>OZ034800.1:35753891-40553891 GCA_964028335.1 Altica lythri | reverse complement strand
ATGAAAAGTGTCACCATGAAAAGTGTCAAAAATGACAAATTTCAAGATGGCAAATGTCTAAGATGTCAAATGACAAATGTCACAATGCTAAATGTCACAAATGAAAAGTGTCACCATGAAAAATGTCAAAAATGACAAATTTCAAGATGGCAAATGTCAAAGATGTCAAATGTCACAATGCTAAATGTCAAAAATGAAAGGTGTCACCATGAAAAATGTCAAAAATGACAAATTTCAAGATGGCAAATGTCAAAGATGTCAAATGACAAATGTCACAATGCTAAATGTCAAAAATGAAAAGTGTCACCATGAAAAATGTCAAAAGTGACAAATTTTAAGATGACAAATGTCAAAGATGTCAAATGACAAATGTCACAATGCTAAATGTCAAAAATGAAAAGTGTCACCATGAAAAATGTCAAAAATGACAAATTTCAAGATGGCAAATATCAAAGATGTCAAATGACAAATGTCACAATGCTAAATGTCAAAAATGAAAAGTGTCACAATACTAAATGTCAAAAATAACAAATTTCAAGATGGCAAATGTCAAAGATGTCAAATGACAAATGTCACAATGCTAAATGTCAAAACTGACAAATTTCAAGATGGCAAACGTCAAAGATGTCAAATGACAAATGTCACAATGCTAAATGTCAAAAATGAAAAGTGTCACCATGAAAAATGTCAAAAATGACAAATTTCAAGATGGCAAATGTCAAAGATGTCAAATGACAAATGTCACAATGCTAAATGTCAAGAATGAAAAGTGTCACCATGAAAAATGTCAAAAATGACAAATTTCAAGATGGCAAATGTCAAAGATGTCAAATGACAAATGTCACAATGCCAAATGTCAAAAATGAAAAGTGTCACCATGAAAAATGTCAAAAATGACAAATTTCAAGATGGCAAATTTCAAAACTGACAAATGTCACAATGTCAAAAATGAAAAGTGTGAAAAGTGTCACCATGAAAAATGTCAAAAATGACAAATTTCAAGATGGCAAATGTCAAAGATGTCAAATGACAAATGTCACAATGCTAAATGTCAAAAATGAAAAGTGTCATCATAAAAAATGTCAAAAATGACAAATTTCAAGATGGCAAATGTCAAAGATGTCAAATGACAAATGTCACAATGCTAAATGTCAAAAATGAAAAGTGTCACCATGAAAAATGTCAAAAATGACAAATTTCAAGATGGCAAATGTCAAAGATGTCAAATGACAAATGTCACAATGCTAAATGTCAAAAATGAAATGTGTCAAAAATGACAAATTTCAAGATGTCAAATGACAAATGTCACAATGCTAAATGGTAAAAATGAAAAGTGTCACCATGAAAAATGTCAAAAATGACAAATTTCAAGATGGCAAATGTCAAAGATGTCAAATGACAAATGTCACAATGCTAAATGTCAAAAATGAAAAGTGTCACCATGAAAAATGTCAAAAATGACAAATTTCAAGATGGCAAATGTCAAATGACAAATGTCACAATGCTTAATGTCAAAAATGAAAAGTGTCACCATGAAAAATGTCAAAAATGACAAATTTCAAGATGGCAAATGTCAAAGATGTCAAATGACAAATGTCACAATGCTAAATGTCAAAAATGACAAATTTCAAGATGGCAAATGTCAAAGATGTCAAATGACAAATGTCACAATGCTAAATGTCAAAAATGAAAAGTGTCACCATAAAAAATGTCAAAAATGACAAATTTCAAGATGGCAAATGTCAAAGATGTCAAATGACAAATGTCACAATGCTAAATGTCAAAAATGAAAAGTGTCACCATGAAAAATGTCAAAAATGACAAATTTCAAGATGGCAAATGTCAAAGATGTTAAATGACAAATGTCACAATGCTAAATGTCAAAAATGAAAAGTGTCATCATAAAAAATGTCAAAAATGACAAATTTCAAGATGGCAAATGTCAAAGATGTCAAATGACAAATGTCACAATGCTAAATGTCAAAAATGAAAAGTGTCACCATGAAAAATGTCAAAAATGACAAATTTCAAGATGGCAAATGTCAAAGATGTCAAATGACAAATGTCACAATGCTAAATGTCAAAAATGAAATGTGTCAAAAATGACAAATTTCAAGATGGCAAATGTCTAAGATGTCAAATGACAAATGTCACAATGCTAAATGGTAAAAATGAAAAGTGTCACCATGAAAAATGTCAAAAATGACAAATTTCAAGATGGCAAATGTCAAAGATGTCAAATGACAAATGTCACAATGCTAAATGTCAAAAATGAAAAGTGTCACCATAAAAAATGTCAAAAATGACAAATTTCAAGATGGCAAATGTCAAATGACAAATGTCACAATGCTTAATGTCAAAAATGAAAAGTGTCACCATGAAAAATGTCAAAAATGACAAATTTCAAGATGGCAAATGTCAAAGATGTCAAATGACAAATGTCACAATGCTAAATGTCAAAAATGACAAATTTCAAGATGGCAAATGTCAAAGATGTCAAATGACAAATGTCACAATGCTAAATGTCAAAAATGAAAAGTGTCACCATAAAAAATGTCAAAAATGACAAATTTCAAGATGGCAAATGTCAAAGATGTCAAATGACAAATGTCACAATGCTAAATGTCAAAAATGAAAAGTGTCACCATGAAAAATGTCAAAAATGACAAATTTCAAGATGGCAAATGTCAAAGATGTTAAATGACAAATGTCACAATGCTAAATGTCAAAAATGAAAAGTGTCACCATGAAAAATGTCAAAAATGACAAATTTCAAGATGGCAAATGTCAAAACTGACTAATGTCACAATGCTAAATGTCAAAAATGAAAAGTGTCACCATGAAAAATGTCAAAAATGACAAATTTCAAAATGGCAAATGTCAAAGATGTCAAATGACAAATGTCACAATGCTAAATGTCAAAAATGAAAGGTGTTACCATGAAAAGTGTCAAAAATGACAAATTTCAAGATGGCAAATGTCAAAGATGTCAAATGACAAATGTCACAATGCTAAATGTCAAAAATGAAAAGTGTCACCATGAAAAATGTCAAAAATGACAAATTTCAAGATGGCAAATGTCAAAGATGTCAAATGACAAATGTCACAATGCTAAATGTCAAAAATGAAAAGTGTCACCCTGAAAAATGTCAAAAATGACAAATTTCAAGATGGCAAATGTCAAAGATGTCAAATGACAAATGTCACAATGCTAAATGTCAAAAATGAAAAGTGTCACCATGAAAAATGTCAAAAATGACAAATTTCAAGATGGCAAATGTCAAAGATGTCAAATGACAAATGTCACAATGCTAAATGTCAAAAATGAAAGGTGTCACCATGAAAAATGTCAAAAATGACAAATTTCAAGATGGCAAATGTCAAAAATGTCAAATGCCAAATGTCACAATGCTAAATGTCAAAAATGACAAATTTCAAGATGGCAAATGTCAAAGATGTCAAATGACAAATGTCACAATGCTAAATGTCAAAAATGAAAAGTGTCACCATGAAAAATGTCAAAAATGACAAATTTTAAGATGGCAAATGTCAAAGATGTCAAATGACAAATGTCACAATGCTAAATGTCAAAAATGCAAAATTTCAAGATGGCAAATGTCAAAGATGTCAAATGACAAATGTTACAATGCTAAATGTCAAAAATGAAAAGTGTCACTACGAAAAATGTCAAAAATAACAAATTTCAAGATGGCCCATGTCAAAACTGACAAATGTCACAATGCTAAATGTCAAAAATGAAAAGTGTTACCATGAAAAATGTCAAAAATGACAAATTTCAAGATGGCAAATGTCAAACATGTCAAATGACAAATGTCACAATGCTAAATGTCATAAATGAAAAGTGTCACCATGAAAAATGTCAAAAATAACAAATTTCAAGATGGCAAATGTAAAAGATGTCAAACGACAAATGTCACAATGCTAAATGTCAAAAATGAAAAGTTTCAGCATAAAAAATGTCAAAAATGACAAATTTCAAGATGGCAAATGTCAAAGATGTCAAATGACAAATGTCACAATGCTAAATGTCAAAAATGAAAAGTGTCACCATGAAAAATGACCAATTTCAAGATGGCAAATATCAAAGATGTCAAATGACAAATGTCACAATGCTAAATGTCAAAAATGAAAAGTGTCACCATGAAAAATATCAAAAATAACAAATTTCAAGATGGCAAATGTCAAAGATGTCAAATGACAAATGTCACAATGCTAAATGTCAAAAATGAAAAGTGTCACCATGAAAAATGTCAAAAATGACAAATTTCAAGATGGCAAATGTCAAAGATGTCAAATGACAAATGTCACAATGCTAAATGTCAAAAATGAAAAGTGTCACCATGAAAAATGTCAAAAATAACAAATTTCAAGATGGCAAATGTCAGAGATGTCAAATGACAAATGTCACAATGCTAAATGTCAAAAATGAAAAGTGTCACCATAAAAAATGTCAAAAATGACAAATTTCAAGATGGCAAATATCAAAGATGTTAAATGACAAATGTCACAATGCTAAATGTCAAAAATGAAAAGTGTCACTACGAAAAATGTCAAAAATAACAAATTTCAAGATGGCAAATGTCAAAGATGTCAAATGACAAATGTCACAATGCTAAATGTCAAAAATGAAAAGTGTCACCATGAAAAATGTCAAAAATAACAAATTTCAAGATGGCAAATGTCAAAGATGTCAAATGACAAATGTCACAATGCTAAATGTCAAAAATGACAAATTTCAAGCTGGCAAATGTCAAAGATGTCAAATGACAAATGTCACAATGCTAAATGTCAAAAATGAAAAGTGTCACCATAAAAAATGTCAAAAATGACAAATTTCAAGATGGCAAATATCAAAACTGACAATGTCACAATGCTAAATGTCAAAAATGAAAAGTGTCACCATGAAAAATGTCAAAAATGACAAATTTTAAGATGGCAAATGTCAAAGATGTCAAATGACAAATGTCACAATGCTAAATGTCACAAATGAAAAGTGTCACCATGAAAAATGTCAAAAATAACAAATTTCAAGATGGCAAATGTCAAAGATGTCAAATGACAAATGTCACAATGCTAAATGTCAAAAATGAAAAGTGTCACCATGAAAAATGTCAAAAATGACAAATTTCAAGATGGCAAATGTTAAAGAAGTCAAATGACAAATGTCACAATGCTAAATGTCAAAAATGAAAAGTGTCACCATGAAAAATGTCAAAAATGACAAATTTCAATATGCAAATGACAAATGTCACAATGCTAAATGTCAAAAATGAAAAGTGTCACTATAAAAAATGTCAAAAATGACAAATTTCAAGATGGCAAATGTCAAAACTGACAAATGTCACAATGCTAAATGTCAAAAATGATAAGTGTCACCATGAAAAATGTCAAAAATGACAAATTTGAAGATGGCAAATGTCCAAGATGTCAAATGACAAATGTCACAATGCTAAATGTCAAAAATGACAAATTTCAAGATGGCAAATGTCAAAGATGTCAAATGACAAATGTCACAATGCTAAATGTCAAAAAAGAAAAGTGTCACCATGAAAAATGTCAAAAATGACAAATTTCAAGATGGCAAATGTCAAAGATGTCAAATGACAAATGTCACAATGCTAAATGTCAAAAATGAAAAGTGTCACCATGAAAAATGTCAAAAATAACAAATTTCAAGATGGCAAATGTCAAAGATGTCAAATGACAAATGTCACAATGCTAAATGTCAAAAATGACAAATTTCAAGATGGCAAATGTCAAAGATGTCAAATGACATGTCACAATGCTAAATGTTAAAAATGAAAAGTGCCACAATGCTAAATGTCAAAAATGAAAAGTGTCACAATGCTAAATGTCAAAAATGACAAATTTCAAGATGGCAAATGTCAAAAATGACAAATTTCAAGATGGCAAATGTCAAAGATGTCAAATGACAAATGTCACAATGCTAAATATCAAAAATGACAAATTTCAAGATGGCAAATGTCAAAGATGTCAAATGATAAATGTCACAATGCTTAATGTCAAAAATGAAAAGTGTCACCATGAAAAATGTCAAAAATGACAAATTTCAAAATGGCAAATGTCAAAACTGACAAATGTCACAATGCTAAATGTCAAAAATGAAAAGTGTCACCATGAAAAATGTCAAAAATAACAAATTTCAAGATGGCAAATGTCAAAGATGTCAAATGACACATGTCACAATGCTAAATGTCAAAACTGACAAATTTCAAGATGGCAAATGTCAAAGATGTCAAATGACAAATGTCACAATGCTAAATGTCAAAAATGAAAAGTGTCACCATGAAAAATGTCAAAAATGACAAATTTCAAGATGGCAAATGTCAAAGATGTCAAATGACAAATGTCACAATGTTAAATGTCAAAAATGAAAAGTGTCACCATGAAAAATGTCAAAAATGACAAATTTCAAGATGGCAAATGTCAAAGATGTCAAATGACAAATGTCACAATGCTAAATGTCAAAAATGAAAAGTGTCACCACGAAAAATGTCAAAAATGACAAATTTCAAGATGGCAAATGTCAAAACTGACAAATGTCACAATGCTAAATGTCAAAAATGAAAAGTGTCACCATGAAAAATGTCAAAAATAACAAATTTTAAGATGGCAAATGTCAAAGATGTCAAATGACAAATGTCACAATGCTAAATGTCAAAACTGACAAATTTCAAGATGGCAAATGTCAAAGATGTCAAATGACAAATGTCACAATGCTAAATGTCAAAAATGAAAAGTGTCACCATGAAAAATGACAAATTTCAAGATGGCAAATGTCAAAGATGTCAAATGACAAATGTCACAATGATAAATGTCAAAAATGAAAAGTGTCACCATGAAAAATGTTAAAAATGACAAATTTCAAGATGGCAAATTTCAAAGATGTCAAATGACAAATGTCACAATGCTAAATGTCAAAAATGAAAAGTGTCACCATAAAAAATGTCAAAAATGACAAATTTCAAGATGGCAAATGTCAAAGATGTCAAATGACAAATGTCACAATGCTAAATGTCAAAAATGAAAAGTGTCACCATGAAAAATGTCAAAAATGTCAAATTTCAAGATGGCAAATGTCAAAGATGTCAAATGACAAATGTCACAATGCTAAATGTCAAAAATGAAAAGTGTCAAAAATGACAAACTTCAAGATGGCAAATGTCTAAGATGTCAAATGACAAATGTCACAATGCTAAATGGTAAAAATGAAAAGTGTCACCATGAAAAATGTCAAAAATGACAAATTTCAAGATGGCAGATGTCAAAGATGTCAAATGACAAATGTCACAATGCTAAATGTCAAATGTGAAAAGTTTCACCATGAAAAATGTCAAAAATGACAAATTTCAAGATGGCAAATGTCAAAGATGTCAAATGACAAATGTCACAATGCTAAATGTCAAAAATGAAAAGTGTCACCATGAAAAATGTCAAATATGACAAATTTCAAGATGGCAAATGTCAAAGATGTCAAATGACAAATGTCACAATGCTAAATGTCAAAAATGACAAATTTCAAGATGGCAAATATCAAAGATGTCAAATGACAAATGTCACAATGCCAAATGTCAAAAATGAAAAGTGTCACCATGAAAAATGTCAAAAATGACAAATTTCAAGATGGCAAATGTCAAAGATGTCAAATGACAAATGTCACAATGCTAAATGTCAAAAATAAAAAGTGTCACCATGAAAAATTTCAAAAATGACAAATTTCAAGATGGCAAATATCAAAGATGTCAAATGACAAATGTCACAATGCTAAATGTCAAAAATGAAAAGTGTCACCATGAAAAATGTCAAAAATGACAAATTTCAAGATGGCAAATGTCAAAACTGACTAATGTCACAATGCTAAATGTCAAAAATGAAAAGTGTCACCATGAAAAATGTCAAAAATGACAAATTTCAAGATGGCAAATGTCAAAGATGTCAAATGACAAATGTCACAATGCTTAATGTCAAAAATAAAAACTGTCACCATGAAAAATGTCAAAAATGACAAATTTCAAGATGGCAAATGTCAAAACTGACAAATGTCAAAATGCTAAATGTCAAAAATGAAAAGTGTCATAATGAAAAATGTCAAAAATAACAAATTTCAAGACGGCAAATGTCAAAGATGTCAAATGACAAAGATGTCAAATGACAAATGTCACAATGCTAAATGTCAAAAATAAAAACTGTCACCATGAAAAATGTCAAAAATGACAAATTTCAAGATGGCAAATGTCAAAACTGACAAATGTCACAATGCTAAATGTCAAAAATGAAAAGTGTCATAATGAAAAATGTCAAAAATAACAAATTTCAAGATGGCAAATGTCTAAGATGTCAAATGACAAATGTCACAATGCTAAATGTCAAAAATGAAAAGTGTCACCATGAAAAATGTCAAAAATGACAAATTTCAAGATAGCAAATATCAAAACTGACAAATGTCACAATGCTAAATGTCAAAAATCAAAAGTGTCACCATGAAAAATTTCAAAAATGACAAATTTCACGATGGCAAATGTCATTATGAAAAATGTCAAAAATGACAAATTTCAAGATGGCAAATGTCAAAACTGACAAATGTCACAATGCTAAATGTCAAAAATAAAAAGTGTCACCATGAAAAATGTCAAAAATGACAAATTTCAAGATGGCAAATGTCAAAGATGTCAAATGACAAATGTCACAATGCTAAATGTCAAAAATAAAAACTGTCACCATGAAAAATGTCAAAAATGACAAATTTCAAGATGGCAAATGTCAAAACTGACAAATGTCACAATGCTAAATGTCAAAAATGAAAAGTGTCATAATGAAAAATGTCAAAAATAACAAATTTCAAGATGGCAAATGTCTAAGATGTCAAATGACAAATGTCACAATGCTAAATGTTAAAAATGAAAAGTGTCATAATGAAAAATGTCAAAAATAACAAATTTCAAGATGGCAAATGTCAAAGATGTCAAATGACAAATGTCACAATGCTAAATGTCAAAAATAAAAAGTGTCACCATGAAAAATGTCGAAAATAACAAATTTCAAGATGGCAAATGTCAAAGATGTCAAATGACAAATGTCACAATGCTAAATGTCAAAAATGACAAATTTTAAGATAGCAAATGTCAAAGATATCAAATAACAAATGTCACAATGCTAAATGTCAAAAATGACAAATTTCAAGATGGCAAATGTCAAAACTGACAAATGTCACAATGCTAAATGTCAAGAATGAAAAGTGTCACCATGAAAAATGTCAAAAATAACAAATTTCAAGATGGCAAATGTCAAAGATGTCAAATGACAAATATCACAATGCTAAATGTCAAAAATGACAAATTTCAAAATGGCAAATGTCAAAGATGTCAAATGACAAATGTCACAATGCTAAATGTCAAAAATGAAAAGTGTCACCATGAAAAATGTCAAAAATGACAAATTTCAAGATGACAAATGTCAAAACTGACAAATGTCACAATGCTAAATGTCAAAAATGAAAAGTGTCACCATGAAAAATGTCAAAAATAACAAATTTCAAGATGGCAAATGTCAAAGATGTCAAATGACAAATGTCACAATGCTAAATGTCAAAAATGACAAATTTCAAGATGGCAAATTGCAAAGATGTCAAATGACAAATGTCACAATGCTAAATGTCAAAAATGAAAATTGTCACCATGAAAAATGTCAAAAATGACAAATTTCAAGATGGCAAATGTCAAAGATGTCAACTGACAAATGTCACAATGCTAAATGTCAAAAAGGAAAAGTGTCAAAAATGACAAATTTCAAGATGGCAAATGTCTAAGATGTCAAATGACAAATGTCACAATGCTAAATGTCAAAAATAAAAAGTGTCACCATGAAAAATGTCAAAAATGACAAATTTCAAGATGGCAAATGTCAAAGATGTCAAATGACAAATGTCACAATGCTAAATTTCAAAAATGAAAAGTGTCACCATGAAAAATGTCAAAAATGACAAATTTCAAGATGGCAAATGTCAAAGATGTCAAATGACAAATGTCACAATGCTAAATGTCAAAAATGAAAAGTGTCACCATGAAAAATGTCAAAAATGACAAATTTCAAGATGGCAAATGTCAAAGATGTCAAATGACAAATGTCACAATGCTAAATGTCAAAAATGAAAAGTGTCACCATAAAAAATGTCAAAAATGACAAATTTCAAGATGGCAAATGTCAAAGATGTCAAATGACAAATGTCACAATGCTAAATGTCAAAAATGAAAATTGTCACCATGAAAAATGTAAAAATGACAAATTTCAAGATGGCAAATGTCAAAGATGTGAAATGACAAATGTCACAATGCTAAATGTCAAAAATGAAAAGTGTCAAAAATGACAAATTTTAAGATGGCAAATGCTAAGATGTCAAATGACAAATGTCACAATGCTAAATGTCAAAAATGGAAAGTGTCACCATGAAAAATGTCAAAAATGACAAATTTCAAGATGGCAAATGTCAAAGATGTCAAATGACAAATGTCACAATGCTAAATGTCAAAAATGAAAAGTGTCACCATAAAAAATGTCAAAAATGACAAATTTCAAGATGGCAAATGTCAAAGATGTCAAATGACAAATGTCACAATGCTAAATGTCAAAAATGAAAAGTGTCACCATAAAAAATGTCAAAAATGACAAATTTCAAGATGGCAAATGTCAAAGATGTCAAATGACAAATGTCACAATGCTAAATGTCAAAAATGAAAAGTGTCACCATGAAAAATGTCAAAAATGACAAATTTCAAGATGGCAAATGTCAAAGATGTCAAATGACAAATGTCACAATGCTAAATGTCAAAAATGAAAGTGTCACCATGAAAAATGTCAAAAATGACAAATTTCAAGATGGCAAATGTCAAAGATGTCAAATGACAAATGTCACAATGCTAAATGTCAAAAATGAAAAGTGTCAAAAATGACAAATTTCAAGATGGCAAATGTCTAAGATGACAAATGTCACAATGCTAAATGTCAAAAATGAAAAGTGTCACCATGAAAAATGTCAAAAATGACAAATTTCAAGATGGCAAATGTCAAAGATGTCAAATAACAAATGTCACAATGCTAAATGTCAAAAATGAAACGTGTCACCATGAAAAATGTCAAAAATGACAAATTTCAAGATGGCAAATGTCAAAGATGTCAAATGACAAATGTCGCAATGCTAAATGTCAAAAATGAAAAGTGTCACCATGAAAAATGTCAAAAATGACAAATTTCAAGATGGCAAATGTCAAAACTGACTAATGTCACAATGCTAAATGTCAAAAATGAAAAGTGTCACCATGACAAATGTCAAAAATGACAAATTTCAAAATGGCAAATGTCAAAGATGTCAAATGTCACAATGCTAAATGTCAAAAATGAAAAGTGTCACCATGAAAAGTGTCAAAAATGACAAATTTCAAGATGGCAAATGTCTAAGATGTCAAATGACAAATGTCACAATGCTAAATGTCACAAATGAAAAGTGTCACCATGAAAAATGTCAAAAATGACAAATTTCAAGATGGCAAATGTCAAAGATGTCAAATGTCACAATGCTAAATGTCAAAAATGAAAGGTGTCACCATGAAAAATGTCAAAAATGACAAATTTCAAGATGGCAAATGTCAAAGATGTCAAATGACAAATGTCACAATGCTAAATGTCAAAAATGAAAAGTGTCACCATGAAAAATGTCAAAAGTGACAAATTTTAAGATGACAAATGTCAAAGATGTCAAATGACAAATGTCACAATGCTAAATGTCAAAAATGAAAAGTGTCACCATGAAAAATGTCAAAAATGACAAATTTCAAGATGGCAAATATCAAAGATGTCAAATGACAAATGTCACAATGCTAAATGTCAAAAATGAAAAGTGTCACAATACTAAATGTCAAAAATGAAAAGTGTCACAATGCTAAATGTCAAAAATGACAAATTTCAAGATGGCAAATGTCAAAGATGTCAAATGACAAATGTCACAATGCTAAATGTCAAAAATGACAAATTTCAAGATGGCAAATGTCAAAGATGTCAAATGACAAATGTCACAATGCTAAATGTCAAAAATGAAAAGTGTCACCATGAAAAATGTCAAAAATGACAAATTTCAAGATGGCAAATGTCAAAACTGACAAATGTCACAATGCTAAATGTCAAAAATGAAAAGTGTCACCATGAAAAATGTCAAAAATAACAAATTTCAAGATGGCAAATGTCAAAGATGTCAAATGACAAATGTCACAATGCTAAATGTCAAAACTGACAAATTTTAGGATGGCAACTGTCAAAGATGTCAAATGACAAATGTCACAATGCTAAATGTCAAAAATGAAAAATGTCACCATGAAAAATGTCAAAAATGACAAATTTTAAGATGGCAAATGTCAAAGATGTCAAATGACAAATGTCACAATGCTAAATGTCAAAAATGATAAGTGTCACCATGAAAAATGTCAAAAATAACAAATTTCAAGATGGCAAATGTCAAAGATGTCAAATGACAAATGTCACAATGCTAAATGTCAAAAATGACAAATTTCAAGATGGCAAATAGCAAAGATGTCAAATGACAAATGTCACAATGCTAAATGTCAAAAATGAAAAGTGTCACCATGAAAAATGTCAAAAATAACAAATTTCAAGATGGCAAATGTCAAAGATGTCAAATGTCACAATGCTAAATGTCAAAAATGAAAAGTGTCACCATGAAATATGTCAAAAATGACAAATTTCAAGATGGCAAATGTCAAAGATGTCAAATGACAAATGTCACAATGCTAAATGTCAAAAATGAAAATTGTCACCATGAAAAATGTCAAAAATAACAAATTTCAAAATGGCAAATGTCAAAGATGTCAAATGACAAATGTCACAATGCTAAATGTCAAAAATGAAAAGTGTCACCATGAAAAATGTCAAAAATGACAAATTTCAAGATGGCAAATGTCAAAACTGACAAATGTCACAATGCTAAATGTCAAAAATGATAAGTGTGACCATGAAAAATGTTAAAAATGACAAATTTCAAGATGGCAAATGTCCAAAATGTCAAATGACAAATGTCACAATGCTAAATGTCAAAAATGAAAAGTGTCACCATGAAAAATGTCAAAAATGACAAATTTCAAGATGGCAAATGTCAAAACTGACAAATGTCAAAATGCTAAATGTCAAAAATGAAAAGTGTCATAATGAAAAATGTCAAAAATAACAAATTTCAAGATGGCAAATGTCAAAGATGTCAAATGACAAATGTCACAATGCTAAATGTCAAAAATAAAAAGTGTCACCATGAAAAATGTCAAAAATGACAAATTTCAAGATGGCAAATGTCAAAGATGTCAAATGACAAATGTCACAATGCTAAATGTCAAAAATAAAAACTGTCACCATGAAAAATGTCAAAAATGACAAATTTCAAGATGGCAAATGTCAAAACTGACAAATGTCACAATGCTAAATGTCAAAAATGAAAAGTGTCATAATGAAAAATGTCAAAAATAACAAATTTCAAGATGGCAAATGTCTAAGATGTCAAATGACAAATGTCACAATGCTAAATGTCAAAAATGAAAAGTGTCACCATGAAAAATGTCAAAAATGACAAATTTCAAGATGGCAAATGTCAAAGATGTCAAATGACAAATGTCACAATTCTAAATGTCAAAAATAAAAACTGTCACCATGAAAAATGTCAAAAATGACAAATTTCAAGATGGCAAATGTCAGAACTGACAAATGTCACAATGCTAAATGTCAAAAATGAAAAGTGTCATAATGAAAAATCTCAAAAATAACAAATTTCAAGATGGCAAATGTCAAAGATGTCAAATGACAAATGTCACAATGCTAAATGTCAAAAATGAAAAGTGTCACCATGAAAAATGTCGAAAATAACAAATTTCAAGATGGCAAATGTCAAAGATGTCAAATGACAAATGTCACAATGCTAAATGTCAAAAATGACAAATTTCAAGATGGCAAATGTCAAAGATATCAAATAACAAATGTCACAATGCTAAATGTCAAAAATGACAAATTTCAAGATGGCAAATGTCAAAACTGACAAATGTCACAATGCTAAATGTCAAGAATGAAAAGTGTCACCATGAAAAATGTCAAAAATAACAAATTTCAAGATGGCAAATGTCAAAGATGTCAAATGACAAATATCACAATGCTAAATGTCAAAAATGACAAATTTCAAAATGGCAAATGTCAAAGATGTCAAATGACAAATGTCACAATGCTAAATGTCAAAAACGAAAAGTGTCACCATGAAAAATGTCAAAAATGACAAATTTCAAGATGACAAATGTCAAAACTGACAAATGTCACAATGCTAAATGTCAAAAATGAAAACTTCAAGATGGCAAATGTCAAAGATGTCAAATGACAAATGTCACAATGCTAAATGTCAAAAATGAAAAGTGTCACCATGAAAAATGTCAAAAATGACAAATTTCAAGATGGCAAATGTCAAAGATGTCAAATGACAAATGTCACAATGCTAAATGTCAAAAATGAAAAGTGTCACCATGAAAATTGTCAAAAATGACAAATTTCAAGATGGCAAATGTCAAAACTGACAAATGTCAAAATGCTAAATGTCAAAAATGAAAAGTGTCATAATGAAAAATGTCAAAAATAACAAATTTCAAGATGGCAAATGTCAAAGATGTCAAATGACAAATGTCACAATGCTAAATGTCAAAAATAAAAAGTGTCACCATGAAAAATGTCAAAAATGACAAATTTCAAGATGGCAAATGTCAAAGATGTCAAATGACAAATGTCACAATGCTAAATGTCAAAAATGAAAAGTGTCACCATGAAAAATGTCAAAAATGACAAATTTCAAGATGGCAAATGTCAAAGATGTCAAATGACAAATGTCACAATGCTAAATGTCAAAAATAAAAACTGTCACCATGAAAAATGTCAAAAATGACAAATTTCAAGATGGCAAATGTCAAAACTGACAAATGTCAAAATGCTAAATGTCAAAAATGAAAAGTGTCATAATGAAAAATGTCAAAAATAACAAATTTCAAGATGGCAAATGTCAAAGATGTCAAATGACAAATGTCACAATACTAAATGTCAAAAATAAAAAGTGTCACCATGAAAAATGTCAAAAATGACAAATTTCAAGATGGCAAATGTCAAAGATGTCAAATGACAAATGTCACAATGCTAAATGTCAAAAATAAAAACTGTCACCATAAAATGTCAAAAATGACAAATTTCAAGATGGCAAATGTCAAAACTGACAAATGTCACAATGCTAAATGTCAAAAATGAACAGTGTCATAATGAAAAATGTCAAAAATAACAAATTTCAAGATGGCAAATGTCTAAGATGTCAAATGACAAATGTCACAATGCTAAATGTCAAAAATGAAAAGTGTCACCATGAAAAATGTCAAAAATGACAAATTTCAAGATGGCAAATGTCAAAGATGTCAAATGACATATGTCACAATTCTAAATGTCAAAAATAAAAACTGTCACCATGAAAAATGTCAAAAATGACAAATTTCAAGATGGCAAATGTCAGAACTGACAAATGTCACAATGCTAAATGTCAAAAATGAAAAGTGTCATAATGAAAAATGTCAAAAATAACAAATTTCAAGATGGCAAATGTCAAAGATGTCAAATGACAAATGTCACAATGCTAAATGTCAAAAATGAAAAGTGTCACCATGAAAAATGTCGAAAATAACAAATTTCAAGATGGCAAATGTCAAAGATGTCAAATGACAAATGTCACAATGCTAAATGTCAAAAATGACAAATTTCAAGATAGCAAATGTCAAAGATATCAAATAACAAATGTCACAATGCTAAATGTCAAAAATGACAAATTTCAAGATGGCAAATATCAAAACTGACAAATGTCACAATGCTAAATGTCAAGAATGAAAAGTGTCACCATGAAAAATGTCAAAAATAACAAATTTCAAGATGGCAAATGTCAAAGATGTCAAATGACAAATATCACAATGCTAAATGTCAAAAATGACAAATTTTAAAATGGCAAATGTCAAAGATGTCAAATGACAAATGTCACAATGCTAAATGTCAAAAATGAAAAGTGTCACCATGAAAAATGTCAAAAATGACAAATTTCAAGATGACAAATGTCAAAACTGACAAATGTCACAATGCTAAATGTCAAAAATGAAAAGTGTCACCATGAAAAATGTCAAAAATAACAAATTTCAAGATGGCAAATGTCAAAGATGTCAAATGACAAATGTCACAATGCTAAATGTCAAAAATGACAAATTTCAAGATGGCAAATTTCAAAGATGTCAAATGACAATTGTCCCAATGCTAAATGTCAAAAATGAAAAGTGTCACCATGAAAAATGTCAAAAATGACAAATTTCAAGATGGCAAATGTCAAAGATGTCAAATGACAAATGTCACAATGCTAAATGTCAAAAATGAAAAGTGTCACCATGAAAAATGTCAAAAATGACAAATTTCAAGATGGCAAATTGCAAAGATGTCAAATGACAAATGTCACAATGCTAAATGTCAAAAATGAAAATTGTCACCATGAAAAATGTCAAAAATGACAAATTTCAAGATGGCAAATGTCAAAGATGTCAACTGACAAATGTCACAATGCTAAATGTCAAAAATAAAAAGTGTCAAAAATGACAAATTTCAAGAGGGCAAATGTCTAAGATGTCAAATGACAAATGTCACAATGCTAAATGTCAAAAATAAAAAGTGTCACCATGAAAAATGTCAAAAATGACAAACTTTAAGATGGCAAATGTCAAAGATGTCAAATGACAAATGTCACAATGCTAAATGTCAAAAATGAAAAGTGTCACCATAAAAAATGTCAAAAATGACAAATTTCAAGATGGCAAATGTCAAAGATGTCAAATGACAAATGTCACAATGCTAAATTTCAAAAATGAAAAGTGTCACCATGAAAAATGTCAAAAATGACAAATTTCAAGATGGCAAATGTCAAAGATGTCAAATGACAAATGTCACAATGCTAAATGTCAAAAATGAAAAGTGTCACCATGAAAAATGTCAAAAATGACAAATTTCAAGATGGCAAATGTCAAAGATGTCAAATGACAAATGTCACAATGCTAAATGTCAAAAATGAAAAGTGTCACCATAAAAAATGTCAAAAATGACAAATTTCAAGATGGCAAATGTCAAAGATGTCAAATGACAAATGTCACAATGCTAAATGTCAAAAATGAAAATTGTCACCATGAAAAATGTAAAAATGACAAATTTCAAGATGGCAAATGTCAAAGATGTGAAATGACAAATGTCACAATGCTAAATGTCAAAAATGAAAAGTGTCAAAAATGACAAATTTCAAGATGGCAAATGCTAAGATGTCAAATGACAAATGTCACAATGCTAAATGTCAAAAATGAAAAGTGTCACCATGAAAAATGTCAAAAATGACAAATTTCAAGATGGCAAATGTCAAAGATGTCAAATGACAAATGTCACAATGCTAAATGTCAAAAATGAAAAGTGTCACCATAAAAAATGTCAAAAATGACAAATTTCAAGATGGCAAATATCAAAGATGTCAAATGACAAATGTCACAATGCTAAATGTCAAAAATGAAAAGTGTCACCATGAAAAATGTCAAAAATGACAAATTTCAAGATGGCAAATGTCAAAGATGTCAAATGACAAATGTCACAATGCTAAATGTCAAAAATGAAAGTGTCACCATGAAAAATGTCAAAAATGACAAATTTCAAGATGGCAAATGTCAAAGATGTCAAATGACAAATGTCACAATGCTAAATGTCAAAAATGAAAAGTGTCAAAAATGACAAATTTCAAGATGGCAAATGTCTAAGATGTCAAATGACAAATGTCACAATGCTAAATGTCAAAAATGAAAAGTGTCACCATAAAAAATGTCAAAAATGACAAATTTCAAGATGGCAAATGTCAAAGATGTCAAATAACAAATGTCACAATGCTAAATGTCAAAAATGAAACGTGTCACCATGAAAAATGTCAAAAATGACAAATTTCAAGATGGCAAATGTCAAAGATGTCAAATGACAAATGTCGCAATGCTAAATGTCAAAAATGAAAAGTGTCACCATGAAAAATGTCAAAAATGACAAATTTCAAGATGGCAAATGTCAAAACTGACTAATGTCACAATGCTAAATGTCAAAAATGAAAAGTGTCACCATGAAAAATGTCAAAAATGACAAATTTCAAGATGGCAAATGTCAAAGATGTCAAATGTCACAATGCTAAATGTCAAAACTGAAAGGTGTCACCATGAAAAATGTCAAAAATGACAAATTTCAAGATGGCAAATGTCAAAGATGTCAAATGACAAATGTCACAATGCTAAATGTCAAAAATGAAAAAGGTCACCATAAAAAATGTCAAAAATGACAAATTTTAAGATGACAAATGTCAAAGATGTCAAATGACAAATGTCAAAATGCTAAATGTCAAAAATGAAAAGTGTCACCATGAAAAATGTCAAAAATGACAAATTTCAAGATGGCAAATATCAAAGATGTCAAATGACAAATGTCACAATGCTAAATGTCAAAAATGAAAAGTGTCACAATACTAAATGTCAAAAATAAAAAGTGTCACAATGCTAAATGTCAAAAATGACAAATTTCAAGATGGCAAATGTCAAAGATGTCAAATGACAAATGTCACAATGCTAAATGTCAAAAATGACAAATTTCAAGATGGCAAATGTCAAAGATGTCAAATGACAAATGTCACAATGCTAAATGTCAAAAATGAAAAGTGTCACCATGAAAAATGTCAAAAATGACAAATTTCAAGATGGCAAATGTCAAAACTCACAAATGTCACAATGCTAAATGTCAAAAATGAAAAGTGTCACCATGAAAAATGTCAAAAATAACAAATTTCAAGATGGCAAATGTCAAAGATGTCAAATGTCACAATGCTAAATGTCAAAACTGAAAGGTGTCACCATGAAAAATGTCAAAAATGACAAATTTCAAGATGGCAAATGTCTAAGATGTCAAATGACAAATGTCACAATGCTAAATGTCACAAATGAAAAGTGTCACCATGAAAAATGTCAAAAATGACAAATTTCAAGATGGCAAATGTCAAAGATGTCAAATGTCACAATGCTAAATGTCAAAACTGAAAGGTGTCACCATGAAAAATGTCAAAAATGAAAAATTTCAAGATGGCAAATGTCAAAGATGTCAAATGACAAATGTCACAATGCTAAATGTCAAAAATGAAAAGTGTCACCATAAAAAATGTCAAAAATGACAAATTTTAAGATGACAAATGTCAAAGATGTCAAATGACAAATGTCACAATGCTAAATGTCAAAAATGAAAAGTGTCACCATGAAAAATGTCAAAAATAACAAATTTCAAGATGGCAAATGTCAAAGATGTCAAATGACAAATGTCACCATGAAAAATGTCAAAAATGACAAATTTCAAGATGGCAAATGTCAAAGATGTCAAATGACAAATGTCACAATGCTAAATGTCAAAAACGAAAAGTGTCACCATGAAAAATGTCAAAAATGACAAATTTCAAGATGGCAAATGTCAAAACTGACAAACGTCACAATGCTAAATGTCAAAAATGAAAAGTGTCACCATGAAAAATGTCAAAAATAACAAATTTCAAGATGGCAAATGTCAAAGATGTCAAGTGACAAATGTCACAATGCTAAATGTCAAAACTGACAAATTTTAAGATGGCAAATGTCAAAGATGTCAAATGACAAATGTCACAATGCTAAATGTCAAAAATAAAAAGTGTCACCATGAAAAATGTCAAAAATGACAAATTTCAAGATGGCAAATGTCAAAACTGACTAATGTCACAATGCTAAATGTCAAAAATGAAAAGTGTCACCATGAAAAATGTCAAAAATGACAAATTTCAAAATGGCAAATGTCAAAGATGTCAAATGACAAATGTCACAATGCTAATTGTCAAAAATGAAAAGT
The DNA here is from genome assembly GCA_964028335.1 of Altica lythri. Taxonomy (NCBI): domain Eukaryota; kingdom Metazoa; phylum Arthropoda; class Insecta; order Coleoptera; family Chrysomelidae; genus Altica; species Altica lythri. The sequence goes on along the minus strand of OZ034800.1, from coordinate 40,533,827 downwards.
TTCACCATGAAAAGTGTCAAAAATGACAAATTTCAAGATGGCAAATGTCTAAGATGTCAAATGACAAATGTCACAATGCTAAATGTCAAAAATGAAAAGTGTCACCATAAAAAATGTCAAAAATGACAAATTTCAAGATGGCAAATGTCAAAGATGTCAAATGACAAATGTCACAATGCTAATTGAAAAGTGTCACCATGAAAAATGGCAAAAATGACAAATTTCAAGATGGCAAATGTCAAAGATGTCAAATGACAAATGTCACAATGCTAAATGTCAAAAATGAAAAGTGTCACCATGAAAAATGTCAAAAATGACAAATTTCAAGATGGCAAATGTCAAAGATGTCAAATGACAAATGTCACAATGCTAAATGTCAAAAATGAAAAGTGTCACCATGAAAAATGTCAAAAATGACAAATTTCAAGATGGCAAATATCAAAGATGTCAAATGACAAATGTCACAATGCTAAATGTCAAAAATGGAAAGTGTCACAATGCTAAATGTCAAAAATGAAAAGTGTCACAATGCTAAATGTCAAAAATGACAAATTTCAAGATGGCAAATGTCAAATATGTCAAATGACAAATGTCACAATGCTAAATAACAAAAATGACAAATTTTAAGATGGCAAATGTCTAAGATGTCAAATGACAAATGTCACAATGCTAAATGTCAAAAATGAAAAGTGTCACAATGAAAAATGTCAAAAATGACAAATTTCAAGATGGCAAATATCAAAACTGACAAATGTCACAATGCTAAATGTCAAAACTGATAAGAGTCACCATGAAAAATGTCAAAAATGAAAAATTTCAAGATGGCAAATGTCAAAGATGTCAAATGACAAATGTCACAATGCTAAATGTCAAAAATGAAAAATGTCACCATGAAAAATGTCAAAAATGACAAATTTCAAGATGGCAAATGTCAAAGATGTCAAATGACAAATGTCACAATGCTAAATGTCAAAAATGAAAAGTGTCACCATGAAAAATGTCAAAAATGACAAATTTCAAGATGGCAAATGTCAAAGATGTCAAATGACAAATGTCACAATGCTAAATGTCAAAAATGAAAGTGTCACCATGAAAAATGTCAAAAATGACAAATTTCAAGATGGCAAATGTCAAAGATGTCAAATGACAAATGTCACAATGCTAAATGTCAAAAATGAAAAGTGTCAAAAATGACAAATTTCAAGATGGCAAATGTCTAAGATGTCAAATGACAAATGTCACAATGCTAAATGTCAAAAATGAAAAGTGTCACCATAAAAAATGTCAAAAATGACAAATTTCAAGATGGCAAATGTCAAAGATGTCAAATAACAAATGTCACAATGCTAAATGTCAAAAATGAAACGTGTCACCATGAAAAATGTCAAAAATGACAAATTTCAAGATGGCAAATGTCAAAGATGTCAAATGACAAATGTCGCAATGCTAAATGTCAAAAATGAAAAGTGTCACCATGAAAAATGTCAAAAATGACAAATTTCAAGATGGCAAATGTCAAAACTGACTAATGTCACAATGCTAAATGTCAAAAATGAAAAGTGTCACCATGAAAAATGTCAAAAATGACAAATTTCAAGATGGCAAATGTCAAAGATGTCAAATGTCACAATGCTAAATGTCAAAACTGAAAGGTGTCACCATGAAAAATGTCAAAAATGACAAATTTCAAGATGGCAAATGTCAAAGATGTCAAATGACAAATGTCACAATGCTAAATGTCAAAAATGAAAAGTGTCACCATAAAAAATGTCAAAAATGACAAATTTTAAGATGACAAATGTCAAAGATGTCAAATGACAAATGTCAAAATGCTAAATGTCAAAAATGAAAAGTGTCACCATGAAAAATGTCAAAAATGACAAATTTCAAGATGGCAAATATCAAAGATGTCAAATGACAAATGTCACAATGCTAAATGTCAAAAATGAAAAGTGTCACAATACTAAATGTCAAAAATAAAAAGTGTCACAATGCTAAATGTCAAAAATGACAAATTTCAAGATGGCAAATGTCAAAGATGTCAAATGTCACAATGCTAAATGTCAAAAATGACAAATTTCAAGATGGCAAATGTCAAAGATGTTAAATGACAAATGTCACAATGCTAAATGTCAAAAATGAAAAGTGTCACCATGAAAAATGTCAAAAATGACAAATTTCAAGATGGCAAATGTCAAAACTCACAAATGTCACAATGCTAAATGTCAAAAATGAAAAGTGTCACCATGAAAAATGTCAAAAATAACAAATTTCAAGATGGCAAATGTCAAAGATGTCAAATGTCACAATGCTAAATGTCAAAACTGAAAGGTGTCACCATGAAAAATGTCAAAAATGACAAATTTCAAGATGGCAAATGTCTAAGATGTCAAATGACAAATGTCACAATGCTAAATGTCACAAATGAAAAGTGTCACCATGAAAAATGTCAAAAATGACAAATTTCAAGATGGCAAATGTCAAAGATGTCAAATGTCACAATGCTAAATGTCAAAACTGAAAGGTGTCACCATGAAAAATGTCAAAAATGAAAAATTTCAAGATGGCAAATGTCAAAGATGTCAAATGACAAATGTCACAATGCTAAATGTCAAAAATGAAAAGTGTCACCATAAAAAATGTCAAAAATGACAAATTTTAAGATGACAAATGTCAAAGATGTCAAATGACAAATGTCACAATGCTAAAGTCAAAAATGAAAAGTGTCACCATGAAAAATGTCAAAAATAACAAATTTCAAGATGGCAAATGTCAAAGATGTCAAATGACAAATGTCACCATGAAAAATGTCAAAAATGACAAATTTCAAGATGGCAAATGTCAAAGATGTCAAATGACAAATGTCACAATGCTAAATGTCAAAAACGAAAAGTGTCACCATGAAAAATGTCAAAAATGACAAATTTCAAGATGGCAAATGTCAAAACTGACAAACGTCACAATGCTAAATGTCAAAAATGAAAAGTGTCACCATGAAAAATGTCAAAAATAACAAATTTCAAGATGGCAAATGTCAAAGATGTCAAGTGACAAATGTCACAATGCTAAATGTCAAAACTGACAAATTTCAAGATGGCAAATGTCAAAGATGTCAAATGACAAATGTCACAATGCTAAATGTCAAAAATAAAAAGTGTCACCATGAAAAATGTCAAAAATGACAAATTTCAAGATGGCAAATGTCAAAACTGACTAATGTCACAATGCTAAATGTCAAAAATGAAAAGTGTCACCATGAAAAATGTCAAAAATGACAAATTTCAAAATGGCAAATGTCAAAGATGTCAAATGACAAATGTCACAATGCTAATTGTCAAAAATGAAAAGTTTCACCATGAAAAGTGTCAAAAATGACAAATTTCAAGATGGCAAATGTCTAAGATGTCAAATGACAAATGTCACAATGCTAAATGTCAAAAATGAAAAGTGTCACCATAAAAAATGTCAAAAATGACAAATTTCAAGATGGCAAATGTCAAAGATGTCATTTGACAAATGTCACAATGCTAAATGAAAAGTGTTACCATGAAAAATGTCAAAAATGACAAATTTCAAGATGGCAAATGTCAAAGATGTCAAATGACAAATGTCACAATGCTAAATGTCAAAAATGAAAAGTGTCACCATGAAAAATGTCAAAAATGACAAATTTCAAGATGGCAAATGTCAAAGATGTCAAATGACAAATGTCACAATGCTAAATGTCAAAAATGAAAAGTGTCACCATGAAAAATGTCAAAAATGACAAATTTCAAGATGGCAAATATCAAAGATGTCAAATGACAAATGTCACAATGCTAAATGTCAAAAATGGAAAGTGTCACAATGCTAAATGTCAAAAATGAAAAGTGTCACAATGCTAAATGTCAAAAATGACAAATTTCAAGATGGCAAATGTCAAATATGTCAAATGACAAATGTCACAATGCTAAATAACAAAAATGACAAATTTTAAGATGGCAAATGTCTAAGATGTCAAATGACAAATGTCACAATGCTAAATGTCAAAAATGAAAAGTGTCACAATGAAAAATGTCAAAAATGACAAATTTCAAGATGGCAAATATCAAAACTGACAAATGTCACAATGCTAAATGTCAAAACTGATAAGAGTCACCATGAAAAATGTCAAAAATGAAAAATTTCAAGATGGCAAATGTCAAAGATGTCAAATGACAAATGTCACAATGCTAAATGTCAAAAATGAAAAATGTCACCATGAAAAATGTCAAAAATGACAAATTTCAAGATGGCAAATGTCAAAGATGTCAAATGACAAATGTCACAATGCTAAATGTCAAAAATGAAAAGTGTCACCATGAAAAATGTCAAAAATGACAAATTTCAAGATGGCAAATGTCAAAGATGTCAAATGACAAATGTCACAATGCTAAATGTCAAAAATGAAAAGTGTCACCATGAAAAATGTCAAAAATGACAAATTTCAAGATGGCAAATGTCAAAGATGTCAAATGACAAATGTCACAATGCTAAATGTCAAAAATGAAAAGTGTCACCATAAAATGTCAAAAATGACAAATTTCAAGATGGCAAATATCAAAGATGTCAAATGACAAATGTCACAATGCTAAATGTCAAAAATGGAAAGTGTCACAATTCTAAATGTCAAAAATGAAAAGTGTCACAATGCTAAATGTCAAAAATGACAAATTTCAAGATGGCAACTGTCAAAGATGTCAAATGACAAATGTCACAATGCTAAATAACAAAAATGACAAATTTCAAGATGGCAAATGTCAAAGATGTCAAATGACAAATGTCACAATGCTAAATGTCAAAAATGAAAAGTGTCACCATGAAAAATGTCAAAAATGACAAATTTCAAGATGGCAAATATCAAAACTGACAAATGTGACAATGCTAAATGTCAAAAATGATAAGAGTCACCATGAAAAATGTCAAAAATGACAAATTTCAAGATGGCAAATGTCTAAGATGTCAAATGACAAATGTCACAATGCTAAATGTCAAAAATGAAAAGTGTCACCATGAAAAATGTCAAAAATGACAAATTTCAAGATGGCAAATGTCAAAGATGTCAAATGACAAATGTCACAATGCTAAATGTCAAAAATGAAAAGTGTCAAAAATGACAAATTTTAAGATGCAAATGTCTAAGATGTCAAATGACAAATGTCACAATGCTAAATGTCAAAAATGAAAAGTGTCACCATGAAAAATGTCAAAAATGACAAATTTCAAGATGGCAAATGTCAAAGATGTCAAATGACAAATGTCACAATGCTAAATGTCAAAAATGAAAAGTGTCACCATGAAAAATGTCAAAAATGACAAATTTCAAGATGGCAAATGTCAAAGATGTCAAATGACAAATGTCACAATGCTAAATGTCAAAAATGAAAAGTGTCACCATGAAAAATGTCAAAAATGACAAATTTCAAGATGGCAAATGTCAAAACTGACCAATGTCACAATGCTAAATGTCAAAAATGAAAAGTGTCACCATGAAAAATGTCAAAAATGACAAATTTCAAAATGGCAAATGTCAAAGATGTCAAATGACAAATGTCACAATGCTAAATTTCAAAAATGAAAAGTGTCACCATGAAAAGTGTCAAAAATGACCAATTTCAAGATGGCAAATGTCTAAGATGTCAACTGACAAATGTCACAATGCTAAATGTCAAAAATGAAAAGTGTCACCATGAAAAATGTCAAAAATGACAAATTTCAAGATGGCAAATGTCAAAGATGTCAAATGACAAATGTCACAATGCTAAATGTCAAAAATGAAAAGTGTCACCATGAAAAATGTCAAAAATGACAAATTTCAAGATGGCAAATGTCAAAGATGTCAAATGACAAATGTCACAATGCCAAATGTCAAAAATGAAAAGTGTCACCATGAAAAATGTCAAAAATGACAAATTTCAAGATGGCAAATATCAAAGATGTCAAATGACAAATGTCACAATGCTAAATGTCAAAAATGGAAAGTGTCACAATGCTAAATGTCAAAAATGAAAAGTGTCACAATGCTAAATTTCAAAAATGACAAATTTCAAGATGGCAAATGTCAAAGATGTCAAATGACAAATGTCGCAATGCTAAATATCAAAAATGACAAATTTCAAGATGGCAAATGTCAAAGATATCAAATGACAAATGTCACAATGCTAAATGTCAAAAATGAAAAGTGTCACCATGAAAAATGTCAAAAATGACAAATTTCAAGATGGCAAATGTCAAAACTGACAAACGTCACAATGCTAAATGTCAAAAATGAAAAGTGTCACCATGAAAAATGTCAAAAATAACAAATTTCAAGATGGCAAATGTCAAAGATGTCAAGTGACAAATGTCACAATGCTAAATGTCAAAACTGACAAATTTCAAGATGGCAAACGTCAAAGATGTCAAATGACAAATGTCACAATGCTAATTGTCAAAAATGAAAAGTGTCACCATGAAAAATGTCAAAAATGACAAATTTCAAGATGGCAAATGTCAAAGATGTCAAATGACAAATGTCACAATGCTAAATGTCAAAAATGATAAGTGTCACCATGAAAAATGTCAAAAATAACAAATTTCAAGATGGCAAATGTCAAAGATGTCAAATGACAAATGTCACAATGCTAAATGTCAAAACTGACAAATTTTAAGATGGCAAATGTCAAAGATGTCAAATGACAACTGTCACAATGCTAAATGTCAAAAATGAAAAGTGTAACCATGAAAAATGTCAAAAATAACAACTTTCAAGATGGCAAATGTCAAAGATGTCAAATGACAAATGTCACAATGCTAAATGTCAAAAATGACAAATTTTAAGATGGCAATTGTCAAAGATGTCAAATGTCACAATGCTAAATGTCAAAAATGAAAAGTGTCACCATGAAAAATGTCAAAAATGACAAATTTCAAGATGGCAAATGTCAAAGATGTCAAATGACAAATGTCACAATGCTAAATGTCAAAAATGAAAAGTGTCACCATGAAAAATGTCAAAAATGACAAATTTCAAGATGGCAAATGTCAAAGATGTCAAATGACAAATGTCACAATGCTAAATGTCAAAAATGAAAAGTGTCAAAAATGACAAATTTCAAGATGGCAAATGTCTAAGATGTCAAATGACAAATGTCACAATGCTAAATGTCAAAACTGAAAAGTGTCACCATGAAAAATGTCAAAAATGACAAATTTCAAGATGGCAAATGTCAAAGATGTCAAATGACAAATGTCACAAGGCTAAATGTCAAAAATGAAAAGTGTCACCATGAAAAATGTCAAAAATGACAAATTTCAAGATGGCAAATATCAAAGATGTAAAATGACAAATGTCACAATGCTAAATGTCAAAAATGAAAAGTGTCACCATAAAATATGTCAAAAATGACAAATTTCAAGATGGCAAATGTCAAAGATTTTGAATATGACAAATGTCACAATGCTAAATGTCAAAAATGAAAAGTGTCACCATGAAAAATGTCAAAAATGACAAATTTCAAGATGGCAAATGTCAATGATGTCAAATGACAAATGTCACAATGCTAAATGTCAAAAATGAAAAGTGTCACCATGAAAAATGTCAAAAATAACAAATTTTAAGATGGCAAATGTCAAAGATGTCAAATGACAAATGTCACAATGCTAAAAGTCAAAAATGAAAAGTGTCACCATGAAAAATGTCAAAAATGACAAATTTCAAAATGGCAAATATCAAAGATGTCAAATGACAAATGTCACAATGCTAAATGTTAAAAATGACAAATTTCAAGATGGCAAATGTCAAAGATGTCAAATGACAAATGTCACAATGCTAAATGTCAAAAATGAAAAGTGTCACCATGAAAAATGTTAAAAATGACAAATTTCAAGATGGCAAATGTCAAAGATGTCAAATGACAAATGTCACAATGCTAAATGTCAAAAATGAAAAGTGTCACCATGAAAAATGTCAAAAATAACAAATTTTAAGATGGCAAATGTCAAAGATGTCAAATGACAAATGTCACAATGCTAAATGTCAAGAATGAAAAGTGTCACCATGAAAAATGTCAAAAATGACAAATTTCAAGATGGCAAATGTCAAAACTGACAAATGTCACAATGCTAAATGTCAAAAATGATAAGTGTCACCATGAAAAATGTCAAAAATGACAAATTTCAAGATGGCAAATGTCCAAGATGTCAAATGACAAATGTCACAATGCTAAATGTCAAAAATGAAAAGTGTCACCATGAAAAATGTCAAAAATGACAAATTTCAAGATGGCAAATGTCAAAGATGTCAAATGACAAATGTCACAATGCTAAATGTCAAAAATGAAAAGTGTCACCATGAAAAATGTCAAAAATCAAATTTCAAGATGGCAAATGTCAAAGATGTCAAATGACAAATGTACAATGCTAAATGTCAAAAATGAAAAGTGTCACCATGAAAAATGTCAAAAATGACAAATTTCAAGATGGCAAATGTCAAAACTGACAAATGTCACAATGCTAAATGTCAAAAATGATAAGTGTCAACATGAAAAATGTCAAAAATGACAAATTTCAAGATGGCAAATGTCCAAGATGTCAAATGACAAATGTCACAATGCTAAATTCCAAAAAAAAAGTGTCAAAAATGACAAATTTCAAGATGGCAAATGTCAAAGATGTCAAATGACAAATGTCACAATGCTAAATGTCAAAAATGAAAAGTGTCCCCATGAAAAATGTCAAAAATGACAAATTTCAAGATGGCAAATGTCAAAACTGACTAATGTCACAATGCTAAATGTTAAAAATGAAAAGTGTCACCATGAAAATGTCAAAAATGACAAATTTCAAAATGGCAAATGTCAAAGATGTCAAATGACAAATGTCACAATGCTAAATGTCAAAAATGAAAAGTGTCAAAAATGACAACTTTCAAGATGGTAAATGTCTAAGATGTCAAATGACAAATGTCACAATGCTAAATGTCAAAAATAAAAAGTGTCACCATGAAAAATGTCAAAAATGACAAATTTCAAGATGGCAAATGTCAAAGATGTCAAATGACAAATGTCACAATGCTAAATGTCAAAAATGAAAAGTGTCACGATGCTAAATGTCATAAATGAAAAGTGTCACAATGCTAAATGTCAAAAATGACAAATTTCAAGATGGCAAATGTCAAAGATGAAAAGTGTCACCATGAAAAATGTCAAAAATGACAAATTTCAAGATGGCAAATGTCAAAACTGACAAACGTCACAATGCTAAATGTCAAAAATGAAAAGTGTCACCATGAAAAATGTCAAAAATAACAAATTTCAAGATGGCAAATGTCAAAGATGTCAAGTGACAAATGTCACAATGCTAAATGTCAAAACTGACAAATTTCAAGATGGCAAATGTCAAAGATGTCAAATGACAAATGTCACAATGCTAAATGTCAAAAATGAAAAGTGTCACCATGAAAAATGTCAAAAATGACAAATTTCAAGATGACAAATGTCAAAGATGTCAAATGACAAATGTCACAATGCTAAATGTCAAAAATGATAAGTGTCACCATGAAAAATGTCAAAAATAACAAATTTCAAGATGGCAAATGTCACAGATGTCAAATGACAAATGTCACAATGCTAAATGTCAAAAATGACAAATTTCAAGATGGCAAATGTCAATGATGTCAAATGACAAATGTCACAATGCTAAAAGTCAAAAATGAAAAGTGTCACCATGAAAAATGTCAAAAATGACAAATTTCAAAATGGCAAATATCAAAGATGTCAAATGACAAATGTCACAATGCTAAATGTCAAAAATGACAAATTTCAAGATGGCAAATGTCAAAGATGTCAAATGACAAATGTCACAATGCTAAATGTCAAAAATGAAAAGTGTCACCATGAAAAATGTCAAAAATGACAAATTTCAAGATGGCAAATGTCAAAGATGTCAAATGACAAATGTCACAATGCTAAATGTCAAAAATGAAAAGTGTCACCATGAAAAATGTCAAAAATAACAAATTTCAAGATGGCAAATGTCAAAGATGTCAAATGACAAATGTCACAATGCTAAATGTCAAAAATGAAAAGTGTCACCATGAAAAATGTTAAAAATGACAAATTTCAAGATGGCAAATGTCAAAGATGTCAAATGACAAATGTCACAATGCTAGATGTCAAAAATGAAAAGTGTCACCATGAAAAATGTCAAAAATAACAAATTTTAAGATGGCAAATGTCAAAGATGTCAAATGACAAATGTCACAATGCTAAATGTCAAGAATGAAAAGTGTCACCATGAAAAATGTCAAAAATGACAAATTTCAAGATGGCAAATGTCAAAACTGACAAATGTCACAATGCTAAATGTCAAAAATGATAAGTGTCACCATGAAAAATGTCAAAAATGACAAATTTCAAGATGGCAAATGTCCAAGATGTCAAATGACAAATGTCACAATGCTAAATGTCAAAAATGAAAAGTGTCACCATGAAAAATGTCAAAAATGACAAATTTCAAGATGGCAAATGTCAAAGATGTCAAATGACAAATGTCACAATGCTAAATGTCAAAAATGAAAAGTGTCACCATGAAAAATGTCAAAAATGAAAAGTGTCACCATGAAAAATGTCAAAAATGACAAATTTCAAGATGGCAAATGTCAAAACTGACAAATGTCACAATGCTAAATGTCAAAAATGATAAGTGTCAACACGAAAAATGTCAAAAATGACAAATTTCAAGATGGCAAATGTCCAAGATGTCAAATGACAAATGTCACAATGCTAAATGTCAAAAATGAAAAGTGTCACCATGAAAAATGTCAAAAATGACAAATTTCAAGATAGCAAATGTCAAAGATTTCAAATGACAAATGTCACAATGCTAAATTCCAAAAAAAAAGTGTCAAAAATGACAAATTTCAAGATGGCAAATGTCAAAGATGTCAAATGACAAATGTCACAATGCTAAATGTCAAAAATGAAAAGTGTCCCCATGAAAAATGTCAAAAATGACAAATTTCAAGATGGCAAATGTCAAAACTGACTAATGTCACAATGCTAAATGTTAACAATGAAAAGTGTCACCATGAAAATGTCAAAAATGACAAATTTCAAAATGGCAAATGTCAAAGATGTCAAATGACAAATGTCACAATGCTAAATGTCAAAAATGAAAAGTGTCACCATAAAAAGTGTCAAAAATGACAACTTTCAAGATGGCAAATGTCTTAGATGTCAAATGACAAATGTCACAATGCTAAATGTCAAAAATAAAAAGTGTCACCATGAAAAATGTCAAAAATGACAAATTTCAAGATGGCAAATGTCAAAGATGTCAAATGACAAATGTCACAATGCCAAATGTCAAAAATGAAAAGTGTCACCATGAAAAATGTCAAAAATGACAAATTTCAAGATGGCAAATGTCAAAGATGTCAAATGACAAATGTCACAATGCTAAATGTCAAAAATGAAAAGTGTCAACATGAAAAATGTCAAAAATGACAAATTTCAAGATGGCAAATGTCAAAGATGTCAAATGACAAATGTCACAATGCTAAATGTCAAAAATGAAAAGTGTCACCATGAAAAATGTCAAAAATGACAAATTTCAAGATGGCAAATATCAAAGATGTCAAATGACAAATGTCACAAAGAAGAAGAAGAATTTATTTAAAATAGGTTACCCTAATATACAACCAAAATAATATAAAAATATATCAGATAAAAACACATAGGTAATTATATGAACTATAAAAACATTAAAATAATTGAAAAATACTTAAAAACAATTAAATTTACGCTAAAAAATATTTAAAATACAAAATACAAACACATAATACATGAACAACAGAACCACAGAAGACAGTAATGTAATTAACTTATTTATGTATTATTTTTCACAAAGTCAGCTAGTCGGTGTTTAAAAACTCTTAAAGAAGTACTAGTTTTAATAGCAGTAGGTAAATTATTGTAATTGACAAATCCTTTGAAAAACAAAGAATTCATAGAACACTTTTTGTTAGTAGTTGAAATATACAGATTGTTATTATTTCTTGTAGCATAGTTATGGATATCAACATTAAATTGTGTGAATTCACAAAAATAGGATGGTGCTAAATTATGAAGGATTTTATATATAAAAATCATTGTTAAATAGTACAATCTCTGAGTCACTGAGAACCATTTTAGGGATTCCAGCATATTGTTAATTGGAGTATATCGATTTGTTCGAAGAACAATCCTCATACCCCGATTTTGTAATTTTTGTAGTTGATTTAATTGATTTAAATTAAACAAATAAGTAACAGAAGAGCAGAAATCAAAGTGAGGCTGGATAATTGAATTGAAAACTGTAACTCTAGACTGTAGTGATAAATGTTTGGATACTCTTGCAAGAAAATAAATCTTTTTGCTTATCTTCTTAAACATATACTCAAAATGATCACAAAATAAAAGGAGATTGTCAATATAAAATCCAAGATATTTTATGGACGTTACATTTTCTATTTTTTCTTCATTTATTTTTAAATCAATGTCATTAATATTTATAGAACTGTACTTGTATTTAGTGGTTATAATCATAGCTTTGGTTTTCATAGTATTTAATTTTAATTTATTTAATTTCAAATATTTATTTATTGCAGAAAGAGCAGTATTCATTTTATTTATGGCTATCCATAAATCTTCATTAAAGCAGGCTACTAAAGTATCATCAGCGAAAATATTAAGAAAATCAACATCTATAAAAAGTTCCAAGTCATTTAAATACAGAATGAATAAGAGGGGTCCTAATACACTGCCCTGCGGTACACCTACATGGACATTTATTATATTTGAAATAATATTACATACTCTAACTTTTTGTTTTCTATTCATTAAGTAGTGGGACAACCACTTAAACACCGCACCCTTTATACCATAACCTTTTAGTTTCTGTAAGAGAATGTGACGATCTATGGTTTCAAAAGCCCTCTTTAGATCTAAAAACACAGCTACTACATATTTATTTGAGTCTACTTCTTTTTTAAATTTACTTAGTGCAAGCTGAAGTGCTGCTTCACATGAATATTTCTTTCGAAATCCCGATTGATTATTAATTAAAATATTATTATATTCAATATGTTCTATAATTTGATTATAAACTGCTATTTCAAGAACTTTTTCTAGAGGTGGCAAGGTATTAATAGGTCTAAACTCATTTGCCTTTATGGTGTTACTAACTTTTGGTATGGGAATCACAGTACTAACCTTTAGAGCATCTGGGACTGTGCATGTTCTTAGAGACGTATTCACAAAATTTAATATAACATGACCAATGCTAAATGTCAAAAATGAAAAGTGTCACAATGCTAAATGTCATAAATGAAAAGTGTCACAATGCTAAATGTCAAAAATGACAAATTTCAAGATGGCAAATGTCAAAGATGTCAAATGACAAATGTCACAATGCTAAATGTCAAAAATGAAAAGTGTCACCATGAAAAATGTCAAAAATGACAAATTTCAAGATGGCAAATGTCAAAACTGACAAACGTCACAATGCTAAATGTCAAAAATGAAAAGTGTCACCATGAAAAATGTCAAAAATAACAAATTTCAAGATGGCAAATGTCAAAGATGTCAAGTGACAAATGTCACAATGCTAAATGTCAAAACTGACAAATTTCAAGATGGCAAATGTAAAAGATGTCAAATGACAACTGTCACAATGCTAAATGTCAAAAATGAAAAGTGTAACCATGAAAAATGTCAAAAATAACAACTTTCAAGATGGCAAATGTCAAAGATGTCAAATGACAGATGTCACAATGCTAAATGTCAAAAATGACAAATTTTAAGATGGCAATTGTCAAAGATGTCAAATGTCACAATGCTAAATGTCAAAAATGAAAAGTGTCACCATGAAAAATGTCAAAAATGACAAATTTCAAGATGGCAAATGTCAAAGATGTCAAATGACAAATGTCACAATGCTAAATGTCAAAAATGAAAAGTGTCACCATGAAAAATGTCAAAAATGACAAATTTCAAGATGGCAAATGTCAAAGATGTCAAATGACAAATGTCACAATGCTAAATGTCAAAAATGAAAAGTGTCAAAAATGACAAATTTCAAGATGGCAAATGTCTAAGATGTCAAATGACAAATGTCACAATGCTAAATGTCAAAACTGAAAAGTGTCACCATGAAAAATGTCAAAAATGACAAATTTCAAGATGGCAAATGTCAAAGATGTCAAATGACAAATGTCACAAGGCTAAATGTCAAAAATGAAAAGTGTCACCATGAAAAATGTCAAAAATGACAAATTTCAAGATGGCAAATATCAAAGATGTAAAATGACAAATGTCACAATGCTAAATGTCAAAAATGAAAAGTGTCACCATAAAATATGTCAAAAATGACAAATTTCAAGATGGCAAATGTCAAAGATTTTGAATATGACAAATGTCACAATGCTAAATGTCAAAAATGAAAAGTGTCACCATGAAAAATGTCAAAAATGACAAATTTCAAGATGGCAAATGTCAATGATGTCAAATGACAAATGTCACAATGCTAAAAGTCAAAAATGAAAAGTGTCACCATGAAAAATGTCAAAAATGACAAATTTCAAAATGGCAAATATCAAAGATGTCAAATGACAAATGTCACAATGCTAAATGTTAAAAATGACAAATTTCAAGATGGCAAATGTCAAAGATGTCAAATGACAAATGTCACAATGCTAAATGTCAAAAATGAAAAGTGTCACCATGAAAAATGTTAAAAATGACAAATTTCAAGATGGCAAATGTCAAAGATGTCAAATGACAAATGTCACAATGCTAAATGTCAAAAATGAAAAGTGTCACCATGAAAAATGTCAAAAATAACAAATTTTAAGATGGCAAATGTCAAAGATGTCAAATGACAAATGTCACAATGCTAAATGTCAAGAATGAAAAGTGTCACCATGAAAAATGTCAAAAATGACAAATTTCAAGATGGCAAATGTCAAAACTGACAAATGTCACAATGCTAAATGTCAAAAATGATAAGTGTCACCATGAAAAATGTCAAAAATGACAAATTTCAAGATGGCAAATGTCCAAGATGTCAAATGACAAATGTCACAATGCTAAATGTCAAAAATGAAAAGTGTCACCATGAAAAATGTCAAAAATGACAAATTTCAAGATGGCAAATGTCAAAGATGTCAAATGACAAATGTCACAATGCTAAATGTCAAAAATGGAAAGTGTCACCATGAAAAATGTCAAAAATCAAATTTCAAGATGGCAAATGTCAAAGATGTCAAATGACAAATGTACAATGCTAAATGTCAAAAATGAAAAGTGTCACCATGAAAAATGTCAAAAATAACAAATTTCAAGATGGCAAATGTCAAAGATGTCAAATGACAAATGTCACAATGCTAAATGTCAAAAATGAAAAGTGTCACCATGAAAAATGTTAAAAATGACAAATTTCAAGATGGCAAATGTCAAAGATGTCAAATGACAAATGTCACAATGCTAGATGTCAAAAATGAAAAGTGTCACCATGAAAAATGTCAAAAATAACAAATTTTAAGATGGCAAATGTCAAAGATGTCAAATGACAAATGTCACAATGCTAAATGTCAAGAATGAAAAGTGTCAAAAATGACAACTTTCAAGATGGTAAATGTCTAAGATGTCAAATGACAAATGTCACAATGCTAAATGTCAAAAATAAAAAGTGTCACCATGAAAAATGTCAAAAATGACAAATTTCAAGATGGCAAATGTCAAAGATGTCAAATGACAAATGTCACAATGCTAAATGTCAAAAATGAAAAGTGTCACAATGCTAAATGTCATAAATGAAAAGTGTCACAATGCTAAATGTCAAAAATGACAAATTTCAAGATGGCAAATGTCAAAGATGAAAAGTGTCACCATGAAAAATGTCAAAAATGACAAATTTCAAGATGGCAAATGTCAAAACTGACAAACGTCACAATGCTAAATGTCAAAAATGAAAAGTGTCACCATGAAAAATGTCAAAAATAACAAATTTCAAGATGGCAAATGTCAAAGATGTCAAGTGACAAATGTCACAATGCTAAATGTCAAAACTGACAAATTTCAAGATGGCAAATGTCAATGTGTCACAATGCTAAATGTCATAAATGAAAAGTGTCACAATGCTAAATGTCAAAAATGACAAATTTCAAGATGGCAAATGTCAAAGATGAAAAGTGTCACCATGAAAAATGTCAAAAATGACAAATTTCAAGATGGCAAATGTCAAAACTGACAAACGTCACAATGCTAAATGTCAAAAATGAAAAGTGTCACCATGAAAAATGTCAAAAATAACAAATTTCAAGATGGCAAATGTCAAAGATGTCAAGTGACAAATGTCACAATGCTAAATGTCAAAACTGACAAATTTCAAGATGGCAAATGTCAAAGATGTCAAATGACAAATGTCACAATGCTAAATGTCAAAAATGAAAAGTGTCACCATGAAAAATGTCAAAAATGACAAATTTCAAGATGACAAATGTCAAAGATGTCAAATGACAAATGTCACAATGCTAAATGTCAAAAATGATAAGTGTCACCATGAAAAATGTCAAAAATAACAAATTTCAAGATGGCAAATGTCACAGATGTCAAATGACAAATGTCACAATGCTAAATGTCAAAAATGACAAATTTCAAGATGGCAAATGTCAATGATGTCAAATGACAAATGTCACAATGCTAAAAGTCAAAAATGAAAAGTGTCACCATGAAAAATGTCAAAAATGACAAATTTCAAAATGGCAAATATCAAAGATGTCAAATGACAAATGTCACAATGCTAAATGTCAAAAATGACAAATTTCAAGATGGCAAATGTCAAAGATGTCAAATGACAAATGTCACAATGCTAAATGTCAAAAATGAAAAGTGTCACCATGAAAAATGTCAAAAATGACAAATTTCAAGATGGCAAATGTCAAAGATGTCAAATGACAAATGTCACAATGCTAAATGTCAAAAATGAAAAGTGTCACCATGAAAAATGTCAAAAATAACAAATTTCAAGATGGCAAATGTCAAAGATGTCAAATGACAAATGTCACAATGCTAAATGTCAAAAATGAAAAGTGTCACCATGAAAAATGTTAAAAATGACAAATTTCAAGATGGCAAATGTCAAAGATGTCAAATGACAAATGTCACAATGCTAGATGTCAAAAATGAAAAGTGTCACCATGAAAAATGTCAAAAATAACAAATTTTAAGATGGCAAATGTCAAAGATGTCAAATGACAAATGTCACAATGCTAAATGTCAAGAATGAAAAGTGTCACCATGAAAAATGTCAAAAATGACAAATTTCAAGATGGCAAATGTCAAAACTGACAAATGTCACAATGCTAAATGTCAAAAATGATAAGTGTCACCATGAAAAATGTCAAAAATGACAAATTTCAAGATGGCAAATGTCCAAGATGTCAAATGACAAATGTCACAATGCTAAATGTCAAAAATGAAAAGTGTCACCATGAAAAATGTCAAAAATGACAAATTTCAAGATGGCAAATGTCAAAGATGTCAAATGACAAATGTCACAATGCTAAATGTCAAAAATGAAAAGTGTCACCATGAAAAATGTCAAAAATGAAAAGTGTCACCATGAAAAATGTCAAAAATGACAAATTTCAAGATGGCAAATGTCAAAACTGACAAATGTCACAATGCTAAATGTCAAAAATGATAAGTGTCAACATGAAAAATGTCAAAAATGACAAATTTCAAGATGGCAAATGTCCAAGATGTCAAATGACAAATGTCACAATGCTAAATGTCAAAAATGAAAAGTGTCACCATGAAAAATGTCAAAAATGACAAATTTCAAGATAGCAAATGTCAAAGATTTCAAATGACAAATGTCACAATGCTAAATTCCAAAAAAAAAGTGTCAAAAATGACAAATTTCAAGATGGCAAATGTAAAAGATGTCAAATGACAAATGTCACAATGCTAAATGTCAAAAATGAAAAGTGTCCCCATGAAAAATGTCAAAAATGACAAATTTCAAGATGGCAAATGTCAAAACTGACTAATGTCACAATGCTAAATGTTAAAAATGAAAAGTGTCACCATGAAAATGTCAAAAATGACAAATTTCAAAATGGCAAATGTCAAAGATGTCAAATGACAAATGTCACAATGCTAAATGTCAAAAATGAAAAGTGTCACCATGAAAAGTGTCAAAAATGACAACTTTCAAGATGGCAAATGTCTTAGATGTCAAATGACAAATGTCACAATGCTAAATGTCAAAAATAAAAAGTGTCACCATGAAAAATGTCAAAAATGACAAATTTCAAGATGGCAAATGTCAAAGATGTCAAATGACAAATGTCACAATGCCAAATGTCAAAAATGAAAAGTGTCACCATGAAAAATGTCAAAAATGACAAATTTCAAGATGGCAAATGTCAAAGATGTCAAATGACAAATGTCACAATGCTAAATGTCAAAAATGAAAAGTGTCAACATGAAAAATGTCAAAAATGACAAATTTCAAGATGGCAAATGTCAAAGATGTCAAATGACAAATGTCACAATGCTAAATGTCAAAAATGAAAAGTGTCACCATGAAAAATGTCAAAAATGACAAATTTCAAGATGGCAAATATCAAAGATGTCAAATGACAAATGTCACAAAGAAGAAGAAGAATTTATTTAAAATAGGTTACCCTAATATACAACCAAAATAATATAAAAATATATCAGATAAAAACACATAGGTAATTATATGAACTATAAAAACATTAAAATAATTGAAAAATACTTAAAAACAATTAAATTTACGCTAAAAAATATTTAAAATACAAAATACAAACACATAATACATGAACAACAGAACCACAGAAGACAGTAATGTAATTAACTTATTTATGTATTATTTTTCACAAAGTCAGCTAGTCGGTGTTTAAAAACTCTTAAAGAAGTACTAGTTTTAATAGCAGTAGGTAAATTATTGTAATTGACAAATCCTTTGAAAAACAAAGAATTCATAGAACACTTTTTGTTAGTAGTTGAAATATACAGATTATTATTATTTCTTGTAGCATAGTTATGGATATCAACATTAAATTGTGTGAATTCACAAAAATAGGATGGTGCTAAATTATGAAGGATTTTATATATAAAAATCATTGTTAAATAGTACAATCTCTGAGTCACTGAGAACCATTTTAGGGATTCCAGCATATTGTTAATTGGAGTATATCGATTTGTTCGAAGAACAATCCTCATACCCCGATTTTGTAATTTTTGTAGTTGATTTAATTGATTTAAATTAAACAAATAAGTAACAGAAGAGCAGAAATCAAAGTGAGGCTGGATAATTGAATTGAAAACTGTAACTCTAGACTGTAGTGATAAATGTTTGGATACTCTTGCAAGAAAATAAATCTTTTTGCTTATCTTCTTAAACATATACTCAAAATGATCACAAAATAAAAGGAGATTGTCAATATAAAATCCAAGATATTTTATGGACGTTACATTTTCTATTTTTTCTTCATTTATTTTTAAATCAATGTCATTAATATTTATAGAACTGTACTTGTATTTAGTGGTTATAATCATAGCTTTGGTTTTCATAGTATTTAATTTTAATTTATTTAATTTCAAATATTTATTTATTGCAGAAAGAGCAGTATTCATTTTATTTATGGCTATCCATAAATCTTCATTAAAGCAGGCTACTAAAGTATCATCAGCGAAAATATTAAGAAAATCAACATCTATAAAAAGTTCCAAGTCATTTAAATACAGAATGAATAAGAGGGGTCCTAATACACTGCCCTGCGGTACACCTACATGGACATTTACATACTCTAACTTTTTGTTTTCTATTCATTAAGTAGTGGGACAACCACTTAAACACCGCACCCTTTATACCATAACCTTTTAGTTTCTGTAAGAGAATGTGACGATCTATGGTTTCAAAAGCCCTCTTTAGATCTAAAAACACAGCTACTACATATTTATTTGAGTCTACTTCTTTTTTAAATTTACTTAGTGCAAGCTGAAGTGCTGCTTCACATGAATATTTCTTTCGAAATCCCGATTGATTATTAATTAAAATATTATTATATTCAATATGTTCTATAATTTGATTATAAACTGCTATTTCAAGAACTTTTTCTAGAGGTGGCAAGGTATTAATAGGTCTAAACTCATTTGCCTTTATGGTGTTACTAACTTTTGGTATGGGAATCACAGTACTAACCTTTAGAGCATCTGGGACTGTGCATGTTCTTAGAGACGTATTCACAAAATTTAATATAACATGACCAATGCTAAATGTCAAAAATGAAAAGTGTCACAATGCTAAATGTCATAAATGAAAAGTGTCACAATGCTAAATGTCAAAAATGACAAATTTCAAGATGGCAAATGTCAAAGATGTCAAATGACAAATGTCACAATGCTAAATGTCAAAAATGAAAAGTGTCACCATGAAAAATGTCAAAAATGACAAATTTCAAGATGGCAAATGTCAAAACTGACAAACGTCACAATGCTAAATGTCAAAAATGAAAAGTGTCACCATGAAAAATGTCAAAAATAACAAATTTCAAGATGGCAAATGTCAAAGATGTCAAGTGACAAATGTCACAATGCTAAATGTCAAAACTGACAAATTTCAAGATGGCAAATGTAAAAGATGTCAAATGACAAATGTCACAATGCTAAATGTCAAAAATGAAAAGTGTCACCATGAAAAATGTCAAAAATGACAAATTTCAAGATGGCAAATGTCAAAGATGTCAAATGACAAATGTCACAATGCTAAATGTCAAAAATGATAAGTGTCACCATGAAAAATGTCAAAAATAACAAATTTCAAGATGGCAAATGTCAAAGATGTCAAATGACAAATGTCACAATGCTAAATGTCAAAAATGACAAATTTCAAGATGGCAAATGTCAAAGATGTCAAATGACAAATGTCACAATGCTAAATGTCAAAAATGAAAAGTGTCACCATGAAAAATGTCAAAAATGACAAATTTCAAGATGGCAAATATCAAAGATGTCAAATGACAAATGTCACAATGCTAAATGTCAAAAATGAAAAGTGTCACAATGCTAAATGTCATAAATGAAAAGTGTCACAATGCTAAATGTCAAAAATGACAAATTTCAAGATGGCAAATGTCAAAGATGTCAAATGACAAATGTCACAATGCTAAATGTCAAAAATGAAAAGTGTCACCATGAAAAATGTCAAAAATGACAAATTTCAAGATGGCAAATGTCAAAACTGACAAACGTCACAATGCTAAATGTCAAAAATGAAAAGTGTCACCATGAAAAATGTCAAAAATAACAAATTTCAAGATGGCAAATGTCAAAGATGTCAAGTGACAAATGTCACAATGCTAAATGTCAAAACTGACAAATTTCAAGATGGCAAATGTAAAAGATGTCAAATGACAAATGTCACAATGCTAAATGTCAAAAATGAAAAGTGTCACCATGAAAAATGTCAAAAATGACAAATTTCAAGATGGCAAATGTCAAAGATGTCAAATGACAAATGTCACAATGCTAAATG
Organism: Altica lythri; assembly: GCA_964028335.1. NCBI lineage: Eukaryota > Metazoa > Arthropoda > Insecta > Coleoptera > Chrysomelidae > Altica > Altica lythri. The sequence goes on along the minus strand of OZ034800.1, from coordinate 40,512,221 downwards.
TCAAAAATGATAAGTGTCACCATGAAAAATGTCAAAAATAACAAATTTCAAGATGGCAAATGTCAAAGATGTCAAATGACAAATGTCACAATGCTAAATGTCAAAAATGACAAATTTCAAGATGGCAAATGTCAAAGATGTCAAATGACAAATGTCACAATGCTAAATGTCAAAATTGAAAAGTGTCACCATGAAAAATGTCAAAAATAACAAATTTCAAGATGGCAAATGTCAAAGATGTCAAATGACAAATGTCACAATGCTAAATGTCAAAAATGACAAATTTCAAGATGGCAAATGTCAAAGATGTCAAATGACAAATGTCACAATGCTAAATGTCAAAAATGAAAAGTGTCACCATGAAAAATGTCAAAAATGACAAATTTCAAGATGGCAAATGTCAAAGATGTCAAATGACAAATGTCACAATGCTAAATGTCAAAAATGAAAAGTGTCACCATGAAAAATGTCAAAAATAACAAATTTCAAGATGGCAAATGTCAAAGATGTCAAATGACAAATGTCACAATGCTAAATGTCAAAAATGAAAAGTGTCACCATGAAAAATGTTAAAAATGACAAATTTCAAGATGGCAAATGTCAAAGATGTCAAATGACAAATGTCACAATGCTAAATGTCAAAAATGAAAAGTGTCACCATGAAAAATGTCAAAAATAACAAATTTTAAGATGGCAAATGTCAAAGATGTCAAATGACAAATGTCACAATGCTAAATGTCAAGAATGAAAAGTGTCACCATGAAAAATGTCAAAAATGACAAATTTCAAGATGGCAAATGTCAAAACTGACAAATGTCACAATGCTAAATGTCAAAAATGATAAGTGTCACCATGAAAAACTTCAAAAATGACAAATTTCAAGATGGCAAATGTCCAAGATGTCAAATGACAAATGTCACAATGCTAAATGTCAAAAATGAAAAGTGTCACCATGAAAAATGTTAAAAATGACAAATTTCAAGATGGCAAATGTCAAAGATGTCAAATGACAAATGTCACAATGCTAAATGTCAAAAATGAAAAGTGTCACCATGAAAAATGTCAAAAATCAAATTCCAAGATGGCAAATGTCAAAGATGTCAAATGACAAATGTCACAATGCTAAATGTCAAAAATGAAAAGTGTCACCATGAAAAATGTCAAAAATGACAAATTTCAAGATGGCAAATGTCAAAACTGACAAATGTCAAAAATGATAAGTGTCAACATGAAAAATGTCAAAAATGACAAATTTCAAGATGGCAAATGTCCAAGATGTCAAATGACAAATGTCACAATGCTAAATGTCAAAAAAGAAAAGTGTCACCATGAAAAATGTCAAAAATGACAAATTTCAAGATGGCAAATGTCAAAGATGTCAAATGACAAATGTCACAATGCTAAATGTCAAAAATGAAAAGTGTCCCCATGAAAAATGTCAAAAATGACAAATTTCAAGATGGCAAATGTCAAAACTGACGAATGTCACAATGCTAAATGTTAAAAATGAAAAGTGTCACCATGAAAATGTCAAAAATGACAAATTTCAAAATGGCAAATGTCAAAGATGTCAAATGACAAATGTCACAATGCTAAATGTCAAAAATGAAAAGTGTCACCATGAAAAGTGTCAAAAATGACAACTTTCAAGATGGCAAATGTCTAAGATGTCAAATGACAAATGTCACAATGCTAAATGTCAAAAATAAAAAGTGTCACCATGAAAAATGTCAAAAATGACAAATTTCAAGATGGCAAATGTCAAAGATGTCAAATGACAAATGTCACAATGCTAAATGTCAAAAATGAAAAGTGTCACCATGAAAAATGTCAAAAATGACAAATTTCAAGATGGCAAATGTCAAAGATGTCAAATGACAAATGTCACAATGCTAAATGTCAAAAATGAAAAGTGTCACCATGAAAAATGTCAAAAATGACAAATTTCAAGATGGCAAATGTCAAAGATGTCAAATGACAAATGTCACAATGCTAAATGTCAAAAATGAAAAGTGTCACCATGAAAAATGTCAAAAATAACAAATTTCAAGATGGCAAATGTCAAAGATGTCAAGTGACAAATGTCACAATGCTAAATGTCAAAACTGACAAATTTCAAGATGGCAAATGTCAAAGATGTCAAATGACAAATGTCACAATGCTAAATGCCAAAAATGAAAAGTGTCACCATGAAAAATGTCAAAAATGACAAATTTCAAGATGGCAAATGTCAAAGATGTCAAATGACAAATGTCACAATGCTAAATGTCAAAAATGATAAGTGTCACCATGAAAAATGTCAAAAATAACAAATTTCAAGATGGCAAATGTCAAAGATGTCAAATGACAAATGTCACAATGCTAAATGTCAAAAATGACAAATTTCAAGATGGCAAATGTCAAAGATGTCAAATGACAAATGTCACAATGCTAAATGTCAAAATTGAAAAGTGTCACCATGAAAAATGTCAAAAATAACAAATTTCGAGATGGCAAATGTCAAAGATGTCAAATGACAAATGTCACAATGCTAAATGTCAAAAATGACAAATTTCAAGATGGCAAATGTCAAAGATGTCAAATGACAAATGTCACAATGCTAAATGTCATAAATGAAAAGTGTCAAAAATGACAAATTTTAAGATGGCAAATGTCTAAGATGTCAAATGACAAATGTCACAATGCTAAATGTCAAAAATGAAAAGTGTCACAATGAAAAATGTCAAAAATGACAAATTTCAAGATGGCAAATGTCAAAGATGTCAAATGACAAATGTCACAATGCTAAATGTCAAAAATGAAAAGTGTCACCATGAAAAATGTCAAAAATGACAAATTTCAAGATGGCAAATGTCAAAGATGTCAAATGACAAATGTCACAATGCTAGATGTCAAAAATGAAAAGTGTCACCATGAAAAATGTCAAAAATGACAAATTTCAAGATGGCAAATGTCAAAACTGACTAATGTCACAATGCTAAATGTTAAAAATGAAAAGTGTCACCATGAAAAATGTCAAAAATGACAAATTTCAAAATGGCAAATGTCAAAGATGTCAAATGACAAATGTCACAATGCTAAATGTCAAAAATGAAAAGTGTCACCATGAAAAGTGTCAAAAATGACAAATTTCAAGATGGCAAATGTCTAAGATGTCAAATGACAAATGTCACAATGCTAAATGTCAAAAATGAAAAGTGTCACCATGAAAAATGTCAAAAATGACAAATTTCAAGATGGCAAATGTCAAAGATGTCAAATGACAAATGTCACAATGCTAAATGTCAAAAATGAAAAGTGTCACCATGAAAAATGTCAAAAATGACAAATTTCAAGATGGCAAATGTCAAAGATGTCAAATGACAAATGTCACAATGCTAAATGTCAAAAATGAAAAGTGTCACCATGAAAAATGTCAAAAATGACAAATTTCAAGATGGCAAATGTCAAAGATGTCAAATGACAAATGTCACAATGCTAAATGTCAAAAATGGAAAGTGTCACCATGAAAAATGTCAAAAATGACAAATTTCAAGATGGCAAATATCAAAGATGTCAAATGACAAATGTCACAATGCTAAATGTCAAAAATGAAAAGTGTCACAATGCTAAATGTCAAAAATGAAAAGTGTCACAATGCTAAATGTCAAAAATGAAAAGTGTCACCATGAAAAGTGTCAAAAATGACAAATTTCAAGATGGCAAATGTCTAAGATGTCAAATGACAAATGTCACAATGCTAAATGTCAAAAATGAAAAGTGTCACCATGAAAAATGTCAAAAATGACAAATTTCAAGATGGCAAATGTCAAAGATGTCAAATGACAAATGTCACAATGCTAAATGTCAAAAATGAAAAGTGTCACCATGAAAAATGTCAAAAATGACAAATTTCAAGATGGCAAATGTCAAAGATGTCAAATGACAAATGTCACAATGCTAAATGTCAAAAATGAAAAGTGTCACCATGAAAAATGTCAAAAATGACAAATTTCAAGATGGCAAATGTCAAAGATGTCAAATGACAAATGTCACAATGCTAAATGTCAAAAATGAAAAGTGTCACCATGAAAAATGTCAAAAATGACAAATTTCAAGATGGCAAATATCAAAACTGACAAATGTCACAATGCTAAATGTCAAAAATGATAAGAGTCACCATGAAAAATGTCAAAAATGACAAATTTCAAGATGGCAAATGTCTAAGATGTCAAATGACAAATGTCACAATGCTAAATGTCAAAAATGAAAAGTGTCACCATGAAAAATGTCAAAAATGACAAATTTCAAGATGGCAAATGTCAAAGATGTCAAATGACAAATGTCTCAATGCTAAATGTCAAAAATGAAAAGTGTCAAACATGACAAATTTTAAGATGGCAAATGTCTAAGATGTCAAATGACAAATGTCACAATGCTAAATGTCAAAAATGAAAAGTGTCACCATGAAAAATGTATGTCAAAAATGACAAATTTCAAGATGGCAAATGTCAAAGATTTCAAATGACAAATGTCACAATGCTAAATGTCAAAAATGAAAAGTGTCACCATGAAAAATGTCAAAAATGACAAATTTCAAGATGGCAAATATCAAAGATGTCAAATGACAAATGTCACAATGCTAAATGTCAAAAATGGAAAGTGTCACAATGCTAAATGTCAAAAATGAAAAGTGTCACAATGCTAAATGTCAAAAATGACAAATTTCAAGATGGCAAATGTCAAAGATGTCAAATGACAAATGTCACAATGCTAAATAACAAAAATGACAAATTTCAAGATGGCAAATGTCAAAGATGTCAAATGACAAATGTCACAATGCTAAATGTCAAAAATGAAAAGTGTCACCATGAAAAATGTCAAAAATGACAAATTTCAAGATGGCAAATATCAAAACTGACAAATGTCACAATGCTAAATGTCAAAAATGATAAGAGTCACCATGAAAAATGTCAAAAATGACAAATTTCAAGATGGCAAATGTCTAAGATGTCAAATGACAAATGTCACAATGCTAAATGTCAAAAATGAAAAGTGTCACCATGAAAAATGTCAAAAATGACAAATTTCAAGATGGCAAATGTCAAAGATGTCAAATGACAAATGTCTCAATGCTAAATGTCAAAAATGAAAAGTGTCAAACATGACAAATTTTAAGATGGCAAATGTCTAAGATGTCAAATGACAAATGTCACAATGCTAAATGTCAAAAATGAAAAGTGTCACCATGAAAAATGTCAAAAATGACAAATTTCAAGATGGCAAATGTCAAAGATGTCAAATGACAAATGTCACAATGCTAAATGTCAAAAATGAAAAGTGTCAACATGAAAAATGTTAAAAATGACAAATTTCAAGATGGCAAATGTCAAATGACAAATGTCACAATGCTAAATGTCAAAAATGAAAAGTGTCACCATGAAAAATGTCAAAAATGACAAATTTCAAGATAGCAAATGTCAAAACTGACTAATGTCACAATGCTAAATGTCAAAAATGAAAAGTGTCACCATGAAAAATGTCAAAAATGACAAATTTCAAGATGGCAAATGTCAAAACTGACAAACGTCACAATGCTAAATGTCAAAAATGAAAAGTGTCACCATAAAAAATGTCAAAAATAACAAATTTCAAGATGGCAAATGTCAAAACTGACAAACGTCACAATGCTAAATGTCAAAAATGAAAAGTGTCACCATGAAAAATGTCAAAAATAACAAATTTCAAGATGGCAAATGTCAAAGATGTCAAGTGACAAATGTCACAATGCTCAATGTCACAATGCTAAATGTCAAAACTGACAAATTTCAAGATGGCAAATGTCAAAGATGTCAAAAATGAAAAGTGTCACAATGCTAAATGTCAAAAATGAAAAGTGTCACAATGCTAAATGTCAAAAATGACAAATTTCAAGATGGCAAATGTCAAAGATGTCAAATGACAAATGTCACAATGCTAAATGTCAAAAATGACAAATTTCAAGATGGCAAATGTCAAAGATGTCAAATGACAAATGTCACAATGCTAAATGTCAAAAATGTAAGGTGTCACCATAAAAAATGTCAAAAATGACAAATTTCAAGATGGCAAATGTCAAAACTGACAAACGTCACAATGCTAAATGTCAAAAATGAAAAGTGTCACCATGAAAAATGTCAAAAATGACAAATTTCAAGATGGCAAATGTCATAGATGTCAAATGACAAATGTCACAATGCTAAATGTCAAAAATGAAAAGTGTCACCATGAAAAATGTCAAAAATAACAAATTTTAAGATGGCAAATGTCAAAGATGTCAAATGACAAATGTCACAATGCTAAATGTCAAAAATGAAAAGTGTCACCATGAAAAATGTCAAAAATGACAAATTTCAAGATGGCAAATGTCAAAACTGACAAATGTCACAATGCTAAATGTCAAAAATGATAGGTGTCAACATGAAAAATGTCAAAAATGACAAATTTCAAGATGGCAAATGTCCAAGATGTCAAATGACAAATGTCACAATGCTAAATGTCAAAAATGAAAAGTGTCACCATGAAAAACGTCAAAAATGACAAATTTCAAGATAGCAAATGTCAAAGATGTCAAATGACAAATGTCACAATGCTAAATTCCAAAAAAAAAGTGTCAAAAATGACAAATTTCAAGATGGCAAATGTCAAAGATGTCAAATGACAAATGTCACAATGCTAAATGTCAAAAATGAAAAGTGTCACCATGAAAAATGTCAAAAATGACAAATTTCAAGATGGCAAATGTCAAAACTGACTAATGTCACAATGCTAAATGTTAAAAATGAAAAGTGTCACCATGAAAAATGTCAAAAATGACAAATTTCAAAATGGCAAATTTCAAAGATGTCAAATGACAAATGTCACAATGCTAAATGTCAAAAATGAAAAGTGTCACCATGAAAAGTGTCAAAAATGACAAATTTCAAGATGGCAAATGTCTAAGATGTCAAATGACAAATGTCACAATGCTAAATGCCAAAAATGAAAAGTGTCACCATGAAAAATGTCAAAAATGACAAATTTCAAGATGGCAAATGTCAAAGATGTCAAATGACAAATGTCACAATGCTAAATGTCAAAAATGAAAAGTGTCACCATGAAAAATGTCAAAAATGACTAATTTCAAGATGGCAAATGTCAAAGATGTCAAATGACAAATGTCACAATGCTAAATGTCAAAAATGAAAAGTGTCACCATGAAAAATGTCAAAAATGACAAATATCAAGATGGCAAATGTCAAAGATGTCAAATGTCACAATGCTAAATGTCAAAAATGAAAAGTGTCACCATGAAAAATGTCAAAAATGACAAATTTCAAGATGGCAAATATCAAAGATGTCAAATGACAAATGTCACAATGCTAAATGTCAAAAATGAAAAGTGTCACAATGCTAAATGTCAAAAATGAAAAGTGTCACAATGCTTAATGTCAAAAATACAAATTTCAAGATGGCAAATGTCAAAGATGTCAAATGACAAATGTCACAATGCTAAATGTCAAAAATGACAAATTTCAAGATGGCAAATGTCAAAGATGTCAAATGACAAATGTCACAATGCTAAATGTCAAAAATGAAAAGTGTCACCATGAAAAATGTCAAAAATGACAAATTTCAAGATGGCAAATGTCAAAACTGACAAACGTCACAATGCTAAATGTCAAAAATGAAAAGTGTCACCATGAAAAATGTCAAAAATAACAAATTTCAAGATGGCAAATGTCAAAGATGTCAAGTGACAAATGTTACAATGCTAAATGTCAAAACTGACAAATTTCAAGATGGCAAATGTCAAAGATGTCAAATGACAAATGTCACAATGCTAAATGTCAAAAATGAAAAGTGTCACCATGAAAAATGTCAAAAATGACAAATTTCAAGATGGCAAATGTCAAAGATGTCAAATGACAAATGACACAATGCTAAATGTCAAAAATGATAAGTGTCACCATAAAAAATGTCAAAAATAACAAATTTCAAGATGGCAAATGTCAAAAATGTCAAATGACAAATGTCACAATGCTAAATGTCAAAAATGACAAATTTCAAGATGGCAAATGTCAAAGATGTCAAATGACAAATGTCACAATGCTAAATGTCAAAAATGAAAAGTGTCAAAAATGACAAATTTTAAGATGGCAAATGTCTAAGATGTCAAATGACAAATGTCACAATGCTAAATGTCAAAAATGAAAAGTGTCACAATGAAAAATGTCAAAAATGACAAATTTCAAGATGGCAAATGTCAAAGATGTCAAATGACAAATGTCACAATGCTAAATGTCAAAAATGAAAAGTGTCACCATGAAAAATGTCAAAAATGACAAATTTCAAGATGGCAAATGTCAAAGATGTCAAATGAAAAGTGTCACCATAAAAAATGTCAAAAATGACAAATTTCAAGATGGCAAATATCAAAGATGTCAAATGACAAATGTCACAATGCTATATGTCAAAAATGGAAAGTGTCACAATGCTAAATGTCAAAAATGAAAAGTGTCACAATGCTAAATGTCAGAAATGACAAATTTCAAGATGGCAAATGTCAAAGATGTCAAGTGACAAATGTCACAATGCTAAATGACAAAACTGACAAATTTCAAGATGGCAAATGTCAAAGATGTCAAATGACAAATGTCACAATGCTAAATGTCAAAAATGAAAAGTGTCACCATGAAAAATGTCAAAAATGACAAATTTCAAGATGGCAAATGTCAAAGATGTCAAATGACAAATGTCACAATGCTAAATGTCAAAAATGATAAGTGTCACCATAAAAAATGTCAAAAATAACAAATTTCAAGATGGCAAATGTCAAAGATGTCAAATGACAAATGTCACAATGCTAAATGTCAAAAATGACAAATTTTAAGATGGCAAATGTCAAAGATGTCAACTGACAAATGTTACAATGCTAAATGTCAAAAATGAAAATGTCACCATGAAAAATGTCAAAAATAACAAATTTCAAGATGGCAAATGTCAAAGATGTCAAATGACAAATGTCACAATGCTAAATGTCAAAAATGACAAATTTCAAGATGGCAAATGTCAAAGATGTCAAATGACAAATGTCACAATGCTAAATGTCAAAAATGAAAAATGTCAAAAATGACAAATTTCAAGATGGCAAATATCAAAGATGTGAAATGACAAATGTCACAATGCTAAATGTCAAAAATGAAAAGTGTCACCATGAAAAATGTCAAAAATGACAAATTTCAAGATGGCAAATGTCAAAGATGTCAAATGACAAATGTCACAATGCTAAATGTCAAAAATGAAAAGTGTCACCATGAAAAGTGTCAAAAATGACAAATTTCAAGATGGCAAATGTCTAAGATGTCAAATGACAAATGTCACAATGCTAAATGTCAAAAATGAAAAGTGTCACCATGAAAAATGTCAAAAATGACAAATTTCAAGATGGCAAATGTCAAAACTGACAAACGTCACAATGCTAAATGTCAAAAATGAAAAGTGTCACCATGAAAAATGTCAAAAATAACAAATTTCAAGATGGCAAATGTCAAAACTGACAAACGTCACAATGCTAAATGTCAAAAATGAAAAGTGTCACCATGAAAAATGTCAAAAATAACAAATTTCAAGATGGCAAATGTCAAAGATGTCAAGTGACAAATGTCACAATGCTAAATGTCAAAACTGACAAATTTCAAGATGGCAAATGTCAAAGATGCCAAAAATGAAAAGTGTCACAATGCTAAATGTCAAAAATGAAAAGTGTCACAATGCTTAATGTCAAAAATGACAAATTTCAAGATGGCAAATGTCAAAGATGTCAAATGACAAATGTCACAATGCTAAATGTCAAAAATGACAAATTTCAAGATGGCAAATGTCAAAGATGTCAAATGACAAATGTCACAATGCTAAATGTCAAAAATGTAAAGTGTCACCATGAAAAATGTCAAAAATGACAAATTTCAAGATGGCAAATGTCAAAACTGACAAACGTCACAATGCTAAATGTCAAAAATGAAAAGTGTCACCATGAAAAATGTCAAAAATAACAAATTTCAAGATGGCAAATGTCAAAGATGTCAAGTGACAAATGTCACAATGCTAAATGTCAAAACTGACAAATTCCAAGATGGCAAATGTCAAAGATGTCAAATGACAAATGTCACAATGCTAAATGTCAAAAATGAAAAGTGTCACCATGAAAAATGTCAAAAATGACAAATTTCAAGATGGAAAATGTCAAAACTGACTAATGTCACAATGCTAAATGTCAAAAATGAAAAGTGTCACCAAGAAAAATGTCAAAAATGACAAATTTCAAAATGGCAAATGTCAAAGATGTCAAATGACAAATGTCACAATGCTAAATGTCAAAAATGAAAAGTGTCACCATAAAAAGTGTCAAAAATGACAAATTTCAAGATGGCAAATGTCTAAGATGTCAAATGACAAATGTCACAATGCTAAATGTCAAAAATGAAAAGTGTCACCATGAAAAATGTCAAAAATGACAAATTTCAAGATGGAAAATGTCAAAGATGTCAAATGACAAATGTCACAATGCTAAATGTCAAAAATGAAAAGTGTCACCATGAAAAATGTCAAAAATGACAAATTTCAAGATGGCAAATGTCAAAGATGTCAAATGACAAATGTCACAATGCTAAATGTCAAAAATGAAAAGTGTCACCATGAAAAATGTCAAAAATGACAAATTTCAAGATGGCAAATGTCAAAGATGTCAAATGACAAATGTCACAATGCTAAATGTCAAAAATGAAAAGTGTCACCATGAAAAATGTCAAAAATGACAAATTTCAAGATGGCAAATATCAAAGATGTCAAATGACAAATGTCACAATGCTAAATGTCAAAAATGGAAAGTGTCACAATGCTAAATGTCAAAAATGAAAAGTGTCACAATGCTTAATGTCAAAAATGACAAATTTCAAGATGGCAAATGACAAAGATGTCAAATGACAAATGTCACAATGCTAAATGTTAAAAATGAAAAGTGTCACCATGAAAAATGTCAAAAATGACAAATTTTAAGATGGCAAATATCAAAACTGACAAATGTCACAATGCTAAATGTCAAAAATGATAAGAGTCACCATGAAAAATGTCAAAAATGACAAATTTCAAGATGGCAAATGTCTAAGATGTCAAATGACAAATGTCACAATGCTAAATGTCAAAAATGAAAAGTGTCACCATAAAAAATGTCACAAATGACAAATTTCAAGATGGCAAATGTCAAATATGTCAAATGACAAATGTCACAATGCTAAATGTCAAAAATGAAAAGTGTCAAAAATGACAAATTTTAAGATGGCAAATGTCTAAGATGTCAAATGAAAAATGTCACAATGCTAAATGTCAAAAATGAAAAGTGTCACCATGAAAAATGTCAAAAATGACAAATTTCAAAATGGCAAATGTCAAAGATGTCAAATGACAAATGTCACAATGCTAAATGTCAAAAATGAAAGGTGTCACCATGAAAAATGTCAAAAATGACAAATTTCAAGATGGCAAATGTCAAAGATGTCAAATGACAAATGTCACAATGCTAAATGTCAAAAATGAAAAGTGTCACCATGAAAAATGTCAAAAATGACAAATTTCAAGATGGCAAATGTCAAAACTGACTAATGTCTCAATGCTAAATGTTAAAAATGAAAAGTGTCACCATGAAAAATGTCAAAAATGACAAATTTCAAAATGGCAAATGCCAAAGATGTCAAATGACAAATGTCACAATGCTAAATGTCAAAAATGAAAAGTGTCACCATGAAAAGTGTCAAAAATGACAAGTTTCAAGATGGCAAATGTCTAAGATGTCAAATGACAAATGTCACAATGCTAAATGTCAAAAATGAAAAGTGTCACCATGAAAAATGTCAAAAATGACAAATTTCAAGATGGCAAATGTCAAAGATGGCAAATGACAAATGTCACAATGCTAAATGTCAAAAATGAAAAGTGTCACCATGAAAAATGTCAAAAATGACAAATTTCAAGATGGCAAATGTCAAAGATGTCAAATGACAAATGTCACAATGCTAAATGTCAAAAATGAAAAGTGTCACCATGAAAAATGTCAAAAATGACAAATTTCAAAATGGCAAATGCCAAAGATGTCAAATGACAAATGTCACAATGCTAAATGTCAAAAATGAAAAGTGTCACCATGAAAAATGTCAAAAATGACAAATTTCAAGATGGCAAATATCAAAGATGTCAAATGACAAATGTCACAATGCTAAATGTCAAAAATGGAAAGTGTCACAATGCTAACTGTCAAAAATGAAAAGTGTCACAATGCTAAATGTCAAAAATGACAAATTTCAAGATGGCAAATGTCAAAGATGTCAAATGACAAATGTCACAATGCTAAATGTCAAAAATGACAAATTTCAAGATGGCAAATGTCAAAGATGTCAAATGACAAATGTCACAATGCTAAATGTCAAAAATGAAAAGAGTCACCATGAAAAATGTCAAAAATGACAAATTTCAAGATGGCAAATGTCAAAACTGACAAACGTCACAATGCTAAATGTCAAAAATGAAAAGTGTCACCATGAAAAATGTCAAAAATAACAAATTTCAAGATGGCAAATGTCAAAGATGTCAAATGACAAATGTCACAATGCTAAATGTCAAAAATGACAAATTTCAAAATGGCAAATGTCAAAGATGTCAAATGACAAATGTCACAATGCTAAATGTCAAAAATGAAAAGTGTCAAAAATGACAAATTTTAAGATGGCAAATGTCTAAGATGTCAAATGACAAATGTCACAATGCTAAATGTCAAAAATGAAAAGTGTCAACATGAAAAATGTCAAAAATGACCAATTTCAAGATGGCAAATGTCAAAGATGTCAAATGACAAATGTCACAATGCTAGATGTCAAAAATGAAAAGTGTCACCATGAAAAATGTCAAAAATCACAAATTTTAAGATGGCAAATGTCTAAGATGTCAAATGACAAATGTCACAATGCTAAATGTCAAAAATGAAAAGTGTCAACATGAAAAATGTCAAAAATGACAAATTTCAAGATGGCAAATGTCAAAGATGTCAAAACTGACTAATGTCACAATGCTAAATGTTAAAGATGAAAAGTGTCACCATGAAAAATGTCAAAAATGACAAATTTCAAAATGGCAAATGTCAAAGATGTCAAATGACAAATGTCACAATGCTAAATGTCAAAAATGAAAAGTGTCACCATGAAAAGTGTCAAAAATGACAAATTTCAAGATGGCAAATGTCTAAGATGTCAAATGACAAATGTCACAATGCTAAATGTCAAAAATGAAAAGTGTCACCATGAAAAATGTCAAAAATGACAAATTTCAAGATGGCAAATGTCAAAGAGGTCAAATGACAAATGTCACAATGCTAAATGTCAAAAATGAAAAGTGTCACCATGAAAAATGTCAAAAATGACAAATTTCAAGATGGCAAATGTCAAAGATGTCAAATGACAAATGTCACAATGCTAAATATCAAAAATGAAAAGTGTCACCATGAAAAATGTCAAAAATGACAAATTTCAAGATGGCAAATGTCAAAGATGTCAAATGACAAATGTCACAATGCTAAATGTCAAAAATGAAAAGTGTCACCATGAAAAATGTCAAAAATGACAAATTTCAAGATGGCAAATATCAAAGATGTCAATTGACAAATGTCACAATGCTAAATGTCAGAAATGAAAAGTGTCACAATGCTAAATGTCAAAAATGAAAAGTGTCACAATGCTAAATGTCAAAAATGACAAATTTTAAGATGGCAAATGTGAAAGATGTCAAATGACAAATGTCACAATGCTAAATGTCAAAAATGACAAATTTCAAGATGGCAAAAGTCAAAGATGTCAAATGACAAATGTCACAATGCTAAATGTCAAAAATGAAAAGTGTCACCATGAAAAATGTCAAAAATGACAAATTTCAAGATGGCAAATGTCAAAACTGACAAACGTCACAATGCTAAATGTCAAAAATGAAAAGTGTCACCATGAAAAATGTCAAAAATAACAAATTTCAAGATGGCAAATGTCAAAGATGTCAAGTGACAAATGTCACAATGCTAAATGTCAAAACTGACAAATTTCAAGATGGCAAATGTCAAAGATGTCAAATGACAAATGTCACAATGCTAAATGTCAAAAATAAAAAGTGTTACCATGAAAAATGTCAAAAATGACAAATTTCAAGATGGCAAATGTCAAAACTGACTAATGTCACAATCCTAAATGTCAAAAATGAAAAGTGTCACCATGAAAAATGTCAAAAATGACAAATTTCAAAATGGCAAATGTCAAAGATGTCAAATGACAAATGTCACAATGATAATTGTCAAAAATGAGAAGTTTCACCATGAAAAGTGTCAAAAATGACAAATTTCAAGATGGCAAATGTCTAAGATGTCAAATGACAAATGTCACAATGCTAAATGTCAAAAATGAAAAGTGTCACCATGAAAAATGTCAAAAATGACAAATTTCAAGATGGCAAATGTCAAAGATGTCAAATGACAAATGTCACAATGCTAAATGTCAAAAATGAAAAGTGTCACCATGAAAAATGTCAAAAATGACAAATTTCAAGATGGCAAATGTCAAAGATGTCAAATGACAAATGTCACAATGCTAAATGACAAAAATGAAAAGTGTCACCATGAAAAATGTCAAAAATGACAAATTTCAAGATGGCAAATGTCAAAGATGTCAAATGACAAATGTCACAATGCTAAATGTCAAAAATGAAAAGTGTCACCATGAAAAATGTCAAAAATGACAAATTTCAAGATGGCAAATATCAAAGATGTCAAATGACAAATGTCACAATGCTAAATGTCAAAAATGGAAAGTGTCACAATGCTAAATGTCAAAAATGAAAAGTGTCTCAATGCTAAATGTCAAAAATGACAAATTTCAAGATGGCAAATGTCAAAGATGTCAAATGACAAATGTCACAATGCTAAATAACAAAAATGACAAATTTTAAGATGGCAAATGTCTAAGATGTCAAATGACAAATGTCACAATGCTAAATGTCAAAAATGAAAAGTGTCACAATGAAAAATGTCAAAAATGACAAATTTCAAGATGGCAAATATCAAAACTGACAAATGTCACAATGCTAAATGTCAAAACTGATAAGAGTCACCATGAAAAATGTCAAAAATGACAAATTTCAAGATGGCAAATGTCTAAGATGTCAAATGACAAATGTCACAATGCTAAATGTCAAAAATGAAAAGTGTCACCATGAAAAATGTCAAAAATGACAAATTTCAAGATGGCAAATGTCAAAGATGTCAAATGACAAATGTCACAATGCTAAATGTCAAAAATGAAAAGTGTCAAAAATGACAAATTTTAAGATGGCAAATGTCTAAGATGTCAAATGACAAATGTCACAATGCTAAATGTCAAAAATGAAAAGTGTCACCATGAAAAATGTCAAAAATGACAAATTTTAAGATGGCAAATGTCAAAGATGTCAAATGACAAATGTCACAATGCTAAATGTCAAAAATGAAAAGTGTCACCATGAAAAATGTCAAAAATGACAAATTTAAAATGGAAAATGTCAAAGATGTCAAATGACAAATGTCACAATGCTAAATGTCAAAAATGAAAAGTGTCACCATGAAAAATGTCAAAAATGACAAATTTCAAGATGGCAAATGTCAAAGATGTCAAATGACAAATGTCACAATGCTAAATGTCAAAAATGAAAAGTGTCACCATGAAAAATGTCAAAAATGACAAATTTCAAGATGGCAAATGTCAAAGATGTCAAATGACAAATGTCACAATGCTAAATGTCAAAAATGAAAAGTGTCACCATGAAAAATGTCAAAAATGACAAATTTCAAGATGGCAAATATCAAAGATGTCAAATGACAAATGTCACAATGCTAAATGTCAAAAATGGAAAGTGTCACAATGATAAATGTCAAAAATGAAAAGTGTCACAATGCTTAATGTCAAAAATGGAAAGTGTCACAATGCTAAATGTCAAAAATAAAAAGTGTCACAATGCTTAATGTCAAAAATGACAAATTTCAAGATGGCAAATGTCAAAGATGTCAAATGACAAATGTTACAATGCTAAATAACAAAAATGACATATTTCAAGATGGCAAATGTTAAAGATGTCAAATGACAAATGTCACAATGCTAAATGTTAAAAATGAAAAGTGTCACCATGAAAAATGTCAAAAATGACAAATTTTAAGATGGCAAATATCAAAACTGACAAATGTCACAATGCTAAATGTCAAAAATGATAAGAGTCACCATGAAAAATGTAAAAAATGACAAATTTCAGGATGGCAAATGTCTAAGATGTCAAATGACAAATGTCACAATGCTAAATGTCAAAAATGAAAAGTGTCACCATGAAAAATGTCAAAAATGACAAATTTCAAGATGGCAAATGTCAAAGATGTCAAATGACAAATGTCACAATGCTAAATGTCAAAAATGAAAAGTGTCAAAAATGACAAATTTTAAGATGGCAAATGTCTAAGATGTCAAATGAAAAATGTCACAATGCTAAATGTCAAAAATGAAAAGTGTCACCATGAAAAATGTCAAAAATGACAAATTTCAAAATAGCAAATGTCAAAGATGTCAAATGACAAATGTCACAATGCTAAATGTCAAAAATGAAAAGTGTCACCATGAAAAATGTCAAAAATGACAAATTTCAAGATGGCAAATGTCAAAGATGTCAAATGACAAATGTCACAATGCTAAATGTCAAAAATGAAAAGTGTCACCATGAAAAATGTCAAAAATGACAAATTTCAAGATGGCAAATGTCAAAACTGACAAACGTCACAATGCTAAATGTCAAAAATGAAAAGTGTCACCATGAAAAATGTCAAAAATAACAAATTTCAAGATGGCAAATGTCAAAGATGTCAAGTGACAAATGTCACAATGCTAAATGTCAAAACTGACAAATTCCAAGATGGCAAATGTCAAAGATGTCAAATGACAAATGTCACAATGCTAAATGTCAAAAATGAAAAGTGTCACCATGAAAAATGTCAAAAATGACAAATTTCAAGATGGAAAATGTCAAAACTGACTAATGTCACAATGCTAAATGTCAAAAATGAAAAGTGTCACCAAGAAAAATGTCAAAAATGACAAATTTCAAAATGGCAAATGTCAAAGATGTCAAATGACAAATGTCACAATGCTAAATGTCAAAAATGAAAAGTGTCACCATAAAAAGTGTCAAAAATGACAAATTTCAAGATGGCAAATGTCTAAGATGTCAAATGACAAATGTCACAATGCTAAATGTCAAAAATGAAAAGTGTCACCATGAAAAATGTCAAAAATGACAAATTTCAAGATGGAAAATGTCAAAGATGTCAAATGACAAATGTCACAATGCTAAATGTCAAAAATGAAAAGTGTCACCATGAAAAATGTCAAAAATGACAAATTTCAAGATGGCAAATGTCAAAGATGTCAAATGACAAATGTCACAATGCTAAATGTCAAAAATGAAAAGTGTCACCATGAAAAATGTCAAAAATGACAAATTTCAAGATGGCAAATGTCAAAGATGTCAAATGACAAATGTCACAATGCTAAATGTCAAAAATGAAAAGTGTCACCATGAAAAATGTCAAAAATGACAAATTTCAAGATGGCAAATATCAAAGATGTCAAATGACAAATGTCACAATGCTAAATGTCAAAAATGGAAAGTGTCACAATGCTAAATGTCAAAAATGAAAAGTGTCACAATGCTTAATGTCAAAAATGACAAATTTCAAGATGGCAAATGACAAAGATGTCAAATGACAAATGTCACAATGCTAAATGTTAAAAATGAAAAGTGTCACCATGAAAAATGTCAAAAATGACAAATTTTAAGATGGCAAATATCAAAACTGACAAATGTCACAATGCTAAATGTCAAAAATGATAAGAGTCACCATGAAAAATGTCAAAAATGACAAATTTCAAGATGGCAAATGTCTAAGATGTCAAATGACAAATGTCACAATGCTAAATGTCAAAAATGAAAAGTGTCACCATAAAAAATGTCACAAATGACAAATTTCAAGATGGCAAATGTCAAATATGTCAAATGACAAATGTCACAATGCTAAATGTCAAAAATGAAAAGTGTCAAAAATGACAAATTTTAAGATGGCAAATGTCTAAGATGTCAAATGAAAAATGTCACAATGCTAAATGTCAAAAATGAAAAGTGTCACCATGAAAAATGTCAAAAATGACAAATTTCAAAATGGCAAATGTCAAAGATGTCAAATGACAAATGTCACAATGCTAAATGTCAAAAATAAAAGGTGTCACCATGAAAAATGTCAAAAATGACAAATTTCAAGATGGCAAATGTCAAAGATGTCAAATGACAAATGTCACAATGCTAAATGTCAAAAATGAAAAGTGTCACCATGAAAAATGTCAAAAATGACAAATTTCAAGATGGCAAATGTCAAAACTGACTAATGTCTCAATGCTAAATGTTAAAAATGAAAAGTGTCACCATGAAAAATGTCAAAAATGACAAATTTCAAAATGGCAAATGCCAAAGATGTCAAATGACAAATGTCACAATGCTAAATGTCAAAAATGAAAAGTGTCACCATGAAAAGTGTCAAAAATGACAAATTTCAAGATGGCAAATGTCTAAGATGTCAAATGACAAATGTCACAATGCTAAATGTCAAAAATGAAAAGTGTCACCATGAAAAATGTCAAAAATGACAAATTTCAAGATGGCAAATGTCAAAGATGGCAAATGACAAATGTCACAATGCTAAATGTCAAAAATGAAAAGTGTCACCATGAAAAATGTCAAAAATGACAAATTTCAAGATGGCAAATGTCAAAGATGTCAAATGACAAATGTCACAATGCTAAATGTCAAAAATGAAAAGTGTCACCATGAAAAATGTCAAAAATGACAAATTTCAAAATGGCAAATGCCAAAGATGTCAAATGACAAATGTCACAATGCTAAATGTCAAAAATGAAAAGTGTCACCATGAAAAATGTCAAAAATGACAAATTTCAAGATGGCAAATATCAAAGATGTCAAATGACAAATGTCACAATGCTAAATGTCAAAAATGGAAAGTGTCACAATGCTAACTGTCAAAAATGAAAAGTGTCACAATGCTAAATGTCAAAAATGACAAATTTCAAGATGGCAAATGTCAAAGATGTCAAATGACAAATGTCACAATGCTAAATGTCAAAAATGACAAATTTCAAGATGGCAAATGTCAAAGATGTCAAATGACAAATGTCACAATGCTAAATGTCAAAAATGAAAAGAGTCACCATGAAAAATGTCAAAAATGACAAATTTCAAGATGGCAAATGTCAAAACTGACAAACGTCACAATGCTAAATGTCAAAAATGAAAAGTGTCACCATGAAAAATGTCAAAAATAACAAATTTCAAGATGGCAAATGTCAAAGATGTCAAATGACAAATGTCACAATGCTAAATGTCAAAAATGACAAATTTCAAAATGGCAAATGTCAAAGATGTCAAATGACAAATGTCACAATGCTAAATGTCAAAAATGAAAAGTGTCAAAAATGACAAATTTTAAGATGGCAAATGTCTAAGATGTCAAATGACAAATGTCACAATGCTAAATGTCAAAAATGAAAAGTGTCAACATGAAAAATGTCAAAAATGACCAATTTCAAGATGGCAAATGTCAAAGATGTCAAATGACAAATGTCACAATGCTAGATGTCAAAAATGAAAAGTGTCACCATGAAAAATGTCAAAAATCACAAATTTTAAGATGGCAAATGTCTAAGATGTCAAATGACAAATGTCACAATGCTAAATGTCAAAAATGAAAAGTGTCAACATGAAAAATGTCAAAAATGACAAATTTCAAGATGGCAAATGTCAAAGATGTCAAAACTGACTAATGTCACAATGCTAAATGTTAAAGATGAAAAGTGTCACCATGAAAAATGTCAAAAATGACAAATTTCAAAATGGCAAATGTCAAAGATGTCAAATGACAAATGTCACAATGCTAAATGTCAAAAATGAAAAGTGTCACCATGAAAAGTGTCAAAAATGACAAATTTCAAGATGGCAAATGTCTAAGATGTCAAATCACAAATGTCACAATGCTAAATGTCAAAAATGAAAAGTGTCACCATGAAAAATGTCAAAAATGACAAATTTCAAGATGGCAAATGTCAAAGAGGTCAAATGACAAATGTCACAATGCTAAATGTCAAAAATGAAAAGTGTCACCATGAAAAATGTCAAAAATGACAAATTTCAAGATGGCAAATGTCAAAGATGTCAAATGACAAATGTCACAATGCTAAATATCAAAAATGAAAAGTGTCACCATGAAAAATGTCAAAAATGACAAATTTCAAGATGGCAAATGTCAAAGATGTCAAATGACAAATGTCACAATGCTAAATGTCAAAAATGAAAAGTGTCACCATGAAAAATGTCAAAAATGACAAATTTCAAGATGGCAAATATCAAAGATGTCAATTGACAAATGTCACAATGCTAAATGTCAGAAATGAAAAGTGTCACAATGCTAAATGTCAAAAATGAAAAGTGTCACAATGCTAAATGTCAAAAATGACAAATTTCAAGATGGCAAATGTGAAAGATGTCAAATGACAAATGTCACAATGCTAAATGTCAAAAATGACAAATTTCAAGATGGCAAAAGTCAAAGATGTCAAATGACAAATGTCACAATGCTAAATGTCAAAAATGAAAAGTGTCACCATGAAAAATGTCAAAAATGACAAATTTCAAGATGGCAAATGTCAAAACTGACAAACGTCACAATGCTAAATGTCAAAAATGAAAAGTGTCACCATGAAAAATGTCAAAAATAACAAATTTCAAGATGGCAAATGTCAAAGATGTCAAGTGACAAATGTCACAATGCTAAATGTCAAAACTGACAAATTTCAAGATGGCAAATGTCAAAGATGTCAAATGACAAATGTCACAATGCTAAATGTCAAAAATAAAAAGTGTTACCATGAAAAATGTCAAAAATGACAAATTTCAAGATGGCAAATGTCAAAACTGACTAATGTCACAATCCTAAATGTCAAAAATGAAAAGTGTCACCATGAAAAATGTCAAAAATGACAAATTTCAAAATGGCAAATGTCAAAGATGTCAAATGACAAATGTCACAATGATAATTGTCAAAAATGAGAAGTTTCACCATGAAAAGTGTCAAAAATGACAAATTTCAAGATGGCAAATGTCTAAGATGTCAAATGACAAATGTCACAATGCTAAATGTCAAAAATGAAAAGTGTCACCATGAAAAATGTCAAAAATGACAAATTTCAAGATGGCAAATGTCAAAGATGTCAAATGACAAATGTCACAATGCTAAATGTCAAAAATGAAAAGTGTCACCATGAAAAATGTCAAAAATGACAAATTTCAAGATGGCAAATGTCAAAGATGTCAAATGACAAATGTCACAATGCTAAATGACAAAAATGAAAAGTGTCACCATGAAAAATGTCAAAAATGACAAATTTCAAGATGGCAAATGTCAAAGATGTCAAATGACAAATGTCACAATGCTAAATGTCAAAAATGAAAAGTGTCACCATGAAAAATGTCAAAAATGACAAATTTCAAGATGGCAAATATCAAAGATGTCAAATGACAAATGTCACAATGCTAAATGTCAAAAATGGAAAGTGTCACAATGCTAAATGTCAAAAATGAAAAGTGTCTCAATGCTAAATGTCAAAAATGACAAATTTCAAGATGGCAAATGTCAAAGATGTCAAATGACAAATGTCACAATGCTAAATAACAAAAATGACAAATTTTAAGATGGCAAATGTCTAAGATGTCAAATGACAAATGTCACAATGCTAAATGTCAAAAATGAAAAGTGTCACAATGAAAAATGTCAAAAATGACAAATTTCAAGATGGCAAATATCAAAACTGACAAATGTCACAATGCTAAATGTCAAAACTGATAAGAGTCACCATGAAAAATGTCAAAAATGACAAATTTCAAGATGGCAAATGTCTAAGATGTCAAATGACAAATGTCACAATGCTAAATGTCAAAAATGAAAAGTGTCACCATGAAAAATGTCAAAAATGACAAATTTCAAGATGGCAAATGTCAAAGATGTCAAATGACAAATGTCACAATGCTAAATGTCAAAAATGAAAAGTGTCAAAAATGACAAATTTTAAGATGGCAAATGTCTAAGATGTCAAATGACAAATGTCACAATGCTAAATGTCAAAAATGAAAAGTGTCACCATGAAAAATGTCAAAAATGACAAATTTTAAGATGGCAAATGTCAAAGATGTCAAATGACAAATGTCACAATGCTAAATGTCAAAAATGAAAAGTGTCACCATGAAAAATGTCAAAAATGACAAATTTCAAAATGGAAAATGTCAAAGATGTCAAATGACAAATGTCACAATGCTAAATGTCAAAAATGAAAAGTGTTACCATGAAAAATGTCAAAAATGACAAATTTCAAGATGGCAAATGTCAAAGATGTCAAATGACAAATGTCACAATGCTAAATGTCAAAAATGAAAAGTGTCACCATGAAAAATGTCAAAAATGACAAATTTCAAGATGGCAAATGTCAAAGATGTCAAATGACAAATGTCACAATGCTAAATGTCAAAAATGAAAAGTGTCACCATGAAAAATGTCAAAAATGACAAATTTCAAGATGGCAAATATCAAAGATGTCAAATGACAAATGTCACAATGCTAAATATCAAAAATGGAAAGTGTCACAATGATAAATGTCAAAAATGAAAAGTGTCACAATGCTTAATGTCAAAAATGGAAAGTGTCACAATGCTAAATGTCAAAAATAAAAAGTGTCACAATGCTTAATGTCAAAAATGACAAATTTCAAGATGGCAAATGTCAAAGATGTCAAATGACAAATGTTACAATGCTAAATAACAAAAATGACATATTTCAAGATGGCAAATGTTAAAGATGTCAAATGACAAATGTCACAATGCTAAATGTTAAAAATGAAAAGTGTCACCATGAAAAATGTCAAAAATGACAAATTTTAAGATGGCAAATATCAAAACTGACAAATGTCACAATGCTAAATGTCAAAAATGATAAGAGTCACCATGAAAAATGTAAAAAATGACAAATTTCAGGATGGCAAATGTCTAAGATGTCAAATGACAAATGTCACAATGCTAAATGTCACAAATGAAAAGTGTCACCATGAAAAATGTCAAAAATGACAAATTTCAAGATGGCAAATGTCAAAGATGTCAAATGACAAATGTCACAATGCTAAATGTCAAAAATGAAAAGTGTCAAAAATGACAAATTTTAAGATGGCAAATGTCTAAGATGTCAAATGAAAAATGTCACAATGCTAAATGTCAAAAATGAAAAGTGTCACCATGAAAAATGTCAAAAATGACAAATTTCAAAATAGCAAATGTCAAAGATGTCAAATGACAAATGTCACAATGCTAAATGTCAAAAATGAAAAGTGTCACCATGAAAAATGTCAAAAATGACAAATTTCAAGATGGCAAATGTCAAAGATGTCAAATGACAAATGTCACAATGCTAAATGTCAAAAATGAAAAGTGTCACCATGAAAAATGTCAAAAATGACAAATTTCAAGATGGCAAATGTCAAAACTGACTAATGTCACATTGCTAAATGTCAAAAATGAAAAGTGTCACCATGAAAAATGTCAAAAATGACAAATTTCAAAATGGCAAATGCCAAAGATGTCAAATGACAAATGTCACAATGCTAAATGTCAAAAATAAAAAGTGTCACCATGAAAAGTGTCAAAAATAACAAATTTCAAGATGGCAAATGTCTAAGATGTCAAATGACAAATGTCACAATGCTAAATGTCAAAAATGAAAAGTGTCACCATGAAAAATGTCAAAAATGACAAATTTCAAGATGGCAAATGTCAAAGATGTCAAATGACAAATGTCACAATGCTAAATGTCAAAAATGAAAAGTGTCACCATGAAAAATGTCAAAAATGACAAATTTCAAGATGGCAAATGTCAAAGATGTCAAATGACAAATGTCACAATGCTAAATGTCAAAAATGAAAAGTGTCACCATGAAAAATGTCAAAAATGACAAATTTCAAGATGGCAAATGTCAAAGATGTCAAATGACAAATGTCACAATGCTAAATGTCAAAAATGAAGAGTGTCACCATGAAAAATGTCAAAAATGACAAATTTCAAGATGGCAAATATCAAAGATGCCAAATGACAAATGTCACAATGCTAAATGTCAAAAATGGAAAGTGTCACAATGCTAACTGTCAAAAATGAAAAGTGTCACAATGCTAAATGTCAAAAATGACAAATTTCAAGATGGCAAATGTCAAATGACAAATGTCACAATGCTAAATGTCAAAAATGACAAATTTCAAGATGGCAAATGTCAAAGATGTCAAAAGACAAATGTCACAATGCTAAATGTCAAAAATGAAAAGTGTCACCATGAAAAATGTCAAAAATGACAAATTTCAAAATGGCAAATGTCAAAACTGACAAACGTCACAATGCTAAATGTCAAAAATGAAAAGTGTCACCATGAAAAATGTCAAAAATAACAAATTTCAAGATGGCAAATGTCAAAGATGTCAAATGACAAATGTCACAATGCTAAATGTCAAAAATGACAAATTTCAAGATGGCAAATGTCAAAGATGTCAAATGACAAATGTCACAATGCTAAATGTCAAAAATGAAAAGTGTCAAAAATGAAAAGTGTCACAATGAAAAATGTCAAAAATGACAAATTTCAAGATGGCAAATGTCAAAGATGTCAAATGACAAATGTCACAATGCTAAATGTCAAAAATGAAAAGTGTCACCATAAAAAATGTCAAAAATGACAAATTTCAAGATGGCAAATGTCAAAGATGTCAAATGACAAATGTCACAATGCTAAATGTCAAAAATAAAAAGTGTCACCATGAAAAATGTCAAAAATGACAAATTTCAAGATGGCAAATGTCAAAACTGACTAATGTCACAATGCTAAATGTTAAAGATGAAAAGTGTCACCATGAAAAATGTCAAAAATGACAAATTTCAAAATGGCAAATGTCAAAGATGTCAAATGACAAATGTCACAATGCTAAATGTCAAAAATGAAAAGTGTCACCATGAAAAGTGTCAAAAATGACAAATTTCAAGATGGCAAATATCAAAGATGTCAATTGACAAATGTCACAATGCTAAATGTCAAAAATGAAAAGTGTCACAATGCTAAATGTCAAAAATGAAAAGTGTCACAATGCTAAATGTCAAAAATGACAAATTTCAAGATGGCAAATGTCAAAGATGTCAAATGACAAATGTCACAATGCTAAATGTCAAAAATGACAAATTTCAAGATGGCAAATGTCAAAACTGACAAACGTCACAATGCTAAATGTCAAAAATGAAAAGTGTCACCATGAAAAATGTCAAAAATAACAAATTTAAAGATGGCAAATGTCAAAGATGTCAAGTGACAAATGTCACAATGCTAAATGTCAAAACTGACAAATTTCAAGATGGCAAATGTCAAAGATGTCAAATGACAAATGTCACAATGCTAAATGTCAAAAATAAAAAGTGTCACCATGAAAAATGTCAAAACTGACAAATTTCAAGATAGCAAATGTCAAAACTGACTAATGTCACAATGCTAAATGTCAAAAATGAAAAGTGTCACCATGAAAAATGTCAAAAATGACAAATTTCAAAATGGCAAATGTCAAAGATGTCAAATGACAAATGTCACAATGCTAATTGTCAAAAATGAGAAGTTTCACCATGAAAAGTGTCAAAAATGACAAATTTCAAGATGGCAAATGTCTAAGATGTCAAATGACAAATGTCACAATGCTAAATGTCAAAAATGAAAAGTGTCACCATGAAAAATGTCAAAAATGACAAATTTCAAGATGGCAAATGTCAAAGATGTCAAATGACAAATATCACAATGCTAAATGTCAAAAATGAAAAGTGTCACCATGAAAAATGTCAAAAATGACAAATTTCAAGATGGCAAATGTCAAAGATGTCAAATGACAAATGTCACAATGCTAAATGACAAAAATGAAAAGTGTCACCATGAAAAATGTCAAAAATGACAAATTTCAAGATGGCAAATGTCAAAGATGTCAAATGACAAATGTCACAATGCTAAATGTCAAAAATGAAAAGTGTCACCATGAAAAATGTCAAAAATGACAAATTTCAAGATGGCAAATATCAAAGATGTCAAATGACAAATGTCACAATGCTAAATGTCAAAAATGGAAAGTGTCACAATGCTAAATGTCAAAAATGAAAAGCGTCACAATGCTAAATGTCAAAAATGACAAATTTCAAGATGGCAAATGTCAAAGATGTCAAATGACAAATGTCACAATGCTAAATAACAAAAATGACAAATTTTAAGATGGCAAATGTCTAAGATGTCAAATGACAAATGTCACAATGCTAAATGTCAAAAATGAAAAGTGTCACAATGAAAAATGTCAAAAATGACAAATTTCAAGATGGCAAATATCAAAACTGACAAATGTCACAATGCTAAATGTCAAAACTGATAAGAGTCACCATGAAAAATGTCAAAAATGACAAATTTCAAGATGGCAAATGTCTAAGATGTCAAATGACAAATGTCACAATGCTAAATGTCAAAAATGAAAAGTGTCACCATGAAAAATGTCAAAAATGACAAATTTCAAGATGGCAAATGTCAAAGATGTCAAATGACAAATGTCACAATGCTAAATGTCAATAATGAAAAGTGTCAAAAATGACAAATTTTAAGATGGCGAATGTCTAAGATGTCAAATGACAAATGTCACAATGCTAAATGTCAAAAATGAAAAGTGTCACCATGAAAAATGTCAAAAATGACAAATTTCCAGATGGCAAATGTCAAAGATGTCAAATGACAAATGTCACAATGCTAAATGTCAAAAATGAAAAGTGTCACCATGAAAAATGTCAAAAATGAAAAATTTCAAGATGGCAAATGTCAAAGATGTCAAATGACAAATGTCGCAATGCTAAATGTCAAAAATGAAAAGTGTCACCATGAAAAATGTCAAAAATGACAAATTTCAAGATGGCAAATGTCAAAACTGACTAATGTCACAATGCTAAATGTCAAAAATGAAAAGTGTCACCATGAAAAATGTCAAAAATGACAAATTTCAAAATGGCAAATGTCAAAGATGTCAAATGACAAATGTCACAATGCTAAATGTCAAAAATGAAAAGTGTCCCCTTGAAAAGTGTCAAAAATGACAAATTTCAAGATGGCAAATGTCTAAGATGTCAAATGACAAATTTCACCTTGCTAAATGTCAAAAATGACAAATTTCAAGATGGCAAATGTCAAAGATGTCAAATGACAAATGTCACAATGCTAAATTTCAAAAATGAAAAGTGTCACCATGAAAAATGTCAAAAATAACAAATTTCAAGATGGCAAATGTCAAAGATGTCAAATGACAAATGTCACAATGCTAAATGTCAAAAATGACAAATTTCAAGATGGCAAATGTCAAAGATGTCAAATGACATATGTCACAATGCTAAATGTCAAAAATGAAAAGTGTCAAAAATGACAAATTTTAAGATGGCAAATGTCTAAGATGTCAAATGACAAATGTCACAATGCTAAATGTCAAAAATGAAAAGTGTCACAATGAAAAATGTCAAAAATGACAAATTTCAAGATGGCAAATGTCAAAGATGTCAAATGACAAATGTCACAATGCCAAATGTCAAAAATGAAAAGTGTCACCATGAAAAATGTCAAAAATGACAAATTTCGAGATGGCAAATGTCAAAGATGTCAAATGACAAATGTCACAATGCTAAATGTCAAAAATAAAAAGTGTCACCATGAACAATGTCAAAAATGACAAATTTCAAGATGGCAAATGTCAAAACTGACTAATGTCACAATGCTAAATGTTAAAAATGAAAAGTGTCACCATGAAAAATGTCAAAAATGCCAAATTTCAAAATGGCAAATGTCAAAGATGTCAAATGACAAATTTCACAATGCTAAATGTCAAAAATGAAAAGTGTCACCATTAAAAGTGTCAAAAATGACAAATTTCAAGATGGCAAATGTCAAAGATGTCAAATGACAAATGTCACAATGCTAAATGTCAAAAATGAAAAGTGTCTCCATGAAAAATGTCAAAAATGACAAATTTCAAGATGGCAAATGTCAAAGATGTCAAATGACAAATGTCACAATGCTAAATGTCAAAAATGAAAAGTGTCACCATGAAAAATGTCAAAAATGGCAAATTTCAAGATGGCAAATGTCAAAGATGTCAAATGACAAATGTCACAATGCTAAATGTCAAAAATGAAAAGTGTCACCATGAAAAATGTCAAAAATGACAAATTTCAAGATGGCAAATATCAAAGATGTCAAATGACAAATGTCACAATGCTAAATGTTAAAAATGAAAAGTGTCACAATGCTAAATGTCAAAAATGAAAAGTGTCACAATGCTAAATGTCAAAAATGACAAATTTCAAGATGGCAAATGTCAAAGATGTCAAATGACAAATGTCACAATGCTAAATGTCAAAAATAACAAATTTCAAGATGGCAAATGTCAAAGAGGTCAAATGACAAATGTCACAATGCTAAATGTCAAAAATGAAAAGTGTCACCATAAAAAATGTCAAAAATGACAAATTTCAAGATGGCAAATGTCAAAACTGACAAACATCACAATGCTAAATGTCAAAAATGAAAAGTGTCACCATGAAAAATGTCAAAAATAACAAATTTTAAGATGGCAAATGTCAAAGATGTCAAGTGACAAATGTCACAATGTTAAATGTCAAAACTGACAAATTTCAGGATGGCAAATGTCAAAGATGTCAAATGACAAATGTCACAATGCTAAATGTCAAAAATGAAAAGTGTCACCATGAAAAATGTCAAAAATGACAAATTTCAAGATGGCAAATATCAAAGATGTCAAATGACAAATGTCACAATGCTAAATGTCAAAAATGAAAAGTGTCACAATGCTAAATGTCAAAAATGAAAAGTGTCACAATGCTAAATGTCAAAAATGACAAATTTCAAGATGGCAAATGTCAAAGATGTCAAATGACAAATGTCACAATGCTAAATGTCAAAAATGACAAATTTCAAGATGGCAAATGTCAAAGATGTCAAATGACAAATGTCACAATGCTAAATGTCAAAAATGAAAAGTGTCACCATGAAAAATGTCAAAAATGACAAATTTTAAGATGGAAAATGTCAAAACTGACAAACGTCACAATGCTAAATGTCAAAAATGAAAAGTGTCACCATGAAAAATGTCAAAAATAACAAATTTCAAGATGGCAAATGTCAAAGATGTCAAGTGACAAATGTCACAATGCTAAATGTCAAAACTGACAAATTTCAAGATGGCAAATGTCAAAGATGTCAAATGACAAATGTCACAATGCGAAATGTCAAAAATGAAAAGTGTCACCATGAAAAATGTCAAAAATGACAAATTTCAAGATGGCAAATGTCAAAACTGACTAATGTCACAATGCTAAATGTCAAAAATGAAAAGTGTCACCATGAAAAATGTCAAAAATGACAAATTTCAAGATGGCAAATATCAAAGATGTCAAATGACAAATGTCACAATGCTAAATGTCAAAAATGGAAAGTGTCACAATGCTAAATGTCAAAAATGAAAAGTGTCTCAATGCTAAATGTCAAAAATGACAAATTTCAAGATGGCAAATGTCAAAGATGTCAAATGACAAATGTCACAATGCTAAATAACAAAAATGACAAATTTTAAGATGGCAAATGTCTAAGATGTCAAATGACAAATGTCACAATGCTAAATGTCAAAAATGAAAAGTGTCACAATGAAAAATGTCAAAAATGACAAATTTCAAGATGGCAAATATCAAAACTGACAAATGTCACAATGCTAAATGTCAAAACTGATAAGAGTCACCATGAAAAATGTCAAAAATGACAAATTTCAAGATGGCAAATGTCTAAGATGTCAAATGACAAATGTCACAATGCTAAATGTCAAAAATGAAAAGTGTCACCATGAAAAATGTCAAAAATGACAAATTTCAAGATGGCAAATGTCAAAGATGTCAAATGACAAATGTCACAATGCTAAATGTCAAAAATGAAAAGTGTCAAAAATGACAAATTTTAAGATGGCAAATGTCTAAGATGTCAAATGACAAATGTCACAATGCTAAATGTCAAAAATGAAAAGTGTCACCATGAAAAAGGTCAAAAATGACAAATTTTAAGATGGCAAATGTCAAAGATGTCAAATGACAAATGTCACAATGCTAAATGTCAAAAATGAAAAGTGTCACCATGAAAAATGTCAAAAATGACAAATTTCAAAATGGAAAATGTCAAAGATGTCAAATGACAAATGTCACAATGCTAAATGTCAAAAATGAAAAGTGTCACCATGAAAAATGTCAAAAATGACAAATTTCAAGATGGCAAATGTCAAAGATGTCAAATGACAAATGTCACAATGCTAAATGTCAAAAATGAAAAGTGTCACCATGAAAAATGTCAAAAATGACAAATTTCAAGATGGCAAATGTCAAAGATGTCAAATGACAAATGTCACAATGCTAAATGTCAAAAATGAAAAGTGTCACCATGAAAAATGTCAAAAATGACAAATTTCAAGATGGCAAATATCAAAGATGTCAAATGACAAATGTCACAATGCTAAATGTCAAAAATGGAAAGTGTCACAATGATAAATGTCAAAAATGAAAAGTGTCACAATGCTTAATGTCAAAAATGGAAAGTGTCACAATGCTAAATGTCAAAAATAAAAAGTGTCACAATGCTTAATGTCAAAAATGACAAATTTCAAGATGGCAAATGTCAAAGATGTCAAATGACAAATGTTACAATGCTAAATAACAAAAATGACATATTTCAAGATGGCAAATGTTAAAGATGTCAAATGACAAATGTCACAATGCTAAATGTTAAAAATGAAAAGTGTCACCATGAAAAATGTCAAAAATGACAAATTTTAAGATGGCAAATATCAAAACTGACAAATGTCACAATGCTAAATGTCAAAAATGATAAGAGTCACCATGAAAAATGTAAAAAATGACAAATTTCAGGATGGCAAATGTCTAAGATGTCAAATGACAAATGTCACAATGCTAAATGTCAAAAATGAAAAGTGTCACCATGAAAAATGTCAAAAATGACAAATTTCAAGATGGCAAATGTCAAAGATGTCAAATGACAAATGTCACAATGCTAAATGTCAAAAATGAAAAGTGTCAAAAATGACAAATTTTAAGATGGCAAATGTCTAAGATGTCAAATGAAAAATGTCACAATGCTAAATGTCAAAAATGAAAAGTGTCACCATGAAAAATGTCAAAAATGACAAATTTCAAAATAGCAAATGTCAAAGATGTCAAATGACAAATGTCACAATGCTAAATGTCAAAAATGAAAAGTGTCACCATGAAAAATGTCAAAAATGACAAATTTCAAGATGGCAAATGTCAAAGATGTCAAATGACAAATGTCACAATGCTAAATGTCAAAAATGAAAAGTGTCACCATGAAAAATGTCAAAAATGACAAATTTCAAGATGGCAAATGTCAAAACTGACTAATGTCACATTGCTAAATGTCAAAAATGAAAAGTGTCACCATGAAAAATGTCAAAAATGACAAATTTCAAAATGGCAAATGCCAAAGATGTCAAATGACAAATGTCACAATGCTAAATGTCAAAAATAAAAAGTGTCACCATGAAAAGTGTCAAAAATAACAAATTTCAAGATGGCAAATGTCTAAGATGTCAAATGACAAATGTCACAATGCTAAATGTCAAAAATGAAAAGTGTCACCATGAAAAATGTCAAAAATGACAAATTTCAAGATGGCAAATGTCAAAGATGTCAAATGACAAATGTCACAATGCTAAATGTCAAAAATGAAAAGTGTCACCATGAAAAATGTCAAAAATGACAAATTTCAAGATGGCAAATGTCAAAGATGTCAAATGACAAATGTCACAATGCTAAATGTCAAAAATGAAAAGTGTCACCATGAAAAATGTCAAAAATGACAAATTTCAAGATGGCAAATGTCAAAGATGTCAAATGACAAATGTCACAATGCTAAATGTCAAAAATGAAGAGTGTCACCATGAAAAATGTCAAAAATGACAAATTTCAAGATGGCAAATATCAAAGATGCCAAATGACAAATGTCACAATGCTAAATGTCAAAAATGGAAAGTGTCACAATGCTAACTGTCAAAAATGAAAAGTGTCACAATGCTAAATGTCAAAAATGACAAATTTCAAGATGGCAAATGTCAAATGACAAATGTCACAATGCTAAATGTCAAAAATGACAAATTTCAAGATGGCAAATGTCAAAGATGTCAAAAGACAAATGTCACAATGCTAAATGTCAAAAATGAAAAGTGTCACCATGAAAAATGTCAAAAATGACAAATTTCAAAATGGCAAATGTCAAAACTGACAAACGTCACAATGCTAAATGTCAAAAATGAAAAGTGTCACCATGAAAAATGTCAAAAATAACAAATTTCAAGATGGCAAATGTCAAAGATGTCAAATGACAAATGTCACAATGCTAAATGTCAAAAATGACAAATTTCAAGATGGCAAATGTCAAAGATGTCAAATGACAAATGTCACAATGCTAAATGTCAAAAATGAAAAGTGTCAAAAATGAAAAGTGTCACAATGAAAAATGTCAAAAATGACAAATTTCAAGATGGCAAATGTCAAAGATGTCAAATGACAAATGTCACAATGCTAAATGTCAAAAATGAAAAGTGTCACCATAAAAAATGTCAAAAATGACAAATTTCAAGATGGCAAATGTCAAAGATGTCAAATGACAAATGTCACAATGCTAAATGTCAAAAATAAAAAGTGTCACCATGAAAAATGTCAAAAATGACAAATTTCAAGATGGCAAATGTCAAAACTGACTAATGTCACAATGCTAAATGTTAAAGATGAAAAGTGTCACCATGAAAAATGTCAAAAATGACAAATTTCAAAATGGCAAATGTCAAAGATGTCAAATGACAAATGTCACAATGCTAAATGTCAAAAATGAAAAGTGTCACCATGAAAAGTGTCAAAAATGACAAATTTCAAGATGGCAAATATCAAAGATGTCAATTGACAAATGTCACAATGCTAAATGTCAAAAATGAAAAGTGTCACAATGCTAAATGTCAAAAATGAAAAGTGTCACAATGCTAAATTTCAAAAATGACAAATTTCAAGATGGCAAATGTCAAAGATGTCAAATGACAAATGTCACAATGCTAAATGTCAAAAATGACAAATTTCAAGATGGCAAATGTCAAAACTGACAAACGTCACAATGCTAAATGTCAAAAATGAAAAGTGTCACCATGAAAAATGTCAAAAATAACAAATTTAAAGATGGCAAATGTCAAAGATGTCAAGTGACAAATGTCACAATGCTAAATGTCAAAACTGACAAATTTCAAGATGGCAAATGTCAAAGATGTCAAATGACAAATGTCACAATGCTAAATGTCAAAAATAAAAAGTGTCACCATGAAAAATGTCAAAACTGACAAATTTCAAGATAGCAAATGTCAAAACTGACTAATGTCACAATGCTAAATGTCAAAAATGAAAAGTGTCACCATGAAAAATGTCAAAAATGACAAATTTCAAAATGGCAAATGTCAAAGATGTCAAATGACAAATGTCACAATGCTAATTGTCAAAAATGAGAAGTTTCACCATGAAAAGTGTCAAAAATGACAAATTTCAAGATGGCAAATGTCTAAGATGTCAAATGACAAATGTCACAATGCTAAATGTCAAAAATGAAAAGTGTCACCATGAAAAATGTCAAAAATGACAAATTTCAAGATGGCAAATGTCAAAGATGTCAAATGACAAATATCACAATGCTAAATGTCAAAAATGAAAAGTGTCACCATGAAAAATGTCAAAAATGACAAATTTCAAGATGGCAAATGTCAAAGATGTCAAATGACAAATGTCACAATGCTAAATGACAAAAATGAAAAGTGTCACCATGAAAAATGTCAAAAATGACAAATTTCAAGATGGCAAATGTCAAAGATGTCAAATGACAAATGTCACAATGCTAAATGTCAAAAATGAAAAGTGTCACCATGAAAAATGTCAAAAATGACAAATTTCAAGATGGCAAATATCAAAGATGTCAAATGACAAATGTCACAATGCTAAATGTCAAAAATGGAAAGTGTCACAATGCTAAATGTCAAAAATGAAAAGCGTCACAATGCTAAATGTCAAAAATGACAAATTTCAAGATGGCAAATGTCAAAGATGTCAAATGACAAATGTCACAATGCTAAATAACAAAAATGACAAATTTTAAGATGGCAAATGTCTAAGATGTCAAATGACAAATGTCACAATGCTAAATGTCAAAAATGAAAAGTGTCACAATGAAAAATGTCAAAAATGACAAATTTCAAGATGGCAAATATCAAAACTGACAAATGTCACAATGCTAAATGTCAAAACTGATAAGAGTCACCATGAAAAATGTCAAAAATGACAAATTTCAAGATGGCAAATGTCTAAGATGTCAAATGACAAATGTCACAATGCTAAATGTCAAAAATGAAAAGTGTCACCATGAAAAATGTCAAAAATGACAAATTTCAAGATGGCAAATGTCAAAGATGTCAAATGACAAATGTCACAATGCTAAATGTCAATAATGAAAAGTGTCAAAAATGACAAATTTTAAGATGGCGAATGTCTAAGATGTCAAATGACAAATGTCACAATGCTAAATGTCAAAAATGAAAAGTGTCACCATGAAAAATGTCAAAAATGACAAATTTCCAGATGGCAAATGTCAAAGATGTCAAATGACAAATGTCACAATGCTAAATGTCAAAAATGAAAAGTGTCACCATGAAAAATGTCAAAAATGAAAAATTTCAAGATGGCAAATGTCAAAGATGTCAAATGACAAATGTCGCAATGCTAAATGTCAAAAATGAAAAGTGTCACCATGAAAAATGTCAAAAATGACAAATTTCAAGATGGCAAATGTCAAAACTGACTAATGTCACAATGCTAAATGTCAAAAATGAAAAGTGTCACCATGAAAAATGTCAAAAATGACAAATTTCAAAATGGCAAATGTCAAAGATGTCAAATGACAAATGTCACAATGCTAAATGTCAAAAATGAAAAGTGTCACCTTGAAAAGTGTCAAAAATGACAAATTTCAAGATGGCAAATGTCTAAGATGTCAAATGACAAATTTCACCTTGCTAAATGTCAAAAATGACAAATTTCAAGATGGCAAATGTCAAAGATGTCAAATGACAAATGTCACAATGCTAAATTTCAAAAATGAAAAGTGTCACCATGAAAAATGTCAAAAATAACAAATTTCAAGATGGCAAATGTCAAAGATGTCAAATGACAAATGTCACAATGCTAAATGTCAAAAATGACAAATTTCAAGATGGCAAATGTCAAAGATGTCAAATGACATATGTCACAATGCTAAATGTCAAAAATGAAAAGTGTCAAAAATGACAAATTTTAAGATGGCAAATGTCTAAGATGTCAAATGACAAATGTCACAATGCTAAATGTCAAAAATGAAAAGTGTCACAATGAAAAATGTCAAAAATGACAAATTTCAAGATGGCAAATGTCAAAGATGTCAAATGACAAATGTCACAATGCCAAATGTCAAAAATGAAAAGTGTCACCATGAAAAATGTCAAAAATGACAAATTTCGAGATGGCAAATGTCAAAGATGTCAAATGACAAATGTCACAATGCTAAATGTCAAAAATAAAAAGTGTCACCATGAACAATGTCAAAAATGACAAATTTCAAGATGGCAAATGTCAAAACTGACTAATGTCACAATGCTAAATGTTAAAAATGAAAAGTGTCACCATGAAAAATGTCAAAAATGCCAAATTTCAAAATGGCAAATGTCAAAGATGTCAAATGACAAATTTCACAATGCTAAATGTCAAAAATGAAAAGTGTCACCATTAAAAGTGTCAAAAATGACAAATTTCAAGATGGCAAATGTCAAAGATGTCAAATGACAAATGTCACAATGCTAAATGTCAAAAATGAAAAGTGTCTCCATGAAAAATGTCAAAAATGACAAATTTCAAGATGGCAAATGTCAAAGATGTCAAATGACAAATGTCACAATGCTAAATGTCAAAAATGAAAAGTGTCACCATGAAAAATGTCAAAAATGGCAAATTTCAAGATGGCAAATGTCAAAGATGTCAAATGACAAATGTCACAATGCTAAATGTCAAAAATGAAAAGTGTCACCATGAAAAATGTCAAAAATGACAAATTTCAAGATGGCAAATATCAAAGATGTCAAATGACAAATGTCACAATGCTAAATGTTAAAAATGAAAAGTGTCACAATGCTAAATGTCAAAAATGAAAAGTGTCACAATGCTAAATGTCAAAAATGACAAATTTCAAGATGGCAAATGTCAAAGATGTCAAATGACAAATGTCACAATGCTAAATGTCAAAAATGACAAATTTCAAGATGGCAAATGTCAAAGAGGTCAAATGACAAATGTCACAATGCTAAATGTCAAAAATGAAAAGTGTCACCATAAAAAATGTCAAAAATGACAAATTTCAAGATGGCAAATGTCAAAACTGACAAACATCACAATGCTAAATGTCAAAAATGAAAAGTGTCACCATGAAAAATGTCAAAAATAACAAATTTTAAGATGGCAAATGTCAAAGATGTCAAGTGACAAATGTCACAATGTTAAATGTCAAAACTGACAAATTTCAGGATGGCAAATGTCAAAGATGTCAAATGACAAATGTCACAATGCTAAATGTCAAAAATGAAAAGTGTCACCATGAAAAATGTCAAAAATGACAAATTTCAAGATGGCAAATATCAAAGATGTCAAATGACAAATGTCACAATGCTAAATGTCAAAAATGAAAAGTGTCACAATGCTAAATGTCAAAAATGAAATGTGTCACAATGCTAAATGTCAAAAATGACAAATTTCAAGATGGCAAATGTCAAAGATGTCAAATGACAAATGTCACAATGCTAAATGTCAAAAATGACAAATTTCAAGATGGCAAATGTCAAAGATGTCAAATGACAAATGTCACAATGCTAAATGTCAAAAATGAAAAGTGTCACCATGAAAAATGTCAAAAATGACAAATTTTAAGATGGAAAATGTCAAAACTGACAAACGTCACAATGCTAAATGTCAAAAATGAAAAGTGTCACCATGAAAAATGTCAAAAATAACAAATTTCAAGATGGCAAATGTCAAAGATGTCAAGTGACAAATGTCACAATGCTAAATGTCAAAACTGACAAATTTCAAGATGGCAAATGTCAAAGATGTCAAATGACAAATGTCACAATGCGAAATGTCAAAAATGAAAAGTGTCACCATGAAAAATGTCAAAAATGACAAATTTCAAGATGGCAAATGTCAAAACTGACTAATGTCACAATGCTAAATGTCAAAAATGAAAAGTGTCACCATGAAAAATGTCAAAAATGACAAATTTCAAAATGGCAAATGTCAAAGATGTCAAATGACAAATGTTACAATGCTAAATGTCAAAAATGAAAAGTGTCACCATGAAAAGTGTCAAAAATGACAAATTTCAAGATGGCAAATGTCTAAGATGTCAAATGACAAATGTCACAATGCTAAATGTCAAAAATGAAAAGTGTCACCATGAAAAATGTCAAAAATGCCAAATTTCAAAATGGCAAATGTCAAAGATGTCAAATGACAAATGTCACAATGCTAATTGTCAAAAATGAAAAGTGTCACCATTAAAAGTGTCAAAAATGACAAATTTCAAGATGGCAAATGTCAAAGATGTCAAATGACAAATGTCACAATGCTAAATGTCAAAAATGAAAAGTGTCACCATGAAAAATGTCAAAAATGACAAATTTCAAGATGGCAAATGTCAAAGATGTCAAATGACAAATGTCACAATGCTAAATGTCAAAAATGAAAAGTGTCACCATGAAAAATGTCAAAAATGACAAATTTCAAGATGGCAAATGTCAAAGATGTCAAATGACAAATGTCACAATGCTAAATGTCAAAAATGAAAAGTGTCACGATGAAAAATGTCAAAAATGACAAATTTCAAGATGGCAAATATCAAAGATGTCAAATGACAAATGTCACAATGCTAAATGTTAAAAATGAAAAGTGTCACAATGCTAAATGTCAAAAATGAAAAGTGTCACAATGCTAAATGTCAAAAATGACAAATTTCAAGATGGCAAATGTCAAAGATGTCAAATGACAAATGTCACAATGCTAAATGTCAAAAATGACAAATTTCAAGATGGCAAATGTCAAAGATGTCAAATGACAAATGTCACAATGCTAAATGTCAAAAATGAAAAGTGTCACCATAAAAAATGTCAAAAATGACAAATTTCAAGAGGGCAAATGTCAAAACTGACAAACATCACAATGCTAAATGTTAAAAATGAAAAGTGTCACCATGAAAAATGTCAAAAATAACAAATTTTAAGATGGCAAATGTCAAAGATGTCAAGTGACAAATGTCACAATGCTAAATGTCAAAACTGACAAATTTCAGGATGGCAAATGTCAAAGATGTCAAATGACAAATGTCACAATGCTAAATGTCAAAAATGAAAAGTGTCACCATGAAAAATGTCAAAAATGACAAATTTCAAGATGGCAAATATCAAAGATGTCAAATGACAAATGTCACAATGCTAAATGTCAAAAATGAAAAGTGTCACAATGCTAAATGTCAAAAATGAAAAGTGTCACAATGCTAAATGTCAAAAATGACAAATTTCAAGATGGCAAATGTCAAAGATGTCAAATGACAAATGTCACAATGCTAAATGTCAAAAATGACAAATTTCAAGATGGCAAATGTCAAAGATGTCAAATGACAAATGTCACAATGCTAAATGTCAAAAATGAAAAGTGTCACCATGAAAAATGTCAAAAATGACAAATTTCAAGATGGCAAATGTAGAAACTGACATACGTCACAATGCTAAATGTCAAAAATGAAAAGTGTCACCATGAAAAATGTCAAAAATAACAAATTTCAAGATGGCAAATGTCAAAGATGTCAAGTGACAAATGTCACAATGCTAAATGTCAAAACTGACAAATTTCAAGATGGCAAATGTCAAAGATGTCAAATGACAAATGTCACAATGCTAAATGTCAAAAATGAAAAGTGTCACCATGAAAAATGTCAAAAATGACAAATTTCAAGATGGCAAATGTCAAAACTGACTAATGTCACAATGCTAAATGTCAAAAATGAAAAGTGTGACCATGAAAAATGTCAAAAATGACAAATTTCAAAATGGCAAATGTCAAAGATGTCAAATGACAAATGTTACAATGCTAAATGTCAAAAATGAAAAGTGTCACCATGAAAAGTGTCAAAAATGACAAATTTCAAGATGGCAAATGTCTAAGATGTCAAATGACAAATGTCACAATGCTAAATGTCAAAAATGAAAAGTGTCACCATGAAAAATGTCAAAAATGAAAAATTTCAAGATGGCAAATGTCAAAGATGTCAAATGACAAATGTCACAATGCTAAATGTCAAAAATGAAAAGTGTCACCATGAAAAATGTCAAAAATGCCAAATTTCAAAATGGCAAATGTCAAAGATGTCAAATGACAAATGTCACAATGCTAAATGTCAAAAATGAAAAGTGTCACGATGAAAAATGTCAAAAATGACAAATTTCAAGATGGCAAATATCAAAGATGTCAAATGACAAATGTCACAATGCTAAATGTTAAAAATGAAAAGTGTCACAATGCTAAATGTCAAAAATGAAAAGTGTCACAATGCTAAATGTCAAAAATGACAAATTTCAAGATGGCAAATGTCAAAGATGTCAAATGACAAATGTCACAATGCTAAATGTCAAAAATGACAAATTTCAAGATGGCAAATGTCAAAGATGTCAAATGACAAATGTCACAATGCTAAATGTCAAAAATGAAAAGTGTCACCATAAAAAATGTCAAAAATGACAAATTTCAAGAGGGCAAATGTCAAAACTGACAAACATCACAATGCTAAATGTTAAAAATGAAAAGTGTCACCATGAAAAATGTCAAAAATAACAAATTTTAAGATGGCAAATGTCAAAGATGTCAAGTGACAAATGTCACAATGCTAAATGTCAAAACTGACAAATTTCAGGATGGCAAATGTCAAAGATGTCAAATGACAAATGTCACAATGCTAAATGTCAAAAATGAAAAGTGTCACCATGAAAAATGTCAAAAATGACAAATTTCAAGATGGCAAATATCAAAGATGTCAAATGACAAATGTCACAATGCTAAATGTCAAAAATGAAAAGTGTCACAATGCTAAATGTCAAAAATGAAAAGTGTCACAATGCTAAATGTCAAAAATGACAAATTTCAAGATGGCAAATGTCAAAGATGTCAAATGACAAATGTCACAATGCTAAATGTCAAAAATGACAAATTTCAAGATGGCAAATGTCAAAGATGTCAAATGACAAATGTCACAATGCTAAATGTCAAAAATGAAAAGTGTCACCATGAAAAATGTCAAAAATGACAAATTTCAAGATGGCAAATGTAGAAACTGACATACGTCACAATGCTAAATGTCAAAAATGAAAAGTGTCACCATGAAAAATGTCAAAAATAACAAATTTCAAGATGGCAAATGTCAAAGATGTCAAGTGACAAATGTCACAATGCTAAATGTCAAAACTGACAAATTTCAAGATGGCAAATGTCAAAGATGTCAAATGACAAATGTCACAATGCTAAATGTCAAAAATGAAAAGTGTCACCATGAAAAATGTCAAAAATGACAAATTTCAAGATGGCAAATGTCAAAACTGACTAATGTCACAATGCTAAATGTCAAAAATGAAAAGTGTGACCATGAAAAATGTCAAAAATGACAAATTTCAAAATGGCAAATGTCAAAGATGTCAAATGACAAATGTTACAATGCTAAATGTCAAAAATGAAAAGTGTCACCATGAAAAGTGTCAAAAATGACAAATTTCAAGATGGCAAATGTCTAAGATGTCAAATGACAAATGTCACAATGCTAAATGTCAAAAATGAAAAGTGTCACCATGAAAAATGTCAAAAATGAAAAATTTCAAGATGGCAAATGTCAAAGATGTCAAATGACAAATGTCACAATGCTAAATGTCAAAAATGAAAAGTGTCACCATGAAAAATGTCAAAAATGCCAAATTTCAAAATGGCAAATGTCAAAGATGTCAAATGACAAATGTCACAATGCTAAATGTCAAAAATGAAAAGTGTCACCATTAAAAGTGTCAAAAATGACAAATTTCAAGATGGCAAATGTCAAAGATGTCAAATGACAAATGTCACAATGCTAAATGTCAAAAATGAAAAGTGTCACCATGAAAAATGTCAAAAATGACAAATTTCAAGATGGCAAATGTCAAAGATGTCAAATGACAAATGTCACAATGCTAAATGTCAAAAATGAAAAGTGTCACAATGCTAAATGTCAAAAATGACAAATTTCAAGATGGCAAATGTCAAAGATTTCAAATGACAAATGTCACAATGCTAAATGTCAAAAATGACAAATTTCAAGATGGCAAATGTCAAAGATGTCAAATGACAAATGTCACAATGCTAAATGTCAAAAATGAAAAGTGTCACCATGAAAAATGTCAAAAATGACAAATTTTAAGATGGCAAATGTCAAAACTGACAAACGTCACAATGCTAAATGTCAAAAATGAAAAGTGTCACCATAAAAAATGTCAAAAATAACAAATTTCAAGATGGCAAATGTCAAAGATGTCAAGTGACAAATGTCACAATGCTAAATGTCAAAACTGACAAATTTCAAGATGGCAAATGTCAAAGATGTCAAATGACAAATGTCACAATGCTAAATGTCAAAAATGAAAAGTGTCACCATGAAAAATGTCAAAAATGACAAATTTCAAGATGGCAAATGTCAAAACTGACTAATGTCACAATGCTAAATGTCAAAAATGAAAAGTGTGACCATGAAAAATGTCAAAAATGACAAATTTCAAAATGGCAAATGTCAAAGATGTCAAATGACAAATGTTACAATGCTAAATGTTAAAAATGAAAAGTGTCACCATGAAAAGTGTCAAAAATGACAAATTTCAAGATGGCAAATGTCTAAGATGTCAAATGACAAATGTCACAATGCTAAATGTCAAAAATGAAAAGTGTCACCATGAAAAATGTCAAAAATGAAAAATTTCAAGATGGCAAATGTCAAAGATGTCAAATGACAAATGTCACAATGCTAAATGTCAAAAATGAAAAGTGTCACCATGAAAAATGTCAAAAATGCCAAATTTCAAAATGGCAAATGTCAAAGATGTCAAATGACAAATGTCACAATGCTAAATGTCAAAAATGAAAAGTGTCACCATTAAAAGTGTCAAAAATGACAAATTTCAAGATGGCAAATGTCAAAGATGTCAAATGACAAATGTCACAATGCTAAATGTCAAAAATGAAAAGTGTCACCATGAAAAATGTCAAAAATGACAAATTTCAAGATGGCAAATGTCAAAGATGTCAAATGACAAATGTCACACTGCTAAATGTCAAAAATGAAAAGTGTCACCATGAAAAATATCAAAAATGACAAATTTCAAGATGGCAAATGTCAAAGATGTCAAATGACAAATGTCACAATGCTAAATGTCAAAAATGAAAAGTGTCACCATGAAAAATGTCAAAAATGACAAATTTCAAGATGGCAAATATCAAAGATGTCAAATGACAAATGTCACAATGCTAAATGTTAAAAATGAAAAGTGTCACAATGCTAAATGTCAAAAATGAAAAGTGTCACAATGCTAAATGTCAAAAATGACAAATTTCAAGATGGCAAATGTCAAAGATGTCAAATGACAAATGTCACAATGCTAAATGTCAAAAATGACAAATTTCAAGATGGCAAATGTCAAAGATGTCAAATGACAAATGTCACAATGCTAAATGTCAAAAATGAAAAGTGTCACCATAAAAAATGTCAAAAATGACAAATTTCAAGATGGCAAATGTCAAAACTGACAAACATCACAATGCTAAATGTCAAAAATGAAAAGTGTCACCATGAAAAATGTCAAAAATAACAAATTTTAAGATGGCAAATGTCAAAGATGTCAAGTGACAAATGTCACAATGCTAAATGTCAAAACTGACAAATTTCAGGATGTCAAATGTCAAAGATGTTAAAT
Organism: Altica lythri; assembly: GCA_964028335.1. Lineage (NCBI taxonomy): Eukaryota > Metazoa > Arthropoda > Insecta > Coleoptera > Chrysomelidae > Altica > Altica lythri. The sequence goes on along the minus strand of OZ034800.1, from coordinate 40,468,703 downwards.
GACAAATGTCACAATGCTAAATGTCAAAAATGAAAAGTGTCACCATGAAAAATGTCAAAAATGACAAATTTCAAGATGGCAAATATCAAAGATGTCAAATGACCAATGTCACAATGCTAAATGTCAAAAATGAAAAGTGTCACAATGCTTAATGTCAAAAATGAAAAGTGTCACAATGCTAAATGTCAAAAATGACAAATTTTAAGATGGCAAATGTCAAAGATGTCAAATGACAAATGTCACAATGCTAAATGTCAAAAATGACAAATTTCAAGATGGCAAATGTCAAAGATGTCAAATGACAAATGTCACAATGCTAAATGTCAAAAATGAAAAGTGTCACCATAAAAAATGTCAAAAATGACAAATTTCAAGATGGCAAATGTCAAAACTGACAAACGTCACAATGCTAAATGTCAAAAATGAAAAGTGTCACCATGAAAAATGTCAAAAATAACAAATTTCAAGATGGCAAATGTCAAAGATGTCAAGTGACAAATGTCACAATGCTAAATGTCAAAACTGACAAATTTCAAGATGGCAAATGTCAAAGATGTCAAATGACAAATGTCACAATGCTAAATGTCAAAAATGAAAAGTGTCACCATGAAAAATGTCAAAAATGACAAATTTCAAGATGGCAAATGTCAAAACTGACTAATGTCACAATGCTAAATGTCAAAAATGAAAAGTGTCACCATGAAAAATGTCAAAAATGACAAATTTCAAAATGGCAAATGTCAAAGATGTCAAATGACAAATGTTACAATGCTAAATGTCAAAAATGAAAAGTGTCACCATGAAAAGTGTCAAAAATGACAAATTTCAAGATGGCAAATGTCTAAGATGTCAAATGCCAAATGTCACAATGCTAAATGTCAAAAATGAAAAGTGTCACCATGAAAAATGTCAAAAATAAAAAATTTCAAGATGGCAAATATCAAAGATGTCAAATGACAAATGTCACAATGCTAAATGTCAAAAATGAAAAGTGTCACCATGAAAAATGTCAAAAATGACAAATTTCAAGATGGCAAATGTCAAAGATGTCAAATGACAAATGTCACAATGCTAAATGTCAAAAATGAAAAGTGTCACCATAAAAAATGTCAAAAATGACAAATTTCAAGATGGCAAATGTCAAAGATGTCAAATGACAAATGTCACAATGCTAAATGTCAAAAATGAAAAGTGTCACCATGAAAAATGTCAAAAATGACAAATTTCAAGATGGCAAATATCAAAGATGTCAAATGACAAATGTCACAATGCTAAATGTCAAAAATGGAAAGTGTCACAATGCTAAATGTCAAAAATGAAAAGTGTCACAATGCTAAATGTCAAAAATAACAAATTTCAAGATGGCAAATGTCAAAGATGTCAAATGACAAATGTCACAATGCTAAATAACAAAAATGACAAATTTCAAGATGGCAAATGTCAAAGATGTCAAATGACAAATGTCACAATGCTAAATGTCAAAAATGAAAAGTGTCACCATGAAAAATGTCAAAAATGACAAATTTCAAGATGGCAAATATCAAAACTAACAAATATCACAATGCTAAATGTCAAAAATGATAAGAGTCACCATGAAAAATGTAAAAAATGACAAATTTCAAGATGGCAAATGTCTAAGATGTCAAATGACAAATGTCACAATGCTAAATGTCAAAAATGAAAAGTGTCACCATGAAAAATGTCAAAAATGACAAATTTCAAGATGGCAAATATCAAAGATGTCAAATGACAAATGTCACAATGCTAAATGTCAAAAATGACAAATTTTAAGATGGCAAATGTCTAAGATGTCAAATGACAAATGTCACAATGCTAAATGTCAAAAATGAAAAGTGTCACCATGAAAAATGTCAAAAATGACAAATTTCAAGATGGCAAATGTCAAAGATGTCAAATGACAAATGTCACAATGCTAAATGTCAAAAATGAAAAGTGTCACCATGAAAAATGTCAAAAATGACAAATTTCAAGATGGCAAATGTCAAAGATGTCAAATGACAAATGTCACAATGCTAAATGTCAAAAATGAAAAGTGTCACCATGAAAAATGTCAAAAATGACAAATTTCAAGATGGCAAATATCAAAGATGTCAAATGGCAAATGTCACAATGCTAAATGTCAAAAATGGAAAGTGTCACAATGCTAAATGTCAAAAATGAAAAGTGTCACAATGCTTAATGTCAAAAATGACAAATTTCAAGATGGCAAATGTCAAAGATGTCAAATGACAAATGTCGCAATGCTAAATAACAAAAATGACAAATTTCAAGATGGCAAATGTCAAAGATGTCAAATGACAAATGTCGCAATGCTAAATGTCAAAAATGAAAAGTGTCACCATGAAAAATGTTAAAAATGACAAATTTCAAGATGGCAAATATCAAAACTGACAAATATCACAATGCTAAATGTCAAAAATGATAAGAGTCACCATGAAAAATGTAAAAAATGACAAATTTCAAGATGGCAAATGACAAATTTCAAGATGGCAAATGTCTAAGATGTCAAATGACAAATGTCACAATGCTAAATGTCAAAAATGAAAAGTGTCACAATAAAAAATGTCAAAAATGACAAATTTCAAGATGGCAAATATCAAAGATGTCAAATGACAAATGTCACAATGCTAAATGTCAAAAATGAAAAGTGTCACCATGAAAAATGTCAAAAATGACAAATTTCAAGATGGCAAATGTCAAAGATGTCAAATGACAAATGTCACAATGCTAAATGTCAAAAATGAAAAGTGTCACCATGAAAAATGTCAAAAATGACAAATTTCAAGATGGCAAATATCAAAGATGTCAAATGACAAATGTCACAATGCTAAATCTCAAAAATGGAAAGTGTCACAATGCTAAATGTCAAAAATAAAAAGTGTCACAATGCTAAATGTCAAAAATGACAAATTTCAAGATGGCAAATGTCAAAGATGTCAAATGACAAATGTCACAATGCTAAATGTCAAAAATGACAAATTTTAAGATGGCAAATGTCAAAGATGTCAAATGACAAATGTCACAATGCTAAATGTCAAAAATGAAAAGTGTCACCATGAAAAATGTCAAAAATGACAAATTTTAAGATGGCAAATGTCAAAACTGACAAACGTCACAATGCTAAATGTCAAAAATGAAAAGTGTCACCATGAAAAATGTCAAAAATAACAAATTTCAAGATGGCAAATGTCAAAGATGTCAAGTGACAAATGTCACAATGCTAAATGTCAAAACTGACAAATTTCAAGATGGCAAACGTCAAAGATGTCAAATGACAAATGTCACAATGCTAAATGTCAAAAATGAAAAGTGTCACCATGAAAAATGTCAAAAATGACAAATTTCAAGATGGCAAATGTCAAAGATGTCAAATGACAAATGTCACAATGCTAAATGTCAAAAATGATAAGTGTCACCATGAAAAATGTCAAAAATATCAAATTTCAAGATGGCAAATGTCAAAGATGTCAAATGACAAATGTCACAATGCTAAATGTCAAAAATGACAAATTTTAAGATGACAAATGTCAAAGATGTCAAATGACAACTATTACAATGCTAAATGTCAAAAATGAAAAGTGTCACCATGAAAAATGTCAAAAATAACAAATTTCAAGATGGCAAATGTCAAAGATGTCAAATGACAAATGTCACAATGCTAAATGTCAAAAATGACAAATTTCAAGATGGCAAATGTCAAAGATGTCAAATGTCACAATGCTAAATGTCAAAAATGAAAAGTGTCACCATAAAAAATGTCAAAAATGACAAATTTCAAGATGGCAAATGTCAAAGATGTCAAATGACAAATGTCACAATGCTAAATGTCAAAAATGAAAAGTGTCACCATGAAAAATGTCAAAAATGACAAATTTTAAGATGGCAAATGTCAAAGATGTCAAATGACAAATGTCACAATGCTAAATGTCAAAAATGAAAAGTGTCACCATGAAAAATGTCAAAAATGACAAATTTCAAGATGGCAAATGTCAAAGATGTCAAATGACAAATGTCAAAAATGAAAATTGTCAAAAATGACAAATTTCAAGATGGCAAATGTCTAAGATGTCAAATGACAAATGTCACAATGCTAAATGTCAAAAATGAAAAGTGTCACCATGAAAAATGACAAAAATGACAAATTTCAAGATGGCAAATGTCAAAGATGTTAAATGACAAATGTCACAATGCTAAATGTCAAAAATAAAAACTGTCACCATGAAAAATGTCAAAAATGACAAATTTCAAGATAGCACATGTCAAAACTGACAAATGACACAATGCTAAATGTCAAAAATGAAAAGTGTCATAATGAAAAATGTCAAAAATAACAAATTTCAAGATGGCAAATGTCAAAGATGTCAAATGACAAATGTCACAATGCTAAATGTCAAAAATGAAAAGTGTCACCATGAAAAATGTCAAAAATGACAAATTTCAAGATGGCAAATGTCAAAGATGTCAAATGACAAATGTCACAATGCTAAATGTCAAAAATAAAAACTGTCACCATGAAAAATGTCAAAAATGACAAATTTCAAGATGGCAAATGTCAAAACTGACAAATGTCACAATGCTAAATGTCAAAATTGAAAAGTGTCACCATGAAAAATGTCAAAAATGACAAATTTCAAGATGGCAAATGTCAAAACTGACAAAAGTCACAATGCTAAATGTCAAAAATGAAAAGTGTCACCATGAAAAATGTCAAAAATAACAAATTTCAAGATGGCAAATGTCAAAGATGTCAAGTGAAAAATGTCACAATGCTAAATGTCAAAACTGACAAATTTCAAGATGGCAAACGTCAAAGATGTCAAATGACAAATTTCACAATGCTAAATGTCAAAAATGAAAAGTGTCACCATGAAAAATGTCAAAAATAACAAATTTCAAGATGGCAAATGTCAAAGATGTCAAATGACAAATGTCACAATGCTAAATGTCAAAAATGATAAGTGTCACCATGAAAAATGTCAAAAATAACAAATTTCAAGATGGCAAATGTCAAAGATGTCAAATGACAAATGTCACAATGCTAAATGTCAAAAATGACAAATTTTAAGATGGCAAATGTCAAAGATGTCAAATGACAACTGTCACAATGCTAAATGTCAAAAATGAAAAGTGTCACCATGAAAAATGTCAAAAATAACAAATTTCAAGATGGCAAATGTCAAAGATGTCAAATGACAAATGTCACAATACTAAATGTCAAAAATGACAAATTTCAGGATGGCAAATGTCAAAGATGTCAAATGTCACAATGCTAAATGTCAAAAATGAAAAGTGTCACCATGAAAAATGTCAAAAATGACAAATTTCAAGATGGCAAATGACAAATGTCACAATGCTAAATGTCAAAAATGAAAAGTGTCACCATGAAAAATGTCAAAAATGACAAATTTCAAGATGGCAAATGTCAAAGATGTCAAATGACAAATGTCACAATGCTAAATATCAAAAATGAAAAGTGTCACCATGAAAAATGTCAAAAATGACAAATTTCAAGATGGCAAATGTCAAAGATGTCAAATGACAAATGTCACAATGCTAAATGTCAAAAATGAAAAGTGTCACCATGAAAAATGTCAAAAATGACAAATTTCAAGATGGCAAATATCAAAGATGTCAATTGACAAATGTCACAATGCTAAATGTCAGAAATGAAAAGTTTCACAATGCTAAATGTCAAAAATGAAAAGTGTCACAATGCTAAATGTCAAAAATGACAAATTTCAAGATGGCAAATGTGAAAGATGTCAAATGACAAATGTCGCAATGCTAAATGTCAAAAATGACAAATTTCAAGATGGCAAAAGTCAAAGATGTCAAATGACAAATGTCACAATGCTAAATGTCAAAAATGAAAAGTGTCACCATGAAAAATGTCAAAAATGACAAATTTCAAGATGGCAAATGTCAAAACTGACAAACGTCACAATGCTAAATGTCAAAAATGAAAAGTGTCACCATGAAAAATGTCAAAAATAACAAATTTCAAGATGACAAATGTCAAAGATGTCAAGTGACAAATGTCACAATGCTAAATGTCAAAACTGACAAATTTCAAGATGGCAAATGTCAAAGATGTCAAATGACAAATGTCGCAATGCTAAATGTCAAAAATAAAAAGTGTTACCATGAAAAATGTCAAAAATGACAAATTTCAAGATGGCAAATGTCAAAACTGACTAATGTCACAATCCTAAATGTCAAAAATGAAAAGTGTCACCATGAAAAATGTCAAAAATGACAAATTTCAAAATGGCAAATGTCAAAGATGTCAAATGACAAATGTCACAATGATAATTGTCAAAAATGAGAAGTTTCACCATGAAAAGTGTCAAAAATGACAAATTTCAAGATGGCAAATGTCTAAGATGTCAAATGACAAATGTCACAATGCTAAATGTCAAAAATGAAAAGTGTCACCATGAAAAATGTCAAAAATGACAAATTTCAAGATGACAAATGTCAAAGATGTCAAATGACAAATGTCACAATGCTAAATGTCAAAAATGAAAAGTGTCACCATGAAAAATGTCAAAAATGACAAATTTCAAGATGGCAAATGTCAAAGATGTCAAATGACAAATGTCACAATGCTAAATGACAAAAATGAAAAGTGTCACCATGAAAAATGTCAAAAATGACAAATTTCAAGATGGCAAATGTCAAAGATGTCAAATGACAAATGTCACAATGCTAAATGTCAAAAATGAAAAGTGTCACCATGAAAAATGTCAAAAATGACAAATTTCAAGATGGCAAATATCAAAGATGTCAAATGACAAATGTCACAATGCTAAATGTCAAAAATGGAAAGTGTCACAATGCTAAATGTCAAAAATGAAAAGTGTCTCAATGCTAAATGTCAAAAATGACAAATTTCAAGATGGCAAATGTCAAAGATGTCAAATGACAAATGTCACAATGCTAAATAACAAAAATGACAAATTTTAAGATGGCAAATGTCTAAGATGTCAAATGACAAATGTCACAATGCTAAATGTCAAAAATGAAAAGTGTCACAATGAAAAATGTCAAAAATGACAAATTTCAAGATGGCAAATATCAAAACTGACAAATGTCACAATGCTAAATGTCAAAACTGATAAGAGTCACCATGAAAAATGTCAAAAATGACAAATTTCAAGATGGCAAATGTCTAAGATGTCAAATGACAAATGTCACAATGCTAAATGTCAAAAATGAAAAGTGTCACCATGAAAAATGTCAAAAATGACAAATTTCAAGATGGCAAATGTCAAAGATGTCAAATGACAAATGTCACAATGCTAAATGTCAAAAATGAAAAGTGTCAAAAATGACAAATTTTAAGATGGCAAATGTCTAAGATGTCAAATGACAAATGTCACAATGCTAAATGTCAAAAATGAAAAGTGTCACCATGAAAAATGTCAAAAATGACAAATTTTAAGATGGCAAATGTCAAAGATGTCAAATGACAAATGTCACAATGCTAAATGTCAAAAATGAAAAGTGTCACCATGAAAAATGTCAAAAATGACAAATTTCAAAATGGAAAATGTCAAAGATGTCAAATGACAAATGTCACAATGCTAAATGTCAAAAATGAAAAGTGTCACCATGAAAAATGTCAAAAATGACAAATTTCAAGATGGCAAATGTCAAAGATGTCAAATGACAAATGTCACAATGCTAAATGTCAAAAATGAAAAATGTCACCATGAAAAATGTCAAAAATGACAAATTTCAAGATGGCAAATGTCAAAGATGTCAAATGACAAATGTCACAATGCTAAATGTCAAAAATGAAAAGTGTCACCATGAAAAATGTCAAAAATGACAAATTTCAAGATGGCAAATATCAAAGATGTCAAATGACAAATGTCACAATGCTAAATGTCAAAAATGGAAAGTGTCACAATGATAAATGTCAAAAATGAAAAGTGTCACAATGCTTAATGTCAAAAATGAAAAGTGTCACAATGCTAAATGTCAAAAATAAAAAGTGTCACAATGCTTAATGTCAAAAATGACAAATTTCAAGATGGCAAATGTCAAAGATGTCAAATGACAAATGTCACAATGCTAAATAACAAAAATGACATATTTCAAGATGGCAAATGTTAAAGATGTCAAATGACAAATGTCACAATGCTAAATGTTAAAAATGAAAAGTGTCACCATGAAAAATGTCAAAAATGACAAATTTTAAGATGGCAAATATCAAAACTGACAAATGTCACAATGCTAAATGTCAAAAATGATAAGAGTCACCATAAAAAATGTCAAAAATGACAAATTTCAGGATGGCAAATGTCTAAGATGTCAAATGACAAATGTCACAATGTTAAATGTCAAAAATGAAAAGTGTCACCATGAAAAATGTCAAAAATGACAAATTTCAAGATGGCAAATGTCAAAGATGTCAAATGACAAATGTCACAATGCTAAATGTCAAAAATGAAAAGTGTCACCATGAAAAATGTCAAAAATGACAAATTTCAAGATGGCAAATGTCAAAGATGTCAAATGACAAATGTCACAATGCTAAATATCAAAAATGAAAAGTGTCACCATGAAAAATGTCAAAAATGACAAATTTCAAGATGGCAAATGTCAAAGATGTCAAATGACAAATGTCACAATGCTAAATGTCAAAAATGAAAAGTGTCACCATGAAAAATGTCAAAAATGACAAATTTCAAGATGGCAAATATCAAAGATGTCAATTGACAAATGTCACAATGCTAAATGTCAGAAATGAAAAGTGTCACAATGCTAAATGTCAAAAATGAAAAGTGTCACAATGCTAAATGTCAAAAATGACAAATTTCAAGATGGCAAATGTGAAAGATGTCAAATGACAAATTTCACAATGCTAAATGTCAAAAATGACAAATTTCAAGATGGCAAAAGTCAAAGATGTCAAATGACAAATGTCACAATGCTAAATGTCAAAAATGAAAAGTGTCACCATGAAAAATGTCAAAAATGACAAATTTCAAGATGGCAAATGTCAAAACTGACAAACGTCACAATGCTAAATGTCAAAAATGAAAAGTGTCACCATGAAAAATGTCAAAAATAACAAATTTCAAGATGGCAAATGTCAAAGATGTCAAGTGACAAATGTCACAATGCTAAATGTCAAAACTGACAAATTTCAAGATGGCAAATGTCAAAGATGTCAAATGACAAATGTCGCAATGCTAAATGTCAAAAATAAAAAGTGTTACCATGAAAAATGTCAAAAATGACAAATTTCAAGATGGCAAATGTCAAAACTGACTAATGTCACAATCCTAAATGTCAAAAATGAAAAGTGTCACCATGAAAAATGTCAAAAATGACAAATTTCAAAATGGCAAATGTCAAAGATGTCAAATGACAAATGTCACAATGATAATTGTCAAAAATGAGAAGTTTCACCATGAAAAGTGTCAAAAATGACAAATTTCAAGATGGCAAATGTCTAAGATGTCAAATGACAAATGTCACAATGCTAAATGTCAAAAATGAAAAGTGTCACCATGAAAAATGTCAAAAATGACAAATTTCAAGATGGCAAATGTCAAAGATGTCAAATGACAAATGTCACAATGCTAAATGTCAAAAATGAAAAGTGTCACCATGAAAAATGTCAAAAATGACAAATTTCAAGATGGCAAATGTCAAAGATGTCAAATGACAAATGTCACAATGCTAAATGACAAAAATGAAAAGTGTCACCATGAAAAATGTCAAAAATGACAAATTTCAAGATGGCAAATGTCAAAGATGTCAAATGACAAATGTCACAATGCTAAATGTCAAAAATGAAAAGTGTCACCATGAAAAATGTCAAAAATGACAAATTTCAAGATGGCAAATATCAAAGATGTCAAATGACAAATGTCACAATGCTAAATGTCAAAAATGGAAAGTGTCACAATGCTAAATGTCAAAAATGAAAAGTGTCTCAATGCTAAATGTCAAAAATGACAAATTTCAAGATGGCAAATGTCAAAGATGTCAAATGACAAATGTCACAATGCTAAATAACAAAAATGACAAATTTTAAGATGGCAAATGTCTAAGATGTCAAATGACAAATGTCACAATGCTAAATGTCAAAAATGAAAAGTGTCACAATGAAAAATGTCAAAAATGACAAATTTCAAGATGGCAAATATCAAAACTGACAAATGTCACAATGCTAAATGTCAAAACTGATAAGAGTCACCATGAAAAATGTCAAAAATGACAAATTTCAAGATGGCAAATGTCTAAGATGTCAAATGACAAATGTCACAATGCTAAATGTCAAAAATGAAAAGTGTCACCATGAAAAATGTCAAAAATGACAAATTTCAAGATGGCAAATGTCAAAGATGTCAAATGACAAATGTCACAATGCTAAATGTCAAAAATGAAAAGTGTCAAAAATGACAAATTTTAAGATGGCAAATGTCTAAGATGTCAAATGACAAATGTCACAATGCTAAATGTCAAAAATGAAAAGTGTCACCATGAAAAATGTCAAAAATGACAAATTCTAAGATGGCAAATGTCAAAGATGTCAAATGACAAATGTCACAATGCTAAATGTCAAAAATGAAAAGTGTCACCATGAAAAATGTCAAAAATGACAAATTTCAAAATGGAAAATGTCAAAGATGTCAAATGACAAATGTCACAATGCTAAATGTCAAAAATGAAAAGTGTCACCATGAAAAATGTCAAAAATGACAAATTTCAAGATGGCAAATGTCAAAGATGTCAAATGACAAATGTCACAATGCTAAATGTCAAAAATGAAAAGTGTCACCATGAAAAATGTCAAAAATGACAAATTTCAAGATGGCAAATGTCAAAGATGTCAAATGACAAATGTCACAATGCTAAATGTCAAAAATGAAAAGTGTCACCATGAAAAATGTCAAAAATGACAAATTTCAAGATGGCAAATATCAAAGATGTCAAATGACAAATGTCAGAATGCTAAATGTCAAAAATGGAAAGTGTCACAATGATAAATGTCAAAAATGAAAAGTGTCACAATGCTTAATGTCAAAAATGGAAAGTGTCACAATGCTAAATGTCAAAAATAAAAAGTGTCACAATGCTTAATGTCAAAAATGACAAATTTCAAGATGGCAAATGTCAAAGATGTCAAATGACAAATGTCACAATGCTAAATAACAAAAATGACATATTTCAAGATGGCAAATGTCAAAGATGTCAAATGACAAATGTCACAATGCTAAATGTCAAAAATGAAAAGTGTCAAAAATGACAAATTTTAAGATGGCAAATGTCTAAGATGTCAAATGACAAATGTCACAATGCTAAATGTCAAAAATGAAAAGTGTCACCATGAAAAATGTCAAAAATGACAAATTTTAAGATGGCAAATGTCAAAGATGTCAAATGACAAATGTCACAATGCTAAATGTCAAAAATGAAAAGTGTCACCATGAAAAATGTCAAAAATGACAAATTTCAAAATGGAAAATGTCAAAGATGTTAAATGACAAATGTCACAATGCTAAATGTCAAAAATGAAAAGTGTCACCATGAAAAATGTCAAAAATGACAAATTTCAAGATGGCAAATGTCAAAGATGTCAAATGACAAATGTCACAATGCTAAATGACAAAAATGAAAAGTGTCACCATGAAAAATGTCAAAAATGACAAATTTCAAGATGGCAAATGTCAAAGATGTCAAATGACAAATGTCACAATGCTAAATGTCAAAAATGAAAAGTGTCACCATGAAAAATGTCAAAAATGACAAATTTCAAGATGGCAAATATCAAAGATGTCAAATGACAAATGTCACAATGCTAAATGTCAAAAATGGAAAGTGTCACAATGCTAAATGTCAAAAATGAAAAGTGTCTCAATGCTAAATGTCAAAAATGACAAATTTCAAGATGGCAAATGTCAAAGATGTCAAATGACAAATGTCACAATGCTAAATAACAAAAATGACAAATTTTAAGATGGCAAATGTCTAAGATGTCAAATGACAAATGTCACAATGCTAAATGTCAAAAATGAAAAGTGTCACAATGAAAAATGTCAAAAATGACAAATTTCAAGATGGCAAATATCAAAACTGACAAATGTCACAATGCTAAATGTCAAAACTGATAAGAGTCACCATGAAAAATTTCAAAAATGACAAATTTCAAGATGGCAAATGTCTAAGATGTCAAATGACAAATGTCACAATGCTAAATGTCAAAAATGAAAAGTGTCACCATGAAAAATGTCAAAAATGACAAATTTCAAGATGGCAAATGTCAAAGATGTCAAATGACAAATGTCACAATGCTAAATGTCAAAAATGAAAAGTGTCAAAAATGACAAATTTTAAGATGGCAAATGTCTAAGATGTCAAATGACAAATGTCACAATGCTAAATGTCAAAAATGAAAAGTGTCACCATGAAAAATGTCAAAAATGACAAATTTTAAGATGGCAAATGTCAAAGATGTCAAATGACAAATGTCACAATGCTAAATGTCAAAAATGAAAAGTGTCACCATGAAAAATGTCAAAAATGACAAATTTCAAAATGGAAAATGTCAAAGATGTCAAATGACAAATGTCACAATGCTAAATGTCAAAAATGAAAAGTGTCACCATGAAAAATGTCAAAAATGACAAATTTCAAGATGGCAAATGTCAAAGATGTCAAATGACAAATGTCACAATGCTAAATGTCAAAAATGAAAAGTGTCACCATGAAAAATGTCAAAAATGACAAATTTCAAGATGGCAAATGTCAAAGATGTCAAATGACAAATGTCACAATGCTAAATGTCAAAAATGAAAAGTGTCACCATGAAAAATGTCAAAAATGACAAATTTCAAGATGGCAAATATCAAAGATGTCAAATGACAAATGTCACAATGCTAAATGTCAAAAATGGAAAGTGTCACAATGATAAATGTCAAAAATGAAAAGTGTCACAATGCTTAATGTCAAAAATGGAAAGTGTCACAATGCTAAATGTCAAAAATAAAAAGTGTCACAATGCTTAATGTCAAAAATGACAAATTTCAAGATGGCAAATGTCAAAGATGTCAAATGACAAATGTCACAATGCTAAATAACAAAAATGACATATTTCAAGATGGCAAATGTTAAAGATGTCAAATGACAAATGTCACAATGCTAAATGTTAAAAATGAAAAGTGTCACCATGAAAAATGTCAAAAATGACAAATTTTAAGATGGCAAATATCAAAACTGACAAATGTCACAATGCTAAATGTCAAAAATGATAAGAGTCACCATGAAAAATGTCAAAAATGACAAATTTCAGGATGGTGAATGTCTAAGATGTCAAATGACAAATGTCACAATGCTAAATGTCAAAAATGAAAAGTGTCACCATGAAAAATGTCAAAAATGACAAATTTCAAGATGGCAAATGTCAAAGATGTCAAATGACAAATGTCACAATGCTAAATGTCAAAAATGAAAAGTGTCAAAAATGACAAATTTTAAGATGGCAAATGTCTAAGATGTCAAATGAAAAATGTCACAATGCTAAATGTCAAAAATGAAAAGTGTCACCATGAAAAATGTCAAAAATGACAAATTTCAAAATAGCAAATGTCAAAGATGTCAAATGACAAATGTCACAATGCTAAATGTCAAAAATGAAAAGTGTCACCATGAAAAATGTCAAAAATGACAAATTTCAAGATGGCAAATCTCAAAGATGTCAAATGACAAATGTCACAATGCTAAATGTCAAAAATGAAAAGTGTCACCATGAAAAATGTCAAAAATGACAAATTTCAAGATGGCAAATGTCAAAACTGACTAATGTCACAATGCTAAATGTCAAAAATGAAAAGTGTCACCATGAAAAATGTCAAAAATGACAAATTTCAAAATGGCAAATGCCAAAGATGTCAAATGACAAATGTCACAATGCTAAATGTCAAAAATAAAAAGTGTCACCATGAAAAGTGTCAAAAATAACAAATTTCAAGATGGCAAATGTCTAAGTGTCACCATGAAAAATGTCAAAAATGACAAATTTCAAGATGGCAAATGTCAAAGATGTCAAATGACAAATGTCACAATGCTAAATGTCAAAAATGAAAAGTGTCACCATGAAAAATGTCAAAAATGACAAATTTCAAGATGGCAAATGTCAAAGATGTCAAATGACAAATGTCACAATGCTAAATGTCAAAAATGAAAAGTGTCACCATGAAAAATGTCAAAAATGACAAATTTCAAGATGGCAAATGTCAAAGATGTCAAATGACAAATGTCACAATGCTAAATGTCAAAAATGAAGAGTGTCACCATGAAAAATGTCAAAAATGACAAATTTCAAGATGGCAAATATCAAAGATGTCAAATGACAAATGTCACAATGCTAAATGTCAAAAATGGAAAGTGTCACAATGCTAACTGTCAAAAATGAAAAGTGTCACAATGCTAAATGTCAAAAATGACAAATTTCAAGATGGCAAATGTCAAAGATGTCAAATGACAAATGTCACAATGCTAAATGTCAAAAATGACAAATTTCAAGATGGCAAATGTCAAAGATGTCAAAAGACAAATGTCACAATGCTAAATGTCAAAAATGAAAAGTGTCACCATGAAAAATGTCAAAAATGACAAATTTCAAGATGGCAAATGTCAAAACTGACAAACGTCACAATGCTAAATGTCAAAAATGAAAAGTGTCACCATGAAAAATGTCAAAAATAACAAATTTCAAGATGGCAAATGTCAAAGATGTCAAATGACAAATGTCACAATGCTAAATGTCAAAAATGACAAATTTCAAGATGGCAAATGTCAAAGATGTCAAATGACAAATGTCACAATGCTAAATGTCAAAAATGAAAAGTGTCAAAAATGAAAAGTGTCACAATGAAAAATGTCAAAAATGACAAATTTCAAGATGGCAAATGTCAAAGATGTCAAATGACAAATGTCACAATGCTAAATGTCAAAAATGAAAAGTGTCACCATAAAAAATGTCAAAAATGACAAATTTCAAGATGGCAAATGTCAAAGATGTCAAATGACAAATGTCACAATGCTAAATGTCAAAAATAAAAAGTGTCACCATGAAAAATGTCAAAAATGACAAATTTCAAGATGGCAAATGTCAAAACTGACTAATGTCACAATGCTAAATGTTAAAGATGAAAAGTGTCACCATGAAAAATGTCAAAAATGACAAATTTCAAAATGGCAAATGTCAAAGATGTCAAATGACAAATGTCACAATGCTAAATGTCAAAAATGAAAAGTGTCACCATGAAAAGTGTCAAAAATGACAAATTTCAAGATGGCAAATATCAAAGATGTCAATTGACAAATGTCACAATGCTAAATGTCAAAAATGAAAAGTGTCACAATGCTAAATGTCAAAAATGAAAAGTGTCACAATGCTAAATGTCAAAAATGACAAATTTCAAGATGGCAAATGTCAAAGATGTCAAATGACAAATGTCACAATGCTAAATGTCAAAAATGACAAATTTCAAGATGGCAAATGTCAAAGATGTCAAATGACAAATGTCACAATGCTAAATGTCAAAAATGAAAAGTGTCACCATGAAAAATGTCAAAAATGACAAATTTCAAGATGGCAAATGTCAAAACTGACAAACGTCACAATGCTAAATGTCAAAAATGAAAAGTGTCACCATGAAAAATGTCAAAAATAACAAATTTAAAGATGGCAAATGTCAAAGATGTCAAGTGACAAATGTCACAATGCTAAATGTCAAAACTGACAAATTTCAAGATGGCAAATGTCAAAGATGTCAAATGACAAATGTCACAATGCTAAATGTCAAAAATAAAAAGTGTCACCATGAAAAATGTCAAAACTGACAAATTTCAAGATAGCAAATGTCAAAACTGACTAATGTCACAATGCTAAATGTCAAAAATGAAAAGTGTCACCATGAAAAATGTCAAAAATGACAAATTTCAAAATGGCAAATGTCAAATATGTCAAATGACAAATGTCACAATGCTAATTGTCAAAAATGAGAAGTTTCACCATGAAAAGTGTCAAAAATGACAAATTTCAAGATGGCAAATGTCTAAGATGTCAAATGACAAATGTCACAATGCTAAATGTCAAAAATGAAAAGTGTCACCATGAAAAATGTCAAAAATGACAAATTTCAAGATGGCAAATGTCAAAGATGTCAAATGACAAATATCACAATGCTAAATGTCAAAAATGAAAAGTGTCACCATGAAAAATGACAAATTTCAAGATGGCAAATGTCAAAGATGTCAAATGACAAATGTCACAATGCTAAATGTCAAAAATGAAAAGTGTCACGATGAAAAATGTCAAAAATGACAAATTTCAAGATGGCAAATATCAAAGATGTCAAATGACAAATGTCACAATGCTAAATGTTAAAAATGAAAAGTGTCACAATGCTAAATGTCAAAAATGAAAAGTGTCACAATGCTAAATGTCAAAAATGACAAATTTCAAGATGGCAAATGTCAAAGATGTCAAATGACAAATGTCACAATGCTAAATGTCAAAAATGAAAAGTGTCACCATAAAAAATGTCAAAAATGACAAATTTCAAGAGGGCAAATGTCAAAACTGACAAACATCACAATGCTAAATGTCAAAAATGAAAAGTGTCACCATGAAAAATGTCAAAAATAACAAATTTTAAGATAGCAAATGTCAAAGATGTCAAGTGACAAATGTCACAATGCTAAATGTCAAAACTGACAAATTTCAGGATGGCAAATGTCTAAGATGTCAAATGACAAATGTCACAATGCTAAATGTCAAAAATGAAAAGTGTCACCATGAAAAATGTCAAAAATGACAAATTTCAAGATGGCAAATATCAAAGATGTCAAATGACAAATGTCACAATGCTAAATGTCAAAAATGAAAAGTGTCACAATGCTAAATGTCAAAAATGAAAAGTGTCACAATGCTAAATGTCAAAAATGACAAATTTCAAGATGGCAAATGTCAAAGATGTCAAATGACAAATGTCACAATGCTAAATGTCAAAAATGACAAATTTCAAGATGGCAAATGTCAAAGATGTCAAATGACAAATGTCACAATGCTAAATGTCAAAAATGAAAAGTGTCACCATGAAAAATGTCAAAAATGACAAATTTCAAGATGGCAAATGTAGAAACTGACATACGTCACAATGCTAAATGTCAAAAATGAAAAGTGTCACCATGAAAAATGTCAAAAATAACAAATTTCAAGATGGCAAATGTCAAAGATGTCAAGTGACAAATGTCACAATGCTAAATGTCAAAACTGACAAATTTCAAGATGGCAAATGTCAAAGATGTCAAATGACAAATGTCACAATGCTAAATGTCAAAAATGAAAAGTGTCACCATGAAAAATGTCAAAAATGACAAATTTCAAGATGGCAAATGTCAAAACTGACTAATGTCACAATGCTAAATGTCAAAAATGAAAAGTGTGACCATGAAAAATGTCAAAAATGAAAAATTTCAAAATGGCAAATGTCAAAGATGTCAAATGACAAATGTTACAATGCTAAATGTCAAAAATGAAAAGTGTCACCATGAAAAGTGTCAAAAATGACAAATTTCAAGATGGCAAATGTCTAAGATGTCAAATGACAAATGTCACAATGCTAAATGTCAAAAATGAAAAGTGTCACCATGAAAAATGTCAAAAATGAAAAATTTCAAGATGGCAAATGTCAAAGATGTCAAATGACAAATGTCACAATGCTAAATGTCAAAAATGAAAAGTGTCACCATGAAAAATGTCAAAAATGCCAAATTTCAAAATGGCAAATGTCAAAGATGTCAAATGACAAATGTCACAATGCTAAATGTCAAAAATGAAAAGTGTCACCATTAAAAGTGTCAAAAATGACAAATTTCAAGATGGCAAATGTCAAAACTGACAAACGTCACAATGCTAAATGTCAAAAATGAAAAGTGTCACCATGAAAAATGTCAAAAATAACAAATTTAAAGATGGCAAATGTCAAAGATGTCAAGTGACAAATGTCACAATGCTAAATGTCAAAACTGACAAATTTCAAGATGGCAAATGTTAAAGATGTCAAATGACAAATGTCACAATGCTAAATGTCAAAAATAAAAAGTGTCACCATGAAAAATGTCAAAAATGACAAATTTCAAGATGGCAAATGTCAAAGATGTCAAATGACAAATGTCACAATGCTTAATGTCAAAAATGAAAAGTGTCACAATGCTAAATGTCAAAAATGACAAATTTTAAGATGGCAAATGTCAAAGATGTCAAATGACAAATGTCACAATGCTAAATGTCAAAAATGAAAAGTGTCACCATAAAAAATGTCAAAAATGACAAATTTCAAGAGGGCAAATGTCAAAACTGACAAACATCACAATGCTAAATGTCAAAAATGAAAAGTGTCACCATGAAAAATGTCAAAAATAACAAATTTTAAGATGGCAAATGTCAAAGATATCAAGTGACAAATGTCACAATGCTAAATGTCAAAACTGACAAATTTCAGGATGGCAAATGTCAAAGATGTCAAATGACAAATGTCACAATGCTAAATGTCAAAAATGAAAAGTGTCACCATGAAAAATGTCAAAAATGACAAATTTCAAGATGGCAAATATCAAAGATGTCAAATGACAAATGTCACAATGCTAAATGTCAAAAATGAAAAGTGTCACAATGCTAAATGTCAAAAATGAAAAGTGTCACAATGCTAAATGTCAAAAATGACAAATTTCAAGATGGCAAATGTCAAAGATGTCAAATGACAAATGTCACAATGCTAAATGTCAAAAATGACAAATTTCAAGATGGCAAATGTCAAAGATGTCAAATGACAAATGTCACAATGCTAAATGTCAAAAATGAAAAGTGTCACAATGCTAAATGTCAAAAATGAAAAGTGTCACAATGCTAAATGTCAAAAATGACAAATTTCAAGATGGCAAATGTCAAAGATGTCAAATGACAAATGTCACAATGCTAAATGTCAAAAATGACAAATTTCAAGATGGCAAATGTCAAAGATGTCAAATGACAAATGTCACAATGCTAAATGTCAAAAATGAAAAGTGTCACCATGAAAAATGTCAAAAATGACAAATTTCAAGATGGCAAATGTAGAAACTGACATACGTCACAATGCTAAATGTCAAAAATGAAAAGTGTCACCATGAAAAATGTCAAAAATAACAAATTTCAAGATGGCAAATGTCAAAGATGTCAAGTGACAAATGTCACAATGCTAAATGTCAAAACTGACAAATTTCAAGATGGCAAATGTCAAAGATGTCAAATGACAAATGTCACAATGCTAAATGTCAAAAATGAAAAGTGTCACCATGAAAAATGTCAAAAATGACAAATTTCAAGATGGCAAATGTCAAAACTGACTAATGTCACAATGCTAAATGTCAAAAATGAAAAGTGTGACCATGAAAAATGTCAAAAATGAAAAATTTCAAAATGGCAAATGTCAAAGATGTCAAATGACAAATGTTACAATGCTAAATGTCAAAAATGAAAAGTGTCACCATGAAAAGTGTCAAAAATGACAAATTTCAAGATGGCAAATGTCTAAGATGTCAAATGACAAATGTCACAATGCTAAATGTCAAAAATGAAAAGTGTCAAGATGAAAAATGTCAAAAATGAAAAATTTCAAGATGGCAAATGTCAAAGATGTCAAATGACAAATGTCACAATGCTAAATGTCAAAAATGAAAAGTGTCACCATGAAAAATGTCAAAAATGCCAAATTTCAAAATGGCAAATGTCAAAGATGTCAAATGACAAATGTCACAATGCTAAATGTCAAAAATGAAAAGTGTCACCATTAAAAGTGTCAAAAATGACAAATTTCAAGATGGCAAATGTCAAAACTGACAAACGTCACAATGCTAAATGTCAAAAATGAAAAGTGTCACCATGAAAAATGTCAAAAATAACAAATTTAAAGATGGCAAATGTCAAAGATGTCAAGTGACAAATGTCACAATGCTAAATGTCAAAACTGACAAATTTCAAGATGGCAAATGTTAAAGATGTCAAATGACAAATGTCACAATGCTAAATGTCAAAAATAAAAAGTGTCACCATGAAAAATGTCAAAAATGACAAATTTCAAGATGGCAAATGTCAAAGATGTCAAATGACAAATGTCACAATGCTTAATGTCAAAAATGAAAAGTGTCACAATGCTAAATGTCAAAAATGACAAATTTCAAGATGGCAAATGTCAAAGATGTCAAATGACAAATGTCACAATGCTAAATGTCAAAAATGAAAAGTGTCACCATAAAAAATGTCAAAAATGACAAATTTCAAGAGGGCAAATGTCAAAACTGACAAACATCACAATGCTAAATGTCAAAAATGAAAAGTGTCACCATGAAAAATGTCAAAAATAACAAATTTTAAGATGGCAAATGTCAAAGATGTCAAGTGACAAATGTCACAATGCTAAATGTCAAAACTGACAAATTTCAGGATGGCAAATGTCAAAGATGTCAAATGACAAATGTCACAATGCTAAATGTCAAAAATGAAAAGTGTCACCATGAAAAATGTCAAAAATGACAAATTTCAAGATGGCAAATATCAAAGATGTCAAATGACAAATGTCACAATGCTAAATGTCAAAAATGAAAAGTGTCACAATGCTAAATGTCAAAAATGAAAAGTGTCACAATGCTAAATGTCAAAAATGACAAATTTCAAGATGGCAAATGTCAAAGATGTCAAATGACAAATGTCACAATGCTAAATGTCAAAAATGACAAATTTCAAGATGGCAAATGTCAAAGATGTCAAATGACAAATGTCACAATGCTAAATGTCAAAAATGAAAAGTGTCACCATGAAAAATGTCAAAAATGACAAATTTCAAGATGGCAAATGTAGAAACTGACATACGTCACAATGCTAAATGTCAAAAATGAAAAGTGTCACCATCAAAAATGTCAAAAATAACAAATTTCAAGATGGCAAATGTCAAAGATGTCAAGTGACAAATGTCACAATGCTAAATGTCAAAACTGACAAATTTCAAGATGGCAAATGTCAAAGATGTCAAATGACAAATGTCACAATGCTAAATGTCAAAAATGAAAAGTGTCACCATGAAAAATGTCAAAAATGACAAATTTCAAGATGGCAAATGTCAAAACTGACTAATGTCACAATGCTAAATGTCAAAAATGAAAAGTGTGACCATGAAAAATGTCAAAAATGAAAAATTTCAAAATGGCAAATGTCAAAGATGTCAAATGACAAATGTTACAATGCTAAATGTCAAAAATGAAAAGTGTCACCATGAAAAGTGTCAAAAATGACAAATTTCAAGATGGCAAATGTCTAAGATGTCAAATGACAAATGTCACAATGCTAAATGTCAAAAATGAAAAGTGTCACCATGAAAAATGTCAAAAATGAAAAATTTCAAGATGGCAAATGTCAAAGATGTCAAATGACAAATGTCACAATGCTAAATGTCAAAAATGAAAAGTGTCACCATGAAAAATGTCAAAAATGCCAAATTTCAAAATGGCAAATGTCAAAGATGTCAAATGACAAATGTCACAATGCTAAATGTCAAAAATGAAAAGTGTCACCATGAAAAATGTCAAAAATGACAAATTTCAAAATGGCAAATGTCAAATATGTCAAATGACAAATGTCACAATGCTAAATGTCAAAAATGAAAAGTGTCACCATGAAAAATGTCAAAAATGACAAATTTCAAGATGGCAAATGTCAAAGATGTCAAATGACAAATGTCACAATGCTAAATGTTAAAAATGAAAAGTGTCACCATGAAAAATGTCAAAAATGACAAATTTCAAGATGGCAAATGTCAAAGATGTCAAATGACAAATATCACAATGCTAAATGTCAAAAATGAAAAGTGTCACCATGAAAAATGACAAATTTCAAGATGGCAAATGTCAAAGATGTCAAATGACAAATGTCACAATGCTAAATGTCAAAAATGAAAAGTGTCACGATGAAAAATGTCAAAAATGACAAATTTCAAGATGGCAAATATCAAAGATGTCAAATGACAAATGTCACAATGCTAAATGTTAAAAATGAAAAGTGTCACAATGCTAAATGTCAAAAATGAAAAGTGTCACAATGCTAAATGTCAAAAATGACAAATTTCAAGATGGCAAATGTCAAAGATGTCAAATGACAAATGTCACAATGCTAAATGTCAAAAATGAAAAGTGTCACCATAAAAAATGTCAAAAATGACAAATTTCAAGTGGGCAAATGTGAAAACTGACAAACATCACAATGCTAAATGTCAAAAATGAAAAGTGTCACCATGAAAAATGTCAAAAATAACAAATTTTAAGATGGCAAATGTCAAAGATGTCAAGTGACAAATGTCACAATGCTAAATGTCAAAACTGACAAATTTCAGGATGGCAAATGTCAAAGATGTCAAATGACAAATGTCACAATGCTAAATGTCAAAAATGAAAAGTGTCACCATGAAAAATGTCAAAAATGACAAATTTCAAGATGGCAAATATCAAAGATGTCAAATGACAAATGTCACAATGCTAAATGTCAAAAATGAAAAGTGTCACAATGCTAAATGTCAAAAATGAAAAGTGTCACAATGCTAAATGTCAAAAATGACAAATTTCAAGATGGCAAATGTCAAAGATGTCAAATGACAAATGTCACAATGCTAAATGTCAAAAATGACAAATTTCAAGATGGCAAATGTCAAAGATGTCAAAAGACAAATGTCACAATGCTAAATGTCAAAAATGAAAAGTGTCACCATGAAAAATGTCAAAAATGACAAATTTCAAGATGGCAAATGTAGAAACTGACATACGTCACAATGCTAAATGTCAAAAATGAAAAGTGTCACCATGAAAAATGTCAAAAATAACAAATTTCAAGATAGCAAATGTCAAAGATGTCAAGTGACAAATGTCACAATGCTAAATGTCAAAACTGACAAATTTCAAGATGGCAAATGTCAAAGATGTCAAATGACAAATGTCACAATGCTAAATGTCAAAAATGAAAAGTGTCACCATGAAAAATGTCAAAAATGACAAATTTCAAGATGGCAAATGTCAAAACTGACTAATGTCACAATGCTAAATGTCAAAAATGAAAAGTGTGACCATGAAAAATGTCAAAAATGAAAAATTTCAAAATGGCAAATGTCAAAGATGTCAAATGACAAATGTTACAATGCTAAATGTCAAAAATGAAAAGTGTCACCATGAAAAGTGTCAAAAATGACAAATTTCAAGATGGCAAATGTCTAAGATGTCAAATGACAAATGTCACAATGCTAAATGTCAAAAATGAAAAGTGTCACCATGAAAAATGTCAAAAATGAAAAATTTCAAGATGGCAAATGTCAAAGATGTCAAATGACAAATGTCACAATGCTAAATGTCAAAAATGAAAAGTGTCACCATGAAAAATGTCAAAAATGCCAAATTTCAAAATGGCAAATGTCAAAGATGTCAAATGACAAATGTCACAATGCTAAATGTCAAAAATGAAAAGTGTCACCATTAAAAGTGTAAAAAATGACAAATTTCAAGATGGCAAATGTCAAAGATGTCAAATGACAAATGTCACAATGCTAAATGTCAAAAATGAAAAGTGTCACCATGAAAAATGTCAAAAATGACAAATTTCAAGATGGCAAATGTCAAAGATGTCAAATGACAAATGTCACAATGCTAAATGTCAAAAATGAAAAGTGTCACAATGCTAAATGTCAAAAATGACAAATTTCAAGATGGCAAATGTCAAAGATGTCAAATGACAAATGTCACAATGCTAAATGTCAAAAATGACAAATTTCAAGATGGCAAATGTCAAAGATGTCAAATGACAAATGTCACAATGCTAAATGTCAAAAATGACAAATTTCAAGATGGCAAATGTCAAAGATGTCAAATTTCAAGATGGCAAATGTCAAAACTGACAAACGTCACAATGCTAAATGTCAAAAATGAAAAGTGTCACCATGAAAAATGGCAAAAATAACAAATTTCAAGATGACAAATGTCAAAGATGTCAAGTGACAAATGTCACAATGCTAAATGTCAAAACTGACAAATTTCAAGATGGCAAATGTCAAAGATGTCAAATGACAAATGTCACAATGCTAAATGTCAAAAATGAAAAGTGTCACCATGAAAAATGTCAAAAATGACAAATTTCAAGATGGCAAATGTCAAAACTGACTAATGTCACAATGCTAAATGTCAAAAATGAAAAGTGTGACCATGAAAAATGTCAAAAATGACAAATTTCAAAATGGCAAATGTCAAAGATGTCAAATGACAAATGTTACAATGCTAAATGTCAAAAATGAAAAGTGTCACCATGAAAAGTGTCAAAAATGACAAATTTCAAGATGGCAAATGTCTAAGATGTCAAATGACAAATGTCACAATGCTAAATGTCAAAAATGAAAAGTGTCACCATGAAAAATGTCAAAAATGAAAAATTTCAAGATGGCAAATGTCAAAGATGTCAAATGACAAATGTCACAATGCTAAATGTCAAAAATGAAAAGTGTCACCATGAAAAATGTCAAAAATGCCAAATTTCAAAATGGCAAATGTCAAAGATGTCAAATGACAAATGTCACAATGCTAAATGTCAAAAATGAAAAGTGTCACCATTAAAAGTGTCAAAAATGACAAATTTCAAAATGGCAAATGTCAAAGATGTCAAATGACAAATGTCACAATGCTAAATGTCAAAAATGAAAAGTGTTACCATGAAAAATGTCAAAAATGACAAATTTCAAGATGGCAAATGTCAAAGATGTCAAATGACAAATGTCACAATGCTAAATGTCAAAAATGAAAAGTGTCACCATGAAAAATATCAAAAATGACAAATTTCAAGATGGCAAATGTCAAAGATGTCAAATGACAAATGTCACAATGCTAAATGTCAAAAATGAAAAGTGTCACCATGAAAAATGTCAAAAATGACAAATTTCAAGATGGCAAATATCAAAGATGTCAAATGACAAATGTCACAATGCTAAATGTTAAAAATGAAAAGTGTCACAATGCTAAATGTCAAAAATGAAAAGTGTCACAATGCTAAATGTCAAAAATGACAAATTTCAAGATGGCAAATGTCAAAGATGTCAAATGACAAATGTCACAATGCTAAATGTCAAAAATGACAAATTTCAAGATGGCAAATGTCAAAGATGTCAAATGACAAATGTCACAATGCTAAATGTCAAAAATGAAAAGTGTCACCATAAAAAATGTCAAAAATGACAAATTTCAAGATGGCAAATGTCAAAACTGACAAACATCACAATGCTAAATGTCAAAAATGAAAAGTGTCACCATGAAAAATGTCAAAAATAACAAATTTTAAGATGGCAAATGTCAAAGATGTCAAGTGACAAATGTCACAATGCTAAATGTCAAAACTGACAAATTTCAGGATGTCAAATGTCAAAGATGTTAAATGACAAATGTCACAATGCTAAATGTCAAAAATGAAAAGTGTCACCATGAAAAATGTCAAAAATGACAAATTTCAAGATGGCAAATATCAAAGATGTCAAATGACAAATGTCACAATGCTAAATGTCAAAAATGAAAAGTGTCACAATGCTTAATGTCAAAAATGAAAAGTGTCACAATGCTAAATGTCAAAAATGACAAATTTCAAGATGGCAAATGTCAAAGATGTCAAATGACAAATGTCACAATGCTAAATGTCAAAAATGACAAATTTCAAGATGGCAAATGTCAAAGATGTCAAATGACAAATGTCACAATGCTAAATGTCAAAAATGAAAAGTGTCACCATAAAAAATGTCAAAAATGACAAATTTCAAGATGGCAAATGTCAAAACTGACAAACGTCACAATGCTAAATGTCAAAAATGAAAAGTGTCACCATGAAAAATGTCAAAAATAACAAATTTCAAGATGGCAAATGTCAAAGATGTCAAGTGACAAATGTCACAATGCTAAATGTCAAAAATGAAAAGTGTCACAATGCTAAATGTCAAAAATGACAAATTTCAAGATGGCAAATGTCAAAGATGTCAAATGACAAATGTCACAATGCTAAATGTCAAAAATGACAAATTTCAAGATGGCAAATGTCAAAGATGTCAAATGACAAATGTCACAATGCTAAATGTCAAAAATGAAAAGTGTCACCATGAAAAATGTCAAAAATAACAAATTTTAAGATGGCAAATGTCAAAGATGTCAAGTGACAAATGTCACAATGCTAAATGTCAAAAATGAAAAGTGTCACAATGCTTAATGTCAAAAATGAAAAGTGTCACAATGCTAAATGTCAAAAATGACAAATTTCAAGATGGCAAATGTCAAAACTGACAAACATCACAATGCTAAATGTCAAAAATGAAAAGTGTCACCATGAAAAATGTCAAAAATAACAAATTTTAAGATGGCAAATGTCAAAGATGTCAAGTGACAAATGTCACAATGCTAAATGTCAAAACTGACAAATTTCAGGATGTCAAATGTCAAAGATGTTAAATGACAAATGTCACAATGCTAAATGTCAAAAATGAAAAGTGTCACCATGAAAAATGTCAAAAATGCCAAATTTCAAGATGGCAAATATCAAAGATGTCAAATGACAAATGTCACAATGCTAAATGTCAAAAATGAAAAGTGTCACAATGCTTAATGTCAAAAATGAAAAGTGTCACAATGCTAAATGTCAAAAATGACAAATTTCAAGATGGCAAATGTCAAAGATGTCAAATGACAAATGTCACAATGCTAAATGTCAAAAATGACAAATTTCAAGATGGCAAATGTCAAAGATGTCAAATGACAAATGTCACAATGCTAAATGTCAAAAATGAAAAGTGTCACCATAAAAAATGTCAAAAATGACAAATTTCAAGATGGCAAATGTCAAAACTGACAAACGTCACAATGCTAAATGTCAAAAATGAAAAGTGTCACCATGAAAAATGTCAAAAATAACAAATTTCAAGATGGCAAATGTCAAAGATGTCAAGTGACAAATGTCACAATGCTAAATGTCAAAAATGAAAAGTGTCACAATGCTAAATGTCAAAAATGACAAATTTCAAGATGGCAAATGTCAAAGATGTCAAATGACAAATGTCACAATGCTAAATGTCAAAAATGACAAATTTCAAGATGGCAAATGTCAAAGATGTCAAATGACAAATGTCACAATGCTAAATGTCAAAAATGAAAAGTGTCACCATAAAAAATGTCAAAAATGACAAATTTCAAGATGGCAAATGTCAAAACTGACAAACATCACAATGCTAAATGTCAAAAATGAAAAGTGTCACCATGAAAAATGTCAAAAATATTAAATTTTAAGATGGCAAATGTCAAAGATGTCAAGTGACAAATGTCACAATGCTAAATGTCAAAACTGACAAATTTCAGGATGTCAAATGTCAAAGATGTTAAATGACAAATGTCACAATGCTAAATGTCAAAAATGAAAAGTGTCACCATGAAAAATGTCAAAAATGACAAATTTCAAGATGGCAAATATCAAAGATGTCAAATGACAAATGTCACAATGCTAAATGTCAAAAATGAAAAGTGTCACCATGAAAAATATCAAAAATGACAAATTTCAAGATGGCAAATGTCAAAGATGTCAAATGACAAATGTCACAATGCTAAATGTCAAAAATGAAAAGTGTCACCATGAAAAATGTCAAAAATGACAAATTTCAAGATGGCAAATATCAAAGATGTCAAATGACAAATGTCACAATGCTAAATGTTAAAAATGAAAAGTGTCACAATGCTAAATGTCAAAAATGAAAAGTGTCACAATGCTAAATGTCAAAAATGACAAATTTCAAGATGGCAAATGTCAAAGATGTCAAATGACAAATGTCACAATGCTAAATGTCAAAAATGACAAATTTCAAGATGGCAAATGTCAAAGATGTCAAATGACAAATGTCACAATGCTAAATGTCAAAAATGAAAAGTGTCACCATAAAAAATGTCAAAAATGACAAATTTCAAGATGGCAAATGTCAAAACTGACAAACATCACAATGCTAAATGTCAAAAATGAAAAGTGTCACCATGAAAAATGTCAAAAATAACAAATTTTAAGATGGCAAATGTCAAAGATGTCAAGTGACAAATGTCACAATGCTAAATGTCAAAACTGACAAATTTCAGGATGTCAAAAGTCAAAGATGTTAAATGACAAATGTCACAATGCTAAATGTCAAAAATGAAAAGTGTCACCATGAAAAATGACAAATTTCAAGATGGCAAATATCAAAGATGTCAAATGACAAATGTCACAATGCTAAATGTCAAAAATGAAAAGTGTCACAATGCTTAATGTCAAAAATGAAAAGTGTCACAATGCTAAATGTCAAAAATGACAAATTTCAAGATGACAAATGTCAAAGGTGTCAAATGACAAATGTCACAATGCTAAATGTCAAAAATGACAAATTTCAAGATGGCAAATGTCAAAGATGTCAAATGACAAATGTCACAATGCTAAATGTCAAAAATGAAAAGTGTCACCATAAAAAATGTCAAAAATGACAAATTTCAAGATGGCAAATGTCAAAACTGACAAATTTCAAGATGGCAAATGTCAAAGATGTCAAATGACAAATGTCACAATGCTAAATGTCAAAAATGAAAAGTGTCACCATGAAAAATGTCAAAAATGACAAATTTCAAGATGGCAAATGTCAAAACTGACTAATGTCACAATGCTAAATGTCAAAAATGAAAAGTGTCACCATGAAAAATGTCAAAAATGACAAATTTCAAAATGGCAAATGTCAAAGATGTCAAATGACAAATGTTACAATGCTAAATGTCAAAAATGAAAAGTGTCACCATGAAAAGTGTCAAAAATGACAAATTTCAAGATGGCAAATGTCTAAGATGTCAAATGCCAAATGTCACAATGCTAAATGTCAAAAATGAAAAGTGTCACCATGAAAAATGTCAAAAATAAAAAATTTCAAGATGGCAAATATCAAAGATGTCAAATGACAAATGTCACAATGCTAAATGTCAAAAATGAAAAGTGTCACCATGAAAAATGTCAAAAATGACAAATTTCAAGATGGCAAATGTCAAAGATGTCAAATGACAAATGTCACAATGCTAAATGTCAAAAATGAAAAGTGTCACAATGCTAAATGTCAAAAATGACAAATTTCAAGATGGCAAATGTCAAAGATGTCAAATGACAAATGTCACAATGCTAAATGTCAAAAATGACAAATTTCAAGATGGCAAATGTCAAAGATGTCAAATGACAAATGTCACAATGCTAAATGTCAAAAATGACAAATTTCAAGATGGCAAATGTCAAAGATGTCAAATGACAAATGTCACAATGCTAAATGTCAAAAATGAAAAGTGTCACCATAAAAAATGTCAAAAATGACAAATTTCAAGATGGCAAATGTCAAAACTGACAAACATCACAATGCTAAATGTCAAAAATGAAAAGTGTCACCATGAAAAATGTCAAAAATAACAAATTTTAAGATGGCAAATGTCAAAGATGTCAAGTGACAAATGTCACAATGCTAAATGTCAAAACTGACAAATTTCAGGATGTCAAATGTCAAAGATGTTAAATGACAAATGTCACAATGCTAAATGTCAAAAATGAAAAGTGTCACCATGAAAAATGTCAAAAATGACAAATTTCAAGATGGCAAATATCAAAGATGTCAAATGACAAATGTCACAATGCTAAATGTCAAAAATGAAAAGTGTCACCATGAAAAATATCAAAAATGACAAATTTCAAGATGGCAAATGTCAAAACTGACAAACGTCACAATGCTAAATGTCAAAAATGAAAAGTGTCACCATGAAAAATGTCAAAAATAACAAATTTCAAGATGGCAAATGTCAAAGATGTCAAGTGACAAATGTCACAATGCTAAATGTCAAAAATGAAAAGTGTCACAATGCTAAATGTCAAAAATGACAAATTTCAAGATGGCAAATGTCAAAGATGTCAAATGACAAATGTCACAATGCTAAATGTCAAAAATGACAAATTTCAAGATGGCAAATATCAAAGATGTCAAATGACAAATGTCACAATGCTAAATGTCAAAAATGAAAAGTGTCACCATAAAAAATGTCAAAAATGACAAATTTCAAGATGGCAAATGTCAAAACTGACAAACATCACAATGCTAAATGTCAAAAATGAAAAGTGTCACCATGAAAAATGTCAAAAATAACAAATTTTAAGATGGCAAATGTCAAAGATGTCAAGTGACAAATGTCACAATGCTAAATGTCAAAACTGACAAATTTCAGGATGTCAAATGTCAAAGATGTTAAATGACAAATGTCACAATGCTAAATGTCAAAAATGAAAAGTGTCACCATGAAAAATGTCAAAAATGACAAATTTCAAGATGGCAAATATCAAAGATGTCAAATGACAAATGTCACAATGCTAAATGTCAAAAATGAAAAGTGTCACCATGAAAAATATCAAAAATGACAAATTTCAAGATGGCAAATGTCAAAGATGTCAAATGACAAATGTCACAATGCTAAATGTCAAAAATGAAAAGTGTCACCATGAAAAATGTCAAAAATGACAAATTTCAAGATGGCAAATATCAAAGATGTCAAATGACAAATGTCACAATGCTAAATGTTAAAAATGAAAAGTGTCACAATGCTAAATGTCAAAAATGAAAAGTGTCACAATGCTAAATGTCAAAAATGACAAATTTCAAGATGGCAAATGTCAAAGATGTCAAATGACAAATGTCACAATGCTAAATGTCAAAAATGACAAATTTCAAGATGGCAAATGTCAAAGATGTCAAATGACAAATGTCACAATGCTAAATGTCAAAAATGAAAAGTGTCACCATAAAAAATGTCAAAAATGACAAATTTCAAGATGGCAAATGTCAAAACTGACAAACATCACAATGCTAAATGTCAAAAATGAAAAGTGTCACCATGAAAAATGTCAAAAATAACAAATTTTAAGATGGCAAATGTCAAAGATGTCAAGTGACAAATGTCACAATGCTAAATGTCAAAACTGACAAATTTCAGGATGTCAAATGTCAAAGATGTTAAATGACAAATGTCACAATGCTAAATGTCAAAAATGAAAAGTGTCACCATGAAAAATGACAAATTTCAAGATGGCAAATATCAAAGATGTCAAATGACAAATGTCACAATGCTAAATGTCAAAAATGAAAAGTGTCACAATGCTTAATGTCAAAAATGAAAAGTGTCACAATGCTAAATGTCAAAAATGACAAATTTCAAGATGGCAAATGTCAAAGGTGTCAAATGACAAATGTCACAATGCTAAATGTCAAAAATGACAAATTTCAAGATGGCAAATGTCAAAGATGTCAAATGACAAATGTCACAATGCTAAATGTCAAAAATGAAAAGTGTCACCATAAAAAATGTCAAAAATGACAAATTTTAAGATGGCAAATGTCAAAACTGACAAACGTCACAATGCTAAATGTCAAAAATGAAAAGTGTCACCATGAAAAATGTCAAAAATAACAAATTTCAAGATGGCAAATGTCAAAGATGTCAAGTGACAAATGTCACAATGCTAAATGTCAAAACTGACAAATTTCAAGATGGCAAATGTCAAAGATGTCAAATGACAAATGTCACAATGCTAAATGTCAAAAATGAAAAGTGTCACCATGAAAAATGTCAAAAATGACAAATTTCAAGATGGCAAATGTCAAAACTGACTAATGTCACAATGCTAAATGTCAAAAATGAAAAGTGTCACCATGAAAAATGTCAAAAATGACAAATTTCAAAATGGCAAATGTCAAAGATGTCAAATGACAAATGTTACAATGCTAAATGTCAAAAATGAAAAGTGTCACCATGAAAAGTGTCAAAAATGACAAATTTCAAGATGGCAAATGTCTAAGATGTCAAATGCCAAATGTCACAATGCTAAATGTCAAAAATGAAAAGTGTCACCATGAAAAATGTCAAAAATAAAAAATTTCAAGATGGCAAATATCAAAGATGTCAAATGACAAATGTCACAATGCTAAATGTCAAAAATGAAAAGTGTCACCATGAAAAATGTCAAAAATGACAAATTTCAAGATGGCAAATGTCAAAGATGTCAAATGACAAATGTCACAATGCTAAATGTCAAAAATGAAAAGTGTCACCATGAAAAATGTCAAAAATGACAAATTTCAAGATGGCAAATGTCAAAGATGTCAAATGACAAATGTCACAATGCTAAATGTCAAAAATGAAAAGTGTCACCATGAAAAATGTCAAAAATGACAAATTTCAAGATGGCAAATATCAAAGATGTCAAATGACAAATGTCACAATGCTAAATGTCAAAAATGGAAAGTGTCACAATGCTAAATGTCAAAAATGAAAAGTGTCACAATGCTAAATGTCAAAAATAACAAATTTCAAGATGGCAAATGTCAAAGATGTCAAATGACAAATGTCACAATGCTAAATAACAAAAATGACAAATTTCAAGATGGCAAATGTCAAAGATGTCAAATGACAAATGTCACAATGCTAAATGTCAAAAATGAAAAGTGTCACCATGAAAAATGTCAAAAATGACAAATTTCAAGATGGCAAATATTAAAACTAACAAATATCACAATGCTAAATGTCAAAAATGATAAGAGTCACCATGAAAAATGTAAAAAATGACAAATTTCAAGATGGCAAATGTCTAAGATGTCAAATGACAAATGTCACAATGCTAAATGTCAAAAATGAAAAGTGTCACCATGAAAAATGTCAAAAATGACAAATTTCAAGATGGCAAATATCAAAGATGTCAAATGACAAATGTCACAATGCTAAATGTCAAAAATGACAAATTTTAAGATGGCAAATGTCTAAGATGTCAAATGACAAATGTCACAATGCTAAATGTCAAAAATGAAAAGTGTCACCATGAAAAATGTCAAAAATGACAAATTTCAAGATGGCAAATGTCAAAGATGTCAAATGACAAATGTCACAATGCTAAATGTCAAAAATGAAAAGTGTCACCATGAAAAATGTCAAAAATGACAAATTTCAAGATGGCAAATGTCAAAGATGTCAAATGACAAATGTCACAATGCTAAATGTCAAAAATGAAAAGTGTCACCATGAAAAATGTCAAAAATGACAAATTTCAAGATGGCAAATATCAAAGATGTCAAATGGCAAATGTCACAATGCTAAATGTCAAAAATGGAAAGTGTCACAATGCTAAATGTCAAAAATGAAAAGTGTCACAATGCTTAATGTCAAAAATGACAAATTTCAAGATGGCAAATGTCAAAGATGTCAAATGACAAATGTCGCAATGCTAAATAACAAAAATGACAAATTTCAAGATGGCAAATGTCAAAGATGTCAAATGACAAATGTCGCAATGCTAAATGTCAAAAATGAAAAGTGTCACCATGAAAAATGTCAAAAATGACAAATTTCAAGATGGCAAATATCAAAACTGACAAATATCACAATGCTAAATGTCAAAAATGATAAGAGTCACCATGAAAAATGTAAAAAATGACAAATTTCAAGATGGCAAATGTCTAAGATGTCAAATGACAAATGTCACAATGCTAAATGTCAAAAATGAAAAATGTCAAAAATGACAAATTTCAAGATGGCAAATATCAAAGATGTCAAATGACAAATGTCACAATGCTAAATGTCAAAAATGAAAAGTGTCAAAAATGACAAATTTCAAGATAGCAAATGTCAAAGATGTCAAATGACAAATGTCACAATGCTAAATGTCAAAAATGAAAAGTGTCACCATGAAAAATGTCAAAAATGACAAATTTCAAGATGGCAAATGTCAAAGATGTCAAATGACAAATGTCACAATGCTAAATGTCAAAAATGAAAAGTGTCACCATGAAAAATGTCAAAAATGACAAATTTCAAGATGGCAAATGTCAAAGATGTCAAATGACAAATGTCACAATGCTAAATGTCAAAAATGAAAAGTGTCACCATGAAAAATGTCAAAAATGACAAATTTCAAGATGGCAAATATCAAAGATGTCAAATGACAAATGTCACAATGCTAAATCTCAAAAATGGAAAGTGTCACAATGCTAAATGTCAAAAATAAAAAGTGTCACAATGCTAAATGTCAAAAATGACAAATTTCAAGATGGCAAATGTCAAAGATGTCAAATGACAAATGTCACAATGCTAAATGTCAAAAATGACAAATTTCAAGATGGCAAATGTCAAAGATGTCAAATGACAAATGTCACAATGCTAAATGTCAAAAATGAAAAGTGTCACCATGAAAAATGTCAAAAATGACAAATTTCAAGGTGGCAAATGTCAAAACTGACAAACGTCACAATGCTAAATGTCAAAAATGAAAAGTGTCACCATGACAAATGTCAAAAATAACAAATTTCAAGATGGCAAATGTCAAAGATGTCAAGTGACAAATGTCACAATGCTAAATGTCAAAACTGACAAATTTCAAGATGGCAAACGTCAAAGATGTCAAATGACAAATGTCACAATGCTAAATGTCAAAAATGAAAAGTGTCACCATGAAAAATGTCAAAAATGACAAATTTCAAGATGGCAAATGTCAAAGATGTCAAATGACAAATGTCACAATGCTAAATGTCAAAAATGATAAGTGTCACCATGAAAAATGTCAAAAATATCAAATTTCAAGATGGCAAATGTCAAAGATGTCAAATGACAAATGTCACAATGCTAAATGTCAAAAATGACAAATTTTAAGATGACAAATGTCAAAGATGTCAAATGACAACTATTACAATGCTAAATGTCAAAAATGAAAAGTGTCACCATGAAAAATGTCAAAAATAACAAATTTCAAGATGGCAAATGTCAAAGATGTCAAATGACAAATGTCACACTGCTAAATGTCAAAAATGACAAATTTCAAGATGGCAAATGTCAAAGATGTCAAATGTCACAATGCTAAATGTCAAAAATGAAAAGTGTCACCATGAAAAATGTCAAAAATGACAAATTTCAAGATGGCAAATGTCAAAGATGTCAAATGACAAATGTCACAATGCTAAATGTCAAAAATGAAAAGTGTCACCATGAAAAATGTCAAAAATGACAAATTTCAAGATGGCAAATGTCAAAGATGTCAAATGACAAATGTCACAATGCTAAATGTCAAAAATGAAAAGTGTCACCATGAAAAATGTCAAAAATGACAAATTTCAAGATGGCAAATGTCAAAGATGTCAAATGACAAATGTCAAAAATGAAAATTGTCAAAAATGACAAATTTCAAGATGGCAAATGTCTAAGATGTCAAATGACAAATGTCACAATGCTAAATGTCAAAAATGAAAAGTGTCACCATGAAAAATGACAAAAATGACAAATTTCAAGATGGCAAATGTCAAAGATGTTAAATGACAAATGTCACAATGCTAAATGTCAAAAATAAAAACTGTCACCATGAAAAATGTCAAAAATGACAAATTTCAAGATAGCAAATGTCAAAACTGACAAATGACACAATGCTAAATGTCAAAAATGAAAAGTGTCATAATGAAAAATGTCAAAAATAACAAATTTCAAGATGGCAAATGTCAAAGATGTCAAATGACAAATGTCACAATGCTAAATGTCAAAAATGAAAAGTGTCACCATGAAAAATGTCAAAAATGACAAATTTCAAGATGGCAAATGTCAAAGATGTCAAATGACAAATGTCACAATGCTAAATGTCAAAAATAAAAACTGTCACCATGAAAAATGTCAAAAATGACAAATTTCAAGATGGCAAATGTCAAAACTGACAAATGTCACAATGCTAAATGTCAAAATTGAAAAGTGTCACCATGAAAAATGTCAAAAATGACAAATTTCAAGATGGCAAATGTCAAAACTGACAAAAGTCACAATGCTAAATGTCAAAAATGAAAAGTGTCACCATGAAAAATGTCAAAAATAACAAATTTCAAGATGGCAAATGTCAAAGATGTCAAGTGAAAAATGTCACAATGCTAAATGTCAAAACTGACAAATTTCAAGATGGCAAACGTCAAAGATGTCAAATGACAAATTTCACAATGCTAAATGTCAAAAATGAAAAGTGTCACCATGAAAAATGTCAAAAATAACAAATTTCAAGATGGCAAATGTCAAAGATGTCAAATGACAAATGTCACAATGCTAAATGTCAAACATGATAAGTGTCACCATGAAAAATGTCAAAAATAACAAATTTCAAGATGGCAAATGTCAAAGATGTCAAATGACAAATGTCACAATGCTAAATGTCAAAAATGACAAATTTTAAGATGGCAAATGTCAAAGATGTCAAATGACAACTGTCACAATGCTAAATGTCAAAAATGAAAAGTGTCACCATGAAAAATGTCAAAAATAACAAATTTCAAGATGGCAAATGTCAAAGATGTCAAATGACAAATGTCACAATACTAAATGTCAAAAATGACAAATTTCAGGATGGCAAATGTCAAAGATGTCAAATGTCACAATGCTAAATGTCAAAAATGAAAAGTGACACCATGAAAAATGTCAAAAATGACAAATTTCAAGATGGCAAATGTCAAAGATGTCAAATGACAAATGTCACAATGCTAAATGTCAAAAATGAAAAGTGTCACCATGAAAATTGTCAAAAATGACAAATTTCAAGATGGCAAATGTCAAAACTGACAAATGTCAAAATGCTAAATGTCAAAAATGAAGTGTCATAATGAAAAATGTCAAAAATAACAAATTTCAAGATGGCAAATGTCAAAGATGTCAAATGACAAATGTCACAATGCTAAATGTCAAAAATAAAAAGTGTCACTATGAAAAATGTCAAAAATGACAAATTTCAAGATGGCAAATGTCAAAGATGTCAAATGACAAATGTCACAATGCTAAATGTCAAAAATGAAAAGTGTCACCATGAAAAATGTCAAAAATGACAAATTTCAAGATGGCAAATGTCAAAGATGTCAAATGACAAATGTCACAATGCTAAATGTCAAAAATAAAAACTGTCACCATGAAAAATGTCAAAAATAAAAACTGTCACCATGAAAAATGTCAAAAATGACAAATTTCAAGATGGCAAATGTCAAAACTGACAAATGTCAAAATGCTAAATGTCAAAAATGAAAAGTGTCATAATGAAAAATGTCAAAAATAACAAATTTCAAGATGGCAAATGTCAAAGATGTCAAATGACAAATGTCACAATGCTAAATGTCAAAAATAAAAAGTGTCACCATGAAAAATGTCAAAAATGACAAATTTCAAGATGGCAAATGTCAAAGATGTAAAATGACAAATGTCACAATGCTAAATGTCAAAAATAAAAACTGTCACCATGAAAAATGTCAAAAAGGACAAATTTCAAGATAGCAAATGTCAAAACTGACAAATGTCACAATGCTAAATGTCAAAAATGAAAAGTGTCACCATGAAAAATGTCAAAAATAACAAATTTCAAGATGGCAAATGTCAAAGATGTCAAGTGAAAAATGTCACAATGCTAAATGTCAAAACTGAAAAATTTCAAGATGGCAAACGTCAAAGATGTCAAATAACAAATTTCACAATGCTAAATGTCAAAAATGAAAAGTGTCACCATGAAAAATGTCAAAAATAACAAATTTCAAGATGGCAAATGTCAAAGATGTCAAATGACAAATGTCACAATGCTAAATGTCAAACATGATAAGTGTCACCATGAAAAATGTCAAAAATAACAAATTTCAAGATGGCAAATGTCAAAGATGTCAAATGACAAATGTCACAATGCTAAATGTCAAAAATGACAAATTTTAAGATGGCAAATGTCAAAGATGTCAAATGACAACTGTCACAATGCTAAATGTCAAAAATGAAAAGTGTCACCATGAAAAATGTCAAAAATAACAAATTTCAAGATGGCAAATGTCAAAGATGTCAAATGACAAATGTCACAATACTAAATGTCAAAAATGACAAATTTCAGGATGGCAAATGTCAAAGATGTCAAATGTCACAATGCTAAATGTCAAAAATGAAAAGTGACACCATGAAAAATGTCAAAAATGACAAATTTCAAGATGGCAAATGTCAAAGATGTCAAATGACAAATGTCACAATGCTAAATGTCAAAAATGAAAAGTGTCACCATGAAAATTGTCAAAAATGACAAATTTCAAGATGGCAAATGTCAAAACTGACAAATGTCAAAATGCTAAATGTCAAAAATGAAGTGTCATAACGAAAAATGTCAAAAATAACAAATTTCAAGATGGCAAATGTCAAAGATGTCAAATGACAAATGTCACAATGCTAAATGTCAAAAATAAAAAGTGTCACTATGAAAAATGTCAAAAATGACAAATTTCAAGATGGCAAATGTCAAAGATGTCAAATGACAAATGTCACAATGCTAAATGTCAAAAATGAAAAGTGTCACCATGAAAAATGTCAAAAATGACAAATTTCAAGATGGCAAATGTCAAAGATGTCAAATGACAAATGTCACAATGCTAAATGTCAAAAATAAAAACTGTCACCATGAAAAATGTCAAAAATGACAAATTTCAAGATGGCAAATGTCAAAACTGACAAATGTCAAAATGCTAAATGTCAAAAATGAAAAGTGTCATAATGAAAAATGTCAAAAATAACAAATTTCAAGATGGCAAATGTCAAAGATGTCAAATGACAAATGTCACAATGCTAAATGTCAAAAATAAAAAGTGTCACCATGAAAAATGTCAAAAATGACAAATTTCAAGATGGCAAATGTCAAAGATGTCAAATGACAAATGTCACAATGCTAAATGTCAAAAATAAAAACTGTCACCATGAAAAATGTCAAAAAGGACAAATTTCAAGATAGCAAATGTCAAAACTGACAAATGTCACAATGCTAAATGTCAAAAATGAAAAGTGTCATAATGAAAAATGTCAAAAATAACAAATTTCAAGATGGCAAATGTCTAAGATGTCAAATGACAAATGTCACAATGCTAAATGTCAAAAATGAAAAGTGTCACCATGAAAAATGTCAAAAATGACAAATTTCAAGATGGCAAATGTCAAAGATGTCAAATGACAAATGTCACAATTCTAAATGTCAAAAATAAAAACTGTCACCATGAAAAATATCAAAAATGACAAATTTCAAGATGGCAAATGTCAGAACTGACAAATGTCACAATGCTAAATGTCAAAAATGAAAAGTGTCATAATGAAAAATGTCAAAAATAACAAATTTCAAGATGGCAAATGTCAAAGATGTCAAATGACAAATGTCACAATGCTAAATGTCAAAAATGAAAAGTGTCACCATGAAAAATGTCGAAAATAACAACTTTCAAGATGGCAAATGTCAAAGATGTCAAATGACAAATGTCACAATGCTAAATGTTAAAAATGACAAATTTCAAGATGGCAAATGTCAAAGATATCAAATAACAAATGTCACAATGCTAAATGTCAAAAATGACAAATTTCAAGATGGCAAATGTCAAAACTGACAAATGTCACAATGCTAAATGTCAAGAATGAAAAGTGTCACCATGAAAAATGTCAAAAATAAAAAATTTCAAGATGGCAAATGTCAAAGATGTCAAATGACAAATATCACAATGCTAAATGTCAAAAATGACAAATTTCAAAATGGCAAATGTCAAAGATGTCAAATGACAAATGTCACAATGCTAAATGTCAAAAATGAAAAGTGTCACCATGAAAAATGTCAAAAATGACAAATTTCAAGATGACAAATGTCAAAACTGACAAATGTCACAATGCTAAATGTCAAAAATGAAAAGTGTCACCATGAAAAATGTCAAAAATAACAAATTTCAAGATGGCAAATGTCAAAGATGTCAAATGACAAATGTCACAATGCTAAATGTCAAAAATGACAAATTTCAAGATGGCAAATTTCAAAGAGGTCAAATGACAATTGTCCCAATGCTAAATGTCAAAAATGAAAAGTGTCACCATGAAAAATGTCAAAAATGACAAATTTCAAGATGGCAAATGTCAAAGATGTCAAATGACAAATGTCGCAATGCTAAATGTCAAAAATGAAAAGTGTCACCATGAAAAATGTCAAAAATGACAAATTTCAAGATGGCAAATATCAAAACTGACAAATATCACAATGCTAAATGTCAAAAATGATAAGAGTCACCATGAAAAATGTAAAAAATGACAAATTTCAAGATGGCAAATGTCTAAGATGTCAAATGACAAATGTCACAATGCTAAATGTCAAAAATGAAAAGTGTCACAATGAAAAATGTCAAAAATGACAAATTTCAAGATGGCAAATATCAAAGATGTCAAATGACAAATGTCACAATGCTAAATGTCAAAAATGAAAAGTGTCAAAAATGACAAATTTCAAGATAGCAAATGTCAAAGATGTCAAATGACAAATGTCACAATGCTAAATGTCAAAAATGAAAAGTGTCACCATGAAAAATGTCAAAAATGACAAATTTCAAGATGGCAAATGTCAAAGATGTCAAATGACAAATGTCACAATGCTAAATGTCAAAAATGAAAAGTGTCACCATGAAAAATGTCAAAAATGACAAATTTCAAGATGGCAAATGTCAAAGATGTCAAATGACAAATGTCACAATGCTAAATGTCAAAAATGAAAAGTGTCACCATGAAAAATGTCAAAAATGACAAATTTCAAGATGGCAAATATCAAAGATGTCAAATGACAAATGTCACAATGCTAAATCTCAAAAATGGAAAGTGTCACAATGCTAAATGTCAAAAATAAAAAGTGTCACAATGCTAAATGTCAAAAATGACAAATTTCAAGATGGCAAATGTCAAAGATGTCAAATGACAAATGTCACAATGCTAAATGTCAAAAATGACAAATTTCAAGATGGCAAATGTCAAAGATGTCAAATGACAAATGTCACAATGCTAAATGTCAAAAATGAAAAGTGTCACCATGAAAAATGTCAAAAATGACAAATTTCAAGGTGGCAAATGTCAAAACTGACAAACGTCACAATGCTAAATGTCAAAAATGAAAAGTGTCACCATGAAAAATGTCAAAAATAACAAATTTCAAGATGGCAAATGTCAAAGATGTCAAGTGACAAATGTCACAATGCTAAATGTCAAAACTGACAAATTTCAAGATGGCAAACGTCAAAGATGTCAAATGACAAATGTCACAATGCTAAATGTCAAAAATGAAAAGTGTCACCATGAAAAATGTCAAAAATGACAAATTTCAAGATGGCAAATGTCAAAGATGTCAAATGACAAATGTCACAATGCTAAATGTCAAAAATGATAAGTGTCACCATGAAAAATGTCAAAAATATCAAATTTCAAGATGGCAAATGTCAAAGATGTCAAATGACAAATGTCACAATGCTAAATGTCAAAAATGACAAATTTTAAGATGACAAATGTCAAAGATGTCAAATGACAACTATTACAATGCTAAATGTCAAAAATGAAAAGTGTCACCATGAAAAATGTCAAAAATAACAAATTTCAAGATGGCAAATGTCAAAGATGTCAAATGACAAATGTCACAATGCTAAATGTCAAAAATGACAAATTTCAAGATGGCAAATGTCAAAGATGTCAAATGTCACAATGCTAAATGTCAAAAATGAAAAGTGTCACAATGAAAAATGTCAAAAATGACAAATTTCAAGATGGCAAATGTCAAAGATGTCAAATGACAAATGTCACAATGCTAAATGTCAAAAATGAAAAGTGTCACCATGAAAAATGTCAAAAATGACAAATTTCAAGATGGCAAATGTCAAAGATGTCAAATGACAAATGTCACAATGCTAAATGTCAAAAATGAAAAGTGTCACCATGAAAAATGTCAAAAATGACAAATTTCAAGATGGCAAATGTCAAAGATGTCAAATGACAAATGTCAAAAATGAAAATTGTCAAAAATGACAAATTTCAAGATGGCAAATGTCTAAGATGTCAAATGACAAATGTCACAATGCTAAATGTCAAAAATGAAAAGTGTCACCATGAAAAATGACAAAAATGACAAATTTCAAGATGGCAAATGTCAAAGATGTTAAATGACAAATGTCACAATGCTAAATGTCAAAAATAAAAACTGTCACCATGAAAAATGTCAAAAATGACAAATTTCAAGATAGCAAATGTCAAAACTGACAAATGACACAATGCTAAATGTCAAAAATGAAAAGTGTCATAATGAAAAATGTCAAAAATAACAAATTTCAAGATGGCAAATGTCAAAGATGTCAAATGACAAATGTCACAATGCTAAATGTCAAAAATGAAAAGTGTCACCATGAAAAATGTCAAAAATGACAAATTTCAAGATGGCAAATATCAAAGATGTCAAATGACAAATGTCACAATGCTAAATGTCAAAAATAAAAACTGTCACCATGAAAAATGTCAAAAATGACAAATTTCAAGATGGCAAATGTCAAAACTGACAAATGTCACAATGCTAAATGTCAAAATTGAAAAGTGTCACCATGAAAAATGTCAAAAATGACAAATTTCAAGATGGCAAATGTCAAAACTGACAAAAGTCACAATGCTAAATGTCAAAAATGAAAAGTGTCACCATGAAAAATGTCAAAAATAACAAATTTCAAGATGGCAAATGTCAAAGATGTCAAGTGAAAAATGTCACAATGCTAAATGTCAAAACTGACAAATTTCAAGATGGCAAACGTCAAAGATGTCAAATGACAAATTTCACAATGCTAAATGTCAAAAATGAAAAGTGTCACCATGAAAAATGTCAAAAATAACAAA
Source organism: Altica lythri (assembly GCA_964028335.1). Lineage (NCBI taxonomy): Eukaryota > Metazoa > Arthropoda > Insecta > Coleoptera > Chrysomelidae > Altica > Altica lythri. The sequence continues at coordinate 40,425,812 of OZ034800.1, read as the reverse complement.
TTTCAAGATGGCAAATGTCAAAGATGTCAAATGACAAATGTCACAATGCTAAATGTCAAACATGATAAGTGTCACCATGAAAAATGTCAAAAATAACAAATTTCAAGATGGCAAATGTCAAAGATGTCAAATGACAAATGTCACAATGCTAAATGTCAAAAATGACAAATTTTAAGATGGCAAATGTCAAAGATGTCAAATGACAACTGTCACAATGCTAAATGTCAAAAATGAAAAGTGTCACCATGAAAAATGTCAAAAATGACAAATTTCAAGATGGCAAATGTCAAAGATGTCAAATGACAAATGTCACAATACTAAATGTCAAAAATGACAAATTTCAGGATGGCAAATGTCAAAGATGTCAAATGTCACAATGCTAAATGTCAAAAATGAAAAGTGACACCATGAAAAATGTCAAAAATGACAAATTTCAAGATGGCAAATGTCAAAGATGTCAAATGACAAATGTCACAATGCTAAATGTCAAAAATGAAAAGTGTCACCATGAAAATTGTCAAAAATGACAAATTTCAAGATGGCAAATGTCAAAACTGACAAATGTCAAAATGCTAAATGTCAAAAATGAAGTGTCATAATGAAAAATGTCAAAAATAACAAATTTCAAGATGGCAAATGTCAAAGATGTCAAATGACAAATGTCACAATGCTAAATGTCAAAAATAAAAAGTGTCACTATGAAAAATGTCAAAAATGACAAATTTCAAGATGGCAAATGTCAAAGATGTCAAATGACAAATGTCACAATGCTAAATGTCAAAAATGAAAAGTGTCACCATGAAAAATGTCAAAAATGACAAATTTCAAGATGGCAAATGTCAAAGATGTCAAATGACAAATGTCACAATGCTAAATGTCAAAAATAAAAACTGTCACCATGAAAAATGTCAAAAATGACAAATTTCAAGATGGCAAATGTCAAAACTGACAAATGTCAAAATGCTAAATGTCAAAAATGAAAAGTGTCATAATGAAAAATGTCAAAAATAACAAATTTCAAGATGGCAAATGTCAAAGATGTCAAATGACAAATGTCACAATGCTAAATGTCAAAAATAAAAAGTGTCACCATGAAAAATGTCAAAAATGACAAATTTCAAGATGGCAAATGTCAAAGATGTCAAATGACAAATGTCACAATGCTAAATGTCAAAAATAAAAACTGTCACCATGAAAAATGTCAAAAAGGACAAATTTCAAGATAGCAAATGTCAAAACTGACAAATGTCACAATGCTAAATGTCAAAAATGAAAAGTGTCACCATGAAAAATGTCAAAAATAACAAATTTCAAGATGGCAAATGTCAAAGATGTCAAGTGAAAAATGTCACAATGCTAAATGTCAAAACTGACAAATTTCAAGATGGCAAACGTCAAAGATGTCAAATGACAAATTTCACAATGCTAAATGTCAAAAATGAAAAGTGTCACCATGAAAAATGTCAAAAATAACAAATTTCAAGATGGCAAATGTCAAAGATGTCAAATGACAAATGTCACAATGCTAAATGTCAAACATGATAAGTGTCACCATGAAAAATGTCAAAAATAACAAATTTCAAGATGGCAAATGTCAAAGATGTCAAATGACAAATGTCACAATGCTAAATGTCAAAAATGACAAATTTTAAGATGGCAAATGTCAAAGATGTCAAATGACAACTGTCACAATGCTAAATGTCAAAAATGAAAAGTGTCACCATGAAAAATGTCAAAAATAACAAATTTCAAGATGGCAAATGTCAAAGATGTCAAATGACAAATGTCACAATACTAAATGTCAAAAATGACAAATTTCAGGATGGCAAATGTCAAAGATGTCAAATGTCACAATGCTAAATGTCAAAAATGAAAAGTGACACCATGAAAAATGTCAAAAATGACAAATTTCAAGATGGCAAATGTCAAAGATGTCAAATGACAAATGTCACAATGCTAAATGTCAAAAATGAAAAGTGTCACCATGAAAATTGTCAAAAATGACAAATTTCAAGATGGCAAATATCAAAACTGACAAATGTCAAAATGCTAAATGTCAAAAATGAAGTGTCATAATGAAAAATGTCAAAAATAACAAATTTCAAGATGGCAAATGTCAAAGATGTCAAATGACAAATGTCACAATGCTAAATGTCAAAAATAAAAAGTGTCACTATGAAAAATGTCAAAAATGACAAATTTCAAGATGGCAAATGTCAAAGATGTCAAATGACAAATGTCACAATGCTAAATGTCAAAAATGAAAAGTGTCACCATGAAAAATGTCAAAAATGACAAATTTCAAGATGGCAAATGTCAAAGATGTCAAATGACAAATGTCACAATGCTAAATGTCAAAAATAAAAACTGTCACCATGAAAAATGTCAAAAATGACAAATTTCAAGATGGCAAATATCAAAACTGACAAATGTCAAAATGCTAAATGTCAAAAATGAAAAGTGTCATAATGAAAAATGTCAAAAATAACAAATTTCAAGATGGCAAATGTCAAAGATGTCAAATGACAAATGTCACAATGCTAAATGTCAAAAATAAAAAGTGTCACCATGAAAAATGTCAAAAATGACAAATTTCAAGATGGCAAATGTCAAAGATGTCAAATGACAAATGTCACAATGCTAAATGTCAAAAATAAAAACTGTCACCATGAAAAATGTCAAAAAGGACAAATTTCAAGATAGCAAATGTCAAAACTGACAAATGTCACAATGCTAAATGTCAAAAATGAAAAGTGTCATAATGAAAAATGTCAAAAATAACAAATTTCAAGATGGCAAATGTCTAAGATGTCAAATGACAAATGTCACAATGCTAAATGTCAAAAATGAAAAGTGTCACCATGAAAAATGTCAAAAATGACAAATTTCAAGATGGCAAATGTCAAAGATGTCAAATGACAAATGTCACAATTCTAAATGTCAAAAATAAAAACTGTCACCATGAAAAATATCAAAAATGACAAATTTCAAGATGGCAAATGTCAGAACTGACAAATGTCACAATGCTAAATGTCAAAAATGAAAAGTGTCATAATGAAAAATGTCAAAAATAACAAATTTTAAGATGGCAAATGTCAAAGATGTCAAATGACAAATGTCACAATGCTAAATGTCAAAAATGAAAAGTGTCACCATGAAAAATGTCGAAAATAACAAATTTCAAGATGGCAAATGTCAAAGATGTCAAATGACAAATGTCACAATGCTAAATGTTAAAAATGACAAATTTCAAGATGGCAAATGTCAAAGATATCAAATAACAAATGTCACAGTGCTAAATGTCAAAAATGACAAATTTCAAGATGGCAAATGTCAAAACTGACAAATGTCACAATGCTAAATGTCAAGAATGAAAATTGTCACCATGAAAAATGTCAAAAATAAAAAATTTCAAGATGGCAAATGTCAAAGATGTCAAATGACAAATATCACAATGCTAAATGTCAAAAATGACAAATTTCAAAATGGCAAATGTCAAAGATGTCAAATGACAAATGTCACAATGCTAAATGTCAAAAATGAAAAGTGTCACCATGAAAAATGTCAAAAATGACAAATTTCAAGATGACAAATGTCAAAACTGACAAATGTCACAATGCTAAATGTCAAAAATGAAAAGTGTCACCATGAAAAATGTCAAAAATAACAAATTTCAAGATGGCAAATGTCAAAGATGTCAAATGACAAATGTCACAATGCTAAATGTCAAAAATGACAAATTTCAAGATGGCAAATTTCAAAGAGGTCAAATGACAATTGTCCCAATGCTAAATGTCAAAAATGAAAAGTGTCACCATGAAAAATGTCAAAAATGACAAATTTCAAGATGGCAAATGTCAAAGATGTCAAATGACAAATGTCACAATGCTAAATGTCAAAAATGAAAAGTGTCACCATGAAAATTGTCAAAAATGACAAATTTCAAGATGGCAAATGTCAAAACTGACAAATGTCAAAATGCTAAATGTCAAAAATGAAAAGTGTCATAATGAAAAATGTCAAAAATAACAAATTTCAAGACGGCAAATGTCAAAGATGTCAAATGACAAATGTCACAATGCTAAATGTCAAAAATAAAAAGTGTCACCATGAAAAATGTCAAAAATGACAAATTTCAAGATGGCAAATGTCAAAGATGTCAAATGACAAATGTCACAATGCTAAATGTCAAAAATGAAAAGTGTCACCATGAAAAATGTCAAAAATGACAAATTTCAAGATGGCAAATGTCAAAGATGTCAAATGACAAATGTCACAATGCTAAATGTCAAAAATAAAAACTGTCACCATGAAAAATGTCAAAAATGATAAATTTCAAGATGGCAAATGTCAAAACTGACAAATGTCAAAATGCTAAATGTCAAAAATGAAAAGTGTCATAATGAAAAATGTCAAAAATAACAAATTTCAAGATGGCAAATGTCAAAGATGTCAAATGACAAATGTCAAAAATAAAAAGTGTCACCATGAAAAATGTCAAAAATGACAAATTTCAAGATGGCAAATGTCAAAGATGTCAAATGACAAATGTCACAATGCTAAATGTCAAAAATAAAAACTGTCACCATGAAAAATGTCAAAAATGACAAATTTCAAGATGGCAAATGTCAAAACTGACAAATGTCACAATGCTAAATGTCAAAAATGAAAAGTGTCATAATGAAAAATGTCAAAAATAACAAATTTCAAGATGGCAAATGTCTAAGATGTCAAATAACAAATGTCACAATGCTAAATGTCAAAAATGAAAAGTGTCACCATGAAAAATGTCAAAAATGACAAATTTCAAGATGGCAAATGTCAAAGATGTCAAATGACAAATGTCACAATTCTAAATGTCAAAAATAAAAACTGTCACCATGAAAAATGTCAAAAATGACAAATTTCAAGATGGCAAATGTCAGAACTGACAAATGTCACAATGCTAAATGTCAAAAATGAAAAGTGTCATAATAAAAAATGTCAAAAATAACAAATTTCAAGATGGCAAATGTCAAAGATGTCAAATGACAAATGTCACAATGCTAAATGTCAAAAATGAAAAGTGTCACCATGAAAAATGTCGAAAATAACAAATTTCAAGATGGCAAATGTCAAAGATGTCAAATGACAAATGTCACAATGCTAAATGTCAAAAATGACAAATTTCAAGATAGCAAATGTCAAAGATATCAAATAACAAATGTCACAATGCTAAATGTCAAAAATGACAAATTTCAAGATGGCAAATGTCAAAACTGACAAATGTCACAATGCTAAATGTCAAGAATGAAAAGTGTCACCATGAAAAATGTCAAAAATAACAAATTTCAAGATGGCAAATGTCAAAGATGTCAAATGACAAATATCACAATGCTAAATGTCAAAAATGACAAATTTCAAAATGGCAAATGTCAAAGATGTCAAATGACAAATGTCACAATGCTAAATGTCAAAAATGAAAAGTGTCACCATGAAAAATGTCAAAAATGACAAATTTCAAGATGACAAATGTCAAAACTGACAAATGTCACAATGCTAAATGTCAAAAATGAAAAGTGTCACCATGAAAAATGTCAAAAATAACAAATTTCAAGATGGCAAATGTCAAAGATGTCAAATGACAAATGTCACAATGCTAAATGTCAAAAATGACAAATTTCAAGATGGCAAATTTCAAAGATGTCAAATGACAATTGTCCCAATGCTAAATGTCAAAAATGAAAAGTGTCACCATGAAAAGTGTCAAAAATGACAAATTTCAAGGTGGCAAATGTCTAAGATGTCAAATGACAAATGTCACAATGCTAAATGTCAAAAATAAAAAGTGTCACCATGAAAAATGTCAAAAATGACAAACTTTAAGATGGCAAATGTCAAAGATGTCAAATGACAAATGTCACAATGCTAAATGTCAAAAATGAAAAGTGTCACCATAAAAAATGTCAAAAATGACAAATTTCAAGATGGCAAATGTCAAAGATGTCAAATGACAAATGTCACAATGCTAAATTTCAAAAATGAAAAGTGTCACCATGAAAAATGTCAAAAATGACAAATTTCAAGATGGCAAATGTCAAAGATGTCAAATGACAAATGTCACAATGCTAAATGTCAAAAATGACAAATTTCAAGATGGCAAATGTCAAAGATGTCAAATGACAAATGTCACAATGCTAAATGTCAAAAATGAAAAGTGTCAAAATGAAAAATGTCAAAAATGACAAATTTCAAGATGGCAAATGTCAAAACTGACAAACGTCACAATGCTAAATGTCAAAAATGAAAAGTGTCACCATGAAAAATGTCAAAAATAACAAATTTCAAGATGGCAAATGTCAAAGATGTCAAGTGACAAATGTCACAATGCTAAATGTCAAAACTGACAAATTTCAAGATGGCAAATGTCAAAGATGTCAAATGACAAATGTCACAATGCTAAATGTCAAAAATAAAAAGTGTCACCATGAAAAATGTCAAAAATGACAAATTTCAAGATGGCAAATGTCAAAACTGACTAATGTCACAATGCTAAATGTCAAAAATGAAAAGTGTCACCATGAAAAATGTCAAAAATGACAAATTTCAAAATGGCAAATGTCAAAGATGTCAAATGACAAATGTCACAATGCTAATTGTCAAAAATGAGAAGTTTCACCATAAAAAGTGTCAAAAATGACAAATTTCAAGATGGCAAATGTCTAAGATGTCAAATGACAAATGTCACAATGCTAAATGTCAAAAATGAAAAGTGTCACCATAAAAAATGTCAAAAATGACAAATTTCAAGATGGCAAATGTCAAAGATGTCAAATGACAAATGTCACAATGCTAAATGTCAAAAATGAAAAGTGTCACCATGAAAAATGTCAAAAATGACAAATTTCAAGATGGCACATGTCAAAGATGTCAAATGACAAATGTCACAATGCTAAATGACAAAAATGAAAAGTGTCACCATGAAAAATGTCAAAAATGACAAATTTCAAGATGGCAAATGTCAAAGATGTCAAATGACAAATGTCACAATGCTTAATGTCAAAAATGAAAAGTGTCACCATGAAAAATGTCAAAAATGACAAATTTCAAGATGGCAAATATCAAAGATGTCAAATGACAAATGTCACAATGCTAAATGTCAAAAATGGAAAGTGTCCCAATGCTAAATGTCAAAAATGAAAAGTGTCACAATGCTAAATGTCAAAAATGACAAATTTCAAGATGGCAAATGTCAAAGATGTCAAATGACAAATGTCACAATGCTAAATAACAAAAATGACAAATTTTAAGATGGCAAATGTCTAAGATGTCAAATGACAAATGTCACAATGCTAAATGTCAAAAATGAAAAGTGTCACCATGAAAAATGTCAAAAATGACCAATTTCAAGATGGCAAATGTCAAAACTGACTAATGTCACAATGCTAAATGTCAAAAATGAAAAGTGTCACCATAAAAAATGTCAAAAATGACAAATTTCAAGATGGCAAATGTCTAAGATGTCAAATGACAAATGTCACAATGCTAAATGTCAAAAATGGAAATTGTCACAATGCTAAATGTCAAAAATGAAAAGTGTCACAATGCTAAATGTCAAAAATGACAAATTTCAAGATGGCAAATGTCAAAGATGTCAAATGACAAATGTCACAATGCTAAATAACAAAAATGACAAATTTTAAGATGGCAAATGTCTAAGATGTCAAATGACAAATGTCACAATGCTAAATGTCAAAAATGAAACGTGTCACCATGAAAAATGTCAAAAATGACCAATTTCAAGATGGCAAATGTCAAAACTGACTAATGTCACAATGCTAAATGTCAAAAATGAAAAGTGTCACCATAAAAAATGTCAAAAATGACAAATTTCAAGATGGCAAATGTCTAAGATGTCAAATGACAAATGTCACAATGCTAAATGTCACAAATGAAAAGTGTCACCATGAAAAATATCAAAAATGACAAATTTCAAGATGGCAAATGTCAAAGATGTCAAATGTCACAATGCTAAATGTCAAAAATGAAAGGTGTCACCATGAAAAATGTCAAAAATGACAAATTTCAAGATGGCAAATGTCAAAGATGTCAAATGACAAATGTCACAATGCTAAATGTAAAAAATGAAAAGTGTCACCATGAAAAATGTCAAAAATGACAAATTTCAAGATGGCAAATATCAAAGATGTCAAATGACAAATGTCACAATGCTAAATGTCAAAAATGAAAAGTGTCACAATACTAAATGTCAAAAATAAAAAGTGTCACAATGCTAAATGTCAAAAATGACAAATTTCAAGATGGCAAATGTCAAAGATGTCAAATGACAAATGTCACAATGCTAAATGTCAAAAATGACAAATTTCAAGATGGCAAATGTCAAAGATGTCAAATGACAAATGTCACAATGCTAAATGTCAAAAATGAAAAGTGTCACCATGAAAAATGTCAAAAATGACAAATTTCAAGATGGCAAATGTCAAAACTGACAAATGTCACAATGCTAAATGTCAAAAATAAAAAGTGTCACCATGAAAAATGTCAAAAATAACAAATTTCAAGATGGCAAATGTCAAAGATGTCAAATGACAAATGTCACAATGCTAAATGTCAAAACTGACAAATTTTAAGATGGCAAATGTCAAAGATGTCAAATGACAAATGTCACAATGCTAAATGTCAAAAATGAAAAGTGTCACCATGAAAAATGTCAAAAATGACAAATTTTAAGATGGCAAATGTCAAAGATGTCAAATGACAAATGTCACAATGCTAAATGTCAAAAATGATAAGTGTCACCATGAAAAATGTCAAAAATAACAAATTTCAAGATGGCAAATGTCAAAGATGTCAAATGACAAATGTCACAATGCTAAATGTCAAAAATGACAAATTTCAAGATGGCAAATGTCAAAGATGTCAAATGACAAATGTCACAATGCTAAATGTCAAAAATGAAAAGTGTCAAAATGAAAAATGTCAAAAAGGACAAATTTCAAGATAACAAATGTCAAAACTGACAAATGTCACAATGCTAAATGTCAAAAATGAAAAGTGTCACCATGAAAAATGTCAAAAATAACAAATTTCAAGATGGCAAATGTCAAAGATGTCAAGTGAAAAATGTCACAATGCTAAATGTCAAAACTGACAAATTTCAAGATGGCAAACGTCAAAGATGTCAAATGACAAATTTCACAATGCTAAATGTCAAAAATGAAAAGTGTCACCATAAAATTGGTCAAAAATAACAAATTTCAAGATGGCAAATGTCAAAGATGTCAAATGACAAATGTCACAATGCTAAATGTCAAACATGATAAGTGTCACCATGAAAAATGTCAAAAATAACAAATTTCAAGATGGCAAATGTCAAAGATGTCAAATGACAAATGTCACAATGCTAAATGTCAAAAATGACAAATTTTAAGATGGCAAATGTCAAAGATGTCAAATGACAACTGTCACAATGCTAAATGTCAAAAATGAAAAGTGTCACAATGAAAAATGTCAAAAATAACAAATTTCAAGATGGCAAATGTCAAAGATGTCAAATGACAAATGTCACAATACTAAATGTCAAAAATGACAAATTTCAGGATGGCAAATGTCAAAGATGTCAAATGTCACAATGCTAAATGTCAAAAATGAAAAGTGACACCATGAAAAATGTCAAAAATGACAAATTTCAAGATGGCAAATGTCAAAGATGTCAAATGATAAATGTCACAATGCTAAATGTCAAAAATGAAAAGTGTCACCATGAAAATTGTCAAAAATGACAAATTTCAAGATGGCAAATGTCAAAACTGACAAATGTCAAAATGCTAAATGTCAAAAATGGAGTGTCATAATGAAAAATGTCAAAAATAACAAATTTCAAGATGGCAAATGTCAAAGATGTCAAATGACAAATGTCACAATGCTAAATGTCAAAAATAAAAAGTGTCACTATGAAAAATGTCAAAAATGACAAATTTCAAGATGGCAAATGTCAAAGATGTCAAATGACAAATGTCACAATGCTAAATGTCAAAAATGAAAAGTGTCACCATGAAAAATGTCAAAAATGACAAATTTCAAGATGGCAAATGTCAAAGATGTCAAATGACAAAAGTCACAATGCTAAATGTCAAAAATAAAAACTGTCACCATGAAAAATGTCAAAAATGACAAATTTCAAGATGGCAAATGTCAAAACTGACAAATGTCAAAATGCTAAATGTCAAAAATGAAAAGTGTCATAATGAAAAATGTCAAAAATAACAAATTTCAAGATGGCAAATGTCAAAGATGTCAAATGACAAATGTCACAATGCTAAATGTCAAAAATAAAAAGTGTCACCATGAAAAATGTCAAAAATGACAAATTTCAAGATGGCAAATGTCAAAGATGTCAAATGACAAATGTCACAATGCTAAATGTCAAAAATAAAAACTGTCACCATGAAAAATGTCAAAAAGGACAAATTTCAAGATAGCAAATGTCAAAACTGACAAATGTCACAATGCTAAATGTCAAAAATGAAAAGTGTTATAATGAAAAATGTCAAAAATAACAAATTTCAAGATGGCAAATGTCTAAGATGTCAAATGACAAATGTCACAATGCTAAATGTCAAAAATGAAAAGTGTCACCATGAAAAATGTCAAAAATGACAAATTTCAAGATGGCAAATGTCAAAGATGTCAAATGACAAATGTCACAATTCTAAATGTCAAAAATAAAAACTGTCACCATGAAAAATATCAAAAATGACAAATTTCAAGATGGCAAATGTCAGAACTGACAAATGTCACAATGCTAAATGTCAAAAATGAAAAGTGTCATAATGAAAAATGTCAAAAATAACAAATTTCAAGATGGCAAATGTCAAAGATGTCAAATGACAAATGTCACAATGCTAAATGTCAAAAATGAAAAGTGTCACCATGAAAAATGTCGAAAATAACAAATTTCAAGATGGCAAATGTCAAAGATGTCAAATGACAAATGTCACAATGCTAAATGTTAAAAATGACAAATTTCAAGATGGCAAATGTCAAAGATATCAAATAACAAATGTCACAATGCTAAATGTCAAAAATGACAAATTTCAAGATGGCAAATGTCAAAACTGACAAATGTCACAATGCTAAATGTCAAGAATGAAAAGTGTCACCATGAAAAATGTCAAAAATAAAAAATTTCAAGATGGCAAATGTCAAAGATGTCAAATGACAAATATCACAATGCTAAATGTCAAAAATGACAAATTTCAAAATGGCAAATGTCAAAGATGTCAAATGACAAATGTCACAATGCTAAATGTCAAAAATGAAAAGTGTCACCATGAAAAATGTCAAAAATGACAAATTTCAAGATGACAAATGTCAAAACTGACAAATGTCACAATGCTAAATGTCAAAAATGAAAAGTGTCACCATGAAAAATGTCAAAAATAACAAATTTCAAGATGGCAAATGTCAAAGATGTCAAATGACAAATGTCACAATGCTAAATGTCAAAAATGACTAATTTCAAGATGGCAAATTTCAAAGAGGTCAAATGACAATTGTCCCAATGCTAAATGTCAAAAATGAAAAGTGTCACCATCAAAAATGTCAAAAATGACAAATTTCAAGATGGCAAATGTCAAAGATGTCAAATGACAAATGTCACAATGCTAAATGTCAAAAATGAAAAGTGTCACCATGAAAAATGTCAAAAATGACAAATTTCAAGATGGCAAATGTCAAAGATGTCAAATGACAAATGTCACAATGATAATTGTCAAAAATGAGAAGTTTCACCATGAAAAGTGTCAAAAATGACAAATTTCAAGATGGCAAATGTCTAAGATGTCAAATGACAAATGTCACAATGCTAAATGTCAAAAATGAAAAGTGTCACCATGAAAAATGTCAAAAATGACAAATTTCAAGATGGCAAATGTCAAAGATGTCAAATGACAAATGTCACAATGCTAAATGTCAAAAATGAAAAGTGTCACCATGAAAAATGTCAAAAATGACAAATTTCAAGATGGCAAATGTCAAAGATGTCAAATGACAAATGTCACAATGCTAAATGACAAAAATGAAAAGTGTCACCATGAAAAATGTCAAAAATGACAAGTTTCAAGATGGCAAATGTCAAAGATGTCAAATGACAAATGTCACAATGCTAAATGTCAAAAATGAAAAGTGTCACCATGAAAAATGTCAAAAATGACAAATTTCAAGATGGCAAATGTCAAAACTGACTAATGTCACAATCCTAAATGTCAAAAATGAAAAGTGTCACCATGAAAAATGTCAAAAATGACAAATTTCAAAATGGCAAATGTCAAAGATGTCAAATGACAAATGTCACAATGATAATTGTCAAAAATGAGAAGTTTCACCATGAAAAGTGTCAAAAATGACAAATTTCAAGATGGCAAATGTCTAAGATGTCAAATGACAAATGTCACAATGCTAAATGTCAAAAATGAAAAGTGTCACCATGAAAAATGTCAAAAATGACAAATTTCAAGAAGGCAAATGTCAAAGATGTCAAATGACAAATGTCACAATGCTAAATGTCAAAAATGAAAAGTGTCACCATGAAAAATGTCAAAAATGACAAATTTCAAGATGGCAAATGTCAAAGATGTCAAATGACAAATGTCACAATGCTAAATGACAAAAATGAAAAGTGTCACCATGAAAAATGTCAAAAATGACAAATTTCAAGATGGCAAATGTCAAAGATGTCAAATGACAAATGTCACAATGCTAAATGTCAAAAATGAAAAGTGTCACCATGAAAAATGTCAAAAATGACAAATTTCAAGATGGCAAATATCAAAGATGTCAAATGACAAATGTCACAATGCTAAATGTCAAAAATGGAAAGTGTCACAATGCTAAATGTCAAAAATGAAAAGTGTCTCAATGCTAAATGTCAAAAATGACAAATTTCAAGATGGCAAATGTCAAAGATGTCAAATGACAAATGTCACAATGCTAAATGACAAAAATGAAAAGTGTCACAATGAAAAATGTCAAAAATGACAAATTTCAAGATGGCAAATATCAAAACTGACAAATGTCACAATGCTAAATGTCAAAACTGATAAGAGTCACCATGAAAAATGTCAAAAATGACAAATTTCAAGATGGCAAATGTCTAAGATGTCAAATGACAAATGTCACAATGCTAAATGTCAAAAATGAAAAGTGTCACCATGAAAAATGTCAAAAATGACAAATTTCAAGATGGCAAATGTCAAAGATGTCAAATGACAAATGTCACAATGCTAAATGTCAAAAATGAAAAGTGTCAAAAATGACAAATTTTAAGATGGCAAATGTCTAAGATGTCAAATGACAAATGTCACAATGCTAAATGTCAAAAATGAAAAGTGTCACCATGAAAAATGTCAAAAATGACAAATTTTAAGATGGCAAATGTCAAAGATGTCAAATGACAAATGTCACAATGCTAAATGTCAAAAATGAAAAGTGTCACCATGAAAAATGTCAAAAATGACAAATTTCAAAATGGAAAATGTCAAAGATGTCAAATGACAAATGTCACAATGCTAAATGTCAAAAATGAAAAGTGTCACCATGAAAAATGTCAAAAATGACAAATTTTAAGATGGCAAATGTCAAAGATGTCAAATGACAAATGTCACAATGCTAAATGTCAAAAATGAAAAGTGTCACCATGAAAAATGTCAAAAATGACAAATTTCAAGATGGCAAATGTCAAAGATGTCAAATGACAAATGTCACAATGCTAAATGTCAAAAATGAAAAGTGTCACCATGAAAAATGTCAAAAATGACAAATTTCAAGATGGCAAATATCAAAGATGTCAAATGACAAATGTCACAATGCTAAATGTCAAAAATGGAAAGTGTCACAATGATAAATGTCAAAAATGAAAAGTGTCACAATGCTTAATGTCAAAAATGGAAAGTGTCACAATGCTAAATGTCAAAAATAAAAAGTGTCACAATGCTTAATGTCAAAAATGACAAATTTCAAGATGGCAAATGTCAAAGATGTCAAATGACAAATGTCACAATGCTAAATAACAAAAATGACATATTTCAAGATGGCAAATGTTAAAGATGTCAAATGACAAATGTCACAATGCTAAATGTTAAAAATGAAAAGTGTCACCATGAAAAATGTCAAAAATGACAAATTTTAAGATGGCAAATATCAAAACTGACAAATGTCACAATGCTAAATGTCAAAAATGATAAGAGTCACCATGAAAAATGTCAAAAATGACAAATTTCAGGATGGCAAATGTCTAAGATGTCAAATGACAAATGTCACAATGCTAAATGTCAAAAATGAAAAGTGTCACCATGAAAAATGTCAAAAATGACAAATTTCAAGATGGCAAATGTCAAAGATGTCAAATGACAAATGTCACAATGCTAAATGTCAAAAATGAAAAGTGTCAAAAATGACAAATTTTAAGATGGCAAATGTCTAAGATGTCAAATGAAAAATGTCACAATGCTAAATGTCAAAAATGAAAAGTGTCACCATGAAAAATGTCAAAAATGACAAATTTCAAAATAGCAAATGTCAAAGATGTCAAATGACAAATGTCACAATGCTAAATGTCAAAAATGAAAAGTGTCACCATGAAAAATGTCAAAAATGACAAATTTCAAGATGGCAAATGTCAAAGATGTCAAATGACAAATGTCACAATGCTAAATGTCAAAAATGAAAAGTGTCACCATGAAAAATGTCAAAAATGACAAATTTCAAGATGGCAAATGTCAAAACTGACTAATGTCACAATGCTAAATGTCAAAAATGAAAAGTGTCACCATGAAAAATGTCAAAAATGACAAATTTCAAAATGACAAATGCCAAAGATGTCAAATGACAAATGTCACAATGCTAAATGTCAAAAATAAAAAGTGTCACCATGAAAAGTGTCAAAAATAACAAATTTCAAGATGGCAAATGTCTAAGATGTCAAATGACAAATGTCACAATGCTAAATGTCAAAAATGAAAAGTGTCACCATGAAAAATGTCAAAAATCACAAATTTCAAGATGGCAAATGTCAAAGATGTCAAATGACAAATGTCACAATGCTAAATGTCAAAAATGAAAAGTGTCACCATGAAAAATGTCAAAAATGACAAATTTCAAGATGGCAAATGTCAAAGATGTCAAATGACAAATGTCACAATGCTAAATGTCAAAAATGAAAAGTGTCACCATGAAAAATGTCAAAAATGACAAATTTCAAGATGGCAAATGTCAAAGATGTCAAATGACAAATGTCACAATGCTAAATGTCAAAAATGAAGAGTGTCACCATGAAAAATGTCAAAAATGACAAATTTCAAGATGGCAAATATCAAAGATGTCAAATGACAAATGTCACAATGCTAAATGTCAAAAATGGAAAGTGTCACAATGCTAACTGTCAAAAATGAAAAGTGTCACAATGCTAAATGTCAAAAATGACAAATTTCAAGATGGCAAATGTCAAAGATGTCAAATGACAAATGTCACAATGCTAAATGTCAAAAATGACAAATTTCAAGATGGCAAATGTCAAAGATGTCAAAAGACAAATGTCACAATGCTAAATGTCAAAAATGAAAAGTGTCACCATGAAAAATGTCAAAAATGACAAATTTCAAGATGGCAAATGTCAAAACTGACAAACGTCACAATGCTAAATGTCAAAAATGAAAAGTGTCACCATGAAAAATGTCAAAAATAACAAATTTCAAGATGGCAAATGTCAAAGATGTCAAATGACAAATGTCACAATGCTAAATAACAAAAATGACATATTTCAAGATGGCAAATGTCAAAGATGTCAAATGACAAATGTCACAATGCTAAATAACAAAAATGACATATTTCAAGATGGCAAATGTTAAAGATGTCAAATGACAAATGTCACAATGCTAAATGTTAAAAATGAAAAGTGTCACCATGAAAAATGTCAAAAATGACAAATTTTAAGATGGCAAATATCAAAACTGACAAATGTCACAATGCTAAATGTCAAAAATGATAAGAGTCACCATGAAAAATGTCAAAAATGACAAATTTCAGGATGGCAAATGTCTAAGATGTCAAATGACAAATGTCACAATGCTAAATGTCAAAAATGAAAAGTGTCACCATGAAAAATGTCAAAAATGACAAATTTCAAGATGGCAAATGTCAAAGATGTCAAATGACAAATGTCACAATGCTAAATGTCAAAAATGAAAAGTGTCAAAAATGACAAATTTTAAGATGGCAAATGTCTAAGATGTCAAATGAAAAATGTCACAATGCTAAATGTCAAAAATGAAAAGTGTCACCATGAAAAATGTCAAAAATGACAAATTTCAAAATAGCAAATGTCAAAGATGTCAAATGACAAATGTCACAATGCTAAATGTCAAAAATGAAAAGTGTCACCATGAAAAATGTCAAAAATGACAAATTTCAAGATGGCAAATGTCAAAGATGTCAAATGACAAATGTCACAATGCTAAATGTCAAAAATGAAAAGTGTCACCATGAAAAATGTCAAAAATGACAAATTTCAAGATGGCAAATGTCAAAACTGACTAATGTCACAATGCTAAATGTCAAAAATGAAAAGTGTCACCATGAAAAATGTCAAAAATGACAAATTTCAAAATGGCAAATGCCAAAGATGTCAAATGACAAATGTCACAATGCTAAATGTCAAAAATAAAAAGTGTCAAAAATGACAAATTTTAAGATGGCAAATGTCTAAGATGTCAAATGAAAAATGTCACAATGCTAAATGTCAAAAATGAAAAGTGTCACCATGAAAAATGTCAAAAATGACAAATTTCAAAATAGCAAATGTCAAAGATGTCAAATGACAAATGTCACAATGCTAAATGTCAAAAATGAAAAGTGTCACCATGAAAAGTGTCAAAAATAACAAATTTCAAGATGGCAAATGTCTAAGATGTCAAATGACAAATGTCACAATGCTAAATGTCAAAAATGAAAAGTGTCACCATGAAAAATGTCAAAAATCACAAATTTCAAGATGGCAAATGTCAAAGATGTCAAATGACAAATGTCACAATGCTAAATGTCAAAAATGAAAAGTGTCACCATGAAAAATGTCAAAAATGACAAATTTCAAGATGGCAAATGTCAAAGATGTCAAATGACAAATGTCACAATGCTAAATGTCAAAAATGAAAAGTGTCACCATGAAAAATGTCAAAAATGACAAATTTCAAGATGGCAAATGTCAAAGATGTCAAATGACAAATGTCACAATGCTAAATGTCAAAAATGAAGAGTGTCACCATGAAAAATGTCAAAAATGACAAATTTCAAGATGGCAAATATCAAAGATGTCAAATGACAAATGTCACAATGCTAAATGTCAAAAATGGAAAGTGTCACAATGCTAACTGTCAAAAATGAAAAGTGTCACAATGCTAAATGTCAAAAATGACAAATTTCAAGATGGCAAATGTCAAAGATGTCAAATGACAAATGTCACAATGCTAAATGTCAAAAATGACAAATTTCAAGATGGCAAATGTCAAAGATGTCAAAAGACAAATGTCACAATGCTAAATGTCAAAAATGAAAAGTGTCACCATGAAAAATGTCAAAAATGACAAATTTCAAGATGGCAAATGTCAAAACTGACAAACGTCACAATGCTAAATGTCAAAAATGAAAAGTGTCACCATGAAAAATGTCAAAAATAACAAATTTCAAGATGGCAAATGTCAAAGATGTCAAATGACAAATGTCACAATGCTAAATAACAAAAATGACATATTTCAAGATGGCAAATGTCAAAGATGTCAAATGACAAATGTCACAATGCTAAATAACAAAAATGACATATTTCAAGATGGCAAATGTTAAAGATGTCAAATGACAAATGTCACAATGCTAAATGTTAAAAATGAAAAGTGTCACCATGAAAAATGTCAAAAATGACAAATTTTAAGATGGCAAATATCAAAACTGACAAATGTCACAATGCTAAATGTCAAAAATGATAAGAGTCACCATGAAAAATGTCAAAAATGACAAATTTCAGGATGGCAAATGTCTAAGATGTCAAATGACAAATGTCACAATGCTAAATGTCAAAAATGAAAAGTGTCACCATGAAAAATGTCAAAAATGACAAATTTCAAGATGGCAAATGTCAAAGATGTCAAATGACAAATGTCACAATGCTAAATGTCAAAAATGAAAAGTGTCAAAAATGACAAATTTTAAGATGGCAAATGTCTAAGATGTCAAATGAAAAATGTCACAATGCTAAATGTCAAAAATGAAAAGTGTCACCATGAAAAATGTCAAAAATGACAAATTTCAAAATAGCAAATGTCAAAGATGTCAAATGACAAATGTCACAATGCTAAATGTCAAAAATGAAAAGTGTCACCATGAAAAATGTCAAAAATGACAAATTTCAAGATGGCAAATGTCAAAGATGTCAAATGACAAATGTCACAATGCTAAATGTCAAAAATGAAAAGTGTCACCATGAAAAATGTCAAAAATGACAAATTTCAAGATGGCAAATGTCAAAACTGACTAATGTCACAATGCTAAATGTCAAAAATGAAAAGTGTCACCATGAAAAATGTCAAAAATGACAAATTTCAAAATGGCAAATGCCAAAGATGTCAAATGACAAATGTCACAATGCTAAATGTCAAAAATAAAAAGTGTCACCATGAAAAGTGTCAAAAATAACAAATTTCAAGATGGCAAATGTCTAAGATGTCAAATGACAAATGTCACAATGCTAAATGTCAAAAATGAAAAGTGTCACCATGAAAAATGTCAAAAATGACAAATTTCAAGATGGCAAATGTCAAAGATGTCAAATGACAAATGTCACAATGCTAAATGTCAAAAATGAAAAGTGTCAAAAATGAAAAGTGTCACAATGAAAAATGTCAAAAATGACAAATTTCAAGATGGCAAATGTCAAAGATGTCAAATGACAAATGTCACAATGCTAAATGTCAAAAATGAAAAGTGTCACCATAAAAAATGTCAAAAATGACAAATTTCAAGATGGCAAATGTCAAAGATGTCAAATGACAAATGTCACAATGCTAAATGTCAAAAATAAAAAGTGTCACCATGAAAAATGTCAAAAATGACAAATTTCAAGATGGCAAATGTCAAAACTGACTAATGTCACAATGCTAAATGTTAAAGATGAAAAGTGTCACCATGAAAAATGTCAAAAATGACAAATTTCAAAATGGCAAATGTCAAAGATGTCAAATGACAAATGTCACAATGCTAAATGTCAAAAATGAAAAGTGTCACCATGAAAAGTGTCAAAAATGACAAATTTCAAGATGGCAAATATCAAAGATGTCAATTGACAAATGTCACAATGCTAAATGTCAAAAATGAAAAGTGTCACAATGCTAAATGTCAAAAATGAAAAGTGTCACAATGCTAAATGTCAAAAATGACAAATTTCAAGATGGCAAATGTCAAAGATGTCAAATGACAAATGTCACAATGCTAAATGTCAAAAATGACAAATTTCAAGATGGCAAATGTCAAAGATGTCAAATGACAAATGTCACAATGCTAAATGTCAAAAATGAAAAGTGTCACCATGAAAAATGTCAAAAATGACAAATTTCAAGATGGCAAATGTCAAAACTGACAAACGTCACAATGCTAAATGTCAAAAATGAAAAGTGTCACCATGAAAAATGTCAAAAATAACAAATTTAAAGATGGCAAATGTCAAAGATGTCAAGTGACAAATGTCACAATGCTAAATGTCAAAACTGACAAATTTCAAGATGGCAAATGTCAAAGATGTCAAATGACAAATGTCACAATGCTAAATGTCAAAAATAAAAAGTGTCACCATGAAAAATGTCAAAACTGACAAATTTCAAGATAGCAAATGTCAAAACTGACTAATGTCACAATGCTAAATGTCAAAAATGAAAAGTGTCACCATGAAAAATGTCAAAAATGACAAATTTCAAAATGGCAAATGTCAAATATGTCAAATGACAAATGTCACAATGCTAATTGTCAAAAATGAGAAGTTTCACCATGAAAAGTGTCAAAAATGACAAATTTCAAGATGGCAAATGTCTAAGATGTCAAATGACAAATGTCACAATGCTAAATGTCAAAAATGAAAAGTGTCACCATGAAAAATGTCAAAAATGACAAATTTCAAGATGGCAAATGTCAAAGATGTCAAATGACAAATATCACAATGCTAAATGTCAAAAATGAAAAGTGTCACCATGAAAAATGACAAATTTCAAGATGGCAAATGTCAAAGATGTCAAATGACAAATGTCACAATGCTAAATGTCAAAAATGAAAAGTGTCACGATGAAAAATGTCAAAAATGACAAATTTCAAGATGGCAAATATCAAAGATGTCAAATGACAAATGTCACAATGCTAAATGTTAAAAATGAAAAGTGTCACAATGCTAAATGTCAAAAATGAAAAGTGTCACAATGCTAAATGTCAAAAATGACAAATTTCAAGATGGCAAATGTCAAAGATGTCAAATGACAAATGTCACAATGCTAAATGTCAAAAATGAAAAGTGTCACCATAAAAAATGTCAAAAATGACAAATTTCAAGAGGGCAAATGTCAAAACTGACAAACATCACAATGCTAAATGTCAAAAATGAAAAGTGTCACCATGAAAAATGTCAAAAATGACAAATTTCAAGATGGCAAATGCCAAAGATGTCAAGTGACAAATGTCACAATGCTAAATGTCAAAACTGACAAATTTCAGGATGGCAAATGTCAAAGATGTCAAATGACAAATGTCACAATGCTAAATGTCAAAAATGAAAAGTGTCACCATGAAAAATGTCAAAAATGACAAATTTCAAGATGGCAAATATCAGAGATGTCAAATGACAAATGTCACAATGCTAAATGTCAAAAATGAAAAGTGTCACAATGCTAAATGTCAAAAATGAAAAGTGTCACAATGCTAAATGTCAAAAATGACAAATTTCAAGATGGCAAATGTCAAAGATGTCAAATGACAAATGTCACAATGCTAAATGTCAAAAATGACAAATTTCAAGATGGCAAATGTCAAAGATGTCAAATGACAAATGTCACAATGCTAAATGTCAAAAATGAAAAGTGTCACCATGAAAAATGTCAAAAATGACAAATTTCAAGATGGCAAATGTAGAAACTGACATACGTCACAATGCTAAATGTCAAAAATGAAAAGTGTCACCATGAAAAATGTCAAAAATAACAAATTTCAAGATGGCAAATGTCAAAGATGTCAAGTGACAAATGTCACAATGCTAAATGTCAAAACTGACAAATTTCAAGATGGCAAATGTCAAAGATGTCAAATGACAAATGTCACAATGCTAAATGTCAAAAATGAAAAGTGTCACCATGAAAAATGTCAAAAATGACAAATTTCAAGATGGCAAATGTCAAAACTGACTAATGTCACAATGCTAAATGTCAAAAATGAAAAGTGTGACCATGAAAAATGTCAAAAATGACAAATTTCAAAATGGCAAATGTCAAAGATGTCAAATGACAAATGTTACAATGCTAAATGTCAAAAATGAAAAGTGTCACCATGAAAAGTGTCAAAAATGACAAATTTCAAGATGGCAAATGTCTAAGATGTCAAATGACAAATGTCACAATGCTAAATGTCAAAAATGAAAAGTGTCACCATGAAAAATGTCAAAAATGAAAAATTTCAAGATGGCAAATGTCAAAGATGTCAAATGACAAATGTCACAATGCTAAATGTCAAAAATGAAAAGTGTCACCATGAAAAATGTCAAAAATGCCAAATTTCAAAATGGCAAATGTCAAAGATGTCAAATGACAAATGTCACAATGCTAAATGTCAAAAATGAAAAGTGTCACCATTAAAAGTGTCAAAAATGACAAATTTCAAGATGGCAAATGTCAAAGATGTCAAATGACAAATGTCACAATGCTAAATGTCAAAAATGAAAAGTGTCACCATGAAAAATGTCAAAAATGACAAATTTCAAGATGGCAAATGTCAAAGATGTCAAATGACAAATGTCACAATGCTAAATGTCAAAAATGAAAAGTGTCACAATGCTAAATGTCAAAAATGACAAATTTCAAGATGGCAAATGTCAAAGATGTCAAATGACAAATGTCACAATGCTAAATGTCAAAAATGACAAATTTCAAGATGGCAAATGTCAAAGATGTCAAATGACAAATGTCACAATGCTAAATGTCAAAAATGAAAAGTGTCACCATGAAAAATGTCAAAAATGACAAATTTCAAGATGGCAAATGTCAAAACTGACAAACGTCACAATGCTAAATGTCAAAAATGAAAAGTGTCACCATGAAAAATGGCAAAAATAACAAATTTCAAGATGGCAAATGTCAAAGATGTCAAGTGACAAATGTCACAATGCTAAATGTCAAAACTGACAAATTTCAAGATGGCAAATGTCAAAGATGTCAAATGACAAATGTCACAATGCTAAATGTCAAAAATGAAAAGTGTCACCATGAAAAATGTCAAAAATGACAAATTTCAAGATGGCAAATGTCAAAACTGACTAATGTCACAATGCTAAATGTCAAAAATGAAAAGTGTGACCATGAAAAATGTCAAAAATGACAAATTTCAAAATGGCAAATGTCAAAGATGTCAAATGACAAATGTTACAATGCTAAATGTCAAAAATGAAAAGTGTCACCATGAAAAGTGTCAAAAATGACAAATTTCAAGATGGCAAATGTCTAAGATGTCAAATGACAAATGTCACAATGCTAAATGTCAAAAATGAAAAGTGTCACCATGAAAAATGTCAAAAATGAAAAATTTCAAGATGGCAAATGTCAAAGATGTCAAATGACAAATGTCACAATGCTAAATGTCAAAAATGAAAAGTGTCACCATGAAAAATGTCAAAAATGCCAAATTTCAAAATGGCAAATGTCAAAGATGTCAAATGACAAATGTCACAATGCTAAATGTCAAAAATGAAAAGTGTCACCATTAAAAGTGTCAAAAATGACAAATTTCAAGATGGCAAATGTCAAAGATGTCAAATGACAAATGTCACAATGCTAAATGTCAAAAATGAAAAGTGTTACCATGAAAAATGTCAAAAATGACAAATTTCAAGATGGCAAATGTCAAAGATGTCAAATGACAAATGTCACAATGCTAAATGTCAAAAATGAAAAGTGTCACCATGAAAAATATCAAAAATGACAAATTTCAAGATGGCAAATGTCAAAGATGTCAAATGACAAATGTCACAATGCTAAATGTCAAAAATGAAAAGTGTCACCATGAAAAATGTCAAAAATGACAAATTTCAAGATGGCAAATATCAAAGATGTCAAATGACAAATGTCACAATGCTAAATGTTAAAAATGAAAAGTGTCACAATGCTAAATGTCAAAAATTAAAAGTGTCACAATGCTAAATGTCAAAAATGACAAATTTCAAGATGGCAAATGTCAAAGATGTCAAATGACAAATGTCACAATGCTAAATGTCAAAAATGACAAATTTCAAGATGGCAAATGTCAAAGATGTCAAATGACAAATGTCACAATGCTAAATGTCAAAAATGAAAAGTGTCACCATAAAAAATGTCAAAAATGACAAATTTCAAGATGGCAAATGTCAAAACTGACAAACATCACAATGCTAAATGTCAAAAATGAAAAGTGTCACCATGAAAAATGTCAAAAATAACAAATTTTAAGATGGCAAATGTCAAAGATGTCAAGTGACAAATGTCACAATGCTAAATGTCAAAACTGACAAATTTCAGGATGTCAAATGTCAAAGATGTTAAATGACAAATTTCACAATGCTAAATGTCAAAAATGAAAAGTGTCACCATGAAAAATGTCAAAAATGACAAATTTCAAGATGGCAAATATCAAAGATGTCAAATGACAAATGTCACAATGCTAAATGTCAAAAATGAAAAGTGTCACAATGCTTAATGTCAAAAATGAAAAGTGTCACAATGCTAAATGTCAAAAATGACAAATTTCAAGATGGCAAATGTCAAAGATGTCAAATGACAAATGTCACAATGCTAAATGTCAAAAATGACAAATTTCAAGATGGCAAATGTCAAAGATGTCAAATGACAAATGTCACAATGCTAAATGTCAAAAATGAAAAGTGTCACCATAAAAAATGTCAAAAATGACAAATTTCAAGATGGCAAATGTCAAAACTGACAAACGTCACAATGCTAAATGTCAAAAATGAAAAGTGTCACCATGAAAAATGTCAAAAATAACAAATTTCAAGATGGCAAATGTCAAAGATGTCAAGTGACAAATGTCACAATGCTAAATGTCAAAAATGAAAAGTGTCACAATGCTAAATGTCAAAAATGACAAATTTCAAGATGGCAAATGTCAAAGATGTCAAATGACAAATGTCACAATGCTAAATGTCAAAAATGACAAATTTCAAGATGGCAAATGTCAAAGATGTCAAATGACAAATGTCACAATGCTAAATGTCAAAAATGAAAAGTGTCACCATAAAAAATGTCAAAAATGACAAATTTCAAGATGGCAAATGTCAAAACTGACAAACATCACAATGCTAAATGTCAAAAATGAAAAGTGTCACCATGAAAAATGTCAAAAATAACAAATTTTAAGATGGCAAATGTCAAAGATGTCAAGTGACAAATGTCACAATGCTAAATGTCAAAACTGACAAATTTCAGGATGTCAAATGTCAAAGATGTTAAATGACAAATGTCACAATGCTAAATGTCAAAAATGAAAAGTGTCACCATGAAAAATGTCAAAAATGACAAATTTCAAGATGGCAAATATCAAAGATGTCAAATGACAAATGTCACAATGCTAAATGTCAAAAATGAAAAGTGTCACCATGAAAAATATCAAAAATGACAAATTTCAAGATGGCAAATGTCAAAGATGTCAAATGACAAATGTCACAATGCTAAATGTCAAAAATGAAAAGTGTCACCATGAAAAATGTCAAAAATGACAAATTTCAAGATGGCAAATATCAAAGATGTCAAATGACAAATGTCACAATGCTAAATGTTAAAAATGAAAAGTGTCACAATGCTAAATGTCAAAAATGAAAAGTGTCACAATGCTAAATGTCAAAAATGACAAATTTCAAGATGGCAAATGTCAAAGATGTCAAATGACAAATGTCACAATGCTAAATGTCAAAAATGACAAATTTCAAGATGGCAAATGTCAAAACTGACAAACATCACAATGCTAAATGTCAAAAATGAAAAGTGTCACCATGAAAAATGTCAAAAATAACAAATTTTAAGATGGCAAATGTCAAAGATGTCAAGTGACAAATGTCACAATGCTAAATGTCAAAACTGACAAATTTCAGGATGTCAAATGTCAAAGATGTTAAATGACAAATGTCACAATGCTAAATGTCAAAAATGAAAAGTGTCACCATGAAAAATGTCAAAAATGACAAATTTCAAGATGGCAAATATCAAAGATGTCAAATGACAAATGTCACAATGCTAAATGTCAAAAATGAAAAGTGTCACAATGCTTAATGTCAAAAATGAAAAGTGTCACAATGCTAAATGTCAAAAATGACAAATTTCAAGATGGCAAATGTCAAAGATGTCAAATGACAAATGTCACAATGCTAAATGTCAAAAATGACAAATTTCAAGTTGGCAAATGTCAAAGATGTCAAATGACAAATGTCACAATGCTAAATGTCAAAAATGAAAAGTGTCACCATAAAAAATGTCAAAAATGACAAATTTCAAGATGGCAAATGTCAAAACTGACAAACGTCACAATGCTAAATGTCAAAAATGAAAAGTGTCACCATGAAAAATGTCAAAAATAACAAATTTCAAGATGGCAAATGTCAAAGATGTCAAGTGACAAATGTCACAATGCTAAATGTCAAAACTGACAAATTTCAAGATGGCAAATGTCAAAGATGTCAAATGACAAATGTCACAATGCTAAATGTCAAAAATGAAAAGTGTCACCATGAAAAATGTCAAAAATGACAAATTTCAAGATGGCAAATGTCAAAACTGACTAATGTCACAATGCTAAATGTCAAAAATGAAAAGTGTCACCATGAAAAATGTCAAAAATGACAAATTTCAAAATGGCAAATGTCAAAGATGTCAAATGACAAATGTTACAATGCTAAATGTCAAAAATGAAAAGTGTCACCATGAAAAGTGTCAAAAATGACAAATTTCAAGATGGCAAATGTCTAAGATGTCAAATGCCAAATGTCACAATGCTAAATGTCAAAAATGAAAAGTGTCACCATGAAAAATGTCAAAAATAAAAAATTTCAAGATGGCAAATATCAAAGATGTCAAATGACAAATGTCACAATGCTAAATGTCAAAAATGAAAAGTGTCACCATGAAAAATGTCAAAAATGACAAATTTCAAGATGACAAATGTCAAAGATGTCAAATGACAAATGTCACAATGCTAAATGTCAAAAATGAAAAGTGTCACCATGAAAAATGTCAAAAATGACAAATTTCAAGATGGCAAATGTCAAAGATGTCAAATGACAAATGTCACAATGCTAAATGTCAAAAATGAAAAGTGTCACCATGAAAAATGTCAAAAATGACAAATTTCAAGATGGCAAATATCAAAGATGTCAAATGACAAATGTCACAATGCTAAATGTCAAAAATGGAAAGTGTCACAATGCTAAATGTTAAAAATGAAAAGTGTCACAATGCTAAATGTCAAAAATAACAAATTTCAAGATGGCAAATGTCAAAGATGTCAAATGACAAATGTCACAATGCTAAATAACAAAAATGACAAATTTCAAGATGGCAAATGTCAAAGATGTCAAATGACAAATGTCACAATGCTAAATGTCAAAAATGAAAAGTGTCACCATGAAAAATGTCAAAAATGACAAATTTCAAGATGGCAAATATCAAAACTAACAAATATCACAATGCTAAATGTCAAAAATGATAAGAGTCACCATGAAAAATGTAAAAAATGACAAATTTCAAGATGGCAAATGTCTAAGATGTCAAATGACAAATGTCACAATGCTAAATGTCAAAAATGAAAAGTGTCACCATGAAAAATGTCAAAAATGACAAATTTCAAGATGGCAAATATCAAAGATGTCAAATGACAAATGTCACAATGCTAAATGTCAAAAATGACAAATTTTAAGATGGCAAATGTCTAAGATGTCAAATGACAAATGTCACAATGCTAAATGTCAAAAATGAAAAGTGTCACCATGAAAAATGTCAAAAATGACAAATTTCAAGATGGCAAATGTCAAAGATGTCAAATGACAAATGTCACAATGCTAAATGTCAAAAATGAAAAGTGTCACCATGAAAAATGTCAAAAATGACAAATTTCAAGATGGCAAATGTCAAAGATGTCAAATGACAAATGTCACAATGCTAAATGTCAAAAATGAAAAGTGTCACCATGAAAAATGTCAAAAATGACAAATTTCAAGATGGCAAATATCAAAGATGTCAAATGGCAAATGTCACAATGCTAAATGTCAAAAATGGAAAGTGTCACAATGCTAAATGTCAAAAATGAAAAGTGTCACAATGCTTAATGTCAAAAATGACAAATTTCAAGATGGCAAATGTCAAAGATGTCAAATGACAAATGTCGCAATGCTAAATAACAAAAATGACAAATTTCAAGATGGCAAATGTCAAAGATGTCAAATGACAAATGTCGCAATGCTAAATGTCAAAAATGAAAAGTGTCACCATGAAAAATGTCAAAAATGACAAATTTCAAGATGGCAAATATCAAAACTGACAAATATCACAATGCTAAATGTCAAAAATGATAAGAGTCACCATGAAAAATGTAAAAAATGACAAATTTCAAGATGGCAAATGTCTAAGATGTCAAATGACAAATGTCACAATGCTAAATGTCAAAAATGAAAAGTGTCACAATGAAAAATGTCAAAAATGACAAATTTCAAGATGGCAAATATCAAAGATGTCAAATGACAAATGTCACAATGCTAAATGTCAAAAATGAAAAGTGTCAAAAGTGACAAATTTCAAGATAGCAAATGTCAAAGATGTCAAATGACAAATGTCACAATGCTAAATGTCAAAAATGAAAAGTGTCACCATGAAAAATGTCAAAAATGACAAATTTCAAGATGGCAAATGTCAAAGATGTCAAATGACAAATGTCACAATGCTAAATGTCAAAAATGAAAAGTGTCACCATGAAAAATGTCAAAAATGACAAATTTCAAGATGGCAAATGTCAAAGATGTCAAATGACAAATGTCACAATGCTAAATGTCAAAAATGAAAAGTGTCACCATGAAAAATGTCAAAAATGACAAATTTCAAGATGGCAAATATCAAAGATGTCAAATGACAAATGTCACAATGCTAAATCTCAAAAATGGAAAGTGTCACAATGCTAAATGTCAAAAATAAAAAGTGTCACAATGCTAAATGTCAAAAATGACAAATTTCAAGATGGCAAATGTCAAAGATGTCAAATGACAAATGTCACAATGCTAAATGTCAAAAATGACAAATTTCAAGATGGCAAATGTCAAAGATGTCAAATGACAAATGTCACAATGCTAAATGTCAAAAATGAAAAGTGTCACCATGAAAAATGTCAAAAATGACAAATTTCAAGGTGGCAAATGTCAAAACTGACAAACGTCACAATGCTAAATGTCAAAAATGAAAAGTGTCACCATGAAAAATGTCAAAAATAACAAATTTCAAGATGGCAAATGTCAAAGATGTCAAGTGACAAATGTCACAATGCTAAATGTCAAAAATGACAAATTTTAAGATGGCAAATGTCAAAGATGTCAAATGACAACTGTCACAATGCTAAATGTCAAAAATGAAAAGTGTCACCATGAAAAATGTCAAAAATAACAAATTTCAAGATGGCAAATGTCAAAGATGTCAAATGACAAATGTCACAATACTAAATGTCAAAAATGACAAATTTCAGGATGGCAAATGTCAAAGATGTCAAATGTCACAATGCTAAATGTCAAAAATGAAAAGTGACACCATGAAAAATGTCAAAAATGACAAATTTCAAGATGGCAAATGTCAAAGATGTCAAATGACAAATGTCACAATGCTAAATGTCAAAAATGAAAAGTGTCACCATGAAAATTGTCAAAAATGACAAATTTCAAGATGGCAAATGTCAAAACTGACAAATGTCAAAATGCTAAATGTCAAAAATGAAGTGTCATAATGAAAAATGTCAAAAATAACAAATTTCAAGATGGCAAATGTCAAAGATGTCAAATGACAAATGTCACAATGCTAAATGTCAAAAATAAAAAGTGTCACTATGAAAAATGTCAAAAATGACAAATTTCAAGATGGCAAATGTCAAAGATGTCAAATGACAAATGTCACAATGCTAAATGTCAAAAATGAAAAGTGTCACCATGAAAAATGTCAAAAATGACAAATTTCAAGATGGCAAATGTCAAAGATGTCAAATGACAAATGTCACAATGCTAAATGTCAAAAATAAAAACTGTCACCATGAAAAATGTCAAAAATGACAAATTTCAAGATGGCAAATGTCAAAACTGACAAATGTCAAAATGCTAAATGTCAAAAATGAAAAGTGTCATAATGAAAAATGTCAAAAATAACAAATTTCAAGATGGCAAATGTCAAAGATGTCAAATGACAAATGTCACAATGCTAAATGTCAAAAATAAAAAGTGTCACCATGAAAAATGTCAAAAAGGACAAATTTCAAGATGGCAAATGTCAAAGATGTCAAATGACAAATGTCACAATGCTAAATGTCAAAAATAAAAACTGTCACCATGAAAAATGTCAAAAAGGACAAATTTCAAGATAGCAAATGTCAAAACTGACAAATGTCACAATGCTAAATGTCAAAAATGAAAAGTGTCATAATGAAAAATGTCAAAAATAACAAATTTCAAGATGGCAAATGTCTAAGATGTCAAATGACAAATGTCACAATGCTAAATGTCAAAAATGAAAAGTGTCACCATGAAAAATGTCAAAAATGACAAATTTCAAGATGGCAAATGTCAAAGATGTCAAATGACAAATGTCACAATTCTAAATGTCAAAAATAAAAACTGTCACCATGAAAAATATCAAAAATGACAAATTTCAAGATGGCAAATGTCAGAACTGACAAATGTCACAATGCTAAATGTCAAAAATGAAAAGTGTCATAATGAAAAATGTCAAAAATAACAAATTTCAAGATGGCAAATGTCAAAGATGTCAAATGACAAATGTCACAATGCTAAATGTCAAAAATGAAAAGTGTCACCATGAAAAATGTCGAAAATAACAAATTTCAAGATGGCAAATGTCAAAGATGTCAAATGACAAATGTCACTATGCTAAATGTTAAAAATGACAAATTTCAAGATGGCAAATGTCAAAGATATCAAATAACAAATGTCACAATGCTAAATGTCAAAAATGACAAATTTCAAGATGGCAAATGTCAAAACTGACAAATGTCACAATGCTAAATGTCAAGAATGAAAAGTGTCACCATGAAAAATGTCAAAAATAAAAAATTTCAAGATGGCAAATGTCAAAGATGTCAAATGACAAATATCACAATGCTAAATGTCAAAAATGACAAATTTCAAAATGGCAAATGTCAAAGATGTCAAATGACAAATGTCACAATGCTAAATGTCAAAAATGAAAAGTGTCACCATGAAAAATGTCAAAAATGACAAATTTCAAGATGTCAAATGTCAAAACTGACAAATGTCACAATGCTAAATGTCAAAAATGAAAAGTGTCACCATGAAAAATGTCAAAAATGACAAATTTCAAAATGGCAAATGTCAAAGATGTCAAATGACAAATGTCACAATGCTAATTGTCAAAAATGAGAAGTTTCACCATAAAAAGTGTCAAAAATGACAAATTTCAAGATGGCAAATGTCTAAGATGTCAAATGACAAATGTCACAATGCTAAATGTCAAAAATGAAAAGTGTCACCATAAAAAATGTCAAAAATGACAAATTTCAAGATGGCAAATGTCAAAGATGTCAAATGACAAATGTCACAATGCTAAATGTCAAAAATGAAAAGTGTCACCATGAAAAATGTCAAAAATGACAAATTTCAAGATGGCACATGTCAAAGATGTCAAATGACAAATGTCACAATGCTAAATGACAAAAATGAAAAGTGTCACCATGAAAAATGTCAAAAATGACAAATTTCAAGATGGCAAATGTCAAAGATGTCAAATGACAAATGTCACAATGCTTAATGTCAAAAATGAAAAGTGTCACCATGAAAAATGTCAAAAATGACAAATTTCAAGATGGCAAATATCAAAGATGTCAAATGACAAATGTCACAATGCTAAATGTCAAAAATGGAAAGTGTCACAATGCTAAATGTCAAAAATGAAAAGTGTCACAATGCTAAATGTCAAAAATGACAAATTTCAAGATGGCAAATGTCAAAGATGTCAAATGACAAATGTCACAATGCTAAATAACAAAAATGACAAATTTTAAGATGGCAAATGTCTAAGATGTCAAATGACAAATGTCACAATGCTAAATGTCAAAAATGAAAAGTGTCACCATGAAAAATGTCAAAAATGACCAATTTCAAGATGGCAAATGTCAAAACTGACTAATGTCACAATGCTAAATGTCAAAAATGAAAAGTGTCACCATAAAAAATGTCAAAAATGACAAATTTCAAGATGGCAAATGTCTAAGATGTCAAATGACAAATGTCACAATGCTAAATGTCAAAAATGGAAATTGTCACAATGCTAAATGTCAAAAATGAAAAGTGTCACAATGCTAAATGTCAAAAATGACAAATTTCAAGATGGCAAATGTCAAAGATGTCAAATGACAAATGTCACAATGCTAAATAACAAAAATGACAAATTTTAAGATGGCAAATGTCTAAGATGTCAAATGACAAATGTCACAATGCTAAATGTCAAAAATGAAACGTGTCACCATGAAAAATGTCAAAAATGACCAATTTCAAGATGGCAAATGTCAAAACTGACTAATGTCACAATGCTAAATGTCAAAAATGAAAAGTGTCACCATAAAAAATGTCAAAAATGACAAATTTCAAGATGGCAAATGTCTAAGATGTCAAATGACAAATGTCACAATGCTAAATGTCACAAATGAAAAGTGTCACCATGAAAAATATCAAAAATGACAAATTTCAAGATGGCAAATGTCAAAGATGTCAAATGTCACAATGCTAAATGTCAAAAATGAAAGGTGTCACCATGAAAAATGTCAAAAATGACAAATTTCAAGATGGCAAATGTCAAAGATGTCAAATGACAAATGTCACAATGCTTAATGTAAAAAATGAAAAGTGTCACCATGAAAAATGTCAAAAATGACAAATTTCAAGATGGCAAATATCAAAGATGTCAAATGACAAATGTCACAATGCTAAATGTCAAAAATGAAAAGTGTCACAATACTAAATGTCAAAAATAAAAAGTGTCACAATGCTAAATGTCAAAAATGACAAATTTCAAGATGGCAAATGTCAAAGATGTCAAATGACAAATGTCACAATGCTAAATGTCAAAAATGACAAATTTCAAGATGGCAAATGTCAAAGATGTCAAATGACAAATGTCACAATGCTAAATGTCAAAAATGAAAAGTGTCACCATGAAAAATGTCAAAAATGACAAATTTCAAGATGGCAAATGTCAAAACTGACAAATGTCACAATGCTAAATGTCAAAAATGAAAAGTGTCACCATGAAAAATGTCAAAAATAACAAATTTCAAGATGGCAAATGTCAAAGATGTCAAATGACAAATGTCACAATGCTAAATGTCAAAACTGACAAATTTTAAGATGGCAAATGTCAAAGATGTCAAATGACAAATGTCACAATGCTAAATGTCAAAAATGAAAAGTGTCACCATGAAAAATGTAAAAAATGACAAATTTTAAGATGGCAAATGTCAAAGATGTCAAATGACAAATGTCACAATGCTAAATGTCAAAAATGATAAGTGTCACCATGAAAAATGTCAAAAATAACAAATTTCAAGATGGCAAATGTCAAAGATGTCAAATGACAAATGTCACAATGCTAAATGTCAAAAATGACAAATTTCAAGATGGCAAATGTCAAAGATGTCAAATGACAAATGTCACAATGCTAAATGTCAAAAATGAAAAGTGTCAAAATGAAAAATGTCAAAAAGGACAAATTTCAAGATAGCAAATGTCAAAACTGACAAATGTCACAATGCTAAATGTCAAAAATGAAAAGTGTCACCATGAAAAATGTCAAAAATAACAAATTTCAAGATGGCAAATGTCAAAGATGTCAAGTGAAAAATGTCACAATGCTAAATGTCAAAACTGACAAATTTCAAGATGGCAAACGTCAAAGATGTCAAATGACAAATTTCACAATGCTAAATGTCAAAAATGAAAAGTGTCACCATGAAAAATGTCAAAAATAACAAATTTCAAGATGGCAAATGTCAAAGATGTCAAATGACAAATGTCACAATGCTAAATGTCAAACATGATAAGTGTCACCATGACAAATGTCAAAAATAACAAATTTCAAGATGGCAAATGTCAAAGATGTCAAATGACAAATGTCACAATGCTAAATGTCAAAAATGACAAATTTTAAGATGGCAAATGTCAAAGATGTCAAATGACAACTGTCACAATGCTAAATGTCAAAAATGAAAAGTGTCACCATGAAAAATGTCAAAAATAACAAATTTCAAGATGGCAAATGTCATAAATGTCAAATGACAAATGTCACAATACTAAATGTCAAAAATGACAAATTTCAGGATGGCAAATGTCAAAGATGTCAAATGTCACAATGCTAAATGTCAAAAATGAAAAGTGACACCATGAAAAATGTCAAAAATGACAAATTTCAAGAGGGCAAATGTCAAAGATGTCAAATGACAAATGTCACAATGCTAAATGTCAAAAATGAAAAGTGTCACCATGAAAATTGTCAAAAATGACAAATTTCAAGATGGCAAATGTCAAAACTGACAAATGTCAACATGCTAAATGTCAAAAATGAAGTGTCATAATGAAAAATGTCAAAAATAACAAATTTCAAGATGGCAAATGTCAAAGATGTCAAATGACAAATGTCACAATGCTAAATGTCAAAAATAAAAAGTGTCACTATGAAAAATGTCAAAAATGACAAATTTCAAGATGGCAAATGTCAAAGATGTCAAATGACAAATGTCACAATGCTAAATGTCAAAAATGAAAAGTGTCACCATGAAAAATGTCAAAAATGACAAATTTCAAGATGGCAAATGTCAAAGATGTCAAATGACAAATGTCACAATGCTAAATGTCAAAAATAAAAACTGTCACCATGAAAAATGTCAAAAATGACAAATTTCAAGATGGCAAATGTCAAAACTGACAAATGTCAAAATGCTAAATGTCAAAAATGAAAAGTGTCATAATGAAAAATGTCAAAAATAACAAATTTCAAGATGGCAAATGTCAAAGATGTCAAATGACAAATGTCACAATGCTAAGTGTCAAAAATAAAAAGTGTCACCATGAAAAATGTCAAAAATGACAAATTTCAAGATGGCAAATGTCAAAGATGTCAAATGACAAATGTCACAATGCTAAATGTCAAAAATAAAAACTGTCACCATGAAAAATGTCAAAAAGGACAAATTTCAAGATAGCAAATGTCAAAACTGACAAATGTCACAATGCTAAATGTCAAAAATGAAAAGTGTCATAATGAAAAATGTCAAAAATAACAAATTTCAAGATGGCAAATGTCTAAGATGTCAAATGACAAATGTCACAATGCTAAATGTCAAAAATGAAAAGTGTCACCATGAAAAATGTCAAAAATGACAAATTTCAAGATGGCAAATGTCAAAGATGTCAAATGACAAATGTCACAATGCTAAATGTCAAAAATAAAAACTGTCACCATGAAAAATGTCAAAAAGGACAAATTTCAAGATAGCAAATGTCAAAACTGACAAATGTCACAATGCTAAATGTCAAAAATGAAAAGTGTCATAATGAAAAATGTCAAAAATAACAAATTTCAAGATGGCAAATGTCTAAGATGTCAAATGACAAATGTCACAATGCTAAATGTCAAAAATGAAAAGTGTCACCATGAAAAATGTCAAAAATGACAAATTTCAAGATGGCAAATGTCAAAGATGTCAAATGACAAATGTCACAATGCTAAATGTCAAAAATGAAAAGTGTCACCATGAAAAATGTCAAAAATGACAAATTTCAAGATGGCAAATGTCAAAGATGTCAAATGACAAATGTCACAATGCTAAATGACAAAAATGAAAAGTGTCACCATGAAAAATGTCAAAAATGACAAATTTCAAGATGGCAAATGTCAAAGATGTCAAATGACAAATGTCACAATGCTAAATGTCAAAAATGAAAAGTGTCACCATGAAAAATGTCAAAAATGACAAATTTCAAGATGGCAAATATCAAAGATGTCAAATGACAAATGTCACAATGCTAAATGTCAAAAATGGAAAGTGTCACAATGCTAAATGTCAAAAATGAAAAGTGTCTCAATGCTAAATGTCAAAAATGACAAATTTCAAGATGGCAAATGTCAAAGATGTCAAATGACAAATGTCACAATGCTAAATAACAAAAATGACAAATTTTAAGATGGCAAATGTCTAAGATGTCAGATGACAAATGTCACAATGCTAAATGTCAAAAATGAAAAGTGTCACAATGAAAAATGTCAAAAATGACAAATTTCAAGATGGCAAATATCAAAACTGACAAATGTCACAATGCTAAATGTCAAAACTGATAAGAGTCACCATGAAAAATGTCAAAAATGACAAATTTCAAGATGGCAAATGTCTAAGATGTCAAATGACAAATGTCACAATGCAAAATGTCAAAAATGAAAAGTGTCACCATGAAAAATGTCAAAAATGACAAATTTCAAGATGGCAAATGTCAAAGATGTCAAATGACAAATGTCACAATGCTAAATGTCAAAAATGAAAAGTGTCAAAAATGACAAATTTTAAGATGGCAAATGTCTAAGATGTCAAATGACAAATGTCACAATGCTAAATGTCAAAAATGAAAAGTGTCACCATGAAAAATGTCAAAAATGACAAATTTTAAGATGGCAAATGTCAAAGATGTCAAATGACAAATGTCACAATGCTAAATGTCAAAAATGAAAAGTGTCACTATGAAAAATGTCAAAAATGACAAATTTCAAAATGGAAAATGTCAAAGATGTCAAATGACAAATGTCACAATGCTAAATGTCAAAAATGAAAAGTGTCACCATGAAAAATGTCAAAAATGACAAATTTCAAGATGGCAAATGTCAAAGATGTCAAATGACAAATGTCACAATGCTAAATGTCAAAAATGAAAAGTGTCACCATGAAAAATGTCAAAAATGACAAATTTCAAGATGGCAAATGTCAAAGATGTCAAATGACAAATGTCACAATGCTAAATGTCAAAAATGAAAAGTGTCACCATGAAAAATGTCAAAAATGACAAATTTCAAGATGGCAAATATCAAAGATGTCAAATGACAAATGTCACAATGCTAAATGTCAAAAATGGAAAGTGTCACAATGATAAATGTCAAAAATGAAAAGTGTCACAATGCTTAATGTCAAAAATGGAAAGTGTCACAATGCTAAATGTCAAAAATAAAAAGTGTCACAATGCTTAATGTCAAAAATGACAAATTTCAAGATGGCAAATGTCAAAGATGTCAAATGACAAATGTCACAATGCTAAATAACAAAAATGACATATTTCAAGATGGCAAATGTCAAAGATGTCAAATGACAAATGTCACAATGCTAAATGTCAAAAATGAAAAGTGTCAAAAATGACAAATTTTAAGATGGCAAATGTCTAAGATGTCAAATGACAAATGTCACAATGCTAAATGTCAAAAATGAAAAGTGTCACCATGAAAAATGTCAAAAATGACAAATTTTAAGATGGCAAATGTCAAAGATGTCAAATGACAAATGTCACAATGCTAAATGTCAAAAATGAAAAGTGTCACCATGAAAAATGTCAAAAATGACAAATTTCATAATGGAAAATGTCAAAGATGTCAAATGACAAATGTCACAATGCTAAATGTCAAAAATGAAAAGTGTCACTATGAAAAATGTCAAAAATGACAAATTTCAAGATGGCAAATGTCAAAGATGTCAAATGACAAATGTCACAATGCTAAATGACAAAAATGAAAAGTGTCACCATGAAAAATGTCAAAAATGACAAATTTCAAGATGGCAAATGTCAAAGATGTCAAATGACAAATGTCACAATGCTAAATGTCAAAAATGAAAAGTGTCACCATGAAAAATGTCAAAAATGACAAATTTCAAGATGGCAAATATCAAAGATGTCAAATGACAAATGTCACAATGCTAAATGTCAAAAATGGAAAGTGTCACAATGCTAAATGTCAAAACTGAAAAGTGTCTCAATGCTAAATGTCAAAAATGACAAATTTCAAGATGGCAAATGTCAAAGAGGTCAAATGACAAATGTCACAATGCTAAATAACAAAAATGACAAATTTTAAGATGGCAAATGTCTAAGATGTCAAATGACAAATGTCACAATGCTAAATGTCAAAAATGAAAAGTGTCACAATGAAAAATGTCAAAAATGACAAATTTCAAGATGGCAAATATCAAAACTGACAAATGTCACAATGCTAAATGTCAAAACTGATAAGAGTCACCATGAAAAATGTCAAAAATGACAAATTTCAAGATGGCAAATGTCTAAGATGTCAAATGACAAATGTCACAATGCTAAATGTCAAAAATGAAAAGTGTCACCATGAAAAATGTCAAAAATGACAAATTTCAAGATGGCAAATGTCAAAGATGTCAAATGACAAATGTCACAATGCTAAATGTCAAAAATGAAAAGTGTCAAAAATGACAAATTTTAAGATGGCAAATGTCTAAGATGTCAAATGACAAATGTCACAATGCTAAATGTCAAAAATGAAAAGTGTCACCATGAAAAATGTCAAAAATAACAAATTTCAAGATGGCAAATGTCAAAGATGTCAAATGACAAATGTCACAATGCTAAATGTCAAAACTGACAAATTTTAAGATGGCAAATGTCAAAGATGTCAAATGACAAATGTCACAATGCTAAATGTCAAAAATGAAAAGTGTCACCATGAAAAATGTAAAAAATGACAAATTTTAAGATGGCAAATGTCAAAGATGTCAAATGACAAATGTCACAATGCTAAATGTCAAAAATGATAAGTGTCACCATGAAAAATGTCAAAAATAACAAATTTCAAGATGGCAAATGTCAAAGATGTCAAATGACAAATGTCACAATGCTAAATGTCAAAAATGACAAATTTCAAGATGGCAAATGTCAAAGATGTCAAATGACAAATGTCACAATGCTAAATGTCAAAAATGAAAAGTGTCAAAATGAAAAATGTCAAAAAGGACAAATTTCAAGATAGCAAATGTCAAAACTGACAAATGTCACAATGCTAAATGTCAAAAATGAAAAGTGTCACCATGAAAAATGTCAAAAATAACAAATTTCAAGATGGCAAATGTCAAAGATGTCAAGTGAAAAATGTCACAATGCTAAATGTCAAAACTGACAAATTTCAAGATGGCAAACGTCAAAGATGTCAAATGACAAATTTCACAATGCTAAATGTCAAAAATGAAAAGTGTCACCATGAAAAATGTCAAAAATAACAAATTTCAAGATGGCAAATGTCAAAGATGTCAAATGACAAATGTCACAATGCTAAATGTCAAACATGATAAGTGTCACCATGAAAAATGTCAAAAATAACAAATTTCAAGATGGCAAATGTCAAAGATGTCAAATGACAAATGTCACAATGCTAAATGTCAAAAATGACAAATTTTAAGATGGCAAATGTCAAAGATGTCAAATGACAACTGTCACAATGCTAAATGTCAAAAATGAAAAGTGTCACCATGAAAAATGTCAAAAATAACAAATTTCAAGATGGCAAATGTCATAAATGTCAAATGACAAATGTCACAATACTAAATGTCAAAAATGACAAATTTCAGGATGGCAAATGTCAAAGATGTCAAATGTCACAATGCTAAATGTCAAAAATGAAAAGTGACACCATGAAAAATGTCAAAAATGACAAATTTCAAGAGGGCAAATGTCAAAGATGTCAAATGACAAATGTCACAATGCTAAATGTCAAAAATGAAAAGTGTCACCATGAAAATTGTCAAAAATGACAAATTTCAAGATGGCAAATGTCAAAACTGACAAATGTCAACATGCTAAATGTCAAAAATGAAGTGTCATAATGAAAAATGTCAAAAATAACAAATTTCAAGATGGCAAATGTCAAAGATGTCAAATGACAAATGTCACAATGCTAAATGTCAAAAATAAAAAGTGTCACTATGAAAAATGTCAAAAATGACAAATTTCAAGATGGCAAATGTCAAAGATGTCAAATGACAAATGTCACAATGCTAAATGTCAAAAATGAAAAGTGTCACCATGAAAAATGTCAAAAATGACAAATTTCAAGATGGCAAATGTCAAAGATGTCAAATGACAAATGTCACAATGCTAAATGTCAAAAATAAAAACTGTCACCATGAAAAATGTCAAAAATGACAAATTTCAAGATGGCAAATGTCAAAACTGACAAATGTCAAAATGCTAAATGTCAAAAATGAAAAGTGTCATAATGAAAAATGTCAAAAATAACAAATTTCAAGATGGCAAATGTCAAAGATGTCAAATGACAAATGTCACAATGCTAAGTGTCAAAAATAAAAAGTGTCACCATGAAAAATGTCAAAATTGACAAATTTCAAGATGGCAAATGTCAAAGATGTCAAATGACAAATGTCACAATGCTAAATGTCAAAAATAAAAACTGTCACCATGAAAAATGTCAAAAAGGACAAATTTCAAGATAGCAAATGTCAAAACTGACAAATGTCACAATGCTAAATGTCAAAAATGAAAAGTGTCATAATGAAAAATGTCAAAAATAACAAATTTCAAGATGGCAAATGTCTAAGATGTCAAATGACAAATGTCACAATGCTAAATGTCAAAAATGAAAAGTGTCACCATGAAAAATGTCAAAAATGACAAATTTCAAGATGGCAAATGTCAAAGATGTCAAATGACAAATGTCACAATGCTAAATGTCAAAAATAAAAACTGTCACCATGAAAAATGTCAAAAAGGACAAATTTCAAGATAGCAAATGTCAAAACTGACAAATGTCACAATGCTAAATGTCAAAAATGAAAAGTGTCATAATGAAAAATGTCAAAAATAACAAATTTCAAGATGGCAAATGTCTAAGATGTCAAATGACAAATGTCACAATGCTAAATGTCAAAAATGAAAAGTGTCACCATGAAAAATGTCAAAAATGACAAATTTCAAGATGGCAAATGTCAAAGATGTCAAATGACAAATGTCACAATGCTATATGTCAAAAATGAAAAGTGTCACCATGAAAAATGTCAAAAATGACAAATTTCAAGATGGCAAATGTCAAAGATGTCAAATGACAAATGTCACAATGCTAAATGACAAAAATGAAAAGTGTCACCATGAAAAATGTCAAAAATGACAAATTTCAAGATGGCAAATGTCAAAGATGTCAAATGACAAATGTCACAATGCTAAATGTCAAAAATGAAAAGTGTCACCATGAAAAATGTCAAAAATGACAAATTTCAAGATGGCAAATATCAAAGATGTCAAATGACAAATGTCACAAT
Organism: Altica lythri; assembly: GCA_964028335.1. Taxonomy (NCBI): domain Eukaryota; kingdom Metazoa; phylum Arthropoda; class Insecta; order Coleoptera; family Chrysomelidae; genus Altica; species Altica lythri. Next base: position 40,384,889 of record OZ034800.1, on the reverse strand, counting down.
GCTAAATGTCAAAAATGGAAAGTGTCACAATGCTAAATGTCAAAAATGAAAAGTGTCTCAATGCTAAATGTCAAAAATGACAAATTTCAAGATGGCAAATGTCAAAGATGTCAAATGACAAATGTCACAATGCTAAATAACAAAAATGACAAATTTTAAGATGGCAAATGTCTAAGATGTCAGATGACAAATGTCACAATGCTAAATGTCAAAAATGAAAAGTGTCACAATGAAAAATGTCAAAAATGACAAATTTCAAGATGGCAAATATCAAAACTGACAAATGTCACAATGCGAAATGTCAAAACTGATAAGAGTCACCATGAAAAATGTCAAAAATGACAAATTTCAAGATGGCAAATGTCTAAGATGTCAAATGACAAATGTCACAATGCAAAATGTCAAAAATGAAAAGTGTCACCATGAAAAATGTCAAAAATGACAAATTTCAAGATGGCAAATGTCAAAGATGTCAAATGACAAATGTCACAATGCTAAATGTCAAAAATGAAAAGTGTCAAAAATGACAAATTTTAAGATGGCAAATGTCTAAGATGTCAAATGACAAATGTCACAATGCTAAATGTCAAAAATGAAAAGTGTCACCATGAAAAATGTCAAAAATGACAAATTTTAAGATGGCAAATGTCAAAGATGTCAAATGACAAATGTCACAATGCTAAATGTCAAAAATGAAAAGTGTCACCATGAAAAATGTCAAAAATGACAAATTTCAAAATGGAAAATGTCAAAGATGTCAAATGACAAATGTCACAATGCTAAATGTCAAAAATGAAAAGTGTCACCATGAAAAATATCAAAAATGACAAATTTCAAGATGGCAAATGTCAAAGATGTCAAATGACAAATGTCACAATGCTAAATGTCAAAAATGAAAAGTGTCACCATGAAAAATGTCAAAAATGACAAATTTCAAGATGGCAAATGTCAAAGATGTCAAATGACAAATGTCACAATGCTAAATGTCAAAAATGAAAAGTGTCACCATGAAAAATGTCAAAAATGACAAATTTCAAGATGGCAAATATCAAAGATGTCAAATGACAAATGTCACAATGCTAAATGTCAAAAATGGAAAGTGTCACAATGATAAATGTCAAAAATGAAAAGTGTCACAATGCTTAATGTCAAAAATGGAAAGTGTCACAATGCTAAATGTCAAAAATAAAAAGTGTCACAATGCTTAATGTCAAAAATGACAAATTTCAAGATGGCAAATGTCAAAGATGTCAAATGACAAATGTCACAATGCTAAATAACAAAAATGACATATTTCAAGATGGCAAATGTCAAAGATGTCAAATGACAAATGTCACAATGCTAAATGTCAAAAATGAAAAGTGTCAAAAATGACAAATTTTAAGATGGCAAATGTCTAAGATGTCAAATGACAAATGTCACAATGCTAAATGTCAAAAATGAAAAGTGTCACCATGAAAAATGTCAAAAATGACAAATTTTAAGATGGCAAATGTCAAAGATGTCAAATGACAAATGTCACAATGCTAAATGTCAAAAATGAAAAGTGTCACCATGAAAAATGTCAAAAATGACAAATTTCATAATGGAAAATGTCAAAGATGTCAAATGACAAATGTCACAATGCTAAATGTCAAAAATGAAAAGTGTCACTATGAAAAATGTCAAAAATGACAAATTTCAAGATGGCAAATGTCAAAGATGTCAAATGACAAATGTCACAATGCTAAATGACAAAAATGAAAAGTGTCACCATGAAAAATGTCAAAAATGACAAATTTCAAGATGGCAAATGTCAAAGATGTCAAATGACAAATGTCACAATGCTAAATGTCAAAAATGAAAAGTGTCACCATGAAAAATGTCAAAAATGACAAATTTCAAGATGGCAAATATCAAAGATGTCAAATGACAAATGTCACAATGCTAAATGTCAAAAATGGAAAGTGTCACAATGCTAAATGTCAAAACTGAAAAGTGTCTCAATGCTAAATGTCAAAAATGACAAATTTCAAGATGGCAAATGTCAAAGAGGTCAAATGACAAATGTCACAATGCTAAATAACAAAAATGACAAATTTTAAGATGGCAAATGTCTAAGATGTCAAATGACAAATGTCACAATGCTAAATGTCAAAAATGAAAAGTGTCACAATGAAAAATGTCAAAAATGACAAATTTCAAGATGGCAAATATCAAAACTGACAAATGTCACAATGCTAAATGTCAAAACTGATAAGAGTCACCATGAAAAATGTCAAAAATGACAAATTTCAAGATGGCAAATGTCTAAGATGTCAAATGACAAATGTCACAATGCTAAATGTCAAAAATGAAAAGTGTCACCATGAAAAATGTCAAAAATGACAAATTTCAAGATGGCAAATGTCAAAGATGTCAAATGACAAATGTCACAATGCTAAATGTCAAAAATGAAAAGTGTCAAAAATGACAAATTTTAAGATGGCAAATGTCTAAGATGTCAAATGACAAATGTCACAATGCTAAATGTCAAAAATGAAAAGTGTCACCATGAAAAATGTCAAAAATGACAAATTTTAAGATGGCAAATGTCAAAGATGTCAAATGACAAATGTCACAATGCTAAATGTCAAAAATGAAAAGTGTCACCATGAAAAATGTCAAAAATGACAAATTTCAAAATGGAAAATGTCAAAGATGTCAAATGACAAATGTCACAATGCTAAATGTCAAAAATGAAAAGTGTCACCATGAAAAATGTCAAAAATGACAAATTTCAAGATGGCAAATGTCAAAGATGTCAAATGACAAATGTCACAATGCTAAATGTCAAAAATGAAAAGTGTCACCATGAAAAATGTCAAAAATGACAAATTTCAAGATGGCAAATGTCAAAGATGTCAAATGACAAATGTCACAATGCTAAATGTCAAAAATGAAAAGTGTCACCATGAAAAATGTCAAAAATGACAAATTTCAAGATGGCAAATATCAAAGATGTCAAATGACAAATGTCACAATGCTAAATGTCAAAAATGGAAAGTGTCACAATGATAAATGTCAAAAATGAAAAGTGTCACAATGCTTAATGTCAAAAATGGAAAGTGTCACAATGCTAAATGTCAAAAATAAAAAGTGTCACAATGCTTAATGTCAAAAATGACAAATTTCAAGATGGCAAATGTCAAAGATGTCAAATGACAAATGTCACAATGCTAAATAACAAAAATGACATATTTCAAGATGGCAAATGTTAAAGATGTCAAATGACAAATGTCACAATGCTAAATGTTAAAAATGAAAAGTGTCACCATGAAAAATGTCAAAAATGACAAATTTTAAGATGGCAAATATCAAAACTGACAAATGTCACAATGCTAAATGTCAAAAATGATAAGAGTCACCATGAAAAATGTCAAAAATGACAAATTTCAGGATGGCAAATGTCTAAGATGTCAAATGACAAATGTCACAATGCTAAATGTCAAAAATGAAAAGTGTCACCATGAAAAATGTCAAAAATGACAAATTTCAAGATGGCAAATGTCAAAGATGTCAAATGACAAATGTCACAATGCTAAATGTCAAAAATGAAAAGTGTCAAAAATGACAAATTTTAAGATGGCAAATGTCTAAGATGTCAAATGAAAAATGTCACAATGCTAAATGTCAAAAATGAAAAGTGTCACCATGAAAAATGTCAAAAATGACAAATTTCAAAATAGCAAATGTCAAAGATGTCAAATGACAAATGTCACAATGCTAAATGTCAAAAATGAAAAGTGTCACCATGAAAAATGTCAAAAATGACAAATTTCAAGATGGCAAATGTCAAAGATGTCAAATGACAAATGTCACAATGCTAAATGTCAAAAATGAAAAGTGTCACCATGAAAAATGTCAAAAATGACAAATTTCAAGATGGCAAATGTCAAAACTGACTAATGTCACAATGCTAAATGTCAAAAATGAAAAGTGTCACCATGAAAAATGTCAAAAATGACAAATTTCAAAATGGCAAATGCCAAAGATGTCAAATGACAAATGTCACAATGCTAAATGTCAAAAATAAAAAGTGTCACCATGAAAAGTGTCAAAAATAACAAATTTCAAGATGGCAAATGTCTAAGATGTCAAATGACAAATGTCACAATGCTAAATGTCAAAAATGAAAAGTGTCACCATGAAAAATGTCAAAAATGACAAATTTCAAGATGGCAAATGTCAAAGATGTCAAATGACAAATGTCACAATGCTAAATGTCAAAAATGAAAAGTGTCACCATGAAAAATGTCAAAAATGACAAATTTCAAGATGGCAAATGTCAAAGATGTCAAATGACAAATGTCACAATGCTAAATGTCAAAAATGAAAAGTGTCACCATGAAAAATGTCAAAAATGACAAATTTCAAGATGGCAAATGTCAAAGATGTCAAATGACAAATGTCACAATGCTAAATGTCAAAAATGAAGAGTGTCACCATGAAAAATGTCAAAAATGACAAATTTCAAGATGGCAAATATCAAAGATGTCAAATGACAAATGTCACAATGCTAAATGACAAAAATGGAAAGTGTCACAATGCTAACTGTCAAAAATGAAAAGTGTCACAATGCTAAATGTCAAAAATGACAAATTTCAAGATGGCAAATGTCAAAGATGTCAAATGACAAATCTCACAATGCTAAATGTCAAAAATGACAAATTTCAAGATGGCAAATGTCAAAGATGTCAAAAGACAAATGTCACAATGCTAAATGTCAAAAATGAAAAGTGTCACCATAAAAAATGTCAAAAATGACAAATTTCAAGATGGCAAATGTCAAAACTGACAAACGTCACAATGCTAAATGTCAAAAATGAAAAGTGTCACCATGAAAAATGTCAAAAATAACAAATTTCAAGATGGCAAATGTCAAAGATGTCAAATGACAAATGTCACAATGCTAAATGTCAAAAATGACAAATTTCAAGATGGCAAATGTCAAAGATGTCAAATGACAAATGTCACAATGCTAAATGTCAAAAATGAAAAGTGTCAAAAATGAAAAGTGTCACAATGAAAAATGTCAAAAATGACAAATTTCAAGATGGCAAATGTCAAAGATGTCAAATGACAAATGTCACAATGCTAAATGTCAAAAATGAAAAGTGTCACCATAAAAAATGTCAAAAATGACAAATTTCAAGATGGCAAATGTCAAAGATGTCAAATGACAAATGTCACAATGCTAAATGTCAAAAATAAAAAGTGTCACCATGAAAAATGTCAAAAATGACAAATTTCAAGATGGCAAATGTCAAAACTGACTAATGTCACAATGCTAAATGTTAAAGATGAAAAGTGTCACCATGAAAAATGTCAAAAATGACAAATTTCAAAATGGCAAATGTCAAAGATGTCAAATGACAAATGTCACAATGCTAAATGTCAAAAATGAAAAGTGTCAAAATGAAAAATGTCAAAAAGGACAAATTTCAAGATAGCAAATGTCAAAACTGACAAATGTCACAATGCTAAATGTCAAAAATGAAAAGTGTCACCATGAAAAATGTCAAAAATAACAAATTTCAAGATGGCAAATGTCAAAGATGTCAAGTGAAAAATGTCACAATGCTAAATGTCAAAACTGACAAATTTCAAGATGGCAAACGTCAAAGATGTCAAATGACAAATTTCACAATGCTAAATGTCAAAAATGAAAAGTGTCACCATGAAAAATGTCAAAAATAACAAATTTCAAGATGGCAAATGTCAAAGATGTCAAATGACAAATGTCACAATGCTAAATGTCAAACATGATAAGTGTCACCATGAAAAATGTCAAAAATAACAAATTTCAAGATGGCAAATGTCAAAGATGTCAAATGACAAATGTCACAATGCTAAATGTCAAAAATGACAAATTTTAAGATGGCAAATGTCAAAGATGTCAAATGACAACTGTCACAATGCTAAATGTCAAAAATGAAAAGTGTCACCATGAAAAATGTCAAAAATAACAAATTTCAAGATGGCAAATGTCATAAATGTCAAATAACAAATGTCACAATACTAAATGTCAAAAATGACAAATTTCAGGATGGCAAATGTCAAAGATGTCAAATGTCACAATGCTAAATGTCAAAAATGAAAAGTGACACCATGAAAAATGTCAAAAATGACAAATTTCAAGAGGGCAAATGTCAAAGATGTCAAATGACAAATGTCACAATGCTAAATGTCAAAAATGAAAAGTGTCACCATGAAAATTGTCAAAAATGACAAATTTCAAGATGGCAAATGTCAAAACTGACAAATGTCAACATGCTAAATGTCAAAAATGAAGTGTCATAATGAAAAATGTCAAAAATAACAAATTTCAAGATGGCAAATGTCAAAGATGTCAAATGACAAATGTCACAATGCTAAATGTCAAAAATAAAAAGTGTCACTATGAAAAATGTCAAAAATGACAAATTTCAAGATGGCAAATGTCAAAGATGTCAAATGACAAATGTCACAATGCTAAATGTCAAAAATGAAAAGTGTCACCATGAAAAATGTCAAAAATGACAAATTTCAAGATGGCAAATGTCAAAGATGTCAAATGACAAATGTCACAATGCTAAATGTCAAAAATAAAAACTGTCACCATGAAAAATGTCAAAAATGACAAATTTCAAGATGGCAAATGTCAAAACTGACAAATGTCAAAATGCTAAATGTCAAAAATGAAAAGTGTCATAATGAAAAATGTCAAAAATAACAAATTTCAAGATGGCAAATGTCAAAGATGTCAAATGACAAATGTCACAATGCTAAATGTCAAAAATAAAAAGTGTCACCATGAAAAATGTCAAAAATGACAAATTTCAAGATGGCAAATGTCAAAGATGTCAAATGACAAATGTCACAATGCTAAATGTCAAAAATAAAAACTGTCACCATGAAAAATGTCAAAAAGGACAAATTTCAAGATAGCAAATGTCAAAACTGACAAATGTCACAATGCTAAATGTCAAAAATGAAAAGTGTCATAATGAAAAATGTCAAAAATAACAAATTTCAAGATGGCAAATGTCTAAGATGTCAAATGACAAATGTCACAATGCTAAATGTCAAAAATGAAAAGTGTCACCATGAAAAATGTCAAAAATGACAAATTTCAAGATGGCAAATGTCAAAGATGTCAAATGACAAATGTCACAATGCTAAATGTCAAAAATAAAAACTGTCACCATGAAAAATGTCAAAAAGGACAAATTTCAAGATAGCAAATGTCAAAACTGACAAATGTCACAATGCTAAATGTCAAAAATGAAAAGTGTCATAATGAAAAATGTCAAAAATAACAAATTTCAAGATGGCAAATGTCTAAGATGTCAAATGACAAATGTCACAATGCTAAATGTCAAAAATGAAAAGTGTCACCATGAAAAATGTCAAAAATGACAAATTTCAAGATGGCAAATGTCAAAGATGTCAAATGACAAATGTCACAATGCTAAATGTCAAAAATGAAAAGTGTCACCATGAAAAATGTCAAAAATGACAAATTTCAAGATGGCAAATGTCAAAGATGTCAAATGACAAATGTCACAATGCTAAATGACAAAAATGAAAAGTGTCACCATGAAAAATGTCAAAAATGACAAATTTCAAGATGGCAAATGTCAAAGATGTCAAATGACAAATGTCACAATGCTAAATGTCAAAAATGAAAAGTGTCACCATGAAAAATGTCAAAAATGACAAATTTCAAGATGGCAAATATCAAAGATGTCAAATGACAAATGTCACAATGCTAAATGTCAAAAATGGAAAGTGTCACAATGCTAAATGTCAAAAATGAAAAGTGTCTCAATGCTAAATGTCAAAAATGACAAATTTCAAGATGGCAAATGTCAAAGATGTCAAATGACAAATGTCACAATGCTAAATAACAAAAATGACAAATTTTAAGATGGCAAATGTCTAAGATGTCAGATGACAAATGTCACAATGCTAAATGTCAAAAATGAAAAGTGTCACAATGAAAAATGTCAAAAATGACAAATTTCAAGATGGCAAATATCAAAACTGACAAATGTCACAATGCTAAATGTCAAAACTGATAAGAGTCACCATGAAAAATGTCAAAAATGACAAATTTCAAGATGGCAAATGTCTAAGATGTCAAATGACAAATGTCACAATGCAAAATGTCAAAAATGAAAAGTGTCACCATGAAAAATGTCAAAAATGACAAATTTCAAGATGGCAAATGTCAAAGATGTCAAATGACAAATGTCACAATGCTAAATGTCAAAAATGAAAAGTGTCAAAAATGACAAATTTTAAGATGGCAAATGTCTAAGATGTCAAATGACAAATGTCACAATGCTAAATGTCAAAAATGAAAAGTGTCACCATGAAAAATGTCAAAAATGACAAATTTTAAGATGGCAAATGTCAAAGATGTCAAATGACAAATGTCACAATGCTAAATGTCAAAAATGAAAAGTGTCACCATGAAAAATGTCAAAAATGACAAATTTCAAAATGGAAAATGTCAAAGATGTCAAATGACAAATGTCACAATGCTAAATGTCAAAAATGAAAAGTGTCACCATGAAAAATGTCAAAAATGACAAATTTCAAGATGGCAAATGTCAAAGATGTCAAATGACAAATGTCACAATGCTAAATGTCAAAAATGAAAAGTGTCACCATGAAAAATGTCAAAAATGACAAATTTCAAGATGGCAAATGTCAAAGATGTCAAATGACAAATGTCACAATGCTAAATGTCAAAAATGAAAAGTGTCACCATGAAAAATGTCAAAAATGACAAATTTCAAGATGGCAAATATCAAAGATGTCAAATGACAAATGTCACAATGCTAAATGTCAAAAATGGAAAGTGTCACAATGATAAATGTCAAAAATGAAAAGTGTCACAATGCTTAATGTCAAAAATGGAAAGTGTCACAATGCTAAATGTCAAAAATAAAAAGTGTCACAATGCTTAATGTCAAAAATGACAAATTTCAAGATGGCAAATGTCAAAGATGTCAAATGACAAATGTCACAATGCTAAATAACAAAAATGACATATTTCAAGATGGCAAATGTCAAAGATGTCAAATGACAAATGTCACAATGCTAAATGTCAAAAATGAAAAGTGTCAAAAATGACAAATTTTAAGATGGCAAATGTCTAAGATGTCAAATGACAAATGTCACAATGCTAAATGTCAAAAATGAAAAGTGTCACCATGAAAAATGTCAAAAATGACAAATTTTAAGATGGCAAATGTCAAAGATGTCAAATGACAAATGTCACAATGCTAAATGTCAAAAATGAAAAGTGTCACCATGAAAAATGTCAAAAATGACAAATTTCATAATGGAAAATGTCAAAGATGTCAAATGACAAATGTCACAATGCTAAATGTCAAAAATGAAAAGTGTCACTATGAAAAATGTCAAAAATGACAAATTTCAAGATGGCAAATGTCAAAGATGTCAAATGACAAATGTCACAATGCTAAATGACAAAAATGAAAAGTGTCACCATGAAAAATGTCAAAAATGACAAATTTCAAGATGGCAAATGTCAAAGATGTCAAATGACAAATGTCACAATGCTAAATGTCAAAAATGAAAAGTGTCACCATGAAAAATGTCAAAAATGACAAATTTCAAGATGGCAAATATCAAAGATGTCAAATGACAAATGTCACAATGCTAAATGTCAAAAATGGAAAGTGTCACAATGCTAAATGTCAAAACTGAAAAGTGTCTCAATGCTAAATGTCAAAAATGACAAATTTCAAGATGGCAAATGTCAAAGAGGTCAAATGACAAATGTCACAATGCTAAATAACAAAAATGACAAATTTTAAGATGGCAAATGTCTAAGATGTCAAATGACAAATGTCACAATGCTAAATGTCAAAAATGAAAAGTGTCACAATGAAAAATGTCAAAAATGACAAATTTCAAGATGGCAAATATCAAAACTGACAAATGTCACAATGCTAAATGTCAAAACTGATAAGAGTCACCATGAAAAATGTCAAAAATGACAAATTTCAAGATGGCAAATGTCTAAGATGTCAAATGACAAATGTCACAATGCTAAATGTCAAAAATGAAAAGTGTCACCATGAAAAATGTCAAAAATGACAAATTTCAAGATGGCAAATGTCAAAGATGTCAAATGACAAATGTCACAATGCTAAATGTCAAAAATGAAAAGTGTCAAAAATGACAAATTTTAAGATGGCAAATGTCTAAGATGTCAAATGACAAATGTCACAATGCTAAATGTCAAAAATGAAAAGTGTCACCATGAAAAATGTCAAAAATGACAAATTTTAAGATGGCAAATGTCAAAGATGTCAAATGACAAATGTCACAATGCTAAATGTCAAAAATGAAAAGTGTCACCATGAAAAATGTCAAAAATGACAAATTTCAAAATGGAAAATGTCAAAGATGTCAAATGACAAATGTCACAATGCTAAATGTCAAAAATGAAAAGTGTCACCATGAAAAATGTCAAAAATGACAAATTTCAAGATGGCAAATGTCAAAGATGTCAAATGACAAATGTCACAATGCTAAATGTCAAAAATGAAAAGTGTCACCATGAAAAATGTCAAAAATGACAAATTTCAAGATGGCAAATGTCAAAGATGTCAAATGACAAATGTCACAATGCTAAATGTCAAAAATGAAAAGTGTCACCATGAAAAATGTCAAAAATGACAAATTTCAAGATGGCAAATATCAAAGATGTCAAATGACAAATGTCACAATGCTAAATGTCAAAAATGGAAAGTGTCACAATGATAAATGTCAAAAATGAAAAGTGTCACAATGCTTAATGTCAAAAATGGAAAGTGTCACAATGCTAAATGTCAAAAATAAAAAGTGTCACAATGCTTAATGTCAAAAATGACAAATTTCAAGATGGCAAATGTCAAAGATGTCAAATGACAAATGTCACAATGCTAAATAACAAAAATGACATATTTCAAGATGGCAAATGTTAAAGATGTCAAATGACAAATGTCACAATGCTAAATGTTAAAAATGAAAAGTGTCACCATGAAAAATGTCAAAAATGACAAATTTTAAGATGGCAAATATCAAAACTGACAAATGTCACAATGCTAAATGTCAAAAATGATAAGAGTCACCATGAAAAATGTCAAAAATGACAAATTTCAGGATGGCAAATGTCTAAGATGTCAAATGACAAATGTCACAATGCTAAATGTCAAAAATGAAAAGTGTCACCATGAAAAATGTCAAAAATGACAAATTTCAAGATGGCAAATGTCAAAGATGTCAAATGACAAATGTCACAATGCTAAATGTCAAAAATGAAAAGTGTCAAAAATGACAAATTTTAAGATGGCAAATGTCTAAGATGTCAAATGAAAAATGTCACAATGCTAAATGTCAAAAATGAAAAGTGTCACCATGAAAAATGTCAAAAATGACAAATTTCAAAATAGCAAATGTCAAAGATGTCAAATGACAAATGTCACAATGCTAAATGTCAAAAATGAAAAGTGTCACCATGAAAAATGTCAAAAATGACAAATTTCAAGATGGCAAATGTCAAAGATGTCAAATGACAAATGTCACAATGCTAAATGTCAAAAATGAAAAGTGTCACCATGAAAAATATCAAAAATGACAAATTTCAAGATGGCAAATGTCAAAACTGACTAATGTCACAATGCTAAATGTCAAAAATGAAAAGTGTCACCATGAAAAATGTCAAAAATGACAAATTTCAAAATGGCAAATGCCAAAGATGTCAAATGACAAATGTCACAATGCTAAATGTCAAAAATAAAAAGTGTCACCATGAAAAGTGTCAAAAATAACAAATTTCAAGATGGCAAATGTCTAAGATGTCAAATGACAAATGTCACAATGCTAAATGTCAAAAATGAAAAGTGTCACCATGAAAAATGTCAAAAATGACAAATTTCAAGATGGCAAATGTCAAAGATGTCAAATGACAAATGTCACAATGCTAAATGTCAAAAATGAAAAGTGTCACCATGAAAAATGTCAAAAATGACAAATTTCAAGATGGCAAATGTCAAAGATGTCAAATGACAAATGTCACAATGCTAAATGTCAAAAATGAAAAGTGTCACCATGAAAAATGTCAAAAATGACAAATTTCAAGATGGCAAATGTCAAAGATGTCAAATGACAAATGTCACAATGCTAAATGTCAAAAATGAAGAGTGTCACCATGAAAAATGTCAAAAATGACAAATTTCAAGATGGCAAATATCAAAGATGTCAAATGACAAATGTCACAATGCTAAATGACAAAAATGGAAAGTGTCACAATGCTAACTGTCAAAAATGAAAAGTGTCACAATGCTAAATGTCAAAAATGACAAATTTCAAGATGGCAAATGTCAAAGATGTCAAATGACAAATGTCACAATGCTAAATGTCAAAAATGACAAATTTCAAGATGGCAAATGTCAAAGATGTCAAAAGACAAATGTCACAATGCTAAATGTCAAAAATGAAAAGTGTCACCATAAAAAATGTCAAAAATGACAAATTTCAAGATGGCAAATGTCAAAACTGACAAACGTCACAATGCTAAATGTCAAAAATGAAAAGTGTCACCATGAAAAATGTCAAAAATAACAAATTTCAAGATGGCAAATGTCAAAGATGTCAAATGACAAATGTCACAATGCTAAATGTCAAAAATGACAAATTTCAAGATGGCAAATGTCAAAGATGTCAAATGACAAATGTCACAATGCTAAATGTCAAAAATGAAAAGTGTCAAAAATGAAAAGTGTCACAATGAAAAATGTCAAAAATGACAAATTTCAAGATGGCAAATGTCAAAGATGTCAAATGACAAATGTCACAATGCTAAATGTCAAAAATGAAAAGTGTCACCATAAAAAATGTCAAAAATGACAAATTTCAAGATGGCAAATGTCAAAGATGTCAAATGACAAATGTCACAATGCTAAATGTCAAAAATAAAAAGTGTCACCATGAAAAATGTCAAAAATGACAAATTTCAAGATGGCAAATGTCAAAACTGACTAATGTCACAATGCTAAATGTTAAAGATGAAAAGTGTCACCATGAAAAATGTCAAAAATGACAAATTTCAAAATGGCAAATGTCAAAGATGTCAAATGACAAATGTCACAATGCTAAATGTCAAAAATGAAAAGTGTCACCATGAAAAGTGTCAAAAATGACAAATTTCAAGATGGCAAATATCAAAGATGTCAATTGACAAATGTCACAATGCTAAATGTCAAAAATGAAAAGTGTCACAATGCTAAATGTCAAAAATGAAAAGTGTCACAATGCTAAATGTCAAAAATGACAAATTTCAAGATGGCAAATGTCAAAGATGTCAAATGACAAATGTCACAATGCTAAATGTCAAAAATGACAAATTTCAAGATGGCAAATGTCAAAGATGTCAAATGACAAATGTCACAATGCTAAATGTCAAAAATGAAAAGTGTCACCATGAAAAATGTCAAAAATGACAAATTTCAAGATGGCAAATGTCAAAACTGACAAACGTCACAATGCTAAATGTCAAAAATGAAAAGTGTCACCATGAAAAATGTCAAAAATAACAAATTTCAAGATGGCAAATATCAAAGATGTCAAATGACAAATGTCACAATGCTAAATGTCAAAAATGAAAAGTGTCAAAAATGACAAATTTCAAGATGGCAAATGTCTAAGATGTCAAATGACAAATGTCACAATGCTAAATGTCAAAAATGATAAGAGTCACCATGAAAAATGTAAAAAATGACAAATTTCAAGATGGCAAATGTCTAAGATGTCAAATGTCACAATGCTAAATGTCAAAAATGAAAAGTGTCACCATGAAAAATGTCAAAAATAACAAATTTCAAGATGGCAAATATCAAAGATGTCAAATGACAAATGTCACAATGCTAAATGTCAAAAATGAAAAGTGTCAAAAATGACAAATTTCAAGATGGCAAATGTCTAAGATGTCAAATGACAAATGTCACAATGCTAAATGTCAAAAATGAAAAGTGTCACCATGAAAAATGTCAAAAATGACAAATTTCAAGATGGCAAATGTCAAAGATGTCAAATGACAAATGTGACAATGCTAAATGTCAAAAATGAAAAGTGTCACCATGAAAAATGTCAAAAATGACAAATTTCAAGATGGCAAATGTCAAAGATGTCAAATGACAAATGTCACAATGCTAAATGTCAAAAATGAAAAGTGTCACTATGAAAAATGTCAAAAATGACCAATTTCAAGATGGCAAATGTCAAAACTGACTAATGTCACAATGCTAAATGTCAAAAATGAAAAGTGTCACCATAAAAAATGTCAAAAATGACAAATTTCAAGATGGCAAATGTCTAAGATGTCAAATGACAAATGTCACAATGCTAAATGTCACAAATGAAAAGTGTCACCATGAAAAATATCAAAAATGACAAATTTCAAGATGGCAAATGTCAAAGATGTCAAATGTCACAATGCTAAATGTCAAAAATGAAAGGTGTCACCATGAAAAATGTCAAAAATGACAAATTTCAAGATGGCAAATGTCTAAGATGTCAAATGACAAATGTCCCAATGCTAAATGTCAAAAATGATAAGAGTCACCATGAAAAATGTAAAAAATGACAAATTTCAAGATGGCAAATGTCTAAGATGTCAAATGACAAATGTCACAATGCTAAATGTCAAAAATGAAAAGTGTCACCATGAAAAATGTCAAAAATAACAAATTTCAAGATGGCAAATATCAAAGATGTCAAATGACAAATGTCACAATGCTAAATGTCAAAAATGAAAAGTGTCAAAAATGACAAATTTCAAGATGGCAAATGTCTAAGATGTCAAATGACAAATGTCACAATGCTAAATGTCAAAAATGAAAAGTGTCACCATGAAAAATGTCAAAAATGACAAATTTCAAGATGGCAAATGTCAAAGATGTCAAATGACAAATGTCACAATGCTAAATGTCAAAAATGAAAAGTGTCACCATGAAAAATGTCAAAAATGACAAATTTCAAGATGGCAAATGTCAAAGATGTCAAATGACAAATGTCACAATGCTAAATGTCAAAAATGAAAAGTGTCACCATGAAAAATGTCAAAAATGACCAATTTCAAGATGGCAAATGTCAAAACTGACTAATGTCACAATGCTAAATGTCAAAAATGAAAAGTGTCACCATAAAAAATGTCAAAAATGACAAATTTCAAGATGGCAAATGTCTAAGATGTCAAATGACAAATGTCACAATGCTAAATGTCACAAATGAAAAGTGTCACCATGAAAAATATCAAAAATGACAAATTTCAAGATGGCAAATGTCAAAGATGTCAAATGTCACAATGCTAAATGTCAAAAATGAAAGGTGTCACCATGAAAAATGTCAAAAATGACAAATTTCAAGATGGCAAATGTCAAAGATGTCAAATGACAAATGTCACAATGCTAAATGTCAAAAATGAAAAGTGTCACCATGAAAAATGTCAAAAATGACAAATTTCAAGATGGCAAATATCAAAGATGTCAAATGACAAATGTCACAATGCTAAATGTCAAAAATGAAAAGTGTCACAATACTAAATGTCAAAAATAAAAAGTGTCACAATGCTAAATGTCAAAAATGACAAATTTCAAGATGGCAAATGTCAAAGATGTCAAATGACAAATGTCACAATGCTAAATGTCAAAAATGACAAATTTCAAGATGGCAAATGTCAAAGATGTCAAATGACAAATGTCACAATGCTAAATGTCAAAAATGAAAAGTGTCACCATGAAAAATGTCAAAAATGACAAATTTCAAGATGGCAAATGTCAAAACTGACAAATGTCACAATGCTAAATGTCAAAAATGAAAAGTGTCACCATGAAAAATGTCAAAAATAACAAATTTCAAGATGGCAAATGTCAAAGATGTCAAATGACAAATGTCACAATGCTAAATGTCAAAACTGACAAATTTTAAGATGGCAAATGTCAAAGATGTCAAATGACAAATGTCACAATGCTAAATGTCAAAAATGAAAAGTGTCACCATGAAAAATGTCAAAAATGACAAATTTTAAGATGGCAAATGTCAAAGATGTCAAATGACAAATGTCACAATGCTAAATGTCACAAATGAAAAGTGTCACCATGAAAAATATCAAAAATGACAAATTTCAAGATGGCAAATGTCAAAGATGTCAAATGTCACAATGCTAAATGTCAAAAATGAAAGGTGTCACCATGAAAAATGTCAAAAATGACAAATTTCAAGATGGCAAATGTCAAAGATGTCAAATGACAAATGTCACAATGCTAAATGTCAAAAATGAAAAGTGTCACCATGAAAAATGTCAAAAATGACAAATTTCAAGATGGCAAATATCAAAGATGTCAAATGACAAATGTCACAATGCTAAATGTCAAAAATGAAAAGTGTCACAATACTAAATGTCAAAAATAAAAAGTGTCACAATGCTAAATGTCAAAAATGACAAATTTCAAGATGGCAAATGTCAAAGATGTCAAATGACAAATGTCACAATGCTAAATGTCAAAAATGACAAATTTCAAGATGGCAAATGTCAAAGATGTCAAATGACAAATGTCACAATGCTAAATGTCAAAAATGAAAAGTGTCACCATGAAAAATGTCAAAAATGACAAATTTCAAGATGGCAAATGTCAAAACTGACAAATGTCACAATGCTAAATGTCAAAAATGAAAAGTGTCACCATGAAAAATGTCAAAAATAACAAATTTCAAGATGGCAAATGTCAAAGATGTCAAATGACAAATGTCAAAATGCTAAATGTCAAAACTGACAAATTTTAAGATGGCAAATGTCAAAGATGTCAAATGACAAATGTCACAATGCTAAATGTCAAAAATGAAAAGTGTCACCATGAAAAATGTCAAAAATGACAAATTTTAAGATGGCAAATGTCAAAGATGTCAAATGACAAATGTCACAATGCTAAATGTCAAAAATGATAAGTGTCACCATGAAAAATGTCAAAAATAAAAAATTTCAAGATGGCAAATGTCAAAGATGTCAAATGACAAATGTCACAATGCTAATTGTCAAAAATGAGAAGTTTCACCATAAAAAGTGTCAAAAATGACAAATTTCAAGATGGCAAATGTCTAAGATGTCAAATGACAAATGTCACAATGCTAAATGTCAAAAATGAAAAGTGTCACCATAAAAAATGTCAAAAATGACAAATTTCAAGATGGCAAATGTCAAAGATGTCAAATGACAAATGTCACAATGCTAAATGTCAAAAATGAAAAGTGTCACCATGAAAAATGTCAAAAATGACAAATTTCAAGATGGCACATGTCAAAGATGTCAAATGACAAATGTCACAATGCTAAATGACAAAAATGAAAAGTGTCACCATGAAAAATGTCAAAAATGACAAATTTCAAGATGGCAAATGTCAAAGATGTCAAATGACAAATGTCACAATGCTTAATGTCAAAAATGAAAAGTGTCACCATGAAAAATGTCAAAAATGACAAATTTCAAGATGGCAAATATCAAAGATGTCAAATGACAAATGTCACAATGCTAAATGTCAAAAATGGAAAGTGTCACAATGCTAAATGTCAAAAATGATAAGAGTCACCATGAAAAATGTAAAAAATGACAAATTTCAAGATGGCAAATGTCTAAGATGTCAAATGACAAATGTCACAATGCTAAATGTCAAAAATAAAAAGTGTCACCATGAAAAATGTCAAAAATAACAAATTTCAAGATGGCAAATATCAAAGATGTCAAATGACAAATGTCACAATGCTAAATGTCAAAAATGAAAAGTGTCAAAAATGACAAATTTCAAGATGGCAAATGTCTAAGATGTCAAATGACAAATGTCACAATGCTAAATGTCAAAAATGAAAAGTGTCACCATGAAAAATGTCAAAAATGACAAATTTCAAGATGGCAAATGTCAAAGATGTCAAATGACAAATGTCACAATGTTAAATGTCAAAAATGAAAAGTGTCACCATGAAAAATGTCAAAAATGACAAATTTCAAGATGGCAAATGTCAAAGATGTCAAATGACAAATGTCACAATGCTAAATGTCAAAAATGAAAAGTGTCACCATGAAAAATGTCAAAAATGACCAATTTCAAGATGGCAAATGTCAAAACTGACTAATGTCACAATGCTAAATGTCAAAAATGAAAAGTGTCACCATAAAAAATGTCAAAAATGACAAATTTCAAGATGGCAAATGTCTAAGATGTCAAATGACAAATGTCACAATGCTAAATGTCACAAATGAAAAGTGTCACCATGAAAAATATCAAAAATGACAAATTTCAAGATGGCGAATGTCAAAGATGTCAAATGTCACAATGCTAAATGTCAAAAATGAAAGGTGTCACCATGAAAAATGTCAAAAATGACAAATTTCAAGATGGCAAATGTCAAAGATGTCAAATGACAAATGTCACAATGCTAAATGTCAAAAATGAAAAGTGTCACCATGAAAAATGTCAAAAATGACAAATTTCAAGATGGCAAATATCAAAGATGTCAAATGACAAATGTCACAATGCTAAATGTCAAAAATGAAAAGTGTCACAATACTAAATGTCAAAAATAAAAAGTGTCACAATGCTAAATGTCAAAAATGACAAATTTCAAGATGGCAAATGTCAAAGATGTCAAATGACAAATGTCACCATGCTAAATGTCAAAAATGACAAATTTCAAGATAGCAAATGTCAAAGATGTCAAATGACAAATGTCACAATGCTAAATGTCAAAAATGAAAAGTGTCACCATGAAAAATGTCAAAAATGACAAATTTCAAGATGCAAATGTCAAAACTGACAAATGTCACAATGCTAAATGTCAAAAATGAAAAGTGTCACCATGAAAAATGTCAAAAATAACAAATTTCAAGATGGCAAATGTCAAAGATGTCAAATGACAAATGTCACAATGCTTAATGTCAAAACTGACAAATTTTAAGATGGCAAATGTCAAAGATGTCAAATGACAAATGTCACAATGCTAAATGTCAAAAATGAAAAGTGTCACCATGAAAAATGTCAAAAATGACAAATTTTAAGATGGCAAATGTCAAAGATGTCAAATGACAAATGTCACAATGCTAAATGTCAAAAATGATAAGTGTCACCATGAAAAATGTCAAAAATAACAAATTTCAAGATGGCAAATGTCAAAGATGTCAAATGACAAATGTCACAATGCTAAATGTCAAAAATGACAAATTTCAAGATGGCAAATGTCAAAGATGTCAAATGACAAATGTCACAATGCTAAATGTCAAAAATGAAAAGTGTCAAAATGAAAAATGTCAAAAATGACAAATTTCAAGATGGCAAATGTCAAAACTGACAAACGTCACAATGCTAAATGTCAAAAATGAAAAGTGTCACCATGAAAAATGTCAAAAATAACAAATTTCAAGATGGCAAATGTCAAAGATGTCAAGTGACAAATGTCACAATGCTAAATGTCAAAACTGACAAATTTCAAGATGGCAAATGTCAAAGATGTCAAATGACAAATGTCACAATGCTAAATGTCAAAAATAAAAAGTGTCACCATGAAAAATGTCAAAAATGACAAATTTCAAGATGGCAAATGTCAAAACTGACTAATGTCACAATGCTAAATGTCAAAAATGAAAAGTGTCACCATGAAAAATGTCAAAAATGACAAATTTCAAAATGGCAAATGTCAAAGATGTCAAATGACAAATGTCACAATGCTAATTGTCAAAAATGAGAAGTTTCACCATAAAAAGTGTCAAAAATGACAAATTTCAAGATGGCAAATGTCTAAGATGTCAAATGACAAATGTCACAATGCTAAATGTCAAAAATGAAAAGTGTCACCATAAAAAATGTCAAAAATGACAAATTTCAAGATGGCAAATGTCAAAGATGTCAAATGACAAATGTCACAATGCTAAATGTCAAAAATGAAAAGTGTCACCATGAAAAATGTCAAAAATGACAAATTTCAAGATGGCACATATCAAAGATGTCAAATGACAAATGTCACAATGCTAAATGACAAAAATGAAACGTGTCACCATGAAAAATGTCAAAAATGACAAATTTCAAGATGGCAAATGTCAAAGATGTCAAATGACAAATGTCACAATGCTTAATGTCAAAAATGAAAAGTGTCACCATGAAAAATGTCAAAAATGACAAATTTCAAGATGGCAAATATCAAAGATGTCAAATGACAAATGTCACAATGCTAAATGTCAAAAATGGAAAGTGTCACAATGCTAAATGTCAAAAATGAAAAGTGTCACAATGCTAAATGTCAAAAATGACAAATTTCAAGATGGCAAATGTCAAAGATGTCAAATGACAAATGTCACAATGCTAAATAACAAAAATGACAAATTTTAAGATGGCAAATGTCTAAGATGTCAAATGACAAATGTCACAATGCTAAATGTCAAAAATGAAAAGTGTCACAATGAAAAATGTCAAAAATGACAAATTTCAAGATGGCAAATATCAAAACTGACAAATGTCACAATGCTAAATGTCAAAACTGATAAGAGTCACCATGAAAAATGTCAAAAATGACAAATTTCAAGATGGCAAATGTCTAAGATGTCAAATGACAAATGTCACAATGCTAAATGTCAAAAATGAAAAGTGTCACCATGAAAAATGTCAAAAATGACAAATTTTAAGATGGCAAATGTCAAAGATGTCAAATGACAAATGTCACAATGCTAAATGTCAAAAATGAAAAGTGTCACCATGAAAAATGTCAAAAATGACAAATTTCAAGATGGCAAATGTCAAAGATGTCAAATGACAAATGTCACAATGCTAAATGTCAAAAATGAAAAGTGTCACCATGAAAAATGTCAAAAATGACCAATTTCAAGATGGCAAATGTCAAAACTGACTAATGTCACAATGCTAAATGTCAAAAATGAAAAGTGTCACCATAAAAAATGTCAAAAATGACAAATTTCAAGATGGCAAATGTCTAAGATGTCAAATGACAAATGTCACAATGCTAAATGTCACAAATGAAAAGTGTCACCATGAAATATATCAAAAATGACAAATTTCAAGATGGCAAATGTCAAAGATGTCAAATGTCACAATGCTAAATGTCAAAAATGAAAGGTGTCACCATGAAAAATGTCAAAAATGACAAATTTCAAGATGGCAAATGTCTAAGATGTCAAATGACAAATGTCACAATGCTAAATGTCAAAAATGATAAGAGTCACCATGAAAAATGTAAAAAATGACAAATTTCAAGATGGCAAATGTCTAAGATGTCAAATGACAAATGTCACAATGCTAAATGTCAAAAATGAAAAGTGTCACCATGAAAAATGTCAAAAATAACAAATTTCAAGATGGCAAATATCAAAGATGTCAAATGACAAATGTCACAATGCTAAATGTCAAAAATGAAAAGTGTCAAAAATGACAAATTTCAAGATGGCAAATGTCTAAGATGTCAAATGACAAATGTCACAATGCTAAATGTCAAAAATGAAAAGTGTCACCATGAAAAATGTCAAAAATGACAAATTTCAAGATGGCAAATGTCAAAGATGTCAAATGACAAATGTCACAATGCTAAATGTCAAAAATGAAAAGTGTCACCATGAAAAATGTCAAAAATGACAAATTTCAAGATGGCAAATGTCAAAGATGTCAAATGACAAATGTCACAATGCTAAATGTCAAAAATGAAAAGTGTCACCATGAAAAATGTCAAAAATGACCAATTTCAAGATGGCAAATGTCAAAACTGACTAATGTCACAATGCTAAATGTCAAAAATGAAAAGTGTCACCATAAAAAATGTCAAAAATGACAAATTTCAAGATGGCAAATGTCTAAGATGTCAAATGTCAAATGTCACAATGCTAAATGTCACAAATGAAAAGTGTCACCATGAAAAATATCAAAAATGACAAATTTCAAGATGGCAAATGTCAAAGATGTCAAATGTCACAATGCTAAATGTCAAAAATGAAAGGTGTCACCATGAAAAATGTCAAAAATGACAAATTTCAAGATGGCAAATGTCAAAGATGTCAAATGACAAATGTCACAATGCTAAATGTCAAAAATGAAAAGTGTCACCATGAAAAATGTCAAAAATGACAAATTTCAAGATGGCAAATATCAAAGATGTCAAATGACAAATGTCACAATGCTAAATGTCAAAAATGAAAAGTGTCACAATACTAAATGTCAAAAATAAAAAGTGTCACAATGCTAAATGTCAAAAATGACAAATTTCAAGATGGCAAATGTCAAAGATGTCAAATGACAAATGTCACAATGCTAAATGTCAAAAATGACAAATTTCAAGATGGCAAATGTCAAAGATGTCAAATGACAAATGTCACAATGCTAAATGTCAAAAATGAAAAGTGTCACCATGAAAAATGTCAAAAATGACAAATTTCAAGATGGCAAATGTCAAAACTGACAAATGTCACAATGCTAAATGTCAAAAATGAAAAGTGTCACCATGAAAAATGTCAAAAATAACAAATTTCAAGATGGCAAATGTCAAAGATGTCAAATGACAAATGTCACAATGCTAAATGTCAAAACTGACAAATTTTAAGATGGCAAATGTCAAAGATGTCAAATGACAAATGTCACAATGCTAAATGTCAAAAATGAAAAGTGTCACCATGAAAAATGTCAAAAATGACAAATTTTAAGATGGCAAATGTCAAAGATGTCAAATGACAAATGTCACAATGCTAAATGTCACAAATGAAAAGTGTCACCATGAAAAATATCAAAAATGACAAATTTCAAGATGGCAAATGTCAAAGATGTCAAATGTCACAATGCTAAATGTCAAAAATGAAAGGTGTCACCATGAAAAATGTCAAAAATGACAAATTTCAAGATGGCAAATGTCAAAGATGTCAAATGACAAATGTCACAATGCTAAATGTCAAAAATGAAAAGTGTCACCATGAAAAATGTCAAAAATGACAAATTTCAAGATGGCAAATATCAAAGATGTCAAATGACAAATGTCACAATGCTAAATGTCAAAAATGAAAAGTGTCACAATACTAAATGTCAAAAATAAAAAGTGTCACAATGCTAAATGTCAAAAATGACAAATTTCAAGATGGCAAATGTCAAAGATGTCAAATGACAAATGTCACAATGCTAAATGTCAAAAATGACAAATTTCAAGATGGCAAATGTCAAAGATGTCAAATGACAAATGTCACAATGCTAAATGTCAAAAATGAAAAGTGTCACCATGAAAAATGTCAAAAATGACAAATTTCAAGATGGCAAATGTCAAAACTGACAAATGTCACAATGCTAAATGTCAAAAATGAAAAGTGTCACCATGAAAAATGTCAAAAATAACAAATTTCAAGATGGCAAATGTCAAAGATGTCAAATGACAAATGTCAAAATGCTAAATGTCAAAACTGACAAATTTTAAGATGGCAAATGTCAAAGATGTCAAATGACAAATGTCACAATGCTAAATGTCAAAAATGAAAAGTGTCACCATGAAAAATGTCAAAAATGACAAATTTTAAGATGGCAAATGTCAAAGATGTCAAATGACAAATGTCACAATGCTAAATGTCAAAAATGATAAGTGTCACCATGAAAAATGTCAAAAATAACAAATTTCAAGATGGCAAATGTCAAAGATGTCAAATGACAAATGTCACAATGCTAATTGTCAAAAATGAGAAGTTTCACCATAAAAAGTGTCAAAAATGACAAATTTCAAGATGGCAAATGTCTAAGATGTCAAATGACAAATGTCACAATGCTAAATGTCAAAAATGAAAAGTGTCACCATAAAAAATGTCAAAAATGACAAATTTCAAGATGGCAAATGTCAAAGATGTCAAATGACAAATGTCACAATGCTAAATGTCAAAAATGAAAAGTGTCACCATGAAAAATGTCAAAAATGACAAATTTCAAGATGGCACATGTCAAAGATGTCAAATGACAAATGTCACAATGCTAAATGACAAAAATGAAAAGTGTCACCATGAAAAATGTCAAAAATGACAAATTTCAAGACGGCAAATGTCAAAGATGTCAAATGACAAATGTCACAATGCTTAATGTCAAAAATGAAAAGTGTCACCATGAAAAATGTCAAAAATGACAAATTTCAAGATGGCAAATATCAAAGATGTCAAATGACAAATGTCACAATGCTAAATGTCAAAAATGGAAAGTGTCACAATGCTAAATGTCAAAAATGATAAGAGTCACCATGAAAAATGTAAAAAATGACAAATTTCAAGATGGCAAATGTCTAAGATGTCAAATGACAAATGTCACAATGCTAAATGTCAAAAATGAAAAGTGTCACCATGAAAAATGTCAAAAAGAACAAATTTCAAGATGGCAAATATCAAAGATGTCAAATGACAAATGTCACAATGCTAAATGTCAAAAATGAAAAGTGTCAAAAATGACAAATTTCAAGATGGCAAATGTCTAAGATGTCAAATGACAAATGTCACAATGCTAAATGTCAAAAATGAAAAGTGTCACCATGAAAAATGTCAAAAATGACAAATTTCAAGATGGCAAATGTCAAAGATGTCAAATGACAAATGTCACAATGTTAAATGTCAAAAATGAAAAGTGTCACCATGAAAAATGTCAAAAATGACAAATTTCAAGATGGCAAATGTCAAAGATGTCAAATGACAAATGTCACAATGCTAAATGTCAAAAATGAAAAGTGTCACCATGAAAAATGTCAAAAATGACCAATTTCAAGATGGCAAATGTCAAAACTGACTAATGTCACAATGCTAAATGTCAAAAATGAAAAGTGTCACCATAAAAAATGTCAAAAATGACAAATTTCAAGATGGCAAATGTCTAAGATGTCAAATGACAAATGTCACAATGCTAAATGTCACAAATGAAAAGTGTCACCATGAAAAATATCAAAAATGACAAATTTCAAGATGGCGAATGTCAAAGATGTCAAATGTCACAATGCTAAATGTCAAAAATGAAAGGTGTCACCATGAAAAATGTCAAAAATGACAAATTTCAAGATGGCAAATGTCAAAGATGTCAAATGACAAATGTCACAATGCTAAATGTCAAAAATGAAAAGTGTCACCATGAAAAATGTCAAAAATGACAAATTTCAAGATGGCAAATGTCAAAGATGTCAAATGACAAATGTCACAATGCTAAATGTCAAAAATGAAAAGTGTCAAAAATGACAAATTTTAAGATGGCAAATGTCTAAGATGTCAAATGACAAATGTCACAATGCTAAATGTCAAAAATGAAAAGTGTCACCATGAAAAATGTCAAAAATGACAAATTTTAAGATGGCAAATGTCAAAGATGTCAAATGACAAATGTCACAATGCTAAATGTCAAAAATGAAAAGTGTCACCATGAAAAATGTCAAAAATGACAAATTTCAAAATGGAAAATGTCAAAGATGTCAAATGACAAATGTCACAATGCTAAATGTCAAAAATGAAAAGTGTCACCATGAAAAATGTCAAAAATGACAAATTTCAAGATGGCAAATGTCAAAGATGTCAAATGACAAATGTCACAATGCTAAATGTCAAAAATGAAAAGTGTCACCATGAAAAATGTCAAAAATGACAAATTTCAAGATGGCAAATGTCAAAGATGTCAAATGACAAATGTCACAATGCTAAATGTCAAAAATGAAAAGTGTCACCATGAAAAATGTCAAAAATGACAAATTTCAAGATGGCAAATATCAAAGATGTCAAATGACAAATGTCACAATGCTAAATGTCAAAAATGGAAAGTGTCACAATGATAAATGTCAAAAATGAAAAGTGTCACAATGCTTAATGTCAAAAATGGAAAGTGTCACAATGCTAAATGTCAAAAATAAAAAGTGTCACAATGCTTAATGTCAAAAATGACAAATTTCAAGATGGCAAATGTCAAAGATGTCAAATGACAAATGTCACAATGCTAAATAACAAAAATGACATATTTCAAGATGGCAAATGTTAAAGATGTCAAATGACAAATGTCACAATGCTAAATGTTAAAAATGAAAAGTGTCACCATGAAAAATGTCAAAAATGACAAATTTTAAGATGGCAAATATCAAAACTGACAAATGTCACAATGCTAAATGTCAAAAATGATAAGAGTCACCATGAAAAATGTCAAAAATGACAAATTTCAGGATGGCAAATGTCTAAGATGTCAAATGACAAATGTCACAATGCTAAATGTCAAAAATGAAAAGTGTCACCATGAAAAATGTCAAAAATGACAAATTTCAAGATGGCAAATGTCAAAGATGTCAAATGACAAATGTCACAATGCTAAATGTCAAAAATGAAAAGTGTCAAAAATGACAAATTTTAAGATGGCAAATGTCTAAGATGTCAAATGAAAAATGTCACAATGCTAAATGTCAAAAATGAAAAGTGTCACCATGAAAAATGTCAAAAATGACAAATTTCAAAATAGCAAATGTCAAAGATGTCAAATGACAAATGTCACAATGCTAAATGTCAAAAATGAAAAGTGTCACCATGAAAAATGTCAAAAATGACAAATTTCAAGATGGCAAATGTCAAAGATGTCAAATGACAAATGTCACAATGCTAAATGTCAAAAATGAAAAGTGTCACCATGAAAAATATCAAAAATGACAAATTTCAAGATGGCAAATGTCAAAACTGACTAATGTCACAATGCTAAATGTCAAAAATGAAAAGTGTCACCATGAAAAATGTCAAAAATGACAAATTTCAAAATGGCAAATGCCAAAGATGTCAAATGACAAATGTCACAATGCTAAATGTCAAAAATAAAAAGTGTCACCATGAAAAGTGTCAAAAATAACAAATTTCAAGATGGCAAATGTCTAAGATGTCAAATGACAAATGTCACAATGCTAAATGTCAAAAATGAAAAGTGTCACCATGAAAAATGTCAAAAATGACAAATTTCAAGATGGCAAATGTCAAAGATGTCAAATGACAAATGTCACAATGCTAAATGTCAAAAATGAAAAGTGTCACCATGAAAAATGTCAAAAATGACAAATTTCAAGATGGCAAATGTCAAAGATGTCAAATGACAAATGTCACAATGCTAAATGTCAAAAATGAAAAGTGTCACCATGAAAAATGTCAAAAATGACAAATTTCAAGATGGCAAATGTCAAAGATGTCAAATGACAAATGTCACAATGCTAAATGTCAAAAATGAAGAGTGTCACCATGAAAAATGTCAAAAATGACAAATTTCAAGATGGCAAATATCAAAGATGTCAAATGACAAATGTCACAATGCTAAATGACAAAAATGGAAAGTGTCACAATGCTAACTGTCAAAAATGAAAAGTGTCACAATGCTAAATGTCAAAAATGACAAATTTCAAGATGGCAAATGTCAAAGATGTCAAATGACAAATGTCACAATGCTAAATGTCAAAAATGACAAATTTCAAGATGGCAAATGTCAAAGATGTCAAAAGACAAATGTCACAATGCTAAATGTCAAAAATGAAAAGTGTCACCATAAAAAATGTCAAAAATGACAAATTTCAAGATGGCAAATGTCAAAACTGACAAACGTCACAATGCTAAATGTCAAAAATGAAAAGTGTCACCATGAAAAATGTCAAAAATAACAAATTTCAAGATGGCAAATGTCAAAGATGTCAAATGACAAATGTCACAATGCTAAATGTCAAAAATGACAAATTTCAAGATGGCAAATGTCAAAGATGTCAAATGACAAATGTCACAATGCTAAATGTCAAAAATGAAAAGTGTCAAAAATGAAAAGTGTCACAATGAAAAATGTCAAAAATGACAAATTTCAAGATGGCAAATGTCAAAGATGTCAAATGACAAATGTCACAATGCTAAATGTCAAAAATGAAAAGTGTCACCATAAAAAATGTCAAAAATGACAAATTTCAAGATGGCAAATGTCAAAGATGTCAAATGACAAATGTCACAATGCTAAATGTCAAAAATAAAAAGTGTCACCATGAAAAATGTCAAAAATGACAAATTTCAAGATGGCAAATGTCAAAACTGACTAATGTCACAATGCTAAATGTTAAAGATGAAAAGTGTCACCATGAAAAATGTCAAAAATGACAAATTTCAAAATGGCAAATGTCAAAGATGTCAAATGACAAATGTCACAATGCTAAATGTCAAAAATGAAAAGTGTCACCATGAAAAGTGTCAAAAATGACAAATTTCAAGATGGCAAATATCAAAGATGTCAATTGACAAATGTCACAATGCTAAATGTCAAAAATGAAAAGTGTCACAATGCTAAATGTCAAAAATGAAAAGTGTCACAATGCTAAATGTCAAAAATGACAAATTTCAAGATGGCAAATGTCAAAGATGTCAAATGACAAATGTCACAATGCTAAATGTCAAAAATGACAAATTTCAAGATGGCAAATGTCAAAGATGTCAAATGACAAATGTCACAATGCTAAATGTCAAAAATGAAAAGTGTCACCATGAAAAATGTCAAAAATGACAAATTTCAAGATGGCAAATGTCAAAACTGACAAACGTCACAATGCTAAATGTCAAAAATGAAAAGTGTCACCATGAAAAATGTCAAAAATAACAAATTTCAAGATGGCAAATATCAAAGATGTCAAATGACAAATGTCACAATGCTAAATGTCAAAAATGAAAAGTGTCAAAAATGACAAATTTCAAGATGGCAAATGTCTAAGATGTCAAATGACAAATGTCACAATGCTAAATGTCAAAAATGATAAGAGTCACCATGAAAAATGTAAAAAATGACAAATTTCAAGATGGCAAATGTCTAAGATGTCAAATGTCACAATGCTAAATGTCAAAAATGAAAAGTGTCACCATGAAAAATGTCAAAAATAACAAATTTCAAGATGGCAAATATCAAAGATGTCAAATGACAAATGTCACAATGCTAAATGTCAAAAATGAAAAGTGTCAAAAATGACAAATTTCAAGATGGCAAATGTCTAAGATGTCAAATGACAAATGTCACAATGCTAAATGTCAAAAATGAAAAGTGTCACCATGAAAAATGTCAAAAATGACAAATTTCAAGATGGCAAATGTCAAAGATGTCAAATGACAAATGTGACAATGCTAAATGTCAAAAATGAAAAGTGTCACCATGAAAAATGTCAAAAATGACAAATTTCAAGATGGCAAATGTCAAAGATGTCAAATGACAAATGTCACAATGCTAAATGTCAAAAATGAAAAGTGTCACTATGAAAAATGTCAAAAATGACCAATTTCAAGATGGCAAATGTCAAAACTGACTAATGTCACAATGCTAAATGTCAAAAATGAAAAGTGTCACCATAAAAAATGTCAAAAATGACAAATTTCAAGATGGCAAATGTCTAAGATGTCAAATGACAAATGTCACAATGCTAAATGTCACAAATGAAAAGTGTCACCATGAAAAATATCAAAAATGACAAATTTCAAGATGGCAAATGTCAAAGATGTCAAATGTCACAATGCTAAATGTCAAAAATGAAAGGTGTCACCATGAAAAATGTCAAAAATGACAAATTTCAAGATGGCAAATGTCTAAGATGTCAAATGACAAATGTCCCAATGCTAAATGTCAAAAATGATAAGAGTCACCATGAAAAATGTAAAAAATGACAAATTTCAAGATGGCAAATGTCTAAGATGTCAAATGACAAATGTCACAATGCTAAATGTCAAAAATGAAAAGTGTCACCATGAAAAATGTCAAAAATAACAAATTTCAAGATGGCAAATATCAAAGATGTCAAATGACAAATGTCACAATGCTAAATGTCAAAAATGAAAAGTGTCAAAAATGACAAATTTCAAGATGGCAAATGTCTAAGATGTCAAATGACAAATGTCACAATGCTAAATGTCAAAAATGAAAAGTGTCACCATGAAAAATGTCAAAAATGACAAATTTCAAGATGGCAAATGTCAAAGATGTCAAATGACAAATGTCACAATGCTAAATGTCAAAAATGAAAAGTGTCACCATGAAAAATGTCAAAAATGACAAATTTCAAGATGGCAAATGTCAAAGATGTCAAATGACAAATGTCACAATGCTAAATGTCAAAAATGAAAAGTGTCACCATGAAAAATGTCAAAAATGACCAATTTCAAGATGGCAAATGTCAAAACTGACTAATGTCACAATGCTAAATGTCAAAAATGAAAAGTGTCACCATAAAAAATGTCAAAAATGACAAATTTCAAGATGGCAAATGTCTAAGATGTCAAATGACAAATGTCACAATGCTAAATGTCACAAATGAAAAGTGTCACCATGAAAAATATCAAAAATGACAAATTTCAAGATGGCAAATGTCAAAGATGTCAAATGTCACAATGCTAAATGTCAAAAATGAAAGGTGTCACCATGAAAAATGTCAAAAATGACAAATTTCAAGATGGCAAATGTCAAAGATGTCAAATGACAAATGTCACAATGCTAAATGTCAAAAATGAAAAGTGTCACCATGAAAAATGTCAAAAATGACAAATTTCAAGATGGCAAATATCAAAGATGTCAAATGACAAATGTCACAATGCTAAATGTCAAAAATGAAAAGTGTCACAATACTAAATGTCAAAAATAAAAAGTGTCACAATGCTAAATGTCAAAAATGACAAATTTCAAGATGGCAAATGTCAAAGATGTCAAATGACAAATGTCACAATGCTAAATGTCAAAAATGACAAATTTCAAGATGGCAAATGTCAAAGATGTCAAATGACAAATGTCACAATGCTAAATGTCAAAAATGAAAAGTGTCACCATGAAAAATGTCAAAAATGACAAATTTCAAGATGGCAAATGTCAAAACTGACAAATGTCACAATGCTAAATGTCAAAAATGAAAAGTGTCACCATGAAAAATGTCAAAAATAACAAATTTCAAGATGGCAAATGTCAAAGATGTCAAATGACAAATGTCACAATGCTAAATGTCAAAACTGACAAATTTTAAGATGGCAAATGTCAAAGATGTCAAATGACAAATGTCACAATGCTAAATGTCAAAAATGAAAAGTGTCACCATGAAAAATGTCAAAAATGACAAATTTTAAGATGGCAAATGTCAAAGATGTCAAATGACAAATGTCACAATGCTAAATGTCACAAATGAAAAGTGTCACCATGAAAAATATCAAAAATGACAAATTTCAAGATGGCAAATGTCAAAGATGTCAAATGTCACAATGCTAAATGTCAAAAATGAAAGGTGTCACCATGAAAAATGTCAAAAATGACAAATTTCAAGATGGCAAATGTCAAAGATGTCAAATGACAAATGTCACAATGCTAAATGTCAAAAATGAAAAGTGTCACCATGAAAAATGTCAAAAATGACAAATTTCAAGATGGCAAATATCAAAGATGTCAAATGACAAATGTCACAATGCTAAATGTCAAAAATGAAAAGTGTCACAATACTAAATGTCAAAAATAAAAAGTGTCACAATGCTAAATGTCAAAAATGACAAATTTCAAGATGGCAAATGTCAAAGATGTCAAATGACAAATGTCACAATGCTAAATGTCAAAAATGACAAATTTCAAGATGGCAAATGTCAAAGATGTCAAATGACAAATGTCACAATGCTAAATGTCAAAAATGAAAAGTGTCACCATGAAAAATGTCAAAAATGACAAATTTCAAGATGGCAAATGTCAAAACTGACAAATGTCACAATGCTAAATGTCAAAAATGAAAAGTGTCACCATGAAAAATGTCAAAAATAACAAATTTCAAGATGGCAAATGTCAAAGATGTCAAATGACAAATGTCAAAATGCTAAATGTCAAAACTGACAAATTTTAAGATGGCAAATGTCAAAGATGTCAAATGACAAATGTCACAATGCTAAATGTCAAAAATGAAAAGTGTCACCATGAAAAATGTCAAAAATGACAAATTTTAAGATGGCAAATGTCAAAGATGTCAAATGACAAATGTCACAATGCTAAATGTCAAAAATGATAAGTGTCACCATGAAAAATGTCAAAAATAAAAAATTTCAAGATGGCAAATGTCAAAGATGTCAAATGACAAATGTCACAATGCTAATTGTCAAAAATGAGAAGTTTCACCATAAAAAGTGTCAAAAATGACAAATTTCAAGATGGCAAATGTCTAAGATGTCAAATGACAAATGTCACAATGCTAAATGTCAAAAATGAAAAGTGTCACCATAAAAAATGTCAAAAATGACAAATTTCAAGATGGCAAATGTCAAAGATGTCAAATGACAAATGTCACAATGCTAAATGTCAAAAATGAAAAGTGTCACCATGAAAAATGTCAAAAATGACAAATTTCAAGATGGCACATGTCAAAGATGTCAAATGACAAATGTCACAATGCTAAATGACAAAAATGAAAAGTGTCACCATGAAAAATGTCAAAAATGACAAATTTCAAGATGGCAAATGTCAAAGATGTCAAATGACAAATGTCACAATGCTTAATGTCAAAAATGAAAAGTGTCACCATGAAAAATGTCAAAAATGACAAATTTCAAGATGGCAAATATCAAAGATGTCAAATGACAAATGTCACAATGCTAAATGTCAAAAATGGAAAGTGTCACAATGCTAAATGTCAAAAATGATAAGAGTCACCATGAAAAATGTAAAAAATGACAAATTTCAAGATGGCAAATGTCTAAGATGTCAAATGACAAATGTCACAATGCTAAATGTCAAAAATAAAAAGTGTCACCATGAAAAATGTCAAAAATAACAAATTTCAAGATGGCAAATATCAAAGATGTCAAATGACAAATGTCACAATGCTAAATGTCAAAAATGAAAAGTGTCAAAAATGACAAATTTCAAGATGGCAAATGTCTAAGATGTCAAATGACAAATGTCACAATGCTAAATGTCAAAAATGAAAAGTGTCACCATGAAAAATGTCAAAAATGACAAATTTCAAGATGGCAAATGTCAAAGATGTCAAATGACAAATGTCACAATGTTAAATGTCAAAAATGAAAAGTGTCACCATGAAAAATGTCAAAAATGACAAATTTCAAGATGGCAAATGTCAAAGATGTCAAATGACAAATGTCACAATGCTAAATGTCAAAAATGAAAAGTGTCACCATGAAAAATGTCAAAAATGACCAATTTCAAGATGGCAAATGTCAAAACTGACTAATGTCACAATGCTAAATGTCAAAAATGAAAAGTGTCACCATAAAAAATGTCAAAAATGACAAATTTCAAGATGGCAAATGTCTAAGATGTCAAATGACAAATGTCACAATGCTAAATGTCACAAATGAAAAGTGTCACCATGAAAAATATCAAAAATGACAAATTTCAAGATGGCGAATGTCAAAGATGTCAAATGTCACAATGCTAAATGTCAAAAATGAAAGGTGTCACCATGAAAAATGTCAAAAATGACAAATTTCAAGATGGCAAATGTCAAAGATGTCAAATGACAAATGTCACAATGCTAAATGTCAAAAATGAAAAGTGTCACCATGAAAAATGTCAAAAATGACAAATTTCAAGATGGCAAATATCAAAGATGTCAAATGACAAATGTCACAATGCTAAATGTCAAAAATGAAAAGTGTCACAATACTAAATGTCAAAAATAAAAAGTGTCACAATGCTAAATGTCAAAAATGACAAATTTCAAGATGGCAAATGTCAAAGATGTCAAATGACAAATGTCACCATGCTAAATGTCAAAAATGACAAATTTCAAGATAGCAAATGTCAAAGATGTCAAATGACAAATGTCACAATGCTAAATGTCAAAAATGAAAAGTGTCACCATGAAAAATGTCAAAAATGACAAATTTCAAGATGCAAATGTCAAAACTGACAAATGTCACAATGCTAAATGTCAAAAATGAAAAGTGTCACCATGAAAAATGTCAAAAATAACAAATTTCAAGATGGCAAATGTCAAAGATGTCAAATGACAAATGTCACAATGCTTAATGTCAAAACTGACAAATTTTAAGATGGCAAATGTCAAAGATGTCAAATGACAAATGTCACAATGCTAAATGTCAAAAATGAAAAGTGTCACCATGAAAAATGTCAAAAATGACAAATTTTAAGATGGCAAATGTCAAAGATGTCAAATGACAAATGTCACAATGCTAAATGTCAAAAATGATAAGTGTCACCATGAAAAATGTCAAAAATAACAAATTTCAAGATGGCAAATGTCAAAGATGTCAAATGACAAATGTCACAATGCTAAATGTCAAAAATGACAAATTTCAAGATGGCAAATGTCAAAGATGTCAAATGACAAATGTCACAATGCTAAATGTCAAAAATGAAAAGTGTCAAAATGAAAAATGTCAAAAATGACAAATTTCAAGATGGCAAATGTCAAAACTGACAAACGTCACAATGCTAAATGTCAAAAATGAAAAGTGTCACCATGAAAAATGTCAAAAATAACAAATTTCAAGATGGCAAATGTCAAAGATGTCAAGTGACAAATGTCACAATGCTAAATGTCAAAACTGACAAATTTCAAGATGGCAAATGTCAAAGATGTCAAATGACAAATGTCACAATGCTAAATGTCAAAAATAAAAAGTGTCACCATGAAAAATGTCAAAAATGACAAATTTCAAGATGGCAAATGTCAAAACTGACTAATGTCACAATGCTAAATGTCAAAAATGAAAAGTGTCACCATGAAAAATGTCAAAAATGACAAATTTCAAAATGGCAAATGTCAAAGATGTCAAATGACAAATGTCACAATGCTAATTGTCAAAAATGAGAAGTTTCACCATAAAAAGTGTCAAAAATGACAAATTTCAAGATGGCAAATGTCTAAGATGTCAAATGACAAATGTCACAATGCTAAATGTCAAAAATGAAAAGTGTCACCATAAAAAATGTCAAAAATGACAAATTTCAAGATGGCAAATGTCAAAGATGTCAAATGACAAATGTCACAATGCTAAATGTCAAAAATGAAAAGTGTCACCATGAAAAATGTCAAAAATGACAAATTTCAAGATGGCACATATCAAAGATGTCAAATGACAAATGTCACAATGCTAAATGACAAAAATGAAACGTGTCACCATGAAAAATGTCAAAAATGACAAATTTCAAGATGGCAAATGTCAAAGATGTCAAATGACAAATGTCACAATGCTTAATGTCAAAAATGAAAAGTGTCACCATGAAAAATGTCAAAAATGACAAATTTCAAGATGGCAAATATCAAAGATGTCAAATGACAAATGTCACAATGCTAAATGTCAAAAATGGAAAGTGTCACAATGCTAAATGTCAAAAATGAAAAGTGTCACAATGCTAAATGTCAAAAATGACAAATTTCAAGATGGCAAATGTCAAAGATGTCAAATGACAAATGTCACAATGCTAAATAACAAAAATGACAAATTTTAAGATGGCAAATGTCTAAGATGTCAAATGACAAATGTCACAATGCTAAATGTCAAAAATGAAAAGTGTCACAATGAAAAATGTCAAAAATGACAAATTTCAAGATGGCAAATATCAAAACTGACAAATGTCACAATGCTAAATGTCAAAACTGATAAGAGTCACCATGAAAAATGTCAAAAATGACAAATTTCAAGATGGCAAATGTCTAAGATGTCAAATGACAAATGTCACAATGCTAAATGTCAAAAATGAAAAGTGTCACCATGAAAAATGTCAAAAATGACAAATTTTAAGATGGCAAATGTCAAAGATGTCAAATGACAAATGTCACAATGCTAAATGTCAAAAATGAAAAGTGTCACCATGAAAAATGTCAAAAATGACAAATTTCAAGATGGCAAATGTCAAAGATGTCAAATGACAAATGTCACAATGCTAAATGTCAAAAATGAAAAGTGTCACCATGAAAAATGTCAAAAATGACCAATTTCAAGATGGCAAATGTCAAAACTGACTAATGTCACAATGCTAAATGTCAAAAATGAAAAGTGTCACCATAAAAAATGTCAAAAATGACAAATTTCAAGATGGCAAATGTCTAAGATGTCAAATGACAAATGTCACAATGCTAAATGTCACAAATGAAAAGTGTCACCATGAAATATATCAAAAATGACAAATTTCAAGATGGCAAATGTCAAAGATGTCAAATGTCACAATGCTAAATGTCAAAAATGAAAGGTGTCACCATGAAAAATGTCAAAAATGACAAATTTCAAGATGGCAAATGTCTAAGATGTCAAATGACAAATGTCACAATGCTAAATGTCAAAAATGATAAGAGTCACCATGAAAAATGTAAAAAATGACAAATTTCAAGATGGCAAATGTCTAAGATGTCAAATGACAAATGTCACAATGCTAAATGTCAAAAATGAAAAGTGTCACCATGAAAAATGTCAAAAATAACAAATTTCAAGATGGCAAATATCAAAGATGTCAAATGACAAATGTCACAATGCTAAATGTCAAAAATGAAAAGTGTCAAAAATGACAAATTTCAAGATGGCAAATGTCTAAGATGTCAAATGACAAATGTCACAATGCTAAATGTCAAAAATGAAAAGTGTCACCATGAAAAATGTCAAAAATGACAAATTTCAAGATGGCAAATGTCAAAGATGTCAAATGACAAATGTCACAATGCTAAATGTCAAAAATGAAAAGTGTCACCATGAAAAATGTCAAAAATGACAAATTTCAAGATGGCAAATGTCAAAGATGTCAAATGACAAATGTCACAATGCTAAATGTCAAAAATGAAAAGTGTCACCATGAAAAATGTCAAAAATGACCAATTTCAAGATGGCAAATGTCAAAACTGACTAATGTCACAATGCTAAATGTCAAAAATGAAAAGTGTCACCATAAAAAATGTCAAAAATGACAAATTTCAAGATGGCAAATGTCTAAGATGTCAAATGTCAAATGTCACAATGCTAAATGTCACAAATGAAAAGTGTCACCATGAAAAATATCAAAAATGACAAATTTCAAGATGGCAAATGTCAAAGATGTCAAATGTCACAATGCTAAATGTCAAAAATGAAAGGTGTCACCATGAAAAATGTCAAAAATGACAAATTTCAAGATGGCAAATGTCAAAGATGTCAAATGACAAATGTCACAATGCTAAATGTCAAAAATGAAAAGTGTCACCATGAAAAATGTCAAAAATGACAAATTTCAAGATGGCAAATATCAAAGATGTCAAATGACAAATGTCACAATGCTAAATGTCAAAAATGAAAAGTGTCACAATACTAAATGTCAAAAATAAAAAGTGTCACAATGCTAAATGTCAAAAATGACAAATTTCAAGATGGCAAATGTCAAAGATGTCAAATGACAAATGTCACAATGCTAAATGTCAAAAATGACAAATTTCAAGATGGCAAATGTCAAAGATGTCAAATGACAAATGTCACAATGCTAAATGTCAAAAATGAAAAGTGTCACCATGAAAAATGTCAAAAATGACAAATTTCAAGATGGCAAATGTCAAAACTGACAAATGTCACAATGCTAAATGTCAAAAATGAAAAGTGTCACCATGAAAAATGTCAAAAATAACAAATTTCAAGATGGCAAATGTCAAAGATGTCAAATGACAAATGTCACAATGCTAAATGTCAAAACTGACAAATTTTAAGATGGCAAATGTCAAAGATGTCAAATGACAAATGTCACAATGCTAAATGTCAAAAATGAAAAGTGTCACCATGAAAAATGTCAAAAATGACAAATTTTAAGATGGCAAATGTCAAAGATGTCAAATGACAAATGTCACAATGCTAAATGTCACAAATGAAAAGTGTCACCATGAAAAATATCAAAAATGACAAATTTCAAGATGGCAAATGTCAAAGATGTCAAATGTCACAATGCTAAATGTCAAAAATGAAAGGTGTCACCATGAAAAATGTCAAAAATGACAAATTTCAAGATGGCAAATGTCAAAGATGTCAAATGACAAATGTCACAATGCTAAATGTCAAAAATGAAAAGTGTCACCATGAAAAATGTCAAAAATGACAAATTTCAAGATGGCAAATATCAAAGATGTCAAATGACAAATGTCACAATGCTAAATGTCAAAAATGAAAAGTGTCACAATACTAAATGTCAAAAATAAAAAGTGTCACAATGCTAAATGTCAAAAATGACAAATTTCAAGATGGCAAATGTCAAAGATGTCAAATGACAAATGTCACAATGCTAAATGTCAAAAATGACAAATTTCAAGATGGCAAATGTCAAAGATGTCAAATGACAAATGTCACAATGCTAAATGTCAAAAATGAAAAGTGTCACCATGAAAAATGTCAAAAATGACAAATTTCAAGATGGCAAATGTCAAAACTGACAAATGTCACAATGCTAAATGTCAAAAATGAAAAGTGTCACCATGAAAAATGTCAAAAATAACAAATTTCAAGATGGCAAATGTCAAAGATGTCAAATGACAAATGTCAAAATGCTAAATGTCAAAACTGACAAATTTTAAGATGGCAAATGTCAAAGATGTCAAATGACAAATGTCACAATGCTAAATGTCAAAAATGAAAAGTGTCACCATGAAAAATGTCAAAAATGACAAATTTTAAGATGGCAAATGTCAAAGATGTCAAATGACAAATGTCACAATGCTAAATGTCAAAAATGATAAGTGTCACCATGAAAAATGTCAAAAATAACAAATTTCAAGATGGCAAATGTCAAAGATGTCAAATGACAAATGTCACAATGCTAATTGTCAAAAATGAGAAGTTTCACCATAAAAAGTGTCAAAAATGACAAATTTCAAGATGGCAAATGTCTAAGATGTCAAATGACAAATGTCACAATGCTAAATGTCAAAAATGAAAAGTGTCACCATAAAAAATGTCAAAAATGACAAATTTCAAGATGGCAAATGTCAAAGATGTCAAATGACAAATGTCACAATGCTAAATGTCAAAAATGAAAAGTGTCACCATGAAAAATGTCAAAAATGACAAATTTCAAGATGGCACATGTCAAAGATGTCAAATGACAAATGTCACAATGCTAAATGACAAAAATGAAAAGTGTCACCATGAAAAATGTCAAAAATGACAAATTTCAAGACGGCAAATGTCAAAGATGTCAAATGACAAATGTCACAATGCTTAATGTCAAAAATGAAAAGTGTCACCATGAAAAATGTCAAAAATGACAAATTTCAAGATGGCAAATATCAAAGATGTCAAATGACAAATGTCACAATGCTAAATGTCAAAAATGGAAAGTGTCACAATGCTAAATGTCAAAAATGATAAGAGTCACCATGAAAAATGTAAAAAATGACAAATTTCAAGATGGCAAATGTCTAAGATGTCAAATGACAAATGTCACAATGCTAAATGTCAAAAATGAAAAGTGTCACCATGAAAAATGTCAAAAAGAACAAATTTCAAGATGGCAAATATCAAAGATGTCAAATGACAAATGTCACAATGCTAAATGTCAAAAATGAAAAGTGTCAAAAATGACAAATTTCAAGATGGCAAATGTCTAAGATGTCAAATGACAAATGTCACAATGCTAAATGTCAAAAATGAAAAGTGTCACCATGAAAAATGTCAAAAATGACAAATTTCAAGATGGCAAATGTCAAAGATGTCAAATGACAAATGTCACAATGTTAAATGTCAAAAATGAAAAGTGTCACCATGAAAAATGTCAAAAATGACAAATTTCAAGATGGCAAATGTCAAAGATGTCAAATGACAAATGTCACAATGCTAAATGTCAAAAATGAAAAGTGTCACCATGAAAAATGTCAAAAATGACCAATTTCAAGATGGCAAATGTCAAAACTGACTAATGTCACAATGCTAAATGTCAAAAATGAAAAGTGTCACCATAAAAAATGTCAAAAATGACAAATTTCAAGATGGCAAATGTCTAAGATGTCAAATGACAAATGTCACAATGCTAAATGTCACAAATGAAAAGTGTCACCATGAAAAATATCAAAAATGACAAATTTCAAGATG
The DNA here is from genome assembly GCA_964028335.1 of Altica lythri. NCBI lineage: Eukaryota > Metazoa > Arthropoda > Insecta > Coleoptera > Chrysomelidae > Altica > Altica lythri. The sequence continues at coordinate 40,344,781 of OZ034800.1, read as the reverse complement.
GCGAATGTCAAAGATGTCAAATGTCACAATGCTAAATGTCAAAAATGAAAGGTGTCACCATGAAAAATGTCAAAAATGACAAATTTCAAGATGGCAAATGTCAAAGATGTCAAATGACAAATGTCACAATGCTAAATGTCAAAAATGAAAAGTGTCACCATGAAAAATGTCAAAAATGACAAATTTCAAGATGGCAAATATCAAAGATGTCAAATGACAAATGTCACAATGCTAAATGTCAAAAATGAAAAGTGTCACAATACTAAATGTCAAAAATAAAAAGTGTCACAATGCTAAATGTCAAAAATGACAAATTTCAAGATGGCAAATGTCAAAGATGTCAAATGACAAATGTCACAATGCTAAATGTCAAAAATGACAAATTTCAAGATAGCAAATGTCAAAGATGTCAAATGACAAATGTCACAATGCTAAATGTCAAAAATAAAAAGTGTCACCATGAAAAATGTCAAAAATGACAAATTTCAAGATGGCAAATGTCAAAACTGACAAATGTCACAATGCTAAATGTCAAAAATGAAAAGTGTCACCATGAAAAATGTCAAAAATAACAAATTTCAAGATGGCAAATGTCAAAGATGTCAAATGACAAATGTCACAATGCTTAATGTCAAAACTGACAAATTTTAAGATGGCAAATGTCAAAGATGTCAAATGACAAATGTCACAATGCTAAATGTCAAAAATGAAAAGTGTCACCATGAAAAATGTCAAAAATGACAAATTTTAAGATGGCAAATGTCAAAGATGTCAAATGACAAATGTCACAATGCTAAATGTCAAAAATGATAAGTGTCACCATGAAAAATGTCAAAAATAACAAATTTCAAGATGGCAAATGTCAAAGATGTCAAATGACAAATGTCACAATGCTAAATGTCAAAAATGACAAATTTCAAGATGGCAAATGTCAAAGATGTCAAATGACAAATGTCACAATGCTAAATGTCAAAAATGAAAAGTGTCAAAATGAAAAATGTCAAAAATGACAAATTTCAAGATGGCAAATGTCAAAACTGACAAACGTCGCAATGCTAAATGTCAAAAATGAAAAGTGTCACCATGAAAAATGTCAAAAATAACAAATTTCAAGATGGCAAATGTCAAAGATGTCAAGTGACAAATGTCACAATGCTAAATGTCAAAACTGACAAATTTCAAGATGGCAAATGTCAAAGATGTCAAATGACAAATGTCACAATGCTAAATGTCAAAAATAAAAAGTGTCACCATGAAAAATGTCAAAAATGACAAATTTCAAGATGGCAAATGTCAAAACTGACTAATGTCACAATGCTAAATGTCAAAAATGAAAAGTGTCACCATGAAAAATGTCAAAAATGACAAATTTCAAAATGGCAAATGTCAAAGATGTCAAATGACAAATGTCACAATGCTAATTGTCAAAAATGAGAAGTTTCACCATAAAAAGTGTCAAAAATGACAAATTTCAAGATGGCAAATGTCTAAGATGTCAAATGACAAATGTCACAATGCTAAATGTCAAAAATGAAAAGTGTCACCATAAAAAATGTCAAAAATGACAAATTTCAAGATGGCAAATGTCAAAGATGTCAAATGACAAATGTCACAATGCTAAATGTCAAAAATGAAAAGTGTCACCATGAAAAATGTCAAAAATGACAAATTTCAAGATGGCACATATCAAAGATGTCAAATGACAAATGTCACAATGCTAAATGACAAAAATGAAAAGTGTCACCATGAAAAATGTCAAAAATGACAAATTTCAAGATGGCAAATGTCAAAGATGTCAAATGACAAATGTCACAATGCTTAATGTCAAAAATGAAAAGTGTCACCATGAAAAATGTCAAAAATGACAAATTTCAAGATGGCAAATATCAAAGATGTCAAATGACAAATGTCACAATGCTAAATGTCAAAAATGGAAAGTGTCACAATGCTAAATGTCAAAAATGAAAAGTGTCACAATGCTAAATGTCAAAAATGACAAATTTCAAGATGGCAAATGTCAAAGATGTCAAATGACAAATGTCACAATGCTAAATAACAAAAATGACAAATTTTAAGATGGCAAATGTCTAAGATGTCAAATGACAAATCTCACAATGCTAAATGTCAAAAATGAAAAGTGTCACAATGAAAAATGTCAAAAATGACAAATTTCAAGATGGCAAATATCAAAACTGACAAATGTCACAATGCTAAATGTCAAAACTGATAAGAGTCACCATGAAAAATGTCAAAAATGACAAATTTCAAGATGGCAAATGTCTAAGATGTCAAATGACAAATGTCACAATGCTAAATGTCAAAAATGAAAAGTGTCACCATGAAAAATGTCAAAAATGACAAATTTTAAGATGGCAAATGTCAAAGATGTCAAATGACAAATGTCACAATGCTAAATGTCAAAAATGAAAAGTGTCAAAAATGACAAATTTTAAGATGGCAAATGTCTAAGATGTCAAATGACAAATGTCACAATGCTAAATGTCAAAAATGAAAAGTGTCACCATGAAAAATGTCAAAAATGACAAATTTCAAGATGGCAAATGTCAAAGATGTCAAATGACAAATGTCACAATGCTAAATGTCAAAAATGAAAAGTGTCACCATGAAAAATGTCAAAAATGAAAAATTTCAAGATGGCAAATGTCAAAGATGTCAAATGACAAATGTCACAATGCTAAATGTCAAAAATGAAAAGTGTCACCATGAAAAATGTCAAAAATGACAAATTTCAAGATGGCAAATGTCAAAACTGACTAATGTCACAATGCTAAATGTCAAAAATGAAAAGTGTCACCATGAAAAATGTCAAAAATTACAAATTTCAAAATGGCAAATGTCAAAGATGTCAAATGACAAATGTCACAATGCTAAATGTCAAAAATGAAAAGTGTCACCATGAAAAAAGTCAAAAATGACAAATTTCAAGATGGCAAATGTCTAAGATGTCAAATGACAAATGTCACCTTGCTAAATGTCAAAAATGACAAATTTCAAGATGGCAAATGTCAAAGATGTCAAATGACAAATGTCACAATGCTAAATTTCAAAAATGAAAAGTGTCACCATGAAAAATGTCAAAAATAACAAATTTCAAGATGGCAAATGTCAAAGAAGTCAAATGACAAATGTCACAATGCTAAATGTCAAAAATGACAAATTTCAAGATGGCAAATGTCAAAGATGTCAAATGACAAATGTCACAATGCTAAATGTCAAAAATGAAAAGTGTCAAAAATGACAAATTTTAAGATGGCAAATGTCTAAGATGTCAAATGACAAATGTCACAATGCTAAATGTCAAAAATGAAAAGTGTCACAATGAAAAATGTCAAAAATGACAAATTTCAAGATGGCAAATGTCAAAGATGTCAAATGACAAATGTCAAAAATGAAAAGTGTCACCATGAAAAATGTCAAAAATGACAAATTTCAAGATGGCAAATGTCAAAGATGTCAAATGACAAATGTCACAATGCTAAATGTCAAAAATGAAAAGTGTCACCATTAAAAGTGTCAAAAATGACAAATTTCAAGATGGCAAATGCCAAAGATGTCAAATGACAAATGTCACAATGCTAAATGTCAAAAATGAAAAATGTCACCATGAACAATGTCAAAAATGACAAATTTCAAGATGGCAAATGTCAAAACTGACTAATGTCACAATGCTAAATGTTAAAAATGAAAAGTGTCGCCATGAAAAATGTCAAAAATGCCAAATTTCAAAATGGCAAATGTCAAAGATGTCAAATGACAAATGTCACAATGCTAAATGTCAAAAATGAAAAGTGTCACCATTAAAAGTGTCAAAAATGACAAATTTCAAGATGGCAAATGTCACAGATGTCAAATGACAAATGTCACAATGCTAAATGTCAAAAATGAAAAGTGTCACCATGAAAAATGTCAAAAATGACAAATTTCAAGATGGCAAATGTCAAAGATGTCAAATGACAAATGTCACAATGCTAAATGTCAAAAATGAAAAGTGTCACCATGAAAAATGTCAAAAATGACAAATTTCAAGATGGCAAATGTCAAAGATGTCAAATGACAAATGTCACAATGCTAAATGTCAAAAATGAAAATTGTCAAAAATGACAAATTTCAAGATGGCAAATGTCTAAGATGTCAAATGACAAATGTCACAATGCTAAATGTCAAAAATGAAAAGTGTCACCATGAAAAATGCCAAAAATGACAAATTTCAAGATGGCAAATGTCAAAGATGTTAAATGACAAATGCCACAATGCTAAATGTCAAAAATAAAAACTGTCACCATGAAAAATGTCAAAAATGACAAATTTCAAGATAGCAAATGTCAAAACTGACAAATGTCACAATGCTAAATGTCAAAAATGAAAAGTGTCATAATGAAAAATGTCAAAAATAACAAATTTCAAGATGGCAAATGTCAAAGATGTCAAATGACAAATGTCACAATGCTAAATGTCAAAAATGAAAAGTGTCACCATGAAAAATGTCAAAAATGACAAATTTCAAGATGGCAAATGTCAAAGATGTCAAATGACAAATGTCACAATGCTAAATGTCAAAAATAAAAACTGTCACCATGAAAAATGTCAAAAATGACAAATTTCAAGATGGCAAATGTCAAAACTGACAAATGTCACAATGCTAAATGTCAAAATTGAAAAGTGTCACCATGAAAAATGTCAAAAATGACAAATTTCAAGATGGCAAATGTCAAAACTGACAAACGTCACAATGCTAAATGTCAAAAATGAAAAGTGTCACCATGAAAAATGTCAAAAATAACAAATTTCAAGATGGCAAATGTCAAAGTTGTCAAGTGAAAAATGTCACAATGCAAAATGTCAAAACTGACAAATTTCAAGATGGCAAACGTCAAAGATGTCAAATGACAAATGTCACAATGCTAAATGTCAAAAATGAAAAGTGTCACCATGAAAAATGTCAAAAATAACAAATTTCAAGATGGCAAATGTAAAAGATGTCAAATGAAAAATGTCACAATGCTAAATGTCAAAAATGATAAGTGTCACCATGAAAAATGTCAAAAATAACAAATTTCAAGATGGCAAATGTCAAAGATGTCAAATGACAAATGTCACAATGCTAAATGTCAAAAATGACAAATTTTAAGATGGCAAATGTCAAAGATGTCAAATGACAACGGTCACAATGCTAAATGTCAAAAATGAAAAGTGTCACCATGAAAAATGTCAAAAATAACAAATTTCAAGATGGCAAATGTCAAAGATGTCAAATGACAAATGTCACAATGCTAAATGTCAAAAATGAAAAGTGTCACCATGAAAAATGTCAAAAATGACAAATTTCAAGATGGCAAATGTCAAAGATGTCAAATGACAAATGTCACAATGCTAAATGTCAAAAATGAAAAGTGTCACCATGAAAAATGTCAAAAATGACAAATTTCAAGATGGCAAATGTCAAAGATGTCAAATGACAAATGTCACAATGCTAAATGTCAAAAATGAAAATTGTCAAAAATGACAAATTTCAAGATGGCAAATGTCTAAGATGTCAAATGACAAATGTCACAATGCTAAATGTCAAAAATGAAAAGTGTCACCATGAAAAATGCCAAAAATGACAAATTTCAAGATGGCAAATGTCAAAGATGTTAAATGACAAATGCCACAATGCTAAATGTCAAAAATAAAAACTGTCACCATGAAAAATGTCAAAAATGACAAATTTCAAGATAGCAAATGTCAAAACTGACAAATGTCACAATGCTAAATGTCAAAAATGAAAAGTGTCATAATGAAAAATGTCAAAAATAACAAATTTCAAGATGGCAAATGTCAAAGATGTCAAATGACAAATGTCACAATGCTAAATGTCAAAAATGAAAAGTGTCACCATGAAAAATGTCAAAAATGACAAATTTCAAGATGGCAAATGTCAAAGATGTCAAATGACAAATGTCACAATGCTAAATGTCAAAAATAAAAACTGTCACCATGAAAAATGTCAAAAATGACAAATTTCAAGATGGCAAATGTCAAAACTGACAAATGTCACAATGCTAAATGTCAAAATTGAAAAGTGTCACCATGAAAAATGTCAAAAATGACAAATTTCAAGATGGCAAATGTCAAAACTGACAAACGTCACAATGCTAAATGTCAAAAATGAAAAGTGTCACCATGAAAAATGTCAAAAATAACAAATTTCAAGATGGCAAATGTCAAAGTTGTCAAGTGAAAAATGTCACAATGCAAAATGTCAAAACTGACAAATTTCAAGATGGCAAACGTCAAAGATGTCAAATGACAAATGTCACAATGCTAAATGTCAAAAATGAAAAGTGTCACCATGAAAAATGTCAAAAATAACAAATTTCAAGATGGCAAATGTAAAAGATGTCAAATGAAAAATGTCACAATGCTAAATGTCAAAAATGATAAGTGTCACCATGAAAAATGTCAAAAATAACAAATTTCAAGATGGCAAATGTCAAAGATGTCAAATGACAAATGTCACAATGCTAAATGTCAAAAATGACAAATTTTAAGATGGCAAATGTCAAAGATGTCAAATGACAACGGTCACAATGCTAAATGTCAAAAATGAAAAGTGTCACCATGAAAAATGTCAAAAATAACAAATTTCAAGATGGCAAATGTCAAAGATGTCAAATGACAAATGTCACAATGCTAAATGTCAAAAATGAAAAGTGTCACCATGAAAAATGTCAAAAATGACAAATTTCAAGATGGCAAATGTCAAAGATGTCAAATGACAAATGTCACAATGCTAAATGTCAAAAATGAAAAGTGTCACTATGAACAATGTCAAAAATGACAAATTTCAAGATAGCAAATGTCAAAACTGACTAATGTCACAATGCTAAATGTTAAAAATGAAAAGTGTCACCATGAAAAATGTCAAAAATGCCAAATTTCAAAATGGCAAATGTCAAAGATGTCAAATGACAAATGTCACAATGCTAAATGTCAAAAATGAAAAGTGTCACCATTAAAAGTGTCAAAAATGACAAATTTCAAGATGGCAAATGTCAAAGATGTCAAATGACAAATGTCACAATGCTAAATGTCAAAAATGAAAAGTGTCACCATGAAAAATGTCAAAAATGACAAATTTCAAGATGGCAAATGTCAAAGATGTCAAATGACAAATGTCACAATGCTAAATGTCAAAAATGAAAAGTGTCACCATGAAAAATGTCAAAAATGACAAATTTCAAGATGGCAAATGTCAAAGATGTCAAATGACAAATGTCACAATGCTAAATGTCAAAAATGAAAAGTGTCACCATGAAAAATGTCAAAAATGACAAATTTCAAGATAGCAAATATCAAAGATGTCAAATGACAAATGTCACAATGCTAAATGTTAAAAATGAAAAGTGTCACAATGCTAAATGTCAAAAATGAAAAGTGTCACAATGCTAAATGTCAAAAATGACAAATTTCAAGATGGCAAATGTCAAAGATGTCAAATGACAAATGTCACAATGCTAAATGTCAAAAATGACAAATTTCAAGATTGCAAATGTCAAAGATGTCAAATGACAAATGTCACAATGCTAAATGTCAAAAATGAAAAGTGTCACCATGAAAAATGTCATAAATGACAAATTTCAAGATGGCAAATGTCAAAACTGACAAACATCACAATGCTAAATGTCAAAAATGAAAAGTGTCACCATGAAAAATGTCAAAAATAACAAATTTTAAGATGGCAAATGTCAAAGATGTCAAGTGACAAATGTCACAATGCTAAATGTCAAAACTGACAAATTTCAGGATGGCAAATGTCAAAGATGTCAAATGACAAATGTCACAATGCTAAATGTCAAAAATGAAAAGTGTCACCATGAAAAATGCCAAAAATGACAAATTTCAAGATGGCAAATATCAAAGATGTCAAATGACAAATGTCACAATGCTAAATGTCAAAAATAAAAAGTGTCACAATGCTAAATGTCAAAAATGAAAAGTGTCACAATGCTAAATGTCAAAAATGACAAATTTCAAGATGGCAAATGTCAAAGATGTCAAATGACAAATGTCACAATGCTAAATGTCAAAAATGACAAATTTCAAAATGGCAAATGTCAAAGATGTCAAATGACAAATGTCACAATGCTAAATGTCAAAAATGAAAAGTGTCACCATGAAAAATGTCAAAAATGACAAATTTCAAGATGGCAAATGTCAAAACTGATAAACGTCACAATGCTAAATGTCAAAAATGAAAAGTGTCAAAATGAAAAATGTCAAAAATAACAAATTTCAAGATGGCAAATGTCAAAGATGTCAAGTGACAAATGTCACAATGCTAAAGGTCAAAACTGACAAATTTCAAGATGGCAAATGTCAAAGATGTCAAATGACAAATGTCACAATGCTAAATGTCAAAAATGAAAAGTGTCACCATGAAAAATGTCAAAAATGACAAATTTCAAGATGGCAAATGTCAAAACTGACTAATGTCACAATGCTAAATGTCAAAAATGAAAAGTGTCACCATGAAAAATGTCAAAAATGACAAATTTCAAAATGGCAAATGTCAAAGATGTCAAATGACAAATGTTACAATGCTAAATGTCAAAAATATAAAGTGTCACCATGAAAAGTGTCAAAAATGACAAATTTCAAGATGGCAAATGTCTAAGATGTCAAATGACAAATGTCACCATGCTAAATGTCAAAAATGAAAAGTGTCACCATGAAAAATGTCAAAAATGAAAAATTTTAAGATGGCAAATGTCAAAGATGTCAAATGACAAATGTCACAATGCTAAATGTCAAAAATGAAAAGTGTCACCATGAAAAATGTCAAAAATGACAAATTTCAAGATGGCAAATGTCAAAGATGTCAAATGACAAATGTCACAATGCTAAATAACAAAAAAAACAAATTTCAAGATGGCAAATGTCAAAGATGTCAAATGACAAATGTCACAATGCTAAATGTCAAAAATGAAAAGTGTCACCATGAAAAATGTCAAAAATGACAAATTTCAAGATGGCAAATATCAAAACTGACAAATATCACAATGCTAAATGTCAAAAATGATAAGAGTCACCATAAAAAATGTAAAAAATGACAAATTTCAAGATGGCAAATGTCTAAGATGTCAAATGACAAATGTCACAATGCTAAATGTCAAAAATGAAAAGTGTCACCATGAAAAATGTCAAAAATGACAAATTTCAAGATGGCAAATATCAAAGATGTCAAATGACAAATGTCACAATGCTAAATGTCAAAAATGAAAAATTTTAAGATGGCAAATGTCTAAGATGTCAAATGACAAATGTCACAATGCTAAATGTCAAAAATGAAAAGTGTCACCATGAAAAATGTCAAAACTGACAAATTTCAGGATGGCAAATGTCAAAGATGTCAAATGACAAATGTCACAATGCTAAATGTCAAAAATGAAAAGTGTCACCATGAAAAATGCCAAAAATGACAAATTTCAAGATGGCAAATATCAAAGATGTCAAATGACAAATGTCACAATGCTAAATGTCAAAAATAAAAAGTGTCACAATGCTAAATGTCAAAAATGAAAAGTGTCACAATGCTAAATGTCAAAAATGACAAATTTCAAGATGGCAAATGTCAAAGATGTCAAATGACAAATGTCACAATGCTAAATGTCAAAAATGACAAATTTCAAAATGGCAAATGTCAAAGATGTCAAATGACAAATGTCACAATGCTAAATGTCAAAAATGAAAAGTGTCACCATGAAAAATGTCAAAAATGACAAATTTCAAGATGGCAAATGTCAAAACTGATAAACGTCACAATGCTAAATGTCAAAAATGAAAAGTGTCAAAATGAAAAATGTCAAAAATAACAAATTTCAAGATGGCAAATGTCAAAGATGTCAAGTGACAAATGTCACAATGCTAAAGGTCAAAACTGACAAATTTCAAGATGGCAAATGTCAAAGATGTCAAATGACAAATGTCACAATGCTAAATGTCAAAAATGAAAAGTGTCACCATGAAAAATGTCAAAAATGACAAATTTCAAGATGGCAAATGTCAAAACTGACTAATGTCACAATGCTAAATGTCAAAAATGAAAAGTGTCACCATGAAAAATGTCAAAAATGACAAATTTCAAAATGGCAAATGTCAAAGATGTCAAATGACAAATGTTACAATGCTAAATGTCAAAAATATAAAGTGTCACCATGAAAAGTGTCAAAAATGACAAATTTCAAGATGGCAAATGTCTAAGATGTCAAATGACAAATGTCACCATGCTAAATGTCAAAAATGAAAAGTGTCACCATGAAAAATGTCAAAAATGAAAAATTTTAAGATGGCAAATGTCAAAGATGTCAAATGACAAATGTCACAATGCTAAATGTCAAAAATGAAAAGTGTCACCATGAAAAATGTCAAAAATGACAAATTTCAAGATGGCAAATGTCAAAGATGTCAAATGACAAATGTCACAATGCTAAATAACAAAAAAAACAAATTTCAAGATGGCAAATGTCAAAGATGTCAAATGACAAATGTCACAATGCTAAATGTCAAAAATGAAAAGTGTCACCATGAAAAATGTCAAAAATGACAAATTTCAAGATGGCAAATATCAAAACTGACAAATATCACAATGCTAAATGTCAAAAATGATAAGAGTCACCATGAAAAATGTAAAAAATGACAAATTTCAAGATGGCAAATGTCTAAGATGTCAAATGACAAATGTCACAATGCTAAATGTCAAAAATGAAAAGTGTCACCATGAAAAATGTCAAAAATGACAAATTTCAAGATGGCAAATATCAAAGATGTCAAATGACAAATGTCACAATGCTAAATGTCAAAAATGACAAATTTTAAGATGGCAAATGTCTAAGATGTCAAATGACAAATGTCACAATGCTAAATGTCAAAAATGAAAAGTGTCACCATGAAAAATGTCAAAAATGACAAATTTCAAGATGGCAAATGTCAAAGATGTCAAATGACAAATGTCACAATGCTAAATGTCAAAAATGAAAAGTGTCACCATGAAAAATGTCAAAAATGACAAATTTCAAGATGGCAAATGTCAAAGATGTCAAATGACAAATGTCACAATGCTAAATGTCAAAAATGAAAAGTGTCACCATGAAAAATGTCAAAAATGACAAATTTCAAGATGGCAAATATCAAAGATGTCAAATGACAAATGTCACAATGCTAAATGTCAAAAATGGAAAGTGTCACAATGCTAAATGTCAAAAATGAAAAGTGTCACAATGCTAAATGTCAAAAATGACAAATTTCAAGATGGCAAATGTCAAAGATGTCAAATGACAAATGTCACAATGCTAAATAACAAAAATGACAAATTTCAAGATGGCAAATGTCAAAGATGTCAAATGACAAATGTCGCAATGCTAAATGTCAAAAATGAAAAGTGTCACCATGAAAAATGTCAAAAATGACAAATTTCAAGATGGCAAATATCAAAACTGACAAATATCACAATGCTAAATGTCAAAAATGATAAGAGTCACCATGAAAAATGTAAAAAATGACAAATTTCAAGATGGCAAATGTCTAAGATGTCAAATGACAAACGTCACAATGCTAAATGTCAAAAATGAAAAGTGTCACCATGAAAAATGTCAAAAATGACAAATTTCAAGATGGCAAATTTTAAAGATGTCAAATGACAAATGTCACAATGCTAAATGTCAAAAATGAAAAGTGTCAAAAATGACAAATTTTAAGATGGCAAATGTCTAAGATGTCAAATGACAAATGTCACAATGCTAAATGTCAAAAATGAAAAGTGTCACCATGAAAAATGTCAAAAATGACAAATTTCAAGATGGCAAATGTCAAAGATGTCAAATGACAAATGTCACAATGCTAAATGTCAAAAATGAAAAGTGTCACCATGAAAAATGTCAAAAATGACAAATTTTAAGATGGCAAATGTCAAAGATGTCAAATGACAAATGTCACAATGCTAAATGTCAAAAATGAAAAGTGTCACCATGAAAAATGTCAAAAATGACCAATTTCAAGATGGCAAATGTCAAAACTGACTAATGTCACAATGCTAAATGTCAAAAATGAAAAGTGTCACCATAAAAAATGTCAAAAATGACAAATTTCAAAATGGCAAATGTCAAAGATGTCAAATGACAAATGTCACAATGCTAAATGTCAAAAATGAAAAGTGTCACCATGAAAAATGTCAAAAATGACAAATTTCAAGATGGCAAATGTCAAAGATGTCAAATGACAAATGTCACAATGCTAAATGTCAAAAATGAAAAGTGTCACCATGAAAAATGTCAAAAATGACAAATTTTAAGATGGCAAATGTCAAAGATGTCAAATGACAAATGTCACAATGCTAAATGTCAAAAATGAAAAGTGTCACCATGAAAAATGTCAAAAATGACCAATTTCAAGATGGCAAATGTCAAAACTGACTAATGTCACAATGCTAAATGTCAAAAATGAAAAGTGTCACCATAAAAAATGTCAAAAATGACAAATTTCAAAATGGCAAATGTCAAAGATGTCAAATGACAAATGTCACAATGCTAAATGTCAAAAATGAAAAGTGTCACCATGAAAAATGTCAAAAATGACAAATTTCAAGATGGCAAATGTCAAAGATGTCAAATGACAAATGTCACAATGCTAAATGTCAAAAATGAAAAGTGTCACCATGAAAAATGTCAAAAATGACAAATTTCAAGATAGCAAATGTCAAAGATGTCAAATGACAAATGTCACAATGCTAAATGTCAAAAATGAAAAGTGTCACCATGAAAAATGTCAAAAATGACAAATTTCAAGATGGCAAATATCAAAGATGTCAAATGACAAATGTCACAATGCTAAATGTCAAAAATAAAAACTGTCACCATGAAAAATGTCAAAAATGACAAATTTCAAGATGGCAAATGTCAAAACTGACAAACGTCACAATGCTAAATGTCAAAAATGAAAAGTGTCATCATGAAAAATGTCAAAAATAACAAATTTCAAGATGGCAAATGTCAAAGATGTCAAGTGACAAATGTCACAATGCTAAATGTCAAAACTGACAAATTTCAAGATGGCAAACTTTAAAGATGTCAAATGACAAATGTCACAATGCTAAATGTCAAAAATGAAAAGTGTCACCATGAAAAATGTCAAAAATGACAAATTTCAAGATGGCAAATGTCAAAGATGTCAAATGACAAATGTCACAATGCTAAATGTCAAAAATGATAAGTGTCACCATGAAAAATGTTAAAAATATCAAATTTCAAAATGGCAAATGTCAAAGATGTCAAATGACAAATGTCACAATGCTAAATGTCAAAAATGACAAATTTTAAGATGGCAAATGTCAAAGATGTCAAATGACAACTATCACAATGCTAAATGTCAAAAATGAAAAGTGTCACCATGAAAAATGTCAAAAATAACAAATTTCAAGATGGCAAATGTCAAAGATGTCAAATGACAAATATCACAATGCTAAATGTCAAAAATGACAAATTTCAAGATGGCAAATGTCAAAGATGTCAAATGTCACAATGCTAAATGTCAAAAATGAAAAGTGTCAACATGAAAAATGTCAAAAATGACAAATTTCAAGATGGCAAATGTCAAAGATGTCAAATGACAAATGTCACAATGCTAAATGTCAAAAATGAAAAGTGTCACCATGAAAAATGTCAAAAATGACAAATTTCAAGATGGCAAATGTCAAAGATGTCAAATGACAAATGTCACAATGCTAAATGTCAAAAATGAAAAGCGTCACCATGAAAAATGTCAAAAATGACAAATTTCAAGATGGCAAATGTCAAAGATGTCAAATGACAAATGTCACAATGCTAAATGTCAAAAATGAAAATTGTCAAAAATGACAAATTTCAAGATGGCAAATGTCTAAGATGTCAAATGACAAATGTCACAATGCTAAATGTCAAAAATGAAAAGTGTCACCATGAAAAATGTCAAAAATGACAAATTTCAAGATGGCAAATGTCAAAGATGTTAAATGACAAATGTCACAATGCTAAATGTTAAAAATAAAAACTGTCACCATGAAAAATGTCAAAAATGACAAATTTCAAGATAGCAAATGTCAAAACTGACAAATGTCACAATGCTAAATGTCAAAAATGAAAAGTGTCATAATGAAAAATGTCAAAAATAACAAATTTCAAGATGGCAAATGTCAAAGATGTCAAATGACAAATGTCACAATGCTAAATGTCAAAAATGAAAAGTGTCACCATGAAAAATGTCAAAAATGACAAATTTCAAGATGGCAAATGTCAAAGATGTCAAATGACAAATGTCACAATGCTAAATGTCAAAAATAAAAACTGTCACCAAGAAAAATGTCAAAAATGACAAATTTTAAGATGGCAAATATCAAAACTGACAAATGTCACAATGCTAAATGTCAAAATTGAAAAGTGTCACCATGAAAAATGTCAAAAATGACAAATTTCAAGATGGCAAATGTCAAAACTGACAAACGTCACAATGCTAAATGTCAAAAATGAAAAGTGTCACCATGAAAAATGTCAAAAATAACAAATTTCAAGATGGCAAATGTCAAAGATGTCAAGTGAAAAATGTCACAATGCTAAATGTCAAAACTGACAAATTTCAAGATGGCAAACGTCAAAGATGTCAAATGACAAATGTCACAATGCTAAATGTCAAAAATGAAAAGTGTCACCATGAAAAATGTCAAAAATAACAAATTTCAAGATGGCAAATGTCAAAGATGTCAAATGACAAATGTCACAATGCTAAATGTCAAAAATGATAAGTGTCACCATGAAAAATGTCAAAAATAACAAATTTCAAGATGGCAAATGTCAAAGATGTCAAATGACAAATGTCACAATGCTAAATGTCAAAAATGACAAATTTTAAGATGGCAAATGTCAAAGATGTCAAATGACAACTGTCACAATGCTAAATGTCAAAAATAAAAAGTGTCACCATGAAAAATGTCAAAAATAACAAATTTCAAGATGGCAAATGTCAAAGATGTTAAATGACAAATGTCACAATACTAAATGTCAAAAATGACAAATTTCAAGATGGCAAATGTCAAAGATGTCAAATGTCACAATGCTAAATGTCAAAAATGAAAAGTGTCACCATGAAAAATGTCAAAAATGACAAATTTCAAGATGGCAAATGTCAAAGATGTCAAATGACAAATGTCACAAAGCTTAATGTCAAAAATGAAAAGTGTCACCATGAAAAATGTCAAAAATGACAAATTTCAAGATGGCAAATGTCAAAGATGTCAAATGACAAATGTCACAATGCTAAATGTCAAAAATGAAAAGTGTCACCATGAAAATTGTCAAAAATGACAAATTTCAAGATGGCAAATGTCAAAACTGACAAATGTCAAAATGCTAAATGTCAAAAATGAAAAGTGTCATAATGAAAAATGTCAAAAATAACAAATTTCAAGATGGCAAATGTCAAAGATGTCAAATGACAAATGTCACAATGCTAAATGTCAAAAATAAAAAGTGTCACCATGAAAAATGTCAAAAATGACAAATTTCAAGATGGCAAATGTCAAAGATGTCAAATGACAAATGTCACAATGCTAAATGTCAAAAATGAAAAGTGTCACCATGAAAAATGTCAAAAATGACAAATTTCAAGATGGCAAATGTCAAAGATGTCAAATGACAAATGTCACAATGCTAAATGTCAAAAATAAAAACTGTCACCATGAAAAATGTCAAAAATGACAAATTTCAAGATGGCAAATGTCAAAACTGACAAATGTCAAAATGCTAAATGTCAAAAATGAAAAGTGTCATAATGAAAAATGTCAAAAATAACAAATTTCAAGATGGCAAATGTCAAAGATGTCAAATGACAAATGTCACAATGCTAAATGTCAAAAATAAAAAGTGTCACCATGAAAAATGTCAAAAATGACAAATTTCAAGATGGCAAATGTCAAAGATGTCAAATGACAAATGTCACAATGCTAAATGTCAAAAATAAAAACTGTCACCATGAAAAATGTCAAAAATGACAAATTTCAAGATGGCAAATGTCAAAACTGACAAATGTCACAATGCTAAATGTCAAAAATGAAAAGTGTCATAATGAAAAATGTCAAAAATAACAAATTTCAAGATGGCAAATGTCTAAGATGTCAAATGACAAATGTCACAATGCTAAATGTCAAAAATGAAAAGTGTCACCATGAAAAATGTCAAAAATGACAAATTTCAAGATGGCAAATATCAAAGATGTCAAATGACAAATGTCACAATGCTAAATGTCAAAAATGAAAAGTGTCAAAAATGACAAATTTTAAGATGGCAAATGTCTAAGATGTCAAATGACAAATGTCACAATGCTAAATGTCAAAAATGAAAAGTGTCACCATGAAAAATGTCAAAAATGACAAATTTCAAGATGGCAAATGTCAAAGATGTCAAATGACAAATGTCACAATGCTAAATGTCAAAAATGAAAAGTGTCACCATGAAAAATGTCAAAAATGACAAATTTCAAGATGGCAAATCTCAAAGATGTCAAATGACAAATGTCACAATGCTAAATGTCAAAAATGAAAAGTGTCACCATGAAAAATGTCAAAAATGACCAATTTCAAGATGGCAAATGTCAAAACTGACTAATGTCACAATGCTAAATGTCAAAAATGAAAAGTGTCACCATAAAAAATGTCAAAAATGACAAATTTCAAAATGGCAAATGTCAAAGATGTCAAATGACAAATGTCACAATGCTAAATGTCAAAAATGAAAAGTGTCACCATGAAAAATGTCAAAAATGACAAATTTTAAGATGGCAAATGTCAAAGATGTCAAATGACAAATGTCACAATGCTAAATGTCAAAAATGAAAAGTGTCACCATGAAAAATGTCAAAAATGACAAATTTCAAGATAGCAAATGTCAAAGATGTCAAATGACAAATGTCACAATGCTAAATGTCAAAAATGAAAAGTGTCACCATGAAAAATGTCAAAAATGACAAATTTCAAGATGGCAAATATCAAAGATGTCAAATGACAAATGTCACAATGCTAAATCTCAAAAATGGAAAGTGTCACAATGCTAAATGTCAAAAATAAAAGTGTCACAATGCTAAATGTCAAAAATGACCAATTTCAAGATGGCAAATGTCAAAGATGTCAAATGACAAATGTCACAATGCTAAATGTCAAAAATGACAAATTTCAAGATGGCAAATGTCAAAGATGTCAAATGACAAATGTCACAATGCTAAATGTCAAAAATGAAAAGGGTCACGATGAAAAATGTCAAAAATGACAAATTTCAAGATGGCAAATGTCAAAACTGACAAACGTCACAATGCTAAATGTCAAAAATGAAAAGTGTCAACATGAAAAATGTCAAAAATAACAAATTTCAAGATGGCAAATGTCAAAGATGTCAAGTGACAAATGTCACAATGCTAAATGTCAAAACTGACAAATTTCAAGATGGCAAACTTCAAAGATGTCAAATGACAAATGTCACAATGCTAAATGTCAAAAATGAAAAGTGTCACCATGAAAAATGTCAAAAATGACAAATTTCAAGATGGCAAATGTCAAAGATGTCAAATGACAAATGTCACAATGCTAAATGTCAAAAATGATAAGTGTCACCATGAAAAATGTTAAAAATATCAAATTTCAAAATGGCAAATGTCAAAGATGTCAAATGACAAATGTCACAATGCTAAATGTCAAAAATGACAAATTTTAAGATGGCAAATGTCAAAGATGTCAAATGACAACTATCACAATGCTAAATGTCAAAAATGAAAAGTGTCACCATGAAAAATGTCAAAAATAACAAATTTCAAGATGGCAAATGTCAAAGATGTCAAATGACAAATATCACAATGCTAAATGTCAAAAATGACAAATTTCAAGATGGCAAATGTCAAAGATGTCAAATGTCACAATGCTTAATGTCAAAAATGAAAAGTGTCACCATGAAAAATGTCAAAAATGACAAATTTCAAGATGGCAAATGTCAAAGATGTCAAATGACAAATGTCACAATGCTAAATGTCAAAAATGAAAAGTGTCACCATGAAAAATGTCAAAAATGACAAATTTCAAGATGGCAAATGTCAAAGATGTCAAATGACAAATGTCACAATGCTAAATGTCAAAAATGAAAAGTGTCACCATGAAAAATGTCAAAAATGACAAATTTCAAGATGGCAAATGTCAAAGATGTCAAATGACAAATGTCACAATGCTAAATGTCAAAAATGAAAATTGTCAAAAATGAAAATTGTCAAAAATGACAAATTTCAAGATGGCAAATGTCTAAGATGTCAAATGACAAATGTCACAATGCTAAATGTCAAAAATGAAAAGTGTCACCATGAAAAATGTCAAAAATGACAAATTTCAAGATGGCAAATGTCAAAGATGTTAAATGACAAATGTCACAATGCTAAATGTCAAAAATAAAAACTGTCACCATGAAAAATGTCAAAAATGACAAATTTCAAGATAGCAAATGTCAAAACTGACAAATGTCACAATGCTAAATGTCAAAAATGAAAAGTGTCATAATGAAAAATGTCAAAAATAACAAATTTCAAGATGGCAAATGTCAAAGATGTCAAATGACAAATGTCACAATGCTAAATGTCAAAAATGAAAAGTGTCACCATGAAAAATGTCAAAAATGACAAATTTCAAGATGGCAAATGTCAAAGATGTCAAATGACAAATGTCACAATGCTAAATGTCAAAAATAAAAACTGTCACCATGAAAAATTTCAAAAATGACAAATTTCAAGATGGCAAATGTCAAAACTGACAAATGTCACAATGCTAAATGTCAAAATTGAAAAGTGTCACCATGAAAAATGTCAAAAATGACAAATTTCAAGATAATAATAATAATAATAATAATAATAATAGCTTTATTGCCCAACAGTAATCCATTTATAGGACAATTTACAAAATTTACATAATAGAAAAACTTATATCTAATTAAATATTTAAACAATATATTAGTTCAAGAAAATAGTAGCAGTATTAATGAGGGTATTTATGGAACAAGAAAAAATGTCACAATGTGTACATATCTTATTATAGTTCGTACACATTACATTTATTGGGGATTTGCTAAGGATATTTGTTCTTGCTCTATTACACCTAAAGGTTAATTTATTTCTGGAATTAAAACTTGGCACTTCTATATTAATTTGTGACAGAATAACTGCAGAATCAATTGAATTATGAAGCAGTTTGTAAAGAAACTTTAATGAACAGAGGTCTCTCCTTAGATTTAAACTATCAAAATCAAATCTAACAGAAAGTGAATCATAGTCACAACCTCGTTCTGGATATACACCATCAGTTTTGAAAGCCAAATATTTCAAAAATTTTCTCTGAACTTTTTCAATGCCTGATATATAACAATTATATATGGGGTACCAAATAATACTTCCGTATTCCAGCTTAGATCGTACTAGTGAGTAAAATAATAATTTGATCGGAGTTGTATTTGTAAAACTTCTACAATTTCGAATAAGAAAACCATACATTTTCATGGCTTCCGATATTTTTAGCTCAATATGGTTTGAAAAAGTTAATTTGGTATCAAATATAATTCCTAGATCCTTTATAGTATTACATTTTTCGAGTTGCGACATTTGGACAGAGTATGCATAGTTAACATTTTCATTTTTTCTAGTGAAGGTTACTATTTTACATTTTTTGGCATTCAAAGTTAATTTATTCCTGTTACACCAATTATTAATCAAGTTTAAATTCTTCTGCAGCTCATTACAATCATTAATATTGTTAATCTTTGAAAAAAATTTAAAATCGTCCGCAAATCCTAATTTTTCACAGTCCAAAATCTCTAGCAAATCATTTATATATATCAAGAACAATAAAGGACCAAGGTTGGAACCTTGGGGAACTCCAGAAGTAACAGAAATAATCTCAGATGTGTATCCGTTGTACGCAACGAACTGTTTCCTGTCTGCTAAATACGACGAAAATAGCTTCAACACATTGTCCGCAAAACCTAAGGCTGAAAGTTTATTAACTAACGTACGCTGATTTACCTTGTCAAAAGCCTTTGAGAAGTCTGTATATATTACGTCCACCTGGCCTTGATTATCCAAAACTTCTGAAATATACTGAGTTAAAATTAATAAATTTGTTACTGTCGAACGTTTTTCCATAAAACCATGTTGGTGCTCTGAAATACAACTTTTAACTGAGGAATATACACGCGTATACATTACTATCTCAAAAACTTTTGAAAAGTTACAAAGGAGAGATATCGGTCTGTAATTTTCAACATTTGACTTTACTCCAGCTTTGAATATAGGACATATCCTAGCCTCTTTCCAATGCTAAATGTCAAAAATGAAAAGTGTCACCATGAAAAATGTCAAAAATAACAAATTTCAAGATGGCAAATGTCAAAGATGTCAAGTGAAAAATGTCACAATGCTAAATGTCAAAAATGACAAATTTCAAGATGGCAAATGTCAAAACTGACAAATGTCAAAATGCTAAATGTCAAAAATAAAAAGTGTCATAATGAAAAATGTCAAAAATAACAAATTTCAAGATGGCAAATGTCAAAGATGTCAAATGACAAATGTCACAATGCTAAATGTCAAAAATAAAAAGTGTCACCATGAAAAATGTCAAAAATGACAAATTTCAAGATGGCAAATGTCAAAGATGTCAAATGACAAATGTCACAATGCTAAATGTCAAAAATAAAAACTGTCACCATGAAAAATGTCAAAAATGACAAATTTCAAGATGGCAAATGTCAAAACTGACAAATGTCACAATGCTAAATGTCAAAAATGAAAAGTGTCATAATGAAAAATGTCAAAAATAACAAATTTCAAGATGGCAAATGTCTAAAATGTCAAATGACAAATGTCACAATGCTAAATGTCAAAAATGAAAAGTGTCACCATGAAAAATGTCAAAAATGACAAATTTCAAGATGGCAAATGTCAAAGATGTCAAATGACAAATGTCACAATTCTAAATGTCAAAAATAAAAACTGTCACCATGAAAAATGTCAAAAATGACAAATTTCAAGATGGCAAATGTCAGAACTGACAAATGTCACAATGCTAAATGTCAAAAATGAAAAGTGTCATAATGAAAAATGTCAAAAATAACAAATTTCAAGATGGCAAATGTCAAAGATGTCAAATGACAAATGTCACAATGCTAAATGTCAAAAATAAAAAGTGTCACCATGAAAAATGTCGAAAATAACAAATTTCAAGATGGCAAATGTCAAAGATGTCAAATGACAAATGTCACAATGCTAAATGTCAAAAATGACAAATTTTAAGATAGCAAATGTCAAAGATATCAAATAACAAATGTCACAATGCTAAATGTCAAAAATGGCAAATTTCAAGATGGCAAATGTCAAAACTGACAAATGTCACAATGCTAAATGTCAAGAATGAAAAGTGTCACCATGAAAAATGTCAAAAATAACAAATTTCAAGATGGCAAATGTCAAAGATGTCAAATGACAAATATCACAATGCTAAATGTCAAAAAGGACAAATTTCAAAATGGCAAATGTCAAAGATGTCAAATGACAAATGTCACAATGCTAAATGTCAAAAATAAAAAGTGTCACCATGAAAAATGTCAAAAATGACAAATTTCAAGATGACAAATGTCAAAACTGACAAATGTCACAATGCTAAATGTCAAAAATGAAAAGTGTCACCATGAAAAATGTCAAAAATAACAAATTTCAAGATGGCATATTGTCAAAGATGTCAAATGACAAATGTCACAATGCTAAATGTCAAAAATGACAAATTTCAAGATGGCAAATTTCAAAGATGTCAAATGACAATTGTCCCAATGCTAAATGTCAAAAATGAAAAGTGTCACCATGAAAAATGTCAAAAATGACAAATTTCAAGATGGCAAATGTGAAAGATGTCAAATGACAAATGTCACAATGCTAAATGTCAAAAATGAAAAGTGTCACCATGAAAAATGTCAAAAATGACAAATTTCAAGATGGCAAATTGCAAAGATGTCAAATGACAAATGTCACAATGCTAAATGTCAAAAATGAAAAGTGTCACCATGAAAAATGTCAAAAATGACAAATTTCAAGATGGCAAATGTCAAAGATGTCAACTGACAAATGTCACAATGCTAAATGTCAAAAATGAAAAGTGTCAAAAATGACAAATTTCAAGATGGCAAATGTCTAAGATGTCAAATGACAAATGTCACAATGCTAAATGTCAAAAATAAAAAGTGTCACCATGAAAAATGTCAAAAATGACAAATTTCAAGATGGCAAATGTCAAAGATGTCAAATGACAAATGTCACAATGCTAAATTTCAAAAATGAAAAGTGTCACCATGAAAAATGTCAAAAATGACAAATTTCAAGATGGCAAATGTCAAAGATGTCAAATGACAAATGTCACAATGCTAAATGTCAAAAATGAAAAGTGTCACCATGAAAAATGTCAAAAATGACAAATTTCAAGATGGCAAATGTCAAAGATGTCAAATGACAAATGTCACAATGCTAAATGTCAAAAATGAAAAGTGTCACCATAAAAAATGTCAAAAATGACAAATTTCAAGATGGCAAATGTCAAAGATGTCAAATGACAAATGTCACAATGCTAAATGTCAAAAATGAAAATTGTCACCATGAAAAATGTAAAAATGACAAATTTCAAGATGGCAAATGTCAAAGATGTGAAATGACAAATGTCACAATGCTAAATGTCAAAAATGAAAAGTGTCAAAAATGACAAATTTTAAGATGGCAAATGCTAAGATGTCAAATGACAAATGTCACAATGCTAAATGTCAAAAATGAAAAGTGTCACCATGAAAAATGTCAAAAATGACAAATTTCAAGATGGCAAATGTCAAAGATGTCAAATGACAAATGTCACAATGCTAAATGTCAAAAATGAAAAGTGTCACCATAAAAAATGTCAAAAATGACAAATTTCAAGATGGCAAATGTCAAAGATGTCAAATGACAAATGTCACAATGCTAAATGTCAAAAATGAAAAGTGTCACCATAAAAAATGTCAAAAATGACAAATTTCAAGATGGCAAATGTCAAAGATGTCAAATGACAAATGTCACAATGCTAAATGTCAAAAATGAAAAGTGTCACCATGAAAAATTTCAAAAATGAAAAATTTCAAGATGGCAAATGTCAAAGATGTCAAATGACAAATGTCACAATGCTAAATGTCAAAAATGAAAGTGTCACCATGAAAAATGTCAAAAATGACAAATTTCAAGATGGCAAATGTCAAAGATGTCAAATGACAAATGTCACAATGCTAAATGTCAAAAATGAAAAGTGTCAAAAATGACAAATTTCAAGATGGCAAATGTCTAAGATGTCAAATGACAAATGTCACAATGCTAAATGTCAAAAATGAAAAGTGTCACCATGAAAAATGTCAAAAATGACAAATTTTAAGATGGCAAATGTCAAAGATGTCAAATAACAAATGTCACAATGCTAAATGTCAAAAATAAAACGTGTCACCATGAAAAATGTCAAAAATGACAAATTTCAAGATGGCAAATGTCAAAGATGTCAAATGACAAATGTCGCAATGCTAAATGTCAAAAATGAAAAGTGTCACCATGAAAAATGTCAAAAATGACAAATTTCAAGATGGCAAATGTCAAAACTGACTAATGTCACAATGCTAAATGTCAAAAATGAAAAGTGTCACCATGACAAATGTCAAAAATGACAAATTTCAAAATGGCAAATGTCAAAGATGTCAAATGACAAATGTCACAATGCTAAATGTCAAAAATGAAAAGTGTCACCATGAAAAGTGTCAAAAATGACAAATTTCAAGATGGCAAATGTCTAAGATGTCAAATGACAAATGTCACAATGCTAAATGTCACAAATGAAAAGTGTCACCATGAAAAATGTCAAAAATGACAAATTTCAAGATGGCAAATGTCAAAGATGTCAAATGTCACAATGCTAAATGTCAAAAATGAAAGGTGTCACCATGAAAAATGTCAAAAATGACAAATTTCAAGATGGCAAATGTCAAAGATGTCAAATGACAAATGTCACAATGCTAAATGTCAAAAATGAAAAGTGTCACCATGAAAAATGTCAAAAGTGACAAATTTTAAGATGACAAATGTCAAAGATGTCAAATGACAAATGTCACAATGCTAAATGTCAAAAATGAAAAGTGTCACCATGAAAAATGTCAAAAATGACAAATTTCAAAATGGCAAATGTCAAAGATGTCAAATGACAAATGTCACAATGCTAAATGTCAAAAATGAAAAGTGTCACCATGAAAAGTGTCAAAAATGACAAATTTCAAGATGGCAAATGTCAAAGATGTCAAATGACAAATGTCACAATGCTAAATGTCAAAAATGAAAAGTGTCACCATGAAAAATGTCAAAAGTGACAAATTTTAAGATGACAAATGTCAAAGATGTCAAATGACAAATGTCACAATGCTAAATGTCAAAAATGAAAAGTGTCACCATGAAAAATGTCAAAAATGACAAATTTCAAGATGGCAAATATCAAAGATGTCAAATGACAAATGTCACAATGCTAAATGTCAAAAATGAAAAGTGTCACAATACTAAATGTCAAAAATGAAAAGTGTCACAATGCTAAATGTCAAAAATGACAAATTTCAAGATGGCAAATGTCAAAGATGTCAAATGACAAATGTCACAATGCTAAATGTCAAAAATGACAAATTTCAAGATGGCAAATGTCAAAGATGTCAAATGACAAATGTCACAATGCTAAATGTCAAAAATGAAAAGTGTCACCATGAAAAATGTCAAAAATGACAAATTTCAAGATGGCAAATGTCAAAGATGTCAAATGACAAATGTCACAATGCTAAATGTCAAAAATGAAAAGTGTCACCATGAAAAATGTCAAAAATGACAAATTTCAAGATGGCAAATGTCAAAGATGTCAAATGACAAATGTCACAATGCTAAATGTCAAAAATGAAAAGTGTCACCATAAAAAATGTCAAAAATGACAAATTTCAAGATGGCAAATGTCAAAGATGTCAAATGACAAATGTCACAATGCTAAATGTCAAAAATGGAAATTGTCACCATGAAAAATGTAAAAATGACAAATTTCAAGATGGCAAATGTCAAAGATGTGAAATGACAAATGTCACAATGCTAAATGTCAAAAATGAAAAGTGTCACCATGAAAAATGTCAAAAATGACAAATTTCAAGATGGCAAATGTCAAAGATGTCAAATGACAAATGTCACAATGCTAAATGTCAAAAATGAAAAGTGTCACCATGAAAAATGTCAAAAATGACAAATTTCAAGATGGCAAATGTCAAAGATGTCAAATGACAAATGTTACAATGCTAAATGTCAAAAATGAAAATTGTCACCATGAAAAATGTCAAAAATGACAAATTTCAAGATGGCAAATGTTAAAGATGTGAAATGACAAATGTCACAATGCTAAATGTCAAAAATGAAAAGTGTCAAAAATGACAAATTTCAAGATGGCAAATGTCTAAGATGTCAAATGACAAATGTCACAATGCTAAATGTCAAAAATGAAAAGTGTCACCATAAAATGTCAAAAATGACAAAATTTAAGATGGCAAATGTCAAAGATGTCAAATGAAAAGTGTCACCATAAAAAATGTCAAAAATGACAAATTTCAAGATGGCAAATGTCAAAGATGTCAAATGACAAATGTCACAATGCTAAATGTCAAAAATGAAAAGTGTCACCATGAAAAATGTCAAAAATTACAAATTTCAAGATGGCAAATGTCAAAGATGTCAAATGACAAATGTCGCAATGCTAAATGTCAAAAATGAAAAGTGTCACCATGAAAAATGTCAAAAATGACAAATTTCAAGATGGCAAATGTCAAAGATGTCAAATGACAAATGTCACAATGCTAAATGTCAAAAATGAAAAGTGTCACCATGAAAAATGTCAAAAATGACAAATTTCAAGATGGCAAATGTCAAAGATGTCAAATGACAAATGTCACAATGCTAAATGTCAAAAATGAAAATTGTCACCATGAAAAATGTCAAAAATGACAAATTTCAAGATGGCAAATGTCAAAGATGTCAAATGACAAATGTCACAATGCTAAATGTCAAAAATGAAAAGTGTCAAAAATGACAAATTTCAAGATGGCAAATGTCTAAGATGTCAAATGACAAATGTCACAATGCTAAATGTCAAAAATGAAAAGTGTCACCATGAAAAATGTCAAAAATGACAAATTTCAAGATGGCAAATGTCAAAGATGTCAAATGACAAATGTCACAATGCTAAATGTCAAAAATGAAAAATGTCACCATGAAAAATGTCAAAAATGACAAATTTCAAGATGGCAAATGTCAAAGATGTCAAATGACAAATGTCACAATGCTAAATGTCAAAAATGAAAAGTGTCACCATGAAAAATGTCAAAAATGACAAATTTGAAGATGGCAAATGTCAAAACTGACTAATGTCACAATGCTAAATGTCAAAAATGAAAAGTGTCACCATGAAAAATGTCAAAAATGACAAATTTCAAAATGGCAAATGTCAAAGATGTCAAATGACAAATGTCACAATGCTAAATGTCAAAAATGAAAAGCGTCACCATGAAAAGTGTCAAAAAAGACAAATTTCAAGATGGCAAATGTCTAAGATGTCAAATGACAAATGTCACAATGCTAAATGTCAAAAATGAAAAGTGTCACCATGAAAAATGTCAAAAATGACAAATTTCAAGATGGCAAATGTCAAAGATGTCAAATGACAAATGTCACAATGCTAAATGTCAAAAATGAAAAGTGTCAACATGAAAAATGTCAAAAATGACAAATTTCAAGATGGCAAATGTCAAAGATGTCAAATGACAAATGTCACAATGCTAAATGTCAAAAATGAAAAGTGTCACCATGAAAAATGTCAAAAATGACAAATTTCAAGATGGCAAATGTCAAAGATGTCAAATGACAAATGTCACAATGCTAAATGTCAAAAATGAAAATTGTCACCATGAAAAATGTCAAAAATGACAAATTTCAAGATGGCAAATGTCAAAGATGTCAAATGACAAATGTCGCAATGCTAAATGTCAAAAATGAAAAGTGTCACCATGAAAAATGTCAAAAATGACAAATTTCAAGATGGCAAATGTCAAAGATGTCAAATGACAAATGTCACAATGCTAAATGTCAAAAATGAAAAGTGTCACCATGAAAAATGTCAAAAATGACAAATTTCAAGATGGCAAATGTCAAAGATGTCAAATGACAAATGTCGCAATGCTAAATGTCAAAAATGAAAAGTGTCACCATGAAAAATGTCAAAAATGACAAATTTCAAGATGGCAAATGTCAAAGATGTCAAATGACAAATGTCACAATGCTAAATGTCAAAAATGAAAAGTGTCACCATGAAAAATGTCAAAAATGACAAATTTCAAGATGGCAAATGTCAAAGATGTCAAATGACAAATGTCACAATGCTAAATGTCAAAAATGAAAATTGTCACCATGAAAAATGTCAAAAATGACAAATTTCAAGATGGCAAATGTCAAAGATGTCAAATGACAAATGTCACAATGCTAAATGTCAAAAATGAAAAGTGTCAAAAATGACAAATTTCAAGATGGCAAATGTCTAAGATGTCAAATGACAAATGTCACAATGCTAAATGTCAATAATGAAAAGTGTCACCATGAAAAATGTCAAAAATGACAAATTTCAAGATGGCAAATGTCAAAGATGTCAAATGACAAATGTCACAATGCTAAATGTCAAAAATGAAAAGTGTCACCATGAAAAATGTCAAAAATGACAAATTTCAAGATGGCAAATGTCAACGATGTCAAATGACAAATGTCACAATTCTAAATGTCAAAAATGAAAAGTGTCACCATGAAAAATGTCAAAAATAACAAATTTTAAGATGGCAAATATCAAAGATGTCAAATGACAAATGTCACAATGCTAAATGTCGAAAATGAAAAGTGTCACCATGAAAAATGTCAAAAATGACAAATTTCAAGATGGCAAATGTCAAAACTGACAAATGTCACAATGCTAAATGTCAAAAATGATAAGTGTGACCATGAAAAATGTTAAAAATGACAAATTTTAAGATGGCAAATGTCCAAGATGTCAAATGACAAATGTCACAATGCTAAATGTCAAAAATGAAAAGTGTCACCATGAAAAATGTCAAAAATGACAAATTTCAAGATGGCAAATGTCAAAGATGTCAAATGACAAATGTCACAATGTTAAATGTCAAAAATGAAAAGTGTCACCATGAAAAATGACAAATTTCAAGATGGCAAATGTCAAAAATGTCAAATGACAAATGTCACAATGCTAAATGACAAAAATGAAAAGTGTCACCATCAAAAATGTCAAAAATGACAAATTTCAAGATGGCAAATGTCAAAACTGACAAATGTCACAATGCTAAATGTCAAAAATGATAAGTGTCACCATGAAAAATGTCAAAAATGACAAATTTCAAGATGGCAAATGTCAAAGATGTCAAATGACAAATGTCACAATGCTAAATGTCAAAAATGAAAAGTGTCAAAAATGACAAATTTCAAGATGGCAAATGTCTAAGATGTCAAATGACAAATGTCACAATGCTAAATGTCAATAATGAAAAGTGTCACCATGAAAAATGTCAAAAATGACAAATTTCAAGATGGCAAATGTCAAAGATGTCAAATGACAAATGTCACAATGCTAAATGTCAAAAATGAAAAGTGTCACCATGAAAAATGTCAAAAATGACAAATTTCAAGATGGCAAATGTCAACGATGTCAAATGACAAATGTCACAATTCTAAATGTCAAAAACGAAAAGTGTCACCATGAAAAATGTCAAAAATAACAAATTCTAAGATGGCAAATATCAAAGATGTCAAATGACAAATGTCACAATGCTAAATGTCGAAAATGAAAAGTGTCACCATGAAAAATGTCAAAAATGACAAATTTCAAGATGGCAAATGTCAAAACTGACAAATGTCACAATGCTAAATGTCAAAAATGATAAGTGTGACCATGAAAAATGTTAAAAATGACAAATTTTAAGATGGCAAATGTCCAAGATGTCAAATGACAAATGTCACAATGCTAAATGTCAAAAATGAAAAGTGTCACCATGAAAAATGTCAAAAATGACAAATTTCAAGATGGCAAATGTCAAAGATGTCAAATGACAAATGTCACAATGTTAAATGTCAAAAATGAAAAGTGTCACCATGAAAAATGACAAATTTCAAGATGGCAAATGTCAAAAATGTCAAATGACAAATGTCACAATGCTAAATGACAAAAATGAAAAGTGTCACCATCAAAAATGTCAAAAATGACAAATTTCAAGATGGCAAATGTCAAAACTGACAAATGTCACAATGCTAAATGTCAAAAATGATAAGTGTCACCATGAAAAATGTCAAAAATGACAAATTTCAAGATGGCAAATGTCCAAGATGTCAAATGACAAATGTCACAATGCTAAATGTCAAAAATAAAAAGTGTCAAAAATGACAAATTTCAAGATGGCAAATGTCAAAGATGTCAAATGACAAATGTCACAATGCTAAATGTCAAAAATGAAAAGTGTCACCATGAAAAATGTCAAAAATAACAAATTTCAAGATGGCAAAGGTCAAAACTGACAAATGTCACAATGCTAAATGTCAAAAATAAAAAGTGTCACCATGAAAAATGTCAAAAATAACAAATTTGAAGATGGCAAATGTCAAAGATGTCAAATGACAAATGTCACAATGCTAAATGTCAAAAATGAAAAGTGTCACCATGACAAATGTCAAAAATGACAAATTTCAAAATGGCAAATGTCAAAGATGTCAAATGACAAATGTCACAATGCTAAATGTCAAAAATGAAAAGTGTCACCATGAAAAGTGTCAAAAATGACAAATTTCAAGATGGCAAATGTCTAAGATGTCAAATGACAAATGTCACAATGCTAAATGTCACAAATGAAAAGTGTCACCATGAAAAATGTCAAAAATGACAAATTTCAAGATGGCAAATGTCAAAGATGTCAAATGTCACAATGCTAAATGTCAAAAATGAAAGGTGTCACCATGAAAAATGTCAAAAATGACAAATTTCAAGATGGCAAATGTCAAAGATGTCAAATGACAAATGTCACAATGCTAAATGTCAAAAATGAAAAGTGTCACCATGAAAAATGTCAAAAGTGACAAATTTTAAGATGACAAATGTCAAAGATGTCAAATGACAAATGTCACAATGCTAAATGTCAAAAATGAAAAGTGTCACCATGAAAAATGTCAAAAATGACAAATTTCAAAATGGCAAATGTCAAAGATGTCAAATGACAAATGTCACAATGCTAAATGTCAAAAATGAAAAGTGTCACCATGAAAAGTGTCAAAAATGACAAATTTCAAGATGGCAAATGTCAAAGATGTCAAATGACAAATGTCACAATGCTAAATGTCAAAAATGAAAAGTGTCACCATGAAAAATGTCAAAAGTGACAAATTTTAAGATGACAAATGTCAAAGATGTCAAATGACAAATGTCACAATGCTAAATGTCAAAAATGAAAAGTGTCACCATGAAAAATGTCAAAAATGACAAATTTCAAGATGGCAAATATCAAAGATGTCAAATGACAAATGTCACAATGCTAAATGTCAAAAATGAAAAGTGTCACAATACTAAATGTCAAAAATGAAAAGTGTCACAATGCTAAATGTCAAAAATGACAAATTTCAAGATGGCAAATGTCAAAGATGTCAAATGACAAATGTCACAATGCTAAATGTCAAAAATGACAAATTTCAAGATGGCAAATGTCAAAGATGTCAAATGACAAATGTCACAATGCTAAATGTCAAAAATGAAAAGTGTCACCATGAAAAATGTCAAAAATGACAAATTTCAAGATGGCAAATGTCAAAGATGTCAAATGACAAATGTCACAATGCTAAATGTCAAAAATGAAAAGTGTCACCATGAAAAATGTCAAAAATGACAAATTTCAAGATGGCAAATGTCAAAGATGTCAAATGACAAATGTCACAATGCTAAATGTCAAAAATGAAAAGTGTCACCATAAAAAATGTCAAAAATGACAAATTTCAAGATGGCAAATGTCAAAGATGTCAAATGACAAATGTCACAATGCTAAATGTCAAAAATGGAAATTGTCACCATGAAAAATGTAAAAATGACAAATTTCAAGATGGCAAATGTCAAAGATGTGAAATGACAAATGTCACAATGCTAAATGTCAAAAATGAAAAGTGTCACCATGAAAAATGTCAAAAATGACAAATTTCAAGATGGCAAATGTCAAAGATGTCAAATGACAAATGTCACAATGCTAAATGTCAAAAATGAAAAGTGTCACCATGAAAAATGTCAAAAATGACAAATTTCAAGATGGCAAATGTCAAAGATGTCAAATGACAAATGTTACAATGCTAAATGTCAAAAATGAAAATTGTCACCATGAAAAATGTCAAAAATGACAAATTTCAAGATGGCAAATGTTAAAGATGTGAAATGACAAATGTCACAATGCTAAATGTCAAAAATGAAAAGTGTCAAAAATGACAAATTTCAAGATGGCAAATGTCTAAGATGTCAAATGACAAATGTCACAATGCTAAATGTCAAAAATGAAAAGTGTCACCATAAAATGTCAAAAATGACAAAATTTAAGATGGCAAATGTCAAAGATGTCAAATGAAAAGTGTCACCATAAAAAATGTCAAAAATGACAAATTTCAAGATGGCAAATGTCAAAGATGTCAAATGACAAATGTCACAATGCTAAATGTCAAAAATGAAAAGTGTCACCATGAAAAATGTCAAAAATTACAAATTTCAAGATGGCAAATGTCAAAGATGTCAAATGACAAATGTCGCAATGCTAAATGTCAAAAATGAAAAGTGTCACCATGAAAAATGTCAAAAATGACAAATTTCAAGATGGCAAATGTCAAAGATGTCAAATGACAAATGTCACAATGCTAAATGTCAAAAATGAAAAGTGTCACCATGAAAAATGTCAAAAATGACAAATTTCAAGATGGCAAATGTCAAAGATGTCAAATGACAAATGTCACAATGCTAAATGTCAAAAATGAAAATTGTCACCATGAAAAATGTCAAAAATGACAAATTTCAAGATGGCAAATGTCAAAGATGTCAAATGACAAATGTCACAATGCTAAATGTCAAAAATGAAAAGTGTCAAAAATGACAAATTTCAAGATGGCAAATGTCTAAGATGTCAAATGACAAATGTCACAATGCTAAATGTCAAAAATGAAAAGTGTCACCATGAAAAATGTCAAAAATGACAAATTTCAAGATGGCAAATGTCAAAGATGTCAAATGACAAATGTCACAATGCTAAATGTCAAAAATGAAAAATGTCACCATGAAAAATGTCAAAAATGACAAATTTCAAGATGGCAAATGTCAAAGATGTCAAATGACAAATGTCACAATGCTAAATGTCAAAAATGAAAAGTGTCACCATGAAAAATGTCAAAAATGACAAATTTGAAGATGGCAAATGTCAAAACTGACTAATGTCACAATGCTAAATGTCAAAAATGAAAAGTGTCACCATGAAAAATGTCAAAAATGACAAATTTCAAAATGGCAAATGTCAAAGATGTCAAATGACAAATGTCACAATGCTAAATGTCAAAAATGAAAAGCGTCACCATGAAAAGTGTCAAAAAAGACAAATTTCAAGATGGCAAATGTCTAAGATGTCAAATGACAAATGTCACAATGCTAAATGTCAAAAATGAAAAGTGTCACCATGAAAAATGTCAAAAATGACAAATTTCAAGATGGCAAATGTCAAAGATGTCAAATGACAAATGTCACAATGCTAAATGTCAAAAATGAAAAGTGTCAACATGAAAAATGTCAAAAATGACAAATTTCAAGATGGCAAATGTCAAAGATGTCAAATGACAAATGTCACAATGCTAAATGTCAAAAATGAAAAGTGTCACCATGAAAAATGTCAAAAATGACAAATTTCAAGATGGCAAATGTCAAAGATGTCAAATGACAAATGTCACAATGCTAAATGTCAAAAATGAAAATTGTCACCATGAAAAATGTCAAAAATGACAAATTTCAAGATGGCAAATGTCAAAGATGTCAAATGACAAATGTCGCAATGCTAAATGTCAAAAATGAAAAGTGTCACCATGAAAAATGTCAAAAATGACAAATTTCAAGATGGCAAATGTCAAAGATGTCAAATGACAAATGTCACAATGCTAAATGTCAAAAATGAAAAGTGTCACCATGAAAAATGTCAAAAATGACAAATTTCAAGATGGCAAATGTCAAAGATGTCAAATGACAAATGTCGCAATGCTAAATGTCAAAAATGAAAAGTGTCACCATGAAAAATGTCAAAAATGACAAATTTCAAGATGGCAAATGTCAAAGATGTCAAATGACAAATGTCACAATGCTAAATGTCAAAAATGAAAAGTGTCACCATGAAAAATGTCAAAAATGACAAATTTCAAGATGGCAAATGTCAAAGATGTCAAATGACAAATGTCACAATGCTAAATGTCAAAAATGAAAATTGTCACCATGAAAAATGTCAAAAATGACAAATTTCAAGATGGCAAATGTCAAAGATGTCAAATGACAAATGTCACAATGCTAAATGTCAAAAATGAAAAGTGTCAAAAATGACAAATTTCAAGATGGCAAATGTCTAAGATGTCAAATGACAAATGTCACAATGCTAAATGTCAATAATGAAAAGTGTCACCATGAAAAATGTCAAAAATGACAAATTTCAAGATGGCAAATGTCAAAGATGTCAAATGACAAATGTCACAATGCTAAATGTCAAAAATGAAAAGTGTCACCATGAAAAATGTCAAAAATGACAAATTTCAAGATGGCAAATGTCAACGATGTCAAATGACAAATGTCACAATTCTAAATGTCAAAAATGAAAAGTGTCACCATGAAAAATGTCAAAAATAACAAATTTTAAGATGGCAAATATCAAAGATGTCAAATGACAAATGTCACAATGCTAAATGTCGAAAATGAAAAGTGTCACCATGAAAAATGTCAAAAATGACAAATTTCAAGATGGCAAATGTCAAAACTGACAAATGTCACAATGCTAAATGTCAAAAATGATAAGTGTGACCATGAAAAATGTTAAAAATGACAAATTTTAAGATGGCAAATGTCCAAGATGTCAAATGACAAATGTCACAATGCTAAATGTCAAAAATGAAAAGTGTCACCATGAAAAATGTCAAAAATGACAAATTTCAAGATGGCAAATGTCAAAGATGTCAAATGACAAATGTCACAATGTTAAATGTCAAAAATGAAAAGTGTCACCATGAAAAATGACAAATTTCAAGATGGCAAATGTCAAAAATGTCAAATGACAAATGTCACAATGCTAAATGACAAAAATGAAAAGTGTCACCATCAAAAATGTCAAAAATGACAAATTTCAAGATGGCAAATGTCAAAACTGACAAATGTCACAATGCTAAATGTCAAAAATGATAAGTGTCACCATGAAAAATGTCAAAAATGACAAATTTCAAGATGGCAAATGTCAAAGATGTCAAATGACAAATGTCACAATGCTAAATGTCAAAAATGAAAAGTGTCAAAAATGACAAATTTCAAGATGGCAAATGTCTAAGATGTCAAATGACAAATGTCACAATGCTAAATGTCAATAATGAAAAGTGTCACCATGAAAAATGTCAAAAATGACAAATTTCAAGATGGCAAATGTCAAAGATGTCAAATGACAAATGTCACAATGCTAAATGTCAAAAATGAAAAGTGTCACCATGAAAAATGTCAAAAATGACAAATTTCAAGATGGCAAATGTCAACGATGTCAAATGACAAATGTCACAATTCTAAATGTCAAAAACGAAAAGTGTCACCATGAAAAATGTCAAAAATAACAAATTCTAAGATGGCAAATATCAAAGATGTCAAATGACAAATGTCACAATGCTAAATGTCGAAAATGAAAAGTGTCACCATGAAAAATGTCAAAAATGACAAATTTCAAGATGGCAAATGTCAAAACTGACAAATGTCACAATGCTAAATGTCAAAAATGATAAGTGTGACCATGAAAAATGTTAAAAATGACAAATTTTAAGATGGCAAATGTCCAAGATGTCAAATGACAAATGTCACAATGCTAAATGTCAAAAATGAAAAGTGTCACCATGAAAAATGTCAAAAATGACAAATTTCAAGATGGCAAATGTCAAAGATGTCAAATGACAAATGTCACAATGTTAAATGTCAAAAATGAAAAGTGTCACCATGAAAAATGACAAATTTCAAGATGGCAAATGTCAAAAATGTCAAATGACAAATGTCACAATGCTAAATGACAAAAATGAAAAGTGTCACCATCAAAAATGTCAAAAATGACAAATTTCAAGATGGCAAATGTCAAAACTGACAAATGTCACAATGCTAAATGTCAAAAATGATAAGTGTCACCATGAAAAATGTCAAAAATGACAAATTTCAAGATGGCAAATGTCCAAGATGTCAAATGACAAATGTCACAATGCTAAATGTCAAAAATAAAAAGTGTCAAAAATGACAAATTTCAAGATGGCAAATGTCAAAGATGTCAAATGACAAATGTCACAATGCTAAATGTCAAAAATGAAAAGTGTCACCATGAAAAATGTCAAAAATAACAAATTTCAAGATGGCAAAGGTCAAAACTGACAAATGTCACAATGCTAAATGTCAAAAATAAAAAGTGTCACCATGAAAAATGTCAAAAATAACAAATTTGAAGATGGCAAATGTCAAAGATGTCAAATGACAAATGTCACAATGCTAAATGTCAAAAATGACAAATTTCAAGATGGCAAATGTCAAAGATGTCAAATGACAAATGTCACAATGCTAAATGTCAAAAATGAAAAGTGTCACCATGAAAAATGTCAAAAATGACAAATTTCAAGATGGCAAATGTCAAAGATGTCAAATGACAAATGTCACAATGCTAAATGTCAAAAATGAAAAGTGTCACCATGAAAAATGTCAAAAATGACAAATTTCAAGATGGCAAATGTCAAAACTGACAAATGTCACAATGCTAAATGTCAAAAATGATAAGTGTCACCATGAAAAATGTCAAAAATGACAAATTTCAAGATGGCAAATGTCCAAGATGTCAAATGACAAATGTCACAATGCTAAATGTCAAAAATGAAAAGTGTCACCATAAAATGTCAAAAATGACAAATCTCAAGATGGCAAATGCCAAAGATGTCGAATGACAAATGTCACAATGCTAAATGTCAAAAATGACAAATTCCAAGATGGCAAATGTCAAAGATGTCAAATGACAAATGCCACAATGCTAAATGTCAAAAATGACAAATTTCAAGATGGCAAATGTCAAAGATGTCAAATGACAAATGTCACAATGCTAAATGTCAAAAATGAAAAGTGTCACCATGAAAAATGTCAAAAATGACAAATTTCAAGATGGCAAATGTCAAAGATGTCAAATGACAAATGTCACAATGCTAAATGTCAAAAATGACAACTTTTAAGATTGCAAATGTCAAAGATGTCAAATGACAAATGTCACAATGCTAAATGTCTAAAATCAAAAGTGTCACTATAAAAAATGTCAAAAATGACAAATTTCAAGATGGCAAATGTCAAAACTGACAAATGTCACAATGCTAAATGTCAAAAATGATAAGTGTCACCATGAAAAATGTCAAAAATGACAAATTTCAAGATGGCAAATGTCCAAGATGTCAAATGACAAATGTCACAATGCTAAATGTCAAAAATGAAAAGTGTCACCATGAAAAATGTCAAAAATGACAAATTTCAAGATGGCAAATGTCAAAGATGTAAAATGACAAATGTCACAATGCTAAATGTCAAAAATGAAAAGTGTCACCATGAAAAATGTCAAAAATGACAAAATTCAAGATGGCAAATGTCAAAGATGTCAAATGACAAATGTCACAATGCTAAATGTCAAAAATGAAAAGTGTCACCATGAAAAATGTCAAAAATGACAAATTTCAAGATGGCAAATGTCAAAGATGTCAAATGACAAATGTCACAATGCTAAATGTCAAAAATGAAAAGTGTCAAAAATTACAAATTTCAAGATGGCAAATGTCTAAGATGTCAAATGACAAATGTCACAATGCTAAATGTCAAAAATGAAAAGTGTCACCATGAAAAATGTCAAAAATGACAAATTTCAAGATGGCAAATGTCAAAGATGTTAAATGACAAATGTCACAATGCTAAATGTCAAAAATAAAAAGTGTCAAAAATGACAAATTTCAAGATGGCAAATGTCAAAGATGTCAAATGACAAATGTCACAATGCTAAATGTCAAAAATGAAAAGTGTCACCATGAAAAATGTCAAAAATGACAAATTTCAAGATGGCAAATGTCAAAGATGTCAAATGACAAATGTCACAATGCTAAATGTCAAAAATTAAAAGTGTCACCATGAAAAATGTCAAAAATGACAAATTTCAAGATGGTAAATGTCAAAGATGTCAAATGACAAATGTCACAATGCTAAATGTCAAAAATGAAAAGTCTCACCATGAAAAATGTCAAAAATGACAAATTTCAAGATGGCAAATGTCAAAACTGACAAATGTCACAATGCTAAATGTCAAAAATGATAAGTGTCACCATGAAAAATGTCAAAAATGACAAATTTAAAGATGGCAAATGTCCAAGATGTCAAATGACAAATGTCACAATGCTACATGTCAAAAATGAAAAGTGTCACCATGAAAAATGTCAAAAATGACAAATTTCAAGATGGCAAATGCCAAAGATGTCAAATGACAAATGTCACAATGCTAAATGTCAAAAATGACAAATTTCAAGATGGCAAATGTCAAAGATGTCAAATGACAAATGTCACAATGCTAAATGTCAAAAATGACAAATTTCAAAATGGCAAATGTCAAAGATGTCAAATGACAAATGTCACAATGCTAAATGTCAAAAATGAAAAGTGTCACCATGAAAAATGTCAAAAATGACAAATTTCAAGATGGCAAATTTCAAAGATGTCAAATGACAAATGTCACAATGCTAAATGTCAAAAATGACAAATTTTAAGATTGCAAATGTCAAAGATGTCAAATGACAAATGTCACACTGCTAAATGTCAAAAATGAAAAGTGTCACCATAAAAAATGTCAAAAATGACAAATTTCAAGATGGCAAATGTCAAAACTGACAAATGTCACAATGCTAAATTTCAAAAATGATAAGTGTCACCATGAAAAATGTCAAAAATGACAAATTTTAAGATGGCAAATGTCCAAGATGTCAAATGTCACAATGCTAAATGTCAAAAATGAAAAGTGTCACCAAAAAAAATGTCAAAAATAACAAATTTCAAGATGGCAAATGTCAAAGATGTCAAATGACAAATGTCACAATGCTAAATAACAAAAATGACAAATTTCAAGATGGCAAATGTCAAAGATGTCAAATGACAAATGTCACAATGCTAAATGTCAAAAATGACAAATTTTAAGATTGCAAATGTCAAAGATGTCAAATGACAAATGTCACACTGCTAAATGTCAAAAATGAAAAGTGTCACCATAAAAAATGTCAAAAATGACAAATTTCAAGATGGCAAATTTCAAGATGGCAAATGTCAAAACTGACAAATGTCACAATGCTAAATTTCAAAAATGATAAGTGTCACCATGAAAAATGTCAAAAATGACAAATTTTAAGATGGCAAATGTCCAAGATGTCAAATGTCACAATGCTAAATGTCAAAAATGAAAAGTGTCACTAAAAAAAATGTCAAAAATGACAAATTTCAAGATGGCAAATGTCAAAAATGTCAAATGACAAATGTCACAATGCTAAATAACAAAAATGACAAATTTCAAGATGTCAAATGTCAAAGATGTCAAATGACAAATGTCAAAATGCTAAATGTCAAAAATGAAAAGTGTCACCATGAAAAATGTCAAAAATGACAAATTTCAAAATGGCAAATGTCAAAGATGTCAAATGACAAATGTCACAATGCTAAATGTCAAAAATGAAAAGTGTCACCATGAAAAATGTCAAAAATGACAAAATTCAAGATGGCAAATGTCAAAGATGTCAAATGACAAATGTCACAATGCTAAATGTCAAAAATAAAAACTGTCACCATGTAAAATGTCAAAAATGACAAATTTCAAGATGGCAAATGTCAAAACTGACAAATGTCACAATGCTAAATGTCAAAAAAGAAAAGTGTCATAATGAAAAATGTCAAAAATAACAAATTTCAAGATGGCAAATGTCAAAGATGTCAAATGACAAATGTCACAATGCTAAATGTCAAAAATGAAAAGTGTCACCATGAAAAATGTCAAAAATGACAAATTTCAAGATGGCAAATGTCAAAACTGACAAATGTCACAATGCTAAATGTCAAAAATGAAAAGTGTCACCATGAAAAATGTCAAAAATAACAAATTTCAAGATGGCAAATGTCAAAGATGTCAAATGACAAATGTCACAATGCTAAATGTCAAAAATGACAAAATTCAAGATGGCAAATGTCAAAGATATCAAATAACAAATGTCACAATGCTAAATGTCAGAAATGACAAATTTCAAGATGGCAAATGTCAAAACTGACAAATGTCACAATGCTAAATGTCAAAAATGAAAAGTGTCAAAAATGACAAATTTCAAGATGGCAAATGTCAAAGATGTCAAATGACAAATGTCACAATGCTAAATGTCAAAAATGAAAAGTGTCACCATGAAAAATGTCAAAAATGACAAATTTCAAGATGGCAAATGTCAAAGATGTCAAATGACAAATGTCACAATGCTAAATGTCAAAAATGAAAAGTGTCACCATGAAAAATGTCAAAAATGACAAATTTCAAGATGGCAAATGTCAAAGATGTCAAATGACAAATGTCACAATGCTAAATGTCAAAAATGAAAAGTGTCACCATGAAAAATGTCAAAAATGACAAATTTCAAGATGGCAAATGTCAAAGATGTCAAATGACAAATGTTACAATGCTAAATGTCAAAAATGAAAATTGTCACCATGAAAAATGTCAAAAATGACAAATTTCAAGATGGCAAATGTTAAAGATGTGAAATGACAAATGTCACAATGCTAAATGTCAAAAATGAAAAGTGTCAAAAATGACAAATTTCAAGATGGCAAATGTCTAAGATGTCAAATGACAAATGTCACAATGCTAAATGTCAAAAATGAAAAGTGTCACCATAAAATGTCAAAAATGACAAAATTTAAGATGGCAAATGTCAAAGATGTCAAATGACAAATGTCACAATGCTAAATGTCAAAAATGAAAAGTGTCACCATAAAAAATGTCAAAAATGACAAATTTCAAGATGGCAAATGTCAAAGATGTCAAATGACAAATGTCACAATGCTAAATGTCAAAAATGAAAAGTGTCACCATGAAAAATGTCAAAAATGACAAATTTCAAGATGGCAAATGTCAAAGATGTCAAATGACAAATGTCGCAATGCTAAATGTCAAAAATGAAAAGTGTCACCATGAAAAATGTCAAAAATGACAAATTTCAAGATGGCAAATGTCAAAGATGTCAAATGACAAATGTCACAATGCTAAATGTCAAAAATGAAAAGTGTCACCATGAAAAATGTCAAAAATGACAAATTTCAAGATGGCAAATGTCAAAGATGTCAAATGACAAATGTCACAATGCTAAATGTCAAAAATGAAAATTGTCACCATGAAAAATGTCAAAAATGACAAATTTCAAGATGGCAAATGTCAAAGATGTCAAATGACAAATGTCACAATGCTAAATGTCAAAAATGAAAAGTGTCAAAAATGACAAATTTCAAGATGGCAAATGTCTAAGATGTCAAATGACAAATGTCACAATGCTAAATGTCAAAAATGAAAAGTGTCACCATGAAAAATGTCAAAAATGACAAATTTCAAGATGGCAAATGTCAAAGATGTCAAATGACAAATGTCACAATGCTAAATGTCAAAAATGAAAAATGTCACCATGAAAAATGTCAAAAATGACAAATTTTAAGATGGCAAATGTCAAAGATGTCAAATGACAAATGTCACAATGCTAAATGTCAAAAATGAATAGTGTCACCATGAAAAATGTCAAAAATGACAAATTTGAAGATGGCAAATGTCCAAACTGACTAATGTCACAATGCTAAATGTCAAAAATGAAAAGTGTCACCATGAAAAATGTCAAAAATGACAAATTTCAAAATGGCAAATGTCAAAGATGTCAAATGACAAATGTCACAATGCTAAATGTCAAAAATGAAAAGCGTCACCATGAAAAGTGTCAAAAAAGACAAATTTCAAGATGGCAAATGTCTAAGATGTCAAATGACAAATGTCACAATGCTAAATGTCAAAAATGAAAAGTGTCACCATGAAAAATGTCAAAAATGACAAATTTCAAGATGGCAAATGTCAAAGATGTCAAATGACAAATGTCACAATGCTAAATGTCAAAAATGAAAAGTGTCAACATGAAAAATGTCAAAAATGACAAATTTCAAGATGGCAAATGTCAAAGATGTCAAATGACAAATGTCACAATGCTAAATGTCAAAAATGAAAAGTGTCACCATGAAAAATGTCAAAAATGACAAATTTCAAGATGGCAAATGTCAAAGATGTCAAATGACAAATGTCACAATGCTAAATGTCAAAAATGAAAATTGTCACCATGAAAAATGTCAAAAATGACAAATTTCAAGATGGCAAATGTCAAAGATGTCAAATGACAAATGTCGCAATGCTAAATGTCAAAAATGAAAAGTGTCACCATGAAAAATGTCAAAAATGACAAATTTCAAGATGGCAAATGTCAAAGATGTCAAATGACAAATGTCACAATGCTAAATGTCAAAAATGAAAAGTGTCACCATGAAAAATGTCAAAAATGACAAATTTCAAGATGGCAAATGTCAAAGATGTCAAATGACAAATGTCGCAATGCTAAATGTCAAAAATGAAAAGTGTCACCATGAAAAATGTCAAAAATGACAAATTTCAAGATGGCAAATGTCAAAGATGTCAAATGACAAATGTCACAATGCTAAATGTCAAAAATGAAAAGTGTCACCATGAAAAATGTCAAAAATGACAAATTTCAAGATGGCAAATGTCAAAGATGTCAAATGACAAATGTCACAATGCTAAATGTCAAAAATGAAAATTGTCACCATGAAAAATGTCAAAAATGACAAATTTCAAGATGGCAAATGTCAAAGATGTCAAATGACAAATGTCACAATGCTAAATGTCAAAAATGAAAAGTGTCAAAAATGACAAATTTCAAGATGGCAAATGTCTAAGATGTCAAATGACAAATGTCACAATGCTAAATGTCAATAATGAAAAGTGTCACCATGAAAAATGTCAAAAATGACAAATTTCAAGATGGCAAATGTCAAAGATGTCAAATGACAAATGTCACAATGCTAAATGTCAAAAATGAAAAGTGTCACCATGAAAAATGTCAAAAATGACAAATTTCAAGATGGCAAATGTCAAAGATGTCAAATGACAAATGTCACAATGCTAAATGTCAAAAATGAAAAGTGTCACCATGAAAAATGTCAAAAATGACAAATTTGAAGATGGCAAATGTCAAAACTGACTAATGTCACAATGCTAAATGTCAAAAATGAAAAGTGTCACCATGAAAAATGTCAAAAATGACAAATTTTAAAATGGCAAATGTCAAAGATGTCAAATGACAAATGTCACAATGCTAAATGTCAAAAATGAAAAGCGTCACCATAAAAAGTGTCAAAAAAGACAAATTTCAAGATGGCAAATGTCTAAGATGTCAAATGACAAATGTCACAATGCTAAATGTCAAAAATGAAAAGTGTCACCATGAAAAATGTCAAAAATGACAAATTTCAAGATGGCAAATGTCAAAGATGTCAAATGACAAATGTCACAATGCTAAATGTCAAAAATGAAAAGTGTCACCATGAAAAATGTCAAAAATGACAATTTTCAAGATGGCAAATGTCAAAGATGTCAAATGACAAATGTCACAATGCTAAATGTCAAAAATGAAAAGTGTCACCATGAAAAATGTCAAAAATGACAAATTTCAAGATGGCAAATGTCAAAGATGTCAAATGACAAATGTCACAATGCTAAATGTCAAAAATGAAAAGTGTCACCATGAAAAATGTCAAAAATGACAAATTTCAAGATGGCAAATGTCAAAGATGTCAAATGACAAATGTTACAATGCTAAATGTCAAAAATGAAAATTGTCACCATGAAAAATGTCAAAAATGACAAATTTCAAGATGGCAAATGTTAAAGATGTGAAATGACAAATGTCACAATGCTAAATGTCAAAAATGAAAAGTGTCAAAAATGACAAATTTCAAGATGGCAAATGTCTAAGATGTCAAATGACAAATGTCACAATGCTAAATGTCAAAAATGAAAAGTGTCACCATAAAATGTCAAAAATGACAAAATTTAAGATGGCAAATGTCAAAGATGTCAAATGACAAATGTCACAATGCTAAATGTCAAAAATGAAAAGTGTCACCATAAAAAAT
This sequence comes from Altica lythri, assembly GCA_964028335.1. NCBI lineage: Eukaryota > Metazoa > Arthropoda > Insecta > Coleoptera > Chrysomelidae > Altica > Altica lythri. Next base: position 40,300,974 of record OZ034800.1, on the reverse strand, counting down.
GTCAAAAATGACAAATTTCAAGATGGCAAATGTCAAAGATGTCAAATGACAAATGTCACAATGCTAAATGTCAAAAATGAAAAGTGTCACCATGAAAAATGTCAAAAATGACAAATTTCAAGATGGCAAATGTCAAAGATGTCAAATGACAAATGTCGCAATGCTAAATGTCAAAAATGAAAAGTGTCACCATGAAAAATGTCAAAAATGACAAATTTCAAGATGGCAAATGTCAAAGATATCAAATGACAAATGTCACAATGCTAAATGTCAAAAATGAAAAGTGTCACCATGAAAAATGTCAAAAGTGACAAATTTCAAGATGGCAAATGTCAAAGATGTCAAATGACAAATGTCACAATGCTAAATGTCAAAAATGAAAATTGTCACCATGAAAAATGTCAAAAATGACAAATTTCAAGATGGCAAATGTCAAAGATGTCAAATGACAAATGTCACAATGCTAAATGTCAAAAATGAAAAGTGTCAAAAATGACAAATTTCAAGATGGCAAATGTCTAAGATGTCAAATGACAAATGTCACAATGCTAAATGTCAAAAATGAAAAGTGTCACCATGAAAAATGTCAAAAATGACAAATTTCAAGATGGCAAATGTCAAAGATGTCAAATGACAAATGTCACAATGCTAAATGTCAAAAATGAAAAGTTTCACCATGAAAAATGTCAAAAATGACAAATTTCAAGATGGCAAATGTCAAAGATGTCAAATGACAAATGTCACAATGCTAAATGTCAAAAATGAAAAGTGTCACCATGAAAAATGTCAAAAATGACAAATTTGAAGATGGCAAATGTCAAAACTGACTAATGTCACAATGCTAAATGTCAAAAATTAAAAGTGTCACCATGAAAAATGTCAAAAATGACAAATTTCAAAATGGCAAATGTCAAAGATGTCAAATGACAAATGTCACAATGCTAAATGTCAAAAATGAAAAGCGTCACCATGAAAAGTGTCAAAAAAGACAAATTTCAAGATGGCAAATGTCTAAGATGTCAAATGACAAATGTCACAATGCTAAATGTCAAAAATGAAAAGTGTCACCATGAAAAATGTCAAAAATGACAAATTTCAAGATGGCAAATGTCAAAGATGTCAAATGACAAATGTCACAATGCTAAATGTCAAAAATGAAAAGTGTCAACATGAAAAATGTCAAAAATGACAAATTTCAAGATGGCAAATGTCAAAGATGTCAAATGACAAATGTCACAATGCTAAATGTCAAAAATGAAAAGTGTCACCATGAAAAATGTCAAAAATGACAAATTTCAAGATGGCAAATGTCAAAGATGTCAAATGACAAATGTCACAATGCTAAATGTCAAAAATGAAAATTGTCACCATGAAAAATGTCAAAAATGACAAATTTCAAGATGGCAAATGTCAAAGATGTCAAATGACAAATGTCGCAATGCTAAATGTCAAAAATGAAAAGTGTCACCATGAAAAATGTCAAAAATGACAAATTTCAAGATGGCAAATGTCAAAGATGTCAAATGACAAATGTCACAATGCTAAATGTCAAAAATGAAAAGTGTCACCATGAAAAATGTCAAAAATGACAAATTTCAAGATGGCAAATGTCAAAGATGTCAAATGACAAATGTCGCAATGCTAAATGTCCAAAATGAAAAGTGTCACCATGAAAAATGTCAAAAATGACAAATTTCAAGATGGCAAATGTCAAAGATGTCAAATGACAAATGTCACAATGCTAAATGTCAAAAATGAAAAGTGTCACCATGAAAAATGTCAAAAATGACAAATTTCAAGATGGCAAATGTCAAAGATGTCAAATGACAAATGTCACAATGCTAAATGTCAAAAATGAAAATTGTCACCATGAAAAATGTCAAAAATGACAAATTTCAATATGGCAAATGTCAAAGATGTCAAATGACAAATGTCACAATGCTAAATGTCAAAAATGAAAAGTGTCAAAAATGACAAATTTCAAGATGGCAAATGTCTAAGATGTCAAATGACAAATGTCACAATGCTAAATGTCAAAAATGAAAAGTGTCACCATGAAAAATGTCAAAAATGACAAATTTCAAGATGGCAAATGTCAAAGATGTCAAATGACAAATGTCACAATGCTAAATGTCAAAAATGAAAAGTGTCACCATGAAAAATGTCAAAAATGACAAATTTCAAGATGGCAAATGTCAAAGATGTCAAATGACAAATGTCACAATGCTAAATGTCAAAAATGAAAAGTGTCACCATGAAAAATGTCAAAAATGACAAATTTGAAGATGGCAAATGTCAAAACTGACTAATGTCACAATGCTAAACGTCAAAAATGAAAAGTGTCACCATGAAAAATGTCAAAAATGACAAATTTCAAAATGGCAAATGTCAAAGATGTCAAATGACAAATGTCACAATGCTAAATGTCAAAAATGAAAAGCGTCACCATAAAAAGTGTCAAAAAAGACAAATTTCAAGATGGCAAATGTCTAAGATGTCAAATGACAAATGTCACAATGCTAAATGTCAAAAATGAAAAGTGTCACCATGAAAAATGTCAAAAATGACAAATTTCAAGATGGCAAATGTCAAAGATGTCAAATGACAAATGTCACAATGCTAAATGTCAAAAATGAAAAGTGTCAACATGAAAAATGTCAAAAATGACAAATTTCAAGATGGCAAATATCAAAGATGTCAAATGACAAATGTCACAATGCTAAATGTCAAAAATGAAAAGTGTCACAATACTAAATGTCAAAAATGAAAAGTGTCACAATGCTAAATGTCAAAAATGACAAATTTCAAGATAGCAAATGTCAAAGATGTCAAATGACAAATGTCACAATGCTAAATGTCAAAAATGACAAATTTCAAGATGGCAAATGTCAAAGATGTCAAATGACAAATGTCACAATGCTAAATGTCAAAAATGAAAAGTGTCACCATGAAAAATGTCAAAAATGACAAATTTCAAGATGGCAAATGTCAAAGATGTCAAATGACAAATGTCACAATGCTAAATGTCAAAAATGAAAAGTGTCAAAAATGACAAATTTCAAGATGGCAAATGTCTAAGATGTCAAATGACAAATGTCACAATGCTAAATGTCAAAAATGAAAAGTGTCACCATGAAAAATGTCAAAAATGACAAATTTTAAGATGGCAAATGTCAAAGATGTCAAATGACAAATGTCACAATGCTAAATGTCAAAAATGAAAAGTGTCACCATGAAAAATGTCAAAAATGACAAATTTCAAGACGGCAAATGTCAAAGATGTCAAATAACAAATGTCACAATGCTAGATGTTAAAAATGAAAAGTGTCACCATAAAAAATGTCAAAAATGACAAATTTCAAGATGGCAAATGTCAAAGATTTTGAATATGACAAATGTCACAATGCTAAATGTCAAAAATGAAAAGTGTCACTATGAAAAATGTCAAAAATGACAAATTTCAAGATGGCAAATGTCAAAGATGTCAAATGACAAATGTCGCAATGCTAAATGTCAAAAATGAAAAGTGTCACCATGAAAAATGTCAAAAATGACAAATTTCAAGATGGCAAATATTAAAGATCGAAAAGATTATCCATTCTCAAATGTGGTGTTTATTTTAAATAAACGAAAAACTCAAAATTAATCCACATATATTGGTGTTCAATAATTACAAAATAAATATTAGTATTAGTTGAGGGAAATCCTTCCCATCAACAAGTAAAGGAAAAAAGACACACCGTTCGACTGTGGAATATCTAACAAGAATTTTTGTTTGCAGTTAGAGGGGACAACATACTTGCAGACCGGTTTCGACCTATTATGGGTCTCCTCAGTACAAGGCAATGTTGTCCGTCAGCGTGCTTAAAGCATAAACGCTGACTGAAAAATCAACTAAAATCACCAACGATATATTACTTTCCGTTAAGAAAGTGTAAACGCCGTGATAGTAGTGTCATCTTCACCTCTAACGGCAAAACAAAATTCATAATAAAATTATTCCAGTTGAACTTGTGAATACGGATAATATCTGCCAAATTAGCATTTTCTCAAATCGAAAAGATTATCCATTCTCAAATGTGGTGTTTATTTTAAATAAACGAAAAACTCAAAATTAATCCACATATATTGGTGTTCAATAATTACAAAATAAATATTAGTATTAGTTGAGGGAAATCCTTCCTATCAACAAGTAAAGGAAAAAAGACACACCGTTCGACTGTGGAATATCTAACAAGAATTTTTGTTTGCAGTTAGAGGGGACAACATACTTGCAGACCGGTTTCGACCTATTATGGGTCTCCTCAGTACAAGGCAATGTTGTCCGTCAGCGTGCTTAAAGCATAAACGCTGACTGAAAAATCAACTAAAATCACCAACGATATATTACTTTCCGTTAAGAAAGTGTAAACGCCGTGATAGTAGTGTCATCTTCACCTCTAACGGCAAAACAAAATTCATAATAAAATTATTCCAGTCGAACTTGTGAATACGGATAATATCTGCCAAATTAGCATTTTCTCAAATCGAAAAGATTATCCATTCTCAAATGTGGTGTTTATTTTAAATAAACGAAAAACTCAAAATTAATCCACATATATTGGTGTTCAATAATTACAAAATAAATATTAGTATTAGTTGAGGGAAATCCTTCCCATCAACAAGTAAAGGAAAAAAGACACACCGTTCGACTGTGGAATATCTAACAAGAATTTTTGTTTGCAGTTAGAGGGGACAACATACTTGCAGACCGGTTTCGACCTATTATGGGTCTCCTCAGTACAAGGCAATGTTGTCCGTCAGCGTGCTTAAAGCATAAACGCTGACTGAAAAATCAACTAAAATCACCAACGATATATTACTTTCCGTTAAGAAAGTGTAAACGCCGTGATAGTAGTGTCATCTTCACCTCTAACGGCAAAACAAAATTCATAATAAAATTATTCCAGTCGAACTTGTGAATACGGATAATATCTGCCAAATTAGCATTTTCTCAAATCGAAAAGATTATCCATTCTCAAATGTGGTGTTTATTTTAAATAAACGAAAAACTCAAAATTAATCCACATATATTGGTGTTCAATAATTACAAAATAAATATTAGTATTAGTTGAGGGAAATCCTTCCCATCAACAAGTAAAGGAAAAAAGACACACCGTTCGACTGTGGAATATCTAACAAGAATTTTTGTTTGCAGTTAGAGGGGACAACATACTTGCAGACCGGTTTCGACCTATTATGGGTCTCCTCAGTACAAGGCAATGTTGTCCGTCAGCGTGCTTAAAGCATAAACGCTGACTGAAAAATCAACTAAAAAATATTAAAGATGTCAAATGTCAAATGACAAATGTCACAATGCTAAATGTCAAAAATGACAAATTTTACGATGGCAAATGTCAAAGATGTCAATTGACAAATGTCACAATGCTAAATGTCAAAAATGAAAAGTGTCACCATGAAAAATGTCAAAAATGACAAATTTCAAGATGGCAAATGTCAAAGATGTCAAATGACAAATGTCACAAAGCTAAATGTCAAAAATGACAAATTTCAAGATGGCAAATGTCAAATGACAAATGTCACAATGCTAAATGTCAAAAATGAAAAGTGTCACCATGAAAAATGTCAAAAATGACAAATTTCAAGATGGCAAATGTCAAAGATGTCAAATGACAAATGTCACAATGCTAAATGTCAAAAATGAAAAGTGTCACCATGAAAAATGTCAAAAATGACAAATTTCAAGATGGCAAATGTCAAAGATGTCAAATGACAAATGTCACAATGCTAAATGTCAAAAATGAAAATTGTCACCATGAAAAATGTCAAAAATGACAAATTTCAAGGTGGTAAATGTCAAAGATGTCAAATGACAAATGTCACAATGCTAAATGTCAAAAATGAAAAGTGTCAAAAATGACAAATTTCAAGATGGCAAATGTCTAAGATGTCAAATGACAAATGTCACAATGCTAAATGTCAAAAATGAAAAGTGTCACCATGAAAAATGTCAAAAATAACAAATTTCAAGATGGCAAATGTCAAAGATGTCAAATGACAAATGTCACAATGCTAAATGTCAAAAATGAAAAGTGTCACCATGAAAAATGTCAAAAATGACAAATTTCAAGATGGCAAATGTCAAAGATGTCAAATGACAAATGTCACAATGCTAAATGTCAAAAATGAAAAGTGTCACCATGAAAAATGTCAAAAATAACAAATTTTAAGATGGCAAATATCAAAGATGTCAAATGACAAATGTCACAATGCTAAATGTCAAAAATGAAAAGTGTCACCATGAAAAATGTCAAAAATGACAAATTTCAAGATGGCAAATGTCAAAACTGACAAATGTCACAATGCTAAATGTCAAAAATGATAAGTGTCACCATGAAAAATGTCAAAAATGACAAATTTCAAGATGGCAAATGTCCAAGATGTCAAATGACAAATGTCACAATGCTAAATGTCAAAAATGAAAAGTGTCACCATGAAAAATGTCAAAAATGACAAATTTCAAGATGGCAAATGTCAAAGATGTCAAATGACAAATGTCACAATGTTAAATGTCAAAAATGAAAAGTGTCACCATGAAAAATGACAAATTTCAAGATGGCAAATGTCAAAAATGTCAAATGACAAATGTCACAATGCTAAATGTCAAAAATGAAAAGTGTCACCATGAAAAATGTTAAAAATGACAAATTTCAAGATAGCAAATGTCAAAACTGACAAATGTCACAATGCTAAATGTCAAAAATGATAAGTGTCACCATGAAAAATGACAAATTTCAAGATGGCAAATGTCCAAGATGTCAAATGACAAATGTCACAATGCTAAATGTCAAAAAAGAAAAGTGTCAAAAAGAAAAATGTCAAAAATGACAAATTTCAAGATGGCAAATGTCAAAGATGTCAAATGACAAATTTAACAATGCTAAATGTCAAAAATGAAAAGTGTCACCATGAAAAATGTCAAAAATGACAAATTTCAAGATGGCAAATGTCAAAACTGACAAATGTCACAATGCTAAATGTCAAAAATGAAAAGTGTCACCATGAAAAATGTCAAAAATGACAAATTTCAAGATGGCAAATGTCAAAGATGTCAAATGACAAATGTCACAATGCTAAATGTCAAAAATGAAAATTGTCACCATGAAAAATGTCAAAAATGACAAATTTCAAGGTGGTAAATGTCAAAGATGTCAAATGACAAATGTCACAATGCTAAATGTCAAAAATGAAAAGTGTCAAAAATGACAAATTTCAAGATGGCAAATGTCTAAGATGTCAAATGACAAATGTCACAATGCTAAATGTCAAAAATGAAAAGTGTCACCATGAAAAATGTCAAAAATAACAAATTTCAAAAAGGCAAATGTCAAAGATGTCAAATGACAAATGTCACAATGCTAAATGTCAAAAATGAAAAGTGTCACCATGAAAAATGTCAAAAATGACAAATTTCAAGATGGCAAATGTCAAAGATGTCAAATGACAAATGTCACAATGCTAAATGTCAAAAATGAAAAGTGTCACCATGAAAAATGTCAAAAATAACAAATTTTAAGATGGCAAATATCAAAGATGTCAAATGACAAATGTCACAATGCTAAATGTCAAAAATGAAAAGTGTCACCATGAAAAATGTCAAAAATGACAAATTTTAAGATGGCAAATGTCAAAACTGACAAATGTCACAATGCTAAATGTCAAAAATGATAAGTGTCACCATGAAAAATGTCAAAAATGACAAATTTCAAGATGGCAAATGTCCAAGATGTCAAATGACAAATGTCACAATGCTAAATGTCAAAAATGAAAAGTGTCACCATGAAAAATGTCAAAAATGACAAATTTCAAGATGGCAAATGTCAAAGATGTCAAATGACAAATGTCACAATGTTAAATGTCAAAAATGAAAAGTGTCACCATGAAAAATGACAAATTTCAAGATGGCAAATGTCAAAAATGTCAAATGACAAATGTCACAATGCTAAATGTCAAAAATGAAAAGTGTCACCATGAAAAATGTTAAAAATGACAAATTTCAAGATAGCAAATGTCAAAACTGACAAATGTCACAATGCTAAATGTCAAAAATGATAAGTGTCACCATGAAAAATGACAAATTTCAAGATGGCAAATGTCCAAGATGTCAAATGACAAATGTCACAATGCTAAATGTCAAAAAAGAAAAGTGTCAAAAAGAAAAATGTCAAAAATGACAAATTTCAAGATGGCAAATGTCAAAGATGTCAAATGACAAATTTAACAATGCTAAATGTCAAAAATGAAAAGTGTCACCATGAAAAATGTCAAAAATGACAAATTTCAAGATGGCAAATGTCAAAACTGACAAATGTTACAATGCTAAATGTCAAAAATGAAAAGTGTCACCATGAAAAATGTCAAAAATAACAAATTTCAAGATGGCACATGTCAAAGATGTCAAATGACAAATGTCACAATGCTAAATGTCAAAAATGACAAATTTCAAGATGGCAAATGTCAAAGATGTCAAATGACAAATGTCACAATGCTAAATGTCAAAAATGAAAAGTGTCACCATGAAAAATGTCAAAAATGACAAATTTCAAGATGGCAAATGTCAAAACTGACAAATGTCACAATGCTAAATGTCAAAAATGATAAGTGTCACCATGAAAAATGTCAAAAATGACAAATTTCAACATGGCAAATGTCCAAGATGTCAAATGACAAATGTCACAATGCTAAATGTCAAAAATGAAAAGTGTCACCATGAAAAATGTCAAAAATGACAAATTTCAAGATGGCAAATACCAAAGATGTCAAATGACAAATGTCACAATGCTAAATGTCAAAAATGACAAATTTCAAGATGGCAAATGTCAAAGATGTCAAATGACAAATGTCACAATGCTAAATGTCAAACATGACAAATTTCAAGATGGCAAATGTCAAAGATGTCAAATAACAAATGTCACAATGCTAAATGTCAAAAATGAAAAGTGTCACCATGAAAAATGTCAAAAATGACAAATTTCAAGATGGCAAATGTCAAAGACGTCAAATGACAAATGTCACAATGCTAAATGTCAAAAATAAAAAGTGTCAAAAATGACAAATTTCAAGATGGCAAATGTCAAAGATGTCAAATGACAAATGTCACAATGCTAAATGTTAAAAATGAAAAGTGTCACCATGAAAAATGTCAAAAATGACAAATTTCAAGATGGCAAATGTCAAAACTGACAAATGTCACAATGCTAAATGTCAAAAATGAAAAGTGTCAATATGAAAAATGTCAAAAATAACAAATTTCAAGATGGCAAATGTCAAAGATGTCAAATGACAAATGTCACAATGCTAAATGTCAAAAATGACAAATTTCAAGATGGCAAATGTCAAAACTGACAAATGTTACAATGCTAAATGTCAAAAATGAAAAGTGTCACCATGAAAAATGTCAAAAATAACAAATTTCAAGATGGCACATGTCAAAGATGTCAAATGACAAATGTCACAATGCTAAATGTCAAAAATGACAAATTTCAAGATGGCAAATGTCAAAGATGTCAAATGACAAATGTCACAATGCTAAATGTCAAAAATGAAAAGTGTCACCATGAAAAATGTCAAAAATGACAAATTTCAAGATGGCAAATGTCAAAACTGACAAATGTCACAATGCTAAATGTCAAAAATGATAAGTGTCACCATGAAAAATGTCAAAAATGACAAATTTCAACATGGCAAATGTCCAAGATGTCAAATGACAAATGTCACAATGCTAAATGTCAAAAATGAAAAGTGTCACCATGAAAAATGTCAAAAATGACAAATTTCAAGATGGCAAATACCAAAGATGTCAAATGACAAATGTCACAATGCTAAATGTCAAAAATGACAAATTTCAAGATGGCAAATGTCAAAGATGTCAAATGACAAATGTCACAATGCTAAATGTCAAACATGACAAATTTCAAGATGGCAAATGTCAAAGATGTCAAATAACAAATGTCACAATGCTAAATGTCAAAAATGAAAAGTGTCACCATGAAAAATGTCAAAAATGACAAATTTCAAGATGGCAAATGTCAAAGACGTCAAATGACAAATGTCACAATGCTAAATGTCAAAAATAAAAAGTGTCAAAAATGACAAATTTCAAGATGGCAAATGTCAAAGATGTCAAATGACAAATGTCACAATGCTAAATGTTAAAAATGAAAAGTGTCACCATGAAAAATGTCAAAAATGACAAATTTCAAGATGGCAAATGTCAAAACTGACAAATGTCACAATGCTAAATGTCAAAAATGAAAAGTGTCAATATGAAAAATGTCAAAAATAACAAATTTCAAGATGGCAAATGTCAAAGATGTCAAATGACAAATGTCACAATGCTAAATGTCAAAAATGAAAAGTGTCACCACGAAAAATGTCAAAAATGACAAATTTCAAGATGGCAAATGTCAAAGATGTCAAATGACAAATGTCACAATGCTAAATGTCAAAAATGAAAAGTGTCACCATAAAAAATGTCAAAAATGACAAATTTTAAGATGGCAAATGTCAAAACTGACAAATGTCACAATGCTTAATGTCAAAAATGATAAGTGTCACCATGAAAAATGTCAAAAATGACAAATTTCAAGATGGCAAATGTCCAAGATGTCAAATGACAAATGTCACAATGCTACATGTCAAAAATGAAAAGTGTCACCATGAAAAATGTCAAAAATGACAAATTTCAAGATGGCAAATGCCAAAGATGTCAAATGACAAATGTCACAATGCTAAATGTCAAAAATGACGAATTTCAAGATGGCAAATGTCAAAGATGTCAAATGTCACTATGCTAAATGTCAAAAATGAAAAGTTTCACCATAAAAAATGTCAAAAATGACAAATTTCAAGATGGCAAATGTCAAAACTGACAAATGTCACAATGCTAAATGTCAAAAATGATAAGTGTCACCATGAAAAATGTCAAAAATGACAAATTTCAAGATGGCAAATGTCAAAGATGTCAAATGACAAATGTCACAATGCTAAATAACAAAAATGACAAATTTCAAGATATCAAATGTCAAAGATGTCAAATGACAAATGTCACAATGCTAAATAACAAAAATGACAAATTTCAAGATGGCAAATGTCAAAGATGTCAAATGACAAATGTCACAATGCTAAATGTCAAAAATGAAAAGTATCACCATGAAAAATGTCAAAAATGACAAATTTCAAAATGGCAAATGTCAATATTGTCAAATGACAAATGTCACAATGCTAAATGTCAAAAATAAAAAGTGTCACCATGAAAAATGTCAAAAATGACAAAATTGAAGATGGCAAATGTCAAAGATGTCAAATGACAAATGTCACAATGCTAAATGTCAAAAATAACAAATTTCAAGATGGCAAATGTCAAAGATGTCAAATGACAAATGTCACAATGCTAAATGTCAAAAATGAAAAGTGTCACCATGAAAAATGTCAAAAATGACAAACTTCAAGATGGCAAATGTCAAAGATGGCAAATGTCAAAGATGTCAAATGACAAATGTCACAATGCTAAATGTCAAAAATGAAAATTGTCACCATGAAAAATGTCAAAAATGACAAATTTCAAGATGTCAAATGTCAAAGATGTCAAATGACAAATGTCACAATGCTAAATAACAAAAATGACAAATTTCAAGACGGCAAATGTCAAAGATGTCAAATGACAAATGTCACAATGCTAAATGTCAAAAATGAAAAGTGTCACCATGAAAAATGTCAAAAATGACAAATTTCAAGATGGCAAATGTCAAAGATGTCAAATGACAAATGTCACAAATGTCACAATGCTAAATGTCAAAAATGAAAAGTGTCACCATGAAAAATGTCAAAAATGACAAATTTCAAGATGGCAAATGTCAAAGATGTTAAATGACAAATGTCACAATGCTAAATGTCAAAAATGAAAAGTGTCACCATGAAAAATGTCAAAAATGACAAATTTCAAGATGGCAAATGTCAAAGATGTCAAATGACAAATGTCACAATGCTAAATGTCAAAAATGAAAATTGTCACCATGAAAAATGTCAAAAATGACAAATTTCAAGATGGCAAATGTCTAAGATGTCAAATGACAAATGTCACAATGCTAAATGTCAAAAATGAAAAGTGTCACCATGAAAAATGTCAAAAATGACAAATTTTAAGATGGCAAATGTCTAAGATGTCAAATGACAAATGTCACAATGCTAAATGTCAAAAATGAAAAGTGTCACCATGAAAAATGTCAAAAATGACAAATTTCAAGATGGCAAATGTCAAAGATGTCAAATGACAAATGTCACAATGCTAAATGTCAAAAATGAAAAGTGTCACCATGAAAAATGTCAAAAATGACAAATTTCAAGATGGCAAATGTCAAAGATGTCAAATGACAAATGTCACAATGCTAAATGTCAAAAATGAAAAGTGTCAACATGAAAAATGTCAAAAATGACAAATTTCAAGATGGCAAATGTCAAAACTGACTAATGTCACAATGCTAAATGTCAAAAATGAAAAGTGTCACCATGAAAAATGTCAAAAATGACAAATTTCAAAATGGCAAATGTCAAAGATGTCAAATGAGAAATGTCACAATGCTAAATGTCAAAAATGAAAAGTGTCACCATGAAAAGTGTCAAAAATGACAAATTTCAAGATGGTAAATGTCTAAGATGTCAAATGACAAATGTCACAATGCTAAATGTCAAAAATAAAACGTGTCACCATGAAAAATGTCAAAAATGACAAATTTTAAGACGGCAAATGTCAAAGATGTCAAATGACAAATGTCACAATGCTAAATGTCAAAAATGAAAAGTGTCACCATGAAAAATGTCAAAAATGACAAATTTCAAGATGGCAAATGTCAAAGATGTCAAATGACAAATGTCACAATGCTAAATGTCAAAAATGAAAAGTGTCACCATGAAAAATGTCAAAAATGACAAATTTCAAGATGGCAAATGTCAAAACTGACAAATGTCACAATGCTAAATGTCAAAAATGAAAAGTGTCACCATGAAAAATGTCAAAAATAACAAATTTCAAGATGGCAAATGTCAAAGATGTCATTTGACAAATGTCACAATGCTAAATGTCAAAAATGACAAATTTCAAGATGGCAAATGTCAAAGATGTCAAATGACAAATGTCACAATGCTAAATGTCAAAAATGAAAAGTGTCACCATGAAAAATGTCAAAAATGACAAATTTCAAGATGGCAAATGTCAAAACTGACAAATGTTACAATGCTAAATGTCAAAAATGAAAAGTGTCACCATGAAAAATGTCAAAAATAACAAATTTCAAGATGGCACATGTCAAAGATGTCAAATGACAAATGTCACAATGCTAAATGTCAAAAATGACAAATTTCAAGATGGCAAATGTCAAAGATGTCAAATGACAAATGTCACAATGCTAAATGTCAAAAATGAAAAGTGTCACCATGAAAAATGTCAAAAATGACAAATTTCAAGATGGCAAATGTCAAAACTGACAAATGTCACAATGCTAAATGTCAAAAATGATAAGTGTCACCATGAAAAATGTCAAAAATGACAAATTTCAACATGGCAAATGTCCAAGATGTCAAATGACAAATGTCACAATGCTAAATGTCAAAAATGAAAAGTGTCACCATGAAAAATGTCAAAAATGACAAATTTCAAGATGGCAAATACCAAAGATGTCAAATGACAAATGTCACAATGCTAAATGTCAAAAATGACAAATTTCAAGATGGCAAATGTCAAAGATGTCAAATGACAAATATCACAATGCTAAATGTCAAAAATGACAAATTTCAAGATGGCAAATGTCAAAGATGTCAAATAACAAATGTCACAATGCTAAATGTCAAAAATGAAAAGTGTCACCATGAAAAATGTCAAAAATGACAAATTTCAAGATGGCAAATGTCAAAGACGTCAAATGACAAATGTCACAATGCTAAATGTCAAAAATAAAAAGTGTCAAAAATGACAAATTTCAAGATGGCAAATGTCAAAGATGTCAAATGACAAATGTCACAATGCTAAATGTTAAAAATGAAAAGTGTCACCATGAAAAATGTCAAAAATGACAAATTTCAAGATGGCAAATGTCAAAACTGACAAATGTCACAATGCTAAATGTCAAAAATGAAAAGTGTCAATATGAAAAATGTCAAAAATAACAAATTTCAAGATGGCAAATGTCAAAGATGTCAAATGACAAATGTCACAATGCTAAATGTCAAAAATGACAAATTTCAAGATGGCAAATGTCAAAGATGTCAAATGACAAATGTCACAATGCTAAATGTCAAAAATGAAAAGTGTCACCACGAAAAATGTCAAAAATGACAAATTTCAAGATGGCAAATGTCAAAGATGTCAAATGACAAATGTCACAATGCTAAATGTCAAAAATGAAAAGTGTCACCATAAAAAATGTCAAAAATGACAAATTTTAAGATGGCAAATGTCAAAACTGACAAATGTCACAATGCTTAATGTCAAAAATGATAAGTGTCACCATGAAAAATGTCAAAAATGACAAATTTCAAGATGGCAAATGTCCAAGATGTCAAATGACAAATGTCACAATGCTACATGTCAAAATTGAAAAGTGTCACCATGAAAAATGTCAAAAATGACAAATTTCAAGATGGCAAATGCCAAAGATGTCAAATGACAAATGTCACAATGCTAAATGTCAAAAATGACGAATTTCAAGATGGCAAATGTCAAAGATGTCAAATGTCACTATGCTAAATGTCAAAAATGAAAAGTGTCACCATAAAAAATGTCAAAAATGACAAATTTCAAGATGGCAAATGTCAAAACTGACAAATGTCACAATGCTAAATGTCAAAAATGATAAGTGTCACCATGAAAAATGTCAAAAATGACAAATTTCAAGATGGCAAATGTCAAAGATGTCAAATGACAAATGTCACAATGCTAAATAACAAAAATGACAAATTTCAAGATATCAAATGTCAAAGATGTCAAATGACAAATGTCACAATGCTAAATAACAAAAATGACAAATTTCAAGATGGCAAATGTCAAAGATGTCAAATGACAAATGTCACAATGCTAAATGTCAAAAATGAAAAGTATCACCATGAAAAATGTCAAAAATGACAAATTTCAAAATGGCAAATGTCAATATTGTCAAATGACAAATGTCACAATGCTAAATGTCAAAAATAAAAAGTGTCACCATGAAAAATGTCAAAAATGACAAAATTGAAGATGGCAAATGTCAAAGATGTCAAATGACAAATGTCACAATGCTAAATGTCAAAAATAACAAATTTCAAGATGGCAAATGTCAAAGATGTCAAATGACAAATGTCACAATGCTAAATGTCAAAAATGAAAAGTGTCACCATGAAAAATGTCAAAAATGACAAACTTCAAGATGGCAAATGTCAAAGATGGCAAATGTCAAAGATGTCAAATGACAAATGTCACAATGCTAAATGTCAAAAATGAAAATTGTCACCATGAAAAATGTCAAAAATGACAAATTTCAAGATGTCAAATGTCAAAGATGTCAAATGACAAATGTCACAATGCTAAATAACAAAAATGACAAATTTCAAGACGGCAAATGTCAAAGATGTCAAATGACAAATGTCACAATGCTAAATGTCAAAAATGAAAAGTGTCACCATGAAAAATGTCAAAAATGACAAATTTCAAGATGGCAAATGTCAAAGATGTCAAATGACAAATGTCACAAATGTCACAATGCTAAATGTCAAAAATGAAAAGTGTCACCATGAAAAATGTCAAAAATGACAAATTTCAAGATGGCAAATGTCAAAGATGTCAAATGACAAATGTCACAATGCTAAATGTCAAAAATGAAAAGTGTCACCATGAAAAATGTCAAAAATGACAAATTTCAAGATGGCAAATGTCAAAGATGTCAAATGACAAATGTCACAATGCTAAATGTCAAAAATGAAAATTGTCACCATGAAAAATGTCAAAAATGACAAATTTCAAGATGGCAAATGTCTAAGATGTCAAATGACAAATGTCACAATGCTAAATGTCAAAAATGAAAAGTGTCACCATGAAAAATGTCAAAAATGACAAATTTCAAGATGGCAAATGTCTAAGATGTCAAATGCCAAATGTCACAATGCTAAATGTCAAAAATGAAAAGTGTCACCATGAAAAATGTCAAAAATGACAAATTTCAAGATGGCAAATGTCAAAGATGTCAAATGACAAATGTCACAATGCTAAATGTCAAAAATGAAAAGTGTCACCATGAAAAATGTCAAAAATGACAAATTTCAAGATGGCAAATGTCAAAGATGTCAAATGACAAATGTCACAATGCTAAATGTCAAAAATGAAAAGTGTCAACATGAAAAATGTCAAAAATGACAAATTTCAAGATGGCAAATGTCAAAACTGACTAATGTCACAATGCTAAATGTCAAAAATGAAAAGTGTCACCATGAAAAATGTCAAAAATGACAAATTTCAAAATGGCAAATGTCAAAGATGTCAAATGAGAAATGTCACAATGCTAAATGTCAAAAATGAAAAGTGTCACCATGAAAAGTGTCAAAAATGACAAATTTCAAGATGGTAAATGTCTAAGATGTCAAATGACAAATGTCACAATGCTAAATGTCAAAAATAAAACGTGTCACCATGAAAAATGTCAAAAATGACAAATTTTAAGATGGCAAATGTCAAAGATGTCAAATGACAAATGTCACAATGCTAAATGTCAAAAATGAAAAGTGTCACCATGAAAAATGTCAAAAATGACAAATTTCAAGATGGCAAATGTCAAAGATGTCAAATGACAAATGTCACAATGCTAAATGTCAAAAATGAAAAGTGTCACCATGAAAAATGTCAAAAATGACAAATTTCAAGATGGCAAATGTCAAAACTGACAAATGTCACAATGCTAAATGTCAAAAATGAAAAGTGTCACCATGAAAAATGTCAAAAATAACAAATTTCAAGATGGCAAATGTCAAAGATGTCATTTGACAAATGTCACAATGCTAAATGTCAAAACTGACAAATTTCAAGATGGCAAATGTCAAAGATGTCAAATGACAAATGTCACAATGCTAAATGTCAAAAATGAAAAGTGTCACCATGAAAAATGTCAAAAATGACAAATTTCAAGATGGCAAATGTCAAAGATGTCAAATGACAAATGTCACAATGCTAAATGTCAAAAATGAAAAGTGTCAACATGAAAAATGTCAAAAATGACAAATTTCAAGATGGCAAATGTCAAAACTGACTAATGTCACAATGCTAAATGTCAAAAATGAAAAGTGTCACCATGAAAAATGTCAAAAATGACAAATTTCAAAATGGCAAATGTCAAAAATGTCAAATGAGAAATGTCACAATGCTAAATGTCAAAAATGAAAAGTGTCACCATGAAAAGTGTCAAAAATGACAAATTTCAAGATGGTAAATGTCTAAGATGTCAAATGACAAATGTCACAATGCTAAATGTCAAAAATAAAACGTGTCACCATGAAAAATGTCAAAAATGACAAATTTTAAGATGGCAAATGTCAAAGATGTCAAATGACAAATGTCACAATGCTAAATGTCAAAAATGAAAAGTGTCACCATGAAAAATGTCAAAAATGACAAATTTCAAGATGGCAAATGTCAAAGATGTCAAATGACAAATGTCACAATGCTAAATGTCAAAAATGAAAAGTGTCACCATGAAAAATGTCAAAAATGACAAATTTCAAGATGGCAAATGTCAAAGATGTTAAATGACAAATGTCACAATGCTAAATGTCAAAAATGAAAAGTGTCACCATGAAAAATGTCAAAAATGACAAATTTCAAGATGGCAAATATCAAAGATGTCAAATGACAAATGTCACAATGCTAAATGTCAAAAATGAAAAGTGTCACAATGCTTAATGTCAAAAATGAAAAGTGTCACAATGCTAAATGTCAAAAATGACAAATTTCAAGATGGCCAATGTCAAAGATGTCAAATGACAAATGTCACAATGCTAAATGTCAAAAATGACAAATTTCAAAATGGCAAATGTCAAAGATGTCAAATGACAAATGTCACAATGCTAAATGTCAAAAATGAAAAGTGTCACCATGAAAAATGTCAAAAATGACAAATTTCAAGATGGCAAATGTCAAAACTGACAAATGTCACAATGCTAAATGTCAAAAATGAAAAGTGTCACCATGAAAAATGTCAAAAATAACAAATTTCAAGATGGCAAATGTCAAAGATGTCATTTGACAAATGTCACAATGCTAAATGTCAAAACTGACAAATTTCAAGATGGCAAATGTCAAAGATGTCAAATGACAAATGTCACAATGCTAAATGTCAAAAATGAAAAGTGTCACCATGAAAAATGTCAAAAATGACAAATTTCAAGATGGCAAATGTCAAAGATGTCAAATGACAAATGTCACAATGCTAAATGTCAAAAATAATAAGTGTCACCATAAAAAATGTCAAAAATAACAAATTTCAAGATGGCAAATGTCAAAGATGTCAAATGACAAATGTCACAATGCTAAATGTCAAAAACGACAAATTTCAAGATGGCAAATATCAAAGATGTCAAATGACAAATGTCACAATGCTAAATGTCAAAAATGAAAAGTGTCACCATGAAAAATGTCAAAAATAACAAATTTCAAGATGGCAAATGTCAAAGATGTCAAATGACAAATGTCACAATGCTAAATGTCAAAAATGACAAATTTCAAGATGGCAAATGTCAAAGATGTCAAATGTCACAATGCTAAATGTCAAAAATGAAAAGTGTCACCATGAAAAATGTCAAAAATGACAAATTTCAAGATGGCAAATGTCAAAGATGTCAAATGACAAATGTCACAATGCTAAATGTCAAAAATGAAAAGTGTCACCATGAAAAATGTCAAAAATGACAAATTTCAAGATGGCAAATGTCAAAGATGTCAAATGTCACAATGCTAAATGTCAAAAATGAAAAGTGTCACCATGAAAAATGTCAAAAATGACAAATTTCAAGATGGCAAATGTCAAAGATGTCAAATGACAAATGTCACAATGCTAAATGTCAAAAATGAAAAGTGTCACCATGAAATATGTCAAAAATGACAAATTTCAAGATGGCAAATGTCAAAGATGTCAAATGTCACAATGCTAAATGTCAAAAATGAAAAGTGTCACCATGAAAAATGTCAAAAATGACAAACTTCAAGATGGCAAATGTCAAAGATGGCAAATGTCAAAGATGTCAAATGACAAATGTCACAATGCTAAATGTCAAAAATGAAAATTGTCACCATGAAAAATGTCAAAAATGACAAATTTCAAGATGGCAATTGTCAAAGATGTGAAATGACAAATGTCACAATGCTAAATGTCAAAAATGAAAAGTGTCAAAAATGACAAATTTCAAGATGGCAAATGTCTAAGATGTCAAATGACAAATGTTACAATGCTAAATGTCAAAAATGAAAAGTGTCACCATGAAAAATGTCAAAAATGACAAATTTCAAGATGGCAAATGTCAAAGATGTCAAATGACAAATGTCACAATGCTAAATGTCAAAAATGAAAAGTGTCACCATAAAAAATGTCAAAAATGACAAATTTCAAGACGGCAAATGTCAAAGATGTCAAATGACAAATGTCACAATGCTAAATGTCAAAAATGAAAAGTGTCACCATGAAAAATGTCAAAAATGACAAATTTCAAGATGGCAAATGTCAAAGATGTCAAATGACAAATGTCACAATGCTAAATGTCAAAAATGAAAAGTGTCACCATGAAAAATGTCAAAAATGACAAATTTCAAGATGGCAAATGTCAAAGATGTCAAATGACAAATGTCACAATGCTAAATGTCAAAAATGAAAAGTGTCACCATAAAATGTCAAAAATGACAAATTTCAAGATGGCAAATGTCAAAGATGTCAAATGACAAATGTCACAATGCTAAATGTCAAAAATGAAAATTGTCACCATGAAAAATGTCAAAAATGACAAATTTCAAGATGGCAAATGTCTAAGATGTCAAATGACAAATGTCACAATGCTAAATGTCAAAAATGAAAAGTGTCACCATGAAAAATGTCAAAAATGACAAATTTCAAGATGGCAAATGTCTAAGATGTCAAATGACAAATGTCACAATGCTAAATGTCAAAAATGAAAAGTGTCACCATGAAAAATGTCAAAAATGACAAATTTCAAGATGGCAAATGTCAAAGATGTCAAATGACAAATGTCACAATGCTAAATGTCAAAAATGAAAAGTGTCACCATGAAAAATGTCAAAAATGACAAATTTCAAGATGGCAAATGTCAAAGATGTCAAATGACAAATGTCACAATGCTAAATGTCAAAAATGAAAAGTGTCAACATGAAAAATGTCAAAAATGATTTCAAGATGGCAAATGTCAAAACTGACTAATGTCACAATGCTAAATGTCAAAAATGAAAAGTGTCACCATGAAAAATGTCAAAAATGACAAATTTCAAAATGGCAAATGTCAAAGATGTCAAATGAGAAATGTCACAATGCTAAATGTCAAAAATGAAAAGTGTCACCATGAAAAGTGTCAAAAATGACAAATTTCAAGATGGTAAATGTCTAAGATGTCAAATGACAAATGTCACAATGCTAAATGTCAAAAATAAAACGTGTCACCATGAAAAATGTCAAAAATGACAAATTTTAAGATGGCAAATGTCAAAGATGTCAAATGACAAATGTCACAATGCTAAATGTCAAAAATGAAAAGTGTCACCATGAAAAATGTCAAAAATGACAAATTTCAAGATGGCAAATGTCAAAGATGTCAAATGACAAATGTCACAATGCTAAATGTCAAAAATGAAAAGTGTCACCATGAAAAATGTCAAAAATGACAAATTTCAAGATGGCAAATGTCAAAACTGACAAATGTCACAATGCTAAATGTCAAAAATGAAAAGTGTCACCATGAAAAATGTCAAAAATAACAAATTTCAAGATGGCAAATGTCAAAGATGTCATTTGACAAATGTCACAATGCTAAATGTCAAAACTGACAAATTTCAAGATGGCAAATGTCAAAGATGTCAAATGACAAATGTCACAATGCTAAATGTCAAAAATGAAAAGTGTCACCATGAAAAATGTCAAAAATGACAAATTTCAAGATGGCAAATGTCAAAGATGTCAAATGACAAATGTCACAATGCTAAATGTCAAAAATGAAAAGTGTCAACATGAAAAATGTCAAAAATGACAAATTTCAAGATGGCAAATGTCAAAACTGACTAATGTCACAATGCTAAATGTCAAAAATGAAAAGTGTCACCATGAAAAATGTCAAAAATGACAAATTTCAAAATGGCAAATGTCAAAAATGTCAAATGAGAAATGTCACAATGCTAAATGTCAAAAATGAAAAGTGTCACCATGAAAAGTGTCAAAAATGACAAATTTCAAGATGGTAAATGTCTAAGATGTCAAATGACAAATGTCACAATGCTAAATGTCAAAAATAAAACGTGTCACCATGAAAAATGTCAAAAATGACAAATTTTAAGATGGCAAATGTCAAAGATGTCAAATGACAAATGTCACAATGCTAAATGTCAAAAATGAAAAGTGTCACCATGAAAAATGTCAAAAATGACAAATTTCAAGATGGCAAATGTCAAAGATGTTAAATGACAAATGTCACAATGCTAAATGTCAAAAATGAAAAGTGTCACCATGAAAAATGTCAAAAATGACAAATTTCAAGATGGCAAATATCAAAGATGTCAAATGACAAATGTCACAATGCTAAATGTCAAAAATGAAAAGTGTCACAATGCTTAATGTCAAGAATGAAAAGTGTCACAATGCTAAATGTCAAAAATGACAAATTTCAAGATGGCCAATGTCAAAGATGTCAAATGACAAATGTCACAATGCTAAATGTCAAAAATGACAAATTTCAAAATGGCAAATGTCAAAGATGTCAAATGACAAATGTCACAATGCTAAATGTCAAAAATGAAAAGTGTCACCATGAAAAATGTCAAAAATGACAAATTTCAAGATGGCAAATGTCAAAACTGACAAATGTCACAATGCTAAATGTCAAAAATGAAAAGTGTCACCATGAAAAATGTCAAAAATAACAAATTTCAAGATGGCAAATGTCAAAGATGTCATTTGACAAATGTCACAATGCTAAATGTCAAAACTGACAAATTTCAAGATGGCAAATGTCAAAGATGTCAAATGACAAATGTCACAATGCTAAATGTCAAAAATGAAAAGTGTCACCATGAAAAATGTCAAAAATGACAAATTTCAAGATGGCAAATGTCAAAGATGTCAAATGACAAATGTCACAATGCTAAATGTCAAAAATAATAAGTGTCACCATAAAAAATGTCAAAAATAACAAATTTCAAGATGGCAAATGTCAAAGATGTCAAATGACAAATGTCACAATGCTAAATGTCAAAAATGACAAATTTCAAGATGGCAAATATCAAAGATGTCAAATGACAAATGTCACAATGCTAAATGTCAAAAATGAAAAGTGTCACCATGAAAAATGTCAAAAATAACAAATTTCAAGATGGCAAATGTCAAAGATGTCAAATGACAAATGTCACAATGCTAAATGTCAAAAATGACAAATTTCAAGATGGCAAATGTCAAAGATGTCAAATGTCACAATGCTAAATGTCAAAAATGAAAAGTGTCACCATGAAAAATGTCAAAAATAACAAATTTCAAGATGGCAAATGTCAAAGATGTCAAATGACAAATGTCACAATGCTAAATGTCAAAAATGACAAATTTCAAGATGGCAAATGTCAAAGATGTCAAATGTCACAATGCTAAATGTCAAAAATGAAAAGTGTCACCATGAAAAATGTCAAAAATGACAAATTTCAAGATGGCAAATGTCAAAGATGTCAAATGACAAATGTCACAATGCTAAATGTCAAAAATGAAAAGTGTCACCATGAAATATGTCAAAAATGACAAATTTCAAGATGGCAAATGTCAAAGATGTCAAATGACAAATGTCACAATGCTAAATGTCAAAAATGAAAAGTGTCACCATGAAAAATGTCAAAAATGACAAACTTCAAGATGGCAAATGTCAAAGATGGCAAATGTCAAAGATGTCAAATGACAAATGTCACAATGCTAAATGTTAAAAATGAAAATTGTCACCATGAAAAATGTCAAAAATGACAAATTTCAAGATGGCAATTGTCAAAGATGTGAAATGACAAATGTCACAATGCTAAATGTCAAAAATGAAAAGTGTCAAAAATGACAAATTTCAAGATGGCAAATGTCTAAGATGTCAAATGACAAATGTTACAATGCTAAATGTCAAAAATGAAAAGTGTCACCATGAAAAATGTCAAAAATGACAAATTTCAAGATGGCAAATGTCAAAGATGTCAAATGACAAATGTCACAATGCTAAATGTCAAAAATGAAAAGTGTCACCATAAAAAATGTCAAAAATGACAAATTTCAAGACGGCAAATGTCAAAGATGTCAAATGACAAATGTCACAATGCTAAATGTCAAAAATGAAAAGTGTCACCATGAAAAATGTCAAAAATGACAAATTTCAAGATGGCAAATGTCAAAGATGTCAAATGACAAATGTCACAATGCTAAATGTCAAAAATGACAAATTTCAAGATGGCAAATGTCAAAGATGTCAAATGTCACAATGCTAAATGTCAAAAATGAAAAGTGTCACCATGAAAAATGTCAAAAATGACAAATTTCAAGATGGCAAATGTCAAAGATGTCAAATGACAAATGTCACAATGCTAAATGTCAAAAATGAAAAGTGTCACCATGAAATATGTCAAAAATGACAAATTTCAAGATGGCAAATGTCAAAGATGTCAAATGACAAATGTCACAATGCTAAATGTCAAAAATGAAAAGTGTCACCATGAAAAATGTCAAAAATGACAAACTTCAAGATGGCAAATGTCAAAGATGGCAAATGTCAAAGATGTCAAATGACAAATGTCACAATGCTAAATGTCAAAAATGAAAATTGTCACCATGAAAAATGTCAAAAATGACAAATTTCAAGATGGCAATTGTCAAAGATGTGAAATGACAAATGTCACAATGCTAAATGTCAAAAATGAAAAGTGTCAAAAATGACAAATTTCAAGATGGCAAATGTCTAAGATGTCAAATGACAAATGTTACAATGCTAAATGTCAAAAATGAAAAGTGTCACCATGAAAAATGTCAAAAATGACAAATTTCAAGATGGCAAATGTCAAAGATGTCAAATGACAAATGTCACAATGCTAAATGTCAAAAATGAAAAGTGTCAAAAATGACAAATTTCAAGATGGCAAATATCAAAGATGTCAAATGACAAATGTCACAATGCTAAATGTCAAAAATGAAAAGTGTCACCATGAAAAATGTCAAAAATAACAAATTTCAAGATGGCAAATGTCAAAGATGTCAAATGACAAATGTCACAATGCTAAATGTCAAAAATGACAAATTTCAAGATGGCAAATGTCAAAGATGTCAAATGTCACAATGCTAAATGTCAAAAATGAAAAGTGTCACCATGAAAAATGTCAAAAATGACAAATTTCAAGATGGCAAATGTCAAAGATGTCAAATGACAAATGTCACAATGCTAAATGTCAAAAATAATAAGTGTCACCATAAAAAATGTCAAAAATAACAAATTTCAAGATGGCAAATGTCAAAGATGTCAAATGACAAATGTCACAATGCTAAATGTCAAAAATTAAAAGTGTCACCATGAAAAATGTCAAAAATAACAAATTTCAAGATGGCAAATGTCAAAGATGTCAAATGACAAATGTCACAATGCTAAATGTCAAAAATGACAAATTTCAAGATGGCAAATTTTAAAGATGTCAAATGTCACAATGCTAAATGTCAAAAATGAAAAGTGTCACCATGAAAAATGTCAAAAATAACAAATTTCAAGATGGCAAATGTCAAAGATGTCAAATGACAAATGTCACAATGCTAAATGTCAAAAATGACAAATTTCAAGATGGCAAATGTCGAAGATGTCAAATGTCACAATGCTAAATGTCAAAAATGAAAAGTGTCACCATGAAAAATGTCAAAAATAACAAATTTCAAGATGGCAAATGTCAAAGATGTCAAATGACAAATGTCACAATGCTAAATGTCAAAAATGACAAATTTCAAGATGGCAAATGTCAAAGATGTCAAATGTCACAATGCTAAATGTCAAAAATGAAAAGTGTCACCATGAAAAATGTCAAAAATGACAAATTTCAAGATGGCAAATGTCAAAGATGACAAATGTCACAATGCTAAATGTCAAAAATGAAAAGTGTCACCATGAAATATGTCAAAAATGACAAATTTCAAGATGGCAAATGTCAAAGATGTCAAATGACAAATGTCACAATGCTAAATGTCAAAAATGAAAAGTGTCACCATGAAAAATGTCAAAAATGACAAACTTCAAGATGGCAAATGTCAAAGATGGCAAATGTCAAAGATGTCAAATGACAAATGTCACAATGCTAAATGTCAAAAATGAAAATTGTCACCATGAAAAATGTCAAAAATGACAAATTTCAAGATGGCAATTGTCAAAGATGTGAAATGACAAATGTCACAATGCTAAATGTCAAAAATGAAAAGTGTCAAAAATGACAAATTTCAAGATGGCAAATGTCTAAGATGTCAAATGACAAATGTTACAATGCTAAATGTCAAAAATGAAAAGTGTCACCATGAAAAATGTCAAAAATGACAAATTTCAAGATGGCAAATGTCAAAGATGTCAAATGACAAATGTCACAATGCTAAATGTCAAAAATGAAAAGTGTCACCATAAAAAATGTCAAAAATGACAAATTTCAAGACGGCAAATGTCAAAGATGTCAAATGACAAATGTCACAATGCTAAATGTCAAAAATGAAAAGTGTCACCATGAAAAATGTCAAAAATGACAAATTTCAAGATGGCAAATGTCAAAGATGTCAAATGACAAATGTCACAATGCTAAATTTCAAAAATGACAAATTTCAAGATGGCAAATGTCAAAGATGTCAAATGTCACAATGCTAAATGTCAAAAATGAAAAGTGTCACCATGAAAAATGTCAAAAATGACAAATTTCAAGATGGCAAATGTCAAAGATGTCAAATGACAAATGTCACAATGCTAAATGTCAAAAATGAAAAGTGTCACCATGAAATATGTCAAAAATGACAAATTTCAAGATGGCAAATGTCAAAGATGTCAAATGACAAATGTCACAATGCTAAATGTCAAAAATGAAAAGTGTCACCATGAAAAATGTCAAAAATGACAAACTTCAAGATGGCAAATGTCAAAGATGGCAAATGTCAAAGATGTCAAATGACAAATGTCACAATGCTAAATGTCAAAAATGAAAATTGTCACCATGAAAAATGTCAAAAATGACAAATTTCAAGATGGCAATTGTCAAAGATGTGAAATGACAAATGTCACAATGCTAAATGTCAAAAATGAAAAGTGTCAAAAATGACAAATTTCAAGATGGCAAATGTCTAAGATGTCAAATGACAAATGTTACAATGCTAAATGTCAAAAATGAAAAGTGTCACCATGAAAAATGTCAAAAATGACAAATTTCAAGATGGCAAATGTCAAAGATGTCAAATGACAAATGTCACAATGCTAAATGTCAAAAATGAAAATTGTCAAAAATGACAAATTTCAAGATGGCAAATATCAAAGATGTCAAATGACAAATGTCACAATGCTAAATGTCAAAAATGAAAAGTGTCACCATGAAAAATGTCAAAAATAACAAATTTCAAGATGGCAAATGTCAAAGATGTCAAATGACAAATGTCACAATGCTAAATGTCAAAAATGACAAATTTCAAGATGGCAAATGTCAAAGATGTCAAATGTCACAATGCTAAATGTCAAAAATGAAAAGTGTCACCATGAAAAATGTCAAAAATGACAAATTTCAAGATGGCAAATGTCAAAGATGTCAAATGACAAATGTCACAATGCTAAATGTCAAAAATGAAAAGTGTCACCATGAAATATGTCAAAAATGACAAATTTCAAGATGGCAAATGTCAAAGATGTCAAATGACAAATGTCACAATGCTAAATGTCAAAAATGAAAAGTGTCACCATGAAAAATGTCAAAAATGACAAACTTCAAGATGGCAAATGTCAAAGATGGCAAATGTCAAAGATGTCAAATGACAAATGTCACAATGCTAAATGTCAAAAATGAAAATTGTCACCATGAAAAATGTCAAAAATGACAAATTTCAAGATGGCAATTGTCAAAGATGTGAAATGACAAATGTCACAATGCTAAATGTCAAAAATGAAAAGTGTCAAAAATGACAAATTTCAAGATGGCAAATGTCTAAGATGTCAAATGACAAATGTTACAATGCTAAATGTCAAAAATGAAAAGTGTCACCATGAAAAATGTCAAAAATGACAAATTTCAAGATGGCAAATGTCAAAGATGTCAAATGACAAATGTCACAATGCTAAATGTCAAAAATGAAAAGTGTCACCATAAAAAATGTCAAAAATGACAAATTTCAAGACGGCAAATGTCAAAGATGTCAAATGACAAATGTCACAATGCTAAATGTCAAAAATGAAAAGTGTCACCATGAAAAATGTCAAAAATGACAAATTTCAAGATGGCAAATGTCAAAGATGTCAAATGACAAATGTCACAATGCTAAATGTCAAAAATGAAAAGTGTCACCATGAAAAATGTCAAAAATGACAAATTTCAAGATGGCAAATGTCAAAGATGTCAAATGACAAATGTCACAATGCTAAATGTCAAAAATGAAAAGTGTCACCATGAAAAATGTCAAAAATGACAAATTTCAAGATGGCAAATGTCAAAGATGTCAAATGACAAATGTCACAATGCTAAATGTCAAAAATGAAAATTGTCACCATGAAAAATGTCAAAAATGACAAATTTCAAGATGGCAAATGTCTAAGATGTCAAATGACAAATGTCACAATGCTAAATGTCAAAAATGAAAAGTGTCACCATGAAAAATGTCAAAAATGACAAATTTCAAGATGGCAAATGTCTAAGATGTCAAATGACAAATGTCACAATGCTAAATGTCAAAAATGAAAAGTGTCACCATGAAAAATGTCAAAAATGACAAATTTCAAGATGGCAAATGTCAAAGATGTCAAATGACAAATGTCACAATGCTAAATGTCAAAAATGAAAAGTGTCACCATGAAAAATGTCAAAAATGACAAATTTCAAGATGGCAAATGTCAAAGATGTCAAATGACAAATGTCACAATGCTAAATGTCAAAAATGAAAAGTGTCACCATGAAAAATGTCAAAAATGACAAATTTCAAGATGGCAAATGTCAAAACTGACAAATGTCACAATGCTAAATGTCAAAAATGAAAAGTGTCACCATGAAAAATGTCAAAAATAACAAATTTCAAGATGGCAAATGTCAAAGATGTCATTTGACAAATGTCACAATGCTAAATGTCAAAACTGACAAATTTCAAGATGGCAAATGTCAAAGATGTCAAATGACAAATGTCACAATGCTAAATGTCAAAAATGAAAAGTGTCACCATGAAAAATGTCAAAAATGACAAATTTCAAGATGGCAAATGTCAAAGATGTCAAATGACAAATGTCACAATGCTAAATGTCAAAAATGAAAAGTGTCAACATGAAAAATGTCAAAAATGACAAATTTCAAGATCGCAAATGTCAAAACTGACTAATGTCACAATGCTAAATGTCAAAAATGAAAAGTGTCACCATGAAAAATGTCAAAAATGACAAATTTCAAAATGGCAAATGTCAAAAATGTCAAATGAGAAATGTCACAATGCTAAATGTCAAAAATGAAAAGTGTCACCATGAAAAGTGTTAAAAATGACAAATTTCAAGATGGTAAATGTCTAAGATGTCAAATGACAAATGTCACAATGCTAAATGTCAAAAATAAAACGTGTCACCATGAAAAATGTCAAAAATGACAAATTTTAAGATGGCAAATGTCAAAGATGTCAAATGACAAATGTCACAATGCTAAATGTCAAAAATGAAAAGTGTCACCATGAAAAATGTCAAAAATGACAAATTTCAAGATGGCAAATGTCAAAGATGTTAAATGACAAATGTCACAATGCTAAATGTCAAAAATGAAAAGTGTCACCATGAAAAATGTCAAAAATGACAAATTTCAAGATGGCAAATATCAAAGATATCAAATGACAAATGTCACAATGCTAAATGTCAAAAATGAAAAGTGTCACAATGCTTAATGTCAAAAATGAAAAGTGTCACAATGCTAAATGTCAAAAATGACAAATTTCAAGATGGCCAATGTCAAAGATGTCAAATGACAAATGTCACAATGCTAAATGTCAAAAATGACAAATTTCAAAATGGCAAATGTCAAAGATGTCAAATGACAAATGTCACAATGCTAAATGTCAAAAATGAAAAGTGTCACCATGAAAAATGTCAAAAATGACAAATTTCAAGATGGCAAATGTCAAAACTGACAAATGTCACAATGCTAAATGTCAAAAATAAAAAGTGTCACCATGAAAAATGTCAAAAATAACAAATTTCAAGATGGCAAATGTCAAAGATGTCATTTGACAAATGTCACAATGCTAAATGTCAAAACTGACAAATTTCAAGATGGCAAATGTCAAAGATGTCAAATGACAAATGTCACAATGCTAAATGTCAAAAATGAAAAGTGTCACCATGAAAAATGTCAAAAATGACAAATTTCAAGATGGCAAATGTCAAAGATGTCAAATGACAAATGTCACAATGCTAAATGTCAAAAATAATAAGTGTCACCATAAAAAATGTCAAAAATAACAAATTTCAAGATGGCAAATGTCAAAGATGTCAAATGACAAATGTCACAATGCTAAATGTCAAAAATGACAAATTTCAAGATGGCAAATATCAAAGATGTCAAATGACAAATGTCACAATGCTAAATGTCAAAAATGAAAAGTGTCACCATGAAAAATGTCAAAAATAACAAATTTCAAGATGGCAAATGTCAAAGATGTCAAATGACAAATGTCACAATGCTAAATGTCAAAAATGACAAATTTCAAGATGGCAAATGTCAAAGATGTCAAATGTCACAATGCTAAATGTCAAAAATGAAAAGTGTCACCATGAAAAATGTCAAAAATGACAAATTTCAAGATGGCAAATGTCAAAGATGTCAAATGACAAATGTCACAATGCTAAATGTCAAAAATGAAAAGTGTCACCATGAAAAATGTCAAAAATGACAAATTTCAAGATGGCAAATGTCAAAGATGTCAAATGACAAATGTCACAATGCTAAATGTCAAAAATGAAAAGTGTCACCATGAAAAATGTCAAAAATGACAAACTTCAAGATGGCAAATGTCAAAGATGGCAAATGTCAAAGATGTCAAATGACAAATGTCACAATGCTAAATGTCAAAAATGAAAATTGTCACCATGAAAAATGTCAAAAATGACAAATTTCAAGATGGCAAATGTCAAAGATGTGAAATGACAAATGTCACAATGCTAAATGTCAAAAATGAAAAGTGTCAAAAATGACAAATTTCAAGATGGCAAATGTCTAAGATGTCAAATGACAAATGTTACAATGCTAAATGTCAAAAATGAAAAGTGTCACCATGAAAAATGTCAAAAATGACAAATTTCAAGATGGCAAATGTCAAAGATGTCAAATGACAAATGTCACAATGCTAAATGTCAAAAATGAAAAGTGTCACCATAAAAAATGTCAAAAATGACAAATTTCAAGACGGCAAATGTCAAAGATGTCAAATGACAAATGTCACAATGCTAAATGTCAAAAATGAAAAGTGTCACCATGAAAAATGTCAAAAATGACAAATTTCAAGATGGCAAATGTCAAAGATGTCAAATGACAAATGTCACAATGCTAAATGTCAAAAATGAAAAGTGTCACCATGAAAAATGTCAAAAATGACAAATTTCAAGATGGCAAATGTCAAAGATGTCAAATGACAAATGTCACAATGCTAAATGTCAAAAATGAAAAGTGTCACCATGAAAAATGTCAAAAATGACAAATTTCAAGATGGCAAATGTCAAAGATGTCAAATGACAAATGTCACAATGCTAAATGTCAAAAATGAAAATTGTCACCATGAAAAATGTCAAAAATGACAAATTTCAAGATGGCAAATGTCTAAGATGTCAAATGACAAATGTCACAATGCTAAATGTCAAAAATGAAAAGTGTCACCATGAAAAATGTCAAAAATGACAAATTTCAAGATGGCAAATGTCTAAGATGTCAAATGACAAATGTCACAATGCTAAATGTCAAAAATGAAAAGTGTCACCATGAAAAATGTCAAAAATGACAAATTTCAAGATGGCAAATGTCAAAGATGTCAAATGACAAATGTCACAATGCTAAATGTCAAAAATGAAAAGTGTCACCATGAAAAATCTCAAAAATGACAAATTTTAAGATGGCAAATGTCAAAGATGTCAAATGACAAATGTCACAATGCTAAATGTCAAAAATGAAAAGTGTCAACATGAAAAATGTCAAAAATGACAAATTTCAAGATGGCAAATGTCAAAACTGACTGATGTCACAATGCTAAATGTCAAAAATGAAAAGTGTCACCATGAAAAATGTCAAAAATGACAAATTTCAAAATGGCAAATGTCAAAGATGTCAAATGAGAAATGTCACAATGCTAAATGTCAAAAATAAAAAGTGTCACCATGAAAAGTGTCAAAAATGACAAATTTCAAGATGGTAAATGTCTAAGATGTCAAATGACAAATGTCACAATGCTAAATGTCAAAAATAAAACGTGTCACCATGAAAAATGTCAAAAATGACAAATTTTAAGATGGCAAATGTCAAAGATGTCAAATGACAAATGTCACAATGCTAAATGTCAAAAATGAAAAGTGTCACCATGAAAAATGTCAAAAATGACAAATTTCAAGATGGCAAATGTCAAAGATGTCAAATGACAAATGTCACAATGCTAAATGTCAAAAATGAAAAGTGTCACCATGAAAAATGTCAAAAATGACAAATTTCAAGATGGCAAATGTCAAAACTGACAAATGTCACAATGCTAAATGTCAAAAATGAAAAGTGTCACCATGAAAAATGTCAAAAATAACAAATTTCAAGATGGCAAATGTCAAAGATGTCATTTGACAAATGTCACAATGCTAAATGTCAAAACTGACAAATTTCAAGATGGCAAATGTCAAAGATGTCAAATGACAAATGTCACAATTCTAAATGTCAAAAATGAAAAGTGTCACCATGAAAAATGTCAAAAATGACAAATTTCAAGATGGCAAATGTCAAAGATGTCAAATGACAAATGTCACAATGCTAAATGTCAAAAATAATAAGTGTCACCATAAAAAATGTCAAAAATAACAAATTTCAAGATGGCAAATGTCAAAGATGTCAAATGACAAATGTCACAATGCTAAATGTCAAAAATGACAAATTTCAAGATGGCAAATGTCAAAGATGTCAAATGACAAATGTCACAATGCTAAATGTCAAAAATGAAAAGTGTCACCATGAAAAATGTTAAAAATGACAAATTTCAAGATGGCAAATGTCAAAGATGTCAAATGACAAATGTCACAATGCTAAATGTCAAAAATGAAAAGTGTCACCATGAAAAATGTCAAAAATGACAAATTTCAAGATGGCAAATGTCAAAGATGTCAAATGACAAATGTCACAATGCTAAATGTCAAAAATGAAAATTGTCACCATGAAAAATGTCAAAAATGACAAATTTCAAGATGCCAAATGTCTAAGATGTCAAATGACAAATGTCACAATGCTAAATGTCAAAAATGAAAAGTGTCACCATGAAAAATGTCAAAAATGACAAATTTCAAGATGGCAAATGTCTAAGATGTCAAATGACAAATGTCACAATGCTAAATGTCAAAAATGAAAAGTGTCACCATGAAAAATGTCAAAAATGACAAATTCCAAGATGGCAAATGTCAAAGATGTCAAATGACAAATGTCACAATGCTAAATGTCAAAAATGAAAAGTGTCACCATGAAAAATGTCAAAAATGACAAATTTCAAGATGGCAAATGTCAAAGATGTCAAATGACAAATGTCACAATGCTAAATGTCAAAAATGAAAAGTGTCAACATGAAAAATGTCAAAAATGACAAATTTCAAGATGGCAAATGTCAAAACTGACTAATGTCACAATGCTAAATGTCAAAAATGAAAAGTGTCACCATAAAAAATGTCAAAAATGACAAATTTCAAAATGGCAAATGTCAAAGATGTCAAATGAGAAATGTCACAATGATAAATGTCAAAAATGAAAAGTGTCACCATGAAAAGTGTCAAAAATGACAAATTTCAAGATGGTAAATGTCTAAGATGTCAAATGATAAATGTCACAATGCTAAATGTCAAAAATAAAACGTGTCACCATGAAAAATGTCAAAAATGACAAATTTTAAGATGGCAAATGTCAAAGATGTCAAATGACAAATGTCACAATGCTAAATGTCAAAAATGAAAAGTGTCACCATGAAAAATGTCAAAAATGACAAATTTCAAGATGGCAAATGTCAAAGATGTCATATGACAAATGTCACAATGCTAAATGTCAAAAATGAAAAGTGTCACCATCAAAATTTTACAAATGACAAATTTCAAGATGGCAAATGTCAAAGATGTCAAATGACAAATGTCACAATGCTAAATGTGAAGAATGAAAAGTGTCACCATGAAAAATGTCAAAAATGACAAATTTCAAGATGGCAAATGTCAAAGATGTCAAATGAGAAATGTCACAATGCTAAATGTCAAAAATGAAAAGTGTCACCATGAAAAGTGTCAAAAATGACAAATTTCAAGATGGTAAATGTCTAAGATGTCAAATGACAAATGTCACAATGCTAAATGTCAAAAATAAAACGTGTCACCATGAAAAATGTCAAAGATGACAAATTTTAAGATGGCAAATGTCAAAGATGTCAAATGACAAATGTCACAATGCTAAATGTCAAAAATGAAAAGTGTCACCATGAAAAATGTCACAAATGACAAATTTCAAGATGGCAAATGTCAAAGATGTCAAATGACAAATGTCACAATGCTAAATGTCAAAAATGAAAAGTGTCACCATGAAAAATGTCAAAAATGACAAATTTCAAGATGGCAAATATCAAAGATGTCAAATGACAAATGTCACAATGCTAAATGTCAAAAATGAAAAGTGTCACAATGCTTAATGTCAAAAATGAAAAGTGTCACAATGCTAAATGTCAAAAATGACAAATTTCAAGATGGCCAATGTCAAAGATGTCAAATGACAAATGTCACAATGCTAAATGTCAAAAATGACAAATTTCAAGATGGCAAATGTCAAAGATGTCAAATGACAAATGTCACAATGAAAAGTGTCACCATGAAAAATGTCAAAAATGACAAATTTCAAGATGGCAAATGTCAAAACTGACAAATGTCACAATGCTAAATGTCAAAAATAAAAAGTGTCACCATGAAAAATGTCAAGAATAACAAATTTCAAGATGGCAAATGTCAAAGATGTCATTTGACAAATGTCACAATGCTAAATGTCAAAACTGACAAATTTCAAGATGGCAAATGTCAAAGATGTCAAATGACAAATGTCACAATGCTAAATGTCAAAAATGAAAAGTGTCACCATGAAAAATGTCAAAAATGACAAATTTCAAGATGGCAAATGTCAAAGATGTCAAATGACAAATGTCACAATGCTAAATGTCAAAAATAATAAGTGTCACCATAAAAAATGTCAAAAATAACAAATTTCAAGATGGCAAATGTCAAAGATGTCAAATGACAAATGTCACAATGCTAAATGTCAAAAATGACAAATATCAAGATGGCAAATATCAAAGATGTCAAATGACAAATGTCACAATGCTAAATGTCAAAAATGACAAATTTCAAGATGGCAAATGTCAAAGATGTCAAATGACAAATGTCACAATGCTAAATGTCAAAAATGAAAAGTGTCACCATGAAAAATGTCAAAAATGACAAATTTCAAGATGACAAATGTCACAATGCTAAATGTCTAAAATGAAAAGTGTCACCATGAAAAATGTCAAAAATGACAAATTTCAAGATGGCAAATGTCAAAGATGTCAAATGACAAATGTCACAATGCTAAATGTCAAAAATGAAAAGTGTCAAAAATGACAAATTTCAAGATGGCAAATGTCTAAGATGTCAAATGACAAATGTCACAATGCTAAATGTCAAAAATGAAAAGTGTCACCATGAAAAATGTCAAAAATGACAAATTTCAAGATGGCAAATGTCAAAAATGTCAAATGACAAATGTCACAATGCTAAATGTCAAGAATGAAAAGTGTCACCATGAAAAATGTCAAAAATGACAAATTTCAAGATGGCAAATGTCAAAGATGTCAAATGACAAATGTCACAATGCTAAATGTCAAAAATGAAAAGTGTCACCATGAAAAATGTCAAAAATGACAAATTTCAAGATGGCAAATGTCAAAGATTTTGAATATGACAAATGTCACAATGCTAAATGTCAAAAATGAAAAGTGTCACCATGAACAATGTCAAAAATGACAAATTTCAAGATGGCAAATGTCAAAGATGTCAAATGACAAATGTCACAATGCTAAATGTCAAAAATGAAAAGTGTCACCATGAAAAATGTCAAAAATGACAAATTTCAAGATGGCAAATATCAAAGATGTCAAATGACAAATGTCACAATGCTAAATGTCAAAAATAACAAATTTCAAAATGGCAAATATCAAAGATGTCAAATGACAAATGTCACAATGCTAAATGTCAAAAATGAAAAGTGTCACCATGAAAAATGTCAAAAATGACAAATTTCAAGATGGCAAATGTCAAAGATGTCAAATGACAAATGTTACAATGCTAAATGTCAAAAATGAAAAGTGTCACCATGAAAAATGTCAAAAATGACAAATTTCAAGATGGCAAATGTCAAAGATGACAAATGTCAAATGTCACAATGCTAAATGTCAAAAATGAAAAGTGTCACCATGAAAAATGTCAAAAATGACAAATTTCAAGATGGCAAATATCAAAGATGTAAAATGACAAATGTCACAAAGCTAAATGTCAAAAATGAAAAGTGTCACAATGCTAAATGTCAAAAATGAAAAGTGTCACAATGCTAAATGTCAAAAATGACAAATTTCAAGATGGCAAATGTCAAATGACAAATGTCACAATGCTAAATGTCAAAAATGACAAATTTCAAGATGGCAAATGTCAAAGATATCAAATGACAAATGTCACAATGCTAAATGTCAAAAATGAAAAGTGTCACCATAAAAAATGTCAAAAATGACAAATTTCAAGATGGCAAATATCAAAGCTGTCAAATGACAAATGTCACAATGCTAAATGTCAAAAATAAAAAGTGTCACCATGAAAAATGTCAAAAATAACAAATTTCAAGATGGCAAATGTCAAAGATGTCATTTGACAAGTGTCACAATGCTAAATGTCAAAACTGACAAATTTCAAGATGGCAAATGTCAAAGATGTCAAATGACAAATGTCACAATGCTAAATGTCAAAAATGAAAAGTGTCACCATGAAAAATGTCAAAAATGACAAATTTCAAGATGGCAAATGTCAAAGATGTCAAATGACAAATGTCACAATGCTAAATGTCAAAAATAATAAGTGTCACCATAAAAAATGTCAAAAATAACAAATTTCAAGATGGCAAATGTCAAAGATGTCAAATGACAAATGTCACAATGCTAAATGTCAAAAATGACAAATTTCAAGATGGCAAATATCAAAGATGTCAAATGACAAATGTCACAATGCTAAATGTCAAAAATGACAAATTTCAAGATGGCAAATGTCAAAGATGTCAAATGACAAATGTCACAATGCTAAATGTCAAAAATGAAAAGTGTCACCATGAAAAATGTCAAAAATGACAAATTTCAAGATGACAAATGTCACAATGCTAAATGTCCAAAATGAAAAGTGTCACCATGAAAAATGTCAAAAATGACAAATTTCAAGATGGCAAATGTCTAAGATGTCAAATGACAAATGTCACAATGCTAAATGTCAAAAATGAAAAGTGTCACCATGAAAAATGTCAAAAATGACAAATTTCAAGATGGCAAATGTCAAAAATGTCAAATGACAAATGTCACAATGCTAAATGTCAAGAATGAAAAGTGTCACCATGAAAAATGTCAAAAATGACAAATTTCAAGATGGCAAATGTCAAAGATGTCAAATGACAAATGTCACAATGCTAAATGTCAAAAATGAAAAGTGTCACCATGAAAAATGTCAAAAATGACAAATTTCAAGATGGCAAATGTCAAAGATTTTGAATATGACAAATGTCACAATGCTAAATGTCAAAAATGAAAAGTGTCACCATGAAAAATGTCAAAAATGACAAATTTCAAGATGGCAAATGTCAAAGATGTCAAATGACAAATGTCACAATGCTAAATGTCAAAAATGAAAAGTGTCACCATGAAAAATGTCAAAAATGACAAATTTCAAGATGGCAAATATCAAAGATGTCAAATGACAAATGTCACAATGCTAAATGTCAAAAATAACAAATTTCAAAATGGCAAATATCAAAGATGTCAAATGACAAATGTCACAATGCTAAATGTCAAAAATGAAAAGTGTCACCATGAAAAATGTCAAAAATGACAAATTTCAAGATGGCAAATGTCAAAGATGTCAAATGACAAATGTCACAATGCTAAATGTCAAAAATGAAAAGTGTCACCATGAAAAATGTCAAAAATGACAAATTTCAAGATGGCAAATGTCAAAGATGACAAATGTCAAATGTCACAATCCTAAATGTCAAAAATGAAAAGTGTCACCATGAAAAATGTCAAAAATGACAAATTTCAAGATGGCAAATATCAAAGATGTAAAATGACAAATGTCACAAAGCTAAATGTCAAAAATGAAAAGTGTCACAATGCTAAATGTCAAAAATGAAAAGTGTCACAATGCTAAATGTCAAAAATGACAAATTTCAAGATGGCAAATGTCAAATGACAAATGTCACAATGCTAAATGTCAAAAATGACAAATTTCAAGATGGCAAATGTCAAAGATATCAAATGACAAATGTCACAATGCTAAATGTCAAAAATGAAAAGTGTCACCATAAAAAATGTCAAAAATGACAAATTTCAAGATGGCAAATATCAAAGCTGTCAAATGACAAATGTCACAATGCTAAATGTCAAAAATAAAAAGTGTCACCATGAAAAATGTCAAAAATAACAAATTTCAAGATGGCAAATGTCAAAGATGTCAAATGACAAATGTCACAATGCTAAATGTCAAAAATGACAAATTTCAAGATGGCAAATGTCAAAGATGTCAAATGTCACAATGCTAAATGTCAAAAATGAAAAGTGTCACTATGAAAAATGTCAAAAATGACAAATTTCAAGATGGCAAATGTCAAAGATGTCAAATGTCAAATGTCACAATGCTAAATGTCAAAAATGAAAAGTGTCACCATGAAAAATGTC
This sequence comes from Altica lythri, assembly GCA_964028335.1. Lineage (NCBI taxonomy): Eukaryota > Metazoa > Arthropoda > Insecta > Coleoptera > Chrysomelidae > Altica > Altica lythri. Next base: position 40,262,236 of record OZ034800.1, on the reverse strand, counting down.
AAAAATGACAAATTTCAAGACGGCAAATGTCAAAGATGTCAAATGACAAATGTCACAATGCTAAATGTCCAAAATGAAAAGTGTCACTATGAAAAATGTCAAAAATGACAAATTTCAAGATGGCAAATGTCAAAGATGTCAAATGACAAATGTCACAATGCTAAATGTCAAAAATGAAAAGTGTCAAAAATGACAAAATTCAAGATGGCAAATGTCTAAGATGTCAAATGACAAATGTCACAATGCTAAATGTCAAAAATGAAAAGTGTCACCACGAAAAATGTCAAAAATGACAAATTTCAAGATGGCAAATGTCAAAAATGTCAAATGACAAATGTCACAATGCTAAATGTTAAGAATGAAAAGTGTCACCATGAAAAATGTCAAAAATGACAAATTTCAAGATGGCAAATATCAAAGATGTCAAATGACAAATGTCACAATGCTAAATGTCAAAAATGAAAAGTGTCACCATGAAAAATGTCAAAAATGACAAATTTCAAGATGGCAAATGTCAAAGATTTTGAATTCGACAAATGTCACAATGCTAAATGTCAAAAATGAAAAGTGTCACCATGAAAAATGTCAAAAATGACAAATTTCAAGATGGCAAATGTCAAAGATGTCAAATGACAAATGTCACAATGCTAAATGTCAAAAATGAAAAGTGTCACCATGAAAAATGTCAAAATGACAAATTTCAAGATGGCAAATATCAAAGATGTCAAATGACAAATGTCACAATGCTTAATGTCAAAAATGACAAATTTCAAGATTGCAAATGTCAAAGATGTCAAATGACACATGTCACAATGCTAAATGTCAAAAATGAAAAGTGTCACCATGAAAAATGTCAAAAATGACAAATTTCAAGATGTCAAATGTCAAAGATGTCAAATGACAAATGTCACAATGCTAAATGTCAAAAATAAAAAGTGTCACCATGAAAAATGTCAAAAATGACAAATTTCAAGATGGCAAATGTCAAAGATGTCAAATGACAAATGTCACAATGCTAAATGTCAAAAATGAAAATTGTCACCATGAAAAATGTCAAAAATGACAAATTTCAAGATGGCAAATGTCAAAGATTTTGAATTCGACAAATGTCACAATGCTAAATGTCAAAAATGAAAAGTGTCACCATGAAAAATGTCAAAAATGACAAATTTCAAGATGGCAAATGTCAAAGATGTCAAATGACAAATGTCACAATGCTAAATGTCAAAAATGAAAAGTGTCACCATGAAAAATGTTAAAATGACAAATTTCAAGATGGCAAATATCAAAGATGTCAAATGACAAATGTCACAATGCTTAATGTCAAAAATGACAAATTTCAAGATTGCAAATGTCAAAGATGTCAAATGACACATGTCACAATGCTAAATGTCAAAAATGAAAAGTGTCACCATGAAAAATGTCAAAAATGACAAATTTCAAGATGTCAAATGTCAAAGATGTCAAATGACAAATGTCACAATGCTAGATGTCAAAAATAAAAAGTGTCACCATGAAAAATGTCAAAAATGACAAATTTCAAGATGGCAAATGTCAAAGATGTCAAATGACAAATGTCACAATGCTAAATGTCAAAAATGAAAATTGTCACCATGAAAAATGTCAAAAATGACAAATTTCAAGATGGCAAATGTCAAAGATGTCAAATGACAAATGTCACAATGCTAAATGTCAAAAATGAAAAGTGTCAAAAATGACAAATTTCAAGATGGCAAATGTCTAAGATGTCAAATGACAAATGTCACAATGCTAAATGTCAAAAATGAAAAGTGTCACCATGAAAAATGTCAAAAATGACAAATTTCAAGATGGCAAATGTCAAAGATGTCAAATGACAAATGTCACAATGCTAAATGTCAAAAATGAAAAGTTTCACCATGAAAAATGTCAAAAATGACAAATTTCAAGATGGCAAATGTCAAAGATGTCAAATGACAAATGTCACAATGCTAAATGTCAAAAATAAAAAGTGTCACCATGAAAAATGTCAAAAATAACAAATTTTAAGATGGCAAATGTCAAAGATGTCAAATGACACATGTCACAATGCTAAATGTCAAAAATGAAAAGTGTCACCATGAAAAATGTCAAAAATGACAAATTTCAAGGTGACAAATGTCAAAACTGACAAATGTCACAATGCTAAATGTCAAAAATGAAAAGTGTCACCATGAAAAATGTCAAAAATGACAAATTTCAAGATGGCAAATGTCAAAGATGTCAAATGACAAATGTCACAATGCTAAATGTCAAAAATGAAAAGTTTCACCATGAAAAATGTCAAAAATGACAAATTTCAAGATGGCAAATGTCAAAACTGACAAATGTCACAATGCTAAATGTCAAAAATGAAAAGTGTCACCATGAAAAATGTCAAAAATGACAAATTTCAAGATGACAAATGTCAAAACTGACAAATGTCACAATGCTAAATGTCAAAAATGAAAAGTGTCACCATGAAAAATGTCAAAAATAACAAATTTCAAGATGGCAAATGTCAAAGATGTCATTTGACAAATGTCACAATGCTAAATGTCAAAACTGACAAATTTCAAGATGGCAAATGTCAAAGATGTCAAATGACAAATGTCACAATGCTAAATGTCAAAAATGAAAAGTGTCACCATGAAAAATGTCAAAAATGACAAATTTCAAGATGACAAATGTCAAAACTGACAAATGTCACAATGCTAAATGTCAAAAATGAAAAGTGTCACCATGAAAAATGTCAAAAATAACAAATTTCAAGATGGCAAATGTCAAAGATGTCATTTGACAAATGTCACAATGCTAAATGTCAAAACTGACAAATTTCAAGATGGCAAATGTCAAAGATGTCAAATGACAAATGTCACAATGCTAAATGTCAAAAATGAAAAGTGTCACCATGAAAAATGTCAAAAATGACAAATTTCAAGATGGCAAATGTCAAAGATGTCAAATGACAAATGTCACAATGCTAAATGTCAAAAATAATAAGTGTCACCATAAAAAATGTCAAAAATAACAAATTTCAAGATGGCAAATGTCAAAGATGTCAAATGACAAATGTCACAATGCTAAATGTCAAAAATGACAAATTTCAAGATGGCAAATATCAAAGATGTCAAATGACAAATGTCACAATGCTAAATGTCAAAAATGAAAAGTGTCACCATGAAAAATGTCAAAAATAACAAATTTCAAGATGGCAAATGTCAAAGATGTCAAATGACAAATGTCACAATGCTAAATGTCAAAAATGACAAATTTCAAGATGGCAAATGTCAAAGATGTCAAATGTCACAATGCTAAATGTCAAAAATGAAAAGTGTCACCATGAAAAATGTCAAAAATAACAAATTTCAAGATGGCAAATGTCAAAGATGTCAAATGACAAATGTCACAATGCTAAATGTCAAAAATGACAAATTTCAAGATGGCAAATGTCAAAGATGTCAAATGTCACAATGCTAAATGTCAAAAATGAAAAGTGTCACCATGAAAAATGTCAAAAATGACAAATTTCAAGATGGCAAATGTCAAAGATGTCAAATGACAAATGTCACAATGCTAAATGTCAAAAATGAAAAGTGTCACCATGAAATATGTCAAAAATGACAAATTTCAAGATGGCAAATGTCAAAGATGTCAAATGACAAATGTCACAATGCTAAATGTCAAAAATGAAAAGTGTCACCATGAAAAATGTCAAAAATGACAAACTTCAAGATGGCAAATGTCAAAGATGGCAAATGTCAAAGATGTCAAATGACAAATGTCACAATGCTTAATGTCAAAAATGAAAATTGTCACCATGAAAAATGTCAAAAATGACAAATTTCAAGATGGCAATTGTCAAAGATGTGAAATGACAAATGTCACAATGCTAAATGTCAAAAATGAAAAGTGTCAAAAATGACAAATTTCAAGATGGCAAATGTCTAAGATGTCAAATGACAAATGTTACAATGCTAAATGTCAAAAATGAAAAGTGTCACCATGAAAAATGTCAAAAATGACAAATTTCAAGATGGCAAATGTCAAAGATGTCAAATGACAAATGTCACAATGCTAAATGTCAAAAATGAAAAGTGTCACCATAAAAAATGTCAAAAATGACAAATTTCAAGACGGCAAATGTCAAAGATGTCAAATGACAAATGTCACAATGCTAAATGTCAAAAATGAAAAGTGTCACCATGAAAAATGTCAAAAATGACAAATTTCAAGATGGCAAATGTCAAAGATGTCAAATGACAAATGTCACAATGCTAAATGTCAAAAATGACAAATTTCAAGATGGCAAATGTCAAAGATGTCAAATGTCACAATGCTAAATGTCAAAAATGAAAAGTGTCACCATGAAAAATGTCAAAAATGACAAATTTCAAGATGGCAAATGTCAAAGATGTCAAATGACAAATGTCACAATGCTAAATGTCAAAAATGAAAAGTGTCACCATGAAATATGTCAAAAATGACAAATTTCAAGATGGCAAATGTCAAAGATGTCAAATGACAAATGTCACAATGCTAAATGTCAAAAATGAAAAGTGTCACCATAAAATATGTCAAAAATGACAAATTTCAAGACGGCAAATGTCAAAGATGTCAAATGACAAATGTCACAATGCTAAATGTCAAAAATGAAAAGTGTCACCATGAAAAATGTCAAAAATGACAAATTTCAAGATGGCAAATGTCAAAGATGTCAAATGACAAATGTCACAATGCTAAATGTCAAAAATGAAAAGTGTCACCATGAAAAATGTCAAAAATGACAAATTTCAAGATGGCAAATGTCAAAGATGTCAAATGACAAATGTCACAATGCTAAATGTCAAAAATGAAAAGTGTCACCATGAAAAATGTCAAAAATGACAAATTTCAAGATGGCAAATGTCAAAGATGTCAAATGACAAATGTCACAATGCTAAATGTCAAAAATGAAAATTGTCACCATGAAAAATGTCAAAAATGACAAATTTCAAGATGGCAAATGTCTAAGATGTCAAATGACAAATGTCACAATGCTAAATGTCAAAAATGAAAAGTGTCACCATGAAAAATGTCAAAAATGACAAATTTCAAGATGGCAAATGTCAAAGATGTCAAATGACAAATGTCACAATGCTAAATGTCAAAAATGAAAAGTGTCACCATGAAAAATGTCAAAAATGACAAATTTCAAGATGGCAAATGTCAAAGATGTCAAATGACAAATGTCACAATGCTAAATGTCAAAAATGAAAAGTGTCACCATGAAAAATGTCAAAAATGACAAATTTCAAGATGGCAAATGTCAAAACTGACAAATGTCACAATGCTAAATGTCAAAAATGAAAAGTGTCACCATGAAAAATGTCAAAAATAACAAATTTCAAGATGGCAAATGTCAAAGATGTCATTTGACAAATGTCACAATGCTAAATGTCAAAACTGACAAATTTCAAGATGGCAAATGTCAAAGATGTCAAATGACAAATGTCACAATGCTAAATGTCAAAAATGAAAAGTGTCACCATGAAAAATGTCAAAAATGACAAATTTCAAGATGGCAAATGTCAAAGATGTCAAATGACAAATGTCACAATGCTAAATGTCAAAAATGAAAAGTGTCAACATGAAAAATGTCAAAAATGACAAATTTCAAGATGGCAAATGTCAAAACTGACTAATGTCACAATGCTAAATGTCAAAAATGAAAAGTGTCACCATGAAAAATGTCAAAAATGACAAATTTCAAAATGGCAAATGTCAAAAATGTCAAATGAGAAATGTCACAATGCTAAATGTCAAAAATGAAAAGTGTCACCATGAAAAGTGTCAAAAATGACAAATTTCAAGATGGTAAATGTCTAAGATGTCAAATGACAAATGTCACAATGCTAAATGTCAAAAATAAAACGTGTCACCATGAAAAATGTCAAAAATGACAAATTTTAAGATGGCAAATGTCAAAGATGTCAAATGACAAATGTCACAATGCTAAATGTCAAAAATGAAAAGTGTCACCATGAAAAATGTCAAAAATGACAAATTTCAAGATGGCAAATGTCAAAGATGTTAAATGACAAATGTCACAATGCTAAATGTCAAAAATGAAAAGTGTCACCATGAAAAATGTCAAAAATGACAAATTTCAAGATGGCAAATATCAAAGATATCAAATGACAAATGTCACAATGCTAAATGTCAAAAATGAAAAGTGTCACAATGCTTAATGTCAAAAATGAAAAGTGTCACAATGCTAAATGTCAAAAATGACAAATTTCAAGATGGCCAATGTCAAAGATGTCAAATGACAAATGTCACAATGCTAAATGTCAAAAATGACAAATTTCAAAATGGCAAATGTCAAAGATGTCAAATGACAAATGTCACAATGCTAAATGTCAAAAATGAAAAGTGTCACCATGAAAAATGTCAAAAATGACAAATTTCAAGATGGCAAATGTCAAAACTGACAAATGTCACAATGCTAAATGTCAAAAATAAAAAGTGTCACCATGAAAAATGTCAAAAATAACAAATTTCAAGATGGCAAATGTCAAAGATGTCATTTGACAAATGTCACAATGCTAAATGTCAAAACTGACAAATTTCAAGATGGCAAATGTCAAAGAGGTCAAATGACAAATGTCACAATGCTAAATGTCAAAAATGAAAAGTGTCACCATGAAAAATGTCAAAAATGACAAATTTCAAGATGGCAAATGTCAAAGATGTCAAATGACAAATGTCACAATGCTAAATGTCAAAAATAATAAGTGTCACCATAAAAAATGTCAAAAATAACAAATTTCAAGATGGCAAATGTCAAAGATGTCAAATGACAAATGTCACAATGCTAAATGTCAAAAATGACAAATTTCAAGATGGCAAATATCAAAGATGTCAAATGACAAATGTCACAATGCTAAATGTCAAAAATGAAAAGTGTCACCATGAAAAATGTCAAAAATAACAAATTTTAAGATGGCAAATGTCAAAGATGTCAAATGACAAATGTCACAATGCTAAATGTCAAAAATGACAAATTTCAAGATGGCAAATGTCAAAGATGTCAAATGTCACAATGCTAAATGTCAAAAATGAAAAGTGTCACCATGAAAAATGTCAAAAATGACAAATTTCAAGATGGCAAATGTCAAAGATGTCAAATGACAAATGTCACAATGCTAAATGTCAAAAATGAAAAGTGTCACCATGAAAAATGTCAAAAATGACAAATTTCAAGATGGCAAATGTCAAAGATGTCAAATGACAAATGTCACAATGCTAAATGTCAAAAATGAAAAGTGTCACCATGAAAAATGTCAAAAATGACAAACTTCAAGATGGCAAATGTCAAAGATGGCAAATGTCAAAGATGTCAAATGACAAATGTCACAATGCTAAATGTCAAAAATGAAAATTGTCACCATGAAAAATGTCAAAAATGACAAATTTCAAGATGGCAAATGTCAAAGATGTGAAATGACAAATGTCACAATGCTAAATGTCAAAAATGAAAAGTGTCAAAAATGACAAATTTCAAGATGGCAAATGTCTAAGATGTCAAATGACAAATGTTACAATGCTAAATGTCAAAAATGAAAAGTGTCACCATGAAAAATGTCAAAAATGACAAATTTCAAGATGGCAAATGTCAAAGATGTCAAATGACAAATGTCACAATGCTAAATGTCAAAAATGAAAAGTGTCACCATAAAAAATGTCAAAAATGACAAATTTCAAGACGGCAAATGTCAAAGATGTCAAATGACAAATGTCACAATGCTAAATGTCAAAAATGAAAAGTGTCACCATGAAAAATGTCAAAAATGACAAATTTCAAGATGGCAAATGTCAAAGATGTCAAATGACAAATGTCACAATGCTAAATGTCAAAAATGAAAAGTGTCACCATGAAAAATGTCAAAAATGACAAATTTCAAGATGGCAAATGTCAAAGATGTCAAATGACAAATGTCACAATGCTAAATGTCAAAAATGAAAAGTGTCACCATGAAAAATGTCAAAAATGACAAATTTCAAGATGGCAAATGTCAAAGATGTCAAATGACAAATGTCACAATGCTAAATGTCAAAAATGAAAATTGTCACCATGAAAAATGTCAAAAATGACAAATTTCAAGATGGCAAATGTCTAAGATGTCAAATGACAAATGTCACAATGCTAAATGTCAAAAATGAAAAGTGTCACCATGAAAAATGTCAAAAATGACAAATTTCAAGATGGCAAATGTCTAAGATGTCAAATGACAAATGTCACAATGCTAAATGTCAAAAATGAAAAGTGTCACCATGAAAAATGTCAAAAATGACAAATTTCAAGATGGCAAATGTCAAAGATGTCAAATGACAAATGTCACAATGCTAAATGTCAAAAATGAAAAGTGTCACCATGAAAAATCTCAAAAATGACAAATTTTAAGATGGCAAATGTCAAAGATGTCAAATGACAAATGTCACAATGCTAAATGTCAAAAATGAAAAGTGTCAACATGAAAAATGTCAAAAATGACAAATTTCAAGATGGCAAATGTCAAAACTGACTGATGTCACAATGCTAAATGTCAAAAATGAAAAGTGTCACCATGAAAAATGTCAAAAATGACAAATTTCAAAATGGCAAATGTCAAAGATGTCAAATGAGAAATGTCACAATGCTAAATGTCAAAAATGAAAAGTGTCACCATGAAAAGTGTCAAAAATGACAAATTTCAAGATGGTAAATGTCTAAGATGTCAAATGACAAATGTCACAATGCTAAATGTCAAAAATAAAACGTGTCACCATGAAAAATGTCAAAAATGACAAATTTTAAGATGGCAAATGTCAAAGATGTCAAATGACAAATGTCACAATGCTAAATGTCAAAAATGAAAAGTGTCACCATGAAAAATGTCAAAAATGACAAATTTCAAGATGGCAAATGTCAAAGATGTCAAATGACAAATGTCACAATGCTAAATGTCAAAAATGAAAAGTGTCACCATGAAAAATGTCAAAAATGACAAATTTCAAGATGGCAAATGTCAAAACTGACAAATGTCACAATGCTAAATGTAAAAAATGAAAAGTGTCACCATGAAAAATGTCAAAAATAACAAATTTCAAGATGGCAAATGTCAAAGATGTCATTTGACAAATGTCACAATGCTAAATGTCAAAACTGACAAATTTCAAGATGGCAAATGTCAAAGATGTCAAATGACAAATGTCACAATTCTAAATGTCAAAAATGAAAAGTGTCACCATGAAAAATGTCAAAAATGACAAATTTCAAGATGGCAAATGTCAAAGATGTCAAATGACAAATGTCACAATGCTAAATGTCAAAAATAATAAGTGTCACCATAAAAAATGTCAAAAATAACAAATTTCAAGATGGCAAATGTCAAAGATGTCAAATGACAAATGTCACAATGCTAAATGTCAAAAATGACAAATTTCAAGATGGCAAATGTCAAAGATGTCAAATGACAAATGTCACAATGCTAAATGTCAAAAATGAAAAGTGTCACCATGAAAAATGTTAAAAATGACAAATTTCAAGATGGCAAATGTCAAAGATGTCAAATGACAAATGTCACAATGCTAAATGTCAAAAATGAAAAGTGTCACCATGAAAAATGTCAAAAATGACAAATTTCAAGATGGCAAATGTCAAAGATGTCAAATGACAAATGTCACAATGCTAAATGTCAAAAATGAAAATTGTCACCATGAAAAATGTCAAAAATGACAAATTTCAAGATGCCAAATGTCTAAGATGTCAAATGACAAATGTCACAATGCTAAATGTCAAAAATGAAAAGTGTCACCATGAAAAATGTCAAAAATGACAAATTTCAAGATGGCAAATGTCTAAGATGTCAAATGACAAATGTCACAATGCTAAATGTCAAAAATGAAAAGTGTCACCATGAAAAATGTCAAAAATGACAAATTTCAAGATGGCAAATGTCAAAGATGTCAAATGACAAATGTCACAATGCTAAATGTCAAAAATGAAAAGTGTCACCATGAAAAATGTCAAAAATGACGAATTTCAAGATGGCAAATGTCAAAGATGTCAAATGACAAATGTCACAATGCTAAATGTCAAAAATGAAAAGTGTCAACATGAAAAATGTCAAAAATGACAAATTTCAAGATGGCAAATGTCAAAACTGACTAATGTCACAATGCTAAATGTCAAAAATGAAAAGTGTCACCATGAAAAATGTCAAAAATGACAAATTTCAAAATGGCAAATGTCAAAGATGTCAAATGAGAAATGTCACAATGCTAAATGTCAAAAATGAAAAGTGTCACCATGAAAAGTGTCAAAAATGACAAATTTCAAGATGGTAAATGTCTAAGATGTCAAATGACAAATGTCACAATGCTAAATGTCAAAAATAAAACGTGTCACCATGAAAAATGTCAAAAATGACAAATTTTAAGATGGCAAATGTCAAAGATGTCAAATGACAAATGTCACAATGCTAAATGTCAAAAATGAAAAGTGTCACCATGAAAAATGTCAAAAATGACAAATTTCAAGATGGCAAATGTCAAAGATGTCATATGACAAATGTCACAATGCTAAATGTCAAAAATGAAAAGTGTCACCATGAAAAATGTCACAAATGACAAATTTCAAGATGGCAAATGTCAAAGATGTCAAATGACAAATGTCACAATGCTAAATGTCAAAAATGAAAAGTGTCACCATGAAAAATGTCAAAAATGACAAATTTCAAGATGGCAAATATCAAAGATGTCAAATGACAAATGTCAAAAATGAAAAGTGTCACAATGCTTAATGTCAAAAATGAAAAGTGTCACAATGCTAAATGTCAAAAATGACAAATTTCAAGATGGCCAATGTCAAAGATGTCAAATGACAAATGTCACAATGCTAAATGTCAAAAATGACAAATTTCAAGATGGCAAATGTCAAAGATGTCAAATGACAAATGTCACAATGAAAAATGTCACCATGAAAAATGTCAAAAATGACAAATTTCAAGATGGCAAATGTCAAAACTGACAAATGTCACAATGCTAAATGTCAAAAATAAAAAGTGTCACCATGAAAAATGTCAAAAATAACAAATTTCAAGATGGCAAATGTCAAAGATGTCATTTGACAAATGTCACAATGCTAAATGTCAAAACTGACAAATTTCAAGATGGCAAATGTCAAAGATGTCAAATGACAAATGTCACAATGCTAAATGTCAAAAATGAAAAGTGTCACCATGAAAAATGTCAAAAATGACAAATTTCAAGATGGCAAATGTCAAAGATGTCAAATGACAAATGTCACAATGCTAAATGTCAAAAATAATAAGTGTCACCATAAAAAATGTCAAAAATAACAAATTTCAAGATGGCAAATGTCAAAGATGTCAAATGACAAATGTCACAATGCTAAATGTCAAAAATGACAAATTTCAAGATGGCAAATATCAAAGATGTCAAATGACAAATGTCACAATGCTAAATGTCAAAAATGACAAATTTCAAGATGGCAAATGTCAAAGATGTCAAATGACAAATGTCACAATGCTAAATGTCAAAAATGAAAAGTGTCACCATGAAAAATGTCAAAAATGACAAATTTCAAGATGACAAATGTCACAATGCTAAATGTCCAAAATGAAAAGTGTCACCATGAAAAATGTCAAAAATGACAAATTTCAAGATGGCAAATGTCAAAGATGTCAAATGACAAATGTCACAATGCTAAATGTCAAAAATGAAAAGTGTCAAAAATGACAAATTTCAAGATGGCAAATGTCTAAGATGTCAAATGACAAATGTCACAATGCTAAATGTCAAAAATGAAAAGTGTCACCATGAAAAATGTCAAAAATGACAAATTTCAAGATGGCAAATGTCAAAAATGTCAAATGACAAATGTCACAATGCTAAATGTCAAGAATGAAAAGTGTCACCATGAAAAATGTCAAAAATGACAAATTTCAAGATGGCAAATGTCAAAGATGTCAAATGACAAATGTCACAATGCTAAATGTCAAAAATGAAAAGTGTCACCATGAAAAATGTCAAAAATGACAAATTTCAAGATGGCAAATGTCAAAGATTTTGAATATGACAAATGTCACAATGCTAAATGTCAAAAATGAAAAGTGTCACCATGAACAATGTCAAAAATGACAAATTTCAAGATGGCAAATGTCAAAGATGTCAAATGACAAATGTCACAATGCTAAATGTCAAAAATGAAAAGTGTCACCATGAAAAATGTCAAAAATGACAAATTTCAAGATGGCAAATATCAAAGATGTCAAATGACAAATGTCACAATGCTAAATGTCAAAAATAACAAATTTCAAAATGGCAAATATCAAAGATGTCAAATGACAAATGTCACAATGCTAAATGTCAAAAATGAAAAGTGTCACCATGAAAAATGTCAAAAATGACAAATTTCAAGATGGCAAATGTCAAAGATGTCAAATGACAAATGTCACAATGCTAAATGTCAAAAATGAAAAGTGTCACCATGAAAAATGTCAAAAATGACAAATTTCAAGATGGCAAATGTCAAAGATGACAAATGTCAAATGTCACAATGCTAAATGTCAAAAATGAAAAGTGTCACCATGAAAAATGTCCAAAATGACAAATTTCAAGATGGCAAATATCAAAGATGTAAAATGACAAATGTCACAAAGCTAAATGTCAAAAATGAAAAGTGTCACAATGCTAAATGTCAAAAATGACAAATTTCAAGATGGCAAATGTCAAAGATATCAAATGACAAATGTCACAATGCTAAATGTCAAAAATGAAAAGTGTCACCATAAAAAATGTCAAAAATGACAAATTTCAAGATGGCAAATATCAAAGCTGTCAAATGACAAATGTCACAATGCTAAATGTCAAAAATAAAAAGTGTCACCATGAAAAATGTCAAAAATAACAAATTTCAAGATGGCAAATGTCAAAGATGTCAAATGACAAATGTCACAATGCTAAATGTCAAAACTGACAAATTTCAAGATGGCAAATGTCAAAGATGTCAAATGACAAATGTCACAATGAAAAGTGTCACCATGAAAAATGTCAAAAATGACAAATTTCAAGATGGCAAATGTCAAAACTGACAAATGTCACAATGCTAAATGTCAAAAATAAAAAGTGTCACCATGAAAAATGTCAAAAATAACAAATTTCAAGATGGCAAATGTCAAAGATGTCATTTGACAAATGTCACAATGCTAAATGTCAAAACTGACAAATTTCAAGATGGCAAATGTCAAAGATGTCAAATGACAAATGTCACAATGCTAAATGTCAAAAATGAAAAGTGTCACCATGAAAAATGTCAAAAATGACAAATTTCAAGATGGCAAATGTCAAAGATGTCAAATGACAAATGTCACAATGCTAAATGTCAAAAATAATAAGTGTCACCATAAAAAATGTCAAAAATAACAAATTTCAAGATGGCAAATGTCAAAGATGTCAAATGACAAATGTCACAATGCTAAATGTCAAAAATGACAAATTTCAAGATGGCAAATATCAAAGATGTCAAATGACAAATGTCACAATGCTAAATGTCAAAAATGACAAATTTCAAGATGGCAAATGTCAAAGATGTCCAATGACAAATGTCACAATGCTAAATGTCAAAAATGAAAAGTGTCACCATGAAAAATGTCAAAAATGACAAATTTCAAGATGACAAATGTCACAATGCTAAATGTCCAAAATGAAAAGTGTCACCATGAAAAATGTCAAAAATGACAAATTTCAAGATGGCAAATGTCAAAGATGTCAAATGACAAATGTCACAATGCTAAATGTCAAAAATGAAAAGTGTCAAAAATGACAAATTTCAAGATGGCAAATGTCTAAGATGTCAAATGACAAATGTCACAATGCTAAATGTCAAAAATGAAAAGTGTCACCATGAAAAATGTCAAAAATGACAAATTTCAAGATGGCAAATGTCAAAAATGTCAAATGACAAATGTCACAATGCTAAATGTCAAGAATGAAAAGTGTCACCATGAAAAATGTCAAAAATGACAAATTTCAAGATGGCAAATGTCAAAGATGTCAAATGACAAATGTCACAATGCTAAATGTCAAAAATGAAAAGTGTCACCATGAAAAATGTCAAAAATGACAAATTTCAAGATGGCAAATGTCAAAGATTTTGAATATGACAAATGTCACAATGCTAAATGTCAAAAATGAAAAGTGTCACCATGAAAAATGTCAAAAATGACAAATTTCAAGATGGCAAATGTCAAAGATGTCAAATGACAAATGTCACAATGCTAAATGTCAAAAATGAAAAGTGTCACCATGAAAAATGTCAAAAATGACAAATTTCAAGATGGCAAATATCAAAGATGTCAAATGACAAATGTCACAATGCTAAATGTCAAAAATAACAAATTTCAAAATGGCAAATATCAAAGATGTCAAATGACAAATGTCACAATGCTAAATGTCAAAAATGAAAAGTGTCACCATGAAAAATGTCAAAAATGACAAATTTCAAGATGGCAAATGTCAAAGATGTCAAATGACAAATGTCACAATGCTAAATGTCAAAAATGAAAAGTGTCACCATGAAAAATGTCAAAAATGACAAATTTCAAGATGGCAAATGTCAAAGATGACAAATGTCAAATGTCACAATGCTAAATGTCAAAAATGAAAAGTGTCACCATGAAAAATGTCAAAAATGACAAATTTCAAGTTGGCAAATATCAAAGATGTAAAATGACAAATGTCACAAAGCTAAATGTCAAAAATGAAAAGTGTCACAATGCTAAATGTCAAAAATGAAAAGTGTCACAATGCTAAATGTCAAAAATGACAAATTTCAAGATGGCAAATGTCAAATGACAAATGTCACAATGCTAAATGTCAAAAATGACAAATTTCAAGATGGCAAATGTCAAAGATATCAAATGACAAATGTCACAATGCTAAATGTCAAAAATGAAAAGTGTCACCATAAAAAATGTCAAAAATGACAAATTTCAAGATGGCAAATATCAAAGCTGTCAAATGACAAATGTCACAATGCTAAATGTCAAAAATAAAAAGTGTCACCATGAAAAATGTCAAAAATAACAAATTTCAAGATGGCAAATGTCAAAGATGTCAAATGACAAATGTCACAATGCTAAATGTCAAAAATGACAAATTTCAAGATGGCAAATGTCAAAGATGTCAAATGTCACAATGCTAAATGTCAAAAATGAAAAGTGTCACTATGAAAAATGTCAAAAATGACAAATTTCAAGATGGCAAATGTCAAAGATGTCAAATGTCAAATGTCACAATGCTAAATGTCAAAAATGAAAAGTGTCACCATGAAAAATGTCAAAAATGACAAATTTCAAGACGGCAAATGTCAAAGATGTCAAATGACAAATGTCACAATGCTAAATGTCCAAAATGAAAAGTGTCACCATGAAAAATGTCAAAAATGACAAATTTCAAGATGGCAAATGTCAAAGATGTCAAATGACAAATGTCACAATGCTAAATGTCAAAAATGAAAAGTGTCAAAAATGACAAAATTCAAGATGGCAAATGTCTAAGATGTCAAATGACAAATGTCACAATGCTAAATGTCAAAAATGAAAAGTGTCACCACGAAAAATGTCAAAAATGACAAATTTCAAGATGGCAAATGTCAAAAATGTCAAATGACAAATGTCACAATGCTAAATGTTAAGAATGAAAAGTGTCACCATGAAAAATGTCAAAAATGACAAATTTCAAGATGGCAAATATCAAAGATGTCAAATGACAAATGTCACAATGCTAAATGTCAAAAATGAAAAGTGTCACCATGAAAAATGTCAAAAATGACAAATTTCAAGATGGCAAATGTCAAAGATTTTGAATTCGACAAATGTCACAATGCTAAATGTCAAAAATGAAAAGTGTCACCATGAAAAATGTCAAAAATGACAAATTTCAAGATGGCAAATGTCAAAGATGTTAAATGACAAATGTCACAATGCTAAATGTCAAAAATGAAAAGTGTCACCATGAAAAATGTCAAAATGACAAATTTCAAGATGGCAAATATCAAAGATGTCAAATGACAAATGTCACAATGCTTAATGTCAAAAATGACAAATTTCAAGATTGCAAATGTCAAAGATGTCAAATGACACATGTCACAATGCTAAATGTCAAAAATGAAAAGTGTCACCATGAAAAATGTCAAAAATGACAAATTTCAAGATGTCAAATGTCAAAGATGTCAAATGACAAATGTCACAATGCTAAATGTCAAAAATAAAAAGTGTCACCATGAAAAATGTCAAAAATGACAAATTTCAAGATGGCAAATGTCAAAGATGTCAAATGACAAATGTCACAATGCTAAATGTCAAAAATGAAAATTGTCACCATGAAAAATGTCAAAAATGACAAATTTCAAGATGGCAAATGTCAAAGATTTTGAATTCGACAAATGTCACAATGCTAAATGTCAAAAATGAAAAGTGTCACCATGAAAAATGTCAAAAATGACAAATTTCAAGATGGCAAATGTCAAAGATGTCAAATGACAAATGTCACAATGCTAAATGTCAAAAATGAAAAGTGTCACCATGAAAAATGTCAAAATGACAAATTTCAAGATGGCAAATATCAAAGATGTCAAATGACAAATGTCACAATGCTTAATGTCAAAAATGACAAATTTCAAGATTGCAAATGTCAAAGATGTCAAATGACACATGTCACAATGCTAAATGTCAAAAATGAAAAGTGTCACCATGAAAAATGTCAAAAATGACAAATTTCAAGATGTCAAATGTCAAAGATGTCAAATGACAAATGTCACAATGCTAGATGTCAAAAATAAAAAGTGTCACCATGAAAAATGTCAAAAATGACAAATTTCAAGATGGCAAATGTCAAAGATGTCAAATGACAAATGTCACAATGCTAAATGTCAAAAATGAACATTGTCACCATGAAAAATGTCAAAAATGACAAATTTCAAGATGGCAAATGTCAAAGATGTCAAATGACAAATGTCACAATGCTAAATGTCAAAAATGAAAAGTGTCAAAAATGACAAATTTCAAGATGGCAAATGTCAAAGATGTCAAATGACAAATGTCACAATGCTAAATGTCAAAAATGAAAAGTGTCACCATGAAAAATGTCAAAAATGACAAATTTCAAGATGGCAAATGTCAAAGATGTCAAATGACAAATGTCACAATGCTAAATGTCAAAAATGAAAAGTGTCACCATGAAAAATGTCAAAAATGACAAATTTCAAGATGGCAAATATCAAAGATGTCAAATGACAAATGTCACAATGCTAAATGTCAAAAATAACAAATTTCAAAATGGCAAATATCAAAGATGTCAAATGACAAATGTCACAATGCTAAATGTCAAAAATGAAAAGTGTCACCATGAAAAATGTCAAAAATGACAAATTTCAAGATGGCAAATGTCAAAGATGTCAAATGACAAATGTCACAATGCTAAATGTCAAAAATGAAAAGTGTCACCATGAAAAATGTCAAAAATGACAAATTTCAAGATGGCAAATGTCAAAGATGACAAATGTCAAATGTCACAATGCTAAATGTCAAAAATGAAAAGTGTCACCATGAAAAATGTCAAAAATGACAAATTTCAAGTTGGCAAATATCAAAGATGTAAAATGACAAATGTCACAAAGCTAAATGTCAAAAATGAAAAGTGTCACAATGCTAAATGTCAAAAATGAAAAGTGTCACAATGCTAAATGTCAAAAATGACAAATTTCAATATGGCAAATGTCAAATGACAAATGTCACAATGCTAAATGTCAAAAATGACAAATTTCAAGATGGCAAATGTCAAAGATATCAAATGACAAATGTCACAATGCTAAATGTCAAAAATGAAAAGTGTCACCATAAAAAATGTCAAAAATGACAAATTTCAAGATGGCAAATATCAAAGCTGTCAAATGACAAATGTCACAATGCTAAATGTCAAAAATAAAAAGTGTCACCATGAAAAATGTCAAAAATAACAAATTTCAAGATGGCAAATGTCAAAGATGTCAAATGACAAATGTCACAATGCTAAATGTCAAAAATGACAAATTTCAAGATGGCAAATGTCAAAGATGTCAAATGTCACAATGCTAAATGTCAAAAATGAAAAGTGTCACTATGAAAAATGTCAAAAATGACAAATTTCAAGATGGCAAATGTCAAAGATGTCAAATGTCAAATGTCACAATGCTAAATGTCAAAAATGAAAAGTGTCACCATGAAAAATGTCAAAAATGACAAATTTCAAGACGGCAAATGTCAAAGATGTCAAATGACAAATGTCACAATGCTAAATGTCCAAAATGAAAAGTGTCACCATGAAAAATGTCAAAAATGACAAATTTCAAGATGGCAAATGTCAAAGATGTCAAATGACAAATGTCACAATGCTAAATGTCAAAAATGAAAAGTGTCAAAAATGACAAAATTCAAGATGGCAAATGTCTAAGATGTCAAATGACAAATGTCACAATGCTAAATGTCAAAAATGAAAAGTGTCACCACGAAAAATGTCAAAAATGACAAATTTCAAGATGGCAAATGTCAAAAATGTCAAATGACAAATGTCACAATGCTAAATGTTAAGAATGAAAAGTGTCACCATGAAAAATGTCAAAAATGACAAATTTCAAGATGGCAAATATCAAAGATGTCAAATGACAAATGTCACAATGCTAAATGTCAAAAATGAAAAGTGTCACCATGAAAAATGTCAAAAATGACAAATTTCAAGATGGCAAATGTCAAAGATTTTGAATTCGACAAATGTCACAATGCTAAATGTCAAAAATGAAAAGTGTCACCATGAAAAATGTCAAAAATGACAAATTTCAAGATGGCAAATGTCAAAGATGTCAAATGACAAATGTCACAATGCTAAATGTCAAAAATGAAAAGTGTCACCATGAAAAATGTCAAAATGACAAATTTCAAGATGGCAAATATCAAAGATGTCAAATGACAAATGTCACAATGCTTAATGTCAAAAATGACAAATTTCAAGATTGCAAATGTCAAAGATGTCAAATGACACATGTCACAATGCTAAATGTCAAAAATGAAAAGTGTCACCATGAAAAATGTCAAAAATGACAAATTTCAAGATGTCAAATGTCAAAGATGTCAAATGACAAATGTCACAATGCTAAATGTCAAAAATAAAAAGTGTCACCATGAAAAATGTCAAAAATGACAAATTTCAAGATGGCAAATGTCAAAGATGTCAAATGACAAATGTCACAATGCTAAATGTCAAAAATGAAAATTGTCACCATGAAAAATGTCAAAAATGACAAATTTCAAGATGGCAAATGTCAAAGATTTTGAATTCGACAAATGTCACAATGCTAAATGTCAAAAATGAAAAGTGTCACCATGAAAAATGTCAAAAATGACAAATTTCAAGATGGCAAATGTCAAAGATGTCAAATGACAAATGTCACAATGCTAAATGTCAAAAATGAAAAGTGTCACCATGAAAAATGTCAAAATGACAAATTTCAAGATGGCAAATATCAAAGATGTCAAATGACAAATGTCACAATGCTTAATGTCAAAAATGACAAATTTCAAGATTGCAAATGTCAAAGATGTCAAATGACACATGTCACAATGCTAAATGTCAAAAATGAAAAGTGTCACCATGAAAAATGTCAAAAATGACAAATTTCAAGATGTCAAATGTCAAAGATGTCAAATGTCAAAGATGTCAAATGACAAATGTCACAATGCTAGATGTCAAAAATAAAAAGTGTCACCATGAAAAATGTCAAAAATGACAAATTTCAAGATGGCAAATGTCAAAGATGTCAAATGACAAATGTCACAATGCTAAATGTCAAAAATGAAAATTGTCACCATGAAAAATGTCAAAAATGACAAATTTCAAGATGGCAAATGTCAAAGATGTCAAATGACAAATGTCACAATGCTAAATGTCAAAAATGAAAAGTGTCAAAAATGACAAATTTCAAGATGGCAAATGTCTAAGATGTCAAATGACAAATGTCACAATGCTAAATGTCAAAAATGAAAAGTGTCACCATGAAAAATGTCAAAAATAACAAATTTCAAGATGGCAAATGTCAAAGATGTCAAATGACAAATGTCACAATGCTAAATGTCAAAAATGAAAAGAGTCACCATGAAAAATGTCAAAAATGACAAATTTCAAGATGGCAAATGTCAAAGATGTCAAATGACAAATGTCACAATGCTAAATGTCAAAAATAAAAAGTGTCACCATGAAAAATGTCAAAAATAACAAATTTTAAGATGGCAAATGTCAAAGATGTCAAATGACACATGTCACAATGCTAAATGTCAAAAATGAAAAGTGTCACCATGAAAAATGTCAAAAATGACAAATTTCAAGGTGACAAATGTCAAAACTGACAAATGTCACAATGCTAAATGTCAAAAATGAAAAGTGTCACCATGAAAAATGTCAAAAATGACAAATTTCAAGATGGCAAATGTCAAAGATGTCAAATGACAAATGTCACAATGCTAAATGTCAAAAATGAAAAGTTTCACCATGAAAAATGTCAAAAATGACAAATTTCAAGATGGCAAATGTCAAAACTGACAAATGTCACAATGCTAAATGTCAAAAATGAAAAGTGTCACCATGAAAAATGTCAAAAATGACAAATTTCAAGATGACAAATGTCAAAACTGACAAATGTCACAATGCTAAATGTCAAAAATGAAAAGTGTCACCATGAAAAATGTCAAAAATGACAAATTTCAAGATGGCAAATGTCAAAGATGTCAAATGACAAATGTCACAATGCTAAATGTCAAAAATGAAAAGTGTCACCATGAAAAATGTCAAAAATGACAAATTTCAAGATGGCAAATGTCCAAGATGTCAAATGACAAATGTCACAATGCTAAATGTTAAAAATTAAAAGTGTCACCATGAAAAATGTCAAAAATGACAAATTTCAAGATGGCAAATGTCAAAGATGTCAAATGACAAATGTCACAATGCTAAATGTCAAAAATAAAAAGTGTCAAAAATGACAAATTTCAAGATTGCAAATGTCAAAGATGTCAAATGACAAATGTCACAATGCTAAATGTCAAAAATGAAAAGTGTCACCATGAAAAATGTCAAAAATGACAAATTTCAAGATGGCAAATGTAAAAACTGACAAATATCACAATGCTAAATGTCAAAAATGAAAAGTGTCACCATGAAAAATGTCAAAAATAACAAATTTTAAGATGGCAAATGTCAAAGATGTCAAATGACAAATGTCACAGAGCTAAATGTCAAAAATAAAGTGTCACCATGAAAAATGTCAAAAATGACAAATCTCAAGATGACAAATGTCAAAACTGACAAATGTCACAATGCTAAATGTCAAAAATGAAAAGTGTCACCATGAAAAATGTCAAAAATGACAAATTTCAAGATGGCAAATGTCAAAGATGTCAAATGACAAATGTCACAATGCTAAATGTCAAAAATGAAAAGTTTCACCATGAAAAATGTCAAAAAGGACAAATTTCAAGATGGCAAATGTCAAAACTGACAAATGTCACAATGCTAAATGTCAAAAATGATAAGTGTCACCATGAAAAATGTCAAAAATGACAAATTTCAAGATGGCAAATGTCCAAGATGTCAAATGACAAATGTCACAATGCTAAATGTTAAAAATAAAAAGTGTCACCATGAAAAATGTCAAAAATGACAAATTTCAAGATGGCAAATGTCAAAGATGTCAAATGACAAATGTCACAATGCTAAATGTCAAAAATAAAAAGTGTCAAAAATGACAAATTTCAAGATGGCAAATGTCAAAGATGTCAAATGACAAATGTCACAATGCTAAATGTCAAAAATGAAAAGTGTCACCATGAAAAATGTCAAAAATGACAAATTTCAAGATGGCAAATGTAAAAACTGACAAATGTCACAATGCTAAATGTCAAAAATGAAAAGTGTCACCATGAAAAATGTCAAAAATAACAAATTTCAAGATGGCAAATGTCAAAGATGTCAAATGACAAATGTCACAATGCTAAATGTCAAAAATGACAAATTTCAAGATGGCAAATGTCAAAGATGTCAAATGACAAATGTCACAATGCTAAATGTCAAAAATAAAAAGTGTCACCATGAAAAATGTCAAAAATGACAAATTTCAAGATGGCAAATGTCAAAGATGTCAAATGACAAATGTCACAATGCTAAATGTCAAAAATGAAAAGTGTCACCATGAAAAATGTCAAAAATGACAAATTTTAAGATGGCAAATGTCAAAACTGACAAATGTCACAATGCTAAATGTCAAAAATGATAAGTGTCACCATGAAAAATGTCAAAAATGACAAATTTCAAGATGGCAAATGTCCAAGATGTCAAATGACAAATGTCACAATGCTAAATGTCAAAAATGAAAAGTGTCACCATGAAAAATGTCAAAAATGACAAATTTCAAGATGGCAAATGTCAAAGATGTCAAATGACAAATGTCACAATGCTAAATGTCAAAAATGACAAATTTCAAGATGGCAAATGTCAAAGATGTCAAATGACAAATGTCACAATGCTAAATGTCAAAAATGACAAATTTCAAGATGGCAAATGTCAAAGATGTCAAATGACAAATGTCACAATGCTAAATGTCAAAAATGAAAAGTGTCACCATGAAAAAGGTCAAAAATGACAAATTTTAAGATGGCAAATGTCAAAGATGTCAAATGCCAAATGTCACAATGCTAAATGTCAAAGATGACAAATTTTAAGATTGCAAATGTCAAAGATGTCAAATGACAAATGTCACAATGCTAAATGTCAAAAATGAAAAGTGTCACCATAAAAAATGTCAAAATGACAAATTTCAAGATGGCAAATGTCAAAACTGACAAATGTCACAATGCTAAATGTCAAAAATAATAAGTGTCACCATGAAAAATGTCAAAAATGACAAATTTCAAGATGGCAAATGTCCAAGATGTCAAATGACAAATGTCACAATGCTAAATGTCTAAAATGAAAAGTGTCACCATGAAAAATGTCAAAAATGACAAATTTCAAGATGGCAAATGTCAAAGATGTCAAATGACAAATGTCACAATGCTAAATAACAAAAATGACAAATTTCAAGATGTCAAATGTCAAAGATGTCAAATGACAAATGTCACAATGCTAAATGTCAAAAATGAAAAGTGTTACCATGAAAAATGTCAAAAATGACAAATTTCAAGATGGCAAATGTCAAAGATGTCAAATGACAAATGTCACAATGCTAAATGTCAAAAATGAAAAGTGTCACCATGAAAAATGTCAAAAATGACAAAATTCAAGATGGCAAATGTCAAAGATGTCAAATGACAAATGTCACAATGCTAAATGTCAAAAATAAAAACTGTCACCATGAAAAATGTCAAAAATGACAAATTTCAAGATGGCAAATGTCAAAACTGACAAATGTCACAATGCTAAATGTCAAAAATGAATAGTGTCATAATGAAAAATGTCAAAAAGAACAAATTTCAAGATGGCAAATGTCAAAGATGTCAAATGACAAATGTCACAATGCTAAATGTCAAAAATGACAAATTTCAAGATGGCAAATGTCAAAGATATCAAATAACAAATGTCACAATGCTAAATGTCAAAAATGACAAATTTCAAGGTGGCAAATGTCAAAACTGACAAATGTCACAATGCTATATGTCAAAAATGAAAAGCGTCACCATGAAAAATGTCAAAAATAACAAATTTCAAGATGGCAAATGTCAAAGATGTCAAATGACAAATATCACAATGCTAAATGTCAAAAATGACAAATTTCAAGATGGCAAATGTCAAAGATGTCAAATGACAAATGTCACAATGCTAAATGTCAAAAATGACAAATTTCAAGATGGCAAATGTCTAAGATGTCAAATGACAAATGTCACAATGCTAAATGTCAAAAATGAAAAGTGTCACCATGAAAAATGTCAAAAATGACAAATTTCAAGATGACAAATGTCAAGGATGTCAAATGACAAATGTCACAATGCTAAATGTCAAAAATGACAAATTTCAAGATGGCAAATGTCTAAGATGTCAAATGACAAATGTCACAATGCTAAATGTCAAAAATGAAAAGAGTCACCATGAAAAATGTCAAAAATGACAAATTTCAAGATGGCAAATGTCAAAGATGTCAAATGACAAATGTCACAATGCTAAATGTCAAAAATAAAAAGTGTCACCATGAAAAATGTCAAAAATAACAAATTTTAAGATGGCAAATGTCAAAGATGTCAAATGACAAATGTCACAATGCTAAATGTCAAAAATGAAAAGTTTCACCATGAAAAATGTCAAAAATGACAAATTTCAAGATGGCAAATGTCAAAACTGACAAATGTCACAATGCTAAATGTCAAAAATGAAAAGTGTCACCATGAAAAATGTCAAAAATGACAAATTTCAAGATGACAAATGTCAAAACTGACAAATGTCACAATGCTAAATGTCAAAAATGAAAAGTGTCACCATGAAAAATGTCAAAAATGACAAATTTCAAGATGGCAAATGTCAAAGATGTCAAATGACAAATGTCACAATGCTAAATGTCAAAAATGAAAAGTGTCACCATGAAAAATGTCAAAAATGACAAATTTCAAGATGGCAAATGTCCAAGATGTCAAATGACAAATGTCACAATGCTAAATGTTAAAAATTAAAAGTGTCAGCATGAAAAATGTCAAAAATGACAAATTTCAAGATGGCAAATGTCAAAGATGTCAAATGACAAATGTCACAATGCTAAATGTCAAAAATAAAAAGTGTCAAAAATGACAAATTTCAAGATGGCAAATGTCAAAGATGTCAAATGACAAATGTCACAATGCTAAATGTCAAAAATGAAAAGTGTCACCATGAAAAATGTCAAAAATGACAAATTTCAAGATGGCAAATGTAAAAACTGACAAATGTCACAATGCTAAATGTCAAAAATGAAAAGTGTCACCATGAAAAATGTCAAAAATAACAAATTTTAAAAAGGCAAATGTCAAAGATGTCAAATGACAAATGTCACAGAGCTAAATGTCAAAAATAAAGTGTCACCATGAAAAATGTCAAAAATGACAAATCTCAAGATGACAAATGTCAAAACTGACAAATGTCACAATGCTAAATGTCAAAAATGAAAAGTGTCACCATGAAAAATGTCAAAAATGACAAATTTCAAGATGGCAAATGTCAAAGATGTCAAATGACAAATGTCACAATGCTAAATGTCAAAAATGAAAAGTTTCACCATGAAAAATGTCAAAAAGGACAAATTTCAAGATGGCAAATGTCAAAACTGACAAATGTCACAATGCTAAATGTCAAAAATGATAAGTGTCACCATGAAAAATGTCAAAAATGACAAATTTCAAGATGGCAAATGTCCAAGATGTCAAATGACAAATGTCACAATGCTAAATGTTAAAAATAAAAAGTGTCACCATGAAAAATGTCAAAAATGACAAATTTCAAGATGGCAAATGTCAAAGATGTCAAATGATAAATGTCACAATGCTAAATGTCAAAAATAAAAAGTGTCAAAAATGACAAATTTCAAGATGGCAAATGTCAAAGATGTCAAATGACAAATGTCACAATGCTAAATGTCAAAAATGAAAAGTGTCACCATGAAAAATGTCAAAAATGACAAATTTCAAGATGGCAAATGTAAAAACTCACAAATGTCACAATGCTAAATGTCAAAAATGAAAAGTGTCACCATGAAAAATGTCAAAAATAACAAATTTCAAGATGGCAAATGTCAAAGATGTCAAATGACAAATGTCACAATGCTAAATGTCAAAAATGACAAATTTCAAGATGGCAAATGTCAAAGATGTCAAATGACAAATGTCACAATGCTAAATGTCAAAAATAAAAAGTGTCACCATGAAAAATGTCAAAAATGACAAATTTCAAGATGGCAAATGTCAAAGATGTCAAATGACAAATGTCACAATGCTAAATGTCAAAAATGAAAAGTGTCACCATGAAAAATGTCAAAAATGACAAATTTTAAGATGGCAAATGTCAAAACTGACAAATGTCACAATGCTAAATGTCAAAAATGATAAGTGTCACCATGAAAAATGTCAAAAATGACAAATTTCAAGATGGCAAATGTCCAAGATGTCAAATGACAAATGTCACAATGCTAAATGTCAAAAATGAAAAGTGTCACCATGAAAAATGTCAAAAATGACAAATTTCAAGATGGCAAATGTCAAAGATGTCAAATGACAAATGTCACAATGCTAAATGTCAAAAATGACAAATTTCAAGATGGCAAATGTCAAAGATGTCAAATGACAAATGTCACAATGCTAAATGTCAAAAATGACAAATTTCAAGATGGCAAATGTCAAAGATGTCAAATGACAAATGTCACAATGCTAAATGTCAAAAATGAAAATTGTCACCATGAAAAAGGTCAAAAATGACAAATTTTAAGATGGCAAATGTCAAAGATGTCAAATGCCAAATGTCACAATGCTAAATGTCAAAAATGACAAATTTTAAGATTGCAAATGTCAAAGATGTCAAATGACAAATGTCACAATGCTAAATGTCAAAAATGAAAAGTGTCACCATAAAAAATGTCAAAATGACAAATTTCAAGATGGCAAATGTCAAAACTGACAAATGTCACAATGCTAAATGTCAAAAATAATAAGTGTCACCATGAAAAATGTCAAAAATGACAAATTTCAAGATGGCAAATGTCCAAGATGTCAAATGACAAATGTCACAATGCTAAATGTCAAAAATGAAAATTGTCACCATGAAAAATGTCAAAAATGACAAATTTCAAGATGGCAAATGTCAAAGATGTCAAATGACAAATGTCACAATGCTAAATAAAAAAAATGACAAATTTCAAGATGTCAAATGTCAAAGATGTCAAATGACAAATGTCACAATGCTAAATGTCAAAAATGAAAAGTGTTACCATGAAAAATGTCAAAAATGACAAATTTCAAGATGGCAAATGTCAAAGATGTCAAATGACAAATGTCACAATGCTAAATGTCAAAAATGACAAATTTCAAGATGGCAAATGTCAAAGATATCAAATAACAAATGTCACAATGCTAAATGTCAAAAATGACAAATTTCAAGGTGGCAAATGTCAAAACTGACAAATGTCACAATGCTAAATGTCAAAAATGAAAAGCGTCACCATGAAAAATGTCAAAAATAACAAATTTCAAGATGGCAAATGTCAAAGATGTCAAATGACAAATATCACAATGCTAAATGTCAAAAATGACAAATTTCAAGATGGCAAATGTCAAAGATGTCAAATGACAAATGTCACAATGCTAAATGTCAAAAATGACAAATTTCAAGATGGCAAATGTCTAAGATGTCAAATGACAAATGTCACAATGCTAAATGTCAAAAATGAAAAGTGTCACCATGAAAAATGTCAAAAATGACAAATTTCAAGATGACAAATGTCAAGGATGTCAAATGACAAATGTCACAATGCTAAATGTCAAAAATTAAAAGTGTCACCATAAAAAATGACAAATTTCAAGATGGCAAATGTCAAAGATGTCAAATGACAAATGTCACAATGCTAAATGTCAAAAATGAAAAGTGTCACCATGAAAAATGTCAAAAATGACAAATTTCAAGATGGCAAATATCAAAGATGTCAAATGACAAATGTCACAATGCTAAATGTCAAAAATGAAAAGTGTCACCATGAAAAATGTCAAAAATGACAAATTTCAAGATGGCAAATGTCAAAGATGTCAATTGACAAATGTCACAATGCTAAATGTCAAAAATGAAAAGTGTCACCATGAAAAATGTCAAAAATGACAAATTTCAAGATGGCAAATGTCAAAGATGTCAAATGACAAATGTCACAATGCTAAATGTCAAAAATGAAAATTGTCACCATGAAAAATGTCAAAAATGACAAATTTCAAGATGGCAAATGTCAAAGATGTCAAATGACAAATGTCACAATGCTAAATGTCAAAAATGAAAACTGTCAAAAATGACAAATTTCAAGATGGCAAATGTCTAAGATGTCAAATGACAAATGTCACAATGCTAAATGTCAAAAATGAAAAGTGTCACCATGAAAAATATCAAAAATGACAAATTTCAAGATGGCAAATGTCAAATGACAAATGTCACAATGCTAAATGTCAAAAATGAAAAGTGTCACCATGAAAATTGTCAAAAATGACAAATTTCAAGATGGCAAATGTCAAAGATGTCAAATGACAAATGTCCCAATGCTAAATGTCAAAAATGAAAAGTGTCACCATGAAAAATGTCAAAAATGACAAATTTCAAAATGGCAAATGTTAAAACTGACTAATGTCACAATGCTAAATGTCAAAAATAAAAAGTGTCACCATGAAAAATGTCAAAAATGACAAATTTCAAAATGGCAAATGTCAAAGATGTCAAATGACAAATGTCACAATGCTAAATGTCAAAAATGAAAAGTGTCACCATGAAAAATGTCAAAAATGACAAATTTCAAGATGGCAAATGTCAAAGATGTCAAATGACAAATGTCACAATGCTAAATGTCAAAAATGAAAAGTGTCACCATGAAAAATGTCAAAAATGACAAATTTCTAGATGGCAAATGTCAAAGATGTCAAATGACAAATGTCACAATGCTAAATGCCAAAAATGAAAAGTGCCACAATGCTAAATGTCAAAAATGAAAAGTGTCACAATGCCAAATGTCAAAAATGACAAATTTCAAGATGGCAAATGTCAAAGATGTCAAATGACAAATGTCACAATGCTAAATGTCAAAAATGACAAATTTCAAGATGGCAAATGTCAAAGATGTCACAATGCTAAATGTCAAAAATGAAAAGTGTCACAATGAAAAATGTCAAAAATGACAAATTTCAAGATGGCAAATGTCAAAACTGACAAATGTAACAATGCTAAATGTCAAAAATAAAAAGTGTCACCATGAAAAATGTCAAAAATAACAAATTTCAAGATGGCAAATGTCAAAGATGTCAAATGACAAATGTCACAATGCTAAATGTCAAAACTAACAAATTTCAAGATAGCAAATGTCAAAGATGTCAAATGACAAATGTCACAATGCTAAATGTCAAAAATGAAAAGTGTCACCATGAAAAATGTCAAAAATGACAAATTTTAAGATGGCAAATGTCAAAGATGTCAAATGACAAATGTCACAATGCTAAATGTCAAAAATGAAAAGTATCACCATGAAAAATGTCAAAAATGACAAAATTCAAGATGGCAAATGTCAAAGATGTCAAATGGCAAATGTCACAATGCTAAATGTCAAAAATGAAAAGTGTCACCATAAAAAATGTCAAAAATGACAAATTTCAAGATGGCAAATGTCAAAGATGTCAAATGACAAATGTCACAATGCTAAATGTCAAAAATGAAAAGTGTTACCATGAAAAATGTCAAAAATGACAAATTACAAGATGGCAAATGTCAAAGATGTCAAATGACAAATGTCACAATGCTAAATGTCAAAAATGAAAAGTGTCAAAAATGACAAATTTCAAGATGGCAAATGTCTAAGATGTCAAATGACAAATGTCACAATGCTAAATGGTAAAAATGAAAAGTGTCACCATGAAAAATGTCAAAAATGACAAATTTCAAGATGGCAAATGTCAAAGATGTCAAATGACAAATGTCACAATGCTAAATGTCAAAAATGAAAAGTGTCACCATGAAAAATGTCAAAAATGACAAATTTCAAGATGGCAAATGTCAAAGATGTCAAATGACAAATGTCACAATGCTTAATGTCAAAAATGAAAAGTGTCACCATGAAAAATGTCAAAAATGACAAATTTCAAGATGGAAAATGTCAAAGATGTCAAATGACAAATGTCACAATGCTAAATGTCAAAAATGACAAATTTCAATATGGCAAATGTCAAAGATGTCAAATGACAAATGTCACAATGCTAAATGTCAAAAATGAAAAGTGTCACCATAAAAAATGTCAAAAATGACAAATTTCAAGATGGCAAATGTCAAAGATGTCAAATGACAAATGTCACAATGCTAAATGTCAAAAATGAAAAGTGTCACCATGAAAAATGTCAGAAATGACAAATTTCAACATGGCAAATGTCAAAGATGTTAAATGACAAATGTCACAATGCTAAATGTCAAAAATGAAAAGTGTCACCATGAAAAATGTCAAAAATGACAAATTTCAAGATGGCAAATGTCAAAGATGTCAAATGACTAATGTCACAATGCTAAATGTCAAAAATGCAAAATTTCAAGATGGCAAATGTCAAAGATGTCAAATGACAAATGTCACAATGCTAAATGTCAAAAATGAAAAGTGTCACCATGAAAAATGTCAAAAATAACAAATTTCAAGATGGCAAATGTCAAAGATGTCAAATGACAAATGTCACAATGCTAAATGTCAAAAATGAAAAGTGTCACCATGAAAAATGTCAAAAATAACAAATTTCAAGATGGCAAATGTAAAAGATGTCAAATGACAAATGTCACAATGCTAAATGTCAAAAATGAAAAG
Source organism: Altica lythri (assembly GCA_964028335.1). Lineage (NCBI taxonomy): Eukaryota > Metazoa > Arthropoda > Insecta > Coleoptera > Chrysomelidae > Altica > Altica lythri. Next base: position 40,231,578 of record OZ034800.1, on the reverse strand, counting down.
TTTCACCATGAAAAATGTCAAAAATGACAAATTTCAAGATGGCAAATGTCAAAGATGTCAAATGACAAATGTCACAATGCTAAATGTCAAAAATGAAAAGTGTCACCATGAAAAATGTCAAAAATGACAAATTTCAAGATGGCAAATATCAAAGATGTCAAATGACAAATGTCACAATGCTAAATGTCAAAAATGAAAAGCGTCACCATGAAAAATGTCAAAAATAACAAATTTCAAGATGGCAAATGTCAAAGATGTCAAATGACAAATGTCACAATGCTAAATGTCAAAAATGAAAAGTGTCACCATGAAAAATGTCAAAAATGACAAATTTCAAGATGGCAAATGTCAAAGATGTCAAATGACAAACGTCACAATGCTAAATGTCAAAAATGAAAAGTATCACCATGAAAAATGTCAAAAATAACAAATTTCAAGATGGCAAATGTCAAAGATGTCAAATGACAAATGTCACAATGCTAAATGTCAAAAATGAAAAGTGTCACCATAAAAAATGTCAAAAATGACAAATTTCAAGATGGCAAATATCAAAGATGTCAAATGACAAATGTCACAATGCTAAATGTCAAAAATGAAAAGTGTCACCATGAAAAATGTCAAAAATAACAAATTTCAAGATGGCAAATGTCAAAGATGTCAAATGACAAATGTCACAATGCTAAATGTCAAAAATGAAAAGTGTCACTACGAAAAATGTCAAAAATAACAAATTTCAAGATGGCAAATGTCAAAGATGTCAAATGACAAATGTCACAATGATAAATGTCAAAAATGAAAAGTGTCACCATGAAAAATGTCAAAAATGACAAATTTCAAGATGGCAAATATCAAAACTGACAAATGTCACAATGCTAAATGTCAAAAATGAAAAGTGTCACCATGAAAAATGTCAAAAATGACAAATTTTAAGATGGCAAATGTCAAAGATGTCAAATGACAAATGTCACAATGCTAAATGTCACAAATGAAAAGTGTCACCATGAAAAATGTCAAAAATAACAAATTTCAAGATGGCAAATGTCAAAGATGTCAAATGACAAATGTCACAATGCTAAATGTCAAAAATGAAAAGTGTCACCTTAAAAAATTTCAAAAATGACAAATTTCAAGATGGCAAATGTTAAAGATGTCAAATGACAAATGTCACAATGCTAAATGTCAAAAATGAAAAGTGTCACCATGAAAAATGTCAAAAATGACAAATTTCAAGATGGCAAATGACAAATGTCACAATGCTAAATGTCTAAAATGAAAAGTGTCACTATAAAAAAATGTCAAAAATGACAAATTTCAAGATGGCAAATGTCAAAACTGACAAATGTCACAATGCTAAATGTCAAAAATGATAAGTGTCACCATGAAAAATGTCAAAAATGACAAATTTCAAGATGGCAAATGTCCAAGATGTCAAATGACAAATGTCACAATGCTAAATGTCAAAAATGACAAATTTCAAGATGGCAAATGACAAATTTCAAGATGGCAAATGTCAAATGACAAATGTCACAATGCTAAATGTCAAAAATGAAAAGTGTCACCATGAAAAATGTCAAAAATGACAAATTTCAAGATGGCAAATGTCCAAGATGTCAAATGACAAATGTAACAATGCTAAATGTCAAAAATGAAAAGTGTCACCATAAAAAATGTCAAAAATGACAAATTTCAAGATGGCAAATGTCAAAGATGTCAAATGACAAATGTCACAATGCTAAATGTCAAAAAAGAAAAGTGTCACCATGAAAAATGTCAAAAATGACAAATTTCAAGATGGCAAATGTCAAAGATGTTAAATGACAAATGTCACAATGCTAAATGTCAAAAATGTAAAGTGTCACCATGAAAAATGTGAAAAATGACAAATTTCTAGATGGCAAATGTCAAAGATGTCAAATGACAAATGTCACAATGCTAAATGTCAAAAATGAAAAGTGTCACCATGAAAAATGTCAAAAATGACAAATTTCAAGATGGCAAATGTCAAAGATGTCAAATGACATGTCACAATGCTAAATGTCAAAAATGAAAAGTGCCACAATGCTAAATGTCAAAAATGAAAAGTGTCACAATGCTAAATGTCAAAAATGACAAATTTCAAGATGGCAAATGTCAAACATGTCAAATGACAAATGTCGCAATGCTAAATGTCAAAAATGACAAATTTCAAGATGGCAAATGTCAAAGATGTCAAATGATAAATGTCACAATGCTTAATGTCAAAAATGAAAAGTGTCACCACGAAAAATGTCAAAAATGACAAATTTCAAAATGGCAAATGTCAAAGATGTCAAATGACAAGTGTCACAATGCTAAATGTCAAAAATGAAGAGTGTCAGCATGAAAAGTGTCAAAAATGACAAATTTCAATATGGCAAATGTCTAAGATGTCAAATGACAAATGTCACAATGCTAAATGTCAAAAATGAAAAGTCTCACCATGAAAAATGTCAAAAATGACAAATTTCAAGATGGCAAATGTCAAAGATGTCAAATGACAAATGTCACAATGCTAAATGTCAAAAATGAAAAGTGTCACCATGAAAAATGTCAAAAATGACAAATTTCAAGATGGCAAATGTCAAAGATGTCAACTGACAAATGTCACAATGCTAATTGTCAAAAATGAAAAGTGTCACCATGAAAAATGTCAAAAATGACAAATTTCTAGATGGCAAATGTCAGAGATGTCAAATGACAAATGTCACAATGCTAAATGTCAAAAATGAAAAGTGTCACCATAAAAAATGTTAAAAATGACAAATTTCAAGATGGCAAATGTCAAAGATGTCAAATGACAAATGTCACAATGCTAAATGTCAAAAATGAAAAGTGCCACAATGCTAAATGTCACAAATGAAAAGTGTCACAATGCTAAATGTCAAAAATGACAAATTTCAAGATGGCAAATGTCAAAGATGTCAAATGACAAATGTCACAATGCTAAATGTCAAAAATGACAAATTTCAAGATGGCAAATGTCAAAGATGTCACATGATAAATGTCACAATGCTAAATGTCAAAAATGAAAAGTGTCACCATGAAAAATGTCAAAAATGACAAATTTCAAGATGGCAAATGTCAAAACTGACAAATGTCACAATGCTAAATGTCAAAAATAAAAAGTGTCACCATGAAAAATGTCAAAAATAACAAATTTCAATATGGCAAATGTCAAAGATGTTAAATGACAAATGTCACAATGCTAAATGTCAAAACTGACAAATTTCAAGATGGCAAACGTCAAAGATGTCAAATGACAAATGTCACAATGCTAAATGTCAAAAATGAAAAGTGTCACCATGAAAAATGTCAAAAATGACAAATTTCAAGATGGCAAATGTCAAAGATGTCAAATGACAAATGTCACAATGCTAAATGTCAAAAATGAAAAGTGTCACCATGAAAAATGTCAAAAATGACAAATTTCAAGATGGCAAATGTCAAAGATGTCAAATGACAAATGTCACAATGCTAAATGTCAAAAATGAAAAGTGTCACCATAAAAAATGTCAAAAATGACAAATTTCAAGATGGCAAATGTCAAAGATGTCAAATGACAAATGTCACAATGCTAAATGTCAAAAATGAAAAGTGTCACCATGAAAAATGTCAAAAATGACAAATTTCAAGATGGCAAATTTCAAAACTGACAAATGTCACAATGCTAAATGTCAAAAATGAAAAGTGTCACCATAAAAAATGTCAAAAATGACAAATTTCAAGATGGCAAATTTCAAAACTGACAAATGTCACAATGTCAAAAATGAAAAGTGTCACCATGAAAAATGTCAAAAATGACAAATTTCAAGATGGCAAATGTCAAAGATGTCAAATGACAAATATCACAATGCTAAATGTCAAAAATGAAAAGTGTCACCATAAAAAATGTCAAAAATGACAAATTTCAAGATGGCAAATGTCAAAGATGTCAAATGACAAATGTCACAATGCTAAATGTCAAAAATGAAAAGTGTCACCATGAAAAATGTCAAAAATGACAAATTTAGGGATGGCAAATGTCAAAGATGTCAAATGACAAATGTCAAAAATGAAATGTGTCAAAAATGACAAATTTCAAGATGGCAAATGTCTAAGATGTCAAATGACAAATGTCACAATGCTAAATGGTAAAAATGAAAAGTGTCACCATGAAAAATGTCAAAAATGACAAATTTCAAGATGGCAAATGTCAAAGATGTCAAATGACAAATGTCACAATGCTAAATGTCAAAAATGAAAAGTGTCACCATGAAAAATGTCAAAAATGACAAATTTCAAGATGGCAAATGTCAAATCACAAATGTCACAATGCTTAATGTCAAAAATGAAAAGTGTCACCAAGAAAAATGTCAAAAATGACAAATTTCAAGATGGCAAATGTCAAAGATGTCAAATGACAAATGTCACAATGCTAAATGTCAAAAATGACAAATTTCAAGATGGCAAATGTCAAAGATGTCAAATGACAAATGTCACAATGCTAAATGTCAAAAATGAAAAGTGTCACCATAAAAAATGTCAAAAATGACAAATTTCAAGATGGCAAATGTCAAAGATGTCAAATGACAAATGTCACAATGCTAAATGTCAAAAATGAAAAGTGTCACCATGAAAAATGTCAAAAATGACAAATTTCAAGATGGCAAATGTCAAAGATGTTAAATGACAAATGTCACAATGCTAAATGTCAAAAATGAAAAGTGTCACCATGAAAAATGTCAAAAATGACAAATTTTAAGATGGCAAATGTCAAAACTGACTAATGTCACAATGCTAAATGTCAAAAATGAAAAGTGTCACCATGAAAAATGTCAAAAATGACAAATTTCAAAATGGCAAATGTCAAAGATGTCAAATGACAAATGTCACAATGCTAAATGTCAAAAATGAAAAGTGTCACCATGAAAAGTGTCAAAAATGACAAATTTCAAGATGGCAAATGTCTAAGATGTCAAATGACAAATGTCACAATGCTAAATGTCAAAAATGAAAAGTGTCACCCTGAAAAATGTCAAAAATGACAAATTTCAAGATGGCAAATGTCAAAGATGTCAAATGACAAATGTCACAATGCTAAATGTCAAAAATGAAAAGTGTCACCATGAAAAATGTCAAAAATGACAAATTTCAAGATGGCAAATGTCAAAGATGTCAAATGACAAATGTCACAATGCTAAATGTCAAAAATGAAAGGTGTCACCATGAAAAATGTCAAAAATGACAAATTTCAAGATGGCAAATGTCAAAAATGTCAAATGACAAATGTCACAATGCTAAATGTCAAAAATGACAAATTTCAAGATGGCAAATGTCAAAGATGTCAAATGACAAATGTCACAATGCTAAATGTCAAAAATGAAAATGTCACCATGAAAAATGTCAAATATGACAAATTTTAAGATGGCAAATGTCAAAGATGTCAAATGACAAATGTCACAATGCTAAATGTCAAAAATGCAAAATTTCAAGATGGCAAATGTCAAAGATGTCAAATGACAAATGTTACAATGCTAAATGTCAAAAATGAAAAGTGTCACCACGAAAAATGTCAAAAATAACAAATTTCAAGATGGCCCATGTCAAAACTGACAAATGTCACAATGCTAAATGTCAAAAATGAAAAGTGTCACCATGAAAAATGTCAAAAATGACAAATTTTAAGATGGCAAATGTCAAAGATGTCAAATGACAAATGTCACAATGCTAAATGTCAAAAATGCAAAATTTCAAGATGGCAAATGTCAAAGATGTCAAATGACAAATGTCACAATGCTAAATGTCATAAATGAAAAGTGTCACCATGAAAAATGTCAAAAATAACAAATTTCAAGATGGCAAATGTAAAAGATGTCAAATGACAAATGTCACAATGCTAAATGTCAAAAATGAAAAGTTTCACCATAAAAAATGTCAAAAATGACAAATTTCAAGATGGCAAATGTCAAAGATGTCAAATGACAAATGTCACAATGCTAAATGTCAAAAATGAAAAGTGTCACCATGAAAAATGTCAAAAATGACCAATTTCAAGATGGCAAATATCAAAGATGTCAAATGACAAATGTCACAATGCTAAATGTCAAAAATGAAAAGTGTCACCATAAAAAATGTCAAAAATAACAAATTTCAAGATGGCAAATGTTAAAGATGTCAAATGACAAATGTCACAATGCTAAATGTCAAAAATGAAAAGTGTCACCATGAAAAATGTCAAAAATGACAAATTTCAAGATGGCAAATGTCAAAGATGTCAAATGACAAATGTCACAATGCTAAATGTCAAAAATGAAAAGTGTCACCATGAAAAATGTCAAAAATAACAAATTTCAAGATGGCAAATATCAAAGATGTCAAATGACAAATGTCACAATGCTAAATGTCAAAAATGAAAAGTGTCACCATAAAAAATGTCAAAAATGACAAATTTCAAGATGGCAAATATCAAAGATGTCAAATGACAAATGTCACAATGCTAAATGTCAAAAATGAAAAGTGTCACTACGAAAAATGTCAAAAATAACAAATTTCAAGATGGCAAATGTAAAAGATGTCAAATGACAAATGTCACAATGCTAAATGTCAAAAATGAAAAGTTTCACCATAAAAAATGTCAAAAATGACAAATTTCAAGATGGCAAATGTCAAAGATGTCAAATGACAAATGTCACAATGCTAAATGTCAAAAATGAAAAGTGTCACCATGAAAAATGTCAAAAATGACCAATTTCAAGATGGCAAATATCAAAGATGTCAAATGACAAATGTCACAATGCTAAATGTCAAAAATGAAAAGTGTCACCATAAAAAATGTCAAAAATAACAAATTTCAAGATGGCAAATGTTAAAGATGTCAAATGACAAATGTCACAATGCTAAATGTCAAAAATGAAAAGTGTCACCATGAAAAATGTCAAATATGACAAATTTTAAGATGGCAAATGTCAAAGATGTCAAATGACAAATGTCACAATGCTAAATGTCAAAAATGCAAAATTTCAAGATGGCAAATGTCAAAGATGTCAAATGACAAATGTTACAATGCTAAATGTCAAAAATGAAAAGTGTCACCACGAAAAATGTCAAAAATAACAAATTTCAAGATGGCCCATGTCAAAACTGACAAATGTCACAATGCTAAATGTCAAAAATGAAAAGTGTCACCATGAAAAATGTCAAAAATGACAAATTTTAAGATGGCAAATGTCAAAGATGTCAAATGACAAATGTCACAATGCTAAATGTCAAAAATGCAAAATTTCAAGATGGCAAATGTCAAAGATGTCAAATGACAAATGTCACAATGCTAAATGTCATAAATGAAAAGTGTCACCATGAAAAATGTCAAAAATAACAAATTTCAAGATGGCAAATGTAAAAGATGTCAAATGACAAATGTCACAATGCTAAATGTCAAAAATGAAAAGTTTCACCATAAAAAATGTCAAAAATGACAAATTTCAAGATGGCAAATGTCAAAGATGTCAAATGACAAATGTCACAATGCTAAATGTCAAAAATGAAAAGTGTCACCATGAAAAATGTCAAAAATGACCAATTTCAAGATGGCAAATATCAAAGATGTCAAATGACAAATGTCACAATGCTAAATGTCAAAAATGAAAAGTGTCACCATAAAAAATGTCAAAAATAACAAATTTCAAGATGGCAAATGTTAAAGATGTCAAATGACAAATGTCACAATGCTAAATGTCAAAAATGAAAAGTGTCACCATGAAAAATGTCAAAAATGACAAATTTCAAGATGGCAAATGTCAAAGATGTCAAATGACAAATGTCACAATGCTAAATGTCAAAAATGAAAAGTGTCACCATGAAAAATGTCAAAAATAACAAATTTCAAGATGGCAAATATCAAAGATGTCAAATGACAAATGTCACAATGCTAAATGTCAAAAATGAAAAGTGTCACCATAAAAAATGTCAAAAATGACAAATTTCAAGATGGCAAATATCAAAGATGTCAAATGACAAATGTCACAATGCTAAATGTCAAAAATGAAAAGTGTCACTACGAAAAATGTCAAAAATAACAAATTTCAAGATGGCAAATGTCAAAGATGACAAATGTCACAATGCTAAATGTCAAAAATGAAAGGTGTCACCATGAAAAATGTCAAAAATAACAAATTTCAAGATGGCAAATGTCAAAGATGTCAAATGACAAATGTCACAATGCTAAATGTCAAAAATGACAAATTTCAAGATGGCAAATGTCAAAGATGTCAAATGACAAATGTCACAATGCTAAATGTCAAAAATGAAAAGTGTCACCATGAAAAATGTCAAAAATGACAAATTTCAAGATGGCAAATATCAAAACTGACAATGTCACAATGCTAAATGTCAAAAATGAAAAGTGTCACCATGAAAAATGTCAAAAATGACAAATTTTAAGATGGCAAATGTCAAAGATATCAAATGACAAATGTCACAATGCTAAATGTCACAAATAAAAAGTGTCACCATGAAAAATGTCAAAAATAACAAATTTCAAGATGGCAAATGTCAAAGATGTCAAATGACAAATGTCACAATGCTAAATGTCAAAAATGAAAAGTGTCACCATGAAAAATGTCAAAAATGACAAATTTTAAGATGGCAAATGTCAAAGATGTCAAATGACAAATGTCACAATGCTAAATGTCAAAAATGCAAAATTTCAAGATGGCAAATGTCAAAGATGTCAAATGACAAATGTCACAATGCTAAATGTCATAAATGAAAAGTGTCACCATGAAAAATGTCAAAAATAACAAATTTCAAGATGGCAAATGTAAAAGATGTCAAATGACAAATGTCACAATGCTAAATGTCAAAAATGAAAAGTTTCACCATAAAAAATGTCAAAAATGACAAATTTCAAGATGGCAAATGTCAAAGATGTCAAATGACAAATGTCACAATGCTAAATGTCAAAAATGAAAAGTGTCACCATGAAAAATGTCAAAAATGACCAATTTCAAGATGGCAAATATCAAAGATGTCAAATGACAAATGTCACAATGCTAAATGTCAAAAATGAAAAGTGTCACCATAAAAAATGTCAAAAATAACAAATTTCAAGATGGCAAATGTTAAAGATGTCAAATGACAAATGTCACAATGCTAAATGTCAAAAATGAAAAGTGTCACCATGAAAAATGTCAAAAATGACAAATTTCAAGATGGCAAATGTCAAAGATGTCAAATGACAAATGTCACAATGCTAAATGTCAAAAATGAAAAGTGTCACCATGAAAAATGTCAAAAATAACAAATTTCAAGATGGCAAATATCAAAGATGTCAAATGACAAATGTCACAATGCTAAATGTCAAAAATGAAAAGTGTCACCATAAAAAATGTCAAAAATGACAAATTTCAAGATGGCAAATATCAAAGATGTCAAATGACAAATGTCACAATGCTAAATGTCAAAAATGAAAAGTGTCACTACGAAAAATGTCAAAAATAACAAATTTCAAGATGGCAAATGTAAAAGATGTCAAATGACAAATGTCACAATGCTAAATGTCAAAAATGAAAAGTTTCACCATAAAAAATGTCAAAAATGACAAATTTCAAGATGGCAAATGTCAAAGATGTCAAATGACAAATGTCACAATGCTAAATGTCAAAAATGAAAAGTGTCACCATGAAAAATGTCAAAAATGACCAATTTCAAGATGGCAAATATCAAAGATGTCAAATGACAAATGTCACAATGCTAAATGTCAAAAATGAAAAGTGTCACCATAAAAAATGTCAAAAATAACAAATTTCAAGATGGCAAATGTTAAAGATGTCAAATGACAAATGTCACAATGCTAAATGTCAAAAATGAAAAGTGTCACCATGAAAAATGTCAAATATGACAAATTTTAAGATGGCAAATGTCAAAGATGTCAAATGACAAATGTCACAATGCTAAATGTCAAAAATGCAAAATTTCAAGATGGCAAATGTCAAAGATGTCAAATGACAAATGTTACAATGCTAAATGTCAAAAATGAAAAGTGTCACCACGAAAAATGTCAAAAATAACAAATTTCAAGATGGCCCATGTCAAAACTGACAAATGTCACAATGCTAAATGTCAAAAATGAAAAGTGTCACCATGAAAAATGTCAAAAATGACAAATTTTAAGATGGCAAATGTCAAAGATGTCAAATGACAAATGTCACAATGCTAAATGTCAAAAATGCAAAATTTCAAGATGGCAAATGTAAAAGATGTCAAATGACAAATGTCACAATGCTAAATGTCAAAAATGAAAAGTTTCACCATAAAAAATGTCAAAAATGACAAATTTCAAGATGGCAAATGTCAAAGATGTCAAATGACAAATGTCACAATGCTAAATGTCAAAAATGAAAAGTGTCACCATGAAAAATGTCAAAAATGACCAATTTCAAGATGGCAAATATCAAAGATGTCAAATGACAAATGTCACAATGCTAAATGTCAAAAATGAAAAGTGTCACCATAAAAAATGTCAAAAATAACAAATTTCAAGATGGCAAATGTTAAAGATGTCAAATGACAAATGTCACAATGCTAAATGTCAAAAATGAAAAGTGTCACCATGAAAAATGTCAAAAATGACAAATTTCAAGATGGCAAATGTCAAAGATGTCAAATGACAAATGTCACAATGCTAAATGTCAAAAATGAAAAGTGTCACCATGAAAAATGTCAAAAATAACAAATTTCAAGATGGCAAATATCAAAGATGTCAAATGACAAATGTCACAATGCTAAATGTCAAAAATGAAAAGTGTCACCATAAAAAATGTCAAAAATGACAAATTTCAAGATGGCAAATATCAAAGATGTCAAATGACAAATGTCACAATGCTAAATGTCAAAAATGAAAAGTGTCACTACGAAAAATGTCAAAAATAACAAATTTCAAGATGGCAAATGTCAAAGATGACAAATGTCACAATGCTAAATGTCAAAAATGAAAGGTGTCACCATGAAAAATGTCAAAAATAACAAATTTCAAGATGGCAAATGTCAAAGATGTCAAATGACAAATGTCACAATGCTAAATGTCAAAAATGACAAATTTCAAGATGGCAAATGTCAAAGATGTCAAATGACAAATGTCACAATGCTAAATGTCAAAAATGAAAAGTGTCACCATGAAAAATGTCAAAAATGACAAATTTCAAGATGGCAAATATCAAAACTGACAATGTCACAATGCTAAATGTCAAAAATGAAAAGTGTCACCATGAAAAATGTCAAAAATGACAAATTTTAAGATGGCAAATGTCAAAGATATCAAATGACAAATGTCACAATGCTAAATGTCACAAATAAAAAGTGTCACCATGAAAAATGTCAAAAATAACAAATTTCAAGATGGCAAATGTCAAAGATGTCAAATGACAAATGTCACAATGCTAAATGTCAAAAATGAAAAGTGTCACCATGAAAAATGTCAAAAATGACAAATTTCAAGATGGCAAATGTTAAAGAAGTCAAATGACAAATGTCACAATGCTAAATGTCAAAAATGAAAAGTGTCACCATGAAAAATGTCAAAAATGACAAATTTCAAGATGGCAAATGACAAATGTCACAATGCTAAATGTCAAAAATAAAAAGTGTCACTATAAAAAATGTCAAAAATGACAAATTTCAAGATGGCAAATGTCAAAACTGACAAATGTCACAATGCTAAATGTCAAAAATGATAAGTGTCACCATGAAAAATGTCAAAAATGACAAATTTGAAGATGGCAAATGTCCAAGATGTCAAATGACAAATGTCACAATGCTAAATGTCAAAAATGACAAATTTCAAGATGGCAAATGTCAAAGATGTCAAATGACAAATGTCACAATGCTAAATGTCAAAAATGAAAAGTGTCACCATGAAAAATGTCAAAAATGACAAATTTCAAGATGGCAAATGTCCAAGATGTCAAATGACAAATGTAACAATGCTAAATGTCAAAAATGAAAAGTGTCACCATAAAAAATGTCAAAAATGACAAATTTCAAGATGGCGTCAAATGACAAATGTCACAATGCTAAATGTCAAAAAAGAAAAGTGTCACCATGAAAAATGTCAAAAATGACAAATTTCAAGATGGCAAATGTCAAAGATGTCAAATGACAAATGTCACAATGCTAAATGTCAAAAATGTAAAGTGTCACCATGAAAAATGTCAAAAATGACAAATTTCTAGATGGCAAATGTCAAAGATGTCAAATGACAAATGTCACAATGCTAAATGTCAAAAATGAAAAGTGTCACCATGAAAAATGTCAAAAATGACAAATTTCAAGATGGCAAATGTCAAAGATGTCAAATGACATGTCACAATGCTAAATGTCAAAAATGAAAAGTGCCACAATGCTAAATGTCAAAAATGAAAAGTGTCACAATGCTAAATGTCAAAAATGACAAATTTCAAGATGGCAAATGTCAAAAATGACAAATTTCAAGATGGCAAATGTCAAATGACAAATGTCACAATGCTAAATGTCACAATGCTAAATGTCAAAAATGACAAATTTCAAGATGGCAAATGTCAAAGATGTCAAATGATAAATGTCACAATGCTTAATGTCAAAAATGAAAAGTGTCACCATGAAAAATGTCAAAAATGACAAGTTTCAAAATGGCAAATGTCAAAACTGACAAATGTCACAATTCTAAATGTCAAAAATGAAAAGTGTCACCATGAAAAATGTCAAAAATAACAAATTTCAAGATGGCAAATGTCAAAGATGTCAAATGACACATGTCACAATGCTAAATGTCAAAACTGACAAATTTCAAGATGGCAAATGTCAAAGATGTCAAATGACAAATGTCACAATGCTAAATGTCAAAAATGAAAAGTGTCACCATGAAAAATGTCAAAAATAACAAATTTCAAGATGGCAAATGTCAAAGATGTCAAATGACACATGTCACAATGCTAAATGTCAAAACTGACAAATTTCAAGATGGCAAATGTCAAAGATGTCAAATGACAAATGTCACAATGCTAAATGTCAAAAATGAAAAGTGTCACCATGAAAAATGTCAAAAATGACAAATTTCAAGATGGCAAATGTCAAAGATGTCAAATGACAAATGTCACAATGCTAAATGTCAAAAATGAAAAGTGTCACCATGAAAAATGTCAAAAATGACAAATTTCAAGATGGCAAATGTCAAAGATGTCAAATGACAAATGTCACAATGCTAAATGTCAAAAATGAAAAGTGTCACCACGAAAAATGTCAAAAATGACAAATTTCAAGATGGCAAATGTCAAAACTGACAAATGTCACAATGCTAAATGTCAAAAATGAAAAGTGTCACCATGAAAAATGTCAAAAATAACAAATTTTAAGATGGCAAATGTCAAAGATGTCAAATGACAAATGTCACAATGCTAAATGTCAAAACTGACAAATTTCAAGATGGCAAATGTCAAAGATGTCAAATGACAAATGTCACAATGCTAAATGTCAAAAATGAAAAGTGTCACCATGAAAAATGTCAAAAATGACAAATTTCAAGATGGCAAATGTCAAAGATGTCAAATGACAAATGTCACAATGATAAATGTCAAAAATGAAAAGTGTCACCATGAAAAATGTTAAAAATGACAAATTTCAAGATGGCAAATGTCAAAGATGTCAAATGACAAATGTCACAATGCTAAATGTCAAAAATGAAAAGTGTCACCATAAAAAATGTCAAAAATGACAAATTTCAAGATGGCAAATGTCAAAGATGTCAAATGACAAATGTCACAATGCTAAATGTCAAAAATGAAAAGTGTCACCATGAAAAATGTCAAAAATGACAAATTTCAAGATGGCAAATGTCAAAGATGTCAAATGACAAATGTCACAATGCTAAATGTCAAAAATGAAAAGTGTCAAAAATGACAAATTTTAAGATGGCAAATGTCTAAGATGTCAAATGACAAATGTCACAATGCTAAATGGTAAAAATGAAAAGTGTCACCATGAAAAATGTCAAAAATGACAAATTTCAAGATGGCAGATGTCAAAGATGTCAAATGACAAATGTCACAATGCTAAATGTCAAAAATGAAAAGTTTCACCATGAAAAATGTCAAAAATGACAAATTTCAAGATGGCAAATGTCAAAGATGTCAAATGACAAATGTCACAATGCTAAATGTCAAAAATGAAAAGTGTCACCATGAAAAATGTCAAATATGACAAATTTCAAGATGGCAAATGTCAAAGATGTCAAATGACAAATGTCACAATGCTAAATGTCAAAAATGACAAATTTCAAGATGGCAAATATCAAAGATGTCAAATGACAAATGTCACAATGCCAAATGTCAAAAATGAAAAGTGTCACCATGAAAAATGTCAAAAATGACAAATTTCAAGATGGCAAATGTCAAAGATGTCAAATGAAAAATGTCACAATGCTAAATGTCAAAAATGAAAAGTGTCACCATGAAAAATTTCAAAAATGACAAATTTCAAGATGGCAAATGTCAAAGATGTCAAATGACAAATGTCACAATGCTAAATGTCAAAAATGAAAAGTGTCACCATGAAAAATGTCAAAAATGACAAATTTCAAGATGGCAAATGTCAAAACTGACTAATGTCACAATGCTAAATGTCAAAAATGAAAAGTGTCACCATGAAAAATGTCAAAAATGACAAATTTCAAAATGGCAAATGTCAAAGATGTCAAATGACAAATGTCACAATGCTAAATGTCAAAAATGAAAAGTGTCACCATGAAAAGTGTCAAAAATGACAAATTTCAAGATGGCAAATGTCTAAGATGTCAAATGACAAATGTCACAATGCTAAATGTCAAAAATGAAAAGTGTCACCATGAAAAATGTCAAAAATGACAAATTTCAAGATGGCAAATGTCAAAGATGTCAAATGACAAATGTCACAATGCTAAATGTCAAAAATGAAAAGTGTCACCATGAAAAATTTCAAAAATGACAAATTTCAAGATGGCAAATGTAGAAGATGTCAAAAGACAAATGTCACAATGCTAAATGTCAAAAATGAAAGGTGTCACCATGAAAAATGTCAAAAATGACAAATTTCAAGATGGCAAATGTCAAAGATGTCAAATGACAAATGTCACAATGCTAAATGTCAAAAATGAAAAGTGTCACCATGAAAAATGTCAAAAATAACAAATTTCAAGATGGCAAATGTAAAAGATGTCAAATGACAAATGTCACAATGCTAAATGTCAAAAATGAAAAGTGGCACCATGAAAAATGTCAAAAATGACAAATTTCAAGATGGCAAATGTCAAAGATGTCAAATGACAAATGTCACAATGCTAAATGTCAAAAATGAAAAGTGTCACCATGAAAAATGTCAAAAATGACAAATTTCAAAATGGCAAATGTCAAAGATGTCAAATGACAAATGTCAGAATGCTAAATGTCAAAAATGAAAAGTGTCACCATGAAAAATGTCAAAAATAACACATTTCAAGATGGCAAATGTCAAAGATGTCAAATGACAAATGTCACAATGCTAAATGTCAAAAATGAAAAGTGTCACCATGAAAAATGTCAAAAATTACAAATTTCAAGATGGCAAATGTCAAAGATGTCAAATGACAAATGTCACAATGCTAAATGTCAAAAATGAAAAGTGTCACCATGAAAAATGTCAAAAATAACAAATTTCAAGATGGCAAATGTCAAAGATGTCAAATGACAAATGTCACAATGCTAAATGTCAAAAATGAAAAGTGTCACCATAAAAAATGACAAAAATGACAAATTTCAAGATGGCAAATATCAAAGATGTCAAATGACAAATGTCACAATGCTAAATGTCAAAAATGAAAAGTGTCACCATGAAAAATGTCAAAAATAACAAATTTCAAGATGGCAAATGACAAATGTCACAATGCTAAATGTCAAAAATGAAAAGTGTCACCATGAAAAATGTCAAAAATGACAAATTTCAAGATGGCAAATATCAAAACTGACAAATGTCACAATGCTAAATGTCAAAAATGAAAAGTGTCACCATGAAAAATGTCAAAAATGACAAATTTCAAGATGGCAAATGTCAAAGATGTCAAATGACAAATGTCACAATGCTAAATGTCAAAAATGAAAAGTGTCACCATGAAAAATGTCAAAAATGACAAATTTCAAGATAGCAAATGACAAATGTCACCATACTAAATGTCAAAAATGAAAAGTGTCACCATAAAAAATGTCAAAAATGACAAATTTCAAGATGGCAAATGTCAAAACTGACAAATGTCACAATGCTAAATGTCAAAAATGATAAGTGTCACCATGAAAAATGTCAAAAATGACAAATTTCAAGATGGCAAATGTCCAAGATGTCAAATGACGAATGTCACAATGCTAAATGTCAAAAATGACAAATTTCAAGATGACAAATGTCAAAGATGTCAAATGACAAATGTCACAATGCTAAATGTCAAAAATGACAAATTTTAAGATGGCAAATGTCAAAGATGTCAAATGACAAATGTCACAATGCTAAATGTCAAAAATGACAAATTTCAAGATGGCAAATGTCAAAGATGTCAAATGACAAATGTCACAATGCTAAATGTCAAAAATGACAAATGTCAAGATGGCAAATGTCAAAGATGTCAAATGACAAATGTCACAATGCTAAATGTCAAAAATGAAAAGTGTAGCCATGAAAAATGTCAAAAATGACAAATTTCAAGATGGCAAATGTCAAAGATGTCAAATGACAAATGTCACAATGCTAAATGTCAAAAATGACAAATTTCAAGATGGCAAATGTCAAAGATGTCAAATGACAAATGTCACAATGCTGAATGTCAAAAATGAAAAGTGTCACCATGAAAAATGTCAAAAATGACAAATTTCAAGATAGCAAATGTCAAAGATGTCAAATGACAAATGTCACAATGCTAAATGTCAAAAATGAAAAGTGTCACCATGAAAAATGTCAAAAATGACAAATTTCAAGATGGCAAATGCCAAAGATGTCAAATGACAAATGTCACAATGCTAAATGTCAAAAATGACAAATTTCAAGATGGCAAATGTCAAAGATGTCAAATGACAAATGTCACAATGCTAAATGTCAAAAATGACAAATGTCAAGATGGCAAATGTCAAAGATGTCAAATGACAAATGTCACAATGCTAAATGTCAAAAATGAAAAGTGTAGCCATGAAAAATGTCAAAAATGACAAATTTCAAGATGGCAAATGTCAAAGATGTCAAATGACAAATGTCACAATGCTAAATGTCAACAATGACAAATTTCAAGATGGCAAATGTCAAAGATGTCAAATGACAAATGTCACAATGCTGAATGTCAAAAATGAAAAGTGTCACCATGAAAAATGTCAAAAATGACAAATTTCAAGATCGCAAATGTCAAAACTGACAAAAGTCACAATGCTAAATGTCAAAAATGATAAGTGTCACCATGAAAAATGTCAAAAATGACAAATTTTAAGATGGCAAATGTCCAAGATGTCAAATGACAAATGTCACAATGCTAAATGTCAAAAATGAAAATTGTCACCATGAAAAATGTCAAAAATGACAAATTTCAAGATGGCAAATGTCAAAGATGTCAAATGACAAATGTCACAATGCTAAATAACAAAAATGACAAATTTCAAGATGGCAAATGTCAAAGATGTCAAATGACAAATGTCACAATGCTAAATGTCAAAAATAAAAAGTGTCACCATGAAAAATGTCAAAAATGACAAATTTCAAGATGGCAAATGTCAAAGATGTCAAATGACATATGTCACAATGCTAAATGTCAAAAATGATAACTGTCACCATGAAAAATGTCAAAAATGACAAAATTCAAGATGGCAAATGTCAAAACTGACAAATGTCACAATGCTAAATGTCAAAAATGAAAAGTGTCACCATGAAAAATGTCAAATATAACAAATTTCAAGATGGCAAATGTCAAAGATGTCAAATGTCACAATGCTAAATGTCAAAAATGACAAATTTCAAGATGGCAAATGTCAAAGATGTCAAATAACAAATGTCACAATGCTAAATGTCAAAAATGAAAAGTGTCATAATGAAAAATGTCAAAAATAACAAATTTCAAGATGGCAAATGTCAAAGATGTCAAATGACAAATGTCACAATGCTAAATGTCAAAAATGAAAAGTGTCACGATGAAAAATGTCAAAAATGACAAAATTCAAGATGGCAAATGTCAAAACTGACAAAAGTCACAATGCTAAATGTCAAAAATGAAAAGTGTCACCATGAAAAATGTCCAAAATAACAAATTTCAAGATGGCAAATGTCAAAGATGTCAAATGTCAAATGTCACAATGCTAAATGTCAAAAATGACAAATTTCAAGATGGCAAATGTCAAAGATGTCAAATAACAAATGTCACAATGCTAAATGTCAAAAATGACAAATTTCAAGATGGCAAATGTCAAAACTGATAAATGTCACAATGCTAAATGTCAAAAATGAAAAGTGTCACCATAAAAAATGTCAAAAATAACAAATTTCAAGATGGCAAATGTCAAAGATGTCAAATGACAAATGTCACAATGCTAAATGTCAAAAATGACAAATTTCAAGATGGCAAATGTCAAAGATGTCAAATGACAAATGTCACAATGCTAAATGTCAAAAATGAAAAGTGTCACCATGAAAAATGTCAAAAATGACAAATTTCAAGATGGCAAATGTCAAAACTGACAAATGTCACAATGCTAAATGTCAAAAATGAAAAGTGTCACCATGAAAAATGTCAAAAATAACAAATTTCAAGATGGCAAATGTCAAAGATGTCAAATGACAAATGTCACAATGCTAAATGTCAAAAATGAAAAGTGTCACCATAAAAAATGTCAAAAATGACAAATTTCAAGATAGCAAATGTCAAAGATGTCAAATGACAAATGTCACAATGCTAAATGTCAAAAATGAAAAGTGTCACCATGAAAAATGTCAAAAATGACAAATTTCAAGATGGCAAATGCCAAAGATGTCAAATGACAAATGTCACAATGCTAAATGTCAAAAATGACAAATTTTAAGATGACAAATGTCAAAGATGTCAAATGACAAATGTCACAATGCTAAATGTCAAAAATGAAAAGTGTCACCATGAAAAATGTCAAAAATGACAAATTTCAAGATGGCAAATTTCAAAACTGACAAATGTCACAATGTCAAAAATGAAAAGTGTCACCAGGAAAAATGTCAAAAAGGCAAATTTCAAGATGGCAAATGTTAAAGATGTCAAATGACAAATGTCACAATGCTAAATGTCAAAAATGAAAAGTGTCACCATAAAAAATGACAAATTTCAAGATGGCAAATGTCAAAGATGTCAAATGACAAATGTCACAATGCTAAATGTCAAAAATGAAAAGTGTCAAAAATGACAAATTTCAAGATGGCAAATGTCTAAGATGTCAAATGACAAATGTCACAATGCTAAATATCAAAAATGAAAAGTGTCACCATAAAAAATGTCAAAAATGACAAATTTCAAGATGGCAAATGTCAAAGATGTCAAATAACAAATGTCACAATGCTAAATGTCAAAAATGAAACGTGTCACCATGAAAAATGTCAAAAATGACAAATTTCAAGATGGCAAATGTCAAAGATGTCAAATGACAAATGTCGCAATGCTAAATGTCAAAAATGAAAAGTGTCACCATGAAAAATGTCAAAAATGACAAATTTCAAGATAGCAAATGTCAAAGATGTCAAATGACAAATGTCACAATGCTAAATGTCAAAAATGAAAAGTGTCACCATGAAAAATGTCAAAAATGACAAATTTCAAGATGGCAAATGCCAAAGATGTCAAATGACAAATGTCACAATGCTAAATGTCAAAAATGACAAATTTTAAGATGACAAATGTCAAAGATGTCAAATGACAAATGTCACAATGCTAAATGTCAAAAATGAAAAGTGTCACCATGAAAAATGTCAAAAATGACAAATTTCAAGATGGCAAATTTCAAAACTGACAAATGTCACAATGTCAAAAATGAAAAGTGTCACCAGGAAAAATGTCAAAAAGGCAAATTTCAAGATGGCAAATGTTAAAGATGTCAAATGACAAATGTCACAATGCTAAATGTCAAAAATGAAAAGTGTCACCATAAAAAATGACAAATTTCAAGATAGCAAATGTCAAAGATGTCAAATGACAAATGTCACAATGCTAAATGTCAAAAATGAAAAGTGTCACCATGAAAAATGTCAAAAATGACAAATTTCAAGATGGCAAATGCCAAAGATGTCAAATGACAAATGTCACAATGCTAAATGTCAAAAATGACAAATTTTAAGATGACAAATGTCAAAGATGTCAAATGACAAATGTCACAATGCTAAATGTCAAAAATGAAAAGTGTCACCATGAAAAATGTCAAAAATGACAAATTTCAAGATGGCAAATTTCAAAACTGACAAATGTCACAATGTCAAAAATGAAAAGTGTCACCAGGAAAAATGTCAAAAAGGCAAATTTCAAGATGGCAAATGTTAAAGATGTCAAATGACAAATGTCACAATGCTAAATGTCAAAAATGAAAAGTGTCACCATAAAAAATGACAAATTTCAAGATGGCAAATGTCTAAGATGTCAAATGACAAATGTCACAATGCTAAATATCAAAAATGAAAAGTGTCACCATAAAAAATGTCAAAAATGACAAATTTCAAGATGGCAAATGTCAAAGATGTCAAATAACAAATGTCACAATGCTAAATGTCAAAAATGAAACGTGTCACCATGAAAAATGTCAAAAATGACAAATTTCAAGATGGCAAATGTCAAAGATGTCAAATGACAAATGTCGCAATGCTAAATGTCAAAAATGAAAAGTGTCACCATGAAAAATGTCAAAAATGACAAATTTCAAGATGGCAAATGTCAAAACTGACTAATGTCACAATGCTTAATGTCAAAAATGAAAAGTGTCACCATGAAAAATGTCAAAAATGACAAATTTCAAAATGGCAAATGTCAAAGATGTCAAATGACAAATGTCACAATGCTAAATGTCAAAAATGAAAAGTGTCACCATGAAAAGTGTCAAAAATGACAAATTTCAAGATGGCAAATGTCTAAGATGTCAAATGACAAATGTCACAATGCTAAATGTCACAAATGAAAAGTGTCACCATGAAAAATGTCAAAAATGACAAATTTCAAGATGGCAAATGTCAAAGATGTCAAATGTCACAATGCTAAATGTCAAAAATGAAAGGTGTCACCATGAAAAATGTCAAAAATGACAAATTTTAAGATGGCAAATGTCAAAGATGTCAAATGACAAATGTCACAATGCTAAATGTCAAAAATGAAAAGTGTCACCATGAAAAATGTCAAAAATGACAAATTTTAAGATGACAAATGTCAAAGATGTCAAATGACAAATGTCACAATGCTAAATGTCAAAAATGAAAAGTGTCACCATGAAAAATGTCAAAAATGACAAATTTCAAGATGGCAAATATCAAAGATGTCAAATGACAAATGTCACAATGCTAAATGTCAAAAATGAAAAGTGTCACAATACTAAATGTCAAAAATGAAAAGTGTCACAATGCTAAATGTCAAAAATGACAAATTTCAAGATGGCAAATGTCAAAGATGTCAAATGACAAATGTCACAATGCTAAATGTCAAAAATGACAAATTTCAAGATGGCAAATGTCAAAGATGTCAAATGACAAATGTCACAATGCTAAATGTCAAAAATGAAAAGTGTCACTATGAAAAATGTCAAAAATGTCAAATTTCAAGATGGCAAATTTCAAAACTGACAAATGTCACAATGCTAAATGTCAAAAATGAAAAGTGTCACCATGAAAAATGTCAAAAATAACAAATTTCAAGATGGCAAATGTCAAAGATGTCAAATGACAAATGTCACAATGCTAAATGTCAAAACTGACAAATTTTAAGATGGCAAATGTCAAAGATGTCAAATGACAAATGTCACAATGCTAAATGTCAAAAATGAAAAGTGTCACCATGAAAAATGTCAAAAATGACAAATTTTAAGATGGCAAATGTCAAAGATGTCAAATGACAAATGTCACAATGCTAAATGTCAAAAATGATAAGTGTCACCATGAAAAATGTCAAAAATAACAAATTTCAAGATGGCAAATGTCAAAGATGTCAAATGACAAATGTCACAATGCTAAATGTCAAAAATGACAAATTTCAAGATGGCAAATGGCAAAGATGTCAAATGACAAATGTCACAATGCTAAATGTCAAAAATGAAAAGTGTCACCATGAAAAATGTCAAAAATAACAAATTTCAAGATGGCAAATGTCAAAGATGTCAAATGTCACAATGCTAAATGTCAAAAAAGAAAAGTGTCACCATGAAAAATGTCAAAAATGACAAATTTCAAGATGGCAAATGTCAAAGATGTCAAATGACAAATGTCACAATGCTAAATGTCAAAAATGAAAAGTGTCACCATGAAAAATGTCAAAAATAACAAATTTCAAAATGGCAAATGTCAAAGATGTCAAATGACAAATGTCACAATGCTAAATGTCAAAAATGAAAAGTGTCACCATGAAAAATGTCAAAAATGACAAATTTCAAGATGGCAAATGTCAAAGATGTCAAATGACAAATGTCACAATGCTAAATGTCAAAAATGAAAAGTGTCAAAAATGACAAATTTCAAGATGGCAAATGTCTAAGATGTCAAATGACAAATGTCACAATGCTAAATGTCAAAAATGAAAAGTGTCACCATGAAAAATGTCAAAAATGACAAATTTCAAGATGGCAAATATCAAAGATGTCAAATGACAAATGTCACAATGCTAAATGTCAAAAATGAAAAGTGTCACAATACTAAATGTCAAAAATGAAAAGTGTCACAATGCTAAATGTCAAAAATGACAAATTTCAAGATGGCAAATGTCAAAGATGTCAAATGACAAATGTCACAATTCTAAATGTCAAAAATGAAAAGTGTCACCATGAAAAATGTCAAAAATAACAAATTTTAAGATGGCAAATATCAAAGATGTCAAATGACAAATGTCACAATGCTAAATGTCGAAAATGAAAAGTGTCACCATGAAAAATGTCAAAAATGACAAATTTCAAGATGGCAAATGTCAAAACTGACAAATGTCACAATGCTAAATGTCAAAAATGATAAGTGTCACCATGAAAAATGTTAAAAATGACAAATTTCAAGATGGCAAATGTCCAAGATGTCAAATGACAAATGTCACAATGCTAAATGTCAAAAATGAAAAGTGTCACCATGAAAAATGTCAAAAATGACAAATTTCAAGATGGCAAATGTCAAAGATGTCAAATGACAAATGTCACAATGTTAAATGTCAAAAATGAAAAGTGTCACCATGAAAAATGACAAAAATGACAAATTTCAAGATGGCAAATATCAAAGATGTCAAATGACAAATGTCACAATGCTAAATGTCAAAAATGACAAATTTCAAGATGGCAAATGTCAAAGATGTCAAATGACAAATGTCACAATGCTAAATGTCAAAAATGAAAAGTGTCACCATGAAAAATGTCAAAAATGACAATTTTCAAGATGGCAAATGTCAAAGATGTCAAATGACAAATGTCAAAAATGACAAATTTCAAGATGGCAAACGTCAAAAATGTCAAATGACAAATGTCACAATGCTAAATGTCAAAAATGAAAAGTGTCACCATGAAAAATGTCAAAAATGACAAATTTCAAGATGGCAAATGTCAAAGATGTCAAATGACAAATGTCACAATGCTAAATGTCCAAAATGAAAATTGTCACCATGAAAAATGTCAAAAATGAGAAATTTCAAGATGGCAAATGTCAAAGATATCAAATGACAAATGTCACAATGCTAAATGTCAAAAATGAAAAGTGTCAAAAATGACAAATTTCAAGATGGCAAATGTCTAAGATGTCAAATGACAAATGTCACAATGCTAAATGTCAAAAATGAAAAGTGTCACCATGAAAAATGTCAAATATAACAAATTTCAAGATGGCAAATGTCAAAGATGTCAAATGACAAATGTCACAATGCTAAATGTCAAAAATGAAAAGTGTCACCATGAAAAATGTCAAAAATGACAAATTTCAAGATGGCAAATGTCAAAGATGTCAAATGACAAATGTCACAATTCTAAATGTCAAAAATGAAAAGTGTCACCATCAAAAATGTCAAAAATGACAAATTTCAAGATGGCAAATGTCAAAACTGACAAATGTCACAATGCTAAATGTCAAAAATGATAAGTGTCACCATGAAAAATGTCAAAAATGACAAATTTCAAGATGGCAAATGTCCAAGATGTCAAATGACAAATGTCACAATGCTAAATGTCAAAAATAAAAAGTGTCAAAAATGACAAATTTCAAGATGGCAAATGTCAAAGATGTCAAATGACAAATGTCACAATGCTAAATGTCAAAAATGAAAAGTGTCACCATGAAAAATGTCAAAAATGACAAAATTCAAGATGGCAAATGTCAAAGATGTCAAATGACAAATGTCACAATGCTAAATGTCAAAAATGAAAAGTGTCACCATGAAAAATGTCAAAAATGACAAATTTCATGATGGCAAATGTCAAAGATGTCAAATGACAAATGTCACAATGCTAAATGTCAAAAATGAAAAGTGTCAAAAATGACAAATTTCAAGATGGCAAATGTCAAAAATGTCAAATGACAAATGTCACAATGCTAAATGTCAAAAATGAAAAGTGTCACCATGAAAAATGTCAAAAATGACAAATTTCAAGATGGCAAATGTCAAAACTGACAAATGTCACAATGCTAAATGTAAAAAATGAAAAGTGTCACCATAAAAAATGTCAAAAATAACAAATTTCAAGATGGCAAATGTCAAAGATGTCAAATGACAAATGTCACAATGCTAAATGTCAAAAATGACAAATTTCAAGATGGCAAATGTCAAAGATGTCAAATGACAAATGTCACAATGCTAAATGTCAAAAATTAAAAGTGTCACCATGAAAAATATCAAAAATGACAAATTTCAAGATGGTAAATGTCAAAGATGTCAAATGACAAATGTCACAATGCTAAATGTCAAAAATGAAAAGTCTCACCATGAAAAATGTCAAAAATGACAAATTTCAAGATGGCAAATGTCAAAACTGACAAATGTCACAATGCTAAATGTCAAAAATGATAAGTGTCACCATGAAAAATGTCAAAAATGACAAATTTAAAGATGGCAAATGTCCAAGATGTCAAATGACAAATGTCACAATGCTACATGTCAAAAATGAAAAGTGTCACCATGAAAAATGTCAAAAATGACAAATTTCAAGATGGCAAATGCCAAAGATGTCAAATGACAAATGTCACAATGCTAAATGTCAAAAATGACAAATTTCAAGATGGCAAATGTCAAAGATGTCAAATGACAAATGTCACAATGCTAAATGTCAAAAATGACAAATTTCAAGATGGCAAATGTCAAAGATGTCAAATGACAAATGTCACAATGCTAAATGTCAAAAATGAAAAGTGTCACCATGAAAAATGTCAAAAATGACAAATTTCAAGATGGCAAATGTCAAAGATGTCAAATGACAAATGTCACAATGCTAAATGTCAAAAATGACAAATTTTAAGATTGCAAATGTCAAAGATGTCAAATGACAAATGTCACACTGCTAAATGTCAAAAATGAAAAGTGTCACCATAAAAAATGTCAAAAATGACAAATTTCAAGATGGCAAATGTCAAAACTGACAAATGTCACAATGCTAAATTTCAAAAATGATAAGTGTCACCATGAAAAATGTCAAAAATGACAAATTTTAAGATGGCAAATGTCCAAGATGTCAAATGTCACAATGCTAAATGTCAAAAATGAAAAGTGTCACCAAGAAAAATGTCAAAAATGACAAATTTCAAGATGGCAAATGTCAAAGATGTCAAATGACAAATGTCACAATGCTAAATAACAAAAATGACAAATTTCAAGATGTCAAATGTCAAAGATGTCAAATGACAAATGTCACAATGCTAAATGTCAAAAATGAAAAGTGTCACCATGAAAAATGTCAAACATGACAAATTTCAAAATGGCAAATGTCAAAGATGTCAAATGACAAATGTCACAATGCTAAATGTCAAAAATGAAAAGTGTCACCATGAAAAATGTCAAAAATGACAAAATTCAAGATGGCAAATGTCAAAGATGTCAAATGACAAATGTCACAATGCTAAATGTCAAAAATAAAAACTGTCACCATGAAAAATGTCAAAAATGACAAATTTCAAGATGGCAAATGTCAAAACTGACAAATGTCACAATGCTAAATGTCAAAAAAGAAAAGTGTCATAATGAAAAATGTCAAAAATAACAAATTTCAAGATGGCAAATGTCAAAGATGTCAAATGACAAATGTCACAATGCTAAATGTCAAAAATGAAAAGTGTCACCATGAAAAATGTCAAAAATGACAAATTTCAAGATGGCAAATGTCAAAACTGACAAATGTCACAATGCTAAATGTCAAAAATGAAAAGTGTCACCATGAAAAATGTCAAAAATAACAAATTTCAAGATGGCAAATGTCAAAGATGTCAAATGACAAATGTCAAAAATGACAAATTTCAAGATGGCAAATGTCAAAGATATCAAATAACAAATGTCACAATGCTAAATGTCAGAAATGACAAATTTCAAGATGGCAAATGTCAAAACTGACAAATGTCACAATGCTAAATGTCAAAAATGAAAAGTTTCAAAAATGACAAATTTCAAGATGGCAAATGTCTAAGATGTCAAATGACAAATGTCACAATGCTAAATGTCAAAAATATAAAGTGTCACCATGAAAAATGTCAAAAATGACAAATTTCAAGATGGCAAATGTCAAAGATGTCAAATGACAAATGTCACCATGCTAAATGTCAAAAATGAAAAGTGTCACCATAAAAAATGTCAAAAATGACAAATTTCAAGATGGCAAATGTCAAAGATGTCAAATGACAAATGTCACAATGCTAAATGTCAAAAATAAAAAGTGTCACCATGAAAAATGTCAGAAATGACAAATTTCAAGATGGCAAATGTCAAAGATGTCAAATGACAAATGTCACAATGCTAAATGTCAAAAATGAAAAGTGTCACCATGAAAAATGTCAAAAATGACAAATTTCAAGATGGCAAATGTCAAAGATGTCAAATGACAAATGTCACAATGCTAAATGTCAAAAATGAAAAGTGTCACCATGAAAAATGTCAAAAATGACAAATTTCAAGATGGCAAATGTCAAAGATGTCAAATGACAAATGTTACAATGCTAAATGTCAAAAATGAAAATTGTCACCATGAAAAATGTCAAAAATGACAAATTTCAAGATGGCAAATGTCAAAGATGTGAAATGACAAATGTCACAATGCTAAATGTCAAAAATGAAAAGTGTCAAAAATGACAAATTTCAAGATGGCAAATGTCTAAGATGTCAAATGACAAATGTCACAATGCTAAATGTCAAAAATGAAAAGTGTCACCATAAAATGTCAAAAATGACAAATTTCAAGATGGCAAATGTCAAAGATGTCAAATGACAAATGTCACAATGCTAAATGTCAAAAATGAAAAGTGCCACCATAAAAAATGTCAAAAATGACAAATGTCAAGATGGCAAATGTCAAAGATGTCAAATGACAAATGTCACAATGCTAAATGTCAAAAATGAAAAGTGTCACCATGAAAAATGTCAAAAATGACAAATTTCAAGATGGCAAATGTCAAAGATGTCAAATGACAAATGTCACAATGCTAAATGTCAAAAATGAAAAGTGTCACCATGAAAAATGTCAAAAATGACAAATTTCAAGATGGCAAATGTCAAAGATCTCAAATGACAAATGTCACAATGCTAAATGTCAAAAATGAAAAGTGTCACCATGAAAAATGTCAAAAATGACAAATTTCAAGATGGCAAATGTCAAAGATGTCAAATGACAAATGTCACAATGCTAAATGTCAAAAATGAAAATTGTCACCATGAAAAATGTCAAAAATGACAAATTTCAAGATGGCAAATGTCAAAGATGTCAAATGACAAATGTCACAATGCTAAATGTCAAAAATGAAAAGTGTCAAAAATGACAAATTTCAAGATGGCAAATGTCTAAGATGTCAAATGACAAATGTCACAATGCTAAATGTCAAAAATGAAAAGTGTCACCATGAAAAATGTCAAAAATGACAAATTTCAAGATGGCAAATGTCAAAGATGTCAAATGACAAATGTCACAATGCTAAATGTCAAAAATGAAAAGTGTCACCATGAAAAATGTCAAAAATGACAAATTTCAAGATGGCAAATGTCAAAGATGTCAAATGACAAATGTCACAATGCTAAATGTCAAAAATGAAAAGTGTCACCATGAAAAATGTCAAAAATGACAAATTTGAAGATGGCAAATGTCAAAACTGACTAATGTCACAATGCTAAATGTCAAAAATGAAAAGTGTCACCATGAAAAATGTCAAAAATGACAAATTTCAAAATGGCAAATGTCAAAGATGTCAAATGACAAATGTCACAATGCTAAATGTCAAAAATGAAAAGTGTCACCATGAAAAGTGTCAAAAAAGACAAATTTCAAGATGGCAGATGTCTAAGATGTCAAATGACAAATGTCACAATGCTAAATGTCAAAAATGAAAAGTGTCACCGTGAAAAATGTCAAAAATGACAAATTTCAAGATGGCAAATGTCAAAGATGTCAAATGACAAATGTCACAATGCTAAATGTCAAAAATGAAAAGTGTCAACATGAAAAATGTCAAAAATGACAAATTTCAAGATGGCAAATGTCAAAGATGTCAAATGACAAATGTCACAATGCTAAATGTCAAAAATGAAAAGTGTCACCATGAAAAATGTCAAAAATGACAAATTTCAAGATGGCAAATGTCAAAGATGTCAAATGACAAATGTCACAATGCTAAATGTCAAAAATGAAAAGTGTCACCATGAAAAATGTCAAAAATGACAAATTTCAAGATGGCAAATATCAAAGATGTCAAATGACAAATGTCACAATGCTAAATGTCAAAAATGAAAAGTGTCACAATACTAAATGTCAAAAATGAAAAGTGTCACAATGCTAAATGTCAAAAATGACAAATTTCAAGATAGCAAATGTCAAAGATGTCAAATGACAAATTTCACAATGCTAAATGTCAAAAATGACAAATTTCAAGATGGCAAATGTCAAAGATGTCAAATGACAAATGTCACAATGCTAAATGTCAAAAATGAAAAGTGTCACCATGAAAAATGTCAAAAATGACAAATTTCAAGATGGCAAATGTCAAAGATGTCAAATGACAAATGTCACAATGCTAAATGTCAAAAATGAAAAGTGTCAAAAATGACAAATTTCAAGATGGCAAATGTCTAAGATGTCAAATGACAAATGTCACAATGCTAAATGTCAAAAATGAAAAGTGTCACCATGAAAAATGTCAAAAATGACAAATTTTAAGATGGCAAATGTCAAAGATGTCAAATGACAAATGTCACAATGCTAAATGTCAAAAATGAAAAGTGTCACCATGAAAAATGTCAAAAATGACAAATTTCAAGACGGCAAATGTCAAAGATGTCAAATAACAAATGTCACAATGCTAAATGTCAAAAATGAAAAGTGTCACCATAAAAAATGTCAAAAATGACAAATTTCAAGATGGAAAATGTCAAAGATTTTGAATATGACAAATGTCACAATGCTAAATGTCAAAAATGAAAAGTGTAACTATGAAAAATGTCAAAAATGACAAATTTCAAGATGGCAAATGTCAAAGATGTCAAATGACAAATGTCACAATGCTAAATGTCAAAAATGAAAAGTGTCACCATGAAAAATGTCAAAAATGACAAATTTCAAGATGGCAAATATTAAAGATGTCAAATGACAAATGTCACAATGCTAAATGTCAAAAATGACAAATTTCAAGATGGCAAATGTCAAAGATGTCAAATGACAAATGTCACAATGCTAAATGTCAAAAATGAAAAGTGTCACCATGAAAAATGTCAAAAATGACAAATTTCAAGATGGCAAATGTCAAAGATGTCAAATGACAAATGTCACAAAGCTAAATGTCAAAAATGACAAATTTCAAGATGGCAAATGTCAAATGACAAATGTCACAATGCTAAATGTCAAAAATGAAAAGTGTCACCATGAAAAATGTCAAAAATGACAAATTTCAAGATGGCAAATGTCAAAGATGTCAAATGACAAATGTCACAATGCTAAATGTCAAAAATGAAAAGTGTCACCATGAAAAATGTCAAAAATGACAAATTTCAAGATGGCAAATGTCAAAGATGTCAAATGACAAATGTCACAATGCTAAATGTCAAAAATGAAAATTGTCACCATGAAAAATGTCAAAAATGACAAATTTCAAAATGGTAAATGTCAAAGATGTCAAATGACAAATGTCACAATGCTAAATGTCAAAAATGAAAAGTGTCACCATGAAAAATGTCAAAAATGACAAATTTCAAGATGGCAAATGTCAAAGATGTCAAATGACAAATGTCACAATGCTAAATGTCAAAAATGAAAAGTGTCACCATGAAAAATGTCAAAAATAACAAATTTTAAGATGGCAAATATCAAAGATGTCAAATGACAAATGACACAATGCTAAATGTCAAAAATGAAAAGTGTCACCATGAAAAATGTCAAAAATGACAAATTTCAAGATGGCAAATGTCAAAGATGTCAAATGACAAATGTCACAATGCTAAATGTCAAAAATGAAAAGTATCACCATGAAAAATGTCAAAAATGACAAACTTCAAGATGGCAAACTTCAAAGATGGCAAATGTCAAAGATGTCAAATGACAAATGTCACAATGCTAAATGTCAAAAATGAAAATTGTCACCATGAAAAATGTCAAAAATGACAAATTTCAAGATGGCAAATGTCAAAGATGTGAAATGACAAATGTCACAATGCTAATTGTCAAAAATGAAAAGTGTCAAAAATGACAAATTTCAAGATGGCAAATGTCAAAGATGTCAAATGACAAATGTCACAATGCTAAATGTCAAAAATGAAAAGTGTCACCATGAAAAATGTCAAAAATGACAAATTTCAAGATGGCAAAGGTCAAAGATGTCAAATGACAAATGTCACAATGCTAAATGTCAAAAATGAAAATTGTCACCATGAAAAATGTCAAAAATGACAAATTTCAAGATGGCAAATGTCTAAGATGTCAAATGACAAATGTGACAATGCTAAATGTCAAAAATGAAAAGTGTCACCATGAAAAATGTCAAAAATGACAAATTTCAAGATGGCAAATGTCTAAGATGTCAAATGACAAATGTCACAATGCTAAATGTCAAAAATGAAAAGTGTCACCATGAAAAATGTCAAAAATGACAAATTTCAAGATGGCAAATGTCAAAGATGTCAAATGACAAATGTCACAATGCTAAATGTCAAAAATGAAAAGTGTCACCATGAAAAATGTCAAAAATGACAAATTTCAAGATGACAAATGTCAAAGATGTCAAATGACAAATGTCACAATGCTAAATGTCAAAAATGAAAAGTGTCAACATGAAAAATGTCAAAAATGACAAATTTCAAGATGGCAAATGTCAAAACTGACTAATGTCACAATGCTAAATGTCAAAAATGAAAAGTGTCACCATGAAAAATGTCAAAAATGACAAATTTCAAAATGGCAAATGTCAAAGATGTCAAATGAGAAATGTCACAATGCTAAATGTCAAAAATGAAAAGTGTCACCATGAAAAGTGTCAAAAATGACAAATTTCAAGACGGTAAATGTCTAAGATGTCAAATGACAAATGTCACAATGCTAAATGTCAAAAATAAAACGTGTCACCATGAAAAATATCAAAAATGACAAATTTTAAGATGGCAAATGTCAAAGATGTCAAATGACAAATGTCACAATGCTAAATGTCAAAAATGAAAAGTGTCACCATGAAAAATGTCAAAAATGACAAATTTCAAGATGACAAATGTCAAAGATGTCAAATGACAAATGTCACAATGCTAAATGTCAAAAATGAAAAGTGTCACCATGAAAAATGTCAAAAATGACAAACTTCAAGATGGCAAATGTCAAAGATGTTAAATGACAAATGTCACAATGCTAAATGTCAAAAATGAAAAGTGTCACCATGAAAAATGTCAAAAATGACAAATTTCAAGATGGCAAATATCAAAGATGTCAAATGACAAATGTCACAATGCTAAATGTCAAAAATGAAAAGTGTCACAATGCTTAATGTCAAAAATGAAAAGTGTCACAATGCTAAATGTCAAAAATGACAAATTTCAAGATGGCCAATGTCAAAGATGTCAAATGACAAATGTCACAATGCTAAATGTCAAAAATGACAAATTTCAAGATGGCAAATGTCAAAGATGTCAAATGACAAATGTCACAATGCTAAATGTCAAAAATGAAAAGTGTCACCATGAAAAATGTCAAAAATGACAAATTTCAAGATGGCAAATGTCAAAACTGACAAATGTCACAATGCTAAATGTCAAAAATGAAAAGTGTCACCATGAAAAATGTCAAAAATAACAAATTTCAAGATGGCAAATGTCAAAGATGTCATTTGACAAATGTCACAATGCTAAATGTCAAAACTGACAAATTTCAAGATGGCAAATGTCAAAGATGTCAAATGACAAATGTCACAATGCTAAATGTCAAAAATGAAAAGTGTCACCATGAAAAATGTCAAAAATGACAAATTTCAAGATGGCAAATGTCAAAGATGTCAAATGACAAATGTCACAATGCTAAATGTCAAAAATGAAAAGTGTCACCATGAAAAATGTCAAAAATGACAAATTTCAAGATGGCAAATGTCAAAGATGTCAAATGACAAATGTCACAATGCTAAATGTCAAAAATAATAAGTGTCACCATAAAAAATGTCAAAAATAACAAATTTCAAGATGGCAAATGTCAAAGATGTCAAATGACAAATGTCACAATGCTAAATGTCAAAAATGACAAATTTCAAGATGGCAAATATCAAAGATGTCAAATGACAAATGTCACAATGCTAAATGTCAAAAATGAAAAGTGTCACCATGAAAAATGTCAAAAATAACAAATTTCAAGATGGCAAATGTCAAAGATGTCAAATGACAAATGTCACAATGCTAAATGTCAAAAATGACAAATTTCAAGATGGCAAATGTCAAAGATCTCAAATGTCACAATGCTAAATGTCAAAAATGAAAAGTGTCACCATGAAAAATGTCAAAAATGACAAATTTCAAGATGGCAAATGTCAAAGATGTCAAATGACAAATGTCACAATGCTAAATGTCAAAAATGAAAAGTGTCACCATGAAAAATGTCAAAAATGACAAATTTCAAGATGGCAAATGTCAAAGATGTCAAATGACAAATGTCACAATGCTAAATGTCAAAAATGAAAAGTGTCACCATGAAAAATGTCAAAAATGACAAACTTCAAGATGGCAAATGTCAAAGATGGCAAATGTCAAAGATGTCAAATGACAAATGTCACAATGCTAAATGTCAAAAATGAAAATTGTAACAATGAAAAATGTCAAAAATGACAAATTTCAAGATGGCAAATGTCAAAGATGTGAAATGACAACTGTCACAATGCTAAATGTCAAAAATGAAAAGTGTCAAAAATAACAAATTTCAAGATGGCAAATGTCTAAGATGTCAAATGACAAATGTTACAATGCTAAATGTCAAAAATGAAAAGTGTCACCATGAAAAATGTCAAAAATGACAAATTTCAAGATGGCAAATGTCAAAGATGTCAAATGACAAATGTCACAATGCTAAATGTCAAAAATGAAAAGTGTCACCATAAAAAATGTCAAAAATGACAAATTTCAAGACGGCAAATGTCAAAGATGTCAAATGACAAATGTCACAATGCTAAATGTCAAAAATGAAAAGTGTCACCATGAAAAATGTCAAAAATGACAAATTTCAAGATGGCAAATGTCAAAGATGTCAAATGACAAATGTCACAATGCTACATGTCAAAAATGAAAAGTGTCACCATGAAAAATGTCAAAAATGACAAATTTCAAGATGGCAAATGTCAAAGATGTCAAATGACAAATGTCACAATGCTAAATGTCAAAAATGAAAAGTGTCACCATGAAAAATGTCAAAAATGACAAATTTCAAGATGGCAAATGTCAAAGATGTCAAATGACAAATGTCACAATGCTAAATGTCAAAAATGAAAATTGTCACCATGAAAAATGTCAAAAATGACAAATTTCAAGATGGCAAATGTCTAAGATGTCAAATGACAAATGTCACAATGCTAAATGTCAAAAATGAAAAGTGTCACCATGAAAAATGTCAAAAATGACAAATTTCAAGATGGCAAATGTCTAAGATGTCAAATGACAAATGTCACAATGCTAAATGTCAAAAATGAAAAGTGTCACCATGAAAAATGTCAAAAATGACAAATTTCAAGATGGCAAATGACAAATGTCACAATGCTAAATGTCAAAAATGAAAAGTATCACCATGAAAAATGTCAAAAATGACAAACTTTAAGATGGCAAACTTCAAAGATGGCAAATGTCAAAGATGTCAAATGACAAATATCACAATGCTAAATGTCAAAAATGAAAATTGTCACCATGAAAAATGTCAAAAATGACAAATTTCAAGATGGCAAATGTCAAAGATGTGAAATGACAAATGTCACAATGCTAAATGTCAAAAATGAAAAGTGTCAAAAATGACAAATTTCAAAATGGCAAATGTCAAAGATGTCAAATGACAAATGTCACAATGCTAAATGTCAAAAATGAAAAGTGTCACCATGAAAAATGTCAAAAATGACAAATTTCAAGATGGCAAAGGTCAAAGATGTCAAATGACAAATGTCACAATGCTAAATGTCAAAAATGAAAATTGTCACCATGAAAAATGTCAAAAATGACAAATTTCAAGATGGCAAATGTCTAAGATGTCAAATGACAAATGTCACAATGCTAAATGTCAAAAATGAAAAGTGTCACCATGAAAAATGTCAAAAATGACAAATTTCAAGATGGCATATGTCTAAGATGTCAAATGACAAATGTCACAATGCTAAATGTCAAAAATGAAAAGTGTCACCATGAAAAATGTCAAAAATGACAAATTTCAAGATGGCAAATGTCAAAGATGTCAAATGACAAATGTCACAATGCTAAATGTCAAAAATGAAAAGTGTCACCATGAAAAATGTCAAAAATGACAAATTTCAAGATGGCAAATGTCAAAGATGTCAAATGACAAATGTCACAATGCTAAATGTCAAAAATGAAAAGTGTCAACATGAAAAATGTCAAAAATGACAAATTTCAAGATGGCAAATGTCAAAACTGACTAATGTCACAATGCTAAATGTCAAAAATGAAAAGTGTCACCATGAAAAATGTCAAAAATGACAAATTTCAAGATGGCAAATGTCAAAGATGTCAAATGACAAATGTCACAATGCTAAATGTCAAAAATGAAAAGTGTCACCATGAAAAATGTCAAAAATGACAAACTTCAAGATGGCAAATGTCAAAGATGGCAAATGTCAAAGATGTCAAATGACAAATGTCACAATGCTAAATGTCAAAAATGAAAAGTGTCACCATGAAAAATGTCAAAAATGACAAATTTCAAGATGGCAAATATTAAAGATGTCAAATGACAAATGTCACAATGCTAAATGTCAAAAATGACAAATTTCAAGATGGCAAATGTCAAAGATGTCAAATGACAAATGTCACAATGCTAAATGTCAAAAATGAAAAGTGTCACCATGAAAAATGTCAAAAATGACAAATTTCAAGATGGCAAATGTCAAAGATGTCAAATGACAAATGTCACAAAGCTAAATGTCAAAAATGACAAATTTCAAGATGGCAAATGTCAAATGACAAATGTCACAATGCTAAATGTCAAAAATGAAAAGTGTCACCATGAAAAATGTCAAAAATGACAAATTTCAAGATGGCAAATGTCAAAGATGTCAAATGACAAATGTCACAATGCTAAATGTCAAAAATGAAAAGTGTCACCATGAAAAATGTCAAAAATGACAAATTTCAAGATGGCAAATGTCAAAGATGTCAAATGACAAATGTCACAATGCTAAATGTCAAAAATGAAAATTGTCACCATGAAAAATGTCAAAAATGACAAATTTCAAAATGGTAAATGTCAAAGATGTCAAATGACAAATGTCACAATGCTAAATGTCAAAAATGAAAAGTGTCAAAAATGACAAATTTCAAGATGGCAAATGTCTAAGATGTCAAATGACAAATGTCACAATGCTAAATGTCAAAAATGAAAAGTGTCACCATGAAAAATGTCAAAAATATCAAATTTCAAGATGGCAAATGTCAAAGATGTCAAATGACAAATGTCACAATGCTAAATGTCAAAAATGAAAAGTGTCACCATGAAAAATGTCAAAAATGACAAATTTCAAGATGGCAAATGTCAA
The DNA here is from genome assembly GCA_964028335.1 of Altica lythri. Taxonomy (NCBI): domain Eukaryota; kingdom Metazoa; phylum Arthropoda; class Insecta; order Coleoptera; family Chrysomelidae; genus Altica; species Altica lythri. The sequence continues at coordinate 40,194,969 of OZ034800.1, read as the reverse complement.
AGATGTCAAATGACAAATGTCACAATGCTAAATGTCAAAAATGAAAAGTGTCACCATGAAAAATGTCAAAAATAACAAATTTTAAGATGGCAAATATCAAAGATGTCAAATGACAAATGACACAATGCTAAATGTCAAAAATGAAAAGTGTCACCATGAAAAATGTCAAAAATGACAAATTTCATGATGGCAAATGTCAAAGATGTCAAATGACAAATGTCACAATGCTAAATGTCAAAAATGAAAAGTATCACCATGAAAAATGTCAAAAATGACAAACTTCAAGATGGCAAACTTTAAAGATGGCAAATGTCAAAGATGTCAAATGACAAATGTCACAATGCTAAATGTCAAAAATGAAAATTGTCACCATGAAAAATGTCAAAAATGACAAATTTCAAGATGGCAAATGTCAAAGATGTGAAATGACAAATGTCACAATGCTAATTGTCAAAAATGAAAAGTGTCAAAAATGACAAATTTCAAGATGGCAAATGTCAAAGATGTCAAATGACAAATGTCACAATGCTAAATGTCAAAAATGAAAAGTGTCACCATGAAAAATGTCAAAAATGACAAATTTCAAGATGGCAAAGGTCAAAGATGTCAAATGACAAATGTCACAATGCTAAATGTCAAAAATGAAAATTGTCACCATGAAAAATGTCAAAAATGACAAATTTCAAGATGGCAAATGTCTAAGATGTCAAATGACAAATGTGACAATGCTAAATGTCAAAAATGAAAAGTGTCACCATGAAAAATGTCAAAAATGACAAATTTCAAGATGGCAAATGTCTAAGATGTCAAATGACAAATGTCACAATGCTAAATGTCAAAAATGAAAAGTGTCACCATGAAAAATGTCAAAAATGACAAATTTCAAGATGGCAAATGTCAAAGATGTCAAATGACAAATGTCACAATGCTAAATGTCAAAAATGAAAAGTGTCACCATGAAAAATGTCAAAAATGACAAATTTCAAGATGGCAAATGTCAAAGATGTCAAATGACAAATGTCACAATGCTAAATGTCAAAAATGAAAAGTGTCAACATGAAAAATGTCAAAAATGACAAATTTCAAGATGGCAAATGTCAAAACTGACTAATGTCACAATGCTAAATGTCAAAAATGAAAAGTGTCACCATGAAAAATGTCAAAAATGACAAATTTCAAAATGGCAAATGTCAAAGATGTCAAATGAGAAATGTCACAATGCTAAATGTCAAAAATGAAAAGTGTCACCATGAAAAGTGTCAAAAATGACAAATTTCAAGACGGTAAATGTCTAAGATGTCAAATGACAAATGTCACAATGCTAAATGTCAAAAATAAAACGTGTCACCATGAAAAATATCAAAAATGACAAATTTTAAGATGGCAAATGTCAAAGATGTCAAATGACAAATGTCACAATGCTAAATGTCAAAAATGAAAAGTGTCACCATGAAAAATGTCAAAAATGACAAATTTCAAGATGACAAATGTCAAAGATGTCAAATGACAAATGTCACAATGCTAAATGTCAAAAATGAAAAGTGTCACCATGAAAAATGTCAAAAATGACAAACTTCAAGATGGCAAATGTCAAAGATGTTAAATGACAAATGTCACAATGCTAAATGTCAAAAATGAAAAGTGTCACCATGAAAAATGTCAAAAATGACAAATTTCAAGATGGCAAATATCAAAGATGTCAAATGACAAATGTCACAATGCTAAATGTCAAAAATGAAAAGTGTCACAATGCTTAATGTCAAAAATGAAAAGTGTCACAATGCTAAATGTCAAAAATGACAAATTTCAAGATGGCCAATGTCAAAGATGTCAAATGACAAATGTCACAATGCTAAATGTCAAAAATGACAAATTTCAAGATGGCAAATGTCAAAGATGTCAAATGACAAATGTCACAATGCTAAATGTCAAAAATGAAAAGTGTCACCATGAAAAATGTCAAAAATGACAAATTTCAAGATGGCAAATGTCAAAACTGACAAATGTCACAATGCTAAATGTCAAAAATGAAAAGTGTCACCATGAAAAATGTCAAAAATAACAAATTTCAAGATGGCAAATGTCAAAGATGTCATTTGACAAATGTCACAATGCTAAATGTCAAAACTGACAAATTTCAAGATGGCAAATGTCAAATGACAAATGTCACAATGCTAAATGTCAAAAATGAAAAGTGTCACCATGAAAAATGTCAAAAATGACAAATTTCAAGATGGCAAATGTCAAAGATGTCAAATGACAAATGTCACAATGCTAAATGTCAAAAATGAAAAGTGTCACCATGAAAAATGTCAAAAATGACAAATTTCAAGATGGCAAATGTCAAAGATGTCAAATGACAAATGTCACAATGCTAAATGTCAAAAATAATAAGTGTCACCATAAAAAATGTCAAAAATAACAAATTTCAAGATGGCAAATGTCAAAGATGTCAAATGACAAATGTCACAATGCTAAATGTCAAAAATGACAAATTTCAAGATGAGTAGTTGTTCTGGCGGGATTCTGAGACCGTGTCCAGCTGGCGGGTTACTGGGACCGATGCCATCCAGTTCAGAAACCCTCCTTGACTCACCTTTACAAGAACTTCCCTGTAATTTTACCTGTCATTTGTGTTACCCTACATTTTTGTTACCCTACCTTGACCACCCCTCAGCATCACCACCCTCGATGTGCCCAAATAAAACTTTTTATGAATGTAGAAAAAAAAATTCTGTGTGTGATTGCGGTTGTGGAATTCGAACCCACAAACTCATGTGTAGAAAGTTGACGCTTTAACCAACAGAGCCATCAACTTACTTGCTATAGAAAATTAAAATGTGTAAGACAAACAGATCCATCTACTTCATATTGTGTAGCAGAGTTGTTGTTGATATTTAGCAGAGACGTTCTAACATTAGCCTAGCCTAGCCTCGCCTCATGAAACCTTTTTACTAAGTCAAATAAATTAAAGTATAATTACAACAAATTAAATTAAAATGAAAAATTTAAATGAAGCAATGAAATATATTTTTAAATAATAATACACACACACTCAAATCTTCTTTTCGCTTCTTGGTGCATTAGCTGGTTCGTGATGTGTGACGTAATCGACTGATGTGTGTTAGAGTGATAACAGACTTTGCTTTCGCTATTAATAATAAAACATATCATGGAAAATATTTAGTTTTAGAATGGCTTCGAGAGAATACAGTCAAAAACTTGAAGAGTTTTGTGAAAATATAAGAAAATTAAACCAACAAATTTCTGTCTACGAAGACCAAAAAGAAGTATTAAAAAAAATTGAAAATTTAAGTTTGTGGGACAAAGTTTTTGAAAAATATTTACCAACATCATCATCATCAACGTCCACAAGACGAATAAAACCATGGCCTTGTTAAAAACAAATTTTGTTGTTTTAACAGCAATATTAAATAACATGCTTTACGTTAACGTTCCGCAAAACGTTGCACATATTGGTGTGTGTTTAGATATAAACGGAACAAAACAAGAATGCAATACATGGCAAAGGATGAGTCTGTCAACAGTCAATGATGGAAAATTGCAGGTGTTTGCATTAAAATTAGTGGAATCGCCTCTTAAATACAAACTAAAATTAATCTTTAACGACAACTCTGAAGGATTTGGGGAATGGCGATCAAATCTTCAAATCCCAATGCAACAACTAAAAATTACTATGGAGGATCCAATGCAACAGCAAATATGTCAAGTAGTTCAGATAACATGGGCAACGTTAGCAGGAGTTTGCTTGTTAATCATGAAAATTTTGGCGAAAGAAACCAAAAGAAGAATGAAGCGATGAAATGTATTTTTAAATAATAATAATAACAATAAATATTTGTAAACTTTTAAAAGGTGTTTCAATAAAAAACCTTAATTTTTTTATAGCTTTATTTAGGTAATACAGTATAATACAACCAATTATACAAAGAAAGAATATTATTATATGCACACATAAATTTGCCGTTGGCGTGGTGAGGACATCCTGAATATACAGCTTCAAAATTTTTTGTTGCACAGGGTGTCCCATCATAATTTACAACATCATAAATTAAAACATGGATTCCAAGTTCTTCGCATTTTGCTTTTAAAAAGTCAATTTTTTGATTTCCTCTAACATAAATCAAATCAACGTTGCCAAGTAGGTGTTTCTCCAAAATTACATTGACATCGGAATAATCTACATCTCCAGAATCGTATCGTATTCCATGCAAAAAAATTTCCAAATATCGCGTTGTTTTTTTGTCTTTGGCAGTCAACTCGTGGAATGGTTTAGGCGGTTTAAATAAAAAATTTGATTTTATACCACCAATCTGAATAGCGATTTCTTTTGGATAAAAAACTTCATCGATTATAAATCCTTGAATGTCGACTACTGCAATTCTCATGATGATGAAGATGACGACGATGAAACTTCTTTGAAAGCTGAGCAAATACTAAATAGGTAGTAGTTTATATTATATTTTTAACTATTTCTGTTAGGGGGTAATGCTCCAATAAACAATCATGAATTATGATACAATATGCTTTAGTATTTTTAGGAAATCCTTTGTTGGCATCAATTTCCAGACGTACATCAACAGTCGATGATTTTATCGATTCTTCTTGCTTAGAACAATCAATAACAAACAAAGCACGATTTAGGAATGCTAGTAAATCCATTAATGGTCGTTTCACTGATACTCTGTTGTAACTGGAATGGAATTCGCTGTAGTTGTAATGAGCAAGCGCAAAGTCGTTTTTTTCAAAATCAAGTTGCATTCTTTCATTGGGAAAATATTCACCATTCAATGCGAGTCTAAGACCTTGTAGATTTACGTGATCAAATAAAGACGGATCTGCAGTTTTCAGATTTCTCCTATTAGTTTGGAAAAATACAATAACATATCGAGGTTTCTCTATTGCAGATGTTGTTTTAACAGCCCAAATTTCTTGTTTTGCTGCTGCAGTCAAAGATGGTAGCTCATGTAGTTCCCATTTTCTAAACGGAATTACGATTGGACGATCGCTTTGAATTGATCGCATCAATTGTTCTTTAACGAAATCATTTGGATAAATATGTTTAACTTTCAGTTCCATCGAATGAATCATAATCTGTACAGTTGTAGAAGTAGTTACGTTACCGGTACCTGGTTTTTCTGTTACAATAACGCTATCGAGATCATTACGAGCTCGAACGAATCGAATCGTTTGTCGTCCACAAGTTACCATTGGGTAATCATTGAAACTGTTGAAGATGTGTTTAAGCGGCATCAGTAAACTAAATGATTTATCAGCAGCATTGAGAATAGGATTTGTGGGATAATTCCAACCGGCAATGGCGAGGTGACGAGAATCTTCTTCATTGTAACATGTTAAAGCTCTTACAGTGCTAACAATTCCAGGATCTCGAACTGTTTCTATCTCTCTTGCACATTCGCTATACGTACACGAATCGAATAGAAATGCTCCAAAGTTTGGTGTCAAACTAACATCGCCATTACCAGTTATATCCAATTTTCCTTTAATAGCCAACAACGTATCATGCATTGCAAAGAATGAGTCCACCTGATTTACACTAAATTCTACAATGTCGCTGCAGCTAAACGATTTGATGAACGGTGTGTAAGATCGGTATTCAGATTTTCTAATCGATTCATCCTGAGTCGGCTCTCGATAAATATCAAACATTGGATCTTGAATTGTTCGTATACGATTCATTATTATTATTATTGTTAATAACTTTGAAACCAAGAGCTTTCAAATATAAAACGTTGTCTCTAGTAAGTTGTCGTCGCTGTCGTCCTACCGAACAGTTTAACGATTTGTTCAATACTGCAGGCTTCTGAAAATATGAAGGTGCTATATAGTTGAAAATTAATCCCATTCTTTCAACTCCAAACCCAATATACTTCTTTCACCTTGAAAATTTACAGGTCTTGAATTTTGATCCAATGCCAGTATAGTAATATTTGTAATCTCAGGTATATTAATCACCGGCAAATATGTGATATTTTTTGGAATTTCGTCGATAGCGTAACCAGGGTCTACGGATATACCAAACTCGTGGATAGTGTGAGTAGGTCTGTTGTTGTAGAAGGCTCCGGTGGTAATGTTTGTTTCGAAACGAATCGTTCGTACTTTAACAATTTCCACAGGTAGATCGGAACTATGTCTTACATTCGGTTCTAGAATCCTCTTTGAGAAACCCAACATTCTGCCTATACTGTCTTCGCGCTCGAAATTTATTGCATGTTGACTACTGAATATTTCACACTTGAGTGTATTATTGTTGGGTTTCAATGAAAAAACGTCTTCAATCTTTGCATTTGATGGTATATTTAGTAAATTTCTAATTGTCTCTTCAATATCGGAAATTTCATAGCAACCTGTATTTAACGTTATTTTCTGCAATTTAGTTTTATCGTTATTTTCGTAATAGTAGAAAGCATTACTGCCATTCTCTACATTCGGTATACTGTTGTACGAAAAGAAAAACAAAAATGCCAACTTGTATTGTTTCTTTGGATCTAAACTCAAAGGAACCGGAGGAGTCCAATCAAATTGATAATCACGACTCTCTAGCGTCAACAACATAACTGTTGGAGGTTGAACAAAGAAATAAAATTTTATATCTTTAACATTTATTTAAATAATTTTTTACAAGCTCATTACATTTTTCTAAACCTAGTTTACATATATTGCAATTTCCTTGTGATTGCGCAGGTCCATCAACATGGGTGGTCCATTCAGGACGATTATGATGAACAAAGCATGGCAGGCAGGTTCGCAATTCAAAATCCAATCTATATTCAAGCGGCAACTTGCACCAAACTTGTAATAATTCACAAGGTTTTGCGTACCTTTTCAAATAACATATAGGAAAACAAGCCAATTCTTGTTCAGTAAAGTCAATCAGGTTCTTTTCACGATTAATGTACGCCAAAACAGCCTCCATCGCATAGAAATTCTAAACAAAGATGACCACAGTTGATTTGGTTAAAAGTTTGATAAGGATCGTGATTGTAAACAATTTTCGTTGCAGGCCCCAGATACTGTACAAGTTCTTTCGGCGGTTTCAACTTGCCAAATGAATCGAAATATTCCACGTTATTGTTAATCTTCCGATACGCCACCCAATGAGTTCCATGATTTTTACTTTCATCCAAATTTAGGATTGCGCATTCGCGTTGAACAGGACCGGTTTTAGGCAATGTGTCTCGCATAAATACACCTCTGAAATTTGGGATTTTTAAAAGTTTAGCATATCGTTTTAGTTCGTAATCATACAATCCTCGATTGGGTAGCTTGCCTAGTTTTTTTTAAGAAAAAGACCAAAGCCTCCTCTGGCATTTTTTCGTAAATATAGTCCTTTACCGAGAGATTCCATAGTTTTGTTATGTCGATGTTCTTCTTCCAATTTTTTTTGTGCATTTTTCGCATCAATCACAGTTTTAGCGATTCCAGCAGCTCCGCCAGACAACGCCCCGAGTGCACTTAGCCCTGCGAACAACGGAATAAGAGGTAGAAATCCTCCGGATTTTGGTTCGATGGGAATAATTCTAGGTACTTTAACCTGTTTTTTTCCACCAGCATTTTGTACAGCTACCCTGGCTGCTTTTAGAGCAATACTGGTTGCTCGTTTTAATGTAGCCGAAGGACCAGCTTTTTTTATACCTCTCTGTATTTTACTTATAATATTACGTTTAAACGATTTCGGTTTTTTTACACCCATACCAAGTTTACGTTTAGCTTTCATTGCGGTGGTAGTTAACCAAGCTGCAGTCTTTTCGCCAATTGATGCGTCCTTGGACTTTACTCTTTCCCACGCTTTATTCTCTAGAATCTCGTCCGCTTTATGTCGTTCCGCTAAATCTTTATGCTTAGAATATGCAATGTCGTGTTCTCTGGCTGCGTCGTCCAGCAGGTTAACACCCGTATCTCCACGTGCAAGTCTTTGATGTAATTTAGTTCCAGGACCCAAAAAGTTGTAACCAGGATAATGTAACTCAAACGGTAGATTATTGATTAAACTGTTGAGCACACCTTCACCTTCAAACACCAACATGAGAAATGAAATGATTTTCGAATTACTACACTACTTATACATTGAAACATGAAAAAACATGTCAAAACATGAAGGTCGTTCAGCAAGAACACACACTGCCGATTGAAAATTTAGATGGAGGAAACGATCAAATCGCTGGCAGTAAACATGGTCCACTGCTACCAAACTCGTTTCGAGCGCTAATCTGTGGACCCAGTGGGTGTGGCAAAACAAACGTTATGTTATCATTACTGTTTCATCCGCATGGCGCGAAATTTAAAAATGTTTACGTTTATTCAAAGTCATTGTATCAGCCCAAGTATAAATTGTTGGAAGAAGTGCTATCAAAAGTTAAAGGAGTGGGATATTTTCCATTTAAAGAAAACGATGAAGTTATTAGTCCAAATGAAGCAAAGCCGAATTCAATTTTTATTTTTGATGATGTCATATGCGAGAACCAACAAAAGATTAGAGAATACTACAGCATGGGCCGACATCGGGATATAGATAGCGCATTTCTTTCACAAACCTACTCGAAATGCTGTAAACAAATTTGTAGAGATAACAGTAACATAATTGTACTTTTTAAACAAGATGCTATTAATTTGAAACATGTCTTTGATGAACACGTGTCACCGGATATGAGTTTTGAAGAATTCAAACAGTTGTGTTCGAAATGTTGGCAAGAAAAATATGGGACAATGGTTATTGCGAAAGACTTTGATTTAAACAACGGTCGGTATCGAATCGGTTTCGATAAATACATAAAATTGTAACATTGCAGTCATTATTCGACAACATGTCAGACAATCCAGTTGACATTGCCATTCGTAAGAGAAAAATTGCCGAACTGGCTCGATCGATTCGAAAAAAATATAAAGCGTTACAATTGGGTAGAGTTGAAACGGATGAGACACTAAATAAATTGTTTAAACCTGTCACAGAACAACTACACAAAATTGTAAAATCTTCTCTAAACGAAACAGTGATCTCTCATCCTCAACCAGTCAACGAGCTAGAGCCTAAAAAAGAACCATCTAAACAAAAAGAGAAACCGTCTAAAAAACAAAAAGAGGAATCACCTAAACAAAAAGAGCAATCAAGCATACCTGAGTTTATAAAACTCGAAAATGTTGCCGAAACTACTAGTGATGATAATGATGAAGTATTCTATGAAGACGAAGAACAGGCTGTTAAAGATTTTAACGTTTCAGAAGATGTTATTAAGGAATACTTGGATCAGTATCCCCCAATGGCTCATCCATATATTCAAGATCATTGGACACAAAAAGATAATATAGATACGGTTTATGGTCCCATTTACAATGCTGATACATCTAAATGGTTTCTGGGTGAAAAACAAATCGACTTTGATAAAAAGCATGGATTTATTATTATAGACGGCAAACAGATAAAAGGTACACCGGGTCTATATGAATTAATTTTTAAAGATCAACCTGAAAATTACAATAAGGAGGATTTCAAGTGTTATGGAACAATACTAGAATTAACAAATGTTCATAAAAACATTAAAGGATACCTTAAAGGAACAAACCGATTCAAATACACACATATTATAAAACCTCTGGCTACCTCTCACTTGCGAAAACCTTCGGACACTGTGGGCTCTGGGATGCAAATGGTTTACAACGATAATAAAATTGACCTTCAATATTGGGACGATCCAAACGAACTCGTTGACAGGCTTCGGCTTTTAATAGCGTCAAAAGAAGCAGGAAATACTTCGAATGATAATGAAATTGTTGCAATTATCGAGGAATTAAAAGAAGCACGCATTATTGCCTAAACATCATTACCACAATGAGTGTCGACAAATTCGGACGTACTAAACATGATATAGGCAATAAAAAACTATTGCTGATGTCTAAACCAACCTTAGTCCATACCGCAAACGGTGATATTGATTTTGAAAATTTAAAACTTTGTAATGTTAAAGATCCTGACTCAGACAGCGATGCCGTCAATAAAAAATATATGGATAATAATGTGCAAAAGTTGACTGAAAACATGAATGCTATGAATAAAAGTTTAGAATCACAAATAGCGGCTATTAAAAAGAATATTGCTGTTTTGATCGATACAATAACTATAAATCAAAAGAATCTGCTTGATGTTCGTGAAACTATTACTGCGATGGATTTGACCATAAAAGCATTGGAGAATCGATTAATACAAAATCCCTAAACATTTAGTCACAGTCATGTTTTCAAAGGAAAAGGTTCAAGTCGTTAATGAGCTGCATAAACCGGCTCGGAAAAATTATGCTCGTCGACGAACAATTATTAAAGGTTTAGATGATTTATGGCAAATTGATTTGGCTGAAATGAGTTCTTACGCAACTCAAAATCGATCGTTTAAAACGATTCTAGTGGTAATCGACTGCTTCTCGAAATTTCTCTGGACTCGACCGTTGAAATCGAAAACTGGCGAAGAAATCACGAAAGCTTTTGCCGATATTATAGGAAAACGCAAACCGAAAAATCTTCAATCTGATCAGGGCAAAGAGTTTTACAACACAAAATTTCAAAATCTAATGCAGAAACATGGCATAAATCATTACAGTACATTTACCAAGATGAAAGCAAGTATGGCGGAAAGAGTTATTAGAACGCTGAAAACGAAATTGTACAAGCATTTTAGCTTAAACGGTACGTACAGGTGGATAGATGTGTTACCGAAAATTACAAAAGAGTACAACGAAAGCAAACATAGAACGATTGGTCAAAAGCCGTCTCAGGTAAACAGATCCAATGAAAAAGAGATTCTGAAGCAACATTATAATCATTTGAAAATAGCAGGCCCGCGAAAATATAAAATTGGAGATGTGGTGCGCATAAGCAAGGCAAAGCATCTATTCGATAAAGGTTATACACCTAATTGGACTACGGAGCTTTTTAAAATTACCAAAGTGAACATAACTAATCCCGTAACATACATGTTGGAAGATTTACATGGATCGCCAATTAAAGGAGCATTTTACGAGGAAGAGCTACAAAAGTCAAAAAATCCTGATGTTTACCTTGTTGAAAAAGTGCTGAGGAAAAAAGGCAATAAAATCTACGTTAAATGGTTGGGGTTTGATAGTTCGCATAACAGCTGGATCGAAAAATCTAATATTTTATAAACTTTCTTGCTTCTTATTTTGTATACATTGGGAAATATGTACTAATGCTTTGTATATTTACTTTTATAAAGATAATGTAATAAGAGATTTAGAAAACATGTAATAAACTTTTATAAAAAATCATGAGTTTTATTTCAAAATCAATAAATATAGCGTCAAAAAATATTATTTGTCATTTCAACGTTTTAAAAAATAGGTAAAAAGAAATTTTCGAGTTACATGTATTTCTTATGGAAAAACATCATTTCAAAGTGACAAAAAATAGACGTCAACACAACGAGTTTGAACGTTATTTTGGTCGTTTCAACGGAACATATTAAAAAGAAATATTCTTGGATTTATTTATAAAGATTTATGTTTACTATTTATATTTCAATTATAATTTTTTTATTTAATTTTCTTTATAGTTAAAAAAATTATATTTTTTCTTATGTAAAAAATTTGTAGGGTAATAAATAAAACACGAGTTATAGCCACGCCACTGGTAGGATCATACAGAAAGAAGATGCAACATCCGCTAAGATAGCAGAAACGCAAATTCAGCTTTTTTAAATTATATCATAAACAATTTTATATTATATTTTACACTTTGTTAAATAATTAAAATTATTTTTAAAAAACCTTTTTCGTAAACACAACATTTAAGTCACGTAAAACGTTTTCAAAAATTTATTTTTTTACAATTTTTTCTTTTAGAAACAGTGTAATAATAATAATAATAATAATTAAAGACTGTAACTTCTTGCTAAGTTCAATGTCAAGTTGTTATTCTAAAAGTATTCGATGATTTTGCAAATTCTGCAGAAATTTTCAATATCACACGATTATGTCACTACAATTGGTTGTTATAGAGTTTCTTTAGTACAGTGTTAAAAATTTCTATGGTAAAATTACAAAATATGTATTGATATTTAATTTCTCAAAGGTAAGAGTTTTTTTTTTTTGTGCATTAGAAAATGTGTTTAATTTGTACTTCTCCGTTATAGAAAAATGTTTGATAAATTTATACTTAGTTTAATATTTTTAAATAATTTGTGTGAAAAATAAAATACATATTCAATATACATTTATTTATTTATTTTTTATTTTTTTTACTACATCCCGGTACATTTTCATCCCCCTCATCCTCATCACTGCTCTCAAGAACTTCCTCTATTGTTAGAAAACGCTTTGCGGGAAGAACTTGAGGTTGGCCCTCTTCATCTAATAAATTGAATTTGTATTTTTTTACAATTTTTTCCAAAATTTTGAACTCCTCTTCGTCATCTAACTTGGTTCGCATGTAGCGAACCGGTAGATTTCCAAATTTTCGTTTTAACGTAAGGGCTTTTGGTGAATAATTTAAAGTGATAAATATTTTATCGTCTCTAATGCATATCTCTTTCACACCAAATCTAAAAAAAGAAACAAACATAAATTCATTAAAAAGAAAAAAAGAAAAAGGTAAAATATAAATATAAAAATATTGTCCAATTTATATTTTTTATTTCATTGTGAACATAATAGACTAATAAATAATCAATCCCCTTAGACTCGAGTTTTTAATGATTGTTTTTTATTTCATTGTGAACATAATAGACTAATAAATAATCAATCCCCTTAGACTCGAGTTTTTAATGATTGTAGTCATAGAAATAAAATATATTGAAAAAGAAATAAACATAAATTCACCAAAAAAGAAAAAAAAAACATTAAAAAATAAAGATAAAAGTAAAAAGTTTACTTACTGGAAAAGTTGTTTACACACAACCCAGGCGTATTTTATGGGAAAATTCACTTTATCTTCGCTAAACACTACAATCGTGGTTGGACAGCTTGCCATTTTTTTTTTTTTTTTTTTTATTAGATGATTTCAGTCAACTGATGCTTTACTCATTTGATACCCCGCTATAAATACTAAATTCTTATCTAAACATTTTTTATTGTAGATGGTAATAGTTAGTTACTGATTAATTAATTTCTGCAAAATTGCAAATTCAGCAGTTTGAAGGTCAAACAGAATTTCCACTGATTGTTGCATCATTGATAAGAAACTTATATAGATAATGTTAGTTAATTAGCAAGATTGCAAATTCAGCACTTTAATAACCAAACAGAATTTCCACTGCTTGTTGCAACATTGAACTTGAACTTGAACTTTATTCATTATAATAAGAAAATGATAAGAAACTTATATAGATAATGTTAGTTATTTAGCAATCAATACATTGTAACAATTTTCAATCAATACATTGTAACAAATTTTCGTTTCTTGTTGTTATGTACAACGTAATAATTTGTGATAAGATATTTATATAAAAGGAGAAAGAAAGAAACGAACTGTATCAGAAATCGTTCTGACAAAATCAACTCAATTACAACCAGCACCAGCACTAGTACCAGTTCCACAATGAACAGCAAGAGTATGGCAGAATATTCAACCGAAATGGTTAAGAAAATTGAATTGGTAAGTAGAATACTTAAAACTAAAACTGAATTTAACTATTATATCAATTATTTGCGAAAATCTATTTTAATTTTAAACAAAGGTTTAAAAAATAAAACGTGTGTTAGTAGTAAAAACCAAGTTGAAAGTAATTTGAGCATTTTAAAGTATTATTTGCAAACGTTTAAATTTAAGTGTAGAAAAATAGTAAAGAGAAATTTAATGTGGCAAGATGTTGAATCATGTTTTAATAATAGAATAAAAACAGGAATTATTATCAATTTTAAATTTAAAGAACCAAAAATTTTTTTAAATCAATCATTTAAAATTTTTGCAAATAAAATTAAAAAGGAATTACAAGTTTCATTATTAAAAGTAAATGTTATATTTTCTGGTTTATTTATTAAACCGCAAAATCTTGAAACATCAGTTAAACATTTTTCCACACCAAATATTATAATTGACCATGGTACAAACTTGACTGAATGGTATAAGATTAATGTTATTGATAAAATATTGGTAAAATTAGAGGATTTTCAAGAACGTGATAGTGGCTGGAGTTTGGCTGAAATTTGGCATCTTAAAGTAAACATAAATTCCTATAATCCAATAAGTGTAGGTCTTTCCACATATGTGGATTTACCTTCATTTGTGAAAAAAACTAAAAGTGTTATAAATATTAGAAATCGTGATAAATATTGTTTTTTGTGGTCTGTAGTGTGTGCATTATATCCTGCACCAGACTCTAAAAATGTAAGTCGCACATCTTCTTATCCCCATTTTAGTCAAGTTTTAAAATATGATGGAATTGATTTTCCTATAACTTTAAATAATATATCAAAATTTGAATCTTTAAATAATTTAGCTATAAACATTTATTGCATTAAAAAACATGAAATTTTACCATTAATGCTAAGCAAAACTAATTTTTCGACTAAAATTAATTTACTTATTTTACCGTATATCTCTTCAGAACAAAATCAAATTATTGATAATTCAAAAAGATGTTTTCATTTTGCTTACATTAAAAATTTTAGTCGGTTAGTAAATAGACAAGCGGGTAATGTAAAAAACAAAAAATGGTTTTGCGAACGATGTCTTAATCATTTTAAATGTGAACTAAGTTTATTAAAACACAATGATAACTGTAAAAATGTAAATAAATGTAAAATTACTTTACCTAAAGAAAATGAAAAATGTTGCTTTAAAAATTATTCAAACAAATTGATGGTTCCGTTTGTAATTTATGCTGATTTAGAAAGCATGCTGGTTAAATATGTTGACCAAAACTGCACAAGCAAATCGAAAAAGTTTCAAAAACATGAGCCATTTAGTATTGCATATTTTCTAAAGTGTTCTTATAATGATTCTCTTTGTAAGTTTAAAGTGTACACAGGTAAAGACTGTATTGTTTGGTTTGTTAAACAACTTGAAAAAATTGCAAATAAAATTCAATCTTTATCATCACTTCCCATGCAACCTTTAACTGATCAAGAAAATAATATATTTGCTAATTCACAAGAGTGTCATATTTGTTGTAAACCATTTAACGAGTCAGATACTAAAATAAGAGACCATTGCCATCTAACTGGGAAATACAGAGGTCCAGCTCATCGTTCTTGTAATCTTAACTTTAAAGACAAAAAAATGATTCCTGTAGTATTTCACAATCTTTCTGGATATGATAGCCACTTTTTAATTAAAACTCTTAGTACTGAAATTAAAGGTCAAATTAGTTTAATTCCTCTTAATAAAGAAAAATATATATCTTTTACAAAATATATTGAAAACTCAACTATTAATTTTAGATTTTTAGACTCGTATAGATTTATGTCGAGTAGTTTGGATAAATTATCATCTTACCTTACAGATGAAAGTAAAAATGTTACAAGGAAATATTATGATGATGAGACAAAATTTAAATTAGTAACAAGGAAAGGTGTTTTCCCATATGAATACATTGATTCTTGGGAAAAGCTGCAGGAAACTTCGATACCAAAAAAGAATAAATTTTTCAGTAGCATTAACAAATCTGAAATATCTGATTTAGATTATAATCATGCTTGTACAGTTTGGAAAACTTTTAATATAAAAACACTTCAGGAATACGCAGAGTTGTATTTAAAAACTGATGTACTTCTTCTGGTTGATGTTTTTGAAAACTTTCGGAAAGCATGTTTAAAAACTTATCAATTAGATAGCCTTCATTATTACACAGCACCCGGTCTAGCATTTGACAGCATGCTTAAAATAACTGAAATAAATTTAGATCTTTTAACTGATGTAAATATGATTATGTTTATTGAAAAAGGAATTAGAGGAGGTGTTTCACAATGTTCAAATAGATACGGAAAGGCTAATAATAAATACATGGGTTCAGAATTTAATTCTAATGAACGTTCAAGTTTTCTAATGTATTATGATGTAAATAACCTTTATGGGGCAGCAATGAGCTGTTCATTACCTATAGGAGATTTTCAATGGGTTGATGATATTTACACAGAAAATTCTATTTTTGATATTACTGACGATAGTGAATTTGGGTATATTTTTGAAGTAGACCTTCATTATCCCAAAGAATTGTTTAATAGCCACAAAGATTTACCACTATGTCCTCAACATTTAGTTCCACCTACTTCAGCATCACTATTACCAAAATTATTAACAACGCTTTACGATAAACAAAAATATATTATTCATTACAAAAATTTACAACAGGCTCTTCAACTCGGGCTTAAACTTGGAGCAATTCATAGATGTTTAAAGTTTAAACAATCACGGTGGTTGAAAAAGTATATTGATTTAAATACTGAATTAAGAAAGGAAAGCAAAAATGAATTTGAGAAAAACTTTTATAAATTAATGAACAATGCACCTTTTGGAAAAACTATAGAAAATGTAAGAAAATATAGAGATATTAAATTAGTTACTAAATGGGGTGGACGATATGGTGCCAATTATTATATTTCACAACCAAATTTTCATAGTTGCAGTATTTTTGGTAAAGACATGCTCCTTATTGAAATGAATCGCTTAAATATTAAATTTAATAAACCTATTTGTGTTGGTATGTCAATACTTGATATTTCCAAAACATTTTTATATAATTTCCATTATCAATATATTAAAGAAAAATTTGCTGACAATGCAAAATTACTTTATACTGACACAGATAGTTTGATCTATCAGTTTTTTGTTGATGACATTTATAAATATATCAAAGAAGATATACACATGTTTGATACATCAGATTATTCAGAAAATAATGTATTTGGTATTCCACGAAAAAATAAAAAAGTTTTAGGGTTAATGAAGGATGAAAACAATGGCAAAATTATGACTGAATTTATTGGATTACGCTCCAAAATGTATTGCTTTAAAACACTTACGAATGATGAAGACAAAGTTCGCAAAATTAATGACTTAAAAAATATAGGGTTTAAAGTAAACCAAAATATTATTAACAATCTTGGTGTTGTAAAAAAAGCTAAAGGAATACAATCCTCAGCAATAAAATTTATTTCTTTTGATGATTATTTTAAATGTTTGTTTAATAATGTACAAATTGAAGTGACTCAAAATACTATTCAATCTGTTAAACATCAGGTTTTTACTATCAAACAACAAAAAATTGCTCTAAGTCCGTTTGACGATAAAAGAGTTGTTAATTATCTCAACACGGACACTTTACCATGGGGATATAATGGTTAATATCACTTTTGGTTTTTGGTAAAAATCTACTACCAAATTCAATTTTTTTTTTCTTTTTGGATGATACCTTAAATAGAGTTGAAGTTAAAAAGGTAGTGCAATATAGACATATAACAAAAGTTTAAACTATATATGGGTTTATTTCATTTTTAGAACACCAGTATGAAAATTAAATGGGGGAATGTATTCAACGGTTTAAAAAACTTAACAATATTAATTATAGGAAAATTATACCGAAACAATTAATTTCTGCACAAGATTTAAAATCATATGGAACAGTTTGTAACTCATCCATTCAGTGTCATAACCCAACATTGTGATGAAGTAATGTCAGATTCCTAAAATTTTTTTTTATAGACTGGCAGCGACATGGGTATTCTATCTGCAGAAGAACTGCTTAATATAAGAAAGGGTTTGATATGGAGACTTAATTACCACTATCACTGTTACCAATCACAACCACAATGGGATTATGAGTGGGATATAATGGAGGAGGATTACTTTTATTCCAGGTGGTATGATGGTATTGGTGAGGAGTATTGGGCTTCTATTAAATCCAATCTAGTTTATTTGGTGACATTTTATAATTATTATATAAATAAAAAAAGAAAATAGTAAAAAAAAAAATTGTAGTAGTATGTAGATATATTTTTGTAAAAAATAAAATTTTATATATTGAATCGAATTAATTTGTTTCAATTTCTTAGACCATCATGTTTAAAATATTCACTGTCTGATGTGTGTGTGTGTGTGTGTGTGTGTGTGTATTATTATTTAAAAATAAATTTCATAGCTTCATTTAAATATTATAAAAACAAAAAAAAAGTTATAAAAAAAAACTGTATTTTCATTTTAATTTAATCTGTTGTAATTATACTTTAATTTATTTGACTTAGTAAAAAGGTTTCATGAGGCGAGGCTAGGCTAGGCTAATGTTAGAACGTCTCTGCTAAATATCAACAACAACTCTGCTACACAATATGAAGTAGATGGATCTGTTTGTCTTACACATTTTAATTTTCTATAGCAAGTAAGTTGATGGCTCTGTTGGTTAAAGCGTCAACTTTCTACACATGAGTTTGTGGGTTCGAATTCCACAAACGCAATCACACACAGAATTTTTTTTTCTACATTCATAAAAAGTTTTATTTGGGCACATCGAGGGTGGTGATGCTGAGGGGTGGTCAAGGTAGGGTAACAAAAATGTAGGGTAACACAAATGACAGGTAAAATTACAGGGAAGTTCTTGTAAAGGTGAGTCAAGGAGGGTTTCTGAACTGGATGGCATCGGTCCCAGTAACCCGCCAGCTGGACACGGTCTCAGAATCCCGCCAGAACAACTACTAAGATGGCAAATATCAAAGATGTCAAATGACAAATGTCACAATGCTAAATGTCAAAAATGAAAAGTGTCACCATGAAAAATGTCAAAAATAACAAATTTCAAGATGGCAAATGTCAAAGATGTCAAATGACAAATGTCACAATGCTAAATGTCAAAAATGACAAATTTCAAGATGGCAAATGCCAAAGATCTCAAATGTCACAATGCTAAATGTCAAAAATGAAAAGTGTCACCATGAAAAATGTCAAAAATGACAAATTTCAAGATGGCAAATGTCAAAGATGTCAAATGACAAATGTCACAATGCTAAATGTCAAAAATGAAAAGTGTCACCATGAAAAATGTCAAAAATGACAAATTTCAAGATGGCAAATGTCAAAGATGTCAAATGACAAATGTCACAATGCTAAATGTCAAAAATGAAAAGTGTCACCATGAAAAATGTCAAAAATGACAAACTTCAAGATGGCAAATGTCAAAGATGGCAAATGTCAAAGATGTCAAATGACAAATGTCACAATGCTAAATGTCAAAAATGAAAATTGTAACAATGAAAAATGTCAAAAATGACAAATTTCAAGATGGCAAATGTCAAAGATGTGAAATGACAACTGTCACAATGCTAAATGTCAAAAATGAAAAGTGTCAAAAATGACAAATTTCAAGATGGCAAATGTCTAAGATGTCAAATGACAAATGTTACAATGCTAAATGTCAAAAATGAAAAGTGTCACCATGAAAAATGTCAAAAATGACAAATTTCAAGATGGCAAATGTCAAAGATGTCAAATGACAAATGTCACAATGCTAAATGTCAAAACTGAAAAGTGTCACCATAAAAAATGTCAAAAATGACAAATTTCAAGACGGCAAATGTCAAAGATGTCAAATGACAAATGTCACAATGCTAAATGTCAAAAATGAAAAGTGTCACCATGAAAAATGTCAAAAATGACAAATTTCAAGATGGCAAATGTCAAAGATGTCAAATGACAAATGTCACAATGCTACATGTCAAAAATGAAAAGTGTCACCATGAAAAATGTCAAAAATGACAAATTTCAAGATGGCAAATGTCAAAGATGTCAAATGACAAATGTCACAATGCTAAATGTCAAAAATGAAAAGTGTCACCATGAAAAATGTCAAAAATGACAAATTTCAAGATGGCAAATGTCAAAGATGTCAAATGACAAATGTCACAATGCTAAATGTCAAAAATGAAAATTGTCACCATGAAAAATGTCAAAAATGACAAATTTCAAGATGGCAAATGTCTAAGATGTCAAATGACAAATGTCACAATGCTAAATGTCAAAAATGAAAAGTGTCACCATGAAAAATGTCAAAAATGACAAATTTCAAGATGGCAAATGTCTAAGATGTCAAATGACAAATGTCACAATGCTAAATGTCAAAAATGAAAAGTGTCACCATGAAAAATGTCAAAAATGACAAATTTCAAGATGGCAAATGACAAATGTCACAATGCTAAATGTCAAAAATGAAAAGTATCACCATGAAAAATGTCAAAAATGACAAACTTCAAGATGGCAAACTTCAAAGATGGCAAATGTCAAAGATGTCAAATGACAAATATCACAATGCTAAATGTCAAAAATGAAAATTGTCACCATGAAAAATGTCAAAAATGACAAATTTCAAGATGGCAAATGTCAAAGATGTGAAATGACAAATGTCACAATGCTAAATGTCAAAAATGAAAAGTGTCAAAAATGACAAATTTCAAAATGGCAAATGTCAAAGATGTCAAATGACAAATGTCACAATGCTAAATGTCAAAAATGAAAAGTGTCACCATGAAAAATGTCAAAAATGACAAATTTCAAGATGGCAAAGGTCAAAGATGTCAAATGACAAATGTCACAATGCTAAATGTCAAAAATGAAAATTGTCACCATGAAAAATGTCAAAAATGACAAATTTCAAGATGGCAAATGTCTAAGATGTCAAATGACAAATGTCACAATGCTAAATGTCAAAAATGAAAAGTGTCACCATGAAAAATGTCAAAAATGACAAATTTCAAGATGGCATATGTCTAAGATGTCAAATGACAAATGTCACAATGCTAAATGTCAAAAATGAAAAGTGTCACCATGAAAAATGTCAAAAATGACAAATTTCAAGATGGCAAATGTCAAAGATGTCAAATGACAAATGTCACAATGCTAAATGTCAAAAATGAAAAGTGTCACCATGAAAAATGTCAAAAATGACAAATTTCAAGATGGCAAATGTCAAAGATGTCAAATGACAAATGTCACAATGCTAAATGTCAAAAATGAAAAGTGTCAACATGAAAAATGTCAAAAATGACAAATTTCAAGATGGCAAATGTCAAAACTGACTAATGTCACAATGCTAAATGTCAAAAATGAAAAGTGTCACCATGAAAAATGTCAAAAATGACAAATTTCAAGATGGCAAATGTCAAAGATGTCAAATGACAAATGTCACAATGCTAAATGTCAAAAATGAAAAGTGTCACCATGAAAAATGTCAAAAATGACAAACTTCAAGATGGCAAATGTCAAAGATGGCAAATGTCAAAGATGTCAAATGACAAATGTCACAATGCTAAATGTCAAAAATGAAAATTGTCACCATGAAAAATGTCAAAAATGACAAATTTCAAGATGGCAAATGTCAAAGATGTGAAATGACAAATGTCACAATGCTAAATGTCAAAAATGAAAAGTGTCAAAAATGACAAATTTCAAGATGGCAAATGTCTAAGATGTCAAATGACAAATGTTACAATGCTAAATGTCAAAAATGAAAAGTGTCACCATGAAAAATGTCAAAAATGACAAATTTCAAGATGGCAAATGTCAAAGATGTCAAATGACAAATGTCACAATGCTAAATGTCAAAAATGAAAAGTGTCACCATAAAAAATGTCAAAAATGACAAATTTCAAGACGGCAAATGTCAAAGATGTCAAATGACAAATGTCACAATGCTAAATGTCAAAAATGAAAAGTGTCACCATGAAAAATGTCAAAAATGACAAATTTCAAGATGGCAAATGTCAAAGATGTCAAATGACAAATGTCACAATGCTAAATGTCAAAAATGAAAAGTGTCACCATGAAAAATGTCAAAAATGACAAATTTCAAGATGGCAAATGTCAAAGATGTCAAATGACAAATGTCACAATGCTAAATGTCAAAAATGAAAAGTGTCACCATGAAAAATGTCAAAAATGACAAATTTCAAGATGGCAAATGTCAAAGATGTCAAATGACAAATGTCACAATGCTAAATGTCAAAAATGAAAATTGTCACCATGAAAAATTTCAAAAATGACAAATTTCAAGATGGCAAATGTCTAAGATGTCAAATGACAAATGTCACAATGCTAAATGTCAAAAATGAAAAGTGTCACCATGAAAAATGTCAAAAATGACAAATTTCAAGATGGCAAATGTCTAAGATGTCAAATGACAAATGTCACAATGCTAAATGTCAAAAATGAAAAGTGTCACCATGAAAAATGTCAAAAATGACAAATTTCAAGATGGCAAATGACAAATGTCACAATGCTAAATGTCAAAAATGAAAAGTATCACCATGAAAAATGTCAAAAATGACAAACTTCAAGATGGCAAACTTCAAAGATGGCAAATGTCAAAGATGTCAAATGACAAATGTCACAATGCTAAATGTCAAAAATGAAAATTGTCACCATGAAAAATGTCAAAAATGACAAATTTCAAGATGGCAAATGTCAAAGATGTGAAATGACAAATGTCACAATGCTAAATGTCAAAAATGAAAAGTGTCAAAAATGACAAATTTCAAGATGGCAAATGTCAAAACTGACTAATGTCACAATGCTAAATGTCAAAAATGAAAAGTGTCACCATGAAAAATGTCAAAAATGACAAATTTCAAAATGGCAAATGTCAAAGATGTCAAATGAGAAATGCCACAATGCTAAATGTCAAAAATGAAAAGTGTCACCATGAAAAGTGTCAAAAATGACAAATTTCAAGACGGTAAATGTCTAAGATGTCAAATGACAAATGTCACAATGCTAAATGTCAAAAATAAAACGTGTCACCATGAAAAATGTCAAAAATGACAAATTTTAAGATGGCAAATGTCAAAGATGTCAAATGACAAATGTCACAATGCTAAATGTAAAAAATGAAAAGTGTCACCATGAAAAATGTCAAAAATGACAAATTTCAAGATGGCAAATGTCAAAGATGTCAAATGACAAACGTCACAATGCTAAATGTCAAAAATGAAAAGTGTCACCATGAAAAATGTCAAAAATGACAAACTTCAAGATGGCAAATGTCAAAGATGTTAAATGACAAATGTCACAATGCTAAATGTCAAAAATGAAAAGTGTCACCATGAAAAATGTCAAAAATGACAAATTTCAAGATGGCAAATATCAAAGATGTCAAATGACAAATGTCACAATGCTAAATGTCAAAAATGAAAAGTGTCACAATGCTTAATGTCAAAAATGAAAAGTGTCACAATGCTAAATGTCAAAAATGACAAATTTCAAGATGGCCAATGTCAAAGATGTCAAATGACAAATGTCACAATGCTAAATGTCAAAAATGACAAATTTCAAGATGGCAAATGTCAAAGATGTCAAATGACAAATGTCACAATGCTAAATGTCAAAAATGAAAAGTGTCACCATGAAAAATGTCAAAAATGACAAATTTCAAGATGGCAAATGTCAAAACTGACAAATGTCACAATGCTAAATGTCAAAAATGAAAAGTGTCACCATAAAAAATGTCAAAAATAACAAATTTCAAGATGGCAAATGTCAAAGATGTCATTTGACAAATGTCACAATGCTAAATGTCAAAACTGACAAATTTCAAGATGGCAAATGTCAAAGATGTCAAATGACAAATGTCACAATGCTAAATGTCAAAAATGAAAAGTGTCACCATGAAAAATGTCAAAAATGACAAATTTCAAGATGGCAAATGTCAAAGATGTCAAATGACAAATGTCACAATGCTAAATGTCAAAAATAATAAGTGTCACCATAAAAAATGTCAAAAATAACAAATTTCAAGATGGCAAATGTCAAAGATGTCAAATGACAAATGTCACAATGCTAAATGTCAAAAATGACAAATTTCAAGATGGCAAATATCAAAGATGTCAAATGACAAATGTCACAATGCTAAATGTCAAAAATGAAAAGTGTCACCATGAAAAATGTCAAAAATAACAAATTTCAAGATGGCAAATGTCAAAGATGTCAAATGACAAATGTCACAATGCTAAATGTCAAAAATGACAAATTTCAAGATGGCAAATGTCAAAGATGTCAAATGTCACAATGCTAAATGTCAAAAATGAAAAGTGTCACCATGAAAAATGTCAAAAATGACAAATTTCAAGATGGCAAATGTCAAAGATGTCAAATGACAAATGTCACAATGCTAAATGTCAAAAATAAAAAGTGTCACCATGAAAAATGTCAAAAATGACAAACTTCAAGATGGCAAATGTCAAAGATGGCAAATGTCAAAGATGTCAAATGACAAATGTCACAATGCTAAATGTCAAAAATGAAAATTGTCACCATGAAAAATGTCAAAAATGACAAATTTCAAGATGGCAAATGTCAAAGATGTGAAATGACAAATGTCACAATGCTAAATGTCAAAAATGAAAAGTGTCAAAAATGACAAATTTCAAGATGGCAAATGTCTAAAATGTCAAATGACAAATGTTACAATGCTAAATGTCAAAAATGAAAAGTGTCACCATGAAAAATGTCAAAAATGACAAATTTCAAGATGGCAAATGTCAAAGATGTCAAATGACAAATGTCACAATGCTAAATGTCAAAAATGAAAAGTGTCACCATAAAAAATGTCAAAAATGACAAATTTCAAGACGGCAAATGTCAAAGATATCAAATGACAAATGTCACAATGCTAAATGTCAAAAATGAAAAGTGTCACCATGAAAAATGTCAAAAATGACAAATTTCAAGATGGCAAATGTCAAAGATGTCAAATGACAAATGTCACAATGCTAAATGTCAAAAATGAAAAGTGTCACCATAAAAAATGTCAAAAATGACAAATTTCAAGATGGCAAATGTCAAAGATGTCAAATGACAAATGTCACAATGCTAAATGTCAAAAATGAAAAGTGTCACCATGAAAAATGTCAAAAATGACAAATTTCAAGATGGCAAATGTCAAAGATGTCAAATGACAAATGTCACAATGCTAAATGTCAAAAATGAAAATTGTCACCATGAAAAATGTCAAAAATGACAAATTTCAAGATGGCAAATGTCTAAGATGTCAAATGACAAATGTCACAATGCTAAATGTCAAAAATGAAAACTGTCACCATGAAAAATGTCAAAAATGACAAATTTCAAGATGGCAAATGTCTAAGATGTCAAATGACAAATGTCACAATGCTAAATGTCAAAAATGAAAAGTGTCACCATGAAAAATGTCAAAAATGACAAATTTCAAGATGGCAAATGTCAAAGATGTCAAATGACAAATGTCACAATGCTAAATGTCAAAAATGAAAAGTGTCACCATGAAAAATGTCAAAAATGACAAATTTCAAGATGGCAAATGTCAAAGATGTCAAATGACAAATGTCACAATGCTAAATGTCAAAAATGAAAAGTGTCAACATGAAAAATGTCAAAAATGACAAATTTCAAGATGGCAAATGTCAAAACTGACTAATGTCACAATGCTAAATGTCAAAAATGAAAAGTGTCACCATGAAAAATGTCAAAAATGACAAATTTCAAAATGGCAAATGTCAAAGATGTCAAATGAGAAATGTCACAATGCTAAATGTCAAAAATGAAAAGTGTCACCATGAAAAGTGTCAAAAATGACAAATTTCAAGATGGTAAATGTCTAAGATGTCAAATGACAAATGTCACAATGCTAAATGTCAAAAATAAAACGTGTCACCATGAAAAATGTCAAAAATGACAAATTTTAAGATGGCAAATGTCAAAGATGTCAAATGACAAATGTCACAATGCTAAATGTCAAAAATGAAAAGTGTCACCATGAAAAATGTCAAAAATGACAAATTTCAAGATGGCAAATGTCAAAGATGTCAAATGACAAATGTCACAATGCTAAATGTCAAAAATGAAAAGTGTCACCATGAAAAATGTCAAAAATGACAAATTTCAAGATGGCAAATGTCAAAACTGACAAATGTCACAATGCTAAATGTCAAAAATGAAAAGTGTCACCATGAAAAATGTCAAAAATAACAAATTTCAAGATGGCAAATGTCAAAGATGTCATTTGACAAATGTCACAATGCTAAATGTCAAAACTGACAAATTTCAAGATGGCAAATGTCAAAGATGTCAAATGACAAATGTCACAATGCTAAATGTCAAAAATGAAAAGTGTCACCATGAAAAATGTCAAAAATGACCAATTTCAAGATGGCAAATGTCAAAGATGTCAAATGACAAATGTCACAATGCTAAATGTCAAAAATAATAAGTGTCACCATAAAAAATGTCAAAAATAACAAATTTCAAGATGGCAAATGTCAAAGATGTCAAATGACAAATGTCACAATGTCAAAAATTACAAATTTCAAGATGGCAAATGTCAAAGATGTCAAATGACAAATGTCACAATGCTAAATGTCAAAAATGAAAAGTGTCACCATGAAAAATGTCAAAAATGACAAATTTCAAGATGGCAAATGTCAAAGATGTCAAATGACAAATGTCACAATGCTAAATGTCAAAAATGAAAAGTGTCACCATGAAAAATGTCAAAAATGACAAATTTCAAGATGGCAAATGTCAAAGATGTCAAATGACAAATGTCACAATGCTAAATGTCAAAAATGAAAATTGTCACCATTAAAAATGTCAAAAATGACAAATTTCAAGATGGCAAATGTCTAAGATGTCAAATGACAAATGTCACAATGCTAAATGTCAAAAATGAAAAGTGTCACCATGAAAAATGTTAAAAATGACAAATTTCAAGATGGCAAATGTCTAAGATGTCAAATGACAAATGTCACAATGCTAAATGTCAAAAATGAAAAGTGTCACCATGAAAAATGTCAAAAATGACAAATTTCAAGATGGCAAATGTCAAAGATGTCAAATGACAAATGTCACAATGCTAAATGTCAAAAATGAAAAGTGTCAACATGAAAAATGTCAAAAATGACAAATTTAAAGATGGCAAATGTCAAAACTGACTAATGTCACAATGCTAAATGTCAAAAATGACAAATTTCAAAATGGCAAATGTCAAAGATGTCAAATGAGAAATGTCACAATGCTAAATGTCAAAAATGAAAGTGTCACCATGAAAAGTGTCAAAAATGACAAATTTCAAGATGGTAAATGTCTAAGATGTCAAATGACAAATGTCACAATGCTAAATGTCAAAAATAAAACGTGTCACCATGAAAAATGTCAAAAATGACAAATTTTAAGATGGCAAATGTCAAAGATGTCAAATGAAAATGTCACAATGCTAAATGTCAAAAATGAAAAGTGTCACCATGAAAAATGTCAAAAATGACAAATTTCAAGATGGCAAATGTCAAAGATGTCAAATGACAAATGTCACAATGCTAAATGTCAAAAATGAAAAGTGTCACCATGAAAAATGTCAAAAATGACAAATTTCAAGATGGCAAATGTCAAAGATGTCAAATGACAAATGTCACAATGCTAAATGTCAAAAATGAAAAGTGTCACCATGAAAAATGTCAAAAATGACAAATTTCAAGATGGCAAATATCAAAGATGTCAAATGACAAATGTCACAATGCTAAATGTCAAAAATGAAAATTGTCACCATGAAAAATTTCAAAAATGACAAATTTCAAGATGGCAAATGTCTAAGATGTCAAATGACAAATGTCACAATGCTAAATGTCAAAAATGAAAAGTGTCACCATGAAAAATGTCAAAAATGACAAATTTTAAGATGGCAAATGTCTAAGATGTCAAATGACAAATGTCACAATGCTAAATGTCAAAAATGAAAAGTGTCACCATGAAAAATGTCAAAAATGACAAATTTCAAGATGGCAAATGACAAATGTCACAATGCTAAATGTCAAAAATGAAAAGTATCACCATGAAAAATGTCAAAAATGACAAACTTCAAGATGGCAAACTTCAAAGATGGCAAATGTCAAAGATGTCAAATGACAAATGTCACAATGCTAAATGTCAAAAATGAAAATTGTCACCATGAAAAATGTCAAAAATGACAAATTTCAAGATGGCAAATGTCAAAGATGTGAAATGACAAATGTCACAATGCTAAATGTCAAAAATGAAAAGTGTCAAAAATGACAAATTTCAAGATGGCAAATGTCAAAACTGACTAATGTCACAATGCTAAATGTCAAAAATGAAAAGTGTCACCATGAAAAATGTCAAAAATGACAAATTTCAAAATGGCAAATGTCAAAGATGTCAAATGAGAAATGTCACAATGCTAAATGTCAAAAATGAAAAGTGTCACCATGAAAAGTGTCAAAAATGACAAATTTCAAGACGGTAAATGTCTAAGATGTCAAATGACAAATGTCACAATGCTAAATGTCAAAAATAAAACGTGTCACCATGAAAAATGTCAAAAATGACAAATTTTAAGATGGCAAATGTCAAAGATGTCAAATGACAAATGTCACAATGCTAAATGTAAAAAATGAAAAGTGTCACCATGAAAAATGTCAAAAATGACAAATTTCAAGATGGCAAATGTCAAAGATGTCAAATGACAAACGTCACAATGCTAAATGTCAAAAATGAAAAGTGTCACCATGAAAAATGTCAAAAATGACAAACTTCAAGATGGCAAATGTCAAAGATGTTAAATGACAAATGTCACAATGCTAAATGTCAAAAATGAAAAGTGTCACCATGAAAAATGTCAAAAATGACAAATTTCAAGATGGCAAATATCAAAGATGTCAAATGACAAATGTCACAATGCTAAATGTCAAAAATGAAAAGTGTCACAATGCTTAATGTCAAAAATGAAAAGTGTCACAATGCTAAATGTCAAAAATGACAAATTTCAAGATGGCCAATGTCAAAGATGTCAAATGACAAATGTCACAATGCTAAATGTCAAAAATGACAAATTTCAAGATGGCAAATGTCAAAGATGTCAAATGACAAATGTCACAATGCTAAATGTCAAAAATGAAAAGTGTCACCATGAAAAATGTCAAAAATGACAAATTTCAAGATGGCAAATGTCAAAACTGACAAATGTCACAATGCTAAATGTCAAAAATGAAAAGTGTCACCATGAAAAATGTCAAAAATAACAAATTTCAAGATGGCAAATGTCAAAGATGTCATTTGACAAATGTCACAATGCTAAATGTCAAAACTGACAAATTTCAAGATGGCAAATGTCAAAGATGTCAAATGACAAATGTCACAATGCTAAATGTCAAAAATGTAAAGTGTCACCATGAAAAATGTCAAAAATGACAAATTTCAAGATGGCAAATGTCAAAGATGTCAAATGACAAATGTCACAATGCTAAATGTCAAAAATAATAAGTGTCACCATAAAAAATGTCAAAAATAACAAATTTCAAGATGGCAAATGTCAAAGATGTCAAATGACAAATGTCACAATGCTAAATGTCAAAAATGACAAATTTCAAGATGGCAAATATCAAAGATGTCAAATGACAAATGTCACAATGCTAAATGTCAAAAATGAAAAGTGTCACCATGAAAAATGTCAAAAATAACAAATTTCAAGATGGCAAATGTCAAAGATGTCAAATGACAAATGTCACAATGCTAAATGTCAAAAATGACAAATTTCAAGATGGCAAATGTCAAAGATGTCAAATGTCACAATGCTAAATGTCAAAAATGAAAAGTGTCACCATGAAAAATGTCAAAAATGACAAATTTCAAGTTGGCAAATGTCAAAGATGTCAAATGACAAATGTCACAATGCTAAATGTCAAAAATAAAAAGTGTCACCATGAAAAATGTCAAAAATGACAAACTTCAAGATGGCAAATGTCAAAGATGGCAAATGTCAAAGATGTCAAATGACAAATGTCACAATGCTAAATGTCAAAAATGAAAATTGTCACCATGAAAAATGTCAAAAATGACAAATTTCAAGATGGCAAATGTCAAAGATGTGAAATGACAAATGTCACAATGCTAAATGTCAAAAATGAAAAGTGTCAAAAATGACAAATTTCAAGATGGCAAATGTCTAAAATGTCAAATGACAAATGTTACAATGCTAAATGTCAAAAATGAAAAGTGTCACCATGAAAAATGTCAAAAATGACAAATTTCAAGATGGCAAATGTCAAAGATGTCAAATGACAAATGTCACAATGCTAAATGTCAAAAATGAAAAGTGTCACCATAAAAAATGTCAAAAATGACAAATTTCAAGACGGCAAATGTCAAAGATGTCAAATGACAAATGTCACAATGCTAAATGTCAAAAATGAAAAGTGTCACCATGAAAAATGTCAAAAATGACAAATTTCAAGATGGCAAATGTCAAAGATGTCAAATGACAAATGTCACAATGCTAAATGTCAAAAATGAAAAGTGTCACCATGAAAAATGTCAAAAATGACAAATTTCAAGATGGCAAATGTCAAAGATGTCAAATGACAAATGTCACAATGCTAAATGTCAAAAATGAAAAGTGTCACCATGAAAAATGTCAAAAATGACAAATTTCAAGATGGCAAATGTCAAAGATGTCAAATGACAAATGTCACAATGCTAAATGTCAAAAATGAAAATTGTCACCATGAAAAATGTCAAAAATGACAAATTTCAAGATGGCAAATGTCTAAGATGTCAAATGACAAATGTCACAATGCTAAATGTCAAAAATGAAAACTGTCACCATGAAAAATGTCAAAAATGACAAATTTCAAGATGGCAAATGTCTAAGATGTCAAATGACAAATGTCACAATGCTAAATGTCAAAAATGAAAAGTGTCACCATGAAAAATGTCAAAAATGACAAATTTCAAGATGGCAAATGTCAAAGATGTCAAATGCCAAATGTCACAATGCTAAATGTCAAAAATGAAAAGTGTCACCATGAAAAATGTCAAAAATGACAAATTTCAAGATGGCAAATGTCAAAGATGTCAAATGACAAATGTCACAATGCTAAATGTCAAAAATGAAAAGTGTCAACATGAAAAATGTCAAAAATGACAAATTTCAAGATGGCAAATGTCAAAACTGACTAATGTCACAATGCTAAATGTCAAAAATGAAAAGTGTCACCATGAAAAATGTCAAAAATGACAAATTTCAAAATGGCAAATGTCAAAGATGTCAAATGAGAAATGTCACAATGCTAAATGTCAAAAATGAAAAGTGTCACCATGAAAAGTGTCAAAAATGACAAATTTCAAGATGGTAAATGTCTAAGATGTCAAATGACAAATGTCACAATGCTAAATGTCAAAAATAAAACGTGTCACCATGAAAAATGTCAAAAATGACAAATTTTAAGATGGCAAATGTCAAAGATGTCAAATGACAAATGTCACAATGCTAAATGTCAAAAAT
The DNA here is from genome assembly GCA_964028335.1 of Altica lythri. Taxonomy (NCBI): domain Eukaryota; kingdom Metazoa; phylum Arthropoda; class Insecta; order Coleoptera; family Chrysomelidae; genus Altica; species Altica lythri. The sequence goes on along the minus strand of OZ034800.1, from coordinate 40,163,681 downwards.
GAAAAGTGTCACCATGAAAAATGTCAAAAATGACAAATTTCAAGATGGCAAATGTCAAAGATGTCAAATGACAAATGTCACAATGCTAAATGTCAAAAATGAAAAGTGTCACCATGAAAAATGTCAAAAATGACAAATTTCAAGATGGCAAATGTCAAAACTGACAAATGTCACAATGCTAAATGTCAAAAATGAAAAGTGTCACCATGAAAAATGTCAAAAATAACAAATTTCAAGATGGCAAATGTCAAAGATGTCATTTGACAAATGTCACAATGCTAAATGTCAAAACTGACAAATTTCAAGATGGCAAATGTCAAAGATGTCAAATGACAAATGTCACAATGCTAAATGTCAAAAATGAAAAGTGTCACCATGAAAAATGTCAAAAATGACCAATTTCAAGATGGCAAATGTCAAAGATGTCAAATGACAAATGTCACAATGCTAAATGTCAAAAATAATAAGTGTCACCATAAAAAATGTCAAAAATTACAAATTTCAAGATGGCAAATGTCAAAGATGTCAAATGACAAATGTCACAATGCTAAATGTCAAAAATGAAAAGTGTCACCATGAAAAATGTCAAAAATGACAAATTTCAAGATGGCAAATGTCAAAGATGTCAAATGACAAATGTCACAATGCTAAATGTCAAAAATGAAAAGTGTCACCATGAAAAATGTCAAAAATGACAAATTTCAAGATGGCAAATGTCAAAGATGTCAAATGACAAATGTCACAATGCTAAATGTCAAAAATGAAAATTGTCACCATTAAAAATGTCAAAAATGACAAATTTCAAGATGGCAAATGTCTAAGATGTCAAATGACAAATGTCACAATGCTAAATGTCAAAAATGAAAAGAGTCACCATGAAAAATGTCAAAAATGACAAATTTCAAGATGGCAAATGTCTAAGATGTCAAATGACAAATGTCACAATGCTAAATGTCAAAAATGAAAAGTGTCACCATGAAAAATGTCAAAAATGACAAATTTCAAGATGGCAAATGTCAAAGATGTCAAATGACAAATGTCACAATGCTAAATGTCAAAAATGAAAAGTGTCACCATGAAAAATGTCAAAAATGACAAATTTCAAGATGGCAAATGTCAAAGATGTCAAATGACAAATGTCACAATGCTAAATGTCAAAAATGAAAAGTGTCAACATGAAAAATGTCAAAAATGACAAATTTCAAGATGGCAAATGTCAAAACTGACTAATGTCACAATGCTAAATGTCAAAAATGAAAAGTGTCACCATGAAAAATGTCAAAAATGACAAATTTCAAAATGGCAAATGTCAAAGATGTCAAATGAGAAATGTCACAATGCTAAATGTCAAAAATGAAAAGTGTCACCATGAAAAGTGTCAAAAATGACAAATTTCAAGATGGTAAATGTCTAAGATGTCAAATGACAAATGTCACAATGCTAAATGTCAAAAATAAAACGTGTCACCATGAAAAATGTCAAAAATGACAAATTTTAAGATGGCAAATGTCAAAGATGTCAAATGAAAATGTCACAATGCTAAATGTCAAAAATGAAAAGTGTCACCATGAAAAATGTCAAAAATGACAAATTTCAAGATGGCAAATGTCAAAGATGTCAAATGACAAATGTCACAATGCTAAATGTCAAAAATGAAAAGTGTCACCATGAAAAATGTCAAAAATGACAAATTTCAAGATGGCAAATGTCAAAGATGTCAAATGACAAATGTCACAATGCTAAATGTCAAAAATGAAAAGTGTCACCATGAAAAATGTCAAAAATGACAAATTTCAAGATGGCAAATATCAAAGATGTCAAATGACAAATGTCACAATGCTAAATGTCAAAAATGAAAAGTGTTACAATGCTTAATGTCAAAAATGAAAAGTGTCACAATGCTAAATGTCAAAAATGACAAATTTCAAGATGGCCAATGTCAAAGATGTCAAATGACAAATGTCACAATGCTAAATGTCAAAAATGACAAATTTCAAGATGGCAAATGTCAAAACTGACAAATGTCACAATGCTAAATGTCAAAAATGAAAAGTGTCACCATGAAAAATGTCAAAAATAACAAATTTCAAGATGGCAAATGTCAAAGATGTCATTTGACAAATGTCACAATGCTAAATGTCAAAACTGACAAATTTCAACATGGCAAATGTCAAAGATGTCAAATGACAAATGTCACAATGCTAAATGTCAAAAATGAAAAGTGTCACCATGAAAAATGTCAAAAATGACAAATTTCAAGATGGCAAATGTCAAAGATGTCAAATGACAAATGTCACAATGCTAAATGTCAAAAATAATAAGTGTCACCATAAAAAATGTCAAAAATAACAAATTTCAAGATGGCAAATGTCAAAGATGTAAAATGACAAATGTCACAATGCTAAATGTCAAAAATGACAAATTTCAAGATGGCAAATATCAAAGATGTCAAATGACAAATGTCACAATGCTAAATGTCAAAAATGACAAATTTCAAGATGGCAAATGTCAAAGATGTCAAATGACAAATGTCACAATGCTAAATGTCAAAAATGAAAAGTGTCACCATGAAAAATGTCAAAAATGACAAATTTCAAGATGGCAAATGTCAAAGATGTCAAATGACAAATGTCACAATGCTAAATGTCCAAAATGAAAAGTGTCACCATGAAAAATGTCAAAAATGACAAATTTCAAGATGGCAAATGTCAAAGATGTCAAATGACAAATGTCACAATGCTAAATGTCAAAAATGAAAAGTGTCAAAAATGACAAATTTCAAGATGGCAAATGTCTAAGATGTCAAATGACAAATGTCACAATGCTAAATGTCAAAAATGAAAAGTGTCACCATGAAAAATGTCAAAAATGACAAATTTCAAGATGGCAAATGTCAAAGATGTCAAATGACAAATGTCACAATGCTAAATGTCAAAAATGAAAAGTGTCACCATGAAAAATGTCAAAAATGACAAATTTCAAGATGGCAAATGTCAAAGATGTCAAATGACAAATGTCACAATGCTAAATGTCAAAAATGAAAAGTGTCAACATGAAAAATGTCAAAAATGACAAATTTCAAGATGGCAAATGTCAAAACTGACTAATGTCACAATGCTAAATGTCAAAAATGAAAAGTGTCACCATGAAAAATGTCAAAAATGACAAATTTCAAAATGGCAAATGTCAAAGATGTCAAATGAGAAATGTCACAATGCTAAATGTCAAAAATGAAAAGTGTCACCATGAAAAGTGTCAAAAATGACAAATTTCAAGATGGTAAATGTCTAAGATGTCAAATGACAAATGTCACAATGCTAAATGTCAAAAATAAAACGTGTCACCATGAAAAATGTCAAAAATGACAAATTTTAAGATGGCAAATGTCAAAGATGTCAAATGACAAATGTCACAATGCTAAATGTCAAAAATGAAAAGTGTCACCATGAAAAATGTCAAAAATGACAAATTTCAAGATGGCAAATGTCAAAGATGTCAAATGACAAATGTCACAATGCTAAATGTCAAAAATGAAAAGTGTCACCATGAAAAATGTCAAAAATGACAAATTTCAAGATGGCAAATGTCAAAACTGACAAATGTCACAATGCTAAATGTCAAAAATGAAAAGTGTCACCATGAAAAATGTCAAAAATAACAAATTTCAAGATGGCAAATGTCAAAGATGTCATTTGACAAATGTCACAATGCTAAATGTCAAAACTGACAAATTTCAAGATGGCAAATGTCAAAGATGTCAAATGACAAATGTCACAATGCTAAATGTCAAAAATGAAAAGTGTCACCATGAAAAATGTCAAAAATGACCAATTTCAAGATGGCAAATGTCAAAGATGTCAAATGACAAATGTCACAATGCTAAATGTCAAAAATAATAAGTGTCACCATAAAAAATGTCAAAAATAACAAATTTCAAGATGGCAAATGTCAAAGATGTCAAATGACAAATGTCACAATGTCAAAAATTACAAATTTCAAGATGGCAAATGTCAAAGATGTCAAATGACAAATGTCACAATGCTAAATGTCAAAAATGAAAAGTGTCACCATGAAAAATGTCAAAAATGACAAATTTCAAGATGGCAAATGTCAAAGATGTCAAATGACAAATGTCACAATGCTAAATGTCAAAAATGAAAAGTGTCACCATGAAAAATGTCAAAAATGACAAATTTCAAGATGGCAAATGTCAAAGATGTCAAATGACAAATGTCACAATGCTAAATGTCAAAAATGAAAATTGTCACCATTAAAAATGTCAAAAATGACAAATTTCAAGATGGCAAATGTCTAAGATGTCAAATGACAAATGTCACAATGCTAAATGTCAAAAATGAAAAGTGTCACCATGAAAAATGTTAAAAATGACAAATTTCAAGATGGCAAATGTCTAAGATGTCAAATGACAAATGTCACAATGCTAAATGTCAAAAATGAAAAGTGTCACCATGAAAAATGTCAAAAATGACAAATTTCAAGATGGCAAATGTCAAAGATGTCAAATGACAAATGTCACAATGCTAAATGTCAAAAATGAAAAGTGTCAACATGAAAAATGTCAAAAATGACAAATTTAAAGATGGCAAATGTCAAAACTGACTAATGTCACAATGCTAAATGTCAAAAATGACAAATTTCAAAATGGCAAATGTCAAAGATGTCAAATGAGAAATGTCACAATGCTAAATGTCAAAAATGAAAAGTGTCACCATGAAAAGTGTCAAAAATGACAAATTTCAAGATGGTAAATGTCTAAGATGTCAAATGACAAATGTCACAATGCTAAATGTCAAAAATAAAACGTGTCACCATGAAAAATGTCAAAAATGACAAATTTTAAGATGGCAAATGTCAAAGATGTCAAATGAAAATGTCACAATGCTAAATGTCAAAAATGAAAAGTGTCACCATGAAAAATGTCAAAAATGACAAATTTCAAGATGGCAAATGTCAAAGATGTCAAATGACAAATGTCACAATGCTAAATGTCAAAAATGAAAAGTGTCACCATGAAAAATGTCAAAAATGACAAATTTCAAGATGGCAAATGTCAAAGATGTCAAATGACAAATGTCACAATGCTAAATGTCAAAAATGAAAAGTGTCACCATGAAAAATGTCAAAAATGACAAATTTCAAGATGGCAAATATCAAAGATGTCAAATGACAAATGTCACAATGCTAAATGTCAAAAATGAAAATTGTCACCATGAAAAATTTCAAAAATGACAAATTTCAAGATGGCAAATGTCTAAGATGTCAAATGACAAATGTCACAATGCTAAATGTCAAAAATGAAAAGTGTCACCATGAAAAATGTCAAAAATGACAAATTTTAAGATGGCAAATGTCTAAGATGTCAAATGACAAATGTCACAATGCTAAATGTCAAAAATGAAAAGTGTCACCATGAAAAATGTCAAAAATGACAAATTTCAAGATGGCAAATGACAAATGTCACAATGCTAAATGTCAAAAATGAAAAGTATCACCATGAAAAATGTCAAAAATGACAAACTTCAAGATGGCAAACTTCAAAGATGGCAAATGTCAAAGATGTCAAATGACAAATGTCACAATGCTAAATGTCAAAAATGAAAATTGTCACCATGAAAAATGTCAAAAATGACAAATTTCAAGATGGCAAATGTCAAAGATGTGAAATGACAAATGTCACAATGCTAAATGTCAAAAATGAAAAGTGTCAAAAATGACAAATTTCAAGATGGCAAATGTCAAAACTGACTAATGTCACAATGCTAAATGTCAAAAATGAAAAGTGTCACCATGAAAAATGTCAAAAATGACAAATTTCAAAATGGCAAATGTCAAAGATGTCAAATGAGAAATGTCACAATGCTAAATGTCAAAAATGAAAAGTGTCACCATGAAAAGTGTCAAAAATGACAAATTTCAAGACGGTAAATGTCTAAGATGTCAAATGACAAATGTCACAATGCTAAATGTCAAAAATAAAACGTGTCACCATGAAAAATGTCAAAAATGACAAATTTTAAGATGGCAAATGTCAAAGATGTCAAATGACAAATGTCACAATGCTAAATGTAAAAAATGAAAAGTGTCACCATGAAAAATGTCAAAAATGACAAATTTCAAGATGGCAAATGTCAAAGATGTCAAATGACAAACGTCACAATGCTAAATGTCAAAAATGAAAAGTGTCACCATGAAAAATGTCAAAAATGACAAACTTCAAGATGGCAAATGTCAAAGATGTTAAATGACAAATGTCACAATGCTAAATGTCAAAAATGAAAAGTGTCACCATGAAAAATGTCAAAAATGACAAATTTCAAGATGGCAAATATCAAAGATGTCAAATGACAAATGTCACAATGCTAAATGTCAAAAATGAAAAGTGTCACAATGCTTAATGTCAAAAATGAAAAGTGTCACAATGCTAAATGTCAAAAATGACAAATTTCAAGATGGCCAATGTCAAAGATGTCAAATGACAAATGTCACAATGCTAAATGTCAAAAATGACAAATTTCAAGATGGCAAATGTCAAAGATGTCAAATGACAAATGTCACAATGCTAAATGTCAAAAATGAAAAGTGTCACCATGAAAAATGTCAAAAATGACAAATTTCAAGATGGCAAATGTCAAAACTGACAAATGTCACAATGCTAAATGTCAAAAATGAAAAGTGTCACCATGAAAAATGTCAAAAATAACAAATTTCAAGATGGCAAATGTCAAAGATGTCATTTGACAAATGTCACAATGCTAAATGTCAAAACTGACAAATTTCAAGATGGCAAATGTCAAAGATGTCAAATGACAAATGTCACAATGCTAAATGTCAAAAATGTAAAGTGTCACCATGAAAAATGTCAAAAATGACAAATTTCAAGATGGCAAATGTCAAAGATGTCAAATGACAAATGTCACAATGCTAAATGTCAAAAATAATAAGTGTCACCATAAAAAATGTCAAAAATAACAAATTTCAAGATGGCAAATGTCAAAGATGTCAAATGACAAATGTCACAATGCTAAATGTCAAAAATGACAAATTTCAAGATGGCAAATATCAAAGATGTCAAATGACAAATGTCACAATGCTAAATGTCAAAAATGAAAAGTGTCACCATGAAAAATGTCAAAAATAACAAATTTCAAGATGGCAAATGTCAAAGATGTCAAATGACAAATGTCACAATGCTAAATGTCAAAAATGACAAATTTCAAGATGGCAAATGTCAAAGATGTCAAATGTCACAATGCTAAATGTCAAAAATGAAAAGTGTCACCATGAAAAATGTCAAAAATGACAAATTTCAAGTTGGCAAATGTCAAAGATGTCAAATGACAAATGTCACAATGCTAAATGTCAAAAATAAAAAGTGTCACCATGAAAAATGTCAAAAATGACAAACTTCAAGATGGCAAATGTCAAAGATGGCAAATGTCAAAGATGTCAAATGACAAATGTCACAATGCTAAATGTCAAAAATGAAAATTGTCACCATGAAAAATGTCAAAAATGACAAATTTCAAGATGGCAAATGTCAAAGATGTGAAATGACAAATGTCACAATGCTAAATGTCAAAAATGAAAAGTGTCAAAAATGACAAATTTCAAGATGGCAAATGTCTAAAATGTCAAATGACAAATGTTACAATGCTAAATGTCAAAAATGAAAAGTGTCACCATGAAAAATGTCAAAAATGACAAATTTCAAGATGGCAAATGTCAAAGATGTCAAATGACAAATGTCACAATGCTAAATGTCAAAAATGAAAAGTGTCACCATAAAAAATGTCAAAAATGACAAATTTCAAGACGGCAAATGTCAAAGATGTCAAATGACAAATGTCACAATGCTAAATGTCAAAAATGAAAAGTGTCACCATGAAAAATGTCAAAAATGACAAATTTCAAGATGGCAAATGTCAAAGATGTCAAATGACAAATGTCACAATGCTAAATGTCAAAAATGAAAAGTGTCACCATGAAAAATGTCAAAAATGACAAATTTCAAGATGGCAAATGTCAAAGATGTCAAATGACAAATGTCACAATGCTAAATGTCAAAAATGAAAAGTGTCACCATGAAAAATGTCAAAAATGACAAATTTCAAGATGGCAAATGTCAAAGATGTCAAATGACAAATGTCACAATGCTAAATGTCAAAAATGAAAATTGTCACCATGAAAAATGTCAAAAATGACAAATTTCAAGATGGCAAATGTCTAAGATGTCAAATGACAAATGTCACAATGCTAAATGTCAAAAATGAAAACTGTCACCATGAAAAATGTCAAAAATGACAAATTTCAAGATGGCAAATGTCTAAGATGTCAAATGACAAATGTCACAATGCTAAATGTCAAAAATGAAAAGTGTCACCATGAAAAATGTCAAAAATGACAAATTTCAAGATGGCAAATGTCAAAGATGGCAAATGCCAAATGTCACAATGCTAAATGTCAAAAATGAAAAGTGTCACCATGAAAAATGTCAAAAATGACAAATTTCAAGATGGCAAATGTCAAAGATGTCAAATGACAAATGTCACAATGCTAAATGTCAAAAATGAAAAGTGTCAACATGAAAAATGTCAAAAATGACAAATTTCAAGATGGCAAATGTCAAAACTGACTAATGTCACAATGCTAAATGTCAAAAATGAAAAGTGTCACCATGAAAAATGTCAAAAATGACAAATTTCAAAATGGCAAATGTCAAAGATGTCAAATGAGAAATGTCACAATGCTAAATGTCAAAAATGAAAAGTGTCACCATGAAAAGTGTCAAAAATGACAAATTTCAAGATGGTAAATGTCTAAGATGTCAAATGACAAATGTCACAATGCTAAATGTCAAAAATAAAACGTGTCACCATGAAAAATGTCAAAAATGACAAATTTTAAGATGGCAAATGTCAAAGATGTCAAATGACAAATGTCACAATGCTAAATGTCAAAAATGAAAAGTGTCACCATGAAAAATGTCAAAAATGACAAATTTCAAGATGGCAAATGTCAAAGATGTCAAATGACAAATGTCACAATGCTAAATGTCAAAAATGAAAAGTGTCACCATGAAAAATGTCAAAAATGACAAATTTCAAGATGGCAAATGTCAAAACTGACAAATGTCACAATGCTAAATGTCAAAAATGAAAAGTGTCACCATGAAAAATGTCAAAAATAACAAATTTCAAGATGGCAAATGTCAAAGATGTCATTTGACAAATGTCACAATGCTAAATGTCAAAACTGACAAATTTCAAGATGGCAAATGTCAAAGATGTCAAATGACAAATGTCACAATGCTAAATGTCAAAAATGAAAAGTGTCACCATGAAAAATGTCAAAAATGACCAATTTCAAGATGGCAAATGTCAAAGATGTCAAATGACAAATGTCACAATGCTAAATGTCAAAAATAATAAGTGTCACCATAAAAAATGTCAAAAATTACAAATTTCAAGATGGCAAATGTCAAAGATGTCAAATGACAAATGTCACAATGCTAAATGTCAAAAATGAAAAGTGTCACCATGAAAAATGTCAAAAATGACAAATTTCAAGATGGCAAATGTCAAAGATGTCAAATGACAAATGTCACAATGCTAAATGTCAAAAATGAAAAGTGTCACCATGAAAAATGTCAAAAATGACAAATTTCAAGATGGCAAATGTCAAAGATGTCAAATGACAAATGTCACAATGCTAAATGTCAAAAATGAAAATTGTCACCATTAAAAATGTCAAAAATGACAAATTTCAAGATGGCAAATGTCTAAGATGTCAAATGACAAATGTCACAATGCTAAATGTCAAAAATGAAAAGAGTCACCATGAAAAATGTCAAAAATGACAAATTTCAAGATGGCAAATGTCTAAGATGTCAAATGACAAATGTCACAATGCTAAATGTCAAAAATGAAAAGTGTCACCATGAAAAATGTCAAAAATGACAAATTTCAAGATGGCAAATGTCAAAGATGTCAAATGACAAATGTCACAATGCTAAATGTCAAAAATGAAAAGTGTCACCATGAAAAATGTCAAAAATGACAAATTTCAAGATGGCAAATGTCAAAGATGTCAAATGACAAATGTCACAATGCTAAATGTCAAAAATGAAAAGTGTCAACATGAAAAATGTCAAAAATGACAAATTTCAAGATGGCAAATGTCAAAACTGACTAATGTCACAATGCTAAATGTCAAAAATGAAAAGTGTCACCATGAAAAATGTCAAAAATGACAAATTTCAAAATGGCAAATGTCAAAGATGTCAAATGAGAAATGTCACAATGCTAAATGTCAAAAATGAAAAGTGTCACCATGAAAAGTGTCAAAAATGACAAATTTCAAGATGGTAAATGTCTAAGATGTCAAATGACAAATGTCACAATGCTAAATGTCAAAAATAAAACGTGTCACCATGAAAAATGTCAAAAATGACAAATTTTAAGATGGCAAATGTCAAAGATGTCAAATGAAAATGTCACAATGCTAAATGTCAAAAATGAAAAGTGTCACCATGAAAAATGTCAAAAATGACAAATTTCAAGATGGCAAATGTCAAAGATGTCAAATGACAAATGTCACAATGCTAAATGTCAAAAATGAAAAGTGTCACCATGAAAAATGTCAAAAATGACAAATTTCAAGATGGCAAATGTCAAAGATGTCAAATGACAAATGTCACAATGCTAAATGTCAAAAATGAAAAGTGTCACCATGAAAAATGTCAAAAATGACAAATTTCAAGATGGCAAATATCAAAGATGTCAAATGACAAATGTCACAATGCTAAATGTCAAAAATGAAAAGTGTTACAATGCTTAATGTCAAAAATGAAAAGTGTCACAATGCTAAATGTCAAAAATGACAAATTTCAAGATGGCCAATGTCAAAGATGTCAAATGACAAATGTCACAATGCTAAATGTCAAAAATGACAAATTTCAAGATGGCAAATGTCAAAACTGACAAATGTCACAATGCTAAATGTCAAAAATGAAAAGTGTCACCATGAAAAATGTCAAAAATAACAAATTTCAAGATGGCAAATGTCAAAGATGTCATTTGACAAATGTCACAATGCTAAATGTCAAAACTGACAAATTTCAAGATGGCAAATGTCAAAGATGTCAAATGACAAATGTCACAATGCTAAATGTCAAAAATGAAAAGTGTCACCATGAAAAATGTCAAAAATGACAAATTTCAAGATGGCAAATGTCAAAGATGTCAAATGACAAATGTCACAATGCTAAATGTCAAAAATAATAAGTGTCACCATAAAAAATGTCAAAAATAACAAATTTCAAGATGGCAAATGTCAAAGATGTAAAATGACAAATGTCACAATGCTAAATGTCAAAAATGACAAATTTCAAGATGGCAAATATCAAAGATGTCAAATGACAAATGTCACAATGCTAAATGTCAAAAATGACAAATTTCAAGATGGCAAATGTCAAAGATGTCAAATGACAAATGTCACAATGCTAAATGTCAAAAATGAAAAGTGTCACCATGAAAAATGTCAAAAATGACAAATTTCAAGATGGCAAATGTCAAAGATGTCAAATGACAAATGTCACAATGCTAAATGTCCAAAATGAAAAGTGTCACCATGAAAAATGTCAAAAATGACAAATTTCAAGATGGCAAATGTCAAAGATGTCAAATGACAAATGTCACAATGCTAAATGTCAAAAATGAAAAGTGTCAAAAATGACAAATTTCAAGATGGCAAATGTCTAAGATGTCAAATGACAAATGTCACAATGCTAAATGTCAAAAATGAAAAGTGTCACCATGAAAAATGTCAAAAATGACAAATTTCAAGATGGCAAATGTCAAAAATGTCAAATGACAAATGTCACAATGCTAAATGTCAAGAATGAAAAGTGTCACCATGAAAAATGTCAAAAATGACAAATTTCAAGATGGCAAATGTCAAAGATGTCAAATGACAAATGTCACAATGCTAAATGTCAAAAATGAAAAGTGTCACCATGAAAAATGTCAAAAATGACAAATTTCAAGATGGCAAATGTCAAAGATTTTGAATATGACAAATGTCACAATGCTAAATGTCAAAAATGAAAAGTGTCACCATGAAAAATGTCAAAAATGACAAATTTCAAGATGGCAAATGTCAAAGATGTCAAATGACAAATGTCACAATGCTAAATGTCAAAAATGAAAAGTGTCACCATGAAAAATGTCAAAAATGACAAATTTCAAGATGGCAAATATCAAAGATGTCAAATGACAAATGTCACAATGCTAAATGTCAAAAATAACAAATTTCAAGATGGCAAATATCAAAGATGTCAAATGACAAATGTCACAATGCTAAATGTCAAAAATGAAAAGTGTCACCATGAAAAATGTCAAAAATGACAAATTTCAAGATGGCAAATGTCAAAGATGTCAAATGACAAATGTCACAATGCTAAATGTCAAAAATGAAAAGTGTCACCATGAAAAATGTCAAAAATGACAAATTTCAAGATGGCAAATGTCAAAGATGACAAATGTCAAATGTCACAATGCTAAATGTCAAAAATGAAAAGTGTCACCATGAAAAATGTCAAAAATGACAAATTTCAAGATGGCAAATATCAAAGATGTCAAATGACAAATGTCACAAAGCTAAATGTCAAAAATGAAAAGTGTCACAATGCTAAATGTCAAAAATGAAAAGTGTCACAATGCTAAATGTCAAAAATGACAAATTTCAAGATGGCAAATGTCAAAGATGTCAAATGACAAATGTCACAATGCTAAATGTCAAAAATGACAAATTTCAAGATGGCAAATGTCAAAGATGTCAAATGACAAATGTCACAATGCTAAATGTCAAAAATGAAAAGTGTCACCATAAAAAATGTCAAAAATGACAAATTTCAAGATGGCAAATATCAAAGCTGTCAAATGATAAATGTCACAATGCTAAATGTCAAAAATGAAAAGTGTCACCATGAAAAATGTCAAAAATAACAAATTTCAAGATGGCAAATGTCAAAGATGTCAAATGACAAATGTCACAATGCTAAATGTCAAAAATGACAAATTTCAAGATGGCAAATGTCAAAGATGTCAAATGTCACAATGCTAAATGTCAAAAATGAAAAGTGTCACTATGAAAAATGTCAAAAATGACAAATTTCAAGATGGCAAATGTCAAAGATGTCAAATGTCAAATGTCACAATGCTAAATGTCAAAAATGAAAAGTGTCACCATGAAAAATGTCAAAAATGACAAATTTCAAGACGGCAAATGTCAAAGATGTCAAATGACAAATGTCACAATGCTAAATGTCCAAAATGAAAAGTGTCACCATGAAAAATGTCAAAAATGACAAATTTCAAGATGGCAAATGTCAAAGATGTAAAATGACAAATGTCACAATGCTAAATGTCAAAAATGAAAAGTGTCAAAAATGACAAAATTCAAGATGGCAAATGTCTAAGATGTCAAATGACAAATGTCACAATGCTAAATGTCAAAAATGAAAAGTGTCACCATGAAAAATGTCAAAAATGACAAATTTCAAGATGGCAAATGTCAAAAATGTCAAATGACAAATGTCACAATGCTAAATGTCAAGAATGAAAAGTGTCACCATGAAAAATGTCAAAAATGACAAATTTCAAGATGGCAAATGTCAAAGATGTCAAATGACAAATGTCACAATGCTAAATGTCAAAAATGAAAAGTGTCACCATGAAAAATGTCAAAAATGACAAATTTCAAGATGGCAAATGTCAAAGATTTTGAATTCGACAAATGTCACAATGCTAAGTGTCAAAAATGAAAAGTGTCACCATGAAAAATGTCAAAAATGACAAATTTCAAGATGGCAAATGTCAAAGATGTCAAATGACAAATGTCACAATGCTAAATGTCAAAAATGAAAAGTGTCACCATGAAAAATGTCAAAATGACAAATTTCAAGATGGCAAATATCAAAGATGTCAAATGACAAATGTCACAATGCTAAATGTCAAAAATGACAAATTTCAAGATTGCAAATGTCAAAGATGTCAAATGACACATGTCACAATGCTAAATGTCAAAAATGAAAAGTGTCACCATGAAAAATGTCAAAAATGACAAATTTCAAGATGTCAAATGTCAAAGATGTCAAATGACAAATGTCACAATGCTAAATGTCAAAAATGAAAAGTGTCACCATGAAAAATGTCAAAAATGACAAATTTCAAGATGGCAAATGTCAAAGATGTCAAATGACAAATGTCACAATGCTAAATGTCAAAAATGAAAATTGTCACCATGAAAAATGTCAAAAATGACAAATTTCAAGATGGCAAATGTCAAAGATGTCAAATGACAAATGTCAAAAATGAAAAGTGTCAAAAATGACAAATTTCAAGATGGCAAATGTCTAAGATGTCAAATGACAAATGTTACAATGCTAAATGTCAAAAATGAAAAGTGTCACCATGAAAAATGTCAAAAATAACAAATTTCAAGATGGCAAATGTCAAAGATGTCAAATGACAAATGTCACAATGCTAAATGTCAAAAATGAAAAGTGTCACCATGAAAAATGTCAAAAATGACAAATTTCAAGATGGCAAATGTCAAAGATGTCAAATGACAAATGTCACAATGCTAAATGTCAAAAATAAAAAGTGTCACCATGAAAAATGTCAAAAATAACAAATTTTAAGATGGCAAATGTCAAAGATGTCAAATGACAAATGTCACAATGCTAAATGTCAAAAATGAAAAGTGTCACCATGAAAAATGTCAAAAATGACAAATTTCAAGATGACAAATGTCAAAACTGACAAATGTCACAATGCTAAATGTCAAAAATGAAAAGTGTCACCATGAAAAATGTCAAAAATGACAAATTTCAAGATGGCAAATGTCAAAGATGTCAAATGACAAATGTCACAATGCTAAATGTCAAAAATGAAAAGTTTCACCATGAAAAATGTCAAAAATGACAAATTTCAAGATGGCAAATGTCAAAACTGACAAATGTCACAATGCTAAATGTCAAAAATGATAAGTGTCACCATGAAAAATGTCAAAAATGACAAATTTCAAGATGGCAAATGTCCAAGATGTCAAATGTCACAATGCTAAATGTTAAAAATAAAAAGTGTCACCATGAAAAATGTCAAAAATGACAAATTTCAAGATGGCAAATGTCAAAGATGTCAAATGACAAATGTCACAATGCTAAATGTCAAAAATGAAAAGTGTCACCATGAAAAATGTCAAAAATGACAAATTTCAAGATGGCAAATGTCAAAGATGTCAAATGACAAATGTCACAATGCTAAATGTCAAAAATGAAAAGTGTCACCATGAAAAATGTCAAAAATGACAAATTTCAAGATGGCAAATGTCAAAGATGTCAAATGACAAATGTCACAATGCTAAATGTCAAAAATGAAAAGTGTCACCATGAAAAATGTCAAAAATGACAAATTTCAAGATGGCAAATATCAAAGATGTCAAATGACAAATGTCACAATGCTAAATGTCAAAAATGAAAAGTGTCACAATGCTTAATGTCAAAAATGAAAAGTGTCACAATGCTAAATGTCAAAAGTGACAAATTTCAAGATGGTCAATGTCAAAGATGTCAAATGACAAATGTCACAATGCTAAATGTCAAAAATGACAAATTTCAAGATGGCAAATGTCAAAACTGACAAATGTCACAATGCTAAATGTCAAAAATGAAAAGTGTCACCATGAAAAATGTCAAAAATAACAAATTTCAAGATGGCAAATGTCAAAGAGGTCATTTGACAAATGTCACAATGCTAAATGTCAAAACTGACAAATTTCAAGATGGCAAATGTCAAAGATGTCAAATGACAAATGTCACAATGCTAAATGTCAAAAATGAAAAGTGTCACCATGAAAAATGTCAAAAATGACAAATTTCAAGATGGCAAATGTCAAAGATGTCAAATGACAAATGTCACAATGCTAAATGTCAAAAATAATAAGTGTCACCATAAAAAATGTCAAAAATAACAAATTTCAAGATGGCAAATGTCAAAGATGTCAAATGACAAATGTCACAATGCTAAATGTCAAAAATGAAAAGTGTCACCATGAAAAATGTCAAAAATGACAAATTTCAAGATGGCAAATATCAAAGATGTCAAATGACAAATGTCACAATGCTAAATGTCAAAAATGAAAAGTGTCACAATGCTTAATGTCAAAAATGAAAAGTGTCACAATGCTAAATGTCAAAAATGACAAATTTTAAGATGGTCAATGTCAAAGATGTCAAATGACAAATGTCACAATGCTAAATGTCAAAAATGAAAAGTGTCACCATGAAAAATGTCAAAAATGACAAATTTCAAGATGGCAAATGTCAAAGATGTCAAATGACAAATGTCACAATGCTAAATGTCAAAAATGAAAAGTGTCACCATGAAAAATGTCAAAAATGACAAATTTCAAGATGGCAAATATCAAAGATGTCAAATGACAAATGTCACAATGCTAAATGTCAAAAATGAAAAGTGTCACAATGCTTAATGTCAAAAATGAAAAGTGTCACAATGCTAAATGTCAAAAATGACAAATTTCAAGATGGTCAATGTCAAAGATGTCAAATGACAAATGTCACAATGCTAAATGTCAAAAATGACAAATTTCAAGATGGCAAATGTCAAAACTGACAAATGTCACAAAGCTAAATGTCAAAAATGAAAAGTGTCACCATGAAAAATGTCAAAAATAACAAATTTCAAGATGGCAAATGTCAAAGATGTCATTTGACAAATGTCACAATGCTAAATGTCAAAACTGACAAATTTCAAGATGGCAAATGTCAAAGATGTCAAATGACAAATGTCACAATGCTAAATGTCAAAAATGAAAAGTGTCACCATGAAAAATGTCAAAAATGACAAATTTCAAGATGGCAAATGTCAAAGATGTCAAATGACAAATGTCACAATGCTAAATGTCAAAAATAAAAAGTGTCAAAAATGACAAATTTTAAGATGGCAAATCTCAAAGATGTCAAATGACAAATGTCACAATGCTAAATGTCAAAAATGAAAAGTGTCACCATGAAAAATGTCAAAAATGACAAATTTCAAGATGGCAAATGTAAAAACTGACAAATGTCACAATGCTAAATGTCAAAAATAAAACGTGTCACCATGAAAAATGTCAAAAATGACAAATTTTAAGATGGCAAATGTCAAAGATGTCAAATGACAAATGTCACAATGCTAAATGTCAAAAATGAAAAGTGTCACCATGAAAAATGTCAAAAATGACAAATTTCAAGATGGCAAATGTCAAAGATGTCAAATGACAAATGTCACAATGCTAAATGTCAAAAATGAAAAGTGTCACCATGAAAAATGTCAAAAATGACAAATTTCAAGATGGCAAATGTCAAAGATGTCAAATGACAAATGTCACAATGCTAAATGTCAAAAATGAAAAGTGTCACCATGAAAAATGTCAAAAATGACAAATTTCAAGATGGCAAATATCAAAGATGTCAAATGACAAATGTCACAATGCTAAATGTCAAAAATGAAAAGTGTCACAATGCTTAATGTCAAAAATGAAAAGTGTCACAATGCTAAATGTCAAAAATGACAAATTTCAAGATGGTCAATGTCAAAGATGTCAAATGACAAATGTCACAATGCTAAATGTCAAAAATGACAAATTTCAAGATGGCAAATGTCAAAACTGACAAATGTCACAATGCTAAATGTCAAAAATGAAAAGTGTCACCATGAAAAATGTCAAAAATAACAAATTTCAAGATGGCAAATGTCAAAGATGTCATTTGACAAATGTCACAATGCTAAATGTCAAAACTGACAAATTTCAAAATGGCAAATGTCAAAGATGTCAAATGACAAATGTCACAATGCTAAATGTCAAAAATGAAAAGTGTCACCATGAAAAATGTCAAAAATGACAAATTTCAAGATGGCAAATGTCAAAGATGTCAAATGACAAATGTCACAATGCTAAATGTCAAAAATAATAAGTGTCACCATAAAAAATGTCAAAAATAACAAATTTCAAGATGGCAAATGTCAAAGATGTCAAATGACAAATGTCACAATGCTAAATGTCAAAAATGACAAATTTCAAGATGGCAAATATCAAAGATGTCAAATGACAAATGTCACAATGCTAAATGTCAAAAATGAAAAATTTGAAGATGGCAAATGTCAAAGATGTCAAATGACAAATGTCACAATGCTAAATGTCAAAAATGAAAAGTGTCACTATGAAAAATGTCAAAAATGACAAATTTCAAGATGGCAAATGTCAAAGATGTCAAATGACAAATGTCACAATGCTAAATGTCCAAAATGAAAAGTGTCACCATGAAAAATGTCAAAAATGACAAATTTCAAGATGGCAAATGTCAAAGATGTCAAATGACAAATGTCACAATGCTAAATGTCAAAAATGAAAAGTGTCAAAAATGACAAATTTCAAGATGGCAAATGTCTAAGATGTCAAATGACAAATGTCACAATGCTAAATGTCAAAAATGAAAAGTGTCACCATGAAAAATGTCAAAAATGACAAATTTCAAGATGGCAAATGTCAAAAATGTCAAATGACAAATGTCACAATGCTAAATGTCAAGAATGAAAAGTGTCACCATAAAAAATGTCAAAAATGACAAATTTCAAAATGGCAAATGTCAAAGATGTCAAATGACAAATGTCACAATGCTAAATGTCAAAAATGAAAAGTGTCACCATGAAAAATGTCAAAAATGACAAATTTCAAGATGGCAAATGTCAAAGATTTTGAATATGACAAATGTCACAATGCTAAATGTCAAAAATGAAAAGTGTCACCATGAAAAATGTCAAAAATGACAAATTTCAAGATGGCAAATGTCAAAGATGTCAAATGACAAATGTCACAATGCTAAATGTCAAAAATGAAAAGTGTCACCATGAAAAATGTCAAAAATGACAAATTTCAAGATGGCAAATATCAAAGATATCAAATGACAAATGTCACAATGCTAAATGTCAAAAATAACAAATTTCAAGATGGCAAATATCAAAGATGTCAAATAACAAATGTCACAATGCTAAATGTCACAAATGAAAAGTGTCACCATGAAAAATGTCAAAAATGACAAATTTCAAGATGGCAAATGTCAAAGATGTCAAATGACAAATGTCACAATGCTAAATGTCAAAAATGAAAAGTGTCACCATGAAAAATGTCAAAAATGACAAATTTCAAGATGGCAAATGTCAAAGATGACAAATGTCAAATGTCACAATGCTAAATGTCAAAAATGAAAAGTGTCACCATGAAAAATGTCAAAAATGACAAATTTCAAGATGGCAAATATCAAAGATGTCAAATGACAAATGTCACAAAGCTAAATGTCAAAAATGAAAAGTGTCACAATGCTAAATGTCAAAAATGAAAAGTGTCACAATGCTAAATGTCAAAAATGACAAATTTCAAGATGGCAAATGTCAAAGATGTCAAATGACAAATGTCACAATGCTAAATGTCAAAAATGACAAATTTCAAGATGGCAAATGTCAAAGATGTCAAATGACAAATGTCACAATGCTAAATGTCAAAAATGAAAAGTGTCACCATAAAAAATGTCAAAAATGACAAATTTCAAGATGGCAAATATCAAAGCTGTCAAATGACAAATGTCACAATGCTAAATGTCAAAAATGAAAAGTGTCACCATGAAAAATGTCAAAAATAACAAATTTCAAGATGGCAAATGTCAAAGATGTCAAATGACAAATGTCACAATGCTAAATGTCAAAAATGACAAATTTCAAGATGGCAAATGTCAAAGATGTCAAATGTCACAATGCTAAATGTCAAAAATGAAAAGTGTCACTATGAAAAATGTCAAAAATGACAAAATTCAAGATGGCAAATGTCAAAGATGTCAAATGTCAAATGTCACAATGCTAAATGTCAAAAATGAAAAGTGTCACCATGAAAAATGTCAAAAATGACAAATTTCAAGACGGCAAATGTCAAAGATGTCAAATGACAAATGTCACAATGCTAAATGTCCAAAATGAAAAGTGTCACCATGAAAAATGTCAAAAATGACAAATTTCAAGATGGCAAATGTCAAAGATGTAAAATGACAAATGTCACAATGCTAAATGTCAAAAATGAAAAGTGTCAAAAATGACAAAATTCAAGATGGCAAATGTCTAAGATGTCAAATGACAAATGTCACAATGCTAAATGTCAAAAATGAAAAGTGTCACCATGAAAAATGTCAAAAATGACAAATTTCAAGATGGCAAATGTCAAAAATGTCAAATGACAAATGTCACAATGCTAAATGTCAAGAATGAAAAGTGTCACCATGAAAAATGTCAAAAATGACAAATTTCAAGATGGCAAATGTCAAAGATGTCAAATGACAAATGTCACAATGTTAAATGTCAAAAATGAAAAGTGTCACCATGAAAAATGTCAAAAATGACAAATTTCAAGATGGCAAATGTCAAAGATTTTAAATTCGACAAATGTCACAATGCTAAGTGTCAAAAATGAAAAGTGTCACCATGAAAAATGTCAAAAATGACAAATTTCAAGATGGCAAATGTCAAAGATGTCAAATGACAAATGTCACAATGCTAAATGTCAAAAATGAAAAGTGTCACCATGAAAAATGTCAAAATGACAAATTTCAAGATGGCAAATATCAAAGATGTCAAATGACAAATGTCACAATGCTAAATGTCAAAAATGACAAATTTCAAGATTGCAAATGTCAAAGATGTCAAATGACAAATGTCACAATGCTAAATGTCAAAAATGAAAAGTGTCACCATGAAAAATGTCAAAAATGACAAATTTCAAGATGTCAAATGTCAAAGATGTCAAATGACAAATGTCACAATGCTAAATGTCAAAAATGAAAAGTGTCACCATGAAAAATGTCAAAAATGACAAATTTCAAGATGGCAAATGTCAAAGATGTCAAATGACAAATGTCACAATGCTAAATGTCAAAAATGAAAATTGTCACCATGAAAAATGTCAAAAATGACAAATTTCAAGATGGCAAATGTCAAAGATGTCAAATGACAAATGTCACAATGCTAAATGTCAAAAATGAAAAGTGTCACCATGAAAAATGTCAAAAATGACAAATTTCAAGATGGCAAATATCAAAGATATCAAATGACAAATGTCACAATGCTAAATGTCAAAAATAACAAATTTCAAGATGGCAAATATCAAAGATGTCAAATAACAAATGTCACAATGCTAAATGTCAAAAATGAAAAGTGTCACCATGAAAAATGTCAAAAATGACAAATTTCAAGATGGCAAATGTCAAAGATGTCAAATGACAAATGTCACAATGCTAAATGTCAAAAATGAAAAGTGTCACCATGAAAAATGTCAAAAATGACAAATTTCAAGATGGCAAATGTCAAAGATGACAAATGTCAAATGTCACAATGCTAAATGTCAAAAATGAAAAGTGTCACCATGAAAAATGTCAAAAATGACAAATTTCAAGATGGCAAATATCAAAGATGTCAAATGACAAATGTCACAAAGCTAAATGTCAAAAATGAAAAGTGTCACAATGCTAAATGTCAAAAATGAAAAGTGTCACAATGCTAAATGTCAAAAATGACAAATTTCAAGATGGCAAATGTCAAAGATGTCAAATGACAAATGTCACAATGCTAAATGTCAAAAATGACAAATTTCAAGATGGCAAATGTCAAAGATGTCAAATGACAAATGTCACAATGCTAAATGTCAAAAATGAAAAGTGTCACCATAAAAAATGTCAAAAATGACAAATTTCAAGATGGCAAATATCAAAGCTGTCAAATGACAAATGTCACAATGCTAAATGTCAAAAATGAAAAGTGTCACCATGAAAAATGTCAAAAATAACAAATTTCAAGATGGCAAATGTCAAAGATGTCAAATGACAAATGTCACAATGCTAAATGTCAAAAATGACAAATTTCAAGATGGCAAATGTCAAAGATGTCAAATGTCACAATGCTAAATGTCAAAAATGAAAAGTGTCACTATGAAAAATGTCAAAAATGACAAAATTCAAGATGGCAAATGTCAAAGATGTCAAATGTCAAATGTCACAATGCTAAATGTCAAAAATGAAAAGTGTCACCATGAAAAATGTCAAAAATGACAAATTTCAAGACGGCAAATGTCAAAGATGTCAAATGACAAATGTCACAATGCTAAATGTCCAAAATGAAAAGTGTCACCATGAAAAATGTCAAAAATGACAAATTTCAAGATGGCAAATGTCAAAGATGTAAAATGACAAATGTCACAATGCTAAATGTCAAAAATGAAAAGTGTCAAAAATGACAAAATTCAAGATGGCAAATGTCTAAGATGTCAAATGACAAATGTCACAATGCTAAATGTCAAAAATGAAAAGTGTCACCATGAAAAATGTCAAAAATGACAAATTTCAAGATGGCAAATGTCAAAAATGTCAAATGACAAATGTCACAATGCTAAATGTCAAGAATGAAAAGTGTCACCATGAAAAATGTCAAAAATGACAAATTTCAAGATGGCAAATGTCAAAGATGTCAAATGACAAATGTCACAATGTTAAATGTCAAAAATGAAAAGTGTCACCATGAAAAATGTCAAAAATGACAAATTTCAAGATGGCAAATGTCAAAGATTTTAAATTCGACAAATGTCACAATGCTAAGTGTCAAAAATGAAAAGTGTCACCATGAAAAATGTCAAAAATGACAAATTTCAAGATGGCAAATGTCAAAGATGTCAAATGACAAATGTCACAATGCTAAATGTCAAAAATGAAAAGTGTCACCATGAAAAATGTCAAAATGACAAATTTCAAGATGGCAAATATCAAAGATGTCAAATGACAAATGTCACAATGCTAAATGTCAAAAATGACAAATTTCAAGATTGCAAATGTCAAAGATGTCAAATGACAAATGTCACAATGCTAAATGTCAAAAATGAAAAGTGTCACCATGAAAAATGTCAAAAATGACAAATTTCAAGATGTCAAATGTCAAAGATGTCAAATGACAAATGTCACAATGCTAAATGTCAAAAATGAAAAGTGTCACCATGAAAAATGTCAAAAATGACAAATTTCAAGATGGCAAATGTCAAAGATGTCAAATGACAAATGTCACAATGCTAAATGTCAAAAATGAAAATTGTCACCATGAAAAATGTCAAAAATGACAAATTTCAAGATGGCAAATGTCAAAGATGTCAAATGACAAATGTCACAATGCTAAATGTCAAAAATGAAAAGTGTCAAAAATGACAAATTTCAAGATGGCAAATGTCTAAGATGTCAAATGACAAATGTTACAATGCTAAATGTCAAAAATGAAAAGTGTCACCATGAAAAATGTCAAAAATAACAAATTTCAAGATGGCAAATGTCAAAGATGTCAAATGACAAATGTCACAATGCTAAATGTCAAAAATGAAAAGTGTCAAAAATGACAAATTTCAAGATGGCAAATGTCTAAGATGTCAAATGACAAATGTTACAATGCTAAATGTCAAAAATGAAAAGTGTCACCATGAAAAATGTCAAAAATAACAAATTTCAAGATGGCAAATGTCAAAGATGTCAAATGACAAATGTCACAATGCTAAATGTCAAAAATGAAAAGTGTCACCATGAAAAATGTCAAAAATGACAAATTTCAAGATGGCAAATGTCAAAGATGTCAAATGACAAATGTCACAATGCTAAATGTCAAAAATAAAAAGTGTCACCATGAAAAATGTCAAAAATAACAAATTTTAAGATGGCAAATGTCAAAGATGTCAAATGACAAATGTCACAATGCTAAATGTCAAAAATGAAAAGTGTCACCATGAAAAATGTCAAAAATGACAAATTTCAAGATGACAAATGTCAAAACTGACAAATGTCACAATGCTAAATGTCAAAAATGAAAAGTGTCACCATGAAAAATGTCAAAAATGACAAATTTCAAGATGGCAAATGTCAAAGATGTCAAATGACAAATGTCACAATGCTAAATGTCAAAAATGAAAAGTTTCACCATGAAAAATGTCAAAAATGACAAATTTCAAGATGGCAAATGTCAAAACTGACAAATGTCACAATGCTAAATGTCAAAAATGATAAGTGTCACCATGAAAAATGTCAAAAATGACAAATTTCAAGATGGCAAATGTCCAAGATGTCAAATGTCACAATGCTAAATGTTAAAAATAAAAAGTGTCACCATGAAAAATGTCAAAAATGACAAATTTCAAGATGGCAAATGTCAAAGATGTCAAATGACAAATGTCACAATGCTAAATGTCAAAAATAAAAAGTGTCAAAAATGACAAATTTCAAGATGGCAAATCTCAAAGATGTCAAATGACAAATGTCACAATGCTAAATGTCAAAAATGAAAAGTGTCACCATGAAAAATGTCAAAAATGACAAATTTCAAGATGGCAAATGTAAAAACTGACAAATGTCACAATGCTGAATGTCAAAAATGAAAAGTGTAACCATGAAAAATGTCAAAAATAACAAATTTTAAGATGGCAAATGTCAAAGATGTCAAATGACAAATGTCACAATGCTAAATGTCAAAAATGAAAAGTGTCAGCATGAAAAATGTCAAAAATGACAAATTTCAAGATGACAAATGTCAAAACTGACAAATGTCACAATGCTAAATGTCAAAAATGAAAAGTGTCACCATGAAAAATGTCAAAAATGACAAATTTCAAGATGGCAAATGTCAAAGATGTCAAATGACAAATGTCACAATGCTAAATGTCAAAAATGAAAAGTTTCACCATGAAAAATGTCAAAAATGACAAATTTCAAGATGGCAAATGTCAAAACTGACAAATGTCACAATGCTAAATGTCAAAAATGATAAGTGTCACCATGAAAAATGTCAAAAATGACAAATTTCAAGATGGCAAATGTCAAAGATGTCAAATGACAAATGTCACAATGCTAAATGTCAAAAATAAAAAGTGTCAAAAATGACAAATTTCAAGATGGCAAATGTCAAAGATGTCAAATGACAAATGTCACAATGCTAAATGTCAAAAATGAAAAGTGTCACCATGAAAAATGTCAAAAATGACAAATTTCAAGATGGCAAATGTAAAAACTGACAAATGTCACAATGCTAAATGTCAAAAATGAAAAGTGTCACCATGAAAAATGTCAAAAATAACAAATTTCAAGATGGCAAATGTCAAAGATGTCAAATGACAAATGTCACAATGCTAAATGTCAAAAATGACAAATTTCAAGATGGCAAATGTCAAAGATGTCAAATGACAAATGTCACAATGCTAAATGTCAAAAATAAAAAGTGTCACCATGAAAAATGTCAAAAATGACAAATTTCAAGATGGCAAATGTCAAAGATGTCAAATGACAAATGTCACAATGCTAAATGTCAAAAATGAAAAGTGTCACCATGAAAAATGTCAAAAATGACAAATTTTAAGATGGCAAATGTCAAAACTGACAAATGTCACAATGCTAAATGTCAAAAATGATAAGTGTCACCATGAAAAATGTCAAAAATAACAAATTTCAAGATGGCAAATGTCCAAGATGTCAAATGACAAATGTCACAATGCTAAATGTCAAAAATGAAAAGTGTCACCATGAAAAATGTCAAAAATGACAAATTTCAAGATGGCAAATGTCAAAGATGTCAAATGACAAATGTCACAATGCTAAATGTCAAAAATGACAAATTTCAAGATGGCAAATGTCAAAGATGTCAAATGACAAATGTCACAATGCTAAATGTCAAAAATGACAAATTTCAAGATGGCAAATGTCAAAGATGTCAAATGACAAATGTCACAATGCTAAATGTCAAAAATGACAAATTTCAAGATGGCAAATGTCAAAGATGTCAAATGACAAATGTCACAATGCTAAATGTCAAAAATGTCAAATTTTAAGATTGCAAATGTCAAAGATGTCAAATGACAAATGTCACAATGCTAAATGTCAAAAATGAAAAGTGTCACCATAAAAAATGTCAAAAATGACAAATTTCAAGATGGCAAATGTCAAAACTGACAAATGTCACAATGCTAAATGTCAAAAATAATAAGTGTCACCATGAAAAATGTCAAAAATGACAAATTTCAAGATGGCAAATGTCCAAGATGTCAAATGACAAATGTCACAATGCTAAATGTCAAAAATGAAAAGTGTTTCAAGATGGCAAATGTCAAAGATGTCAAATGACAAATGTCACAATGCTAAATAACAAAAATGACAAATTTCAAGATGTCAAATGTCAAAGATATCAAATGACAAATGTCACAATGCTAAATGTCAAAAATGAAAAGTGTTACCATGAAAAATGTCAAAAATGACAAATTTCAAGATGGCAAATGTCAAAGGTGTCAAATGACAAATGTCACAATGCTAAATGTCAAAAATGAAAAGTGTCACCATGAAAAATGTCAAAAATGACAAAATTCAAGATGGCAAATGTCAAAGATGTCAAATGACAAATGTCACAATGCTAAATGTCAAAAATAAAAACTGTCACCATGAAAAATGTCAAAAATGACAAATTTCAAGATGGCAAATGTCAAAACTGACAAATGTCACAATGCTAAATGTCAAAAATGAATAGTGTCATAATGAAAAATGTCAAAAATAACAAATTTCAAGATGGCAAATGTCAAAGATGTCAAATGACAAATGTCACAATGCTAAATGTCAAAAATGACAAATTTCAAGATGGCAAATGTCAAAGATATCAAATAACAGATGTCACAATGCTAAATGTCAAAAATGACAAATTTCAAGGTGGCAAATGTCAAAACTGACAAATGTCACAATGCTAAATGTCAAAAATGAAAAGTGTCACCATGAAAAATGTCAAAAATAACAAATTTCAAGATGGCAAATGTCAAAGATGTCAAATGACAAATATCACAATGCTAAATGTCAAAAATGACAAATTTGAAGATGGCAAATGTCAAAGATGTCAAATGACAAATGTCACAATGCTAAATGTCAAAAATGAATAGTGTCACCATAAAAAATGTCAAAAATGACAAATTTTAAGATGGCAAATGTCAAAACTGACAAATGTCACAATGCTGAATGTCAAAAATGAAAAGTGTCACCATGAAAAATGTCAAAAATAACAAATTTTAAGATGGCAAATGTCAAAGATGTCAAATGACAAATGTCACAATGCTAAATGCCAAAAATGACAAATTTCAAGATGGCAAATGTCTAAGATGTCAAATGACAAATGTCACAATGCTAAATGTCAAAAATGAAAAGTGTCACCATGAAAAATGTCAAAAATGACAAATTTCAAGATGACAAATGTCAAGGATGTCAAATGACAAATGTCACAATGCTAAATGTCAAAAATTAAAAGTGTCACCATAAAAAATGACAAATTTCAAGATGGCAAATGTCTAAGATGTCAAATGACAAATGTCACAATGCTAAATGTCAAAAATGAAAAGTGTCACCATGAAAAATGTCAAAAATGACAAATTTCAAGATGGCATATGTCAAAGATGTCAAATGACAAATGTCACAATGCTAAATGTCAAAAATGAAAAGTGTCACCATGAAAAATGTCAAAAATGACAAATTTCAAGATGGCAAATGTCAAAGATGTCAAATGACAAATGTCACAATGCTAAATGTCAAAAATGAAAATTGTCACCATGAAAAATGTCAAAAATGACAAATTTCAAGATGGCAAATGTCAAAGATGTCAAATGACAAATGTCACAATGCTAAATGTCAAAAATGAAAACTGTCAAAAATGACAAATTTCAAGATGGCAAATGTCTAAGATGTCAAATGACAAATGTCACAATGCTAAATGTCAAAAATGAAAAGTGTCACCATGAAAAATATCAAAAATGACAAATTTCAAGATGGCAAATGTCAAATGACAAATGTCACAATGCTAAATGTCAAAAATGAAAAGTGTCACCATGAAAATTGTCAAAAATGACAAATTTCAAGATGGCAAATGTCAAAGATGTCAAATGACAAATGTCCCAATGCTAAATGTCAAAAATGAAAAGTGTCACCATGAAAAATGTCAAAAATGACAAATTTCAAA
This sequence comes from Altica lythri, assembly GCA_964028335.1. Taxonomy (NCBI): domain Eukaryota; kingdom Metazoa; phylum Arthropoda; class Insecta; order Coleoptera; family Chrysomelidae; genus Altica; species Altica lythri. The sequence continues at coordinate 40,135,503 of OZ034800.1, read as the reverse complement.
ATGGCAAATGTTAAAACTGACTAATGTCACAATGCTAAATGTCAAAAATAAAAAGTGTCACCATGAAAAATGTCAAAAATGACAAATTTCAAAATGGCAAATGTCAAAGATGTCAAATGACAAATGTCACAATGCTAAATGTCAAAAATGAAAAGTGTCACCATGAAAAGTGTCAAAAATGACAAATTTCAAGATGGCAAATGTCTAAGATGTCAAATAACAAATGTCACAATGCTAAATGTCAAAAATGAAAAGTGTCACCATGAAAAATGTCAAAAATGACAAATTTCAAGATGGCAAATATCAAAGATGTCAAATGACAAATGTCACAATGCTAAATGTCAAAAATGAAAAGTGTCACCATGAAAAATGTCAAAAATGACAAATTTCAAGATGACATATGTCAAAGATGTCAAATGACAAATGTCACAATGCTAATTGTCAAAAATGAAAAGTGTTACCATGAAAAATGTCAAAAATGACAAATTTCTAGATGGCAAATGTCAAAGATGTCAAATGACAAATGTCACAATGCTAAATGTCAAAAATGAAAAGTGTCACCATAAAAAATGTCAAAAATGACAAATTTCAAGATGGCAAATGTCAAAGATGTCAAATGACAAATGTCACAATGCTAAATGCCAAAAATGAAAAGTGCCACAATGCTAAATGTTAAAAATGAAAAGTGTCACAATGCTAAATGTCAAAAATGACAAATTTCAAGATGGCAAATGTCAAAGATGTCAAATGACAAATGTCACAATGCTAAATGTCAAAAATGACAAATTTCAAGATGGCAAATGTCAAAGATGTCACAATGCTAAATGTCAAAAATGAAAAGTGTCACAATGAAAAATGTCAAAAATGACAAATTTCAAGATGGCAAATGTCAAAACTGACAAATGTCACAATGCTAAATGTCAAAAATAAAAAGTGTCACCATGAAAAATGTCAAAAATAACAAATTTCAAGATGGCAAATGTCAAAGATGTCAAATGACAAATGTCACAATGCTAAATGTCAAAGATGTCAAATGACAAATGTCACAATGCTAAATGTCAAAAATGAAAAGTGTCACCATGAAAAATGTCAAAAATGACAAATTTCAACATGGCAAATGTCAAAGATGTCAAATGACAAATGTCACAATGCTAAATGTCAAAAATGAAAAGTGTCACCATGAAAAATGTCAAAAATGACAAATTTCAAGATGGCAAATGTCAAAGATGTCAAATGACAAATGTCACAATGCTAAATGTCAAAAATGAAAAGTGTCACCATGAAAAATGTCAAAAATGACAAATTTCAAGATGGCAAATTTCAAAACTGACAAATGTCACAATGTCAAAAATGAAAAGTGTCACCATGAAAAATGTCAAAAATGACAAATTTCAAGATGGCAAATGTTAAAGATGTCAAATGACAAATGTCACAATGCTAAATGTCAAAAATGAAAAGTGTCACCATAAAAAATGTCAAAAATGACAAATTTCAAGATGGCAAATGTCAAAGATGTCAAATGACAAATGTCACAATGCTAAATGTCAAAAATGAAAAGTGTTACCATGAAAAATGTCAAAAATGACAAATTACAAGATGGCAAATGTCAAAGATGTCAAATGACAAATGTCACAATGCTAAATGTCAAAAATGAAAAGTGTCAAAAATGACAAATTTCAAGATGGCAAATGTCTAAGATGTCAAATGACAAATGTCACAATGCTAAATGGTAAAAATGAAAAGTGTCACCATGAAAAATGTCAAAAATGACAAATTTCAAGATGGCAAATGTCAAAGATGTCAAATGACAAATGTCACAATGCTAAATGTCAAAAATGAAAAGTGTCACCATGAAAAATGTCAAAAATGACAAATTTCAAGATGGCAAATGTCAAAGATGTCAAATGACAAATGTCACAATGCTTAATGTCAAAAATGAAAAGTGTCACCATGAAAAATGTCAAAAATGACAAATGTCACAATGCTAAATGTCAAAAATGACAAATTTCAATATGGCAAATGTCAAAGATGTCAAATGACAAATGTCACAATGCTAAATGTCAAAAATGAAAAGTGTCACCATAAAAAATGTCAAAAATGACAAATTTCAAGATGGCAAATGTCAAAGATGTCAAATGACAAATGTCACAATGCTAAATGTCAAAAATGAAAAGTGTCACCATGAAAAATGTCAAAAATGACAAATTTCAAGATGGCAAATGTCAAAGATGTTAAATGACAAATGTCACAATGCTAAATGTCAAAAATGAAAAGTGTCACCACGAAAAATGTCAAAAATGACAAATTTCAAAATGGCAAATGTCAAAGATGTCAAATGACAAATGTCACAATGCTAAATGTCAAAAATGAAGAGTGTCAGCATGAAAAGTGTCAAAAATGACAAATTTCAAGATGGCAAATGTCTAAGATGTCAAATGACAAATGTCACAATGCTAAATGTCAAAAATGAAAAGTCTCACCATGAAAAATGTCAAAAATGACAAATTTCAAGATGGCAAATGTCAAAGATGTCAAATGACAAATGTCACAATGCTAAATGTCAAAAATGAAAAGTGTCACCATGAAAAATGTCAAAAATGACAAATTTCAAGATGGCAAATGTCAAAGATGTCAAATGACAAATGTCACAATGCTAATTGTCAAAAATGAAAAGTGTCACCATGAAAAATGTCAAAAATGACAAATTTCTAGATGGCAAATGTCAAAGATGTCAAATGACAAATGTCACAATGCTAAATGTCAAAAATGAAAAGTGTCACCATAAAAAATGTCAAAAATGACAAATTTCAAGATGGCAAATGTCAAAGATGTCAAATGACAAATGTCACAATGCTAAATGTCAAAAATGAAAAGTGCCACAATGCTAAATGTCACAAATGAAAAGTGTCACAATGCTAAATGTCAAAAAGGACAAATTTCAAGATGGCAAATGTCAAAGATGTCAAATGACAAATGTCACAATGCTAAATGTCAAAAATGACAAATTTCAAGATGGCAAATGTCAAAGATGTCAAATGATAAATGTCACAATGCTAAATGTCAAAAATGAAAAGTGTCACCATGAAAAATGTCAAAAATGACAAATTTCAAGATGGCAAATGTCAAAACTGACAAATGTCACAATGCTAAATGTCAAAAATAAAAAGTGTCACCATGAAAAATGTCAAAAATAACAAATTTCAAGATGGCAAATGTCAAAGATGTCAAATGACAAATGTCACAATGCTAAATGTCAAAACTGACAAATTTCAAGATGGCAAACGTCAAAGATGTCAAATGACAAATGTCACAATGCTAAATGTCAAAAATGAAAAGTGTCACCATGAAAAATGTCAAAAATGACAAATTTCAAGATGGCAAATGTCAAAGATGTCAAATGACAAATGTCACAATGCTAAATGTCAAGAATGAAAAGTGTCACCATGAAAAATGTCAAAAATGACAAATTTCAAGATGGCAAATGTCAAAGATGTCAAATGACAAATGTCACAATGCCAAATGTCAAAAATGAAAAGTGTCACCATGAAAAATGTCAAAAATGACAAATTTCAAGATGGCAAATTTCAAAACTGACAAATGTCACAATGTCAAAAATGAAAAGTGTCACCATGAAAAATGTCAAAAATGACAAATTTCAAGATGGCAAATGTCAAAGATGTCAAATGACAAATGTCACAATGCTAAATGTCAAAAATGAAAAGTGTCATCATAAAAAATGTCAAAAATGACAAATTTCAAGATGGCAAATGTCAAAGATGTCAAATGACAAATGTCACAATGCTAAATGTCAAAAATGAAAAGTGTCACCATGAAAAATGTCAAAAATGACAAATTTCAAGATGGCAAATGTCAAAGATGTCAAATGACAAATGTCACAATGCTAAATGTCAAAAATGAAATGTGTCAAAAATGACAAATTTCAAGATGGCAAATGTCTAAGATGTCAAATGACAAATGTCACAATGCTAAATGGTAAAAATGAAAAGTGTCACCATGAAAAATGTCAAAAATGACAAATTTCAAGATGGCAAATGTCAAAGATGTCAAATGACAAATGTCACAATGCTAAATGTCAAAAATGAAAAGTGTCACCATGAAAAATGTCAAAAATGACAAATTTCAAGATGGCAAATGTCAAATGACAAATGTCACAATGCTTAATGTCAAAAATGAAAAGTGTCACCATGAAAAATGTCAAAAATGACAAATTTCAAGATGGCAAATGTCAAAGATGTCAAATGACAAATGTCACAATGCTAAATGTCAAAAATGACAAATTTCAAGATGGCAAATATCAAAGATGTCAAATGACAAATGTCACAATGCTAAATGTCAAAAATGAAAAGTGTCACCATAAAAAATGTCAAAAATGACAAATTTCAAGATGGCAAATGTCAAAGATGTCAAATGACAAATGTCACAATGCTAAATGTCAAAAATGAAAAGTGTCACCATGAAAAATGTCAAAAATGACAAATTTCAAGATGGCAAATGTCAAAGATGTTAAATGACAAATGTCACAATGCTAAATGTCAAAAATGAAAAGTGTCACCATGAAAAATGTCAAAAATGACAAATTTCAAGATGGCAAATGTCAAAACTGACTAATGTCACAATGCTAAATGTCAAAAATGAAAAGTGTCACCATGAAAAATGTCAAAAATGACAAATTTCAAAATGGCAAATGTCAAAGATGTCAAATGACAAATGTCACAATGCTAAATGTCAAAAATGAAAAGTGTCACCATGAAAAGTGTCAAAAATGACAAATTTCAAGATGGCAAATGTCAAAGATGTCAAATGACAAATGTCACAATGCTAAATGTCAAAAATGAAAAGTGTCACCATGAAAAATGTCAAAAATGACAAATTTCAAGATGGCAAATGTCAAAGATGTCAAATGACAAATGTCACAATGCTAAATGTCAAAAATGAAAAGTGTCACCCTGAAAAATGTCAAAAATGACAAATTTCAAGATGGCAAATGTCAAAGATGTCAAATGACAAATGTCACAATGCTAAATGTCAAAAATGAAAAGTGTCACCATGAAAAATGTCAAAAATGACAAATTTCAAGACGGCAAATGTCAAAGATGTCAAATGACAAATGTCACCATGCTAAATGTCAAAAATGAAAGGTGTCACCATGAAAAATGTCAAAAATGACAAATTTCAAGATGGCAAATGTCAAAAATGTCAAATGCCAAATGTCACAATGCTAAATGTCAAAAATGACAAATTTCAAGATGGCAAATGTCAAAGATGTCAAATGACAAATGTCACAATGCTAAATGTCAAAAATGAAAAGTGTCACCATGAAAAATGTCAAAAATGACAAATTTTAAGATGGCAAATGTCAAAGATGTCAAATGACAAATGTCACAATGCTAAATGTCAAAAATGCAAAATTTCAAGATGGCAAATGTCAAAGATGTCAAATGACAAATGTTACAATGCTAAATGTCAAAAATGAAAAGTGTCACTACGAAAAATGTCAAAAATAACAAATTTCAAGATGGCCCATGTCAAAACTGACAAATGTCACAATGCTAAATGTCAAAAATGAAAAGTGTTACCATGAAAAATGTCAAAAATGACAAATTTCAAGATGGCAAATGTCAAACATGTCAAATGACAAATGTCACAATGCTAAATGTCATAAATGAAAAGTGTCACCATGAAAAATGTCAAAAATAACAAATTTCAAGATGGCAAATGTAAAAGATGTCAAACGACAAATGTCACAATGCTAAATGTCAAAAATGAAAAGTTTCAGCATAAAAAATGTCAAAAATGACAAATTTCAAGATGGCAAATGTCAAAGATGTCAAATGACAAATGTCACAATGCTAAATGTCAAAAATGAAAAGTGTCACCATGAAAAATGACCAATTTCAAGATGGCAAATATCAAAGATGTCAAATGACAAATGTCACAATGCTAAATGTCAAAAATGAAAAGTGTCACCATGAAAAATATCAAAAATAACAAATTTCAAGATGGCAAATGTCAAAGATGTCAAATGACAAATGTCACAATGCTAAATGTCAAAAATGAAAAGTGTCACCATGAAAAATGTCAAAAATGACAAATTTCAAGATGGCAAATGTCAAAGATGTCAAATGACAAATGTCACAATGCTAAATGTCAAAAATGAAAAGTGTCACCATGAAAAATGTCAAAAATAACAAATTTCAAGATGGCAAATGTCAGAGATGTCAAATGACAAATGTCACAATGCTAAATGTCAAAAATGAAAAGTGTCACCATAAAAAATGTCAAAAATGACAAATTTCAAGATGGCAAATATCAAAGATGTTAAATGACAAATGTCACAATGCTAAATGTCAAAAATGAAAAGTGTCACTACGAAAAATGTCAAAAATAACAAATTTCAAGATGGCAAATGTCAAAGATGTCAAATGACAAATGTCACAATGCTAAATGTCAAAAATGAAAAGTGTCACCATGAAAAATGTCAAAAATAACAAATTTCAAGATGGCAAATGTCAAAGATGTCAAATGACAAATGTCACAATGCTAAATGTCAAAAATGACAAATTTCAAGATGGCAAATGTCAAAGATGTCAAATGACAAATGTCACAATGCTAAATGTCAAAAATGAAAAGTGTCACCATAAAAAATGTCAAAAATGACAAATTTCAAGATGGCAAATATCAAAACTGACAATGTCACAATGCTAAATGTCAAAAATGAAAAGTGTCACCATGAAAAATGTCAAAAATGACAAATTTTAAGATGGCAAATGTCAAAGATGTCAAATGACAAATGTCACAATGCTAAATGTCACAAATGAAAAGTGTCACCATGAAAAATGTCAAAAATAACAAATTTCAAGATGGCAAATGTCAAAGATGTCAAATGACAAATGTCACAATGCTAAATGTCAAAAATGAAAAGTGTCACCATGAAAAATGTCAAAAATGACAAATTTCAAGATGGCAAATGTTAAAGAAGTCAAATGACAAATGTCACAATGCTAAATGTCAAAAATGAAAAGTGTCACCATGAAAAATGTCAAAAATGACAAATTTCAATATGCAAATGACAAATGTCACAATGCTAAATGTCAAAAATGAAAAGTGTCACTATAAAAAATGTCAAAAATGACAAATTTCAAGATGGCAAATGTCAAAACTGACAAATGTCACAATGCTAAATGTCAAAAATGATAAGTGTCACCATGAAAAATGTCAAAAATGACAAATTTGAAGATGGCAAATGTCCAAGATGTCAAATGACAAATGTCACAATGCTAAATGTCAAAAATGACAAATTTCAAGATGGCAAATGTCAAAGATGTCAAATGACAAATGTCACAATGCTAAATGTCAAAAAAGAAAAGTGTCACCATGAAAAATGTCAAAAATGACAAATTTCAAGATGGCAAATGTCAAAGATGTCAAATGACAAATGTCACAATGCTAAATGTCAAAAATGTAAAGTGTCACCATGAAAAATGTCAAAAATGACAAATTTCTAGATGGCAAATGTCAAAGATGTCAAATGACAAATGTCACAATGCTAAATGTCTAAAATGAAAAGTGTCACCATGAAAAATGTCAAAAATCACAAATTTCAAGATGGCAAATGTCAAAGATGTCAAATGACATGTCACAATGCTAAATGTCAAAAATGAAAAGTGCCACAATGCTAAATGTCAAAAATGAAAAGTGTCACAATGCTAAATGTCAAAAATGACAAATTTCAAGATGGCAAATGTCAAAAATGACAAATTTCAAGATGGCAAATGTCAAAGATGTCAAATGACAAATGTCACAATGCTAAATATCAAAAATGACAAATTTCAAGATGGCAAATGTCAAAGATGTCAAATGATAAATGTCACAATGCTTAATGTCAAAAATGAAAAGTGTCACCATGAAAAATGTCAAAAATGACAAATTTCAAAATGGCAAATGTCAAAACTGACAAATGTCACAATGCTAAATGTCAAAAATGAAAAGTGTCACCATGAAAAATGTCAAAAATAACAAATTTCAAGATGGCAAATGTCAAAGATGTCAAATGACACATGTCACAATGCTAAATGTCAAAACTGACAAATTTCAAGATGGCAAATGTCAAAGATGTCAAATGACAAATGTCACAATGCTAAATGTCAAAAATGAAAAGTGTCACCATGAAAAATGTCAAAAATGACAAATTTCAAGATGGCAAATGTCAAAGATGTCAAATGACAAATGTCACAATGCTAAATGTCAAAAATGAAAAGTGTCACCATGAAAAATGTCAAAAATGACAAATTTCAAGATGGCAAATGTCAAAGATGTCAAATGACAAATGTCACAATGCTAAATGTCAAAAATGAAAAGTGTCACCACGAAAAATGTCAAAAATGACAAATTTCAAGATGGCAAATGTCAAAACTGACAAATGTCACAATGCTAAATGTCAAAAATGAAAAGTGTCACCATGAAAAATGTCAAAAATAACAAATTTTAAGATGGCAAATGTCAAAGATGTCAAATGACAAATGTCACAATGCTAAATGTCAAAACTGACAAATTTCAAGATGGCAAATGTCAAAGATGTCAAATGACAAATGTCACAATGCTAAATGTCAAAAATGAAAAGTGTCACCATGAAAAATGACAAATTTCAAGATGGCAAATGTCAAAGATGTCAAATGACAAATGTCACAATGATAAATGTCAAAAATGAAAAGTGTCACCATGAAAAATGTTAAAAATGACAAATTTCAAGATGGCAAATTTCAAAGATGTCAAATGACAAATGTCACAATGCTAAATGTCAAAAATGAAAAGTGTCACCATAAAAAATGTCAAAAATGACAAATTTCAAGATGGCAAATGTCAAAGATGTCAAATGACAAATGTCACAATGCTAAATGTCAAAAATGAAAAGTGTCACCATGAAAAATGTCAAAAATGACAAATTTCAAGATGGCAAATGTCAAAGATGTCAAATGACAAATGTCACAATGCTAAATGTCAAAAATGAAAAGTGTCAAAAATGACAAACTTCAAGATGGCAAATGTCTAAGATGTCAAATGACAAATGTCACAATGCTAAATGGTAAAAATGAAAAGTGTCACCATGAAAAATGTCAAAAATGACAAATTTCAAGATGGCAGATGTCAAAGATGTCAAATGACAAATGTTACAATGCTAAATGTCAAAAATGAAAATTTTCACCATGAAAAATGTCAAAAATGACAAATTTCAAGATGGCAAATGTCAAAGATGTCAAATGACAAATGTCACAATGCTAAATGTCAAAAATGAAAAGTGTCACCATGAAAAATGTCAAATATGACAAATTTCAAGATGGCAAATGTCAAAGATGTCAAATGACAAATGTCACAATGCTAAATGTCAAAAATGACAAATTTCAAGATGGCAAATATCAAAGATGTCAAATGACAAATGTCACAATGCCAAATGTCAAAAATGAAAAGTGTCACCATGAAAAATGTCAAAAATGACAAATTTCAAGATGGCAAATGTCAAAGATGTCAAATGACAAATGTCACAATGCTAAATGTCAAAAATAAAAAGTGTCACCATGAAAAATTTCAAAAATGACAAATTTCAAGATGGCAAATATCAAAGATGTCAAATGACAAATGTCACAATGCTAAATGTCAAAAATGAAAAGTGTCACCATGAAAAATGTCAAAAATGACAAATTTCAAGATGGCAAATGTCAAAACTGACTAATGTCACAATGCTAAATGTCAAAAATGAAAAGTGTCACCATGAAAAATGTCAAAAATGACAAATTTCAAGATGGCAAATGTCAAAGATGTCAAATGACAAATGTCACAATGCTAAATGTCAAAAATAAAAACTGTCACCATGAAAAATGTCAAAAATGACAAATTTCAAGATGGCAAATGTCAAAACTGACAAATGTCAAAATGCTAAATGTCAAAAATGAAAAGTGTCATAATGAAAAATGTCAAAAATAACAAATTTCAAGATGGCAAATGTCAAAGATGTCAAATGACAAAGATGTCAAATGACAAATGTCACAATGCTAAATGTCAAAAATAAAAACTGTCACCATGAAAAATGTCAAAAATGACAAATTTCAAGATGGCAAATGTCAAAACTGACAAATGTCACAATGCTAAATGTCAAAAATGAAAAGTGTCATAATGAAAAATGTCAAAAATAACAAATTTCAAGATGGCAAATGTCTAAGATGTCAAATGACAAATGTCACAATGCTAAATGTCAAAAATGAAAAGTGTCACCATGAAAAATGTCAAAAATGACAAATTTCAAGATAGCAAATATCAAAACTGACAAATGTCACAATGCTAAATGTCAAAAATCAAAAGTGTCACCATGAAAAATTTCAAAAATGACAAATTTCACGATGGCAAATGTCATTATGAAAAATGTCAAAAATGACAAATTTCAAGATGGCAAATGTCAAAACTGACAAATGTCACAATGCTAAATGTCAAAAATAAAAAGTGTCACCATGAAAAATGTCAAAAATGACAAATTTCAAGATGGCAAATGTCAAAGATGTCAAATGACAAATGTCACAATGCTAAATGTCAAAAATAAAAACTGTCACCATGAAAAATGTCAAAAATGACAAATTTCAAGATGGCAAATGTCAAAACTGACAAATGTCACAATGCTAAATGTCAAAAATGAAAAGTGTCATAATGAAAAATGTCAAAAATAACAAATTTCAAGATGGCAAATGTCTAAGATGTCAAATGACAAATGTCACAATGCTAAATGTTAAAAATGAAAAGTGTCATAATGAAAAATGTCAAAAATAACAAATTTCAAGATGGCAAATGTCAAAGATGTCAAATGACAAATGTCACAATGCTAAATGTCAAAAATAAAAAGTGTCACCATGAAAAATGTCGAAAATAACAAATTTCAAGATGGCAAATGTCAAAGATGTCAAATGACAAATGTCACAATGCTAAATGTCAAAAATGACAAATTTTAAGATAGCAAATGTCAAAGATATCAAATAACAAATGTCACAATGCTAAATGTCAAAAATGACAAATTTCAAGATGGCAAATGTCAAAACTGACAAATGTCACAATGCTAAATGTCAAGAATGAAAAGTGTCACCATGAAAAATGTCAAAAATAACAAATTTCAAGATGGCAAATGTCAAAGATGTCAAATGACAAATATCACAATGCTAAATGTCAAAAATGACAAATTTCAAAATGGCAAATGTCAAAGATGTCAAATGACAAATGTCACAATGCTAAATGTCAAAAATGAAAAGTGTCACCATGAAAAATGTCAAAAATGACAAATTTCAAGATGACAAATGTCAAAACTGACAAATGTCACAATGCTAAATGTCAAAAATGAAAAGTGTCACCATGAAAAATGTCAAAAATAACAAATTTCAAGATGGCAAATGTCAAAGATGTCAAATGACAAATGTCACAATGCTAAATGTCAAAAATGACAAATTTCAAGATGGCAAATTGCAAAGATGTCAAATGACAAATGTCACAATGCTAAATGTCAAAAATGACAAATTTCAAGATGGCAAATGTCAAAGATGTCAACTGACAAATGTCACAATGCTAAATGTCAAAAATGAAAAGTGTCAAAAATGACAAATTTCAAGATGTCAAATGACAAATGTCACAATGCTAAATGTCAAAAATAAAAAGTGTCACCATGAAAAATGTCAAAAATGACAAATTTCAAGATGGCAAATGTCAAAGATGTCAAATGACAAATGTCACAATGCTAAATTTCAAAAATGAAAAGTGTCACCATGAAAAATGTCAAAAATGACAAATTTCAAGATGGCAAATGTCAAAGATGTCAAATGACAAATGTCACAATGCTAAATGTCAAAAATGAAAAGTGTCACCATGAAAAATGTCAAAAATGACAAATTTCAAGATGGCAAATGTCAAAGATGTCAAATGACAAATGTCACAATGCTAAATGTCAAAAATGAAAAGTGTCACCATAAAAAATGTCAAAAATGACAAATTTCAAGATGGCAAATGTCAAAGATGTCAAATGACAAATGTCACAATGCTAAATGTCAAAAATGAAAATTGTCACCATGAAAAATGTAAAAATGACAAATTTCAAGATGGCAAATGTCAAAGATGTGAAATGACAAATGTCACAATGCTAAATGTCAAAAATGAAAAGTGTCAAAAATGACAAATTTTAAGATGGCAAATGCTAAGATGTCAAATGACAAATGTCACAATGCTAAATGTCAAAAATGAAAAGTGTCACCATGAAAAATGTCAAAAATGACAAATTTCAAGATGGCAAATGTCAAAGATGTCAAATGACAAATGTCACAATGCTAAATGTCAAAAATGAAAAGTGTCACCATAAAAAATGTCAAAAATGACAAATTTCAAGATGGCAAATGTCAAAGATGTCAAATGACAAATGTCACAATGCTAAATGTCAAAAATGAAAAGTGTCACCATAAAAAATGTCAAAAATGACAAATTTCAAGATGGCAAATGTCAAAGATGTCAAATGACAAATGTCACAATGCTAAATGTCAAAAATGAAAAGTGTCACCCTGAAAAATGTCAAAAATGACAAATTTCAAGTTGGCAAATGTCAAAGATGTCAAATGACAAATGTCACAATGCTAAATGTCAAAAATGAAAGTGTCACCATGAAAAATGTCAAAAATGACAAATTTCAAGATGGCAAATGTCAAAGATGTCAAATGACAAATGTCACAATGCTAAATGTCAAAAATGAAAAGTGTCAAAAATGACAAATTTCAAGATGGCAAATGTCTAAGATGACAAATGTCACAATGCTAAATGTCAAAAATGAAAAGTGTCACCATGAAAAATGTCAAAAATGACAAATTTCAAGATGGCAAATGTCAAAGATGTCAAATAACAAATGTCACAATGCTAAATGTCAAAAATGAAACGTGTCACCATGAAAAATGTCAAAAATGACAAATTTCAAGATGGCAAATGTCAAAGATGTCAAATGACAAATGTCGCAATGCTAAATGTCAAAAATGAAAAGTGTCACCATGAAAAATGTCAAAAATGACAAATTTCAAGATGGCAAATGTCAAAACTGACTAATGTCACAATGCTAAATGTCAAAAATGAAAAGTGTCACCATGACAAATGTCAAAAATGACAAATTTCAAAATGGCAAATGTCAAAGATGTCAAATGTCACAATGCTAAATGTCAAAAATGAAAAGTGTCACCATGAAAAGTGTCAAAAATGACAAATTTCAAGATGGCAAATGTCTAAGATGTCAAATGACAAATGTCACAATGCTAAATGTCACAAATGAAAAGTGTCACCATGAAAAATGTCAAAAATGACAAATTTCAAGATGGCAAATGTCAAAGATGTCAAATGTCACAATGCTAAATGTCAAAAATGAAAGGTGTCACCATGAAAAATGTCAAAAATGACAAATTTCAAGATGGCAAATGTCAAAGATGTCAAATGACAAATGTTACAATGCTAAATGTCAAAAATGAAAAGTGTCACCATGAAAAATGTCAAAAGTGACAAATTTTAAGATGACAAATGTCAAAGATGTCAAATGACAAATGTCACAATGCTAAATGTCAAAAATGAAAAGTGTCACCATGAAAAATGTCAAAAATGACAAATTTCAAGATGGCAAATATCAAAGATGTCAAATGACAAATGTCACAATGCTAAATGTCAAAAATGAAAAGTGTCACAATACTAAATGTCAAAAATGAAAAGTGTCACAATGCTAAATGTCAAAAATGACAAATTTCAAGATGGCAAATGTCAAAGATGTCAAATGACAAATGTCACAATGCTAAATGTCAAAAATGACAAATTTCAAGATGGCAAATGTCAAAGATGTCAAATGACAAATGTCACAATGCTAAATGTCAAAAATGAAAAGTGTCACCATGAAAAATGTCAAAAATGACAAATTTCAAGATGGCAAATGTCAAAACTGACAAATGTCACAATGCTAAATGTCAAAAATGAAAAGTGTCACCATGAAAAATGTCAAAAATAACAAATTTCAAGATGGCAAATGTCAAAGATGTCAAATGACAAATGTCACAATGCTAAATGTCAAAACTGACAAATTTTAAGATGGCAAATGTCAAAGATGTCAAATGACAAATGTCACAATGCTAAATGTCAAAAATGAAAAGTGTCACCATGAAAAATGTCAAAAATGACAAATTTTAAGATGGCAAATGTCAAAGATGTCAAATGACAAATGTCACAATGCTAAATGTCAAAAATGATAAGTGTCACCATGAAAAATGTCAAAAATAACAAATTTCAAGATGGCAAATGTCAAAGATGTCAAATGACAAATGTCACAATGCTAAATGTCAAAAATGACAAATTTCAAGATGGCAAATAGCAAAGATGTCAAATGACAAATGTCACAATGCTAAATGTCAAAAATGAAAAGTGTCACCATGAAAAATGTTAAAAATAACAAATTTCAAGATGGCAAATGTCAAAGATGTCAAATGTCACAATGCTAAATGTCAAAAATGAAAAGTGTCACCATGAAATATGTCAAAAATGACAAATTTCAAGATGGCAAATGTCAAATATGTCAAATGACAAATGTCACAATGCTAAATGTCAAAAATGAAAATTGTCACCATGAAAAATGTCAAAAATAACAAATTTCAAAATGGCAAATGTCAAAGATGTCAAATGACAAATGTCACAATGCTAAATGTCAAAAATGAAAAGTGTCACCATGAAAAATGTCAAAAATGACAAATTTCAAGATGGCAAATGTCAAAACTGACAAATGTCACAATGCTAAATGTCAAAAATGATAAGTGTGACCATGAAAAATGTTAAAAATGACAAATTTCAAGATGGCAAATATCCAAGATGTCAAATGACAAATGTCACAATGCTAAATGTCAAAAATGAAAAGTGTCACCATGAAAAATGTCAAAAATGACAAATTGCAAGATGGCAAATGTCAAAGATGTCAAATGACAAATGTCACAATGTTAAATGTCAAAAATGAAAAGTGTCACCATGAAAAATGACAAAAATGACAAATTTCAAGATGGCAAATATCAAAGATGTCAAATGACAAATGTCACAATGCTAAATGTCAAAAATGAAAAGTGTCACAATACTAAATGTCAAAAATGAAAAGTGTCACAATGCTAAATGTCAAAAATGACAAATTTCAAGATGGCAAATGTCAAAGATGTCAAATGACAAATGTCACAATGCTAAATGTCAAAAATGACAAATTTCAAGATGGCAAATGTCAAAGATGTCAAATGACAAATGTCACAATGCTAAATGTCAAAAATGAAAAGTGTCACCATGAAAAATGTCAAAAATGACAAATTTCAAGATGGCAAATGTCAAAACTGACAAATGTCACAATGCTAAATGTCAAAAATGAAAAGTGTCACCATGAAAAATGTCAAAAATAACAAATTTCAAGATAGCAAATGTCAAAGATGTCAAATGACAAATGTCACAATGCTAAATGTCAAAACTGACAAATTTTAAGATGGCAAATGTCAAAGATGTCAAATGACAAATGTCACAATGCTAAATGTCAAAAATGAAAAGTGTCACCATGAAAAATGTCAAAAATGACAAATTTTAAGATGGCAAATGTCAAAGATGTCAAATGACAAATGTCACAATGCTAAATGTCAAAAATGATAAGTGTCACCATGAAAAATGTCAAAAATAACAAATTTCAAGATGGCAAATGTCAAAGATGTCAAATGACAAATGTCACAATGCTAAATGTCAAAAATGACAAATTTCAAGATGGCAAATGGCAAAGATGTCAAATGACAAATGTCACAATGCTAAATGTCAAAAATGAAAAGTGTCACCATGAAAAATGTCAAAAATAACAAATTTCAAGATGGCAAATGTCAAAGATGTCAAATGTCACAATGCTAAATGTCAAAAATGAAAAGTGTCACCATGAAAAATGTCAAAAATGACAAATTTCAAGATGGCAAATGTCAAAGATGTCAAATGACAAATGTCACAATGCTAAATGTCAAAAATGAAAAGTGTCACCATGAAAAATGTCAAAAATAACAAATTTCAAAATGGCAAATGTCAAAGATGTCAAATGACAAATGTCACAATGCTAAATGTCAAAAATGAAAAGTGTCACCATGAAAAATGTCAAAAATGACAAATTTCAAGATGGCAAATGTCAAAGATGTCAAATGACAAATGTCACAATGCTAAATGTCAAAAATGAAAAGTGTCAAAAATGACAAATTTCAAGATGGCAAATGTCTAAGATGTCAAATGACAAATGTCACAATGCTAAATGTCAAAAATGAAAAGTGTCACCATGAAAAATGTCAAAAATGACAAATTTCAAGATGGCAAATGTCAAAGATGTCAAATGACAAATGTCACAATGCTAAATGTCAAAAATGAAAAGTGTCACCATGAAAAATGTCAAAAATGACAAATTTCAAGATGGCAAATGTCAAAGATGTCAAATGACAAATGTCACAATTCTAAATGTCAAAAATGAAAAGTGTCACCATGAAAAATGTCAAAAATAACAAATTTCAAGATGGCAAATGTCAAAGATGTCAAATGACAAATGTCACAATGCTAAATGTCAAAAATGACAAATTTCAAGATGGCAAATGGCAAAGATGTCAAATGACAAATGTCACAATGCTAAATGTCAAAAATGAAAAGTGTCACCATGAAAAATGTCAAAAATAACAAATTTCAAGATGGCAAATGTCAAAGATGTCAAATGTCACAATGCTAAATGTCAAAAATGAAAAGTGTCACCATGAAAAATGTCAAAAATGACAAATTTCAAGATGGCAAATGTCAAAGATGTCAAATGACAAATGTCACAATGCTAAATGTCAAAAATGAAAAGTGTCACCATGAAAAATGTCAAAAATAACAAATTTCAAAATGGCAAATGTCAAAGATGTCAAATGACAAATGTCACAATGCTAAATGTCAAAAATGAAAAGTGTCACCATGAAAAATGTCAAAAATGACAAATTTCAAGATGGCAAATGTCAAAGATGTCAAATGACAAATGTCACAATGCTAAATGTCAAAAATGAAAAGTGTCAAAAATGACAAATTTCAAGATGGCAAATGTCTAAGATGTCAAATGACAAATGTCACAATGCTAAATGTCAAAAATGAAAAGTGTCACCATGAAAAATGTCAAAAATGACAAATTTCAAGATGGCAAATGTCAAAGATGTCAAATGACAAATGTCACAATGCTAAATGTCAAAAATGAAAAGTGTCACCATGAAAAATGTCAAAAATGACAAATTTCAAGATGGCAAATGTCAAAGATGTCAAATGACAAATGTCACAATTCTAAATGTCAAAAATGAAAAGTGTCACCATGAAAAATGTCAAAAATAACAAATTTTAAGATGGCAAATATCAAAGATGTCAAATGACAAATGTCACAATGCTAAATGTCGAAAATGAAAAGTGTCACCATGAAAAATGTCAAAAATGACAAATTTCAAGATGGCAAATGTCAAAACTGACAAATGTCACAATGCTAAATGTCAAAAATGATAAGTGTCACCATGAAAAATGTTAAAAATGACAAATTTCAAGATGGCAAATGTCCAAGATGTCAAATGACAAATGTCACAATGCTAAATGTCAAAAATGAAAAGTGTCACCATGAAAAATGTCAAAAATGTTAAAATTTCAAGATGGCAAATGTCAAAGATGTCAAATGACAAATGTCACAATGTTAAATGTCAAAAATGAAAAGTGTCACCATGAAAAATGACAAAAATGACAAATTTCAAGATGGCAAATATCAAAGATGTCAAATGACAAATGTCACAATGCTAAATGTCAAAAATGACAAATTTCAAGATGGCAAATGTCAAAGATGTCAAATGACAAATGTCACAATGCTAAATGTCAAAAATGAAAAGTGTCACCATGAAAAATGTCAAAAATGACAATTTTCAAGATGGCAAATGTCAAAGATGTCAGATGACAAATGTCACAATGCTAAATGTCAAAAATGACAAATTTCAAGATGGCAAACGTCAAAAATGTCAAATGACAAATGTCACAATGCTAAATGTCAAAAATGAAAAGTGTCACCATGAAAAATGTCAAAAATGACAAATTTCAAGATGGCAAATGTCAAAGATGTCAAATGACAAATGTCACAATGCTAAATGTCAAAAACGAAAAGTGTCACCATGAAAAATGTCAAAAATGACAAATTTCAAGATGGCAAATGTCAAAGATGTCAAATGACAAATGTCACAATGCTAAATGTCAAAAATGAAAATTGTCACCATGAAAAATGTCAAAAATGACAAATTTCAAGATGGCAAATGTCAAAGATGTCAAATGACAAATGTCACAATTCTAAATGTCAAAAATGAAAAGTGTCACAATGAAAAATGTCAAAAATAACAAATTTTAAGATGGCAAATATCAAAGATGTCAAATGACAAATGTCACAATGCTAAATGTCGAAAATGAAAAGTGTCACCATGAAAAATGTCAAAAATAACAAATTTCAAGATGGCAAATGTCAAAGATGTCAAATGACAAATGTCACAATGCTAAATGTCAAAAATGAAAAGTGTCACCATGAAAAATGTCAAAAATGACAAATTTCAAGATGGCAAATGTCAAAGATGTCAAATGACAAATGTCACAATTCTAAATGTCAAAAATGAAAAGTGTCACCATGAAAAATGTCAAAAATAACAAATTTTAAGATGGCAAATATCAAAGATGTCAAATGACAAATGTCACAATGCTAAATGTCGAAAATGAAAAGTGTCACCATGAAAAATGTCAAAAATGACAAATTTCAAGATGGCAAATGTCAAAACTGACAAATGTCACAATGCTAAATGTCAAAAATGATAAGTGTGACCATGAAAAATGTTAAAAATGACAAATTTTAAGATGGCAAATGTCCAAGATGTCAAATGACAAATGTCTCAATGCTAAATGTCAAAAATGAAAAGTGTCACCATGAAAAATGTCAAAAATGACAAATTTCAAGATGGCAAATGTCAAAGATGTCAAATGACAAATGTCACAATGTTAAATGTCAAAAATGAAAAGTGTCGCCATGAAAAATGACAAATTTCAAGATGGCAAATGTCAAAAATGTCAAATGACAAATGTCACAATGCTAAATGTCAAAAATGAAAAGTGTCACCATCAAAAATGTCAAAAATGACAAATTTCAAGACGGCAAATGTCAAAACTGACAAATGTCACAATGCTAAATGTCAAAAATGATAAGTGTCACCATGAAAAATGTCAAAAATGACAAATTTCAAGATGGCAAATGTCCAAGATGTCAAATGACAAATGTCACAATGCTAAATGTCAAAAATAAAAAGTGTCAAAAATGACAAATTTCAAGATGGCAAATGTCAAAGATGTCAAATGACAAATGTCACAATGCTAAATGTCAAAAATGAAAAGTGTCACCATGAAAAATGTCAAAAATAACAAATTTCAAGATGGCAAAGGTCAAAACTGACAAATGTCACAATGCTAAATGTCAAAAATGAAAAGTGTTACCATGAAAAATGTCAAAAATAACAAATTTGAAGATGGCAAATGTCAAAGATGTCAAATGACAAATGTCACAATGCTAAATGTCAAAAATGACAAATTTCAAGATGGCAAATGTCAAAGATGTCAAATGACAAATGTCACAATGCTAAATGTCAAAAATGAAAAGTGTCACCATGAAAAATGTCAAAAATGACAAATTTCAAGATGGCAAATGTCAAAGATGTCAAATGACAAATGTCACAATGCTAAATGTCAAAAATGAAAAGTGTCACCATGAAAAATGTCAAAAATGACAAATTTCAAGATGGCAAATGTCAAAACTGACAAATGTCACAATGCTAAATGTCAAAAATGATAAGTGTCACCATGAAAAATGTCAAAAATGACAAATTTCAAGATGGCAAATGTCCAAGATGTCAAATGACAAATGTCACAATGCTAAATGTCAAAAATGAAAAGTGTCACCATGAAAAATGTCAAAAATGACAAATTTCAAGATGGCAAATGCCAAAGATGTCGAATGACAAATGTCACAATGCTAAATGTCAAAAATGACAAATTCCAAGATGGCAAATGTCAAAGATGTCAAATGACAAATGTCACAATGCTAAATGTCAAAAATGACAAATTTCAAGATGGCAAATGTCAAAGATGTCAAATGACAAATGTCACAATGCTAAATGTCAAAAATGAAAAGTGTCACCATGAAAAATGTCAAAAATGACAAATTTCAAGATGGCAAATGTCAAAGATGTCAAATGACAAATGTCACAATGCTAAATGTCAAAAATGACAACTTTTAAAATTGCAAATGTCAAAGATGTCAAATGACAAATGTCACAATGCTAAATGTCAAAAATCAAAAGTGTCACTATAAAAAATGTCAAAAATGACAAATTTCAAGATGGCAAATGTCAAAACTGACAAATGTCACAATGCTAAATGTCAAAAATGATAAGTGTCACCATGAAAAATGTCAAAAATGACAAATTTCAAGATGGCAAATGTCCAAGATGTCAAATGACAAATGTCACAATGCTAAATGTCAAAAATGAAAAGTGTCACCATGAAAAATGTCAAAAATGACAAATTTCAAGATGGCAAATGTCAAAGATGTAAAATGACAAATGTCACAATGCTAAATGTCAAAAATGAAAAGTGTCACCATGAAAAATGTCAAAAATGACAAAATTCAAGATGGCAAATGTCAAAGATGTCAAATGACAAATGTCACAATGCTAAATGTCAAAAATGAAAAGTGTCACTATGAAAAATGTCAAAAATGACAAATTTCAAGATGGCAAATGTCAAAGATGTCAAATGACAAATGTCACAATGCTAAATGTCAAAAATGAAAAGTGTCAAAAATGACAAATTTCAAGATGGCAAATGTCTAAGATGTCAAATGACAAATGTCACAATGCTAAATGTCAAAAATGAAAAGTGTCACCATGAAAAATGTCAAAAATGACAAATTTCAAGATGGCAAATGTCAAAGATGTTAAATGACAAATGTCACAATGCTAAATGTCAAAAATAAAAAGTGTCAAAAATGACAAATTTCAAGATGGCAAATGTCAAAGATGTCAAATGACAAATGTCACAATGCTAAATGTCAAAAATGAAAAGTGTCACCATGAAAAATGTCAAAAATGACAAATTTCAAGATGGCAAATGTCAAAACTGACAAATGTCACAATGCTTAATGTAAAAAATGAAAAGTGTCACCATAAAAAATGTCAAAAATAACAAATTTCAAGATGGCAAATGTCAAAGATGTCAAATGACAAATGTCACAATGCTAAATGTCAAAAATGACAAATTTCAAGATGGCAAATGTCAAAGATGTCAAATGACAAATGTCACAATGCTAAATGTCAAAAATTAAAAGTGTCACCATGAAAAATGTCAAAAATGACAAATTTCAAGATGGTAAATGTCAAAGATGTCAAATGACAAATGTCACAATGCTAAATGTCAAAAATGAAAAGTCTCACCATGAAAAATGTCAAAAATGACAAATTTCAAGATGGCAAATGTCAAAACTGACAAATGTCACAATGCTAAATGTCAAAAATGATAAGTGTCACCATGAAAAATGTCAAAAATGACAAATTTAAAGATGGCAAATGTCCAAGATGTCAAATGACAAATGTCACAATGCTACATGTCAAAAATGAAAAGTGTCACCATGAAAAATGTCAAAAATGACAAATTTCAAGATGGCAAATGCCAAAGATGTCAAATGACAAATGTCACAATGCTAAATGTCAAAAATGACAAATTTCAAGATGGCAAATGTCAAAGATGTCAAATGACAAATGTCACAATGCTAAATGTCAAAAATGACAACTTTCAAGATGGCAAATGTCAAAGATGTCAAATGACAAATGTCACAATGCTAAATGTCAAAAATGAAAAGTGTCACCATGAAAAATGTCAAAAATGACAAATTTCAAGATGGCAAATGTCAAAGATGTCAAATGACAAATGTCACAATGCTAAATGTCAAAAATGACAAATTTTAAGATTGCAAATGTCAAAGATGTCAAATGACAAATGTCACAATGCTAAATGTCAAAAATGACAAATTTTAAGATTGCAAATGTCAAAGATGTCAAATGACAAATGTCACACTGCTAAATGTCAAAAATGAAAAGTGTCACCATAAAAAATGTCAAAAATGACAAATTTCAAGATGGCAAATGTCAAAACTGACAAATGTCACAATGCTAAATTTCAAAAATGATAAGTGTCACCATGAAAAATGTCAAAAATGACAAATTTTAAGATGGCAAATGTCCAAGATGTCAAATGTCACAATGCTAAATGTCAAAAATGAAAAGTGTCACCAAAAAAAATGTCAAAAATGACAAATTTCAAGATGGCAAATGTCAAAGATGTCAAATGACAAATGTCACAATGCTAAATAACAAAAATGACAAATTTCAAGATGGCAAATGTCAAAGATGTCAAATGACAAATGTCACAATGCTAAATGTCAAAAATGACAAATTTTAAGATTGCAAATGTCAAAGATGTCAAATGACAAATGTCACACTGCTAAATGTCAAAAATGAAAAGTGTCACCATAAAAAATGTCAAAAATGACAAATTTCAAGATGGCAAATGTCAAAACTGACAAATGTCACAATGCTAAATTTCAAAAATGATAAGTGTCACCATGAAAAATGTCAAAAATGACAAATTTTAAGATGGCAAATGTCCAAGATGTCAAATGTCACAATGCTAAATGTCAAAAATGAAAAGTGTCACCAAAAAAAATGTCAAAAATGACAAATTTCAAGATGGCAAATGTCAAAGATGTCAAATGACAAATGTCACAATGCTAAATAACAAAAATGACAAATTTCAAGATGTCAAATGTCAAAGATGTCAAATGACAAATGTCAAAATGCTAAATGTCAAAAATGAAAAGTGTCACCATGAAAAATGTCAAAAATGACAAATTTCAAAATGGCAAATGTCAAAGATGTCAAATGACAAATGTCAGAATGCTAAATGTCAAAAATGAAAAGTGTCACCATGAAAAATGTCAAAAATGACAAAATTTAAGATGGCAAATGTCAAAGATGTCAAATGACAAATGTCACAATGCTAAATGTCAAAAATAAAAACTGTCACCATGAAAAATGTCAAAAATGACAAATTTCAAGATGGCAAATGTCAAAACTGACAAATGTCACAATGCTAAATGTCAAAAAAGAAAAGTGTCATAATGAAAAATGTCAAAAATAACAAATTTCAAGATGGCAAATGTCAAAGATGTCAAATGACAAATGTCACAATGCTAAATGTCAAAAATGAAAAGTGTCACTATGAAAAATGTCAAAAATGACAAATTTCAAGATGGCAAATGTCAAAACTGACAAATGTCACAATGCTAAATGTCAAAAATGAAAAGTGTCACCATGAAAAATGTCAAAAATAACAAATTTCAAGATGGCAAATGTCAAAGATGTCAAATGACAAATGTCACAATGCTAAATGTCAAAAATGACAAATTTCAAGATGGCAAATGTCAAAGATATCAAATAACAAATGTCACAATGCTAAATGTCAGAAATGACAAATTTCAAGATGGCAAATGTCAAAACTGACAAATGTCACAATGCTAAATGTCAAAAATGAAAAGTGTCAAAAATGACAAATTTCAAGATGGCAAATGTCTAAGATGTCAAATGACAAATGTCACAATGCTAAATGTCAAAAATATAAAGTGTCACCATGAAAAATGTCAAAAATGACAAATTTCAAGATGGCAAATGTCAAAGATGTCAAATGACAAATGTCACAATGCTAAATGTCAAAAATGAAAAGTGTCACCATAAAAAATGTCAAAAATGACAAATTTCAAGATGGCAAATGTCAAAGATGTCAAATGACAAATGTCACAATGCTTAATGTCAAAAATGAAAAGTGTCACCATGAAAAATGTCAAAAATGACAAATTTCAAGATGGCAAATGTCAAAGATGTCAAATGACAAATGTCACAATGCTAAATGTCAAAAATGAAAAGTGTCACCATGAAAAATGTCAAAAATGACAAATTTCAAGATGGCAAATGTCAAAGATGTCAAATGACAAATGTCACAATGCTAAATGTCAAAAATGAAAAGTGTCACCATGAAAAATGTCAAAAATGACAAATTTCAAGATGGCAAATGTCAAAGATGTCAAATGACAAATGTTACAATGCTAAATGTCAAAAATGAAAATTGTCACCATGAAAAATGTCAAAAATGACAAATTTCAAGATGGCAAATGTTAAAGATGTGAAATGACAAATGTCACAATGCTAAATGTCAAAAATGAAAAGTGTCAAAAATGACAAATTTCAAGATGGCAAATGTCTAAGATGTCAAATGACAAATGTCACAATGCTAAATGTCAAAAATAAAAAGTGTCACCATAAAATGTCAAAAATGACAAATTTTAAGATGGCAAATGTCAAAGATGTCAAATGACAAATGTCACAATGCTAAATGTCAAAAATGAAAAGTGTCTCCATAAAAAATGTCAAAAATGACAAATTTCAAGATGGCAAATGTCAAAGATGTCAAATGACAAATGTCACAATGCTAAATGTCAAAAATGAAAAGTGTCACCATGAAAAATGTCAAAAATGACAAATTTCAAGATGGCAAATGTCAAAGATGTCAAATGACAAATGTCACAATGCTAAATGTCAAAAATGAAAAGTGTCACCATGAAAAATGTCAAAAATGACAAATTTCAAGATGGCAAATGTCAAAGATGTCAAATGACAAATGTCACAATGCTAAATGTCAAAAATGAAAAGTGTCACCATGAAAAATGTCAAAAATGACAAATTTCAAGATGGCAAATGTCAAAGATGTCAAATGACAAATGTCACAATGCTAAATGTCAAAAATGAAAATTGTCACCATGAAAAATGTCAAAAATGACAAATTTCAAGATGGCAAATGTCAAAGATGTCAAATGACAAATGTCACAATGCTAAATGTCAAAAATGAAAAGTGTCAAAAATGACAAATTTCAAGATGGCAAATGTCTAAGATGTCAAATGACAAATGTCACAATGCTAAATGTCAAAAATGAAAAGTGTCACCATGAAAAATGTCAAAAATGACAAATTTCAAGATGGCAAATGTCAAAGATGTCAAATGACAAATGTCACAATGCTAAATGTCAAAAATGAAAAGTGTCACCATGAAAAATGTCAAAAATGACAAATTTCAAGATGGCAAATGTCAAAGATGTCAAATGACAAATGTCACAATGCTAAATGTCAAAAATGAAAAGTGTCACCATGAAAAATGTCAAAAATGACAAATTTGAAGATGGCAAATGTCAAAACTGACTAATGTCACAATGCTAAATGTCAAAAATGAAAAGTGTCACCATGAAAAATGTCAAAAATGACAAATTTCAAAATGGCAAATGTCAAAGATGTCAAATGACAAATGTCACAATGCTAAATGTCAAAAATGAAAAGCGTCACCATGAAAAGTGTCAAAAAAGACAAATTTCAAGATGGCAAATGTCTAAGATGTCAAATGACAAATGTCACAATGCTAAATGTCAAAAATGAAAAGTGTCACCATGAAAAATGTCAAAAATGACAAATTTCAAGATGGCAAATGTCAAAGATGTCAAATGACAAATGTCACAATGCTAAATGTCAAAAATGAAAAGTGTCAACATGAAAAATGTCAAAAATGACAAATTTCAAGATGGCAAATGTCAAAGATGTCAAATGACAAATGTCACAATGCTAAATGTCAAAAATGAAAAGTGTCACCATGAAAAATGTCAAAAATGACAAATTTCAAGATGGCAAATGTCAAAGATGTCAAATGACAAATGTCACAATGCTAAATGTCAAAAATGAAAAGTGTCACCGTGAAAAATGTCAAAAATGACAAATTTCAAGATGGCAAATATCAAAGATGTCAAATGACAAATGTCACAATGCTAAATGTCAAAAATGAAAAGTGTCACAATACTAAATGTCAAAAATGAAAAGTGTCACAATGCTAAATGTCAAAAATGACAAATTTCAAGATAGCAAATGTCAAAGATGTCAAATGACAAATGTCACAATGCTAAATGTCAAAAATGACAAATTTCAAGATGGCAAATGTCAAAGATGTCAAATGTCACAATGCTAAATGTCAAAAATGAAAAGTGTCACCATGAAAAATGTCAAAAATGAAAAGTGTCACCATGAAAAATGTCAAAAATGACAAATTTCAAGATGGCAAATGTCAAAGATGTCAAATGACAAATGTCACAATGCTAAATGTCAAAAATGAAAAGTGTCACCATGAAAAATGTCAAAAATAACAAATTTCAAAATGGCAAATGTCAAAGATGTCAAATGACAAATGTCACAATGCTAAATGACAAAAATGAAAAGTGTCACCATGAAAAATGTCAAAAATGACAAATTTCAAGATGGCAAATGTCAAAGATGTCAAATGACAAATGTCACAATGCTAAATGTCAAAAATGAAAAGTGTCAAAAATGACAAATTTCAAGATGGCAAATGTCTAAGATGTCAAATGACAAATGTCACAATGCTAAATGTCAAAAATGAAAAGTGTCACCATGAAAAATGTCAAAAATGACAAATTTCAAGATGGCAAATGTCAAAGATGTCAAATGACAAATGTCACAATGCTAAATGTCAAAAATGAAAAGTGTCACCATGAAAAATGTCAAAAATGACAAATTTCAAGATGGCCAATGTCAAAGATGTCAAATGACAAATGTCACAATTCTAAATGTCAAAAATGAAAAGTGTCACCATGAAAAATGTCAAAAATAACAAATTTTAAGATGGCAAATATCAAAGATGTCAAATGACAAATGTCACAATGCTAAATGTCGAAAATGAAAAGTGTCACCATGAAAAATGTCAAAAATGACAAATTTCAAGATGGCAAATGTCAAAACTGACAAATGTCACAATGCTAAATGTCAAAAATGATAAGTGTCACCATGAAAAATGTTAAAAATGACAAATTTCAAGATGGCAAATGTCCAAGATGTCAAATGACAAATGTCACAATGCTAAATGTCAAAAATGAAAAGTGTCACCATGAAAAATGTCAAAAATGACAAATTTCAAGATGGCAAATGTCAAAGATGTCAAATGACAAATGTCACAATGTTAAATGTCAAAAATGAAAAGTGTCACCATGAAAAATGACAAAAATGACAAATTTCAAGATGGCAAATGTCAAAGATGTCAAATGACAAATGTCACAATGCTAAATGACAAAAATGAAAAGTGTCACCATGAAAAATGTCAAAAATGACAAATTTCAAGATGGCAAATGTCAAAGATGTCAAATGACAAATGTCACAATGCTAAATGTCAAAAATGAAAAGTGTCAAAAATGACAAATTTCAAGATGGCAAATGTCTAAGATGTCAAATGACAAATGTCACAATGCTAAATGTCAAAAATGAAAAGTGTCACCATGAAAAATGTCAAAAATGACAAATTTCAAGATGGCAAATGTCAAAGATGTCAAATAACAAATGTCACAATGCTAAATGTCAAAAATGAAAAGTGTCACCATGAAAAATGTCAAAAATGACAAATTTCAAGATGGCCAATGTCAAAGATGTCAAATGACAAATGTCACAATTCTAAATGTCAAAAATGAAAAGTGTCACCATGAAAAATGTCAAAAATAACAAATTTTAAGATGGCAAATATCAAAGATGTCAAATGACAAATGTCACAATGCTAAATGTCGAAAATGAAAAGTGTCACCATGAAAAATGTCAAAAATGACAAATTTCAAGATGGCAAATGTCAAAACTGACAAATGTCACAATGCTAAATGTCAAAAATGATAAGTGTCACCATGAAAAATGTTAAAAATGACAAATTTCAAGATGGCAAATGTCCAAGATGTCAAATGACAAATGTCACAATGCTAAATGTCAAAAATGAAAAGTGTCACCATGAAAAATGTCAAAAATGACAAATTTCAAGATGGCAAATGTCAAAGATGTCAAATGACAAATGTCACAATGTTAAATGTCAAAAATGAAAAGTGTCACCATGAAAAATGACAAAAATGACAAATTTCAAGATGGCAAATATCAAAGATGTCAAATGACAAATGTCACAATGCTAAATGTCAAAAATGACAAATTTCAAGATGGCAAATGTCAAAGATGTCAAATGACAAATGTCACAATGCTAAATGTCAAAAATGAAAAGTGTCACCATGAAAAATGTCAAAAATGACAATTTTCAAGATGGCAAATGTCAAAGATGTCAAATGACAAATGTCACAATGCTAAATGTCAAAAATGACAAATTTCAAGATGGCAAACGTCCAAAATGTCAAATGACAAATGTCACAATGCTAAATGTCAAAAATGAAAAGTGTCACCATGAAAAATGTCAAAAATGACAAATTTCAAGATGGCAAATGTCAAAGATGTCAAATGACAAATGTCACAATGCTAAATGTCAAAAACGAAAAGTGTCACCATGAAAAATGTCAAAAATGACAAATTTCAAGATGGCAAATGTCAAAGATGTCAAATGACAAATGTCACAATGCTAAATGTCAAAAATGAAAATTGTCACCATGAAAAATGTCAAAAATGACAAATTTCAAGATGGCAAATGTCAAAGATGTCAAATGACAAATGTCACAATTCTAAATGTCAAAAATGAAAAGTGTCACCATGAAAAATGTCAAAAATAACAAATTTTAAGATGGCAAATATCAAAGATGTCAAATGACAAATGTCACAATGCTAAATGTCGAAAGTGAAAAGTGTCACCATGAAAAATGTCAAAAATAACAAATTTCAAGATGGCAAATGTCAAAGATGTCAAATGACAAATGTCACAATGCTAAATGTCAAAAATGAAAAGTGTCACCATGAAAAATGTCAAAAATGACAAATTTCAAGATGGCAAATGTCAAAGATGTCAAATGACAAATGTCACAATTCTAAATGTCAAAAATGAAAAGTGTCACCATGAAAAATGTCAAAAATAACAACTTTTAAGATGGCAAATATCAAAGATGTCAAATGACAAATGTCACAATGCTAAATGTCGAAAATGAAAAGTGTCACCATGAAAAATGTCAAAAATGACAAATTTCAAGATGGCAAATGTCAAAACTGACAAATGTCACAATGCTAAATGTCAAAAATGATAAGTGTGACCATGAAAAATGTTAAAAATGACAAATTTTAAGATGGCAAATGTCCAAGATGTCAAATGACAAATGTCACAATGCTAAATGTCAAAAATGAAAAGTGTCACCATGAAAAATGTCAAAAATGACAAATTTCAAGATGGCAAATGTCAAAGATGTCAAATGACAAATGTCACAATGTTAAATGTCAAAAATGAAAAGTGTCACCATGAAAAATGACAAATTTCAAGATGGCAAATGTCAAAAATGTCAAATGACAAATGTCACAATGCTAAATGTCAAAAATGAAAAGTGTCACCATCAAAAATGTCAAAAATGACAAATTTCAAGATGGCAAATGTCAAAACTGACAAATGTCACAATGCTAAATGTCAAAAATGATAAGTGTCACCATGAAAAATGTCAAAAATGACAAATTTCAAGATGGCAAATGTCCAAAATGTCAAATGACAAATGTCACAATGCTAAATGTCAAAAATAAAAAGTGTCAAAAATGACAAATTTCAAGATGGCAAATGTCAAAGATGTCAAATGACAAATGTCACAATGCTAAATGTCAAAAATGAAAAGTGTCACCATGAAAAATGTCAAAAATAACAAATTTCAAGATGGCAAAGGTCAAAACTGACAAATGTCACAATGCTAAATGTCAAAAATGAAAAGTGTCACCATGAAAAATGTCAAAAATAACAAATTTGAAGATGGCAAATGTCAAAGATGTCAAATGACAAATGTCACAATGCTAAATGTCAAAAATGACAAATTTCAAGATGGCAAATGTCAAAGATGTCAAATGACAAATGTCACAATGCTAAATGTCAAAAATGAAAAGTGTCACCATGAAAAATGTCAAAAATGACAAATTTCAAGATGGCAAATGTCAAAGATGTCAAATGACAAATGTCACAATGCTAAATGTCAAAAATGAAAAGTGTCACCATGAAAAATGTCAAAAATGACAAATTTCAAGATGGCAAATGTCAAAACTGACAAATGTCACAATGCTAAATGTCAAAAATGATAAGTGTCACCATGAAAAATGTCAAAAATGACAAATTTCAAGATGGCAAATGTCCAAGATGTCAAATGACAAATGTCACAATGCTAAATGTCAAAAATGAAAAGTGTCACCATGAAAAATGTCAAAAATGACAAATTTCAAGATGGCAAATGCCAAAGATGTCGAATGACAAATGTCACAATGCTAAATGTCAAAAATGACAAATTCCAAGATGGCAAATGTCAAAGATGTCAAATGACAAATGTCACAATGCTAAATGTCAAAAATGACAAATTTCAAGATGGCAAATATCAAAGATGTCAAATGACAAATGTCACAATGCTAAATGTCAAAAATGAAAAGTGTCACCATGAAAAATGTCAAAAATGACAAATTTCAAGATGGCAAATGTCAAAGATGTCAAATGATAAATGTCACAATGCTAAATGTCAAAAATGACAACTTTTAAAATTGCAAATGTCAAAGATGTCAAATGACAAATGTCACAATGCTAAATGTCAAAAATCAAAAGTGTCACTATAAAAAATGTCAAAATGACAAATTTCAAGATGGCAAATGTCAAAACTGACAAAT
The DNA here is from genome assembly GCA_964028335.1 of Altica lythri. NCBI lineage: Eukaryota > Metazoa > Arthropoda > Insecta > Coleoptera > Chrysomelidae > Altica > Altica lythri. Next base: position 40,104,589 of record OZ034800.1, on the reverse strand, counting down.
GTCAAAAATGACAAATTTCAAGATGGCAAATGTCAAAGATGTCAAATGACAAATGTCACAATGCTAAATGTCAAAAATGAAAAGTGTCACCATGAAAAATGTCAAAAATGACAAATTTGAAGATGGCAAATGTCAAAACTGACTAATGTCACAATGCTAAATGTCAAAAATGAAAAGTGTCACCATGAAAAATGTCAAAAATGACAAATTTCAAAATGGCAAATGTCAAAGATGTCAAATGACAAATGTCACAATGCTAAATGTCAAAAATGAAAAGCGTCACCATGAAAAGTGTCAAAAAAGACAAATTTCAAGATGGCAAATGTCTAAGATGTCAAATGACAAATGTCACAATGCTAAATGTCAAAAATGAAAAGTGTCACCATGAAAAATGTCAAAAATGACAAATTTCAAGATGGCAAATGTCAAAGATGTCAAATGACAAATGTCACAATGCTAAATGTCAAAAATGAAAAGTGTCACCATGAAAAATGTCAAAAATGACAAATTTCAAGATGGCAAATGTCAAAGATGTCAAATGACAAATGTCACAATGCTAAATGTCAAAAACGAAAAGTGTCACCATGAAAAATGTCAAAAATGACAAATTTCAAGATGGCAAATGTCAAAGATGTCAAATGACAAATGTCACAATGCTAAATGTCAAAAATGAAAATTGTCACCATGAAAAATGTCAAAAATGACAAATTTCAAGATGGCAAATGTCAAAGATGTCAAATGACAAATGTCACAATTCTAAATGTCAAAAATGAAAAGTGTCACCATGAAAAATGTCAAAAATAACAAATTTTAAGATGGCAAATATCAAAGATGTCAAATGACAAATGTCACAATGCTAAATGTCAAAAATGAAAAGTGTCACCATGAAAAATGTCAAAAATAACAAATTTCAAGATGGCAAATGTCAAAGATGTCAAATGACAAATGTCACAATGCTAAATGTCAAAAATGAAAAGTGTCACCATGAAAAATGTCAAAAATGACAAATTTCAAGATGGCAAATGTCAAAGATGTCAAATGACAAATGTCACAATTCTAAATGTCAAAAATGAAAAGTGTCACCATGAAAAATGTCAAAAATAACAAATTTTAAGATGGCAAATATCAAAGATGTCAAATGACAAATGTCACAATGCTAAATGTCGAAAATGAAAAGTGTCACCATGAAAAATGTCAAAAATGACAAATTTCAAGATGGCAAATGTCAAAACTGACAAATGTCACAATGCTAAATGTCAAAAATGATAAGTGTGACCATGAAAAATGTTAAAAATGACAAATTTCAAGATGGCAAATGTCAAAAATGTCAAATGACAAATGTCACAATGCTAAATGTCAAAAATGAAAAGTGTCACCATGAAAAATGTCAAAAATAACAAATTTGAAGATGGCAAATGTCAAAGATGTCAAATGACAAATGTCACAATGCTAAATGTCAAAAATGACAAATTTCAAGATGGCAAATGTCCAAGATGTCAAATGACAAATGTCACAATGCTAAATGTCAAAAATGAAAAGTGTCACCATGAAAAATGTCAAAAATGACAAATTTCAAGATGGCAAATGTCAAAGATGTCAAATGACAAATGTCACAATGTTAAATGTCAAAAATGAAAAGTGTCACCATGAAAAATGACAAAAATGACAAATTTCAAGATGGCAAATATCAAAGATGTCAAATGACAAATGTCACAATGCTAAATGTCAAAAATGACAAATTTCAAGATGGCAAATGTCAAAGATGTCAAATGACAAATGTCACAATGCTAAATGTCAAAAATGAAAAGTGTCACCATAAAAATGGCAAAAATGACAATTTTCAAGATGGCAAATGTCAAAGATGTCAAATGACAAATGTCACAATGCTAAATGTCAAAAATGACAAATTTCAAGATGGCAAACGTCCAAAATGTCAAATGACAAATGTCACAATGCTAAATGTCAAAAATGAAAAGTGTCACCATGAAAAATGTCAAAAATGACAAATTTCAAGATGGCAAATGTCAAAGATGTCAAATGACAAATGTCACAATGCTAAATGTCAAAAACGAAAAGTGTCACCATGAAAAATGTCAAAAATGACAAATTTCAAGATGGCAAATGTCAAAGATGTCAAATGACAAATGTCACAATGCTAAATGTCAAAAATGAAAATTGTCACCATGAAAAATGTCAAAAATGACAAATTTCAAGATGGCAAATATCAAAGATGTCAAATGACAAATGTCACAATTCTAAATGTCAAAAATGAAAAGTGTCACCATGAAAAATGTCAAAAATAACAAATTTTAAGATGGCAAATATCAAAGATGTCAAATGACAAATGTCACAATGCTAAATGTCGAAAGTGAAAAGTGTCACCATGAAAAATGTCAAAAATAACAAATTTCAAGATGGCAAATGTCAAAGATGTCAAATGACAAATGTCACAATGCTAAATGTCAAAAATGAAAAGTGTCACCATGAAAAATGTCAAAAATGACAAATTTCAAGATGGCAAATGTCAAAGATGTCAAATGACAAATGTCACAATTCTAAATGTCAAAAATGAAAAGTGTCACCATGAAAAATGTCAAAAATAACAACTTTTAAGATGGCAAATATCAAAGATGTCAAATGACAAATGTCACAATGCTAAATGTCGAAAATGAAAAGTGTCACCATGAAAAATGTCAAAAATGACAAATTTCAAGATGGCAAATGTCAAAACTGACAAATGTCACAATGCTAAATGTCAAAAATGATAAGTGTGACCATGAAAAATGTTAAAAATGACAAATTTTAAGATGGCAAATGTCCAAGATGTCAAATGACAAATGTCACAATGCTAAATGTCAAAAATGAAAAGTGTCACCATGAAAAATGTCAAAAATGACAAATTTCAAGATGGCAAATGTCAAAGATGTCAAATGACAAATGTCACAATGTTAAATGTCAAAAATGAAAAGTGTCACCATGAAAAATGACAAATTTCAAGATGGCAAATGTCAAAAATGTCAAATGACAAATGTCACAATGCTAAATGTCAAAAATGAAAAGTGTCACCATCAAAAATGTCAAAAATGACAAATTTCAAGATGGCAAATGTCAAAACTGACAAATGTCACAATGCTAAATGTCAAAAATGATAAGTGTCACCATGAAAAATGTCAAAAATGACAAATTTCAAGATGGCAAATGTCCAAAATGTCAAATGACAAATGTCACAATGCTAAATGTCAAAAATAAAAAGTGTCAAAAATGACAAATTTCAAGATGGCAAATGTCAAAGATGTCAAATGACAAATGTCACAATGCTAAATGTCAAAAATGAAAAGTGTCACCATGAAAAATGTCAAAAATAACAAATTTCAAGATGGCAAAGGTCAAAACTGACAAATGTCACAATGCTAAATGTCAAAAATGAAAAGTGTCACCATGAAAAATGTCAAAAATAACAAATTTGAAGATGGCAAATGTCAAAGATGTCAAATGACAAATGTCACAATGCTAAATGTCAAAAATGACAAATTTCAAGATGGCAAATGTCAAAGATGTCAAATGACAAATGTCACAATGCTAAATGTCAAAAATGAAAAGTGTCACCATGAAAAATGTCAAAAATGACAAATTTCAAGATGGCAAATGTCAAAGATGTCAAATGACAAATGTCACAATGCTAAATGTCAAAAATGAAAAGTGTCACCATGAAAAATGTCAAAAATGACAAATTTCAAGATGGCAAATGTCAAAACTGACAAATGTCACAATGCTAAATGTCAAAAATGATAAGTGTCACCATGAAAAATGTCAAAAATGACAAATTTCAAGATGGCAAATGTCCAAGATGTCAAATGACAAATGTCACAATGCTAAATGTCAAAAATGAAAAGTGTCACCATGAAAAATGTCAAAAATGACAAATTTCAAGATGGCAAATGCCAAAGATGTCGAATGACAAATGTCACAATGCTAAATGTCAAAAATGACAAATTCCAAGATGGCAGATGTCAAAGATGTCAAATGACAAATGTCACAATGCTAAATGTCAAAAATGACAAATTTCAAGATGGCAAATATCAAAGATGTCAAATGACAAATGTCACAATGCTAAATGTCAAAAATGAAAAGTGTCACCATGAAAAATGTCAAAAATGACAAATTTCAAGATGGCAAATGTCAAAGATGTCAAATGATAAATGTCACAATGCTAAATGTCAAAAATGACAACTTTTAAAATTGCAAATGTCAAAGATGTCAAATGACAAATGTCACAATGCTAAATGTCAAAAATCAAAAGTGTCACTATAAAAAATGTCAAAATGACAAATTTCAAGATGGCAAATGTCAAAACTGACAAATGTCAAAAATGACAAATTTCAAGATGGCAAATGTCAAAGATGTCAAATGACAAATGTCACAATGCTAAATGTCAAAAATGAAAAGTGTCACCATGAAAAATGTCAAAAATGACAAATTTGAAGATGGCAAATGTCAAAACTGACTAATGTCACAATGCTAAATGTCAAAAATGAAAAGTGTCACCATGAAAAATGTCAAAAATGACAAATTTCAAAATGGCAAATGTCAAAGATGTCAAATGACAAATGTCACAATGCTAAATGTCAAAAATGAAAAGCGTCACCATGAAAAGTGTCAAAAAAGACAAATTTCAAGATGGCAAATGTCTAAGATGTCAAATGACAAATGTCACAATGCTAAATGTCAAAAATGAAAAGTGTCACCATGAAAAATGTCAAAAATGACAAATTTCAAGATGGCAAATGTCAAAGATGTCAAATGACAAATGTCACAATGCTAAATGTCAAAAATGAAAAGTGTCACCATGAAAAATGTCAAAAATGACAAATTTCAAGATGGCAAATGTCAAAGATGTCAAATGACAAATGTCACAATGCTAAATGTCAAAAACGAAAAGTGTCACCATGAAAAATGTCAAAAATGACAAATTTCAAGATGGCAAATGTCAAAGATGTCAAATGACAAATGTCACAATGCTAAATGTCAAAAATGAAAATTGTCACCATGAAAAATGTCAAAAATGACAAATTTCAAGATGGCAAATGTCAAAGATGTCAAATGACAAATGTCACAATTCTAAATGTCAAAAATGAAAAGTGTCACCATGAAAAATGTCAAAAATAACAAATTTTAAGATGGCAAATATCAAAGATGTCAAATGACAAATGTCACAATGCTAAATGTCAAAAATGAAAAGTGTCACCATGAAAAATGTCAAAAATAACAAATTTCAAGATGGCAAATGTCAAAGATGTCAAATGACAAATGTCACAATGCTAAATGTCAAAAATGAAAAGTGTCACCATGAAAAATGTCAAAAATGACAAATTTCAAGATGGCAAATGTCAAAGATGTCAAATGACAAATGTCACAATTCTAAATGTCAAAAATGAAAAGTGTCACCATGAAAAATGTCAAAAATAACAAATTTTAAGATGGCAAATATCAAAGATGTCAAATGACAAATGTCACAATGCTAAATGTCGAAAATGAAAAGTGTCACCATGAAAAATGTCAAAAATGACAAATTTCAAGATGGCAAATGTCAAAACTGACAAATGTCACAATGCTAAATGTCAAAAATGATAAGTGTGACCATGAAAAATGTTAAAAATGACAAATTTTAAGATGGCAAATGTCCAAGATGTCAAATGACAAATGTCACAATGCTAAATGTCAAAAATGAAAAGTGTCACCATGAAAAATGTCAAAAATGACAAATTTCAAGATGGCAAATGTCAAAGATGTCAAATGACAAATGTCACAATGTTAAATGTCAAAAATGAAAAGTGTCACCATGAAAAATGACAAATTTCAAGATGGCAAATGTCAAAAATGTCAAATGACAAATGTCACAATGCTAAATGTCAAAAATGAAAAGTGTCACCATCAAAAATGTCAAAAATGACAAATTTCAAGATGGCAAATGTCAAAACTGACAAATGTCACAATGCTAAATGTCAAAAATGATAAGTGTCACCATGAAAAATGTCAAAAATGACAAATTTCAAGATGGCAAATGTCCAAAATGTCAAATGACAAATGTCACAATGCTAAATGTCAAAAATAAAAAGTGTCAAAAATGACAAATTTCAAGATGGCAAATGTCAAAGATGTCAAATGACAAATGTCACAATGCTAAATGTCAAAAATGAAAAGTGTCACCATGAAAAATGTCAAAAATAACAAATTTCAAGATGGCAACGGTCAAAACTGACAAATGTCACAATGCTAAATGTCAAAAATGAAAAGTGTCACCATGAAAAATGTCAAAAATAACAAATTTGAAGATGGCAAATGTCAAAGATGTCAAATGACAAATGTCACAATGCTAAATGTCAAAAATGACAAATTTCAAGATGGCAAATGTCAAAGATGTCAAATGACAAATGTCACAATGCTAAATGTCAAAAATGAAAAGTGTCACCATGAAAAATGTCAAAAATGACAAATTTCAAGATGGCAAATGTCAAAGATGTCAAATGACAAATGTCACAATGCTAAATGTCAAAAATGAAAAGTGTCACCATGAAAAATGTCAAAAATGACAAATTTCAAGATGGCAAATGTCAAAACTGACAAATGTCACAATGCTAAATGTCAAAAATGATAAGTGTCACCATGAAAAATGTCAAAAATGACAAATTTCAAGATGGCAAATGTCCAAGATGTCAAATGACAAATGTCACAATGCTAAATGTCAAAAATGAAAAGTGTCACCATGAAAAATGTCAAAAATGACAAATTTCAAGATGGCAAATGCCAAAGATGTCGAATGACAAATGTCACAATGCTTAATGTCAAAAATGACAAATTCCAAGATGGCAAATGTCAAAGATGTCAAATGACAAATGTCACAATGCTAAATGTCAAAAATGACAAATTTCAAGATGGCAAATATCAAAGATGTCAAATGACAAATGTCACAATGCTAAATGTCAAAAATGAAAAGTGTCACCATGAAAAATGTCAAAAATGACAAATTTCAAGATGGCAAATGTCAAAGATGTCAAATGATAAATGTCACAATGCTAAATGTCAAAAATGACAACTTTTAAAATTGCAAATGTCAAAGATGTCAAATGACAAATGTCACAATGCTAAATGTCAAAAATCAAAAGTGTCACTATAAAAAATGTCAAAATGACAAATTTCAAGATGGCAAATGTCAAAACTGACAAATGTCACAATGCTAAATGTCAAAAATGATAAGTGTCACCATGAAAAATGTCAAAAATGACAAATTTCAAGATGGCAAATGTCCAAGATGTCAAATGACAAATGTCACAATGCTAAATGTCAAAAATGAAAAAAGTCACCATGAAAAATGTCAAAAATGACAAATTTCAAGATGGCAAATGTCAAAGATGTAAAATGACAAATGTCACAATGCTAAATGTCAAAAATGAAAAGTGTCACCATGAAAAATGTCAAAAATGACAAAATTCAAGATGGCAAATGTCAAAGATGTCAAATGACAAATGTCACAATGCTAAATGTCAAAAATGAAAAGTGTCACCATGAAAAATGTCAAAAATGACAAATTTCAAGATGGCAAATGTCCAAGATGTCAAATGACAAATGTCACAATGCTAAATGTCAAAAATGAAAAGTGTCACCATGAAAAATGTCAAAAATGACAAATTTCAAGATGGCAAATGCCAAAGATGTCGAATGACAAATGTCACAATGCTTAATGTCAAAAATGACAAATTCCAAGATGGCAAATGTCAAAGATGTCAAATGACAAATGTCACAATGCTAAATGTCAAAAATGACAAATTTCAAGATGGCAAATATCAAAGATGTCAAATGACAAATGTCACAATGCTAAATGTCAAAAATGAAAAGTGTCACCATGAAAAATGTCAAAAATGACAAATTTCAAGATGGCAAATGTCAAAGATGTCAAATGATAAATGTCACAATGCTAAATGTCAAAAATGACAACTTTTAAAATTGCAAATGTCAAAGATGTCAAATGACAAATGTCACAATGCTAAATGTCAAAAATCAAAAGTGTCACTATAAAAAATGTCAAAATGACAAATTTCAAGATGGCAAATGTCAAAACTGACAAATGTCACAATGCTAAATGTCAAAAATGATAAGTGTCACCATGAAAAATGTCAAAAATGACAAATTTCAAGATGGCAAATGTCCAAGATGTCAAATGACAAATGTCACAATGCTAAATGTCAAAAATGAAAAAAGTCACCATGAAAAATGTCAAAAATGACAAATTTCAAGATGGCAAATGTCAAAGATGTAAAATGACAAATGTCACAATGCTAAATGTCAAAAATGAAAAGTGTCACCATGAAAAATGTCAAAAATGACAAAATTCAAGATGGCAAATGTCAAAGATGTCAAATGACAAATGTCACAATGCTAAATGTCAAAAATGAAAAGTGTCACCATGAAAAATGTCAAAAATGACAAATTTCAAGATGGCAAATGTCAAAGATGTCAAATGACAAATGTCACAATGCTAAATGTCAAAAATGAAAAGTGTCACCATGAAAAATGTCAAAAATGACAAATTTCAAGATGGCAAATGTCAAAACTGACAAATGTCACAATGCTAAATGTCAAAAATGATAAGTGTCACCATGAAAAATGTCAAAAATGACAAATTTCAAGATGGCAAATGTCCAAGATGTCAAATGACAAATGTCACAATGCTAAATGTCAAAAATGAAAAGTGTCACCATGAAAAATGTCAAAAATGACAAATTTCAAGATGGCAAATGCCAAAGATGTCGAATGACAAATGTCACAATGCTAAATGTCAAAAATGACAAATTCCAAGATGGCAAATGTCAAAGATGTCAAATGACAAATGTCACAATGCTAAATGTCAAAAATGACAAATTTCAAGATGGCAAATATCAAAGATGTCAAATGACAAATGTCACAATGCTAAATGTCAAAAATGAAAAGTGTCACCATGAAAAATGTCAAAAATGACAAATTTCAAGATGGCAAATGTCAAAGATGTCAAATGATAAATGTCACAATGCTAAATGTCAAAAATGACAACTTTTCAAATTGCAAATGTCAAAGATGTCAAATGACAAATGTCACAATGCTAAATGTCAAAAATCAAAAGTGTCACTATAAAAAATGTCAAAATGACAAATTTCAAGATGGCAAATGTCAAAACTGACAAATGTCACAATGCTAAATGTCAAAAATGATAAGTGTCACCATGAAAAATGTCAAAAATGACCAATTTCAAGATGGCAAATGTCCAAGATGTCAAATGACAAATGTCACAATGCTAAATGTCAAAAATGAAAAGTGTCACCATGAAAAATGTCAAAAATGATAAATTTCAAGATGGCAAATGTCAAAGATGTAAAATGACAAATGTCACAATGCTAAATGTCAAAAATGAAAAGTGTCACCATGAAAAATGTCAAAAATGACAAAATTCAAGATGGCAAATGTCAAAGATGTCAAATGACAAATGTCACAATGCTAAATGTCAAAAATGAAAAGTGTCACTATGAAAAATGTCAAAAATGACAAATTTCAAGATGGCAAATGTCAAAGATGTCAAATGACAAATGTCACAATGCTAAATGTCAAAAATGAAAAGTGTCAAAAATGACAAATTTCAAGATGGCAAATGTCTAAGATGTCAAATGACAAATGTCACAATGCTAAATGTCAAAAATGAAAAGTGTCACCATGAAAAATGTCAAAAATGACAAATTTCAAGATGGCAAATGTCAAAGATGTTAAATGACAAATGTCACAATGCTAAATGTCAAAAATAAAAAGTGTCAAAAATGACAAATTTCAAGATGGCAAATGTCAAAGATGTCAAATGACAAATGTCACAATGCTAAATGTCAAAAATGAAAAGTGTCACCATGAAAAATGTCAAAAATGACAAATTTCAAGATGGCAAATGTCAAAACTGACAAATGTCACAATGCTTAATGTAAAAAATGAAAAGTGTCACCATAACAAATGTCAAAAATAACAAATTTCAAGATGGCAAATGTCAAAGATGTCAAATGACAAATGTCACAATGCTAAATGTCAAAAATGACAAATTTCAAGATGGCAAATGTCAAAGATGTCAAATGACAAATGTCACAATGCTAAATGTCAAAAATTAAAAGTGTCACCATGAAAAATGTCAAAAATGACAAATTTCAAGATGGTAAATGTCAAAGATGTCAAATGACAAATGTCACAATGCTAAATGTCAAAAATGAAAAGTCTCACCATGAAAAATGTCAAAAATGACAAATTTCAAGATGGCAAATGTCAAAACTGACAAATGTCACAATGCTAAATGTCAAAAATGATAAGTGTCACCATGAAAAATGTCAAAAATGACAAATTTAAAGATGGCAAATGTCCAAGATGTCAAATGACAAATGTCACAATGCTACATGTCAAAAATAAAAAGTGTCACCATGAAAAATGTCAAAAATGACAAATTTCAAGATGGCAAATGCCAAAGATGTCAAATGACAAATGTCACAATGCTAAATGTCAAAAATTACAAATTTCAAGATGGCAAATGTCAAAGATGTCAAATGACAAATGTCACAATGCTAAATGTCAAAAATGACAAATTTCAAGATGGCAAATGTCAAAGATGTCAAATGACAAATGTCACAATGCTAAATGTCAAAAATGAAAAGTGTCACCATGAAAAATGTCAAAAATGACAAATTTCAAGATGGCAAATGTCAAAGATGTCAAATGACAAATGTCACAATGCTAAATGTCAAAAATGACAAATTTTAAGATTGCAAATGTCAAAGATGTCAAATGACAAATGTCACACTGCTAAATGTCAAAAATGAAAAGTGTCACCATAAAAAATGTCAAAAATGACAAATTTCAAGATGGCAAATGTCAAAACTGACAAATGTCACAATGCTAAATTTCAAAAATGATAAGTGTCACCATAAAAAATGTCAAAAATGACAAATTTTAAGATGGCAAATGTCCAAGATGTCAAATGTCACAATGATAAATGTCAAAAATGAAAAGTGTCACAAAAAAAAATGTCAAAAATGACAAATTTCAAGATGGCAAATGTCAAAGATGTCAAATGACAAATGTCACAATGCTAAATAACAAAAATGACAAATTTCAAGATGGCAAATGTCAAAGATGTCAAATGACAAATGTCACAATGCTAAATGTCAAAAATGACAAATTTTAAGATTGCAAATGTCAAAGATGTCAAATGACAAATGTCACACTGCTAAATGTCAAAAATGAAAAGTGTCACCATAAAAAATGTCAAAAATGACAAATTTCAAGATGGCAAATGTCAAAACTGACAAATGTCACAATGCTTAATTTCAAAAATGATAAGTGTCACCATGAAAAATGTCAAAAATGACAAATTTTAAGATGGCAAATGTCCAAGATGTCAAATGTCACAATGCTAAATGTCAAAAATGAAAAGTGTCACCAAAAAAAATGTCAAAAATGACAAATTTCAAGATGGCAAATGTCAAAGATGTCAAATGACAAATGTCACAATGCTAAATAACAAAAATGACAAATTTCAAGATGTCAAATGTCAAAGATGTCAAATGACAAATGTCAAAATGCTAAATGTCAAAAATGAAAAGTGTCACCATGAAAAATGTCAAAAATGACAAATTTCAAAATGGCAAATGTCAAAGATGTCAAATGACAAATGTCACAATGCTAAATGTCAAAAATGAAAAGTGTCACCATGAAAAATGTCAAAAATGACAAAATTTAAGATGGCAAATGTCAAAGATGTCAAATGACAAATGTCACAATGCTAAATGTCAAAAATAAAAACTGTCACCATGAAAAATGTCAAAAATGACAAATTTCAAGATGGCAAATGTCAAAACTGACAAATGTCACAATGCTAAATGTCAAAAAAGAAAAGTGTCATAATGAAAAATGTCAAAAATAACAAATTTCAAAATGGCAAATGTCAAAGATGTCAAATGACAAATGTCACAATGCTAAATGTCAAAAATGAAAAGTGTCACCATGAAAAATGTCAAAAATGACAAATTTCAAGATGGCAAATGTCAAAACTGACAAATGTCACAATGCTAAATGTCAAAAATGAAAAGTGTCACCATGAAAAATGTCAAAAATAACAAATTTCAAGATGGCAAATGTCAAAGATGTCAAATGACAAATGTCACAATGCTAAATGTCAAAAATGACAAATTTCAAGATGGCAAATGTCAAAGATATCAAATAACAAATGTCACAATGCTAAATGTCAGAAATGACAAATTTCAAGATGGAAAATGTCAAAACTGACAAATGTCACAATGCTAAATGTCAAAAATGAAAAGTGTCAAAAATGACAAATTTCAAGATGGCAAATGTCTAAGATGTCAAATGACAAATGTCACAATGCTAAATGTCAAAAATATAAAGTGTCACCATGAAAAATGTCAAAAATGACAAATTTCAAGATGGCAAATGTCAAAGATGTCAAATGACAAATGTCACAATGCTAAATGTCAAAAATGAAAAGTGTCACCATAAAAAATGTCAAAAATGACAAATTTCAAGATGGCAAATGTCAAAGATGTCAAATGACAAATGTCACAATGCTAAATGTCAAAAATGAAAAGTGTCACCATGAAAAATGTCAAAAATGACAAATTTCAAGATGGCAAATGTCAAAGATGTCAAATGACAAATGTCACAATGCTAAATGTCAAAAATGAAAAGTGTCACCATGAAAAATGTCAAAAATGACAAATTGAAGATGGCAAATGTCAAAGATGTCAAATGACAAATGTCACAATGCTAAATGTCAAAAATGAAAAGTGTCACCATGAAAAATGTCAAAAATGACAAATTTCAAGATGGCAAATGTCAAAGATGTCAAATGACAAATGTTACAATGCTAAATGTCAAAAATGAAAATTTTCACCATGAAAAATGTCAAAAATGACAAATTTCAAGATGGCAAATGTTAAAGATGTGAAATGACAAATGTCACAATGCTAAATGTCAAAAATGAAAAGTGTCAAAAATGACAAATTTCAAGATGGCAAATGTCTAAGATGTCAAATGACAAATGTCACAATGCTAAATGTCAAAAATGAAAAGTGTCACCATAAAATGTCAAAAATGACAAATTTTAAGATGGCAAATGTCAAAGATGTCAAATGACAAATGTCACAATGCTAAATGTCAAAAATAAAAAGTGTCACCATAAAAAACGTCAAAAATGACAAATTTCAAGATGGCAAATGTCAAAGATGTCAAATGACAAATGTCACAATGCTAAATGTCAAAAATGAAAAGTGTCACCATGAAAAATGTCAAAAATGACAAATTTCAAGATGGCAAATGTCAAAGATGTCAAATGACAAATGTCACAATGCTAAATGTCAAAAATGAAAAGTGTCACCATAAAAAATGTCAAAAATGACAAATTTCAAGATGGCAAATGTCAAAGATGTCAAATGACAAATGTCACAATGCTAAATGTCAAAAATGAAAAGTGTCACCATGAAAAATGTCAAAAATGACAAATTTCAAGATGGCAAATGTCAAAGATGTCAAATGACAAATGTCACAATGCTAAATGTCAAAAATGAAAATTGTCACCATGAAAAATGTCAAAAATGACAAATTTCAAGATGGCAAATGTCAAAGATGTCAAATGACAAATGTCACAATGCTAAATGTCAAAAATGAAAAGTGTCAAAAATGACAAATTTCAAAATGGCAAATGTCTAAGATGTCAAATGACAAATGTCACAATGCTAAATGTCAAAAATGAAAAGTGTGACCATGAAAAATGTCAAAAATGACAAATTTCAAGATGGCAAATGTCAAAGATGTCAAATGACAAATGTCACAATGCTAAATGTCAAAAATGAAAAGTGTCACCATGAAAAATGTCAAAAATGACAAATTTCAAGATGGCAAATGTCAAAGATGTCAAATGACAAATGTCACAATGCTAAATGTCAAAAATGAAAAGTGTCACCATGAAAAATGTCAAAAATGACAAATTTGAAGATGGCAAATGTCAAAACTGACTAATGTCACAATGCTAAATGTCAAAAATGAAAAGTGTCACCATGAAAAATGTCAAAAATGACAAATTTCAAAATGGCAAATGTCAAAGATGTCAAATGACAAATGTCACAATGCTAAATGTCAAAAATGAAAAGCGTCACCATGAAAAGTGTCAAAAAAGACAAATTTCAAGATGGCAAATGTCTAAGATGTCAAATGATAAATGTCACAATGCTAAATGTCAAAAATGAAAAGTGTCACCATGAAAAATGTCAAAAATGACAAATTTCAAGATGGCAAATGTCAAAGATGTCAAATGACAAATGTCACAATGCTAAATGTCAAAAATGAAAAGTGTCACCATGAAAAATGTCAAAAATGACAAATTTCAAGATGGCAAATATCAAAGATGTCAAATGACAAATGTCACAATGCTAAATGTCAAAAATGAAAAGTGTCACAATACTAAATGTCAAAAATGAAAAGTGTCACAATGCTAAATGTCAAAAATGACAAATTTCAAGATAGCAAATGTCAAAGATGTCAAATGACAAATGTCACAATGCTAAATGTCAAAAATGACAAATTTCAAGATGGCAAATGTCAAAGATGTCAAATGACAAATGTCACAATGCTAAATGTCAAAAATGAAAAGTGTCACCATGAAAAATGTCAAAAATGACAAATTTCAAGATGGCAAATGTCAAAGATGTCAAATGACAAATGTCACAATGCTAAATGTCAAAAATGAAAAGTGTCAAAAATGACAAATTTCAAGATGGCAAATGTCTAAGATGTCAAATGACAAATGTCACAATGCTAAATGTCAAAAATGAAAAGTGTCACCATGAAAAATGTCAAAAATGACAAATTTTAAGATGGCAAATGTCAAAGATGTCAAATGACAAATGTCACAATGCTAAATGTCAAAAATGAAAAGTGTCACCATGAAAAATGTCAAAAATGACAAATTTCAAGACGGCAAATGTCAAAGATGTCAAATAACAAATGTCACAATGCTAAATGTCAAAAATGAAAAGTGTCACCATAAAAAATGTCAAAAATGACAAATTTCAAGATGGCAAATGTCAAAGATTTTGAATATGACAAATGTCACAATGCTAAATGTCAAAAATGAAAAGTGTCACTATGAAAAATGTCAAAAATGACAAATTTCAAGATGGCAAATGTCAAAGATGTCAAATGACAAATGTCACAATGCTAAATGTCAAAAATGAAAAGTGTCACAATGAAAAATGTCAAAAATGACAAATTTCAAGATGGCAAATATTAAAGATGTCAAATGACAAATGTCACAATGCTAAATGTCAAAAATGACAAATTTCAAGATGGCAAATGTCAAAGATGTCAAATGACAAATGTCACAATGCTAAATGTCAAAAATGAAAAGTGTCACCATGAAAAATGTCAAAAATGACAAATTTCAAGATGGCAAATGTCAAAGATGTCAAATGACAAATGTCACAAAAGCTAAATGTCAAAAATGACAAATTTCAAGATGGCAAATGTCAAATGACAAATGTCACAATGCTAAATGTCAAAAATGAAAAGTGTCACCATGAAAAATGTCAAAAATGACAAATTTCAAGATGGCAAATGTCAAAGATGTCAAATGACAAATGTCACAATGCTAAATGTCAAAAATGAAAAGTGTCACCATGAAAAATGTCAAAAATGACAAATTTCAAGATGGCAAATGTCAAAGATGTCAAATGACAAATGTCACAATGCTAAATGTCAAAAATGAAAATTGTCACCATGAAAAATGTCAAAAATGACAAATTTCAAGGTGGTAAATGTCAAAGATGTCAAATGACAAATGTCACAATGCTAAATGTCAAAAATGAAAAGTGTCAAAAATGACAAATTTCAAGATGGCAAATGTCTAAGATGTCAAATGACAAATGTCACAATGCTAAATGTCAAAAATGAAAAGTGTCACCATGAAAAATGTCAAAAACAACAAATTTCAAGATGGCAAATGTCAAAGATGTCAAATGACAAATGTCACAATGCTAAATGTCAAAAATGAAAAGTGTCACCATGAAAAATGTCAAAAATGACAAATTTCAAGATGGCAAATGTCAAAGATGTCAAATGACAAATGTCACAATGCTAAATGTCAAAAATGAAAAGTGTCACCATGAAAAATGTCAAAAATAACAAATTTTAAGATGGCAAATATCAAAGATGTCAAATGACAAATGTCACAATGCTAAATGTCAAAAATGAAAAGTGTCACCATGAAAAATGTCAAAAATGACAAATTTCAAGATGGCAAATGTCAAAACTGACAAATGTCACAATGCTAAATGTCAAAAATGATAAGTGTCACAATGAAAAATGTCAAAAATGACAAATTTCAAGATGGCAAATGTCCAAGATGTCAAATGACAAATGTCACAATGCTAAATGTCAAAAATGAAAAGTGTCACCATGAAAAATGTCAAAAATGACAAATTTCAAGATGGCAAATGTCAAAGATGTCAAATGACAAATGTCACAATGTTAAATGTCAAAAATGAAAAGTGTCACCATGAAAAATGACAAATTTCAAGATGGCAAATGTCAAAAATGTCAAATGACAAATGTCACAATGCTAAATGTCAAAAATGAAAAGTGTCACCATGAAAAATGTTAAAAATGACAAATTTCAAGATGGCAAATGTCAAAACTGACAAATGTCACAATGCTAAATGTCAAAAATGATAAGTGTCACCATGAAAAATGACAAATTTCAAGATGGCAAATGTCCAAGATGTCAAATGACAAATGTCACAATGCTAAATGTCAAAAAAAAAAAGTGTCAAAAAGAAAAATGTCAAAAATGACAAATTTCAAGATGGCAAATGTCAAAGATGTCAAATGACAAATTTCACAATGCTAAATGTCAAAAATGAAAAGTGTCACCATGAAAAATGTCAAAAATGACAAATTTCAAGATGGCAAATGTCAAAACTGACAAATGTTACAATGCTAAATGTCAAAAATGAAAAGTGTCACCATGAAAAATGTCAAAAATAACAAATTTCAAGATGGCACATGTCAAAGATGTCAAATGACAAATGTCACAATGCTAAATGTCAAAAATGACAAATTTCAAGATGGCAAATGTCAAAGATGTCAAATGACAAATGTCACAATGCTAAATGACAAAAATGAAAAGTGTCACCATGAAAAATGTCAAAAATAACAAATTTCAAGATGGCAAATATTAAAGATGTCAAATGACAAATGTCACAATGCTAAATGTCAAAAATGACAAATTTCAAGATGGCAAATGTCAAAACTGACAAATGTCACAATGCTAAATGTCAAAAATGATAAGTGTCACCATGAAAAATGTCAAAAATGACAAATTTCAACATGGCAAATGTCCAAGATGTCAAATGACAAATGTCACAATGCTAAATGTCAAAAATGAAAAGTGTCACCATGAAAAATGTCAAAAATGACAAATTTCAAGATGGCAAATACCAAAGATGTCAAATGACAAATGTCACAATGCTAAATGTCAAAAATGACAAATTTCAAGATGGCAAATGTCAAAGATGTCAAATGACAAATGTCACAATGCTAAATGTCAAAAATGACAAATTTCAAGATGGCAAATGTCAAAGATGTCAAATAACAAATGTCACAATGCTAAATGTCAAAAATGAAAAGTGTCACCATGAAAAATGTCAAAAATGACAAATTTCAAGATGGCAAATGTCAAAGACGTCAAATGACAAATGTCACAATGCTAAATGTCAAAAATAAAAAGTGTCAAAAATGACAAATTTCAAGATGGCAGATGTCAAAGAGGTCAAATGACAAATGTCACAATGCTAAATGTTAAAAATGAAAAGTGTCACCATGAAAAATGTCAAAAATGACAAATTTCAAGATGGCAAATGTCAAAACTGACAAATGTCACAATGCTAAATGTCAAAAATGAAAAGTGTCAATATGAAAAATGTCAAAAATAACAAATTTCAAGATGGCAAATGTCAAAGATGTCAAATGACAAATGTCACAATGCTAAATGTCAAAAATGACAAATTTCAAGATGGCAAATGTCAAAGATGTCAAATGACAAATGTCACAATGCTAAATGTCAAAAATGAAAAGTGTCACCACGAAAAATGTCAAAAATGACAAATTTCAAGATGGCAAATGTCAAAGATGTCAAATGACAAATGTCACAATGCTAAATGTCAAAAATGAAAAGTGTCACCATGAAAAATGTCAAAAATGACAAATTTTAAGATGGCAAATGTCAAAACTGACAAATGTCACAATGCTTAATGTCAAAAATGATAAGTGTCACCATGAAAAATGTCAAAAATGACAAATTTCAAGATGGCAAATGTCCAAGATGTCAAATGACAAATGTCACAATGCTACATGTCAAAAATGAAAAGTGTCACCATGAAAAATGTCAAAAATGACAAATTTCAAGATGGCAAATGCCAAAGATGTCAAATGACAAATGTCACAATGCTAAATGTCAAAAATGACGAATTTCAAGATGGCAAATGTCAAAGATGTCAAATGACAAATGTCACAATGCTAAATGTCAAAAATGACAAATTTCAAGATGGCAAATGTCAAAGATGTCAAATGACAAATGTCACAATGCTAAATGTCAAAACTGAAAAGTGTCACCATGAAAAATGTCAAAAATGACAAATTTCAAGATGGCAAATGTCAAAGCTGTCAAATGACAAATGTCACAATGCTAAATGTCAAAAATGACAAATTTTAAGATTGCAAATGTCAAAGATGTCAAATGACAAATGTCACTATGCTAAATGTCAAAAATGAAAAGTGTCACCATAAAAAATGTCAAAAATGACAAATTTCAAGATGGCAAATGTCAAAACTGACAAATGTCACAATTCTAAATGTCAAAAATGATAAGTGTCACCATGAAAAATGTCAAAAATGACAAATTTTAAGATGGCAAATGTCCAAGATGTCAAATGACAAATGTCACAATGCTAAATGTCAAAAATGAAAAGTGTCACCATGAAAAATGTCAAAAATGACAAATTTCAAGATGGCAAATGTCAAAGATGTCAAATGACAAATGTCACAATGCTAAATAACAAAAATGACAAATTTCAAGATGTCAAATGTCAAAGATGTCAAATGACAAATGTCACAATGCTAAATAACAAAAATGACAAATTTCAAGATGGCAAATGTCAAAGATGTCAAATGACAAATGTCACAATGCTAAATGTCAAAAATGAAAAGTATCACCATGAAAAATGACAAAAATGACAAATTTCAAAATGGCAAATGTCAATATTGTCAAATGACAAATGTCACAATGCTAAATGTCAAAAATAAAAAGTGTCACCATGAAAAATGTCAAAAATGACAAAATTGAAGATGGCAAATGTCAAAGATGGCAAATGTCAAAGATGTCAAATGACAAATGTCACAATGCTAAATGTCAAAAATGAAAAGTGTCACCATGAAAAATGTCAAAAATGACAAATTTCAAAATGGCAAATGTCAATATTGTCAAATGACAAATGTCACAATGCTAAATGTCAAAAATGAGAAGTGTCACCATGAAAAATGTCAAAAATGACAAAATTCAAGATGGCAAATGTCAAAGATGTCAAATGACAAATGTCACAATGCTAACTGTCAAAAATAAAAACTGTCACCATGAAAAATGTCAAAAATGACAAATTTCAAGATGGCAAATGTCAAAACTGACAAATGTCACAATGCTAAATGTCAAAATTGAAAAGTGTCATAATGAAAAATGTCAAAAATAACAAATTTCAAGATGGCAAATGTAAAAGATGTCAAATGACAAATGTCACAATGCTAAATGTCAAAAATAAAAAGTGTCACCATGAAAAATGTCAAAAATGACAAATTTCAAGATGGCAAATGTCAAAACTGACAAATGTCACAATGCTAAATGTCAAAAATGAAAAGTGTCACCATGAAAAATGTCAAAAATAACAAATTTCAAGATGGCAAATGTCAAAGATGTCAAATGACAAATGTCACAATGCTAAATGTCAAAAATGACAAATTTCAAGATGGCAAATGTCAAAGATATCAAATAACAAATGTCACAATGCTAAATGTCAAAAATGACAAATTTCAAGATGGCAAATGTCAAAACTGACAAATGTCACAATGCTAAATGTCAAAAATGAAAAGTGTCACCATGAAAAATGTCAAAAATAACAAATTTCAAGATGGCAAATGTCAAAGATGTCAAATGACAAATATCACAATGCTAAATGTCAAAAATGACAAATTTCAAGATGGCAAATGTCAAAGATGTCAAATGACAAATGTCACAATGCTAAATGTCAAAAATGAAAAGTGTCACCATGAAAAATGTCAAAAATGACAAATTTCAAGATGGCAAATGTCAAAGATGTCAAATGACAAATGTCACAATGCTAAATGTCAAAAATGAAAAGTGTCACCATGAAAAATGTCAAAAATGACAAACTTCAAGATGGCAAACGTCAAAGATGGCAAATGTCAAAGATGTCAAATGACAAATGTCACAATGCTAAATGTCAAAAATGAAAATTGTCACCATGAAAAATGTCAAAAATGACAAATTTCAAGATGGCAAATGTCAAAGATGTGAAATGACAAATGTCACAATGCTAAATGTCAAAAATGAAAAGTGTCAAAAATGACAAATTTCAAGATGGCAAATGTCTAAGATGTCAAATGACAAATGTTACAATGCTAAATGTCAAAAATGAAAAGTGTCACCATGAAAAATGTCAAAAATGACAAATTTCAAGATGGCAAATGTCAAAGATGTCAAATGACAAATGTCACAATGCTAAATGTCAAAAATGAAAAGTGTCACCATGAAAAATGTCAAAAATGACAAATTTCAAGATGGCAAATGTCAAAGATGTCAAATGACAAATGTCACAATGCTAAATGTCAAAAATGAAAAGTGTCACCATGAAAAATGTCAAAAATGACAAATTTCAAGATGGCAAATGTCAAAGATGTCAAATGACAAATGTCACAATGCTAAATGTCCAAAATGAAAAGTGTCACCATGAAAAATGTCAAAAATGACAAATTTCAAGATGGCAACGGTCAAAGATGTCAAATGACAAATGTCACAATGCTAAATGTCAAAAATGAAAATTGTCACCATGAAAAATGTCAAAAATGACAAATTTCAAGATGGCAAATGTCTAAGATGTCAAATGACAAATGTCACAATGCTAAATGTCAAAAATGAAAAGTGTCAGCATGAAAAATGTCAAAAATGACAAATTTCAAGATGGCAAATGTCTAAGATGTCAAATGACAAATGTCACAATGCTAAATGTCAAAAATGAAAAGTGTCACCATGAAAAATGTCAAAAATGACAAATTTCAAAATGGCTAATGTCAAAGATGTCAAATGAGAAATGTCACAATGCTAAATGTCAAAAATGAAAAGTGTCACCATGAAAAGTGTCAAAAATGACAAATTTCAAGATGGTAAATGTCTAAGATGTCAAATGACAAATGTCACAATGCTAAATGTCAAAAATAAAACGTGTCACCATGAAAAATGTCAAAAATGACAAATTTTAAGATGGCAAATGTCAAAGATGTCAAATGACAAATGTCACAATGCTAAATGTCAAAAATGAAAAGTGTCACCATGAAAAATGTCAAAAATGACAAATTTCAAGATGGCAAATGTCAAAGATGTCAAATGACAAATGTCACAATGCTAAATGTCAAAAATGAAAAGTGTCACCATGAAAAATGTCAAAAATGACAAATTTCAAGATGGCAAATGTCAAAGATGTTAAATGACAAATGTCACAATGCTAAATGTCAAAAATGAAAAGTGTCACCATGAAAAATGTAAAAAATGACAAATTTCAAGATGGCAAATATCAAAGATGTCAAATGACAAATGTCACAATGCTAAATGTCAAAAATGAAAAGTGTCACAATGCTTAATGTCAAAAATGAAAAGTGTCACAATGCTAAATGTCAAAAATGACAAATTTCAAGATGGCCGATGTCAAAGATGTCAAATGACAAATGTCACAATGCTAAATGTCAAAAATGAAAAGTGTCACCATAAAAAATGTCAAAAATGACAAATTTCAAGATGGCAAATGTCAAAACTGACAAATGTCACAATGCTAAATGTCAAAAATGAAAAGTGTCACCATGAAAAATGTCAAAAATAACAAACTTCAAGATGGCAAATGTCAAAGATGTCATTTGACAAATGTCACAATGCTAAATGCCAAAACTCACAAATTTCAAGATGGCAAATGTCAAAGATGTCAAATGACAAATGTCACAATGCTAAATGTCAAAAATGAAAAGTGTCACCATGAAAAATGTCAAAAATGACAAATTTCAAGATGGCAAATGTCAAAGATGTCAAATGACAAATGTCACAATGCTAAATGTCAAAAATAATAAGTGTCACCATAAAAAATGTCAAAAATAACAAATTTCAAGATGGCAAATGTCAAAGATGTCAAATGACAAATGTCACAATGCTAAATGTCAAAAATGAAAAGTGTCAAAAATGACAAATTTCAAGATGGCAAATATCAAAGATGTCAAATGACAAATGTCACAATGCTAAATGTCAAAAATGAAAAGTGTCACCATGAAAAATGTCAAAAATAACAAATTTCAAGATGGCAAATGTCAAAGATGTCAAATGACAAATGTCACAATGCTAAATGTCAAAAATGACAAATTTCAAGATGGCAAATGTCAAAGATGTCAAATGTCACAATGCTAAATGTCAAAAATGAAAAGTGTCACCATGAAAAATGTCAAAAATGACAAATTTCAAGATGGCAAATGTCAAAGATGTCAAATGACAAATGTCACAATGCTAAATGTCAAAAATGAAAAGTGTCACCATGAAAAATGTCAAAATGACAAATTTCAAGATGGCAAATATCAAAGATGTCAAATGACAAATGTCACAATGCTAAATGTCAAAAATGAAAAGTGTCACCATGAAAAATGTCAAAAATAACAAATTTCAAAATGGCAAATGTCAAAGATGTCAAATGACAAATGTCACAATGCTAAATGTCAAAAATGAAAAGTGTCACCATGAAAAATGTCAAAAATGACAAATTTCAAGATGGCAAATGTCAAAGATGTCAAATGACAAATGTCACAATGCTAAATGTCAAAAATCGAAAGTGTCAAAAATGACAAATTTCAAGATGGCAAATGTCTAAGATGTCAAATGACAAATGTCACAATGCTAAATGTCAAAAATGAAAAGTGTCACCATGAAAAATGTCAAAAATGACAAATTTCAAGATGGCAAATGTCAAAGATGTCAAATGACAAATATCACAATGCTAAATGTCAAAAATGAAAAGTGTCACCAAGAAAAATGTCAAAAATGACAAATTTCAAGATGGCAAATGTCAAAGATGTCAAATGACAAATGTCACAATTCTAAATGTCAAAAATGAAAAGTGTCACCATGAAAAATGTCAAAAATAACAAATTTTAAGATGGCAAATATCAAAGATGTCAAATGACAAATGTCACAATGCTAAATGTCGAAAATGAAAAGTGTCACCATGAAAAATGTCAAAAATGACAAATTTCAAGATGGCAAATGTCAAAACTGACAAATGTCACAATGCTAAATGTCAAAAATGATAAGTGTCACCATGTAAAATGTTAAAAATGACAAATTTCAAGATGGCAAATGTCCAAGATGTCAAATGACAAATGTCACAATGCTAAATGTCAAAAATGAAAAGTGTCACCATGAAAAATGTCAAAAATGACAAATTTCAAGATGGCAAATGTCAAAGATGTCAAATGACAAATGTCACAATGTTAAATGTCAAAAATGAAAAGTGTCACCATGAAAAATGACAAAAATGACAAATTTCAAGATGGCAAATATCAAAGATGTCAAATGACAAATGTCACAATGCTAAATGTCAAAAATGACAAATTTCAAGATGGCAAATGTCAAAGATGTCAAATGACAAATGTCACAATGCTAAATGTCAAAAATGAAAAGTGTCACCATGAAAAATGTCAAAAATGACAATTTTCAAGATGGCAAATGTCAAAGATGTTAGATGACAAATGTCACAATGCTAAATGTCAAAAATGACAAATTTCAAGATGGCAAACGTCAAAAATGTCAAATGACAAATGTCACAATGCTAAATGTCAAAAATGAAAAGTGTCACCATGAAAAATGTCAAAAATGACAAATTTCAAGATGGCAAATGTCAAAGATGTCAAATGACAAATGTCACAATGCTAAATGTCAAAAACGAAACGTGTCACCATGAAAAATGTCAAAAATGACAAATTTCAAGATGGCAAATGTCAAAGATGTCAAATGACAAATGTCACAATGCTAAATGTCAAAAATGAAAATTGTCACCATGAAAAATGTCAAAAATGACAAATTTCAAGATGGCAAATGTCAAAGATGTCAAATGACAAATGTCACAATTCTAAATGTCAAAAATGAAAAGTGTCACAATGAAAAATGTCAAAAATAACAAATTTTAAGATGGCAAATATCAAAGATGTCAAATGACAAATGTCACAATGCTAAATGTCGAAAATGAAAAGTGTCACCATGAAAAATGTCAAAAATAACAAATTTCAAGATGGCAAATGTCAAAGATGTCAAATGACAAATGTCACAATGCTAAATGTCAAAAATGAAAAGTGTCACCATGAAAAATGTCAAAAATGACAAATTTCAAGATGGCAAATGTCAAAGATGTCAAATGACAAATGTCACAATTCTAAATGTCAAAAATGAAAAGTGTCACCATGAAAAATGTCAAAAATAACAAATTTTAAGATGGCAAATATCAAAGATGTCAAATGACAAATGTCACAATGCTAAATGTCGAAAATGAAAAGTGTCACCATGAAAAATGTCAAAAATGACAAATTTCAAGATGGCAAATGTCAAAACTGACAAATGTCACAATGCTAAATGTCAAAAATGATAAGTGTGACCATGAAAAATGTTAAAAATGACAAATTTTAAGATGGCAAATGTCCAAGATGTCAAATGACAAATGTCACAATGCTAAATGTCAAAAATGAAAAGTGTCACCATGAAAAATGTCAAAAATGACAAATTTCAAGATGGCAAATGTCAAAGATGTCAAATGACAAATGTCACAATGTTAAATGTCAAAAATGAAAAGTGTCACCATGAAAAATGACAAATTTCAAGATGGCAAATGTCAAAAATGTCAAATGACAAATGTCACAATGCTAAATGTCAAAAATGAAAAGTGTCACCATCAAAAATGTCAAAAATGACAAATTTCAAGATGGCAAATGTCAAAACTGACAAATGTCACAATGCTAAATGTCAAAAATGATAAGTGTCACCATGAAAAATGTCAAAAATGACCAATTTCAAGATGGCAAATGTCCAAGATGTCAAATGACAAATGTCACAATGCTAAATGTCAAAAATAAAAAGTGTCAAAAATGACAAATTTCAAGATGGCAAATGTCAAAGATGTCAAATGACAAATGTCACAATGCTAAATGTCAAAAATGAAAAGTGTCACCATGAAAAATGTCAAAAATAACAAATTTCAAGATGGCAAAGGTCAAAACTGACAAATGTCACAATGCTAAATGTCAAAAATGAAAAGTGTCACCATGAAAAATGTCAAAAATAACAAATTTGAAGATGGCAAATGTCAAAGATGTCAAATGACAAATGTCACAATGCTAAATGTCAAAAATGACAAATTTCAAGATGGCAAATGTCAAAGATGTCAAATGACAAATGTCACAATGCTAAATGTCAAAAATGAAAAGTGTCACCATGAAAAATGTCAAAAATGACAAATTTCAAGATGGCAAATGTCAAAGATGTCAAATGACAAATGTCACAATGCTAAATGTCAAAAATGAAAAGTGTCACCATGAAAAATGTCAAAAATGACAAATTTCAAGATGGCAAATGTCAAAACTGACAAATGTCACAATGCTAAATGTCAAAAATGATAAGTGTCACCATGAAAAATGTCAAAAATGACAAATTTCAAGATGGCAAATGTCCAAGATGTCAAATGACAAATGTCACAATGCTAAATGTCAAAAATGAAAAGTGTCACCATGAAAAATGTCAAAAATGACAAATTTCAAGATGGCAAATGCCAAAGATGTCGAATGACAAATGTCACAATGCTAAATGTCAAAAATGAAAATTGTCACAAAAAAAAATGTCAAAAATGACAAATTTCAAGATGGCAAATGTCAAAGATGTCAAATGACAAATGTCACAATGCTAAATAACAAAAATGACAAATTTCAAGATGGCAAATGTCAAAGATGTCAAATGACAAATGTCACAATGCTAAATGTCAAAAATGACAAATTTTAAGATTGCAAATGTCAAAGATGTCAAATGACAAATGTCACACTGCTAAATGTCAAAAATGAAAAGTGTCACCATAAAAAATGTCAAAAATGACAAATTTCAAGATGGCAAATGTCAAAACTGACAAATGTCACAATGCTAAATTTCAAAAATGATAAGTGTCACCATGAAAAATGTCAAAAATGACAAATTTTAAGATGGCAAATGTCCAAGATGTCAAATGTCACAATGCTAAATGTCAAAAATGAAAAGTGTCACCAAAAAAAATGTCAAAAATGACAAATTTCAAGATGGCAAATGTCAAAGATGTCAAATGACAAATGTCACAATGCTAAATAACAAAAATGACAAATTTCAAGATGTCAAATGTCAAAGATGTCAAATGACAAATGTCAAAATGCTAAATGTCAAAAATGAAAAGTGTCACCATGAAAAATGTCAAAAATGACAAATTTCAAAATGGCAAATGTCAAAGATGTCAAATGACAAATGTCACAATGCTAAATGTCAAAAATGAAAAGTGTCACCATGAAAAATGTCAAAAATGACAAAATTTAAGATGGCAAATGTCAAAGATGTCAAATGACAAATGTCACAATGCTAAATGTCAAAAATAAAAACTGTCACCATGAAAAATGTCAAAAATGACAAATTTCAAGATGGCAAATGTCAAAACTGACAAATGTCACAATGCTAAATGTCAAAAAAGAAAAGTGTCATAATGAAAAATGTCAAAAATAACAAATTTCAAAATGGCAAATGTCAAAGATGTCAAATGACAAATGTCACAATGCTAAATGTCAAAAATGAAAAGTGTCACCATGAAAAATGTCAAAAATGACAAATTTCAAGATGGCAAATGTCAAAACTGACAAATGTCACAATGCTAAATGTCAAAAATGAAAAGTGTCACCATGAAAAATGTCAAAAATAACAAATTTCAAGATGGCAAATGTCAAAGATGTCAAATGACAAATGTCACAATGCTAAATGTCAAAAATGACAAATTTCAAGATGGCAAATGTCAAAGATATCAAATAACAAATGTCACAATGCTAAATGTCAGAAATGACAAATTTCAAGATGGCAAATGTCAAAACTGACAAATGTCACAATGCTAAATGTCAAAAATGAAAAGTGTCAAAAATGACAAATTTCAAGATGGCAAATGTCTAAGATGTCAAATGACAAATGTCACAATGCTAAATGTCAAAAATATAAAGTGTCACCATGAAAAATGTCAAAAATGACAAATTTCAAGATGGCAAATGTCAAAGATGTCAAATGACAAATGTCACAATGCTAAATGTCAAAAATGAAAAGTGTCACCATAAAAAATGTCAAAAATGACAAATTTCAAGATGGCAAATGTCAAAGATGTCAAATGACAAATGTCACAATGCTAAATGTCAAAAATGAAAAGTGTCACCATGAAAAATGTCAAAAATGACAAATTTCAAGATGGCAAATGTCAAAGATGTCAAATGACAAATGTCACAATGCTAAATGTCAAAAATGAAAAGTGTCACCATGAAAAATGTCAAAAATGACAAATTTCAAGATGGCAAATGTCAAAGATGTCAAATGACAAATGTCACAATGCTAAATGTCAAAAATGAAAAGTGTCACCATGAAAAATGTCAAAAATGACAAATTTCAAGATGGCAAATGTCAAAGATGTCAAATGACAAATGTTACAATGCTAAATGTCAAAAATGAAAATTTTCACCATGAAAAATGTCAAAAATGACAAATTTCAAGATGGCAAATGTTAAAGATGTGAAATGACAAATGTCACAATGCTAAATGTCAAAAATGAAAAGTGTCAAAAATGACAAATTTCAAGATGGCAAATGTCTAAGATGTCAAATGACAAATGTCACAATGCTAAATGTCAAAAATGAAAAGTGTCACCATAAAATGTCAAAAATGACAAATTTTAAGATGGCAAATGTCAAAGATGTCAAATGACAAATGTCACAATGCTAAATGTCAAAAATAAAAAGTGTCACCATAAAAAACGTCAAAAATGACAAATTTCAAGATGGCAAATGTCAAAGATGTCAAATGACAAATGTCACAATGCTAAATGTCAAAAATGAAAAGTGTCACCATGAAAAATGTCAAAAATGACAAATTTCAAGATGGCAAATGTCAAAGATGTCAAATGACAAATGTCACAATGCTAAATGTCAAAAATGAAAAGTGTCACCATGAAAAATGTCAAAAATGACAAATTTCAAGATGGCAAATGTCAAAGATGTCAAATGACAAATGTCACAATGCTAAATGTCAAAAATGAAAAGTGTCACCATGAAAAATGTCAAAAATGACAAATTTCAAGATGGCAAATGTCAAAGATGTCAAATGACAAATGTCACAATGCTAAATGTCAAAAATGAAAATTGTCACCATGAAAAATGTCAAAAATGACAAATTTCAAGATGGCAAATGTCAAAGATGTCAAATGACAAATGTCACAATGCTAAATGTCAAAAATGAAAAGTGTCAAAAATGACAAATTTCAAAATGGCAAATGTCTAAGATGTCAAATGACAAATGTCACAATGCTAAATGTCAAAAATGAAAAGTGTCACCATGAAAAATGTCAAAAATGACAAATTTCAAGATGGCAAATGTCAAAGATGTCAAATGACAAATGTCACAATGCTAAATGTCAAAAATGAAAAGTGTCACCATGAAAAATGTCAAAAATGACAAATTTCAAGATGGCAAATGTCAAAGATGTCAAATGACAAATGTCACAATGCTAAATGTCAAAAATGAAAAGTGTCACCATGAAAAATGTCAAAAATGACAAATTTGAAGATGGCAAATGTCAAAACTGACTAATGTCACAATGCTAAATGTCAAAAATGAAAAGTGTCACCATGAAAAATGTCAAAAATGACAAATTTCAAAATGGCAAATGTCAAAGATGTCAAATGACAAATGTCACAATGCTAAATGTCAAAAATGAAAAGCGTCACCATGAAAAGTGTCAAAAAAGACAAATTTCAAGATGGCAAATGTCTAAGATGTCAAATGATAAATGTCACAATGCTAAATGTCAAAAATGAAAAGTGTCACCATGAAAAATGTCAAAAATGACAAATTTCAAGATGGCAAATGTCAAAGATGTCAAATGACAAATGTCACAATGCTAAATGTCAAAAATGAAAAGTGTCAACATGAAAAATGTCAAAAATGACAAATTTCAAGATGGCAAATGTCAAAGATGTCAAATGACAAATGTCACAATGCTAAATGTCAAAAATGAAAAGTGTCACCATGAAAAATGTCAAAAATGACAAATTTCAAGATGGCAAATGTCAAAGATGTCAAATGACAAATGTCACAATGCTAAATGTCAAAAATGAAAAGTGTCACCATGAAAAATGTCAAAAATGACAAATTTCAAGATGGCAAATATCAAAGATGTCAAATGACAAATGTCACAATGCTAAATGTCAAAAATGAAAAGTGTCACAATACTAAATGTCAAAAATGAAAAGTGTCACAATGCTAAATGTCAAAAATGACAAATTTCAAGATAGCAAATGTCAAAGATGTCAAATGACAAATGTCACAATGCTAAATGTCAAAAATGACAAATTTCAAGATGGCAAATGTCAAAGATGTCAAATGACAAATGTCACAATGCTAAATGTCAAAAATGAAAAGTGTCACCATGAAAAATGTCAAAAATGACAAATTTCAAGATGGCAAATGTCAAAGATGTCAAATGACAAATGTCACAATGCTAAATGTCAAAAATGAAAAGTGTCAAAAATGACAAATTTCAAGATGGCAAATGTCTAAGATGTCAAATGACAAATGTCACAATGCTAAATGTCAAAAATGAAAAGTGTCACCATGAAAAATGTCAAAAATGACAAATTTTAAGATGGCAAATGTCAAAGATGTCAAATGACAAATGTCACAATGCTAAATGTCAAAAATGAAAAGTGTCACCATGAAAAATGTCAAAAATGACAAATTTCAAGACGGCAAATGTCAAAGATGTCAAATAACAAATGTCACAATGCTAAATGTCAAAAATGAAAAGTGTCACCATAAAAAATGTCAAAAATGACAAATTTCAAGATGGCAAATGTCAAAGATTTTGAATATGACAAATGTCACAATGCTAAATGTCAAAAATGAAAAGTGTCACTATGAAAAATGTCAAAAATGACAAATTTCAAGATGGCAAATGTCAAAGATGTCAAATGACAAATGTCACAATGCTAAATGTCAAAAATGAAAAGTGTCACAATGAAAAATGTCAAAAATGACAAATTTCAAGATGGCAAATATTAAAGATGTCAAATGACAAATGTCACAATGCTAAATGTCAAAAATGACAAATTTCAAGATGGCAAATGTCAAAGATGTCAAATGACAAATGTCACAATGCTAAATGTCAAAAATGAAAAGTGTCACCATGAAAAATGTCAAAAATGACAAATTTCAAGATGGCAAATGTCAAAGATGTCAAATGACAAATGTCACAAAAGCTAAATGTCAAAAATGACAAATTTCAAGATGGCAAATGTCAAATGACAAATGTCACAATGCTAAATGTCAAAAATGAAAAGTGTCACCATGAAAAATGTCAAAAATGACAAATTTCAAGATGGCAAATGTCAAAGATGTCAAATGACAAATGTCACAATGCTAAATGTCAAAAATGAAAAGTGTCACCATGAAAAATGTCAAAAATGACAAATTTCAAGATGGCAAATGTCAAAGATGTCAAATGACAAATGTCACAATGCTAAATGTCAAAAATGAAAATTGTCACCATGAAAAATGTCAAAAATGACAAATTTCAAGGTGGTAAATGTCAAAGATGTCAAATGACAAATGTCACAATGCTAAATGTCAAAAATGAAAAGTGTCAAAAATGACAAATTTCAAGATGGCAAATGTCTAAGATGTCAAATGACAAATGTCACAATGCTAAATGTCAAAAATGAAAAGTGTCACCATGAAAAATGTCAAAAACAACAAATTTCAAGATGGCAAATGTCAAAGATGTCAAATGACAAATGTCACAATGCTAAATGTCAAAAATGAAAAGTGCCACCATGAAAAATGTCAAAAATGACAAATTTCAAGATGGCAAATGTCAAAGATGTCAAATGACAAATGTCACAATGCTAAATGTCAAAAATGAAAAGTGTCACCATGAAAAATGTCAAAAATAACAAATTTTAAGATGGCAAATATCAAAGATGTCAAATGACAAATGTCACAATGCTAAATGTCAAAAATGAAAAGTGTCACCATGAAAAATGTCAAAAATGACAAATTTCAAGATGGCAAATGTCAAAACTGACAAATGTCACAATGCTAAATGTCAAAAATGATAAGTGTCACAATGAAAAATGTCAAAAATGACAAATTTCAAGATGGCAAATGTCCAAGATGTCAAATGACAAATGTCACAATGCTAAATGTCAAAAATGAAAAGTGTCACCATGAAAAATGTCAAAAATGACAAATTTCAAGATGGCAAATGTCAAAGATGTCAAATGACAAATGTCACAATGTTAAATGTCAAAAATGAAAAGTGTCACCATGAAAAATGACAAATTTCAAGATGGCAAATGTCAAAAATGTCAAATGACAAATGTCACAATGCTAAATGTCAAAAATGAAAAGTGTCACCATGAAAAATGTTAAAAATGACAAATTTCAAGATGGCAAATGTCAAAACTGACAAATGTCACAATGCTAAATGTCAAAAATGATAAGTGTCACCATGAAAAATGACAAATTTCAAGATGGCAAATGTCCAAGATGTCAAATGACAAATGTCACAATGCTAAATGTCAAAAAAGAAAAGTGTCACCATGAAAAATGTCAAAAATGACAAATTTCAAGATGGCAAATGTCAAAGATGTCAAATGACAAATGTCACAATGCTAAATGTCAAAAATGAAAATTGTCACCATGAAAAATGTCAAAAATGACAAATTTCAAGATGGCAAATGTCAAAGATGTCAAATGACAAATGTCACAATGCTAAATGTCAAAAATGAAAAGTGTCAAAAATGACAAATTTCAAAATGGCAAATGTCTAAGATGTCAAATGACAAATGTCACAATGCTAAATGTCAAAAATGAAAAGTGTCACCATGAAAAATGTCAAAAATGACAAATTTCAAGATGGCAAATGTCAAAGATGTCAAATGACAAATGTCACAATGCTAAATGTCAAAAATGAAAAGTGTCACCATGAAAAATGTCAAAAATGACAAATTTCAAGATGGCAAATGTCAAAGATGTCAAATGACAAATGTCACAATGCTAAATGTCAAAAATGAAAAGTGTCACCATGAAAAATGTCAAAAATGACAAATTTGAAGATGGCAAATGTCAAAACTGACTAATGTCACAATGCTAAATGTCAAAAATGAAAAGTGTCACCATGAAAAATGTCAAAAATGACAAATTTCAAAATGGCAAATGTCAAAGATGTCAAATGACAAATGTCACAATGCTAAATGTCAAAAATGAAAAGCGTCACCATGAAAAGTGTCAAAAAAGACAAATTTCAAGATGGCAAATGTCTAAGATGTCAAATGATAAATGTCACAATGCTAAATGTCAAAAATGAAAAGTGTCACCATGAAAAATGTCAAAAATGACAAATTTCAAGATGGCAAATGTCAAAGATGTCAAATGACAAATGTCACAATGCTAAATGTCAAAAATGAAAAGTGTCAACATGAAAAATGTCAAAAATGACAAATTTCAAGATGGCAAATGTCAAAGATGGCAAATGTCAAAACTGACAAATGTTACAATGCTAAATGTCAAAAATGAAAAGTGTCACCATGAAAAATGTCAAAAATAACAAATTTCAAGATGGCACATGTCAAAGATGTCAAATGACAAATGTCACAATGCTAAATGTCAAAAATGACAAATTTCAAGATGGCAAATGTCAAAGATGTCAAATGACAAATGTCACAATGCTAAATGACAAAAATGAAAAGTGTCACCATGAAAAATGTCAAAAATAACAAATTTCAAGATGGCAAATATTAAAGATGTCAAATGACAAATGTCACAATGCTAAATGTCAAAAATGACAAATTTCAAGATGGCAAATGTCAAAACTGACAAATGTCACAATGCTAAATGTCAAAAATGATAAGTGTCACCATGAAAAATGTCAAAAATGACAAATTTCAACATGGCAAATGTCCAAGATGTCAAATGACAAATGTCACAATGCTAAATGTCAAAAATGAAAAGTGTCACCATGAAAAATGTCAAAAATGACAAATTTCAAGATGGCAAATACCAAAGATGTCAAATGACAAATGTCACAATGCTACATGTCAAAAATGACAAATTTCAAGATGGCAAATGTCAAAGATGTCAAATGACAAATGTCACAATGCTAAATGTCAAAAATGACAAATTTCAAGATGGCAAATGTCAAAGATGTCAAATAACAAATGTCACAATGCTAAATGTCAAAAATGAAAAGTGTCACCATGAAAAATGTCAAAAATGACAAATTTCAAGATGGCAAATGTCAAAGACGTCAAATGACAAATGTCACAATGCTAAATGTCAAAAATAAAAAGTGTCAAAAATGACAAATTTCAAGATGGCAAATGTCAAAGATGTCAAATGACAAATGTCACAATGCTAAATGTTAAAAATGAAAAGTGTCACCATGAAAAATGTCAAAAATGACAAATTTCAAGATGGCAAATGTCAAAACTGACAAATGTCACAATGCTAAATGTCAAAAATGAAAAGTGTCAATATGAAAAATGTCAAAAATAACAAATTTCAAGATGGCAAATGTCAAAGATGTCAAATGACAAATGTCACAATGCTAAATGTCAAAAATGACAAATTTCAAGATGGCAAATGTCAAAGATGTCAAATGACAAATGTCACAATGCTAAATGTCAAAAATGAAAAGTGTCACCACGAAAAATATCAAAAATGACAAATTTCAAGATGGCAAATGTCAAAGATGTCAAATGACAAATGTCACAATGCTAAATGTCAAAAATGAAAAGTGTCACCATGAAAAATGTCAAAAATGACAAATTTTAAGATGGCAAATGTCAAAACTGACAAATGTCACAATGCTTAATGTCAAAAATGATAAGTGTCACCATGAAAAATGTCAAAAATGACAAATTTCAAGATGGCAAATGTCCAAGATGTCAAATGACAAATGTCACAATGCTACATGTCAAAAATGAAAAGTGTCACCATGAAAAATGTCAAAAATGACAAATTTCAAGATGGCAAATGCCAAAGATGTCAAATGACAAATGTCACAATGCTAAATGTCAAAAATGACGAATTTCAAGATGGCAAATGTCAAAGATGTCAAATGACAAATGTCACAATGCTAAATGTCAAAAATGACAAATTTCAAGATGGCAAATGTCAAAGATGTCAAATGACAAATGTCACAATGCTAAATGTCAAAACTGAAAAGTGTCACCATGAAAAATGTCAAAAATGACAAATTTCAAGATGGCAAATGTCAAAGCTGTCAAATGACAAATGTCACAATGCTAAATGTCAAAAATGACAAATTTTAAGATTGCAAATGTCAAAGATGTCAAATGACAAATGTCACTATGCTAAATGTCAAAAATGAAAAGTGTCACCATAAAAAATGTCAAAAATGACAAATTTCAAGATGGCAAATGTCAAAACTGACAAATGTCACAATTCTAAATGTCAAAAATGATAAGTGTCACCATGAAAAATGTCAAAAATGACAAATTTTAAGATGGCAAATGTCCAAGATGTCAAATGACAAATGTCACAATGCTAAATGTCAAAAATGAAAAGTGTCACCATGAAAAATGTCAAAAATGACAAATTTCAAGATGGCAAATGTCAAAGATGTCAAATGACAAATGTCACAATGCTAAATAACAAAAATGACAAATTTCAAGATGTCAAATGTCAAAGATGTCAAATGACAAATGTCACAATGCTAAATAACAAAAATGACAAATTTCAAGATGGCAAATGTCAAAGATGTCAAATGACAAATGTCACAATGCTAAATGTCAAAAATGAAAAGTATCACCATGAAAAATGACAAAAATGACAAATTTCAAAATGGCAAATGTCAATATTGTCAAATGACAAATGTCACAATGCTAAATGTCAAAAATAAAAAGTGTCACCATGAAAAATGTCAAAAATGACAAAATTGAAGATGGCAAATGTCAAAGATGGCAAATGTCAAAGATGTCAAATGACAAATGTCACAATGCTAAATGTCAAAAATGAAAAGTGTCACCATGAAAAATGTCAAAAATGACAAATTTCAAAATGGCAAATGTCAATATTGTCAAATGACAAATGTCACAATGCTAAATGTCAAAAATGAGAAGTGTCACCATGAAAAATGTCAAAAATGACAAAATTCAAGATGGCAAATGTCAAAGATGTCAAATGACAAATGTCACAATGCTAACTGTCAAAAATAAAAACTGTCACCATGAAAAATGTCAAAAATGACAAATTTCAAGATGGCAAATGTCAAAACTGACAAATGTCACAATGCTAAATGTCAAAATTGAAAAGTGTCATAATGAAAAATGTCAAAAATAACAAATTTCAAGATGGCAAATGTCAAAGATGTCAAATGACAAATGTCACAATGCTAAATGTCAAAACTAAAAAGTGTCACCATGAAAAATGTCAAAAATGACAAATTTCAAGATGGCAAATGTCAAAACTGACAAATGTCACAATGCTACATGTCAAAAATGAAAAGTGTCACCATGAAAAATGTCAAAAATAACAAATTTCAAGATGGCAAATGTCAAAGATGTCAAATGACAAATGTCACAATGCTAAATGTCAAAAATGACAAATTTCAAGATGGCAAATGTCAAAGATATCAAATAACAAATGTCACAATGCTAAATGTCAAAAATGACAAATTTCAAGATGGCAAATGTCAAAACTGACAAATGTCACAATGCTAAATGTCAAAAATGAAAAGTGTCACCATGAAAAATGTCAAAAATAACAAATTTCAAGATGGCAAATGTCAAAGATGTCAAATGACAAATATCACAATGCTAAATGTCAAAAATGACAAATTTCAAGATGGCAAATGTCAAAGATGTCAAATGACAAATGTCACAATGCTAAATGTCAAAAATGAAAAGTGTCACCATGAAAA
The DNA here is from genome assembly GCA_964028335.1 of Altica lythri. NCBI lineage: Eukaryota > Metazoa > Arthropoda > Insecta > Coleoptera > Chrysomelidae > Altica > Altica lythri. The sequence continues at coordinate 40,067,909 of OZ034800.1, read as the reverse complement.
ATGTCAAAAATGACAAATTTCAAGATGGCAAATGTCAAAGATGTCAAATGACAAATGTCACAATGCTAAATGTCAAAAATGAAAAGTGTCACCATGAAAAATGTCAAAAATGACAAACTTCAAGATGGCAAACGTCAAAGATGGCAAATGTCAAAGATGTCAAATGACAAATGTCACAATGCTAAATGTCAAAAATGAAAATTGTCACCATGAAAAATGTCAAAAATGACAAATTTCAAGATGGCAAATGTCAAAGATGTGAAATGACAAATGTCACAATGCTAAATGTCAAAAATGAAAAGTGTCAAAAATGACAAATTTCAAGATGGCAAATGTCTAAGATGTCAAATGACAAATGTTACAATGCTAAATGTCAAAAATGAAAAGTGTCACCATGAAAAATGTCAAAAATGACAAATTTCAAGATGGCAAATGTCAAAGATGTCAAATGACAAATGTCACAATGCTAAATGTCAAAAATGAAAAGTGTCACCATGAAAAATGTCAAAAATGACAAATTTCAAGATGGCAAATGTCAAAGATGTCAAATGACAAATGTCACAATGCTAAATGTCAAAAATGAAAAGTGTCACCATGAAAAATGTCAAAAATGACAAATTTCAAGATGGCAAATGTCAAAGATGTCAAATGACAAATGTCACAATGCCAAATGTCCAAAATGAAAAGTGTCACCATGAAAAATGTCAAAAATGACAAATTTCAAGATGGCAACGGTCAAAGATGTCAAATGACAAATGTCACAATGCTAAATGTCAAAAATGAAAATTGTCACCATGAAAAATGTCAAAAATGACAAATTTCAAGATGGCAAATGTCTAAGATGTCAAATGACAAATGTCACAATGCTAAATGTCAAAAATGAAAAGTGTCACCATGAAAAATGTCAAAAATGACAAATTTCAAGATGGCAAATGTCTAAGATGTCAAATGACAAATGTCACAATGCTAAATGTCAAAAATGAAAAGTGTCACCATGAAAAATGTCAAAAATGACAAATTTCAAAATGGCAAATGTCAAAGATGTCAAATGAGAAATGTCACAATGCTAAATGTCAAAAATGAAAAGTGTCACCATGAAAAGTGTCAAAAATGACAAATTTCAAGATGGTAAATGTCTAAGATGTCAAATGACAAATGTCACAATGCTAAATGTCAAAAATAAAACGTGTCACCATGAAAAATGTCAAAAATGACAAATTTTAAGATGGCAAATGTCAAAGATGTCAAATGACAAATGTCACAATGCTAAATGTCAAAAATGAAAAGTGTCACCATGAAAAATGTCAAAAATGACAAATTTCAAGATGGCAAATGTCAAAGATGTCAAATGACAAATGTCACAATGCTAAATGTCAAAACTGAAAAGTGTCACCATGAAAAATGTCAAAAATGACAAATTTCAAGATGGCAAATGTCAAAGATGTTAAATGACAAATGTCACAATGCTAAATGTCAAAAATGAAAAGTGTCACCATGAAAAATGTAAAAAATGACAAATTTCAAGATGGCAAATATCAAAGATGTCAAATGACAAATGTCACAATGCTAAATGTCAAAAATGAAAAGTGTCACAATGCTTAATGTCAAAAATGAAAAGTGTCACAATGCTAAATGTCAAAAATGACAAATTTCAAGATGGCCGATGTCAAAGATGTCAAATGACAAATGTCACAATGCTAAATGTCAAAAATGAAAAGTGTCACCATGAAAAATGTCAAAAATGACAAATTTCAAGATGGCAAATGTCAAAACTGACAAATGTCACAATGCTAAATGTCAAAAATGAAAAGTGTCACCATGAAAAATGTCAAAAATAACAAACTTCAAGATGGCAAATGTCAAAGATGTCATTTGACAAATGTCACAATGCTAAATGCCAAAACTCACAAATTTCAAGATGGCAAATGTCAAAGATGTCAAATGACAAATGTCACAATGCTAAATGTCAAAAATGAAAAGTGTCACCATGAAAAATGTCAAAAATGACAAATTTCAAGATGGCAAATGTCAAAGATGTCAAATGACAAATGTCACAATGCTAAATGTCAAAAATAATAAGTGTCACCATAAAAAATGTCAAAAATAACAAATTTCAAGATGGCAAATGTCAAAGATGTCAAATGACAAATGTCACAATGCTAAATGTCAAAAATGAAAAGTGTCAAAAATGACAAATTTCAAGATGGCAAATATCAAAGATGTCAAATGACAAATGTCACAATGCTAAATGTCAAAAATGAAAAGTGTCACCATGAAAAATGTCAAAAATAACAAATTTCAAGATGGCAAATGTCAAAGATGTCAAATGACAAATGTCACAATGCTAAATGTCAAAAATGACAAATTTCAAGATGGCAAATGTCAAAGATGTCAAATGTCACAATGCTAAATGTCAAAAATGAAAAGTGTCACCATGAAAAATGTCAAAAATGACAAATTTCAAGATGGCAAATGTCAAAGATGTCAAATGACAAATGTCACAATGCTAAATGTCAAAAATGAAAAGTGTCACCATGAAAAATGTCAAAATGACAAATTTCAAGATGGCAAATATCAAAGATGTCAAATGACAAATGTCACAATGCTAAATGTCAAAAATGAAAAGTGTCACCATGAAAAATGTCAAAAATAACAAATTTCAAAATGGCAAATGTCAAAGATGTCAAATGACAAATGTCACAATGCTAAATGTCAAAAATGAAAAGTGTCACCATGAAAAATGTCAAAAATGACAAATTTCAAGATGGCAAATGTCAAAGATGTCAAATGACAAATGTCACAATGCTAAATGTCAAAAATCAAAAGTGTCAAAAATGACAAATTTCAAGATGGCAAATGTCTAAGATGTCAAATGACAAATGTCACAATGCTAAATGTCAAAAATGAAAAGTGTCACCATGAAAAATGTCAAAAATGACAAATTTCAAGATGGCAAATGTCAAAGATGTCAAATGACAAATGTCACAATGCTAAATGTCAAAAATGAAAAGTGTCACCAAGAAAAATGTCAAAAATGACAAATTTCAAGATGGCAAATGTCAAAGATGTCAAATGACAAATGTCACAATTCTAAATGTCAAAAATGAAAAGTGTCACCATGAAAAATGTCAAAAATAACAAATTTCAAGATGGCAAATATCAAAGATGTCAAATGACAAATGTCACAATGCTAAATGTCGAAAATGAAAAGTGTCACCATGAAAAATGTCAAAAATGACAAATTTCAAGATGGCAAATGTCAAAACTGACAAATGTCACAATGCTAAATGTCAAAAATGATAAGTGTCACCATGAAAAATGTTAAAAATGACAAATTTCAAGATGGCAAATGTCCAAGATGTCAAATGACAAATGTCACAATGCTAAATGTCAAAAATGAAAAGTGTCACCATGAAAAATGTCAAAAATGACAAATTTCAAGATGGCAAATGTCAAAGATGTCAAATGACAAATGTCACAATGTTAAATGTCAAAAATGAAAAGTGTCACCATGAAAAATGACAAAAATGACAAATTTCAAGATGGCAAATATCAAAGATGTCAAATGACAAATGTCACAATGCTAAATGTCAAAAATGACAAATTTCAAGATGGCAAATGTCAAAGATGTCAAATGACAAATGTCACAATGCTAAATGTCAAAAATGAAAAGTGTCACCATGAAAAATGTCAAAAATGACAATTTTCAAGATGGCAAATGTCAAAGATGTCAGATGACAAATGTCACAATGCTAAATGTCAAAAATGACAAATTTCAAGATGGCAAACGTCAAAAATGTCAAATGACAAATGTCACAATGCTAAATGTCAAAAATGAAAAGTGTCACCATGAAAAATGTCAAAAATGACAAATTTCAAGATGGCAAATGTCAAAGATGTCAAATGACAAATGTCACAATGCTAAATGTCAAAAACGAAACGTGTCACCATGAAAAATGTCAAAAATGACAAATTTCAAGATGGCAAATGTCAAAGAGGTCAAATGACAAATGTCACAATGCTAAATGTCAAAAATGAAAATTGTCACCATGAAAAATGTCAAAAATGACAAATTTCAAGATGGCAAATGTCAAAGATGTCAAATGACAAATGTCACAATTCTAAATGTCAAAAATGAAAAGTGTCACAATGAAAAATGTCAAAAATAACAAATTTTAAGATGGCAAATATCAAAGATGTCAAATGACAAATGTCACAATGCTAAATGTCGAAAATGAAAAGTGTCACCATGAAAAATGTCAAAAATAACAAATTTCAAGATGGCAAATGTCAAAGATGTCAAATGACAAATGTCACAATGCTAAATGTCAAAAATGAAAAGTGTCACCATGAAAAATGTCAAAAATGACAAATTTCAAGATGGCAAATGTCAAAGATGTCAAATGACAAATGTCACAATTCTAAATGTCAAAAATGAAAAGTGTCACCATGAAAAATGTCAAAAATAACAAATTTTAAGATGGCAAATATCAAAGATGTCAAATGACAAATGTCACAATGCTAAATGTCGAAAATGAAAAGTGTCACCATGAAAAATGTCAAAAATGACAAATTTCAAGATGGCAAATGTCAAAACTGACAAATGTCACAATGCTAAATGTCAAAAATGATAAGTGTGACCATGAAAAATGTTAAAAATGACAAATTTTAAGATGGCAAATGTCCAAGATGTCAAATGACAAATGTCACAATGCTAAATGTCAAAAATGAAAAGTGTCACCATGAAAAATGTCAAAAATGACAAATTTCAAGATGGCAAATGTCAAAGATGTCAAATGACAAATGTCACAATGTTAAATGTCAAAAATGAAAAGTGTCACCATGAAAAATGACAAATTTCAAGATGGCAAATGTCAAAAATGTCAAATGACAAATGTCACAATGCTAAATGTTAAAAATGAAAAGTGTCACCATCAAAAATGTCAAAAATGACAAATTTCAAGATGGCAAATGTCAAAACTGACAAATGTCACAATGCTAAATGTCAAAAATGATAAGTGTCACCATGAAAAATGTCAAAAATGACAAATTTCAAGATGGCAAATGTCCAAGATGTCAAATGACAAATGTCACAATGCTAAATGTCAAAAATAAAAAGTGTCAAAAATGACAAATTTCAAGATGGCAAATGTCAAAGATGTCAAATGACAAATGTCACAATGCTAAATGTCAAAAATGAAAAGTGTCACCATGAAAAATGTCAAAAATAACAAATTTCAAGATGGCAAAGGTCAAAACTGACAAATGTCACAATGCTAAATGTCAAAAATGAAAAGTGTCACCATGAAAAATGTCAAAAATAACAAATTTGAAGATGGCAAATGTCAAAGATGTCAAATGACAAATGTCACAATGCTAAATGTCAAAAATGACAAATTTCAAGATGGCAAATGTCAAAGATGTCAAATGACAAATGTCACAATGCTAAATGTCAAAAATGAAAAGTGTCACCATGAAAAATGTCAAAAATGACAAATTTCAAGATGGCAAATGTCAAAGATGTCAAATGACAAATGTCACAATGCTAAATGTCAAAAATGAAAAGTGTCACCATGAAAAATGTCAAAAATGACAAATTTCAAGATGGCAAATGTCAAAACTGACAAATGTCACAATGCTAAATGTCAAAAATGATAAGTGTCACCATGAAAAATGTCAAAAATGACAAATTTCAAGATGGCAAATGTCCAAGATGTCAAATGACAAATGTCACAATGCTAAATGTCAAAAATGAAAAGTGTCACCATGAAAAATGTCAAAAATGACAAATTTCAAGATGGCAAATGCCAAAGATGTCGAATGACAAATGTCACAATGCTAAATGTCAAAAATGAAAATTGTCACCATGAAAAATGTCAAAAATGACAAATTTCAAGATGGCAAATGTCAAAGATGTCAAATGACAAATGTCACAATGCTAAATGTCAAAAATTAAAAGTGTCACCATGAAAAATGTCAAAAATGACAAATTTCAAGATGTTAAATGTCAAAGATGTCAAATGACAAATGTCACAATGCTAAATGTCAAAAATGAAAAGTCTCACCATGAAAAATGTCAAAAATGACAAATTTCAAGATGGTAAATGTCAAAACTGACAAATGTCACAATGCTAAATGTCAAAAATGATAAGTGTCACCATGAAAAATGTCAAAAATGACAAATTTAAAGATGGCAAATGTCCAAGATGTCAAATGACAAATGTCACAATGCTACATGTCAAAAATGAAAAGTGTCACCATGAAAAATGTCAAAAATGACAAATTTCAAGATGGCAAATGCCAAAGATGTCAAATGACAAATGTCACAATGCTAAATGTCAAAAATGACAAATTTCAAGATGGCAAATGTCAAAGATGTCAAATGACAAATGTCACAATGCTAAATGTCAAAAATGACAAATTTCAAGATGGCAAATGTCAAAGATGTCAAATGACAAATGTCACAATGCTAAATGTCAAAAATGAAAAGTGTCACCATGAAAAATGTCAAAAATGACAAATTTCAAGATGGCAAATGTCAAAGATGTCAAATGACAAATGTCACAATGCTAAATGTCAAAAATGACAAATTTCAAGATGGCAAATGTCAAAACTGACAAATGTCACAATGCTAAATGTCAAAAATGATAAGTGTGACCATGAAAAATGTTAAAAATGACAAATTTTAAGATGGCAAATGTCCAAGATGTCAAATGACAAATGTCACAATGCTAAATGTCAAAAATGAAAAGTGTCACCATGAAAAATGTCAAAAATGACAAATTTCAAGATGGCAAATGTCAAAGATGTCAAATGACAAATGTCACAATGTTAAATGTCAATAATGAAAAGTGTCACCATGAAAAATGACAAATTTCAAGATGGCAAATGTCAAAAATGTCAAATGACAAATGTCACAATGCTAAATGTCAAAAATGAAAAGTGTCACCATCAAAAATGTCAAAAATGACAAATTTCAAGATGGCAAATGTCAAAACTGACAAATGTCACAATGCTAAATGTCAAAAATGATAAGTGTCACCATGAAAAATGTCAAAAATGACAAATTTCAAGATGGCAAATGTCCAAGATGTCAAATGACAAATGTCACAATGCTAAATGTCAAAAATAAAAAGTGTCAAAAATGACAAATTTCAAGATGGCAAATGTCAAAGATGTCAAATGACAAATGTCACAATGCTAAATGTCAAAAATGAAAAGTGTCACCATGAAAAATGTCAAAAATAACAAATTTCAAGATGGCAAAGGTCAAAACTGACAAATGTCACAATGCTAAATGTCAAAAATGAAAAGTGTCACCATGAAAAATGTCAAAAATAACAAATTTGAAGATGGCAAATGTCAAAGATGTCAAATGACAAATGTCACAATGCTAAATGTCAAAAATGACAAATTTCAAGATGGCAAATGTCAAAGATGTCAAATGACAAATGTCACAATGCTAAATGTCAAAAATGAAAAGTGTCACCATGAAAAATGTCAAAAATGACAAATTTCAAGATGGCAAATGTCAAAGATGTCAAATGACAAATGTCACAATGCTAAATGTCAAAAATGAAAAGTGTCACCATGAAAAATGTCAAAAATGACAAATTTCAAGATGGCAAATGTCAAAACTGACAAATGTCACAATGCTAAATGTCAAAAATGATAAGTGTCACCATGAAAAATGTCAAAAATGACAAATTTCAAGATGGCAAATGTCCAAGATGTCAAATGACAAATGTCACAATGCTAAATGTCAAAAATGAAAAGTGTCACCATGAAAAATGTCAAAAATGACAAATTTCAAGATGGCAAATGCCAAAGATGTCGAATGACAAATGTCACAATGCTAAATGTCAAAAATGAAAATTGTCACCATGAAAAATGTCAAAAATGACAAATTTCAAGATGGCAAATGTCAAAGATGTCAAATGACAAATGTCACAATGCTAAATGTCAAAAATTAAAAGTGTCACCATGAAAAATGTCAAAAATGACAAATTTCAAGATGGTAAATGTCAAAGATGTCAAATGACAAATGTCACAATGCTAAATGTCAAAAATGAAAAGTCTCACCATGAAAAATGTCAAAAATGACAAATTTCAAGATGGTAAATGTCAAAACTGACAAATGTCACAATGCTAAATGTCAAAAATGATAAGTGTCACCATGAAAAATGTCAAAAATGACAAATTTAAAGATGGCAAATGTCCAAGATGTCAAATGACAAATGTCACAATGCTACATGTCAAAAATGAAAAGTGTCACCATGAAAAATGTCAAAAATGACAAATTTCAAGATGGCAAATGCCAAAGATGTCAAATGACAAATGTCACAATGCTAAATGTCAAAAATGACAAATTTCAAGATGGCAAATGTCAAAGATGTCAAATGACAAATGTCACAATGCTAAATGTCAAAAATGACAAATTTCAAGATGGCAAATGTCAAAGATGTCAAATGACAAATGTCACAATGCTAAATGTCAAAAATGAAAAGTGTCACCATGAAAAATGTCAAAAATGACAAATTTCAAGATGGCAAATGTCAAAGATGTCAAATGACAAATGTCACAATGCTAAATGTCAAAAATGACAAATTTTAAGATTGCAAATGTCAAAGATGTCAAATGACAAATGTCACACTGCTAAATGTCAAAAATAAAAAGTGTCACCATAAAAAATGTCAAAAATGACAAATTTCAAGATGGCAAATGTCAAAACTGACAAATGTCACAATGCTAAATTTCAAAAATGATAAGTGTCACCATGAAAAATGTCAAAAATGACAAATTTTAAGATGGCAAATGTCCAAGATGTCAAATGTCACAATGCTAAATGTCAAAAATGAAAAGTGTCACCAAAAAAAATGTCAAAAATGACAAATTTCAAGATGGCAAATGTCAAAGATGTCAAATGACAAATGTCACAATGCTAACTAACAAAAATGACAAATTTCAAGATGGCAAATGTCAAAGATGTCAAATGACAAATGTCACAATGCTAAATGTCAAAAATGACAAATTTTAAGATTGCAAATGTCAAAGATGTCAAATGACAAATGTCACACTGCTAAATGTCAAAAATGAAAAGTGTCACCATAAAAAATGTCAAAAATGACAAATTTCAAGATGGCAAATGTCAAAACTGACAAATGTCACAATGCTAAATTTCAAAAATGATAAGTGTCACCATGAAAAATGTCAAAAATGACAAATTTTAAGATGGCAAATGTCCAAGATGTCAAATGTCACAATGCTAAATGTCAAAAATGAAAAGTGTCACCAAAAAAAATGTCAAAAATGACAAATTTCAAGATGGCAAATGTCAAAGATGTCAAATGACAAATGTCACAATGCTAAATAACAAAAATGACAAATTTCAAGATGTCAAATGTCAAAGATGTCAAATGACAAATGTCAAAATGCTAAATGTCAAAAATGAAAAGTGTCACCATGAAAAATGTCAAAAATGACAAATTTCAAAATGGCAAATGTCAAAGATGTCAAATGACAAATGTCACAATGCTAAATGTCAAAAATGAAAAGTGTCACCATGAAAAATGTCAAAAATGACAAAATTTAAGATGGCAAATGTCAAAGATGTCAAATGACAAATGTCACAATGCTAAATGTCAAAAATAAAAACTGTCACCATGAAAAATGTCAAAAATGACAAATTTCAAGATGGCAAATGTCAAAACTGACAAACGTCACAATGCTAAATGTCAAAAAAGAAAAGTGTCATAATGAAAAATGTCAAAAATAACAAATTTCAAGATGGCAAATGTCAAAGATGTCAAATGACAAATGTCACAATGCTAAATGTCAAAAATGAAAAGTGTCACCATGAAAAATGTCAAAAATGACAAATTTCAAGATGGCAAATGTCAAAACTGACAAATGTCACAATGCTAAATATCAAAAATGAAAAGTGTCACCATGAAAAATGTCAAAAATAACAAATTTCAAGATGGCAAATGTCAAAGATGTCAAATGACAAATGTCACAATGCTAAATGTCAAAAATGACAAATTTCAAGATGGCAAATGGCAAAGATATCAAATAACAAATGTCACAATGCTAAATGTCAGAAATGACAAATTTCAAGATGGCAAATGTCAAAACTGACAAATGTCACAATGCTAAATGTCAAAAATGAAAAGTGTCAAAAATGACAAATTTCAAGATGGCAAATGTCTAAGATGTCAAATGACAAATGTCACAATGCTAAATGTCAAAAATATAAAGTGTCACCATGAAAAATGTAAAAAATGACAAATTTCAAGATGGCAAATGTCAAAGATGTCAAATGACAAATGTCAAAGATGTCAAATGACAAATGTCACAATGCTAAATGTCAAAAATGAAAAGTGTCACCATAAAAAATGTCAAAAATGACAAATTTCAAGATGGCAAATGTCAAAGATGTCAAATGACAAATGTCACAATGCTAAATGTCAAAAATGAAAAGTGTCACCATGAAAAATGTCAAAAATGACAAATTTCAAGATGGCAAATGTCAAAGATGTCAAATGACAAATGTCACAATGCTAAATGTCAAAAATGAAAAGTGTCACCATGAAAAATGTCAAAAATGACAAATTTCAAGATGGCAAATGTCAAAGATGTCAAATGACAAATGTCACAATGCTAAATGTCAAAAATGAAAAGTGTCACCATGAAAAATGTCAAAAATGACAAATTTCAAGATGGCAAATGTCAAAGATGTCAAATGACAAATGTTACAATGCTAAATGTCAAAAATGAAAATTGTCACTATGAAAAATGTCAAAAATGACAAATTTCAAGATGGCAAATGTTAAAGATGTGAAATGACAAATGTCACAATGCTAAATGTCAAAAATGAAAAGTGTCAAAAATGACAAATTTCAAGATGGCAAATGTCTAAGATGTCAAATGACAAATGTCACAATGCTAAATGTCAAAAATAAAAAGTGTCACCATAAAATGTCAAAAATGACAAATTTTAAGATGGCAAATGTCAAAGATGTCAAATGACAAATGTCACAATGCTAAATGTCAAAAATGAAAAGTGTCACCATAAAAAATGTCAAAAATGACAAATTTCAAGATGGCAAATGTCAAAGATGTCAAATGACAAATGTCACAATGCTAAATGTCAAAAATGAAAAGTGTCACCATGAAAAATGTCAAAAATGACAAATTTCAAGATGGCAAATGTCAAAGATGTCAAATGACAAATGTCACAATGCTAAATGTCAAAAATGAAAAGTGTCACCATGAAAAATGTCAAAAATGACAAATTTCAAGATGGCAAATGTCAAAGATGTCAAATGACAAATGTCACAATGCTAAATGTCAAAAATGAAAAGTGTCACCATGAAAAATGTCAAAAATGACAAATTTCAAGATGGCAAATGTCAAAGATGTCAAATGACAAATGTCACAATGCTAAATGTCAAAAATGAAAATTGTCACCATGAAAAATGTTAAAAATGACAAATTTCAAGATGGCAAATGTCAAAGATGTCAAATGACAAATGTCACAATGCTAAATGTCAAAAATGAAAAGTGTCAAAAATGACAAATTTCAAGATGGCAAATGTCTAAGATGTCAAATGACAAATGTCACAATGCTAAATGTCAAAAATGAAAAGTGTCACCATGAAAAATGTCAAAAATGACAAATTTCAAGATGGCAAATGTCAAAGATGTCAAATGACAAATGTCACAATGCTAAATGTCAAAAATGAAAAGTGTCACCATGAAAAATGTCAAAAATGACAAATTTCAAGATGGCAAATGTCAAAGATGTCAAATGACAAATGTCACAATGCTAAATGTCAAAAATGAAAAGTGTCACCATGAAAAATGTCAAAAATGACAAATTTGAAGATGGCAAATGTCAAAACTGACTAATGTCACAATGCTAAATGTCAAAAATGAAAAGTGTCACCATGAAAAATGTCAAAAATGACAAATTTCAAAATGGCAAATGTCAAAGATGTCAAATGACAAATGTCACAATGCTAAATGTCAAAAATGAAAAGCGTCACCATGAAAAGTGTCAAAAAAGACAAATTTCAAGATGGCAAATGTCTAAGATGTCAAATGACAAATGTCACAATGCTAAATGTCAAAAATGAAAAGTGTCACCATGAAAAATGTCAAAAATGACAAATTTCAAGATGGCAAATGTCAAAGATGTCAAATGACAAATGTCACAATGCTAAATGTCAAAAATGAAAAGTGTCAACATGAAAAATGTCAAAAATAACAAATTTCAAGATGGCAAATGTCAAAGATGTCAAATGACAAATGTCACAATGCTAAATGTCAAAAATGAAAAGTGTCACCATGAAAAATGTCAAAAATGACAAATTTCAAGATGGCAAATGTCAAAGATGTCAAATGACAAATGTCACAATGCTAAATGTCAAAAATGAAAAGTGTCACCATGAAAAATGTCAAAAATGACAAATTTCAAGATGGCAAATATCAAAGATGTCAAATGACAAATTTCACAATGCTAAATGTCAAAAATGAAAAGTGTCACAATACTAAATGTCAAAAATGAAAAGTGTCACAATGCTAAATGTCAAAAATGACAAATTTCAAGATAGCAAATGTCAAAGATGTCAAATGACAAATGTCACAATGCTAAATGTCAAAAATGACAAATTTCAAGATGGCAAATGTCAAAGATGTCAAATGTCACAATGCTAAATGTCAAAAATGAAAAGTGTCACCATGAAAAATGTCAAAAATGAAAAGTGTCACCATGAAAAATGTCAAAAATGACAAATTTCAAGATGGCAAATGTCAAAGATGTCAAATGACAAATGTCACAATGCTAAATGTCAAAAATGAAAAGTGTCACCATGAAAAATGTCAAAAATAACAAATTTCAAAATGGCAAATGTCAAAGATGTCAAATGACAAATGTCACAATGCTAAATGACAAAAATGAAAAGTGTCACCATGAAAAATGTCAAAAATGACAAATTTCAAGATGGCAAATGTCAAAGATGTCAAATGACAAATGTCACAATGCTAAATGTCAAAAATGAAAAGTGTCAAAAATGACAAATTTCAAGATGGCAAATGTCTAAGATGTCAAATGACAAATGTCACAATGCTAAATGTCAAAAATGAAAAGTGTCACCATGAAAAATGTCAAAAATGACAAATTTCAAGATGGCAAATGTCAAAGATGTCAAATGACAAATGTCACAATGCTAAATGTCAAAAATGAAAAGTGTCACCATGAAAAATGTCAAAAATGACAAATTTCAAGATGGCAAATGTCAAAGATGTCAAATGACAAATGTCACAATTCTAAATGTCAAAAATGAAAAGTGTCACCATGAAAAATGTCAAAAATAACAAATTTTAAGATGGCAAATATCAAAGATGTCAAATGACAAATGTCACAATGCTAAATGTCGAAAATGAAAAGTGTCACCATGAAAAATGTCAAAAATGACAAATTTCAAGATGGCAAATGTCAAAACTGACAAATGTCACAATGCTAAATGTCAAAAATGATAAGTGTGACCATGAAAAATGTTAAAAATGACAAATTTTAAGATGGCAAATGTCCAAGATGTCAAATGACAAATGTCACAATGCTAAATGTCAAAAATGAAAAGTGTCACCATGAAAAATGTCAAAAATGACAAATTTCAAGATGGCAAATGTCAAAGATGTCAAATGACAAATGTCACAATGTTAAATGTCAAAAATAAAAAGTGTCACCATGAAAAATGACAAATTTCAAGATGGCAAATGTCAAAAATGTCAAATGACAAATGTCACAATGCTAAATGTCAAAAATGAAAAGTGTCACCATCAAAAATGTCAAAAATGACAAATTTCAAGATGGCAAATGTCAAAACTGACAAATGTCACAATGCTAAATGTCAAAAATGATAAGTGTCACCATGAAAAATGTCAAAAATGACAAATTTCAAGATAACAAATGTCCAAAATGTCAAATGACAAATGTCACAATGCTAAATGTCAAAAATAAAAAGTGTCAAAAATTACAAATTTCAAGATGGCAAATGTCAAAGATGTCAAATGACAAATGTCACAATGCTAAATGTCAAAAATGAAAAGTGTCACCATGAAAAATGTCAAAAATAACAAATTTCAAGATGGCAAAGGTCAAAACTGACAAATGTCACAATGCTAAATGTCAAAAATGAAAAGTGTCACCATGAAAAATGTCAAAAATAACAAATTTGAAGATGGCAAATGTCAAAGATGTCAAATGACAAATGTCACAATGCTAAATGTCAAAAATGACAAATTTCAAGATGGCAAATGTCAAAGATGTCAAATGACAAATGTCACAATGCTAAATGTCAAAAATGAAAAGTGTCACCATGAAAAATGTCAAAAATGACAAATTTCAAGATGGCAAATGTCAAAGATGTCAAATGACAAATGTCACAATGCTAAATGTCAAAAATGAAAAGTGTCACCATGAAAAATGTCAAAAATGACAAATTTCAAGATGGCAAATATCAAAACTGACAAATGTCACAATGCTAAATGTCAAAAATGATAAGTGTCACCATGAAAAATGTTAAAAATGACAAATTTCAAGATGGCAAATGTCCAAGATGTCAAATGACAAATGTCACAATGCTAAATGTCAAAAATGAAAAGTGTCACCATGAAAAATGTCAAAAATGACAAATTTCAAGATGGCAAATGCCAAAGATGTCGAATGACAAATGTCACAATGCTAAATGTCAAAAATGACAAATTCCAAGATGGCAAATGTCAAAGATGTCAAATGACAAATGTCACAATGCTAAATGTCAAAAATGACAAATTTCAAGATGGCAAATATCAAAGATGTCAAATGACAAATGTCACAATGCTAAATGTCAAAAATGAAAAGTGTCACCATGAAAAATGTCAAAAATGACAAATTTCAAGATGGCAAATGTCAAAGATGTCAAATGATAAATGTCACAATGCTAAATGTCAAAAATGACAACTTTTAAAATTGCAAATGTCAAAGATGTCAAATGACAAATGTCACAATGCTAAATGTCAAAAATCAAAATGTCACTATAAAAAATGTCAAAAATGACAAATTTCAAGATGGCAAATGTCAAAACTGACAAATGTCACAATGCTAAATGTCAAAAATGATAAGTGTCACCATGAAAAATGTCAAAAATGACAAATTTCAAGATGGCAAATGTCCAAGATGTCAAATGACAAATGTCACTATGCTTAATGTCAAAAATGAAAAGTGTCACCATGAAAAATGTCAAAAATGACAAATTTCAAGATGGCAAATGTCAAAGATGTAAAATGACAAATGTCACAATGCTAAATGTCAAAAATAAAAAGTGTCACCATGAAAAATGTCAAAAATGACAAAATTCAAGATGTCAAATGTCAAAGATGTCAAATGACAAATGTCACAATGCTAAATGTCAAAAATGAAAAGTGTCACTATGAAAAATGTCAAAAATGACAAATTTCAAGATGGCAAATGTCAAAGATGTCAAATGACAAATGTCACAATGCTAAATGTCAAAAATGAAAAGTGTCAAAAATGACAAATTTCAAGATGGCAAATGTCTAAGATGTCAAATGACAAATGTCACAATGCTAAATGTCAAAAATGAAAAGTGTCACCATGAAAAATGTCAAAAATGACAAATTTCAAGATGGCAAATGTCAAAGATGTTAAATGACAAATGTCACAATGCTAAATGTCAAAAATAAAAAGTGTCAAAAATGACAAATTTCAAGATGGCAAATGTCAAAGATGTCAAATGACAAATGTCACAATGCTAAATGTCAAAAATGAAAAGTGTCACCATGAAAAATGTCAAAAATGACAAATTTCAAGATGGCAAATGTCAAAACTGACAAATGTCACAATGCTTAATGTAAAAAATGAAAAGTGTCACCATAAAAAATGTCAAAAATAACAAATTTCAAGATGGCAAATGTCAAAGATGTCAAATGACAAATGTCACAATGCTAAATGTCAAAAATGACAAATTTCAAGATGGCAAATGTCAAAGATGTCAAATGACAAATGTCACAATGCTAAATGTCAAAAATTAAAAGTGTCACCATGAAAAATGTCAAAAATGACAAATTTCAAGATGGTAAATGTCAAAGATGTCAAATGACAAATGTCACAATGCTAAATGTCAAAAATGAAAAGTCTCACCATGAAAAATGTCAAAAATGACAAATTTCAAGATGGCAAATGTCAAAACTGACAAATGTCACAATGCTAAATGTCAAAAATGATAAGTGTCACCATGAAAAATGTCAAAAATGACAAATTTAAAGATGGCAAATGTCCAAGATGTCAAATGACAAATGTCACAATGCTACATGTCAAAAATGAAAAGTGTCACCATGAAAAATGTCAAAAATGACAAATTTCAAGATGGCAAATGCCAAAGATGTCAAATGACGAAATGACACAATGCTAAATGTCAAAAATGACAAATTTCAAGATGGCAAATGTCAAAGATGTCAAATGACAAATGTCACAATGCTAAATGTCAAAAATGACAAATTTCAAGATGGCAAATGTCAAAGATGTCAAATGACAAATGTCACAATGCTAAATGTCAAAAATGAAAAGTGTCACCATGAAAAATGACAAATTTCAAGATGGCAAATGTCAAAGATGTCAAATGACAAATGTCACAATGCTAAATGTCAAAAATGACAAATTTTAAGATTGCAAATGTCAAAGATGTCAAATGACAAATGTCACACTGCTAAATGTCAAAAATGAAAAGTGTCACCATAAAAAATGTCAAAAATGACAAATTTCAAGATGGCAAATGTCAAAACTGACAAATGTCACAATGCTAAATTTCAAAAATGATAAGTGTCACCATGAAAAATGTCAAAAATGACAAATTTTAAGATGGCAAATGTCCAAGATGTCAAATGTCACAATGCTAAATGTCAAAAATGAAAAGTGTCACAAAAAAAAATGTCAAAAATGACAAATTTCAAGATGGCAAATGTCAAAGATGTCAAATGACAAATGTCACAATGCTAAATAACAAAAATGACAAATTTCAAGATGGCAAATGTCAAAGATGTCAAATGACAAATGTCACAATGCTAAATGTCAAAAATGACAAATTTTAAGATTGCAAATGTCAAAGATGTCAAATGACAAATGTCACACTGCTAAATGTCAAAAATGAAAAGTGTCACCATAAAAAATGTCAAAAATGACAAATTTCAAGATGGCAAATGTCAAAACTGACAAATGTCACAATGCTAAATTTCAAAAATGATAAGTGTCACCATGAAAAATGTCAAAAATGACAAATTTTAAGATGGCAAATGTCCAAGATGTCAAATGTCACAATGCTAAATGTCAAAAATGAAAAGTGTCACCAAAAAAAATGTCAAAAATGACAAATTTCAAGATGGCAAATGTCAAAGATGTCAAATGACAAATGTCACAATGCTAAATAACAAAAATGACAAATTTCAAGATGTCAAATGTCAAAGATGTCAAATGACAAATGTCAAAATGCTAAATGTCAAAAATGAAAAGTGTCACCATGAAAAATGTCAAAAATGACAAATTTCAAAATGGCAAATGTCAAAGATGTCAAATGACAAATGTCACAATGCTAAATGTCAAAAATGAAAAGTGTCACCATGAAAAATGTCAAAAATGACAAAATTTAAGATGGCAAATGTCAAAGATGTCAAATGACAAATGTCACAATGCTAAATGTCAAAAATAAAAACTGTCACCATGAAAAATGTCAAAAATAAAAAGTGTCAAAAATGACAAATTTCAAGATAGCAAATGTCAAAGATGTCAAATGACAAATGTCACAATGCTAAATGTTAAAAATGAAAAGTGTCACCATGAAAAATGTCAAAAATGACAAATTTCAAGATGGCAAATGTCAAAACTGACAAATGTCACAATGCTAAATGTCAAAAATGAAAAGTGTCAATATGAAAAATGTCAAAAATAACAAATTTCAAGATGGCAAATGTCAAAGATGTCAAATGACAAATGTCACAATGCTAAATGTCAAAAATGACAAATTTCAAGATGGCAAATGTCAAAGATGTCAAATGACAAATGTCACAATGCTAAATGTCAAAAATGAAAAGTGTCACCACGAAAAATGTCAAAAATGACAAATTTCAAGATGGCAAATGTCAAAGATGTCAAACGACAAATGTCACAATGCTAAATGTCAAAAATGAAAAGTGTCACCATGAAAAATGTCAAAAATGACAAATTTTAAGATGGCAAATGTCAAAACTGACAAATGTCACAATGCTTAATGTCAAAAATGATAAGTGTCACCATGAAAAATGTCAAAAATGACAAATTTCAAGATGGCAAATGTCCAAGATGTCAAATGACAAATGTCACAATGCTACATGTCAAAAATGAAAAGTGTCACCATGAAAAATGTCAAAAATGACAAATTTCAAGATGGCAAATGCCAAAGATGTCAAATGACAAATGTCACAATGCTAAATGTCAAAAATGACGAATTTCAAGATGGCAAATGTCAAAGATGTCAAATGACAAATGTCACAATGCTAAATGTCAAAAATGACAAATTTCAAGATGGCAAATGTCAAAGATGTCAAATGACAAATGTCACAATGCTAAATGTCAAAACTGAAAAGTGTCACCATTAAAAATGTCAAAAATGACAAATTTCAAGATGGCAAATGTCAAAGCTGTCAAATGACAAATGTCACAATGCTAAATGTCAAAAATGACAAATTTTAAGATTGCAAATGTCAAAGATGTCAAATGACAAATGTCACTATGCTAAATGTCAAAAATGAAAAGTGTCACCATAAAAAATGTCAAAAATGACAAATTTCAAGATGGCAAATGTCAAAACTGACAAATGTCACAATTCTAAATGTCAAAAATGATAAGTGTCACCATGAAAAATGTCAAAAATGACAAATTTTAAGATGGCAAATGTCCAAGATGTCAAATGACAAATGTCACAATGCTAAATGTCAAAAATGAAAAGTGTCACCATGAAAAATGTCAAAAATGACAAATTTCAAGATGGCAAATGTCAAAGATGTCAAATGACAAATGTCACAATGCTAAATAACAAAAATGACAAATTTCAAGATGTCAAATGTCAAAGATGTCAAATGACAAATGTCACAATGCTAAATAACAAAAATGACAAATTTCAAGATGGCAAATGTCAAAGATGTCAAATGACAAATGTCACAATGCTAAATGTCAAAAATGAAAAGTATCACCATGAAAAATGTCAAAAATGACAAATTTCAAAATGGCAAATGTCAATATTGTCAAATGACAAATGTCACAATGCTAAATGTCAAAAATAAAAAGTGTCACCATGAAAAATGTCAAAAATGACAAAATTGAAGATGGCAAATGTCAAAGATGTCAAATGACAATATCACAATGCTAAATGTCAAAAATAACAAATTTCAAGATGGCAAATGTCAAAGATGTCAAATGACAAATGTCACAATGCTAAATGTCAAAAATGAAAAGTGTCACCATGAAAAATGTCAAAAATGACAAACTTCAAGATGGCAAATGTCAAAGATGGCAAATGTCAAAGATGGCAAATGTCAAAGATGGCAAATGTCAAAGATGTCAAATGACAAATGTCACAATGCTAAATGTCAAAAATGAAAATTGTCACCATGAAAAATGTCAAAAATGACAAATTTCAAGATGTCAAATGTCAAAGATGTCAAATGACAAATGTCACAATGCTAAATAACAAAAATGACAAATTTCAAGATGGCAAATGTCAAAGATGTTAAATGACAAATGTCACAATGCTAAATGTCAAAAATGAAAAGTGTCACCATGAAAAATGTCAAAAATGACAAATTTCAAAATGGCAAATGTCAATATTGTCAAATGACAAATGTCACAATGCTAAATGTCAAAAATGAGAAGTGTCACCATGAAAAATGTCAAAAATGACAAAATTCAAGATGGCAAATGTCAAAGATGTCAAATGACAAATGTCACAATGCTAACTGTCAAAAATAAAAACTGTCACCATGAAAAATGTCAAAAATGACAAATTTCAAGATGGCAAATGTCAAAACTGACAAATGTCACAATGCTAAATGTCAAAATTGAAAAGTGTCATAATGAAAAATGTCAAAAATAACAAATTTCAAGATGGCAAATGTCAAAGATGTCAAATGACAAATGTCACAATGCTAAATGTCAAAAATAAAAAGTGTCACCATGAAAAATGTCAAAAATGACAAATTTCAAGATGGCAAATGTCAAAACTGACAAATGTCACAATGCTAAATGTCAAAAATGAAAAGTGTCACCATGAAAAATGTCAAAAATAACAAATTTCAAGATGGCAAATGTCAAAGATGTCAAATGACAAATGTCACAATGCTAAATGTCAAAAATGACAAATTTCAAGATGGCAAATGTCAAAGATATCAAATAACAAATGTCATAATGCTAAATGTCAAAAATGACAAATTTCAAGATGGCAAATGTCAAAACTGACAAATGTCACAATGCTAAATGTCAAAAATGAAAAGTGTCACCATGAAAAATGTCAAAAATAACAAATTTCAAGATGGCAAATGTCAAAGATGTCAAATGACAAATATCACAATGCTAAATGTCAAAAATGACAAATTTCAAGATGGCAAATGTTAAAGATGTCAAATGACAAATGTCACAATGCTAAATGTCAAAAATGAAAAGTGTCACCATGAAAAATGTCAAAAATGACAAATTTCAAGATGGCAAATGTCAAAGATGTCAAATGACAAATGTCACAATGCTAAATGTCAAAAATGAAAAGTGTCGCCATGAAAAATGTCAAAAATGACAAACTTCAAGATGGCAAACGTCAAAGATGGCAAATGTCAAAGATGTCAAATGACAAATGTCACAATGCTAAATGTCAAAAATGAAAATTGTCACCATGAAAAATGTCAAAAATGACAAATTTCAAGATGGCAAATGTCAAAGATGTGAAATGACAAATGTCACAATGCTAAATGTCAAAAATGAAAAGTGTCAAAAATGACAAATTTCAAGATGGCAAATGTCTAAGATGTCAAATGACAAATGTTACAATGCTAAATGTCAAAAATGAAAAGTGTCACCATGAAAAATGTCAAAAATGACAAATTTCAAGATGGCAAATGTCAAAGATGTCAAATGACAAATGTCACAATGCTAAATGTCAAAAATGAAAAGTGTCACCATAAAAAATGTCAAAAATGACAAATTTCAAGACGGCAAATGTCAAAGATGTCCAATGACAAATGTCACAATGCTAAATGTCAAAAATGAAAAGTGTCACCATGAAAAAGGTCAAAAATGACAAATTTCAAGATGGCAAATGTCAAAGATGTCAAATGACAAATGTCACAATGCTAAATGTCAAAAATGAAAAGTGTCACCATGAAAAATGTCAAAAATGACAAATTTCAAGATGGCAAATGTCAAAGATGTCAAATGACAAATGTCACAATGCTAAATGTCCAAAATGAAAAGTGTCACCATGAAAAATGTCAAAAATGACAAATTTCAAGATGGCAACGGTCAAAGATGTCAAATGACAAATGTCACAATGCTAAATGTCAAAAATGAAAATTGTCACCATGAAAATTGTCAAAAATGACAAATTTCAAGATGGCAAATGTCTAAGATGTCAAATGACAAATGTCACAATGCTAAATGTCAAAAATGAAAAGTGTCACCATGAAAAATGTCAAAAATGACAAATTTCAAGATGGCAAATGTCTAAGATGTCAAATGACAAATGTCACAATGCTAAATGTCAAAAATGAAAAGTGTCACCATGAAAAATGTCAAAAATGACAAATTTCAAAATGGCAAATGTCAAAGATGTCAAATGAGAAATGTCACAATGCTAAATGTCAAAAATGAAAAGTGTCACCATGAAAAGTGTCAAAAATGACAAATTTCAAGATGGTAAATGTCTAAGATGTCAAATGACAAATGTCACAATGCTAAATGTCAAAAATAAAACGTGTCACCATGAAAAATGTCAAAAATGACAAATTTTAAGATGGCAAATGTCAAAGATGTCAAATGACAAATGTCACAATGCTAAATGTCAAAAATGAAAAGTGTCACCATGAAAAATGTCAAAAATGACAAATTTCAAGATGGCAAATGTCAAAGATGTCAAATGACAAATGTCACAATGCTAAATGTCAAAAATGAAAAGTGTCACCATGAAAAATGTCAAAAATGACAAATTTCAAGATGGCAAATGTCAAAGATGTTAAATGACAAATGTCACAATGCTAAATGTCAAAAATGAAAAGTGTCACCATGAAAAATGTAAAAAATGACAAATTTCAAGATGGCAAATATCAAAGATGTCAAATGACAAATGTCACAATGCTAAATGTCAAAAATGAAAAGTGTCACAATGCTTAATGTCAAAAATGAAAAGTGTCACAATGCTAAATGTCAAAAATGACAAATTTCAAGATGGCCAATGTCAAAGATGTCAAATGACAAATGTCACAATGCTAAATGTCAAAAATGACAAATTTCAAGATGGCAAATGTCAAAGATGTCAAATGACAAATGTCACAATGCTAAATGTCAAAAATGAAAAGTGTCACCATGAAAAATGTCAAAAATGACAAATTTCAAGATGGCAAATGTCAAAACTGACAAATGTCACAATGCTAAATGTCAAAAATGAAAAGTGTCACCATGAAAAATGTCAAAAATAACAAACTTCAAGATGGCAAATGTCAAAGATGTCATTTGACAAATGTCACAATGCTAAATGTCAAAACTGACAAATTTCAAGATGGCAAATGTCAAAGATGTCAAATGACAAATGTCACAATGCTAAATGTCAAAAATGAAAAGTGTCACCATGAAAAATGTCAAAAATGACAAATTTCAAGATGGCAAATGTCAAAGATGTCAAATGACAAATGTCACAATGCTAAATGTCAAAAATAATAAGTGTCACCATAAAAAATGTCAAAAATAACAAATTTCAAGATGGCAAATGTCAAAGATGTCAAATGACAAATGTCACAATGCTAAATGTCAAAAATGAAAAGTGTCAAAAATGACAAATTTCAAAATGGCAAATATCAAAGATGTCAAATGACAAATGTCACAATGCTAAATGTCAAAAATGAAAAGTGTCACCATGAAAAATGTCAAAAATAACAAATTTCAAGATGGCAAATGTCAAAGATGTCAAATGACAAATGTCACAATGCTAAATGTCAAAAATGACAAATTTCAAGATGGCAAATGTCAAAGATGTCAAATGTCACAATGCTAAATGTCAAAAATGAAAAGTGTCACCATGAAAAATGTCAAAAATGACAAATTTCAAGATGGCAAATGTCAAAGATGTCAAATGACAAATGTCACAATGCTAAATGTCAAAAATGAAAAGTGTCACCATGAAAAATGTCAAAAATGACAAATTTCAAGATGGCAAATGTCAAAGATGTCAAATGACAAATGTCACAATGCTAAATGTCAAAAATGAAAAGTGTCACCATGAAAAATGTCAAAAATGACAAACTTCAAGATGGCAAATGTCAAAGATGGCAAATGTCAAAGATGTCAAATGACAAATGTCACAATGCTAAATGTCAAAAATGAAAATTGTCACCATGAAAAATGTCAAAAATGACAAATTTCAAGATGGCAATTGTCAAAGATGTGAAATGACAAATGTCACAATGCTAAATGTCAAAAATGAAAAGTGTCAAAAATGACAAATTTCAAGATGGCAAATGTCTAAGATGTCAAATGACAAATGTTACAATGCTAAATGTCAAAAATGAAAAGTGTCACCATGAAAAATGTCAAAAATGACAAATTTCAAGATGGCAAATGTCAAAGATGTCAAATGACAAATGTCACAATGCTAAATGTCAAAAATGTAAAGTGTCACCATAAAAAATGTCAAAAATGACAAATTTCAAGACGGCAAATGTCAAAGATGTCAAATGACAAATGTCACAATGCTAAATGTCAAAAATGAAAAGTGTCACCATGAAAAATGTCAAAAATGACAAATTCCAAGATGGCAAATGTCAAAGATGTCAAATGACAAATGTCACAATGCTAAATGTCAAAAATGAAAAGTGTCACCATGAAAAATGTCAAAAATGACAAATTTCAAGATGGCAAATGTCAAAGATGTCAAATGACAAATGTCACAATGCTAAATGTCAAAAATGAAAAGTGTCACCATGAAAAATGTCAAAAATGACAAATTTCAAGATGGCAAATGTCAAAGATGTCAAATGACAAATGTCACAATGCTAAATGTCAAAAATGAAAATTGTCACCATGAAAAATGTCAAAAATGACAAATTTCAAGATGGCAAATGTCTAAGATGTCAAATGACAAATGTCACAATGCTAAATGTCAAAAATGAAAAGTGTCACCATGAAAAATGTCAAAAATGACAAATTTCAAGATGGCAAATGTCTAAGATGTCAAATGACAAATGTCACAATGCTAAATGTCAAAAATGAAAAGTGTCACCATGAAAAATGTCAAAAATGACAAATTTCAAGATGGCAAATGTCAAAGATGTCAAATGACAAATGTCACAATGCTAAATGTCAAAAATGAAAAGTGTCACCATGAAAAATGTCAAAAATGACAAATTTCAAGATGGCAAATGTCAAAGATGTCAAATGACAAATGTCACAATGCTAAATGTCAAAAATGAAAAGTGTCAACATGAAAAATGTCAAAAATGACAAATTTCAAGATGGCAAATGTCAAAACTGACTAATGTCACAATGCTAAATGTCAAAAATGAAAAGTGTCACCATGAAAAATGTCAAAAATGACAAATTTCAAAATGGCAAATGTCAAAGATGTCAAATGAGAAATGTCACAATGCTAAATGTCAAAAATGAAAAGTGTCACCATGAAAAGTGTCAAAAATGACAAATTTCAAGATGGTAAATGTCTAAGATGTCAAATGATAAATGTCACAATGCTAAATGTCAAAAATAAAACGTGTCACCATGAAAAATGTCAAAAATGACAAATTTTAAGATGGCAAATGTCAAAGATGTCAAATGACAAATGTCACAATGCTAAATGTCAAAAATGAAAAGTGTCACCATGAAAAATGTCAAAAATGACAAATTTCAAGATGGCAAATGTCAAAGATGTCAAATGACAAATGTAACAATGCTAAATGTCAAAAATGAAAAGTGTCACCATGAAAAATGTCAAAAATGACAAATTTCAAGATGGCAAATGTCAAAACTGACAAATGTCACAATGCTAAATGTCAAAAATGAAAAGTGTCACCATGAAAAATGTCAAAAATAACAAATTTCAAGATGGCAAATGTCAAAGATGTCATTTGACAAATGTCACAATGCTAAATGTCAAAACTGACAAATTTCAAGATGGCAAATGTCAAAGATGTCAAATGACAAATGTCACAATGCTAAATGTCAAAAATGAAAAGTGTCACCATGAAAAATGTCAAAAATGACAAATTTCAAGATGGCAAATGTCAAAGATGTCAAATGACAAATGTCACAATGCTAAATGTCAAAAATGAAAAGTGTCAACATGAAAAATGTCAAAAATGACAAATTTCAAGATGGCAAATGTCAAAACTGACTAATGTCACAATGCTAAATGTCAAAAATGAAAAGTGTCACCATGAAAAATGTCAAAAATGACAAATTTCAAAATGGCAAATGTCAAAAATGTCAAATGAGAAATGTCACAATGCTAAATGTCAAAAATGAAAAGTGTCACCATGAAAAGTGTCAAAAATGACAAATTTCAAGATGGTAAATGTCTAAGATGTCAAATGACAAATGTCACAATGCTAAATGTCAAAAATAAAACGTGTCACCATGAAAAATGTCAAAAATGACAAATTTTAAGATGGCAAATGTCAAAGATGTCAAATGACAAATGTCACAATGCTAAATGTCAAAAATGAAAAGTGTCACCATGATAAATGTCAAAAATGACAAATTTCAAGATGGCAAATGTCAAAGATGTCAAATGACAAATGTCACAATGCTAAATGTCAAAAATGAAAAGTGTCACCATGAAAAATGTCAAAAATGACAAATTTCAAGATGGCAAATGTCAAAGATGTTAAATGACAAATGTCACAATGCTAAATGTCAAAAATGAAAAGTGTCACCATGAAAAATGTCAAAAATGACAAATTTCAAGATGGCAAATATCAAAGATGTCAAATGACAAATGTCACAATGCTAAATGTCAAAAATGAAAAGTGTCACAATGCTTAATGTCAAAAATGAAAAGTGTCACAATGCTAAATGTCAAAAATGACAAATTTCAAGATGGCCAATGTCAAAGATGTCAAATGACAAATGTCACAATGCTAAATGTCAAAAATGACAAATTTCAAAATGGCAAATGTCAAAGATGTCAAATGACAAATGTCACAATGCTAAATGTCAAAAATGAAAAGTGTCACTATGAAAAATGTCAAAAATGACAAATTTCAAGATGGCAAATGTCAAAACTGACAAATGTCACAATGCTAAATGTCAAAAATGAAAAGTGTCACCATGAAAAATGTCAAAAATAACAAATTTCAAGATGGCAAATGTCAAAGATGTCATTTGACAAATGTCACAATGCTAAATGTCAAAACTGACAAATTTCAAGATGGCAAATGTCAAAGATGTCAAATGACAAATGTCACAATGCTAAATGTCAAAAATGAAAAGTGTCACCATGAAAAATGTCAAAAATGACAAATTTCAAGATGGCAAATGTCAAAGATGTCAAATGACAAATGTCACAATGCTAAATGTCAAAAATAATAAGTGTCACCATAAAAAATGTCAAAAATAACAAATTTCAAGATGGCAAATGTCAAAGATGTCAAATGACAAATGTCACAATGCTAAATGTCAAAAATGACAAATTTCAAGATGGCAAATATCAAAGATGTCAAATGACAAATGTCACAATGCTAAATGTCAAAAATGAAAAGTGTCACCATGAAAAATGTCAAAAATAACAAATTTCAAGATGGCAAATGTCAAAGATGGCAAATGACAAATGTCACAATGCTAAATGTCAAAAATGACAAATTTCAAGATGGCAAATGTCAAAGATGTCAAATGTCACAATGCTAAATGTCAAAAATGAAAAGTGTCACCATGAAAAATGTCAAAAATGACAAATTTCAAGATGGCAAATGTCAAAGATGTCAAATGACAAATGTCACAATGCTAAATGTCAAAAATGAAAAGTGTCACCATGAAAAATGTCAAAAATGACAAATTTCAAGATGGCAAATGTCAAAGATGTCAAATGACAAATGTCACAATGCTAAATGTCAAAAATGAAAAGTGTCACCATGAAAAATGTCAAAAATGACAAACTTCAAGATGGCAAATGTCAAAGATGGCAAATGTCAAAGATGTCAAATGACAAATGTCACAATGCTAAATGTCAAAAATGAAAATTGTCACCATGAAAAATGTCAAAAATGACAAATTTCAAGATGGCAAATGTCAAAGATGTGAAATGACAAATGTCACAATGCTAAATGTCAAAAATGACAAATTTCAAGATGGCAAATGTCTAAGATGTCAAATGACAAATGTTACAATGCTAAATGTCAAAAATGAAAAGTGTCACCATGAAAAATGTCAAAAATGACAAATTTCAAGATGGCAAATGTCAAAGATGTCAAATGACAAATGTCACAATGCTAAATGTCAAAAATGAAAAGTGTCACCATAAAAAATGTCAAAAATGACAAATTTCAAGACGGCAAATGTCAAAGATGTCAAATGACAAATGTCACAATGCTAAATGTCAAAAATGAAAAGTGTCACCATGAAAAATGTCAAAAATGACAAATTTCAAGATGGCAAATGTCAAAGATGTCAAATGACAAATGTCACAATGCTAAATGTCAAAAATGAAAAGTGTCACCATGAAAAATGTCAAAAATGACAAATTTCAAGATGGCAAATGTCAAAGATGTCAAATGACAAATGTCACAATGCTAAATGTCAAAAATGAAAAGTGTCACCATGAAAAATGTCAAAAATGACAAATTTCAAGATGGCAAATGTCAAAGATGTCAAATGACAAATGTCACAATGCTAAATGTCAAAAATGAAAATTGTCACCATGAAAAATGTCAAAAATGACAAATTTCAAGATGGCAAATGTCTAAGATGTCAAATGACAAATGTCACAATGCTAAATGTCAAAAATGAAAAGTGTCACCATGAAAAATGTCAAAAATGACAAATTTCAAGATGGCAAATGTCTAAGATGTCAAATGACAAATGTCACAATGCTAAATGTCAAAAATGAAAAGTGTCACCATGAAAAATGTCAAAAATGACAAATTTCAAGATGGCAAATGTCAAAGATGTCAAATGACAAATGTCACAATGCTAAATGTCAAAAATGAAAAGTGTCACCATGAAAAATGTCAAAAATGACAAATTTCAAGATGGCAAATGTCAAAGATGTCAAATGACAAATGTCACAATGCTAAATGTCAAAAATGAAAAGTGTCAACATGAAAAATGTCAAAAATGACAAATTTCAAGATGGCAAATGTCAAAACTGACTGATGTCACAATGCTAAATGTCAAAAATGAAAAGTGTCACCATGAAAAATGTCAAAAATGACAAATTTCAAAATGGCAAATGTCAAAGATGTCAAATGAGAAATGTCACAATGCTAAATGTCAAAAATGAAAAGTGTCACCATGAAAAGTGTCAAAAATGACAAATTTCAAGATGGTAAATGTCTAAGATGTCAAATGACAAATGTCACAATGCTAAATGTCAAAAATAAAACGTGTCACCATGAAAAATGTCAAAAATGACAAATTTTAAGATGGCAAATGTCAAAGATGTCAAATGACAAATGTCACAATGCTAAATGTCAAAAATGAAAAGTGTCACCATGAAAAATGTCAAAAATGACAAATTTCAAGATGGCAAATGTCAAAGATGTCAAATGACAAATGTCACAATGCTAAATGTCA
Organism: Altica lythri; assembly: GCA_964028335.1. Taxonomy (NCBI): domain Eukaryota; kingdom Metazoa; phylum Arthropoda; class Insecta; order Coleoptera; family Chrysomelidae; genus Altica; species Altica lythri. The sequence continues at coordinate 40,038,841 of OZ034800.1, read as the reverse complement.
AAAATGAAAAGTGTCACCATGAAAAATGTCAAAAATGACAAATTTCAAGATGGCAAATGTCAAAGATGTTAAATGACAAATGTCACAATGCTAAATGTCAAAAATGAAAAGTGTCACCATGAAAAATGTAAAAAATGACAAATTTCAAGATGGCAAATATCAAAGATGTCAAATGACAAATGTCACAATGCTAAATGTCAAAAATGAAAAGTGTCAGAATGCTTAATGTCAAAAATGAAAAGTGTCACAATGCTAAATGTCAAAAATGACAAATTTCAAGATGGCCAATGTCAAAGATGTCAAATGACAAATGTCACAATGCTAAATGTCAAAAATGACAAATTTCAAGATGGCAAATGTCAAAGATGTCAAATGACAAATGTCACAATGCTAAATGTCAAAAATGAAAAGTGTCACCATGAAAAATGTCAAAAATGACAAATTTCAAGATGGCAAATGTCAAAACTGACAAATGTCACAATGCTAAATGTCAAAAATAAAAAGTGTCACCATGAAAAATGTCAAAAATAACAAACTTCAAGATGGCAAATGTCAAAGATGTCATTTGACAAATGTCACAATGCTAAATGTCAAAACTGACAAATTTCAAGATGGCAAATGTCAAAGATGTCAAATGACAAATGTCACAATGCTAAATGTCAAAAATGAAAAGTGTCACCATGAACAATGTCAAAAATGACAAATTTCAAGATGGCAAATGTCAAAGATGTCAAATGACAAATGTCACAATGCTAAATGTCAAAAATAATAAGTGTCACCATAAAAAATGTCAAAAATAACAAATTTCAAGATGGCAAATGTCAAAGATGTCAAATGACAAATGTCACAATGCTAAATGTCAAAAATGAAAAGTGTCAAAAATGACAAATTTTAAGATGTGTCACCATGAAAAATGTCAAAAATGACAAATTTTAAGATGGCAAATGTCAAAGATGTCAAATGACAAATGTCACAATGCTAAATGTCAAAAATGAAAAGTGTCACCATGAAAAATGTCAAAAATGACAAATTTCAAGATGGCAAATGTCAAAGATGTTAAATGACAAATGTCACAATGCTAAATGTCAAAAATGAAAAGTGTCACCATGAAAAATGTCAAAAATGACAAATTTCAAGATGGCAAATATCAAAGATGTCAAATGACAAATGTCACAATGCTAAATGTCAAAAATGAAAAGTGTCACAATGCTTAATGTCAAAAATGAAAAGTGTCACAATGCTAAATGTCAAAAATGACAAATTTCATGATGGCCAATGTCAAATGACAAATGTCACAATGCTAAATGTCAAAAATGACAAATTTTAAAATGGCAAATGTCAAAGATGTCAAATGACAAATGTCACAATGCTAAATGTCAAAAATGAAAAGTGTCACCATGAAAAATGTCAAAAATGACAAATTTCAAAATGGCAAATGTCAAAACTGACAAATGTCACAATGCTAAATGTCAAAAATGAAAAGTGTCACCATGAAAAATGTCAAAAATAACAAATTTCAAGATGGCAAATGTCAAAGATGTCATTTGACAAATGTCACAATGCTAAATGTCAAAACTGACAAATTTCAAGATGGCAAATGTCAAAGATGTCAAATGACAAATGTCACAATGCTAAATGTCAAAAATGAAAAGTGTCACCATGAAAAATGTCAAAAATGACAAATTTCAAGATGGCAAATGTCAAAGATGTCAAATGACAAATGTCACAATGCTAAATGTCAAAAATAATAAGTGTCACCATAAAAAATGTCAAAAATAACAAATTTCAAGATGGCAAATGTCAAAGATGTCAAATGACAAATGTCACAATGCTAAATGTCAAAAATGACAAATTTCAAGATGGCAAATATCAAAGATGTCAAATGACAAATGTCACAATGCTAAATGTCAAAAATGAAAAGTGTCACCATGAAAAATGTCAAAAATAACAAATTTCAAGATGGCAAATGTCAAAGATGTCAAATGACAAATGTCACAATGCTAAATGTCAAAAATGACAAATTTCAAGATGGCAAATGTCAAAGATGTCAAATGTCACAATGCTAAATGTCAAAAATGAAAAGTGTCACCATGAAAAATGTCAAAAATGACAAATTTCAAGATGGCAAATGTCAAAGATGTCAAATGACAAATGTCACACTGCTAAATGTCAAAAATGAAAAGTGTCACCATGAAAAATGTCAAAAATGACAAATTTCAAGATGGCAAATGTCAAAGATGTCAAATGACAAATGTCACAATGCTAAATGTCAAAAATGAAAAGTGTCACCATGAAAAATGTCAAAAATGACAAACTTCAAGATGGCAAATGTCAAAGATGGCAAATGTCAAAGATGTCAAATGACAAATGTCACAATGCTAAATGTCAAAAATGAAAATTGTCACCATGAAAAATGTCAAAAATGACAAATTTCAAGATGGCAAATGTCAAAGATGTGAAATGACAAATGTCACAATGCTAAATGTCAAAAATGACAAATTTCAAGATGGCAAATGTCTAAGATGTCAAATGACAAATGTTACAATGCTAAATGTCAAAAATGAAAAGTGTCACCATGAAAAATGTCAAAAATGACAAATTTCAAGATGGCAAATGTCAAAGATGTCAAATGACAAATGTCACAATGCTAAATGTCAAAAATGAAAAGTGTCACCATAAAAAATGTCAAAAATGACAAATTTCAAGACGGCAAATGTCAAAGATGTCAAATGACAAATGTCACAATGCTAAATGTCAAAAATGAAAAGTGTCACCATGAAAAATGTCAAAAATGACAAATTTCAAGATGGCAAATGTCAAAGATGTCAAATGACAAATGTCACAATGCTAAATGTCAAAAATGAAAAGTGTCACCATGAAAAATGTCAAAAATGACAAATTTCAAGATGGCAAATGTCAAAGATGTCAAATGACAAATGTCACAATGCTAAATGTCAAAAATGAAAAGTGTCACCATGAAAAATGTCAAAAATGACAAATTTCAAGATGGCAAATGTCAAAGATGTCAAATGACAAATGTCACAATGCTAAATGTCAAAAATGAAAATTGTCACCATGAAAAATGTCAAAAATGACAAATTTCAAGATGGCAAATGTCTAAGATGTCAAATGACAAATGTCACAATGCTAAATGTCAAAAATGAAAAGTGTCACCATGAAAAATGTCAAAAATGACAAATTTCAAGATGGCAAATGTCTAAGATGTCAAATGACAAATGTCACAATGCTAAATGTCAAAAATGAAAAGTGTCACCATGAAAAATGTCAAAAATGACAAATTTCAAGATGGCAAATGTCAAAGATGTCAAATGACAAATGTCACAATGCTAAATGTCAAAAATGAAAAGTGTCACCATGAAAAATGTCAAAAATGACAAATTTCAAGATGGCAAATGTCAAAGATGTCAAATGACAAATGTCACAATGCTAAATGTCAAAAATGAAAAGTGTCAACATGAAAAATGTCAAAAATGACAAATTTCAAGATGGCAAATGTCAAAACTGACTGATGTCACAATGCTAAATGTCAAAAATGAAAAGTGTCACCATGAAAAATGTCAAAAATGACAAATTTCAAAATGGCAAATGTCAAAGATGTCAAATGACAAATGTCACAATGCTAAATGTCAAAAATGACAAATTTCAAGATGGCAAATATCAAAGATGTCAAATGACAAATGTCACAATGCTAAATGTCAAAAATGAAAAGTGTCACCATGAAAAATGTCAAAAATAACAAATTTCAAGATGGCAAATGTCAAAGATGTCAAATGACAAATGTCACAATGCTAAATGTCAAAAATGACAAATTTCAAGATGGCAAATGTCAAAGATGTCAAATGTCACAATGCTAAATGTCAAAAATGAAAAGTGTCACCATGAAAAATGTCAAAAATGACAAATTTCAAGATGGCAAATGTCAAAGATGTCAAATGACAAATGTCACAATGCTAAATGTCAAAAATGAAAAGTGTCACCATGAAAAATGTCAAAAATGACAAATTTCAAGATGGCAAATGTCAAAGATGTCAAATGACAAATGTCACAATGCTAAATGTCAAAAATGAAAAGTGTCACCATGAAAAATGTCAAAAATGACAAACTTCAAGATGGCAAATGTCAAAGATGGCAAATGTCAAAGATGTCAAATGACAAATGTCACAATGCTAAATGTCAAAAATGAAAATTGTCACCATGAAAAATGTCAAAAATGACAAATTTCAAGATGGCAAATGTCAAAGATGTGAAATGACAAATGTCACAATGCTAAATGTCAAAAATGACAAATTTCAAGATGGCAAATGTCTAAGATGTCAAATGACAAATGTTACAATGCTAAATGTCAAAAATGAAAAGTGTCACCATGAAAAATGTCAAAAATGACAAATTTCAAGATGGCAAATGTCAAAGATGTCAAATGACAAATGTCACAATGCTAAATGTCAAAAATGAAAAGTGTCACCATAAAAAATGTCAAAAATGACAAATTTCAAGACGGCAAATGTCAAAGATGTCAAATGACAAATGTCACAATGCTAAATGTCAAAAATGAAAAGTGTCACCATGAAAAATGTCAAAAATGACAAATTTCAAGATGGCAAATGTCAAAGATGTCAAATGACAAATGTCACAATGCTAAATGTCAAAAATGAAAAGTGTCACCATGAAAAATGTCAAAAATGACAAATTTCAAGATGGCAAATGTCAAAGATGTCAAATGACAAATGTCACAATGCTAAATGTCAAAAATGAAAAGTGTCACCATGAAAAATGTCAAAAATGACAAATTTCAAGATGGCAAATGTCAAAGATGTCAAATGACAAATGTCACAATGCTAAATGTCAAAAATGAAAATTGTCACCATGAAAAATGTCAAAAATGACAAATTTCAAGATGGCAAATGTCTAAGATGTCAAATGACAAATGTCACAATGCTAAATGTCAAAAATGAAAAGTGTCACCATGAAAAATGTCAAAAATGACAAATTTCAAGATGGCAAATGTCTAAGATGTCAAATGACAAATGTCACAATGCTAAATGTCAAAAATGAAAAGTGTCACCATGAAAAATGTCAAAAATGACAAATTTCAAGATGGCAAATGTCAAAGATGTCAAATGACAAATGTCACAATGCTAAATGTCAAAAATGAAAAGTGTCACCATGAAAAATGTCAAAAATGACAAATTTCAAGATGGCAAATGTCAAAGATGTCAAATGACAAATGTCACAATGCTAAATGTCAAAAATGAAAAGTGTCAACATGAAAAATGTCAAAAATGACAAATTTCAAGATGGCAAATGTCAAAACTGACTGATGTCACAATGCTAAATGTCAAAAATGAAAAGTGTCACCATGAAAAATGTCAAAAATGACAAATTTCAAAATGGCAAATGTCAAAGATGTCAAATGAGAAATGTCACAATGCTAAATGTCAAAAATGAAAAGTGTCACCATGAAAAGTGTCAAAAATGACAAATTTCAAGATGGTAAATGTCTAAGATGTCAAATGACAAATGTCACAATGCTAAATGTCAAAAATAAAACGTGTCACCATGAAAAATGTCAAAAATGACAAATTTTAAGATGGCAAATGTCAAAGATGTCAAATGACAAATGTCACAATGCTAAATGTCAAAAATGAAAAGTGTCACCATGAAAAATGTCAAAAATGACAAATTTCAAGATGGCAAATGTCAAAGATGTCAAATGACAAATGTCACAATGCTAAATGTCAAAAATGAAAAGTGTCACCATGAAAAATGTCAAAAATGACAAATTTCAAGATGGCAAATGTCAAAACTGACAAATGTCACAATGCTAAATGTCAAAAATGAAAAGTGTCACCATGAAAAATGTCAAAAATAACAAATTTCATGATGGCAAATGTCAAAGATGTCATTTGACAAATGTCACAATGCTAAATGTCAAAACTGACAAATTTCAAGATGGCAAATGTCAAAGATGTCAAATGACAAATGTCACAATGCTAAATGTCAAAAATGAAAAGTGTCACCATGAAAAATGTCAAAAATGACAAATTTCAAGATGGCAAATGTCAAAGATGTCAAATGACAAATGTCACAATGCTAAATGTCAAAAATAATAAGTGTCACCATAAAAAATGTCAAAAATAACAAATTTCAAGATGGCAAATGTCAAAGATGTCAAATGACAAATGTCACAATGCTAAATGTCAAAAATGACAAATTTCAAGATGGCAAATGTCAAAGATGTCAAATGACAAATGTCACAATGCTAAATGTCAAAAATGAAAAGTGTCACCATGAAAAATGTCAAAAATGACAAATTTCAAGATGGCAAATGTCAAAGATGTCAAATGACAAATGTCACAATGCTAAATGTCAAAAATGAAAAGTGTCACCATGAAAAATGTCAAAAATGACAAATTTCAAGATGGCAAATGTCAAAGATGTCAAATGACAAATGTCACAATGCTAAATGTCAAAAGTGAAAAGTGTCAACATGAAAAATGTCAAAAATGACAAATTTCAAGATGGCAAATGTCAAAACTGACTGATGTCACAATGCTAAATGTCAAAAATGAAAAGTGTCACCATGAAAAATGTCAAAAATGACAAATTTCAAAATGGCAAATGTCAAAGATGTCAAATGAGAAATGTCACAATGCTAAATGTCAAAAATGAAAAGTGTCACCATGAAAAATGTCAAAAATGACAAATTTCAAGATGGCAAATGTCAAAGATGTCAAATGACAAATGTCACAATGCTAAATGTCAAAAATGAAAAGTGTCACCATGAAAAATGTCAAAAATGACAAATTTCAAGATGGCAAATGTCAAAGATGTCAAATGACAAATGTCACAATGCTAAATGTCAAAAATGAAAAGTGTCAACATGAAAAATGTCAAAAATGACAAATTTCAAGATGGCAAATGTCAAAACTGACTGATGTCACAATGCTAAATGTCAAAAATGAAAAGTGTCACCATGAAAAATGTCAAAAATGACAAATTTCAAAATGGCAAATGTCAAAGATGTCAAATGAGAAATGTCACAATGCTAAATGTCAAAAATGAAAAGTGTCACCATGAAAAGTGTCAAAAATGACAAATTTCAAGATGGTAAATGTCTAAGATGTCAAATGACAAATGTCACAATGCTAAATGTCAAAAATAAAACGTGTCACCATGAAAAATGTCAAAAATGACAAATTTTAAGATGGCAAATGTCAAAGATGTCAAATGACAAATGTCACAATGCTAAATGTCAAAAATGAAAAGTGTCACCATGAAAAATGTCAAAAATGACAAATTTCAAGATGGCAAATGTCAAAGATGTCAAATGACAAATGTCACAATGCTAAATGTCAAAAATGAAAAGTGTCACCATGAAAAATGTCAAAAATGACAAATTTCAAGATGGCAAATGTCAAAACTGACAAATGTCACAATGCTAAATGTCAAAAATGAAAAGTGTCACCATGAAAAATGTCAAAAATAACAAATTTCAAGATGGCAAATGTCAAAGATGTCATTTGACAAATGTCACAATGCTAAATGTCAAAACTGACAAATTTCAAGATGGCAAATGTCAAAGATGTCAAATGACAAATGTCACAATGCTAAATGTCAAAAATGAAAAGTGTCACCATGAAAAATGTCAAAAATGACAAATTTCAAGATGGCAAATGTCAAAGATGTCAAATGACAAATGTCACAATGCTAAATGTCAAAAATAATAAGTGTCACCATAAAAAATGTCAAAAATAACAAATTTCAAGATGGCAAATGTCAAAGATGTCAAATGACAAATGTCACAATGCTAAATGTCAAAAATGAAAAGTGTCACCATGAAAAATGACAAAAATGACAAATTTCAAGATGGCAAATGTCAAAGATGTCAAATGACAAATGTCACAATGCTAAATGTCAAAAATGAAAAGTGTCACCATGAAAAATGTCAAAAATGACAAATTTCAAGATGGCAAATGTCAAAGATGTCAAATGACAAATGTCACAATGCTAAATGTCAAAAATGAAAATTGTCACCATGAAAAATGTCAAAAATGACAAATTTCAAGATGGCAAATGTCTAAGATGTCAAATGACAAATGTCACAATGCTAAATGTCAAAAATGACAAATTTCAAGATGTCAAATGACAAATGTCACAATGCTAAATGTCAAAAATGAAAAGTGTCACCATGAAAAATGTCAAAAATGACAAATTTCAAGATGGCAAATGTCAAAGATGTCAAATGACAAATGTCAGAATGCTACATGTCAAAAATGAAAAGTGTCAACATGAAAAATGTCAAAAATGACAAATTTCAAGATGGCAAATGTCAAAACTGACTAATGTCACAATGCTAAATGTCAAAAATGAAAAGTGTCACCATGAAAAATGTCAAAAATGACAAATTTCAAAATGGCAAATGTCAAAGATGTCAAATGAGAAATGTCACAATGCTAAATGTCAAAAATGAAAAGTGTCACCATGAAAAGTGTCAAAAATGACAAATTTCAAGATGGTAAATGTCTAAGATGTCAAATGACAAATGTCACAATGCTAAATGTCAAAAATAAAACGTGTCACCATCAAAAATGTCAAAAATGACAAATTTTAAGATGGCAAATGTCAAAGATGTCAAATGACAAATGTCACAATGCTAAATGTCAAAAATGAAAAGTGTCACCATGAAAAATGTCAAAAATGACAAATTTCAAGATGGCAAATGTCAAAGATGTCATATGACAAATGTCACAATGCTAAATGTCAAAAATGAAAAGTGTCACCATGAAAAATGTCAAAAATGACAAATTTCAAGATGGCAAATGTCAAAGATGTCAAATGACAAATGTCACAATGCTAAATGTCAAAAATGAAAAGTGTCACCATGAAAAATGTCAAAAATGACAAATTTCAAGATGGCAAATATCAAAGATGTCAAATGACAAATATCACAATGCTAAATGTCAAAAATGAAAAGTGTCACAATGCTTAATGTCAAAAATGAAAAGTGTCACAATGCTAAATGTCAAAAATGACAAATTTCAAGATGGCCAATGTCAAAGATGTCAAATGACAAATGTCACAATGCTAAATGTCAAAAATGAAAATTTCAAGATGGCAAATGTCAAAGATGTCAAATGACAAATGTCACAATGAAAAGTGTCACCATGAAAAATGTCAAAAATGACAAATTTTAAGATGGCAAATGTCAAAACTGACAAATGTCACAATGCTAAATGTCAAAAATAAAAAGTGTCACCATGAAAAATGTCAAAAATAACAAATTTCAAGATGGCAAATGTCAAAGATGTCATTTGACAAATGTCACAATGCTAAATGTCAAAACTGACAAATTTCAAGATGGCAAATGTCAAAGATGTCAAATGACAAATGTCACAATGCTAAATGTCAAAAATGAAAAGTGTCACCATGAAAACTGTCAAAAATGACAAATTTCAAGATGGCAAATGTCAAAGATGTCAAATGACAAATGTCACAATGCTAAATGTCAAAAATAATAAGTGTCACCATAAAAAATGTCAAAAATAACAAATTTCAAGATGGCAAATGTCAAAGATGTCAAATGACAAATGTCACAATGCTAAATGTCAAAAATGACAAATTTCAAGATGGCAAATATCAAAGATGTCAAATGACAAATGTCACAATGCTAAATGTCAAAAATGACAAATTTCAAGATGGCAAATGTCAAAGATGTCAAATGACAAATGTCACAATGCTAAATGTCAAAAATGAAAAGTGTCACCATGAAAAATGTCAAAAATGACAAATTTCAAGATGGCAAATGTCAAAGATGTCAAATGACAAATGTCACAATGCTAAATGTCCAAAATGAAAAGTGTCACCATGAAAAATGTCAAAAATGACAAATTTCAAGATGGCAAATGTCAAAGATGTCAAATGACAAATGTCACAATGCTAAATGTCAAAAATGAAAAGTGTCAAAAATGACAAATTTCAAGATGGCAAATGTCTAAGATGTCAAATGACAAATGTCACAATGCTAAATGTCAAGAATGAAAAGTGTCACCATGAAAAATGTCAAAAATGACAAATTTCAAGATGGCAAATGTCAAAGATGTCAAATGACAAATGTCACAATGCTAAATGTCAAAAATGAAAAGTGTCACCATGAAAAATGTCAAAAATGACAAATTTCAAGATGGCAAATGTCAAAGATTTTGAATATGACAAATGTCACAATGCTAAATGTCAAAAATGAAAAGTGTCACCATGAAAAATGTCAAAAATGACAAATTTCAAGATGGCAAATGTCAAAGATGTCAAATGACAAATGTCACAATGCTAAATGTCAAAAATGAAAAGTGTCACCATGAAAAATGTCAAAAATGACAAATTTCAAGATGGCAAATATCAAAGATGTCAAATGACAAATGTCACAATGCTAAATGTCAAAAATAACAAATTTCAAGATGGCAAATATCAAAGATGTCAAATGACAAATGTCACAATGCTAAATGTCAAAAATGAAAAGTGTCACCATGAAAAATGTCAAAAATGACAAATTTCAAGATGGCAAATGTCAAAGATGTCAAATGACAAATGTCACAATGCTAAATGTCAAAAATGAAAAGTGTCACCATGAAAAATGTCAAAAATGACAAATTTCAAGATGGCAAATGTCAAAGATGACAAATGTCAAATGTCACAATGCTAAATGTCAAAAATGAAAAGTGTCACCATGAAAAATGTCAAAAATGACAAATTTCAAGATGGCAAATATCAAAGATGTAAAATGACAAATGTCACAAAGCTAAATGTCAAAAATGAAAAGTGTCACAATGCTAAATGTCAAAAATGAAAAGTGTCACAATGCTAAATGTCAAAAATGACAAATTTCAAGATGGCAAATGTCAAAGATGTCAAATGACAAATGTCACAATGCTAAATGTCAAAAATGACAAATTTCAAGATGGCAAATGTCAAAGATATCAAATGACAAATGTCACAATGCTAAATGTCAAAAATGAAAAGTGTCACCATAAAAAATGTCAAAAATGACAAATTTCAAGATGGCAAATGTCAAAGATGTCAAATGACAAATTTCACAATGCTAAATGTCAAAAATGACAAATTTCAAGATGGCAAATGTCAAAGATGTCAAATGTCACAATGCTAAATGTCAAAAATGAAAAGTGTCACTATGAAAAATGTCAAAAATGACAAATTTCAAGATGGCAAATGTCAAAGATGTCAAATGTCAAATGTCACAATGCTAAATGTCAAAAATGAAAAGTGTCACCATGAAAAATGTCAAAAATAACAAATTTCAAGATGGCAAATGTCAAAGATGTCAAATGACAAATTTCACAATGCTAAATGTCAAAAATGACAAATTTCAAGATGGCAAATGTCAAAGATGTCAAATGTCACAATGCTAAATGTCAAAAATGAAAAGTGTCACTATGAAAAATGTCAAAAATGACAAATTTCAAGATGGCAAATGTCAAAGATGTCAAATGTCACAATGCTAAATGTCAAAAATGAAAAGTGTCACCATGAAAAATGTCAAAAATGACAAATTTCAAGACGGCAAATGTCAAAGATGTCAAATGACAAATGTCACAATGCTAATGTCCAAAATGAAAAGTGTCACCATGAAAAATGTCAAAAATGACAAATTTCAAGATGGCAAATGTCAAAGATGTCAAATGACAAATGTCACAATGCTAAATGTCAAAAATGAAAAGTGTCAAAAATGACAAAATTCAAGATGGCAAATGTCTAAGATGTCAAATGACAAATGTCACAATGCTAAATGTCAAAAATGAAAAGTGTCACCACGAAAAATGTCAAAAATGACAAATTTCAAGATGGCAAATGTCAAAAATGTCAAATGACAAATGTCACAATGCTAAATGTTAAGAATGAAAAGTGTCACCATGAAAAATGTCAAAAATGACAAATTTCAAGATGGCAAATGTCAAAGATGTCAAATGACAAATGTCACAATGCTAAATGTCAAAAATGAAAAGTGTCACCATGAAAAATGTCAAAAATGACAAATTTCAAGATGGCAAATGTCAAAGATTTTGAATTCGACAAATGTCACAATGCTAAATGTCAAAAATGAAAAGTGTCACCATGAAAAATGTCAAAAATGACAAATTTCAAGATGGCAAATGTCAAAGATGTCAAATGACAAATGTCACAATGCTAAATGTCAAAAATGAAAAGTGTCACCATGAAAAATGTCAAAATGACAAATTTCAAGATGGCAAATATCAAAGATGTCAAATGACAAATGTCACAATGCTTAATGTCAAAAATGACAAATTTCAAGATTGCAAATGTCAAAGATGTCAAATGACACATGTCACAATGCTAAATGTCAAAAATGAAAAGTGTCACCATGAAAAATGTCAAAAATGACAAATTTCAAGATGTCAAATGTCAAAGATGTCAAATGACAAATGTCACAATGCTAAATGTCAAAAATAAAAAGTGTCACCATGAAAAATGTCAAAAATGACAAATTTCAAGATGGCAAATGTCAAAGATGTCAAATGACAAATGTCACAATGCTAAATGTCAAAAATGAAAATTGTCACCATGAAAAATGTCAAAAATGACAAATTTCAAGATGGCAAATGTCAAAGATTTTGAATTCGACAAATGTCACAATGCTAAATGTCAAAAATGAAAAGTGTCACCATGAAAAATGTCAAAAATGACAAATTTCAAGATGGCAAGTGTCAAAGATGTCAAATGACAAATGTCACAATGCTAAATGTCAAAAATGAAAAGTGTCACCATGAAAAATGTCAAAATGACAAATTTCAAGATGGCAAATATCAAAGATGTCAAATGACAAATGTCACAATGCTTAATGTCAAAAATGACAAATTTCAAGATATCAAATGTCAAAGATGTCAAATGACACATGTCACAATGCTAAATGTCAAAAATGAAAAGTGTCACCATGAAAAATGTCAAAAATGACAAATTTCAAGATGTCAAATGTCAAAGATGTCAAATGACAAATGTCACAATGCTAAATGTCAAAAATAAAAAGTGTCACCATGAAAAATGTCAAAAATGACAAATTTCAAGATGGCAAATGTCAAAGATGTCAAATGACAAATGTCACAATGCTAAATGTCAAAAATGAAAATTGTCACCATGAAAAATGTCAAAAATGACAAATTTCAAGATGGCAAATGTCAAAGATGTCAAATGACAAATGTCACAATGCTAAATGTCAAAAATGAAAAGTGTCAAAAATGACAAATTTCAAGATGGCAAATGTCTAAGATGTCAAATGACAAATGTCACAATGCTAAATGTCAAAAATGAAAAGTGTCACCATGAAAAATGTCAAAAATAACAAATTTCAAGATGGCAAATGTCAAAGATGTCAAATGACAAATGTCACAATGCTAAATGTCAAAAATGAAAAGAGTCACCATGAAAAATGTCAAAAATGACAAATTTCAAGATGGAAAATGTCAAAGATGTCAAATGACAAATGTCACAATGCTAAATGTCAAAAATAAAAAGTGTCACCATGAAAAATGTCAAAAATAACAAATTTTAAGATGGCAAATGTCAAAGATGTCAAATGACACATGTCACAATGCTAAATGTCAAAAATGAAAAGTGTCACCATGAAAAATGTCAAAAATGACAAATTTCAAGATGACAAATGTCAAAACTGACAAATGTCACAATGCTAAATGTCAAAAATGAAAAGTGTCACCATGAAAAATGTCAAAAATGACAAATTTCAAGATGGCAAATGTCAAAGATGTCAAATGACAAATGTCACAATGCTAAATGTCAAAAATGAAAAGTTTCACCATGAAAAATGTCAAAAATGACAAATTTCAAGATGGCAAATGTCAAAACTGACAAATGTCACAATGCTAAATGTCAAAAATGATAAGTGTCACCATGAAAAATGTCAAAAATGACAAATTTCAAGATGGCAAATGTCCAAGATGTCAAATGACAAATGTCACAATGCTAAATGTTAAAAATAAAAAGTGTCACCATGAAAAATGTCAAAAATGACAAATTTCAAGATGGCAAATGTCAAAGATGTCAAATGACAAATGTCACAATGCTAAATGTCAAAAATAAAAAGTGTCAAAAATGACAAATTTCAAGATGGCAAATGTCAAAGATGTCAAATGACAAATGTCACAATGCTAAATGTCAAAAATGAAAAGTGTCACCATGAAAAATGTCAAAAATGACAAATTTCAAGATGGCAAATGTAAAAACTGACAAATGTCACAATGCTAAATGTCAAAAATGAAAAGTGTCACCATGAAAAATGTCAAAAATAACAAATTTTAAGATGGCAAATGTCAAAGAAGTCAAATGACAAATGTCACAATGCTAAATGTCAAAAATGAAAAGTGTCACCATGAAAAATGTCAAAAATGACAAATCTCAAGATGACAAATGTCAAAACTGACAAATGTCACAATGCTAAATGTCAAAAATGAAAAGTGTCACCATGAAAAATGTCAAAAATGACAAATTTCAAGATGGCAAATGTCAAAGATGTCAAATGACAAATGTCACAATGCTAAATGTCAAAAATGAAAAGTTTCATCATGAAAAATGTCAAAAATGACAAATTTCAAGATGGCAAATGTCAAAACTGACAAATGTCACAATGCTAAATGTCAAAAATGATAAGTGTCACCATGAAAAATGTCAAAAATGACAAATTTCAAGATGGCAAATGTCCAAGATGTCAAATGACAAATGTCACAATGCTAAATGTTAAAAATAAAAAGTGTCACCATGAAAAATGTCAAAAATGACAAATTTCAAGATGGCAAATGTCAAAGATGTCAAATGACAAATGTCACAATGCTAAATGTCAAAAATAAAAAGTGTCAAAAATGACAAATTTCAAGATGGCAAATGTCAAAGATGTCAAATGACAAATGTCACAATGCTAAATGTCAAAAATGAAAAGTGTCACCATGAAAAATGTCAAAAATGACAAATTTCAAGATGGCAAATGTAAAAACTGACAAATGTCACAATGCTAAATGTCAAAAATGAAAAGTGTCACCATGAAAAATGTCAAAAATAACAAATTTCAAGATGGCAAATGTCAAAGATGTCAAATGACAAATGTCACAATGCTAAATGTCAAAAATGACAAATTTCAAGATGGCAAATGTCAAAGATGTCAAATGACAAATGTCACAATGCTAAATGTCAAAAATAAAAAGTGTCACCATGAAAAATGTCAAAAATGACAAATTTCAAGATGGCAAATGTCAAAGATGTCAAATAACAAATGTCACAATGCTAAATGTCAAAAATGAAAAGTGTCACCATGAAAAATGTCAAAAATGACAAATTTTAAGATGGCAAATGTCAAAACTGACAAATGTCACAATGCTAAATGTCAAAAATGATAAGTGTCACCATGAAAAATGTCAAAAATGACAAATTTCAAGATGGCAAATGTCCAAGATGTCAAATGACAAATGTCACAATGCTAAATGTCAAAAATGAAAAGTGTCACCATGAAAAATGTCAAAAATGACAAATTTCAAGATGGCAAATGTCAAAGATGTCAAATGACAAATGTAACAATGCTAAATGTCAAAAATGACAAATTTCAAGATGGCAAATGTCAAAGATGTCAAATGACAAATGTCACAATGCTAAATGTCAAAAATGACAAATTTCAAGATGGCAAATGTCAAAGATGTCAAATGACAAATGTCACAATGCTACATGTCAAAAATGAAAAGTGTCACCATGAAAAAGGTCAAAAATGACAAATTTTAAGATGGCAAATGTCAAAGATGTCAAATGCCAAATGTCACAATGCTAAATGTCAAAAATGACAAATTTTAAGATTGCAAATGTCAAAGATGTCAAATGACAAATGTCACAATGCTAAATGTCAAAAATGAAAAGTGTCACCATAAAAAATGTCAAAATGACAAATTTCAAGATGGCAAATGTCAAAACTGACAAATGTCACAATGCTAAATGTCAAAAATAATAAGTGTCACCATGAAAAATGTCAAAAATGACAAATTTCAAGATGGCAAATGTCCAAGATGTCAAATGACAAATGTCACAATGCTAAATGTCAAAAATGAAAAGTGTCACCATGAAAAATGTCAAAAATGACAAATTTCAAGATGGCAAATGTCAAAGATGTCAAATGACAAATGTCACAATGCTAAATAACAAAAATGACAAATTTCAAGATGTCAAATGTCAAAGATGTCAAATGACAAATGTCACAATGCTAAATGTCAAAAATGAAAAGTGTTACCATGAAAAATGTCAAAAATGACAAATTTCAAGATGGCAAATGTCAAAGATGTCAAATGACAAATGTCACAATGCTAAATGTCAAAAATGAAAAGTGTCACCATGAAAAATGTCAAAAATGACAAAATTCAAGATGGCAAATGTCAAAACTGACAAATGTCACAATGCTAAATGTCAAAAATGAAAAGTGTCACCATGAAAAATGTCAAAAATAACAAACTTCAAGATGGCAAATGTCAAAGATGTCATTTGACAAATGTCACAATGCTAAATGTCAAAACTGACAAATTTCAAGATGGCAAATGTCAAAGATGTCAAATGACAAATGTCACAATGCTAAATGTCAAAAATGAAAAGTGTCACCATGAAAAATGTCAAAAATGACAAATTTCAAGATGGCAAATGTCAAAGATGTCAAATGACAAATCTCACAATGCTAAATGTCAAAAATAATAAGTGTCACCATAAAAAATGTCAAAAATAACAAATTTCAAGATGGCAAATGTCAAAGATGTCAAATGACAAATGTCACAATGCTAAATGTCAAAAATGAAAAGTGTCAAAAATGACAAATTTCAAGATGGCAAATATCAAAGATGTCAAATGACAAATGTCACAATGCTAAATGTCAAAAATGAAAAGTGTCACCATGAAAAATGTCAAAAATAACAAATTTCAAGATGGCAAATGTCAAAGATGGCAAATGACAAATGTCACAATGCTAAATGTCAAAAATGACAAATTTCAAGATGGCAAATGTCAAAGATGTCAAATGTCACAATGCTAAATGTCAAAAATGAAAAGTGTCACCATGAAAAATGTCAAAAATGACAAATTTCAAGATGGCAAATGTCAAAGATGTCAAATGACAAATGTCACAATGCTAAATGTCAAAAATGAAAAGTGTCACCATGAAAAATGTCAAAATGACAAATTTCAAGATGGCAAATATCAAAGATGTCAAATGACAAATGTCACAATGCTAAATGTCAAAAATGAAAAGTGTCACCATGAAAAATGTCAAAAATAACAAATTTCAAAATGGCAAATGTCAAAGATGTCAAATGACAAATGTCACAATGCTAAATGTCAAAAATGAAAAGTGTCACCATGAAAAATGTCAAAAATGACAAATTTCAAGATGGCAAATGACAAATGTCACAATGCTAAATGTCAAAAATGAAAAGTGTCAAAAATGACAAATTTCAAGATGGCAAATGTCTAAGATGTCAAATGACAAATGTCACAATGCTAAATGTCAAAAATGAAAAGTGTCACCATGAAAAATGTCAAAAATGACAAATTTCAAGATGGCAAATGTCAAAGATGTCAAATGACAAATGTCACAATGCTAAATGTCAAAAATGAAAAGTGTCACCAAGAAAAATGTCAAAAATGACAAATTTCAAGATGGCAAATGTCAAAGATGTCAAATGACAAATGTCACAATTCTAAATGTCAAAAATGAAAAGTGTCACCATGAAAAATGTCAAAAATAACAAATTTTAAGATGGCAAATATCAAAGATGTCAAATGACAAATGTCACAATGCTAAATGTCGAAAATGAAAAGTGTCACCATGAAAAATGTCAAAAATGACAAATTTCAAGATGGCAAATGTCAAAACTGACAAATGTCACAATGCTAAATGTCAAAAATGATAAGTGTCACCATGAAAAATGTTAAAAATGACAAATTTCAAGATGGCAAATGTCCAAGATGTCAAATGACAAATGTCACAATGCTAAATGTCAAAAATGAAAAGTGTCACCATGAAAAATGTCAAAAATGACAAATTTCAAGATGGCAAATGTCAAAGATGTCAAATGACAAATGTCACAATGTTAAATGTCAAAAATGAAAAGTGTCACCATGAAAAATGACAAAAATGACAAATTTCAAGATGGCAAATATCAAAGATGTCAAATGACAAATGTTACAATGCTAAATGTCAAAAATGACAAATTTCAAGATGGCAAATGTCAAAGATGTCAAATGACAAATGTCACAATGCTAAATGTCAAAAATGAAAAGTGTCACCATGAAAAATGTCAAAAATGACAATTTTCAAGATGGCAAATGTCAAAGATGTCAGATGACAAATGTCACAATGCTAAATGTCAAAAATGACAAATTTCAAGATGGCAAACGTCAAAAATGTCAAATGACAAATGTCACAATGCTAAATGTCAAAAATGAAAAGTGTCACCATGAAAAATGTCAAAAATGACAAATTTCAAGATGGCAAATGTCAAAGATGTCAAATGACAAATGTCACAATGCTAAATGTCAAAAACGAAACGTGTCACCATGAAAAATGTCAAAAATGACAAATTTCAAGATGGCAAATGTCAAAGATGTCAAATGACAAATGTCACAATGCTAAATGTCAAAAATGAAAATTGTCACCATGAAAAATGTCAAAAATGACAAATTTCAAGATGGCAAATGTCAAAGATGTCAAATGACAAATGTCACAATTCTAAATGTCAAAAATGAAAAGTGTCACAATGAAAAATGTCAAAAATAACAAATTTTAAGATGGCAAATATCAAAGATGTCAAATGACAAATGTCACAATGCTAAATGTCGAAAATGAAAAGTGTCACCATGAAAAATGTCAAAAATAACAAATTTCAAGATGGCAAATGTCAAAGATGTCAAATGACAAATGTCACAATGCTAAATGTCAAAAATGAAAAGTGTCACCATGAAAAATGTCAAAAATGACAAATTTCAAGATGGCAAATGTCAAAGATGTCAAATGACAAATGTCACAATTCTAAATGTCAAAAATGAAAAGTGTCACCATGAAAAATGTCAAAAATAACAAATTTTAAGATGGCAAATATCAAAGATGTCAAATGACAAATGTCACAATGCTAAATGTCGAAAATGAAAAGTGTCACCATGAAAAATGTCAAAAATGACAAATTTCAAGATGGCAAATGTCAAAACTGACAAATGTCACAATGCTAAATGTCAAAAATGATAAGTGTGACCATGAAAAATGTTAAAAATGACAAATTTTAAGATGGCAAATGTCCAAGATGTCAAATGACAAATGTCACAATGCTAAATGTCAAAAATGAAAAGTGTCACCATGAAAAATGTCAAAAATGACAAATTTCAAGATGGCAAATGTCAAAGATGTCAAATGACAAATGTCACAATGTTAAATGTCAAAAATGAAAAGTGTCACCATGAAAAATGACAAATTTCAAGATGGCAAATGTCAAAAATGTCAAATGACAAATGTCACAATGCTAAATGTCAAAAATGAAAAGTGTCACCATCAAAAATGTCAAAAATGACAAATTTCAAGATGGCAAATGTCAAAACTGACAAATGTCACAATGCTAAATGTCAAAAATGATAAGTGTCACCATGAAAAATGTCAAAAATGACAAATTTCAAGATGGCAAATGTCCAAGATGTCAAATGACAAATGTCACAATGCTAAATGTCAAAAATAAAAAGTGTCAAAAATGACAAATTTCAAGATGGCAAATGTCAAAGATGTCAAATCACAAATGTCACAATGCTAAATGTCAAAAATGAAAAGTGTCACCATGAAAAATGTCAAAAATAACAAATTTCAAGATGGCAAAGGTCAAAACTGACAAATGTCACAATGCTAAATGTCAAAAATGAAAAGTGTCACCATGAAAAATGTCAAAAATAACAAATTTGAAGATGGCAAATGTCAAAGATGTCAAATGACAAATGTCACAATGCTAAATGTCAAAAATGACAAATTTCAAGATGGCAAATGTCAAAGATGTCAAATGACAAATGTCACAATGCTAAATGTCAAAAATGAAAAGTGTCACCATGAAAAATGTCAAAAATGACAAATTTCAAGATGGCAAATGTCAAAGATGTCAAATGACAAATGTCACAATGCTAAATGTCAAAAATGAAAAGTGTCACCATGAAAAATGTCAAAAATGACAAATTTCAAGATGGCAAATGTCAAAACTGACAAATGTCACAATGCTAAATGTCAAAAATGATAAGTGTCACCATGAAAAATGTCAAAAATGACAAATTTCAAGATGGCAAATGTCCAAGATGTCAAATGACAAATGTCACAATGCTAAATGTCAAAAATGAAAAGTGTCACCATGAAAAATGTCAAAAATGACAAATTTCAAGATGGCAAATGCCAAAGATGTCGAATGACAAATGTCACAATGCTAAATGTCAAAAATGACAAATTCCAAGATGGCAAATGTCAAAGATGTCAAATGACAAATGTCACAATGCTAAATGTCAAAAATGACAAATTTCAAGATGGCAAATGTCAAAGATGTCAAATGACAAATTTCACAATGCTAAATGTCAAAAATGAAAAGTGTCACCATGAAAAATGTCAAAAATGACAAATTTCAAGATGGCAAATGTCAAAGATGTCAAATGACAAATGTCACAATGCTAAATGTCAAAAATGACAACTTTTAAAATTGCAAATGTCAAAGATGTCAAATGACAAATGTCACAATGCTAAATGTCAAAAATCAAAAGTGTCACTATAAAAAATGTCAAAAATGACAAATTTCAAGATGGCAAATGTCAAAACTGACAAATGTCACAATGCTAAATGTCAAAAATGATAAGTGTCACCATGAAAAATGTCAAAAATGACA
Source organism: Altica lythri (assembly GCA_964028335.1). Classification (NCBI taxonomy): domain Eukaryota; kingdom Metazoa; phylum Arthropoda; class Insecta; order Coleoptera; family Chrysomelidae; genus Altica; species Altica lythri. Next base: position 40,017,869 of record OZ034800.1, on the reverse strand, counting down.
AATTTCAAGATGGCAAATGTCCAAGATGTCAAATGACAAATGTCACAATGCTAAATGTCAAAAATGAAAAGTGTCACCATGAAAAATGTCAAAAATGACAAATTTCAAGATGGCAAATGTCAAAGATGTAAAATGACAAATGTCACAATGCTAAATGTCAAAAATGAAAAGTGTCACCATGAAAAATGTCAAAAATGACAAAATTCAAGATGGCAAATGTCAAAGATGTCAAATGACAAATGTCACAATGCTAAATGTCAAAAATGAAAAGTGTCACTATGAAAAATGTCAAAAATGACAAATTTCAAGATGGCAAATGTCAAAGATGTCAAATGACAAATGTCACAATGCTAAATGTCAAAAATGAAAAGTGTCAAAAATGACAAATTTCAAGATGGCAAATGTCTAAGATGTCAAATGACAAATGTCACAATGCTAAATGTCAAAAATGAAAAGTGTCACCATGAAAAATGTCAAAAATGACAAATTTCAAGATGGCAAATGTCAAAGATGTTAAATGACAAATGTCACAATGCTAAATGTCAAAAATAAAAAGTGTCAAAAATGACAAATTTCAAGATGGCAAATGTCAAAGATGTCAAATGACAAATGTCACAATGCTAAATGTCAAAAATGAAAAGTGTCACCATGAAAAATGTCAAAAATGACAAATTTCAAGATGGCAAATGTCAAAACTGACAAATGTCACAATGCTTAATGTAAAAAATGAAAAGTGTCACCATAAAAAATGTCAAAAATAACAAATTTCAAGATGGCAAATGTCAAAGATGTCAAATGACAAATGTCACAATGCTAAATGTCAAAAATGACAAATTTCAAGATGGCAAATGTCAAAGATGTCAAATGACAAATGTCACAATGCTAAATGTCAAAAATTAAAAGTGTCACCATGAAAAATGTCAAAAATGACAAATTTCAAGATGGTAAATGTCAAAGATGTCAAATGACAAATGTCACAATGCTAAATGTCAAAAATGAAAAGTCTCACCATGAAAAATGTCAAAAATGACAAATTTCAAGATGGCAAATGTCAAAACTGACAAATGTCAATTTGCTAAATGTCAAAAATGATAAGTGTCACCATGAAAAATGTCAAAAATGACAAATTTAAAGATGGCAAATGTCCAAGATTTCAAATGACAAATGTCACAATGCTACATGTCAAAAATGAAAAGTGTCACCATGAAAAATGTCAAAAATGACAAATTTCAAGATGGCAAATGCCAAAGATGTCAAATGACAAATGTCACAATGCTAAATGTCAAAAATGACAAATTTCAAGATGGCAAATGTCAAAGATGTCAAATGACAAATGTCACAATGCTAAATGTCAAAAATGACAAATTTCAAGATGGCAAATGTCAAAGATGTCAAATGACAAATGTCACAATGCTAAATGTCAAAAATGAAAAGTGTCACCATGAAAAATGTCAAAAATGACAAATTTCAAGATGGCAAATGTCAAAGATGTCAAATGACAAATGTCACAATGCTAAATGTCCAAAATGACAAATTTTAAGATTGCAAATGTCAAAGATGTCAAATGACAAATGTCACACTGCTAAATGTCAAAAATAAAAAGTGTCACCATAAAAAATGTCAAAAATGACAAATTTCAAGATGGCAAATGTCAAAACTGACAAATGTCACAATGCTAAATTTCAAAAATGATAAGTGTCACCATGAAAAATGTCAAAAATGACAAATTTTAAGATGGCAAATGTCCAAGATGTCAAATGTCACAATGCTAAATGTCAAAAATGAAAAGTGTCACCAAAAAAAATGTCAAAAATGACAAATTTCAAGATGGCAAATGTCAAAGATGTCAAATGACAAATGTCACAATGCTAAATAACAAAAATGACAAATTTCAAGATGGCAAATGTCAAAGATGTCAAATGACAAATGTCACAATGCTAAATGTCAAAAATGACAAATTTTAAGATTGCAAATGTCAAAGATGTCAAATGACAAATGTCACACTGCTAAATGTCAAAAATGAAAAGTGTCACCATAAAAAATGTCAAAAATGACAAATTTCAAGATGGCAAATGTCAAAACTGACAAATGTCACAATGCTAAATTTCAAAAATGATAAGTGTCACCATGAAAAATGTCAAAAATGACAAATTTTAAGATGGCAAATGTCCAAGATGTCAAATGTCCAAGATGTCAAATGTCACAATGCTAAATGTCAAAAATGAAAAGTGTCACCAAAAAAAATGTCAAAAATGACAAATTTCAAAATGGCAAATGTCAAAGATGTCAAAGATGTCAAATGACAAATGTCACAATGCTAAATGTCAAAAATGAAAAGTGTCAAAAATGACAAATTTCAAGATGGCAAATGTCTAAGATGTCAAATGACAAATGTCACAATGCTAAATGTCAAAAATAAAAAGTGTCACCATAAAATGTCAAAAATGACAAATTTTAAGATGGCAAATGTCAAAGATGTCAAATGACAAATGTCACAATGCTAAATGTCAAAAATGAAAAGTGTCACCATAAAAAATGTCAAAAATGACAAATTTCAAGATGGCAAATGTCAAAGATGTCAAATGACAAATGTCACAATGCTAAATGTCAAAAATGAAAAGTGTCACCATGAAAAATGTCAAAAATGACAAATTTCAAGATGGCAAATGTCAAAGATGTCAAATGACAAATGTCACAATGCTAAATGTCAAAAATGAAAAGTGTCACCATGAAAAATGTCAAAAATGACAAATTTCAAGATGGCAAATGTCAAAGATGTCAAATGACAAATGTCACAATGCTAAATGTCAAAAATGAAAAGTGTCACCATGAAAAATGTCAAAAATGACAAATTTCAAGATGGCAAATGTCAAAGATGTCAAATGACAAATGTCACAATGCTAAATGTCAAAAATGAAAATTGTCACCATGAAAAATGTCAAAAATGACAAATTTCAAGATGGCAAATGTCAAAGATGTCAAATGACAAATGTCACAATGCTAAATGTCAAAAATGAAAAGTGTCAAAAATGACAAATTTCAAGATGGCAAATGTCTAAGATGTCAAATGACAAATGTCACAATGCTAAATGTCAAAAATGAAAAGTGTCACCATGAAAAATGTCAAAAATGACAAATTTCAAGATGGCAAATGTCAAAGATGTCAAATGACAAATGTCACAATGCTAAATGTCAAAAATGAAAAGTGTCACCATGAAAAATGTCAAAAATGACAAATTTCAAGATGGCAAATGTCAAAGATGTCAAATGACAAATGTCACAATGCTAAATGTCAAAAATGAAAAGTGTCACCATGAAAAATGTCAAAAATGACAAATTTGAAGATGGCAAATGTCAAAACTGACCAATGTCACAATGCTAAATGTCAAAAATGAAAAGTGTCACCATGAAAAATGTCAAAAATGACAAATTTCAAAATGGCAAATGTCAAAGATGTCAAATGACAAATGTCACAATGCTAAATGTCGAAAATGAAAAGTGTCACCATGAAAAATGTCAAAAATGACAAATTTCAAGATGGCAAATGTCAAAACTGACAAATGTCACAATGCTAAATGTCAAAAATGATAAGTGTCACCATGAAAAATGTTAAAAATGACAAATTTCAAGATGGCAAATGTCCAAGATGTCAAATGACAAATGTCACAATGCTAAATGTCAAAAATGAAAAGTGTCACCATGAAAAATGTCAAAAATGACAAATTTCAAGATGGCAAATGTCAAAGATGTCAAATGACAAATGTCACAATGTTAAATGTCAAAAATGAAAAGTGTCACCATGAAAAATGACAAAAATGACAAATTTCAAGATGGCAAATATCAAAGATGTCAAATGACAAATGTCACAATGCTAAATGTCAAAAATGACAAATTTCAAGATGGCAAATGTCAAAGATGTCAAATGACAAATGTCACAATGCTAAATGTCAAAAATGAAAAGTGTCACCATGAAAAATGTCAAAAATGACAATTTTCAAGATGGCAAATGTCAAAGATGTCAGATGACAAATGTCACAATGCTAAATGTCAAAAATGACAAATTTCAAGATGGCAAACGTCAAAAATGTCAAATGACAAATGTCACAATGCTAAATGTCAAAAATGAAAAGTGTCACCATGAAAAATGTCAAAAATGACAAATTTCAAGATGGCAAATGTCAAAGATGTCAAATGACAAATGTCACAATGCTAAATGTCAAAAATGAAAAGTGTCACCATAAAAATGTCAAAAATGACAAATTTCAAGATGGCAAATGCCAAAGATGTCGAATGACAAATGTCACAATGCTAAATGTCAAAAATGACAAATTCCAAGATGGCAAATGTCAAAGATGTCAAATGACAAATGTCACAATGCTAAATGTCAAAAATGACAAATTTCAAGATGGCAAATGTCAAAGATGTCAAATGACAAATGTCACAATGCTAAATGTCAAAAATGAAAAGTGTCACCATGAAAAATGTCAAAAATGACAAATTTCAAGATGGCAAATGTCAAAGATGTCAAATGACAAATGTCACAATGCTAAATGTCAAAAATGACAACTTTTAAAATTGCAAATGTCAAAGATGTCAAATGACAAATGTCACAATGCTAAATGTCAAAAATCAAAAGTGTCACTATAAAAAATGTCAAAAATGACAAATTTCAAGATGGCAAATGTTAAAACTGACAAATGTCACAATGCTAAATGTCAAAAATGATAAGTGTCACCATGAAAAATGTCAAAAATGACAAATTTCAAGATGGCAAATGTCCAAGATGTCAAATGACAAATGTCACAATGCTAAATGTCAAAAATGAAAAGTGTCACCATGAAAAATGTCAAAAATGACAAATTTCAAGATGGCAAATGTCAAAGATGTAAAATGACAAATGTCACAATGCTAAATGTCAAAAATGAAAAGTGTCACCATGAAAAATGTCAAAAATGACAAAATTCAAGATGGCAAATGTCAAAGATGTCAAATGACAAATGTCACAATGCTAAATGTCAAAAATGAAAAGTGTCACTATGAAAAATGTCAAAAATGACAAATTTCAAGATGGCAAATGTCAAAGATGTCAAATGACAAATGTCACAATGCTAAATGTCAAAAATGAAAAGTGTCAAAAATGACAAATTTCAAGATGGCAAATGTCTAAGATGTCAAATGACAAATGTCACAATGCTAAATGTCAAAAATGAAAAGTGTCACCATGAAAAATGTCAAAAATGACAAATTTCAAGATGGCAAATGTCAAAGATGTTAAATGACAAATGTCACAATGCTAAATGTCAAAAATAAAAAGTGTCAAAAATGACAAATTTCAAGATGGCAAATGTCAAAGATGTCAAATGACAAATGTCACAATGCTAAATGTCAAAAATGAAAAGTGTCACCATGAAAAATGTCAAAAATGACAAATTTCAAGATGGCAAATGTCAAAACTGACAAATGTCACAATGCTTAATGTAAAAAATGAAAAGTGTCACCATAAAAAATGTCAAAAATAACAAATTTCAAGATGGCAAATGTCAAAGATGTCAAATGACAAATGTCACAATGCTAAATGTCAAAAATGACAAATTTCAAGATGGCAAATGTCAAAGATGTCAAATGACAAATGTCACAATGCTAAATGTCAAAAATTAAAAGTGTCACCATGAAAAATGTCAAAAATGACAAATTTCAAGATGGTAAATGTCAAAGATGTCAAATGACAAATGTCACAATGCTAAATGTCAAAAATGAAAAGTCTCACCATGAAAAATGTCAAAAATGACAAATTTCAAGATGGCAAATGTCAAAACTGACAAATGTCACAATGCTAAATGTCAAAAATGATAAGTGTCACCATGAAAAATGTCAAAAATGACAAATTTAAAGATGGCAAATGTCCAAGATGTCAAATGACAAATGTCACAATGCTACATGTCAAAAATGAAAAGTGTCACCATGAAAAATGTCAAAAATGACAAATTTCAAGATGGCAAATGCCAAAGATGTCAAATGACAAATGTCACAATGCTAAATGTCAAAAATGACAAATTTCAAGATGGCAAATGTCAAAGATGTCAAATGACAAATGTCACAATGCTAAATGTCAAAAATGACAAATTTCAAGATGGCAAATGTCAAAGATGTCAAATGACAAATGTCACAATGCTAAATGTCAAAAATGAAAAGTGTCACCATGAAAAATGTCAAAAATGACAAATTTCAAGATGGCAAATGTCAAAGATGTCAAATGACAAATGTCACAATGCTAAATGTCAAAAATGACAAATTTTAAGATTGCAAATGTCAAAGATGTCAAATGACAAATGTCACACTGCTAAATGTCAAAAATAAAAAGTGTCACCATAAAAAATGTCAAAAATGACAAATTTCAAGATGGCAAATGTCAAAACTGACAAATGTCACAATGCTAAATTTCAAAAATAATAAGTGTCACCATGAAAAATGTCAAAAATGACAAATTTTAAGATGGCAAATGTCCAAGATCAAATGTCACAATGCTAAATAACAAAAATGATAAATTTTAAGATGGCAAATGTCAAAGATGTCAAATGACAAATGTCACAATGCTAAATGTCAAAAATGACAAATTTTAAGATTGCAAATGTCAAAGATGTCAAATGACAAATGTCACAATGCTAAATGTCAAAAATGAAAAGTGTCACCATGAAAAATGTCAAAAATGACAAATTTCAAGATGGCAAATGTCAAAACTGACAAATGTCACAATGCTAAATGTCAAAAATGAAAAGTGTCAAAAATGACAAATTTCAAGATGGCAAATGTCTAAGATGTCAAATGACAAATGTCACAATGCTAAATGTCAAAAATGAAAAGTGTCACCATGAAAAATGTCAAAAATGACAAATTTCAAGATGGCAAATGTCAAAGATGTTAAATGACAAATGTCACAATGCTAAATGTCAAAAATAAAAAGTGTCAAAAATGACAAATTTCAAGATGGCAAATGTCAAAGATGTCAAATGACAAATGTCACAATGCTAAATGTCAAAAATGAAAAGTGTCACCATGAAAAATGTCAAAAATGACAAATTTCAAGATGGCAAATGTCAAAACTGACAAATGTCACAATGCTTAATGTAAAAAATGAAAAGTGTCACCATAAAAAATGTCAAAAATAACAAATTTCAAGATGGCAAATGTCAAAGATGTCAAATGACAAATGTCACAATGCTAAATGTCAAAAATGACAAATTTCAAGATGGCAAATGTCAAAGATGTCAAATGACAAATGTCACAATGCTAAATGTCAAAAATTAAAAGTGTCACCATGAAAAATGTCAAAAATGACAAATTTCAAGATGGTAAATGTCAAAGATGTCAAATGACAAATGTCACAATGCTAAATGTCAAAAATGAAAAGTCTCACCATGAAAAATGTCAAAAATGACAAATTTCAAGATGGCAAATGTCAAAACTGACAAATGTCACAATGCTAAATGTCAAAAATGATAAGTGTCACCATGAAAAATGTCAAAAATGACAAATTTAAAGATGGCAAATGTCCAAGATGTCAAATGACAAATGTCACAATGCTACATGTCAAAAATGAAAAGTGTCACCATGAAAAATGTCAAAAATGACAAATTTCAAGATGGCAAATGCCAAAGATGTCAAATGACAAATGTCACAATGCTAAATGTCAAAAATGACAAATTTCAAGATGGCAAATGTCAAAGATGTCAAATGACAAATGTCACAATGCTAAATGTCAAAAATGACAAATTTCAAGATGGCAAATGTCAAAGATGTCAAATGACAAATGTCACAATGCTAAATGTCAAAAATGAAAAGTGTCACCATGAAAAATGTCAAAAATGACAAATTTCAAGATGGCAAATGTCAAAGATGTCAAATGACAAATGTCACAATGCTAAATGTCAAAAATGACAAATTTTAAGATTGCAAATGTCAAAGATGTCAAATGACAAATGTCACACTGCTAAATGTCAAAAATAAAAAGTGTCACCATAAAAAATGTCAAAAATGACAAATTTCAAGATGGCAAATGTCAAAACTGACAAATGTCACAATGCTAAATTTCAAAAATGATAAGTGTCACCATGAAAAATGTCAAAAATGACAAATTTTAAGATGGCAAATGTCCAAGATCAAATGTCACAATGCTAAATAACAAAAATGATAAATTTCAAGATGGCAAATGTCAAAGATGTCAAATGACAAATGTCACAATGCTAAATGTCAAAAATGACAAATTTTAAGATTGCAAATGTCAAAGATGTCAAATGACAAATGTCACAATGCTAAATGTCAAAAATGAAAAGTGTCACCATGAAAAATGTCAAAAATGACAAATTTCAAGATGGCAAATGTCAAAACTGACAAATGTCACAATGCTAAATGTCAAAAATGAAAAGTGTCACCATGAAAAATGTCAAAAATAACAAATTTCAAGATGGCAAATGTCAAAGATGTCAAATGACAAATGTCACAATGCTAAATGTCAAAAATGACAAATTTCAAGATGGCAAATGTCAAAGATATCAAATAACAAATGTCACAATGCTAAATGTCAGAAATGACAAATTTCAAGATGGCAAATGTCAAAACTGACAAATGTCACAATGCTAAATGTCAAAAATGAAAAGTGTCAAAAATGACAAATTTCAAGATGGCAAATGTCTAAGATGTCAAATGACAAATGTCACAATGCTAAATGTCAAAAATATAAAGTGTCACCATGAAAAATGTCAAAAATGACAAATTTCAAGATGGCAAATGTCAAAGATGTCAAATGACAAATGTCAAAGATGTCAAATGACAAATGTCAAAGATGTCAAATGACAAATGTCAAAGATGTCAAATGACAAATGTCACAATGCTAAATGTCAAAAATGAAAAGTGTCACCATAAAAAATGTCAAAAATGACAAATTTCAAGATGGCAAATGTCAAAGATGTCAAATGACAAATGTCACAATGCTAAATGTCAAAAATGAAAAGTGTCACCATGAAAAATGTCAAAAATGACAAATTTCAAGATGGCAAATGTCAAAGATGTCAAATGACAAATGTCACAATGCTAAATGTCAAAAATGAAAAGTGTCACCATGAAAAATGTCAAAAATGACAAATTTCAAGATGGCAAATGTCAAAGATGTCAAATGACAAATGTCACAATGCTAAATGTCAAAAATGAAAAGTGTCACCATGAAAAATGTCAAAAATGACAAATTTCAAGATGGCAAATGTCAAAGATGTCAAATGACAAATGTTACAATGCTAAATGTCAAAAATGAAAATTGTCACCATGAAAAATGTCAAAAATGACAAATTTCAAGATGGCAAATGTTAAAGATGTGAAATGACAAATGTCACAATGCTAAATGTCAAAAATGAAAAGTGTCAAAAATGACAAATTTCAAGATGGCAAATGTCTAAGATGTCAAATGACAAATGTCACAATGCTAAATGTCAAAAATAAAAAGTGTCACCATAAAATGTCAAAAATGACAAATTTTAAGATGGCAAATGTCAAAGATGTCAAATGACAAATGTCACAATGCTAAATGTCAAAAATGAAAAGTGTCACCATAAAAAATGTCAAAAATGACAAATTTCAAGATGGCAAATGTCAAAGATGTCAAATGACAAATGTCACAATGCTAAATGTCAAAAATGAAAAGTGTCACCATGAAAAATGTCAAAAATGACAAATTTCAAGATGGCAAATGTCAAAGATGTCAAATGACAAATGTCACAATGCTAAATGTCAAAAATGAAAAGTGTCACCATGAAAAATGTCAAAAATAACAAATTTCAAGATGGCAAATGTCAAAGATGTCAAATGACAAATGTCACAATGCTAAATGTCAAAAATGAAAAGTGTCACCATGAAAAATGTCAAAAATGACAAATTTCAAGATGGCAAATGTCAAAGATGTCAAATGACAAATGTCACAATGCTAAATGTCAAAAATGAAAATTGTCACCATGAAAAATGTCAAAAATGACAAATTTCAAGATGGCAAATGTCAAAGATGTCAAATGACAAATGTCACAATGCTAAATGTCAAAAATGAAAAGTGTCACCATGAAAAATGTCAAAAATGACAAATTTCAAGATGGCAAATGTCAAAGATGTCAAATGACCAATGTCACAATGCTAAATGTCAAAAATGAAAAGTGTCACCATGAAAAATGTCAAAAATGACAAATTTCAAGATGGCAAATGTCAAAGATGTCAAATGACAAATGTCACAATGCTAAATGTCAAAAATGAAAAGTGTCACCATGAAAAATGTCAAAAATGACAAATTTGAAGATGGCAAATGTCAAAACTGACTAATGTCACAATGCTAAATGTCAAAAATGAAAAGTGTCACCATGAAAAATGTCAAAAATGACAAATTTCAAAATGGCAAATGTCAAAGATGTCAAATGACAAATGTCACAATGCTAAATGTCAAAAATGAAAAGCGTCACCATGAAAAGTGTCAAAAAAGACAAATTTCAAGATGGCAAATGTCTAAGATGTCAAATGACAAATGTCACAATGCTAAATGTCAAAAATGAAAAGTGTCACCATGAAAAATGTCAAAAATGACAAATTTCAAGATGGCAAATGTCAAAGATGTCAAATGACAAATGTCACAATGCTAAATGTCAAAAATGAAAAGTGTCAACATGAAAAATGTCAAAAATAACAAATTTCAAGATGGCAAATGTCAAAGATGTCAAATGACAAATGTCACAATGCTAAATGTCAAAAATGAAAAGTGTCACCATGAAAAATGTCAAAAATGACAAATTTCAAGATGGCAAATGTCAAAGATGTCAAATGACAAATGTCACAATGCTAAATGTCAAAAATGAAAAGTGTCACCATGAAAAATGTCAAAAATGACAAATTTCAAGATGGCAAATATCAAAGATGTCAAATGACAAATGTCACAATGCTAAATGTCAAAAATGAAAAGTGTCACAATACTAAATGTTAAAAATGAAAAGTGTCACAATGCTAAATGTCAAAAATGACAAATTTCAAGATAGCAAATGTCAAAGATGTCAAATGACAAATGTCACAATGCTAAATGTCAAAAATGACAAATTTCAAGATGGCAAATGTCAAAGATGTCAAATGTCACAATGCTAAATGTCAAAAATGAAAAGTGTCACCATGAAAAATGTCAAAAATGAAAAGTGTCACCATGAAAAATGTCAAAAATGACAAATTTCAAGATGGCAAATGTCAAAGATGTCAAATGACAAATGTCACAATGCTAAATGTCAAAAATGAAAAGTGTCACCATGAAAAATGTCAAAAATAACAAATTTCAAAATGGCAAATGTCAAAGATGTCAAATGACAAATGTCACAATGCTAAATGACAAAAATGAAAAGTGTCACCATGAAAAATGTCAAAAATGACAAATTTCAAGATGGCAAATGTCAAAGATGTCAAATGACAAATGTCACAATGCTAAATGTCAAAAATGAAAAGTGTCAAAAATGACAAATTTCAAGATGGCAAATGTCTAAGATGTCAAATGACAAATGTCACAATGCTAAATGTCAAAAATGAAAAGTGTCACCATGAAAAATGTCAAAAATGACAAATTTCAAGATGGCAAATGTCAAAGATGTCAAATGACAAATGTCACAATGCTAAATGTCAAAAATGAAAAGTGTCACCATGAAAAATGTCAAAAATGACAAATTTCAAGATGGCAAATGTCAAAGATGTCAAATGACAAATGTCACAATTCTAAATGTCAAAAATGAAAAGTGTCACCATGAAAAATGTCAAAAATAACAAATTTTAAGATGGCAAATATCAAAGATGTCAAATGACAAATGTCACAATGCTAAATGTCGAAAATGAAAAGTGTCACCATGAAAAATGTCAAAAATGACAAATTTCAAGATGGCAAATGTCAAAACTGACAAATGTCACAATGCTAAATGTCAAAAATGATAAGTGTGACCATGAAAAATGTTAAAAATGACAAATTTTAAGATGGCAAATGTCCAAGATGTCAAATGACAAATGTCACAATGCTAAATGTCAAAAATGAAAAGTGTCACCATGAAAAATGTCAAAAATGACAAATTTCAAGATGGCAAATGTCAAAGATGTCAAATGACAAATGTCACAATGTTAAATGTCAAAAATGAAAAGTGTCACCATGAAAAATGACAAATTTCAAGATGGCAAATGTCAAAAATGTCAAATGACAAATGTCACAATGCTAAATGTCAAAAATGAAAAGTGTCACCATCAAAAATGTCAAAAATGACAAATTTCAAGATGGCAAATGTCAAAACTGACAAATGTCACAATGCTAAATGTCAAAAATGATAAGTGTCACCATGAAAAATGTCAAAAATGACAAATTTCAAGATAACAAATGTCCAAAATGTCAAATGACAAATGTCACAATGCTAAATGTCAAAAATAAAAAGTGTCAAAAATGACAAATTTCAAGATGGCAAATGTCAAAGATGTCAAATGACAAATGTCACAATGCTAAATGTCAAAAATGAAAAGTGTCACCATGAAAAATGTCAAAAATAACAAATTTCAAGATGGCAAAGGTCAAAACTGACAAATGTCACAATGCTAAATGTCAAAAATGAAAAGTGTCACCATGAAAAATGTCAAAAATAACAAATTTGAAGATGGCAAATGTCAAAGATGTCAAATGACAAATGTCACAATGCTAAATGTCAAAAATGACAAATTTCAAGATGGCAAATGTCAAAGATGTCAAATGACAAATGTCACAATGCTAAATGTCAAAAATGAAAAGTGTCACCATGAAAAATGTCAAAAATGACAAATTTCAAGATGGCAAATGTCAAAGATGTCAAATGACAAATGTCACAATGCTAAATGTCAAAAATGAAAAGTGTCACCATGAAAAATGTCAAAAATGACAAATTTCAAGATGGCAAATGTCAAAACTGACAAATGTCACAATGCTAAATGTCAAAAATGATAAGTGTCACCATGAAAAATGTCAAAAATGACAAATTTCAAGATGGCAAATGTCCAAGATGTCAAATGACAAATGTCACAATGCTAAATGTCAAAAATGAAAAGTGTCACCATGAAAAATGTCAAAAATGACAAATTTCAAGATGGCAAATGCCAAAGATGTCGAATGACAAATGTCACAATGCTAAATGTCAAAAATGACAAATTCCAAGATGGCAAATGTCAAAGATGTCAAATGACAAATGTCACAATGCTAAATGTCAAAAATGACAAATTTCAAGATGGCAAATATCAAAGATGTCAAATGACAAATGTCACAATGCTAAATGTCAAAAATGAAAAGTGTCACCATGAAAAATGTCAAAAATGACAAATTTCAAGATGGCAAATGTCAAAGATGTCAAATGATAAATGTCACAATGCTAAATGTCAAAAATGACAACTTTTAAAATTGCAAATGTCAAAGATGTCAAATGACAAATGTCACAATGCTAAATGTCAAAAATCAAAATGTCACTATAAAAAATGTCAAAAATGACAAATTTCAAGATGGCAAATGTCAAAACTGACAAATGTCACAATGCTAAATGTCAAAAATGATAAGTGTCACCATGAAAAATGTCAAAAATGACAAATTTTAAGATGGCAAATGTCCAAGATGTCAAATGACAAATGTCACAATGCTAAATGTCAAAAATGAAAAGTGTCACCATGAAAAATGTCAAAAATGACAAATTTCAAGATGGCAAATGTCAAAGATGTAAAATGACAAATGTCACAATGCTAAATGTCAAAAATAAAAAGTGTCACCATGAAAAATGTCAAAAATGACAAAATTCAAGATGTCAAATGTCAAAGATGTCAAATGACAAATGTCACAATGCTAAATGTCAAAAATGAAAAGTGTCACTATGAAAAATGTCAAAAATGACAAATTTCAAGATGGCAAATGTCAAAGATGTCAAATGACAAATGTCACAATGCTAAATGTCAAAAATGAAAAGTGTCAAAAATGACAAATTTCAAGATGGCAAATGTCTAAGATGTCAAATGACAAATGTCACAATGCTAAATGTCAAAAATGAAAAGTGTCACCATGAAAAATGTCAAAAATGACAAATTTCAAGATGGCAAATGTCAAAGATGTTAAATGACAAATGTCACAATGCTAAATGTCAAAAATAAAAAGTGTCAAAAATGACAAATTTCAAGATGGCAAATGTCAAAGATGTCAAATGACAAATGTCACAATGCTAAATGTCAAAAATGAAAAGTGTCACCATGAAAAATGTCAAAAATGACAAATTTCAAGATGGCAAATGTCAAAACTGACAAATGTCACAATGCTTAATGTAAAAAATGAAAAGTGTCACCATAAAAAATGTCAAAAATAACAAATTTCAAGATGGCAAATGTCAAAGATGTCAAATGACAAATGTCACAATGCTAAATGTCAAAAATGACAAATTTCAAGATGGCAAATGTCAAAGATGTCAAATGACAAATGTCACAATGCTAAATGTCAAAAATTAAAAGTGTCACCATGAAAAATGTCAAAAATGACAAATTTCAAGATGGTAAATGTCAAAGATGTCAAATGACAAATGTCACAATGCTAAATGTCAAAAATGAAAAGTCTCACCATGAAAAATGTCAAAAATGACAAATTTCAAGATGGCAAATGTCAAAACTGACAAATGTCACAATGCTAAATGTCAAAAATGATAAGTGTCACCATGAAAAATGTCAAAAATGACAAATTTAAAGATGGCAAATGTCCAAGATGTCAAATGACAAATGTCACAATGCTACGTGTCAAAAATGAAAAGTGTCACCATGAAAAATGTCAAAAATGACAAATTTCAAGATGGCAAATGCCAAAGATGTCAAATGACAAATGTCACAATGCTAAATGTCAAAAATGACAAATTTCAAGATGGCAAATGTCAAAGATGTCAAATGACAAATGTCACAATGCTAAATGTCAAAAATGACAAATTTCAAGATGGCAAATGTCAAAGATGTCAAATGACAAATGTCACAATGCTAAATGTCAAAAATGAAAAGTGTCACCATGAAAAATGACAAATTTCAAGATGGCAAATGTCAAAGATGTCAAATGACCAATGTCACAATGCTAAATGTCAAAAATGACAAATTTTAAGATTGCAAATGTCAAAGATGTCAAATGACAAATGTCACACTGCTAAATGTCAAAAATGAAAAGTGTCACCATAAAAAATGTCAAAAATGACAAATTTCAAGATGGCAAATGTCAAAACTGACAAATGTCACAATGCTAAATTTCAAAAATGATAAGTGTCACCATGAAAAATGTCAAAAATGACAAATTTTAAGATGGCAAATGTCCAAGATGTCAAATGTCACAATGCTAAATGTCAAAAATGAAAAGTGTCACAAAAAAAAATGTCAAAAATGACAAATTTCAAGATGGCAAATGTCAAAGATGTCAAATGACAAATGTCACAATGCTAAATAACAAAAATGACAAATTTCAAGATGGCAAATGTCAAAGATGTCAAATGACAAATGTCACAATGCTAAATGTCAAAAATGACAAATTTTAAGATTGCAAATGTCAAAGATGTCAAATGACAAATGTCACACTGCTAAATGTCAAAAATGAAAAGTGTCACCATAAAAAATGTCAAAAATGACAAATTTCAAGATGGCAAATGTCAAAACTGACAAATGTCACAATGCTAAATTTCAAAAATGATAAGTGTCACCATGAAAAATGTCAAAAATGACAAATTTTAAGATGGCAAATGTCCAAGATGTCAAATGTCACAATGCTAAATGTCAAAAATGAAAAGTGTCACCAAAAAAAATGTCAAAAATGACAAATTTCAAGATGGCAAATGTCAAAGATGTCAAATGACAAATGTCACAATGCTAAATAACAAAAATGACAAATTTCAAGATGTCAAATGTCAAAGATGTCAAATGACAAATGTCAAAATGCTAAATGTCAAAAATGAAAAGTGTCACCATGAAAAATGTCAAAAATGACAAATTTCAAAATGGCAAATGTCAAAGATGTCAAATGACAAATGTCACAATGCTAAATGTCAAAAATGAAAAGTGTCACCATGAAAAATGTCAAAAATGACAAAATTTAAGATGGCAAATGTCAAAGATGTCTTATACAATGTGTTGCCTTCAATTCGCCATAGAGGATACTTAGAGGGTTTGGCTTCAACACATTGCATCATGCGTCGGTACCATTTATCTTTAGTGGTATCTGACGTTGATGAAATATCTACTGCGTCAATGTTTGGGACAGTTCGCGAAAGGGTATCAGGAACGATATGATCTTTTCCCTTTCGGTGTTCAATTTCAAAGTCATACTGTTGTAAGCGGACAGCCCAGCGAGCTATTCGCCCAACAGGATCCTTGATATTATATAACCATTTTAGGCTATAATGGTCCGTTATCACAGTAAATTTAGAACCTTCGATGTAAGGCCTTAATTTTTCAATCGCAAACAATACCGCCAGGCACTCCTTCTCTGTTGTTGTAAACCGTCTGTCAGATTTTGTTAGTGACCTACTTAAATAACAAATTACTTTTTCCCCGTCCTCTTGGTGCTGACTCAAGACAGCTCCTAAGCCAAAGTCAGAGGCATCTGTCTGAACTACAAACGGTAGCTCAAAGTTTGGGCAACTTAAAATCGGGGCAGATATCAGGTGGTCTTTTATTACGTCCAAAGCTGACTGGCTTTTGTTATCCCACACAAATTTGACATTCTTTTTGAGGAGAGAGGTTAATGGAGACGTGAGAGTAGAAAAGTTTGGTATGAATCTCCGGTACCAAGAAGCTAGTCCTACTATTCGTCTAACTTCTGAAATATTCTTAGGAGGAGGGATTTGAAGAATCGCCTCAACTTTCCCAGGATCCACCAACAATCCTTTAGCATTAACTATGTAACCTAGATATTTCAGTTCCGGCTTACAGAAACAACACTTGTTTTTATTTAGGGTCAAACCAGCCTCTCGAATACGCTTTAAAACTTCTTTTAATACTTGGATATGTTTATCAAAAGAGTCTGTACATATGACCACATCGTCCAGGTACACAAATACAAACTGTTCCAAGTCTACCCCTATGACGCGATCTATAAATCTTTGCCAGGTGGCAGGGGCATTATGTAGGCCAAACGGCATTCGCTTGAATTGGAAGAGACCTCTCGTTGGTACAACGAAAGCTGTTAATGGTCTAGAATTTTCTGCGACTGGAATTTGCCAGTATGCACTTTTTATATCAAGAGTGGTTAAATATTTGGCGTCTCTCAATTTATCCAACGTCGAACTAACAAACGGAAGGGGGTATGCGTCACGTAAGCTAACCTCATTAAGTTTCTTATAATTGACACAAAAACGATATTTCCCATCTGGTTTTTTAACTAGGACTATAGGTGAGGCCCACGGACTATTGCTTGGCTCTACGATACCATCCTTCAACATTTGATCTAAATCTGCATTCACCTGTTTTTGTAAGGCAGGGCTAAGAGGGTAATGACGTTGTTTAATAGGTGGTGAGTCAGTTCGGATGATATGCTCTACCATAGTTGTACATCCTATTTTATCCCCCATATTTTCAAAAGTATCATCCACCAATTTATTTAACACATCCCGCTGATGTGGCAACAGATGTTCCGAATCCTGAAGAGCACAAACTTTAATTTCTGGAAGCTTCTTCGGGCGAAAACACCACTCGCCTGCATGAAGGTCTGGCACAATTCCCATGTGATGCCAAAAATCTATTCCTAGAATCAGCTGGTGGGGTAATGATGGTACAACTGACACATTAAGAATTCTAACCCTGTCTTTAAGTTTAATAGGTATTGTTACCACGCCCACAATTTCACAACTGGTCCCATTTGCTACAGTACACGATTTTTGACTACTAGACTTCAATTCACATATCGACCCTAATATATCCCACCCTGCAGAACCTACAACGGAAGTTGTACAACCACTATCTAAAAGGCCAAGAAATTCCTGCCCTAGGATTTCAACTCGCAAATAAGGTCGATTGTCCCCCTTGGCATGAGCGATAACATAGTCAACTAGTAACTTATTCGCAAAATGAGTCGGGTTGGTTCGAGTAGAGAGCAGTTCCCGACTTACATCTGCTCCCTCTTTCCATTTTTTTGACAACACTTTGCTGAAATAACCCCTGCTTTCCCACACTTATAACAAAACATCTTTCTTGGTTGTGGACACTTTCTAAACCTATGACCAATCTCTAAACAATTCCAACATTGGGCTGCAGTAGCTGTTGTTTTTCCACTCTCAGCCGAGGTAACTGATTCTTTCACCTTTCCCAACGTATCAACCGCTGAAACCTGAGGACTAGAACAACTCGAAGATTGCTTACGATAAGCGAGTTCTGGTTCCAACAAATTACGATAATTCGTTGGTGGTGGACAAAACTTTTGAACTCTAACAGCTGTTTCTTCAACGGCACGGCTCACCTGAATTAGCTCCGCAATCGATAAAGTAGATCTAAGGGCTATCTGAGTCTGAATATACGGCAATAAATTACGTCGAATATATTTAACTCGGGTCTCCTCTTTTGGTTTACTATTACCCAATTTATTAAACAGATTTTCCATAGCGGAGACGTAAGTAACCACTTTTTCCTTAGAACCTTGGGTCCTTCTACGAATTTCTTCCCAAAGATCAAATTCGTACTCATATGGTTGAAAATCCTCTTTTAGGCGCATCACTAGATGATCCCAAGAAGTAAAAACTTGGGTTCGGTACCACATCAATGCATCTTTAGTAAAAAGTTCGGGCGCAGATCTAAGAAACTGATCCTTAGAAACTCCCCGAGAACAACGTATCTCCTCGATGCGTTCTAGAAAATTTGTCACACTCGAATCACCATCAAATTTTATATTCCATCTATGAATATCAACGTAATGTGAACGCTGGGGTTCGTTTTCACCAATATTTCCAGGAAAAACTTGATCATCAAAATTAAGATCTCGTAATCTCGTGCCAACGTTGTACATAGAGTCTGGTACGTTTGCTTGTCTGGAGAAAGATATTGGTTTGAAATAGGATCCATTTGATTGCATATTATATCCCGCTACAACACCTAACAAATCTGATTCCGGTCTTAATAGTTCTGAAGTACGTCGTTTCCAAGAGATGTCCTCCGATGGTTGACTACCAAACTCTCTCGGAGCAATAACAGGTTGAATTTCTCTGACTAGACACCCATCTATATTCTGCTCGTACAACTGATCCCTCAATCTGTTTCCTAAATCTATATTAGTTCTCTCTGTAGTAAATTGTCCTAGAGGATTAGGGTCGCTCGGAATATCTGTGAAGTTGACTGTTCTTCCCAATGGTACAGAATAGTCAGGTGGAGTAGATTGAGTCCTATTCGACATACCTCGTGGTACTCCCCTAGTTGACTCTGTCTTAAGCTCAAAAACAGTACCCCCTTGACTGACAATTTCCGGAATTAATGGTACTGGATCATCAAGAATAGAACCATTCATCACGTTTTCCTGGTCAATGACGTTATTGAAACCCTGAGGAAAATCATCGCAACGCTTATCTTCAACAACCCTTAAATAATACGAACATAAATCCAACAATCTTTGTCTTTCTGCCTCCAATTCGTCATCCCCTACAGGAATTCTTCTAAGTCTCATATTGACATGATGTAACCGTGAGGAAATTCTCTTATACTCATTTTCTCTATTCCTACTATTAAAGTTAGAAATGCAAGTATTTAGTTCTTCCAATTTATCCCTACAGATATCGTACTCCGTCACTGGATTCAACGTTCCTACAATTGAACTAGAAAACTCCTCTCCCGTCCTCAATGACTTACTAAGGATGGCTCTGTTTTCTGCCACAGTCTTTTGCACCTGTAGGCCTCGAATACCAACCTCATAAGCTATCTCATCTGCCAAGAGCCTGTACAAATCCATGTTACAAGAAAATATAATCAGATACCAATATGTAAGAAAATTCAAACGAACAATCTGAACCAATCAGAACAACAAAATAGAATAAGAAAGAAATGACAACTAATAAATGTAAACCCGAAATAATTCGGACTTAAGTATTTGATGTAGTCAATATAAGCAAATCACTATATAAAAATGTGAAAGTATATTTTATTTTTAAGCACCTATGTGCGTACAATTTATTAAATATATAAGCAATGTTACCTATTCCTTGTGAATCGAAATAATTATTCAAATAATAATTATTCAAATCTGGAATAGCCGAATATTTCAAATAAATTATATATATATATTTTTTTTTAAATTACCCAAAGTTTACCAAATGTGATTACCTACCACCTATAAAAATTTCCCTTTAATCACCCTGTGTAGAAAGAAAGGAAATAATGAATTTAGTTACTATAAGTTTCCATTCAATTTATCTGATATCTAATATTGAAAATTAGTCAAAATTAAGCTAAAATAAGGATCAAAACGATGGCCACACGATCAGGCGCCAAATTGATACGAATAAAATTTCGTTTAATAATTTACTGTGGCTAGCTTCAAATATTATAAATCGGAGAGTAGGGTGTGGTTTTAGTATATCAATTTTTATTAACTATTTGATACTTGAATGGTGTGTTACAGAATTTGTTTCCCCTTTAGATCTAAAAGGTGTACAGTTAGTTCTTTCTTTAAAAAAAAAATAAAACTTATAGATTCTAATAGTGTAGATCTTCTGTTTGGTTCGCTGGAGGGAATATTAAGAAAGATCTTACTTAAGTAAATGGTGATATTCCAACCGAGAATGTGGGGTTTGATCTATCCAAATTGTTAAGGTACTGTTTCTACGGCGAAAAAGATCAATAGGGGTTCCAATAGGTAGAGGTAACTTTGGATAATCAAAAATAACTATTCAGGAACATAAAACAAAAAAAAAAGGCCTAAAATAAGAAATAGCACCGATATCATATTGGCAATATTTTGTGTGTCTTTTAAAACTTACCCGGATGGTGGGGCCTTGTTTTTGAAACAAGTGATAAATCCACAATACTTGTGTTTCTTTTCCAACTCAATTGGAGAAATGTTTGTCACTTGTTATTTAAGCCTTTTAAATTATTCTGGCACAAATCCGAAATATCGTACAATTATACCACCGCGTGGTTTAATCAAAAGCCAAAATTCAAAAAGACAGATGGAAAAGTTTGACACAAAAATGTGACAAATTGTAAGTTTTAAAGTCTACACAATATATTTGGGCCTAAGTCTTAACGGGCTGAATATTTCATAAGGTTTAGAGGAAAAATTTGTTAAAACTTGAAGAATAATAGCATTAAAATTAAAAACTTATCGCTGCCACTTCAGAGTCAAATCTGAACCGTAACAATTTGTCATTTGACATCTTTGACATTTGCCATCTTGAAATTTGTCATTTTTGACATTTTTCATGGTGACACTTTTCATTTTTGACATTTAGCATTGTGACATTTGTCATTTGACATCTTTGACATTTGCCATCTTGAAATTTGTCATTTTTGACATTTTTCACGGTGACACTTTTCATTTTTGACATTTAGCATTGTGACATTTGTCATTTGACATCTTAGACATTTGCCATCTTGAAATTTGTCATTTTTGACACTTTTCATTTTTGACATTTAGCATTGTGACATTTGTCATTTGACATCTTTGACATTTGCCATCTTGAAATTTGTTATTTTTGACATTTTTCATGGTGACACTTTTCATTTTTGACATTTAGCATTGTGACATTTGTCAGTTTTGACATTTGCCATCTTGAAATTTGTCATTTTTGACATTTAGCATTGTGACATTTGTCATTTGACATCTTTGACATTTGCCATCTTGAAATTTGTTATTTTTGACATTTAGCATTGTGACATTTGTCATTTGACATCTTTGACATTTGCCATCTTGAAATTTGTTATTTTTGACATTTTTTATGGTGACACTTTTCATTTTTGAACTTTAGCATTGTGACATTTGTCAGTTTTGACATTTGCCATCTTGAAATTTGTCATTTTTGACATTTTTCATGGTAACACTTTTCATTTTTGACATTTAGCATTGTGACATTTGTCATTTGACATCTTTGACATTTGCCATCTTGAACTTTGTCATTTTTCATGGTGACACTTTTCATTTTTGACATTTAGCATTGTGACATTTGTCATTTGACATCTTTGACATTTGCCATCTTGAAATTTGTCATTTTTGACATTTAGCATTGTGACATTTGTCATTTGACATCTTGGACATTTGCCATCTTGAAATTTGTCATTTTTGACATTTTTCATGGTGACACTTTTCATTTTTGACATTTACCATTGTGACCTTTGTCATTTGACATCTTTGACATTTGCCATCTTGAAATTTGTCATTTTTGACATTTAGCATTGTGACATTTGTCATTTGACATCTTTGACATTTGCCATCTTGAAATTTGACATTTTTGACATTTTTCATGGTGACACTTTTCATTTTTGACATTTAGCATTGTGACATTTGTCATTTGACATCTTGGACATTTGCCATCTTAAAATTTGTCATTTTTGCAATTTTTTATGGTGACACTTATCATTGTTGACATGTAGCATTGTGACATTTGTGAGTTTTGACATTTGCCATCTTGAAATTTGTCATTTTTGACATTTTTCATGGTGACACTTTTCATTTTTGACATTTAGCATTGTGACATTTGTCATTTGACATCTTTGACATTTGCCATCTTGAAATTTGTCATTTTTGACATTTAGCATTGTGACATTTGTCATTTGACATCTTTGACATTTGCCATCTTGAAATTTGTCATTTTTGACATTTTTCATGGTGACACTTTTCATTTTTGACATTTAGCATTGTGACATTTGTCATTTGACATCTTTGACATTTGCCATCTTGAAATTTGTCATTTTTGACATTTAGCATTGTGACACTTTTCATTTTTGACATTTAGCATTGTGACATTTGTCATTTGACATCTTTGACATTTGCCATCTTGAAATTTGCCATTTTTGACATTTATCATTGTGACATTTGTCATTTGACATCTTTGATATTTGCCATCTTGAAATTTGTCATTTTTGACATTTAGCATTGTGACATTTGTCATTTGACATCTTTGATATTTTCCATCTTGAAATTTGTCATTTTTGATATTTTTCATGGTGACACTTTTCATTTTTGACATTTAGCATTGTGACATTTGTCATTTAACATCTTTGACAGTTGCCATCTTGAAATTTGTCATTTTTGACATTTAGCATTGTGACATTTGACATCTTTGACATTTGCCATCTTGAAATTTGTCATTTTTGACATTTAGCATTGTGACATTTGTCATTTGACATCTTTGACATTTGCCATCTTGAAATTTGTCATTTTTGACATTTAGCATTGTGACATTTGTCATTTGACATCTTTAACATTTGCCATCTTGAAATGTGTTATTTTTGACATTTTTCATGGTGACACTTTTCATTTTTGACATTTAGCATTGTGACATTTGTCAGTTTTGACATTTGCCATCTTAAAATTTGTCATTTTTGACATTTAGCATTGTGACATTTGTCATTTGACATCTTTGACATTTGCCATCTTGAAATTTGTCATTTTTGACATTTAGCATTGTGACATTTGTCATTTGACATCTTTGACATTTGCCATCTTGAAATTTGTTATTTTTGACATTTTTGATGGTGACACTTTTCATTTTTGACATTTAGCATTGTGACATTTGTCAGTTTTAACATTTGCCATCTTGAAATTTGTCATTTTTGACATTTTTCATGGTGACACTTTTCATTTTTGACATTTAGCATTGTGACATTTGTCATTTGACATCTTTGACATTTGCCATCTTGAAATTTGCCATTTTTGACATTTTTCATGGTGACACTTTTCATTTTTGACATTTAGCATTGTGACATTTGTCATTTGACATCTTTGACATTTGCCATCTTGAAATTTGTCATTTTTGACATTTTTCACGGTGACACTTTTCATTTTTGACATTTAGCATTGTGACATTTGTCATTTGACATCTTAGACATTTGCCATCTTGAAATTTGTCATTTTTGACACTTTTCATTTTTGACATTTAGCATTGTGACATTTGTCATTTGACATCTTTGACATTTGCCATCTTGAAATTTGTTATTTTTGACATTTTTCATGGTGACACTTTTCATTTTTGACATTTAGCATTGTGACATTTGTCAGTTTTGACATTTGCCATCTTGAAATTTGTCATTTTTGACATTTAGCATTGTGACATTTGTCATTTGACATCTTTGACATTTGCCATCTTGAAATTTGTTATTTTTGACATTTAGCATTGTGACATTTGTCATTTGACATCTTTGACATTTGCCATCTTGAAATTTGTTATTTTTGACATTTTTTATGGTGACACTTTTCATTTTTGAACTTTAGCATTGTGACATTTGTCAGTTTTGACATTTGCCATCTTGAAATTTGTCATTTTTGACATTTTTCATGGTAACACTTTTCATTTTTGACATTTAGCATTGTGACATTTGTCATTTGACATCTTTGACATTTGCCA
This sequence comes from Altica lythri, assembly GCA_964028335.1. NCBI lineage: Eukaryota > Metazoa > Arthropoda > Insecta > Coleoptera > Chrysomelidae > Altica > Altica lythri. The sequence goes on along the minus strand of OZ034800.1, from coordinate 39,993,279 downwards.
CCTTGAACTTTGTCATTTTTGACATTTTTCATGGTGACACTTTTCATTTTTGACATTTAGCATTGTGACATTTGTCATTTGACATCTTTGACATTTGCCATCTTGAAATTTGTCATTTTTGACATTTAGCATTGTGACATTTGTCATTTGAGATCTTTGACATTTGCCATCTTGAAATTTGTCATTTTTGACATTTTTCATGGTGACACTTTTCATTTTTGACATTTACCATTGTGACCTTTGTCATTTGACATCTTTGACATTTGCCATCTTGAAATTTGTCATTTTTGACATTTAGCATTGTGACATTTGTCATTTGACATCTTTGACATTTGCCATCTTGAAATTTGACATTTTTGACATTTTTCATGGTGACACTTTTCATTTTTGACATTTAGCATTGTAACATTTGTCATTTGACATCTTGGACATTTGCCATCTTAAAATTTGTCATTTTTGCAATTTTTTATGGTGACACTTATCATTTTTGACATGTAGCATTGTGACATTTGTGAGTTTTGACATTTGCCATCTTGAAATTTGTCATTTTTGACATTTTTCATGGTGACACTTTTCATTTTTGACATTTAGCATTGTGACATTTGTCATTTGACATCTTTGACATTTGCCATCTTGAAATTTGTCATTTTTGACATTTAGCATTGTGACATTTGTCATTTGACATCTTTGACATTTGCCATCTTAAAATTTGTCATTTTTGACATTTTTCATGGTGACACTTTTCATTTTTGACATTTAGCATTGTGACATTTGTCATTTGACATCTTTGACATTTGCCATCTTGAAATTTGTCATTTTTGACATTTAGCATTGTGACACTTTTCATTTTTGACATTTAGCATTGTGACATTTGTCATTTGACATCTTTGACATTTGCCATCTTGAAATTTGCCATTTTTGACATTTATCATTGTGACATTTGTCATTTGACATCTTTGATATTTGCCATCTTGAAATTTGTCATTTTTGACATTTAGCATTGTGACATTTGTCATTTGACATCTTTGATATTTTCATCTTGAAATTTGCCATTTTTGATATTTTTCATGGTGACACTTATCATTTTTGACATGTAGCATTGTGACATTTGTGAGTTTTGACATTTGCCATCTTGAAATTTGTCATTTTTGACATTTTTCATGGTGACACTTTTCATTTTTGACATTTAGCATTGTGACATTTGTCATTTGACATCTTTGACATTTGCCATCTTGAAATTTGTCATTTTTGACATTTAGCATTGTGACATTTGTCATTTGACATCTTTGACATTTGCCATCTTGAAATTTGTCATTTTTGACATTTTTCATGGTGACACTTTTCATTTTTGACATTTAGCATTGTGACATTTGTCATTTGACATCTTTGACATTTGCCATCTTGAAATTTGTCATTTTTGACATTTAGCATTGTGACACTTTTCATTTTTGACATTTAGCATTGTGACATTTGTCATTTGACATCTTTGACATTTGCCATCTTGAAATTTGCCATTTTTGACATTTATCATTGTGACATTTGTCATTTGACATCTTTGATATTTGCCATCTTGAAATTTGTCATTTTTGACATTTAGCATTGTGACATTTGTCATTTGACATCTTTGACATTTGCCATCTTGAAATTTGTCATTTTTGACATTTAGCATTGTGACATTTGTCATTTGACATCTTTGACATTTGCCATCTTGAAATTTGTCATTTTTGACATTTAGCATTGTGACATTTGTCATTTGACATCTTTAACATTTGCCATCTTGAAATTTGTTATTTTTGACATTTTTCATGGTGACACTTTTCATTTTTGACATTTAGCATTGTGACATTTGCCATCTTAAAATTTGTCATTTTTGACATTTAGCATTGTGACATTTGTCATTTGACATCTTTGACATTTGCCATCTTGAAATTTGTCATTTTTGACATTTAGCATTGTGACATTTGTCATTTGACATCTTTGACATTTGCCATCTTGAAATTTGTTATTTTTGACATTTTTCATGGTGACACTTTTCATTTTTGACATTTAGCATTGTGACATTTGTCAGTTTTAACATTTGCCATCTTGAAATTTGTCATTTTTGACATTTTTCATGGTGACACTTTTCATTTTTGACATTTAGCATTGTGACATTTGTCATTTGACATCTTTGACATTTGCCATCTTGAAATTTGTCATTTTTGACATTTTTCATGGTGACACTTTTCATTTTTGACATTTAGCATTGTGACATTTGTCGTTTGACATCTTGGACATTTGCCATCTTGAAATTTGTCATTTTTGACATTTTTCATGGTGACACTTATATTTTTGACATTTAGCATTGTGACATTTGTCAGTTTTGACATTTGCCATCTTGAAATTTGTCATTTTTGACATTTTTTATGGTGACACTTTTCATTTTTGACATTTAGCATTGTGACATTTGTCATTTGACATCTTTGACATTTGCCATCTTGAAATTTGTCATTTTTGACATTTTTCATGGTGACACTTTTCATTTTTGACATTTAGCATTGTGACCTTTGTCATTTGACATCTTTGACATTTGCCTTTTTTGACATTTAGCATTGTGACATTTGTCATTTGACATTTGCCATCTTGAAATTTGTCATTTTTGACATTTTTCAAGGTGACACTTTTCATTTTTGACATTTAGCATTGTGACATTTGTCATTTGACATCTTTGACATTTACCATCTTGAAATTTGTCATTTTTGACATTTTTCATGGTGACACTTTTCATTGTTGAAATTTAGCACTGTGACATTTGTCATTTGACATCTTTGACATTTGCCATCTTGAAATTTGTCATTTTTGACATTTAGCATTGTGACATTTGTCATTTGACATCTTTGACATTTGCCATCTTGAAATTTGTCATTTTTGACATTTAGCATTGTGATATTTGTCATTTGACATCTTTGACATTTGCCATCTTGAAATTTGTCATTTTTGACATTTTTCATGGTGACACTTTTCATTTTTGACATTTAGCATTGTGACATTTGTCATTTGACATCTTTGAGATTTGCCATCTTGAAATTTGTCATTTTTGACATTTTTCATGGTGACACTTTTCATTTTTGACATTTAGCATTGTGACATTTGTCATTTGACATCTTTGACATTTGCCATCTTGAAATTTGTCATTTTTGACATTTAGCATTGTGACATTTGTCATTTGACATCTTTGACATTTGCCATCTTGAAATTTGTCATTTTTGACATTTAGCATTGTGACATTTGTCATTTGACATCTTTGACATTTGCCATCTTGAAATTTGTCATTTTTGACATTTTTCATGGTGACACTTTTCATTTTTGACATTTAGCATTGTGACATTTGTCATTTGACATCTTTGACATTTGCCATCTTGAAATTTGTCATTTTTGACATTTGGCATTGTGACATTTGTCATTTGACATCTTTGACATTTGCCATCTTGAAATTTGTTATTTTTGACATTTTTCATGGTGACACTTTTCATTTTTGACATTTAGCATTGTGACATTTGTCAGTTTTGACATTTGCCATCTTGAAATTTGTCATTTTTGACATTTAGCATTGTGACATTTGTCATTTGACATCTTTGACATTTGCCATCTTGAAATTTGTCATTTTTGACATTTAGCATTGTGACATTTGTCATTTGACATCTTTGACATTTGCCATCTTGAAATTTGTTATTTTTGACATTTTTCATGGTGACACTTTTCATTTTTGACATTTAGCATTGTGTCATTTGTCAGTTTTGACATTTGCCATCTTGAAATTTGTCATTTTTGACATTTTTCATTGTGACACTTTTCATTTTTGACATTTAGCATTGTGACATTTGTCATTTGACATCTTTGACATTTGCCATCTTAAAATTTGTCATTTTTGACATTTTTCATGGTGACACTTTTCATTTTTGACATTTAGCATTGTGACATTTGTCATTTGACATCTTTGACATTTGCCATCTTGAAATTTGTCATTTTTGACATTTTTCACGGTGACACTTTTCATTTTTGACATTTAGCATTGTGACATTTGTCATTTGACATCTTAGACATTTGCCATCTTGAAATTTGTCATTTTTGACACTTGTTATTTTTGACATTTAGCATTGTGACATTTGTCATTTGACATCTTTGACATTTGCCATCTTGAAATTTGTCATTTTTGACATTTTTCATGGTGACACTTTTCATTTTTGACATTTAGCATTGTGACATTTGTCATTTGACATCTTGGAAATTTGCCATCTTGAAATTTGTCATTTTTGACATTTTTCATGGTGACACTTTTAATTTTTGACATTTAGCATTGTGACATTTGTCAGTTTTGACATTTGCCATCTTGAAATTTGTCATTTTTGACATTTTTCATGGTGACACTTTTCATTTTTGACATTTAGCATTGTGACATTTGTCATTTGACATCTTTGACATTTGCCATCTTGAAATTTGTCATTTTTGACATTTTTCATGGTGACACTTTTCATTTTTGACATTTAGCATTGTGACATTTGTCATTTGACATCTTTGACATTTGCCATCTTGAAATTTGTTATTTTTGACATTTTTCATGGTGACACTTTTCATTTTTGACATTTAGCATTGTGACATTTGTCATTTGACATCTTGGACATTTGCCATCTTAAAATTTGTCATTTTTGAAATTTTTTATGGTGACACTTATCATTTTTGACATGTAGCATTGTGACATTTGTGAGTTTTGACATTTGCCATCTTGAAATTTGTCATTTTTGACATTTTTCATGGTGACACTTTTCATTTTTGACATTTAGCATTGTGATATTTGTCATATTCGACATCTTTGACATTTGCCATCTTGAAATTTGTCATTTTTGACATTTTTCATGGTGACACTTTTCATTTTTGACATTTAGCATTGTGACATTTGTCATTTGACATCTTTGACATTTGCCATCTTGAAATTTGTTATTTTTAACATTTTTCATGGTGACACTTTTCATTTTTGACATTTATCATTGTGACATTTGTCAGTTTTGACATTCGCCATCTTGAAATTTGTCATTTTTGACATTTTTTATGGTGACACTTTTCATTTTTGACATTTGGCATTGTGACATTTGTCATTTGACATCTTTGACATTTGCCATCTTAAAATTTGTCATTTTTGACATTTTTCATGGTGACACTTTTAATTTTTGACATTTAGCATTGTGACATTTGTCATTTGCCATCTTGAAATTTGTTATTTTTGACATTTTTCATGGTGACACTTTTCATTTTTGACATTTAGCATTGTGACATTTGTCATTTGACATCTTTGACATTTGCCATCTTGAAATTTGTCATTTTTGACATTTTTCATGGTGACACTTTTCATTTTTGACATTTAGCATTGTGACATTTGTCATTTGACATCTTTGACATTTGCCATCTTGAAATTTGTCATTCTTGACATTTTTCATGATGACACTTTTCATTTTTGACATTTAGCATTGTGACATTTGTCATTTGACATCTATGACATTTGCCATCTTGAAATTTGTCATTTTTGACATTTAGCATTGTGACATTTGTCATTTGACATCTTTGACATTTGCCATCTTGAAATTTGTCATTTTTGACATTTTTCATGGTGACACTTTTCATTTTTGACATTTAGCATTGTGACATTTGTCATTTGACATCTTTGACATTTGCCATCTTGAAATTTGCCATTTTTGACATTTTTCATGGTGACACTTTTCATTTTTGACATTTAGCATTGTGACATTTGTCATTTGACATCTTTGACATTTGCCATCTTGAAATTTGTCATTTTTGACATTTTTCATGGTGACACTTTTCATTTTTGACATTTAGCATTGTGACATTTGTCATTTGACATCTATGACATTTGCCATCTTGAAATTTGTCATTTTTGACATTTAGCATTGTGACATTTGTCATTTGACATCTTTGACATTTGCCATCTTGAAATTTGTCATTTTTGACATTTTTCATGGTGACACTTTTCATTTTTGACATTTAGCATTGTGACATTTGTCGTTTGACATCTTGGACATTTGCCATCTTGAAATTTGTCATTTTTGACATTTTTCATGGTGACACTTATATTTTTGACATTTAGCATTGTGACATTTGTCAGTTTTGACATTTGCCATCTTGAAATTTGTCATTTTTGACATTTTTTATGGTGACACTTTTCATTTTTGACATTTAGCATTGTGACATTTGTCATTTGACATCTTTGACATTTGCCATCTTGAAATTTGTCATTTTTGACATTTAGCATTGTGACATTTGTCATTTGACATCTTTGACATTTGCCAACTTGAAATTTGTCATTTTTGACATTTTTCATGGTGACACTTTTCATTTTTGACATTTAGCATTGTGACCTTTGTCATTTGACATCTTTGACATTTGCCTTTTTTGACATTTAGCATTGTGACATTTGTCATTTGACATCTTTGACATTTGCCATCTTGAAATTTGTCATTTTTGACATTTTTCATGGTGACACTTTTCATTTTTGACATTTAGCATTGTGACATTTGTCATTTGACATCTTTGACATTTACCATCTTGAAATTTGTCATTTTTGACATTTTTCATGGTGACACTTTTCATTGTTGAAATTTAGCACTGTGACATTTGTCATTTGACATCTTTGACATTTGCCATCTTGAAATTTGTCATTTTTGACATTTAGCATTGTGACATTTGTCATTTGACATCTTTGACATTTGCCATCTTGAAATTTGTCATTTTTGACATTTAGCATTGTGACATTTGTCATTTGACATCTTTGACATTTGCCATCTTGAAATTTGTCATTTTTGACATTTTTCATGGTGACACTTTTCATTTTTAACATTTAGCATTGTGACATTTGTCATTTGACATCTTTGACATTTGCCATCTTGAAATTTGTCATTTTTGACATTTTTCATGGTGACACTTTTCATTTTTGACATTTAGCATTGTGACATTTGTCATTTGACATCTTTGACATTTGCCATCTTGAAATTTGTCATTTTTGACATTTAGCATTGTGACATTTGTCATTTGACATCTTTGACATTTGCCATCTTGAAATTTGTCATTTTTGACATTTAGCATTGTGACATTTGTCATTTGACATCTTTGACATTTGCCATCTTGAAATTTGTCATTTTTGACATTTTTCATGGTGACACTTTTCATTTTTGACATTTAGCATTGTGACATTTGTCATTTGACATCTTTGACATTTGCCATCTTGAAATTTGTCATTTTTGACATTTAGCATTGTGACATTTGTCATTTGACATCTTTGACATTTGCCATCTTGAAATTTGTTATTTTTGACATTTTTCATGGTGACACTTTTCATTTTTGACATTTAGCATTGTGACATTTGTCAGTTTTGACATTTGCCATCTTGAAATTTGTCATTTTTGACATTTAGCATTGTGACATTTGTCATTTGACATCTTTGACATTTGCCATCTTGAAATTTGTCATTTTTGACATTTAGCATTGTGACATTTGTCATTTGACATCTTTGACATTTGCCATCTTGAAATTTGTTATTTTTGACATTTTTTATGGTGACACTTTTCATTTTTGACATTTAGCATTGTGAGATTTGTCAGTTTTGACATGTGCCATCTTGAAATTTGTCATTTTTGACATTTTTCATTGTGACACTTTTCATTTTTGACATTTAGCATTGTGACATTTGTCATTTGACATCTTTGACATTTGCCATCTTGAAATTTGTCATTTTTGACATTTTTCATGGTGACACTTTTCATTTTTGACATTTAGCATTGTGACATTTGTCATTTGACATCTTTGACATTTGCCATCTTGAAATTTGTCATTTTTGACATTTTTCACGGTGACACTTTTCATTTTTGACATTTAGCATTGTGACATTTGTCATTTGACATCTTAGACATTTGCCATCTTGAAATTTGTCATTTTTGACACTTGTTATTTTTGACATTTAGCATTGTGACATTTGTCATTTGACATCTTTGACATTTGCCATCTTGAAATTTGTCATTTTTGACATTTTTCATGGTGACACTTTTCATTTTTGACATTTAGCATTGTGACATTTGTCATTTGACATCTTGGAAATTTGCCATCTTGAAATTTGTCATTTTTGACATTTTTCATGGTGACACTTTTAATTTTTGACATTTAGCATTGTGACATTTGTCAGTTTTGACATTTGCCATCTTGAAATTTGTCATTTTTGACATTTTTCATGGTGACACTTTTCATTTTTGACATTTAGCATTGTGACATTTGTCATTTGACATCTTTGACATTTGCCATCTTGAAATTTGTTATTTTTGACATTTTTCATGGTGACACTTTTCATTTTTGACATTTAGCATTGTGACATTTGTCATTTGACATCTTGGACATTTGCCATCTTAAAATTTGTCATTTTTGAAATTTTTTATGGTGACACTTATCATTTTTGACATGTAGCATTGTGACATTTGTGAGTTTTGACATTTGCTATCTTGAAATTTGTCATTTTTGACATTTTTCATGGTGACACTTTTCATTTTTGACATTTAGCAATGTGACATTTGTCATTTGACATCTTTGACATTTGCCATCTTGAAATTTGTCATTTTTGACATTTAGCATTGTGACATTTGTCATTTGACATCTTTGACATTTGCCATCTTGAAATTTGTCATTTTTGACATTTTTCATGGTGACACTTTTCATTTTTGACATTTAGCAATGTGACATTTGTCATTTGACATCTTTGACATTTGCCATCTTGAAATTTGTCATTTTTGACATTTAGCATTGTGACATTTGTCATTTGACATCTTTGATATTTGCCATCTTGAAATTTGTCATTTTTGACATTTTTCATGGTGACACTTTTCATTTTTGACATTAAGCATTGTGACATTTGTCATTTGACATCTTTGACATTTGCCATCTTGAAATTTGTCATTTTTGACATTTTTCATGGTGACAATTTTCATTTTTGACATTTAGCATTGTGATATTTGTCATATTCGACATCTTTGACATTTGCCATCTTGAAATTTGTCATTTTTGACATTTTTCATGGTGACACTTTTCATTTTTGACATTTAGCATTGTGACATTTGTCATTTGACATCTTTGACATTTGCCATCTTGAAATTTGTCATTTTTGACATTTTTCATGGTGACACTTTTCATTTTTGACATTTAGCATTGTGACATTTGTCATTTGACATCTTTGACATTTGCCATCTTGAAATTTGTCATTTTTGACATTTTTCATGGTGACACTTTTCATTTTTGACATTTAGCATTGTGACATTTGTCATTTGACATCTTGGAAATTTGCCATCTTGAAATTTGTCATTTTTGACATTTTTCATGGTGACACTTTTAATTTTTGACATTTAGCATTGTGACATTTGTCAGTTTTGACATTTGCCATCTTGAAATTTGTCATTTTTGACATTTTTCATGGTGACACTTTTCATTTTTGACATTTAGCATTGTGACATTTGTCATTTGACATCTTTGACATTTGCCATCTTGAAATTTGTCATTTTTGACATTTTTCATGGTGACACTTTTCATTTTTGACATTTAGCATTGTGACATTTGTCATTTGACATCTTTGATATTTGCCATCTTGAAATTTGTTATTTTTGACATTTTTCATGGTGACACTTTTCATTTTTGACATTTAGCATTGTGACATTTGTCATTTGACATCTTGGACATTTGCCATCTTAAAATTTGTCATTTTTGAAATTTTTTATGGTGACACTTATCATTTTTGACATGTAGCATTGTGACATTTGTGAGTTTTGACATTTGCCATCTTGAAATTTGTCATTTTTGACATTTTTCATGGTGACACTTTTCATTTTTGACATTTAGCAATGTGACATTTGTCATTTGACATCTTTGACATTTGCCATCTGGAAATTTGTCATTTTTGACATTTAGCATTGTGACATTTGTCATTTGACATCTTTGACATTTGCCATCTTGAAATTTGTCATTTTTGACATTTTTCATGGTGACACTTTTCATTTTTGACATTTAGCAATGTGACATTTGTCATTTGACATCTTTGACATTTGCCATCTTGAAATTTGTTATTTTTGACATTTTTCATGGTGACACTTTTCATTTTTGACATTTAGCATTGTGACATTTGTCAGTTTTGACATTTGCCATCTTGAAATTTGTCATTTTTGACATTTAGCATTGTGACATTTGTCATTTGACATCTTTGACATTTGCCATCTTGAAATTTGTCATTTTTGACATTTAGCATTGTGACATTTGTCATTTGACATCTTTGACATTTGCCATCTTGAAATTTGTTATTTTTGACATTTTTCATGGTGACACTTTTCATTTTTGACATTTAGCATTGTGACATTTGTCAGTTTTGACATTTGCCATCTTGAAATTTGTCATTTTTGACATTTTTCATTGTGACACTTTTCATTTTTGACATTTAGCATTGTGACATTTGTCATTTGACATCTTTGACATTTGCTATCTTGAAATTTGTCATTTTTGACATTTTTCATGGTGACACTTTTCATTTTTGACATTTAGCATTGTGACATTTGTCATTTGACATCTTTGACATTTGCCATCTTGAAATTTGTCATTTTTGACATTTTTCACGGTGACACTTTTCATTTTTGACATTTAGCATTGTGACATTTGTCATTTGACATCTTAGACATTTGCCATCTTGAAATTTGTCATTTTTGACACTTGTTATTTTTGACATTTAGCATTGTGACATTTGTCATTTGACATCTTTGACATTTGCCATCTTGAAATTTGTCATTTTTGACATTTTTCATGGTGACACTTTTCATTTTTGACATTTAGCATTGTGACATTTGTCATTTGACATCTTGGAAATTTGCCATCTTGAAATTTGTCATTTTTGACATTTTTCATGGTGATACTTTTAATTTTTGACATTTAGCATTGTGACATTTGTCAGTTTTGACATTTGCCATCTTGAAATTTGTCATTTTTGACATTTTTCATGGTGACACTTTTCATTTTTGACATTTAGCATTGTGACATTTGTCATTTGACATCTTTGACATTTGCCATCTTGAAATTTGTCATTTTTGACATTTTTCATGGTGACACTTTTCATTTTTGACATTTAGCATTGTGACATTTGTCATTTGACATCTTTGACATTTGCCATCTTGAAATTTGTTATTTTTGACATTTTTCATGGTGACACTTTTCATTTTTGACATTTAGCATTGTGACATTTGTCATTTGACATCTTGGACATTTGCCATCTTAAAATTTGTCATTTTTGAAATTTTTTATGGTGACACTTATCATTTTTGACATGTAGCATTGTGACATTTGTGAGTTTTGACATTTGCCATCTTGAAATTTGTCATTTTTGACATTTTTCATGGTGACACTTTTCATTTTTGACATTTAGCAATGTGACATTTGTCATTTGACATCTTTGACATTTGCCATCTTGAAATTTGTCATTTTTGACATTTAGCATTGTGACATTTGTCATTTGACATCTTTGACATTTGCCATCTTGAAATTTGTCATTTTTGACATTTTTCATGGTGACACTTTTCATTTTTGACATTTAGCAATGTGACATTTGTCATTTGACATCTTTGACATTTGCCATCTTGAAATTTGTCATTTTTGACATTTAGCATTGTGACATTTGTCATTTGACATCTTTGATATTTGCCATCTTGACATTTGTCATTTTTGACATTTTTCATGGTGACACTTTTCATTTTTGACATTAAGCATTGTGACATTTGTCATTTGACATCTTTGACATTTGCCATCTTGAAATTTGTCATTTTTGACATTTTTCATGGTGACAATTTTCATTTTTGACATTTAGCATTGTGATATTTGTCATATTCGACATCTTTGACATTTGCCATCTTGAAATTTGTCATTTTTGACATTTTTCATGGTGACACTTTTCATTTTTGACATTTAGCATTGTGACATTTGTCATTTGACATCTTTGACATTTGCCATCTTGAAATTTGTCATTTTTGACATTTTTCATGGTGACACTTTTCATTTTTGACATTTAGCATTGTGACATTTGTCATTTGACATCTTTGACATTTGCCATCTTGAAATTTGTCATTTTTGACATTTTTCATGGTGACACTTTTCATTTTTGACATTTAGCATTGTGACATTTGTCATTTGACATCTTGGAAATTTGCCATCTTGAAATTTGTCATTTTTGACATTTTTCATGGTGACACTTTTAATTTTTGACATTTAGCATTGTGACATTTGTCAGTTTTGACATTTGCCATCTTGAAATTTGTCATTTTTGACATTTTTCATGGTGACACTTTTCATTATTGACATTTAGCATTGTGACATTTGTCATTTGACATCTTTGACATTTGCCATCTTGAAATTTGTCATTTTTGACATTTTTCATGGTGACACTTTTCATTTTTGACATTTAGCATTGTGACATTTGTCATTTAACATCTTTGACATTTGCCATCTTGAAATTTGTTATTTTTGACATTTTTCATGGTGACACTTTTCATTTTTGACATTTAGCATTGTGACATTTGTCATTTGACATCTTGGACATTTGCCATCTTAAAATTTGTCATTTTTGAAATTTTTTATGGTGACACTTATCATTTTTGACATGTAGCATTGTGACATTTGTGAGTTTTGACATTTGCCATCTTGAAATTTGTCATTTTTGACATTTTTCATGGTGACTTTTTTCATTTTTGACATTTAGCAATGTGACATTTGTCATTTGACATCTTTGACATTTGCCATCTTGAAATTTGTCATTTTTGACATTTAGCATTGTGACATTTGTCATTTGACATCTTTGACATTTGCCATCTTGAAATTTGTCATTTTTGACATTTTTCATGGTGACACTTTTCATTTTTGACATTTAGCAATGTGACATTTGTCATTTGACATCTTTGACATTTGCCATCTTGAAATTTGTTATTTTTGACATTTTTCATGGTGACACTTTTCATTTTTGACATTTAGCATTGTGACATTTGTCATTTTTGACATTTGCCATCTTGAAATTTGTCATTTTTGACATTTAGCATTGTGACATTTGTCATTTGACATCTTTGACATTTGCCATCTTGAAATTTGTCATTTTTGACATTTAGCATTGTGACATTTGTCATTTGACATCTTTGACATTTGCCATCTTGAAATTTGTTATTTTTGACATTTTTCATGGTGACACTTTTCATTTTTGACATTTAGCATTGTGACATTTGTCAGTTTTGACATTTGCCATCTTGAAATTTGTCATTTTTGACATTTTTCATTGTGACACTTTTCATTTTTGACATTTAGCATTGTGACATTTGTCATTTGACATCTTTGACATTTGCCATCTTGAAATTTGTCATTTTTGACATTTTTCATGGTGACACTTTTCATTTTTGACATTTAGCATTGTGACATTTGTCATTTGACATCTTTGACATTTGCCATCTTGAAATTTGTCATTTTTGACATTTTTCACGGTGACACTTTTCATTTTTGACATTTAGCATTGTGACATTTGTCATTTGACATCTTAGACATTTGCCATGTTGAAATTTGTCATTTTTGACACTTGTTATTTTTGACATTTAGCATTGTGACATTTGTCATTTGACATCTTTGACATTTGCCATCTTGAAATTTGTCATTTTTGACATTTTTCATGGTGACACTTTTCATTTTTGACATTTAGCATTGTGACATTTGTCATTTGACATCTTGGAAATTTGCCATCTTGAAATTTGTCATTTTTGACATTTTTCATGGTGACACTTTTAATTTTTGACATTTAGCATTGTGACATTTGTCAGTTTTGACATTTGCCATCTTGAAATTTGTCATTTTTGACATTTTTCATGGTGACACTTTTCATTTTTGACATTTAGCATTGTGACATTTGTCATTTGACATCTTTGACATTTGCCATCTTGAAATTTGTCATTTTTGACATTTTTCATGGTGACACTTTTCATTTTTGACATTTAGCATTGTGACATTTGTCATTTGACATCTTTGACATTTGCCATCTTGAAATTTGTTATTTTTGACATTTTTCATGGTGACACTTTTCATTTTTGACATTTAGCATTGTGACATTTGTCATTTGACATCTTGGACATTTGCCATCTTAAAATTTGTCATTTTTGAAATTTTTTATGGTGACACTTATCATTTTTGACATGTAGCATTGTGACATTTGTGAGTTTTGACATTTGCCATCTTGAAATTTGTCATTTTTGACATTTTTCATGGTGACACTTTTCATTTTTGACATTTAGCAATGTGACATTTGTCATTTGACATCTTTGACATTTGCCATCTTGAAATTTGTCATTTTTGACATTTAGCATTGTGACATTTGTCATTTGACATCTTTGACATTTGCCATCTTGAAATTTGTCATTTTTGACATTTTTCATGGTGACACTTTTCATTTTTGACATTTAGCAATGTGACATTTGTCATTTGACATCTTTGACATTTGCCATCTTGAAATTTGTCATTTTTGACATTTAGCATTGTGACATTTGTCATTTGACATCTTTGATATTTGCCATCTTGAAATTTGTCATTTTTGACATTTTTCATGGTGACACTTTTCATTTTTGACATTAAGCATTGTGACATTTGTCATTTGACATCTTTGACATTTACCATCTTGAAATTTGTCATTTTTGACATTTTTCATGGTGACACTTTTCATTGTTGAAATTTAGCACTGTGACATTTGTCATTTGACATCTTTGACATTTGCCATCTTGATATTTGTCATTTTTGACATTTAGCATTGTGACATTTGTCATTTGACATCTTTGACATTTGCCATCTTGAAATTTGTCATTTTTGACATTTTTCATGGTGACACTTTTCATTTTTGACATTTAGCATTGTTACATTTGTCATTTGACATCTTTGACATTTGCCATCTTGAAATTTGTCATTTTTGACACTTGTTATTTTTGACATTTAGCATTGTGACATTTGTCATTTGACATCTTTGACATTTGCCATCTTGAAATTTGTCATTTTTGACATTTTTCATGGTGACACTTTTCATTTTTGACATTTAGCATTGTGACATTTGTCATTTGACATCTTGGAAATTTGCCATCTTGAAATTTGTCATTTTTGACATTATTCATGGTGACACTTTTAATTTTTGACATTTAGCATTGTGACATTTGTCAGTTTTGACATTTGCCATCTTGAAATTTGTCATTTTTGACATTTTTCATGGTGACACTTTTCATTTTTGACATTTAGCATTGTGACATTTGTCATTTGACATCTTTGACATTTGCCATCTTGAAATTTGTCATTTTTGACATTTTTCATGGTGACACTTTTCATTTTTGACATTTAGCATTGTGACATTTGTCATTTGACATCTTTGACATTTGCCATCTTGAAATTTGTTATTTTTGACATTTTTCATGGTGACACTTTTCATTTTTGACATTTAGCATTGTGACATTTGTCATTTGACATCTTGGACATTTGCCATCTTAAAATTTGTCATTTTTGAAATTTTTTATGGTGACACTTATCATTTTTGACATGTAGCATTGTGACATTTGTGAGTTTTGACATTTGCCATCTTGAAATTTGTCATTTTTGACATTTTTCATGGTGACACTTTTCATTTTTGACATTTAGCATTGTGACATTTGTCATTTGACATCTTTGACATTTGCCATCTTGAAATTTGTCATTTTTGACATTTAGCATTGTGACATTTGTCATTTGACATCTTTGACATTTGCCATCTTGAAATTTGTCATTTTTGACATTTTTCATGGTGACACTTTTCATTTTTGACATTTAGCATTGTGACATTTGTCATTTGACATCTTTGACATTTGCCATCTTGCAATTTGTCATTTTTGACATTTAGCATTGTGACACTTTTCATTTTTGACATTTAGCATTGTTACATTTGTCATTTGACATCTTTGACATTTGCCATCTTGAAATTTGCCATTTTTGACATTTAGCATTGTGACATTTGTCATTTGACATCTTTGACATTTGCCATCTTGAAATTTGTCATTTTTGACATTTAGCATTGTGACATTTGTCATTTGACATCTTTGATATTTGCCATCTTGAAATTTTTCATTTTTGATATTTTTCATGGTGACACTTTTCATTTTTGACATTTAGCATTTTGACATTTGTCATTTAACATCTTTGACATTTGCCATCTTGAAATTTGTCATTTTTGACATTTAGCATTGTGACATTTGTGATTTGACATCTTTGACATTTGCCATCTTGAAATTTGTCATTTTTGACATTTAGCATTGTGACATTTGTCATTTGACATCTTTGACATTTGCCATCTTGAAATTTGTCATTTTTGACATTTAGCATTGTGACATTTGTCATTTGACATCTTTAACATTTGCCATCTTGAAATTTGTTATTTTTGACATTTTTCATGGTGACACTTTTCATTTTTGACATTTAGCATTGTGACATTTGTCAGTTTTGACATTTGCCATCTTAAAATTTGTCATTTTTGACATTTAGCATTGTGACATTTGTCATTTGACATCTTTGACATTTGCCATCTTAAAATTTGTCATTTTTGACATTTAGCATTGTGACATTTGTCATTTGACATCTTTGACATTTGCCATCTTGAAATTTGTTATTTTTGACATTTTTCATGGTGACACTTTTCATTTTTGACATTTAGCATTGTGACATTTGTCAGTTTTAACATTTGCCATCTTGAAATTTGTCATTTTTGACATTTTTCATGGTGACACTTTTCATTTTTGACATTTAGCATTGTGACATTTGTCATTTGACATCTTTGACATTTGCCATCTTGAAATTTGTCATTTTTGACATTTTTCATGGTGACACTTTTCATTTTTGACATTTGGCATTGTGACATTTGTCATTTGACATCTTTGACATTTGCCATCTTGAAATTTGTCATTTTTGACATTTTTCATGGTGACACTTTTCATTTTTGACATTTAGCATTGTGACATTTGTCATTTGACATCTATGACATTTGCCATCTTGAAATTTGTCATTTTTGACATTTAGCATTGTGACATTTGTGAGTTTTGACATTTGCCATCTTGAAATTTGTCATTTTTGACATTTTTCATGGTGACACTTTTCATTTTTGACATTTAGCATTGTGACATTTGTCGTTTGACATCTTGGACATTTGCCATCTTGAAATTTGTCATTTTTGACATTTTTTATGGTGACACTTTTCATTTTTGACATTTAGCATTGTGACATTTGTCATTTGACATCTTTGACATTTGCCATCTTGAAATTTGTCATTTTTGACATTTAGCATTGTGACATTTGTCATTTGACATCTTTGACATTTGCCAACTTGACATTTGTCATTTTTGACATTTTTCATGGTGACACTTTTCATTTTTGACATTTAGCATTGTGACCTTTGTCATTTGACATCTTTGACATTTGCCTTTTTTGACATTTAGCATTGTGACATTTGTCATTTGACATCTTTGACATTTGCCATCTTGAAATTTGTCATTTTTGACATTTTTCATGGTGACACTTTTCATTTTTGACATTTAGCATTGTGACATTTGTCATTTGACATCTTTGACATTTACCATCTTGAAATTTGTCATTTTTGACATTTTTCATGGTGACACTTTTCATTGTTGAAATTTAGCACTGTGACATTTGTCATTTGACATCTTTGACATTTGCCATCTTGAAATTTGTCATTTTTGACATTTAGCATTGTGACATTTGTCATTTGACATCTTTGACATTTGCCATCTTGAAATTTGTCATTTTTGACATTTAGCATTGTGACATTTGTCATTTGACATCTTTGACATTTGCCATCTTGAAATTTGTCATTTTTGACATTTTTCATGGTGACACTTTTCATTTTTGACATTTAGCATTGTGACATTTGTCATTTGACATCTTTGACATTTGCCATCTTGAAATTTGTCATTTTTGACATTTTTCATGGTGACACTTTTCATTTTTGACATTTAGC
Source organism: Altica lythri (assembly GCA_964028335.1). Classification (NCBI taxonomy): domain Eukaryota; kingdom Metazoa; phylum Arthropoda; class Insecta; order Coleoptera; family Chrysomelidae; genus Altica; species Altica lythri. Next base: position 39,975,167 of record OZ034800.1, on the reverse strand, counting down.
ATTGTGACATTTGTCATTTGACATCTTTGACATTTGCCATCTTGAAATTTGTCATTTTTGACATTTAGCATTGTGACATTTGTCATTTGACATCTTTGACATTTGCCATCTTGAAATTTGTCATTTTTGACATTTAGCATTGTGACATTTGTCATTTGACATCTTTGACATTTGCCATCTTGAAATTTGTCATTTTTGACATTTTTCATGGTGACACTTTTCATTTTTGACATTTAGCATTGTGACATTTGTCATTTGACATCTTTGACATTTGCCATCTTGAAATTTGTCATTTTTGACATTTAGCATTGTGACATTTGTCATTTGACATCTTTGACATTTGCCATCTTGAAATTTGTTATTTTTGACATTTTTCATGGTGACACTTTTCATTTTTGACATTTAGCATTGTGACATTTGTCAGTTTTGACATTTGCCATCTTGAAATTTGTCATTTTTGACATTTAGCATTGTGACATTTGTCATTTGACATCTTTGACATTTGCCATCTTGAAATTTGTCATTTTTGACATTTAGCATTGTGACATTTGTCATTTGACATCTTTGACATTTGCCATCTTGAAATTTGTTATTTTTGACATTTTTCATGGTGACACTTTTCATTTTTGACATTTAGCATTGTGACATTTGTCAGTTTTGACATTTGCCATCTTGAAATTTGTCATTTTTGACATTTTTCATTGTGACACTTTTCATTTTTGACATTTAGCATTGTGACATTTGTCATTTGACATCTTTGACATTTGCCATCTTGAAATTTGTCATTTTTGACATTTTTCATGGTGACACTTTTCATTTTTGACATTTAGCATTGTGACATTTGTCATTTGACATCTTTGACATTTGCCATCTTGAAATTTGTCATTTTTGACATTTTTCACGGTGACACTTTTCATTTTTGACATTTAGCATTGTGACATTTGTCATTTGACATCTTAGACATTTGCCATCTTGAAATTTGTCATTTTTGACACTTGTTATTTTTGACATTTAGCATTGTGACATTTGTCATTTGACATCTTTGACATTTGCCATCTTGAAATTTGTCATTTTTGACATTTTTCATGGTGACACTTTTCATTTTTGACATTTAGCATTGTGACATTTGTCATTTGACATCTTGGAAATTTGCCATCTTGAAATTTGTCATTTTTGACATTTTTCATGGTGACACTTTTAATTTTTGACATTTAGCATTGTGACATTTGTCAGTTTTGACATTTGCCATCTTGAAATTTGTCATTTTTGACATTTTTCATGGTGACACTTTTCATTTTTGACATTTAGCATTGTGACATTTGTCATTTGACATCTTTGACATTTGCCATCTTGAAATTTGTCATTTTTGACATTTTTCATGGTGACACTTTTCATTTTTGACATTTAGCATTGTGACATTTGTCATTTGACATCTTTGACATTTGCCATCTTGAAATTTGTGATTTTTGACATTTTTCATGGTGACACTTTTCATTTTTGACATTTAGCATTGTGACATTTGTCATTTGACATCTTGGACATTTGCCATCTTAAAATTTGTCATTTTTGAAATTTTTTATGGTGACACTTATCATTTTTGACATGTAGCATTGTGACATTTGTGAGTTTTGACATTTGCCATCTTGAAATTTGTCATTTTTGACATTTTTCATGGTGACACTTTTCATTTTTGACATTTAGCATTGTGACATTTGTCATTTGACATCTTTGACATTTGCCATCTTGAAATTTGTCATTTTTGACATTTAGCATTGTGACATTTGTCATTTGACATCTTTGACATTTGCCATCTTGAAATTTGTCATTTTTGACATTTTTCATGGTGACACTTTTCATTTTTGACATTTAGCATTGTGACATTTGTCATTTGACATCTTTGACATTTGCCATCTTGAAATTTGTCATTTTTGACATTTAGCATTGTGACACTTTTCATTTTTGACATTTAGCATTGTGACATTTGTCATTTGACATCTTTGACATTTGCCATCTTGAAATTTGCCATTTTTGACATTTAGCATTGTGACATTTGTCATTTGACATCTTTGACATTTGCCATCTTGAAATTTGTCATTTTTGACATTTAGCATTGTGACATTTGTCATTTGACATCTTTGACATTTGCCATCTTGAAATTTGTCATTTTTGACATTTAGCATTGTGACATTTGTCATTTGACATCTTTGACATTTGCCATCTTGAAATTTGTCATTTTTGACATTTAGCATTGTGACATTTGTCATTTGACATCTTTAACATTTGCCATCTTGAAATTTGTTATTTTTGACATTTTTCATGGTGACACTTTTCATTTTTGACATTTAGCATTGTGACATTTGTCAGTTTTGACATTTGCCATCTTAAAATTTGTCATTTTTGACATTTAGCATTGTGACATTTGTCATTTGACATCTTTGACATTTGCCATCTTAAAATTTGTCTTTTTTGACATTTAGCATTGTGACATTTGTCATTTGACATCTTTGACATTTGCCATCTTGAAATTTGTTATTTTTGACATTTTATGGTGACACTTTTCATTTTTGACATTTAGCATTGTGACATTTGTCAGTTTTAACATTTGCCATCTTGAAATTTGTCATTTTTGACATTTTTCATGGTGACACTTTTCATTTTTGACATTTAGCATTGTGACATTTGTCATTTGACATCTTTGACATTTGCCATCTTGAAATTTGTCATTTTTGACATTTTTCATGGTGACACTTTTCATTTTTGACATTTAGCATTGTGACATTTGTCATTTGACATCTTTGACATTTGCCATCTTGAAATTTGTCATTTTTGACATTTTTCATGGTGACACTTTTCATTTTTGACATTTAGCATTGTGACATTTGTCATTTGACATCTATGACATTTGCCATCTTGAAATTTGTCATTTTTGACATTTAGCATTGTGACATTTGTGAGTTTTGACATTTGCCATCTTGAAATTTGTCATTTTTGACATTTTTCATGGTGACACTTTTCATTTTTTACATTTAGCATTGTGACATTTGTCGTTTGACATCTTGGACATTTGCCATCTTGAAATTTGTCATTTTTGACATTTTTCATGGTGACACTTATATTTTTGACATTTAGCATTGTGACATTTGTCAGTTTTGACATTTGCCATCTTGAAATTTGTCATTTTTGACATTTTTTATGGTGACACTTTTCATTTTTGACATGTAGCATTGTGACATTTGTCATTTGACATCTTTGACATTTGCCATCTTAAAATTTGTCATTTTTGACATTTAGCATTGTGACATTTGTCATTTGACATCTTTGACATTTGCCAACTTGAAATTTGTCATTTTTGACATTTTTCATGGTGACACTTTTCATTTTTGACATTTAGCATTGTGACCTTTGTCATTTGACATCTTTGACATTTGCCATCTTGAAATTTGTCATTTTTGACATTTAGCATTGTGACATTTGTCATTTGACATCTTTGACATTTGCCATCTTGAAATTTGCCTTTTTTGACATTTAGCATTGTGACATTTGTCATTTGACATCTTTGACATTTGCCATCTTGAAATTTGTCATTTTTGACATTTTTCATGGTGACACTTTTCATTTTTGACATTTAGCATTGTGACATTTGTCATTTGACATCTTTGACATTTGTCATCTTGAAATTTGTTATTTTTGACATTTTTCATGGTGACACTTTTCATTTTTGACATTTAGCATTGTGACATTTGTCATTTGACATCTTGGACATTTGCCATCTTAAAATTTGTCATTTTTGAAATTTTTTATGGTGACACTTATCATTTTTGACATGTAGCATTGTGACATTTGTGAGTTTTGACATTTGCCATCTTGAAATTTGTCATTTTTGACATTTTTCATGGTGACACTTTTCATTTTTGACATTTAGCATTGTGACATTTGTCATTTGACATCTTTGACATTTGCCATCTTGAAATTTGTCATTTTTGACATTTAGCATTGTAACATTTGTCATTTGACATCTTTGACATTTGCCATCTTGAAATTTGTCATTTTTGACATTTTTCATGGTGACACTTTTCATTTTTGACATTTAGCATTGTGACATTTGTCATTTGACATCTTTGACATTTGCCATCTTGCAATTTGTCATTTTTGACATTTAGCATTGTGACACTTTTCATTTTTGACATTTAGCATTGTGACATTTGTCATTTGACATCTTTGACATTTGCCATCTTGAAATTTGCCATTTTTGACATTTAGCATTGTGACATTTGTCATTTGACATCTTTGACATTTGCCATCTTGAAATTTGTCATTTTTGACATTTAGCATTGTGACATTTGTCATTTGACATCTTTGATATTTGCCATCTTGAAATTTTTCATTTTTGATATTTTTCATGGTGACACTTTTCATTTTTGACATTTAGCATTTTGACATTTGTCATTTAACATCTTTGACATTTGCCATCTTGAAATTTGTCATTTTTGACATTTAGCATTGTGACATTTGTCATCTTTGACATTTGCCATCTTGAAATTTGTCATTTTTGACATTTAGCATTGTGACATTTGTCATTTGACATCTTTGACATTTGCCATCTTGAAATTTGTCATTTTTGACATTTAGCATTGTGACATTTGTCATTTGACATCTTTAACATTTGCCATCTTGAAATTTGTTATTTTTGACATTTTTCATGGTGACACTTTTCATTTTTGACATTTAGCATTGTGACATTTGTCAGTTTTGACATTTGCCATCTTAAAATTTGTCATTTTTGACATTTAGCATTGTGACATTTGTCATTTGACATCTTTGACATTTGCCATCTTAAAATTTGTCATTTTTGACATTTAGCATTGTGACATTTGTCATTTGACATCTTTGACATTTGCCATCTTGAAATTTGTTATTTTTGACATTTTTCATGGTGACACTTTTCATTTTTGACATTTAGCATTGTGACATTTGTCAGTTTTAACATTTGCCATCTTGAAATTTGTCATTTTTGACATTTTTCATGGTGACACTTTTCATTTTTGACATTTAGCATTGTGACATTTGTCATTTGACATCTTTGACATTTGCCATCTTGAAATTTGTCATTTTTGACATTTTTCCTGGTGACACTTTTCATTTTTGACATTTAGCATTGTGACATTTGTCATTTGACATCTATGACATTTGCCATCTTGAAATTTGTCATTTGTGACATTTAGCATTGTGACATTTGTGAGTTTTGACATTTGCCATCTTGAAATTTGTCATTTTTGACATTTTTCATGGTGACACTTTTCATTTTTGACATTTAGCATTGTGACATTTGTCGTTTGACATCTTGGACATTTGCCATCTTGAAATTTGTCATTTTTGACATTTTTTATGGTGACACTTTTCATTTTTGACATTTAGCATTGTGACATTTGTCATTTGACATCTTTGACATTTGCCATCTTGAAATTTGTCATTTTTGACATTTAGCATTGTGACATTTGTCATTTGACATCTTTGACATTTGCCAACTTGAAATTTGTCATTTTTGACATTTTTCATGGTGACACTTTTTATTTTTGACATTTAGCATTGTGACCTTTGTCATTTGACATCTTTGACATTTGCCTTTTTTGACATTTAGCATTGTGACATTTGTCATTTGACATCTTTGACATTTGCCATCTTGAAATTTGTCATTTTTGACATTTTTCATGGTGACACTTTTCATTTTTGACATTTAGCATTGTGACATTTGTCATTTGACATCTTTGACATTTACCATCTTGAAATTTGTCATTTTTGACATTTTTCATGGTGACACTTTTCATTGTTGAAATTTAGCACTGTGACATTTGTCATTTGACATCTTTGACATTTGCCATCTTGAAATTTGTCATTTTTGACATTTAGCATTGTGACATTTGTCATTTGACATCTTTGACATTTGCCATCTTGAAATTTGTCATTTTTGACATTTAGCATTGTGACATTTGTCATTTGACATCTTTGACATTTGCCATCTTGAAATTTGTCATTTTTGACATTTTTCATGGTGACACTTTTCATTTTTGACATTTAGCATTGTGACATTTGTCATTTGACATCTTTGACATTTGCCATCTTGAAATTTGTCATTTTTGACATTTTTCATGGTGACACTTTTCATTTTTGACATTTAGCATTGTGACATTTGTCATTTGACATCTTTGACATTTGCCATCTTGAAATTTGTCATTTTTGACATTTAGCATTGTGACATTTGTCATTTGACATCTTTGACATTTGCCATCTTGAAATTTGTCATTTTTGACATTTAGCATTGTGACATTTGTCATTTGACATCTTTGACATTTGCCATCTTGAAATTTGTCATTTTTGACATTTTTCATGGTGACACTTTTCATTTTTGACATTTAGCATTGTGACATTTGTCATTTGACATCTTTGACATTTGCCATCTTGAAATTTGTCATTTTTGACATTTAGCATTGTGACATTTGTCATTTGACATCTTTGACATTTGCCATCTTGAAATTTGTTATTTTTGACATTTTTCATGGTGACACTTTTCATTTTTGACATTTAGCATTGTGACATTTGTCAGTTTTGACATTTGCCATCTTGAAATTTGTCATTTTTGACATTTAGCATTGTGACATTTGTCATTTGACATCTTTGACATTTGCCATCTTGAAATTTGTCATTTTTGACATTTAGCATTGTGACATTTGTCATTTGACATCTTTGACATTTGCCATCTTGAAATTTGTTATTTTTGACATTTTTCATGGTGACACTTTTCATTTTTGACATTTAGCATTGTGACATTTGTCAGTTTTGACATTTGCCATCTTGAAATTTGTCATTTTTGACATTTTTCATTGTGACACTTTTCATTTTTGACATTTAGCATTGTGACATTTGTCATTTGACATCTTTGACATTTGCCATCTTGAAATTTGTCATTTTTGACATTTTTCATGGTGACACTTTTCATTTTTGACATTTAGCATTGTGACATTTGTCATTTGACATCTTTGACATTTGCCATCTTGAAATTTGTCATTTTTGACATTTTTCACGGTGACACTTTTCATTTTTGACATTTAGCATTGTGACATTTGTCATTTGACATCTTAGACATTTGCCATCTTGAAATTTGTCATTTTTGACACTTGTTATTTTTGACATTTAGCATTGTGACATTTGTCATTTGACATCTTTGACATTTGCCATCTTGAAATTTGTCATTTTTGACATTTTTCATGGTGACACTTTTCATTTTTGACATTTAGCATTGTGACATTTGTCATTTGACATCTTGGAAATTTGCCATCTTGAAATTTGTCATTTTTGACATTTTTCATGGTGACACTTTTAATTTTTGACATTTAGCATTGTGACATTTGTCAGTTTTGACATTTGCCATCTTGAAATTTGTCATTTTTGACATTTTTCATGGTGACACTTTTCATTTTTGACATTTAGCATTGTGACATTTGTCATTTGACATCTTTGACATTTGCCATCTTGAAATTTGTCATTTTTGACATTTTTCATGGTGACACTTTTCATTTTTGACATTTAGCATTGTGACATTTGTCATTTGACATCTTTGACATTTGCCATCTTGAAATTTGTCATTTTTGACATTTTTCATGGTGACACTTTTCATTTTTGACATTTAGCATTGTGACATTTGTCATTTGACATCTTGGACATTTGCCATCTTAAAATTTGTCATTTTTGAAATTTTTTATGGTGACACTTATCATTTTTGACATGTAGCATTGTGACATTTGTGAGTTTTGACATTTGCCATCTTGAAATTTGTCATTTTTGACATTTTTCATGGTGACACTTTTCATTTTTGACATTTAGCATTGTGACATTTGTCATTTGACATCTTTGACATTTGCCATCTTGAAATTTGTCATTTTTGACATTTAGCATTGTGACATTTGTCATTTGACATCTTTGACATTTGCCATCTTGAAATTTGTCATTTTTGACATTTTTCATGGTGACACTTTTCATTTTTGACATTTAGCATTGTGACATTTGTCATTTGACATCTTTGACATTTGCCATCTTGAAATTTGTCATTTTTGACATTTAGCATTGTGACACTTTTCATTTTTGACATTTAGCATTGTGACATTTGTCATTTGACATCTTTGACATTTGCCATCTTGAAATTTGCCATTTTTGACATTTAGCATTGTGACATTTGTCATTTGACATCTTTGACATTTGCCATCTTGAAATTTGTCATTTTTGACATTTAGCATTGTGACATTTGTCATTTGACATCTTTGATATTTGCCATCTTGAAATTTTTCATTTTTGATATTTTTCATGGTGACACTTTTCATTTTTGACATTTAGCATTTTGACATTTGTCATTTAACATCTTTGACATTTGCCATTTTGAAATTTGTCATTTTTGACATTTAGCATTGTGACATTTGTCATTTGACATCTTTGACATTTGCCATCTTGAAATTTGTCATTTTTGACATTTAGCATTGTGACATTTGTCATTTGACATCTTTGACATTTGCCATCTTGAAATTTGTCATTTTTGACATTTAGCATTGTGACATTTGTCATTTGACATCTTTGACATTTGCCATCTTGAAATTTGTCATTTTTGACATTTAGCATTGTGACATTTGTCATTTGACATCTTTGACATTTGCCATCTTGAAATTTGTCATTTTTGACATTTAGCATTGTGACATTTGTCATTTGACATCTTTAACATTTGCCATCTTGAAATTTGTTATTTTTGACATTTTTCATGGTGACACTTTTCATTTTTGACATTTAGCATTGTGACATTTGTCAGTTTTGACATTTGCCATCTTAAAATTTGTCATTTTTGACATTTAGCATTGTGACATTTGTCATTTGACATCTTTGACATTTGCCATCTTAAAATTTGTCATTTTTGACATTTAGCATTGTGACATTTGTCATTTGACATCTTTGACATTTGCCATCTTGAAATTTGTTATTTTTGACATTTTATGGTGACACTTTTCATTTTTGACATTTAGCATTGTGACATTTGTCAGTTTTAACATTTGCCATCTTGAAATTTGTCATTTTTGACATTTTTCATGGTGACACTTTTCATTTTTGACATTTAGCATTGTGACATTTGTCATTTGACATCTTTGACATTTGCCATCTTGAAATTTGTCATTTTTGACATTTTTCATGGTGACACTTTTCATTTTTGACATTTAGCATTGTGACATTTGTCATTTGACATCTTTGACATTTGCCATCTTGAAATTTGTCATTTTTGACATTTTTCATGGTGACACTTTTCATTTTTGACATTTAGCATTGTGACATTTGTCATTTGACATCTATGACATTTGCCATCTTGAAATTTGTCATTTTTGACATTTAGCATTGTGACATTTGTGAGTTTTGACATTTGCCATCTTGAAATTTGTCATTTTTGACATTTTTCATGGTGACACTTTTCATTTTTGACATTTAGCATTGTGACATTTGTCGTTTGACATCTTGGACATTTGCCATCTTGAAATTTGTCATTTTTGACATTTTTCATGGTGACACTTATATTTTTGACATTTAGCATTGTGACATTTGTCAGTTTTGACATTTGCCATCTTGAAATTTGTCATTTTTGACATTTTTTATGGTGACACTTTTCATTTTTGACATGTAGCATTGTGACATTTGTCATTTGACATCTTTGACATTTGCCATCTTGAAATTTGTCATTTTTGACATTTTTCATGGTGACACTTTTCATTTTTGACATTTAGCATTGTGACCTTTGTCATTTGACATCTTTGACATTTGCCATCTTGAAATTTGTCATTTTTGACATTTAGCATTGTGACATTTGTCATTTGACATCTTTGACATTTGCCATCTTGAAATTTGCCTTTTTTGACATTTAGCATTGTGACATTTGTCATTTGACATCTTTGACATTTGCCATCTTGAAATTTGTCATTTTTGACATTTTTCATGGTGACACTTTTCATTTTTGACATTTAGCATTGTGACATTTGTCATTTGACATCTTTGACATTTGCCATCTTGAAATTTGTCATTTTTGACATTTAGCATTGTGACATTTGTCATTTGACATCTTTGACATTTGCCATCTTGAAATTTGTTATTTTTGACATTTTTCATGGTGACACTTTTCATTTTTGACATTTAGCATTGTGACATTTGTCAGTTTTGACATTTGCCATCTTGAAATTTGTCATTTTTGACACTTTTCATTTTTGACATTTAGCATTGTGACATTTGTCATTTGACATCTTTGACATTTGCCATCTAGAAATTTGTCATTTTTGACATTTTTCATGGTGACACTTTTCATTTTTGACATTTAGCATTGTGACATTTGTCATTTGACATCTTGGAAATTTGCCATCTTGAAATTTGTCATTTTTGACATTTTTCATGGTGACACTTTTCATTTTTGACATTTAGCATTGTGACATTTGTCATTTGACATCTTTGACATTTGCCATCTTGAAATTTGTCATTTTTGACATTTTTCATGGTGACACTTTTCATTTTTGACATTTAGCATTGTGACATTTGTCATATGACATCTTTGACATTTGCCATCTTGAAATTTGTAATTTTTGACATTTAGCATTGTGACATTTGTCATTTGACATCTTTGACATTTGCCATCTTGAAATTTGTCATTTTTGACATTTTTCATGGTGACACTTTTCATTTTTGACATTTAGCATTGTGACATTTGTCAGTTTTGACATTTGCCATCTTGAAATTTGTCATTTTTGACATTTTTCATGGTGACACTTTTCATTTTTGACATTTAGCATTGTGACATTTGTCATTTGACATCTTTGACATTTGCCATCTTGAAATTTGTCATTTTTGACATTTTTTATGGTGACACTTTTCATTTTTGACATTTAGCATTGTGACATTTGTCATATGACATCTTTGACATTTGCCATCTTGAAATTTGTAATTTTTGACATTTAGCATTGTGACATTTGTCATTTGACATCTTTGACATTTGCCATCTTGAAATTTGTCATTTTTGACATTTTTCATGGTGACACTTTTCATTTTTGACATTTAGCATTGTGACATTTCTCATTTGACATCTTGGACATTTGCCATCTTGAAATTTGTCATTTTTGACATTTTTCATCTTGACACTTATTATTTTTGACATTTAGCATTGTGACATTTGTGAGTTTTGACATTTGCCATCTTGAAATTTGTCATTTTTGACATTTTTCATGGTGACACTTTTCATTTTTGACATTTAGCATTGTGACATTTGTCATTTGACATCTTTGACATTTGCCATCTTGAAATTTGTTATTTTTGACATTTTTCATGGTGACACTTCTCATTTTTGACATTTAGCATTGTGACATTTGTCATTTGACATCTTTGACATTTGCCATCTTGAAATTTGTCATTTTTGACATTTTTCATGGTGACACTTTTCATTTTTGACATTTAGCAATGTGACATTTGTCATTTGACATCTTTGACATTTGCCATCTTGAAATTTGTCATTTTTGACATTTAGCATTGTGACATTTGTCATTTGACATCTTTGATATTTGCCATCTTGAAATTTGTCATTTTTGACATTTTTCATGGTGACACTTTTCATTTTTGACATTAAGCATTGTGACATTTGTCATTTGACATCTTTGACATTTGTCATCTTGAAATTTGTCATTTTTGACATTTTTCATGGTGACAATTTTCATTTTTGACATTTAGCATTGTGATATTTGTCATATTCGACATCTTTGACATTTGCCATCTTGAAATTTGTCATTTTTGACATTTTTCATGGTGACACTTTTCATTTTTGACATTTAGCATTGTGACATTTGTCATTTGACATCTTTGACATTTGCCATCTTGAAATTTGTCATTTTTGACATTTTTCATGGTGACACTTTTCATTTTTGACATTTAGCATTGTGACATTTGTCATTTGACATCTTTGACATTTGCCATCTTGAAATTTGTCATTTTTGACATTTTTCACGGTGATACTTTTCATTTTTGACATTAAGCATTGTGACATTTGTCATTTGACATCTTTGACATTTGCCATCTTGAAATTTGTCATTTTTGACATTTTTCATGGTGACACTTTTCATTTTTGACATTTAGCATTGTGACATTTGTCATTTGACATCTTTGACATTTGCCATCTTGAAATTTGTCATTTTTGACATTTAGCATTGTGACATTTGTCATTTGACATCTTTGACATTTGCCATCTTGAAATTTGTTATTTTTGACATTTTTCATGGTGACACTTTTCATTTTTGACATTTAGCATTGTGACATTTGTCAGTTTTGACATTTGCCATCTTGAAATTTGTCATTTTTGACACTTTTCATTTTTGACATTTAGCATTGTGACATTTGTCATTTGACATCTTTGACATTTGCCATCTAGAAATTTGTCATTTTTGACATTTTTCATGGTGACACTTTTCATTTTTGACATTTAGCATTGTGACATTTGTCGTTTGACATCTTGGAAATTTGCCATCTTGAAATTTGTCATTTTTGACATTTTTCATGGTGACACTTTTCATTTTTGACATTTAGCATTGTGACATTTGTCATTTGACATCTTTGACATTTGCCATCTTGAAATTTGTCATTTTTGACATTTTTCATGGTGACACTTTTCATTTTTGACATTTAGCATTGTGACATTTGTCATGTGACATCTTTGACATTTGCCATCTTGAAATTTGTAATTTTTGACATTTAGCATTGTGACATTTGTCATTTGACATCTTTGACATTTGCCATCTTGAAATTTGTCATTTTTGACATTTTTCATGGTGACACTTTTCATTTTTGACATTTAGCATTGTGACATTTGTCAGTTTTGACATTTGCCATCTTGAAATTTGTCATTTTTGACATTTTTCATGGTGACACTTTTCATTTTTGACATTTAGCATTGTGACATTTGTCATTTGCCATCTTTGACATTTGCCATCTTGAAATTTGTCATTTTTGACATTTTTCATGGTGACACTTTTCATTTTTGACATTTAGCATTGTGACATCTTTGACATTTGCCATCTTGAAATTTGTAATTTTTGACATTTAGCATTGTGACATTTGTCATTTGACATCTTTGACATTTGCCATCTTGAAATTTGTCATTTTTGACATTTTTCATGGTGACACTTTTCATTTTTGACATTTAGCATTGTGACATTTCTCATTTGACATCTTGGACATTTGCCATCTTGAAATTTGTCATTTTTGACATTTTTCATCTTGACACTTATTATTTTTGACATTTAGCATTGTGACATTTGTGAGTTTTGACATTTGCCATCTTGAAATTTGTCATTTTTGACATTTTTCATGGTGACACTTCATTTTTGACATTTAGCATTGTGACATTTGTCATTTGACATCTTTGACATTTGCCATCTTGAAATTTGTCATTTAGCATTGTGACATTTGTCATTTGACATCTTTGACATTTGCCATCTTGAAATTTGTCATTTTTGACATTTTTCATGGTGACACTTTTCATTTTTGACATTTAGCATTGTGACATTTGTCATTTGCCATCTTGAAATTTGTCATTTTTGACATTTAACATTGTGACATTTGTCATTTGACATCTTTGACATTTGTCATCTTGAAATTTGTCATTTTTGACATTTAGCATTGTGACATTTGTCATTTGACATCTTTGACATTTGCCATCTTGAAATTTGTCATTTTTGACATTTTTCATGGTGACACTTTTTATTTTTGACATTTAGCATTGTGACATTTGTCATTTGACATCTTTGACATTTGCCATCTTGAAATTTGTCATTTTTGACATTTTTCATGGAGACACTTTTCATTTTTGACATTTAGCATTGTGACATTTGTCATTTGACATCTTTGACATTTGCCATCTTGAAATTTGTCATTTTTGACACTTTTCATTTTTGACATTTAACATTGTGACATTTGTCATTTGTAATCTTTGACATTTGCCATCTTGAAATTTGTCATTTTTGACATTTTTCATGGTGACACTTTTCATTTTTGACATTTAGCATTGTGACATTTGTCATTTGACATCTTTGACATTTGCAATCTTGAAATTTGTCATTTTTGACATTTTTCATGGCGACACTTTTCATTTTTGACATTTAGCATTGTGAAATTTGTCATTTGACATCTTTGACATTTGCCATCTTGAAATTTGTTATTTTTGACATTTTTCATTTTTGACATTTAGCATTGTGACATTTGTCATTTGACATCTTTGACATTTGCCATCTTGAAATTTGTCATTTTTGACACTTTTCATTTTTGACATTTAGCATTGTGACATTTGTCATTTGACATCTTTGACATTTGCCATCTGGAAATTTGTTATTTTTGACATTTTTCATGGTGACACTTTTCATTTTTGACATTTAGCATTGTGACATTTGTCATTTGACATTTTTGACATTTGCCATCTTGAAATTTGTCATTTTTGACATTTTTTATGGTGACACTTTTCATTTTTGACATTTAGCATTGTGACATTTGTCATTTGACATCTTTGACATTTGCCATCTTGAAATTTGTCATTTTTGACATTTTTCATGGTGACACTTTTCATTTTTGACATTTAGCATTGTGACATTTGTCATTTGACATCTTTGACATTTGCCATCTTGAAATTTTTTATTTTTGACATTTTTCATGGTGACACTTTTCATTTTTGACATTTAGCATTGTGACATTTGTCATTTGACATCTTTGACATTTGCCATCTTGAAATTTGTCATTTATGACATTTTTCATGGTGACAGTTTTCATTTTTGACATTTAGCATTGTGACATTTGTCATTTGACATCTTTGACATTTGCCATCTTGAAATTTGTCATTTTTGACATTTAGCATTGTGACATTTGTCATTTGACATCTTTGATATTTGCCATCTTGAAATTTGTCATTTTTGACATTTTTCATGGTGACACTTTTCATTTTTAACATTTAGCATTGTGACATTTGTCATTTATCATCTGTGACATTTGTCATTTGACATCTTTGACATTTGCCATCTTAAAATTTGTCATTTTTGACATTTTTCATGGTGACACTTTTCATTTTTGAAATTTAGCATTGTGACATTTGTCATTTGACATCTTTGACATTTGCCATCTTGAAATTTGTCATTTTTGACATTTTTCATGGTGACACTTTTCATTTTTGACATTTAGCATTGTGACATTTGTCATTTGACATCTTTGACATTTGCCATCTTGAAATTTGTCATTTTTGACATTTTTCATGGTGACACTTTTCATTTTTGACATTTAGCATTGTGACATTTGTTATTTGACATCTTAGACATTTGCCATCTTAAAATTTGTCATTTTTGACACTTTTCATTTTTGACATTTAGCATTGTGACATTTGTTATTTGACATCTTAGACATTTGCCATCTTAAAATTTGTCATTTTTGACACTTTTCATTTTTGACATTTAGCATTGTGACATTTGTCATTTGACATCTTTGACATTTGGCATCTTGAAATTTGTCATTTTTGACATTTTTCATGGTGACATTTTTCATTTTTAACATTTAGCATTGTGACATTTGTCATTTGACATCTTTGACATTTGCCATCTTGAAATTTGTCATTTTTGACATTTTTCATGGTGACACTTTTCATTTTTGACATTTAGCATTGTGACATTTGTCATTTGACATCTTTGACATTTTCCATCTTGAAATTTGTCATTTTTGACATTTTTCATGGTGACACTTTTCATTTTTGACATTTAGCATTGTGACATTTGTCATTTGACATCTTTGACATTAGCCATCTTGAAATTTGTCATTTTTGACATTTTTCACGGTGACACTTTTCATTTTTGACATTTAGCATTGTGACATTTGTTATTTGACATCTTAGACATTTGCCATCTTAAAATTTGTCATTTTTGACACTTTTCATTTTTGACATTTAGCATTGTGACATTTGACATCTTTGACATTTGCCATCTTGAAATTTGTCATTTTTGACATTTTTCACGGTGACACTTTTCATTTTTGACATTTAGCATTGTGACATTTGTTATTTGACATCTTAGACATTTGCCATCTTAAAATTTGTCATTTTTGACACTTTTCATTTTTGACATTTAGCATTGTGACATTTGTCATTTGACATCTTTGACATTTGCCATCTTGAAATTTGTCATTTTTGACATTTTTTATGGTGACACTTTTCATTTTTGACATTTAGCATTGTGACATTTGTCATTTGACATCTTGGAAATTTGCCATCTTGAAATTTGTCATTTTTGACATTTTTCATGGTGACACTTTTCATTTTTGACATTTAGCATTGTGATATTTGTCAGTTTTGACATTTGCCATCTTGAAATTTGTCATTTTTGACATTTTTTATGGTGACACTTTTCATTTTTGACATTTAGCATTGTGACATTTGTCATTTGACATCTTTGACATTTGCTATCTTGAAATTTGTCATTTTTGACATTTTTCATGGTGACACTTTTCATTTTTGACATGTAGCATTGTGACATTTGTCATTTGACATCTTTGACATTTGCCATCTTGAAATTTGTTATTTTTGACATTTTTTATGGTGACACTTTTCATTTTTGACATTTAGCATTGTGACATTTGTCATTTGACATCTTTGACATTTGCCATCTTGAAATTTGTCATTTTTGACATTTTTCATGGTGACACTTTTCATTTTTGACATTTAACATTGTGACATTTGTCATTTGACATCTTTGACATTTGTCATCTTGAAATTTGTTATTTTTGACATTTTTCATGGTGACGCTTTTCATTTTTGACATTTAACATTGTGACATTTGTCATTTGACATCTTTGACATTTGCCATCTTGAAATTTGTTATTTTTGACATTTTTCATGGTGACGCTTTTCATTTTTGACATTTAGCATTGTGACATTTGTCATTTGACATCTTTGACATTTGCCATCTTGAAATTTGTTATTTTTGACATTTTTCATGGTGACACTTTTCATTTTTGACATTTAGCATTGTGACATTTGTCATTTGACATCTTTGACATTTGCCATCTTGAAATTTGTCATTTTTGACATTTTTCATGGTGACACTTTTCATTTTTGACATTTAGCATTGTGACATTTGTCATTTGACATCTTGGATATTTGCCATCTTGAAATTTGTCATTTTTGACATTTTTCATGGTGACACTTATCATTTTTGACATTTAGCATTGTGACATTTGTCAGTTTTGACATTTGCCATCTTGAAATTTGTCATTTTTGACATTTTTCATGGTGACACTGTTTATTTTTGATATTTAGCATTGTGACATTTGTCATTTGACATCTTTGACATTTGCCATCTTGAAATTTGTCATTTTTGACATTTTTCATGGTGTCACTTTTCATTTTTGACATTTAGCATTGTGATATTTGTCATTTGACATCTTTGACATTTGCCATCTTGAAATTTGTCATTTTTGACATTTTTCATGGTGACACTTTTCATTTTTGACATTTAGCATTGTGACATTTGTCATTTGACATCTTTGACATTTGCCATCTTGAAATTTGTTATTTTTGACATTTTTCATGGTGACACTTCTCATTTTTGACATTTAGCATTGTGACATTTGTCATTTGACATCTTTGACATTTGCCATCTTGAAATTTGTCATTTTTGACATTTTTCATGGTGACACTTTTCATTTTTGACATTTAGTAATGTGACATTTGTCATTTGACATCTTTGACATTTGCCATCTTGAAATTTGTCATTTTTGACATTTAGCATTGTGACATTTGTCATTTGACATCTTTGATATTTGCCATCTTGAAATTTGTCATTTTTGACATTTTTCATGGTGACACTTTTCATTTTTGACATTAAGCATTGTGACATTTGTCATTTGACATCTTTGACATTTGCCATCTTGAAATTTGTCATTTTTGACATTTTTCATGGTGACAATTTTCATTTTTGACATTTAGCATTGTGACATTTGTCATATTCGACATCTTTGACATTTGCCATCTTGAAATTTGTCATTTTTGACATTTTTCATGGTGACACTTTTCATTTTTGACATTTAGCATTGTGACATTTGTCATTTGACATCTTTGACATTTGCCATCTTGAAATTTGTCATTATTGACATTTTTCATGGGGACACTTTTCATTTTTGACATTTAGCATTGTGACATTTGTCATTTGACATCTTTGACATTTGCCATCTTGAAATTTGTCATTTTTGACATTTTTCATGGTGACACTTTTCATTTTTGACATTTAGCATTGTGACATTTGTCATTTGACATCTTTGACATTTGCCATCTTGAAATTTGTCATTTTTGACATTTTTCACGGTGATACTTTTCATTTTTGACATTTAGCATTGTGACATTTGTCATTTGACATCTTGAAATTTGTCATTTTTGACATTTTTCACGGTGACACTTTTCATTTTTGACATTTAGCATTGTGACATTTGTCATTTGACATCTTAGACATTTGCCATCTTGAAATTTGTCATTTTTGACATTTAGCATTGTGACATTTGTCATTTGACATCTTTGACATTTGCCATCTTGAAATTTGTCATTTTTGACATTTTTTATGGTGACACTTTTCATTATTGACATTTAGCATTGTGACATTTGTCATTTGACATCTTTGACATTTGCCATCTTGAAATTTGTCATTTTTGACACTTTTCATTTTTGACATTTAGCATTGTGACATTTGTCATTTGACATCTTTGACATTTGCCATCTTAAAATTTGTCATTTTTGACATTTTTCATGGTGACACTTTTCATTTTTGACATTTAGCATTGTGACATTTGTCATTTGACATCTTGGACATTTGCCATCTTGAAATTTGTCATTTTTGACATTTTTCATGGTGACACTTATCATTTTTGACATTTAGCATTGTGACATTTGTCAGTTTTGACATTTGTCAGTTTTGACATTTGTCATTTTTGACATTTTTCATGGTGACACTTTTCATTTTTGACATTTAGCATTGTGACATTTGTCATTTGACATCTTTGACATTTGCCATCTTGAAATTTGTCATTTTTGACATTTTTCATGGTGACACTTTTCATTTTTGACATTTAGCATTGTGACATTTGTCATTTGACATCTTTGACATTTGCCATCTTGAAATTTGTCATTTTTGACATTTTTCATGGTGACACTTTTCATTTTTGACATTTAGCATTGTGACATTTGTCATTTGACATCTTTGACATTTGCCATCTTGAAATTTGTTATTTTTGACATTTTTCATGGTGACACTTTTCATTTTTGACATTTAGCATTGTGACATTTGTCATTTGACATCTTTGAAATTTCCATCTTAAAATTTGTCATTTTTGACATTTTTCATGGTGACACTTTTCATTTTTGACATTTAGCATTGTGACATTTGTCATTTGACATCTTTGACATTTGCCACCTTAAAATTTGTCATTTTTGACATTTAGC
Organism: Altica lythri; assembly: GCA_964028335.1. NCBI lineage: Eukaryota > Metazoa > Arthropoda > Insecta > Coleoptera > Chrysomelidae > Altica > Altica lythri. The sequence goes on along the minus strand of OZ034800.1, from coordinate 39,955,606 downwards.
ATTGTGACATTTGTCATTTAACATCTTGGACATTTGCCATCTTGAAATTTGTCATTTTTGACATTTTTCATGGTGACACTTTTCATTTTTGACATTTAGCATTGTGACATTTGTCATTTGACATCTTTGACATTTGCCATCTTGAAATTTGTTATTTTTGACATTTTTCATGGTGACACTTCTCATTTTTGACATTTAGCATTGTGACATTTGTCATTTGACATCTTTGACATTTGCCATCTTGAAATTTGTCATTTTTGACATTTTTCATGGTGACACTTTTCATTTTTGACATTTAGCAATGTGACATTTGTCATTTGACATCTTTGACATTTGCCATCTTGAAATTTGTCATTTTTGACATTTAGCATTGTGACATTTGTCATTTGACATCTTTGATATTTGCCATCTTGAAATTTGTCATTTTTGACATTTTTCATGGTGACACTTTTCATTTTTGACATTAAGCATTGTGACATTTGTCATTTGACATCTTTGACATTTGTCATCTTGAAATTTGTCATTTTTGACATTTTTCATGGTGACAATTTTCATTTTTGACATTTTTCATGGTGACAATTTTCATTTTTGACATTTAGCATTGTGATATTTGTCATATTCGACATCTTTGACATTTGCCATCTTGAAATTTGTCATTTTTGACATTTTTCATGGTGACACTTTTCATTTTTGACATTTAGCATTGTGACATTTGTCATTTGACATCTTTGACATTTGCCATCTTGAAATTTGTCATTTTTGACATTTTTCATGGTGACACTTTTCATTTTTGACATTTAGCATTGTGACATTTGTCATTTGACATCTTTGACATTTGCCATCTTGAAATTTGTCATTTTTGACATTTTTCACGGTGATACTTTTCATTTTTGACATTAAGCATTGTGACATTTGTCATTTGACATCTTTGACATTTGCCATCTTGAAATTTGTCATTTTTGACATTTTTCACGGTGACACTTTTCATTTTTGACATTTAGCATTGTGACATTTGTCATTTGACATCTTAGACATTTGCCATCTTGAAATTTGTCATTTTTGACACTTTTCATTTTTGACATTTAACATTGTGACATTTGTCATTTGACATCTTTGACATTTGCCATCTTGAAATTTGTCATTTTTGACATTTTTTATGGTGACACTTTTCATTATTGACATTTAGCATTGTGACATTTGTCATTTGGCATCTTTGACATTTGCCATCTTGAAATTTGTCATTTTTCACGGTGACACTTTTCATTTTTGACATTTAGCATTGTGACATTTGTCATTTGACATCTTAGACATTTGCCATCTTGAAATTTGTCATTTTTGACACTTTTCATTTTTGACATTTAGCATTGTGACATTTGTCATTTGACATCTTTGACATTTGCCATCTTGAAATTTGTCATTTTTGACATTTTTCATGGTGACACTTTTCATTTTTGACATTTAGCATTGTGACATTTGTCATTTGACATCTTGGACATTTGCCATCTTGAAATTTGTCATTTTTGACATTTTTCATGGTGACACTTATCATTTTTGACATTTAGCATTGTGACATTTGTCAGTTTTGACATTTGTCAGTTTTGACATTTGTCATTTTTGACATTTTTCATGGTGACACTTTTCATTTTTGACATTTAGCATTGTGACATTTGTCATTTGACATCTTTGACATTTGCCATCTTAAAATTTGTCATTTTTGACATTTTTCACGGTGATACTTTTCATTTTTGACATTTAGCATTGTGACATTTGTCATTTGACATCTTGAAATTTGCCATCTTGAAATTTGTCATTTTTGACATTTTTCACGGTGACACTTTTCATTTTTGACATTTAGCATTGTGACATTTGTCATTTGACATCTTAGACATTTGCCATCTTGAAATTTGTCATTTTTGACACTTTTCATTTTTGACATTTAGCATTGTGACATTTGTCATTTGACATCTTTGACATTTGCCATCTTAAAATTTGTCATTTTTGACATTTTTCATGGTGACACTTTTCATTTTTGACATTTAGCATTGTGACATTTGTCATTTGACATCTTGGACATTTGCCATCTTGAAATTTGTCATTTTTGACATTTTTCATGGTGACACTTATCATTTTTGACATTTAGCATTGTGACATTTGTCAGTTTTGACATTTGTCAGTTTTGACATTTGTCATTTTTGACATTTTTCATGGTGACACTTTTCATTTTTGACATTTAGCATTGTGACATTTGTCATTTGACATCTTTGACATTTGCCATCTTGAAATTTGTCATTTTTGACATTTTTCATGGTGACACTTTTCATTTTTGACATTTAGCATTGTGACATTTGTCATTTGACATCTTTGACATTTGCCATCTTGAAATTTGTCATTTTTGACATTTTTCATGGTGACACTTTTCATTTTTGACATTTAGCATTGTGACATTTGTCATTTGACATCTTTGACATTTGCCATCTTGAAATTTGTTATTTTTGACATTTTTCATGGTGACACTTTTCATTTTTGACATTTAGCATTGTGACATTTGTCATTTGACATCTTTGACATTTGCCATCTTAAAATTTGTCATTTTTGACATTTTTCATGGTGACACTTTTCATTTTTGACATTTAGCATTGTGACATTTGTCATTTGACATCTTTGACATTTGCCACCTTGAAATTTGTCATTTTTGACATTTAGCATTGTGACATTTGTCATTTAACATCTTGGACATTTGCCATCTTGAAATTTGTCATTTTTGACATTTTTCATGGTGACACTTTTCATTTTTGACATTTAGCATTGTGACATTTGTCATTTGACATCTTTGACATTTGCCATCTTGAAATTTGTTATTTTTGACATTTTTCATGGTGACACTTCTCATTTTTGACATTTAGCATTGTGACATTTGTCATTTGACATCTTTGACATTTGCCATCTTGAAATTTGTCATTTTTGACATTTTTCATGGTGACACTTTTCATTTTTGACATTTAGCAATGTGACATTTGTCATTTGACATCTTTGACATTTGCCATCTTGAAATTTGTCATTTTTGACATTTAGCATTGTGACATTTGTCATTTGACATCTTTGATATTTGCCATCTTGAAATTTGTCATTTTTGACATTTTTCATGGTGACACTTTTCATTTTTGACATTAAGCATTGTGACATTTGTCATTTGACATCTTTGACATTTGTCATCTTGAAATTTGTCATTTTTGACATTTTTCATGGTGACAATTTTCATTTTTGACATTTAGCATTGTGATATTTGTCATATTCGACATCTTTGACATTTGCCATCTTGAAATTTGTCATTTTTGACATTTTTCATGGTGACACTTTTCATTTTTGACATTTAGCATTGTGACATTTGTCATTTGACATCTTTGACATTTGCCATCTTGAAATTTGTCATTTTTGACATTTTTCATGGTGACACTTTTCATTTTTGACATTTAGCATTGTGACATTTGTCATTTGACATCTTTGACATTTGCCATCTTGAAATTTGTCATTTTTGACATTTTTCACGGTGATACTTTTCATTTTTGACATTAAGCATTGTGACATTTGTCATTTGACATCTTTGACAATTGCCATCTTGAAATTTGTCATTTTTGACATTTTTCACGGTGACACTTTTCATTTTTGACATTTAGCATTGTGACATTTGTCATTTGACATCTTAGACATTTGCCATCTTGAAATTTGTCATTTTTGACACTTTTCATTTTTGACATTTAGCATTGTGACATTTGTCATTTGACATCTTTGACATTTGCCATCTTGAAATTTGTCATTTTTGACATTTTTTATGGTGACACTTTTCATTATTGACATTTAGCATTGTGACATTTGTCATTTGGCATCTTTGACATTTGCCATCTTGAAATTTGTCATTTTTCACGGTGACACTTTTCATTTTTGACATTTAGCATTGTGACATTTGTCATTTGACATCTTAGACATTTGCCATCTTGAAATTTGTCATTTTTGACACTTTTCATTTTTGACATTTAGCATTGTGACATTTGTCATTTGACATCTTTGACATTTGCCATCTTGAAATTTGTCATTTTTGACATTTTTCATGGTGACACTTTTCATTTTTGACATTTAGCATTGTGACATTTGTCATTTGACATCTTGGACATTTGCCATCTTGAAATTTGTCATTTTTGACATTTTTCATGGTGACACTTATCATTTTTGACATTTAGCATTGTGACATTTGTCAGTTTTGACATTTGTCAGTTTTGACATTTGTCAGTTTTGACATTTGTCATTTTTGACATTTTTCATGGTGACACTTTTCATTTTTGACATTTAGCATTGTGACATTTGTCATTTGACATCTTTGACATTTGCCATCTTGAAATTTGTCATTTTTGACATTTTTCATGGTGACACTTTTCATTTTTGACATTTAGCATTGTGACATTTGTCATTTGACATCTTTGACATTTGCCATCTTGAAATTTGTCATTTTTGACATTTTTCATGGTGACACTTTTCATTTTTAACATTTAGCATTGTGACATTTGTCATTTGACATCTTTGACATTTGCCATCTTGAAATTTGTCATTTTTGACATTTTTCATGGTGACACTTTTCATTTTTGACATTTAGCATTGTGACATTTGTCATTTGACATTTGCCATCTTGAAATTTGTTATTTTTGACATTTTTCATGGTGACACTTTTCATTTTTGACATTTAGCATTGTGACATTTGTCATTTGACATCTTTGACATTTGCCATCTTAAAATTTGTCATTTTTGACATTTTTCATGGTGACACTTTTCATTTTTGACATTTAGCATTGTGACATTTGTCATTTGGCATCTTTGACATTTGCCATCTTGAAATTTGTCATTTTTGACATTTTTCACGGTGACACTTTTCATTTTTGACATTTAGCATTGTGACATTTGTCATTTGACATCTTAGACATTTGCCATCTTGAAATTTGTCATTTTTGACACTTTTCATTTTTGACATTTAGCATTGTGACATTTGTCATTTGACATCTTTGACATTTGCCATCTTGAAATTTGTCATTTTTGACATTTTTCACGGTGACACTTTTCATTTTTGACATTTAGCATTGTGACATTTGTCATTTGACATCTTAGACATTTGCCATCTTGAAATTTGTCATTTTTGACACTTTTCATTTTTGACATTTAGCATTGTGACATTTGTCATTTGACATCTTTGACATTTGCCATCTTGAAATTTGTCATTTTTGACATTTTTTAGGGTGACACTTTTCATTATTGACATTTAGCATTGTGACATTTGTCATTTGGCATCTTTGACATTTGCCATCTTGAAATTTGTCATTTTTGACATTTTTCACGGTGACACTTTTCATTTTTGACATTTAGCATTGTGACATTTGTCATTTGACATCTTAGACATTTGCCATCTTGAAATTTGTCATTTTTGACACTTTTCATTTTTGACATTTAGCATTGTGACATTTGTCATTTGACATCTTTGACATTTGCCATCTTGAAATTTGTCATTTTTGACATTTTTCATGGTGACACTTTTCATTTTTGACATTTAGCATTGTGACATTTGTCATTTGACATCTTGGACATTTGTCATTTGACATCTTGGACATTTGCCATCTTGAAATTTGTCATTTTTGACATTTTTCATGGTGACACTTATCATTTTTGACATTTAGCATTGTGACATTTGTCAGTTTTGACATTTGTCAGTTTTGACATTTGTCAGTTTTGACATTTGTCATTTTTGACATTTTTCATGGTGACACTTTTCATTTTTGACATTTAGCATTGTGACATTTGTCATTTGACATCTTTGACATTTGCCATCTTGAAATTTGTCATTTTTGACATTTTTCATGGTGACACTTTTCATTTTTGACATTTAGCATTGTGACATTTGTCATTTGACATCTTTGACATTTGCCATCTTGAAATTTGTCATTTTTGACATTTTTCATGGTGACACTTTTCATTTTTAACATTTAGCATTGTGACATTTGTCATTTGACATCTTTGACATTTGCCATCTTGAAATTTGTCATTTTTGACATTTTTCATGGTGACACTTTTCATTTTTGACATTTAGCATTGTGACATTTGTCATTTGACATTTGCCATCTTGAAATTTGTTATTTTTGACATTTTTCATAGTGACACTTTTCATTTTTGACATTTAGCATTGTGACATTTGTCATTTGACATCTTTGACATTTGCCATCTTAAAATTTGTCATTTTTGACATTTTTCATGGTGACACTTTTCATTTTTGACATTTAGCATTGTGACATTTGTCATTTGACATCTTTGACATTTGCCATCTTGAAATTTGTCATTTTTGACATTTAGCATTGTGACATTTGTCATTTAAAATCTTGGACATTTGCCATCTTGAAATTTGTCATTTTTGACATTTTTCATGGTGACACTTATCATTTTTGACATTTAGCATTGTGACATTTGTCAGTTTTGACATTTGCCATCTTGAAATTTGTCATTTTTGACATTTTTCATGGTGACACTTTTCATTTTTGACATTTAGCATTGTGACATTTGTCATTTGACATCTTTGACATTTGCCATCTTGAAATTTGTTATTTTTAACATTTTTCATGGTGACACTTTTCATTTTTGACATTTATCATTGTGACATTTGTCAGTTTTGACATTCGCCATCTTGAAATTTGTCATTTTTGACATTTTTTATGGTGACACTTTTCATTTTTGACATTTGGCATTGTGACATTTGTCATTTGACATCTTTGACATTTGCCATCTTAAAATTTGTCATTTTTGACATTTTTCATGGTGACACTTTTAATTTTTGACATTTAGCATTGTGACATTTGTCATTTGCCTTCTTGAAATTTGTTATTTTTGACATTTTTCATGGTGACACTTTTCATTTTTGACATTTAGCATTGTGACATTTGTCATTTGACATCTTTGACATTTGCCATCTTGAAATTTGTCATTTTTGACATTTTTCATGGTGACACTTTTCATTTTTGACATTTAGCATTGTGACATTTGTCATTTGACATCTTTGACATTTGCCATCTTGAAATTTGTTATTTTTGACATTTTTCATGGTGACACTTTTCATTTTTGACATTTAGCATTGTGACATTTGTCATTTGACATCTTTGACATTTGCCATCTTGAAATTTGTCATTTTTGACATTTTTCATGGTGACACTTTTCATTTTTGACATTTAGCATTTTGACATTTGTCATTTGATATCTTTGACATTTGCCATCTTAAAATTTGTCATTTTTGACATTTAGCATTGTGACATTTGTCATTTGACATCTTTGATATTTGCTATCTTGAAATTTGTCATTTTTGACATTTTTCATGGTGACACTTTTCATTTTTGACATTTAGCATTGTGACATTAGTCATTTGACATCTTTCACATTTGCCATCTTGAAATTTGTCATTATTGACATTTTTCATGGGGACACTTTTCATTTTTGACATTTAGCATTGTGACATTTTGATACGAATAAAATTTCGTTTAATAATTTACTGTGGCTAGCTTCAAATATTATAAATCGGAGAGTAGGGTGTGGTTTTAGTATATCAATTTTTATTAACTATTTGATACTTGAATGGTGTGTTACAGAATTTGTTTCCCCTTTAGATCTAAAAGGTGTACAGTTAGTTCTTTCTTTAAAAAAAATAAAACTTATAGATTCTAATAGTGTAGATCTTCTGTTTGGTTCGCTGGAGGGAATATTAAGAAAGATCTTACTTAAGTAAATGGTGATATTCCAACCGAGAATGTGGGGTTTGATCTATCCAAATTGTTAAGGTACTGTTTCTACGGCGGAAAAGATCAATAGGGGTTCCAATAGGTAGAGGTAACTTTGGATAATCAAAAATAACTATTCAGGAACATAAAACAAAAAAAAAGGCCTAAAATAAGAAATAGCACCGATATCATATTGGCAATATTTTGTGTGTCTTTTAAAACTTACCCGGATGGTGGGGCCTTGTTTTTGAAACAAGTGATAAATCCACAATACTTGTGTTTCTTTTCCAACTCAATTGGAGAAATGTTTGTCACTTGTTATTTAAGCCTTTTAAATTATTCTGGCACAAATCCGAAATATCGTACAATTATACCACCGCGTGGTTTAATCAAAAGCCAAAATTCAAAAAGACAGATGGAAAAGTTTGACACAAAAATGTGACAAATTGTAAGTTTTAAAGTCTACACAATATATTTGGGCCTAAGTCTTAACGGGCTGAATATTTCATAAGGTTTAGAGGAAAAATTTGTTAAAACTTGAAGAATAATAGCAATAAAATTAAAAACTTATCTCTGCCACTTCAGAGTCAAATCTGAACCGTAACACACCCCTCTTTCCCAAACAAAGTTTTTATTTTACAAAGAAAAACTTTTCTCCAATATCTAATCATGGTTCTTAAAATATCACTTATCAAGACTCGTGAAGACCGGAGGAATAAACTAATCCTAAATCTAAAACTATAAAAGAAAGGCAACATGGAGAATACTCTCTACTCTACTTGATATCGGGTGGTTTCGACTTAAGATCCTTGATGTGCCAGTTACCAATGTTAGCCCCAGTTTTATCTTGTAATTCGTATGTCCAGGGAGAAACGACCTTTTTGACATAATAAGGTCCAATGAATTTAGGAGCTAACTTAGATGTAAAATGTTTGGATGCATCGGATATAACGAAGTTGCGTTTCCATACAATGTCTCCTACATTTAACTTATCGTCCCTGCGTCGAAGATTGTAGAATTTCTGACTACTGAAATAAGCTTTTTGTAAGCGTTGTGTTACTTCTTTAAAAAGCTCTTCCAATGCTTTAGTGGGTATCTGTATATCAAGCGATCTATCAATGGTAATAGGATCAGCTGGAGGAGGTCTTGTCGATCCTGATATATTCAGTTCTCGACCGAACATGATTAGGTTTGGGGTTACCCCCGTTACCTCATGTCGAGCCGATCTTACTGCCCAGGCAACTTTTGGTAAGAATTTGTCCCACAACCGTTGGTTATCTTTAACATATGAAGACAACATAGTCTTCAGCACTCGATGGATTCTTTCCACTGGGTTGGCCTGTGGATGGTAATTTGCAACATAACAATGTTCTATTTTAAAATTTTTCATTAGGCTTTTAAACGTGTCACTCTTAAATTGAGGGCCATTATCTGTAAGAATTTTACTTGGAGCTCCAAATAATAATATAACCTGCTCCTCTAATAATTTTACAATGGTGGAGGCCAACATTTTCCTCATGGGGAAAAATAAAGAAAATTTGCTAAAACAATCACTCACTGATAAGATGTAGGAGTTTCCTTGTGAACTTCTAGGAAGAGGTCCGACAATGTCGACGCTTAAGAGTTGCCAAGGTTTTGTGAGAGATGGAGTTTTGCTTAACATTAATCCTGCGGGTTTTTGTTGTGAAGGTTTGGTCTCCATGCATGTAATACAATTATTAATGTAACGGGCTACATCTGCTCGCATTTGAGGCCAATAATATCTAGTGGAAATTCGTCTTAAAGTTTTATATATACCCAGATGTCCACATAAAGGTGGATCATGATTTTCCTTAATCAGTAACGGACGTGTTTCTTTTGGTATAACTTTTAGCCATTCTTCATGGGGTTTATGTAAGTCTGGATAGCAAAGATTAGCTTTCTTATACAATGTGTTGCCTTCAATTCGCCATAGAGGATACTTAGAGGGTTTGGCTTCAACACATTGCATCATGCGTCGGTACCATTTATCTTTAGTGGTATCTGACGTTGATGAAATATCTACTGCGTCAATGTTTGGGACAGTTCGCGAAAGGGTATCAGGAACGATATGATCTTTTCCCTTTCGGTGTTCAATTTCAAAGTCATACTGTTGTAAGCGGACAGCCCAGCGAGCTATTCGCCCAACAGGATCCTTGATATTATATAACAATTTTAGGCTATAATGGTCCGTTATCACAGTAAATTTAGAACCTTCGATGTAAGGCCTTAATTTTTTAATCGCAAACAATACCGCCAGGCACTCCTTCTCTGTTGTTGTAAACCGTCTTTCAGATTTTGTTAGTGACCTACTTAAATAACAAATTACTTTTTCCCCGTCCTCTTGGTGCTGACTCAAGACAGCTCCTAAGCCAAAGTCAGAGGCATCTGTCTGAACTACAAACGGTAGCTCAAAGTTTGGGCAACTTAAAATCGGGGCAGATATCAGGTGGTCTTTTATTACGTCCAAAGCTGACTGGCTTTTGTTATCCCACACAAATTTGACATTCTTTTTGAGGAGAGAGGTTAATGGAGACGTGAGAGTAGAAAAGTTTGGTATGAATCTCCGGTACCAAGAAGCTAGTCCTACTATTCGTCTAACTTCTGAAATATTCTTAGCAGGAGGGATTTGAAGAATCGCCTCAACTTTCCCAGGATCCACCAACAATCCTTTAGCATTAACTATGTAACCTAGATATTTCAGTTCCGGCTTACAGAAACAACACTTGTTTTTATTTAGGGTCAAACCAGCCTCTCGAATACGCTTTAAAACTTCTTTTAATACTTGGATATGTTTATCAAAAGAGTCTGTACATATGACCACATCGTCCAGGTACACAAATACAAACTGTTCCAAGTCTACCCCTATGACGCGATCTATAAATCTTTGCCAGGTGGCAGGGGCATTATGTAGGCCAAACGGCATTCGCTTGAATTGGAAGAGACCTCTCGTTGGTACAACGAAAGCTGTTAATGGTCTAGAATTTTCTGCGACTGGAATTTGCCAGTATGCACTTTTTATATCAAGAGTGGTTAAATATTTGGCGTCTCTCAATTTATCCAACGTCGAACTAACAAACGGAAGGGGGTATGCGTCACGTAAGCTAACCTCATTAAGTTTCTTATAATTGACACAAAAACGATATTTCCCATCTGGTTTTTTAACTAGGACTATAGGTGAGGCCCACGGACTATTGCTTGGCTCTACGATACCATCCTTCAACATTTGATCTAAATCTGCATTCACCTGTTTTTGTAAGGCAGGGCTAAGACGGTAATGACGTTGTTTAATAGGTGGTGAGTCAGTTCGGATGATATGCTCTACCATAGTTGTACATCCTATTTTATCCCCCATATTTTCAAAAGTATCATCCACCAATTTATTTAACACATCCCGCTGATGTGGCAACAGATGTTCCGAATCCTGAAGAGCACAAACTTTAATTTCTGGAAGCTTCTTCGGGCGAAAACACCACTCGCCTGCATGAAGGTCTGGCACAATTCCCATGTGATGCCAAAAATCTATTCCTAGAATCAGCTGGTGGGGTAATGATGGTACAACTGACACATTAAGAATTCTAACCCTGTCTTTAAGTTTAATAGGTATTGTTACCACGCCCACAATTTCACAACTGGTCCCATTTGCTACAGTACACGATTTTTGACTACTAGACTTCAATTCACATATCGACCCTAATATATCCCACCCTGCAGAACCTACAACGGAAGTTGTACAACCACTATCTAAAAGGCCAAGAAATTCCTGCCCTAGGATTTCAACTCGCAAATAAGGTCGATTGTCCCCCTTGGCATGAGCGATAACATAGTCAACTAGTACCTTATTCGCAAAATGAGTCGGGTTGGTTCGAGTAGAGAGCAGTTCCCGACTTACATCTGCTCCCTCTTTCCATTTTTTTGACAACACTTTGCTGAAATAACCCCTGCTTTCCCACACTTATAACAAAACATCTTTCTTGGTTGTGGACACTTTCTAAACCTATGACCAATCTCTAAACAATTCCAACATTGGGCTGCAGTAGCTGTTGTTTTTCCACTCTCAGCCGAGGTAACTGATTCTTTCACCTTTCCCAACGTATCAACCGCTGAAACCTGAGGACTAGAACAACTCGAAGATTGCTTACGATAAGCGAGTTCTGGTTCCAACAAATTACGATAATTCGTTGGTGGTGGACAAAACTTTTGAACTCTAACAGCTGTTTCTTCAACGGCACGGCTCACCTGAATTAGCTCCGCAATCGATAAAGTAGATCTAAGGGCTATCTGAGTCTGAATATACGGCAATAAATTACGTCGAATATATTTAACTCGGGTCTCCTCTTTTGGTTTACTATTACCCAATTTATTAAACAGATTTTCCATAGCGGAGACGTAAGTAACCACTTTTTCCTTAGAACCTTGGGTCCTTCTACGAATTTCTTCCCAAAGATCAAATTCGTACTCATATGGTTGAAAATCCTCCTTTAGGCGCATCACTAGATGATCCCAAGAAGTAAAAACTTGGGTTCGGTACCACATCAATGCATCTTTAGTAAAAAGTTCGGGCGCAGATCTAAGAAACTGATCCTTAGAAACTCCCCGAGAACAACGTATCTCCTCGATGCGTTCTAGAAAATTTGTCACACTCGAATCACCATCAAATTTTATATTCCATCTATGAATATCAACGTAATGTGAACGCTGGGGTTCGTTTTCACCAATATTTCCAGGAAAAACTTGATCATCAAAATTAAGATCTCGTAATCTCGTGCCAACGTTGTACATAGAGTCTGGTACGTTTGCTTGTCTGGAGAAAGATATTGGTTTGAAATAGGATCCATTTGATTGCATATTATATCCCGCTACAACACCTAACAAATCTGATTCCGGTCTTAATAGTTCTGAAGTACGTCGTTTCCAAGAGATGTCCTCCGATGGTTGACTACCAAACTCTCTCGGAGCAATAACAGGTTGAATTTCTCTGACTAGACACCCATCTATATTCTGCTCGTACAACTGATCCCTCAATCTGTTTCCTAAATCTATATTAGTTCTCTCTGTAGTAAATTGTCCTAGAGGATTAGGGTCGCTCGGAATATCTGTGAAGTTGACTGTTCTTCCCAATGGTACAGAATAGTCAGGTGGAGTAGATTGAGTCCTATTCGACATACCTCGTGGTACTCCCCTAGTTGACTCTGTCTTAAGCTCAAAAACAGTACCCCCTTGACTGACAATTTCCGGAATTAATGGTACTGGATCATCAAGAATAGAACCATTCATCACGTTTTCCTGGTCAATGACGTTATTGAAACCCTGAGGAAAATCATCGCAACGCTTATCTTCAACTACCCTTAAATAATACGAACATAAATCCAACAATCTTTGTCTTTCTGCCTCCAATTCGTCATCCCCTACAGGAATTCTTCTAAGTCTCATATTGACATGATGTAACCGTGAGGAAATTCTCTTATACTCATTTTCTCTATTCCTACTATTAAAGTTAGAAATGCAAGTATTTAGTTCTTCCAATTTATCCCTACAGATATCGTACTCCGTCACTGGATTCAACGTTCCTACAATTGAACTAGAAAACTCATCTCCCGTCCTCAATGACTTACTAAGGATGGCTCTGTTTTCTGCCACAGTCTTTTGCACCTGTAGGCCTCGAATACCAACCTCATAAGCTATCTCATCTGCCAAGAGCCTGTACAAATCCATGTTACAAGAAAATATAATCAGATACCAATATGTAAGAAAATTCAAACGAACAATCTGAACCAATCAGAACAACAAAATAGAATAAGAAAGAAATGACAACTAATAAATGTAAACCCGAAATAATTCGGACTTAAGTATTTGATGTAGTCAATATAAGCAAATCACTATATAAAAATGTGAAAGTATATTTTATTTTTAAGCACCTATGTGCGTACAATTTATGAAATATATAAGCAATGTTACCTATTCCTTGTGAATCGAAATAATTATTCAAATAATAATTATTCAAATCTGGAATAGCCGAATATTTCAAATAAATTATATATATATATTTTTTTTAAAATTACCCAAAGTTTACCAAATGTGATTACCTACCACCTATAAAAATTTCCCTTTAATCACCCTGTGTAGAAAGAAAGGAAATAATGAATTTAGTTACTATAAGTTTCCATTCAATTTATCTGATATCTAATATTGAAAATTGGTCAAAATTAAGCTAAAATAAGGATCAAAACGATGGCCACACGATTAGGCGCCAAATTGATACGAATAAAATTTCGTTTAATAATTTACTGTGGCTAGCTTCAAATATTATAAATCGGAGAGTAGGGTGTGGTTTTAGTATATCAATTTTTATTAACTATTTGATACTTGAATGGTGTGTTACAGAATTTGTTTCCCCTTTAGATCTAAAAGGTGTACAGTTAGTTCTTTCTTAAAAAAAAAAATAAAACTTATAGATTCTAATAGTGTAGATCTTCTGTTTGGTTCGCTGGAGGGAATATTAAGAAAGATCTTACTTAAGTAAATGGTGATATTCCAACCGAGAATGTGGGGTTTGATCTATCCAAATTGTTAAGGTACTGTTTCTACGGCGGAAAAGATCAATAGGGGTTCCAATAGGTAGAGGTAACTTTGGATAATCAAAAATAACTATTCAGGAACATAAAACAAAAAAAAGGCCTAAAATAAGAAATAGCACCGATATCATATTGGCAATATTTTGTGTGTCTTTTAAAACTTACCCGGATGGTGGGGCCTTGTTTTTGAAACAAGTGATAAATCCACAATACTTGTGTTTCTTTTCCAACTCAATTGGAGAAATGTTTGTCACTTGTTATTTAAGCCTTTTAAATTATTCTGGCACAAATCCGAAATATCGTACAATTATACCACCGCGTGGTTTAATCAAAAGCCAAAATTCAAAAAGACAGATGGAAAAGTTTGACACAAAAATGTGACAAATTGTAAGTTTTAAAGTCTACACAATATATTTGGGCCTAAGTCTTAACGGGCTGAATATTTCATAAGGTTTAGAGGAAAAATTTGTTAAAACTTGAAGAATAATAGCATTAAAATTAAAAACTTATCGCTGCCACTTCAGAGTCAAATCTGAACCGTAACAATTTGTCATTTGACATCTTTGACATTTGCCATCTTGAAATTTGTCATTTTTGACATTTTTCATGGTGACACTTTTCATTTTTGACATTTAGCATTGTGACATTTGTCATTTGACATCTTTGACATTTGCCATCTTAAAATTTGTCATTTTTGACATTTTTTACGGTGACGCTTTTCATTTTTGACATTTAGCATTGTGACATTTGTCATTTGACATCTTAGACATTTGCCATCTTGAAATTTGTCATTTTTGACACTTTTCATTTTTGACATTTAGCATTGTGACATTTGTCATTTGACATCTTTGACATTTGCCATCTTGAAATTTGTCATTTTTGACATTTTTCATGGTAACACTTTTCATTTTTGACATTTAGCATTGTGACATTTGTCATTTGACATCTTGGAAATTTGCCATCTTGAAATTTGTCATTTTTGACATTTTTCATGGTGACACTTTTCATTTTTGACATTTAGCATTGTGACATTTGTCAGTTTTGACATTTGCCATCTTGAAATTTGTTATTTTTGACATTTTTCATGGTGACACTTTTCATTTTTGACATTTAGCATTGTGACATTTGTCATTTGACATCTTTGACATTTGCCATCTTGAAATTTGTCATTTTTGACATTTTTCATGGTGACACTTTTCATTTTTGACATTTAGCATTGTGACATTTGTCATTTGACATCTTTGACATTTGCCATCTTGAAATTTGTCATTTTTGACATTTTTCATGGTGACACTTTTCATTTTTGACATTTAGCATTGTGATATTTGTCATATGACATCTTTGACATTTGCCATCTTGAAATTTGTAATTTTTGACATTTAGCATTGTGACATTTGTCATTTGACATCTTTGACATTTGCCATCTTGAAATTTGTCATTTTTGACATCTTTCATGGTGACACTTTTCATTTTTGACATTTAGCATTGTGACATTTGTCATTTGACATCTTGGACATTTGCCATCTTGAAATTTGTCATTTTTGACATTTTTCATGGTGACACTTATTATTTTTGACATTTAGCATTGTGACATTTGTGAGTTTTGACATTTGCCATCTTGAAATTTGTCATTTTTGACATTTTTCATGGTGACACTTCATTTTTGACATTTAGCATTGTGACATTTGTCATTTGACATCTTTGACATTTGCCATCTTGAAATTTGTCATTTTTGACATTTAGCATTGTGACATTTGTCATTTGACATCTTTGACATTTGCCATCTTGAAATTTGTCATTTTTGACATTTTTCATGGTGACACTTCTCATTTTTGACATTTAGCATTGTGACATTTGTCATTTGACATCTTTGACATTTGCCATCTTGAAATTTGTCATTTTTGACATTTAACATTGTGACATTTGTCATTTGACATCTTTGACATTTGTCATCTTGAAATTTGTCATTTTTGCCATTTAGCATTGTGACATTTGTCATTTGACATCTTTGACATTTGCCATCTTGAAATTTGTCATTTTTGACATTTTTCATGGTGACACTTTTTATTTTTGACATTTAGCATTGTGACATTTGTCATTTGACATCTTTGACATTTGCCATCTTGAAATTTGTCATTTTTGACATTTTTCATGGTGACACTTTTCATTTTTGACATTTAGCATTGTGACATTTGTCATTTGACATCTTTGACATTTGCCATCTTGAAATTTGTCATTTTTGACATTAAGCATTGTGACATTTTTCATTTGACATCTTTGACATTTGCCATCTTGAAATTTGTCATTTTTGACATTTAGCATTGTGACATTTGTCATTTAACATCTTTGATATTTGCCATCTTGAAATTTGTCATTTTTGACATTTTTCATGGTGACACTTTTTATTTTTGACATTTAGCATTGTGACATTTGTCATTTAACATCTTTGACATTTGCCATCTTGAAATTTGTCATTTTTGACATTTAGCATTGTGACATTTGTCATTTGACATCTTTGACATTTGCCATCTTGAAATTTGTTATTTTTGACATTTTTCATGGTGACACTTTTCATTTTTGACATTTAGCATTGTGACATTTGTCAGTTTTGACATTTGCCATCTTGAAATTTGTCATTTTTGACATTTAGCATTGTGACATTTGTCATTTGACATCTTTGACATTTGCCATCTTGAAATTTGTTATTTTTGACATTTAGCATTGTGACATTTGTCATTTGACATCTTTGACATTTGCCATCTTGAACTTTGTCATTTTTGACATTTTTTATGGTGACACTTTTCATTTTTGACATTTAGCATTGTGACATTTGTCATTTGACATCTTTGACATTTGCCATCTTGAAATTTGTCATTTTTGACATTTAGCATTGTGACATTTGTCATTTGACATCTTTGACATTTGCCATCTTGAAATTTGTCATTTTTGACATTTTTCATGGTGACACTTATCATTTTTGACATTTAGCATTGTGACATTTGTCAGTTTTGACATTTGCCAGCTTGAAATTTGTCATTTTTGACATTTTTCATGGTGACACTTTTCATTTTTGACATTTAGCATTGTGACATTTGTCATTTGACATCTTTGACATTTGCCATCTTGAAATTTGACATTTTTGACATTTTTCATGGTGACACTTTTCATTTTTGACATTTAGCATTGTGACATTTGTCATTTGACATCTTGGACATTTGCCATCTTAAAATTTGTCATTTTTGCAATTTTTTATGGTGACACTTATCATTTTTGACATGTAGCATTGTGACATTTGTGAGTTTTGACATTTGCCATCTTGAAATTTGTCATTTTTGACATTTTTCATGGTGACACTTTTCATTTTTGACATTTAGCATTGTGACATTTGTCATTTGACATCTTTGACATTTGCCATCTTGAAATTTGTCATTTTTGACATTTAGCATTGTGACATTTGTCATTTGACATCTTTGACATTTGCCATCTTGAAATTTGTCATTTTTGACATTTTTCATGGTGACACTTTTCATTTTTGACATTTAGCATTGTGACATTTGGCATTTGACATCTTTGACATTTGCCATCTTGAAATTTGTCATTTCTGACATTTAGCATTGTGACACTTTTCATTTTTGACATTTAGCATTGTGACATTTGTCATTTGACATCTTTGACATTTGCCATCTTGAAATTTGCCATTTTTGACATTTATCATTGTGACATTTGTCATTTGACATCTTTGATATTTGCCATCTTGAAATTTGTCATTTTTGACATTTAGCATTGTGACATTTGTCATTTGACATCTTTGATATTTTCCATCTTGAAATTTGTCATTTTTGATATTTTTCATGGTGACACTTTTCATTTTTGACATTTAGCATTGTGACATTTGTCATTTAACATCTTTGACATTTGCCATCTTGAAATTTGTCATTTTTGACATTTAGCATTGTGACATTTGTCATTTGACATCTTTGACATTTGCCATCTTGAAATTTGTCATTTTTGACATTTAGCATTGTGACATTTGTCATTTGACATCTTTGACATTTGCCATCTTGAAATTTGTCATTTTTGACATTTAGCATTGTGACATTTGTCATTTGACATCTTTAACATTTGCCATCTTGAAATTTGTTATTTTTGACATTTTTCATGGTGACACTTTTCATTTTTGACATTTAGCATTGTGACATTTGTCAGTTTTGACATTTGCCATCTTAAAATTTGTCATTTTTGACATTTAGCATTGTGACATTTGTCATTTGACATCTTTGACATTTGCCATCTTGAAATTTGTCATTTTTGACATTTAGCATTGTGACATTTGTCATTTGACATCTTTGACATTTGCCATCTTGAAATTTGTTATTTTTGACATTTTTCATGGTGACACTTTTCATTTTTGACATTTAGCATTGTGACATTTGTCAGTTTTAACATTTGCCATCTTGAAATTTGTCATTTTTGACATTTTTCATGGTGACACTTTTCATTTTTGACATTTAGCATTGTGACATTTGTCATTTGACATCTTTGACATTTGCCATCTTGAAATTTGTCATTTTTGACATTTTTCATGGTGACACTTTTCATTTTTGACATTTAGCATTGTGACATTTGTCATTTGACATCTTTGACATTTGCCATCTTGAAATTTGTCATTTTTGACATTTTTCATGGTGACACTTTTCATTTGTGACATTTAGCATTGTGACATTTGTCATTTGACATCTATGACATTTGCCATCTTGAAATTTGTCATTTTTGACATTTAGCATTGTGACATTTGTCATTTGACATCTTTGACATTTGCCATCTTGAAATTTGTCATTTTTGACATTTTTCATGGTGACACTTTTCATTTTTGACATTTAGCATTGTGACATTTGTCGTTTGACATCTTGGACATTTGCCATCTTGAAATTTGTCATTTTTGACATTTTTCATGGTGACACTTATATTTTTGACATTTAGCATTGTGACATTTGTCAGTTTTGACATTTGCCATCTTGAAATTTGTCATTTTTGACATTTTTTATGGTGACACTTTTCATTTTTGACATTTAGCATTGTGACATTTGTCATTTGACATCTTTGACATTTGCCATCTTGAAATTTGTCATTTTTGACATTTAGCATTGTGACATTTGTCATTTGACATCTTTGACATTTGCCAACTTGAAATTTGTCATTTTTGACATTTTTCATGGTGACACTTTTCATTTTTGACATTTAGCATTGTGACCTTTGTCATTTGACATCTTTGACATTTGCTTTTTTTGACATTTAGCATTGTGACATTTGTCATTTGACATCTTTGACATTTGCCATCTTGAAATTTGTCATTTTTGACATTTTTCATGGTGACACTTTTCATTTTTGACATTTAGCATTGCGACATTTGTCATTTGACATCTTTGACATTTACCATCTTGAAATTTGTCATTTTTGACATTTTTCATGGTGACACTTTTCATTGTTGAAATTTAGCGCTGTGACATTTGACATCTTTGACATTTGCCATCTTGAAATTTGTCATTTTTGACATTTAGCATTGTGACATTTGTCATTTGACATCTTTGACATTTGCCATCTTGAAATTTGTCATTTTTGACATTTAGCATTGTGACATTTGTCATTTGACATCTTTGACATTTGCCATCTTGAAATTTGTCATTTTTGACATTTTTCATGGTGACACTTTTCATTTTTGACATTTAGCATTGTGACATTTGTCATTTGACATCTTTGACATTTGCCATCTTGAAATTTGTCATTTTTGACATTTTTCATGGTGACACTTTTCATTTTTGACATTTAGCATTGTGACATTTGTCATTTGACATCTTTGACATTTGCCATCTTGAAATTTGTCATTTTTGACATTTAGCATTGTGACATTTGTCATTTGACATCTTTGACATTTGCCATCTTGAAATTTGTCATTTTTGACATTTAGCATTGTGACATTTGTCATTTGACATCTTTGACATTTGCCATCTTGAAATTTGTCATTTTTGACATTTTTCATGGTGACACTTTTCATTTTTGACATTTAGCATTGTGACATTTGTCATTTGACATCTTTGACATTTGCCATCTTGAAATTTGTCATTTTTGACATTTAGCATTGTGACATTTGTCATTTGACATCTTTGACATTTGCCATCTTGAAATTTGTTATTTTTGACATTTTTCATGGTGACACTTTTCATTTTTGACATTTAGCATTGTGACATTTGTCAGTTTTGACATTTGCCATCTTGAAATTTGTCATTTTTGACATTTAGCATTGTGACATTTGTCATTTGACATCTTTGACATTTGCCATCTTGAAATTTGTCATTTTTGACATTTAGCATTGTGACATTTGTCATTTGACATCTTTGACATTTGCCATCTTGAAATTTGTTATTTTTGACATTTTTCATGGTGACCTTTTTCATTTTTGACATTTAGCATTGTGACATTTGTCAGTTTTGACATTTGCCATCTTGAAATTTGTCATTTTTGACATTTTTCATTGTGACACTTTTCATTTTTGACATTTAGCATTGTGACATTTGTCATTTGACATCTTTGACATTTGCCATCTTGAAATTTGTCATTTTTGACATTTTTCATGGTGACACTTTTCATTTTTGACATTTAGCATTGTGACATTTGTCATTTGACATCTTTGACATTTGCCATCTTGAAATTTGTCATTTTTGACATTTTTCACGGTGACACTTTTCATTTTTGACATTTAGCATTGTGACATTTGTCATTTGACATCTTAGACATTTGCCATCTTGAAATTTGTCATTTTTGACACTTGTTATTTTTGACATTTAGCATTGTGACATTTGTCATTTGACATCTTTGACATTTGCCATCTTGAAATTTGTCATTTTTGACATTTTTCATGGTGACACTTTTCATTTTTGACATTTAGCATTGTGACATTTGTCATTTGACATCTTGGAAATTTGCCATCTTGAAATTTGTCATTCTTGACATTTTTCATGGTGACACTTTTAATTTTTGACATTTAGCATTGTGACATTTGTCAGTTTTGACATTTGCCATCTTAAAATTTGTCATTTTTGACATTTTTCATGGTGACACTTTTCATTTTTGACATTTAGCATTGTGACATTTGTCATTTGACATCTTTGACATTTGCCATCTTGAAATTTGTCATTTTTGACATTTTTCATGGTGACACTTTTCATTTTTGACATTTAGCATTGTGACATTTGTCATTTGACATCTTTGACATTTGCCATCTTGAAATTTGTCATTTTTGACATTTTTCATGGTGACACTTTTCATTTTTGACATTTAGCATTGTGACATTTGTCATTTGACATCTTGGACATTTGCCATCTTAAAATTTGTCATTTTTGAAATTTTTTATGGTGACACTTATCATTTTTGACATGTAGCATTGTGACATTTGTGAGTTTTGACATTTGCCATCTTGAAATTTGTCATTTTTGACATTTTTCATGGTGACACTTTTCATTTTTGACATTTAGCATTGTGACATTTGTCATTTGACATCTTTGACATTTGCCATCTTGAAATTTGTCATTTTTGACATTTAGCATTGTGACATTTGTCATTTGACATCTTTGACATTTGCCATCTTGAAATTTGTCATTTTTGACATTTTTCATGGTGACACTTTTCATTTTTGACATTTAGCATTGTGACATTTGTCATTTGACATCTTTGACATTTGCCATCTTGCAATTTGTCATTTTTGACATTTAGCATTGTGACACTTTTCATTTTTGATATTTAGCATTGTGACATTTGTCATTTGACATCTTTGACATTTGCCATCTTGAAATTTGCCATTTTTGACATTTAGCATTGTGACATTTGTCATTTGACATCTTTGACATTTGCCATCTTGAAATTTGTCATTTTTGACATTTAGCATTGTGACATTTGTCATTTGACATCTTTGATATTTGCCATCTTGAAATTTTTCATTTTTGATATTTTTCATGGTGACACTTTTTATTTTTGACATTTAGCATTTTGACATTTGTCATTTAACATCTTTGACATTTGCCATCTTGAAATTTGTCATTTTTGACATTTAGCATTGTGACATTTGTCATTTAACATCTTTGACATTTGCCATCTTGAAATTTGTCATTTTTGACATTTTTCATGGTGACACTTTTCATTTTTGACATTTAGCATTGTGACATTTGTCATTTGACATCTTTGACATTTGCCAACTTGAAATTTGTCATTTTTGACATTTTTCATGGTGACACTTTTCATTTTTGACATTTAGCATTGTGACATTTGTCATTTGACATCTTGGACATTTGCAATCTTAAAATTTGTCATTTTTGAAATTTTTTATGGTGACACTTATCATTTTTGACATGTAGCATTGTGACATTTGTGAGTTTTGACATTTGCCATCTTGAAATTTGTCATTTTTGACATTTTTCATGGTGACACTTTTCATTTTTGACATCTAGCATTGTGACATTTGTCATTTGACATCTTTGACATTTGCCATCTTGAAATTTGTCATTTTTGACATTTAGCATTGTGACATTTGTCATTTGACATCTTTGACATTTGCCATCTTGAAATTTGTCATTTTTGACATTTTTCATGGTGACACTTTTCATTTTTGACATTTAGCATTGTGACATTTGTCATTTGACATCTTTGACATTTGCCATCTTGCAATTTGTCATTTTTGACATTTAGCATTGTGACACTTTTCATTTTTGACATTTAGCATTGTGACATTTGTCATTTGACATCTTTGACATTTGCCATCTTGAAATTTGCCATTTTTGACATTTAGCATTGTGACATTTGTCATTTGACATCTTTGACATTTGCCATCTTGAAATTTGTCATTTTTGACATTTAGCATTGTGACATTTGTCATTTGACATCTTTGATATTTGCCATCTTGAAATTTTTCATTTTTGATATTTTTCATGGTGACACTTTTCATTTTTGACATTTAGCATTTTGACATTTGTCATTTAACATCTTTGACATTTGCCATCTTGAAATTTGTCATTTTTGACATTTAGCATTGTGACATTTGTCATTTGACATCTTTGACATTTGCCATCTTGAAATTTGTCATTTTTGACATTTAGCATTGTGACATTTGTCATTTGACATCTTTGACATTTGCCATCTTGAAATTTGTCATTTTTGACATTTAGCATTGTGACATTTGTCATTTGACATCTTTAACATTTGCCATCTTGAAATTTGTTATTTTTGACATTTTTCATGGTGACACTTTTCATTTTTGACATTTAGCATTGTGACATTTGTCAGTTTTGACATTTGCCATCTTAAAATTTGTCATTTTTGACATTTAGCATTGTGACATTTGTCATTTGACATCTTTGACATTTGCCATCTTAAAATTTGTCATTTTTGACATTTAGCATTGTGACATTTGACATCTTTGACATTTGCCATCTTAAAATTTGTTATTTTTGACATTTTTCATGGTGACACTTTTCATTTTTGACATTTAGCATTGTGACATTTGTCAGTTTTAACATTTGCCATCTTGAAATTTGTCATTTTTGACATTTTTCATGGTGACACTTTTCATTTTTGACATTTAGCATTGTGACATTTGTCATTTGACATCTTTGACATTTGCCATCTTGAAATTTGTCATTTTTGACATTTTTCATGGTGACACTTTTCATTTTTGACATTTAGCATTGTGACATTTGTCATTTGACATCTTTGACATTTGCCATCTTGAAATTTGTCATTTTTGACATTTTTCATGGTGACATCTATGACATCTGCCATCTTGAAATTTGTCATTTTTGACATTTAGCATTGTGACATTTGTGAGTTTTGACATTTGCCATCTTGAAATTTGTCATTTTTGACATTTTTCATGGTGACACTTTTCATTTTTGACATTTAGCATTGTGACATTTGTCGTTTGACATCTTGGACATTTGCCATCTTGAAATTTGTCATTTTTGACATTTTTTATGGTGACACTTTTCATTTTTGACATTTAGCATTGTGACATTTGTCATTTGACATCTTTGACATTTGCCATCTTGAAATTTGTCATTTTTGACATTTAGCATTGTGACATTTGTCATTTGACATCTTTGACATTTGCCAACTTGAAATTTGTCATTTTTGACATTTTTCATGGAGACACTTTTCATTTTTGACATTTAGCATTGTGACCTTTGTCATTTGACATCTTTGACATTTGCCTTTTTTGACATTTAGCATTGTGACATTTGTCATTTGACATCTTTGACATTTGCCATCTTGAAATTTGTCATTTTTGACATTTTTCATGGTGACACTTTTCATTTTTGACATTTAGCATTGTGACATTTGTCATTTGACATCTTTGACATTTACCATCTTGAAATTTGTCATTTTTGACATTTTTCATGGTGACACTTTTCATTGTTGAAATTTAGCACTGTGACATTTGTCATTTGACATCTTTGACATTTGCCATCTTGAAATTTGTCATTTTTGACATTTAGCATTGTGACATTTGTCATTTGACATCTTTGACATTTGCCATCTTGAAATTTGTCATTTTTGACATTTAGCATTGTGACATTTGTCATTTGACATCTTTGACATTTGCCATCTTGAAATTTGTCATTTTTGACATTTTTCATGGTGACACTTTTCATTTTTGACATTTAGCATTGTGACATTTGTCATTTGACATCTTTGACATTTGCCATCTTGAAATTTGTCATTTTTGACATTTTTCATGGTGACACTTTTCATTTTTGACATTTAGCATTGTGACATTTGTCATTTGACATCTTTGACATTTGCCATCTTGAAATTTGTCATTTTTGACATTTAGCATTGTGACATTTGTCATTTGACATCTTTGACATTTGCCATCTTGAAATTTGTCATTTTTGACATTTAGCATTGTGACATTTGTCATTTGACATCTTTGACATTTGCCATCTTGAAATTTGTCATTTTTGACATTTTTCATGGTGACACTTTTCATTTTTGACATTTAGCATTGTGACATTTGTCATTTGACATCTTTGACATTTGCCATCTTGAAATTTGTCATTTTTGACATTTAGCATTGTGACATTTGTCATTTGACATCTTTGACATTTGCCATCTTGAAATTTGTTATTTTTGACATTTTTCATGGTGACACTTTTCATTTTTGACATTTAGCATTGTGACATTTGTCAGTTTTGACATTTGCCATCTTGAAATTTGTCATTTTTGACATTTTTCATGGTGACACTTTTCATTTTTGACATTTAGCATTGTGACATTTGTCATTTGACATCTTTGACATTTGCCATCTTGAAATTTGTCATTTTTGACATTTAGCATTGTGACATTTGTCATTTGACATCTTTGACATTTGCCATCTTGAAATTTGTCATTTTTGACATTTAGCATTGTGACATTTGTCATTTGACATCTTTGACATTTGCCATCTTGAAATTTGTCATTTTTGACATTTGTTATTTTTGACATTTTTCATGGTGACACTTTTCATTTTTGACATTTAGCATTGTGACATTTGTCAGTTTTGACATTTGCCATCTTGAAATTTGTCATTTTTGACATTTTTCATTGTGACACTTTTCATTTTTGACATTTAGCATTGTGACATTTGTCATTTGACATCTTTGACATTTGCCATCTTGAAATTTGTCATTTTTGACATTTTTCATGGTGACACTTTTCATTTTTGACATTTAGCATTGTGACATTTGTCATTTGACATCTTTGACATTTGCCATCTTGAAATTTGTCATTTTTGACATTTTTCACGGTGACACTTTTCATTTTTGACATTTAGCATTGTGACATTTGTCATTTGACATCTTAGACATTTGCCATCTTGAAATTTGTCATTTTTGACACTTGTTATTTTTGACATTTAGCATTGTGACATTTGTCATTTGACATCTTTGACATTTGCCATCTTGAAATTTTTCATTTTTGACATTTTTCATGGTGACACTTTTCATTTTTGACATTTAGCATTGTGACATTTGTCATTTGACATCTTGGAAATTTGCCATCTTGAAATTTGTCATTTTTGACATTTTTCATGGTGACACTTTTAATTTTTGACATTTAGCATTGTGACATTTGTCAGTTTTGACATTTGCCATCTTGAAATTTGTCATTTTTGACATTTTTCATAGTGACACTTTTCATTTTTGAAATTTCGCATTGTGACATTTGTCATTTGACATCTTTGACATTTGCCATCTTGAAATTTGTCATTTTTGACATTTTTCATGGTGACACTTTTCATTTTTGACATTTAGCATTGTGACATTTGTCATTTGACATCTTTGACATTTGCCATCTTGAAATTTGTCATTTTTGACATTTTTCATGGTGACACTTTTCATTTTTGACATTTAGCATTGTGACATTTGTCATTTGACATCTTGGACATTTGCCATCTTAAAATTTGTCATTTTTGAAATTTTTTATGGTGACACTTATCATTTTTGACATGTAGCATTGTGACATTTGTTAGTTTTGACATTTGCCATCTTGAAATTTGTCATTTTTGACATTTTTCATGGTGACACTTTTCATTTTTGACATTTAGCATTGTGACATTTGTCATTTGACATCTTTGACATTTGCCATCTTGAAATTTGTCATTTTTGACATTTAGCATTGTGACATTTGTCATTTGACATCTTTGACATTTGCCATCTTGAAATTTGTCATTTTTGACATTTTTCATGGTGACACTTTTCATTTTTGACATTTAGCAATGTGACATTTGTCATTTGACATCTTTGACATTTGCTATCTTGAAATTTGTCATTTTTGACATTTAGCATTGTGACACTTTTCATTTTTGACATTTAGCATTGTGACATTTGTCATTTGACATCTTTGACATTTGCCATCTTGAAATTTGCCATTTTTGACATTTAGCATTGTGACATTTGTCATTTGACATCTTTGACATTTGCCATCTTGAAATTTGTCATTTTTGACATTTAGCATTGTGACATTTGTCATTTGACATCTTTGATATTTGCCATCTTGAAATTTTTCATTTTTGATATTTTTCATGGTGACACTTTTCATTTTTGACATTTAGCATTTTGACATTTGTCATTTAACATCTTTGACATTTGCCATCTTGAAATTTGTCATTTTTGACATTTAGCATTGTGACATTTGTCATTTGACATCTTTGACATTTGCCATCTTGAAATTTGTCATTTTTGACATTTAGCATTGTGACATTTGTCATTTGACATCTTTGACATTTGCCATCTTGAAATTTGTCATTTTTGACATTAAGCATTGTGACATTTGTCATTTGACATCTTTAACATTTGCCATCTTGAAATTTGTTATTTTTGACATTTTTCGTGGTGACACTTTTCATTTTTGACATTTAGCATTGTGACATTTGTCATTTGACATCTTTGACATTTGCCATCTTGAAATTTGTCATTTTTGACATTTAGCATTGTGACACTTTTCATTTTTGACATTTAGCATTGTGACATTTGTCATTTGACATCTTTGACATTTGCCATCTTGAAATTTGCCATTTTTGACATTTAGCATTGTGACATTTGTCATTTGACATCTTTGACATTTGCCATCTTGAAATTTGTCATTTTTGACATTTAGCATTGTGACATTTGTCATTTGACATCTTTGATATTTGCCATCTTGAAATTTTTCATTTTTGATATTTTTCATGGTGACACTTTTCATTTTTGACATTTAGCATTGTGACATTTGTCATTTGACATCTTGGACATTTGCCATCTTAAAATTTGTCATTTTTGAAATTTTTTATGGTGACACTTATCATTTTTGACATGTAGCATTGTGACATTTGTTAGTTTTGACATTTGCCATCTTGAAATTTGTCATTTTTGACATTTTTCATGGTGACACTTTTCATTTTTGACATTTAGCATTGTGACATTTGTCATTTGACATCTTTGACATTTGCCATCTTGAAATTTGTCATTTTTGACATTTAGCATTGTGACATTTGTCATTTGACATCTTTGACATTTGCCATCTTGAAATTTGTCATTTTTGACATTTTTCATGGTGACACTTTTCATTTTTGACATTTAGCATTGTGACATTTGTCATTTGACATCTTTGACATTTGCCATCATGAAATTTGTCATTTTTGACATTTAGCATTGTGACACTTTTCATTTTTGACATTTAGCATTGTGACATTTGTCATTTGACATCTTTGACATTTGCCATCTTGAAATTTGCCATTTTTGACATTTAGCATTGTGACATTTGTCATTTGACATCTTTGACATTTGCCATCTTGAAATTTGTCATTTTTGACATTTAGCATTGTGACATTTGTCATTTGACATCTTTGATATTTGCCATCTTGAAATTTTTCATTTTTGATATTTTTCATGGTGACACTTTTCATTTTTGACATTTAGCATTTTGACATTTGTCATTTAACATCTTTGACATTTGCCATCTTGAAATTTGTCATTTTTGACATTTAGCATTGTGACATTTGTCATTTGACATCTTTGACATTTGCCATCTTGAAATTTGTCATTTTTGACATTTAGCATTGTGACATTTGTCATTTGACATCTTTGACATTTGCCATCTTGAAATTTGTCATTTTTGACATTAAGCATTGTGACATTTGTCATTTGACATCTTTAACATTTGCCATCTTGAAATTTGTTATTTTTGACATTTTTCGTGGTGACACTTTTCATTTTTGACATTTAGCATTGTGACATTTGTCAGTTTTGACATTTGCCATCTTAAAATTTGTCATTTTTGACATTTAGCATTGTGACATTTGTCATTTGACATCTTTGACATTTGCCATCTTAAAATTTGTCATTTTTGACATTTAGCATTGTGACATTTGTCATTTGACATCTTTGACATTTGCCATCTTGAAATTTGTTATTTTTGACATTTTTCATGGTGACACTTTTCATTTTTGACATTTAGCATTGTGACATTTGTCAGTTTTAATATTTGCCATCTTGAAATTTGTCATTTTTGACATTTTTCATGGTGACACTTTTCATTTTTGACATTTAGCATTGTGACATTTGTCATTTGACATCTTTGACATTTGCCATCTTGAAATTTGTCATTTTTGACATTTTTCATGGTGACACTTTTCATTTTTGACATTTAGCATTGTGACATTTGTCATTTGACATCTTTGACATTTGCCATCTTGAAATTTGTCATTTTTGACATTTTTCATGGTGACACTTTTCATTTTTGACATTTAGCATTGTGACATTTGTCATTTGACATCTATGACATTTGCCATCTTGAAATTTGTCATTTTTGACATTTAGCATTGTGACATTTGTGAGTTTTGACATTTGCCATCTTGAAATTTGTCATTTTTGACATTTAGCATTGTGACACTTTTCATTTTTGACATTTAGCATTGTGACATTTGTCATTTGACATCTTTGACATTTGCCATCTTGAAATTTGCCATTTTTGACATTTAGCATTGTGACATTTGTCATTTGACATCTTTGACATTTGCCATCTTGAAATTTGTCATTTTTGACATTTAGCATTGTGACATTTGTCATTTGACATCTTTGATATTTGCCATCTTGAAATTTTTCATTTTTGATATTTTTCATGGTGACACTTTTCATTTTTGACATTTAGCATTTTGACATTTGTCATTTAACATCTTTGACATTTGCCATCTTGAAATTTGTCATTTTTGACATTTAGCATTGTGACATTTGTCATTTGACATCTTTGACATTTGCCATCTTGAAATTTGTCATTTTTGACATTTAGCATTGTGACATTTGTCATTTGACATCTTTGACATTTGCCATCTTGAAATTTGTCATTTTTGACATTTAGCATTGTGACATTTGTCATTTGACATCTTTAACATTTGCCATCTTGAAATTTGTTATTTTTGACATTTTTCATGGTGACACTTTTCATTTTTGACATTTAGCATTGTGACATTTGTCAGTTTTGACATTTGCCATCTTAAAATTTGTCATTTTTGACATTTAGCATTGTGACATTTGTCATTTGACATCTTTGACATTTGCCATCTTAAAATTTGTCATTTTTGACATTTAGCATTGTGACATTTGACATCTTTGACATTTGCCATCTTGAAATTTGTTATTTTTGACATTTTTCATGGTGACACTTTTCATTTTTGACATTTAGCATTGTGACATTTGTCAGTTTTAACATTTGCCATCTTGAAATTTGTCATTTTTGACATTTTTCATGGTGACACTTTTCATTTTTGACATTTAGCATTGTGACATTTGTCATTTGACATCTTTGACATTTGCCATCTTGAAATTTGTCATTTTTGACATTTTTCATGGTGACACTTTTCATTTTTGACATTTAGCATTGTGACATTTGTCATTTGACATCTTTGACATTTGCCATCTTGAAATTTGTCATTTTTGACATTTTTCATGGTGACATCTATGACATCTGCCATCTTGAAATTTGTCATTTTTGACATTTAGCATTGTGACATTTGTGAGTTTTGACATTTGCCATCTTGAAATTTGTCATTTTTGACATTTTTCATGGTGACACTTTTCATTTTTGACATTTAGCATTGTGACATTTGTCGTTTGACATCTTGGACATTTGCCATCTTGAAATTTGTCATTTTTGACATTTTTTATGGTGACACTTTTCATTTTTGACATTTAGCATTGTGACATTTGTCATTTGACATCTTTGACATTTGCCATCTTGAAATTTGTCATTTTTGACATTTAGCATTGTGACATTTGTCATTTGACATCTTTGACATTTGCCAACTTGAAATTTGTCATTTTTGACATTTTTCATGGTGACACTTTTCATTTTTGACATTTAGCATTGTGACCTTTGTCATTTGACATCTTTGACATTTGCCTTTTTTGACATTTAGCATTGTGACATTTGTCATTTGACATCTTTGACATTTGCCATCTTGAAATTTGTCATTTTTGACATTTTTCATGGTGACACTTTTCATTTTTGACATTTAGCATTGTGACATTTGTCATTTGACATCTTTGACATTTACCATCTTGAAATTTGTCATTTTTGACATTTTTCATGGTGACACTTTTCATTGTTGAAATTTAGCACTGTGACATTTGTCATTTGACATCTTTGACATTTGCCATCTTGAAATTTGTCATTTTTGACATTTAGCATTGTGACATTTGTCATTTGACATCTTTGACATTTGCCATCTTGAAATTTGTCATTTTTGACATTTAGCATTGTGACATTTGTCATTTGACATCTTTGACATTTGCCATCTTGAAATTTGTCATTTTTGACATTTTTCATGGTGACACTTTTCATTTTTGACATTTAGCATTGTGACATTTGTCATTTGACATCTTTGACATTTGCCATCTTGAAATTTGTCATTTTTGACATTTTTCATGGTGACACTTTTCATTTTTGACATTTAGCATTGTGACATTTGTCATTTGACATCTTTGACATTTGCCATCTTGAAATTTGTCATTTTTGACATTTAGCATTGTGACATCTTTGACACTTGCCATCTTGAAATTTGTCATTTTTGACATTTAGCATTGTGACATTTGTCATTTGACATCTTTGACATTTGCCATCTTGAAATTTGTCATTTTTGACATTTTTCATGGTGACACTTTTCATTTTTGACATTTAGCATTGTGACATTTGTCATTTGACATCTTTGACATTTGCCATCTTGAAATTTGTCATTTTTGACATTTAGCATTGTGACATTTGTCATTTGACATCTTTGACATTTGCCATCTTGAAATTTGTTATTTTTGACATTTTTCATGGTGACACTTTTCATTTTTGACATTTAGCATTGTGACATTTGTCAGTTTTGACATTTGCCATCTTGAAATTTGTCATTTTTGACATTTTTCATGGTGACACTTTTCATTTTTGACATTTAGCATTGTGACATTTGTCATTTGACATCTTTGACATTTGCCATCTTGAAATTTGTCATTTTTGACATTTAGCATTGTGACATTTGTCATTTGACATCTTTGACATTTGCCATCTTGAAATTTGTCATTTTTGACATTTAGCATTGTGACATTTGTCATTTGACATCTTTGACATTTGCCATCTTGAAATTTGTCATTTTTGACATTTGTTATTTTTGACATTTTTCATGGTGACACTTTTCATTTTTGACATTTAGCATTGTGACATTTGTCAGTTTTGACATTTGCCATCTTGAAATTTGTCATTTTTGACATTTTTCATTGTGACACTTTTCATTTTTGACATTTAGCATTGTGACATTTGTCATTTGACATCTTTGACATTTGCCATCTTGAAATTTGTCATTTTTGACATTTTTCATGGTGACACTTTTCATTTTTGACATTTAGCATTGTGACATTTGTCATTTGACATCTTTGACATTTGCCATCTTGAAATTTGTCATTTTTGACATTTTTCACGGTGACACTTTTCATTTTTGACATTTAGCATTGTGACATTTGTCATTTGACATCTTAGACATTTGCCATCTTGAAATTTGTCATTTTTGACACTTGTTATTTTTGACATTTAGCATTGTGACATTTGTCATTTGACATCTTTGACATTTGCCATCTTGAAATTTGTCATTTTTGACATTTTTCATGGTGACACTTTTCATTTTTGACATTTAGCATTGTGACATTTGTCATTTGACATCTTGGAAATTTGCCATCTTGAAATTTGTCATTTTTGACATTTTTCATGGTGACACTTTTAATTTTTGACATTTAGCATTGTGACATTTGTCAGTTTTGACATTTGCCATCTTGAAATTTGTCATTTTTGACATTTTTCATAGTGACACTTTTCATTTTTGACATTTAGCATTGTGACATTTGTCATTTGACATCTTTGACATTTGCCATCTTGAAATTTGTCATTTTTGACATTTTTCATGGTGACACTTTTCATTTTTGACATTTAGCATTGTGACATTTGTCATTTGACATCTTTGACATTTGCCATCTTGAAATTTGTCATTTTTGACATTTTTCATGGTGACACTTTTCATTTTTGACATTTAGCATTGTGACATTTGTCATTTGACATCTTGGACATTTGCCATCTTAAAATTTGTCATTTTTGAAATTTTTTATGGTGACACTTATCATTTTTGACATGTAGCATTGTGACATTTGTTAGTTTTGACATTTGCCATCTTGAAATTTGTCATTTTTGACATTTTTCATGGTGACACTTTTCATTTTTGACATTTAGCATTGTGACATTTGTCATTTGACATCTTTGACATTTGCCATCTTGAAATTTGTCATTTTTGACATTTAGCATTGTGACATTTGTCATTTGACATCTTTGACATTTGCCATCTTGAAATTTGTCATTTTTGACATTTTTCATGGTGACACTTTTCATTTTTGACATTTAGCATTGTGACATTTGTCATTTGACATCTTTGACATTTGCTATCTTGAAATTTGTCATTTTTGACATTTAGCATTGTGACACTTTTCATTTTTGACATTTAGCATTGTGACATTTGTCATTTGACATCTTTGACATTTGCCATCTTGAAATTTGCCATTTTTGACATTTAGCATTGTGACATTTGTCATTTGACATCTTTGACATTTGCCATCTTGAAATTTGTCATTTTTGACATTTAGCATTGTGACATTTGTCATTTGACATCTTTGATATTTGCCATCTTGAAATTTTTCATTTTTGATATTTTTCATGGTGACACTTTTCATTTTTGACATTTAGCATTTTGACATTTGTCATTTAACATCTTTGACATTTGCCATCTTGAAATTTGTCATTTTTGACATTTAGCATTGTGACATTTGTCATTTGACATCTTTGACATTTGCCATCTTGAAATTTGTCATTTTTGACATTTAGCATTGTGACATTTGTCATTTGACATCTTTGACATTTGCCATCTTGAAATTTGTCATTTTTGACATTAAGCATTGTGACATTTGTCATTTGACATCTTTAACATTTGCCATCTTGAAATTTGTTATTTTTGACATTTTTCGTGGTGACACTTTTCATTTTTGACATTTAGCATTGTGACATTTGTCATTTGACATCTTTGACATTTGCCATCTTGAAATTTGTCATTTTTGACATTTAGCATTGTGACACTTTTCATTTTTGACATTTAGCATTGTGACATTTGTCATTTGACATCTTTGACATTTGCCATCTTGAAATTTGCCATTTTTGACATTTAGCATTGTGACATTTGTCATTTGACATCTTTGACATTTGCCATCTTGAAATTTGTCATTTTTGACATTTAGCATTGTGACATTTGTCATTTGACATCTTTGATATTTGCCATCTTGAAATTTTTCATTTTTGATATTTTTCATGGTGACACTTTTCATTTTTGACATTTAGCATTGTGACATTTGTCATTTGACATCTTGGACATTTGCCATCTTAAAATTTGTCATTTTTGAAATTTTTTATGGTGACACTTATCATTTTTGACATGTAGCATTGTGACATTTGTTAGTTTTGACATTTGCCATCTTGAAATTTGTCATTTTTGACATTTTTCATGGTGACACTTTTCATTTTTGACCTTTAGCATTGTGACATTTGTCATTTGACATCTTTGACATTTGCCATCTTGAAATTTGTCATTTTTGACATTTAGCATTGTGACATTTGTCATTTGACATCTTTGACATTTGCCATCTTGAAATTTGTCATTTTTGACATTTTTCATGGTGACACTTTTCATTTTTGACATTTAGCATTGTGACATTTGTCATTTGACATCTTTGACATTTGCCATCTTGAAATTTGTCATTTTTGACATTTAGCATTGTGACACTTTTCATTTTTGACATTTAGCATTGTGACATTTGTCATTTGACATCTTTGACATTTGCCATCTTGAAATTTGCCATTTTTGACATTTAGCATTGTGACATTTGTCATTTGACATCTTTGACATTTGCCATCTTGAAATTTGTCATTTTTGACATTTAGCATTGTGACATTTGTCATTTGACATCTTTGATATTTGCCATCTTGAAATTTTTCATTTTTGATATTTTTCATGGTGACACTTTTCATTTTTGACATTTAGCATTTTGACATTTGTCATTTAACATCTTTGACATTTGCCATCTTGAAATTTGTCATTTTTGACATTTAGCATTGTGACATTTGTCATTTGACATCTTTGACATTTGCCATCTTGAAATTTGTCATTTTTGACATTTAGCATTGTGACATTTGTCATTTGACATCTTTGACATTTGCCATCTTGAAATTTGTCATTTTTGACATTAAGCATTGTGACATTTGTCATTTGACATCTTTAACATTTGCCATCTTGAAATTTGTTATTTTTGACATTTTTCGTGGTGACACTTTTCATTTTTGACATTTAGCATTGTGACATTTGTCAGTTTTGACATTTGCCATCTTAAAATTTGTCATTTTTGACATTTAGCATTGTGACATTTGTCATTTGACATCTTTGACATTTGCCATCTTAAAATTTGTCATTTTTGACATTTAGCATTGTGACATTTGTCATTTGACATCTTTGACATTTGCCATCTTGAAATTTGTTATTTTTGACATTTTTCATGGTGACACTTTTCATTTTTGACATTTAGCATTGTGACATTTGTCAGTTTTAATATTTGCCATCTTGAAATTTGTCATTTTTGACATTTTTCATGGTGACACTTTTCATTTTTGACATTTAGCATTGTGACATTTGTCATTTGACATCTTTGACATTTGCCATCTTGAAATTTGTCATTTTTGACATTTTTCATGGTGACACTTTTCATTTTTGACATTTAGCATTGTGACATTTGTCATTTGACATCTTTGACATTTGCCATCTTGAAATTTGTCATTTTTGACATTTTTCATGGTGACACTTTTCATTTTTGACATTTAGCATTGTGACATTTGTCATTTGACATCTATGACATTTGCCATCTTGAAATTTGTCATTTTTGACATTTAGCATTGTGACATTTGTGAGTTTTGACATTTGCCATCTTGAAATTTGTCATTTTTGACATTTTTCATGGTGACACTTTTCATTTTTGACATTTAGCATTGTGACATTTGTCGTTTGACATCTTGGACATTTGCCATCTTGAAATTTGTCATTTTTGACATTTTTCATGGTGACACTTATATTTTTGACATTTAGCATTGTGACATTTGTCAGTTTTGACATTTGCCATCTTGAAATTTGTCATTTTTGACATTTTTTATGGTGACACTTTTCATTTTTGACATGTAGCATTGTGACATTTGTCATCTTTGACATTTGCCATCTTGAAATTTGTCATTTTTGACATTTAGCATTGTGACATTTGTCATTTGACATCTTTGACATTTGCCAACTTGAAATTTGTCATTTTTGACATTTTTCATGGTGACACTTTTCATTTTTGACATTTAGCATTGTGACCTTTGTCATTTGACATCTTTGACATTTGCCATCTTGAAATTTGTCATTTTTGACATTTAGCATTGTGACATTTGTCATTTGACATCTTTGACATTTGCCATCTTGAAATTTGCCTTTTTTGACATTTAGCATTGTGACATTTGTCATTTGACATCTTTGACATTTGCCATCTTGAAATTTGTCATTTTTGACATTTTTCATGGTGACACTTTTCATTTTTGACATTTAGCATTGTGACATTTGTCATTTGACATCTTTGACATTTACCATCTTGAAATTTGTCATTTTTGACATTTTTCATGGTGACACTTTTCATTGTTGAAATTTAGCATTGTGACATTTGTCATTTGACATCTTTGACATTTGCCATCTTGAAATTTGTCATTTTTGACATTTAGCATTGTGACATTTGTCATTTGACATCTTTGACATTTGCCATCTTGAAATTTGTCATTTTTGACATTTAGCATTGTGACATTTGTCATTTGACATCTTTGACATTTGCCATCTTGAAATTTGTCATTTTTGACATTTTTCATGGTGACACTTTTCATTTTTGACATTTAGCATTGTGACATTTGTCATTTGACATCTTTGACATTTGCCATCTTGAAATTTGTCATTTTTGACATTTAGCATTGTGACATTTGTCATTTGACATCTTTGACATTTGCCATCTTGAAATTTGTTATTTTTGACATTTTTCATGGTGACACTTTTCATTTTTGACATTTAGCATTGTGACATTTGTCAGTTTTGACATTTGCCATCTTGAAATTTGTCATTTTTGACACTTTTCATTTTTGACATTTAGCATTGTGACATTTGTCATTTGACATCTTTGACATTTGCCATCTAGAAATTTGTCATTTTTGACATTTTTCATGGTGACACTTTTCATTTTTGACATTTAGCATTGTGACATTTGTCATTTGACATCTTGGAAATTTGCCATCTTGAAATTTGTCATTTTTGACATTTTTCATGGTGACACTTTTCATTTTTGACATTTAGCATTGTGACATTTGTCAGTTTTGACATTTGCCATCTTGAAATTTGTCATTTTTGACATTTTTCATGGTGACACTTTTTATTTTTGACATTTAGCATTGTGACATTTGTCATTTGACATCTTTGACATTTGCCATCTTGAAATTTGTCATTTTTGACATTTTTCATGGTGACACTTTTCATTTTTGACATTTAGCATTGTGACATTTGTCATTTGACATCTTGGACATTTGCCATCTTGAAATTTGTCATTTTTGACATTTTTCATCTTGACACTTATTATTTTTGACATTTAGCATTGTGACATTTGTGAGTTTTGACATTTGCCATCTTGAAATTTGTCATTTTTGACATTTTTCATGGTGACACTTCATTTTTGACATTTAGCATTGTGACATTTGTCATTTGACATCTTTGACATTTGCCATCTTGAAATTTGTCATTTTTGACATTTAGCATTGTGACATTTGTCATTTGACATCTTTGACATTTGCCATCTTGAAATTTGTCATTTTTGACATTTTTCATGGTGACACTTTTCATTTTTGACATTTAGCATTGTGACATTTGTCATTTGACATCTTTGACATTTGCCATCTTGAAATTTGTCATTTTTGACATTTAACATTGTGACATTTGTCATCTTTGACATTTGTCATCTTGAAATTTGTCATTTTTGACATTTAGCATTGTGACATTTGTCATTTGACATCTTTGACATTTGCCATCTTGAAATTTGTCATTTTTGACATTTTTCATGGTGACACTTTTTATTTTTGACATTTAGCATTGTGACATTTGTCATTTGACATTTTTGACATTTGCCATCTTGAAATTTGTCATTTTTGACATTTTTCATGGTGACACTTTTCATTTTTGACATTTAGCATTGTGACATTTGTCATTTGACATCTTTGACATTTGCCATCTTGAAATTTGTCAGTTTTGACATTAAGCATTGTGACATTTTTCATTTGACATCTTTGACATTTGCCATCTTGAAATTTGTCATTTTTGACATTTAGCATTGTGACATTTGTCATTTAACATCTTTGATATTTGCCATCTTGAAATTTGTCATTTTTGACATTTTTCATGGTGACACTTTTCATTTTTGACATTTAGCATTGTGACATTTGTCATTTTACATCTTTGACATTTGCCATCTTGAAATTTGTCATTTTTGACATTTAGCATTGTGACATTTGTCATTTGACATCTTTGACATTTGCCATCTTGAAATTTGTTATTTTTGACATTTTTCATGGTGACACTTTTCATTTTTGACATTTAGCATTGTGACATTTGTCAGTTTTGACATTTGCCATCTTGAAATTTGTCATTTTTGACATTTAGCATTGTGAAATTTGTCATTTGACATCTTTGACATTTGCCATCTTGAAATTTGTCATTTTTGACATTTAGCATTGTGACATTTGTCATTTGACATCTTTGACATTTGCCATCTTGAAATTTGTTATTTTTGACATTTTTCATGGTGACACTTTTCATTTTTGAACTTTAGCATTGTGACATTTGTCAGTTTTGACATTTGCCATCTTGAAATTTGTCATTTTTGACATTTGCCATCTTGAAATTTGTCATTTTTGACATTTTTCATGGTGACACTTTTCATTTTTGACATTTAGCATTGTGACATTTGTCATTTGACATCTTTGACATTTGCCATCTTGAACTTTGTCATTTTTGACATTTTTCATGGTGACACTTTTCATTTTTGACATTTAGCATTGTGACATTTGTCATTTGACATCTTTGACATTTGCCATCTTGAAATTTGTCATTTTTGACATTTAGCATTGTGACATTTGTCATTTGACATCTTTGACATTTGCCATCTTGAAATTTGTCATTTTTGACATTTTTTATGGTGACACTTTTTATTTTTGACATTTAGCAGTGTGACATTTGACATCTTGGACATTTGCCATCTTGAAATTTGTCATTTTTGACATTTTTCATGGTGACACTTATCATTTTTGACATTTAGCATTGTGACATTTGTCAGTTTTGACATTTGCCAGCTTGAAATTTGTCATTTTTGACATTTTTCATGGTGACACTTTTTATTTTTGACATTTAGCATTGTGACATTTGTCATTTGACATCTTTGACATTTGCCATCTTGAAATTTGTCATTTTTGACATTTAGCATTGTGACATTTGTCATTTGACATCTTTGACATTTGCCATCTTGAAATTTGTCATTTTTGACATTTTTCATGGTGACACTTTTCATTTTTGACATTTACCATTGTGACCTTTGTCATTTGACATCTTTGACATTTGCCTTCTTGAAATTTGTCATTTTTGACATTTAGCATTGTGACATTTGTCATTTGACATCTTTGACATTTGCCATCTTGAAATTTGTCATTTTTGACATTTTTCATGGTGACACTTTTCATTTTTGACATTTAGCATTGTGACATTTGTCATTTGACATCTTGGACATTTGCCATCTTAAAATTTGTCATTTTTGAAATTTTTTATGGTGACACTTATCATTTTTGATATGTAGCATTGTGACATTTGTGAGTTTTGACATTTGCCATCTTGAAATTTGTCATTTTTGACATTTTTCATGGTGACACTTTACATTTTTGACATTTAGCATTGTGACATTTGTCATTTGACATCTTTGACATTTGCCATCTTGAAATTTGTCATTTGACATCTTTGACATTTGCCATCTTGAAATTTGTCATTTTTGACATTTAGCATTGTGACATTTGTCATTTGACATCTTTGACATTTGCCATCTTGAAATTTGTCATTTTTGACATTTTTCATGGTGACACTTTTCATTTTTGTCATTTAGCATTGTGACATTTGTCATTTGACATCTTTGACATTTGCCATCTTGAAATTTGTCATTTTTGACATTTAGCATTGTGACACTTTTCATTTTTGACATTTAGCATTGTGACATTTGTCATTTGACATCTTTGACATTTGCCATCTTGAAATTTGTCATTTTTGACATTTAGCATTGTGACATTTGTCATTTAACATCTTTGACATTTGCCATCTTGAAATTTGTCATTTTTGACATTTAGCATAGTGACATTTGTCATTTGACATCTTTGACATTTGCCATCTTGAAATTTGTCATTTTTGACATTTAGCATTGTGACATTTGTCATTTGACATCTTTGACATTTGCCATCTTGAAATTTGTCATTTTTGACATTTAGCATTGTGACATTTGTCATTTGACATCTTTAACATTTGCCATCTTGAAATTTGGTATTTTTGACATTTTTCATGGTGACACTTTTCATTTTTGACATTTAGCATTGTGACATTTGTCAGTTTTGACATTTGCCATCTTGAAATTTGTCATTTTTGACATTTAGCATTGTGACATTTGTCATTTGACATCTTTGACATTTGCCATCTTGAAATTTGTCATTTTTGACATTTAGCATTGTGACATTTGTCATTTGACATCTTTGACATTTGCCATCTTAAAATTTGTTATTTTTGACATTTTTCATGGTGACACTTTTCATTTTTGACATTTAGCATTGTGACATTTGTCAGTTTTGACATTTGCCATCTTGAAATTTGTCATTTTTGACATTTTTCATGGTGACACTTTTCATTTTTGACATTTAGCATTGTGACATTTGTCATTTGGCATCTTTGACATTTGCCATCTTGAAATTTGTCATTTTTGACATTTTTCATGGTGACACTTTTCATTTTTGACATTTAGCATTGTGACATTTGTCATTTGACATCTTTGACATTTGCCATCTTGAAATTTGTCATTTTTGACATTTTTCATGTTGACACTTTTCATTTTTGACATTTAGCATTGTGACATTTGTCATTTGACATCTATGACATTCGCCATCTTGAAATTTGTCATTTTTGACATTTAGCATTGTGACATTTGTCATTTGACATCTTGGACATTTGCCATCTTGAAATTTGTCATTTTTGACATTTTTCATGGTGACACTTATCATTTTTGACATTTAGCATTGTGACATTTGTCAGTTTTGACATTTGCCATCTTGAAATTTGTCATTTTTGACATTTTTTATGGTGACACTTTTCATTTCTGACATTTAGCATTGTGACATTTGTCATTTGACATCTTTGACATTTGCCATCTTGAAATTTGTCATTTTTGACATTTAGCATTGTGACATTTGTCATTTGACATCTTTGACATTTGCCAACTTGAAATTTGTCATTTTTGACATTTTTCATGGTGACACTTTTCATTTTTGACATTTAGCATTGTGACCTTTGTCATTTGACATCTTTGACATTTGCCATCTTGAAATTTGTCATTTTTGACATTTAGCATTGTGACATTTGTCATTTGACATCTTTGACATTTGCCATGTTGAAATTTGCCTTTTTTGACATTTAGCATTGTGACATTTGTCATTTGACATCTTTGACATTTGCCATCTTGAAATTTGTCATTTTTGACATTTTTCATGGTGACACTTTTCATTTTTGACATTTAGCATTGTGACATTTGTCATTTGACATCTTTGACATTTGCCATCTTGAAATTTGTCATTTTTGACATTTTTCATGGTGACACTTTTCATTGTTGAAATTTAGCATTGTGACATTTGTCATTTGACATCTTTGACATTTGCCATCTTGAAATTTGTCATTTTTGACATTTAGCATTGTGACATTTGTCATTTGACATCTTTGACATTTGCCATCTTGAAATTTGTCATTTTTGACATTTAGCATTGTGACATTTGTCATTTGACATCTTTGACATTTGCCATCTTGAAATTTGTCATTTTTGACATTTTTCATGGTGACACTTTTCATTTTTGACATTTAGCATTGTGACATTTGTCATTTGACATCTTTGACATTTGCCATCTTGAAATTTGTCATTTTTGACATTTTTCATGGTGACACTTTTCATTTTTGACATTTAGCATTGTGACATTTGTCATTTGACATCTTTGACATTTGCCATCTTGAAATTTGTCATTTTTGACATTTAGCATTGTGACATTTGTCATTTGACATCTTTGACATTTGCCATCTTGAAATTTGTCATTTTTGACATTTAGCATTGTGACATTTGTCATTTGACATCTTTGACATTTGCCATCTTGAAATTTGTCATTTTTGACATTTTTCATGGTGACACTTTTCATTTTTGACAATTAGCATTGTGACATTTGTCATTTGACATCTTTGACATTTGCCATCTTAAAATTTGTCATTTTTGACATTTAGCATTGTGACATTTGTCATTTGACATCTTTGACATTTGCCATCTTGAAATTTGTTATTTTTGACATTTTTCATGGTGACACTTTTCATTTTTGACATTCAGCATTGTGACATTTGTCAGTTTTGACATTTGCCATCTTGGAATTTGTCATTTTTGACATTTAGCATTGTGACATTTGTCATTTGACATCTTTGACATTTGCCATCTTGAAATTTGTCATTTTTGACATTTAGCATTGTGACATTTGTCATTTGACATCTTTGACATTTGCCATCTTGAAATTTGTTATTTTTGACATTTTTCATGGTGACACTTTTCATTTTTGACATTTAGCATTGTGACATTTGTCAGTTTTGACATTTGCCATCTTGAAATTTGTCATTTTTGACATTTTTCATTGTGACACTTTTCATTTTTGACATTTAGCATTGTGACATTTGTCATTTGACATCTTTGACATTTGCCATCTTGAAATTTGTCATTTTTGACATTTTTCATGGTGACACTTTTTATTTTTGACATTTAGCATTGTGACATTTGTCATTTGACATCTTTGACATTTGCCATCTTGATATTTGTAATTTTTGACATTTTTCATGGTGACACTTTTCATTTTTGACATTTAGCATTGTGACATTTGTCATTTGACATCTTTAACATTTGCCATCTTAAAATTTGTCATTTTTGACATTTAGCATTGTGACATTTGTCATTTGACATCTTTGACATTTGCCATCTTGAAATTTGTCATTTTTGACATTTTTCATGGTGACACTTTCCATTTTTGACATTTAGCATTGTGACATTTGTCATTTGACATCTTGGACATTTGCCATCTTGAAATTTGTCATTTTTGACATTTTTCATGGTAACACTTATCATTTTTGACATTTAGCATTGTGACATTTGTCAGTTTTGACGTTTGCCATCTTGAAATTTGTCATTTTTGACATTTTTCATGGTGACACTTTTCATTTTTGACATTTAGCATTGTGACATTTGTCATTTGACATCTTTGACATTTGCCATCTTGAAATTTGTCATTTTTGACATTTAGCATTGTGACATTTGTCATTTGACATCTTTGACATTTGCCATCTTGAAATTTGTCATTTTTGACATTTTTCATGGTGACACTTTTCATTTTTGACATTTAGCATTGTGACCTTTGTCATTTGACATCTTTGACATTTGCCATCTTGAAATTTGTCATTTTTGACATTTAGCTTTGTGACGTTTGTCATTTGACATCTTTGACATTTGCCATCTTGTAATTTGTCATTTTTGACATTTAGCATTGTGACATTTGTCATTTGACATCTTTGACATTTGCCATCTTGAAATTTGTCATTTTTGACATTTTTCATGGTGACACTTTTCATTTTTGACATTTAGCATTGTGACATTTGTCATTTGAGATCTTTGACATTTGCCATCTTGAAATTTGTCATTTTTTACATTTAGCATTGTGATATTTGTCATTTGACATCTTTTACATTTGCCATCTTGAAATTTGTTATTTTTGAAATTTTCATGGTGACACTTTTTATTTTTGACATTTAGCATTGTGACATTTGTCAGTTTTGACATTTGCCATCTTGAAATTTGTCATTTTTGACATTTAGCATTGTGACATTTGTCATTTGACATCTTTGACATTTGCCATCTTGAAATTTGTCATTTTTGACATTTATCATTGTGACATTTGTCATTTGACATCTTTGACATTTGCCATCTTGAAATTTGTTATTTTTGACATTTTTCATGGTGACACTTTTCATTTTTGACATT
The DNA here is from genome assembly GCA_964028335.1 of Altica lythri. NCBI lineage: Eukaryota > Metazoa > Arthropoda > Insecta > Coleoptera > Chrysomelidae > Altica > Altica lythri. Next base: position 39,910,642 of record OZ034800.1, on the reverse strand, counting down.
TAGCATTGTGACATTTGTCAGTTTTAACATTTGCCATCTTGAAATTTGTCATTTTTGACATTTTTCATGGTGACACTTTTCATTTTTGACATTTAGCATTGTGACATTTGTCAGTTTTGATATTTGCCATCTTGAAATTTGTCATTTTTGACATTTAGCATTGTGACATTTGTCATTTGACATCTTTGACATTTGCCATCTTGAAATTTGTCATTTTTGACATTTAGCATTGTGACATTTGTCATTTGACATCTTTGACATTTGCCATCTTGAAATTTGTCATTTTTGACATTTTTCATGGTGACACTTTTCATTTTTGACATTTAGCATTGTGACATTTGTCATTTGACATCTTTGACATTTGCCATCTTGAAATTTGTCATTTTTGACATTTAGCATTGTGACATTTGTCATTTGACATCTTTGACATTTGTCATGTTGAAATTTGTCATTTTTGACATTTAGCATTGTGACATTTGTCATTTGACATCTTTGACATTTGCCATCTTGAAATTTGTCATTTTTGACATTTTTCATGGTGACACTTTTCATTTTTGACATTTAGCATTGTGACATTTGTCATTTGACATCTTTGACATTTGCCATCTTGAAATTTGTCATTTTTGACATTTTTCATGGTGACACTTTTCATTTTTGACATTTAGCATTGTGACATTTGTCATTTTACATCTTTGACATTTGCCATCTTGAAATTTGTCATTTTTGACATTTAGCATTGTGACATTTGTCATTTGACATCTTTGACATTTGCCATCTTGAAATTTGTCATTTTTGACATTTTTCATGGTGACACTTTCCATTTTTGACATTTAGCATTGTGACATTTGTCATTTGACATCTTTGACATTTGCCATCTTGATATTTGTAATATTTGACATTTTTCATGGTGACACTTTTCATTTTTGACATTTAGCATTGTGACATTTGTCATTTGACATCTTTGACATTTGCCATCTTGAAATTTGTCATTTTTGACATTTAGCATTGTGACATTTGTCATTTGACATCTTTGACATTTGCCATCTTAAAATTTGTCATTTTTGACATTTTTCATGGTGACACTTTCCATTTTTGACATTTAGCATTGTGACATTTGTCATTTGACTTCTTGGATATTTGCCATCTTGAAATTTGTCATTTTTGACATTTTTCATGGTAACACTTATCATTTTTGACATTTAGCATTGTGACATTTGTCAGTTTTGACATTTGCCATCTTGAAATTTGTTATTTTTGACATTTTTCATGGTGACACTTTTCATTTTTGACATTTAGCATTGTGACATTTGTCATTTGACATCTTTGACATTTGCCATCTTGAAATTTGTCATTTTTGACATTTAGCATTGTGACATTTGTCATTTGACATCTTTGACATTTGTCATGTTGAAATTTGTCATTTTTGACATTTAGCATTGTGACATTTGTCATTTGACATCTTTGACATTTGCCATCTTGAAATTTGTCATTTTTGACATTTTTCATGGTGACACTTTTCATTTTTGACATTTAGCATTGTGACATTTGTCATTTGACATCTTTGACATTTGCCATCTTGGAATTTGTCATTTTTGACATTTTTCATGGTGACACTTTTCATTTTTGACATTTAGCATTGTGACATTTGTCATTTGACATCTTTGACATTTGCCATCTTGAAATTTGTCATTTTTGACATTTTTCATGGTGACACTTTTTATTTTTGACATTTAGCATTGTGACATTTGTCATTTGACATCTTTGACATTTGCCATCTTAATATTTGTAATTTTTGACATTTTTCATGGTGACACTTTTCATTTTAGACATTTAGCATTGTGACATTTGTCATTTGACATCTTGGACATTTGCCATCTTGAAATTTGTCATTTTTGACATTTTTCATGGTAACACTTATCATTTTTGACATTTAGCATTGTGACATTTGTCAGTTTTGACATTTGCCATCTTGAAATTTGTCATTTTTGACATTTTTCATGGTGACACTTTTCATTTTTGACATTTAGCATTGTGACATTTGTCATTTGACATCTTTGACATTTGCCATCTTGAAATTTGTCATTTTTGACATTTAGCATTGTGACATTTGTCATTTGACATCTTTGACATTTGCCATCTTGAAATTTGTCATTTTTGACATTTTTCATGGTGACACTTTTCATTTTTGACATTTAGCATTGTGACCTTTGTCATTTGACATCTTTGACATTTGCCATCTTGAAATTTGTCATTTTTGACATTTAGCATTGTGACGTTTGTCATTTGACATCTTTGACATTTGCCATCTTGTAATTTGTCATTTTTGACATTTAGCATTGTGACATTTGTCATTTGACATCTTTGACATTTGCCATCTTGAAATTTGTCATTTTTGACATTTTTCATGGTGACACTTTTCATTTTTGACATTTAGCATTGTGACATTTGTCATTTGACATCTTTGACATTTGCCATCTTGAAATTTGTCATTTTTGACATTTAGCATTGTGATATTTGTCATTTGACATCTTTGACATTTGCCATCTTGAAATTTGTTATTTTTGACATTTTTCATGGTGACACTTTTTATTTGTGACATTTAGCATTGTGACATTTGTCAGTTTTGACATTTGCCATCTTGAAATTTGTTATTTTTGACATTTAGCATTGTGACATTTGTCATTTGACATCTTTGACATTTGCCATCTTGAAATTTGTCATTTTTGACATTTATCATTGTGACATTTGTCATTTGACATCTTTGACATTTGCCATCTTGAAATTTGTTATTTTTGACATTTTTCATGGTGACACTTTTCATTTTTGACATTTAGCATTGTGACATTTGTCAGTTTTGACATTTGCCATCTTAAAATTTGTCATTTTTGACATTTTTCATGGTGACACTTTTCATTTTTGACATTTAGCATTGTGACATTTGTCAGTTTTGACATTTGCCATCTTGAAATTTGTCATTTTTGACATTTAGCATTGTGACATTTGTCATTTGACATCTTTGACATTTGCCATCTTGAAATTTGTCATTTTTGACATTTAGCATTGTGACATTTGTCATTTGACATCTTTGACATTTGCCATCTTGAAATTTGTCATTTTTGACATTTTTCATGGTGACACTTTTCATTTTTGACATTTAGCATTGTGACATTTGTCATTTGACATCTTTGACATTTGCCATCTTGAAATTTGTCATTTTTGACATTTAGCATTGTGACATTTGTCATTTGACATCTTTGACATTTGTCATGTTGAAATTTGTCATTTTTGACATTTAGCATTGTGACATTTGTCATTTGACATCTTTGACATTTGCCATCTTGAAATTTGTCATTTTTGACATTTTTCATGGTGACACTTTTCATTTTTGACATTTAGCATTGTGACATTTGTCATTTGACATCTTTGACATTTGCCATCTTGATATTTGTCATTTTTGACATTTTTCATGGTGACACTTTTCATTTTTGACATTTAGCATTGTGACATTTGTCATTTGACATCTTTGACATTTGCCATCTTGAAATTTGTCATTTTTGACATTTAGCATTGTGACATTTGTCATTTGACATCTTGGACATTTGCCATCTTGAAATTTGTCATTTTTGACATTTTTCATGGTGACACTTATCATTTTTGACATTTAGCATTGTGACATTTGTCAGTTTTGACATTTGCCATCTTGAAATTTGTGATTTTTGACATTTTTCATGGTGACACTTTTCATTTTTGACATTTAGCATTGTGACATTTGTCATTTGACATCTTTGATATTTGCCATCTTGGAATTTGTCATTTTTGACATTTAGCATTGTGACATTTGTCATTTGACATCTTTGACATTTGCCATCTTGAAATTTGTCATTTTTGACATTTTTCATGGTGACACTTTTAATTTTTGACATTTAGCATTGTGACCTTTGTCTTTTGACATCTTTGACATTTGCCATCTTGAAATTTGTCATTTTTGACATTTAGCATTGTGACATTTGTCATTTGACATCTTTGACATTTGCCATCTTGAAATTTGTCATTTTTGACATTTAGCATTGTGACATTTGTCATTTGACATCTTTGACATTTGCCATCTTGAAATTTGTCATTTTTGACATTTTTCATGGTGACACTTTTCATTTTTGACATTTAGCATTGTGACATTTGTCATTTGACATCTTTGACATTTGCCATCTTAAAATTTGTCATTTTTGACATTTTTCATGGTGACACTTTTCATTGTTGACATTTAGCATTGTGACATTTGTCATTTGACATCTTTGACATTTGCCATCTTGAAATTTGTCATTTTTGACATTTAGCATTGTGACATTTGTCATTTGACTTCTTGGATATTTGCCATCTTGAAATTTGTCATTTTTGACATTTTTCATGGTAACACTTATCATTTTTGACATTTAGCATTGTGACATTTGTCAGTTTTGACATTTGCCATCTTGAAATTTGTTATTTTTGACATTTTTCATGGTGACACTTTTCATTTTTGACATTTAGCATTGTGACATTTGTCATTTGACATCTTTGACATTTGCCATCTTGAAATTTGTCATTTTTGACATTTAGCATTGTGACATTTGTCATTTGACATCTTTGACATTTGTCATGTTGAAATTTGTCATTTTTGACATTTAGCATTGTGACATTTGTCATTTGACATCTTTGACATTTGCCATCTTGAAATTTGTCATTTTTGACATTTTTCATGGTGACACTTTTCATTTTTGACATTTAGCATTGTGACATTTGTCATTTGACATCTTTGACATTTGCCATCTTGGAATTTGTCATTTTTGACATTTTTCATGGTGACACTTTTCATTTTTGACATTTAGCATTGTGACATTTGTCATTTGACATCTTTGACATTTGCCATCTTGAAATTTGTCATTTTTGACATTTTTCATGGTGACACTTTTTATTTTTGACATTTAGCATTGTGACATTTGTCATTTGACATCTTTGACATTTGCCATCTTAATATTTGTAATTTTTGACATTTTTCATGGTGACACTTTTCATTTTAGACATTTAGCATTGTGACATTTGTCATTTGACATCTTGGACATTTGCCATCTTGAAATTTGTCATTTTTGACATTTTTCATGGTAACACTTATCATTTTTGACATTTAGCATTGTGACATTTGTCAGTTTTGACATTTGCCATCTTGAAATTTGTCATTTTTGACATTTTTCATGGTGACACTTTTCATTTTTGACATTTAGCATTGTGACATTTGTCATTTGACATCTTTGACATTTGCCATCTTGAAATTTGTCATTTTTGACATTTAGCATTGTGACATTTGTCATTTGACATCTTTGACATTTGCCATCTTGAAATTTGTCATTTTTGACATTTTTCATGGTGACACTTTTCATTTTTGACATTTAGCATTGTGACCTTTGTCATTTGACATCTTTGACATTTGCCATCTTGAAATTTGTCATTTTTGACATTTAGCATTGTGACGTTTGTCATTTGACATCTTTGACATTTGCCATCTTGTAATTTGTCATTTTTGACATTTAGCATTGTGACATTTGTCATTTGACATCTTTGACATTTGCCATCTTGAAATTTGTCATTTTTGACATTTTTCATGGTGACACTTTTCATTTTTGACATTTAGCATTGTGACATTTGTCATTTGACATCTTTGACATTTGCCATCTTGAAATTTGTCATTTTTGACATTTAGCATTGTGATATTTGTCATTTGACATCTTTGACATTTGCCATCTTGAAATTTGTTATTTTTGACATTTTTCATGGTGACACTTTTTATTTGTGACATTTAGCATTGTGACATTTGTCAGTTTTGACATTTGCCATCTTGAAATTTGTTATTTTTGACATTTAGCATTGTGACATTTGTCATTTGACATCTTTGACATTTGCCATCTTGAAATTTGTCATTTTTGACATTTATCATTGTGACATTTGTCATTTGACATCTTTGACATTTGCCATCTTGAAATTTGTTATTTTTGACATTTTTCATGGTGACACTTTTCATTTTTGACATTTAGCATTGTGACATTTGTCAGTTTTGACATTTGCCATCTTAAAATTTGTCATTTTTGACATTTTTCATGGTGACACTTTTCATTTTTGACATTTAGCATTGTGACATTTGTCAGTTTTGACATTTGCCATCTTGAAATTTGTCATTTTTGACATTTAGCATTGTGACATTTGTCATTTGACATCTTTGACATTTGCCATCTTGAAATTTGTCATTTTTGACATTTAGCATTGTGACATTTGTCATTTGACATCTTTGACATTTGCCATCTTGAAATTTGTCATTTTTGACATTTTTCATGGTGACACTTTTCATTTTTGACATTTAGCATTGTGACATTTGTCATTTGACATCTTTGACATTTGCCATCTTGAAATTTGTCATTTTTGACATTTAGCATTGTGACATTTGTCATTTGACATCTTTGACATTTGTCATGTTGAAATTTGTCATTTTTGACATTTAGCATTGTGACATTTGTCATTTGACATCTTTGACATTTGCCATCTTGAAATTTGTCATTTTTGACATTTTTCATGGTGACACTTTTCATTTTTGACATTTAGCATTGTGACATTTGTCATTTGACATCTTTGACATTTGCCATCTTGAAATTTGTCATTTTTGACATTTTTCATGGTGACACTTTTCATTTTTGACATTTAGCATTGTGACATTTGTCATTTGACATCTTTGACATTTGCCATCTTGAAATTTGTCATTTTTGACATTTAGCATTGTGACATTTGTCATTTGACATCTTGGACATTTGCCATCTTGAAATTTGTCATTTTTGACATTTTTCATGGTGACACTTATCATTTTTGACATTTAGCATTGTGACATTTGTCAGTTTTGACATTTGCCATCTTGAAATTTGTGATTTTTGACATTTTTCATGGTGACACTTTTCATTTTTGACATTTAGCATTGTGACATTTGTCATTTGACATCTTTGATATTTGCCATCTTGGAATTTGTCATTTTTGACATTTAGCATTGTGACATTTGTCATTTGACATCTTTGACATTTGCCATCTTGAAATTTGTCATTTTTGACATTTTTCATGGTGACACTTTTAATTTTTGACATTTAGCATTGTGACCTTTGTCTTTTGACATCTTTGACATTTGCCATCTTGAAATTTGTCATTTTTGACATTTAGCATTGTGACATTTGTCATTTGACATCTTTGACATTTGCCATCTTGAAATTTGTCATTTTTGACATTTAGCATTGTGACATTTGTCATTTGACATCTTTGACATTTGCCATCTTGAAATTTGTCATTTTTGACATTTTTCATGGTGACACTTTTCATTTTTGACATTTAGCATTGTGACATTTGTCATTTGACATCTTTGACATTTGCCATCTTAAAATTTGTCATTTTTGACATTTTTCATGGTGACACTTTTCATTGTTGACATTTAGCATTGTGACATTTGTCATTTGACATCTTTGACATTTGCCATCTTGAAATTTGTCATTTTTGACATTTAGCATTGTGACATTTGTCATTTGACATCTTTGACATTTACCATCTTGAAATTTGTCATTTTTGACATTTAGCATTGTGACATTTGTCATTTGACATCTTTGACATTTGCCATCTTGAAATTTGTCATTTTTGACATTTAGCATTGTGACATTTGTCATTTGCCATCTTGAAATTTGTCATTTTTGACATTTTTCATGGTGACACTTTTCATTTTTGACATTTAGCATTGTGACATTTGTCAGTTTTGACATTTGCCATCTTGAAATTTGTCATTTTTGACATTTTTCATGGTGACACTTTTCATTTTTGACATTTAGCATTGTGACATTTGTCACTTGACATCTTTGACATTTGCCATCTTGAAATTTGTCATTTTTGACATTTAGCATTGTGACATTTGTCATTTGACATCTTTGACATTTGCCATCTTGAAATTTGTCATTTTTGACATTTTTCATGGTGACAATTTCATTTTTGACATTTAGCATTGTGACCTTTGTCATTTGACATCTTTGACATTTGTCATCTTGAAATTTGTAATTTTTGACATTTAGCATTGTGACATTTGTCATTTGACATCTTTGACATTTGCCATCTTGAAATTTGTCATTTTTGACATTTTTCATGGTGACACTTTTCATTTTTGACATTTAGCATTGTGACATTTGTCATTTGACATCTTTGACATTTGCCATCTTGAAATTTGTCATTTTTGACATTTAGCATTGTGACATTTGTCATTTGACATCTTTGACATTTGCCATCTTGAAATTTGTCATTTTTGACATTTTTCATGGTGACACTTTTCATTTTTGACAATTAGCATTGTGACATTTGTCATTTGACATCTTTGACATTTGCCATCTTAAAATTTGTCATTTTTGACATTTAGCATTGTGACATTTGTCATTTGACATCTTTGACATTTGCCATCTTGAAATTTGTTATTTTTGACATTTTTCATGGTGACACTTTTCATTTTTGACATTCAGCATTGTGACATTTGTCAGTTTTGACATTTGCCATCTTGGAATTTGTCATTTTTGACATTTAGCATTGTGACATTTGTCATTTGACATCTTTGACATTTGCCATCTTGAAATTTGTCATTTTTGACATTTAGCATTGTGACATTTGTCATTTGACATCTTTGACATTTGCCATCTTGAAATTTGTTATTTTTGACATTTTTCATGGTGACACTTTTCATTTTTGACATTTAGCATTGTGACATTTGTTAGTTTTGACATTTGCCATCTTGAAATTTGTCATTTTTGACATTTTTCATTGTGACACTTTTCATTTTTGACATTTAGCATTGTGACATTTGTCATTTGACATCTTTGACATTTGCCATCTTGAAATTTGTCATTTTTGACATTTTTCATGGTGACACTTTTTATTTTTGACATTTAGCATTGTGACATTTGTCATTTGACATCTTTGACATTTGCCATCTTGATATTTGTAATTTTTGACATTTTTCATGGTGACACTTTTCATTTTTGACATTTAGCATTGTGACATTTGTCATTTGACATCTTTAACATTTGCCATCTTAAAATTTGTCATTTTTGACATTTAGCATTGTGAAATTTGTCATTTGACATCTTTGACATTTGTCATCTTGAAATTTGTCATTTTTGACATTTTTCATGGTGACACTTTCCATTTTTGACATTTAGCATTGTGACATTTGTCATTTGACATCTTGGACATTTGCCATCTTGAAATTTGTCATTTTTGACATTTTTCATGGTAACACTTATCATTTTTGACATTTAGCATTGTGACATTTGTCAGTTTTGACGTTTGCCATCTTGAAATTTGTCATTTTTGACATTTTTCATGGTGACACTTTTCATTTTTGACATTTAGCATTGTGACATTTGTCATTTGACATCTTTGACATTTGCCATCTTGAAATTTGTCATTTTTAACATTTAGCATTGTGACATTTGTCATTTGACATCTTTGACATTTGCCATCTTGAAATTTGTCATTTTTGACATTTTTCATGGTGACACTTTTCATTTTTGACATTTAGCATTGTGACCTTTGTCATTTGACATCTTTGACATTTGCCATCTTGAAATTTGTCATTTTTGACATTTAGCTTTGTGACGTTTGTCATTTGACATCTTTGACATTTGCCATCTTGTAATTTGTCATTTTTGACATTTAGCATTGTGACATTTGTCATTTGACATCTTTGACATTTGCAATCTTGAAATTTGTAATTTTTGACATTTTTCATGGTGACACTTTTCATTTTTGACATTTAGCATTGTGACATTTGTCATTTGACATCTTTGACATTTGCCATCTTGAAATTTGTCATTTTTGACATTTAGCATTGTGATATTTGTCATTTGACATCTTTGACATTTGCCATCTTGAAATTTGTTATTTTTGACATTTTTCATGGTGACACTTTTTATTTTTGACATTTAGCATTGTGACATTTGTCAGTTTTGACATTTGCCATCTTGAAATTTGTCATTTTTGACATTTAGCATTGTGACATTTGTCATTTGACATCTTTGACATTTGCCATCTTGAAATTTGTCATTTTTGACATTTATCATTGTAACATTTGTCATTTGACATCTTTGACATTTGCCATCTTGAAATTTGTTATTTTTGACATTTTTCATGGTGACACTTTTCATTTTTGACATTTAGCATTGTGACATTTGTCAGTTTTGACATTTGCCATCTTGAAATTTGTCATTTTTGACATTTTTCATGGTGACACTTTTCATTTTTGACATTTAGCATTGTGACATTTGTCAGTTTTGACATTTGCCATCTTGAAATTTGTCATTTTTGACATTTAGCATTGTGACATTTGTCATTTGACATCTTTGACATTTGCCATCTTGAAATTTGTCATTTGACATCTTTGACATTTGCCATCTTGAAATTTGTCATTTTTGACATTTAGCATTGTGACATTTGTCATTTGACATCTTTGACATTTGCCATCTTGAAATTTGTCATTTTTGACATTTTTCATGGTGACACTTTTCATTTTTGACATTTAGCATTGTGACATTTGTCATTTGACATCTTTGACATTTGCCATCTTGAAATTTGTCATTTTTGACATTTAGCATTGTGACATTTGTCATTTGACATCTTTGACATTTGTCATGTTAAAATTTGTCATTTTTGACATTTAGCATTGTGACATTTGTCATTTGACATCTTTGACATTTGCCATCTTGAAATTTGTCATTTTTGACATTTTTCATGGTGACACTTTTCATTTTTGACATTTAGCATTGTGACATTTGTCATTTGACATCTTTGACATTTGCCATCTTGAAATTTGTCATTTTTGACATTTTTCATGGTGACACTTTTCATTTTTGACATTTAGCATTGTGACATTTGTCATTTTACATCTTTGACATTTGCCATCTTGAAATTTGTCATTTTTGACATTTAGCATTGTGACATTTGTCATTTGACATCTTTGACATTTGCCATCTTGAAATTTGTCATTTTTGACATTTTTCATGGTGGCACTTTCCATTTTTGACATTTAGCATTGTGACATTTGTCATTTGACATCTTTGACATTTGCCATCTTGATATTTGTAATTTTTGACATTTTTCATGGTGACACTTTTCATTTTTGACATTTAGCATTGTGACATTTGTCATTTGACATCTTTGACATTTGCCATCTTGAAATTTGTCATTTTTGACATTTAGCATTGTGACATTTGTCATTTGACATCTTTGACATTTGCCATCTTAAAATTTGTCATTTTTGACATTTTTCATGGTGACACTTTCCATTTTTGACATTAAGCATTGTGACATTTGTCATTTGACATCTTGGATATTTGCCATCTTGAAATTTGTCATTTTTGACATTTTCATGGTAACACTTATCATTTTTGACATTTAGCATTGTGACATTTGTCAGTTTTGACATTTGCCATCTTGAAATTTGTTATTTTTGACATTTTTCATGGTGACATTTTTCATTTTTGACATTTAGCATTGTGACATTTGTCATTTGACATCTTTGACATTTGCCATCTTGAAATTTGTCATTTTTGACATTTAGCATTGTGACATTTGTCATTTGACATCTTTGACATTTGTCATGTTGAAATTTGTCATTTTTGACATTTAGCATTGTGACATTTGTCATTTGACATCTTTGACATTTGCCATCTTGAAATTTGTCATTTTTGACATTTTTCATGGTGACACTTTTCATTTTTGACATTTAGCATTGTGACATTTGTCATTTGACATCTTTGACATTTGCCATCTTGGAATTTGTCATTTTGACATTTTTCATGGTGACACTTTTCATTTTTGACATTTAGCATTGTGACATTTGTCATTTGACATCTTTGACATTTGCCATCTTGAAATTTGTCATTTTTGACATTTAGCATTGTGACATTTGTCATTTGACATCTTTGACATTTGCCATCTTGAAATTTGTCATTTTTGACATTTTTCATGGTGACACTTTTTATTTTTGACATTTAGCATTGTGACATTTGTCATTTGACATCTTTGACATTTGCCATCTTGATATTTGTAATTTTTGACATTTTTCATGGTGACACTTTTCATTTTAGACATTTAGCATTGTGACATTTGTCATTTGACATCTTTGACATTTGCCATCTTGAAATTTGTCATTTTTGACATTTAGCATTGTGACATTTGTCATTTGACATCTTTGACATTTGCCATCTTGAAATTTGTCATTTTTGACATTTTTCATGGTGACACTTTCCATTTTTGACATTTAGCATTGTGACATTTGTCATTTGACATCTTGGACATTTGCCATCTTGAAATTTGTCATTTTTGACATTTTTCATGGTAACACTTATCATTTTTGACATTTAGCATTGTGACATTTGTCAGTTTTGACATTTGCCATCTTGAAATTTGTCATTTTTGACATTTTTCTTGGTGACACTTTTCATTTTTGACATTTAGCATTGTGACATTTGTCATTTGACATCTTTGACATTTGCCATCTTGAAATTTGTCATTTTTGACATTTAGCATTGTGACATTTGTCATTTGACATCTTTGACATTTGCCATCTTGAAATTTGTCATTTTTGACATTTTTCATGGTGACACTTTTCATTTTTGACATTTAGCATTGTGACCTTTGTCATTTGACATCTTTGACATTTGCCATCTTGAAATTTGTCATTTTTGACATTTAGCATTGTGACGTTTGTCATTTGACATCTTTGACATTTGCCATCTTGTAATTTGTCATTTTTGACATTTAGCATTGTGACATTTGTCATTTGACATCTTTGACATTTGCCATCTTGAAATTTGTCATTTTTGACATTTTTCATGGTGACACTTTTCATTTTTGACATTTAGCATTGTGACATTTGTCATTTGACATCTTTGACATTTGCCATCTTGAAATTTGTCATTTTTGACATTTAGCATTGTGATATTTGTCATTTGACATCTTTGACATTTGCCATCTTGAAATTTGTTATTTTTGACATTTTTCATGGTGACACTTTTTATTTGTGACATTTAGCATTGTGACATTTGTCAGTTTTGACATTTGCCATCTTGAAATTTGTTATTTTTGACATTTAGCATTGTGACATTTGTCATTTGACATCTTTGACATTTGCCATCTTGAAATTTGTCATTTTTGACATTTATCATTGTGACATTTGTCATTTGACATCTTTGACATTTGCCATCTTGAAATTTGTTATTTTTGACATTTTTCATGGTGACACTTTTCATTTTTGACATTTAGCATTGTGACATTTGTCAGTTTTGACATTTGCCATCTTGAAATTTGTCATTTTTGACATTTTTCATGGTGACACTTTTCATTTTTGACATTTAGCATTGTGACATTTGTCAGTTTTGACATTTGTCATCTTGAAATTTGTCATTTTTGACATTTAGCATTGTGACATTTGTCATTTGACATCTTTGACATTTGCCATCTTGAAATTTGTCATTTTTGACATTTAGCATTGTGACATTTGTCATTTGACATCTTTGACATTTGCCATCTTGAAATTTGTCATTTTTGACATTTTTCATGGTGACACTTTTCATTTTTGACATTTAGCATTGTGACATTTGTCATTTGACATCTTTGACATTTGCCATCTTGAAATTTGTCATTTTTGACATTTTTCATGTTGACACTTTTCATTTTTGACATTTAGCATTGTGACATTTGTCATTTGACATCTTTGACATTTGCCATCTTGAAATTTGTCATTTTTGACATTTTTCATGGTGACACTTTTCATTTTTGACATTTAGCATTGTGACATTTGTCATTTGACATCTTTGACATTTGCCATCTTGAAATTTGTCATTTTTGACATTTAGCATTGTGACATTTGTCATTTGACATCTTGGACATTTGCCATCTTGAAATTTGTCATTTTTGACATTTTTCATGGTGACACTTATCATTTTTGACATTTAGCATTGTGACATTTGTCAGTTTTGACATTTGCCATCTTGAAATTTGTGATTTTTGACATTTTTCATGGTGACACTTTTCATTTTTGACATTTAGCATTGTGACATTTGTCATTTGACATCTTTGACATTTGCCATCTTGGAATTTGTCATTTTTGACATTTAGCATTGTGACATTTGTCATTTGACATCTTTGACATTTGCCATCTTGAAATTTGTCATTTTTGACATTTTTCATGGTGACACTTTTCATTTTTGACATTTAGCATTGTGACCTTTGTCTTTTGACATCTTTGACATTTGCCATCTTGAAATTTGTCATTTTTGACATTTAGCATTGTGACATTTGTCATTTGACATCTTTGACATTTGCCATCTTGAAATTTGTCATTTTTGACATTTAGCATTGTGACATTTGTCATTTGACATCTTTGACATTTGCCATCTTGAAATTTGTCATTTTTGACATTTTTCATGGTGACACTTTTCATTTTTGACATTTAGCATTGTGACATTTGTCATTTGACATCTTTGACATTTGCCATCTTAAAATTTGTCATTTTTGACATTTTTCATGGTGACACTTTTCATTGTTGACATTTAGCATTGTGACATTTGTCATTTGACATCTTTGACATTTGCCATCTTGAAATTTGTCATTTTTGACATTTAGCATTGTGACATTTGTCATTTGACATCTTTGACATTTACCATCTTGAAATTTGTCATTTTTGACATTTATTATTAATTCCTTTATTTAGCTAATGCTAATATTACAATAAATACAGACTTTAGTTTCATCAGTAAAATATAAAATACAATAAGTTAAAATAATTTTTTTTTTTTTTTTTTTTTTTTTTTTTAAAGAAACATCCACATAAAATTAAAACCAGTTCTAAAGGCTGCTATTGTTTCTGGAGAAGTACTGTTCAGTTAAATAAGATGTGACACGGGTCTTGAAGGTAGTTACAGAATTTATAGTTTTAATTTCCTCTGGAAGTGCATTGTAATGATCTAGACCTTTAAAAAACAGTGAGTTCTGTGTTGCAGTTTTAACAACATTATCAATATAGAAGTTATTTCTATTTCGTGTTTGATAATTGTGCACATTATATTGATATTCAAGCTTTTCCTGTAGGTAAGTCGGAAGTAATCCATGTTTGATTTTATGAATAAAAATTAGTACATTCCTTAGTAAGAAATTTCTGATTGGCATCCACTTCAAAGTTTCAAGCATTACATTAATGGAAGTATATTTTGAACAAGATAATATTATTCGCATTGCTCTATTTTGTAATTTTTGAAGTCTGTTCAACTCATTTTGATTTAGTAAAAAAAGTATTGTAGAACAGTAATTGAAGTGGGGTAGAATAATGGTATTATATATAATACATTTAGTCCATTGTGAAAGACCATACGAACTTCTAAATAGGAAATTTAATTTAAATGAAATATTCTTGATAACTGCGTGTGCATGGTCTGTGAATTTCATCCGTTTGTCAATCATTACCCCTAAATACTTGAATTTTTCTACCAATTGTATAGAATTACCTCCAATTGTGATGTTATATTGTTTATCGACAAATTGTTTATAGCCATAGTTATTAGTTATCAACATGTATTTAGTTTTATTTGTATTGATTTTTAATAAATTATTGCAACACCATTTGTTAATATTTTCTAGTGTTTCATTAATAACTCTAACTAACTCATCTAAATTATATGATGAAAAGTATATAAGGGCATCATCGGCAAACAGATGAATGACACATTGGCCCTTAAAATCAACAATATCATTGATGTAAATTAAGAAAAACAGGGGACCTAATATACTGCCTTGAGGGACACCTCTGCTATAGTTTATTTCTTCTGATAAAATGTTGTTTACTTTTAACTTTTGTTTTCTGTTTTTTAGGTAATTTATACACCATTCTAAAGCTTCTCCTGCTATACCCACACTTTTAAGTTTTTTAACTAAACGGTTTTGATCAACAGTTTCAAATGCTCTTTGCAGATCTATAAAAACTGCCAATGTCGGACAATTTTTATCAAATTTGTATTTCCAATCATATAGAACACATTGTATAGCTGATTCACAGCTATGCCTACTCCTAAAACCCGATTGCATTTTAATAATAAGTTTATTTTGTTCTAAAAAATTAATAATCTGCTCAGCAACAACTTTCTCAATAATTTTTTCAATACAACTTAACATACTGATTGGCCTTAAATCTGAGGCTTTATTCGAGTTTTTTATTTTAGGAATGGGCACCACTGTAGCAACCTTTAAGGCATCAGGTATTTTTGATGTTTCTAAAGAGGAATTTACCAAATTTACGAGTGGTTCTGAGAGGTTGGAGATGCAATTTTTTAAAATATTAATGTTAATATCATCTGTGCTACTTTTATTTTTCATTGAAAAGAGAATTTCTTTTAAAGATTCCACCGTACTTAATTGGAATTTTTCAAGAACTTGTCCGTTATGTTTATCTAAAATTTCATAATCGGGTATTGTGCAATCAATCATATTAGCAATTGATTGAACACTGTCTATGTAATATTTATTTAAAGCATTGGGTATTTCAAAAATATCTTTCATAATCACATTATCTTCTAGTTCAAGTTCCAACAGATCATTTGACTTACTATTTCTAGGCATCAAACATTCAAGAGATTTCCACATTTCCTTTGAATTTCCCCTATTTTGCTCTATGTACTTACTTTTTTCAGTTCTAATTACATTAACGGCCCTATTTCTATTTAATTTGTATTCATTCCAATTGTCTTCCGATTTTTCTTGTGAATATTTTTTATATGCAAGGTCTCTACACCTTGTGGCAGTTTTTACTTTTTCATTCCACCATTTTTTATATTTAGGAAATATTTTTATTTGCCTTTTTGGCGCTATAGAGTCTAATACGTTTAATATATTCGTTACAAAATTATCACATTTCACATTAATATCATAAATATAATAGTTCCACTGTAATGTTGAAAGTTTGTTATTGATTTCATCAAAATCTAAGTTCTTACCTCTGCTTTCAATTACCGAAACAGCTTGTTCGTGGGAATTTAATGGCACACTTGTTAAAATCATAAAATGATCAGAAATTCTTGGTGTTTTAATAATATCAACTGCAATCAAATCCTCATTTGTTATCACTAAATCTATTAATGTACCACCACCATTTCTATTTGGTCTTGTATATTCTGCAACAACATTCTTTAATCCAGAATCAATCAAAATACCCTTTAATTTTGTACTATAAGTGGTTTCTACTAACAAATCAATATTAAAATCTCCAGTAACAACAACCGTTTGAGAAGTATCACATAAATTTTCTTCTGTCCAAGTGCTGAAACAATCTAGAAAATACATGTAACTACTGCTAGGTGATCTGTACAATGATACAATTAAAAAAATTTTATTCCCTAATCTTACTATCACAGAAACAATCCAACAAGTTTTTGGTATACAAAATTTACTATATTTCAATACTTTTACTTCTTTCTGTACATAAATTAAAGCACCTCCTGTGTGTCTACTTTCACTGTCAACTCTGTAATTATTGTATCCCTCAATTTCTATCTCAGAATCATAAATATCCTCAGTTAAGCAAGTTTCTGAAATGCATACTAGGCTAGGTTTTTTTAACAGAACATAATTGGAGATTTCATTAATATGGGCTACTAAGCTCTCAGCATTCAAGTATAATATACTTATTTTGTTTATATTGGATCTGGTGTTTGAGACACGGTGGGAAAATCCTGATTGACTGAGGGTGTAATAAAAATTAAGTTTTTATTTTTAATTGGATTCTGATAAAAAATAACATTTAAAATTTCCTTAACTTGTTGGTTTTGAGATATGATTTCCCCATTTTTATTGTTTATATCTAAGAATGTCATCTGTGTTGGTATATATCTGTTTAAATCAAACAAGTATTTATTTAACTTAAAATTAAAATTGTAAATGTAGTTATTAGCATGAAAGTTATTTTTTACATATGGTACAGAAAAAAATATTATGTTTGTGTGATTGCAAAATTCTAGTTTATTTGTTAAGTCCCTAAGCTGTGGTTGAGAATTCCTATATTTAAAATCGTTTGACCCAGCTATTATTACTACGTAATCATCATGGCTGTAATCTTTTGTCAAATTTTCAATATCGTCAATTACTTTACTAAAACTTGCAAAAGGTTTTAAAAAAGTTTGTACCCTTGCATTTGTCCTTGAACTTAATAAGTTACCAAGATTACGCCCATGTTGATCAGATAAAATCAAAATTTTTTTATTATCATTAATATTATTATCTATGATCACTGGTGTACAACCTCTTATATGTTGCTGATCTTGACTACCTAATTCATCTATATTTTTCCCTAGTGACACTTTTTCAAGTTCTCCTTTGCACAATTTGTTATCTTCTTCAAGTATTTTTATTGAGTCTAACATATTCTGCTGTAATTCAATCATCTCTTTCTTCTGATTTTCTAATTTTATTACTGAGTTTTCAAGATCCTTAATTTTAATTTTTAATTTGTTGTTTATGAGCTCTAAATCATCCATTTTTAGTTTAAAGTTGTTTATAATTATTTCCTGTTCTTCTAACTGTTTATGTAATATTGGAGAATTTGAATTAACCATTTCATTTCTATTCTGATTATCTTTAAGGCCTTGCTGGCACTCATCTGAGCAAATAATTTTGTACCCATCTATAACTTGCGTATTTTTAAGTCTTTCAAGGCAGCTGGGATGAAAAATGCCGGTGCAATTTATACACACATAATTATTAAATTGTTTCTGTTGACAACATTTAAAATTTTTACTCATTTCTTCCAATTAATTTCCAACCCAAAATTAATTTGGTCCGCCACTGGTCCTTATCCACTGGTAAGGCCAACAGTTTACACTATCAACTATCAAAACCACTTTTTGCATTCAGATTTCTATTTATCAAGCCAGCTTTTTTATCGTTTTATTTGGAAATTTTAATTATTTTGTTTTATTTAAACTGCAGTTTTCACTTTTATTGCACATTTCAACAATAACTAACATACATCACAGCATTAAGGAGTTTTTCCTCTATAATTTGGTATAATTCACTTTTATTTTCTCATTGGAAAACTATTTGTATTTAGCATTGTGACATTTGTCATTTGACATCTTTGACATTTGCCATCTTGAAATTTGTCATTTTTGACATTTAGCATTGTGACATTTGTCATTTGCCATCTTGAAATTTGTCATTTTTGACATTTTTCATGGTGACACTTTTCATTTTTGACATTTAGCATTGTGACATTTGTCAGTTTTCACATTTGCCATCTTGAAATTTGTCATTTTTGACATTTTTCATGGTGACACTTTTCATTTTTGACATTTAGCATTGTGACATTTGTCACTTGACATCTTTGACATTTGCCATCTTGAAATTTGTCATTTTTGACATTTAGCATTGTGACATTTGTCATTTGACATCTTTGACATTTGCCATCTTGAAATTTGTCATTTTTGACATTTTTCATGGTGACAATTTCATTTTTGACATTTAGCATTGTGACCTTTGTCATTTGACATCTTTGACATTTGTCATCTTGAAATTTGTAATTTTTGACATTTAGCATTGTGAAATTTGTCATTTGACATCTTTGACATTTGCCATCTTGAAATTTGTCATTTTTGACATTTAGCATTGTGACATTTGTCATTTGACATCTTTGACATTTGCCATCTTGAAATTTGTCATTTTTGACATTTTTCATGGTGACACTTTTTATTTTTGACATTTAGCATTGTGACATTTGTCATTTGACATCTTTGACATTTGCCATCTTGATATTTGTAATTTTTGACATTTTTCATGGTGACACTTTTCATTTTAGACATTTAGCATTGTGACATTTGTCATTTGACATCTTTGACATTTGCCATCTTGAAATTTGTCATTTTTGACATTTAGCATTGTGACATTTGTCATTTGACATCTTTGACATTTGCCATCTTGAAATTTGTCATTTTTGACATTTTTCATGGTGACACTTTCCATTTTTGACATTTAGCATTGTGACATTTGTCATTTGACATCTTGGACATTTGCCATCTTGAAATTTGTCATTTTTGACATTTTTCATGGTAACACTTATCATTTTTGACATTTAGCATTGTGACATTTGTCAGTTTTGACATTTGCCATCTTGAAATTTGTCATTTTTGACATTTTTCATGGTGACACTTTTCATTTTTGACATTTAGCATTGTGACATTTGTCATTTGACATCTTTGACATCTGCCATCTTGAAATTTGTCATTTTTGACATTTAGCATTGTGACATTTGTCATTTGACATCTTTGACATTTGTCATCTTGAAATTTGTCATTTTTGATATTTTTCATGGTGACACTTTTCATTTTTGACATTTAGCATTGTGACCTTTGTCATTTGACATCTTTGACATTTGCCATCTTGAAATTTGTCATTTTTGACATTTAGCATTGTGACGTTTGTCATTTGACATCTTTGACATTTGCCATCTTGTAATTTGTCATTTTTGACATTTAGCATTGTGACATTTGTCATTTGACATCTTTGACATTTGCCATCTTGAAATTTGTCATTTTTGACATTTTTCATGGTGACACTTTTCATTTTTGACATTTAGCATTGTGACATTTGTCATTTGACATCTTTGACATTTGCCATCTTGAAATTTGTCATTTTTGACATTTAGCATTGTGATATTTGTCATTTGACATCTTTGACATTTGCCATCTTGAAATTTGTTATTTTTGACATTTTTCATGGTGACACTTTTTATTTGTGACATTTAGCATTGTGACATTTGTCAGTTTTGACATTTGCCATCTTGAAATTTGTTATTTTTGACATTTAGCATTGTGACATTTGTCATTTGACATCTTTGACATTTGCCATCTTGAAATTTGTCATTTTTGACATTTATCATTGTGACATTTGTCATTTGACATCTTTGACATTTGCCATCTTGAAATTTGTTATTTTTGACATTTTTCATGGTGACACTTTTCATTTTTGACATTTAGCATTGTGACATTTGTCAGTTTTGACATTTGCCATCTTGAAATTTGTCATTTTTGACATTTTTCATGGTGACACTTTTCATTTTTGACATTTAGCATTGTGACATTTGTCAGTTTTGACATTTGCCATCTTGAAATTTGTCATTTTTGACATTTAGCATTGTGACATTTGTCATTTGACATCTTTGACATTTGCCATCTTGAAATTTGTCATTTTTGACATTTAGCATTGTGACATTTGTCATTTGACATCTTTGACATTTGCCATCTTGAAATTTGTCATTTTTGACATTTTTCATGGTGACACTTTTCATTTTTGACATTTAGCATTGTGACATTTGTCATTTGACATCTTTGACATTTGCCATCTTGAAATTTGTCATTTTTGACATTTAGCATTGTGACATTTGTCATTTGACATCTTTGACATTTGTCATGTTGAAATTTGTCATTTTTGACATTTAGCATTGTGACATTTGTCATTTGACATCTTTGACATTTGCCATCTTGAAATTTGTCATTTTTGACATTTTTCATGGTGACACTTTTCATTTTTGACATTTAGCATTGTGACATTTGTCATTTGACATCTTTGACATTTGCCATCTTGAAATTTGTGATTTTTGACATTTTTCATGGTGACACTTTTCATTTTTGACATTTAGCATTGTGACATTTGTCATTTGACATCTTTGACATTTGCCATCTTGGAATTTGTCATTTTTGACATTTAGCATTGTGACATTTGTCATTTGACATCTTTGACATTTGCCATCTTGAAATTTGTCATTTTTGACATTTTTCATGGTGACACTTTTCATTTTTGACATTTAGCATTGTGACCTTTGTCTTTTGACATCTTTGATATTTGCCATCTTGAAATTTGTCATTTTTGACATTTAGCATTGTGACATTTGTCATTTGACATCTTTGACATTTGCCATCTTGAAATTTGTCATTTTTGACATTTAGCATTGTGACATTTGTCATTTGACATCTTTGACATTTGCCATCTTGAAATTTGTCATTTTTGACATTTTTCATGGTGACACTTTTCATTTTTGACATTTAGCATTGTGACATTTGTCATTTGACATCTTTGACATTTGCCATCTTAAAATTTGTCATTTTTGACATTTTTCATGGTGACACTTTTCATTGTTGACATTTAGCATTGTGACATTTGTCATTTGACATCTTTGACATTTGCCATCTTGAAATTTGTCATTTTTGACATTTAGCATTGTGACATTTGTCATTTGACATCTTTGACATTTACCATCTTGAAATTTGTCATTTTTGACATTTAGCATTGTGACATTTGTCATTTGACATCTTTGACATTTGCCATCTTGAAATTTGTCATTTTTGACATTTAGCATTGTGACATTTGTCATTTGCCATCTTGAAATTTGTCATTTTTGACATTTTTCATGGTGACACTTTTCATTTTTGACATTTAGCATTGTGACATTTGTCAGTTTTGACATTTGCCATCTTGAAATTTGTCATTTTTGACATTTTTCATGGTGACACTTTTCATTTTTGACATTTAGCATTGTGACATTTGTCACTTGACATCTTTGACATTTGCCATCTTGAAATTTGTCATTTGTGACATTTAGCATTGTGACATTTGTCATTTGACATCTTTGACATTTGCCATCTTGAAATTTGTCATTTTTGACATTTTTCATGGTGACAATTTCATTTTTGACATTTAGCATTGTGACCTTTGTCATTTGACATCTTTGACATTTGTCATCTTGAAATTTGTAATTTTTGACATTTAGCATTGTGACATTTGTCATTTGACATCTTTGACATTTGCCATCTTGAAAT
This sequence comes from Altica lythri, assembly GCA_964028335.1. Classification (NCBI taxonomy): domain Eukaryota; kingdom Metazoa; phylum Arthropoda; class Insecta; order Coleoptera; family Chrysomelidae; genus Altica; species Altica lythri. The sequence continues at coordinate 39,887,699 of OZ034800.1, read as the reverse complement.
TTGTCTTTTTTGACATTTAGCATTGTGACATTTGTCATTTGACATCTTTGACATTTGCCATCTTGAAATTTGTCATTTTTGACATATTTTATGGTGACACTTTTCATTTTTGACATTTAGCATTGTGACATTTGTCATTTGACATCTTTGACATTTGCCATCTTGAAATTTGTCATTTTTGACATTTTTCATGGTGACACTTTTCATTGTTGACATTTAGCATTGTGACATTTGTCATTTGACATCTTTGACATTTGCCATCTTGAAATTTGTCATTTTTGACATTTAGCATTGTGACATTTGTCATTTGACATCTTTGACATTTGCCATCTTGAAATTTGTCATTTTTGACATTTAGCATTGTGACATTTGTCATTTGACATCTTTGACATCTGCCATCTTGAAATTTGTCATTTTTGACATTTTTCATGGTGACACTTTTCATTTTTGACATTTAGCATTGTGACATTTGTCATTTGACATCTTTGACATTTGCCATCTTGAAATTTGTTATTTTTGACATTTTTCATGGTGACACTTTTCATTTTTGACATTTAGCATTGTGACATTTGTCAGTTTTGACATTTGCCATCTTGAAATTTGTCATTTTTGACATTTTTCATGGTGACACTTTTCATTTTTGACATTTAGCATTGTGACATTTGTCATTTGACATCTTTGACCTTTGCCATCTTGAAATTTGTTATTTTTGACATTTTTCATGGTGACACTTTTCATTTTTGACATTTAGCATTGTGACATTTGTCAGTTTTGACATTTGCCATCTTGAAATTTGTCATTTTTGACATTTAGCATTGTGACATTTGTCATTTGACATCTTTGACATTTGCTATCTTGAAATTTGTCATTTTTGACATTTAGCATTGTGACATTTGTCATTTGACATCTTTGACATTTGCCATCTTGAAATTTGTCATTTTTGACATTTTTCATGGTGACACTTTTCATTTTTGACATTTAGCATTGTGACATTTGTCATTTGACATCTTTGACATTTGCCATCTTGAAATTTGTCATTTTTGACATTTAGCATTGTGACATTTGTCATTTGACATCTTTGACATTTGTCATCTTAAAATTTGTCATTTTTGACATTTTTCATGGTGACACTTTTCATTTTGGACATTTAGCATTGTGACATTTGTCAGTTTTGACATTTGCCATCTTGAAATTTGTCATTTTTGACATTTAGCATTGTGACATTTGTCATTTGACATCTTTGACATTTGCCATCTTGAAATTTGTCATTTTTGACATTTAGCATTGTGACATTTGTCATTTGACATCTTTAACATTTGCCATCTTGAAATTTGTTATTTTTGACATTTTTCATGGTGACACTTTTTATTTTTGACATTTAGCGTTGTGACATTTGTCAGTTTTGACATTTGCCATCTTGAAATTTGTCATTTTTGACATTTAGCATTGTGACATTTGTCATTTGACATCTTTGACATTTGCCATCTTGAAATTTGTCATTTTTGACATTTATCATTGTGACATTTGTCATTTGACATCTTTGACATTTGCCATCTTGAAATTTGTTATTTTTGACATTTTTCATGGTGACACTTTTCATTTTTGACATTTAGCATTGTGACATTTGTCAGTTTTGACATTTGCCATCTTGAAATTTGTCATTTTTGACATTTTTCATGGTGACACTTTTCATTTTTGACATTTAGCATTGTGACATTTGTCAGTTTTGACATTTGCCATCTTGAAATTTGTCATTTTTGACATTTAGCATTGTGACATTTGTCATTTGACATCTTTGACATTTGCCATCTTGAAATTTGTCATTTTTGACATTTAGCATTGTGACATTTGTCATTTGACATCTTTGACATTTGCCATCTTGAAATTTGTCATTTTTGACATTTTTCATGGTGACACTTTTCATTTTTGACATTTAGCATTGTGACATTTGTCATTTGACATCTTTGACATTTGCCATCTTGAAATTTGTCATTTTTGACATTTAGCATTGTGACATTTGTCATTTGACATCTTTGACATTTGTCATGTTGAAATTTGTCATTTTTGACATTTAGCATTGTGACATTTGTCATTTGACATCTTTGACATTTGCCATCTTGAAATTTGTCATTTTTGACATTTTTCATGGTGACACTTTTCATTTTTGACATTTAGCATTGTGACATTTGTCATTTGACATCTTTGACATTTGCCATCTTGAAATTTGTCATTTTTGACATTTTTCATGGTGACACTTTTCATTTTTGACATTTAGCATTGTGACATTTGTCATTTGACATCTTTGACATTTGCCATCTTGAAATTTGTCATTTTTGACATTTAGCATTGTGACATTTGTCATCTTGGACATTTGCCATCTTGAAATTTGTCATTTTTGACATTTTTTGTGGTGACACTTATCATTTTTGACATTTAGCATTGTGACATTTGTCAGTTTTGACATTTGCCATCTTGAAATTTGTGATTTTTGACATTTTTCATGGTGACACTTTTCATTTTTGACATTTAGCATTGTGACATTTGTCATTTGACATCTCTGACATTTGCCATCTTGGAATTTGTCATTTTTGACATTTAGCATTGTGACATTTGTCATTTGACATCTTTGACATTTGCCATCTTGAAATTTGTCATTTTTGACATTTTTCATGGTGACACTTTTCATTTTTGACATTTAGCATTGTGACCTTTGTCATTTGACATCTTTGACATTTGCCATCTTGAAATTTGTCATTTTTGACATTTAGCATTGTGACATTTGTCATTTGACATCTTTGACATTTGCCATCTTGAAATTTGTCATTTTTGACATTTAGCATTGTGACATTTGTCATTTGACATCTTTGACATTTGCCATCTTGAAATTTGTCATTTTTGACATTTTTCATGGTGACACTTTTCATTTTTGACATTTAGCATTGTGACATTTGTCATTTGACATCTTTGACATTTGCCATCTTAAAATTTGTCATTTTTGACATTTTTCATGGTGACACTTTTCATTGTTGACATTTAGCATTGTGACATTTGTCATTTGACATCTTTGACATTTGCCATCTTGAAATTTGTCATTTTTGACATTTAGCATTGTGACATTTGTCATTTGACATCTTTGACATTTACCATCTTGAAATTTGTCATTTTTGACATTTAGCATTGTGACATTTGTCATTTGACATCTTTGACATTTGCCATCTTGAAATTTGTCATTTTTGACATTTAGCATTGTGACATTTGTCATTTGACATCTTTGTCATTTGCCATCTTGAAATTTGTCATTTTTGACATTTTTCATGGTGACACTTTTTATTTTTGACATTTAGCATTGTGACATTTGTCAGTTTTGACATTTGCCATCTTGAAATTTGTCATTTTTGACATTTTTCATGGTGACACTTTTCATTTTTGACATTTAGCATTGTGACATTTGTCACTTGACATCTTTGACATTTGCCATCTTGAAATTTGTCATTTTTGACATTTAGCATTGTGACATTTGTCATTTGACATCTTTGACATTTGCCATCTTGAAATTTGTCATTTTTGACATTTTTCATGGTGACAATTTCATTTTTGACATTTAGCATTGTGACCTTTGTCATTTGACATCTTTGACATTTGTCATCTTGAAATTTGTAATTTTTGACATTTAGCATTGTGACATTTGTCATTTGACATCTTTGACATTTGCCATCTTGAAATTTGTCTTTTTTGACATTTAGCATTGTGAGATTTGTCATTTGACATCTTTGACATTTGCCATCTTGAAATTTGTCATTTTTGACATATTTTATGGTGACACTTTTCATTTTTGACATTTAGCATTGTGACATTTGTCATTTGACATCTTTGACATTTGCCATCTTGAAATTTGTCATTTTTGACATTTTTCATGGTGACACTTTTCATTGTTGACATTTAGCATTGTGACATTTGTCATTTGACATCTTTGACATTTGCCATCTTGAAATTTGTCATTTTTGACATTTAGCATTGTGACATTTGTCATTTGACATCTTTGACATTTGCCATCTTGAAATTTGTCATTTTTGACATTTAGCATTGTGACATTTGTCATTTGACATCTTTGACATCTGCCATCTTGAAATTTGTCATTTTTGACATTTTTCATGGTGACACTTTTCATTTTTGACATTTAGCATTGTGACATTTGTCATTTGACATCTTTGACATCTGCCATCTTGAAATTTGTCATTTTTGACATTTTTCATGGTGACACTTTTCATTTTTGACATTTAGCATTGTGACATTTGTCATTTGACATCTTTGACATTTGCCATCTTGAAATTTGTTATTTTTGACATTTTTCATGGTGACACTTTTCATTTTTGACATTTAGCATTGTGACATTTGTCAATTTTGACATTTGCCATCTTGAAATTTGTCATTTTTGACATTTTTCATGGTGACACTTTTCATTTTTGACATTTAGCATTGTGACATTTGTCATTTGACATCTTTGACCTTTGCCATCTTGAAATTTGTTATTTTTGACATTTTTCATGGTGACAATTTTCATTTTTGACATTTAGCATTGTGACATTTGTCAGTTTTGACATTTGCCATCTTGAAATTTGTCATTTTTGACATTTAGCATTGTGACATTTGTCATTTGATATCTTTGACATTTGCTATCTTGAAATTTGTCATTTTTGACATTTAGCATTGTGACATTTGTCATTTGACATCTTTGACATTTGCCATCTTGAAATTTGTCATTTTTGACATTTTTCATGGTGACACTTTTCATTTTTGACATTTAGCATTGTGACATTTGTCATTTGACATCTTTGACATTTGCCATCTTGAAATTTGTCATTTTTGACATTTAGCATTGTGACATTTGTCATTTGACATCTTTGACATTTGTCATCTTAAAATTTGTCATTTTTGACATTTTTCATGGTGACACTTTTCATTTTTGACATTTAGCATTGTGACATTTGTCAGTTTTGACATTTGCCATCTTGAAATTTGTCATTTTTGACATTTAGCATTGTGACATTTGTCATTTGACATCTTTGACATTTGCCATCTTGAAATTTGTCATTTTTGACATTTAGCATTGTGACATTTGTCATTTGACATCTTTAACATTTGCCATATTGAAATTTGTTATTTTTGACATTTTTCATGGTGACACTTTTTATTTTTGACATTTAGCATTGTGACATTTGTCATTTGACATCTTTGACATTTGCCATCTTGAAATTTGTCATTTTTGACATTTAGCATTGTGACATTTGTCATTTGACATCTTTGACATTTGCCATCTTGAAATTTATTATTTTTGACATTTTTCATGGTGACACTTTTCATTTTTGACATTTAGCATTGTGACATTTGTCAGTTTTGACATTTGCCATCTTGAAATTTGTCATTTTTGACATTTAGCATTGTGACATTTGTCATTTGACATCTTTGACATTTGCCATCTTGAAATTTGTCATTTTTTACATTTACCATTGTGACATTTGTCACTTGACAATTTTGACATTTGCCATCTTGAAATTTGTTATTTTTGACATTTTTCATGGTGACACTTTTTATTTTTGACATTTAGCATTGTGACATTTGTCAGTTTTGACATTTGCCATCTTGAAATTTGTCATTTTTGACATTTTTCATTGTGACACTTTTCATTTTTGACATTTAGCATTGTGACATTTGTCATTTGACATCTTTGACATTTGCCATCTTGAAATTTGTCATTTTTGACATTTAGCATTGTGAAATTTGTCATTTGACATCTTTGACATTTGCCATCTTGAAATTTGTCATTTTTGACATTTTTCATGGTGACACTTTTCATTTTTGACATTTAGCATTGTGACATTTGTCATTTGACATCTTTGACATTTGCCATCTTGAAATTTGTCATTTTTGACATTTTTCATGGTGACACTTTTCATTTTTGACATTTAGCATTGTGACATTTGTCATTTGACATCTTTGACATTTGCCATCTTGAAATTTGTCATTTTTGACATTTAGCATTGTGACATTTGTCATTTGACATCTTTGACATTTGCCATCTTGAAATTTGTCATTTTTGACATTTAGCATTGTGACATTTGTCATTTGACATCTTTGACATTTGCCATCTTGAAATTTGTTATTTTTGACATTTTTCATGGTGACACTTTTTATTTTTGACATTTAGCATTGTGACATTTGTCATTTGACATCTTTGACATTTGCCATCTTGAAATTTGTCATTTTTGACATTTAGCATTGTGACATTTGTCATTTGACATCTTTGACATTTGCCATCTTGAAATTTATTATTTTTGACATTTTTCATGGTGACACTTTTCATTTTTGACATTTAGCATTGTGACATTTGTCAGTTTTGACATTTGGCATCTTGAAATTTGTCATTTTTGACATTTAGCATTGTGACATTTGTCATTTGACATCTTTGACATTTGCCATCTTGAAATTTGTCATTTTTGACATTTAGCATTGTGACATTTGTCATTTGACATCTTTGACAGTTGCCATTTTGAAATTTGTTATTTTTGACATTTTTCATGGTGACACTTTTCATTTTTGACATTTAGCATTGTGACATTTGTCAGTTTTGACATTTGCCATCTTGAAATTTGTCATTTTTGACATTTTTCATTGTGACACTTTTCATTTTTGACATTTAGCATTGTGACATTTGTCATTTGACATCTTTGACATTTGCCATCTTGAAATTTGTCATTTTTGACATTTTTCATGGTGACACTTTTCATTTTTGACATTTAGCATTGTGACATTGGTCATTTGACATCTTTGACATTTGCCATCTTGATATTTGTCATTTTTGACATTTTTCATGGTGACACTTTTCATTTTTGACATTTAGCATTGTGACATTTGTCATTTGACATCTTTGACATTTGCCATCTTGAAATTTGTCATTTTTGACATTTAGCATTGTGACATTTGTCATTTGACATCCTTGACATTTGCCATCTTGAAATTTGTCATTTTTGACATTTTTCATGGTGACACTTTTCATTTTTGACATTTAGCATTGTGACATTTGTCATTTGACATCTTTGACATTTGCCATCTTGATATTTGTCATTTTTGACATTTTTCATGGTGACACTTTTCATTTTTGACATTTAGCATTGTGACATTTGTCATTTGACATCCTTGACATTTGCCATCTTGAAATTTGTCATTTTTGACATTTTTCATGGTAACACTTTCCATTTTTGACATTTAGCATTGTGACATTTGTCATTTGACATCTTGGACATTTGCCATCTTGAAATTTGTCATTTTTGATATTTTTCATGGTGACACTTATCATTTTTGACATTTGACATTGTAACATTTGTCAGTTTTGACATTTGCCATCTTGAAATTTGTCATTTTTGACATTTTTCATGGTGACACTTTTCATTTTTGACATTTAGCATTGTGACATTTGTCACTTGACATCTTTGACATTTGCCATCTTGAAATTTGTCATTTTTGACATTTAGCATTGTGACATTTGTCATTTGACATCTTTGACATTTGCCATCTTGAAATTTGTCATTTTTGACATTTTTCATGGTGACACTTTTGATTTTTGACATTTAGCATTGTAACCTTTGTCATTTGACATCTTTGACATTTGCCATCTTGAAATTTGTCATTTTTGACATTTGGCATTGTGACATTTGTCATTTGACATCTTTGACATTTGCCATCTTGAAATTTGTCATTTTTGACATTTAGCATTGTGACTTTTGTCATTTGACATCTTTGACATTTGCCATCTTGAAATTTGTCATTTTTGACATTTTTCATGGTGACACTTTTCATTTTTGACATTTAGCATTGTGACATTTGTCATTTGACATCTTTGACATTTGCCATCTTGAAATTTGTCATTTTTGACATTTTTCATGGTGACACTTTTCATTTTTGACATTTAGCATTGTGACATTTGTCATTTGACATCTTTGACATTTGCCATCTTTATATTTGTCATTTTTGACATTTTTCATGGTGACACTTTTCATTTTTGACATTTAGCATTGTGACATTTGTCATTTGACATCTTTGACATTTGCCATCTTGAAATTTGTCATTTTTGACATTTAGCATTGTGACATTTGTCATTTGACATCCTTGACATTTGCCATCTTGAAATTTGTCATTTTTGACATTTTTCATGGTGACGCTTTTCATTTTTGACATTTAGCATTGTGACATTTGTCATTTGACATCTTTGACATTTGCCATCTTGATATTTGTCATTTTTGACATTTTTCATGGTGACACTTTTCATTTTTGACATTTAGCATTGTGACATTTGTCATTTGACATCCTTGACATTTGCCATCTTGAAATTTGTCATTTTTGACATTTTTCATGGTAACACTTTCCATTTTTGACATTTAGCATTGTGACATTTGTCATTTGACATCTTGGACATTTGCCATCTTGAAATTTGTCATTTTTGACATTTTTCATGGTGACACTTATCATTTTTGACATTTGACATTGTAACATTTGTCAGTTTTGACATTTGCCATCTTGAAATTTGTCATTTTTGACATTTTTCATGGTGACACTTTTCATTTTTGACATTTAGCATTGTGACATTTGTCACTTGACATCTTTGACATTTGCCATCTTGAAATTTGTCATTTTTGACATTTAGCATTGTGACATTTGTCATTTGACATCTGTGACATTTGCCATCTTGAAATTTGTCATTTTTGACATTTTTCATGGTGACACTTTTGATTTTTGACATTTAGCATTGTAACCTTTGTCATTTGACATCTTTGACATTTGCCATCTTGAAATTTGTCATTTATGACATTTAGCATTGTGACATTTGTCATTTGACATCTTTGACATTTGCCATCTTGAAATTTGTCATTTTTGACATTTAGCATTGTGACTTTTGTCATTTGACATCTTTGACATTTGCCATCTTGAAATTTGTCATTTTTGACATTTTTCATGGTGACACTTTTCATTTTTGACATTTAGCATTGTGACATTTGTCATTTGACATCTTTGACATTTGCCATCTTAAAATTTGTCATTTTTGACATTTTTCATGGTGACACCTTTCATTCTTGACATTTAGCATTGTGACATTTGTCATTTGACATCTTTGACATTTGCCATCTTGAAATTTGTCATTTTTGACATTTAGCATTGTGACATTTGTCATTTGACATCTTTGACATCTGCCATCTTGAAATTTGTCATTTTTGGCATTTAGCATTGTGACATTTGTCATTTGACATCTTTGACATTTGCCATCTTGAAATTTGTCATTTTTACATTTTTCATGATGACACTTTTCATTTTTGACATTTAGCATTGTGACATTTGTTATTTGACATCTTTGACATTTGCCATCTTGAAATTTGTCATTTTTAACATTTAGCATTGTGATATTTGTCATTTGACATCTTTGACATTTGCCATCTTGAAATTTGTTATTTTTGACATTTTTCATGGTGACACTTTTCATTTTTGACATTTAGCATTGTGACATTTGTCAGTTTTGACATTTGCCATCTTGAAATTTGTCATTTTTGAAATTTAGCATTGTGACATTTGTCATTTGACATCTTTGACATTTGCCATCTTGAAATTTGTCATTTTTGACATTTATCATTGTGACATTTGTCATTTGACATCTTTGACATTTGCCATCTTGAAATTTGTTATTTTTGACATTTTTCATGGTGACACTTTTCATTTTTAACATTTAGCATTGTGACATTTGTCAGTTTTGACATTTGCCATCTTGAAATTTGTCATTTTTGACATTTTTCATGGTGACACTTTTCATTTTTGACATTTAGCATTGTGACATTTGTCATTTGACATCTTTGACCTTTGCCATCTTGAAATTTGTTATTTTTGACATTTTTCATGGTGACACTTTTCATTTTTGACATTTAGCATTGTGACATTTGTCAGTTTTGACATTTGCCATCTTGAAATTTGTCATTTTTGACATTTAGCATTGTGACATTTGTCATTTGACATCTTTGACATTTGCTATCTTGAAATTTGTCATTTTTGATATTTAGCATTGTGACATTGGTCATTTGACATCTTTGACATTTGCCATCTTGAAATTTGTCATTTTTGACATTTTTCATGTTGACACTTTTCATTTTTGACATTTAGCATTGTGACATTTGTCATTTGACATCTTTGACATTTGCCATCTTGAAATTTGTCATTTTTGACATTTAGCATTGTGACATTTGTCATTTGACATCTTTGACATTTGTCATTTTGAAATTTGTCATTTTTGACATTTTTCATGGTGACACTTTTCATTTTTGACATTTAGCATTGTGACATTTGTCAGTTTTGACATTTGCCATCTTGAAATTTGTCATTTTTGACATTTAGCATTGTGACATTTGTCATTTGACATCTTTGACATTTGCCATCTTGAAATTTGTCAATTTTGACATTTAGCATTGTGACATTTGTCATTTGACATCTTTAACATTTGCCATCTTGAAATTTGTTATTTTTGACATTTTTCATGGTGACACTTTTCATTTTTGACATTTAGCATTGTGACATTTGTCAGTTTTGACATTTGCCATCTTGAAATTTGTCATTTTTGACATTTAGCATTGTGACATTTGTCATTTGACATCTTTGGCATTTGCCATTTGTCATTTTTGACATTTTTGACACTTTTCATTTTTGACATTTAGCATTGTGACATTTGTCATTTGACATCTTTGACATTTGCCATCTTAAAATTTGTCATTTTTGACATTTAGCATGGTGACATTTGTCATTTGACATCTTTGACATTTGCCATCTTGAAATTTGTTATTTTTGACATTTTTCATGGTGACACTTTTCATTTTTGACATTTAGCATTGTGACATTTGTCAGTTTTGACATTTGCCATCTTGAAATTTGTCATTTTTGACATTTTTTATGGTGACACTTTTCATTTTTGACATTTAGCATTGTGACATTTGTCATTTGACATCTTAGACATTTGCTTTTTTTGAAATTTGTCATATTTGACACTTTTTATTTTTGACATTTAGCATTGTGACATTTGTCAATTGACATCTTTGACATTTGCCATTTTGAAATTTGTCATTTTTGACATTTTTCATGGTGACACTTTTCATTTTTGACATTTAGCATTGTGACATTTGTCAGTTTTGACATTTGCCATCTTGAAATTTGTCATTTTTGACATTTTTCATGGTGACACTTTTCTTTTTTGACATTTAGCATTGTGACATTTGTCATTTGACATCTTTGACAGTTGCCATCTTGAAATTTGTCATTTTTGACATTTTTCATGGTGACACTTTTCATTTTTGACATTTAGCATTGTGACATTTGTCATTTGACATCTTTGACATTTGCCATCTTGAAATTTGTCATTTTTGACATTTAGCATTGTGACATTTGTCATTTGACATCTTAGACATTTGCCATCTTGAAATTTGTCATTTTTGACACTTTTCATTTTTGACATTTAGCATTGTGACATTTGTCATTTGACATTTGCCATCTTGAAATTTGTCATTTTTGACATTTTTCATGGTGACACTTTTCATTTTTGACATTTAGCATTGTGACATTTGTCATTTGACATCTTTGACATTTGCCATCTTGAAATTTGTCATTTTTGACATTTTTCATGGTGACACTTTTCATTTTTGACATTTAGCATTGTGACATTTTTCATTTGACATCTTAGATATTTGCCATCTTGAAATTTGTCATTTTTGACACTTTTCATTTTTGACATTTAGCATTGTGACATTTGTCATTTGACATCTTTGACATTTGCCATCTTGAAATTTGTCATTTTTGACATTTTCATGGTGACACTTTTCATTTTTGACATTTAGCATTGTGACATTTGTCATTTGACATTTGCCATCTTGAAATTTGTCATTTTTGACATTTTTCATGGTGACACTTTTCATTTTTGACATTTAGCATTGTGACATTTGTCAGTTTTGACATTTGCCATCTTGAAATTTGTCATTTTTGACATTTAGCATTGTGACACTTTTCATTTTTGACATTTAGCATTGTGGCATTTGTCCTTTGACATCTTAGACATTTGCCATCTTGAAATTTGTCATTTTTGACACTTTTCATTTTTGACATTTAGCATTGTGACATTTGTCATTTGACATCTTTGACATTTGCCATCTTGAAATTTGTCATTTTTGACATTTTTCATGGTGACACTTTTCATTTTTGACATTTAGCATTGTGACATTTGTCATTTGACATCTTTGACATTTGCCATCTTGAAATTTGTCATTTTTGACATTTTTCATGGTAACACTTTTCATTTTTGACATTTAGCATTGTGACATTTGTCATTTGACATCTTTAACATTTGCCATCTTGAAATTTTTCATTTTTGACATTTTTCATGGTGACACTTTTCATTTTTGACATTTAGCATTGTGACATTTGTCATTTGACATCTTTGACATTTGCCATCTTGAAATTTGTCATTTTTGACATTTAGCATTGTGACATTTGTCATTTGACATCTTTGACATTTGCCATCTTGAAATTTGATATTTTTGACATTTTTCATGGTGACACTTTTCATTTTTGACATTTAGCATTGTGACATTTGTCAGTTTTGACATTTGCCATCTTGAAATTTGTCATTTTTGACAAATTTTATGGTGACACTTTTCATTTTTGACATGTAGCATTGTGACATTTGTCATTTGACATCTTTGACATTTGCCATCTTGAAATTTGTCATTTTTGACATTTTTCATGGTGACACTTTTCATTTTTGACATTTAGCATTGTGACATTTGTCATTTGACATCTTTGACATTTGCCATCTTGAAATTTGTCATTTTTGACATTTTTCATGGTAACACTTTTCATTTTTGACATTTAGCATTGTGACATTTGTCATTTGACATCTTTGACATTTGCCATCTTGAAATTTTTCATTTTTGACATTTTTCATGGTGACACTTTTCATTTTTGACATTTAGCATTGTGACATTTGTCATTTGACATCTTTGACATTTGCCATCTTGAAATTTGTCATTTTTGACATTTAGCATTGTGACATTTGTCATTTGACATCTTTGACATTTGCCATCTTGAAATTTGATATTTTTGACATTTTTCATGGTGACACTTTTCATTTTTGACATTTAGCATTGTGACATTTGTCAGTTTTGACATTTGCCATCTTGAAATTTGTCATTTTTGACAAATTTTATGGTGACACTTTTCATTTTTGACATGTAGCATTGTGACATTTGTCATTTGACATCTTTGACATTTGCCATCTTGAAATTTGTTATTTTTGACATTTTTCATGGTGACACTTTTTATTTTTGACATTTAGCATTGTAACATTTGTCAGTTTTGACATTTGCCATCTTGAAATTTGTCATTTTTGACATTTTTCATGGTGACACTTTTCATTTTTGACATTTAGCATTGTGACATTTGTCATTTGACATCTTTAACATTTGCCATCTTGAAATTTGTCATTTTTGACATTTTTCATGGTGACACTTTTCATTTTTGACATTTAGCATTGTGACATTTGTCATTTGACATCTTTGACATTTGCCATCTTGAAATTTGTCATTTTTGACATTTAGCATTGTGACATTTGTCAATTGACATCTTTGACATTTGCCATCTTAAAATTTGTCATTTTTGACATTTTTCATGGTGACACTTTTCATTTTTGACATTTAGCATTGTGACATTTATCATTTGACATCTTTGACATTTGCCATCTTGAAATTTGTCATTTTTGACATGTTTCATGGTGACACTTTTCATTTTTGACATTTAGCATTGTGACATTTGTCATTTGACATCTTTGACATTTGCCATCTTGAAATTTGTTATTTTTGACATTTTTCATGGTGACACTTTTCATTTTTGACATTTAGCATTGTGACATTTGTCAGTTTTGACATTTGCCATCTTAAAATTTGTCATTTTTGACATTTTTCATGGTGACACTTTTCATTTTTGACATTTAGCATTGTGACCTTTGTCATTTGACATCTTTGACATTTGCCATCTTGAAATTTGTCATTTTTGACATTTTTCATGGTGACACTTTTCATTTTTGACATTTAGCATTGTGACCTTTGTCATTTGACATCTTTGACATTTGCCATCTTGAAATTTGTCATTTTTGACATTTTTCATGGTGACACTTTTCATTTTTGACATTTAGCATTGTGACATTTGTCATTTGACATCTTTGACATTTGCCATCTTGAAATTTGTTATTTTTTACATTTTTCATGGTGACACTTTTTATTTTTGACATTTAGCATTGTGACATTTGTCATTTGACATCTTTGACATTTGCCATCTTGAAATTTGTTATTTTTGACATTTTTCATGGTGACACTTTTCATTTTTGACATTTAGCATTGTGACATTTGTCATTTGACATCTTTGACATTTGCCATCTTGAAATTTGTCATTTTTGACATTTTTCATGGTGACACTTTTCATTTTTGACATTTGGCATTGTGACATTTGTCATTTGACATCTTTGACATTTGCCATCTTAAAATTTGTTATTTTTGACATTTTTCATGGTGACACTTTTCATTTTTGACATTTAGCATTGTGACATTTGTCATTTGACATCTTTGACATTTGCCATCTTGAAATTTGTTATTTTTGACATTTTTCATGGTGACACTTTTCATTTTTGACATTTACCATTGTGACATTTGTCAGTTTTGATATTTGCCATCTTGAAATTTGTCATTTTTGACATTTTTCATGGTGACACTTTTTATTGTTGACATTTAGCATTGTGACATTTGTCATTTGACATGTTTGACTTTTGCCATCTTGAAATTTGTGTCATTTTTGACATTTAGCATGGTGACATTTGTCATTTGACATCTTTGACATTTGCCATCTTGAAATTTGTTATTTTTGACATTTTTCATGGTGACACTTTTCATTTTTGACATTAAGCATTGTGACATTTGTCAGTTTTGACATTTGCCATCTTGAAATTTGTCATTTTTGACATTTTTTATGGTGACACTTTTCATTTTTTAAATTTAGCATTGTGACATTTGTCATTTGACATCTTTGACATTTGCCATCTTGAAATTTGTCATTTTTGACATTTTTTATGGTGACACTTTTCGTTTTTGACATTTAGCATTGTATCATTTGTCAGTTTTGACATTTGCCATCTTGAAATTTGTCATTTTTGACATTTTTCATAGTGACACTTTTCATTTTTGACATTTAGCATTGTGACATTTGTCATTTGACATCTTTGACATTTGCCATCTTGAAATTTGTCATTTTTGACATTTTTCATGGTGACACTTTTCATTTTTGACATTTAGCATTGTGACATTTGTCAGTTTTGACATTTGCCATCTTGAAATTTGTCATTTTTGACATTTTTCATGGTGACACTTTTCATTTTTGACATTTAGCATTGTGACATTTGTCATTTGACATCTTTGACATTTTCCATCTTGAAATTTGTTATTTTTGACATTTTTCATGGTCACACTTTTCATTTTTGACATTTAGCATTGTGACATTTGTCATTTGACATCTTTGACATTTGCCATCTTGAAATTTGTCATTTTTGACATTTTTCATGGTGACACTTTTCATTTTTGACATTTAGCATTGTGACATTTGTCATTTGACATCTTTGACATTTGCCATCTTGAAATTTGTTTTTTTTGACATTTTTCATGGTGACACTTTTCATTTTTGACATTTAGCATTGTGACATTTGTCATTTGACATCTTTGACATTTGCCATCTTGAAATTTGTTATTTTTGACATTTTTCATGGTGATACTTTTCATTTTTGACATTTAGCATTGTGACATTTGTCAGTTTTGACATTTGCCATCTTGAAATTTGTCATTTTTGACATTTTTCATGGTGACACTTTTCATTTTTGACATTTAGCTTTGTGACATTTGTCATTTGACATCTTTGACATTTGCCATCTTGAAATTTGTCATTTTTGACATTTAGCATGGTGACATTTGTCATTTGACATCTTTGACATTTGCCATCTTGAAATTTGTTATTTTTGACATTTTTCATGGTGACACTTTTCATTTTTGACATTTAGCATTGTGACATTTGTCAGTTTTGACATTTGCCATCTTGAAATTTGTCATTTTTGACATTTTTTATGGTGACACTTTTCATTTTTGACATTTAGCATTGTGACATTTGTCATTTGACATCTTAGACATTTGCTATCTTGAAATTTGTCATATTTGACACTTTTTATTTTTGACATTTAGCATTGTGACATTTGTCATTTGACATCTTTGACATTTGCCATTTTGAAATTTGTCATTTTTGACATTTTTCATGGTGACATTTGTCAGTTTTGACATTTGCCATCTTGAAATTTGTCATTTTTGACATTTTATGGTGACACTTTTCATTTTTGACATTTAGCATTGTGACATTTGTCATTTGACATCTTTGACATTTGCCATCTTGAAATTTGTCATTTTTGACATTTTTCATGGTGACACTTTTCATTTTTGACATTTAGCATTGTGACATTTGTCATTTGACATCTTTGACATTTGCCATCTTGAAATTTGTCATTTTTGACATTTAGCATTGTGACATTTGTCATTTGACATCTTAGACATTTGCCATCTTAAAATTTGTCATTTTTGACACTTTTCATTTTTGACATTTAGCATTGTGACATTTGTCATTTGACATCTTTGACATTTGCCATCTTGAAATTTGTCATTTTTGACATTTTTCATGGTGACACTTTTCATTTTTGACATTTAGCATTGTGACATTTGTCATTTGACATCTTTGACATTTGCTATCTTGAAATTTGTCATTTTTGACATTTTTCATGGTGACACTTTTCATTTTTGACATTTAGCATTGTGACATTTGTCATTTGACATCTTTGACATTTGCCATCTTGAAATTTGTTATTTTTGACATTTTTCATGGTGACACTTTTCATTTTTGACATTTAGCATTGTGACATTTGTCAGTTTTGACATTTGCCATCTTGAAATTTGTCATTTTTGACATTTTTCATGGTGACACTTTTCATTTTTGACATTTAGCATTGTGACATTTGTCATTTGACATCTTTGACATTTTCCATCTTGAAATTTGTTATTTTTGACATTTTTCATGGTCACACTTTTCATTTTTGACATTTAGCATTGTGACATTTGTCATTTGACATCTTTGACATTTGCCATCTTGAAATTTGTCATTTTTGACATTTTTCATGGCGACACTTTTCATTTTTGACATTTAGCATTGTGACATTTGTCATTTGACATCTTTGACATTTGCCATCTTGAAATTTGTTATTTTTGACATTTAGCATTGTGACATTTGTCATTTGACATCTTAGACATTTGCCATCTTGAAATTTGTCATTTTTGACACTTTTCATTTTTGACATTTAGCATTGTGACATTTGTCATTTGACATCTTTGACATTTGCCATCTTGAAATTTGTCATTTTTGACATTTTTCATGGTGACACTTTTCATTTTTGACATTTAGCATTGTGACATTTGTCATTTGACATCTTTGACATGTGCCATCTTGAAATTTGTCATTTTTGACATTTTTCATGGTGACACTTTTCATTTTTGACATTTAGCATTGTGACATTTGTCATTTGACATCTTAGACATTTGCCATCTTGAAATTTGTCATTTTTGACACTTTTCATTTTTGACATTTAGCATTGTGACATTTGTCATTTGACATCTTTGACATTTGCCATCTTGAAATTTGTCATTTTTGACATTTTCATGGTGACACTTTTCATTTTTGACATTTAGCATTGTGACATTTGTCATTTGACATTTGCCATCTTGAAATTTGTCATTTTTGACATTTTTCATGGTGACACTTTTCATTTTTGACATTTAGCATTGTGACATTTGTCAGTTTTGACATTTGCCATCTTGAAATTTGTCATTTTTGACATTTAGCATTGTGACACTTTTCATTTTTGACATTTAGCATTGTGGCATTTGTCCTTTGACATCTTAGACATTTGCCATCTTGAAATTTGTCATTTTTGACACTTTTCATTTTTGACATTTAGCATTGTGACATTTGTCATTTGACATCTTTGACATTTGCCATCTTGAAATTTGTCATTTTTGACATTTTTCATGGTGACACTTTTCATTTTTGACATTTAGCATTGTGACATTTGTCATTTGACATCTTTGACATTTGCCATCTTGAAATTTGTCATTTTTGACATTTTTCATGGTAACACTTTTCATTTTTGACATTTAGCATTGTGACATTTGTCATTTGACATCTTTGACATTTGCCATCTTGAAATTTTTCATTTTTGACATTTTTCATGGTGACACTTTTCATTTTTGACATTTAGCATTGTGACATTTGTCATTTGACATCTTTGACATTTGCCATCTTGAAATTTGTCATTTTTGACATTTAGCATTGTAACATTTGTCAGTTTTGACATTTGCCATCTTGAAATTTGTCATTTTTGACATTTTTCATGGTGACACTTTTCATTTTTGACATTTAGCATTGTGACATTTGTCATTTGACATCTTTAACATTTGCCATCTTAAAATTTGTCATTTTTGACATTTTTCATGGTGACACTTTTCATTTTTGACATTTAGCATTGTGACATTTGTCATTTGACATCTTTGACATTTGCCATCTTGAAATTTGTCATTTTTGACATTTAGCATTGTGACATTTGTCAATTGACATCTTTGACATTTGCCATCTTAAAATTTGTCATTTTTGACATTTTTCATGGTGACACTTTTCATTTTTGACATTTAGCATTGTGACATTTGTCATTTGACATCTTTGACATTTGCCATCTTGAAATTTGTCATTTTTGACATGTTTCATGGTGACACTTTTCATTTTTGACATTTAGCATTGTGACATTTGTCATTTGACATCTTTGACATTTGCCATTTTGAAATTTGTCATTTTTGACATTTTTCATGGTGACACTTTTCATTTTTGACATTTAGCATTGTGACATTTGTCAGTTTTGACATTTGCCATCTTAAAATTTGTCATTTTTGACATTTTTCATGGTGACACTTTTCATTTTTGACATTTAGCATTGTGACATTTGTCATTTGACATCTTTGACATTTGCCATCTTGAAATTTGTCATTTTTGACATTTTTCATGGTGACACTTTTCATTTTTGACATTTAGCATTGTGACATTTGTCATTTGACATCTTTGACATTTGCCATCTTGAAATTTGTCATTTTTGACATTTAGCATTGTGACATTTGTCATTTGACATCTTTGACATTTGCCATCTTGAAATTTGTCATTTTTGACATTTTTCATGGTGACACTTTTCATTTTTGACATTTAGCATTGTGACATTTGTCATTTGACATCTTTGACAATTGCCATCTTGAAATTTGTCATTTTTGACATTTTTCATGGTGACACTTTTCATTTTTGACATTTAGCATTGTGACATTTGTCATTTGACATCTTTGACATTTGCCATCTTGAAATTTGTTATTTTTGACATTTTTCATGGTGACACTTTTTATTTTTGACATTTAGCATTGTGACATTTGTCATTTGACATCTTTGACATTTGCCATCTTGAAATTTGTTATTTTTGACATTTTTCATGGTGACACTTTTCATTTTTGACATTTAGCATTGTGACATTTGTCATTTGACATCTTTGACATTTGCCATCTTGAAATTTGTCATTTTTGACATTTTTCATGGTGACACTTTTCATTTTTGACATTTGGCATTGTGACATTTGTCATTTGACATCTTTGACATTTGCCATCTTAAAATTTGTTATTTTTGACATTTTTCATGGTGACACTTTTCATTTTTGACATTTAGCATTGTGACATTTGTCATTTGACATCTTTGACATTTGCCATCTTGAAATTTGTTATTTTTGACATTTTTCATGGTGACACTTTTCATTTTTGACATTTAGCATTGTGACATTTGTCAGTTTTGATATTTGCCATCTTGAAATTTGTCATTTTTGTCATTTTTCATGGTGACACTTTTTATTGTTGACATTTAGCATTGTGACATTTGTCATTTGACATGTTTGACATTTGCCATCTTGAAATTTGTGTCATTTTTGACATTTAGCATGGTGACATTTGTCATTTGACATCTTTGACATTTGCCATCTTGAAATTTGTTATTTTTGACATTTTTCATGGTGACACTTTTCATTTTTGACATTAAGCATTGTGACATTTGTCAGTTTTGACATTTGCCATCTTGAAATTTGTCATTTTTGACATTTTTTATGGTGACACTTTTCATTTTTTACATTTAGCATTGTGACATTTCTCATTTGACATCTTTGACATTTGCCATCTTGAAATTTGTCATTTTTGACATTTTTTATGGTGACACTTTTCGTTTTTGACATTTAGCATTGTATCATTTGTCAGTTTTGACATTTGCCATCTTGAAATTTGTCATTTTTGACATATTTCATGGTGACACTTTTCATTTTTGACATTTAGCATTGTGACATTTGTCATTTGACATCTTTGACATATGCTATCTTGAAATTTGTCATTTTTGACATTTTTCATGGTGACACTTTTCATTTTTGACATTTAGCATTGTGACATTTGTCATTTGACATCTTTGACATTTGCCATCTTGAAATTTGTTATTTTTGACATTTTTCATGGTGACACTTTTCATTTTTGACATTTAGCATTGTGACATTTGTCAGTTTTGACATTTGCCATCTTGAAATTTGTCATTTTTGACATTTTTCATGGTGACACTTTTCATTTTTGACATTTAGCATTGTGACATTTGTCATTTGACATCTTTGACATTTTCCATCTTGAAATTTGTTATTTTTGACATTTTTCATGGTCACACTTTTCATTTTTGACATTTAGCATTGTGACATTTGTCATTTGACATCTTTGACATTTGCCATCTTGAAATTTGTCATTTTTGACATTTTTCATGGTGACACTTTTCATTTTTGACATTTAGCATTGTGACATTTGTCATTTGACATCTTTGACATTTGCCATCTTGAAATTTGTTTTTTTTGACATTTTTCATGGTGACACTTTTCATTTTTGACATTTAGCATTGTGACATTTGTCATTTGACATCTTTGACATTTGCCATCTTGAAATTTGTTATTTTTGACATTTTTCATGGTGATACTTTTCATTTTTGACATTTAGCATTGTGACATTTGTCAGTTTTGACATTTGCCATCTTGAAATTTGTCATTTTTGACATTTTTCATGGTGACACTTTTCATTTTTGACATTTAGCTTTGTGACATTTGTCATTTGACATCTTTGACATTTGCCATCTTGAAATTTGTCATTTTTGACATTTAGCATGGTGACATTTGTCATTTGACATCTTTGACATTTGCCATCTTGAAATTTGTTATTTTTGACATTTTTCATGGTGACACTTTTCATTTTTGACATTTAGCATTGTGACATTTGTCAGTTTTGACATTTGCCATCTTGAAATTTGTCATTTTTGACATTTTTTATGGTGACACTTTTCATTTTTGACATTTAGCATTGTGACATTTGTCATTTGACATCTTAGACATTTGCTATCTTGAAATTTGTCATATTTGACACTTTTTATTTTTGACATTTAGCATTGTGACATTTGTCATTTGACATCTTTGACATTTGCCATTTTGAAATTTGTCATTTTTGACATTTTTCATGGTGACACTTTTCATTTTTGACATTTAGCATTGTGACATTTCTCAGTTTTGACATTTGCCATCTTGAAATTTGTCATTTTTGACATTTTTCATGGTGACACTTTTCATTTTTGACATTTAGCATTGTGACATTTGTCATTTGACATCTTTGACATTTGCCATCTTGAAATTTGTCATTTTTGACATTTTTCATGGTGACACTTTTCATTTTTGACATTTAGCATTGTGACATTTGTCATTTGACATCTTTGACATTTGCCATCTTGAAATTTGTCATTTTTGACATTTAGCATTGTGACATTTGTCATTTGACATCTTAGACATTTGCCATCTTAAAATTTGTCATTTTGGACACTTTTCATTTTTGACATTTAGCATTGTGACATTTGTCATTTGACATCTTTGACATTTGCCATCTTGAAATTTGTCATTTTTGACATTTTTCATGGTGACACTTTTCATTTTTGACATTTAGCACTGTGACATTTGTCATTTGACATCTTTGACATTTGCTATCTTGAAATTTGTCATTTTTGACATTTTTCATGGTGACACTTTTCATTTTTGACATTTAGCATTGTGACATTTGTCATTTGACATCTTTGACATTTGCCATCTTGAAATTTGTTATTTTTGACATTTTTCATGGTGACACTTTTCATTTTTGACATTTAGCATTGTGACATTTGTCAGTTTTGACATTTGCCATCTTGAAATTTGTCATTTTTGACATTTTTCATGGTGACACTTTTCATTTTTGACATTTAGCATTGTGACATTTGTCATTTGACATCTTTGACATTTTCCATCTTGAAATTTGTTATTTTTGACATTTTTCATGGTCACACTTTTCATTTTTGACATTTAGCATTGTGACATTTGTCATTTGACATCTTTGACATTTGCCATCTTGAAATTTGTCATTTTTGACATTTTTCATGGCGACACTTTTCATTTTTGACATTTAGCATTGTGACATTTGTCATTTGACATCTTTGACATTTGCCATCTTGAAATTTGTTATTTTTGACATTTTTCATGGTGACACTTTTCATTTTTGACATTTAGCATTGTGACATTTGTCATTTGACATCTTTGACATTTGCCATCTTGAAATTTGTTATTTTTGACATTTTTCATGGTGATACTTTTCATTTTTGACATTTAGCATTGTGACATTTGTCAGTTTTGACATTTGCCATCTTGAAATTTGTCATTTTTGACATTTTTCATGGTGACACTTTTCATTTTTGACATTTAGCTTTGTGACATTTGTCATTTGACATCTTTGACATTTGCCATCTTGAAATTTGTCATTTTTGACATTTAGCATGGTGACATTTGTCATTTGACATCTTTGACATTTGCCATCTTGAAATTTGTTATTTTTGACATTTTTCATGGTGACACTTTTCATTTTTGACATTTAGCATTGTGACATTTGTCAGTTTTGACATTTGCCATCTTGAAATTTGTCATTTTTGACATTTTTTATGGTGACCCTTTTCATTTTTGACATTTAGCATTGTGACATTTGTCATTTGACATCTTAGACATTTGCCATCTTGAAATTTGTCATATTTGACACTTTTTATTTTTGACATTTAGCATTGTGACATTTGTCATTTGACATCTTTGACATTTGCCATTTTGAAATTTGTCATTTTTGACATTTTTCATGGTGACACTTTTCATTTTTGACATTTAGCATTGTGACATTTGTCAGTTTTGGCATTTGCCATCTTGAAATTTGTCATTTTTGACATTTTTCATGGTGACACTTTTCATTTTTGACATTTAGCATTGTGACATTTGTCATTTGACATCTTTGACATTTGCCATCTTGAAATTTGTCATTTTTGACATTTTTCATGGTGACACTTTTCATTTTTGACATTTAGCATTGTGACATTTGTCATTTGACATCTTTGACATTTGCCATCTTGAAATTTGTCATTTTTGACATTTAGCATTGTGACATTTGTCATTTGACATCTTAGACATTTGCCATCTTAAAATTTGTCATTTTTGACACTTTTCATTTTTGACATTTAGCATTGTGACATTTGTCATTTGACATCTTTGACATTTGCCATCTTGAAATTTGTCATTTTTGACATTTTTCATGGTGACACTTTTCATTTTTGACATTTAGCATTGTGACATTTGTCATTTGACATCTTTGACATTTGCCATCTTAAAATTTGTCATTTTTGACATTTTTCATGGTGACACTTTTCATTTTTGACATTTAGCATTGTGACATTTGTCAGTTTTGACATTTGCCATCTTAAAATTTGTCATTTTTGACATTTTTCATGGTGACACTTTTCATTTTTGACATTTAGCATTGTGACATTTGTCATTTGACATCTTTGACATTTGCCATCTTGAAATTTGTCATTTTTGACATTTTTCATGGTGACACTTTTCATTTTTGACATTTAGCATTGTGACATTTGTCATTTGACATCTTTGACATTTGCCATCTTGAAATTTGTCATTTTTGACATTTAGCATTGTGACATTTGTCATTTGACATCTTTGACATTTGCCATCTTGAAATTTGTCATTTTTGACATTTTTCATGGTGACACTTTTCATTTTTGACATTTAGCATTGTGACATTTGTCATTTGACATCTTTGACAATTGCCATCTTGAAATTTGTCATTTTTGACATTTTTCATGGTGACACTTTTCATTTTTGACATTTAGCATTGTGACATTTGTCATTTGACATCTTTGACATTTGCCATCTTGAAATTTGTTATTTTTGACATTTTTCATGGTGACACTTTTTATTTTTGACATTTAGCATTGTGACATTTGTCATTTGACATCTCTGACATTTGCCATCTTGAAATTTGTTATTTTTGACATTTTTCATGGTGACACTTTTCATTTTTGACATTTAGCATTGTGACATTTGTCATTTGACATCTTTGACATTTGCCATCTTGAAATTTGTCATTTTTGACATTTTTCATGGTGACACTTTTCATTTTTGACATTTGGCATTGTGACATTTGTCATTTGACATCTTTGACATTTGCCATCTTAAAATTTGTTATTTTTGACATTTTTCATGGTGACACTTTTCATTTTTGACATTTAGCATTGTGACATTTGTCATTTGACATCTTTGACATTTGCCATCTTGAAATTTGTTATTTTTGACATTTTTCATGGTGACACTTTTCATTTTTGACATTTAGCATTGTGACATTTGTCAGTTTTGATATTTGTCATCTTGAAATTTGTCATTTTTGACATTTTTCATGGTGACACTTTTTATTGTTGACATTTAGCATTGTGACATTTGTCATTTGACATGTTTGACATTTGCCATCTTGAAATTTGTGTCATTTTTGACATTTAGCATGGTGACATTTGTCATTTGACATCTTTGACATTTGCCATCTTGAAATTTGTTATTTTTGACATTTTTCATGGTGACACTTTTTATTTTTGACATTAAGCATTGTGACATTTGTCAGTTTTGACATTTGCCATCTTGAAATTTGTCATTTTTGACATTTTTTATGGTGACACTTTTCATTTTTTACATTTAGCATTGTGACATTTCTCATTTGACATCTTTGACATTTGCCATCTTGAAATTTGTCATTTTTGACATTTTTTATGGTGACACTTTTCGTTTTTGACATTTAGCATTGTATCATTTGTCAGTTTTGACATTTGCCATCTTGAAATTTGTCATTTTTGACATTTTTCATAGTGACACTTTTCATTTTTGACATTTAGCATTGTGACATTTGTCATTTGACATCTTTGACATTTGCCATCTTGAAATTTGTCATTTTTGACATATTTCATGGTGACACTTTTCATTTTTGACATTTAGCATTGTGACATTTGTCATTTGACATCTTTGACATTTGCTATCTTGAAATTTGTCATTTTTGACATTTTTCATGGTGACACTTTTCATTTTTGACATTTAGCATTGTGACATTTGTCATTTGACATCTTTGACATTTGCCATCTTGAAATTTGTTATTTTTGACATTTTTCATGGTGACACTTTTCATTTTTGACATTTAGCATTGTGACATTTGTCAGTTTTGACATTTGCCATCTTGAAATTTGTCATTTTTGACATTTTTCATGGTGACACTTTTCATTTTTGACATTTAGCATTGTGACATTTGTCATTTGACATCTTTGACATTTTCCATCTTGAAATTTGTTATTTTTGACATTTTTCATGGTCACACTTTTCATTTTTGACATTTAGCATTGTGACATTTGTCATTTGACATCTTTGACATTTGCCATCTTGAAATTTGTCATTTTTGACATTTTTCATGGTGACACTTTTCATTTTTGACATTTAGCATTGTGACATTTGTCATTTGACATCTTTGACATTTGCCATCTTGAAATTTGTTTTTTTTGACATTTTTCATGGTGACACTTTTCATTTTTGACATTTAGCATTGTGACATTTGTCATTTGACATCTTTGACATTTGCCATCTTGAAATTTGTTATTTTTGACATTTTTCATGGTGATACTTTTCATTTTTGACATTTAGCATTGTGACATTTGTCAGTTTTGACATTTGCCATCTTGAAATTTGTCATTTTTGACATTTTTCATGGTGACACTTTTCATTTTTGACATTTAGCTTTGTGACATTTGTCATTTGACATCTTTGACATTTGCCATTTTGAAATTTGTCATTTTTGACATTTAGCATGGTGACATTTGTCATTTGACATCTTTGACATTTGCCATCTTGAAATTTGTTATTTTTGACATTTTTCATGGTGACACTTTTCATTTTTGACATTTAGCATTGTGACATTTGTCAGTTTTGACATTTGCCATCTTGAAATTTGTCATTTTTGACATTTTTTATGGTGACACTTTTCATTTTTGACATTTAGCATTGTGACATTTGTCATTTGACATCTTAGACATTTGCTATCTTGAAATTTGTCATATTTGACACTTTTTATTTTTGACATTTAACATTGTGACATTTGTCATTTGACATCTTTGACATTTGCCATTTTGAAATTTGTCATTTTTGACATTTTTCATGGTGACACTTTTCATTTTTGACATTTAGCATTGTGACATTTGTCAGTTTTGACAGTTGCCATCTTGAAATTTGTCATTTTTGACATTTTTCATGGTGACACTTTTCATTTTTGACATTTAGCATTGTGACATTTGTCATTTGACATCTTTGACATTTGCCATCTTGAAATTTGTCATTTTTGACATTTTTTATGGTGACACTTTTCATTTTTGACATTTAGCATTGTGACATTTGTCATTTGACATCTTTGACATTTGCCATCTTGAAATTTGTCATTTTTGACATTTAGCATTGTGACATTTGTCATTTGACATCTTAGACATTTGCCATCTTAAAATTTGTCATTTTTGACACTTTTCATTTTTGACATTTAGCATTGTGACATTTGTCATTTGACATCTTTGACATTTGCCATCTTGAAATTTGTCATTTTTGACATTTTTCATGGTGACACTTTTCATTTTTGACATTTAGCATTGTGACATTTGTCATTTGACATCTTTGACATTTGCTATCTTGAAATTTGTCATTTTTGACATTTTTCATGGTGACACTTTTCATTTTTGACATTTAGCATTGTGACATTTGTCATTTGACATCTTTGACATTTGCCATCTTGAAATTTGTTATTTTTGACATTTTTCATGGTGACACTTTTCATTTTTGACATTTAGCATTGTGACATTTGTCAGTTTTGACATTTGCCATCTTGAAATTTGTCATTTTTGACATTTTTCATGGTGACACTTTTCATTTTTGACATTTAGCATTGTGACATTTGTCATTTGACATCTTTGACATTTTCCATCTTGAAATTTGTTATTTTTGACATTTTTCATGGTCACACTTTTCATTTTTGACATTTAGCATTGTGACATTTGTCATTTGACATCTTTGACATTTGCCATCTTGAAATTTGTCATTTTTGACATTTTTCATGGCGACACTTTTCATTTTTGACATTTAGCATTGTGACATTTGTCATTTGACATGTTTGACATTTGCCATCTTGAAATTTGTTATTTTTGACATTTTTCATGGTGACACTTTTCATTTTTGACATTTAGCATTGTGACATTTGTCATTTGACATCTTTGACATTTGCCATCTTGAAATTTGTTATTTTTGACATTTTTCATGGTGATACTTTTCATTTTTGACATTTAGCATTGTGACATTTGTCAGTTTTGACATTTGCCATCTTGAAATTTGTCATTTTTGACATTTTTCATGGTGACACTTTTCATTTTTGACATTTAGCTTTGTGACATTTGTCATTTGACATCTTTGACATTTGCCATCTTGAAATTTGTCATTTTTGACATTTAGCATGGTGACATTTGTCATTTGACATCTTTGACATTTGCCATCTTGAAATTTGTTATTTTTGATATTTTTCATGGTGACACTTTTCATTTTTGACATTTAGTGCGATGTATTAAAATATATTTTTGTTTTTTTTTACGGTTCTTATCTCTAAGTGATAATTTTTTATATTGTGCGGAGAAATTTATTGTCTTTAAAAAAGGAAATAAATATACCAGTTTTCGTATACGTTTCATATGAAACGGAATAAAATACCATTTTTGTTACTGCAATTCTTGGGTGAAATAAATGTTAATTTACATTAATAACAGTAGCCATTATTTTACCTCGTCCACCTAAGATGTAGTAAATTGGCGACGAGATAAAAATAATTTAACAGTGTAACTAAAAAGTTTAAAGTGACTTAAAAAGTAAAAAGTGGTTCAAAATAACCGAAAATTAGTAAAAATAGTAAACCGTTAAGTGTTAGACAAGTTTTTACATCATGGCAACCACAAATTTGGGACACATTCGTGAGTTCGATCCTCAAAATAGTGATTGGAGTATTTTTATATGCAGATTAGAAAACTACTTTAAAGCGAATGAAATTACTGATAAGGATAAAATGAGGGCCATATTGCTAAATTCTTTCAGTGAGGAGGCCTACAAATTAGTTTTTAACCTGTCAATACCAAAGAAACCTGAAGAAATAACCTACGAACAGATTAAGACTTTGATGGGTACACATTTTAAGCACACCGCGTCAATGTTTTCTTTTCGTGATAAGTTCTACAACGCAGTGAAACTACCCCATGAAAGTGCTGCAGAATGGGCCGCGAGGGTGCGAAGTTTGGCTGTGAATTGCGAATTTGAGTCAACAATGTTGGATATGTTGTTGAGGGATCGTTATGTTGTTGGTTTTGGAAATAGCCCTGTGAAAGATAGGTTATATGAAGAAGACAAAAACTCAAAGTTTTCGGACGTTATCAGAATTGCATCTTCGAAAATGGCAGCTATGCAAAACACAGTGTTGGAACAACCTTCAATAAAAGTGGAGCAAGATGTTCATAGTATAGCGCATCAAAGGGTTCGGTCTAAAAGTGATCATTTTCGACCGTCAACAAGTGCGGGTCAAGCTAGTGCTGGTACGAGTGCCGGAGCGAGTAATCAAAAATGCGGTATCTGTGGAAGAGGCAATCATACTAGTAATCAGTGCCGGTATCGCGATTATACGTGTAATATATGCCATCAAAAGGGGCATTTAGCCCCAGTGTGCTCTAATAAAAAATATGGAAATAGGAATAATACAGGTCAGTCAAAAAAATACCAAAATTTTTTAGAAGTAGAAAATGATGATGAAATATTTTCGATCTTCAGCTGTTCGGTGAGTGACAATGAACCTTATTTTATTGATATTTTAATTGACAATAAAAAGTATTCTTTTCAACTGGATTGTGGAGCCAGTATCTCAGCTATTTCACAGATTTTTTATCAAACCTATTTTTCAAAATATCCTCTTATTCCAACAAATAAAATTTTACATTTTTACAACGGGGAAAGGGCAAAGCCAGTAGGAACCTGCGATTTAAAAGTATTTTATAATAATTTTGCTCATAATATCAAAATGTATGTCGTTAAGAACGGTGCAGTACCAATTCTAGGGCGCGATTTTATGAATTTATTTAAAATGGGTTTTTCGCCTATAAATTATACTGATAATTATTGCAATTTGGATCAGATTATTCAAAAATATAGTAAAGTTTTCGAGCCTGGTTTGGGAAAATTTAATAAAGGGACTATTTCGATAAAATTAAAGGACGAATCAGTTTCTCCAAAGTTTTTTAGAGCTAGACCATTGCCCTACGGTTTAAGAGATAAGGTTGATGCCGAATTAAATAGATTGATTGAAAACAATATTTTAAAACCTGTGAATTACTCTCCTTGGGCTACTCCAATTGTTCCAGTATTAAAGGGAGATAATTCTGTTCGCATTTGTGGCGATTTTAAAATAACGATAAATCCTTATATCGAAATAGACCAGTTTCCTCTTCCTAGGATAGAAGATTTATTTTCTCAGTTACAAGGAGGCTCTATTTTCTCTAAATTAGATTTATCGCAAGCATACGCACAAATTTGCTTAGATGACAAATCAAAGGAGTTGGTTACAATTTCCACACATAGGGGACTATTTCAATATCAAAGATTACCTTATGGTGTGGCTTGTGCCTGCGCCAAGTTTCAAAAAATTATGGAATCTTTGTTACAAGATATTGAGGGCTCGGTGGTGTTTCTCGATGATATTTTAGTAACGGGAAAAGATATTAACCAACATAATTCACGCCTTGAAAAAGTTTTAGCTCGTTTACAAGATGCCGGTTTCAAGGTCCGCGTAGATAAGTGTAGCTTTAATCAATCGGAAGTACGGTATTTGGGTTATATTATAAATAAGGAAGGGTTGCATACTTCACAAGACAAAATACTTTCAATAAAAAAAGCACCTGTTCCTGAAAATGTAACGCAACTAAAATCTGTGCTCGGTATGATTAACTACTACGGTAAATTTGTGCCAGATTTGGCAACAGTTTTAAGTCCTTTGTACAGTTTATTAAAAAAAGATGTTCAATTTATTTGGAATTCGGACTGTGATGAAGCTTTTAATAAAATAAAGGAGCTTTTAATTTCTGCAAAAGTACTAGTCCATTATGATCCTAATCTCGAATTAAAATTGACAACCGATGCAAGTCCGTATGGGGTTGGTTGTGTGTTAAGTCACGTTTATCCTAATAGAGAAGAAAAACCGATTGCATATGCCAGCCGTACATTGACTAATGCTGAAAAGAATTATAGTCAAATTGAACGGGAGGGTTTAAGCATAATTTTTGGACTTTGTAAGTTTAACCAATATTTATACAATCGTGATTTTACCTTGGTTACGGATAACAAACCTCTTATAGCAATATTTAATCCCAAAAAGGGTATTCCTCAGTTTTCAGCAAATAGATTGCGCCGTTGGGCCGTTATTTTATCTAATTATCGGTACAAAACTGAATATGTAAAATCAGAAAATAATGCAGCCGATTTTCTTTCCAGATTACCCATTGACCATAATGAAACTGAGTGGAAATCTGTTGATATTAATTATTGCAATTATTTTTCTGAAAACGAAATCTCTGCTGTCAATTTTGATTTAGTAAAACAAAGTATACAGTTTGATTCGATTTTAAAAAAAGTAATTCAGTTTGTTAAATTTGGTTGGCCTAATAGCGCAAAGAAACATAGGGATTTTTGTAAATTTTATCCAATAAGAAATGAACTTACAATAGAAAATAATATTTTACTGTGGAATCATAGGATTATCATTCCTGAGTCATTAAAAAAGCGCATTTTAGTGCAATTGCATTCTTCACACAAGGGTGTAGTGAAAATGAAAAGTATAGCCAGGGCGCATTTTTATTGGCCTAACATAAATAATGATATAGAAAAGCTTGCAAAAACTTGTAGGGACTGTTCTGTGCATAAGGCTAGTCCACCAAAAAGCACGATCATTCCATGGAAATGGCCTGAAGAACCATTTTTTAGGATTCATATCGATTATTTTGGTCCTTTCCTTGGTAATTACTTTTTGGTGATACTGGACGCACATTCTAAGTGGATAGAAGTATTTCCTACTAAAGACTTACTTCAAGTTTTACTATTAAAGCTCTTCACTCCACATTTTCACGTTTTGGTATACCGCGTTATTTAATGTCTGATAACGCTAAAAATTTTACTAGCATAGAAATGCAAAAATTTTTAAAAAATTTTCAAATTAAGCATATCACATCCTCACCATTTAGTCCACAGTCGAATGGAGCTGCGGAAGTTACTGTAAAAACGATTAAAAATTCGTTAAAAAATGCTTTAGGCATCGGCAATAAAAACATTGACATAAATTATTCTTTAAATAAATTTTTGTTCGAATATCGAACTACCCCACAATCTACGACCGGTGTTTCACCGTCGACATTACTTTTTGGTAGAGATATTCGCACAAAATTTGATTTTTTAAAACCTCCGATAGAAATTATTAAAGATGAAATTGAACGAAAACAAGAAAAACAAATTAAAAACTCAGGGGGGAAGGACAGAAAGGTTTTTAAAATTAATGACAATGTCTTGGTTAAGGACTACAGAGTGCCTAATAAAGTAACATGGATACCTGGCTTAATTAAAAAAATATTGGGTAAACGTACATACATAGTTTTTATTCCCGAAATTGGTCTCACTTGGAAGCGACATGTAAATCAAATACTAGAAACTAATATATGTAGTTTGCCTATTTCTACTAATGATTGTAAAAATGTAGAATCTTTGCAGCCCCCAAATGAAAGTGAAAACCCACAAGTAGAGCCTACAGTAGTGCTTTCCAGCCCAGTTGAACAGAGTACTTCTACTATTATGTCAGACCCAGAAATTTCAAATGAAATCGGTAGAAGGCCTAAAAGAAATATTAAGGTCCCGGAAAGATTTGCATATGACAAGTAGAGTTCATTCTTTTTCTGACCTTTCTGCTGAGAATGTTTTATTACATATTTTTTATTAGAGAGGGGAGAGTGCGATGTATTAAAATATATTTTTGTTTTTTTTTACGGTTCTTATCTCTAAGTGATAATTTTTTATATTGTACGGAGAAATTTATTGTCTTTAAAAAAGGAAATAAATATACCAGTTTTCGTATACGTTTCATATGAAACGGAATAAAATACCATTTTTGTTACTGCAATTCTTGGGTGAAATAAATGTTAATTTACATTAATAACAGTAGCCATTATTTTACCTCGTCCACCTAAGATGTAGTATTTAGCATTGTGACATTTGTCAGTTTTGACATTTGCCATCTTGAAATTTGTCATTTTTGACATTTTTTATGGTGACACTTTTCATTTTTGACATTTAGCATTGTGACATTTGTCATTTGACATCTTAGACATTTGCCATCTTGAAATTTGTCATATTTGACACTTTTTATTTTTGACATTTAGCATTGTGACATTTGTCATTTGACATCTTTGACATTTGCCATTTTGAAATTTGTCATTTTTGACATTTTTCATGGTGACACTTTTCATTTTTGACATTTAGCATTGTGACATTTGTCAGTTTTGGCATTTGCCATCTTGAAATTTGTCATTTTTGACATTTTTCATGGTGACACTTTTCATTTTTGACATTTAGCATTGTGACATTTGTCATTTGACATCTTTGACATTTGCCATCTTGAAATTTGTCATTTTTGACATTTTTCATGGTGACACTTTTCATTTTTGACATTTAGCATTGTGACATTTGTCATTTGACATCTTAGACATTTGCCATCTTAAAATTTGTCATTTTTGACACTTTTCATTTTTGACATTTAGCATTGTGACATTTGTCATTTGACATCTTTGACATTTGCCATCTTGAAATTTGTCATTTTTGACATTTTTCATGGTGACACTTTTCATTTTTGACATTTAGCATTGTGACATTTGTCATTTGACATCTTTGACATTTGCCATCTTAAAATTTGTCATTTTTGACATTTTTTATGGTGACACTTTTCATTTTTGACATTTAGCATTGTGACATTTGTCATTTGACATCTTAGACATTTGCCATCTTGAAATTTGTCATTTTTGACACTTTTCATTTTTGACATTTAGCATTGTGACATTTGTCATTTGACATCTTTGACATTTGCCATCTTGAAATTTGTCATTTTTGACATTTTCATGGTGACACTTTTCATTTTTGACATTTAGCATTGTGACATTTGTCATTTGACATCTTTGACATTTGCCATCTTGAAATTTGTCATTTTTGACATTTTTCATGGTGACACTTTTCATTTTTGACATTTAGCATTGTGACATTTGTCAGTTTTGACATTTGCCATCTTGAAATTTGTCATTTTTGACATTTAGCATTCTGACACTTTTCATTTTTGACATTTAGCATTGCGGCATTTGTCCTTTGACATCTTAGACATTTGCCATCTTGAAATTTGTCTTTTTTGACACTTTTCATTTTTGACATTTAGCATTGTGACATTTGTCATTTGACATCTTTGATATTTGCCATCTTGAAATTTGTCATTTTTGACATTTTTCATGGTGACACTTTTCATTTTTGACATTTAGCATTGTGAGATTTGTCATTTGACATCTTTGACATTTGCCATCTTGAAATTTGTCATTTTTGACATTTAGCTTTGTGACATTTGTCATTTGACATCTTTGACATTTGCCATCTTGAAATTTGATATTTTTGACATTTTTCATGGTGACACTTTTCATTTTTAACATTTAGCATTGTGACATTTGTCAGTTTTGACATTTGCCATCTTGAAATTTGTCATTTTTGACAAATTTTATGGTGACACTTTTCATTTTTGACATGTAGCATTGTGACATTTGTCATTTGACATCTTTAACATTTGTCATCTTGAAATTTGTTATTTTTGACATTTTTCATGGTGACACTTTTCATTTTTGACATTTAGCATTGTAACATTTGTCAGTTTTGACATTTGCCATCTTGAAATTTGACATTCTTGACATTTTTCATGGTGACACTTTTCATTTTTGACATTTAGCATTGTGACATTTGTCATTTGACATCTTTAACATTTGCCATCTTGAAATTTGTCATTTTTGACATTTTTCATGGTGACACTTTTCATTTTTGACATTTAGCATTGTGACATTTGTCATTTGACATCTTTGACATTTGCTATCTTGAAATTTGTCATTTTTGACATTTAGCATTGTGACATTTGTCAATTGACATCTTTGACATTTGCCATCTTAAAATTTGTCATTTTTGACATTTTTCATGGTGACACTTTTCATTTTTGACATTTAGCATTGTGACATTTGTCATTTGACATCTTTGACATTTGCCATCTTGAAATTTGTCATTTTTGACATTTTTCATGGTGACACTTTTCATTTTTAACATTTAGCATTGTGACATTTGTCATTTGACATCTTTGACATTTGCCATCTTGAAATTTGTTATTTTTGACATTTTTCATGGTGACACTTTTCATTTTTGACATTTAGCATTGTGACATTTGTCAGTTTTGACATTTGCCATCTTAAAATTTGTCATTTTTGACATTTTTCATGGTGACACTTTTCATTTTTGACATTTAGCATTGTGACATTTGTCATTTGACATCTTTGACATTTGCCATCTTGAAATTTGTCATTTTTGACATTTTTCATGGTGAGACTTTTCATTTTTGACATTTAGCATTGTGACATTTGTCATTTGACATCTTTGACATTTGCCATCTTGAAATTTGTCATTTTTGACATTTAGCATTGTGACATTTGTCATTTGACATCTTTGACATTTGCCATCTTGAAATTTGTCATTTTTGACATTTTTCATGGTGACACTTTTCATTTTTGACATTTTTCATGGTGACACTTTTCATTTTTGACATTTAGCATTGTGACATTTGTCATTTGACATCTTTGACATTTGCCATCTTGAAATTTGTCATTTTTGACATTTTTCATGGTGACACTTTTCATTTTTGACATTTAGCATTGTGACATTTGTCATTTGACATCTTTGACATTTGCCATCTTGAAATTTGTCATTTTTGACATTTTTTATGGTGACACTTTTCGTTTTTGACATTTAGCATTGTATCATTTGTCAGTTTTGACATTTGCCATCTTGAAATTTGTCATTTTTGACATTTTTCATGGTGACACTTTTCATTTTTGACATTTAGCATTGTGACATTTGTCATTTGACATCTTTGACATTTGCCATCTTGAAATTTGTCATTTTTGACATTTTTCATGGTGACACTTTTCATTTTTGACATTTAGCATTGTGACATTTGTCATTTGACATCTTTGACATTTGCCATCTTGAAATTTGTCATTTGTGACATTTAGCATTGTGACATTTGTCATTTGACATTTGCCATCTTGAAATTTGTCATTTTTGACATTTTTCATGGTGACACTTTTCATTTTTGACATTTAGCATTGTGACATTTGTCATTTGACATCTTTGACATTTGCCATCTTGAAATTTGTCATTTTTGACATTTTTCATGGTGACACCTTTCATTTTTGACATTTAGCATTGTGACATTTGTCATTTGACATCTTTGATATATGCCATCTTGAAATTTGTCATTTTTGACATTTTTCATGGTGACACTTTTCATTTTTGACATTTAGCATTGTGACATTTGTCATTTGACATCTTTGACATTTGCCATCTTAAAATTTGTCATTTTTGACATTTTTCATGGTGACACTTTTCATTTTTGACATTTAGCATTATGACATTTGTCATTTGCCATCTTGAAATTTGTCATTTTTGACATTTTTCATGGTGACACTTTTCATTTTTGACATTTAGCATTGTGACATTTGTCATTTGACATCTTTGACATTTGCCATCTTGAAATTTGTCATTTTTGACATTTTTCATGGTGACAATTTTCATTTTTGACATTTAGCATTGTGACATTTGTCAGTTTTGACAATTGCCGTCTTGAAATTTGTCATTTTTGACATTTAGCATTGTGACACTTTTTATTTTTGACATTTAGCATTGTGGCATTTGTCATTTGACATCTTAGACATTTGTCATCTTGAAATTTGTCATTTTTGACACTTTTCATTTTTGACATTTAGCATTGTGACATTTGTCATTTGACATCTTTGACATTTGCCATCTTGAAATTTGTCATTTTTGACATTTTTCATGGTGACACTTTTTATTTTTGACATTTAGCATTGTGACATTTGTCATTTGACATCTTTGACATTTGCCATCTTAAAATTTGTCATTTTTGACATTTAGCATTGTGACATTTGTCATTTGACATCTTTGACATTTGCCATCTTGAAATTTGTTATTTTTGACATTTTTCATGGTGACACTTTTCATTTTTGACATTTAGCATTGTGACATTTGTCAGTTTTGACATTTGCCATCTTGAAATTTGTCATTTTTGACATTTTTCATGGTGACACTTTTCATTTTTGACATTTAGCATTGTGACATTTGTCATTTGACATCTTTGACATTTGCCATCTTTAAATTTGTTATTTTTGACATTTTTCATGGTGACACTTTTCATTTTTGACATTTAGCATTGTAACATTTGTCAGTTTTGATATTTGCCATCTTGAAATTTGTTATTTTTGACATTTTTCATGGTAACACTTTTCATTTTTGACATTTAGCATTGTAACATTTGTCATTTGACATCCTTGACATTTGCCATTTTGAAATTTGTCATTTTTGACATTTTTCATGGTGACACTTTTCATTTTTGACATTTAGCATTGTGACATTTGTCATTTGACATCTTTGACATTTGCCATCTTGAAATTTGTCATTTTTGACATTTAGCATTGTGACATTTGTCATTTGACATCTTTGAGATTTGCCATCTTGAAATTTGTTATTTTTGACATTTTTCATGGTGACACTTTTCATTTTTGACATTTAGCAATTTGACATTTGTCAGTTTTGACATTTGCCATCTTGAAATTTGTCATTTTTGACATTTTTCATGGTGACACTTTTCATTTTTGACATTTAGCATTGTGACATTTGTCATTTGACATCTTTGACATTTGCCATCTTGAAATTTGTCATTTTTGACATTTTTCTTGGTGACACTTTTCATTTTTGACATTTAGCATTGTGACATTTGTCATTTGACATCTTTGACATTTGCCATCTTGAAATTTGTCATTTTTGACATTTTTCATGGTGACACTTTTCATTTTTGACATTTAGCATTGTGACATTTGTCAGTTTTGACATTTGCCATCTTGAAATTTGTCATTTTTGACATTTTTCATGGTGACACTTTTCATTTTTGACATTTAGCATTGTGACATTTGTCATTTGACATCTTTGACATTTGCCATCTTGAAATTTGTCATTTTTGACATTTTTCTTGGTGACACTTTTCATTTTTGACATTTAGCATTGTGACATTTGTCATTTGACATCTTTGACATTTGCCATCTTGAAATTTGTCATTTTTGACATTTTTCATGGTGACACTTTTCATTTTTGACATTTAGCATTGTGACATTTGTCATTTGACATCTTTGACGTTTGCCATCTTGAAATTTGTCATTTTTCATGGTGACACTTTTTATTTTTGACATTTAGCATTGTGACATTTGTCAGTTTTGACATTTGCCATTTTGAAATTTGTCATTTTTGACATTTTTCATGGTGACACTTTTCATTTTTGACATTTAGCATTGTGACATTTGTCATTTGACATCTTTGACATTTGCCATCTTGAAATTTGTTATTTTTGACATTTTTCATGGTGACACTTTTTATTTTTGACATTTAGCATTGTGACATTTGTCATTTGACATCTTTGACATTTGCCATCTTGAAATTTGTCATTTTTGACATTTTTCATGGTGACACTTTTCATTTTTGACATTTAGCATTGTGACATTTGTCATTTGACATCTTTGACATTTGCCATCTTGAAATTTGTTATTTTTGACATTTTTCATGGTGACACTTTTCATTTTTGACATTTAGCATTGTGACATTTGTCATTTGACATCTTTGACATTTGCCGTCTTGAAATTTGTTATTTTTGACATTTTTCATGGTGACACTTTTCATTTTTGACATTTAGCATTGTGACATTTGTCATTTGACATCTTTGACGTTTGCCATCTTGAAATTTGTCATTTTTGACATTTTTCATGGTGACACTTTTCATTTTTGACATTTAGCATTGTGACATTTGTCAGTTTTGACATTTGCCATCTTGAAATTTGTCATTTTTGACATTTTTCATGGTGACACTTTTCATTTTTGACATTTAGCATTGTGACATTTGTCATTTGACATCTTTGATATTTGCCTTCTTGAAATTTGTTATTTTTGTCATTTTTCATGGTGACACTTTTTATTTTTGACATTTAGCATTGTGACATTTGTCATTTGACATCTTTGACATTTGCCATCTTGAAATTTGTCATTTTTGACATTTTTCATGGTGACACTTTTTATTTTTGACATTTAGCATTGTGACATTTGTCAGTTTTAACATTTGCCATCTTGAAATTTGTCATTTTTGACATTTTTCATGGTGACACTTTTCATTTTTGACATTTAGCATTGTGACATTTGTCATTTGACATCTTTGACATTTGCCATCTTGAAATTTGTCATTTTTGACATTTAGCATGGTGACATTTGTCATTTGACATCTTTGACATTTGCCATCTTGAAATTTGTTATTTTTGACATTTTTCATGGTGACACTTTTCATTTTTGACATTTAGCATTGTGACATTTGTCAGTTTTGACATTTGCCATCTTGAAATTTGTCATTTTTGACATTTTTCATGGTGACACTTTTCATTTTTGACATTTAGCATTGTGACATTTGTCATTTGACATCTTTGACATTTGCCATCTTGAAATTTGTTATTTTTGACATTTTTCATGGTGACACTTTTCATTTTTAACATTTAGCATTGTGACATTTGTCAGTTTTGACATTTGCCATCTTGAAATTTGTCATTTTTGACATTTTTTATGGTGACACTTTTCATTTTTGACATTTAGCATTGTGACATTTGTCATTTGACATCTTTGACATTTGCCATCTTGAAATTTGTCATTTTTGACATTTTTCATGGTGACACTTTTCATTTTTGACATTTAGCATTGTGACATTTGTCATTTGACATCTTTGACATTTGCCATCTTGAAATTTGTCATTTTTGACATTTAGCATTGTGACATTTGTCATTTGACATCTTTGACATTTGCCATCTTGAAATTTGTCATTTTTGACATTTTTCATGGTGACACTTTTCCTTTTGGCATTTAGCATTGTGACATTTGTCATTTGACATCTTTGACATTTGCCATCTTGAAATTTGTCATTTTTGACATTTTTCATGGTGACACTTTTTATTTTTGACAGTTAGCATTGTGACATTTGTCATTTGACATCTTTGACATTTGCCATCTTGAAATTTGTTATTTTTGACATTTTTCATGGTGACACTTTTCATTTTTGACATTAAGCATTCTGACATTTGTCAGTTTTGACATTTGCCATCTTGACATTTGTCATTTTTGACATTTTTCATGGTAACACTTTTCATTTTTGACATTTAGGATTGTGACATTTGTTATTTGACATCTTTGACATTTGCCATCTTGAAATTTGTTATTTTTGACATTTTTCATGGTGACACTTTTCATTTTTGACATTTAGCATTGTGACATTTGTCATTTGACATCTTTGACATTTGCCATCTTGAAATTTGTCATTTTTGACATTTTTCATGGTGACACTTTTCATTTTTGACATTTGTCATTTGACATCTTTAACATTTTCCATCTTGAAATTTGTTATTTTTGACATTTTATGGTGACACTTTTCATTTTTAACATTTAGCATTGTGACATTTGTCATTTGACATCTTTGACATTTGCCATCTTGAAATTTGTTATTTTTGACATTTTTCATGGTGAGACTTTTCATTTTTGACATTTAGCATTGTGACATTTGTCAGTTTTGACATTTGCCATCTTGAAATTTGTCATTTTTGACATTTTTCATGGTGACACTTTTCATTTTGGACATTTAGCATTGTGACATTTGTCATTTGACATCTTGGACATTTGTCATTTGACATCTTGGACATTTGCCATCTTGAAATTTGTCATTTTTGACATTTTTCATGGTGACACTTTTCATTTTTGACATTTAGCATTGTGACATTTGTCATTTGACATCTTTGACATTTGCCATCTTGAAATTTGTTATTTTTGACATTTTATGGTGACACTTTACATTTTTGACATTTAGCATTGTGACATTTGTCATTTGACATCTTTGACATTTGCCATCTTGAAATTTGTTATTTTTGACATTTTTAATGGTGACACTTTTTATTTTTGACATTTAGCATTGTGACATTTGTCATTTGACATCTTTGACATTTGCCATCTTGAAATTTGTCATTTTTGACATTTTTCATAGTGACACTTTTCATTTTTGACATTTAGCATTGTGACATTTGTCATTTGACATCTTTGACATTTGCGATCTTGAAATTTGTTATTTTTGACATTTTTTATGGTGACACTTTTCATTTTTGCCATTTCGCATTGTGACATTTGTCATTTGACATCTTTGACATTTGCCATCTTGAAATTTGTCATTTTTGACATTTTTCATGGTGACACTTTTCATTTTTGACATTTAGCATTGTGACATTTGTCATTTGACATCTTTGACATTTGCCATCTTGAAATTTGTCATTTTTGACATTTAGCATTGTGACATTTGTCATTTGAAATCTTTGATATTTGCCATCTTGAAATTTGTCATTTTTGACATTTTTCATGGTGACACTTTTCATTTCTGACATTTAGCATTTTGACATTTGTCATTTGACATCTTTGACATTTGCTATCTTGAAATTTATCATTTTTGACATTTTTCATGGTGACACTTTTCATTTTTGACATTTAGCATTGTGACATTTGTCATATTCGACATCTTTGACATTTGCCATCTTGAAATTTGTCATTTTTGACATTTTTCATGGTGACACTTTTCATTTTTGACATTTAGCATTGTGACATTTGTCATTTGACATCTTTGACATTTGCCATCTTGAAATTTGTCATTATTGACATTTTTCATGGGGACACTTTTCATTTTTGACATTTAGCATTGTGACATTTGTCATTTGACATCTTTGACATTTGCCATCTTGAAATTTGTCATTTTTGACATTTTTCATGGTGACACTTTTCATTTTTGACATTTAGCATTGTGACATTTGTCATTTGACATCTTTGACATTTGCCATCTTGAAATTTGTCATTTTTGACATTTAGCATTGTGACATTTGTCATTTGACATCTTGGACATTTGCCATCTTGAAATTTGTCATTTTTGATATTTTTCATGGTGACACTTATCATTTTTGACATTTAGCATTGTGACATTTGACATCTTTGACATTTGCCATCTTGAAATTTGTCATTTTTGACATTTTTCATGGTGACACTTTTCATTTTTGACATTTAGCATTGTGACATTTGTCATATTCGACATCTTTGACATTTGCCATCTTGAAATTTGTCATTTTTGACATTTTTCATGATGACACTTTTCATTTTTGACATTAAGCATTGTGACATTTGTCATTTGACATCTTTGACATTTGCCATCTTAAAATTTGTCATTTTTGACATTTTTCATGGTGACACTTTTCATTTTTGACATTTAGCATTGTGACATTTGTCATTTGACATCTTTGACCTTTGCCATCTTGAAACGTCATTTTTGACATTTAGCATTGTGACATTTGTCATTTGACATCTTGGACATTTGCCATCTTGAAATTTGTCATTTTTGACATTTTTTATAGTGACACTTATCATTTTTGACATTTAGCATTGTGACATTTGTCAGTTTTGACATTTGCCATCCTGAAATTTGTCATTTTTGACATTTTTCATGGTGACACTTTTCATTTTTGACATTTAGCATTCTGACATTTGTGATTTGACATCTTTGACATTTGCCATCTTGAAATTTGTTATTTTTGACATTTTTCATTGTGACACTTTTTATTTTTGACATTTAGCATTGTGGCATTTGTCATTTGACATCTTTGACATTTGTCATCTTGAAATTTGTCATTTTTGACATTTTTCATGGTGACACTTTTCATTTTTGACATTTAGCATTGTGACATTTGTCATTTGACATCTTTGACATTTGCCATCTTGAAATTTGTCATTTTTGACATTTAGCATTGTGACATTTGTCATTTGACATCTTGGACATTTGCCATCTTGAAATTTGTCATTTTTGACATTTAGCATTGTGACATTTGTCATTTGACATCTTGGACATTTGCCATCTTAAAATTTGTCATTTTTGACATTTAGCATTGTGACATTTGTCATTTGACATCTTGGACATTTGCCATCTTGAAATTTGTCATTTTTGACATTTTTCATGATGACACTTATCATTTTTGACATTTAGCATTGTGACATTTGTCAGTTTTGACATTTGCCATCTTGAAATTTGTCATTTTTGACATTTTTCATGGTGAAACTTTTCATTTTTAACATTTAGCATTCTGACATTTGTCATTTGACATCTTTGACATTTGCCATCTTGAAATTTGTTATTTTTGACATTTTTCATAGTGACACTTTTCATTTTTGACATTTAGCATTGTGACATTTATCATTTGACATCTTTGACATTTGTCATCTTGAAATTTGTCATTTTTGACATTTTTCATGGTGACACTTTTCATTTTTGACATTTAGCATTGTGACATTTGTCATTTGACATCTTTGACATTTGCCATCTTGAAATTTGTCATTTTTGACATTTTTCATGGTGACACTTTTCATTTTTGACATTTAGCATTGTGACATTTGTCATTTGACATCTTTGACATTTGCTATCTTGAAATTTGTCATTTTTGACATTTTTCATGGTGACACTTTTCATTTTTGACATTTAGCATTGTGACATTTGTCATTTGACATCTTTGACATTTGCCATCTTGAAATTTGTTATTTTTGACATTTTTCATGGTGACACTTTTCATTTTTGACATTTAGCATTGTGACATTTGTCAGTTTTGACATTTGCCATCTTGAAATTTGTCATTTTTGACATTTTTCATGGTGACACTTTTCATTTTTGACATTTAGCATTGTGACATTTGTCATTTGACATCTTTGACATTTTCCATCTTGAAATTTGTTATTTTTGACATTTTTCATGGTCACACTTTTCATTTTTGACATTTAGCATTGTGACATTTGTCATTTGACATCTTTGACATTTGCCATCTTGAAATTTGTCATTTTTGACATTTTTCATGGCGACACTTTTCATTTTTGACATT
The DNA here is from genome assembly GCA_964028335.1 of Altica lythri. Taxonomy (NCBI): domain Eukaryota; kingdom Metazoa; phylum Arthropoda; class Insecta; order Coleoptera; family Chrysomelidae; genus Altica; species Altica lythri. The sequence goes on along the minus strand of OZ034800.1, from coordinate 39,843,542 downwards.
TAGCATTGTGACATTTGTCATATTCGACATCTTTGACATTTGCCATCTTGAAATTTGTCATTTTTGACATTTTTCATGGTGACACTTTTCATTTTTGACATTTAGCATTGTGACATTTGTCATTTGACATCTTTGACATTTGCCATCTTGAAATTTGTCATTATTGACATTTTTCATGGGGACACTTTTCATTTTTGACATTTAGCATTGTGACATTTGTCATTTGACATCTTTGACATTTGCCATCTTGAAATTTGTCATTTTTGACATTTTTCATGGTGACACTTTTCATTTTTGACATTTAGCATTGTGGCATTTGTCATTTGACATCTTTGACATTTGCCATCTTGAAATTTGTCATTTTTGACATTTAGCATTGTGACATTTGTCATTTGACATCTTGGACATTTGCCATCTTGAAATTTGTCATTTTTGATATTTTTCATGGTGACACTTATCATTTTTGACATTTAGCATTGTGACATTTGACATCTTTGACATTTGCCATCTTGAAATTTGTCATTTTTGACATTTTTCATGGTGACACTTTTCATTTTTGACATTTAGCATTGTGACATTTTTCATATTCGACATCTTTGACATTTGCCATCTTGAAATTTGTCATTTTTGACATTTTTCATGGTGACACTTTTCATTTTTGACATTTAGCATTGTGACATTTGTCATTTGACATCTTTGACATTTGCCATCTTAAAATTTGTCATTTTTGACATTTTTCATGGTGACACTTTTCATTTTTGACATTTAGCATTGTGACATTTGTCATTTGACATCTTTGACCTTTGCCATCTTGAAATTTGTCATTTTTGACATTTAGCATTGTGACATTTGTCATTTGACATCTTGGACATTTGCCATCTTGAAATTTGTCATTTTTGACATTTTTTATAGTGACACTTATCATTTTTGACATTTAGCATTGTGACATTTGTCAGTTTTGACATTTGCCATCCTGAAATTTGTCATTTTTGACATTTTTCATGGTGACACTTTTCATTTTTGACATTTAGCATTCTGACATTTGTGATTTGACATCTTTGACATTTGCCATCTTGAAATTTGTTATTTTTGACATTTTTCATGGTGACACTTTTTATTTTTGACATTTAGCATTGTGACATTTGTCATTTGACATCTTTGACATTTGTCATCTTGAAATTTGTCATTTTTGACATTTTTCATGGTGACACTTTTCATTTTTGACATTTAGCATTGTGACATTTGTCATTTGACATCTTTGACATTTGCCATCTTGAAATTTGTCATTTTTGACATTTGTCATTTGACATCTTGGACATTTGCCATCTTGAAATTTGTCATTTTTGACATTTAGCATTGTGACATTTGTCATTTGACATCTTGGACATTTGCCATCTTAAAATTTGTCATTTTTGACATTTAGCATTGTGACATTTGTCATTTGACATCTTGGACATTTGCCATCTTGAAATTTGTCATTTTTGACATTTTTCATGATGACACTTATCATTTTTGACATTTAGCATTGTGACATTTGTCAGTTTTGACATTTGCCATTTTAAAATTTGTCATTTTTGACATTTTTCATGGTGAAACTTTTCATTTTTAACATTTAGCATTCTGACATTTGTCATTTGACATCTTTGACATTTGCCATCTTGAAATTTGTTATTTTTGACATTTTTCATAGTGACACTTTTCATTTTTGACATTTAGCATTGTGACATTTATCATTTGACATCTTTGACATTTGTCATCTTGAAATTTGTCATTTTTGACATTTTTCATGGTGACACTTTTCATTTTTGACATTTAGCATTGTGACATTTGTCATTTGTCATTTTTGACATTTTTCATGGTGACACTTTTCATTTTTGACATTTAGCATTGTGACATTTGTCATTTGACATCTTTGACATTTGCCATCTTGAAATTTGTCATTTTTGACATTTAGCATTGTGACATTTGTCATTTGAAATCTTTGATATTTGCCATCTTGAAATTTGTCATTTTTGACATTTTTCATGGTGACACTTTTCATTTCTGACATTTAGCATTGTGACATTTGTCATTTGACATCTTTGACATTTGCTATCTTGAAATTTATCATTTTTGACATTTTTCATGGTGACACTTTTCATTTTTGACATTTAGCATTGTGACATTTGTCATATTCGACATCTTTGACATTTGCCATCTTGAAATTTGTCATTTTTGACATTTTTCATGGTGACTCTTTTCATTTTTGACATTTAGCATTGTGACATTTGTCATTTGACATCTTTGACATTTGCCATCTTGAAATTTGTCATTATTGACATTTTTCATGGGGACACTTTTCATTTTTGACATTTAGCATTGTGACATTTGTCATTTGACATCTTTGACATTTGCCATCTTGAAATTTGTCATTTTTGACATTTTTCATGGTGACACTTTTCATTTTTGACATTTAGCATTGTGACATTTGTCATTTGACATCTTTGACATTTGCCATCTTGAAATTTGTCATTTTTGACATTTAGCATTGTGACATTTGTCATTTGACATCTTGGACATTTGCCATCTTGAAATTTGTCATTTTTGATATTTTTCATGGTGACACTTATCATTTTTGACATTTAGCATTGTGACATTTGACATCTTTGACATTTGCCATCTTGAAATTTGTCATTTTTGACATTTTTCATGGTGACACTTTTCATTTTTGACATTTAGCATTGTGACATTTGTCATATTCGACATCTTTGACATTTGCCATCTTGAAATTTGTCATTTTTGACATTTTTCATGGTGACACTTTTCATTTTTGACATTTAGCATTGTGACATTTGTCATTTGACATCTTTGACATTTGCCATCTTAAAATTTGTCATTTTTGACATTTTTCATGGTGACACTTTTCATTTTTGACATTTAGCATTGTGACATTTGTCATTTGACATCTTTGACCTTTGCCATCTTGAAATTTTTCATTTTTGACATTTAGCATTGTGACATTTGTCATTTGACATCTTGGACATTTGCCATCTTGAAATTTGTCATTTTTGACATTTTTTATAGTGACACTTATTATTTTTGACATTTAGCATTGTGACATTTGTCAGTTTTGACATTTGCCATCCTGAAATTTGTCATTTTTGACATTTTTCATGGTGACACTTTTCATTTTTGACATTTAGCATTCTGACATTTGTGATTTGACATCTTTGACATTTGCCATCTTGAAATTTGTTATTTTTGACATTTTTCATGGTGACACTTTTTATTTTTGACATTTAGCATTGTGACATTTGTCATTTGACATCTTTGACATTTGTCATCTTGAAATTTGTCATTTTAAACATTTTTCATGGTGACACTTTTCATTTTTGACATTTAGCATTGTGACATTTGTCATTTGACATCTTTGACATTTGCCATCTTGAAATTTGTCATTTTTGACATTTAGCATTGTGACATTTGTCATTTGACATCTTGGACATTTGCCATCTTGAAATTTGTCATTTTTGACATTTAGCATTGTGACATTTGTCATTTGACATCTTGGACATTTGCCATCTTGAAATTTGTCATTTTTGACATTTTTCATGATGACACTTATCATTTTTGACATTTAGCATTGTGACATTTGTCAGTTTTGACATTTGCCATCTTGAAATTTGTCATTTTTGACATTTTTCATGGTGAAACTTTTCATTTTTAACATTTAGCATTCTGACATTTGTTATTTGACATCTTTGACATTTGCCATCTTGAAATTTGTTATTTTTGACATTTTTCATAGTGACACTTTTCATTTTTGACATTTAGCATTGTGACATTTATCATTTGACATTTGTCATCTTGAAATTTGTCATTTTTGACATTTTTCATGGTGACACTTTTCATTTTTGACATTTAGCATTGTGACATTTGTCATTTGACATCTTTGACATTTGCCATCTTGAAATTTGTCTATTTTGACATTTAGCATTGTGTCATTTGTCATTTGACATCTTGGACATTTGCCATCTTGAAATTTGTCATTTTTGATATTTTTCATGGTGACACTTATCATTTTTGACATTTAGCATTGTGACATTTGACATCTTTGACATTTGCCATCTTGAAATTTGTCATTTTTGACATTTTTCATGGTGACACTTTTCATTTTTGACATTTAGCATTGTGACATTTGTCACATTCGACATCTTTGACATTTGCCATCTTGAAATTTGTCATTTTTGACATTTTTCATGGTGACACTTTTCATTTTTGACATTTAGCATTGTGACATTTGTCATTTGACATCTTTGACATTTGCCATCTTAAAATTTGTCATTTTTGACATTTTTCATGGTGACACTTTTCATTTTTGACATTTAGCATTGTGACATTTGTCATTTGACATCTTTGACCTTTGCCATCTTGAAATTTGTCATTTTTGACATTTAGCATTGTGACATTTGTCATTTCACATCTTGGACATTTGCCATCTTGAAATTTGTCATTTTTGACATTTTTTATAGTGACACTTATCATTGTGACATTTGTCAGTTTTGACATTTGCCATCCTGAAATTTGTCATTTTTGACATTTTTCATGGTGACACTTTTCATTTTTGACATTTAGCATTCTGACATTTGTGATTTGACATCTTTGACATTTGCCATCTTGAAATTTGTTATTTTTGACATTTTTCATGGTGACACTTTTTATTTTTGACATTTAGCATTGTGACATTTGTCATTTGACATCTTTGACATTTGTCATCTTGAAATTTGTCATTTTTGACATTTTTTATGGTGACACTTTTCATTTTTGACATTTAGCATTGTGACATTTGTCATTTGACATCTTGGACATTTGCCATCTTGAAATTTGTCATTTTTGACATTTAGCATTGTGACATTTGTCATTTGACATCTTGGACATTTGCCATCTTAAAATTTGTCATTTTTGACATTTAGCATTGTGACATTTGTCATTTGACATCTTGGACATTTGCCATCTTGAAATTTGTCATTTTTGACATTTTTCATGATGACACTTATCATTTTTGACATTTAGCATTGTGAAATTTGTCAGTTTTGACATTTGCCATCTTGAAATTTGTCATTTTTGACATTTTTCATGGTGAAACTTTTCATTTTTAACATTTAGCATTCTGACATTTGTCATTTGACATCTTTGACATTTGCCATCTTGAAATTTGTTATTTTTGACATTTTTCATAGTGACACTTTTCATTTTTGACATTAAGCATTGTGACATTTATCATTTGACATCTTTGACATTTGTCATCTTGAAATTTGTCATTTTTGACATTTTTCATGGTGACACTTTTCATTTGTGACATTTAGCATTGTGACATTTGTCATTTGACATCTTTGACATTTGCCATCTTGAAATTTGTCATTTTTGACATTTAGCATTGTGACATTTGTCATTTGACATCTTGGACATTTGCCATCTTGAAATTTGTCATTTTTGACATTATTCATGGTGACACTTATCATTTTTGACATTTAGCATTTTGACATTTGCCATCTTGAAATTTGTCATTTTTGACATTTTTCATGGTGACACTTTTCATTTTTGACATTTAGCATTGTGACATTTGTCATTTGACATCTTTGACATTTGCCATCTTGAAATTTGTCATTTTTGACATTTTTCATGGTGACACTTTTCATTTTTGACATTAAGCATTGTGACATTTGTCATTTGACATCTTTGACATTTGCCATCTTGAAATTTGTCATTTTTGACATTTTTCATGGTGACACTTTTCATTTTTGACATTTAGCATTGTGACATTTGTCATTTGACATCTTTGACATTTGCCATCTTAAAATTTGTCATTTTTGACATTTTTCATGGTGACACTTTTCATTTTTGACATTTAGCATTGTGACATTTGTCATTTGACATCTTTGACCTTTGCCATCTTGAAATTTGTCATTTTTGACATTTAGCATTGTGACATTTGTCATTTGACATCTTGGACATTTGCCATCTTGAAATTTGTCATTTTTGACATTTTTTATAGTGACACTTATTATTTTTGACATTTAGCATTGTGACATTTGTCAGTTTTGACATTTGCCATCCTGAAATTTGTCATTTTTGACATTTTTCATGGTGACACTTTTCATTTTTGACATTTAGCATTCTGACATTTGTGATTTGACATCTTTGACATTTGCCATCTTGAAATTTGTTATTTTTGACATTTTTCATGGTGACACTTTTTATTTTTGACATTTAGCATTGTGACATTTGTCATTTGACATCTTTGACATTTGTCATCTTGAAATTTGTCATTTTAAACATTTTTCATGGTGACACTTTTCATTTTTGACATTTAGCATTGTGACATTTGTCATTTGACATCTTTGACATTTGCCATCTTGAAATTTGTCATTTTTGACATTTAGCATTGTGACATTTGTCATTTGACATCTTGGACATTTGCCATCTTGAAATTTGTCATTTTTGACATTTAGCATTGTGACATTTGTCATTTGACATCTTGGACATTTGCCATCTTAAAATTTGTCATTTTTGACATTTAGCATTGTGACATTTGTCATTTGACATCTTGGACATTTGCCATCTTGAAATTTGTCATTTTTGACATTTTTCATGATGACACTTATCATTTTTGACATTTAGCATTGTGACATTTGTCAGTTTTGACATTTGCCATCTTGAAATTTGTCATTTTTGACATTTTTCATGGTGAAACTTTTCATTTTTAACATTTAGCATTCTGACATTTGTCATTTGACATCTTTGACATTTGCCATCTTGAAATTTGTTATTTTTGACATTTTTCATAGTGACACTTTTCATTTTTGACATTTAGCATTGTGACATTTATCATTTGACATCTTTGACATTTGTCATCTTGAAATTTGTCATTTTTGACATTTTTCATGGTGACACTTTTCATTTTTGACATTTAGCATTGTGACATTTGTCATTTGACATCTTTGACATTTGCCATCTTGAAATTTGTCTATTTTGACATTTAGCATTGTGACATTTGTCATTTGACATCTTGGACATTTGCCATCTTGAAATTTGTCATTTTTGATATTTTTCATGGTGACACTTATCATTTTTGACATTTAGCATTGTGACATTTGACATCTTTGACATTTGCCATCTTGACATTTTTCATGGTGACACTTTTCATTTTTGACATTTAGCATTGTGACATTTGTCATATTCGACATCTTTGACATTTGCCATCTTGAAATTTGTCATTTTTGACATTTTTCATGGTGACACTTTTCATTTTTGACATTTAGCATTGTGACATTTGTCATTTGACATCTTTGACATTTGCCATCTTAAAATTTGTCATTTTTGACATTTTTCATGGTGACACTTTTCATTTTTGACATTTAGCATTGTGACATTTGTCATTTGACATCTTTGACCTTTGCCATCTTGAAATTTGTCATTTTTGACATTTAGCATTGTGACATTTGTCATTTCACATCTTGGACATTTGCCATCTTGAAATTTGTCATTTTTGACATTTTTTATAGTGACACTTATCATTTTTGACATTTAGCATTGTGACATTTGTCAGTTTTGACATTTGCCATCCTGAAATTTGTCATTTTTGACATTTTTCATGGTGACACTTTTCATTTTTGACATTTAGCATTCTGACATTTGTGATTTGACATCTTTGACATTTGCCATCTTGAAATTTGTTATTTTTGACATTTTTCATGGTGACACTTTTTATTTTTGACATTTAGCATTGTGACATTTGTCATTTGACATCTTTGACATTTGTCATCTTGAAATTTGTCATTTTTGACATTTTTCATGGTGACACTTTTCATTTTTGACATTTAGCATTGTGACATTTGTCATTTGACATCTTGGACATTTGCCATCTTAAAATTTGTCATTTTTGACATTTTTCATGGTGACACTTTTCATTTTTGACATTTAGCATTGTGACATTTGTCATTTGACATCTTTGACCTTTGCCATCTTGAAATTTGTCATTTTTGACATTTAGCATTGTGACATTTGTCATTTGACATCTTGGACATTTGCCATCTTGAAATTTGTCATTTTTGACATTTTTTATAGTGACACTTATTATTTTTGACATTTAGCATTGTGACATTTGTCAGTTTTGACATTTGCCATCCTGAAATTTGTCATTTTTGACATTTTTCATGGTGACACTTTTCATTTTTGACATTTAGCATTCTGACATTTGTGATTTGACATCTTTGACATTTGCCATCTTGAAATTTGTTATTTTTGACATTTTTCATGGTGACACTTTTTATTTTTGACATTTAGCATTGTGACATTTGTCATTTGACATCTTTGACATTTGTCATCTTGAAATTTGTCATTTTAAACATTTTTCATGGTGACACTTTTCATTTTTGACATTTAGCATTGTGACATTTGTCATTTGACATCTTGGACATTTGCCATCTTAAAATTTGTCATTTTTGACATTTTTCATGGTGACACTTTTCATTTTTGACATTTAGCATTGTGACATTTGTCATTTGACATCTTTGACATTTGCCATCTTGAAATTTGTCATTTTTGACATTTAGCATTGTGACATTTGTCATTTGACATCTTGGACATTTGCCATCTTGAAATTTGTCATTTTTGATATTTTTCATGGTGACACTTATCATTTTTGACATTTAGCATTGTGACATTTGACATCTTTGACATTTGCCATCTTGAAATTTGTCATTTTTGACATTTTTCATGGTGACACTTTTCATTTTTGACATTTAGCATTGTGACATTTGTCATATTCGACATCTTTGACATTTGCCATCTTGAAATTTGTCATTTTTGACATTTTTCATGGTGACACTTTTCATTTTTGACATTTAGCATTGTGACATTTGTCATTTGACATCTTTGACATTTGCCATCTTAAAATTTGTCATTTTTGACATTTTTCATGGTGACACTTTTCATTTTTGACATTTAGCATTGTGACATTTGTCATTTGACATCTTTGACCTTTGCCATCTTGAAATTTTTCATTTTTGACATTTAGCATTGTGACATTTGTCATTTGACATCTTGGACATTTGCCATCTTGAAATTTGTCATTTTTGACATTTTTTATAGTGACACTTATTATTTTTGACATTTAGCATTGTGACATTTGTCAGTTTTGACATTTGCCATCCTGAAATTTGTCATTTTTGACATTTTTCATGGTGACACTTTTCATTTTTGACATTTAGCATTCTGACATTTGTGATTTGACATCTTTGACATTTGCCATCTTGAAATTTGTTATTTTTGACATTTTTCATGGTGACACTTTTTATTTTTGACATTTAGCATTGTGACATTTGTCATTTGACATCTTTGACATTTGTCATCTTGAAATTTGTCATTTTAAACATTTTTCATGGTGACACTTTTCATTTTTGACATTTAGCATTGTGACATTTGTCATTTGACATCTTTGACATTTGCCATCTTGAAATTTGTCATTTTTGACATTTAGCATTGTGACATTTGTCATTTGACATCTTGGACATTTGCCATCTTGAAATTTGTCATTTTTGACATTTAGCATTGTGACATTTGTCATTTGACATCTTGGACATTTGCCATCTTGAAATTTGTCATTTTTGACATTTTTCATGATGACACTTATCATTTTTGACATTTAGCATTGTGACATTTGTCAGTTTTGACATTTGCCATCTTGAAATTTGTCATTTTTGACATTTTTCATGGTGAAACTTTTCATTTTTAACATTTAGCATTCTGACATTTGTTATTTGACATCTTTGACATTTGCCATCTTGAAATTTGTTATTTTTGACATTTTTCATAGTGACACTTTTCATTTTTGACATTTAGCATTGTGACATTTATCATTTGACATTTGTCATCTTGAAATTTGTCATTTTTGACATTTTTCATGGTGACACTTTTCATTTTTGACATTTAGCATTGTGACATTTGTCATTTGACATCTTTGACATTTGCCATCTTGAAATTTGTCTATTTTGACATTTAGCATTGTGTCATTTGTCATTTGACATCTTGGACATTTGCCATCTTGAAATTTGTCATTTTTGATATTTTTCATGGTGACACTTATCATTTTTGACATTTAGCATTGTGACATTTGACATCTTTGACATTTGCCATCTTGAAATTTGTCATTTTTGACATTTTTCATGGTGACACTTTTCATTTTTGACATTTAGCATTGTGACATTTGTCACATTCGACATCTTTGACATTTGCCATCTTGAAATTTGTCATTTTTGACATTTTTCATGGTGACACTTTTCATTTTTGACATTTAGCATTGTGACATTTGTCATTTGACATCTTTGACATTTGCCATCTTAAAATTTGTCATTTTTGACATTTTTCATGGTGACACTTTTCATTTTTGACATTTAGCATTGTGACATTTGTCATTTGACATCTTTGACCTTTGCCATCTTGAAATTTGTCATTTTTGACATTTAGCATTGTGACATTTGTCATTTCACATCTTGGACATTTGCCATCTTGAAATTTGTCATTTTTGACATTTTTTATAGTGACACTTATCATTGTGACATTTGTCAGTTTTGACATTTGCCATCCTGAAATTTGTCATTTTTGACATTTTTCATGGTGACACTTTTCATTTTTGACATTTAGCATTCTGACATTTGTGATTTGACATCTTTGACATTTGCCATCTTGAAATTTGTTATTTTTGACATTTTTCATGGTGACACTTTTTATTTTTGACATTTAGCATTGTGACATTTGTCATTTGACATCTTTGACATTTGTCATCTTGAAATTTGTCATTTTTGACATTTTTTATGGTGACACTTTTCATTTTTGACATTTAGCATTGTGACATTTGTCATTTGACATCTTGGACATTTGCCATCTTGAAATTTGTCATTTTTGACATTTAGCATTGTGACATTTGTCATTTGACATCTTGGACATTTGCCATCTTAAAATTTGTCATTTTTGACATTTAGCATTGTGACATTTGTCATTTGACATCTTGGACATTTGCCATCTTGAAATTTGTCATTTTTGACATTTTTCATGATGACACTTATCATTTTTGACATTTAGCATTGTGAAATTTGTCAGTTTTGACATTTGCCATCTTGAAATTTGTCATTTTTGACATTTTTCATGGTGAAACTTTTCATTTTTAACATTTAGCATTCTGACATTTGTCATTTGACATCTTTGACATTTGCCATCTTGAAATTTGTTATTTTTGACATTTTTCATAGTGACACTTTTCATTTTTGACATTAAGCATTGTGACATTTATCATTTGACATCTTTGACATTTGTCATCTTGAAATTTGTCATTTTTGACATTTTTCATGGTGACACTTTTCATTTGTGACATTTAGCATTGTGACATTTGTCATTTGACATCTTTGACATTTGCCATCTTGAAATTTGTCATTTTTGACATTTAGCATTGTGACATTTGTCATTTGACATCTTGGACATTTGCCATCTTGAAATTTGTCATTTTTGACATTATTCATGGTGACACTTATCATTTTTGACATTTAGCATTTTGACATTTGCCATCTTGAAATTTGTCATTTTTGACATTTTTCATGGTGACACTTTTCATTTTTGACATTTAGCATTGTGACATTTGTCATTTGACATCTTTGACATTTGCCATCTTGAAATTTGTCATTTTTGACATTTTTCATGGTGACACTTTTCATTTTTGACATTAAGCATTGTGACATTTGTCATTTGACATCTTTGACATTTGCCATCTTGAAATTTGTCATTTTTGACATTTTTCATGGTGACACTTTTCATTTTTGACATTTAGCATTGTGACATTTGTCATTTGACATCTTTGACATTTGCCATCTTAAAATTTGTCATTTTTGACATTTTTCATGGTGACACTTTTCATTTTTGACATTTAGCATTGTGACATTTGTCATTTGACATCTTTGACCTTTGCCATCTTGAAATTTGTCATTTTTGACATTTAGCATTGTGACATTTGTCATTTGACATCTTGGACATTTGCCATCTTGAAATTTGTCATTTTTGACATTTTTTATAGTGACACTTATTATTTTTGACATTTAGCATTGTGACATTTGTCAGTTTTGACATTTGCCATCCTGAAATTTGTCATTTTTGACATTTTTCATGGTGACACTTTTCATTTTTGACATTTAGCATTCTGACATTTGTGATTTGACATCTTTGACATTTGCCATCTTGAAATTTGTTATTTTTGACATTTTTCATGGTGACACTTTTTATTTTTGACATTTAGCATTGTGACATTTGTCATTTGACATCTTTGACATTTGTCATCTTGAAATTTGTCATTTTAAACATTTTTCATGGTGACACTTTTCATTTTTGACATTTAGCATTGTGACATTTGTCATTTGACATCTTTGACATTTGCCATCTTGAAATTTGTCATTTTTGACATTTAGCATTGTGACATTTGTCATTTGACATCTTGGACATTTGCCATCTTGAAATTTGTCATTTTTGACATTTAGCATTGTGACATTTGTCATTTGACATCTTGGACATTTGCCATCTTAAAATTTGTCATTTTTGACATTTAGCATTGTGACATTTGTCATTTGACATCTTGGACATTTGCCATCTTGAAATTTGTCATTTTTGACATTTTTCATGATGACACTTATCATTTTTGACATTTAGCATTGTGACATTTGTCAGTTTTGACATTTGCCATCTTGAAATTTGTCATTTTTGACATTTTTCATGGTGAAACTTTTCATTTTTAACATTTAGCATTCTGACATTTGTCATTTGACATCTTTGACATTTGCCATCTTGAAATTTGTTATTTTTGACATTTTTCATAGTGACACTTTTCATTTTTGACATTTAGCATTGTGACATTTATCATTTGACATCTTTGACATTTGTCATCTTGAAATTTGTCATTTTTGACATTTTTCATGGTGACACTTTTCATTTTTGACATTTAGCATTGTGACATTTGTCATTTGACATCTTTGACATTTGCCATCTTGAAATTTGTCTATTTTGACATTTAGCATTGTGACATTTGTCATTTGACATCTTGGACATTTGCCATCTTGAAATTTGTCATTTTTGATATTTTTCATGGTGACACTTATCATTTTTGACATTTAGCATTGTGACATTTGACATCTTTGACATTTGCCATCTTGACATTTTTCATGGTGACACTTTTCATTTTTGACATTTAGCATTGTGACATTTGTCATATTCGACATCTTTGACATTTGCCATCTTGAAATTTGTCATTTTTGACATTTTTCATGGTGACACTTTTCATTTTTGACATTTAGCATTGTGACATTTGTCATTTGACATCTTTGACATTTGCCATCTTAAAATTTGTCATTTTTGACATTTTTCATGGTGACACTTTTCATTTTTGACATTTAGCATTGTGACATTTGTCATTTGACATCTTTGACCTTTGCCATCTTGAAATTTGTCATTTTTGACATTTAGCATTGTGACATTTGTCATTTCACATCTTGGACATTTGCCATCTTGAAATTTGTCATTTTTGACATTTTTTATAGTGACACTTATCATTTTTGACATTTAGCATTGTGACATTTGTCAGTTTTGACATTTGCCATCCTGAAATTTGTCATTTTTGACATTTTTCATGGTGACACTTTTCATTTTTGACATTTAGCATTCTGACATTTGTGATTTGACATCTTTGACATTTGCCATCTTGAAATTTGTTATTTTTGACATTTTTCATGGTGACACTTTTTATTTTTGACATTTAGCATTGTGACATTTGTCATTTGACATCTTTGACATTTGTCATCTTGAAATTTGTCATTTTTGACATTTTTCATGGTGACACTTTTCATTTTTGACATTTAGCATTGTGACATTTGTCATTTGACATCTTGGACATTTGCCATCTTAAAATTTGTCATTTTTGACATTTTTCATGGTGACACTTTTCATTTTTGACATTTAGCATTGTGACATTTGTCATTTGACATCTTTGACCTTTGCCATCTTGAAATTTGTCATTTTTGACATTTAGCATTGTGACATTTGTCATTTGACATCTTGGACATTTGCCATCTTGAAATTTGTCATTTTTGACATTTTTTATAGTGACACTTATTATTTTTGACATTTAGCATTGTGACATTTGTCAGTTTTGACATTTGCCATCCTGAAATTTGTCATTTTTGACATTTTTCATGGTGACACTTTTCATTTTTGACATTTAGCATTCTGACATTTGTGATTTGACATCTTTGACATTTGCCATCTTGAAATTTGTTATTTTTGACATTTTTCATGGTGACACTTTTTATTTTTGACATTTAGCATTGTGACATTTGTCATTTGACATCTTTGACATTTGTCATCTTGAAATTTGTCATTTTAAACATTTTTCATGGTGACACTTTTCATTTTTGACATTTAGCATTGTGACATTTGTCATTTGACATCTTTGACATTTGCCATCTTGAAATTTGTCATTTTTGACATTTAGCATTGTGACATTTGTCATTTGACATCTTGGACATTTGCCATCTTGAAATTTGTCATTTTTGACATTTAGCATTGTGACATTTGTCATTTGACATCTTGGACATTTGCCATCTTAAAATTTGTCATTTTTGACATTTAGCATTGTGACATTTGTCATTTGACATCTTGGACATTTGCCATCTTGAAATTTGTCATTTTTGACATTTTTCATGATGACACTTATCATTTTTGACATTTAGCATTGTGACATTTGTCAGTTTTGACATTTGCCATCTTGAAATTTGTCATTTTTGACATTTTTCATGGTGAAACTTTTCATTTTTAACATTTAGCATTCTGACATTTGTCATTTGACATCTTTGACATTTGCCATCTTGAAATTTGTTATTTTTGACATTTTTCATAGTGACACTTTTCATTTTTGACATTTAGCATTGTGACATTTATCATTTGACATCTTTGACATTTGTCATCTTGAAATTTGTCATTTTTGACATTTTTCATGGTGACACTTTTCATTTTTGACATTTAGCATTGTGACATTTGTCATTTGACATCTTTGACATTTGCCATCTTGAAATTTGTCTATTTTGACATTTAGCATTGTGACATTTGTCATTTGACATCTTGGACATTTGCCATCTTGAAATTTGTCATTTTTGATATTTTTCATGGTGACACTTATCATTTTTGACATTTAGCATTGTGACATTTGACATCTTTGACATTTGCCATCTTGACATTTTTCATGGTGACACTTTTCATTTTTGACATTTAGCATTGTGACATTTGTCATATTCGACATCTTTGACATTTGCCATCTTGAAATTTGTCATTTTTGACATTTTTCATGGTGACACTTTTCATTTTTGACATTTAGCATTGTGACATTTGTCATTTGACATCTTTGACATTTGCCATCTTAAAATTTGTCATTTTTGACATTTTTCATGGTGACACTTTTCATTTTTGACATTTAGCATTGTGACATTTGTCATTTGACATCTTTGACCTTTGCCATCTTGAAATTTGTCATTTTTGACATTTAGCATTGTGACATTTGTCATTTCACATCTTGGACATTTGCCATCTTGAAATTTGTCATTTTTGACATTTTTTATAGTGACACTTATCATTTTTGACATTTAGCATTGTGACATTTGTCAGTTTTGACATTTGCCATCCTGAAATTTGTCATTTTTGACATTTTTCATGGTGACACTTTTCATTTTTGACATTTAGCATTCTGACATTTGTGATTTGACATCTTTGACATTTGCCATCTTGAAATTTGTTATTTTTGACATTTTTCATGGTGACACTTTTTATTTTTGACATTTAGCATTGTGACATTTGTCATTTGACATCTTTGACATTTGTCATCTTGAAATTTGTCATTTTTGACATTTTTCATGGTGACACTTTTCATTTTTGACATTTAGCATTGTGACATTTGTCATTTGACATCTTGGACATTTGCCATCTTGAAATTTGTCATTTTTGACATTTAGCATTGTGACATTTGTCATTTGACATCTTGGACATTTGCCATCTTAAAATTTGTCATTTTTGACATTTAGCATTGTGACATTTGTCATTTGACATCTTGGACATTTGCCATCTTGAAATTTGTCATTTTTGACATTTTTCATGATGACACTTATCATTTTTGACATTTAGCATTGTGAAATTTGTCAGTTTTGACATTTGCCATCTTGAAATTTGTCATTTTTGACATTTTTCATGGTGAAACTTTTCATTTTTAACATTTAGCATTCTGACATTTGTCATTTGACATCTTTGACATTTGCCATCTTGAAATTTGTTATTTTTGACATTTTTCATAGTGACACTTTTCATTTTTGACATTAAGCATTGTGACATTTATCATTTGACATCTTTGACATTTGTCATCTTGAAATTTGTCATTTTTGACATTTTTCATGGTGACACTTTTTATTTGTGACATTTAGCATTGTGACATTTGTCATTTGACATCTTTGACATTTGCCATCTTGAAATTTGTCATTTTTGACATTTAGCATTGTGACATTTGTCATTTGACATCTTGGACATTTGCCATCTTGAAATTTGTCATTTTTGACATTTTTCATGGTGACACTTATCATTTTTGACATTTAGCATTTTGACATTTGCCATCTTGAAATTTGTCATTTTTGACATTTTTCATGGTGACACTTTTCATTTTTGACATTTAGCATTGTGACATTTGTCATTTGACATCTTTGACATTTGCCATCTTGAAATTTGTCATTTTTGACATTTTTCATGGTGACACTTTTCATTTTTGACATTAAGCATTGTGACATTTGTCATTTGACATCTTTGACATTTGCCATCTTGAAATTTGTCATTTTTGACATTTTTCATGGTGACACTTTTCATTTTTGACATTTAGCATTGTGACATTTGTCATTTGACATCTTTGACATTTGCCATCTTGAAATTTGTCATTTTTGACATTTTTCATGGTAACACTTTTCATTTTTGACATTTAGCATTGTGACATTTGTCATTTGACATCTTTGACATTTGCCATCTTGAAATTTGTTATATTTGATATTTTTCATGGTGACACTTTTTATTTTTGACATTTAGCATTGTGACATTTGTCATTTGACATCTTTGACATTTGCCATCTTGAAATTTGTCATTTTTGACATTTTTCATGGTGACACTTTTCATTTTTGACATTTAGCATTGTGACATTTGTCATTTGACATCTTTGACATTTGCCATCTTGAAATTTGTCATTTTTGACATTTTTCATGGTGACACTTTTCATTTTTGACATTTAGCATTGTGACATTTGTCATTTAACATCTTTGATATTTGCCATCTTGAAATTTGTTATTTTTGACATTTTTCATGGTCACACTTTTCATTTTTGACATTTAGCATTGTGACATTTGTCATTTGACATCTTTGACATTTGCCATCTTGAAATTTGTCATTTTTGACATTTTTCATGGTGACACTTTTCATTTTTGACATTTTGCATTGTGACATTTGTCATTTGACATCTTTGACATTTGCCATCTTGAAATTTGTCATTTTTGACATTTTTCATTGTGACAGTTTTTATTTTTGACATTTAGCATTGTGACATTTGTCATATTCGACATCTTTGACATTTGCCATCTTGAAATTTGTCATTTTTGACATATTTTATGGTGACACTTTTCATTTTTGACATTTAGCATTGTGACATTTGTCATTTGACATCTTTGACATTTGCCATCTTGAAATTTGTCATTTTTGACATTTAGCATTGTGACATTTGTTATTTGACATCTTTGACATTTGCCATCTTGAAATTTGTCATTTTTGACATTTTTCATGGTAACACTTTTCATTTTTGACATTTAGCATTGTGACATTTGTCAGTTTTGACATTTGCCATCTTGAAATTTGTCATTTTTGACATTTTTCATGTTGACACTTTTCATTTTTGACATTTAGCATTGTGACATTTGTCATTTGACATCTTTGACATTTGCCATCTTGAAATTTGTTATATTTGATATTTTTCATGGTGACACTTTTTATTTTTGACATTTAGCATTGTGACATTTGTCATTTGACATCTTGCTGGAGGCTGGAGGCCAAATAGATGTAATATATACAGATTTTTCGAAGGCATTCGATCGTATGGATCATGGTGTATTGCTTGATAAATTACATCAATTCGGGTTTTCTCCTAAATTAATATTATTTTGTCGATCTTATCTGGAAAACAGAAAGCAATTTGTATTTCATAAGGGGCACACCTCACGGAGATTTACAGCTAAATCAGGCGTTCCTCAGGTATCAAATCTCGGTCCCTTGTTGTTCCTTCTATTCTTAAATGACATCGATTGGTCCTTAAACTCAGGTAGATTGATTTATGCTGATGATATGAAAATATATCTTTCTGTTTCAAATGTAACTGATTGTTTACTATTACAGTCCAATTTGGATAAGTTATGTAGTTGGTGTTCCGTAAATAAACTGGCTTTGAATGTTTCAAAGTGTAAAACGGTATCGTATTCCAGAAAAAAAAACATGATTGATTTCGAATACAAGATTAACGGAAATATTATATCTAGACATACCTCTATTAAGGATCTTGGAATAATTTTTGATTTGCACTTAAGCTTTGTTGAACATATTGATTTACTCTTAACCAATGCATTTAGGTTATATGGTTTTGTTGTGAGAAATTGTCAAGGATTTAGGGATGTAAGAGCATTAAAATCACTCTACTTCTCATATATTCGTTCTAAGATGGAATACTGTTCTATTATCTGGTATCCTCATTATGAAATTCACATATCTAGAGTCGAATCAGTTCAGAAAAAGTTTTTAAAATATTTATCATTTAAAGTAAATGGAACTTATCTGTCAAGAGGTATAAGCTATCAGTCTCTTTTAGGAAATTTTGATTTTGATAGTCTGTCTTTTCGTAGAGTTGTGTCGTCCTTATCTCTTTTATATAAACTTATTCATGGTGAAATTATTTGTCCAGATATTCTAGCCAAGATTAATTTTAACGTACCCAGATATAATAATAGGCAACATCTTACCTTTTATTGTGAACGACCAAGAACGAATTTATTATTTAAATCGCCCATAAATATTATGTGTAGTAATTTTAATTATTTATGTAAATCCTGTGATTTATTTGTAGATAACCTAAATGTCATAACAAAGAGCGCACGTTTGAATTATCTGAGTTAGTAAACTGTGTTTTTTTTTTTTTAATTAGTATTAAGTAATTATGTTTTTTTTTTATTAGTATTAAGTAATTATGTTATTATCCTCTTTTATATGTTGAATCTTGTACTATGTATTATATTGCTCTGTAATGGGATTTTATATCTGTTGGGCAATAAAGCTATTATTATTATTATTATTATTATTATTATCTTTGACATTTGCCATCTTGAAATTTGTCATTTTTGACATTTTTCATGGTGACACTTTTCATTTTTGACATTTAGCATTGTGACATTTGTCATTTGACATCTTTGACATTTGCCATCTTAAAATTTGTCATTTTTGACATTTTTCATGGTGACACTTTTCATTTTTGACATTTAGCATTGTGACATTTGTCATTTAACATCTTTGATATTTGCCATCTTGAAATTTGTTATTTTTGACATTTTTATGGTGACACTTTTCATTTTTGACATTTAGCATTGTGACATTTGTCATTTGACATCTTTGACATTTGCCATCTTGAAATTTGTCATTTTTGACATTTTTCATGGTGACACTTTTCATTTTTGACATTTTGCATTGTGACATTTGTCATTTGACATCTTTGACATTTGCCATCTTGAAATTTGTCATTTTTGACATTTTTCATTGTGACAGTTTTTATTTTTGACATTTAGCATTGTGACATTTGTCATATTCGACATCTTTGACATTTGCCATCTTGAAATTTGTCATTTTTGACATATTTTATGGTGACACTTTTCATTTTTGACATTTAGCATTGTGACATTTGTCATTTGACATCTTTGACATTTGCCATCTTGAAATTTGTCATTTTTGACATTTAGCATTGTGACATTTGTTATTTGACATATTTGACATTTGCCATCTTGAAATTTGTCATTTTTGACATTTTTCATGGTAACACTTTTCATTTTTGACATTTAGCATTGTGACATTTGTCAGTTTTGACATTTGCCATCTTGAAATTTGTCATTTTTGACATTTTTCATGTTGACACTTTTCATTTTTGACATTTAGCATTGTGACATTTGTCATTTGACATCTTTGACATTTGCCATCTTGAAATTTGTCATTTTTGACATTTTTCATGGTAACACTTTTCATTTTTAACATTTAGCATCGTGACATTTGTCATTTGACATCTTTGACATTTGCCATCTTGAAATTTGCCATTTTTGACATTTAGCATTGTGACATTTGTCATTTGACATCTTTGACATTTGCCATCTTGAAATTTGTTATTTTTGACATTTTTCATGGTGACACTTTTCATTTTTGACATTTAGCATTGTGACATTTGTCAGTTTTGACATTTGCCATCTTAAAATTTGTCATTTTTGACATTTAGCATTGTGACATTTGTCATTTGACATCTTTGACATTTGCCATCTTGAAATTTGTCATTTTTGACATTTTTTATAGTGACACTTATTATTTTTGACATTTAGCATTGTGACATTTGTCAGTTTTGACATTTGCCATCCTGAAATTTGTCATTTTTGACATTTTTCATGGTGACACTTTTCATTTTTGACATTTAGCATTCTGACATTTGTGATTTGACATCTTTGACATTTGCCATCTTGAAATTTGTTATTTTTGACATTTTTCATGGTGACACTTTTTATTTTTGACATTTAGCATTGTGACATTTGTCATTTGACATCTTTGACATTTGTCATCTTGAAATTTGTCATTTTAAACATTTTTCATGGTGACACTTTTCATTTTTGACATTTAGCATTGTGACATTTGTCATTTGACATCTTTGACATTTGCCATCTTGAAATTTGTCATTTTTGACATTTAGCATTGTGACATTTGTCATTTGACATCTTGGACATTTGCCATCTTGAAATTTGTCATTTTTGACATTTAGCATTGTGACATTTGTCATTTGACATCTTGGACATTTGCCATCTTGAAATTTGTCATTTTTGACATTTTTCATGATGACACTTATCATTTTTGACATTTAGCATTGTGACATTTGTCAGTTTTGACATTTGCCATCTTGAAATTTGTCATTTTTGACATTTTTCATGGTGAAACTTTTCATTTTTAACATTTAGCATTCTGACATTTGTTATTTGACATCTTTGACATTTGCCATCTTGAAATTTGTTATTTTTGACATTTTTCATAGTGACACTTTTCATTTTTGACATTTAGCATTGTGACATTTATCATTTGACATTTGTCATCTTGAAATTTGTCATTTTTGACATTTTTCATGGTGACACTTTTCATTTTTGACATTTAGCATTGTGACATTTGTCATTTGACATCTTTGACATTTGCCATCTTGAAATTTGTCTATTTTGACATTTAGCATTGTGACATTTGTCATTTGACATCTTGGACATTTGCCATCTTGAAATTTGTCATTTTTGATATTTTTCATGGTGACACTTATCATTTTTGACATTTAGCATTGTGACATTTGACATCTTTGACATTTGCCATCTTGAAATTTGTCATTTTTGACATTTTTCATGGTGACACTTTTCATTTTTGACATTTAGCATTGTGACATTTGTCATATTCGACATCTTTGACATTTGCCATCTTGAAATTTGTCATTTTTGACATTTTTCATGGTGACACTTTTCATTTTTGACATTTAGCATTGTGACATTTGTCATTTGACATCTTTGACATTTGCCATCTTAAAATTTGTCATTTTTGACATTTTTCATGGTGACACTTTTCATTTTTGACATTTAGCATTGTGACATTTGTCATTTGACATCTTTGACCTTTGCCATCTTGAAATTTGTCATTTTTGACATTTAGCATTGTGACATTTGTCATTTCACATCTTGGACATTTGCCATCTTGAAATTTGTCATTTTTGACATTTTTTATAGTGACACTTATCATTGTGACATTTGTCAGTTTTGACATTTGCCATCCTGAAATTTGTCATTTTTGACATTTTTCATGGTGACACTTTTCATTTTTGACATTTAGCATTCTGACATTTGTGATTTGACATCTTTGACATTTGCCATCTTGAAATTTGTTATTTTTGACATTTTTCATGGTGACACTTTTTATTTTTGACATTTAGCATTGTGACATTTGTCATTTGACATCTTTGACATTTGTCATCTTGAAATTTGTCATTTTTGACATTTTTCATGGTGACACTTTTCATTTTTGACATTTAGCATTGTGACATTTGTCATTTGACATCTTGGGCATTTGCCATCTTGAAATTTGTCATTTTTGACATTTAGCATTGTGACATTTGTCATTTGACATCTTGGACATTTGCCATCTTAAAATTTGTCATTTTTGACATTTAGCATTGTGACATTTGTCATTTGACATCTTGGACATTTGCCATCTTGAAATTTGTCATTTTTGACATTTTTCATGATGACACTTATCATTTTTGACATTTAGCATTGTGAAATTTGTCAGTTTTGACATTTGCCATCTTGAAATTTGTCATTTTTGACATTTTTCATGGTGAAACTTTTCATTTTTAACATTTAGCATTCTGACATTTGTCATTTGACATCTTTGACATTTGCCATCTTGAAATTTGTTATTTTTGACATTTTTCATAGTGACACTTTTCATTTTTGACATTAAGCATTGTGACATTTATCATTTGACATCTTTGACATTTGTCATCTTGAAATTTGTCATTTTTGACATTTTTCATGGTGACACTTTTCATTTGTGACATTTAGCATTGTGACATTTGTCATTTGACATCTTTGACATTTGCCATCTTGAAATTTGTCATTTTTGACATTTAGCATTGTGACATTTGTCATTTGACATCTTGGACATTTGCCATCTTGAAATTTGTCATTTTTGACATTTTTCATGGTGACACTTATCATTTTTGACATTTAGCATTTTGACATTTGCCATCTTGAAATTTGTCATTTTTGACATTTTTCATGGTGACACTTTTCATTTTTGACATTTAGCATTGTGACATTTGTCATTTGACATCTTTGACATTTGCCATCTTGAAATTTGTCATTTTTGACATTTTTCATGGTGACACTTTTCATTTTTGACATTAAGCATTGTGACATTTGTCATTTGACATCTTTGACATTTGCCATCTTGAAATTTGTCATTTTTGACATTTTTCATGGTGACACTTTTCATTTTTGACATTTAGCATTGTGACATTTGTCATTTGACATCTTTGACATTTGCCATCTTAAAATTTGTCATTTTTGACATTTTTCATGGTGACACTTTTCATTTTTGACATTTAGCATTGTGACATTTGTCATTTGACATCTTTGACCTTTGCCATCTTGAAATTTGTCATTTTTGACATTTAGCATTGTGACATTTGTCATTTGACATCTTGGACATTTGCCATCTTGAAATTTGTCATTTTTGACATTTTTTATAGTGACACTTATTATTTTTGACATTTAGCATTGTGACATTTGTCAGTTTTGACATTTGCCATCCTGAAATTTGTCATTTTTGACATTTTTCATGGTGACACTTTTCATTTTTGACATTTAGCATTCTGACATTTGTGATTTGACATCTTTGACATTTGCCATCTTGAAATTTGTTATTTTTGACATTTTTCATGGTGACACTTTTTATTTTTGACATTTAGCATTGTGACATTTGTCATTTGACATCTTTGACATTTGTCATCTTGAAATTTGTCATTTTAAACATTTTTCATGGTGACACTTTTCATTTTTGACATTTAGCATTGTGACATTTGTCATTTGACATCTTTGACATTTGCCATCTTAAAATTTGTCATTTTTGACATTTTTCATGGTGACACTTTTCATTTTTGACATTTAGCATTGTGACATTTGTCATTTGACATCTTTGACCTTTGCCATCTTGAAATTTGTCATTTTTGACATTTAGCATTGTGACATTTGTCATTTGACATCTTGGACATTTGCCATCTTGAAATTTGTCATTTTTGACATTTTTTATAGTGACACTTATTATTTTTGACATTTAGCATTGTGACATTTGTCATTTGACATCTTTGACATTTGCCATCTTGAAATTTGTCATTTTTGACATTTAGCATTGTGACATTTGTCATTTGACATCTTGGACATTTGCCATCTTGAAATTTGTCATTTTTGACATTTAGCATTGTGACATTTGTCATTTGACATCTTGGACATTTGCCATCTTAAAATTTGTCATTTTTGACATTTAGCATTGTGACATTTGTCATTTGACATCTTGGACATTTGCCATCTTGAAATTTGTCATTTTTGACATTTTTCATGATGACACTTATCATTTTTGACATTTAGCATTGTGACATTTGTCAGTTTTGACATTTGCCATCTTGAAATTTGTCATTTTTGACATTTTTCATGGTGAAACTTTTCATTTTTAACATTTAGCATTCTGACATTTGTCATTTGACATCTTTGACATTTGCCATCTTGAAATTTGTTATTTTTGTCATTTTTCATAGTGACACTTTTCATTTTTGACATTTAGCATTGTGACATTAATCATTTGACATCTTTGACATTTGTCATCTTGAAATTTGTCATTTTTGACATTTTTCATGGTCACACTTTTCATTTTTGACATTTAGCATTGTGACATTTGTCATTTGACATCTTTGACATTTGCCATCTTGAAATTTGTCTATTTTGACATTTAGCATTGTGACATTTGTCATTTGACATCTTGGACATTTGCCATCTTGAAATTTGTCATTTTTGATATTTTTCATGGTGACACTTATCATTTTTGACATTTAGCATTGTGACATTTGACATCTTTGACATTTGCCATCTTGAAATTTGTCATTTTTGACATTTTTCATGGTGACACTTTTCATTTTTGACATTTAGCATTGTGACATTTGTCATATTCGACATCTTTGACATTTGCCATCTTGAAATTTGTCATTTTTGACATTTTTCATGGTGACACTTTTCATTTTTGACATTTAGCATTGTGACATTTGTCATTTGACATCTTTGACATTTGCCATCTTAAAATTTGTCATTTTTGACATTTTTCATGGTGACACTTTTCATTTTTGACATTTAGCATTGTGACATTTGTCATTTGACATCTTTGACCTTTGCCATCTTGAAATTTGTCATTTTTGACATTTAGCATTGTGACATTTGTCATTTCACATCTTGGACATTTGCCATCTTGAAATTTGTCATTTTTGACATTTTTTATAGTGACACTTATCATTTTTGACATTTAGCATTGTGACATTTGTCAGTTTTGACATTTGCCATCCTGAAATTTGTCATTTTTGACATTTTTCATGGTGACACTTTTCATTTTTGACATTTAGCATTCTGACATTTGTGATTTGACATCTTTGACATTTGCCATCTTGAAATTTGTTATTTTTGACATTTTTCATGGTGACACTTTTTATTTTTGACATTTAGCATTGTGACATTTGTCATTTGACATCTTTGACATTTGTCATTTGACATCTTTGACATTTGTCATCTTGAAATTTGTCATTTTTGACATTTTTCATGGTGACACTTTTCATTTTTGACATTTAGCATTGTGACATTTGTCATTTGACATCTTGGACATTTGCCATCTTGAAATTTGTCATTTTTGACATTTAGCATTGTGACATTTGTCATTTGACATCTTGGACATTTGCCATCTTAAAATTTGTCATTTTTGACATTTAGCATTGTGACATTTGTCATTTGACATCTTGGACATTTGCCATCTTGAAATTTGTCATTTTTGACATTTTTCATGATGACACTTATCATTTTTGACATTTAGCATTGTGAAATTTGTCAGTTTTGACATTTGCCATCTTGAAATTTGTCATTTTTGACATTTTTCATGGTGAAACTTTTCATTTTTAACATTTAGCATTCTGACATTTGTCATTTGACATCTTTGACATTTGCCATCTTGAAATTTGTTATTTTTGACATTTTTCATAGTGACACTTTTCATTTTTGACATTAAGCATTGTGACATTTATCATTTGACATCTTTGACATTTGTCATTTTGAAATTTGTCATTTTTGACATTTTTCATGGTGACACTTTTCATTTGTGACATTTAGCATTGTGACATTTGTCATTTGACATCTTTGACATTTGCCATCTTGAAATTTGTCATTTTTGACATTTAGCATTGTGACATTTGTCATTTGACATCTTGGACATTTGCCATCTTGAAATTTGTCATTTTTGACATTTTTCATGGTGACACTTATCATTTTTGACATTTAGCATTTTGACATTTGCCATCTTGAAATTTGTCATTTTTGACATTTTTCATGGTGACACTTTTCATTTTTGACATTTAGCATTGTGACATTTGTCATTTGACATCTTTGACATTTGCCATCTTGAAATTTGTCATTTTTGACATTTTTCATGGTGACACTTTTCATTTTTGACATTAAGCATTGTGACATTTGTCATTTGACATCTTTGACATTTGCCATCTTGAAATTTGTCATTTTTGACATTTTTCATGGTGACACTTTTCATTTTTGACATTTAGCATTGTGACATTTGTCATTTGACATCTTTGACATTTGCCATCTTGAAATTTGTCATTTTTGACATTTTTCATGGTAACACTTTTCATTTTTGACATTTAGCATTGTGACATTTGTCATTTGACATCTTTGACATTTGCCATCTTGAAATTTGTTATATTTGATATTTTTCATGGTGACACTTTTTATTTTTGACATTTAGCATTGTGACATTTGTCATTTGACATCTTTGACATTTGCCATCTTGAAATTTGTCATTTTTGACATTTTTCATGGTGACACTTTTCATTTTTGACATTTAGCATTGTGACATTTGTCATTTGACATCTTTGACATTTGCCATCTTGAAATTTGTCATTTTTGACATTTTTCATGGTGACACTTTTCATTTTTGACATTTAGCATTGTGACATTTGTCATTTAACATCTTTGATATTTGCCATCTTGAAATTTGTTATTTTTGACATTTTTCATGGTGACACTTTTCATTTTTGACATTTAGCATTGTGACATTTGTCATTTGCCATCTTGAAATTTGTCATTTTTGACATTTTTCATGGTGACACTTTTCATTTTTGACATTTTGCATTGTGACATTTGTCATTTGACATCTTTGACATTTGCCATCTTGAAATTTGTCATTTTTGACATTTTTCATTGTGACAGTTTTTATTTTTGACATTTAGCATTGTGACATTTGTCATATTCGACATCTTTGACATTTGCCATCTTGAAATTTGTCATTTTTGACATATTTTATGGTGACACTTTTCATTTTTGACATTTAGCATTGTGACATTTGTCATTTGACATCTTTGACATTTGCCATCTTGAAATTTGTCATTTTTGACATTTAGCATTGTGACATTTGTTATTTGACATCTTTGACATTTGCCATCTTGAAATTTGTCATTTTTGACATTTTTCATGATAACACTTTTCATTTTTGACATTTAGCATTGTGACATTTGTCAGTTTTGACATTTGCCATATTGAAATTTGTCATTTTTGACATTTTTCATGTTGACACTTTTCATTTTTGACATTTAGCATTGTGACATTTGTCATTTGACATCTTTGACATTTGCCATCTTGAAATTTGTTATATTTGATATTTTTCATGGTGACACTTTTTATTTTTGACATTTAGCATTGTGACATTTGTCATTTGACATCTTGCTGGAGGCTGGAGGCCAAATAGATGTAATATATACAGATTTTTCGAAGGCATTCGATCGTATGGATCATGGTGTATTGCTTGATAAATTACATCAATTCGGGTTTTCTCCTAAATTAATATTATTTTGTCGATCTTATCTGGAAAACAGAAAGCAATTTGTATTTCATAAGGGGCACACCTCACGGAGATTTACAGCTAAATCAGGCGTTCCTCAGGTATCAAATCTCGGTCCCTTGTTGTTCCTTCTATTCTTAAATGACATCGATTGTTCCTTAAACTCAGGTAGATTGATTTATGCTGATGATATGAAAATATATCTTTCTGTTTCAAATGTAACTGATTGTTTACTATTACAGTCCAATTTGGATAAGTTATGTAGTTGGTGTTCCGTAAATAAACTGGCTTTGAATGTTTCAAAGTGTAAAACGGTATCGTATTCCAGAAAAAAAAACATGATTGATTTCGAATACAAGATTAACGGAAATATTATATCTAGACATACCTCTATTAAGGATCTTGGAATAATTTTTGATTTGCACTTAAGCTTTGTTGAACATATTGATTTACTCTTAACCAATGCATTTAGGTTATATGGTTTTGTTGTGAGAAATTGTCAAGGATTTAGGGATGTAAGAGCATTAAAATCACTCTACTTCTCATATATTCGTTCTAAGATGGAATACTGTTCTATTATCTGGTATCCTCATTATGAAATTCACATATCTAGAGTCGAATCAGTTCAGAAAAAGTTTTTAAAATATTTATCATTTAAAGTAAATGGAACTTATCTGTCAAGAGGTATAAGCTATCAGTCTCTTTTAGGAAATTTTGATTTTGATAGTCTGTCTTTTCGTAGAGTTGTGTCGTCCTTATCTCTTTTATATAAACTTATTCATGGTGAAATTATTTGTCCAGATATTCTAGCCAAGATTAATTTTAACGTACCCAGATATAATAATAGGCAACATCTTACCTTTTATTGTGAACGACCAAGAACGAATTTATTATTTAAATCGCCCATAAATATTATGTGTAGTAATTTTAATTATTTATGTAAATCCTGTGATTTATTTGTAGATAACCTAAATGTCATAACAAAGAGCGCACGTTTGAATTATCTGAGTTAGTAAACTGTGTTTTTTTTTTTTTAATTAGTATTAAGTAATTATGTTTTTTTTTATTAGTATTAAGTAATTATGTTATTATCCTCTTTTATATGTTGAATCTTGTACTATGTATTATATTGCTCTGTAATGGGATTTTATATCTGTTGGGCAATAAAGCTATTATTATTATTATTATTATTATTATCTTTGACATTTGCCATCTTGAAATTTGTCATTTTTGACATTTTTCATGGTGACACTTTTCATTTTTGACATTTAGCATTGTGACATTTGTCATTTGACATCTTTGACATTTGCCATCTTAAAATTTGTCATTTTTGACATTTTTCATGGTGACACTTTTCATTTTTGACATTTAGCATTGTGACATTTGTCATTTAACATCTTTGATATTTGCCATCTTGAAATTTGTTATTTTTGACATTTTTATGGTGACACTTTTCATTTTTGACATTTAGCATTGTGACATTTGTCATTTGACATCTTTGACATTTGCCATCTTGAAATTTGTCATTTTTGACATTTTTCATGGTGACACTTTTCATTTTTGACATTTTGCATTGTGACATTTGTCATTTGACATCTTTGACATTTGCCATCTTGAAATTTGTCATTTTTGACATTTTTCATTGTGACAGTTTTTATTTTTGACATTTAGCATTGTGACATTTGTCATATTCGACATCTTTGACATTTGCCATCTTGAAATTTGTCATTTTTGACATATTTTATGGTGACACTTTTCATTTTTGACATTTAGCATTGTGACATTTGTCATTTGACATCTTTGACATTTGCCATCTTGAAATTTGTCATTTTTGACATTTAGCATTGTGACATTTGTTATTTGACATATTTGACATTTGCCATCTTGAAATTTGTCATTTTTGACATTTTTCATGGTAACACTTTTCATTTTTGACATTTAGCATTGTGACATTTGTCAGTTTTGACATTTGCCATCTTGAAATTTGTCATTTTTGACATTTTTCATGTTGACACTTTTCATTTTTGACATTTAGCATTGTGACATTTGTCATTTGACATCTTTGACATTTGCCATCTTGAAATTTGTCATTTTTGACATTTTTCATGGTAACACTTTTCATTTTTAACATTTAGCATCGTGACATTTGTCATTTGACATCTTTGACATTTGCCATCTTGAAATTTGCCATTTTTGACATTTAGCATTGTGACATTTGTCATTTGACATCTTTGACATTTGCCATCTTGAAATTTGTTATTTTTGACATTTTTCATGGTGACACTTTTCATTTTTGACATTTAGCATTGTGACATTTGTCAGTTTTGACATTTGCCATCTTAAAATTTGTCATTTTTGACATTTAGCATTGTGACATTTGTCATTTGACATCTTTGACATTTGCCATCTTGAAATTTGTCATTTTTG
Source organism: Altica lythri (assembly GCA_964028335.1). NCBI lineage: Eukaryota > Metazoa > Arthropoda > Insecta > Coleoptera > Chrysomelidae > Altica > Altica lythri. The sequence continues at coordinate 39,813,005 of OZ034800.1, read as the reverse complement.
ACATTTTTCATGGTGACACTTTTCATTTTTGACATTTTGCATTGTGACATTTGTCATTTGACATCTTTGACATTTGCCATCTTGAAATTTGTCATTTTTGACATTTTTCATTGTGACAGTTTTTATTTTTGACATTTAGCATTGTGACATTTGTCATATTCGACATCTTTGACATTTGCCATCTTGAAATTTGTCATTTTTGACATATTTTATGGTGACACTTTTCATTTTTGACATTTAGCATTGTGACATTTGTCATTTGACATCTTTGACATTTGCCATCTTGAAATTTGTCATTTTTGACATTTAGCATTGTGACATTTGTTATTTGACATATTTGACATTTGCCATCTTGAAATTTGTCATTTTTGACATTTTTCATGGTAACACTTTTCATTTTTGACATTTAGCATTGTGACATTTGTCAGTTTTGACATTTGCCATCTTGAAATTTGTCATTTTTGACATTTTTCATGTTGACACTTTTCATTTTTGACATTTAGCATTGTGACATTTGTCATTTGACATCTTTGACATTTGCCATCTTGAAATTTGTCATTTTTGACATTTTTCATGGTAACACTTTTCATTTTTAACATTTAGCATCGTGACATTTGTCATTTGACATCTTTGACATTTGCCATCTTGAAATTTGCCATTTTTGACATTTAGCATTGTGACATTTGTCATTTGACATCTTTGACATTTGCCATCTTGAAATTTGTTATTTTTGACATTTTTCATGGTGACACTTTTCATTTTTGACATTTAGCATTGTGACATTTGTCAGTTTTGACATTTGCCATCTTAAAATTTGTCATTTTTGACATTTAGCATTGTGACACTTTTCATTTTTGACATTTAGCATTGTGACATTTGTCATTTGACATCTTGGACATTTGCCATCTTGAAATTTGTCATTTTTGACATTTAGCAGTGTGACACTTTTCATTTTTGACATTTTGCATTGTGACATTTGTCATTTGACATCTTTGACATTTGCCATCTTGAAATTTGTCATTTTTGACATTTTTCATTGTGACAGTTTTTATTTTTGACATTTAGCATTGTGACATTTGTCATATTCGACATCTTTGACATTTGCCATCTTGAAATTTGTCATTTTTGACATATTTTATGGTGACACTTTTCATTTTTGACATTTAGCATTGTGACATTTGTCATTTGACATCTTTGACATTTGCCATCTTGAAATTTGTCATTTTTGACATTTAGCATTGTGACATTTGTTATTTGACATATTTGACATTTGCCATCTTGAAATTTGTCATTTTTGACATTTTTCATGGTGACACTTTTCATTTTTGACATTTAGCATTGTGACATTTGTCAGTTTTGACATTTGCCATCTTGAAATTTGTCATTTTTCACATTTTTCATGTTGACACTTTTCATTTTTGACATTTAGCATTGTGACATTTGTCATTTGACATCTTTGACATTTGCCATCTTGAAATTTGTCATTTTTGACATTTTTCATGGTAACACTTTTCATTTTTAACATTTAGCATCGTGACATTTATCATTTGACATCTTTGACATTTGTCATCTTGAAATTTGCCATTTTTGATATTTAGCATTGTGACATTTGTCATTTGACATCTTTGACATTTGCCATCTTGAAATTTGTTATTTTTGACATTTTTCATGGTGACACTTTTCATTTTTGACATTTAGCATTGTGACATTTGTCAGTTTTGACATTTGCCATCTTAAAATTTGTCATTTTTGACATTTAGCATTGTGACACTTTTCATTTTTGACATTTAGCATTGTGACATTTGTCATTTGACATCTTGGACATTTGCCATCTTGAAATTTGTCATTTTTGACATTTAGCATTGTGACATTTGTCATTTGACATCTTTGACATTTGCCATCTTGAAATTTGTTATTTTTAAAATTTTTCATGGTAACACTTTTCATTTTTGACATTTAGCATTGTGACATTTGTCAGTTTTGACATTTGCCATCTTGAAATTTGTCATTTTTAACATTTTTCATGGTGAGACTTTTCATTTTTGACATTTAGCATTGTGACATTTGTGATTTGTCAGTTTTGACATTTGCCATCTTGAAATTTGTCATTTTTGACATTTTTCATGGTGACACTTTTCATTTTTGACATTTAGCATTGTGACATTTGTCATTTGATATCTTTGACATTTGCCATCTTGAAATTTGTCATTTTTGACACTTTCCATTTTTGACATTTAGCATTGTGACATTTGTCATTTGACATCTTTGACATTTGCCATCTTGAAATTTGTCATTTTTGACATTTTCCCTGGTGACACTTTTCATTTTTTACATTTAGCATTGTGACATTTGTCAGTTGACATCTTTGACATTTGCCATCTTGAAATTTGTCATTTTTGACATTTTTCATGGTGACACTTTTCATTTTTGACATTTAGCATTGTGACATTTGTCATTTGACATCTTGGACATTTGCCATCTTGAAATTTGTTATATTTGATATTTTTCATGGTGACACTTTTTATTTTTGACATTTAGCATAGTGACATTTGTCATTTGACATCTTGCTGGAGGCTGGAGGCCAAATAGATGTAATATATACAGATTTTTCGAAGGCATTCGATCGTATGGATCATGGTGTATTGCTTGATAAATTACATGAATTCGGGTTTTCTCCTAAATTAATATTATTTTGTCGATCTTATCTGGAAAACAGAAAGCAATTTGTATTTCATAAGGGGCACACCTCACGGAGATTTACAGCTAAATCAGGCGTTCCTCAGGTATCAAATCTCGGTCCCTTGTTGTTCCTTCTATTCTTAAATGACATCGATTGTTCCTTAAACTCAGGTAGATTGATTTATGCTGATGATATGAAAATATATCTTTCTGTTTCAAATGTAACTGATTGTTTACTATTACAGTCCAATTTGGATAAGTTATGTAGTTGGTGTTCCGTAAATAAACTGGCTTTGAATGTTTCAAAGTGTAAAACGGTATCGTATTCCAGAAAAAAAAACATGATTGATTTCGAATACAAGATTAACGGAAATATTATATCTAGACATACCTCTATTAAGGATCTTGGAATAATTTTTGATTCGCACTTAAGCTTTGTTGAACATATTGATTTACTCTTAACCAATGCATTTAGGTTATATGGTTTTGTTGTGAGAAATTGTCAAGGATTTAGGGATGTAAGAGCATTAAAATCACTCATTTGTCATTTGACATCTTTGACATTTGCCATCTTGAAATTTGTCATTTTTGACATTTTTCATGGTAACACTTTTCATTTTTAACATTTAGCATCGTGACATTTGTCATTTGACATCTTTGACATTTGCCATCTTGAAATTTGCCATTTTTGACATTTAGCATTGTGACATTTGTCATTTGACATCTTTGACATTTGCCATCTTGAAATTTGTTATTTTTGACATTTTTCATGGTGACACTTTTCATTTTTGACATTTAGCATTGTGACATTTGTCAGTTTTGACATTTGCCATCTTAAAATTTGTCATTTTTGACATTTAGCATTGTGACACTTTTCATTTTTGACATTTAGCATTGTGACATTTGTCATTTGACATCTTGGACATTTGCCATCTTGAAATTTGTCATTTTTGACATTTAGCATTGTGACATTTGTCATTTGACATCTTTGACATTTGCCATCTTGAAATTTGTTATTTTTGAAATTTTTCATGGTAACACTTTTCATTTTTGACATTTAGCATTGTGACATTTGTCAGTTTTGACATTTGCCATCTTGAAATTTGTCATTTTTAACATTTTTCATGGTGAGACTTTTCATTTTTGACATTTAGCATTGTGACATTTGTGATTTGTCAGTTTTGACATTTGCCATCTTGAAATTTGTCATTTTTGACATTTTTCATGGTGACACTTTTCATTTTTGACATTTAGCATTGTGACATTTGTCATTTGATATCTTTGACATTTGCCATCTTGAAATTTGTCATTTTTGACACTTTTCATTTTTGACATTTAGCATTGTGACATTTGTCATTTGACATCTTTGACATTTGCCATCTTGAAATTTGTCATTTTTGACATTTTCCCTGGTGACACTTTTCATTTTTTACATTTAGCATTGTGACATTTGTCAGTTGACATCTTTGACATTTGCCATCTTGAAATTTGTCATTTTTGACATTTTTCATGGTGACACTTTTCATTTTTGACATTTAGCATTGTGACATTTGTCATTTGACATCTTGGACATTTGCCATCTTGAAATTTGTTATATTTGATATTTTTCATGGTGACACTTTTTATTTTTGACATTTAGCATAGTGACATTTGTCATTTGACATCTTGCTGGAGGCTGGAGGCCAAATAGATGTAATATATACAGATTTTTCGAAGGCATTCGATCGTATGGATCATGGTGTATTGCTTGATAAATTACATCAATTCGGGTTTTCTCCTAAATTAATATTATTTTGTCGATCTTATCTGGAAAACAGAAAGCAATTTGTATTTCATAAGGGGCACACCTCACGGAGATTTACAGCTAAATCAGGCGTTCCTCAGGTATCAAATCTCGGTCCCTTGTTGTTCCTTCTATTCTTAAATGACATCGATTGTTCCTTAAACTCAGGTAGATTGATTTATGCTGATGATATGAAAATATATCTTTCTGTTTCAAATGTAACTGATTGTTTACTATTACAGTTCAATTTGGATAAGTTATGTAGTTGGTGTTCCGTAAATAAACTGGCTTTGAATGTTTCAAAGTGTAAAACGGTATCGTATTCCAGAAAAAAAAACATGATTGATTTCGAATACAAGATTAACGGAAATATTATATCTAGACATACCTCTATTAAGGATCTTGGAATAATTTTTGATTCGCACTTAAGCTTTGTTGAACATATTGATTTACTCTTAACCAATGCATTTAGGTTATATGGTTTTGTTGTGAGAAATTGTCAAGGATTTAGGGATGTAAGAGCATTTAAATCACTCTACTTCTCATATATTCGTTCTAAGATGGAATACTGTTCTATTATCTGGTATCCTCATTATGAAATTCACATATCTAGAGTCGAATCAGTTCAGAAAAAGTTTTTAAAATATTTATCATTTAAAGTAAATGGAACTTATCTGTCAAGAGGTATAAGCTATCAGTCTCTTTTAGGAAATTTTGATTTTGATAGTCTGTCTTTTCGTAGAGTTGTGTCGTCCTTATCTCTTTTATATAAACTTATTCATGGTGAAATTATTTGTCCAGATATTCTAGCCAAGATTAATTTTAACGTACCCAGATATAATAATAGGCAACATCTTACCTTTTATTGTGAACGACCAAGAACGAATTTATTATTTAAATCGCCCATAAATATTATGTGTAGTAATTTTAATTATTTATGTAAATCCTGTGATTTATTTGTAGATAACCTAAATGTCATAACAAAGAGCGCACGTTTGAATTATCTGAGTTAGTAAACTGTGTTTTTTTTTTTAATTAGTATTAAGTAATTATGTTTTTTTTTTATTAGTATTAAGTAATTATGTTATTATCCTCTTTTATATGTTGAATCTTGTACTATGTATTATATTGCTCTGTAATGGGATTTTATATCTGTTGGGCAATAAAGCTATTATTATTATTATTATTATTATTATTATTATCTTTGACATTTGCCATCTTGAAATTTGTCATTTTTGACATTTTTCATGGTGACACTTTTCATTTTTGACATTTAGCATTGTGACATTTGTCATTTGACATCTTTGACATTTGCCATCTTAAAATTTGTCATTTTTGACATTTTTCATGGTGACACTTTTCATTTTTGACATTTAGCATTGTGACATTTGTCATTTAACATCTTTGATATTTGCCATCTTGAAATTTGTTATTTTTGACATTTTTCATGGTGACACTTTTCATTTTTGACATTTAGCATTGTGACATTTGTCATTTGACATCTTTGACATTTGCTATCTTGAAATTTGTCATTTTTGACATTTTTCATGGTGACACTTTTCATTTTTGACATTTTGCATTGTGACATTTGTCATTTGACATCTTTGACATTTGCCATCTTGAAATTTGTCATTTTTGACATTTTTCATTGTGACAGTTTTTATTTTTGACATTTAGCATTGTGACATTTGTCATATTCGACATCTTTGACATTTGCCATCTTGAAATTTGTCATTTTTGACATATTTTATGGTGACACTTTTCATTTTTGACATTTAGCATTGTGACATTTGTCATTTGACATCTTTGACATTTGCCATCTTGAAATTTGTCATTTTTGACATTTAGCATTGTGACATTTGTTATTTGACATATTTGACATTTGCCATCTTGAAATTTGTCATTTTTGACATTTTTCATGGTAACACTTTTCATTTTTGACATTTAGCATTGTGACATTTGTCAGTTTTGACATTTGCCATCTTGAAATTTGTCATTTTTGACATTTTTCATGTTGACACTTTTCATTTTTGACATTTAGCATTGTGACATTTGTCATTTGACATCTTTGACATTTGCCATCTTGAAATTTGTCATTTTTGACATTTTTCATGGTAACACTTTTCATTTTTAACATTTAGCATCGTGACATTTGTCATTTGACATCTTTGACATTTGCCATCTTGAAATTTGCCATTTTTGACATTTAGCATTGTGACATTTGTCATTTGACATCTTTGACATTTGCCATCTTGAAATTTGTTATTTTTGACATTTTTCATGGTGACACTTTTCATTTTTGACATTTAGCATTGTGACATTTGTCAGTTTTGACATTTGCCATCTTAAAATTTGTCATTTTTGACATTTAGCATTGTGACACTTTTCATTTTTGACATTTAGCATTGTGACATTTGTCATTTGACATCTTGGACATTTGCCATCTTGAAATTTGTCATTTTTGACATTTAGCATTGTGACATTTGTCATTTGACATCCTTGACATTTGCCATCTTGAAATTTGTTATTTTTGAAATTTTTCATGGTAACACTTTTCATTTTTGACATTTAGCATTGTGACATTTGTCAGTTTTGACATTTGCCATCTTGAAATTTGTCATTTTTGACATTTTTCATGGTGAGACTTTTCATTTTTAACATTTAGCATTGTGACATTTGTGATTTGTCAGTTTTGACATTTGCCATCTTGAAATTTGTCATTTTTGACATTTTTCATGGTGACACTTTTCATTTTTGACATTTAGCATTGTGACATTTGTTATTTGATATCTTTGACATTTGCCATCTTGAAATTTGTCATTTTTGACACTTTTCATTTTTGACATTTAGCATTGTGACATTTGTCAGTTTTGACATTTGCCATCTTAAAATTTGTCATTTTTGACATTTAGCATTGTGACACTTTTCATTTTTGACATTTAGCATTGTGACATTTGTCATTTGACATCTTGGACATTTGCCATCTTGAAATTTGTCATTTTTGACATTTAGCAATGTGACATTTGTCATTTGACAACTTTGACATTTGTCATCTTGAAATTTGTTATTTTTGACATTTTTTATGGTGACACTTTTCATTTTTGACATTTAGCATTGTGACATTTGTCATTTGACATCTTTGACATTTGCCATCTTGAAATTTGTCATTTTTGACATTTTTCATGGTGACACTTTTCATTTTTGACATTTAGCATTGTGACATTTGTCATTTGACATCTTTGACATTTGCCATCTTGAAATTTGTCATTTTTGACATTTTTCATGGTGACACTTTTCATTTTTGACATTTAGCATTGTGACATTTGTCATTTGATATCTTTGACATTTGCCATCTTGAAATTTGTCATTTTTGACATTTATCATGGTGACACTTTTCATTTTTGACATTTAGCATTGTGACATTTGTCAGTTTTGACATTTGCCATCTTGAAATTTGTCATTTTTGACATTTTTCATGGTGACACTTTTCATTTTTGACATTTAGCATTGTGACATTTGTCATTTGACATCTTGGACATTTGCCATCTTGAAATTTGTCATTTTTGACATTTTTCATGGTGACACTTATCATTTATGACATTTAGCATTGTGACATTTGTCAGTTTTGACATTTGCCATGTTGAAATTTGTCATTTTTGACATTTTTCATGGTGACACTTTACATTTTTGACATTTAGCATTGTGATATTTGTCATTTGACATCTTTGACATTTGCCATCTTGAAATTTGTTATTTTTGACATTTTTCATGGTGACACTTTTCATTTTTGACATTTAGCATTGTGACATTTGTCAGTTTTGACATTTGCCATCTTAAAATTTGTCATTTTTGACATTTAGCATTGTGACACTTTTCATTTTTGACATTTAGCATTGTGACATTTGTCATTTGACATCTTGGACATTTGCCATCTTGAAATTTGTCATTTTTGACATTTAGCATTGTGACATTTGTCATTTGACATCTTTGACATTTGCCATCTTGAAATTTGTTATTTTTGAAATTTTTCATGGTAACACTTTTCATTTTTGACATTTAGCATTGTGACATTTGTCAGTTTTGACATTTGCCATCTTGAAATTTGTCATTTTTGACATTTTTCATGGTGAGACTTTTCATTTTTAACATTTAGCATTGTGACATTTGTGATTTGTCAGTTTTGACATTTGCCATCTTGAAATTTGTCATTTTTGACATTTTTCATGGTGACACTTTTCATTTTTGACATTTAGCATTGTGACATTTGTCATTTGATATCTTTGACATTTGCCATCTTGAAATTTGTCATTTTTGACACTTTTCATTTTTGACATTTAGCATTGTGACATTTGTCAGTTTTGACATTTGCCATCTTAAAATTTGTCATTTTTGACATTTAGCATTGTGACACTTTTCATTTTTGACATTTAGCATTGTGACATTTGTCATTTGACATCTTGGACATTTGCCATCTTGAAATTTGTCATTTTTGACATTTAGCATTGTGACATTTGTCATTTGACAACTTTGACATTTGTCATCTTGAAACTTGTTATTTTTGACATTTTTTATGGTGACACTTTTCATTTTTGACATTTAGCATTGTGACATTTGTCATTTGACATCTTTGACATTTGCCATCTTGAAATTTGTCATTTTTGACATTTTTCATGGTGACACTTTTCATTTTTGACATTTAGCATTGTGACATTTGTCATTTGACATCTTTGACATTTGCCATCTTGAAATTTGTCATTTTTGACATTTTTCATGGTGACACTTTTCATTTTTGACATTTAGCATTGTGACATTTGTCATTTGATATCTTTGACATTTGCCATCTTGAAATTTGTCATTTTTGACATTTATCATGGTGACACTTTTCATTTTTGACATTTAGCATTGTGACATTTGTCAGTTTTGACACTTGCCATCTTGAAATTTGTCATTTTTGACATTTTTCATGGTGACACTTTTCATTTTTGACATTTAGCATTGTGACATTTGTCATTTGACATCTTGGACATTTGCCATCTTGAAATTTGTCATTTTTGACATTTTTCATGGTGACACTTATCATTTATGACATTTAGCATTGTGACATTTGTCAGTTTTGACATTTGCCATGTTGAAATTTGTCATTTTTGACATTTTTCATGGTGACACTTTACATTTTTGACATTTAGCATTGTGATATTTGTCATTTGACATCTTTGACATTTGCCATCTTGAAATTTGTTATTTTTGACATTTTTCATGGTGACACTTTTCATTTTTGACATTTAGCATTGTGACATTTGTCATTTGACATCTTTGACATTTGCCGTCTTGAAATTTGTCATTTTTGACATTTTTCATGGCGACACTTTTCATTTTTGACATTTAGCATTGTGACATTTGTCATTTGACATCTTTGACATTTGCCATCTTGAAATTGTCATTTTTGACATTTAGCATTGTGACATTTGTCATTTGACATCTTTGATATTTGCCATCTTGAAATTTGTCATTTTTGACATTTTTCATGGTGACACTTTTCATTTTTGACATTTGTCATTTGACATCTTTGACATTTGCTATCTTGAAATTTGTCATTTTTGACATTTTTCATGGTGACACTTTTCATTTTTGACATTTAGCATTGTGACATTTGTCATATTCGACATCTTTGACATTTGCCATCTTGAAATTTGTCATTTTTGACATTTTTCATGGTGACACTTTTCATTTTTGACATTTAGCATTGTGACATTTGTCATTTGACATCTTTGACATTTGCCATCTTGAAATTTGTCATTATTGACATTTTTCATGGTGACACTTTTCATTTTTGACATTTAGCGTTGTGACATTTGTCATTTGACATCTTTGACATTTGCCATCTTGAAATTTGTCATTTTTGACATTTTTCATGGTGACACTTTTCATTTTTGACATTTAGCATTGTGACATTTGTCATTTAACATCTTTGACATTTGCCATCTTGAAATTTGTCATTTTTGACATTTAGCATTGTGACATTTGTCATTTGACATCTTGGACATTTGTAATCTTGAAATTTGTCATTTTTGACATTTTTCATGGTGACACTTATCATTTTTGACATTTAGCATTGTGACATTTGACATCTTTGACATTTGCCATCTTAAAATTTGTCATTTTTGACATTTTTCATGGTGACACTTTTCATTTTTGACATTTAGCATTGTGACATTTGTCATATTCGACATCTTTGACATTTGCCATCTTGAAATTTGTCATTTTTGACATTTAGCATTGTGACATTTGTCATTTGACATCTTGGACATTTGCCATCTTGAAATTTGTCATTTTTGACATTTTTCATGGTGACACTTATCATTTTTGACATTTAGCATTGTGACATTTGTCAGTTTTGACATTTGCCATCTTGAAATTTGTCATTTTTGACATTTTTCATGGTGACACTTTTCATTTTTGACATTTAGCATTCTGACATTTGTCATTTGACATCTTTGACATTTGCCATCTTGAAATTTGTTATTTTTGACATTTTTCATGGTGACACTTTTCATTTTTAACATTTAGCATTGTGACATTTGTCATTTGACATTTTTGACATTTGTCATCTTGAAATTTGTCATTTTTGACATTTTTCATGGTGACACTTTTCATTTTTGACATTTAGCATTGTGACATTTGTTATTTGACATGTTTGATATTTGCCATCTTGAAATTTGTCATTTTTGACATTTAGCATTGTGACATTTGTCATTTGACATCTTGGACATTTGCCATCTTAAAATTTGTCATTTTTGACATTTTTCATGGTGACACTTATCATTTTTGACATTTAGCATTGTGACATTTGTCATTTGACATCTTTGATATTTGCCATCTTGAAATTTGTTATTTTTGACAATTTTCATGGTGACACTTTTCATTTTTGACATTTAGCATTGTGACATTTGTCATTTGACATCTTTGACATTTGCTATCTTGAAATTTGTCATTTTTGACATTTTTCATGGTGACACTTTTCATTTTTGACATTTAGCATTGTGACATTTGTCATTTGACATCTTTGACATTTGCCATCTTGAAATTTGTCATTTTTGACATTTTTCATGGTGACACTTTTCATTTTTGACATTTAGCATAGTGACATTTGTCATTTGACATTTGCCATCTTGAAATTTGTTATTTTTGACATTTTTCATGGTGACACTTTTCATTTTTGACATTTAGCATTGTGACATTTGTCATTTGACATCTTTGACATTTGCCATCTTGAAATTTGTCATTTTTGACATTTTTCATGGTGACACTTTTCATTTTTGACATTTAGCATTGTGACATTTGTCATTTGACATCTTTGACATTTGCCATCTTGAAATTTGTCATTATTGACATTTAGCATTGTGACATTTGTCATTTGACATCTTTGATATTTGCCATCTTGAAATTTGTCATTTTTGACATTTTTCATGGTGACACTTTTCATTTTTGACATTAAGCATTGTGACATTTGTCATATTCGACATCTTTGATATTTGCCATCTTGAAATTTGTCATTTTTGACATTTTTCATGGTGACACTTTTCATTTTTGACATTTAGCATTGTGACATTTGTCATTTGACATCTTTGACATTTGCCGTCTTGAAATTTGTCATTTTTGACATTTTTCATGGCGACACTTTTCATTTTTGACATTTAGCATTGTGACATTTGTCATTTGACATCTTTAACATTTGCCATCTTGAAATTTGTCATTTTTGACATTTAGCATTGTGACATTTGTCATTTGACATCTTTGATATTTGCCATCTTGAAATTTGTCATTTTTGACATTTTTCATGGTGACACTTTTCATTTTTGACATTTGTCATTTGACATCTTTGACATTTGCTATCTTGAAATTTGTCATTTTTGACATTTTTCATGGTGACACTTTTCATTTTTGACATTTAGCATTGTGACATTTGTCATATTCGACATCTTTGACATTTGCCATCTTGAAATTTGTCATTTTTGACATTTTTCATGGTGACACTTTTCATTTTTGACATTTAGCATTGTGACATTTGTCATTTGACATCTTTGACATTTGCCATCTTGAAATTTGTCATTATTGACATTTTTCATGGTGACACTTTTCATTTTTGACATTTGTCATTTGACATTTTTGACATTTGCCATCTTGAAATTTGTCATTTTTGACATTTTTCATGGTGACACTTTTCATTTTTGACATTTAGCATTGTGACATTTGTCATTTGACATCTTTGACATTTGCCATTTTGAAATTTGTTATTTTTGACATTTTTCATGGTGACACTTTTCATTTTTGACATTTAGCATTGTGACATTTGTCATTTGACATCTTTGACATTTGCCGTCTTGAAATTTGTCATTTTTGACATTTTTCATGGCGACACTTTTCATTTTTGACATTTAGCATTGTGACATTTGTCATTTGACATCTTTGACATTTGCCATCTTGAAATTTGTCATTTTTGACATTTAGCATTGTGACATTTGTCATTTGACATCTTTGATATTTGCCATCTTGAAATTTGTCATTTTTGACATTTTTCATGGTGACACTTTTCATTTTTGACATTTGTCATTTGACATCTTTGACATTTGCTATCTTGAAATTTGTCATTTTTGACATTTTTCATGGTGACACTTTTCATTTTTGACATTTAGCATTGTGACATTTGTCATATTCGACATCTTTGACATTTGCCATCTTGAAATTTGTCATTTTTGACATTTTTCATGGTGACACTTTTCATTTTTGACATTTAGCATTGTGACATTTGTCATTTGACATCTTTGACATTTGCCATCTTGAAATTTGTCATTATTGACATTTTTCATGGTGACACTTTTCATTTTTGACATTTAGCGTTGTGACATTTGTCATTTGACATCTTTGACATTTGCCATCTTGAAATTTGTCATTTTTGACATTTTTCATGGTGACACTTTTCATTTTTGACATTTAGCATTGTGACATTTGTCATTTGACATCTTTGACATTTGCCATCTTGAAATTTGTCATTTTTGACATTTAGCATTGTGACATTTGTCATTTGACATCTTGGACATTTGTAATCTTGAAATTTGTCATTTTTGACATTTTTCATGGTGACACTTATCATTTTTGACATTTAGCATTGTGACATTTGACATCTTTGACATTTGCCATCTTAAAATTTGTCATTTTTGACATTTTTCATGGTGACACTTTTCATTTTTGACATTTAGCATTGTGACATTTGTCATATTCGACATCTTTGACATTTGCCATCTTGAAATTTGTCATTTTTGACATTTAGCATTGTGACATTTGTCATTTGACATCTTGGACATTTGCCATCTTGAAATTTGTCATTTTTGACATTTTTCATGGTGACACTTATCATTTTTGACATTTAGCATTGTGACATTTGTCAGTTTTGACATTTGCCATCTTGAAATTTGTCATTTTTGACATTTTTCATGGTGACACTTTTCATTTTTGACATTTAGCATTCTGACATTTGTCATTTGACATCTTTGACATTTGCCATCTTGAAATTTGTTATTTTTGACATTTTTCATGGTGACACTTTTCATTTTTAACATTTAGCATTGTGACATTTGTCATTTGACATTTTTGACATTTGTCATCTTGAAATTTGTCATTTTTGACATTTTTCATGGTGACACTTTTCATTTTTGACATTTAGCATTGTGACATTTGTCATTTGACATGTTTGACATTTGCCATCTTGAAATTTGTCATTTTTGACATTTAGCATTGTGACATTTGTCATTTGACATCTTGGACATTTGCCATCTTAAAATTTGTCATTTTTGACATTTTTCATGGTGACACTTATCATTTTTGACATTTAGCATTGTGACATTTGTCATTTGACATCTTTGATATTTGCCATCTTGAAATTTGTTATTTTTGACATTTTTCATGGTGACACTTTTCATTTTTGACATTTAGCATTGTGACATTTGTCATTTGACATCTTTGACATTTGCTATCTTGAAATTTGTCATTTTTGACATTTTTCATGGTGACACTTTTCATTTTTGACATTTAGCATTGTGACATTTGTCATTTGACATCTTTGACATTTGCTATCTTGAAATTTGTCATTTTTGACATTTTTCATGGTGACACTTTTCATTTTTGACATTTAGCATAGTGACATTTGTCATTTGACATTTGCCATCTTGAAATTTGTTATTTTTGACATTTTTCATGGTGACACTTTTCATTTTTGACATTTAGCATTGTGACATTTGTCATTTGACATCTTTGACATTTGCCATCTTGAAATTTGTCATTTTTGACATTTTTCATGGTGACACTTTTTATTTTTGACATTTAGCATTGTGACATTTGTCATTTGACATCTTTGACATTTGCCATCTTGAAATTTGTCATTATTGACATTTAGCATTGTGACATTTGTCATTTGACATCTTTGATATTTGCCATCTTGAAATTTGTCATTTTTGACATTTTTCATGGTGACACTTTTCATTTTTGACATTAAGCATTGTGACATTTGTCATTTGACATCTTTGACATTTGCCATCTTAAAATTTTTCATTTTTGACATTTTTCATGGTGACACTTTTCATTTTTGACATTTAGCATTGTGACATTTGTCATATTCGACATCTTTGATATTTGCCATCTTGAAATTTGTCATTTTTGACATTTTTCATGGTGACACTTTTCATTTTTGACATTTAGCATTGTGACATTTGTCATTTGACATCTTTGACATTTGCCATCTTGAAATTTGTCATTTTTGACATTTAGCATTGTGACATTTGTTATTTGACATCTTTGACATTTGCCATCTTGAAATTTGTCATTTTTGACATTTTTCATGGTGACACTTTTCATTTTTGACATTTAGCATTGTGACATTTGTCAGTTTTGACATTTGCCATCTTGAAATTTGTCATTTTTGACAGTTTTCATGGTGACACTTTTCATTTTTGACATTTAGCATTGTGACATTTGTCATTTGACATCTTTGACATTTGCCATCTTGAAATTTGTCATTTTTGACATTTTTCATGGTAACACTTTTCATTTTTGACATTTAGCATTGTGACATTTGACATTTGACATCTTTGACATTTGCCATTTTGAAATTTGTTATTTTTGACATTTTTCATGGTGACACTTTTCATTTTTGACATTAAGCATTGTGACATTTGTCATTTGACATCTTTGACATTTGCCATCTTAAAATTTTTCATTTTTGACATTTTTTATGGTGACACTTTTCATTTTTGACATTTAGCATTGTGACATTTGTCATATTCGACATCTTTGATATTTGCCATCTTGAAATTTGTCATTTTTGACATTTTTCATGGTGACACTTTTCATTTTTGACATTTAGCATTGTGACATTTGTCATTTGACATCTTTGACATTTGCCATTTTGAAATTTGTTATTTTTGACATTTTTCATGGTGACACTTTTCATTTTTGACATTTAGCATTGTGACATTTGTCATTTGACATCTTTGACATTTGCCGTCTTGAAATTTGTCATTTTTGACATTTTTCATGGCGACACTTTTCATTTTTGACATTTAGCATTGTGACATTTGTCATTTGACATCTTTAACATTTGCCATCTTGAAATTTGTCATTTTTGACATTTAGCATTGTGACATTTGTCATTTGACATCTTTGATATTTGCCATCTTGAAATTTGTCATTTTTGACATTTTTCATGGTGACACTTTTCATTTTTGACATTTGTCATTTGACATCTTTGACATTTGCTATCTTGAAATTTGTCATTTTTGACATTTTTCATGGTGACACTTTTCATTTTTGACATTTAGCATTGTGACATTTGTCATATTCGACATCTTTGACATTTGCCATCTTGAAATTTGTCATTTTTGACATTTTTCATGGTGACACTTTTCATTTTTGACATTTAGCATTGTGACATTTGTCATTTGACATCTTTGACATTTGCCATCTTGAAATTTGTCATTATTGACATTTTTCATGGTGACACTTTTCATTTTTGACATTTAGCATTGTGACATTTGTCATTTGACATTTTTGACATTTGCCATCTTGAAATTTGTCATTTTTGACATTTTTCATGGTGACACTTTTCATTTTTGACATTTAGCATTGTGACATTTGTCATTTGACATCTTTGACATTTGCCATTTTGAAATTTGTTATTTTTGACATTTTTCATGGTGACACTTTTCATTTTTGACATTTAGCATTGTGACATTTGTCATTTGACATCTTTGACATTTGCCGTCTTGAAATTTGTCATTTTTGACATTTTTCATGGCGACACTTTTCATTTTTGACATTTAGCATTGTGACATTTGTCATTTGACATCTTTGACATTTGCCATCTTGAAATTTGTCATTTTTGACATTTAGCATTGTGACATTTGTCATTTGACATCTTTGATATTTGCCATCTTGAAATTTGTCATTTTTGACATTTTTCATGGTGACACTTTTCATTTTTGACATTTGTCATTTGACATCTTTGACATTTGCTATCTTGAAATTTGTCATTTTTGACATTTTTCATGGTGACACTTTTCATTTTTGACATTTAGCATTGTGACATTTGTCATATTCGACATCTTTGACATTTGCCATCTTGAAATTTGTCATTTTTGACATTTTTCATGGTGACACTTTTCATTTTTGACATTTAGCATTGTGACATTTGTCATTTGACATCTTTGACATTTGCCATCTTGAAATTTGTCATTATTGACATTTTTCATGGTGACACTTTTCATTTTTGACATTTAGCGTTGTGACATTTGTCATTTGACATCTTTGACATTTGCCATCTTGAAATTTGTCATTTTTGACATTTTTCATGGTGACACTTTTCATTTTTGACATTTAGCATTGTGACATTTGTCATTTGACATCTTTGACATTTGCCATCTTGAAATTTGTCATTTTTGACATTTAGCATTGTGACATTTGTCATTTGACATCTTGGACATTTGTAATCTTGAAATTTGTCATTTTTGACATTTTTCATGGTGACACTTATCATTTTTGACATTTAGCATTGTGACATTTGACATCTTTGACATTTGCCATCTTAAAATTTGTCATTTTTGACATTTTTCATGGTGACACTTTTCATTTTTGACATTTAGCATTGTGACATTTGTCATATTCGACATCTTTGATATTTGCCATCTTGAAATTTGTCATTTTTGACATTTTTCATGGTGACACTTTTCATTTTTGACATTTAGCATTGTGACATTTGTCATTTGACATCTTTGACATTTGCCATCTTGAAATTTGTCATTTTTGACATTTAGCATTGTGACATTTGTTATTTGACATCTTTGACATTTGCCATCTTGAAATTTGTCATTTTTGACATTTTTCATGGTGACACTTTTCATTTTTGACATTTAGCATTGTGACATTTGTCAGTTTTGACATTTGCCATCTTGAAATTTGTCATTTTTGACATTTAGCATTGTGACATTTGTTATTTGACATCTTTGACATTTGCCATCTTGAAATTTGTCATTTTTGACATTTTTCATGGTGACACTTTTCATTTTTGACATTTAGCATTGTGACATTTGTCAGTTTTGACATTTGCCATCTTGAAATTTGTCATTTTTGACAGTTTTCATGGTGACACTTTTCATTTTTGACATTTAGCATTGTGACATTTGTCATTTGACATCTTTGACATTTGCCATCTTGAAATTTGTCATTTTTGACATTTTTCATGGTAACACTTTTCATTTTTGACATTTAGCATTGTGACATTTGACATTTGACATCTTTGACATTTGCCATCTTGAAATTTGTCATTTTTGACATTTAGCATTTGACATCTTTGACATTTGCCATCTTGAAATTTGTTATTTTTGACATTTTTCATGGTGACACTTTTCATTTTTGACATTTAGCATTGTGACATTTGTCAGTTTTAACATTTGCCATCTTGAAATTTGTCATTTTTGACATTTAGCATTGTGACACTTTTCATTTTTGACATTTAGCATTGTGACATTTGTCATTTGACATCTTAGACATTTGCCATCTTGAAATTTGTCATTCTTGACACTTTTCATTTTTGACATTTAGCATTGTGACATTTGTCATTTGACATCTTTAACATTTGCCATCTTGAAATTTGTCATTTTTGACATTTTTCATGGTGACACTTTTCATTTTTGACATTTAGCATTGTGACATTTGTCATTTGACATCTTTGACATTTGCCATCTTGAAATTTGTCATTTTTAAAATTTTTCATGGTGACACTTTTCATTTTTGACATTTAGCATTGTGACATTTGTCATTTGACATCTTGGACATTTGCCATCTTGAAATTTGTCATTTTTGATATTTTTCATGGTGACACTTTTCATTTTTGACATTTAGCATTGGGACATTTGTCATTTGACATCTTTGACATTTGCTATCTTGAAATTTGTCATTTTTGACATTTTTCATGGTGACACTTATTATTTTTGACATTTAGCGTTGTGACATTTGTCAGTTTTGACATTTGCCATCTTGAAATTTGTCATTTTTGACATTTTTCATGGTGACACTTTTCATTTTTGACATTTAGCATTGTGACATTTGTCATTTGACATCTTTGACATTTGCCATCTTGAAATTTGTCATTTTTCACATGTTTCATGGTGACACTTTTCATTTTTGACATTTGTCATTTGACATCTTTGACATTTGCCATCTTGAAATTTGTCATTTTTGACATTTAGCATTGTGACATTTGTCATTTGACATCTTTGACATTTGCCATCTTAAAATTTGTTATTTTTGACATTTTTCATGGTGACACTTTTCATTTTTGACATTTAGCATTGTGACATTTGTCAGTTTTGACATTTGCCATCTTGAAATTTGTCATTTTTGACATTTTTCATGGTGACACTTTTCATTTTTGACATTTAGCATTGTGACATTTGTCATTTGACATCTTTGACATTTGCCATCTTGAAATTTGTCATTTTTGACACTTTTCATTTTTGACATTTAGCATTGCGACATTTGTCATTTGACATCTTTGACATTTGCCATCTTGAAATTTGTCATTTTTGACATTTTTGATGGTGACACTTTTCATTTTTGACATTTAGCATTGTGACATTTGTCATTTGACATCTTTGACATTTGCCATCTTGAAATTTGTTATTTTTGACATTTTGCATGGTAACACTTTTCATTTTTGACATTAAGCATTGTGACATTTGTCATTTGACATCTTTGATATTTGCCATCTTGAAATTTGTCATTTTTGACATTTTTCATGGTGACACTTTTCATTTTTGACATTTAGCATTGTGACATTTGTCATTTGACATCTTTGACATTTGCCATCTTGAAATTTTTCATTTTTGACATTTTTCATAGTGACACTTTTCATTTTTGACATTTAGCATTGTGACATTTGTCATATTCGACATCTTTGACATTTGCCATCTTGAAATTTGTCATTTTTGACATTTTTCATGGTGACACTTTTCATTTTTGACATTTATCATTGTGACATTTGTCATTTGACATCTTTGACATTTGCCATCTTGAAATTTTTCATTTTTGACATTTAGCATTGTGACATTTGTTATTTGACATCTTTGACATTTGCCATCTTGAAATTTGTCATTTTTGACATTTTTCATGGTGACACTTTTCATTTTTGACATTTAGCATTGTGACATTTGTCAGTTTTGACATTTGCCATCTTGAAATTTGTCATTTTTGACATTTTTCATGGTGACACTTTTCATTTTTGACATTTAGCATTGTGACATTTGTCATTTGACATCTTTGACATTTGCCATCTTGAAATTTGTCATTTTTGACATTTTTCATGGTAACACTTTTCATTTTTGACATTTAGCATTGTGACATTTGTCATTTGACATCTTTGACATTTGCCATCTTGAAATTTGTCATTTTTGACATTTAGCATTGTGACATTTGTCATTTGACATCTTTGACATTTGCCATCTTGAAATTTGTTATTTTTGACATTTTTCATGGTGACACTTTTCATTTTTGACATTTAGCATTGTGACATTTGTCATTTTTGACATTTGCCATCTTGAAATTTGTCATTTTTGACATTTAGCTTTGTGACACTTTTCATTTTTGACATTTAGCATTGTGACATTTGTCATTTGACATCTTAGACATTTGCCATCTTGAAATTTGTCATTTTTGACACTTTCCATTTTTGACATTTAGCATTGTGACATTTGTCATTTGACATCTTTGACATTTGCCATCTTGAAATTTGTCATTTTTGACATTTTTCATGGTGACACTTTTCATTTTTGACATTTAGCATTGTGACATTTGTCATTTGACATCTTTGACATTTGCCATCTTGAAATTTGTCATGTTTAAAATTTTTCATGGTGACACTTTTCATTTTTGACATTTAGCATTGTGACATTTGTCATTTGACATCTTGGACATTTGCCATCTTGAAATTTGTCATTTTTGACATTTTTCATGGTGACACTTTTCATTTTTGACATTTAGCATTGGGACATTTTCCATTTGACATCTTTGACATTTGCCATCTTGAAATTTGTCGTTTTTGACATTTTTTATAGTAACACTTATTATTTTTGACATTTAGCATTGTGACATTTGTCAGTTTTGACATTTGCCATCTTGAAATTTGTCATTTTTGACATTTTTCATGGTGACACTTTTCATTTTTGACATTTAGCATTGTGACATTTGTCATTTGACATCTTTGACATTTGCCATTTTGAAATTTGTCATTTTTGACATTTTTCATGGTGACACTTTTCATTTTTGACATTTAGCATTGTGACATTTGTCATTTGACATCTTTGACATTTGCCATCTTGAAATTTGTCATTGACATTTAGCATTGTGACATTTGTCATTTGACATCTTTGACATTTGCCATCTTAAAATTTGTTATTTTTGACATTTTTTATGGTGACACTATTCATTTTTGACATTCAGCATTGTGACATTTGTCAGTTTTGACATTTGCCATCTTGAAATTTGTCATTTTTGACATTTTTCATGGTGACACTTTTCATTTTTGACATTTAGCATTGTGACATTTGTCATTTGACATCTTTGACATTTGCCATCTTAAAATTTATCATTTTTGACACTTTTCATTTTTGACATGTAGCATTGTGACATTTGTCATTTGACATCTTTGACATTTGCCATCTTGAAATTTGTCATTTTTGACATTTTTTATGGTGACACTTTTCATTTTTGATATTTAGCATTGTGACATTTGTCATTTGACATCTTGGACATTTTCCATCTTGAAATTTGTCATTTTTGACATTTTTCATGGTGACACTTTTCATTTTTGACATTTAGCATTGTGACATTTGTCATATTCGACATCTTTGACATTTGCCATCTTGAAATTTGTCATTTTTGACATTTTTCATGGTGACACTTTTCATTTTTGACATTTATCATTGTGACATTTGTCGTTTGACATCTTTGACATTTGCCATCTTGAAATTTGTCATTTTTGACATTTAGCATTGTGACATTTGTTATTTGACATCTTTGACATTTGCCATCTTGAAATTTGTCATTTTTGACATTTTTCATGGTGACACTTTTCATTTTTGACATTTAGCATTGTGACATTTGTCAGTTTTGACATTTGCCATCTTGAAATTTGTCATTTTTGACATTTTTCATGGTAACACTTTTCATTTTTGACATTTAGCATTGTGACATTTGTCATTTGACATCTTTGACATTTGCCATCTTGAAATTTGTCATTTTTGACATTTAGCATTGTGACATTTGTCATTTGACATCTTTGACATTTGCCATCTTGAAATTTGTTATTTTTGACATTTTTCATGGTGACACTTTTCATTTTTGACATTTAGCATTGTGACATTTGTCATTTTTGACATTTGTCATTTTGAAATTTGTCATTTTTGACATTTAACATTGTGACACTTTTCATTTTTGACATTTAGCATTGTGACATTTGTCATATTCGACATCTTTGACATTTGCCATCTTGAAATTTGTCATTTTTGACATTTTTCATGGTGACACTTTTCATTTTTGACATTTATCATTGTGACATTTGTCATTTGACATCTTTGACATTTGCCATCTTGAAATTTGTCATTTTTGACATTTAGCATTGTGACATTTGTTATTTGACATCTTTGACATTTGCCATCTTGAAATTTGTCATTTTTGACATTTTTCATGGTGACACTTTTCATTTTTGACATTTAGCATTGTGACATTTGTCAGTTTTGACATTTGCCATCTTGAAATTTGTCATTTTTGACATTTTTCATGGTGACACTTTTCATTTTTGACATTTAGCATTGTGACATTTGTCATTTGACATCTTTGACATTTGCCATCTTGAAATTGGTCATTTTTGACATTTTTCATGGTAACACTTTTCATTTTTGACATTTAGCATTGTGACATTTGTCATTTGACATCTTTGATATTTGCCATCTTGAAATTTGTCATTTTTGACATTTAGCATTGTGACATTTGTCATTTGACATCTTTGACATTTGCCATCTTGAAATTTGTTATTTTTGACATTTTTCGTGGTGACACTTTTCATTTTTGACATTTAGCATTGTGACATTTGTCATTTTTGACATTTGCCATCTTGAAATTTGTCATTTTTGACATTTAGCATTGTGACACTTTTCATTTTTGACATTTAGCATTGTGACATTTGTCATTTGACATCTTAGACATTTGCCATCTTGAAATTTGTCATTTTTGACACTTTCCATTTTTGACATTTAGCATTGTGACATTTGTCATTTGACATCTTTGACATTTGCCATCTTGAAATTTGTCATTTTTGACATTTTTCATGGTGACACTTTTCATTTTTGACATTTAGCATTGTGACATTTGTCATTTGACATCTTTGACATTTGCCATCTTGAAATTTGTCATTTTTGACATTTTTCATGGTGACACTTTTCATTTTTGACATTTAGCATTGTGACATTTGTCATTTAACATCTTTGATATTTGCCATCTTGAAATTTGTCATTTTTGACATTTAGCATTGTGACATTTGTCATTTGACATCTTGGACATTTGTAATCTTGAAATTTGTCATTTTTGACATTTTTCATGGTGACACTTATCATTTTTGACATTTAGCAATGTGACATTTGACATCTTTGACATTTGCCATCTTAAAATTTGTCATTTTTGACATTTTTCATGGTGACACTTTACATTTTTGACATTTAGCATTGTGACATTTGTCATATTCGACATCTTTGACATTTGCCATCTTGAAATTTGTCATTTTTGACATTTAGCATTGTGACATTTGTCATTTGACATCTTGGACATTTGCCATCTTGAAATTTGTCATTTTTGACATTTTTCATGGTGACACTTATCATTTTTGACATTTAGCATTGTGACATTTGTCAGTTATGACATTTGCCATCTTGAAATTTGTCATTTTTGACATTTTTCATGGTGACACTTTTCATTTTTGACATTTAGCATTCTGACATTTGTCATTTGACATCTTTGACATTTGCCATCTTGAAATTTGTTATTTTTGACATTTTTCATGGTGACACTTTTCATTTTTAACATTTAGCATTGTGACATTTGTCATTTGACATTTTTGACATTTGTCATCTTGAAATTTGTCATTTTTGACATTTTTCATGGTGACACTTTTCATTTTTGACATTTAGCATTGTGACATTTGTTATTTGACATGTTTGATATTTGCCATCTTGAAATTTGTCATTTTTGACATTTAGCATTGTGACATTTGTCATTTGACATCTTGGACATTTGCCATCTTAAAATTTGTCATTTTTGACATTTTTCATGGTGACACTTATCATTTTTGACATTTAGCATTGTGACATTTGTCATTTGACATCTTTGATATTTGCCATCTTGAAATTTGTTATTTTTGACATTTTTCATGGTGACACTTTTCATTTTTGACATTTAGCATTGTGACATTTGTCATTTGACATCTTTGACATTTGCTATCTTGAAATTTGTCATTTTTGACATTTTTCATGGTGACACTTTTCATTTTTGACATTTAGCATTGTGACATTTGTCATTTGACATCTTTGACATTTGCCATCTTGAAATTTGTCATTTTTGACATTTTTCATGGTGACACTTTTCATTTTTGACATTTAGCATAGTGACATTTGTCATTTGACATTTGCCATCTTGAAATTTGTTATTTTTGACATTTTTCATGGTGACACTTTTCATTTTTGACATTTAGCATTGTGACATTTGTCATTTGACATCTTTGACATTTGCCATCTTGAAATTTGTCATTTTTGACATTTTTCATGGTGACACTTTTCATTTTTGACATTTAGCATTGTGACATTTGTCATTTGACATCTTTGACATTTGCCATCTTGAAATTTGTCATTATTGACATTTAGCATTGTGACATTTGTCATTTGACATCTTTGATATTTGCCATCTTGAAATTTGTCATTTTTGACATTTTTCATGGTGACACTTTTCATTTTTGACATTAAGCATTGTGACATTTGTCATTTGACATCTTTGACATTTGCCATCTTAAAATTTTTCATTTTTGACATTTTTCATGGTGACACTTTTCATTTTTGACATTTAGCATTGTGACATTTGTCATATTCGACATCTTTGATATTTGCCATCTTGAAATTTGTCATTTTTGACATTTTTCATGGTGACACTTTTCATTTTTGACATTTAGCATTGTGACATTTGTCATTTGACATCTTTGACATTTGCCATTTTGAAATTTGTTATTTTTGACATTTTTCATGGTGACACTTTTCATTTTTGACATTTAGCATTGTGACATTTGTCATTTGACATCTTTGACATTTGCCGTCTTGAAATTTGTCATTTTTGACATTTTTCATGGCGACACTTTTCATTTTTGACATTTAGCATTGTGACATTTGTCATTTGACATCTTTAACATTTGCCATCTTGAAATTTGTCATTTTTGACATTTAGCATTGTGACATTTGTCATTTGACATCTTTGATATTTGCCATCTTGAAATTTGTCATTTTTGACATTTTTCATGGTGACACTTTTCATTTTTGACATTTGTCATTTGACATCTTTGACATTTGCTATCTTGAAATTTGTCATTTTTGACATTTTTCATGGTGACACTTTTCATTTTTGACATTTAGCATTGTGACATTTGTCATATTCGACATCTTTGACATTTGCCATCTTGAAATTTGTCATTTTTGACATTTTTCATGGTGACACTTTTCATTTTTGACATTTAGCATTGTGACATTTGTCATTTGACATCTTTGACATTTGCCATCTTGAAATTTGTCATTATTGACATTTTTCATGGTGACACTTTTCATTTTTGACATTTAGCATTGTGACATTTGTCATTTAACATTTTTGACATTTGCCATCTTGAAATTTGTCAGTTTTGACATTTTTCATGGTGACACTTTTCATTTTTGACATTTAGCATTGTGACATTTGTCATTTGACATCTTTGACATTTGCCATTTTGAAATTTGTTATTTTTGACATTTTTCATGGTGACACTTTTCATTTTTGACATTTAGCATTGTGACATTTGTCATTTGACATCTTTGACATTTGCCGTCTTGAAATTTGTCATTTTTGACATTTTTCATGGCGACACTTTTCATTTTTGACATTTAGCATTGTGACATTTGTCATTTGACATCTTTGACATTTGCCATCTTGAAATTTGTCATTTTTGACATTTAGCATTGTGACATTTGTCATTTGACATCTTTGATATTTGCCATCTTGAAATTTGTCATTTTTGACATTTTTCATGGTGACACTTTTCATTTTTGACATTTGTCATTTGACATCTTTGACATTTGCTATCTTGAAATTTGTCATTTTTGACATTTTTCATGGTGACACTTTTCATTTTTGACATTTAGCATTGTGACATTTGTCATATTCGACATCTTTGACATTTGCCATCTTGAAATTTGTCATTTTTGACATTTTTCATGGTGACACTTTTCATTTTTGACATTTAGCATTGTGACATTTGTCATTTGACATCTTTGACATTTGCCATCTTGAAATTTGTCATTATTGACATTTTTCATGGTGACCCTTTTCATTTTTGACATTTAGCGTTGTGACATTTGTCATTTGACATCTTTGACATTTGCCATCTTGAAATTTGTCATTTTTGACATTTTTCATGGTGACACTTTTCATTTTTGACATTTAGCATTGTGACATTTGTCATTTGACATCTTTGACATTTGCCATCTTGAAATTTGTCATTTTTGACATTTAGCATTGTGACATTTGTCATTTGACATCTTGGACATTTGTAATCTTGAAATTTGTCATTTTTGACATTTTTCATGGTGACACTTATCATTTTTGACATTTAGCATTGTGACATTTGACATCTTTGACATTTGCCATCTTAAAATTTGTCATTTTTGACATTTTTCATGGTGACACTTTTCATTTTTGACATTTAGCATTGTGACATTTGTCATATTCGACATCTTTGACATTTGCCATCTTGAAATTTGTCATTTTTGACATTTAGCATTGTGACATTTGTCATTTGACATCTTGGACATTTGCCATCTTGAAATTTGTCATTTTTGACATTTTTCATGGTGACACTTATCATTTTTGACATTTAGCATTGTGACATTTGTCAGTTTTGACATTTGCCATCTTGAAATTTGTCATTTTTGACATTTTTCATGGTGACACTTTTCATTTTTGACATTTAGCATTCTGACATTTGTCATTTGACATCTTTGACATTTGCCATCTTGAAATTTGTTATTTTTGACATTTTTCATGGTGACACTTTTCATTTTTAACATTTAGCATTGTGACATTTGTCATTTGACATTTTTGACATTTGTCATCTTGAAATTTGTCATTTTTGACATTTTTCATGGTGACACTTTTCATTTTTGACATTTAGCATTGTGACATTTGTCATTTGACATGTTTGACATTTGCCATCTTGAAATTTGTCATTTTTGACATTTAGCATTGTGACATTTGTCATTTGACATCTTGGACATTTGCCATCTTAAAATTTGTCATTTTTGACATTTTTCATGGTGACACTTATCATTTTTGACATTTAGCATTGTGACATTTGTCATTTGACATCTTTGATATTTGCCATCTTGAAATTTGTTATTTTTGACATTTTTCATGGTGACACTTTTCATTTTTGACATTTAGCATTGTGACATTTGTCATTTGACATCTTTGACATTTGCTATCTTGAAATTTGTCATTTTTGACATTTTTCATGGTGACACTTTTCATTTTTGACATTTAGCATTGTGACATTTGTCATTTGACATCTTTGACATTTGCCATCTTGAAATTTGTCATTTTTGACATTTTTCATGGTGACACTTTTCATTTTTGACATTTAGCATAGTGACATTTGTCATTTGACATTTGCCATCTTGAAATTTGTTATTTTTGACATTTTTCATGGTGACACTTTTCATTTTTGACATTTAGCATTGTGACATTTGTCATTTGACATCTTTGACATTTGCCATCTTGAAATTTGTCATTTTTGACATTTTTCATGGTGACACTTTTTATTTTTGACATTTAGCATTGTGACATTTGTCATTTGACATCTTTGACATTTGCCATCTTGAAATTTGTCATTATTGACATTTAGCATTGTGACATTTGTCATTTGACATCTTTGATATTTGCCATCTTGAAATTTGTCATTTTTGACATTTTTCATGGTGACACTTTTCATTTTTGACATTAAGCATTGTGACATTTGTCATTTGACATCTTTGACATTTGCCATCTTAAAATTTTTCATTTTTGACATTTTTCATGGTGACACTTTTCATTTTTGACATTTAGCATTGTGACATTTGTCATATTCGACATCTTTGATATTTGCCATCTTGAAATTTGTCATTTTTGACATTTTTCATGGTGACACTTTTCATTTTTGACATTTAGCATTGTGACATTTGTCATTTGACATCTTTGACATTTGCCATCTTGAAATTTGTCATTTTTGACATTTAGCATTGTGACATTTGTTATTTGACATCTTTGACATTTGCCATCTTGAAATTTGTCATTTTTGACATTTTTCATGGTGACACTTTTCATTTTTGACATTTAGCATTGTGACATTTGTCAGTTTTGACATTTGCCATCTTGAAATTTGTCATTTTTGACAGTTTTCATGGTGACACTTTTCATTTTTGACATTTAGCATTGTGACATTTGTCATTTGACATCTTTGACATTTGCCATCTTGAAATTTGTCATTTTTGACATTTTTCATGGTAACACTTTTCATT
Source organism: Altica lythri (assembly GCA_964028335.1). Taxonomy (NCBI): domain Eukaryota; kingdom Metazoa; phylum Arthropoda; class Insecta; order Coleoptera; family Chrysomelidae; genus Altica; species Altica lythri. The sequence continues at coordinate 39,784,109 of OZ034800.1, read as the reverse complement.
TTTGACATTTAGCATTGTGACATTTGTCATTTGACATCTTTGACATTTGCCATCTTGAAATTTGTCATTTTTGACATTTAGCATTTGACATCTTTGACATTTGCCATCTTGAAATTTGTTATTTTTGACATTTTTCATGGTGACACTTTTCATTTTTGACATTTAGCATTGTGACATTTGTCAGTTTTAACATTTGCCATCTTGAAATTTGTCATTTTTGACATTTAGCATTGTGACACTTTTCATTTTTGACATTTAGCATTGTGACATTTGTCATTTGACATCTTAGACATTTGCCATCTTGAAATTTGTCATTCTTGACACTTTTCATTTTTGACATTTAGCATTGTGACATTTGTCATTTGACATCTTTAACATTTGCCATCTTGAAATTTGTCATTTTTGACATTTTTCATGGTGACACTTTTCATTTTTGACATTTAGCATTGTGACATTTGTCATTTGACATCTTTGACATTTGCCATCTTGAAATTTGTCATTTTTAAAATTTTTCATGGTGACACTTTTCATTTTTGACATTTAGCATTGTGACATTTGTCATTTGACATCTTGGACATTTGCCATCTTGAAATTTGTCATTTTTGATATTTTTCATGGTGACACTTTTCATTTTTGACATTTAGCATTGGGACATTTGTCATTTGACATCTTTGACATTTGCTATCTTGAAATTTGTCATTTTTGACATTTTTCATGGTGACACTTATTATTTTTGACATTTAGCGTTGTGACATTTGTCAGTTTTGACATTTGCCATCTTAAAATTTGTCATTTTTGACATTTTTCATGGTGACACTTTTCATTTTTGACATTTAGCATTGTGACATTTGTCATTTGACATCTTTGACATTTGCCATCTTGAAATTTGTCATTTTTCACATGTTTCATGGTGACACTTTTCATTTTTGACATTTGTCTTTTGACATCTTTGACATTTGCCATCTTGAAATTTGTCATTTTTGACATTTAGCATTGTGACATTTGTCATTTGACATCTTTGACATTTGCCATCTTAAAATTTGTTATTTTTGACATTTTTCATGGTGACACTTTTCATTTTTGACATTTAGCATTGTGACATTTGTCAGTTTTGACATTTGCCATCTTGAAATTTGTCATTTTTGACATTTTTCATGGTGACACTTTTCATTTTTGACATTTAGCATTGTGACATTTGTCATTTGACATCTTTGACATTTGCCATCTTGAAATTTGTCATTTTTGACACTTTTCATTTTTGACATTTAGCATTGCGACATTTGTCATTTGACATCTTTGACATTTGCCATCTTGAAATTTGTCATTTTTGACATTTTTGATGGTGACACTTTTCATTTTTGACATTTAGCATTGTGACATTTGTCATTTGACATCTTTGACATTTGCCATCTTGAAATTTGTTATTTTTGACATTTTGCATGGTAACACTTTTCATTTTTGACATTTAGCATTGTGACATTTGTCATTTGACATCTTTGACATTTGCCATCTTGAAATTTGTCATTTTTGACATTTTTCATGGTGACACTTTTCATTTTTGACATTAAGCATTGTGACATTTGTCATTTGACATCTTTGATATTTGCCATCTTGAAATTTGTCATTTTTGACATTTTTCATGGTGACACTTTTCATTTTTGACATTTAGCATTGTGACATTTGTCATTTGACATCTTTGACATTTGCCATCTTGAAATTTTTCATTTTTGACATTTTTCATAGTGACACTTTTCATTTTTGACATTTAGCATTGTGACATTTGTCATATTCGACATCTTTGACATTTGCCATCTTGAAATTTGTCATTTTTGACATTTAGCATTGTGACATTTGTTATTTGACATCTTTGACATTTGCCATCTTGAAATTTGTCATTTTTGACATTTTTCATGGTGACACTTTTCATTTTTGACATTTAGCATTGTGACATTTGTCAGTTTTGACATTTGCCATCTTGAAATTTGTCATTTTTGACATTTTTCATGGTGACACTTTTCATTTTTGACATTTAGCATTGTGACATTTGTCATTTGACATCTTTGACATTTGCCATCTTGAAATTTGTCATTTTTGACATTTTTCATGGTAACACTTTTCATTTTTGACATTTAGCATTGTGACATTTGTCATTTGACATCTTTGACATTTGCCATCTTGAAATTTGTCATTTTTGACATTTAGCATTGTGACATTTGTCATTTGACATCTTTGACATTTGCCATCTTGAAATTTGTTATTTTTGACATTTTTCATGGTGACACTTTTCATTTTTGACATTTAGCATTGTGACATTTGTCATTTTTGACATTTGCCATCTTGAAATTTGTCATTTTTGACATTTAGCATTGTGACACTTTTCATTTTTGACATTTAGCATTGTGACATTTGTCATTTGACATCTTAGACATTTGCCATCTTGAAATTTGTCATTTTTGACACTTTCCATTTTTGACATTTAGCATTGTGACATTTGTCATTTGACATCTTTGACATTTGCCATCTTGAAATTTGTCATTTTTGACATTTTTCATGGTGACACTTTTCATTTTTGACATTTAGCATTGTGACATTTGTCATTTGACATCTTTGACATTTGCAATCTTGAAATTTGTCATGTTTAAAATTTTTCATGGTGACACTTTTCATTTTTGACATTTAGCATTGTGACATTTGTCATTTGACATCTTGGACATTTGCCATCTTGAAATTTGTCATTTTTGACATTTTTCATGGTGACACTTTTCATTTTTGACATTTAGCATTGGGACATTTTCCATTTGACATCTTTGACATTTGCCATCTTGAAATTTGTCGTTTTTGACATTTTTTATAGTAACACTTATTATTTTTGACATTTAGCATTGTGACATTTGTCAGTTTTGACATTTGCCATCTTGAAATTTGTCATTTTTGACATTTTTCATGGTGACACTTTTCATTTTTGACATTTAGCATTGTGACATTTGTCATTTGACATCTTTGACATTTGCCATTTTGAAATTTGTCATTTTTGACATTTTTCATGGTGACACTTTTCATTTTTGACATTTAGCATTGTGACATTTGTCATTTGACATCTTTGACATTTGCCATCTTGAAATTTGTCATTGACATTTAGCATTGTGACATTTGTCATTTGACATCTTTGACATTTGCCATCTTAAAATTTGTTATTTTTGACATTTTTTATGGTGACACTATTCATTTTTGACATTCAGCATTGTGACATTTGTCAGTTTTGACATTTGCCATCTTGAAATTTGTCATTTTTGACATTTTTCATGGTGACACTTTTCATTTTTGACATTTAGCATTGTGACATTTGTCATTTGACATCTTTGACATTTGCCATCTTAAAATTTATCATTTTTGACACTTTTCATTTTTGACATTTAGCATTGTGACATTTGTCATTTGACATCTTTGACATTTGCCATCTTGAAATTTGTCATTTTTGACATTTTTTATCGTGACACTTTTCATTTTTGACATTTAGCATTGTGACATTTGTCATTTGACATCTTGGACATTTTCCATCTTGAAATTTGTCATTTTTGACATTTTTCATGGTGACACTTTTCATTTTTGACATTTAGCATTGTGACATTTGTCATATTCGACATCTTTGACATTTGCCATCTTGAAATTTGTCATTTTTGACATTTTTCATGGTGACACTTTTCATTTTTGACATTTATCATTGTGACATTTGTCGTTTGACATCTTTGACATTTGCCATCTTGAAATTTGTCATTTTTGACATTTAGCATTGTGACATTTGTTATTTGACATCTTTGACATTTGCCATCTTGAAATTTGTCATTTTTGACATTTTTCATGGTGACACTTTTCATTTTTGACATTTAGCATTGTGACATTTGTCAGTTTTGACATTTGCCATCTTGAAATTTGTCATTTTTGACATTTTTCATGGTAACACTTTTCATTTTTGACATTTAGCATTGTGACATTTGTCATTTGACATCTTTGACATTTGCCATCTTGAAATTTGTCATTTTTGACATTTAGCATTGTGACATTTGTCATTTGACATCTTTGACATTTGCCATCTTGAAATTTGTTATTTTTGACATTTTTCATGGTGACACTTTTCATTTTTGACATTTAGCATTGTGACATTTGTCATTTTTGACATTTGTCATTTTGAAATTTGTCATTTTTGACATTTAACATTGTGACACTTTTCATTTTTAACATTTAGCATTGTGACATTTGTCATATTCGACATCTTTGACATTTGCCATCTTGAAATTTGTCATTTTTGACATTTTTCATGGTGACACTTTTCATTTTTGACATTTATCATTGTGACATTTGTCATTTGACATCTTTGACATTTGCCATCTTGAAATTTGTCATTTTTGACATTTAGCATTGTGACATTTGTTATTTGACATCTTTGACATTTGCCATCTTGAAATTTGTCATTTTTGACATTTTTCATGGTGACACTTTTCATTTTTAACATTTAGCATTGTGACATTTGTCAGTTTTGACAGTTGCCATCTTGAAATTTGTCATTTTTGACATTTTTCATGGTGACACTTTTCATTTTTGACATTTAGCATTGTGACATTTGTCATTTGACATCTTTGACATTTGCCATCTTGAAATTGGTCATTTTTGACATTTTTCATGGTAACACTTTTCATTTTTGACATTTAGCATTGTGACATTTGTCATTTGACATCTTTGATATTTGCCATCTTGAAATTTGTCATTTTTGACATTTAGCATTGTGACATTTGTCATTTGACATCTTTGACATTTGCCATCTTGAAATTTGTTATTTTTGACATTTTTCGTGGTGACACTTTTCATTTTTGACATTTAGCATTGTGACATTTGTCATTTTTGACATTTGCCATCTTGAAATTTGTCATTTTTGACATTTAGCATTGTGACACTTTTCATTTTTGACATTTAGCATTGTGACATTTGTCATTTGACATCTTAGACATTTGCCATCTTGAAATTTGTCATTTTTGACACTTTCCATTTTTGACATTTAGCATTGTGACATTTGTCATTTGACATCTTTGACATTTGCCATCTTGAAATTTGTCATTTTTGACATTTTTCATGGTGACACTTTTCATTTTTGACATTTAGCATTGTGACATTTGTCATTTGACATCTTTGACATTTGCCATCTTGAAATTTGTCATTTTTAAAATTTTTCATGGTGACACTTTTCATTTTTGACATTTAGCATTGTGACATTTGTCATTTGACATCTTGGACATTGGCCATCTTGAAATTTGTCATTTTTGACATTTTTCATGGTGACACTTTTCATTTTTGACATTTAGCATTGGGACATTTTTCATTTGACATCTTTGACATTTGCCATCTTGAAATTTGTCATTGACATTTAGCATTGTGACATTTGTCATTTGACATCTTTGACATTTGCCATCTTAAAATTTGTTATTTTTGACATTTTTTATGGTGACACTTTTCATTTTTGACATTTAGCATTGTGACATTTGTCAGTTTTGACATTTGCCATCTTGAAATTTGTCATTTTTGACATTTTTCATGGTGACACTTTTCATTTTTGACATTTAGCAATGTGACATTTGTTTTTGACATCTTTGACTTTTGCCATCTTAAAATTTGTCATTTTTGACACTTTTCATTTTTGACATTTAGCATTGTGACATTTGTCATTTGACATCTTTGACATTTGCCATCTTGAAATTTGTCATTTTTGACATTTTTTATGGTGACACTTTTCATTTTTGACATTTAGCATTGTGACATTTGTCATTTGACATCTTGGAGATTTGCCATCTTGAAATTTGTCATTTTTGACATTTTTCATGGTGACACTTTTCATTTTTGACATTTAGCATTGTGACATTTGTCATATTCGACATCTTTGATATTTGCCATCTTGAAATTTGTCATTTTTGACATTTTTCATGGTGACACTTTACATTTTTGACATTTATCATTGTGACATTTGTCGTTTGACATCTTTGACATTTGCCATCTTGAAATTTGTCATTTTTGACATTTAGCATTGTGACATTTGTTATTTGACATCTTTGACATTTGCCATCTTGAAATTTGTCATTTTTGACATTTTTCATGGTGACACTTTTCATTTTTGACATTTAGCATTGTGACATTTGTCAGTTTTGACATTTGCCATCTTGAAATTTGTCATTTTTGACATTTTTCATGGTAACACTTTTCATTTTTGACATTTAGCATTGTGACATTTGTCATTTGACATCTTTGACATTTGCCATCTTGAAATTTGTCATTTTTGACATTTAGCATTGTGACATTTGTCATTTGACATCTTTGACATTTGCCATCTTGAAATTTATTATTTTTGACATTTTTCATGGTGACACTTTTCATTTTTGACATTTAGCATTGTGACATTTGTCATTTTTGACATTTGCCATTTTGAAATTTGTCATTTTTGACATTTAACATTGTGACACTTTTCATTTTTGACATTTAGCATTGTGACATTTGTCATTTGACATCTTAGACATTTGCCATCTTGAAATTTGTCATTTTTGACACTTTCCATTTTTGACATTTAGCATTGTGACATTTGTCATTTGACATCTTTGACATTTGCCATCTTGTAATTTGTCATTTTTGACATTTTTTATGGTGACACTTATTATTTTTGACATTTAGCATTGTGACATTTGTCATTTGACATCTTGGACATTTGCCATCTTGAAATTTGTCATTTTTAAAATTTTTCATGGTGACACTTTTCATTTTTGACATTTAGCATTGTGACATTTGTCATTTGACATCTTTGATATTTGCCATCTTGAAATTTGTCATTTTTGACGTTTTTCATGGTGACACTTTTCATTTTTGACATTTAGAATTGTGACATTTGTCATTTGCCATCTTGAAATTTGTCATTTTTGACATTTTTCATGGTGACACTTTTCATTTTTGACATTTAGCATTGTGACATTTGTCATTTGACATCTTTGACATTTGCCATCTTGAAATTTGTCATTTTTAAAATTTTTCATGGTGACACTTTTCATTTTTGACATTTAGCATTGTGACATTTGTCAGTTTTGACATTTGCCATCTTGAAATTTGTCATTTTTGACATTTTTCATGGTGACACTTTTCATTTTTGACATTTAGCATTGTGACATTTGTCATTTGACATCTTTGACATTTGCCATCTTGAAATTTGTTATTTTTGACACTTTTCATTTTTGACATTTAGCATTGTGACATTTGTCATTTGACATCTTTGACATTTGCCATCTTGAAATTTGTCATTTTTGACATTTTTTATGGTGACACTTTTCATTTTTGACATTTAGCATTGTGACATTTGTCATTTGACATCTTGGATATTTGCCATCTTGAAATTTGTCATTTTTGACATTTTTCATGGTGACACTTTTCATTTTTGACATTTAGCATTGTGACATTTGTCATTTGACATCTTTGACATTTGCCATCTTGAAATTTGTTATTTTTGACATTTTTTATGGTAACACTTTTCATTTTTGACATTTAGCATTGTGACATTTGTCATTTGACATCTTTGACATTTGCCATCTTGAAATTTGTCATTTTTGACATTTTTCATGGTGACACTTCTCATTTTTGACATTTAGCATTGTGACATTTGTCATTTGACATCTTTGACATTTGCCATCTTGAAATTTGTCATTTTTGACATTTTTCATGGTGACGCTTTTCATTTTTGACATTTAGCATCGTGACATTTGTCATTTGACATCTTTGACATTTGCCATCTTGAAATTTGTCATTTTTGACATTTAGCATTGTGACATTTGACATCTTTGATATTTGCCATCTTGAAATTTGTCATTTTTGACATTTTTCATGGTGACACTTTTCATTTTTGACATTTAGCATTGTGACATTTGTCATTTGACATCTTTGATATTTGCTATCTTGAAATTTGTCATTTTTGACATTTTTCATGGTAACACTTTTTATTTTTGACATTTAGCATTGTGACATTTGTCATATTCGACATCTTTGACATTTGCCATCTTGAAATTTGTCATTTTTGACATTTTTCATGGTCACACTTTTCATTTTTGACATTTAGCATTGTGACATTTGTCATTTGACATCTTTGACATTTGCCATCTTGAAATTTGTCATTATTGACATTTTTCATGGGGACACTTTTCATTTTTGACATTTAGCATTGTGACATTTGTCGTTTGACATCTTTGACATTTGCCATCTTGAAATTTGTCATTTTTGACATTTAGCATTGTGACATTTGTCATTTGACATCTTGGACATTTGCCATCTTGAAATTTGTCATTTTTGACATTTTTCATGGTTACACTTATCATTGTTGACATTTAGCATTGTGACATTTGACATCTTTGACATTTGCCATCTTGAAATTTGTCATTTTTGACATTTTTCATGGTGACAATTTTCATTTTTGACATTTAGCATTGTGACATTTGTCATATTCGACATCTTTGACATTTGCCATCTTGAAATTTTTCATTTTTGACATTTTTTATGGTGACACTTTTCATTTTTGACATTTAGCATTGTGACATTTGTCATTTGACATCTTTGACATTTGCCATTTTGAAATTTGTCATTTTTGACATATTTTATGGTGACACTTTTCATTTTTGACATTTAGCATTGTGACATTTGTCAGTTTTGACATTTGCCATCTTGAAATTTGTCATTTTTGACATTTTTCATGGTGACACTTTTCATTTTTGACAATTAGCATTGTGACATTTGTCATTTGACATCTTTGACATTTGCCATCTTGAAATTTGTTATTTTTGACATTTTTCATGGTGACACTTTTCATTTTTGATATTAAGCATTGTGACATTTGTCAGTTTTGACATTTGCCATCTTGAAATTTGTCATTTTTGACATTTTTCATGGTGACACTTTTCATTTTTGACATTTAGCATTGTGATATTTGTCATTTGACATCTTTGATATTTGCCATCTTGAAATTTGTCATTTTTGACATTTTTCATGGTGACACTTTTCATTTTTGACATTTAGCATTGTGACATTTGTCATTTGACATCTTTAACATTTGCCATCTTGAAATTTGTCATTTTTGACATTTAGCATTGTGACATTTGTCATTTGACATCTTTGACATTTGCAATCTTGAAATTTGTCATTTTTGACATTTTTCATGGTGACACTTTTCATTTTTGACATTTAGCATTGTGACATTTGTCATTTGACATTTGCTATCTTAAAATTTGTCATTTTTGACATTTTTCATGGTGACACTTTTCATTTTTGACATTTAGCATTGTGACATTTGACATCTTTGACATTTGCCATCTTGAAATTTGTTATTTTTGACATTTTTCATGGTGACACTTTTCATTTTTGACATTTAGCATTGTGACATTTGTCATTTGACATCTTTGACATTTTCCATCTTGAAATTTGTTATTTTTGACATTTTTCATGGTCACACTTTTCATTTTTGACATTTAGCATTGTGACATTTGTCATTTGACATCTTTGACATTTGCCATCTTGAAATTTGTCATTTTTGACATTTTTCATGGTGACACTTTTCATTTTTGACATTTAGCATTGTGACATTTGTCATTTGACATCTTTGACATTTGCCATCTTGAAATTTGTTATTTTTGACATTTTTCATGGTGACACTTTTCATTTTTGACATTTAGCATTGTGACATTTGTCATTTGACATTTGCCATCTTGAAATTTGTTATTTTTGACATTTTTCATGGTGATACTTTTCATTTTTGACATTTAGCATTGTGACATTTGTCAGTTTTGACATTTGCCATCTTGAAATTTGTCATTTTTGAAATTTTTCATGGTGACACTTTTCATTTTTGACATTTAGCATTGTGACATTTGTCATTTGACATCTTTGACATTTGCCATCTTGAAATTTGTCATTTTTGACATTTAGCATGGTGACATTTGTCATTTGACATCTTTGACATTTGCCATCTTGAAATTTGTTATTTTTGACATTTTTCATGGTGACACTTTTCATTTTTGACATTTAGCATTGTGACATTTGTCAGTTTTGACATTTGCCATCTTGAAATTTGTCATTTTTGACATTTTTTATGGTGACACTTTTCATTTTTGACATTTAGCATTGTGACATTTGTCATTTGACATCTTAGACATTTGCTATCTTGAAATTTGTCATATTTGACACTTTTTATTTTTGACATTTAGCATTGTGACATTTGTCATTTGACATCTTTGACATTTGCCATTTTGAAATTTGTCATTTTTGACATTTTTCATGGTGACACTTTTCATTTTTGACATTTAGCATTGTGACATTTGTCAGTTTTGACATTTGCCATCTTGAAATTTGTCATTTTTGACATTTTTCATGGTGACACTTTTCATTTTTGACATTTAGCATTGTGACATTTGTCATTTGACATCTTTGACATTTGCCATTTTGAAATTTGTTATTTTTGACATTTTTCATGGTGACACTTTTCATTTTTGACATTTAGCATTGTGACATTTGTCATTTGACATCTTTGACATTTGCCGTCTTGAAATTTGTCATTTTTGACATTTTTCATGGCGACACTTTTCATTTTTGACATTTAGCATTGTGACATTTGTCATTTGACATCTTTGACATTTGCCATCTTGAAATTTGTCATTTTTGACATTTAGCATTGTGACATTTGTCATTTGACATCTTTGATATTTGCCATCTTGAAATTTGTCATTTTTGACATTTTTCATGGTGACACTTTTCATTTTTGACATTTGTCATTTGACATCTTTGACATTTGCTATCTTGAAATTTGTCATTTTTGACATTTTTCATGGTGACACTTTTCATTTTTGACATTTAGCATTGTGACATTTGTCATTTGACATTTTTGACATTTGCCATCTTGAAATTTGTCATTTTTGACATTTTTCATGGTGACACTTTTCATTTTTGACATTTAGCATTGTGACATTTGTCATTTGACATCTTTGACATTTGCCATCTTGAAATTTGTCATTATTGACATTTTTCATGGTGACACTTTTCATTTTTGACATTTAGCGTTGTGACATTTGTCATTTGACATCTTTGACATTTGCCATCTTGAAATTTGTCATTTTTGACATTTTTCATGGTGACACTTTTCATTTTTGACATTTAGCATTGTGACATTTGTCATTTGACATCTTTGACATTTGCCATCTTGAAATTTGTCATTATTGACATTTTTCATGGTGACACTTTTCATTTTTGACATTTAGCATTGTGACATTTGTCATTTGACATTTTTGACATTTGCCATCTTGAAATTTGTCATTTTTGACATTTTTCATGGTGACACTTTTCATTTTTGACATTTAGCATTGTGACATTTGTCATTTGACATCTTTGACATTTGCCATTTTGAAATTTGTTATTTTTGACATTTTTCATGGTGACACTTTTCATTTTTGACATTTAGCATTGTGACATTTGTCATTTGACATCTTTGACATTTGCCGTCTTGAAATTTGTCATTTTTGACATTTTTCATGGCGACACTTTTCATTTTTGACATCTGGCATTGTGACATTTGTCATTTGACATCTTTGACATTTGCCATCTTGAAATTTGTCATTTTTGACATTTAGCATTGTGACATTTGTCATTTGACATCTTTGATATTTGCCATCTTGAAATTTGTCATTTTTGACATTTTTCATGGTGACACTTTTCATTTTTGACATTTGTCATTTGACATCTTTGACATTTGCTATCTTGAAATTTGTCATTTTTGACATTTTTCATGGTGACACTTTTCATTTTTGACATTTAGCATTGTAACATTTGTCATATTCGACATCTTTGACATTTGCCATCTTGAAATTTGTCATTTTTGACATTTTTCATGGTGACACTTTTCATTTTTGACATTTAGCATTGTGACATTTGTCATTTGACATCTTTGACATTTGCCATCTTGAAATTTGTCATTATTGACATTTTTCATGGTGACACTTTTCATTTTTGACATTTAGCGTTGTGACATTTGTCATTTGACATCTTTGACATTTGCCATCTTGAAATTTGTCATTTTTGACATTTTTCATGGTGACACTTTTCATTTTTGACATTTAGCATTGTGACATTTGTCATTTGACATCTTTGACATTTGCCATCTTGAAATTTGTCATTTTTGACATTTAGCATTGTGACATTTGACATCTTTGACATTTGCCATCTTAAAATTTGTCATTTTTGACATTTTTCATGGTGACACTTTTCATTTTTGACATTTAGCATTGTGACATTTGTCATATTCGACATCTTTGACATTTGCCATCTTGAAATTTGTCATTTTTGACATTTAGCATTGTGACATTTGTCATTTGACATCTTGGACATTTGCCATCTTGAAATTTGTCATTTTTGACATTTTTCATGGTGACACTTATCATTTTTGACATTTAGCATTGTGACATTTGTCAGTTTTGACATTTGCCATCTTGAAATTTGTCATTTTTGACATTTTTCATGGTGACACTTTTCATTTTTGACATTTAGCATTCTGACATTTGTCATTTGACATCTTTGACATTTGCCATCTTGAAATTTGTTATTTTTGACATTTTTCATGGTGACACTTTTCATTTTTAACATTTAGCATTGTGACATTTGTCATTTGACATTTTTGACATTTGTCATCTTGAAATTTGTCATTTTTGACATTTTTCATGGTGACACTTTTCATTTTTGACATTTAGCATTGTGACATTTGTCATTTGACATGTTTGACATTTGCCATCTTGAAATTTGTCATTTTTGACATTTAGCATTGTGACATTTGTCATTTGACATCTTGGACATTTGCCATCTTAAAATTTGTCATTTTTGACATTTTTCATGGTGACACTTATCATTTTTGACATTTAGCATTGTGACATTTGTCATTTGACATCTTTGATATTTGCCATCTTGAAATTTGTTATTTTTGACATTTTTCATGGTGACACTTTTCATTTTTGACATTTAGCATTGTGACATTTGTCATTTGACATCTTTGACATTTGCTATCTTGAAATTTGTCATTTTTGGCATTTTTCATGGTGACACTTTTCATTTTTGACATTTAGCATTGTGACATTTGTCATTTGACATCTTTGACATTTGCCATCTTGAAATTTGTCATTTTTGACATTTTTCATGGTGACACTTTTCATTTTTGACATTTAGCATAGTGATATTTGTCATTTGACATTTGCCATCTTGAAATTTGTTATTTTTGACATTTTTCATGGTGACACTTTTCATTTTTGACATTTAGCATTGTGACATTTGTCATTTGACATCTTTGACATTTGCCATCTTGAAATTTGTCATTTTTGACATTTTTCATGGTGACACTTTTCATTTTTGACATTTAGCATTGTGACATTTGTCATTTGACATCTTTGACATTTGCCATCTTGAAATTTGTCATTATTGACATTTAGCATTGTGACATTTGTCATTTGACATCTTTGATATTTGCCATCTTGAAATTTGTCATTTTTGACATTTTTCATGGTGACACTTTTCATTTTTGACATTAAGCATTGTGACATTTGTCATTTGACATCTTTGACATTTGCCATCTTAAAATTTTTCATTTTTGACATTTTTCATGGTGACACTTTTCATTTTTGACATTTAGCATTGTGACATTTGTCATATTCGACATCTTTGATATTTGCCATCTTGAAATTTGTCATTTTTGACATTTTTCATGGTGACACTTTTCATTTTTGACATTTAGCATTGTGACATTTGTCATTTGACATCTTTGACATTTGCCATCTTGAAATTTGTCATTTAGCATTGTGACATTTGTTATTTGACATCTTTGACATTTGCCATCTTGAAATTTGTCATTTTTGACATTTTTCATTGTGACACTTTTCATTTTTGACATTTAGCATTGTGACATTTGTCAGTTTTGACATTTGCCATCTTGAAATTTGTCATTTTTGACAGTTTTTATGGTGACACTTTTCATTTTTGACATTTAGCATTGTGACATTTGTCATTTGACATCTTTGACATTTGCCATCTTGAAATTTGTCATTTTTGACATTTTTCATGGTAACACTTTTCATTTTTGACATTTAGCATTGTGACATTTGTCATTTGACATCTTTGACATCTTTGACATTTGCCATCTTGAAATTTGTCATTTTTGACATTTAGCATTGTGACATTTGTCATTTGACATCTTTGACATTTGCCATCTTGAAATTTGTTATTTTTGACATTTTTCATGGTGACACTTTTCATTTTTGACATTTAGCATTGTGACATTTGTCAGTTTTAACATTTGCCATCTTGAAATTTGTCATTTTTGACATTTAGCATTGTGACACTTTTCATTTTTGACATTTAGCATTGTGACATTTGTCATTTGACATCTTAGACATTTGCCATCTTGAAATTTGTCATTCTTGACACTTTTCATTTTTGACATTTAGCATTGTGACATTTGTCATTTGACATCTTTAACATTTGCCATCTTGAAATTTGTCATTTTTGACATTTTTCATGGTGACACTTTTCATTTTTGACATTTAGCATTGTGACATTTGTCATTTGACATCTTTGACATTTGCCATCTTGAAATTTGTCATTTTTGACATTTTTTATGGTGACACTTTTCATTTTTGACATTTAGCATTGTGACATTTGTCATTTGACATCTTGGAGATTTGCCATCTTGAAATTTGTCATTTTTGACATTTTTCATGGTGACACTTTTCATTTTTGACATTTAGCATTGTGACATTTGTCATATTCGACATCTTTGATATTTGCCATCTTGAAATTTGTCATTTTTGACATTTTTCATGGTGACACTTTACATTTTTGACATTTATCATTGTGACATTTGTCGTTTGACATCTTTGACATTTGCCATCTTGAAATTTGTCATTTTTGACATTTAGCATTGTGACATTTGTTATTTGACATCTTTGACATTTGCCATCTTGAAATTTGTCATTTTTGACATTTTTCATGGTGACACTTTTCATTTTTGACATTTAGCATTGTGACATTTGTCAGTTTTGACATTTGCCATCTTGAAATTTGTCATTTTTGACATTTTTCATGGTAACACTTTTCATTTTTGACATTTAGCATTGTGACATTTGTCATTTGACATCTTTGACATTTGCCATCTTGAAATTTGTCATTTTTGACATTTAGCATTGTGACATTTGTCATTTGACATCTTTGACATTTGCCATCTTGAAATTTATTATTTTTGACATTTTTCATGGTGACACTTTTCATTTTTGACATTTAGCATTGTGACATTTGTCATTTTTGACATTTGCCATTTTGAAATTTGTCATTTTTGACATTTAACATTGTGACACTTTTCATTTTTGACATTTAGCATTGTGACATTTGTCATTTGACATCTTAGACATTTGCCATCTTGAAATTTGTCATTTTTGACACTTTCCATTTTTGACATTTAGCATTGTGACATTTGTCATTTGACATCTTTGACATTTGCCATCTTGTAATTTGTCATTTTTGACATTTTTTATGGTGACACTTATTATTTTTGACATTTAGCATTGTGACATTTGTCATTTGACATCTTGGACATTTGCCATCTTGAAATTTGTCATTTTTAAAATTTTTCATGGTGACACTTTTCATTTTTGACATTTAGCATTGTGACATTTGTCATTTGACATCTTTGATATTTGCCATCTTGAAATTTGTCATTTTTGACGTTTTTCATGGTGACACTTTTCATTTTTGACATTTAGAATTGTGACATTTGTCATTTGCCATCTTGAAATTTGTCATTTTTGACATTTTTCATGGTGACACTTTTCATTTTTGACATTTAGCATTGTGACATTTGTCATTTGACATCTTTGACATTTGCCATCTTGAAATTTGTCATTTTTAAAATTTTTCATGGTGACACTTTTCATTTTTGACATTTAGCATTGTGACATTTGTCAGTTTTGACATTTGCCATCTTGAAATTTGTCATTTTTGACATTTTTCATGGTGACACTTTTCATTTTTGACATTTAGCATTGTGACATTTGTCATTTGACATCTTTGACATTTGCCATCTTGAAATTTGTTATTTTTGACACTTTTCATTTTTGACATTTAGCATTGTGACATTTGTCATTTGACATCTTTGACATTTGCCATCTTGAAATTTGTCATTTTTGACATTTTTTATGGTGACACTTTTCATTTTTGACATTTAGCATTGTGACATTTGTCATTTGACATCTTGGATATTTGCCATCTTGAAATTTGTCATTTTTGACATTTTTCATGGTGACACTTTTCATTTTTGACATTTAGCATTGTGACATTTGTCATTTGACATCTTTGACATTTGCCATCTTGAAATTTGTTATTTTTGACATTTTTTATGGTAACACTTTTCATTTTTGACATTTAGCATTGTGACATTTGTCATTTGACATCTTTGACATTTGCCATCTTGAAATTTGTCATTTTTGACATTTTTCATGGTGACACTTCTCATTTTTGACATTTAGCATTGTGACATTTGTCATTTGACATCTTTGACATTTGCCATCTTGAAATTTGTCATTTTTGACATTTTTCATGGTGACGCTTTTCATTTTTGACATTTAGCATCGTGACATTTGTCATTTGACATCTTTGACATTTGCCATCTTGAAATTTGTCATTTTTGACATTTAGCATTGTGACATTTGACATCTTTGATATTTGCCATCTTGAAATTTGTCATTTTTGACATTTTTCATGGTGACACTTTTCATTTTTGACATTTAGCATTGTGACATTTGTCATTTGACATCTTTGATATTTGCTATCTTGAAATTTGTCATTTTTGACATTTTTCATGGTAACACTTTTTATTTTTGACATTTAGCATTGTGACATTTGTCATATTCGACATCTTTGACATTTGCCATCTTGAAATTTGTCATTTTTGACATTTTTCATGGTCACACTTTTCATTTTTGACATTTAGCATTGTGACATTTGTCATTTGACATCTTTGACATTTGCCATCTTGAAATTTGTCATTATTGACATTTTTCATGGGGACACTTTTCATTTTTGACATTTAGCATTGTGACATTTGTCGTTTGACATCTTTGACATTTGCCATCTTGAAATTTGTCATTTTTGACATTTAGCATTGTGACATTTGTCATTTGATATCTTGGACATTTGCCATCTTGAAATTTGTCATTTTTGACATTTTTCATGGTTACACTTATCATTGTTGACATTTAGCATTGTGACATTTGACATCTTTGACATTTGCCATCTTGAAATTTGTCATTTTTGACATTTTTCATGGTGACAATTTTCATTTTTGACATTTAGCATTGTGACATTTGTCATATTCGACATCTTTGACATTTGCCATCTTGAAATTTTTCATTTTTGACATTTTTTATGGTGACACTTTTCATTTTTGACATTTAGCATTGTGACATTTGTCATTTGACATCTTTGACATTTGCCATTTTGAAATTTGTCATTTTTGACATATTTTATGGTGACACTTTTCATTTTTGACATTTAGCATTGTGACATTTGTCAGTTTTGACATTTGCCATCTTGAAATTTGTCATTTTTGACATTTTTCATGGTGACACTTTTCATTTTTGACAATTAGCATTGTGACATTTGTCATTTGACATCTTTGACATTTGCCATCTTGAAATTTGTTATTTTTGACATTTTTCATGGTGACACTTTTCATTTTTGATATTAAGCATTGTGACATTTGTCAGTTTTGACATTTGCCATCTTGAAATTTGTCATTTTTGACATTTTTCATGGTGACACTTTTCATTTTTGACATTTAGCATTGTGATATTTGTCATTTGACATCTTTGATATTTGCCATCTTGAAATTTGTCATTTTTGACATTTTTCATGGTGACACTTTTCATTTTTGACATTTAGCATTGTGACATTTGTCATTTGACATCTTTAACATTTGCCATCTTGAAATTTGTCATTTTTGACATTTAGCATTGTGACATTTGTCATTTGACATCTTTGACATTTGCAATCTTGAAATTTGTCATTTTTGACATTTTTCATGGTGACACTTTTCATTTTTGACATTTAGCATTGTGACATTTGTCATTTGACATCTTTGACATTTGCTATCTTAAAATTTGTCATTTTTGACATTTTTCATGGTGACACTTTTCATTTTTGACATTTAGCATTGTGACATTTGACATCTTTGACATTTGCCATCTTGAAATTTGTTATTTTTGACATTTTTCATGGTGACACTTTTCATTTTTGACATTTAGCATTGTGACATTTGTCATTTGACATCTTTGACATTTTCCATCTTGAAATTTGTTATTTTTGACATTTTTCATGGTCACACTTTTCATTTTTGACATTTAGCATTGTGACATTTGTCATTTGACATCTTTGACATTTGCCATCTTGAAATTTGTCATTTTTGACATTTTTCATGGTGACACTTTTCATTTTTGACATTTAGCATTGTGACATTTGTCATTTGACATCTTTGACATTTGCCATCTTGAAATTTGTTATTTTTGACATTTTTCATGGTGACACTTTTCATTTTTGACATTTAGCATTGTGACATTTGTCATTTGACATTTGCCATCTTGAAATTTGTTATTTTTGACATTTTTCATGGTGATACTTTTCATTTTTGACATTTAGCATTGTGACATTTGTCAGTTTTGACATTTGCCATCTTGAAATTTGTCATTTTTGAAATTTTTCATGGTGACACTTTTCATTTTTGACATTTAGCATTGTGACATTTGTCATTTGACATCTTTGACATTTGCCATCTTGAAATTTGTCATTTTTGACATTTAGCATGGTGACATTTGTCATTTGACATCTTTGACATTTGCCATCTTGAAATTTGTTATTTTTGACATTTTTCATGGTGACACTTTTCATTTTTGACATTTAGCATTGTGACATTTGTCAGTTTTGACATTTGCCATCTTGAAATTTGTCATTTTTGACATTTTTTATGGTGACACTTTTCATTTTTGACATTTAGCATTGTGACATTTGTCATTTGACATCTTAGACATTTGCTATCTTGAAATTTGTCATATTTGACACTTTTTATTTTTGACATTTAGCATTGTGACATTTGTCATTTGACATCTTTGACATTTGCCATTTTGAAATTTGTCATTTTTGACATTTTTCATGGTGACACTTTTCATTTTTGACATTTAGCATTGTGACATTTGTCAGTTTTGACATTTGCCATCTTGAAATTTGTCATTTTTGACATTTTTCATGGTGACACTTTTCATTTTTGACATTTAGCATTGTGACATTTGTCATTTGACATCTTTGACATTTGCCATTTTGAAATTTGTTATTTTTGACATTTTTCATGGTGACACTTTTCATTTTTGACATTTAGCATTGTGACATTTGTCATTTGACATCTTTGACATTTGCCGTCTTGAAATTTGTCATTTTTGACATTTTTCATGGCGACACTTTTCATTTTTGACATTTAGCATTGTGACATTTGTCATTTGACATCTTTGACATTTGCCATCTTGAAATTTGTCATTTTTGACATTTAGCATTGTGACATTTGTCATTTGACATCTTTGATATTTGCCATCTTGAAATTTGTCATTTTTGACATTTTTCATGGTGACACTTTTCATTTTTGACATTTGTCATTTGACATCTTTGACATTTGCTATCTTGAAATTTGTCATTTTTGACATTTTTCATGGTGACACTTTTCATTTTTGACATTTAGCATTGTGACATTTGTCATATTCGACATCTTTGACATTTGCCATCTTGAAATTTGTCATTTTTGACATTTTTCATGGTGACACTTTTCATTTTTGACATTTAGCAATGTGACATTTGTTTTTGACATCTTTGACTTTTGCCATCTTAAAATTTGTCATTTTTGACACTTTTCATTTTTGACATTTAGCATTGTGACATTTGTCATTTGACATCTTTGACATTTGCCATCTTGAAATTTGTCATTTTTGACATTTTTTATGGTGACACTTTTCATTTTTGACATTTAGCATTGTGACATTTGTCATTTGACATCTTGGAGATTTGCCATCTTGAAATTTGTCATTTTTGACATTTTTCATGGTGACACTTTTCATTTTTGACATTTAGCATTGTGACATTTGTCATATTCGACATCTTTGATATTTGCCATCTTGAAATTTGTCATTTTTGACATTTTTCATGGTGACACTTTACATTTTTGACATTTATCATTGTGACATTTGTCGTTTGACATCTTTGACATTTGCCATCTTGAAATTTGTCATTTTTGACATTTAGCATTGTGACATTTGTTATTTGACATCTTTGACATTTGCCATCTTGAAATTTGTCATTTTTGACATTTTTCATGGTGACACTTTTCATTTTTGACATTTAGCATTGTGACATTTGTCAGTTTTGACATTTGCCATCTTGAAATTTGTCATTTTTGACATTTTTCATGGTAACACTTTTCATTTTTGACATTTAGCATTGTGACATTTGTCATTTGACATCTTTGACATTTGCCATCTTGAAATTTGTCATTTTTGACATTTAGCATTGTGACATTTGTCATTTGACATCTTTGACATTTGCCATCTTGAAATTTATTATTTTTGACATTTTTCATGGTGACACTTTTCATTTTTGACATTTAGCATTGTGACATTTGTCATTTTTGACATTTGCCATTTTGAAATTTGTCATTTTTGACATTTAACATTGTGACACTTTTCATTTTTGACATTTAGCATTGTGACATTTGTCATTTGACATCTTAGACATTTGCCATCTTGAAATTTGTCATTTTTGACACTTTCCATTTTTGACATTTAGCATTGTGACATTTGTCATTTGACATCTTTGACATTTGCCATCTTGTAATTTGTCATTTTTGACATTTTTTATGGTGACACTTATTATTTTTGACATTTAGCATTGTGACATTTGTCATTTGACATCTTGGACATTTGCCATCTTGAAATTTGTCATTTTTAAAATTTTTCATGGTGACACTTTTCATTTTTGACATTTAGCATTGTGACATTTGTCATTTGACATCTTTGATATTTGCCATCTTGAAATTTGTCATTTTTGACGTTTTTCATGGTGACACTTTTCATTTTTGACATTTAGAATTGTGACATTTGTCATTTGCCATCTTGAAATTTGTCATTTTTGACATTTTTCATGGTGACACTTTTCATTTTTGACATTTAGCATTGTGACATTTGTCATTTGACATCTTTGACATTTGCCATCTTGAAATTTGTCATTTTTAAAATTTTTCATGGTGACACTTTTCATTTTTGACATTTAGCATTGTGACATTTGTCAGTTTTGACATTTGCCATCTTGAAATTTGTCATTTTTGACATTTTTCATGGTGACACTTTTCATTTTTGACATTTAGCATTGTGACATTTGTCATTTGACATCTTTGACATTTGCCATCTTGAAATGTGTTATTTTTGACACTTTTCATTTTTGACATTTAGCATTGTGACATTTGTCATTTGACATCTTTGACATTTGCCATCTTGAAATTTGTCATTTTTGACATTTTTTATGGTGACACTTTTCATTTTTGACATTTAGCATTGTGACATTTGTCATTTGACATCTTGGATATTTGCCATCTTGAAATTTGTCATTTTTGACATTTTTCATGGTGACACTTTTCATTTTTGACATTTAGCATTGTGACATTTGTCATTTGACATCTTTGACATTTGCCATCTTGAAATTTGTTATTTTTGACATTTTTTATGGTAACACTTTTCATTTTTGACATTTAGCATTGTGACATTTGTCATTTGACATCTTTGACATTTGCCATCTTGAAATTTGTCATTTTTGACATTTTTCATGGTGACACTTCTCATTTTTGACATTTAGCATTGTGACATTTGTCAGTTTTGACATTTGCCATCTTGAAATTTGTCATTTTTGACATTTTTCATGGTGACACTTTTCATTTTTGACAATTAGCATTGTGACATTTGTCATTTGACATCTTTGACATTTGCCATCTTGAAATTTGTTATTTTTGACATTTTTCATGGTGACACTTTTCATTTTTGATATTAAGCATTGTGACATTTGTCAGTTTTGACATTTGCCATCTTGAAATTTGTCATTTTTGACATTTTTCATGGTGACACTTTTCATTTTTGACATTTAGCATTGTGATATTTGTCATTTGACATCTTTGATATTTGCCATCTTGAAATTTGTCATTTTTGACATTTTTCATGGTGACACTTTTCATTTTTGACATTTAGCATTGTGACATTTGTCATTTGACATCTTTAACATTTGCCATCTTGAAATTTGTCATTTTTGACATTTAGCATTGTGACATTTGTCATTTGACATCTTTGACATTTGCAATCTTAAAATTTGTCATTTTTGACATTTTTCATGGTGACACTTTTCATTTTTGACATTTAGCATTGTGACATTTGTCATTTGACATCTTTGACATTTGCTATCTTAAAATTTGTCATTTTTGACATTTTTCATGGTGACACTTTTCATTTTTGACATTTAGCATTGTGACATTTGACATCTTTGACATTTGCCATCTTGAAATTTGTTATTTTTGACATTTTTCATGGTGACACTTTTCATTTTTGACATTTAGCATTGTGACATTTGTCATTTGACATCTTTGACATTTTCCATCTTGAAATTTGTTATTTTTGACATTTTTCATGGTCACACTTTTCATTTTTGACATTTAGCATTGTGACATTTGTCATTTGACATCTTTGACATTTGCCATCTTGAAATTTGTCATTTTTGACATTTTTCATGGTGACACTTTTCATTTTTGACATTTAGCATTGTGACATTTGTCATTTGACATCTTTGACATTTGCCATCTTGAAATTTGTTATTTTTGACATTTTTCATGGTGACACTTTTCATTTTTGACATTTAGCATTGTGACATTTGTCATTTGACATTTGCCATCTTGAAATTTGTTATTTTTGACATTTTTCATGGTGATACTTTTCATTTTTGACATTTAGCATTGTGACATTTGTCAGTTTTGACATTTGCCATCTTGAAATTTGTCATTTTTGAAATTTTTCATGGTGACACTTTTCATTTTTGACATTTAGCATTGTGACATTTGTCATTTGACATCTTTGACATTTGCCATCTTGAAATTTGTCATTTTTGACATTTAGCATGGTGACATTTGTCATTTGACATCTTTGACATTTGCCATCTTGAAATTTGTTATTTTTGACATTTTTCATGGTGACACTTTTCATTTTTGACATTTAGCATTGTGACATTTGTCAGTTTTGACATTTGCCATCTTGAAATTTGTCATTTTTGACATTTTTTATGGTGACACTTTTCATTTTTGACATTTAGCATTGTGACATTTGTCATTTGACATCTTAGACATTTGCTATCTTGAAATTTGTCATATTTGACACTTTTTATTTTTGACATTTAGCATTGTGACATTTGTCATTTGACATCTTTGACATTTGCCATTTTGAAATTTGTCATTTTTGACATTTTTCATGGTGACACTTTTCATTTTTGACATTTAGCATTGTGACATTTGTCAGTTTTGACATTTGCCATCTTGAAATTTGTCATTTTTGACATTTTTCATGGTGACACTTTTCATTTTTGACATTTAGCATTGTGACATTTGTCATTTGACATCTTTGACATTTGCCATTTTGAAATTTGTTATTTTTGACATTTTTCATGGTGACACTTTTCATTTTTGACATTTAGCATTGTGACATTTGTCATTTGACATCTTTGACATTTGCCGTCTTGAAATTTGTCATTTTTGACATTTTTCATGGCGACACTTTTCATTTTTGACATTTAGCATTGTGACATTTGTCATTTGACATCTTTGACATTTGCCATCTTGAAATTTGTCATTTTTGACATTTAGCATTGTGACATTTGTCATTTGACATCTTTGATATTTGCCATCTTGAAATTTGTCATTTTTGACATTTTTCATGGTGACACTTTTCATTTTTGACATTTGTCATTTGACATCTTTGACATTTGCTATCTTGAAATTTGTCATTTTTGACATTTTTCATGGTGACACTTTTCATTTTTGACATTTAGCATTGTGACATTTGTCATATTCGACATCTTTGACATTTGCCATCTTGAAATTTGTCATTTTTGACATTTTTCATGGTGACACTTTTCATTTTTGACATTTAGCAATGTGACATTTGTTTTTGACATCTTTGACTTTTGCCATCTTAAAATTTGTCATTTTTGACACTTTTCATTTTTGACATTTAGCATTGTGACATTTGTCATTTGACATCTTTGACATTTGCCATCTTGAAATTTGTCATTTTTGACATTTTTTATGGTGACACTTTTCATTTTTGACATTTAGCATTGTGACATTTGTCATTTGACATCTTGGAGATTTGCCATCTTGAAATTTGTCATTTTTGACATTTTTCATGGTGACACTTTTCATTTTTGACATTTAGCATTGTGACATTTGTCATATTCGACATCTTTGATATTTGCCATCTTGAAATTTGTCATTTTTGACATTTTTCATGGTGACACTTTACATTTTTGACATTTATCATTGTGACATTTGTCGTTTGACATCTTTGACATTTGCCATCTTGAAATTTGTCATTTTTGACATTTAGCATTGTGACATTTGTTATTTGACATCTTTGACATTTGCCATCTTGAAATTTGTCATTTTTGACATTTTTCATGGTGACACTTTTCATTTTTGACATTTAGCATTGTGACATTTGTCAGTTTTGACATTTGCCATCTTGAAATTTGTCATTTTTGACATTTTTCATGGTAACACTTTTCATTTTTGACATTTAGCATTGTGACATTTGTCATTTGACATCTTTGACATTTGCCATCTTGAAATTTGTCATTTTTGACATTTAGCATTGTGACATTTGTCATTTGACATCTTTGACATTTGCCATCTTGAAATTTATTATTTTTGACATTTTTCATGGTGACACTTTTCATTTTTGACATTTAGCATTGTGACATTTGTCATTTTTGACATTTGCCATTTTGAAATTTGTCATTTTTGACATTTAACATTGTGACACTTTTCATTTTTGACATTTAGCATTGTGACATTTGTCATTTGACATCTTAGACATTTGCCATCTTGAAATTTGTCATTTTTGACACTTTCCATTTTTGACATTTAGCATTGTGACATTTGTCATTTGACATCTTTGACATTTGCCATCTTGTAATTTGTCATTTTTGACATTTTTTATGGTGACACTTATTATTTTTGACATTTAGCATTGTGACATTTGTCATTTGACATCTTGGACATTTGCCATCTTGAAATTTGTCATTTTTAAAATTTTTCATGGTGACACTTTTCATTTTTGACATTTAGCATTGTGACATTTGTCATTTGACATCTTTGATATTTGCCATCTTGAAATTTGTCATTTTTGACGTTTTTCATGGTGACACTTTTCATTTTTGACATTTAGAATTGTGACATTTGTCATTTGCCATCTTGAAATTTGTCATTTTTGACATTTTTCATGGTGACACTTTTCATTTTTGACATTTAGCATTGTGACATTTGTCATTTGACATCTTTGACATTTGCCATCTTGAAATTTGTCATTTTTAAAATTTTTCATGGTGACACTTTTCATTTTTGACATTTAGCATTGTGACATTTGTCAGTTTTGACATTTGCCATCTTGAAATTTGTCATTTTTGACATTTTTCATGGTGACACTTTTCATTTTTGACATTTAGCATTGTGACATTTGTCATTTGACATCTTTGACATTTGCCATCTTGAAATTTGTTATTTTTGACACTTTTCATTTTTGACATTTAGCATTGTGACATTTGTCATTTGACATCTTTGACATTTGCCATCTTGAAATTTGTCATTTTTGACATTTTTTATGGTGACACTTTTCATTTTTGACATTTAGCATTGTGACATTTGTCATTTGACATCTTGGATATTTGCCATCTTGAAATTTGTCATTTTTGACATTTTTCATGGTGACACTTTTCATTTTTGACATTTAGCATTGTGACATTTGTCATTTGACATCTTTGACATTTGCCATCTTGAAATTTGTTATTTTTGACATTTTTTATGGTAACACTTTTCATTTTTGACATTTAGCATTGTGACATTTGTCATTTGACATCTTTGACATTTGCCATCTTGAAATTTGTCATTTTTGACATTTTTCATGGTGACACTTCTCATTTTTGACATTTAGCATTGTGACATTTGTCATTTGACATCTTTGACATTTGCCATCTTGAAATTTGTCATTTTTGACATTTTTCATGGTGACGCTTTTCATTTTTGACATTTAGCATCGTGACATTTGTCATTTGACATCTTTGACATTTGCCATCTTGAAATTTGTCATTTTTGACATTTAGCATTGTGACATTTGACATCTTTGATATTTGCCATCTTGAAATTTGTCATTTTTGACATTTTTCATGGTGACACTTTTCATTTTTGACATTTAGCATTGTGACATTTGTCATTTGACATCTTTGATATTTGCTATCTTGAAATTTGTCATTTTTGACATTTTTCATGGTAACACTTTTTATTTTTGACATTTAGCATTGTGACATTTGTCATATTCGACATCTTTGACATTTGCCATCTTGAAATTTGTCATTTTTGACATTTTTCATGGTCACACTTTTCATTTTTGACATTTAGCATTGTGACATTTGTCATTTGACATCTTTGACATTTGCCATCTTGAAATTTGTCATTATTGACATTTTTCATGGGGACACTTTTCATTTTTGACATTTAGCATTGTGACATTTGTCGTTTGACATCTTTGACATTTGCCATCTTGAAATTTGTCATTTTTGACATTTAGCATTGTGACATTTGTCATTTGACATCTTGGACATTTGCCATCTTGAAATTTGTCATTTTTGACATTTTTCATGGTTACACTTATCATTGTTGACATTTAGCATTGTGACATTTGACATCTTTGACATTTGCCATCTTGAAATTTGTCATTTTTGACATTTTTCATGGTGACAATTTTCATTTTTGACATTTAGCATTGTGACATTTGTCATATTCGACATCTTTGACATTTGCCATCTTGAAATTTTTCATTTTTGACATTTTTTATGGTGACACTTTTCATTTTTGACATTTAGCATTGTGACATTTGTCATTTGACATCTTTGACATTTGCCATTTTGAAATTTGTCATTTTTGACATATTTTATGGTGACACTTTTCATTTTTGACATTTAGCATTGTGACATTTGTCAGTTTTGACATTTGCCATCTTGAAATTTGTCATTTTTGACATTTTTCATGGTGACACTTTTCATTTTTGACAATTAGCATTGTGACATTTGTCATTTGACATCTTTGACATTTGCCATCTTGAAATTTGTTATTTTTGACATTTTTCATGGTGACACTTTTCATTTTTGATATTAAGCATTGTGACATTTGTCAGTTTTGACATTTGCCATCTTGAAATTTGTCATTTTTGACATTTTTCATGGTGACACTTTTCATTTTTGACATTTAGCATTGTGATATTTGTCATTTGACATCTTTGATATTTGCCATCTTGAAATTTGTCATTTTTGACATTTTTCATGGTGACACTTTTCATTTTTGACATTTAGCATTGTGACATTTGTCATTTGACATCTTTAACATTTGCCATCTTGAAATTTGTCATTTTTGACATTTAGCATTGTGACATTTGTCATTTGACATCTTTGACATTTGCAATCTTGAAATTTGTCATTTTTGACATTTTTCATGGTGACACTTTTCATTTTTGACATTTAGCATTGTGACATTTGTCATTTGACATCTTTGACATTTGCTATCTTAAAATTTGTCATTTTTGACATTTTTCATGGTGACACTTTTCATTTTTGACATTTAGCATTGTGACATTTGACATCTTTGACATTTGCCATCTTGAAATTTGTTATTTTTGACATTTTTCATGGTGACACTTTTCATTTTTGACATTTAGCATTGTGACATTTGTCATTTGACATCTTTGACATTTTCCATCTTGAAATTTGTTATTTTTGACATTTTTCATGGTCACACTTTTCATTTTTGACATTTAGCATTGTGACATTTGTCATTTGACATCTTTGACATTTGCCATCTTGAAATTTGTCATTTTTGACATTTTTCATGGTGACACTTTTCATTTTTGACATTTAGCATTGTGACATTTGTCATTTGACATCTTTGACATTTGCCATCTTGAAATTTGTTATTTTTGACATTTTTCATGGTGACACTTTTCATTTTTGACATTTAGCATTGTGACATTTGTCATTTGACATTTGCCATCTTGAAATTTGTTATTTTTGACATTTTTCATGGTGATACTTTTCATTTTTGACATTTAGCATTGTGACATTTGTCAGTTTTGACATTTGCCATCTTGAAATTTGTCATTTTTGAAATTTTTCATGGTGACACTTTTCATTTTTGACATTTAGCATTGTGACATTTGTCATTTGACATCTTTGACATTTGCCATCTTGAAATTTGTCATTTTTGACATTTAGCATGGTGACATTTGTCATTTGACATCTTTGACATTTGCCATCTTGAAATTTGTTATTTTTGACATTTTTCATGGTGACACTTTTCATTTTTGACATTTAGCATTGTGACATTTGTCAGTTTTGACATTTGCCATCTTGAAATTTGTCATTTTTGACATTTTTTATGGTGACACTTTTCATTTTTGACATTTAGCATTGTGACATTTGTCATTTGACATCTTAGACATTTGCTATCTTGAAATTTGTCATATTTGACACTTTTTATTTTTGACATTTAGCATTGTGACATTTGTCATTTGACATCTTTGACATTTGCCATTTTGAAATTTGTCATTTTTGACATTTTTCATGGTGACACTTTTCATTTTTGACATTTAGCATTGTGACATTTGTCAGTTTTGACATTTGCCATCTTGAAATTTGTCATTTTTGACATTTTTCATGGTGACACTTTTCATTTTTGACATTTAGCATTGTGACATTTGTCATTTGACATCTTTGACATTTGCCATTTTGAAATTTGTTATTTTTGACATTTTTCATGGTGACACTTTTCATTTTTGACATTTAGCATTGTGACATTTGTCATTTGACATCTTTGACATTTGCCGTCTTGAAATTTGTCATTTTTGACATTTTTCATGGCGACACTTTTCATTTTTGACATTTAGCATTGTGACATTTGTCATTTGACATCTTTGACATTTGCCATCTTGAAATTTGTCATTTTTGACATTTAGCATTGTGACATTTGTCATTTGACATCTTTGATATTTGCCATCTTGAAATTTGTCATTTTTGACATTTTTCATGGTGACACTTTTCATTTTTGACATTTGTCATTTGACATCTTTGACATTTGCTATCTTGAAATTTGTCATTTTTGACATTTTTCATGGTGACACTTTTCATTTTTGACATTTAGCATTGTGACATTTGTCATATTCGACATCTTTGACATTTGCCATCTTGAAATTTGTCATTTTTGACATTTTTCATGGTGACACTTTTCATTTTTGACATTTAGCATTGTGACATTTGTCATTTGACATCTTTGACATTTGCCATCTTGAAATTTGTCATTATTGACATTTTTCATGGTGACACTTTTCATTTTTGACATTTAGCATTGTGACATTTGTCATTTGACATTTTTGACATTTGCCATCTTGAAATTTGTCATTTTTGACATTTTTCATGGTGACACTTTTCATTTTTGACATTTAGCATTGTGACATTTGTCATTTGACATCTTTGACATTTGCCATTTTGAAATTTGTTATTTTTGACATTTTTCATGGTGACACTTTTCATTTTTGACATTTAGCATTGTGACATTTGTCATTTGACATCTTTGACATTTGCCGTCTTGAAATTTGTCATTTTTGACATTTTTCATGGCGACACTTTTCATTTTTGACATTTAGCATTGTGACATTTGTCATTTGACATCTTTGACATTTGCCATCTTGAAATTTGTCATTTTTGACATTTAGCATTGTGACATTTGTCATTTGACATCTTTGATATTTGCCATCTTGAAATTTGTCATTTTTGACATTTTTCATGGTGACACTTTTCATTTTTGACATTTGTCATTTGACATCTTTGACATTTGCTATCTTGAAATTTGTCATTTTTGACATTTTTCATGGTGACACTTTTCATTTTTGACATTTAGCATTGTAACATTTGTCATATTCGACATCTTTGACATTTGCCATCTTGAAATTTGTCATTTTTGACATTTTTCATGGTGACACTTTTCATTTTTGACATTTAGCATTGTGACATTTGTCATTTGACATCTTTGACATTTGCCATCTTGAAATTTGTCATTATTGACATTTTTCATGGTGACACTTTTCATTTTTGACATTTAGCGTTGTGACATTTGTCATTTGACATCTTTGACATTTGCCATCTTGAAATTTGTCATTTTTGACATTTTTCATGGTGACACTTTTCATTTTTGACATTTAGCATTGTGACATTTGTCATATTCGACATCTTTGACATTTGCCATCTTGAAATTTGTCATTTTTGACATTTATCATGGTGACACTTTTCATTTTTGACATTTACATTGTCACATTTGTCAGTTTTGACATTTGCCATCTTGAAATTTGTCATTTTGGCATTTTTCATGGTGACACTTTTCATTTTTAACATTTAGCATTGTGACATTTTTGACATTTTTCATGGTGACACTTTTCATTTTTGACATTTAGCATTGTGACATTTGTCATTTGACATCTTTGACATTTGTCATCTTGAAATTTGTCATTTTTGACATTTTTGATGGTGACACTTTTCATTTTTGACATTTAGCATTGTGACATTTGTCATTTGACATCTTTGACATTTGCCATCTTGAAATTTGTCATTTTTGACATTTAGCATTGTGACATTTGTCATTTGACATCTTGGACATTTGCCATCTTAAAATTTGTCATTTTTGACATTTAGCATTGTGACATTTGACATCTTTGACATTTGCCATCTTAAAATTTGTCATTTTTGACATTTTTCATGGTGACACTTTTCATTTTTGACATTTAGCATTGTGACATTTGTCATATTCGACATCTTTGACATTTGCCATCTTGAAATTTGTCATTTTTGACATTTAGCATTGTGACATTTGTCATTTGACATCTTGGACATTTGCCATCTTGAAATTTGTCATTTTTGACATTTTTCATGGTGACACTTATCATTTTTGACATTTAGCATTGTGACATTTGTCAGTTTTGACATTTGCCATCTTGAAATTTGTCATTTTTGACATTTTTCATGGTGACACTTTTCATTTTTGACATTTAGCATTCTGACATTTGTCATTTGACATCTTTGACATTTGCCATCTTGAAATTTGTTATTTTTGACATTTTTCATGGTGACACTTTTCATTTTTAACATTTAGCATTGTGACATTTGTCATTTGACATTTTTGACATTTGTCATCTTGAAATTTGTCATTTTTGACATTTTTCATGGTGACACTTTTCATTTTTGACATTTAGCATTGTGACATTTGTCATTTGACATGTTTGACATTTGCCATCTTGAAATTTGTCATTTTTGACATTTAGCATTGTGACATTTGTCATTTGACATCTTGGACATTTGCCATCTTAAAATTTGTCATTTTTGACATTTTTCATGGTGACACTTATCATTTTTGACATTTAGCATTGTGACATTTGTCATTTGACATCTTTGATATTTGCCATCTTGAAATTTGTTATTTTTGACATTTTTCATGGTGACACTTTTCATTTTTGACATTTAGCATTGTGACATTTGTCATTTGACATCTTTGACATTTGCTATCTTGAAATTTGTCATTTTTGGCATTTTTCATGGTGACACTTTTCATTTTTGACATTTAGCATTGTGACATTTGTCATTTGACATCTTTGACATTTGCCATCTTGAAATTTGTCATTTTTGACATTTTTCATGGTGACACTTTTCATTTTTGACATTTAGCATAGTGATATTTGTCATTTGACATTTGCCATCTTGAAATTTGTTATTTTTGACATTTTTCATGGTGACACTTTTCATTTTTGACATTTAGCATTGTGACATTTGTCATTTGACATCTTTGACATTTGCCATCTTGAAATTTGTCATTTTTGACATTTTTCATGGTGACACTTTTCATTTTTGACATTTAGCATTGTGACATTTGTCATTTGACATCTTTGACATTTGCCATCTTGAAATTTGTCATTATTGACATTTAGCATTGTGACATTTGTCATTTGACATCTTTGATATTTGCCATCTTGAAATTTGTCATTTTTGACATTTTTCATGGTGACACTTTTCATTTTTGACATTAAGCATTGTGACATTTGTCATTTGACATCTTTGACATTTGCCATCTTAAAATTTTTCATTTTTGACATTTTTCATGGTGACACTTTTCATTTTTGACATTTAGCATTGTGACATTTGTCATATTCGACATCTTTGATATTTGCCATCTTGAAATTTGTCATTTTTGACATTTTTCATGGTGACACTTTTCATTTTTGACATTTAGCATTGTGACATTTGTCATTTGACATCTTTGACATTTGCCATCTTGAAATTTGTCATTTTTGACATTTAGCATTGTGACATTTGTTATTTGACATCTTTGACATTTGCCATCTTGAAATTTGTCATTTTTGACATTTTTCATTGTGACACTTTTCATTTTTGACATTTAGCATTGTGACATTTGTCAGTTTTGACATTTGCCATCTTGAAATTTGTCATTTTTGACAGTTTTTATGGTGACACTTTTCATTTTTGACATTTAGCATTGTGACATTTGTCATTTGACATCTTTGACATTTGCCATCTTGAAATTTGTCATTTTTGACATTTTTCATGGTAACACTTTTCATTTTTGACATTTAGCATTGTGACATTTGTCATTTGACATCTTTGACATCTTTGACATTTGCCATCTTGAAATTTGTCATTTTTGACATTTAGCATTGTGACATTTGTCATTTGACATCTTTGACATTTGCCATCTTGAAATTTGTTATTTTTGACATTTTTCATGGTGACACTTTTCATTTTTGACATTTAGCATTGTGACATTTGTCAGTTTTAACATTTGCCATCTTGAAATTTGTCATTTTTGACATTTAGCATTGTGACACTTTTCATTTTTGACATTTAGCATTGTGACATTTGTCATTTGACATCTTAGACATTTGCCATCTTGAAATTTGTCATTCTTGACACTTTTCATTTTTGACATTTAGCATTGTGACATTTGTCATTTGACATCTTTAACATTTGCCATCTTGAAATTTGTCATTTTTGACATTTTTCATGGTGACACTTTTCATTTTTGACATTTAGCATTGTGACATTTGTCATTTGACATCTTTGACATTTGCCATCTTGAAATTTGTCATTTTTAAAATTTTTCATGGTGACACTTTTCATTTTTGACATTTAGCATTGTGACATTTGTCATTTGACATCTTGGACATTTGCCATCTTGAAATTTGTCATTTTTGACATTTTTCATGGTGACACTTTTCATTTTTGACATTTAGCATTGGGACATTTGTCATTTGACATCTTTGACATTTGCTATCTTGAAATTTGTCATTTTTGACATTTTTCATGGTGACACTTATTATTTTTGACATTTAGCGTTGTGACATTTGTCAGTTTTGACATTTGCCATCTTGAAATTTGTCATTTTTGACATTTTTCATGGTGACACTTTTCATTTTTGACATTTAGCATTGTGACATTTGTCATTTGACATCTTTGACATTTGCTATCTTGAAATTTGTCATTTTTCACATGTTTCATGGTGACACTTTTCATTTTTGACATTTGTCATTTGACATCTTTGTCATTTGCCATCTTGAAATTTGTCATTTTTGACATTTAGCATTGTGACATTTGTCATTTGACATCTTTGACATTTGCCATCTTAAAATTTGTTATTTTTGACATTTTTCATGGTGACACTTTTCATTTTTGACATTTAG
The DNA here is from genome assembly GCA_964028335.1 of Altica lythri. NCBI lineage: Eukaryota > Metazoa > Arthropoda > Insecta > Coleoptera > Chrysomelidae > Altica > Altica lythri. The sequence continues at coordinate 39,749,850 of OZ034800.1, read as the reverse complement.
CATTGTGACATTTGTCAGTTTTAACATTTGCCATCTTGAAATTTGTCATTTTTGACATTTTTCATGGTGACACTTTTCATTTTTGACATTTAGCATTGTGACATTTGTCATTTGACATCTTTGACATTTGCCATCTTGAAATTTGTCATTTTTGACACTTTTCATTTTTGACATTTAGCATTGTGACATTTGTCATTTGACATCTTTGACATTTGCCATCTTGAAATTTGTCATTTTTGACATTTTTGATGGTGACACTTTTCATTTTTGACATTTAGCATTGTGACATTTGTCATTTGACATCTTTGACATTTGCCATCTTGAAATTTGTTATTTTTGACATTTTGCATGGTAACACTTTTCATTTTTGACATTTAGCATTGTGACATTTGTCATTTGACATCTTTGACATTTGCCATCTTGAAATTTGTCATTTTTGACATTTTTCATGGTGACACTTCTCATTTTTGACATTAAGCATTGTGACATTTGACATCTTTGATATTTGCCATCTTGAAATTTGTCATTTTTGACATTTTTCATGGTGACACTTTTCATTTTTGACATTTAGCATTGTGACATTTGTCATTTGACATCTTTGACATTTGCCATCTTGAAATTTTTCATTTTTGACATTTTTCATAGTGACACTTTTCATTTTTGACATTTAGCATTGTGACATTTGTCATATTCGACATCTTTGACATTTGCCATCTTGAAATTTGTCATTTTTGACATTTTTCATGGTGACACTTTTCATTTTTGACATTTATCATTGTGACATTTGTCATTTGACATCTTTGACATTTGCCATCTTGAAATTTGTCATTTTTGACATTTAGCATTGTGACATTTGTCATTTGACATCTTTGACATTTGCCATCTTGAAATTTGTTATTTTTGACATTTTTCATGGTGACACTTTTCATTTTTGACATTTAGCATTGTGACATTTGTCATTTTTGACATTTGCCATCTTGAAATTTGTCATTTTTGACATTTAGCATTGTGACACTTTTCATTTTTGACATTTAGCATTGTGACATTTGTCATTTGACATCTTAGACATTTGCCATCTTGAAATTTGTCATTTTTGACACTTTCCATTTTTGACATTTAGCATTGTGACATTTGTCATTTGACATCTTTGACATTTGCCATCTTGAAATTTGTCCTTTTTGACATTTTTCATGGTGACACTTTTCATTTTTGACATTTAGCATTGTGACATTTGTCAGTTTTGACATTTGCCATCTTGAAATTTGTCATTTTTGACATTTTTCATGGTGACACTTTTCATTTTTGACATTTAGCATTGTGACATTTGTCATTTGACATCTTTGACATTTGCCATCTTGAAATTTGTCATTTTTGACATTTTTCATGTTAACACTTTTCATTTTTGACATTTAGCATTGTGACATTTGTCATTTGACATCTTTGACATTTGCCATCTTGAAATTTGTCATTTTTGACATTTAGCATTGTGACATTTGTCATTTGACATCTTTGACATTTGCCATCTTGAAATTTGTTATTTTTGACATTTTTCATGGTGACACTTTTCATTTTTGACATTTAGCATTGTGACATTTGTCATTTTTGACATTTGCCATCTTGAAATTTGTCATTTTTGACATTTAGCATTGTGACACTTTTCATTTTTGACATTTAGCATTGTGACATTTGTCATTTGACATCTTAGACATTTGCCATCTTGAAATTTGTCATTTTTGACACTTTCCATTTTTGACATTTAGCATTGTGACATTTGTCATTTGACATCTTTGACATTTGCCATCTTGAAATTTGTCATTTTTGACATTTTTCATGGTGACACTTTTCATTTTTGACATTTAGCATTGTGACATTTGTCATTTGACATCTTTGACATTTGCCATCTTGAAATTTGTCATGTTTAAAATTTTTCATGGTGACACTTTTCATTTTTGACATTTAGCATTGTGACATTTGTCATTTGACATCTTGGACATTTGCCATCTTGAAATTTGTCATTTTTGACATTTTTCATGGTGACACTTTTCATTTTTGACATTTAGCATTGGGACATTTTCCATTTGACATCTTTGACATTTGCCATCTTGAAATTTGTCATTTTTGACATTTTTTATAGTAACACTTATTATTTTTGACATTTAGCATTGTGACATTTGTCAGTTTTGACATTTGCCATCTTGAAATTTGTCATTTTTGACATTTTTCATGGTGACACTTTTCATTTTTGACATTTAGCATTGTGACATTTGTCATTTGACATCTTTGACATTTGCCATTTTGAAATTTGTCATTTTTGACATTTTTCATGGTGACACTTTTCATTTTTGACATTTAGCATTGTGACATTTGTCAGTTTTAACATTTGCCATCTTGAAATTTGTCATTTTTGACATTTAGCATTGTGACACTTTTCATTTTTGACATTTAGCATTGTGACATTTGTCATTTGACATCTTAGACATTTGCCATCTTGAAATTTGTTATTTTTGACATTTTTCATGGTGACACTTTTCATTTTTGACATTTAGCATTGTGACATTTGTCAGTTTTAACATTTGCCATCTTGAAATTTGTCATTTTTGACATTTAGCATTGTGACACTTTTCATTTTTGACATTTAGCATTGTGACATTTGTCATTTGACATCTTAGACATTTGCCATCTTGAAATTTGTCATTCTTGACACTTTTCATTTTTGACATTTAGCATTGTGACATTTGTCATTTGACATCTTTGACATTTGCCATCTTGAAATTTGTTATTTTTGACATTTTTCATGGTGACACTTTTCATTTTTGACATTTAGCATTGTGACATTTGTCAGTTTTAACATTTGCCATCTTGAAATTTGTCCTTTTTGACATTTAGCATTGTGACACTTTTCATTTTTGACATTTAGCATTGTGACATTTGTCATTTGACATCTTAGACATTTGCCATCTTGAAATTTGTCATTCTTGACACTTTTCATTTTTGACATTTAGCATTGTGACATTTGTCATTTGACATCTTTAACATTTGCCATCTTGAAATTTGTCATTTTTGACATTTTTCATGGTAACACTTTTCATTTTTGACATTTAGCATTGTGACATTTGTCATTTGACATCTTTGACATTTGCCATCTTGAAATTTGTCATTTTTAAAATTTTTCATGGTGACACTTTTCATTTTTGACATTTAGCATTGTGACATTTGTCATTTGACATCTTGGACATTTGCCATCTTGAAATTTGTCATTTTTGACATTTTTCATGGTGACACTTTTCATTTTTGACATTTAGCATTGGGACATTTGTCATTTGACATCTTTGACATTTGCTATCTTGAAATTTGTCATTTTTGACATTTTTCATGGTGACACTTATTATTTTTGACATTTAGCGTTGTGACATTTGTCAGTTTTGACATTTGCCATCTTGAAATTTGTCATTTTTGACATTTTTCATGGTGACACTTTTCATTTTTGACATTTAGCATTGTGACATTTGTCATTTGACATCTTTGACATTTGCCATCTTGAAATTTGTCATTTTTCACATGTTTCATGGTGACACTTTTCATTTTTGACATTTGTCATTTGACATCTTTGACATTTGCCATCTTGAAATTTGTCATTTTTGACATTTAGCATTGTGACATTTGTCATTTGACATCTTTGACATTTGCCATCTTAAAATTTGTTATTTTTGACATTTTTCATGGTGACACTTTTCATTTTTGACATTTAGCATTGTGACATTTGTCAGTTTTGACATTTGCCATCTTGAAATTTATCATTTTTGACATTTTTCATGGTGACACTTTTCATTTTTGACATTTAGCATTGTGACATTTGTCATTTGACATCTTTGACATTTGCCATCTTGAAATTTGTCATTTTTGACACTTTTCATTTTTGACATTTAGCATTGTGACATTTGTCATTTGACATCTTTGACATTTGCCATCTTGAAATTTGTCATTTTTGACATTTTTGATGGTGACACTTTTCATTTTTGACATTTAGCATTGTGACATTTGTCATTTGACATCTTTGACATTTGCCATCTTGAAATTTGTTATTTTTGACATTTTGCATGGTAACACTTTTCATTTTTGACATTTAGCATTGTGACATTTGTCATTTGACATCTTTGACATTTGCCATCTTGAAATTTGTCATTTTTGACATTTTTCATGGTGACACTTCTCATTTTTGACATTAAGCATTGTGACATTTGTCATTTGACATCTTTGATATTTGCCATCTTGAAATTTGTCATTTTTGACATTTTTCATGGTGACACTTTTCATTTTTGACATTTAGCATTGTGACATTTGACATCTTTGACATTTGCCATCTTGAAATTTTTCATTTTTGACATTTTTTATAGTGACACTTTTCATTTTTGACATTTAGCATTGTGACATTTGTCATATTCGACATCTTTGACATTTGCCATCTTGAAATTTGTCATTTTTGACATTTTTCATGGTGACACTTTTCATTTTTGACATTTATCATTGTGACATTTGTCATTTGACATCTTTGACATTTGCCATCTTGAAATTTGTCATTTTTGACATTTAGCATTGTGACATTTGTTATTTGACATCTTTGACATTTGCCGTCTTGAAATTTGTCATTTTTGACATTTTTCATGGTGACACTTTTCATTTTTGACATTTAGCATTGTGACATTTGTCAGTTTTGACATTTGCCATCTTGAAATTTGTCATTTTTGACATTTTTCATGGTGACACTTTTCATTTTTGACATTTAGCATTGTGACATTTGTCATTTGACATCTTTGACATTTGCCATCTTGAAATTTGTCATTTTTGACATTTTTCATGGTAACACTTTTCATTTTTGACATTTAGCATTGTGACATTTGTCATTTGACATCTTTGACATTTGCCATCTTGAAATTTGTCATTTTTGACATTTAGCATTGTGACATTTGTCATTTGACATCTTTGACATTTGCCATCTTGAAATTTGTTATTTTTGACAGTTTTCATGGTGACACTTTTCATTTTTGACATTTAGCATTGTGACATTTGTCATTTTTGACATTTGCCATCTTGAAATTTGTCATTTTTGACATTTAGCATTGTGACACTTTTCATTTTTGACATTTAGCATTGTGACATTTGTCATTTGACATCTTAGACATTTGCCATCTTGAAATTTGTCATTTTTGACACTTTCCATTTTTGACATTTAGCATTGTGACATTTGTCATTTGACATCTTTGACATTTGCCATCTTGAAATTTGTCATTTTTGACATTTTTCATGGTGACACTTTTCATTTTTGACATTTAGCATTGTGACATTTGTCATTTGACATCTTTGACATTTGCCATCTTGAAATTTGTCATGTTTAAAATTTTTCATGGTGACACTTTTCATTTTTGACATTTAGCATTGTGACATTTGTCATTTGACATCTTGGTCATTTGCCATCTTGAAATTTGTCATTTTTGACATTTTTCATGGTGACACTTTTCATTTTTGACATTTAGCATTGGGACATTTTCCATTTGACATCTTTGACATTTGCCATCTTGAAATTTGTCATTTTTGAGATTTTTTATAGTAACACTTATTATTTTTGACATTTAGCATTGTGACATTTGTCAGTTTTGACATTTGCCATCTTGAAATTTGTCATTTTTGACATTTTTCATGGTGACACTTTTCATTTATGACATTTAGCATTGTGACATTTGTCATTTGACATCTTTGACATTTGCCATTTTGAAATTTGTCATTTTTGACATTTTTCATGGTGACACTTTTCATTTTTGACATTTAGCATTGTGACATTTGTCATTTGACATCTTTGACATTTGCCATCTTGAAATTTGTCATTGACATTTAGCATTGTGACATTTGTCATTTGACATCTTTGACATTTGCCATCTTAAAATTTGTTATTTTTGACATTTTTTATGGTGACACTTTTCATTTTTGACATTTAGCATTGTGACATTTGTCAGTTTTGACATTTGCCATCTTGAAATTTGTCATTTTTGACATTTTTCATGGTGACACTTTTCATTTTTGACATTTAGCATTGTGACATTTGTCATTTGACATCTTTGACATTTGCCATCTTAAAATTTATCATTTTTGACACTTTTCATTTTTGACATTTAGCATTGTGACATTTGTCATTTGACATCTTTGACATTTGCCATCTTGAAGTTTGTCATTTTTGACATTTTTTATGGTGACACTTTTCATTTTTGACATTTAGCATTGTGACATTTGTCATTTGACATCTTGGACATTTTCCATCTTGAAATTTGTCATTTTTGACATTTTTCATGGTGATCTTTTCATTTTTGACATTAAGCATTGTGACATTTGTCATATTCGACATCTTTGACATTTGCCATCTTGAAATTTGTCATTTTTGACATTTTTCATGGTGACACTTTTCATTTTTGACATTTATCATTGTGACATTTGTCGTTTGACATCTTTGACATTTGCCATCTTGAAATTTGTCATTTTTGACATTTAGCATTGTGACATTTGTTATTTGACATCTTTGACATTTGCCATCTTGAAATTTGTCATTTTTGACATTTTTCATGGTGACACTTTTCATTTTTGACATTTAGCATTGTGACATTTGTCAGTTTTGACATTTGCCATCTTGAAATTTGTCATTTTTGACATTTTTCATGGTAACACTTTTCATTTTTGACATTTAGCATTGTGACATTTGTCATTTGACATCTTTGACATTTGCCATTTTGAAATTTGTCATTTTTGACATTTAGCATTGTGACATTTGTCATTTGACATCTTTGACATTTGCCATCTTGAAATTTGTTATTTTTGACATTTTTCATGGTGACACTTTTCATTTTTGACATTTAGCATTGTGACATTTGTCATTTTTGACATTTGCCATTTTGAAATTTGTGATTTTTGACATTTAACATTGTGACACTTTTCATTTTTGACATTTAGCATTGTGACATTTGTCATATTCGACATCTTTGACATTTGCCATCTTGAAATTTGTCATTTTTGACATTTTATGGTGACACTTTTCATTTTTGACATTTATCATTGTGACATTTGTCATTTGACATCTTTGACATTTGCCATCTTGAAATTTGTCATTTTTGACATTTAGCATTGTGACATTTGTTATTTGACATCTTTGACATTTGCCATCTTGAAATTTGTCATTTTTGACATTTTTCATGGTGACACTTTTCATTTTTGACATTTAGCATTGTGACATTTGTCAGTTTTGACATTTGCCATCTTGAAATTTGTCATTTTTGACATTTTTCATGGTGACACTTTTCATTTTTGACATTTAGCATTGTGACATTTGTCATTTGACATCTTTGACATTTGCCATCTTGAAATTTGTCATTTTTGACATTTTTCATGGTAACACTTTTCATTTTTGACATTTAGCATTGTGACATTTGTCATTTGACATCTTTGACATTTGCCATCTTGAAATTTGTCATTTTTGACATTTTTCATGGTGACACTTTTCATTTTTGACATTTAGCATTGTGACATTTGTCATTTTTGACATTTGCCATCTTGAAATTTGTCATTTTTGACATTTAGCATTGTGACACTTTTCATTTTTGACATTTAGCATTGTGACATTTGTCATTTGACATCTTAGACATTTGCCATCTTGAAATTTGTCATTTTTGACACTTTCCATTTTTGACATTTAGCATTGTGACATTTGTCATTTGACATCTTTGACATTTGCCATCTTGAAATTTGTCATTTTTGACATTTTTCATGGTGACACTTTTCATTTTTGACATTTAGCATTGTGACATTTGTCATTTGACATCTTTGACATTTGCCATCTTGAAATTTGTCATTTTTAAAATTTTTCCTGGTGACACTTTTCATTTTTGACATTTAGCATTGTGACATTTGTCATTTGACATCTTGGACATTTGCCATCTTGAAATTTGTCATTTTTGACATTTTTCATGGTGACACTTTTCATTTTTGACATTTAGCATTGGGACATTTTTCATTTGACATCTTTGACATTTGCCATCTTGAAATTTGTCATTTTTGACATTTTTTATAGTAACACTTATTATTTTTGACATTTAGCATTGTGACATTTGTCAGTTTTGACATTTGCCATCTTGAAATTTGTCATTTTTGACATTTTTCATGGTGACACTTTTCATTTTTGACATTTAGCATTGTGACATTTGTCATTTGACATCTTTGACATTTGCCATTTTGAAATTTGTCATTTTTGACATTTTTCATGGTGACACTTTTCATTTTTGACATTTAGCATTGTGACATTTGTCATTTGACATCTTTGACATTTGCCATCTTGAAATTTGTCATTGACATTTAGCATTGTGACATTTGTCATTTGACATCTTTGACATTTGCCATCTTAAAATTTGTTATTTTTGACATTTTTTATGGTGAAACTTTTCATTTTTGACATTTAGCATTGTGACATTTGTCAGTTTTGACATTTGCTATCTTGAAATTTGTCATTTTTGACATTTTTCATGGTGACACTTTTCATCTTTGACATTTAGCAATGTGACATTTGTTTTTGACATCTTTGACATTTGCCATCTTAAAATTTGTCATTTTTGACACTTTTCATTTTTGACATTTAGCATTGTGACATTTGTCATTTGACATCTTTGACATTTGCCATCTTGAAATTTGTCATTTTTGACATTTTTTATGGTGACACTTTTCATTTTTGACATTTAGCATTGTGACATTTGTCATTTGACATCTTGGACATTTGCCATCTTGAAATTTGTCATTTTTGACATTTTTCATGGTGACACTTTTCATTTTTGACATTTAGCATTGTGACATTTGTCATATTCGACATCTTTGATATTTGCCATCTTGAAATTTGTCATTTTTGACATTTAGCATTGTGACATTTGTTATTTGACATCTTTGACATTTGCCATCTTGAAATTTGTCATTTTTGACATTTTTCATGGTGACACTTTTCATTTTTGACATTTAGCATTGTGACATTTGTCAGTTTTGACATTTGCCATCTTGAAATTTGTCATTTTTGACATTTTTCATGGTAACACTTTTCATTTTTGACATTTAGCATTGTGACATTTGTCATTTGACATCTTTGACATTTGCCATCTTGAAATTTGTCATTTTTGACATTTAGCATTGTGACATTTGTCATTTGACATCTTTGACATTTGCCATCTTGAAATTTGTTATTTTTGACATTTTTCATGGTGACAATTTTCATTTTTGACATTTAGCATTGTGACATTTGTCATATTCGACATCTTTGACATTTGCCATCTTGAAATTTTTCATTTTTGACATTTTTTATGGTGACACTTTTCATTTTTGACATTTAGCATTGTGACATTTGTCATTTGACATCTTTGACATTTGCCATTTTGAAATTTGTCATTTTTGACATATTTTATGGTGACACTTTTCATTTTTGACATTTAGCATTGTGACATTTGTCAGTTTTGACATTTGCCATCTTGAAATTTGTCATTTTTGACATTTTTCATGGTGACACTTTTCATTTTTGACATTTAGCATTGTGACATTTGTCATTTGACATCTTTGACATTTGCCATCTTGAAATTTGTTATTTTTGACATTTTTCATGGTGACACTTTTCATTTTTGACATTAATCATTGTGACATTTGTCAGTTTTGACATTTGCCATCTTGAAATTTGTCATTTTTGACATTTTTCATGGTGACACTTTTCATTTTTGACATTTAGCATTGTGATATTTGTCATTTGACATCTTTGATATTTGCCATCTTGAAATTTGTCATTTTTGACATTTTTCATGGTGACACTTTTCATTTTTGACATTTAGCATTGTGACATTTGTCATTTGACATCTTTAACATTTGCCATCTTGAAATTTGTCATTTTTGACATTTAGCATTGTGACATTTGTCATTTGACATCTTTGACATTTGCAATCTTGAAATTTGTCATTTTTGACATTTTTCATGGTGACACTTTTCATTTTTGACATTTAGCATTGTGACATTTGTCATTTGACATCTTTGACATTTGCTATCTTGAAATTTGTCATTTTTGACATTTTTCATGGTGACACTTTTCATTTTTGACATTTAGCATTGTGACATTTGACATCTTTGACATTTGCCATCTTGAAATTTGTTATTTTTGACATTTTTCATGGTGACACTTTTCATTTTTGACATTTAGCATTGTGACATTTGTCATTTGACATCTTTGACATTTTCCATCTTGAAATTTGTTATTTTTGACATTTTTCATGGTCACACTTTTCATTTTTGACATTTAGCATTGTGACATTTGTCATTTGACATCTTTGACATTTGCCATCTTGAAATTTGTCATTTTTGACATTTTTCATGGTGACACTTTTCATTTTTGACATTTAGCATTGTGACATTTGTCATTTGACATCTTTGACATTTGCCATCTTGAAATTTGTTATTTTTGACATTTTTCATGGTGACACTTTTCATTTTTGACATTTAGCATTGTGACATTTGTCATTTGACATTTGCCATCTTGAAATTTGTTATTTTTGACATTTTTCATGGTGATACTTTTCATTTTTGACATTTAGCATTGTGACATTTGTCAGTTTTGACATTTGCCATCTTGAAATTTGTCATTTTTGACATTTTTCATGGTGACACTTTTCATTTTTGACATTTAGCATTGTGACATTTGTCATTTGACATCTTTGACATTTGCCATCTTGAAATTTGTCATTTTTGACATTTAGCATGGTGACATTTGTCATTTGTCAGTTTTGACATTTGCCATCTTGAAATTTGTCATTTTTGACATTTTTTATGGTGACACTTTTCATTTTTGACATTTAGCATTGTGACATTTGTCATTTGACATCTTAGACATTTGCTATCTTGAAATTTGTCATATTTGACACTTTTTATTTTTGACATTTAGCATTGTGACATTTGTCATTTGACATCTTTGACATTTGCCATTTTGAAATTTGTCATTTTTGACATTTTTCATGGTGACACTTTTCATGGTGACACTTTTCATTTTTGACATTTAGCATTGTGACATTTGTCAGTTTTGACATTTGCCATCTTGAAATTTGTCATTTTTGACATTTTTCATGGTGACACTTTTCATTTTTGACATTTAGCATTGTGACATTTGTCATTTGACATCTTTGACATTTGCCATCTTGAAATTTGTCATTTTTGACATTTTTCATGGTGACACTTTACATTTTTGACATTTAGCATTGTGACATTTGTCATTTGACATCTTTGACATTTGCCATCTTGAAATTTGTCATTTTTGACATTTAGCGTTGTGACATTTGTCATTTGACATCTTAGACATTTGCCATCTTGAAATTTGTCATTTTTGACACTTTTCATTTTTGACATTTAGCATTGTGACATTTGTCATTTGACATCTTTGACATTTGCCATCTTGAAATTTGTCATTTTTGACATTTTTCATGGTGACACTTTTCATTTTTGACATTTAGCATTGTGACATTTGTCATTTGACATCTTTGACATTTGCCATCTTGAAATTTGTCATTTTTGACACTTTTCATTTTTGACATTTAGCATTGTGACATTTGTCATTTGACATCTTTGACATTTGCCATCTTGAAAATTGTCATTTTTGACATTTTCATGGTGACACTTTTCATTTTTGACATTTAGCCTTGTGACATTTGACATCTTTGACATTTGCCATCTTGAAATTTGTCATTTTTGACATTTTTCATGGTGACACTTTTCATTTTTGACATTTAGCATTGTGACATTTGTTAGTTTTGACATTTGCCATCTTGAAATTTGTCAATTTTGACATTTAGCATTGTGACACTTTTCATTTTTGACATTTAGCATTGTGGCATTTGTCCTTTGACATCTTAGACATTTGCCATCTTGAAATTTGTCATTTTTGACACTTTTCATTTTTGACATTTAGCATTGTGACATTTGTCATTTGACATCTTTGATATTTGCCATCTTGAAATTTGTCATTTGACATCTTTGATATTTGCCATCTTGAAATTTGTCATTTTTGACATTTTTCATGGTGACACTTTTCATTTTTGACATTTAGCATTGTGACATTTGACATCTTTGACATTTGCCATCTTGAAATTTGTTATTTTTGACATTTTTCATGGTGACACTTTTCATTTTTGACATTTAGCATTGTGACATTTGTCAGTTTTGACATTTGCCATCTTGAAATTTGTCATTTTTGACATTTTTCATGGTGACACTTTTCATTTTTGACATTTAGCATTGTGACATTTGTCATTTGACATCTTTGACATTTTCCATCTTGAAATTTGTTATTTTTGACATTTTTCATGGTCACACTTTTCATTTTTGACATTTAGCATTGTGACATTTGTCATTTGACATCTTTGATATTTGCCATCTTGAAATTTGTCATTTTTGACATTTTTCATGGTGACACTTTTCATTTTTGACATTTAGCATTGTGACATTTGTCATTTGACATCTTTGACATTTGCCATCTTGAAATTTGTTATTTTTGACATTTTTCATGGTGACACTTTTCATTTTTGACATTTAGCATTGTGACATTTGTCATTTGACATCTTTGACATTTGCCATCTTGAAATTTGTCATTTTTGACATTTTTCATGGTGACACTTTTCATTTTTGACATTTAGCATTGTGACATTTGTCATTTGACATCTTTGACATTTGCCATCTTGAAATTTGTCATTTTTGACATTTTTCATGGTGACACTTTTCATTTTTGACATTTAGCATTGTGACATTTGTCATTTGACATCTTTGACATTTGCCATCTTGAAATTTGTCATTTTTGACATTTTTCATGGTGACACTTTTCATTTTTGACATTTAGCATTGTGACATTTGTCATTTGACATCTTTGATATTTGCCATCTTGAAATTTGTCATTTTTGACATTTTTCATGGTGACACTTTTCATTTTTGACATTTAGCATTGTGACATTTGTCATTTGACATCTTTGACATTTGCCATCTTGAAATTTGTTATTTTTGACATTTTTCATGGTGACACTTTTCATTTTTGACATTTAGCATTGTGACATTTGTCATTTGACATCTTTGACATTTGCCATCTTGAAATTTGTCATTTTTGACATTTTTTATGGTGACACTTTTCATTTTTGACATTTAGCATTGTGACATTTGTCATTTGACATCTTTGACATTTGCCATCTTGAAATTTGTCATTTTTGACATTTTTCATGGTGACACTTTTCATTTTTGACATTTAGCATTGTGACATTTGTCATTTGACATCTTTGACATTTGCCATCTTGAAATTTGTCATTTTTGACATTTTTCATGGTGACACTTTTCATTTTTGACATTTAGCATTGTGACATTTGTCATTTGACATCTTAGACATTTGCCATCTTGAAATTTGTCATTTTTGACACTTTTCATTTTTGACATTTAGCATTGTGACATTTGTCATTTGACATCTTTGACATTTGCCATCTTGAAAATTGTCATTTTTGACATTTTCATGGTGACACTTTTCATTTTTGACATTTAGCATTGTGACATTTGACATCTTTGACATTTGCCATCTTGAAATTTGTCATTTTTGACATTTTTCATGGTGACACTTTTCATTTTTGACATTTAGCATTGTGACGTTTGTTAGTTTTGACATTTGCCATCTTGAAATTTGTCAATTTTGACATTTAGCATTGTGACACTTTTCATTTTTGACATTTAGCATTGTGGCATTTGTCCTTTGACATCTTAGACATTTGCCATCTTGAAATTTGTCATTTTTGACACTTTTCATTTTTGACATTTAGCATTGTGACATTTGTCATTTGACATCTTTGACATTTGCCATCTTGAAATTTGTCATTTTTGACATTTTTCATGGTGACACTTTTCATTTTTGACATTTAGCATTGTGACATTTGTCATTTGACATCTTTGACATTTGCCATCTTGAAATTTGTCATTTTTGACATTTTTCATGGTAACACTTTTCATTTGTGACATTTAGCATTGTGACATTTGTCATTTGACATCTTTGACATTTGCCATCTTGAAATTTGTCATTTTTGACATTTTTCATGGTGACACTTTTCATTTTTGACATTTAGCATTGTGACATTTGTCATTTGACATCTTTGACATTTGCCATCTTGAAATTTGTCATTTTTGACATTTAGCATTGTGACATTTGTCATTTGACATCTTTGACATTTGCCATCTTAAAATTTGATATTTTTGACATTTTTCATGGTGACACTTTTCATTTTTGACATTTAGCATTGTGACATTTGTCAGTTTTGACATTTGCCATCTTGAAATTTGTCATTTTTGACAGATTTTATGGTGACACTTTTCATTTTTGACATGTAGCATTGTGACATTTGTCATTTGACATCTTTGACATTTGCCATCTTGAAATTTGTTATTTTTGACATTTTTCATGGTGACACTTTTCATTTTTGACATTTAGCATTGTAACATTTGTCAGTTTTGACATTTGCCATCTTGAAATTTGTCATTTTTGACATTTTTCATGGTGACACTTTTCATTTTTGACATTTAGCATTGTGACATTTGTCATTTGACATCTTTAACATTTGCCATCTTGAAATTTGTCATTTTTGACATTTTTCATGGTGACACTTTTCATTTTTGACATTAAGCATTGTGACATTTGTCATTTGACATCTTTGACATTTGCCATCTTGAAATTTGTCATTTTTGACATTTAGCATTGTGACATTTGTCAATTGACATCTTTGACATTTGCCATCTTAAAATTTGTCATTTTTGACATTTTTATGGTGACACTTTTCATTTTTGACATTTAGCATTGTGACATTTGTCATTTGACATCTTTGACATTTGCCATCTTGAAATTTGTCATTTTTGACATTTTTCATGGTGACACTTTTCATTTTTGACATTTAGCATTGTGACATTTGTCATTTGACATCTTTGACATTTGCCATCTTGAAATTTGTTATTTTTGACATTTTTCATGGTGACACTTTTCATTTTTGACATTTAGCATTGTGACATTTGTCAGTTTTGACATTTGCCATCTTAAAATTTGTCATTTTTGACATTTTTCATGGTGACACTTTTCATTTTTGACATTTAGCATTGTGACATTTGTCATTTGACATCTTTGACATTTGCCATCTTGAAATTTGTCATTTTTGACATTTTTCATGGTGACACTTTTCATTTTTGACATTTAGCATTGTGACATTTGTCATTTGACATCTTTGACATTTGCCATCTTGAAATTTGTCATTTTTGACATTTAGCATTGTGACATTTGTCATTTGACATCTTTGACATTTGCCATCTTGAAATTTGTCATTTTTGACATTTTTCATGGTGACACTTTTCATTTTTGACATTTAGCATTGTGACATTTGTCATTTGACATCTTTGACATTTGCCATCTTGAAATTTGTCATTTTTGACATTTTTCATGGTGACACTTTTCATTTTTGACATTTAGCATTGTGACATTTGTCATTTGACATCTTTGACATTTGCCATCTTGAAATTTGTTATTTTTGACATTTAGCATTGTGACATTTGTCATTTGACATCTTTGACATTTGCCATCTTGAAATTTGTCATTTTTGACATTTTTCATGGTGACACTTTTCATTTTTGACATTTAGCATTGTGACATTTGTCATTTGACATCTTTGACATTTGCCATCTTGAAATTTGTTATTTTTGACATTTTTCATGGTGACACTTTTCATTTTTGACATTTATCATTGTGACATTTGTCATTTGACATCTTTGACATTTGCCATCTTAAAATTTGTTATTTTTGACATTTTTCATGGTGACACTTTTTATTTTTGACATTTAGCATTGTGCTATTTGTCAGTTTTGATATTTGCCATCTTGAAATTTGTCATTTTTGACATTTTTCATGGTGACACTTTTTATTGTTGACATTTAGCATTGTGACATTTGTCATTTGACATGTTTGACATTTGCCATCTTAAAATTTGTGTCATTTTTGACATTTAGCATGGTGACATTTGTCATTTGACATCTTTGACATTTGCCATCTTGAAATTTGTTATTTTTGACATTTTTCATGGTGACACTTTTCATTTTTGACATTAAGCATTGTGACATTTGTCAGTTTTGACATTTGCCATCTTGAAATTTGTCATTTTTGACATTTTTTATTGTGACACTTTTCATTTTTTACATTTAGCATTGTGACATTTGTCATTTGACATCTTTGACATTTGCCATCTTGAAATTTGTCATTTTTGACATTTTTTATGGTGACACTTTTCGTTTTTGACATTTAGCATTGTATCATTTGTCAGTTTTGACATTTGCCATCTTGAAATTTGTCATTTTTGACATTTTTCATGGTGACACTTTTCATTTTTGACATTTAGCATTGTGACATTTGTCATTTGACATCTTTGACATTTGCCATCTTGAAATTTGTCATTATTGACATTTTTCATGGGGACACTTTTCATTTTTGACATTTAGCATTGTGACATTTGTCATTTGACATCTTTGACATTTGCCATCTTGAAATTTGTCATTTTTGACATTTTTCATGGTGACACTTTTCATTTTTGACATTTCGCATTGTGACATTTGTCATTTGACATCTTTGACATTTGCCATCTTGATATTTGTCATTTTTGATATTTTTCATGGTGACACTTTTCATTTTTGACATTTAGCATTGTGACATTTGTCATCTTGAAATTTGTCATTTTTGACATTTTTCATGGTGACACTTTTCATTTTTGACATTTAGCATTGTGACATTTGTCAGTTTTGACATTTGCCATCTTGAAATTTGTCATTTTTGACATTTTTCATGGTGACACTTTTCATTTTTGACATTTAGCATTGTGACATTTGTCATTTGACATCTTTGACATTTGCCATCTTGAAATTTGTTATTTTTGACATTTTTCATGGTGACACTTTTCATTTTTGACATTTAGCATTGTGACATTTGTCAGTTTTGACATTTGCCATCTTGAAATTTGTCATTTTTGACATTTTTCATGGTGACACTTTTCATTTTTGACATTTAGCATTGTGACATTTGTCATTTGACATCTTTGACATTTTCCATCTTGAAATTTGTTATTTTGACATTTTTCATGGTGACACTTTTCATTTTTGACATTTAGCATTGTGACATTTGACATCTTTAACATTTGCCATCTTGAAATTTGTCATTTTTGACATTTTTCATGGTGACACTTTTCATTTTTGACATTTAGCATTGTGACATTTGTCATTTGACATCTTTGACATTTGCCATCTTGAAATTTGTCATTTTTGACATTTAGCATTGTGACATTTGTCAATTGACATCTTTGACATTTGCCATCTTAAAATTTGTCATTTTTGACATTTTTATGGTGACACTTTTCATTTTTGACATTTAGCATTGTGACATTTGTCATTTGACATCTTTGACATTTGCCATCTTGAAATTTGTCATTTTTGACATTTTTCATGGTGACACTTTTCATTTTTGACATTTAGCATTGTGACATTTGTCATTTGACATCTTTGACATTTGCCATCTTGAAATTTGTTATTTTTGACATTTTTCATGGTGACACTTTTCATTTTTGACATTTAGCATTGTGACATTTGTCAGTTTTGACATTTGCCATCTTAAAATTTGTCATTTTTGACATTTTTCATGGTGACACTTTTCATTTTTGACATTTAGCATTGTGACATTTGTCATTTGACATCTTTGACATTTGCCATCTTGAAATTTGTCATTTTTGACATTTTTCATGGTGACACTTTTCATTTTTGACATTTAGCATTGTGACATTTGTCATTTGACATCTTTGACATTTGCCATCTTGAAATTTGTCATTTTTGACATTTAGCATTGTGACATTTGTCATTTGACATCTTTGACATTTGCCATCTTGAAATTTGTCATTTTTGACATTTTTCATGGTGACACTTTTCATTTTTGACATTTAGCATTGTGACATTTGTCATTTGACATCTTTGACATTTGCCATCTTGAAATTTGTCATTTTTGACATTTTTCATGGTGACACTTTTCATTTTTGACATTTAGCATTGTGACATTTGTCATTTGACATCTTTGACATTTGCCATCTTGAAATTTGTTATTTTTGACATTTTTCATGGTGACACTTTTCATTTTTGACATTTATCATTGTGACATTTGTCATTTGACATCTTTGACATTTGCCATCTTAAAATTTGTTATTTTTGACATTTTTCATGGTGACACTTTTTATTTTTGACATTTAGCATTGTGACATTTGTCAGTTTTGATATTTGCCATCTTGAAATTTGTCATTTTTGACATTTTTCATGGTGACACTTTTTATTGTTGACATTTAGCATTGTGACATTTGTCATTTGACATGTTTGACATTTGCCATCTTAAAATTTGTGTCATTTTTGACATTTAGCATGGTGACATTTGTCATTTGACATCTTTGACATTTGCCATCTTGAAATTTGTTATTTTTGACATTTTTCATGGTGACACTTTTCATTTTTGACATTAAGCATTGTGACATTTGTCAGTTTTGACATTTGCCATCTTGAAATTTGTCATTTTTGACATTTTTTATTGTGACACTTTTCATTTTTTACATTTAGCATTGTGACATTTGTCATTTGACATCTTTGACATTTGCCATCTTGAAATTTGTCATTTTTGACATTTTTTATGGTGACACTTTTCGTTTTTGACATTTAGCATTGTATCATTTGTCAGTTTTGACATTTGCCATCTTGAAATTTGTCATTTTTGACATTTTTCATGGTGACACTTTTCATTTTTGACATTTAGCATTGTGACATTTGTCATTTGACATCTTTGACATTTGCCATCTTGAAATTTGTCATTATTGACATTTTTCATGGGGACACTTTTCATTTTTGACATTTAGCATTGTGACATTTGTCATTTGACATCTTTGACATTTGCCATCTTGAAATTTGTCATTTTTGACATTTTTCATGGTGACACTTTTCATTTTTGACATTTAGCATTGTGACATTTGTCATTTGACATCTTTGACATTTGCCATCTTGATATTTGTCATTTTTGATATTTTTCATGGTGACACTTTTCATTTTTGACATTTAGCATTGTGACATTTGTCATCTTGAAATTTGTCATTTTTGACATTTTTCATGGTGACACTTTTCATTTTTGTCATTTAGCATTGTGACATTTGTCATTTGACATCTTTGACATTTGCCATCTTGAAATTTGTCATTTTTGACATTTTTCATGGTGACACTTTTCATTTTTGACATTTAGCATTGTGACATTTGTCATTTGACATCTTTGACATTTGCCATCTTGAAATTTGTTATTTTTGACATTTTTCATGGTGACACTTTTCATTTTTGACATTTAGCATTGTGACATTTGTCAGTTTTGACATTTGCCATATTGAAATTTGTCATTTTTGACATTTTTCATGGTGACACTTTTCATTTTTGACATTTAGCATTGTGACATTTGTCATTTGACATCTTTGACATTTTCCATCTTGAAATTTGTTATTTTTGACATTTTTCATGGTCACACTTTTCATTTTTGACATTTAGCATTGTGACATTTGTCATTTGACATATTTGACATTTGCCATCTTGAAATTTGTCATTTTTGACATTTTTCATGGTGACACTTTTCATTTTTGACATTTAGCATTGTGACATTTGTCATTTGACATCTTTGACATTTGCCATCTTGAAATTTGTTATTTTTGACATTTTTCATGGTGACACTTTTCATTTTTGACATTAAGCATTGTGACATTTGTCATTTGACATTTGCCATCTTGAAATTTGTTATTTTTAACATTTTTCATGGTGATACTTTTCATTTTTGACATTTAGCATTGTGACATTTGTCAGTTTTGACATTTGCCATCTTGAAATTTGTCATTTTTGACATTTTTCATGGTGACACTTTTCATTTTTGACATTTAGCATTGTGACATTTGTCATTTGACATCTTTGATATTTGCCATCTTGAAATTTGTCATTTTTGACATTTTTCATGGTAACACTTTTCATTTTTAACATTTAGCATCGTGACATTTGTCATTTGACATCTTTGACATTTGCCATCTTGAAATTTGCCATTTTTGACATTTAGCATTGTGACATTTGTCATTTGACATCTTTGACATTTGCCATCTTAAAATTTGTCATTTTTGACATTTAGCATTGTGACACTTTTCATTTTTGACATTTAGCATTGTGACATTTGTCATTTGACATCTTAGACATTTGCCATCTTGAAATTTGTCATTTTTGACACTTTTCATTTTTGACATTTAGCATTGTGACATTTGTCATTTGACATCTTTGACATTTGCCATCTGGAAATTTGTCATTTTTGACATTTTTCATGGTGACACTTTTCATTTTTGACATTTAGCATTGTGACATTTATCATTTGACATCTTTGACATTTGCCATCTTGAAATTTGTCATTTTTGACATTTTTCATGGTGACACTTTTCATTTTTGACACTTAGCATTGTGACATTTGTCATTTGACATCTTGGACATTTGCCATCTTGAAATTTGTCATTTTTGACATTTAGCATTGTGACATTTGTCATTTGACATCTTTGACATTTGCCATCTTGAAATTTGTTATTTTTGAAATTTTTCATGGTAACACTTTTCATTTTTGACATTTAGCATTGTGACATTTGTGAATTGTCAGTTTTGACATTTGCCATCTTGAAATTTGTCATTTTTGACATTTTTCATGGTGACACTTTTCATTTTTGACATTTAGCATTGTGACATTTGTCATTTGATATCTTTGACATTTGCCATCTTGAAATTTGTCATTTTTGACACTTTTTATTTTTGACATTTAGCATTGTGACATTTGTCATTTGACATCTTTGACATTTGCCATCTTGAAATTTGTCATTTTTGACATTTTCCATGGTGACACTTTTCATTTTTTACATTTAGCATTGTGACATTTGTCAGTTGACATCTTTGACATTTGCCATCTTGAAATTTGTCATTTTTGACATTTTTCATGGTGACACTTTTCATTTTTGACATTTAGCATGGTGACCTTTGTCATTTGACATCTTGGACATTTGCCATCTTGAAATTTGTCATTTTTGACATTTTTCATGGTGACACTTTTCATTTTTGACATTTAGCATTGTGACATTTGTCAGTTTTGACATTTGCCATCTTGAAATTTGTCATTTTTGACATTTTTCATGGTGACACTTTTCATTTTTGACATTTAGCATTGTGACATTTGTCATTTGCCATCTTGAAATTTGTCATTTTTGACATTTAGCATTGTGACATTTGTCAGTTTTGACATTTGCCATCTTGAAATTTGTCATTTTTGACATTTTTCATGGTGACACTTTTCATTTTTGACATTTAGCATTGTGACATTTGTCATTTGACATCTTTGACATTTGCCATCTTGAAATTTGTTATTTTTGACATTTTTCATAGCGACACTTTTCATTTTTGACATTTAGCATTGTGACATTTGTCATTTGACATCTTTGACACTTGACATCTTTGACATTTGCCATCTTAAAATTTGTTATTTTTGACATTTTTCATGGTGACACTTTTCATTTTTGACATTTAGCATTGTGACATTTGTCATTTGACATCTTTGACATTTGCCATCTTGAAATTTGTCATTTTTGACATTTTTTATAGTAACACTTTTCATTTTTGACATTTAGCATTGTGACATTTGTCATTTGACATCTTTGTCATTTGCCATCTTGAAATTTGTCATTTTTAACATTTAGCATTGTGACATTTGTCATTTGACATCTTTGACATTTGCCATCATGAAATTTGTCATTTTTGACATTTGTCATTTGACATCTTTGACATTTGCCATTTGACATCTTTGACATTTGCCATCTTAAAATTTGTTATTTTTGACATTTTTCATGGTGACGCTTTTCATTTTTGACATTTAGCATTGTGACATTTGTCAGTTTTGACATTTGCCATCTTGAAATTTGTCATTTTTGACATTTTTCATGGTGACACTTTTCATTTTTGACATTTAGCATTGTGACATTTGTCATTTGACATCTTTGACATTTGCCATCTTGAAATTTGTCATTTTTGACATTTATCATGGTGACACTTTTCATTTTTGACATTTACATTGTCACATTTGTCAGTTTTGACATTTGCCATCTTGAAATTTGTCATTTTGGCATTTTTCATGGTGACACTTTTCATTTTTAACATTTAGCATTGTGACATTTTTGACATTTTTCATGGTGACACTTTTCATTTTTGACATTTAGCATTGTGACATTTGTCATTTGACATCTTTGACATTTGTCATCTTGAAATTTGTCATTTTTGACATTTTTGATGGTGACACTTTTCATTTTTGACATTTAGCATTGTGACATTTGTCATTTGACATCTTTGACATTTGCCATCTTGAAATTTGTCATTTTTGACATTTAGCATTGTGACATTTGTCATTTGACATCTTGGACATTTGCCATCTTAAAATTTGTCATTTTTGACATTTTTCATGGTAACACTTATCATTTTTGACATTTAGCATTGTGACATTTGTCAGTTTTGACATTTGCCATCTTTAAATTTGTCATTTTTGACATTTTTCATGGTGACACTTTTTATTTTTGACATTTAGCATTGTGACATTTGTCATTTGCCATCTTGAAATTTGTCATTTTTGACATTTTTCATGGTGACACTTTTCATTTTTGACATTTAGCATTGTGACATTTGTCATTTGACATCTTTGACATTTGCCATCTTGAAATTTGTCATTTTTGACATTTTTCATGGTGACACTTTTCATTTTTGACATTTAGCATTGTGACATGTGTCATTTGACATCTTTGACATTTGCTATCTTGAAATTTGTCATTTTTGACATTTTATATGGTGACACTTTTCATTTTTGACATTTAGCATTGTAACATTGGTCATTTGACATCTTTGACATTTGCCATCTTGAAATTTGTCATTTTTGACATTTTTCATGGTGACACTTTTCATTTTTGACATTTAGCATTGTGACATTTTTCATTTGATATCTTTGACATTTGCCATCTTGAAATTTGTCATTTTTAAAATTTATCATGGTGACACTTTTCATTTTTGACATTTAGCATTGTGACATTTGTCAGTTTTGACATTTGCCATCTTGAAATTTGTCATTTTTGACATTTTTCATGGTGACACTTTTCATTTTTGACATTTAGCATTGTGACATTTGTCATTTGACATCTTGGACATTTGCCATCTTGAAATTTGTCATTTTTGACATTTTTCATGGTAACACTTTTCATTTTTGACATTTAGCATTGTGACATTTGTCATTTGACATCTTTGATATTTGCCGTCTTGAAATTTGTTATTTTTGACATTTTTCATGGTGACACTTTTCATTTTTGACATTTAGCATTGTGACATTTGTCATTTGACATCTTTGACATTTGCCATCTTGAAATTTGTCATTTTTGACATTTTTCATGGTGACACTTTTCATTTTTGACATTTAGCATTGTGACATTTTTCATTTGACATCTTTGACATTTGCCATCTTGAAATTTGTCATTTTTGACATTTTTCATGGTGACACTTTTCATTTTTGACATTTAGCATTGTGACATTTGTCATTTGACATCTTTGACATTTGTCATCTTGAAATTTGTTATTTTTGACATTTTTCATGGTGACACTTTTCATTTTTGACATTTAGCATTGTGACATTTGTCATTTGACATCTTTGACATTTGCCATCTTGAAATTTGTCATTTTTGACATTTTTCATGGTGACACTTTTCATTTTTGACATTTAGCATTGTGACATTTGTCATTTGACATCTTTGACATTTGCCATCTTGAAATTTGTCATTTTTGACATTTTTCATGGTAACACTTTTCATTTTTGACATTTAGCATTGTGACATTTGTCATTTGACATCTTTGATATTTGCCGTCTTGAAATTTGTTATTTTTGACATTTTTCATGGTGACACTTTTCATTTTTGACATTTAGCATTGTGACATTTGTCATTTGACATCTTTGACATTTGCCATCTTGAAATTTGTCATTTTTGACATTTTTCATGGTGACACTTTTCATTTTTGACATTTAGCATTGTGACATTTTTCATTTGACATCTTTGACATTTGCCATCTTGAAATTTGTCATTTTTGACATTTTTCATGGTGACACTTTTCATTTTTGACATTTAGCATTGTGACATTTGTCATTTGACATCTTTGACATTTGTCATCTTAAAATTTGTTATTTTTGACATTTTTCATGGTGACACTTTTCATTTTTGACATTTAGCATTGTGACATTTGTCATTTGACATCTTGGACATTTGCCATCCTGAAATTTGTCATTTTTGACATTTTTCATGGTAACACTTTTCATTTTTGACATTTAGCATTGTGACATTTGTCATTTGACATCTTTGATATTTGCCGTCTTGAAATTTGTTATTTTTGACATTTTTCATGGTGACACTTTTTATTTTTGACATTTAGCATTGTGACATTTGTCATTTGACATCTTTGACATTTGCCATCTTGAAATTTGTCATTTTTGACATTTTTCATGGTGACACTTTTCATTTTTGACATTTAGCATTGTGACATTTTTCATTTGACATCTTTGACATTTGCCATCTTGAAATTTGTCATTTTTGACATTTTTCATGGTGACACTTTTCATTTTTGACATTTAGCATTGTGACATTTGTCATTTGACATCTTTGACATTTGTCATCTTGAAATTTGTTATTTTTGACATTTTTCATGGTGACACTTTTCATTTTTGACATTTAGCATTGTGACATTTGTCATTTGACATCTTTGACATTTGCCATCTTGAAATTTGTCATTTTTGACATTTTTCATGGTGACACTTTTCATTTTTGACATTTAGCATTGTGACATTTGTCATTTGACATCTTTGACATTTGCCATCTTGAAATTTGTCATTTTTGACATTTTTCATGGTAACACTTTTCATTTTTGACATTTAGCATTGTGACATTTGTCATTTGACATCTTTGATATTTGCCGTCTTGAAATTTGTTATTTTTGACATTTTTCATGGTGACACTTTTCATTTTTGACATTTAGCATTGTGACATTTTTCATTTGACATCTTTGACATTTGCCATCTTGAAATTTGTCATTTTTGACATTTTTCATGGTGACACTTTTCATTTTTGACATTTAGCATTGGGACATTTTTCATTTGACATCTTTGACATTTGCCATCTTGAAATTTGTCATTTTTGACATTTTTTATAGTAACACTTATTATTTTTGACATTTAGCATTGTGACATTTGTCAGTTTTGACATTTGCCATCTTGAAATTTGTCATTTTTGACATTTTTCATGGTGACACTTTTCATTTTTGACATTTAGCATTGTGACATTTGTCATTTGACATCTTTGACATTTGCCATTTTGAAATTTGTCATTTTTGACATTTTTCATGGTGACACTTTTCATTTTTGACATTTAGCATTGTGACATTTGTCATTTGACATCTTTGACATTTGCCATCTTGAAATTTGTCATTGACATTTAGCATTGTGACATTTGTCATTTGACATCTTTGACATTTGCCATCTTAAAATTTGTTATTTTTGACATTTTTTATGGTGAAACTTTTCATTTTTGACATTTAGCATTGTGACATTTGTCAGTTTTGACATTTGCCATCTTGAAATTTGTCATTTTTGACATTTTTCATGGTGACACTTTTTATTTTTGACATTTAGCAATGTGACATTTGTTTTTGACATCTTTGACATTTGCCATCTTAAAATTTGTCATTTTTGACACTTTTCATTTTTGACATTTAGCATTGTGACATTTGTCATTTGACATCTTTGACATTTGCCATCTTGAAATTTGTCATTTTTGACATTTTTTATGGTGACACTTTTCATTTTTGACATTTAGCATTGTGACATTTGTCATTTGACATCTTGGACATTTGCCATCTTGAAATTTGTCATTTTTGACATTTTTCATGGTGACACTTTTCATTTTTGACATTTAGCATTGTGACATTTGTCATATTCGACATCTTTGATATTTGCCATCTTGAAATTTGTCATTTTTGACATTTTTCATGGTGACACTTTACATTTTTGACATTTATCATTGTGACATTTGTCGTTTGACATCTTTGACATTTGCCATCTTGAAATTTGTCATTTTTGACATTTAGCATTGTGACATTTGTTATTTGACATCTTTGACATTTGCCATCTTGAAATTTGTCATTTTTGACATTTTTCATGGTGACACTTTTCATTTTTGACATTTAGCATTGTGACATTTGTCAGTTTTGACATTTGCCATCTTGAAATTTGTCATTTTTGACATTTTTCATGGTAACACTTTTCATTTTTGACATTTAGCATTGTGACATTTGTCATTTGACATCTTTGATATTTGCCGTCTTGAAATTTGTTATTTTTGACATTTTTCATGGTGACACTTTTCATTTTTGACATTTAGCATTGTGACATTTGTCATTTGACATCTTTGACATTTGCCATCTTGAAATTTGTCATTTTTGACATTTTTCATGGTGACACTTTTCATTTTTGACATTTAGCATTGTGACATTTTTCATTTGACATCTTTGACATTTGCCATCTTGAAATTTGTCATTTTTGACATTTTTCATGGTGACACTTTTCATTTTTGACATTTAGCATTGTGACATTTGTCATTTGACATCTTTGACATTTGTCATCTTGAAATTTGTTATTTTTGACATTTTTCATGGTGACACTTTTCATTTTTGACATTTAGCATTGTGACATTTGTCATTTGACATCTTTGACATTTGCCATCTTGAAATTTGTCATTTTTGACATTTTTCATGGTGACACTTTTCATTTTTGACATTTAGCATTGTGACATTTGTCATTTGACATCTTTGACATTTGCCATCTTGAAATTTGTCATTTTTGACATTTTTCATGGTAACACTTTTCATTTTTGACATTTAGCATTGTGACATTTGTCATTTGACATCTTTGATATTTGCCGCCTTGAAATTTGTTATTTTTGACATTTTTCATGGTGACACTTTTCATTTTTGACATTTAGCATTGTGACATTTGTCATTTGACATCTTTGACATTTGCCATCTTGAAATTTGTCATTTTTGACATTTTTCATGGTGACACTTTTCATTTTTGACATTTAGCATTGTGACATTTTTCATTTGACATCTTTGACATTTGCCATCTTGAAATTTGTCATTTTTGACATTTTTCATGGTGACACTTTTCATTTTTGACATTTAGCATTGTGACATTTGTCATTTGACATCTTTGACATTTGTCATCTTAAAATTTGTTATTTTTGACATTTTTCATGGTGACACTTTCCATTTTTGACATTTAGCATTGTGACATTTGTTATTTGACATCTTGGACATTTGCCATCCTGAAATTTGTCATTTTTGACATTTTTCATGGTAACACTTTTCATTTTTGACATTTAGCATTGTGACATTTGTCATTTGACATCTTTGATATTTGCCGTCTTGAAATTTGTTATTTTTGACATTTTTCATGGTGACACTTTTTATTTTTGACATTTAGCATTGTGACATTTGTCATTTGACATCTTTGACATTTGCCATCTTGAAATTTGTCATTTTTGACATTTTTCATGGTGACACTTTTCATTTTTGACATTTAGCATTGTGACATTTTTCATTTGACATCTTTGACATTTGCCATCTTGAAATTTGTCATTTTTGACATTTTTCATGGTGACACTTTTCATTTTTGACATTTAGCATTGTGACATTTGTCATTTGACATCTTTGACATTTGTCATCGTGAAATTTGTTATTTTTGACATTTTTCATGGTGACACTTTTCATTTTTGACATTTAGCATTGTGACATTTGTCATTTGACATCTTTGACATTTGCCATCTTGAAATTTGTCATTTTTGACATTTTTCATGGTGACACTTTTCATTTTTGACATTTAGCATTGTGACATTTGTCATTTGACATCTTTGACATTTGCCATCTTGAAATTTGTCATTTTTGACATTTTTCATGGTAACACTTTTCATTTTTGACATTTAGCATTGTGACATTTGTCATTTGACATCTTTGATATTTGCCGTCTTGAAATTTGTTATTTTTGACATTTTTCATGGTGACACTTTTCATTTTTGACATTTAGCATTGTGACATTTGTCATTTGACATCTTTGACATTTGCCATCTTGAAATTTGTCATTTTTGACATTTTTCATGGTGACACTTTTCATTTTTGACATTTAGCATTGTGACATTTTTCATTTGACATCTTTGACATTTGCCATCTTGAAATTTGTCATTTTTGACATTTTTCATGGTGACACTTTTCATTTTTGACATTTAGCATTGGGACATTTTTCATTTGACATCTTTGACATTTGCCATCTTGAAATTTGTCATTTTTGACATTTTTTATAGTAACACTTATTATTTTTGACATTTAGCATTGTGACATTTGTCAGTTTTGACATTTGCCATCTTGAAATTTGTCATTTTTGACATTTTTCATGGTGACACTTTTCATTTTTGACATTTAGCATTGTGACATTTGTCATTTGACATCTTTGACATTTGCCATTTTGAAATTTGTCATTTTTGACATTTTTCATGGTGACACTTTTCATTTTTGACATTTAGCATTGTGACATTTGTCATTTGACATCTTTGACATTTGTCATCTTAAAATTTGTTATTTTTGACATTTTTCATGGTGACACTTTTCATTTTTGACATTTAGCATTGTGACATTTGTTATTTGACATCTTGGACATTTGCCATCCTGAAATTTGTCATTTTTGACATTTTTCATGGTAACACTTTTCATTTTTGACATTTAGCATTGTGACATTTGTCATTTGACATCTTTGATATTTGCCGTCTTGAAATTTGTTATTTTTGACATTTTTCATGGTGACACTTTTTATTTTTGACATTTAGCATTGTGACATTTGTCATTTGACATCTTTGACATTTGCCATCTTGAAATTTGTCATTTTTGACATTTTTCATGGTGACACTTTTCATTTTTGACATTTAGCATTGTGACATTTTTCATTTGACATCTTTGACATTTGCCATCTTGAAATTTGTCATTTTTGACATTTTTCATGGTGACACTTTTCATTTTTGACATTTAGCATTGTGACATTTGTCATTTGACATCTTTGACATTTGTCATCGTGAAATTTGTTATTTTTGACATTTTTCATGGTGACACTTTTCATTTTTGACATTTAGCATTGTGACATTTGTCATTTGACATCTTTGACATTTGCCATCTTGAAATTTGTCATTTTTGACATTTTTCATGGTGACACTTTTCATTTTTGACATTTAGCATTGTGACATTTGTTATTTGACATCTTTGACATTTGCCATCTTGAAATTTGTCATTTTTGACATT
Organism: Altica lythri; assembly: GCA_964028335.1. Taxonomy (NCBI): domain Eukaryota; kingdom Metazoa; phylum Arthropoda; class Insecta; order Coleoptera; family Chrysomelidae; genus Altica; species Altica lythri. The sequence continues at coordinate 39,720,225 of OZ034800.1, read as the reverse complement.
TTTCATGGTAACACTTTTCATTTTTGACATTTAGCATTGTGACATTTGTCATTTGACATCTTTGATATTTGCCGTCTTGAAATTTGTTATTTTTGACATTTTTCATGGTGACACTTTTCATTTTTGACATTTAGCATTGTGACATTTGTCATTTGACATCTTTGACATTTGCCATCTTGAAATTTGTCATTTTTGACATTTTTCATGGTGACACTTTTCATTTTTGACATTTAGCATTGTGACATTTTTCATTTGACATCTTTGACATTTGCCATCTTGAAATTTGTCATTTTTGACATTTTTCATGGTGACACTTTTCATTTTTGACATTTAGCATTGGGACATTTTTCATTTGACATCTTTGACATTTGCCATCTTGAAATTTGTCATTTTTGACATTTTTTATAGTAACACTTATTATTTTTGACATTTAGCATTGTGACATTTGTCAGTTTTGACATTTGCCATCTTGAAATTTGTCATTTTTGACATTTTTCATGGTGACACTTTTCATTTTTGACATTTAGCATTGTGACATTTGTCATTTGACATCTTTGACATTTGCCATCTTGAAATTTGTCATTGACATTTAGCATTGTGACATTTGTCATTTGACATCTTTGACATTTGCCATCTTAAAATTTGTTATTTTTGACATTTTTTATGGTGAAACTTTTCATTTTTGACATTTAGCATTGTGACATTTGTCAGTTTTGACATTTGCCATCTTGAAATTTGTCATTTTTGACATTTTTCATGGTGACACTTTTCATTTTTGACATTTAGCAATGTGACATTTGTTTTTGACATCTTTGACATTTGCCATCTTAAAATTTGTCATTTTTGACACTTTTCATTTTTGACATTTAGCATTGTGACATTTGTCATTTGACATCTTTGACATTTGCCATCTTGAAATTTGTCATTTTTGACATTTTTTATGGTGACACTTTTCATTTTTGACATTTAGCATTGTGACATTTGTCATTTGACATCTTGGACATTTGCCATCTTGAAATTTGTCATTTTTGACATTTTTCATGGTGACACTTTTTATTTTTGACATTTAGCATTGTGACATTTGTCATATTCGACATCTTTGATATTTGCCATCTTGAAATTTGTCATTTTTGACATTTTTCATGGTGACACTTTACATTTTTGACATTTATCATTGTGACATTTGTCGTTTGACATCTTTGACATTTGCCATCTTGAAATTTGTCATTTTTGACATTTAGCATTGTGACATTTGTTATTTGACATCTTTGACATTTGCCATCTTGAAATTTGTCATTTTTGACATTTTTCATGGTGACACTTTTCATTTTTGACATTTAGCATTGTGACATTTGTCAGTTTTGACATTTGCCATCTTGAAATTTGTCATTTTTGACATTTTTCATGGTAACACTTTTCATTTTTGACATTTAGCATTGTGACATTTGTCATTTGACATCTTTGACATTTGCCATCTTGAAATTTGTCATTTTTGACATTTAGCATTGTGACATTTGTCATTTGACATCTTTGACATTTGCCATCTTGAAATTTGTTATTTTTGACATTTTTCATGGTGACAATTTTCATTTTTGACATTTAGCATTGTGACATTTGTCATATTCGACATCTTTGACATTTGCCATCTTGAAATTTTTCATTTTTGACATTTTTTATGGTGACACTTTTCATTTTTGACATTTAGCATTGTGACATTTGTCATTTGACATCTTTGACATTTGCCATTTTGAAATTTGTCATTTTTGACATATTTTATGGTGACACTTTTCATTTTTGACATTTAGCATTGTGACATTTGTCAGTTTTGACATTTGCCATCTTGAAATTTGTCATTTTTGACATTTTTCATGGTGACACTTTTCATTTTTGACATTTAGCATTGTGACATTTGTCATTTGACATCTTTGACATTTGCCATCTTGAAATTTGTTATTTTTGACATTTTTCATGGTGACACTTTTCATTTTTGACATTAAGCATTGTGACATTTGTCAGTTTTGACATTTGCCATCTTGAAATTTGTCATTTTTGATATTTTTCATGGTGACACTTTTCATTTTTGACATTTAGCATTGTGATATTTGTCATTTGACATCTTTGATATTTGCCATCTTGAAATTTGTCATTTTTGACATTTTTCATGGTGACACTTTTCATTTTTGACATTTAGCATTGTGACATTTGTCATTTGACATCTTTAACATTTGCCATCTTGAAATTTGTCATTTTTGACATTTAGCATTGTGACATTTGTCATTTGACATCTTTGACATTTGCAATCTTGAAATTTGTCATTTTTGACATTTTTCATGGTGACACTTTTCATTTTTGACATTTAGCATTGTGACATTTGTCATTTGACATCTTTGACATTTGCTATCTTGAAATTTGTCATTTTTGACATTTTTCATGGTGACACTTTTCATTTTTGACATTTAGCATTGTGACATTTGACATCTTTGACATTTGCCATCTTGAAATTTGTTATTTTTGACATTTTTCATGGTGACACTTTTCATTTTTGACATTTAGCATTGTGACATTTGTCATTTGACATCTTTGACATTTTCCATCTTGAAATTTGTTATTTTTGACATTTTTCATGGTCACACTTTTCATTTTTGACATTTAGCATTGTGACATTTGTCATTTGACATCTTTGACATTTGCCATCTTGAAATTTGTCATTTTTGACATTTTTCATGGTGACACTTTTCATTTTTGACATTTAGCATTGTGACATTTGTCATTTGACATCTTTGACATTTGCCATCTTGAAATTTGTTATTTTTGACATTTTTCATGGTGACACTTTTCATTTTTGACATTTAGCATTGTGACATTTGTCATTTGACATTTGCCATCTTGAAATTTGTTATTTTTGAAATTTTTCATGGTGATACTTTTCATTTTTGACATTTAGCATTGTGACATTTGTCAGTTTTGACATTTGCCATCTTGAAATTTGTCATTTTTGACATTTTTCATGGTGACACTTTTCATTTTTGACATTTAGCATTGTGACATTTGTCATTTGACATCTTTGACATTTGCCATCTTGAAATTTGTCATTTTTGACATTTAGCATGGTAACATTTGTCATTTGACATCTTTGACATTTGCCATCTTAAAATTTGTTATTTTTGACATTTTTCATGGTGACACTTTTCATTTTTGACATTTAGCATTGTGACATTTGTCAGTTTTGACATTTGCCATCTTGAAATTTGTCATTTTTGACATTTTTCATGGTGACACTTTTCATTTTTGACATTTAGCATTGTGACATTTGTCATTTGACATCTTTGACATTTGCCATCTTGAAATTTGTCATTTTTGACATTTAGCATGGTGACATTTGTCATTTGACATCTTTGATATTTGCCATCTTGAAATTTGTCATTTTTGACATTTTTCATGGTGACACTTTTCATTTTTGACATTTAGCATTGTGACATTTGTCATTTGACATCTTTAACATTTGCCATCTTGAAATTTGTCATTTTTGACATTTAGCATTGTGACATTTGTCATTTGACATCTTTGACATTTGCAATCTTGAAATTTGTCATTTTTGACATTTTTCATGGTGACACTTTTCATTTTTGACATTTAGCATTGTGACATTTGTCATTTGACATCTTTGACATTTGCTATCTTGAAATTTGTCATTTTTGACATTTTTCATGGTGACACTTTTCATTTTTGACATTTAGCATTGTGACATTTGACATCTTTGACATTTGCCATCTTGAAATTTGTTATTTTTGACATTTTTCATGGTGACACTTTTCATTTTTGACATTTAGCATTGTGACATTTGTCATTTGACATCTTTGACATTTTCCATCTTGAAATTTGTTATTTTTGACATTTTTCATGGTCACACTTTTCATTTTTGACATTTAGCATTGTGACATTTGTCATTTGACATCTTTGACATTTGCCATCTTGAAATTTGTCATTTTTGACATTTTTCATGGTGACACTTTTCATTTTTGACATTTAGCATTGTGACATTTGTCATTTGACATCTTTGACATTTGCCATCTTGAAATTTGTTATTTTTGACATTTTTCATGGTGACACTTTTCATTTTTGACATTTAGCATTGTGACATTTGTCAGTTTTGACATTTGCCATCTTGAAATTTGTCATTTTTGACATTTTTCATGGTGACACTTTTCATTTTTGACATTTAGCATTGTGACATTTGTCATTTGACATCTTTGACATTTGCCATCTTGAAATTTGTCATTTTTGACATTTAGCATGGTGACATTTGTCATTTGACATCTTTGACATTTGCCATCTTAAAATTTGTTATTTTTGACATTTTTCATGGTGACACTTTTCATTTTTGACATTTAGCATTGTGACATTTGTCAGTTTTGACATTTGCCATCTTGAAATTTGTCATTTTTGACATTTTTTATGGTGACACTTTTCATTTTTGACATTTAGCATTGTGACATTTGTTATTTGACATCTTAGACATTTGCTATCTTGAAATTTGTCATATTTGACACTTTTTATTTTTGACATTTAGCATTGTGACATTTGTCATTTGACATCTTTGACATTTGCCATTTTGAAATTTGTCATTTTTGACATTTTTCATGGTGACACTTTTCATTTTTGACATTTAGCATTGTGACATTTGTCAGTTTTGACATTTGCCATCTTGAAATTTGTCATTTTTGACATTTTTCATGGTGACACTTTTCATTTTTGACATTTAGCATTGTGACATTTGTCATTTGACATCTTTGACATTTGCCATCTTGAAATTTGTCATTTTTGACATTTTTCATGGTGACACTTTACATTTTTGACATTTAGCATTGTGACATTTGTCATTTGACATCTTTGACATTTGCCATCTTGAAATTTGTCATTTTTGACATTTAGCGTTGTGACATTTGTCATTTGACATCTTAGACATTTGCCATCTTGAAATTTGTCATTTTTGACACTTTTCATTTTTGACATTTAGCATTGTGACATTTGTCATTTGACATCTTTGACATTTGCCATCTTGAAATTTGTCATTTTTGACATTTTTCATGGTGACACTTTTCATTTTTGACATTTAGCATTGTGACATTTGTCATTTGACATCTTTGACATTTGCCATCTTGAAATTTGTCATTTTTGACATTTTTCATGGTGACACTTTTCATTTTTGACATTTAGCATTGTGACATTTGTCATTTGACATCTTAGACATTTGCCATCTTGAAATTTGTCATTTTTGACACTTTTCATTTTTGACATTTAGCATTGTGACATTTGTCATTTGACATCTTTGACATTTGCCATCTTGAAAATTGTCATTTTTGACATTTTCATGGTGACACTTTTCATTTTTGACATTTAGCCTTGTGACATTTGACATCTTTGACATTTGCCATCTTGAAATTTGTCATTTTTGACATTTTTCATGGTGACACTTTTCATTTTTGACATTTAGCATTGTGACATTTGTTAGTTTTGACATTTGCCATCTTGAAATTTGTCAATTTTGACATTTAGCATTGTGACACTTTTCATTTTTGACATTTAGCATTGTGGCATTTGTCCTTTGACATCTTAGACATTTGCCATCTTGAAATTTGTCATTTTTGACACTTTTCATTTTTGACATTTAGCATTGTGACATTTGTCATTTGACATCTTTGATATTTGCCATCTTGAAATTTGTCATTTTTGACATTTTTCATGGTGACACTTTTCATTTTTGACATTTAGCATTGTGACATTTGACATCTTTGACATTTGCCATCTTGAAATTTGTTATTTTTGACATTTTTCATGGTGACACTTTTCATTTTTGACATTTAGCATTGTGACATTTGTCAGTTTTGACATTTGCCATCTTGAAATTTGTCATTTTTGACATTTTTCATGGTGACACTTTTCATTTTTGACATTTAGCATTGTGACATTTGTCATTTGACATCTTTGACATTTTCCATCTTGAAATTTGTTATTTTTGACATTTTTCATGGTCACACTTTTCATTTTTGACATTTAGCATTGTGACATTTGTCAATTGACATCTTTGATATTTGCCATCTTGAAATTTGTCATTTTTGACATTTTTCATGGTGACACTTTTCATTTTTGACATTTAGCATTGTGACATTTGTCATTTGACATCTTTGACATTTGCCATCTTGAAATTTGTTATTTTTGACATTTTTCATGGTGACACTTTTCATTTTTGACATTTAGCATTGTGACATTTGTCATTTGACATTTGCCATCTTGAAATTTGTTATTTTTGACATTTTTCATGGTGATACTTTTCATTTTTGACATTTAGCATTGTGACATTTGTCAGTTTTGACATTTGCCATCTTGAAATTTGTCATTTTTGACATTTTTCATGGTGACACTTTTCATTTTTGACATTTAGCATTGTGACATTTGTCATTTGACATCTTTGACATTTGCCATCTTGAAATTTGTCATTTTTGACATTTAGCATGGTGACATTTGTCATTTGACATCTTTGACATTTGCCATCTTGAAATTTGTTATTTTTGACATTTTTCATGGTGACACTTTTTATTTTTGACATTTAGCATTGTGACATTTGTCAGTTTTGACATTTGCCATCTTGAAATTTGTCATTTTTGACATTTTTTATGGTGACACTTTTCATTTTTGACATTTAGCATTGTGACATTTGTCATTTGACATCTTAGACATTTGCTATCTTGAAATTTGTCATATTTGACACTTTTTATTTTTGACATTTAGCATTGTGACATTTGTCATTTGACATCTTTGACATTTGCCATTTTGAAATTTGTCATTTTTGACATTTTTCATGGTGACACTTTTCATTTTTGACATTTAGCATTGTGACATTTGTCAGTTTTGACATTTGCCATCTTGAAATTTGTCATTTTTGACATTTTTCATGGTGACACTTTTCATTTTTGACATTTAGCATTGTGACATTTGTCATTTGACATCTTTGACATTTGCCATCTTGAAATTTGTCATTTTTGACATTTTTCATGGTGACACTTTTCATTTTTGACATTTAGCATTGTGACATTTGTCATTTGACATCTTTGACATTTGCTATCTTGAAATTTGTCATTTTTGACATTTAGCGTTGTGACATTTGTCATTTGACATCTTAGACATTTGCCATCTTGAAATTTGTCATTTTTGACACTTTTCATTTTTGACATTTAGCATTGTGACATTTGTCATTTGACATCTTTGACATTTGCCATCTTGAAATTTGTCATTTTTGACATTTTTCATGGTGACACTTTTCATTTTTGACATTTAGCATTGTGACATTTGTCATTTGACATCTTTGACATTTGCCATCTTGAAATTTGTCATTTTTGACATTTTTCATGGTGACACTTTTCATTTTTGACATTTAGCATTGTGACATTTGTCATTTGACATCTTAGACATTTGCCATCTTGAAATTTGTCATTTTTGACACTTTTCATTTTTGACATTTAGCATTGTGACATTTGTTAGTTTTGACATTTGCCATCTTGAAATTTGTCAATTTTGACATTTAGCATTGTGACACTTTTCATTTTTGACATTTAGCATTGTGGCATTTGTCCTTTGACATCTTAGACATTTGCCATCTTGAAATTTGTCATTTTTGACATTTAGCATTGTGACATTTGTCATTTGACATCTTTGACATTTGCCATCTTGAAATTTGTCATTTTTGACATTTTTCATGGTGACACTTTTCATTTTTGACATTTAGCATTGTGACATTTGTCATTTGACATCTTTGACATTTGCCATCTTGAAATTTGTCATTTTTGACATTTTTCATGGTAACACTTTTCATTTGTGACATTTAGCATTGTGACATTTGTCATTTGACATCTTTGACATTTGCCATCTTGAAATTTGTCATTTTTGACATTTTTCATGGTGACACTTTTCATTTTTGACATTTAGCATTGTGACATTTGTCATTTGACATCTTTGACATTTGCCATCTTGAAATTTGTCATTTTTGACATTTAGCATTGTGACATTTGTCATTTGACATCTTTGACATTTGCCATCTTGAAATTTGATATTTTTGACATTTTTCATGGTGACACTTTTCATTTTTGACATTTAGCATTGTGACATTTGTCAGTTTTGACATTTGCCATCTTGAAATTTGTCATTTTTGACAGATTTTATGGTGACACTTTTCATTTTTGACATGTAGCATTGTGACATTTGTCATTTGACATATTTGACATTTGCCATCTTGAAATTTGTTATTTTTGACATTTTTCATGGTGACACTTTTCATTTTTGACATTTAGCATTGTAACATTTGTCAGTTTTGACATTTGCCATCTTGAAATTTGTCATTTTTGACATTTTTCATGGTGACACTTTTCATTTTTGACATTTAGCATTGTGACATTTGTCATTTGACATCTTTAACATTTGCCATCTTGAAATTTGTCATTTTTGACATTTTTCATGGTGACACTTTTCATTTTTGACATTTAGCATTGTGACATTTGTCATTTGACATCTTTGACATTTGCCATCTTGAAATTTGTCATTTTTGACATTTAGCATTGTGACATTTGTCAATTGACATCTTTGACATTTGCCATCTTAAAATTTGTCATTTTTGACATTTTTATGGTGACACTTTTCATTTTTGACATTTAGCATTGTGACATTTGTCATTTGACATCTTTGACATTTGCCATCTTGAAATTTGTCATTTTTGACATTTTTCATGGTGACACTTTTCATTTTTGACATTTAGCATTGTGACATTTGTCATTTGACATCTTTGACATTTGCCATCTTGAAATTTGTTATTTTTGACATTTTTCATGGTGACACTTTTCATTTTTGACATTTAGCATTGTGACATTTGTCAGTTTTGACATTTGCCATCTTAAAATTTGTCATTTTTGACATTTTTCATGGTGACACTTTTCATTTTTGACATTTAGCATTGTGACATTTGTCATTTGACATCTTTGACATTTGCCATCTTGAAATTTGTCATTTTTGACATTTTTCATGGTGACACTTTTCATTTTTGACATTTAGCATTGTGACATTTGTCATTTGACATCTTTGACATTTGCCATCTTGAAATTTGTCATTTTTGACATTTAGCATTGTGACATTTGTCATTTGACATCTTTGACATTTGCCATCTTGAAATTTGTCATTTTTGACATTTTTCATGGTGACACTTTTCATTTTTGACATTTAGCATTGTGACATTTGTCATTTGACATCTTTGACATTTGCCATCTTGAAATTTGTCATTTTTGACATTTTTCATGGTGACACTTTTCATTTTTGACATTTAGCATTGTGACATTTGTCATTTGACATCTTTGACATTTGCTATCTTGAAATTTGTTATTTTTGACATTTTTCATGGTGACACTTTTCATTTTTGACATTTATCATTGTGACATTTGTCATTTGACATCTTTGACATTTGCCATCTTAAAATTTGTTATTTTTGACATTTTTCATGGTGACACTTTTTATTTTTGACATTTAGCATTGTGACATTTGTCAGTTTTGATATTTGCCATCTTGAAATTTGTCATTTTTGACATTTTTCATGGTGACACTTTTTATTGTTGACATTTAGCATTGTGACATTTGTCATTTGACATGTTTGACATTTGCCATCTTAAAATTTGTGTCATTTTTGACATTTAGCATGGTGACATTTGTCATTTGACATCTTTGACATTTGCCATCTTGAAATTTGTTATTTTTGACATTTTTCATGGTGACACTTTTAATTTTTGACATTAAGCATTGTGACATTTGTCAGTTTTGACATTTGCCATCTTGAAATTTGTCATTTTTGACATTTTTTATTGTGACACTTTTCATTTTTTACATTTAGCATTGTGACATTTGTCATTTGACATCTTTGACATTTGCCATCTTGAAATTTGTCATTTTTGACATTTTTTATGGTGACACTTTTCGTTTTTGACATTTAGCATTGTATCATTTGTCAGTTTTGACATTTGCCATCTTGAAATTTGTCATTTTTGACATTTTTCATGGTGACACTTTTCATTTTTGACATTTAGCATTGTGACATTTGTCATTTGACATCTTTGACATTTGCCATCTTGAAATTTGTCATTATTGACATTTTTTATGGGGACACTTTTCATTTTTGACATTTAGCATTGTGACATTTGTCATTTGACATCTTTGACATTTGCCATCTTGAAATTTGTCATTTTTGACATTTTTCATGGTGACACTTTTCATTTTTGACATTTAGCATTGTGACATTTGTCATTTGACATCTTTGACATTTGCCATCTTGATATTTGTCATTTTTGATATTTTTCATGGTGACACTTTTCATTTTTGACATTTAGCATTGTGACATTTGTCATCTTGAAATTTGTCATTTTTGACATTTTTCATGGTGACACTTTTCATTTTTGACATTTAGCATTGTGACATTTGTCATTTGACATCTTTGACATTTGCCATCTTGATATTTGTCATTTTTGATATTTTTCATGGTGACACTTTTCATTTTTTACATTTAGCATTGTGACATTTGTCATTTGACATCTTTGACATTTGCCATCTTGAAATTTGTCATTTTTGACATTTTTTATGGTGACACTTTTCGTTTTTGACATTTAGCATTGTATCATTTGTCAGTTTTGACATTTGCCATCTTGAAATTTGTCATTTTTGACATTTTTCATGGTGACACTTTTCATTTTTGACATTTAGCATTGTGACATTTGTCATTTGACATCTTTGACATTTGCCATCTTGAAATTTGTCATTATTGACATTTTTCATGGGGACACTTTTCATTTTTGACATTTAGCATTGTGACATTTGTCATTTGACATCTTTGACATTTGCCATCTTGAAATTTGTCATTTTTGACATTTTTCATGGTGACACTTTTCATTTTTGACATTTAGCATTGTGACATTTGTCATTTGACATCTTTGACATTTGCCATCTTGAAATTTGTCATTTTTGACATTTTTCATGGTGACACTTTTCATTTTTGACATTTAGCATTGTGACATTTGTCATTTGACATCTTTGACATTTGCCATCTTGAAATTTGTTATTTTTGACATTTTTCATGGTGACACTTTTCATTTTTGACATTTAGCATTGTGACATTTGTCAGTTTTGACATTTGCCATCTTGAAATTTGTCATTTTTGACATTTTTCATGGTGACACTTTTCATTTTTGACATTTAGCATTGTGACATTTGTCATTTGACATCTTTGACATTTTCCATCTTGAAATTTGTTATTTTGACATTTTTCATGGTGACACTTTTCATTTTTGACATTTAGCATTGTGACATTTGACATCTTTAACATTTGCCATCTTGAAATTTGTCATTTTTGACATTTTTCATGGTGACACTTTTCATTTTTGACATTTAGCATTGTGACATTTGTCATTTGACATCTTTGACATTTGCCATCTTGAAATTTGTCATTTTTGACATTTAGCATTGTGACATTTGTCAATTGACATCTTTGACATTTGCCATCTTAAAATTTGTCATTTTTGACATTTTTATGGTGACACTTTTCATTTTTGACATTTAGCATTGTGACATTTGTCATTTGACATCTTTGACATTTGCCATCTTGAAATTTGTCACTTTTGACATTTTTCATGGTGACACTTTTCATTTTTGACATTTAGCATTGTGACATTTGTCATTTGACATCTTTGACATTTGCCATCTTGAAATTTGTTATTTTTGACATTTTTCATGGTGACACTTTTCATTTTTGACATTTAGCATTGTGACATTTGTCAGTTTTGACATTTGCCATCTTAAAATTTGTCATTTTTGACATTTTTCATGGTGACACTTTTCATTTTTGACATTTAGCATTGTGACATTTGTCATTTGACATTTTTGACATTTGCCATCTTGAAATTTGTCATTTTTGACATTTTTCATGGTGACACTTTTCATTTTTGACATTTAGCATTGTGACATTTGTCATTTGACATCTTTGACATTTGCCATCTTGAAATTTGTCATTTTTGACATTTAGCATTGTGACATTTGTCATTTGACATCTTTGACATTTGCCATCTTGAAATTTGTCATTTTTGACATTTTTCATGGTGACACTTTTCATTTTTGACATTTAGCATTGTGACATTTGTCATTTGACATCTTTGACATTTGCCATCTTGAAATTTGTCATTTTTGACATTTTTCATGGTGACACTTTTCATTTTTGACATTTAGCATTGTGACATTTGTCATTTGACATCTTTGACATTTGCCATCTTGAAATTTGTTATTTTTGACATTTTTCATGGTGACACTTTTCATTTTTGACATTTATCATTGTGACATTTGTCATTTGACATCTTTGACATTTGCCATCTTAAAATTTGTTATTTTTGACATTTTTCATGGTGACACTTTTTATTTTTGACATTTAGCATTGTGACATTTGTCAGTTTTGATATTTGCCATCTTGAAATTTGTCATTTTTGACATTTTTCATGGTGACACTTTTTATTGTTGACATTTAGCATTGTGACATTTGTCATTTGACATGTTTGACATTTGCCATCTTAAAATTTGTGTCATTTTTGACATTTAGCATGGTGACATTTGTCATTTGACATCTTTGACATTTGCCATCTTGAAATTTGTTATTTTTGACATTTTTCATGGTGACACTTTTCATTTTTGACATTAAGCATTGTGACATTTGTCAGTTTTGACATTTGCCATCTTGAAATTTGTCATTTTTGACATTTTTTATTGTGACACTTTTCATTTTTTACATTTAGCATTGTGACATTTGTCATTTGACATCTTTGACATTTGCCATCTTGAAATTTGTCATTTTTGACATTTTTTATGGTGACACTTTTCGTTTTTGACATTTAGCATTGTATCATTTGTCAGTTTTGACATTTGCCATCTTGAAATTTGTCATTTTTGACATTTTTCATGGTGACACTTTTCATTTTTGACATTTAGCATTGTGACATTTGTCATTTGACATCTTTGACATTTGCCATCTTGAAATTTGTCATTATTGACATTTTTCATGGGGACACTTTTCATTTTTGACATTTAGCATTGTGACATTTGTCATTTGACATCTTTGACATTTGCCATCTTGAAATTTGTCATTTTTGACATTTTTCATGGTGACACTTTTCATTTTTGACATTTAGCATTGTGACATTTGTCATTTGACATCTTTGACATTTGCCATCTTGATATTTGTCATTTTTGATATTTTTCATGGTGACACTTTTCATTTTTGACATTTAGCATTGTGACATTTGTCATCTTGAAATTTGTCATTTTTGACATTTTTCATGGTGACACTTTTCATTTTTGACATTTAGCATTGTGACATTTGTCATTTGACATCTTTGACATTTGCCATCTTGAAATTTGTCATTTTTGACATTTTTCATGGTGACACTTTTCATTTTTGACATTTAGCATTGTGACATTTGTCATTTGACATCTTTGACATTTGCCATCTTGAAATTTGTTATTTTTGACATTTTTCATGGTGACACTTTTCATTTTTGACATTTAGCATTGTGATATTTGTCAGTTTTGACATTTGCCATCTTGAAATTTGTCATTTTTGACATTTTTCATGGTGACACTTTTCATTTTTGACATTTAGCATTGTGACATTTGTCATTTGACATCTTTGACATTTTCCATCTTGAAATTTGTTATTTTTGACATTTTTCATGGTCACACTTTTCATTTTTGACATTTAGCATTGTGACATTTGTCATTTGGCATATTTGACATTTGCCATCTTGAAATTTGTCATTTTTGACATTTTTCATGGTGACACTTTTCATTTTTGACATTTAGCATTGTGACATTTGTCATTTGACATCTTTGACATTTGCCATCTTGAAATTTGTTATTTTTGACATTTTTCATGGTGACACTTTTCATTTTTGACATTTAGCATTGTGACATTTGTCATTTGACATTTGCCATCTTGAAATTTGTTATTTTTAACATTTTTCATGGTGATACTTTTCATTTTTGACATTTAGCATTGTGACATTTGTCAGTTTTGACATTTGCCATCTTGAAATTTGTCATTTTTGACATTTTTCATGGTGACACTTTTCATTTTTGACATTTAGCATTGTGACATTTGTCATTTGACATCTTTGATATTTGCCATCTTGAAATTTGTCATTTTTGACATTTTTCATGGTAACACTTTTCATTTTTAACATTTAGCATCGTGACATTTGTCATTTGACATCTTTGACATTTGCCATCTTGAAATTTGCCATTTTTGACATTTAGCATTGTGACATTTGTCATTTGACATCTTTGACATTTGCCATCTTAAAATTTGTCATTTTTGACATTTAGCATTGTGACACTTTTCATTTTTGACATTTAGCATTGTGACATTTGTCATTTGACATCTTAGACATTTGCCATCTTAAAATTTGTCATTTTTGACACTTTTCATTTTTGACATTTAGCATTGTGACATTTGTCATTTGACATCTTTGACATTTGCCATCTGGAAATTTGTCATTTTTGACATTTTTCATGGTGACACTTTTCATTTTTGACATTTAGCATTGTGACATTTATCATTTGACATCTTTGACATTTGCCATCTTGAAATATGTCATTTTTGACATTTTTCATGGTGACACTTTTCATTTTTGACATTTAGCATTGTGACATTTGTCATTTGACATCTTGGACATTTGCCATCTTGAAATTTGTCATTTTTGACATTTAGCATTGTGACATTTGTCATTTGACTTCTTTGACATTTGCCATCTTGAAATTTGTTATTTTTGAAATTTTTCATGGTAACACTTTTCATTTTTGACATTTAGCATTGTGACATTTGTGAATTGTCAGTTTTGACATTTGCCATCTTGAAATTTGTCATTTTTGACATTTTTCATGGTGACACTTTTCATTTTTGACATTTAGCATTGTGACATTTGTCATTTGATATCTTTGACATTTGCCATCTTGAAATTTGTCATTTTTGACACTTTTCATTTTTGACATTTAGCATTGTGACATTTGTCATTTGACATCTTTGACATTTGCCATCTTGAAATTTGTCATTTTTGACATTTTCCATGGTGACACTTTTCATTTTTTACATTTAGCATTGTGACATTTGTCAGTTGACATCTTTGACATTTGCCATCTTGAAATTTGTCATTTTTGACATTTTTCATGGTGACACTTTTCATTTTTGACATTTAGCATGGTGACCTTTGTCATTTGACATCTTGGACATTTGCCATCTTGAAATTTGTCATTTTTGACATTTTTCATGGTGACACTTTTCATTTTTGACATTTAGCATTGTGACATTTGTCAGTTTTGACATTTGCCATCTTGAAATTTGTCATTTTTGACATTTTTCATGGTGACACTTTTCATTTTTGACATTTAGCATTGTGACATTTGTCATTTGCCATCTTGAAATTTGTCATTTTTGACATTTAGCATTGTGACATTTGTCAGTTTTGACATTTGCCATCTTGAAATTTGTCATTTTTGACATTTTTCATGGTGACACTTTTCATTTTTGACATTTAGCATTGTGACATTTGTCATTTGACATCTTTGACATTTGCCATCTTGAAATTTGTTATTTTTGACATTTTTCATAGCGACACTTTTCATTTTTGACATTTAGCATTGTGACATTTGTCATTTGACATCTTTGACATTTGACATCTTTGACATTTGCCATCTTAAAATTTGTTATTTTTGACATTTTTCATGGTGACACTTTTCATTTTTGACATTTAGCATTGTGACATTTGTCATTTGACATCTTTGACATTTGCCATCTTGAAATTTGTCATTTTTGACATTTTTTATAGTAACACTTTTCATTTTTGACATTTAGCATTGTGACATTTGTCATTTGACATCTTTGTCATTTGCCATCTTGAAATTTGTCATTTTTGACATTTAGCATTGTGACATTTGTCATTTGACATCTTTGACATTTGCCATCATGAAATTTGTCATTTTTGACATTTGTCATTTGACATCTTTGACATTTGCCATTTGACATCTTTGACATTTGCCATCTTAAAATTTGTTATTTTTGACATTTTTCATGGTGACGCTTTTCATTTTTGACATTTAGCATTGTGACATTTGTCAGTTTTGACATTTGCCATCTTGAAATTTGTCATTTTTGACATTTTTCATGGTGACACTTTTCATTTTTGACATTTAGCATTGTGACATTTGTCATTTGACATCTTTGACATTTGCCATCTTGAAATTTGTCATTTTTGACATTTATCATGGTGACACTTTTCATTTTTGACATTTACATTGTCACATTTGTCAGTTTTGACATTTGCCATCTTGAAATTTGTCATTTTTGACATTTTTCATGGTGACACTTTTCATTTTTAACATTTAGCATTGTGACATTTTTGACATTTTTCATGGTGACACTTTTCATTTTTGACATTTAGCATTGTGACATTTGTCATTTGACATCTTTGACATTTGTCATCTTGAAATTTGTCATTTTTGACATTTTTGATGGTGACACTTTTCATTTTTGACATTTAGCATTGTGACATTTGTCATTTGACATCTTTGACATTTGCCATCTTGAAATTTGTCATTTTTGACATTTAGCATTGTGACATTTGTCATTTGACATCTTGGACATTTGCCATCTTAAAATTTGTCATTTTTGACATTTTTCATGGTAACACTTATCATTTTTGACATTTAGCATTGTGACATTTGTCAGTTTTGACATTTGCCATCTTTAAATTTGTCATTTTTGACATTTTTCATGGTGACACTTTTTATTTTTGACATTTAGCATTGTGACATTTGTCATTTGCCATCTTGAAATTTGTCATTTTTGACATTTTTCATGGTGACACTTTTCATTTTTGACATTTAGCATTGTGACATTTGTCATTTGACATCTTTGACATTTGCCATCTTGAAATTTGTCATTTTTGACATTTTTCATGGTGACACTTTTCATTTTTGACATTTAGCATTGTGACATTTGTCATTTGACATCTTTGACATTTGCTATCTTGAAATTTGTCATTTTTGACATTTTATATGGTGACACTTTTCATTTTTGACATTTAGCATTGTAACATTGGTCATTTGACATCTTTGACATTTGCCATCTTGAAATTTGTCATTTTTGACATTTTTCATGGTGACACTTTTCATTTTTGACATTTAGCATTGTGACATTTTTCATTTGATATCTTTGACATTTGCCATCTTGAAATTTGTCATTTTTAAAATTTATCATGGTGACACTTTTCATTTTTGACATTTAGCATTGTGACATTTGTCAGTTTTGACATTTGCCATCTTGAAATTTGTCATTTTTGACATTTTTCATGGTGACACTTTTCATTTTTGACATTTAGCATTGTGACATTTGTCATTTGACATCTTGGACATTTGCCATCTTGAAATTTGTCATTTTTGACATTTTTCATGGTAACACTTTTCATTTTTGACATTTAGCATTGTGACATTTGTCATTTGACATCTTTGATATTTGCCGTCTTGAAATTTGTTATTTTTGACATTTTTCATGGTGACACTTTTCATTTTTGACATTTAGCATTGTGACATTTGTCATTTGACATCTTTGACATTTGCCATCTTGAAATTTGTCATTTTTGACATTTTTCATGGTGACACTTTTCATTTTTGACATTTAGCATTGTGACATTTTTCATTTGACATCTTTGACATTTGCCATCTTGAAATTTGTCATTTTTGACATTTTTCATGGTGACACTTTTCATTTTTGACATTTAGCATTGTGACATTTGTCATTTGACATCTTTGACATTTGTCATCTTGAAATTTGTTATTTTTGACATTTTTCATGGTGACACTTTTCATTTTTGACATTTAGCATTGTGACATTTGTCATTTGACATCTTTGACATTTGCCATCTTGAAATTTGTCATTTTTGACATTTTTCATGGTGACACTTTTCATTTTTGACATTTAGCATTGTGACATTTGTCATTTGACATCTTTGACATTTGCCATCTTGAAATTTGTCATTTTTGACATTTTTCATGGTAACACTTTTCATTTTTGACATTTAGCATTGTGACATTTGTCATTTGACATCTTTGATATTTGCCGTCTTGAAATTTGTTATTTTTGACATTTTTCATGGTGACACTTTTCATTTTTGACATTTAGCATTGTGACATTTGTCATTTGACATCTTTGACATTTGCCATCTTGAAATTTGTCATTTTTGACATTTTTCATGGTGACACTTTTCATTTTTGACATTTAGCATTGTGACATTTTTCATTTGACATCTTTGACATTTGCCATCTTGAAATTTGTCATTTTTGACATTTTTCATGGTGACACTTTTCATTTTTGACATTTAGCATTGTGACATTTGTCATTTGACATCTTTGACATTTGTCATCTTAAAATTTGTTATTTTTGACATTTTTCATGGTGACACTTTTCATTTTTGACATTTAGCATTGTGACATTTGTCATTTGACATCTTGGACATTTGCCATCCTGAAATTTGTCATTTTTGACATTTTTCATGGTAACACTTTTCATTTTTGACATTTAGCATTGTGACATTTGTCATTTGACATCTTTGATATTTGCCGTCTTGAAATTTGTTATTTTTGACATTTTTCATGGTGACACTTTTTATTTTTGACATTTAGCATTGTGACATTTGTCATTTGACATCTTTGACATTTGCCATCTTGAAATTTGTCATTTTTGACATTTTTCATGGTGACACTTTTCATTTTTGACATTTAGCATTGTGACATTTTTCATTTGACATCTTTGACATTTGCCATCTTGAAATTTGTCATTTTTGACATTTTTCATGGTGACACTTTTCATTTTTGACATTTAGCATTGTGACATTTGTCATTTGACATCTTTGACATTTGTCATCTTGAAATTTGTTATTTTTGACATTTTTCATGGTGACACTTTTCATTTTTGACATTTAGCATTGTGACATTTGTCATTTGACATCTTTGACATTTGCCATCTTGAAATTTGTCATTTTTGACATTTTTCATGGTGACACTTTTCATTTTTGACATTTAGCATTGTGACATTTGTCATTTGACATCTTTGACATTTGCCATCTTGAAATTTGTCATTTTTGACATTTTTCATGGTAACACTTTTCATTTTTGACATTTAGCATTGTGACATTTGTCATTTGACATCTTTGATATTTGCCGTCTTGAAATTTGTTATTTTTGACATTTTTCATGGTGACACTTTTCATTTTTGACATTTAGCATTGTGACATTTGTCATTTGACATCTTTGACATTTGCCATCTTGAAATTTGTCATTTTTGACATTTTTCATGGTGACACTTTTCATTTTTGACATTTAGCATTGTGACATTTTTCATTTGACATCTTTGACATTTGCCATCTTGAAATTTGTCATTTTAGACATTTTTCATGGTGACACTTTTCATTTTTGACATTTAGCATTGTGACATTTGTCATTTGACATCTTTGACATTTGTCATCTTAAAATTTGTTATTTTTGACATTTTTCATGGTGACACTTTTCATTTTTGCCATTTAGCATTGTGACATTTGTCATTTGACATCTTTGACATTTGCCATCTTGAAATTTGTCATTTTTGACATTTTTCATGGTGACACTTTTCATTTTTGACATTTAGCATTGTGACATTTGTCATTTGACATCTTTGACATTTGCCAACTTGAAATTTGTCATTTTTGACATTTTTCATGGTGACACTTTTATTTTTGACATTTAGCATTGTGACATTTGTCATTTGATATCTTTGACATTTGCCATCTTGAAATTTGTCATTTTTGACATTTATCATGGTGACACTTTTCATTTTTAAAATTTAGCATTGTGACATTTGTCAGTTTTGACATTTGCCATCTTGAAATTTGTCATTTTTGAAATTTTTCATGGTGACACTTTTCATTTTTGACATTTAGCATTGTGACATTTGTCATTTGACATCTTGGACATTTGCCATCTTGAAATTTGTCATTTTTGACATTTTTCATGGTGACACTTATCATTTATGACATTTAGCATTGTGACATTTGTCAGTTTTGACATTTGCCATCTTGAAATTTGTCATTTTTGACATTTTTCATGGTGACACTTTACATTTTTGACATTTAGCATTGTGATATTTGTCATTTGACATCTTTGACATTTGCCATCTTGAAATTTGTTATTTTTGACATTTTTCATGGTGACACTTTTCATTTTTGACATTTAGCATTGTGACATTTGTCATTTGACATTTTTGACATTTGCCATCTTGAAATTTGTCATTTTTGACATTTTTCATGGTGACACTTTTCATTTTTGACATTTAGCATTGTGACATTTGTCATTTGACATCTTTGACATTTGCCATTTTGAAATTTGTTATTTTTGACATTTTTCATGGTGACACTTTTCATGTTTGACATTTAGCATTGTGACATTTGTCATTTGACATCTTTGACATTTGCCGTCTTGAAATTTGTCATTTTTGACATTTTTCATGGCGACACTTTTCATTTTTGACATTTAGCATTGTGACATTTGTCATTTGACATCTTTGACATTTGCCATCTTGAAATTTGTCATTTTTGACATTTAGCATTGTGACATTTGTCATTTGACATCTTTGATATTTGCCATCTTGAAATTTGTCATTTTTGACATTTTTCATGGTGACACTTTTCATTTTTGACATTTGTCATTTGACATCTTTGACATTTGCTATCTTGAAATTGGTCATTTTTGACATTTTTCATGGTGACACTTTTCATTTTTGACATTTAGCATTGTGACATTTGTCATATTCGACATCTTTGACATTTGCCATCTTGAAATTTGTCATTTTTGACATTTTTCATGGTGACACTTTGCATTTTTGACATTTAGCATTGTGACATTTGTCATTTGACATCTTTGACATTTGCCATCTTGAAATTTGTCATTTGACATCTTTGACATTTGCCATCTTGAAATTTGTCATTATTGACATTTTTCATGGTGACACTTTTCATTTTTGACATTTAGCGTTGTGACATTTGTCATTTGACATCTTTGACATTTGCCATCTTGAAATTTGTCATTTTTGACATTTTTCATGGTGACACTTTTCATTTTTGACATTTAGCATTGTGACATTTGTCATTTGACATCTTTGACATTTGCCATCTTGAAATTTGTCATTTTTGACATTTAGCATTGTGACATTTGTCATTTGACATCTTGGACATTTGTAATCTTGAAATTTGTCATTTTTGACATTTTTCATTGTGACACTTATCATTTTTGACATTTAGCATTGTGACATTTGACATCTTTGACATTTGCCATCTTAAAATTTGTCATTTTTGACATTTTTCATGGTGACACTTTTCATTTTTGACATTTAGCATTGTGACATTTGTCATATTCGACATCTTTGACATTTGCCATCTTGAAATTTGTCATTTTTGACATTTAGCATTGTGACATTTGTCATTTGACATCTTGGACATTTGCCATCTTGAAATTTGTCATTTTTGACATTTTTCATGGTGACACTTATCATTTTTGACATTTAGCATTGTGACATTTGTCAGTTTTGACATTTGCCATCTTGAAATTTGTCATTTTTGACATTTTTCATGGTGACACTTTTTATTTTTGACATTTAGCATTCTGACATTTGTCATTTGACATCTTTGACATTTGCCATCTTGAAATTTGTTATTTTTGACATTTTTCATGGTGACACTTTTCATTTTTAACATTTAGCATTGTGACATTTGTCATTTGACATTTTTGACATTTGTCATCTTGAAATTTGTCATTTTTGACATTTTTCATGGTGACACTTTTCATTTTTGACATTTAGCATTGTGACATTTGTCATTTGACATGTTTGACATTTGCCATCTTGAAATTTGTCATTTTTGACATTTAGCATTGTGACATTTGTCATTTGACATCTTTGACATTTGCTATCTTGAAATTTGTCATTTTTGACATTTTTCATGGTAACACTTTTCATTTTTGACATTTAGCATTGTGACATTTGTCATTTGACATCTTTGACATTTGCCATCTTGAAATTTGTCATTTTTGACATTTTTCATGGTGACACTTTTCATTTTTGACATTTAGCATAGTGACATTTGTCATTTGACATTTGCCATCTTGAAATTTGTTATTTTTGACATTTTTTATGGTGACACTTTTCATTTTTGACATTTAGCATTGTGACATTTGTCATTTGACATCTTTGACATTGCCATCTTGAAATTTGTCATTTTTGACATTTTTCATGGTGACACTTTTCATTTTTGACATTTAGCATTGTGACATTTGTCATTTGACATCTTTGACATTTGCCATCTTGAAATTTGTCATTATTGACATTTAGCATTGTGACATTTGTCATTTGACATCTTTGATATTTGCCATCTTGAAATTTGTCATTTTTGACATTTTTTATGGTGACACTTTTCATTTTTGACATTAAGCATTGTGACATTTGTCATTTGACATCTTTGACATTTGCCATCTTAAAATTTTTCATTTTTGACATTTTTCATGGTGACACTTTTCATTTTTGACATTTAGCATTGTGACATTTGTCATATTCGACATCTTTGACATTTGCCATCTTGAAATTTGTCATTTTTGACATTTTTCATGGTGACACTTTTCATTTTTGACATTTAGCATTGTGACATTTGTCATTTGACATCTTTGACATTTGCCATCTTGAAATTTGTCATTTTTGACATTTAGCATTGTGACATCTGTTATTTGACATCTTTGACATTTGCCATCTTGAAATTTGTCATTTTTGACATTTTTCATGGTGACACTTTTCATTTTTGACATTTAGCATTGTGACATTTGTCAGTTTTGACATTTGCCATCTTGAAATTTGTCATTTTTGACAGTTTTCATGGTGACACTTTTCATTTTTGACATTTAGCATTGTGACATTTGTCATTTGACATCTTTGACATTGGCCATCTTGAAATTTGTCATTTTTGACATTTTTCATGGTAACACTTTTCATTTTTGACATTTAGCATTGTGACATTTGTCATTTGACATCTTTGACATTTGCCATCTTGAAATTTGTCATTTTTGACATTTAGCATTGTGACATTTGTCATTTGACATCTTTGACATTTGCCATCTTGAAATTTGTTATTTTTGACATTTTTCATGGTGACACTTTTCATTTTTGACATTTAGCATTGTGACATTTGTCAGTTTTAACATTTGCCATGTTGAAATTTGTCATTTTTGACATTTAGCATTGTGACACTTTTCATTTTTGACATTTAGCATTGTGACATTTGTCATTTGACATCTTAGACATTTGCCATCTTGAAATTTGTCATTCTTGACACTTTTCATTTTTGACATTTAGCATTGTGACATTTGTCATTTGACATCTTTAACATTTGCCATCTTGAAATTTGTCATTTTTGACATTTTTCATGGTGACACTTTTCATTTTTGACATTTAGCATTGTGACATTTGTCATTTGACATCTTTGACATTTGCCATCTTGAAATTTGTCATTTTTAAAATTTTTCATGGTGATACTTTTCATTTTTGACATTTAGCATTGTGACATTTGTCATTTGACATCTTGGACATTTGCCATCTTGAAATTTGTCATTTTTTACATTTTTCATGGTGATACTTTTCATTTTTGACATTTAGCATTGGGACATTTGTCATTTGACATCTTTGACATTTGCTATCTTGAAATTTGTCATTTTTGACATTTTTCATGGTGACACTTATTATTTTTGACATTTAGCATTGTGACATTTGTCAGTTTTGACATTTGCCATCTTGAAATTTGTCATTTTTGACATTTTTCATGGTGACACTTTTCATTTTTGACATTTAGCATTGTGACATTTGTCATTTGACATCTTTGACATTTGCCATCTTGAAATTTGTCATTTTTCACATGTTTCGTGGTGACACTTTTCATTTTTGACATTTGACATCTTTGACATTTGCCATCTTGAAGCTTGTCATTTTTGACATTTAGCATTGTGACATTTGTCATTTGACATCTTTGACATTTGCCATCTTAAAATATGTTATTTTTGACATTTTTCATGGTGACACTTTTCATTTTTGACATTTAGCATTGTGACATTTGTCAGTTTTGACATTTGCCATCTTGAAATTTGTCATTTTTGACATTTTTCATGGTGACACTTTTCATTTTTGACATTTAGCATTGTGACATTTGTCATTTGACATCTTTGACATTTGCCATCTTGAAATTTGTCATTTTTGACACATTTCATTTTTGACATTTAGCATTGTGACATTTGTCATTTGACATCTTTGACATTTGCCATCTTGAAATTTGTCATTTTTGACATTTTTTATGGTGACACTTTTCATTTTTGACATTTAGCATTGTGACATTTGTCATTTGACATCTTGGACATTTGCCATCTTAAAATTTGTCATTTTTGACATTTTTGATGGTGACACTTTTCATTTTTGACATTTAGCATTGTGACATTTGTCATTTGACATCTTTGACATTTGCCATCTTGAAATTTGTTATTTTTGACATTTTTCATAGTAACACTTTTGATTTTTGACATTTAGCATTGTGACATTTGTCATTTGACATCTTTGACATTTGCCATCTTGAAATTTGTCATTTTTGACATTTTTCATGGTGACACTTCTCATTTTTGACATTAAGCATTGTGACATTTGTCATTTGACATCTTTGATATTTGCCATCTTGAAATTTGTCATTTTTGACATTTTTCATGGTGACACTTTTCATTTTTGACATTTAGCATTGTGACATTTGTCATTTGACATCTTTGACATTTGCCATCTTGAAATTTTTCATTTTTGACATTTTTCATGGTGACACTTTTCATTTTTGACATTTAGCATTGTGACATTTGTCATTTGACATCTTTGACATTTGCCATCTTGAAATTTGTCATTTTTGACACATTTCATTTTTGACATTTAGCATTGTGACATTTGTCATTTGACATCTTTGACATTTGCCATCTTGAAATTTGTCATTTTTGACATTTTTTATGGTGACACTTTTCATTTTTGACATTTAGCATTGTGACATTTGTCATTTGACATCTTGGACATTTGCCATCTTAAAATTTGTCATTTTTGACATTTTTCATGGTGACACTTCTCATTTTTGACATTAAGCATTGTGACATTTGTCATTTGACATCTTTGATATTTGCCATCTTGAAATTTGTCATTTTTGACATTTTTCATGGTGACACTTTTCATTTTTGACATTTAGCATTGTGACATTTGTCATTTGACATCTTTGACATTTGCCATCTTGAAATTTTTCATTTTTGACATTTTTCATAGTGACACTTTTCATTTTTGACATTTAGCATTGTGACATTTGTCATATTCGACATCTTTGACATTTGCCATCTTGAAATTTGTCATTTTTCACATTTTTCATGGTGACACTTTTCATTTTTGACATTTATCATTGTGACATTTGTCATTTGACATCTTTGACATTTGCCATCTTGAAATTTGTCATTTTTGACATTTAGCATTGTGACATTTGTTATTTGACATCTTTGACATTTGCCATCTTGAAATTTGTCATTTTTGACATTTTTCATGGTGACACTTTTCATTTTTGACATTTAGCATTGTGACATTTGTCAGTTTTGACATTTGCCATCTTGAAATTTGTCATTTTTGACATTTTTCATGGTGACACTTTTCATTTTTGACATTTAGCATTGTGACATTTGTCATTTGACATCTTTGACATTTGCCATCTTGAAATTTGTCATTTTTGACATTTTTCATGGTAACACTTTTCATTTTTGACATTTAGCATTGTGACATTTGTCATTTGACATCTTTGATATTTGCCATCTTGAAATTTGTCATTTTTGACATTTAGCATTGTGACATTTGTCATTTGACATCTTTGACATTTGCCATCTTGAAATTTGTTATTTTTGACATTTTTCATGGTGACACTTTTCATTTTTGACATTTAGCATTGTGACATTTGTCATTTTTGACATTTGCCATCTTGAAATTTGTCATTTTTGACATTTAGCATTGTGACACTTTTCATTTTTGACATTTAGCATTGTGACATTTGTCATTTGACATCTTAGACATTTGCCATCTTGAAATTTGTCATTTTTGACACTTTCCATTTTTGACATTTAGCATTGTGACATTTGTCATTTGACATCTTTGACATTTGCCATCTTGAAATTTGTCATTTTTGACATTTTTCATGGTGACACTTTTCATTTTTGACATTTAGGATTGTGACATTTGTCATTTGACATCTTTGACATTTGCCATCTTGAAATTTGTCATTTTTAAAATTTTTCATGGTGACACTTTTCATTTTTGACATTTAGCATTGTGACATTTGTCATTTGACATCTTGGACATTTGCCATCTTGAAATTTGTCATTTTTGACATTTTTCATGGTGACACTTTTCATTTTTGACATTTAGCATTGGGACATTTTTCATTTGACATCTTTGACATTTGCCATCTTGAAATTTGTCATTTTTGACATTTTTTATGGTGACACTTATTATTTTTGACATTTAGCATTGTGACATTTGTCAGTTTTGACATTTGCCATCTTGAAATTTGTCATTTTTGACATTTTTCATGGTGACACTTTTCATTTTTGACATTTAGCATTGTGACATTTGTCATTTGACATCTTTGACATTTGCCATCTTGAAATTTGTCATTTTTGACATTTTTCATGGTGACACTTATCATTTTTGACATTTAGCATTGTGACATTTGTCAGTTTTGACATTTGCCATCTTGAAATTTGTCATTTTTGACATTTTTCATGGTGACACTTTTCATTTTTGACATTTAGCATTCTGACATTTGTCATTTGACATCTTTGACATTTGCCATCTTGAAATTTGTTATTTTTGACATTTTTCATGGTGACACTTTTCATTTTTAACATTTAGCATTGTGACATTTGTCATTTGACATTTTTGACATTTGTCATCTTGAAATTTGTCATTTTTGACATTTTTCATGGTGACACTTTTCATTTTTGACATTTAGCATTGTGACATTTGTCATTTGACATGTTTGACATTTGCCATCTTGAAATTTGTCATTTTTGACATTTAGCATTGTGACATTTGTCATTTGACATCTTGGACATTTGCCATCTTAAAATTTGTCATTTTTGACATTTTTCATGGTGACACTTATCATTTTTGACATTTAGCATTGTGACATTTGTCGTTTGACATCTTTGATATTTGCCATCTTGAAATTTGTTATTTTTGACATTTTTCATGGTGACACTTTTCATTTTTAACATTTAGCATTGTGACATTTGTCATTTGACATCTTTGACATTTGCTATCTTGAAATTTGTCATTTTTGACATTTTTCATGGTGACACTTTTAATTTTTGGCATTTAGCATTGTGACATTTGTCATTTGACATCTTTGACATTTGCCATCTTGAAATTTGTCATTTTTGACATTTTTCATGGTGACACTTTTCATTTTTGACATTTAGCATTGTGACATTTGTCATTTGACATGTTTGACATTTGCCATCTTGAAATTTGTCATTTTTGACATTTAGCATTGTGACATTTGTCATTTGACATCTTGGACATTTGCCATCTTAAAATTTGTCATTTTTGACATTTTTCATGGTGACACTTATCATTTTTGACATTTAGCATTGTGACATTTGTCATTTGACATCTTTGATATTTGCCATCTTGAAATTTGTTATTTTTGACATTTTTCATGGTGACACTTTTCATTTTTGACATTTAGCATTGTGACATTTGTCATTTGACATCTTTGACATTTGCTATCTTGAAATTTGTCATTTTTGACATTTTTCATGGTGACACTTTTCATTTTTGACATTTAGCATTCTGACATTTGTCATTTGACATCTTTGACATTTGCCATCTTGAAATTTGTCATTTTTGACATTTTTCATGGTGACACTTTTCATTTTTGACATTTAGCATAGTGACATTTGTCATTTGACATTTGCCATCTTGAAATTTGTTATTTTTGACATTTTTCATGGTGACACTTTTCATTTTTGACATTTAGCATTGTGACATTTGTCATTTGACATCTTTGACATTGCCATCTTGAAATTTGTCATTTTTGACATTTTTCATGGTGACACTTTTCATTTTTGACATTTAGCATTGTGACATTTGTCATTTGACATCTTTGACATTTGCCATCTTGAAATTTGTCATTATTGACATTTAGCATTGTGACATTTGTCATTTGACATCTTTGATATTTGCCATCTTGAAATTTGTCATTTTTGACATTTTTCATGGTGACACTTTTCATTTTTGACATTAAGCATTGTGACATTTGTCATTTGACATCTTTGACATTTGCCATCTTAAAATTTTTCATTTTTGACATTTTTCATGGTGACACTTTTCATTTTTGACATTTAGCATTGTGACATTTGTCATATTCGACATCTTTGACATTTGCCATCTTGAAATTTGTCATTTTTGACATTTTTCATGGTGACACTTTTCATTTTTGACATTTAGCATTGTGACATTTGTCATTTGACATCTTTGACATTTGCCATCTTGAAATTTGTCATTTTTGACATTTAGCATTGTGACATTTGTTATTTGACATCTTTGACATTTGCCATCTTGAAATTTGTCATTTTTGACATTTTTCATGGTGACACTTTTCATTTTTGACATTTAGCATTGTGACATTTGTCAGTTTTGACATTTGCCATCTTGAAATTTGTCATTTTTGACAGTTTTCATGGTGACACTTTTCATTTTTGACATTTAGCATTGTGACATTTGTCATTTGACATCTTTGACATTTGCCATCTTGAAATTTGTCATTTTTGACATTTTTCATGGTAACACTTTTCATTTTTGACATTTAGCATTGTGACATTTGTCATTTGACATCTTTGACATTTGCCATCTTGAAATTTGTCATTTTTGACATTTAGCATTGTGACATTTGTCATTTGACATCTTTGACATTTGCCATCTTGAAATTTGTTATTTTTGACATTTTTCATAGTGACACTTTTCATTTTTGACATTTAGCATTGTGACATTTGTCAGTTTTAACATTTGCCATCTTGAAATTTGTCATTTTTGACATTTAGCATTGTGACACTTTTCATTTTTGACATTTAGCATTGTGACATTTGTCATTTGACATCTTAGACATTTGCCATCTTGAAATTTGTCATTCTTGACACTTTTCATTTTTGACATTTAGCATTGTGACATTTGTCATTTGACATCTTTAACATTTGCCATCTTGAAATTTGTCATTTTTGACATTTTTCATGGTGACACTTTTCATTTTTGACATTTAGCATTGTGACATTTGTCATTTGACATCTTTAACATTTGCCATCTTGAAATTTGTCATTTTTAAAATTTTTCATGGTGACACTTTTCATTTTTGACATTTAGCATTGTGACATTTGTCATTTGACATCTTGGACATTTGCCATCTTGAAATTTGTCATTTTTGACATTTTTCATGGTGACACTTTTCATTTTTGACATTTAGCATTGGGACATTTGTCAGTTTTGACATTTGCCATCTTGAAATTTGTCATTTTTGACATTTTTCATGGTGACACTTTTCATTTTTGACATTTAGCATTGTGACATTTGTCATTTGACATCTTTGACATTTGCCATCTTGAAATTTGTCATTTTTCACATGTTTCATGGTGACACTTTTCATTTTTGACATTTGTCATTTGACATCTTTGACATTTGCCATCTTGAAATTTGTCATTTTTGACATTTAGCATTGTGACATTTGTCATTTGACATCTTTGACATTTGCCATCTTAAAATTTGTTATTTTTGACATTTTTCATGGTGACACTTTTCATTTTTGACATTTAGCATTGTGACATTTGTCAGTTTTGACATTTGCCATCTTGAAATTTGTCATTTTTGACATTTTTCATGGTGACACTTTTCATTTTTGACATTTAGCATTGTGACATTTGTCATTTGACATCTTTGACATTTGCCATCTTGAAATTTGTCATTTTTGACACATTTCAATTTTGACATTTAGCATTGTGACATTTGTCATTTGACATCTTTGACATTTGCCATCTTGAAATTTGTCATTTTTGACATTTTTTATGGTGACACTTTTCATTTTTGACATTTAGCATTGTGACATTTGTCATTTGACATCTTGGACATTTGCCATCTTAAAATTTGTCATTTTTGACATTTTTGATGGTGACACTTTTCATTTTTGACATTTAGCATTGTGACATTTGTCATTTGACATCTTTGACATTTGCCATCTTGAAATTTGTTATTTTTGACATTTTTCATAGTAACACTTTTCATTTTTGACATTTAGCATTGTGACATTTGTCATTTGACATCTTTGACATTTGCCATCTTGAAATTTGTCATTTTTGACATTTTTCATGGTGACACTTCTCATTTTTGACATTAAGCATTGTGACATTTGTCATTTGACATCTTTGATATTTGCCATCTTGAAATTTGTCATTTTTGACATTTTTCATGGTGACACTTTTCATTTTTGACATTTAGCATTGTGACATTTGTCATTTGACATCTTTGACATTTGCCATCTTGAAATTTTTCATTTTTGACATTTTTCATAGTGACACTTTTCATTTTTGACATTTAGCATTGTGACATTTGTCATATTCGACATCTTTGACATTTGCCATCTTAAAATTTGTCATTTTTGACATTTTTCATGGTGACACTTTTCATTTTTGACATTTATCATTGTGACATTTGTCATTTGACATCTTTGACATTTGCCATCTTGAAATTTGTGATTTTTGACATTTAGCATTGTGACATTTGTTATTTGACATCTTTGACATTTGCCATCTTGAAATTTGTCATTTTTGACATTTTTCATGGTGACACTTTTCATTTTTGACATTTAGCATTGTGACATTTGTCAGTTTTGACATTTGCCATCTTGAAATTTGTCATGTTTGACATTTTTCATGGTGACACTTTTCATTTTTGACATTTAGCATTGTGACATTTGTCATTTGACATCTTTGACATTTGCCATCTTGAAATTTGTCATTTTTGACATTTTTCATGGTAACACTTTTCATTTTTGACATTTAGCATTGTGACATTTGTCATTTGACATCTTTGACATTTGCCATCTTGAAATTTGTCATTTTTGACATTTAGCATTGTGACATTTGTCATTTGACATCTTTGACATTTGCCATCTTGAAATTTGTTATTTTTGACATTTTTCATAGTGACACTTTTCATTTTTGACATTTAGCATTGTGACATTTGTCATTTTTGACATTTGCCATCTTGAAATTTGTCATTTTTGACATTTAGCATTGTGACACTTTTCATTTTTGACATTTAGCATTGTGACATTTGTCATTTGACATCTTAGACATTTGCCATCTTGAAATTTGTCATTTTTGACACTTTCCATTTTTGACATTTAGCATTGTGACATTTGTCATTTGACATCTTTGACATTTGCCATCTTGAAATTTGTCATTTTTGACATTTTTCATGGTGACACTTTTCATTTTTGACATTTAGCATTGTGACATTTGTCATTTGACATCTTTGATATTTGCCATCTTGAAATTTGTCATTTTTGACATTTTTCATGGTAACACTTTTCATTTTTGACATTTAGCATTGTGACATTTGTCATTTGACATCTTTGACATTTGCCATCTTGAAATTTGTCATTTTTGACATTTAGCATTGTGACATTTGTCATTTGACATCTTTGACATTTGCCATCTTGAAATTTGTTATTTTTGACATTTTTCATAGTGACACTTTTCATTTTTGACATTTAGCATTGTGACATTTGTCATTTTTGACATTTGCCATCTTGAAATTTGTCATTTTTGACATTTAGCATTGTGACACTTTTCATTTTTGACATTTAGCATTGTGACATTTGTCATTTGACATCTTAGACATTTGCCATCTTGAAATTTGTCATTTTTGACACTTTCCATTTTTGACATTTAGCATTGTGACATTTGTCATTTGACATCTTTGACATTTGCCATCTTGAAATTTGTCATTTTTAAAATTTTTCATGGTGACACTTTTCATTTTTGACATTTAGCATTGTGACATTTGTCATTTGACATCTTGGACATTTGCCATCTTGAAATTTGTCATTTTTGACATTTTTCATGGTGACACTTTTCATTTTTGACATTTAGCATTGGGACATTTTTCATTTGACATCTTTGACATTTGCCATCTTGAAATTTGTCATTTTTGACATTTTTTATGGTGACACTTATTATTTTTGACATTTAGCATTGTGACATTTGTCAGTTTTGACATTTGCCATCTTGAAATTTGTCATTTTTGACATTTTTCATGGTGACACTTTTCATTTTTGACATTTAGCATTGTGACATTTGTCATTTGACATCTTTGACATTTGCCATTTTGAAATTTGTCATTTTTGACATTTTTCATGGTGACACTTTTCATTTTTGACATTTAGCATTGTGACATTTGTCATTTGACATCTTTGACATTTGCCATCTTGAAATTTGTCATTGACATTTAGCATTGTGACATTTGTCATTTGACATCTTTGACATTTGCCATCTTAAAATTTGTTATTTTTGACATTTTTTATGGTGACACTTTTCATTTTTGACATTTAGCATTGTGACATTTGTCAGTTTTGACATTTGCCATCTTGAAATTTGTCATTTTTGACATTTTTCATGGTGACACTTTTCATTTTTGACATTTAGCATTGTGACATTTGTCATTTGAGATCTTTGACATTTGCCATCTTAAAATTTGTCATTTTTGACACTTTTCATTTTTGACATTTAGCATTGTGACATTTGTCATTTGACATCTTTGACATTTGCCATCTTGAAATTTGTCATTTTTGACATTTTTTATGGTGACACTTTTCATTTTTGACATTTAGCATGGTGACATTTGTCATTTGACATCTTGGACATTTGCCATCTTGAAATTTGTCATTTTTGACATTTTTCATGGTGACACTTTTCATTTTTGACATTTAGCATTGTGACATTTGTCATATTCGACATCTTTGACATTTGCCATCTTGAAATTTGTCATTTTTGACATTTTTCATGGTGACACTTTTCATTTTTGACATTTATCATTGTGACATTTGTCATTTGACATCTTTGACATTTGCCATCTTGAAATTTGTCATTTTTGACATTTAGCATTGTGACATTTGTTATTTGACATCTTTGACATTTGCCATCTTGAAATTTGTCATTTTTGACATTTTTCATGGTGACACTTTTCATTTTTGACATTTAGCATTGTGACATTTGTCAGTTTTGACATTTGCCATCTTGAAGTTTGTCATTTTTGACATTTTTCATGGTAACACTTTTCATTTTTGACATTTAGCATTGTGACATTTGTCATTTGACATCTTTGACATTTGCCATCTTGAAATTTGTCATTTTTGACATTTAGCATTGTGACATTTGTCATTTGACATCTTTGACATTTCCCATCTTGAAATTTGTTATTTTTGACATTTTTCATGGTGACACTTTTCATTTTTGACATTTAGCATTGTGACATTTGTCATTTGACATCTTTGACATTTCCCATCTTGAAATTTGTTATTTTTGACATTTAGCATTGTGACACTTTTCATTTTTGACATTTAGCATTGTGACATTTGTCATTTGAAATCTTAGACATTTGCCATCTTGAAATTTGTCATTTTTGACACTTTCCATTTTTGACATTTAGCATTGTGACATTTGTCATTTGACATCTTTGACATTTGCCATCTTACAATTTGTCATTTTTGACATTTTTTATGGTGACACTTATTATTTTTGACATTTAGCATTGTGACATTTGTCATTTGACATCTTGGACATTTGCCATCTTGAAATTTGTCATTTTTAAAATTTTTCATGGTGACACTTTTCATTTTTGACATTTAGCATTGTGACATTTGTCATTTGACATCTTTGATATTTGCCATCTTGAAATTTGTCATTTGTGACATTTTTCATGGTGACACTTTTCATTTTTGACATTTAGAATTGTGACATTTGTCATTTGCCATCTTGAAATTTGTCATTTTTGACATTTTTCATGGTGACACTTTTCATTTTTGACATTTAGCATTGTGACATTTGTCATTTGACATCTTTGACATTTGCCATCTTGAAATTTGTCATTTTTAAAATTTTTCATGGTGACACTTTTCATTTTTGACATTTAGCATTGTGACATTTGTCATTTGACATCTTGGATATTTGCCATCTTGAAATTTGTCATTTTTGTCATTTTTCATGGTGACACTTTTCATTTTTGACATTTAGCATTGGGACATTTTTCATTTGACATCTTTGACATTTGCCATCTTGAAATTTGTCATTTTTGACATTTTTTATGGTGACACTTATTATTTTTGACATTTAGCATTGTGACATTTGTCAGTTTTGACATTTGCCATCTTGAAATTTGACATTTTTGACATTTTTCATGGTGACACTTTTCATTTTTGAAATTTAGCATTGTGACATTTGTCATTTGACATCTTTGACATTTGCCATTTTGAAATTTGTCATTTTTGACATTTTTCATGGTGACACTTTTCATTTTTGACATTTAGCATTGTGACATTTGTCATTTGACATCTTTGACATTTGCCATCTTGAAATTTGTCATTGACATTTAGCATTGTGACATTTGTCATTTGACATCTTTGACATTTGCCATCTTAAAATTTGTTATTTTTGACATTTTTTATGGTGACACTTTTTATTTTTGACATTTAGCATTGTGACATTTGTCAGTTTTGACATTTGCCATCTTGAAATTTGTCATTTTTGACATTTTTCATGGTGACACTTTTCATTTTTGACATTTAGCATTGTGACATTTGTCATTTGACATCTTTGACATTTGCCATCTTGAAATTTGTCATTTTTGACACTTTTCATTTTTGACATTTAGCATTGTGACATTTGTCATTTGACATCTTTGACATTTGCCATCTTGAAATTTGTCATTTTTGACATTTTTTATGGTGACACTTTTCATTTTTGACATTTAGCATTGTGACATTTGTCATTTGACATCTTGGACATTTGCCATCTTGAAATTTGTCATTTTTGACATTTTTCATGGTGACACTTTTCATTTTTGACATTTAGCATTGTGACATTTGTCATTTGACATCTTTGACATTTGCCATCTTGAAATTTGTTATTTTTGACATTTTTCATGGTAACACTTTTCATTTTTGACATTTAGCATTGTGACATTTGTCATTTGACATCTTTGACATTTGCCATCTTGAAATTTGTCATTTTTGACATTTTTCATGGTGACACTTCTCATTTTTGACATTTAGCATTGTGACATTTGTCATTTGACATCTTTGACATTTGCCATCTTGAAATTTGTCATTTTTGACATTTTTTATGGTGACGCTTTTCATTTTTGACATTTAGCATCGTGACATTTGTCATTTGACATCTTTGACATTTGCCATCTTGAAATTTGTCATTTTTGACATTTAGCATTGTGACATTTGACATCTTTGATATTTGCCATCTTGAAATTTGTCATTTTTGACATTTTTCATGGTGACACTTTTCATTTTTGACATTTAGCATTGTGACATTTGTCATTTGACATCTTTGATATTTGCTATCTTGAAATTTGTTATTTTTGACATTTTTCATGGTAACACTTTTTATTTTTGACATTTAGCATTGTGACATTTGTCATATTCGACATCTTTGACATTTGCCATCTTGAAATTTGTCATTTTTGACATTTTTCATGGTCACACTTTTCATTTTTGACATTTGTCATTTGACATCTTTGACATTTGCCATCTTGAAATTTGTCATTATTGACATTTTTCATGGGGACACTTTTCATTTTTGACATTTAGCATTGTGACATTTGTCATTTGACATCTTTGACATTTGCCATCTTAAAATTTGTCATTTTTGAAATTTTTCATGGTGACACTTTTCATTTTTGACATTTAGCATTGTGACATTTGTCGTTTGACATCTTTGACATTTGCCATCTTGAAATTTGTCATTTTTGACATTTAGCATTGTGACATTTGTCATTTGACATCTTGGACATTTGCCATCTTGAAATTTGTCATTTTTGACATTTTTCATGGTTACACTTATCATTTTCGACATTTAGCATTGTGACATTTGACATCTTTGACATTTGCCATCTTGAAATTTGTCATTTTTGACATTTTTCATGGTGACACTTTTCATTTTTGACATTTAGCATTGTGACATTTGTCATATTCGACATCTTTGACATTTGCCATCTTGAAATTTTTCATTTTTGACATTTTGTATGGTGACACTTTTCATTTTTGACATTTAGCATTGTGACATTTGTCATTTGACATCTTTGACATTTGCCATTTTGAAATTTGTCATTTTTGACATATTTTATGGTGACACTTTTCATTTTTGACATTTAGCATTGTGACATTTGTCAGTTTTGACATTTGCCATCTTGAAATTTGTCATTTTTGACATTTTTCATTGTGACACTTTTCATTTTTGACATTTAGCATTGTGACATTTGTCATTTGACATCTTTGACATTTGCCATCTTGCAATTTGTTATTTTTGACATTTTTCATGGTGACACTTTTCATTTTTGACATTAAGCATTGTGACATTTGTCATTTTTGACATTTGCCATCTTGAAATTTGTCATTTTTGACATTTTTCATGGTGACACTTTTCATTTTTGACATTTAGCATTGTGATATTTGTCATTTGACATCTTTGATATTTGCCATCTTGAAATTTGTCATTTTTGACATTTTTCATGGTGACACTTTTCATTTTTGACATTTAGCATTTTGACATTTGTCATTTGACATCTTTAACATTTGCCATCTTGAAATTTGTCATTTTTGACATTTAGCATTGTGACATTTGTCATTTGACATCTTTGACATTTGCAATCTTGAAATTTGTCATTTTTGACATTTTTCATGGTGACACTTTTCATTTTTGACATTTAGCATTGTGACATTTGTCATTTGACATCTTTGACATTTGCTATCTTGAAATTTGTCATTTTTGACATTTTTCATGATGACACTTTTCATTTTTGACATTTAGCATTGTGACATTTGACATCTTTGACATTTGCCATCTTGAAATTTGTTATTTTTGACATTTTTCATGGTGACACTTTTCATTTTTGACATTTAGCATTGTGACATTTGTCAGTTTTGACATTTGCAATCTTGAAATTTGTCATTTTTGACATTTTTCATGGTGACACTTTTCATTTTTGACATTTAGCATTGTGACATTTGTCATTTGACATCTTTGACATTTGCTATCTTGAAATTTGTCATTTTTGACATTTTTCATGATGACACTTTTCATTTTTGACATTTAGCATTGTGACATTTGACATCTTTGACATTTGCCATCTTGAAATTTGTTATTTTTGACATTTTTCATGGTGACACTTTTCATTTTTGACATTTAGCATTGTGACATTTGTCAGTTTTGACATTTGCCATCTTGAAATTTGTCATTTTTGACATTTTTCATGGTGACACTTTTCATTTTTGACATTTAGCATTGTGACATTTGTCATTTGACATCTTTGACATTTTCCATCTTGAAATTTGTTATTTTTGACATTTTTATGGTCACACTTTTCATTTTTGACATTTAGCATTGTGACATTGGTCATTTGACATCTTTGACATTTGCCATCTTGAAATTTGTCATTTTTGACATTTTTCATGGTGACACTTTTCATTTTTGACATTTAGCATTGTGACATTTGTCATTTGACATCTTTGACATTTGCCATCTTGAAATTTGTTATTTTTGACATTTTTCATGGTAACACTTTTCATTTTTGACATTTAGCATTGTGACATTTGTCATTTGACATTTGCCATCTTGAAATTTGTTATTTTTGACATTTTTCATGGTGATACTTTTCATTTTTGACATTTAGCATTGTGACATTTGTCAGTTTTGACATTTGCCATCTTGAAATTTGTCATTTTTGACATTTTTCATGGTGACACTTTTCATTTTTGACATTTAGCATTGTGACATTTGTCATTTGACATCTTTGACATTTGCCATCTTGAAATTTGTCATTTTTGACATTTAGCATGGTGACATTTGTCATTTGACATCTTTGACATTTGCCATCTTGAAATTTGTTATTTTTGACATTTTTCATGGTGACACTTTTCATTTTTGACATTTAGCATTGTGACATTTGTCAGTTTTGACATTTGCCATCTTGAAATTTGTCATTTTTGACATTTTTCATGGTGACACTTTTCATTTTTGACATTTAGCATTGTGACATTTGTCATTTGACATCTTAGACATTTGCTATCTTGAAATTTGTCATATTTGACACTTTTTATTTTTGACATTTAGCATTGTGACATTTGTCATTTGACATCTTTGACATTTGCCATTTTGAAATTTGTCATTTTTTACATTTTTCATGGTGACACTTTTCATTTTTGACATTTAGCATTGTGACATTTGTCAGTTTTGACATTTGCCATCTTGAAATTTGTCATTTTTGACATTTTTCATGGTGACACTTTTCATTTTTGACATTTAGCAGTGTGACATTTGTCATTTGACATCTTTGACATTTGGCATCTTGAAATTTGTCATTTTTGACATTTTTCATGGTGACACTTTTTATTTTTGACATTTAGCATTGTGACATTTGTCATTTGACATCTTTGACATTTGCCATCTTGAAATTTGTCATTTTTGACATTTAGCGTTGTGACATTTGTCATTTGACATCTTAGACATTTGCCATCTTGAAATTTGTCATTTTTGACACTTTTCATTTTTGACATTTAGCATTGTGACATTTGTCATTTGACATCTTTGACATTTGCCATCTTGAAATTTGTCATTTTTGACATTTTTCATGGTGACACTTTTCATTTTTGACATTTAGCATTGTGACATTTGTCATTTGACATCTTTGACATTTGCCATCTTAAAATTTGTCATTTTTGACATTTTTCATGGTGACACTTTTCATTTTTGACATTTAGCATTGTGACATTTGTCATTTGACATCTTAGACATTTGCCACCTTGAAATTTGTCATTTTTGACACTTTTCATTTTTGACATTTAGCATTGTGACATTTGTCATTTGACATCTTTGACATTTGCCATCTTGAAAATTGTCATTTTTGACATTTTCATGGTGACACTTTTCATTTTTGACATTTAGCATTGTGACATTTGACATCTTTGACATTTGCCATCTTGAAATTTGTCATTTTTGACATTTTTCATGGTGACACTTTTCATTTTTGACATTTAGCATTGTGACATTTGTTAGTTTTGACATTTGCCATCTTGAAATTTGTCATTTTTGACATTTAGCATTGTGACACTTTTCATTTTTGACATTTAGCATTGTGGCATTTGTCCTTTGACATCTTAGACATTTGCCATCTTGAAATTTGTCATTTTTGACACTTTTCATTTTTGACATTTAGCATTGTGACATTTGTCATTTGACATCTTTGACATTTGCCATCTTACAATTTGTCATTTTTGACATTTTTTATGGTGACACTTATTATTTTTGACATTTAGCATTGTGACATTTGTCATTTGACATCTTGGACATTTGCCATCTTGAAATTTGTCATTTTTAAAATTTTTCATGGTGACACTTTTCATTTTTGACATTTAGCATTGTGACATTTGTCATTTGACATCTTTGATATTTGCCATCTTGAAATTTGTCATTTTTGACATTTTTCATGGTGACACTTTTCATTTTTGACATTTAGAATTGTGACATTTGTCATTTGCCATCTTGAAATTTGTCATTTTTGACATTTTTCATGGTGACACTTTTCATTTTTGACATTTAGCATTGTGACATTTGTCATTTGACATCTTTGACATTTGCCATCTTGAAATTTGTCATTTTTAAAATTTTTCATGGTGACACTTTTCATTTTTGACATTTAGCATTGTGACATTTGTCATTTGACATCTTGGATATTTGCCATCTTGAAATTTGTCATTTTTGTCATTTTTCATGGTGACACTTTTCATTTTTGACATTTAGCATTGGGACATTTTTCATTTGACATCTTTGACATTTGCCATCTTGAAATTTGTCATTTTTGACATTTTTTATGGTGACACTTATTATTTTTGACATTTAGCATTGTGACATTTGTCAGTTTTGACATTTGCCATCTTGAAATTTGACATTTTTGACATTTTTCATGGTGACACTTTTCATTTTTGAAATTTAGCATTGTGACATTTGTCATTTGACATCTTTGACATTTGCCATTTTGAAATTTGTCATTTTTGACATTTTTCATGGTGACACTTTTCATTTTTGACATTTAGCATTGTGACATTTGTCATTTGACATCTTTGACATTTGCCATCTTGAAATTTGTCATTGACATTTAGCATTGTGACATTTGTCATTTGACATCTTTGACATTTGCCATCTTAAAATTTGTTATTTTTGACATTTTTTATGGTGACACTTTTTATTTTTGACATTTAGCATTGTGACATTTGTCAGTTTTGACATTTGCCATCTTGAAATTTGTCATTTTTGACATTTTTCATGGTGACACTTTTCATTTTTGACATTTAGCATTGTGACATTTGTCATTTGACATCTTTGACATTTGCCATCTTGAAATTTGTCATTTTTGACACTTTTCATTTTTGACATTTAGCATTGTGACATTTGTGATTTGACATCTTTGACATTTGCCATCTTGAAATTTGTCATTTTTGACATTTTTTATGGTGACACTTTTCATTTTTGACATTTAGCATTGTGACATTTGTCATTTGACATCTTGGACATTTGCCATCTTGAAATTTGTCATTTTTGACATTTTTCATGGTGACACTTTTCATTTTTGACATTTAGCATTGTGACATTTGTCATTTGACATCTTTGACATTTGCCATCTTGAAATTTGTTATTTTTGACATTTTTCATGGTAACACTTTTCATTTTTGACATTTAGCATTGTGACATTTGTCATTTGACATCTTTGACATTTGCCATCTTGAAATTTGTCATTTTTGACATTTTTCATGGTGACACTTCTCATTTTTGACATTTAGCATTGTGACATTTGTCATTTGACATCTTTGACATTTGCCATCTTGAAATTTGTCATTTTTGACATTTTTTATGGTGACGCTTTTCATTTTTGACATTTAGCATCGTGACATTTGTCATTTGACATCTTTGACATTTGCCATCTTGAAATTTGTCATTTTTGACATTTAGCATTGTGACATTTGACATCTTTGATATTTGCCATCTTGAAATTTGTCATTTTTGACATTTTTCATGGTGACACTTTTCATTTTTGACATTTAGCATTGTGACATTTGTCATTTGACATCTTTGATATTTGCTATCTTGAAATTTGTTATTTTTGACATTTTTCATGGTAACACTTTTTATTTTTGACATTTAGCATTGTGACATTTGTCATATTCGACATCTTTGACATTTGCCATCTTGAAATTTGTCATTTTTGACATTTTTCATGGTCACACTTTTCATTTTTGACATTTGTCATTTGACATCTTTGACATTTGCCATCTTGAAATTTGTCATTATTGACATTTTTCATGGGGACACTTTTCATTTTTGACATTTAGCATTGTGACATTTGTCATTTGACATCTTTGACATTTGCCATCTTAAAATTTGTCATTTTTGAAATTTTTCATGGTGACACTTTTCATTTTTGACATTTAGCATTGTGACATTTGTCGTTTGACATCTTTGACATTTGCCATCTTGAAATTTGTCATTTTTGACATTTAGCATTGTGACATTTGTCATTTGACATCTTGGACATTTGCCATCTTGAAATTTGTCATTTTTGACATTTTTCATGGTTACACTTATCATTTTCGACATTTAGCATTGTGACATTTGACATCTTTGACATTTGCCATCTTGAAATTTGTCATTTTTGACATTTTTCATGGTGACACTTTTCATTTTTGACATTTAGCATTGTGACATTTGTCATATTCGACATCTTTGACATTTGCCATCTTGAAATTTTTCATTTTTGACATTTTGTATGGTGACACTTTTCATTTTTGACATTTAGCATTGTGACATTTGTCATTTGACATCTTTGACATTTGCCATTTTGAAATTTGTCATTTTTGACATATTTTATGGTGACACTTTTCATTTTTGACATTTAGCATTGTGACATTTGTCAGTTTTGACATTTGCCATCTTGAAATTTGTCATTTTTGACATTTTTCATTGTGACACTTTTCATTTTTGACATTTAGCATTGTGACATTTGTCATTTGACATCTTTGACATTTGCCATCTTGAAATTTGTTATTTTTGACATTTTTCATGGTGACACTTTTCATTTTTGACATTAAGCATTGTGACATTTGTCATTTTTGACATTTGCCATCTTGAAATTTGTCATTTTTGACATTTTTCATGGTGACACTTTTCATTTTTGACATTTAGCATTGTGATATTTGTCATTTGACATCTTTGATATTTGCCATCTTGAAATTTGTCATTTTTGACATTTTTCATGGTGACACTTTTCATTTTTGACATTTAGCATTTTGACATTTGTCATTTGACATCTTTAACATTTGCCATCTTGAAATTTGTCATTTTTGACATTTAGCATTGTGACATTTGTCATTTGACATCTTTGACATTTGCAATCTTGAAATTTGTCATTTTTGACATTTTTCATGGTGACACTTTTCATTTTTGACATTTAGCATTGTGACATTTGTCATTTGACATCTTTGACATTTGCTATCTTGAAATTTGTCATTTTTGACATTTTTCATGATGACACTTTTCATTTTTGACATTTAGCATTGTGACATTTGACATCTTTGACATTTGCCATCTTGAAATTTGTTATTTTTGACATTTTTCATCGTGACACTTTTCATTTTTGACATTTAGCATTGTGACATTTGTCAGTTTTGACATTTGCCATCTTGAAATTTGTCATTTTTGACATTTTTCATGGTGACACTTTTCATTTTTGACATTTAGCATTGTGACATTTGTCATTTGACATCTTTGACATTTTCCATCTTGAAATTTGTTATTTTTGACATTTTTATGGTCACACTTTTCATTTTTGACATTTAGCATTGTGGCATTGGTCATTTGACATCTTTGACATTTGCCATCTTGAAATTTGTTATTTTTGACATTTTTCATCGTGACACTTTTCATTTTTGACATTTAGCATTGTGACATTTGTCAGTTTTGACATTTGCCATCTTGAAATTTGTCATTTTGAACATTTTTCATGGTGACACTTTTCATTTTTGACATTTAGCATTGTGACATTTGTCATTTGACATCTTTGACCTTTGCCATCTTGAAATTTGTTATTTTTGACATTTTTCATGGTAACACTTTTCATTTTTGACATTTAGCATTGTGACATTTGTCATTTGACATTTGCCATCTTGAAATTTGTTATTTTTGACATTTTTCATGGTGATACTTTTCATTTTTGACATTTAGCATTGTGACATTTGTCAGTTTTGACATTTGCCATCTTGAAATTTGTCATTTTTGACATTTTTCATGGTGACACTTTTCATTTTTGACATTTAGCATTGTGACATTTGTCATTTGACATCTTTGACATTTGCCATCTTGAAATTTGTCATTTTTGACATTTAGCATGGTGACATTTGTCATTTGACATCTTTGACATTTGCCATCTTAAAATTTGTTATTTTTGACATTTTTCATGGTGACACTTTTCATTTTTGACATTTAGCATTGTGACATTTGTCAGTTTTGACATTTGCCATCTTGAAATTTGTCATTTTTGACATTTTTCATGGTGACACTTTTCATTTTTGACATTTAGCATTGTGACATTTGTCATTTGACATCTTAGACATTTGCTATCTTGAAATTTGTCATATTTGACACTTTTTATTTTTGACATTTAGCATTGTGACATTTGTCATTTGACATCTTTGACATTTGCCATTTTGAAATTTGTCATTTTTTACATTTTTCATGGTGACACTTTTCATTTTTGACATTTAGCATTGTGACATTTGTCAGTTTTGACATTTGCCATCTTGAAATTTGTCATTTTTGACATTTTTCATGGTGACACTTTTCATTTTTGACATTTAGCAGTGTGACATTTGTCATTTGACATCTTTGACATTTGCCATCTTGAAATTTGTCATTTTTGACATTTTTTATGGTGACACTTTTTATTTTTGACATTTAGCATTGTGACATTTGTCATTTGACATCTTTGACATTTGCCATCTTGAAATTTGTCATTTTTGACATTTAGCGTTGTGACATTTGTCATTTGACATCTTAGACATTTGCCATCTTGAAATTTGTCATTTTTGACACTTTTCATTTTTGACATTTAGCATTGTGACATTTGTCATTTGACATCTTTGA
Organism: Altica lythri; assembly: GCA_964028335.1. Taxonomy (NCBI): domain Eukaryota; kingdom Metazoa; phylum Arthropoda; class Insecta; order Coleoptera; family Chrysomelidae; genus Altica; species Altica lythri. The sequence continues at coordinate 39,675,471 of OZ034800.1, read as the reverse complement.
CATTTGCCATCTTGAAATTTGTCATTTTTGACATTTTTCATGGTGACACTTTTCATTTTTGACATTTAGCATTGTGACATTTGTCATTTGACATTTGCCATCTTAAAATTTGTCATTTTTGACATTTTTCATGGTGACACTTTTCATTTTTGACATTTAGCATTGTGACATTTGTCATTTGACATCTTAGACATTTGCCATCTTGAAATTTGTCATTTTTGACACTTTTCATTTTTGACATTTAGCATTGTGACATTTGTCATTTGACATCTTTGACATTTGCCATCTTGAAAATTGTCATTTTTGACATTTTCATGGTGACACTTTTCATTTTTGACATTTAGCATTGTGACATTTGACATCTTTGACATTTGCCATCTTGAAATTTGTCATTTTTGACATTTTTCATGGTGACACTTTTCATTTTTGACATTTAGCATTGTGACATTTGTTAGTTTTGACATTTGCCATCTTGAAATTTGTCATTTTTGACATTTAGCATTGTGACACTTTTCATTTTTGACATTTAGCATTGTGGCATTTGTCCTTTGACATCTTAGACATTTGCCATCTTGAAATTTGTCATTTTTGACACTTTTCATTTTTGACATTTAGCATTGTGACATTTGTCATTTGACATCTTTGACATTTGCCATCTTGAAATTTGTCATTTTTGACATTTTTCATGGTGACACTTTTCATTTTTGACATTTAGCATTGTGACATTTGTCATTTGACATCTTTGACATTTGCCATCTTGAAATTTGTCATTTTTGACATTTTTCATGGTAACACTTTTCATTTTTGACATTTAGCATTGTGACATTTGTCATTTGACATCTTTGACATTTGCCATCTTGAAATTTGTCATTTTTGACATTTTTCATGGTGACACTTTTCATTTTTGACATTTAGCATTGTGACATTTGTCATTTGACATCTTTGACATTTGCCATCTTGAAATTTGTCATTTTTGACATTTAGCATTGTGACATTTGTCATTTGACATCTTTGACATTTGCCATCTTGAAATTTGATATTTTTGACATTTTTCATGGTGACACTTTTCATTTTTGACATTTAGCATTGTGACATTTGTCAGTTTTGACATTTGCCATCTTGAAATTTGTCATTTTTGACAGATTTTATGGTGACACTTTTCATTTTTGACATGTAGCATTGTGACATTTGTCATTTGACATCTTTGACATTTGCCATCTTGAAATTTGTTATTTTTGACATTTTTCATGGTGACACTTTTCATTTTTGACATTTAGCATTGTAACATTTGTCAGTTTTGACATTTGCCATCATGAAATTTGTCATTTTTGACAATTTTTATGGTGACACTTTTCATTTTTGACATTTAGCATTGTGACATTTGTCATTTGACATCTTTAACATTTGCCATCTTGAAATTTGTCATTTTTGACATTTTTCATGGTGACACTTTTCAGTTTTGACATTTAGCATTGTGACATTTGTCATTTGACATCTTTGACATTTGCCATCTTGAAATTTGTCATTTTTGACATTTAGCATTGTGACATTTGTCAATTGACATCTTTGACATTTGCCATCTTAAAATTTGTCATTTTTGACATTTTTCATGGTGACACTTTTCATTTTTGACATTTAGCATTGTGACATTTGTCATTTGACATCTTTGACATTTGCCATCTTGAAATTTGTCATTTTTGACATTTTTCATGGTGACACTTTTCATTTTTGACATTTAGCATTGTGACATTTGTCATTTGACATCTTTGACATTTGCCATCTTGAAATTTGTTATTTTTGACATTTTTCATGGTGACACTTTTCATTTTTGACATTTAGCATTGTGACATTTGTCAGTTTTGACATTTGCCATCTTAAAATTTGTCATTTTTGACATTTTTCATGGTGACACTTTTCATTTTTGACATTTAGCATTGTGACATTTGTCATTTGACATCTTTGACATTTGCCATCTTGAAATTTGTCATTTTTGACATTTTTCATGGTGACACTTTTCATTTTTGACATTTAGCATTGTGACATTTGTCATTTGACATCTTTGACATTTGCCATCTTGAAATTTGTCATTTTTGACATTTAGCATTGTGACATTTGTCATTTGACATCTTTGACATTTGCCATCTTGAAATTTGTCATTTTTGACATTTTTCATGGTGACACTTTTCATTTTTGACATTTAGCATTGTGACATTTGTCATTTGACATCTTTGACATTTGCCATCTTGAAATTTGTCATTTTTGACATTTTTCATGGTGACACTTTTCATTTTTGACATTTAGCATTGTGACATTTGTCATTTGACATCTATGACATTTGCCATCTTGAAATTTGTTATTTTTGACATTTTTCATGGTGACACTTTTCATTTTTGACATTTAGCATTGTGACATTTGTCATTTGACATCTTTGACATTTGCCATCTTAAAATTTGTTATTTTTGACATTTTTCATGGTGACACTTTTCATTTTTGACATTTAGCATTGTGACATTTGTCAGTTTTGATATTTGCCATCTTGAAATTTGTCATTTTTGACATTTTTCATGGTGACACTTTTTATTGTTGACATTTAGCATTGTGACATTTGTCATTTGACATGTTTGACATTTGCCATCTTAAAATTTGTGTCATTTTTGACATTTAGCATGGTGACATTTGTCATTTGACATCTTTGACATTTGCCATCTTGAAATTTGTTATTTTTGACATTTTTCATGGTGACACTTTTCATTTTTGACATTAAGCATTGTGACATTTGTCAGTTTTGACATTTGCCATCTTGAAATTTGTCATTTTTGACATTTTTTATTGTGACACTTTTCATTTTTTACATTTAGCATTGTGACATTTGTCATTTGACATCTTTGACATTTGCCATCTTGAAATTTGTCATTTTTGACATTTTTTATGGTGACACTTTTCGTTTTTGACATTTAGCATTGTATCATTTGTCAGTTTTGACATTTGTCATCTTGAAATTTGTCATTTTTGACATTTTTCATGGTGACACTTTTCATTTTTGACATTTAGCATTGTGACATTTGTCATTTGACATCTTTGACATTTGCCATCTTGAAATTTGTCATTTTTGACATTTTTCATGGTGACACTTTTCATTTTTGACATTTAGCATTGTGACATTTGTCATTTGACATCTTTGACATTTGCTATCTTGAAATTTGTCATTTTTGACATTTTTCATAGTGACACTTTTCATTTTTGACATTTAGCATTGTGACATTTGTCATTTGACATCTTTGACATTTGCCATCTTGAAATTTGTTATTTTTGACATTTTTCATGGTGACACTTTTCATTTTTGACATTTAGCATTGTGACATTTGTCAGTTTTGACATTTGCCATCTTGAAATTTGTCATTTTTGACATTTTTCATGGTGACACTTTTCATTTTTGACATTTAGCATTGTGACATTTGTCATTTGACATCTTTGACATTTTCCATCTTGAAATTTGTTATTTTTGACATTTTTCATGGTCACACTTTTCATTTTTGACATTTAGCATTGTGACATTTGTCATTTGACATCTTTGACATTTGCCATCTTGAAATTTGTCATTTTTGGCATTTTTCATGGTGACACTTTTCATTTTTGACATTTAGCATTGTGACATTTGTCATTTGACATCTTTGACATTTGCCATCTTGAAATTTGTTATTTTTGACATTTTTCATGGTGACACTTTTCATTTTTGACATTTAGCATTGTGACATTTGTCATTTGACATTTGCCATCTTGAAATTTGTTATTTTTGACATTTTTCATGGTGACACTTTTCATTTTTGACATTTAGCATTGTGACATTTGTCAGTTTTGACATTTGCCATCTTGAAATTTGTCATTTTTGACATTTTTCATGGTGACACTTTTCATTTTTGACATTTAGCATTGTGACATTTGTCATTTGACATCTTTGACATTTGCCATCTTAAAATTTGTCATTTTTGACATTTAGCATGGTGACATTTGTCATTTGACATCTTTGACATTTGCCATCTTGAAATTTGTTATTTTTGACATTTTTCATGGTGACACTTTTCATTTTTGACATTTAGCATTGTGACATTTGTCAGTTTTGACATTTGGCATCTTGAAATTTGTCATTTTTGACATTTTTTATGGTGACACTTTTCATTTTTGACATTTAGCATTGTGACATTTGTCATTTGACATCTTAGACATTTGCTATCTTGAAATTTGTCATATTTGACACTTTTTATTTTTGACATTTAGCATTGTGACATTTGTCATTTGACATCTTTGACATTTGCCATTTTGAAATTTGTCATTTTTGACATTTTTCATGGTGACACTTTTCATTTTTGACATTTAGCATTGTGACATTTGTCAGTTTTGACATTTGCCATCTTGAAATTTGTCATTTTTGACATTTTTCATGGTGACACTTTTTATTGTTGACATTTAGCATTGTGACATTTGTCATTTGACATGTTTGACATTTGCCATCTTAAAATTTGTGTCATTTTTGACATTTAGCATGGTGACATTTGTCATTTGACATCTTTGACATTTGCCATCTTGAAATTTGTTATTTTTGACATTTTTCATGGTGACACTTTTCATTTTTGACATTAAGCATTGTGACATTTGTCAGTTTTGACATTTGCCATCTTGAAATTTGTCATTTTTGACATTTTTTATTGTGACAGTTTTCATTTTTTACATTTAGCATTGTGACATTTGTCATTTGACATCTTTGACATTTGCCATCTTGAAATTTGTCATTTTTGACATTTTTTATGGTGACACTTTTCGTTTTTGACATTTAGCATTGTATCATTTGTCAGTTTTGACATTTGTCATCTTGAAATTTGTCATTTTTGACATTTTTCATGGTGACACTTTTCATTTTTGACATTTAGCATTGTGACATTTGTCATTTGACATCTTTGACATTTGCCATCTTGAAATTTGTCATTTTTGACATTTTTCATGGTGACACTTTTCATTTTTGACATTTAGCATTGTGACATTTGTCATTTGACATCTTTGACATTTGCTATCTTGAAATTTGTCATTTTTGACATTTTTCATAGTGACACTTTTCATTTTTGACATTTAGCATTGTGACATTTGTCATTTGACATCTTTGACATTTGCCATCTTGAAATTTGTTATTTTTGACATTTTTCATGGTGACACTTTTCATTTTTGACATTTAGCATTGTGACATTTTTCAGTTTTGACATTTGCCATCTTGAAATTTGTCATTTTTGACATTTTTCATGGTGACACTTTACATTTTTGACATTTAGCATTGTGACATTTGTCATTTGACATCTTTGACATTTTCCATCTTGAAATTTGTTATTTTTGACATTTTTCATGGTCACACTTTTCATTTTTGACATTTAGCATTGTGACATTTGTCATTTGACATCTTTGACATTTGCCATCTTGAAATTTGTCATTTTTGGCATTTTTCATGGTGACACTTTTCATTTTTGACATTTAGCATTGTGACATTTGTCATTTGACATCTTTGACATTTGCCATCTTGAAATTTGTTATTTTTGACATTTTTCATGGTGACACTTTTCATTTTTGACATTTAGCATTGTGACATTTGTCATTTGACATTTGCCATCTTGAAATTTGTTATTTTTGACATTTTTCATGGTGACACTTTTCATTTTTGACATTTAGCATTGTGACATTTGTCAGTTTTGACATTTGCCATCTTGAAATTTGTCATTTTTGACATTTTTCATGGTGACACTTTTCATTTTTGACATTTAGCATTGTGACATTTGTCATTTGACATCTTTGACATTTGCCATCTTAAAATTTGTCATTTTTGACATTTAGCATGGTGACATTTGTCATTTGACATCTTTGACATTTGCCATCTTGAAATTTGTTATTTTTGACATTTTTCATGGTGACACTTTTCATTTTTGACATTTAGCATTGTGACATTTGTCAGTTTTGACATTTGGCATCTTGAAATTTGTCATTTTTGACATTTTTTATGGTGACACTTTTCATTTTTGACATTTAGCATTGTGACATTTGTCATTTGACATCTTAGACATTTGCTATCTTGAAATTTGTCATATTTGACACTTTTTATTTTTGACATTTAGCATTGTGACATTTGTCATTTGACATCTTTGACATTTGCCATTTTGAAATTTGTCATTTTTGACATTTTTCATGGTGACACTTTTCATTTTTGACATTTAGCATTGTGACATTTGTCAGTTTTGACATTTGCCATCTTGAAATTTGTCATTTTTGACATTTTTCATGGTGACACTTTTCATTTTTGACATTTAGCATTGTGACATTTGTCATTTGACATCTTTGACATTTGCCATCTTGAAATTTGTCATTTTTGACATTTTTCATGGTGACACTTTTCATTTTTGACATTTAGCATTGTGACATTTGTCATTTGACAACTTTGACATTTGCCATCTTGAAATTTGTCATTTTTGACATTTAGCATTGTGACATTTGTCATTTGACATCTTAGACATTTGCCATCTTGAAATTTGTCATTTTTGACACTTTTCATTTTTGACATTTAGCATTGTGACATTTGTCATTTGACATCTTTGACATTTGCCATCTTGAAATTTGTCATTTTTGACATTTTTCATGGTGACACTTTTCATTTTTGACATTTAGCATTGTGACATTTGTCATTTGACATCTTTGACATTTGCCATCTTGAAATTTGTCATTTTTGACATTTTTCATGGTGACACTTTTCATTTTTGACATTTAGCATTGTGACATTTGTCATTTGACATCTTAGACATTTGCCATCTTGAAATTTGTCATTTTTGACACTTTTCATTTTTGACATTTAGCATTGTGACATTTGTCATTTGACATCTTTGACATTTGCCATCTTGAAATTTGTCATTTTTGACATTTTCATGGTGACACTTTTCATTTTTGACATTTAGCATTGTGACATTTGTCATTTGACATCTTTGACATTTGCCATCTTGAAATTTGTCATTTTTGACATTTTTCATGGTGACACTTTTCATTTTTGACATTTAGCATTGTGACATTTGTCAGTTTTGACATTTGCCATCTTGAAATTTGTCATTTTTGACATTTAGCATTGTGACACTTTTCATTTTTGACATTTAGCATTGTGGCACTTGTCCTTTGACATCTTAGACATTTGCCATCTTGAAATTTGTCATTTTTGACACTTTTCATTTTTGACATTTAGCATTGTGACATTTGTCATTTGACATCTTTGACATTTGCCATCTTGAAATTTGTCATTTTTGACATTTTTCATGGTGACACTTTTCATTTTTGACATTTAGCATTGTGACATTTGTCATTTGACATCTTTGACATTTGCCATCTTGAAATTTGTCATTTTTGACATTTTTCATGGTAAAACTTTTCATTTTTGACATTTAGCATTGTGACATTTGTCATTTGACATCTTTGACATTTGCCATCTTGAAATTTGTCATTTTTGACATTTTTCATGGTGACACTTTTCATTTTTGACATTTAGCATTGTGACATTTGTCATTTGACATCTTTGACATTTGCCATCTTGAAATTTGTCATTTTTGACAAATTTTATGGTGACACTTTTCATTTTTGACATGTAGCATTGTGACATTTGTCATTTGACATCTTTGACATTTGCCATCTTGAAATTTGTTATTTTTGACATTTTTCATGGTGACACTTTTCATTTTTGACATTTAGCATTGTGACATTTGTCATTTGACATCTTTGACATTTGCCATCTTGAAATTTGTCATTTTTGACATTTTTCATGGTGACACTTTTCATTTTTGACATTTAGCATTGTGACATTTGTCATTTGACATCTTTGACATTTGCCATCTTGAAATTTGTCATTTTTGACATTAAGCATTGTGACATTTGTCATTTGACATCTTTGACATTTGCCATCTTGAAATTTGATATTTTTGACATTTTTCATGGTGACACTTTTCATTTTTGACATTTAGCATTGTGACATTTGTCAGTTTTGACATTTGCCATCTTGAAATTTGTCATTTTTGACAAATTTTATGGTGACACTTTTCATTTTTGACATGTAGCATTGTGACATTTGTCATTTGACATCTTTGACATTTGCCATCTTGAAATTTGTTATTTTTGACATTTTTCATGGTGACACTTTTCATTTTTGACATTTAGCATTGTGACATTTGTCATTTGACATCTTTGACATTTGCCATCTTGAAATTTGTCATTTTTGACATTTAGCATTGTGACATTTGTCAATTGACATCTTTGACATTTGCCATCTTAAAATTTGTCATTTTTGACATTTTTCATGGTGACACTTTTCATTTTTGACATTTAGCATTGTGACATTTGTCATTTGACATCTTTGACATTTGCCATCTTGAAATTTGTTATTTTTGACATTTTTCATGGTGACACTTTTCATTTTTGACATTTAGCATTGTGACATTTGTCATTTGACAACTTTGACATTTGCCATCTTGAAATTTGTTATTTTTGACATTTTTCATGGTGACACTTTTCATTTTTGACATTTAGCATTGTGACATTTGTCAGTTTTGACATTTGCCATCTTAAAATTTGTCATTTTTGACATTTTTCATGGTGACACTTTTCATTTTTGACATTTAGCATTGTGACATTTGTCATTTGACATCTTTGACATTTGCCGTCTTGAAATTTGTCATTTTTGACATTTTTCATGGTGACACTTTTCATTTTTGACATTTAGGATTGTGACATTTGTCATTTGACATCTTTGACATTTGCCATCTTGAAATTTGTCATTTTTGACATTTAGCATTGTGACATTTGTCATTTGACATCTTTGACATTTGCCATCTTGAAATTTGTCATTTTTGACATTTTTCATGGTGACACTTTTCATTTTTGACATTTAGCATTGTGACATTTGTCATTTGACATCTTTGACATTTGCCATCTTGAAATTTGTCATTTTTGACATTTTTCATGGTGACACTTTTCATTTTTGACATTTAGCATTGTGACATTTGTCATTTGACATCTTTGACATTTGCCATCTTAAAATTTGTTATTTTTGACATTTTTCATGGTGACACTTTTCATTTTTGACATTTAGCATTGTGACATTTGTCATTTGACATCTTTGATATTTGCCATCTTGAAATTTGTTATTTTTGACATTTTTCATGGTGACACTTTTCATTTTTGACATTTAGCATTGTGACATTTGTCATTTGACATCTTTGACATTTGCCATCTTGAAATTTGTCATTTTTGACATTTTTCATGGTGACACTTTTCATTTTTGACATTTGGCATTGTGACATTTGTCATTTGACATCTTTGACATTTGCCATCTTAAAATTTGTTATTTTTGACATTTTATGGTGACACTTTTCATTTTTGACATTTAGCAATGTGACATTTGTCATTTGACATCTTTGACATTTGCCATCTTGAAATTTGTTATTTTTGACATTTTTCATGGTGAAACTTTTCATTTTTGACATTTAGCATTGTGACATTTGTCAGTTTTGATATTTGCCATCTTGAAATTTGTCATTTTTGACATTTTTCATGGTGACACTTTTTATTGTTGACATTTAGCATTGTGACATTTGTCATTTGACATGTTTGACATTTGCCATCTTGAAATTTGTGTCATTTTTGACATTTAGCATGGTGACATTTGTCATTTGACATCTTTGACATTTGCCATCTTGAAATTTGTTATTTTTGACATTTTTCATGGTGACACTTTTCATTTTTGACATTAAGCATTGTTACATTTGTCAGTTTTGACATTTGCCATCTTGAAATTTGTCATTTTTGACATTTTTTATGGTGACACTTTTCATTTTTTACATTTAGCATTGTGACATTTGTCATTTGACATCTTTGACATTTGCCATCTTGAAATTTGTCATTTTTGACATTTTTTATGGTGACACTTTTCGTTTTTGACATGTAGCATTGTATCATTTGTCAGTTTTGACATTTGCCATCTTGAAATTTGTCATTTTTGACATTTTTCATGGTGACACTTTTCATTTTTGACATTTAGCATTGTGACATTTGTCATTTGACATCTTTGACATTTGCCATTTTGAAATTTGTCATTTTTGACATTTTTCATGGTGACACCTTTCATTTTTGACATTTAGCATTGTGACATTTGTCATTTGACATCCTTGACATTTGCCATCTTGAAATTTGTCATTTTTGACATTTTTCATGGTGACACTTTTCATTTTTGACATTTAGCATTGTGACATTTGTCATTTGACATCTTTGACATTTGCCATCTTGAAATTTGTCATTTTTGACATTTAGCATTGTGACATTTGTCATTTGACAGTTGCCATCTTGAAATTTGTCATTTTTGACATTTTTCATGGTGACACTTTTCATTTTTGACATTTAGCATTGTGACATTTGTCATTTAACATCTTTGACATTTGCCATCGTGAAATTTGTCATTTTTGACATTTTATGGTGACACCTTTCATTTTTGACATTTAGCATTGTGACATTTGTCATTTGCATCTTTCACATTTGCCATCTTGAAATTTGTCATTTTTGACATTTTTCATGGTGACACTTTTCATTTTTGACATTTAACATTGTGACATTTGTCATTTGACATCTTTGACATTTGCCATCTTGAAATTTGTCATTTTTGACATTTAGCATTGTGACATTTGTCATTTGACATTTGCCATCTTGAAATTTGTCATTTTTGACATTTTTCATGGTGACACTTTTCATTTTTGACATTTAGCATTGTGACATTTGTCATTTGACATCTTTGACATTTGCCATCTTAAAATTTGTCATTTTTGACATTTTTCATGGTGACACCTTTCATTTTTAACATTTAGCATTGTGACATTTGTCATTTGACATCTTTGACATTTGCCATCTTGAAATTTGTTATTTTTGACATTTTTCATGGTGACACTTTTCATGCTTGACATTTAGCATTGTGACATTTGTCAGTTTTGACATTTGCCATCTTGAAATTTGTCATTTTTGACATTTTTCATGGTGACACTTTTCATTTTTGACATCTAGCATTGTGACATTTGTCATTTGACATCTTTGACATTTGCCATCTTGGAATTTGTTATTTTTTACATTTTTCATGGTGACACTTTTCATTTTTGACATTTAGCATTGTGACATTTGTCATTTGACATTTTTGGCATTTGCCATCTTGAAATTTGTTATTTTTGACATTTTTCATGGTGACACTTTTCATTTTTGACATTTAGCATTGTGACATTTGTCATTTGACATCTTTGACATTTGCCATCTTGAAATTTGTTATTTTTGACATTTTTCATGGTGACACTTTTCATTTTTGACATTTAGCATTGTGACATTTGTCAGTTTTGACATTTGCCATCTTGAAATTTGTCATTTTTGACATTTTTCATGGTGACACCTTTCATTTTTGACATTTAGCATTGTGACATTTGTCATTTGACATCTTTGACATTTGCCATCTTGAAATTTGTCATTTTTGACATTTAGCATGGTGACATTTGTCATTTGACATCTTTGACATTTGCCATCTTGAAATTTGTTATTTTTGACATTTTTCATGGTGACACTTTTCATTTTTGACATTTAGCATTGTGACATTTGTCAGTTTTGACATTTGCTATCTTGAAATTTGTCATTTTTGACATTTTTCATGGTGACACTTTTCATTTTTGACATTTAGCATTGTGACATTTGTCATTTGACATCTTTGACATTTGCCATCTTGAAATTTGTCATTTTTGACATTTTTCATGGTGACACTTTTCATTTTTGACATTTAGCATTGTGACATTTGTCATTTGACAACTTTGACATTTGCCATCTTGAAATTTGTCATTTTTGACATTTAGCATTGTGACATTTGTCATTTGACATCTTAGACATTTGCCATCTTGAAATTTGTCATTTTTGACACTTTTCATTTTTGACATTTAGCATTGTGACATTTGTCATTTGACATCTTTGACATTTGCCATCTTGAAATTTGTCATTTTTGACATTTTTCATGGTGACACTTTTCATTTTTGACATTTAGCATTGTGACATTTGTCATTTGACATCTTTGACATTTGCCATCTTGAAATTTGTCATTTTTGACATTTTTCATGGTGACACTTTTCATTTTTGACATTTAGCATTGTGACATTTGTCATTTGACATCTTAGACATTTGCCATCTTGAAATTTGTCATTTTTGACACTTTTCATTTTTGACATTTAGCATTGTGACATTTGTCATTTGACATCTTTGACATTTGCCATCTTGAAATTTGTCATTTTTGACATTTTCATGGTGACACTTTTCATTTTTGACATTTAGCATTGTGACATTTGTCATTTGACATCTTTGACATTTGCCATCTTGAAATTTGTCATTTTTGACATTTTTCATGGTGACACTTTTCATTTTTGACATTTAGCATTGTGACATTTGTCAGTTTTGACATTTGCCATCTTGAAAATTGTCATTTTTGACATTTAGCATTGTGACACTTTTCATTTTTGACATTTAGCATTGTGGCACTTGTCCTTTGACATCTTAGACATTTGCCATCTTGAAATTTGTCATTTTTGACACTTTTCATTTTTGACATTTAGCATTGTGACATTTGTCATTTGACATCTTTGACATTTGCCATCTTGAAATTTGTCATTTTTGACATTTTTCATGGTGACACTTTTCATTTTTGACATTTAGCATTGTGACATTTGTCATTTGACATCTTTGACATTTGCCATCTTGAAATTTGTCATTTTTGACATTTTTCATGGTAAAACTTTTCATTTTTGACATTTAGCATTGTGACATTTGTCATTTGACATCTTTGACATTTGCCATCTTGAAATTTGTCATTTTTGACATTTTTCATGGTGACACTTTTCATTTTTGACATTTAGCATTGTGACATTTGTCATTTGACATCTTTGACATTTGCCATCTTGAAATTTGTCATTTTTGACATTAAGCATTGTGACATTTGTCATTTGACATCTTTGACATTTGCCATCTTGAAATTTGATATTTTTGACATTTTTCATGGTGACACTTTTCATTTTTGACATTTAGCATTGTGACATTTGTCAGTTTTGACATTTGCCATCTTGAAATTTGTCATTTTTGACAAATTTTATGGTGACACTTTTCATTTTTGACATGTAGCATTGTGACATTTGTCATTTGACATCTTTGACATTTGCCATCTTGAAATTTGTTATTTTTGACATTTTTCATGGTGACACTTTTCATTTTTGACATTTAGCATTGTGACATTTGTCATTTGACATCTTTGACATTTGCCATCTTGAAATTTGTCATTTTTGACATTTAGCATTGTGACATTTGTCAATTGACATCTTTGACATTTGCCATCTTAAAATTTGTCATTTTTGACATTTTTCATGGTGACACTTTTCATTTTTGACATTTAGCATTGTGACATTTGTCATTTGACATCTTTGACATTTGCCATCTTGAAATTTGTTATTTTTGACATTTTTCATGGTGACACTTTTCATTTTTGACATTTAGCATTGTGACATTTGTCATTTGACAACTTTGACATTTGCCATCTTGAAATTTGTTATTTTTGACATTTTTCATGGTGACACTTTTCATTTTTGACATTTAGCATTGTGACATTTGTCAGTTTTGACATTTGCCATCTTAAAATTTGTCATTTTTGACATTTTTCATGGTGACACTTTTCATTTTTGACATTTAGCATTGTGACATTTGTCATTTGACATCTTTGACATTTGCCGTCTTGAAATTTGTCATTTTTGACATTTTTCATGGTGACACTTTTCATTTTTGACATTTAGCATTGTGACATTTGTCATTTGACATCTTTGACATTTGCCATCTTGAAATTTGTCATTTTTGACATTTAGCATTGTGACATTTGTCATTTGACATCTTTGACATTTGCCATCTTGAAATTTGTCATTTTTGACATTTTTCATGGTGACACTTTTCATTTTTGACATTTAGCATTGTGACATTTGTCATTTGACATCTTTGACATTTGCCATCTTGAAATTTGTCATTTTTGACATTTTTCATGGTGACACTTTTCATTTTTGACATTTAGCATTGTGACATTTGTCATTTGACATCTTTGACATTTGCCATCTTAAAATTTGTTATTTTTGACATTTTTCATGGTGACACTTTTCATTTTTGACATTTAGCATTGTGACATTTGTCATTTTACATCTTTGATATTTGCCATCTTGAAATTTGTTATTTTTGACATTTTTCATGGTGACACTTTTCATTTTTGACATTTAGCATTGTGACATTTGTCATTTGACATCTTTGACATTTGCCATCTTGAAATTTGTCATTTTTGACATTTTTCATGGTGACACTTTTCATTTTTGACATTTGGCATTGTGACATTTGTCATTTGACATCTTTGACATTTGCCATCTTAAAATTTGTTATTTTTGACATTTTATGGTGACACTTTTCATTTTTGACATTTAGCAATGTGACATTTGTCATTTGACATCTTTGACATTTGCCATCTTGAAATTTGTTATTTTTGACATTTTTCATGGTGACACTTTTCATTTTTGACATTTAGCATTGTGACATTTGTCAGTTTTGATATTTGCCATCTTGAAATTTGTCATTTTTGACATTTTTCATGGTGACACTTTTTATTGTTGACATTTAGCATTGTGACATTTGTCATTTGACATGTTTGACATTTGCCATCTTGAAATTTGTGTCATTTTTGACATTTAGCATGGTGACATTTGTCATTTGACATCTTTGACATTTGCCATCTTGAAATTTGTTATTTTTGACATTTTTCATGGTGACACTTTTCATTTTTGACATTAAGCATTGTTACATTTGTCAGTTTTGACATTTGCCATCTTGAAATTTGTCATTTTTGACATTTTTTATGGTGACACTTTTCATTTTTTACATTTAGCATTGTGACATTTGTCATTTGACATCTTTGACATTTGCCATCTTGAAATTTGTCATTTTTGACATTTTTTATGGTGACACTTTTCGTTTTTGACATGTAGCATTGTATCATTTGTCAGTTTTGACATTTGCCATCTTGAAATTTGTCATTTTTGACATTTTTCATGGTGACACTTTTCATTTTTGACATTTAGCATTGTGACATTTGTCATTTGACATCTTTGACATTTGCCATTTTGAAATTTGTCATTTTTGACATTTTTCATGGTGACACCTTTCATTTTTGACATTTAGCATTGTGACATTTGTCATTTGACATCCTTGACATTTGCCATCTTGAAATTTGTCATTTTTGACATTTTTCATGGTGACACTTTTCATTTTTGACATTTAGCATTGTGACATTTGTCATTTGACATCTTTGACATTTGCCATCTTGAAATTTGTCATTTTTGACATTTAGCATTGTGACATTTGTCATTTGACAGTTGCCATCTTGAAATTTGTCATTTTTGACATTTTTCATGGTGACACTTTTCATTTTTGACATTTAGCATTGTGACATTTGTCATTTAACATCTTTGACATTTGCCATCGTGAAATTTGTCATTTTTGACATTTTATGGTGACACCTTTCATTTTTGACATTTAGCATTGTGACATTTGTCATTTGCATCTTTCACATTTGCCATCTTGAAATTTGTCATTTTTGACATTTTTCATGGTGACACTTTTCATTTTTGACATTTAACATTGTGACATTTGTCATTTGACATCTTTGACATTTGCCATCTTGAAATTTGTCATTTTTGACATTTAGCATTGTGACATTTGTCATTTGACATTTGCCATCTTGAAATTTGTCATTTTTGACATTTTTCATGGTGACACTTTTCATTTTTGACATTTAGCATTGTGACATTTGTCATTTGACATCTTTGACATTTGCCATCTTAAAATTTGTCATTTTTGACATTTTTCATGGTGACACCTTTCATTTTTAACATTTAGCATTGTGACATTTGTCATTTGACATCTTTGACATTTGCCATCTTGAAATTTGTTATTTTTGACATTTTTCATGGTGACACTTTTCATGCTTGACATTAAGCATTGTGACATTTGTCAGTTTTGACATTTGCCATCTTGAAATTTGTCATTTTTGACATTTTTCATGGTGACACTTTTCATTTTTGACATTTAGCATTGTGACATTTGTCATTTGACATCTTTGACATTTGCCATCTTGGAATTTGTTATTTTTTACATTTTTCATGGTGACACTTTTCATTTTTGACATTTAGCATTGTGACATTTGTCATTTGACATTTTTGGCATTTGCCATCTTGAAATTTGTTATTTTTGACATTTTTCATGGTGACACTTTTCATTTTTGACATTTAGCATTGTGACATTTGTCATTTGACATCTTTGACATTTGCCATCTTGAAATTTGTTATTTTTGACATTTTTCATGGTGACACTTTTCATTTTTGACATTTAGCATTGTGACATTTGTCAGTTTTGACATTTGCCATCTTGAAATTTGTCATTTTTGACATTTTTCATGGTGACACTTTTCATTTTTGACATTTAGCATTGTGACATTTGTCATTTGACATCTTTGACATTTGCCATCTTGAAATTTGTTATTTTTGACATTTTTCATGGTGACACTTTTCATTTTTGACATTTAGCATTGTGACATTTGTCAGTTTTGACATTTGCTATCTTGAAATTTGTCATTTTTGACATTTTTCATGGTGACACTTTTCATTTTTGACATTTAGCATTGTGACATTTGTCATTTGACATCTTTGACATTTGCCATCTTGAAATTTGTCATTTTTGACATTTTTTATGGTGACACTTTTCATTTTTGACATTTAGCATTGTGACATTTGTCATTTGACGTCTTTGACATTTGCCATCTTGAAATTTGTCATTTTTGACATTTTTTATGGTGACACTTTTCATTTTTGACATTTAGCATTGTGACATTTGTCATTTGACATCTTTGACATTTGCCATCTTAAAATTTGTCATTTTTGACATTTAGCATTGTGACATTTGTCATCTTTTGACATTTGCCATCTTGAAATTTGTTATTTTTGACATTTTTCATGGTGCCACTTTTCATTTTTGACATTTAGCATTGTGACATTTGTCAGTTTTGACATTAGCCATTTTGAAATTTGTCATTTTTGACATTTTTCATGGTGACACTTTTCATTTTTGACATTTATTATTGTTACATTTGTCATTTGACATCTTTGATATTTGCCGTCTTGAAATTTGTTATTTTTGACATTTTTCATGGTGACACTTTTCGTTTTTGACATGTAGCATTGTATCATTTGTCAGTTTTGACATTTGCCATCTTGAAATTTGTCATTTTTGACATTTTTCATGGTGACACTTTTCATTTTTGACATTTAGCATTGTGACATTTGTCATTTGACATCTTTGACATTTGCCATTTTGAAATTTGTCATTTTTGATATTTTTCATGGTGACACCTTTCATTTTTGACATTTAGCATTGTGACATTTGTCATTTGACATCTTTGACATTTGCCATCTTGAAATTTGTCATTTTTGACATTTTTCATGGTGACACTTTTCATTTTTGACATTTAGCATTGTGACATTTGTCATTTGACATCTTTGACATTTGCCATCTTGAAATTTGTCATTTTTGACATTTAGCATTGTGACATTTGTCATTTGACAGTTGCCATCTTGAAATTTGTCATTTTTGACATTTTTCATGGTGACACTTTTCATTTTTGACATTTAGCATTGTGACATTTGTCATTTAACATCTTTGACATTTGCCATCGTGAAATTTGTCATTTTTGACATTTTATGGTGACACCTTTTATTTTTGACATTTAGCATTGTGACATTTGTCATTTGACATCTTTCACATTTGCCATCTTGAAATTTGTCATTTTTGACATTTTTCATGGTCACACTTTTCATTTTTGACATTTAACATTGTGACATTTGTCATTTGACATCTTTGACATTTGCCATCTTGAAATTTGTCATTTTTGACATTTAGCATTGTGACATTTGTCATTTGACATTTGCCATCTTGAAATTTGTCATTTTTGACATTTTTCATGGTGACACTTTTCATTTTTGACATTTAGCATTGTGACATTTGTCATTTGACATCTTTGACATTTGCCATCTTGAAATTTGTCATTTTTGACATTTTTCATGGTGACACCTTTCATTTTTAACATTTAGCATTGTGACATTTGTCATTTGACATCTTTGACATTTGCCATCTTGAAATTTGTTATTTTTGACATTTTTCATGGTGACACTTTTCATGCTTGACATTTAGCATTGTGACATTTGTCAGTTTTGACATTTGCCATCTTGAAATTTGTCATTTTTGACATTTTTCATGGTGACACTTTTCATTTTTGACATTTAGCATTGTGACATTTGTCATTTGACATCTTTGACATTTGCCATCTTGGAATTTGTTATTTTTTACATTTTTCATGGTGACACTTTTCATTTTTGACATTTAGCATTGTGACATTTGTCATTTGACATTTTTGGCATTTGCCATCTTGAAATTTGTTATTTTTGACATTTTTCATGGTGACACTTTTCATTTTTGACATTTAGCATTGTGACATTTGTCATTTGACATCTTTGACATTTGCCATCTTGAAATTTGTTATTTTTGACATTTTTCATGGTGACACTTTTCATTTTTGACATTTAGCATTGTGACATTTGTCAGTTTTGACATTTGCCATCTTGAAATTTGTCATTTTTGACATTTTTCATGGTGACACTTTTCATTTTTGACATTTAGCATTGTGACATTTGTCATTTGACATCTTTGACATTTGCCATCTTGAAATTTGTCATTTTTGACATTTAGCATGGTGACATTTGTCATTTGACATCTTTGACATTTGCCATCTTGAAATTTGTTATTTTTGACATTTTTCATGGTGACACTTTTCATTTTTGACATTTAGCATTGTGACATTTGTCAGTTTTGACATTTGCTATCTTGAAATTTGTCATTTTTGACATTTTTCATGGTGACACTTTTCATTTTTGACATTTAGCATTGTGACATTTGTCATTTGACATCTTTGACATTTGCCATCTTGAAATTTGTCATTTTTGACATTTTTTATGGTGACACTTTTCATTTTTGACATTTAGCATTGTGACATTTGTCATTTGACGTCTTTGACATTTGCCATCTTGAAATTTGTCATTTTTGACATTTTTTATGGTGACACTTTTCATTTTTGACATTTAGCATTGTGACATTTGTCATTTGACATCTTTGCATTTGCCATCTTAAAATTTGTCATTTTTGACATTTAGCATTGTGACATTTGTCATCTTTTGACATTTGCCATCTTGAAATTTGTTATTTTTGACATTTTTCATGGTGCCACTTTTCATTTTTGACATTTAGCATTGTGACATTTGTCAGTTTTGACATTAGCCATTTTGAAATTTGTCATTTTTGACATTTTTCATGGTGACACTTTTCATTTTTGACATTTATTATTGTGACATTTGTCATTTGACATCTTTGACATTTGACATCTTGAAATTTGTTATTTTTGACATTTTTCATGGTGACACTTTTCATTTTTGACATTTAGCATTGTGACATTTGTCATTTGACATCTTTGATATTTGCCATCTTGAAATTTGTTATTTTGGACATTTTTCATGGTGACACTTTTCATTTTTGACATTTAGCATTGTGACATTTGTCATTTTACATCTTTGACATTTGCCATCTTGAAATTTGTCATTTTTGACATTTTTCATGGTGACACTTTTCATTTTTGACATTTAGCATTGTGACATTTGTGATTTGACATCTTTGACATTTGCCATCTTGAAATTTGTAATTTTTGACATTTTTCATGGTGACACTTTTCATTTTTAACATTTAGCATTGTGACATTTGTCATTTGACATCTTTGACATTTGCCATCTTGAAATTTGTTATTTTTGACATTTTTCATGGTGACACTTTTCATTTTTGACATTTAGCATTGTGACATTTGTCATTTGACATCTTTGACATTTGCCATCTTGAAATTTGTCATTTTTGACATTTAGCATTGTGACATTTGTCATTTGACATCTTAGACATTTGCCATCTTGAAATTTGTCATTTTTGACACTTTTCATTTTTGACATTTAGCATTGTGGCATTTGTCATTTGACATCTTAGACATTTGCAATCTTGAAATTTGTCATTTTTGACACTTTTCATTTTTGACATTTAGCATTGTGACATTTGTCATTTGACATCTTTGACATTTGCCATCTTGAAATTTGTCATTTTTGACATTTTTCATGGTGACACTTTTCATTTTTGACATTTAGCATTGTGACATTTGTCATTTGACATCTTTGACATTTGCTATCTTGAAATTTGTCATTTTTGACATTTTTTATGGTGACACTTTTCATTTTTGACATTTAGCATTGTGACATTTGTCATTTGACATCTTTGACATTTGCCATCTTGAAATTTGTCATTTTTGACATTTTTCATGGTGACACTTTTCATTTTTGACATTTAGCATTGTGACATATGTCATTTGACATCTTTGACATTTGCCATCTTGAAATTTGTCATTTTTGACATTTAGCATTGTGACATTTGTCATTTGACATCTTTGACATTTGCCATCTTGAAATTTGTTATTTTTGACATTTTTCATGGTGACACTTTTCATTTTTGACATTTAGCATTGTGACATTTGTCAGTTTTGACATTTGCCATCTTGAAATTTGTCATTTTTGACATTTTTCATAGTGACACTTTTCATTTTTGACATTTAGCATTGTGACTTTTGTCATTTGACATCTTTGACATTTGCCATCTTGAAATTTGTTATTTTTGACATTTTTCATGGTGACACTTTTTATTTTTGACATTTAGCATTGTGACATTTGTCAGTTTTGACATTTGCCATCTTGAAATTTGTCATTTTTGACATTTTTCATGGTGACACTTTTCATTTTTGACATTTAGCATTGTGACATTTGTCATTTGACATCTTTGACATTTGTCATCTTGAAATTTGTCATTTTTGACATTTTTCATGGTGACACTTTTCATTTTTGACATTTAGCATTGTGACATTTGTCATTTGACATCTTTGACATTTGGCATCTTGAAATTTGTCATTTTTGACATTTAGCATTGTGACATTTGTCATTTGACATCTTTGACATTTGCCATCTTGAAATTTGTCATTTTTGACATTTTTCATGGTGACACTTTTCATTTTTGACATTTAGCATTGTGACATTTGTCATTTGACATCTTTGACATTTGCCATCTTGAAATTTGTCATTTTTGACATTTTTCATGGTGACACTTTTCATTTTTGACATTTAGCATTGTGACATTTGTCAGTTTTGACATTTGCCATCTTGAAATTTGTCATTTTTGACATTTTTCATGGTGACACTTTTCATTTTTGACATTTAGCATTGTGACATTTGTCATTTGACATCTTTGACATTTGCCATCTTGAAATTTGTCATTTTTGACATTTAGCATGGTGACATTTGTCATTTGACATCTTTGACATTTGCCATCTTGAAATTTGTTAGTTTTGACATTTTTCATGGTGACACTTTTCATTTTTGACATTTAGCATTGTGACATTTGTCATTTGACATCTTTGACATTTGCCATCTTGAAATTTGTCATTTTTGACATTTTTCATGGTGACACTTATCATTTTTGACATTTAGCATTGTGACATTTGTCAGTTTTGACATTTGCCATCTTGAAATTTGTCATATTTGACATTTTTTATGGTGACACTTTTCATTTTTGACATTTAGCATTGTGACATTTGTCATTTGCCATCTTGAAATTTGTTATTTTTGACATTTTTTATGGTGACACTTTTCATTTTTGACATTAAGCGTTGTGACATTTGTCATTTGCCATCTTGAAATTTGTCATTTTTGACATTTTTCATGGTGAGACTTTTCATTTTTGACATTTAGCATTGTGACATTTGTCATTTGACATCTTTGACAATTGCCATCTTGAAATTTGTTATTTTTGACATTTTTCATGGTGACACTTTTCATTTTTGACATGTAGCATTGTGACATTTGTCATTTGACATTTTTGGCATTTGCCATCTTGAAATTTGTTATTTTTGACATTTTTCATGGTGACACTTTTCATTTTTGACATTTAGCATTGTGACATTTGTCAGTTTTGACATTTGCCATCTTGAAATTTGTCATTTTTGACATTTTTCATGGTGACACTTTTCATTTTTGACATTTAGCATTGTGACATTTGTCATTTGACATCTTTGACATTTGCCATCTTGAAATTTGTCATTTTTGACATTTAGCATGGTGACATTTGTCATTTGACATCTTTGACATTTGCCATCTTGAAATTTGTTAGTTTTGACATTTGTCATGGTGACACTTTTCATTTTTGACATTTAGCATTGTGACATTTGTCATTTGACATCTTTGACATTTGCCATCTTGAAATTTGTCATTTTTTACATTTTTCATATTGACACTTTTCATTTTTGACATTTAGCATTGTGACATTTGTCATTTGACATCTTTGACATTTGCCATCTTGAAATTTGTTATTTTTGACATTTTTCATGGTAACACTTTTCATTTTTGACATTTAGCATTGTGACATTTGTCATTTGACATCTTTGACATTTGCCATCTTGAAATTTGTCATTTTTGACATTTTTTATGGTGACACTTTTCATTTTTGACATTTAGCATTGTGACATTTGTCATTTGACATCTTTGATATTTGCCATCTTGAAATTTGTTATTTTTGACATTTTTCATGGTGACACTTTTCATTTTTGACATTTAGCATTGTGACATTTGTCATTTGACATCTTTGACATTTGCCATCTTGAAATTTGTTATTTTTGACATTTTTCATGGTAACACTTTTCATTTTTGACATTTAGCATTGTGACATTTGTCATTTGACATCTTTGACATTTGCCATCTTGAAATTTGTCATTTTTGACATTTTTTATGGTGACACTTTTCATTTTTGACATTTAGCATTGTGACATTTGTCATTTGACATCTTTGACATTTGCTATCTTGAAATTTGTCATTTTTGACATTTTTTATGGTGACACTTTTCATTTTTGACATTTAGCATTGTGACATTTGTCATTTGACATCTTTGACATTTGCCATCTTGAAATTTGTCATTTTTGACATTTTTCATGGTGACACTTTTCATTTTTGACATTTAGCATTGTGACATATGTCATTTGACATCTTTGACATTTGCCATCTTGAAATTTGTCATTTTTGACATTTAGCATTGTGACATTTGTCATTTGACATCTTTGACATTTGCCATCTTGAAATTTGTTATTTTTGACATTTTTTATGGCGACACTTTTCGTTTTTGACATTTAGCATTGTGACATTTGTCAGTTTTGACATTTGCCATCTTGAAATTTGTCATTTTTGACATTTTTCATAGTGACACTTTTCATTTTTGACATTTAGCATTGTGACTTTTGTCAGTTGACATCTTTGACATTTGCCATCTTGAAATTTGTTATTTTTGACATTTTTCATGGTGACACTTTTTATTTTTGACATTTAGCATTGTGACATTTGTCAGTTTTGACATTTGCCATCTTGAAATTTGTCATTTTTGACATTTTTCATGGTGACACTTTTCATTTTTGACATTTAGCATTGTGACATTTGTCATTTGACATCTTTGACATTTGCCATCTTGAAATTTGTCATTTTTGACATTTTTCATGGTGACACTTTTCATTTTTGACATTTAGCATTGTGACATTTGTCATTTGACATCTTTGACATTTGGCATCTTGAAATTTGTCATTTTTGACATTTAGCATTGTGACATTTGTCATTTGACATCTTTGACATTTGCCATCTTGAAATTTGTCATTTTTGACATTTTTCATGGTGACACTTTTCATTTTTGACATTTAGCATTGTGACATTTGTCATTTGACATCTTTGACATTTGCCATCTTGAAATTTGTCATTTTTGACATTTTTCATGGTGACACTTTTCATTTTTGACATTTAGCATTGTGACATTTGTCAGTTTTGACATTTGCCATCTTGAAATTTGTCATTTTTGACATTTTTCATGGTGACACTTTTCATTTTTGACATTTAGCATTGTGACATTTGTCATTTGACATCTTTGACATTTGCCATCTTGAAATTTGTCATTTTTGACATTTAGCATGGTGACATTTGTCATTTGACATCTTTGACATTTGCCATCTTGAAATTTGTTAGTTTTGACATTTTTCATGGTGACACTTTTCATTTTTGACATTTAGCATTGTGACATTTGTCATTTGACATCTTTGACATTTGCCATCTTGAAATTTGTCATTTTTGACATTTTTCATGGTGACACTTTTCATTTTTGACATTTAGCATTGTGACATTTGTCAGTTTTGACATTTGCCATCTTGAAATTTGTCATATTTGACATTTTTTATGGTGACACTTTTCATTTTTGACATTTAGCATTGTGACATTTGTCATTTGCCATCTTGAAATTTGTTATTTTTGACATTTTTTATGGTGACACTTTTCATTTTTGACATTAAGCGTTGTGACATTTGTCATTTGCCATCTTGAAATTTGTCATTTTTGACATTTTTCATGGTGAGACTTTTCATTTTTGACATTTAGCATTGTGACATTTGTCATTTGACATCTTTGACATTTGCCATCTTGAAATTTGTTATTTTTGACATTTTTCATGGTGACACTTTTCATTTTTGACATGTAGCATTGTGACATTTGTCATTTGACATCTTTGACATTTGCCATCTTGAAATTTGTTATTTTTGACATTTTTCATGGTGACACTTTTCATTTTTGACATTTAGCATTGTGACATTTGTCAGTTTTGACATTTGCCATCTTGAAATTTGTCATTTTTGACATTTTTCATGGTGACACTTTTCATTTTTGACATTTAGCATTGTGACATTTGTCATTTGACATCTTTGACATTTGCCATCTTGAAATTTGTCATTTTTGACATTTAGCATGGTGACATTTGTCATTTGACATCTTTGACATTTGCCATCTTGAAATTTGTTAGTTTTGACATTTTTCATGGTGACACTTTTCATTTTTGACATTTAGCATTGTGACATTTGTCATTTGACATCTTTGACATTTGCCATCTTGAAATTTGTCATTTTTTACATTTTTCATATTGACACTTTTCATTTTTGACATTTAGCATTGTGACATTTGTCATTTGACATCTTTGACATTTGCCATCTTGAAATTTGTTATTTTTGACATTTTTCATGGTAACACTTTTCATTTTTGACATTTAGCATTGTGACATTTGTCATTTGACATCTTTGACATTTGCCATCTTGAAATTTGTCATTTTTGACATTTTTTATGGTGACACTTTTCATTTTTGACATTTAGCATTGTGACATTTGTCATTTGACATCTTTGACATTTGCCATCTTGAAATTTGTTATTTTTGACATTTTTCATGGTGACACTTTTCATTTTTGACATTTAGCATTGTGACATTTGTCATTTGACATCTTTGACATTTGCCATCTTGAAATTTGTCATTTTTGACATTTTTCATGGTGACACTTTTCATTTTTGACATTTAGCATTGTGACATTTGTCATTTGACATCTTTGACATTTGCCATCTTGAAATTTGTCATTTTTGACATTTAGCATTGTGACATTTGTCATTTGACATCTTAGACATTTGCCATCTTGAAATTTGTCATTTTTGACACTTTTCATTTTTGACATTTAGCATTGTGACATTTGTCATTTGACATCTTTGACATTTGCCATCTTGAAATTTGTCATTTTTGACATTTTTCATGGTGACACTTTTTATTTTTGACATTTAGCATTGTGACATTTGTCATTTGACATCTTTGACATTTGCCATCTTGAAATTTGTCATTTTTGACATTTTTCATGGTGACACTTTTCATTTTTGACATTTAGCATTGTGACATTTGTCATTTGACATCTTAGACATTTGCCATCTTGAAATTTGTCATTTTTGACACTTTTTATTTTTGACATTTAGCATTGTGACATTTGTCATTTGACATCTTTGACATTTGCCATCTTGAAATTTGTCATTTTTGACATTTTCATGGTGACACTTTTCATTTTTGACATTTAGTATTGTGACATTTGTCATTTGACATCTTTGACATTTGCCATCTTGAAATTTGTCATTTTTGACATTTTTCATGGTGACACTTTTCATTTTTGACATTTAGCATTGTGACATTTGTCAGTTTTGACATTTGCCATCTTGAAATTTGTCATTTTTGACATTAAGCATTGTGACACTTTTCATTTTTGACATTTAGCATTGTGGCACTTGTCCTTTGACATCTTAGACATTTGCCATCTTGAAATTTGTCATTTTTGACACTTTTCATTTTTGACATTTAGCATTGTGACATTTGTCATTTGACATCTTTGACATTTGCCATCTTGAAATTTGTCATTTTTGACATTTTTCATGGTGACACTTTTCATTTTTGACATTTAGCATTGTGACATTTGTCATTTGACATCTTTGACATTTGCCATCTTGAAATTTGTCATTTTTGACATTTTTCATGGTGACACTTTTCATTTTTGACATTTAGCATTGTGACATTTGTCATTTGACATCTTTGACATTTGGCATCTTGAAATTTGTCATTTTTGACATTTAGCATTGTGACATTTGTCATTTGACATCTTTGACATTTGCCATCTTGAAATTTGTCATTTTTGACATTTTTCATGGTGACACTTTTCATTTTTGACATTTAGCATTGTGACATTTGTCATTTGACATCTTTGACATTTGCCATCTTGAAATTTGTCATTTTTGACATTTTTCATGGTGACACTTTTTATTTTTGACATTTAGCATTGTGACATTTGTCATTTGACATCTTTGACATTTGTCATCTTGAAATTTGTTATTTTTGACATTTTTCATGGTGACACTTTCCATTTTTGACATTTAGCATTGTGACATTTGTCAGTTTTGACATTTGCCATCTTGAAATTTGTCATATTTGACATTTTTTATGGTGACACTTTTCATTTTTGACATTTAGCATTGTGACATTTGTCATTTGCCATCTTGAAATTTGTTATTTTTGACATTTTTTATGGTGACACTTTTCATTTTTGACATTAAGCGCTGTGACATTTGTCATTTGCCATCTTGAAATTTGTCATTTTTGACATTTTTCATGGTGAGACTTTTCATTTTTGACATTTAGCATTGTGACATTTGTCAGTTTTGACATTTGCCATCTTGAAATTTGTCATTTTTGACATTTTTCATGGTGACACTTTTCATTTTTGACATTTAGCATTGTGACATTTGTCATTTGACATCTTTGACATTTGCCATCTTGGAATTTGTTATTTTTTACATTTTTCATGGTGACACTTTTCATTTTTGACATTTAGCATTGTGACATTTGTCATTTGACATTTTTGGCATTTGCCATCTTGAAATTTGTTATTTTTGACATTTTTCATGGTGACACTTTTCATTTTTGACATTTAGCATTGTGACATTTGTCATTTGACATTTTTGGCATTTGCCATCTTGAAATTTGTTATTTTTGACATTTTTCATGGTGACACTTTTCATTTTTGACATTTAGCATTGTGACATTTGTCATTTGACATCTTTGACATTTGCCATCTTGAAATTTGTTATTTTTGACATTTTTCATGGTGACACTTTTCATTTTTGACATTTAGCATTGTGACATTTGTCAGTTTTGACATTTGCCATCTTGAAATTTGTCATTTTTGACATTTTTCATGGTGACACTTTTCATTTTTGACATTTAGCATTGTGACATTTGTCATTTGACATCTTTGACATTTGCCATCTTGAAATTTGTTATTTTTGACATTTTTCATGGTGACACTTTTCATTTTTGACATTTAGCATTGTGACATTTGTCAGTTTTGACATTTGCTATCTTGAAATTTGTCATTTTTGACATTTTTCATGGTGACACTTTTCATTTTTGACATTTAGCATTGTGACATTTGTCATTTGACATCTTTGACATTTGCCATCTTGAAATTTGTCATTTTTGACATTTTTTATGGTGACACTTTTCATTTTTGACATTTAGCATTGTGACATTTGTCATTTGACGTCTTTGACATTTGCCATCTTGAAATTTGTCATTTTTGACATTTTTTATGGTGACACTTTTCATTTTTGACATTTAGCATTGTGACATTTGTCATTTGACATCTTTGACATTTGCCATCTTAAAATTTGTCATTTTTGACATTTAGCATTGTGACATTTGTCATCTTTTGACATTTGCCATCTTGAAATTTGTTATTTTTGACATTTTTCATGGTGCCACTTTTCATTTTTGACATTTAGCATTGTGACATTTGTCAGTTTTGACATTAGCCATTTTGAAATTTGTCATTTTTGACATTTTTCATGGTGACACTTTTCATTTTTGACATTTATTATTGTTACATTTGTCATTTGACATCTTTGATATTTGCCGTCTTGAAATTTGTTATTTTTGACATTTTTCATGGTGACACTTTTCGTTTTTGACATGTAGCATTGTATCATTTGTCAGTTTTGACATTTGCCATCTTGAAATTTGTCATTTTTGACATTTTTCATGGTGACACTTTTCATTTTTGACATTTAGCATTGTGACATTTGTCATTTGACATCTTTGACATTTGCCATTTTGAAATTTGTCATTTTTGATATTTTTCATGGTGACACCTTTCATTTTTGACATTTAGCATTGTGACATTTGTCATTTGACATCTTTGAAATTTGCCATCTTGAAATTTGTCATTTTTGACATTTTTCATGGTGACACTTTTCATTTTTGACATTTAGCATTGTGACATTTGTCATTTGACATCTTTGACATTTGCCATCTTGAAATTTGTCATTTTTGACATTTAGCATTGTGACATTTGTCATTTGACAGTTGCCATCTTGAAATTTGTCATTTTTGACATTTTTCATGGTGACACTTTTCATTTTTGACATTTAGCATTGTGACATTTGTCATTTAACATCTTTGACATTTGCCATCGTGAAATTTGTCATTTTTGACATTTTATGGTGACACCTTTTATTTTTAACATTTAGCATTGTGACATTTGTCATTTGACATCTTTCACATTTGCCATCTTGAAATTTGTCATTTTTGACATTTTTCATGGTCACACTTTTCATTTTTGACATTTAACATTGTGACATTTGTCATTTGACATCTTTGACATTTGCCATCTTGAAATTTGTCATTTTTGACATTTAGCATTGTGACATTTGTCATTTGACATTTGCCATCTTGAAATTTGTCATTTTTGACATTTTTCATGGTGACACTTTTCATTTTTGACATTTAGCATTGTGACATTTGTCATTTGACATCTTTGACATTTGCCATCTTGAAATTTGTCATTTTTGACATTTTTCATGGTGACACCTTTCATTTTTAACATTTAGCATTGTGACATTTGTCATTTGACATCTTTGACATTTGCCATCTTGAAATTTGTTATTTTTGACATTTTTCATGGTGACACTTTTCATGCTTGACATTTAGCATTGTGACATTTGTCAGTTTTGACATTTGCCATCTTGAAATTTGTCATTTTTGACATTTTTCATGGTGACACTTTTCATTTTTGACATTTAGCATTGTGACATTTGTCATTTGACATCTTTGACATTTGCCATCTTGGAATTTGTTATTTTTTACATTTTTCATGGTGACACTTTTCATTTTTGACATTTAGCATTGTGACATTTGTCATTTGACATTTTTGGCATTTGCCATCTTGAAATTTGTTATTTTTGACATTTTTCATGGTGACACTTTTCATTTTTGACATTTAGCATTGTGACATTTGTCATTTGACATCTTTGACATTTGCCATCTTGAAATTTGTTATTTTTGACATTTTTCATGGTGACACTTTTCATTTTTGACATTTAGCATTGTGACATTTGTCAGTTTTGACATTTGCCATCTTGAAATTTGTCATTTTTGACATTTTTCATGGTGACACTTTTCATTTTTGACATTTAGCATTGTGACATTTGTCATTTGACATCTTTGACATTTGCCATCTTGAAATTTGTCATTTTTGACATTTAGCATGGTGACATTTGTCATTTGACATCTTTGACATTTGCCATCTTGAAATTTGTTATTTTTGACATTTTTCATGGTGACACTTTTCATTTTTGACATTTAGCATTGTGACATTTGTCAGTTTTGACATTTGCTATCTTGAAATTTGTCATTTTTGACATTTTTCATGGTGACACTTTTCATTTTTGACATTTAGCATTGTGACATTTGTCATTTGACATCTTTGACATTTGCCATCTTGAAATTTGTCATTTTTGACATTTTTTATGGTGACACTTTTCATTTTTGACATTTAGCATTGTGACATTTGTCATTTGACGTCTTTGACATTTGCCATCTTGAAATTTGTCATTTTTGACATTTTTTATGGTGACACTTTTCATTTTTGACATTTAGCATTGTGACATTTGTCATTTGACATCTTTGCATTTGCCATCTTAAAATTTGTCATTTTTGACATTTAGCATTGTGACATTTGTCATCTTTTGACATTTGCCATCTTGAAATTTGTTATTTTTGACATTTTTCATGGTGCCACTTTTCATTTTTGACATTTAGCATTGTGACATTTGTCAGTTTTGACATTAGCCATTTTGAAATTTGTCATTTTTGACATTTTTCATGGTGACACTTTTCATTTTTGACATTTATTATTGTGACATTTGTCATTTGACATCTTTGACATTTGACATCTTGAAATTTGTTATTTTTGACATTTTTCATGGTGACACTTTTCATTTTTGACATTTAGCATTGTGACATTTGTCATTTGACATCTTTGATATTTGCCATCTTGAAATTTGTTATTTTGGACATTTTTCATGGTGACACTTTTCATTTTTGACATTTAGCATTGTGACATTTGTCATTTTACATCTTTGACATTTGCCATCTTGAAATTTGTCATTTTTGACATTTTTCATGGTGACACTTTTCATTTTTGACATTTAGCATTGTGACATTTGTGATTTGACATCTTTGACATTTGCCATCTTGAAATTTGTAATTTTTGACATTTTTCATGGTGACACTTTTCATTTTTAACATTTAGCATTGTGACATTTGTCATTTGACATCTTTGACATTTGCCATCTTGAAATTTGTTATTTTTGACATTTTTCATGGTGACACTTTTCATTTTTGACATTTAGCATTGTGACATTTGTCATTTGACATCTTTGACATTTGCCATCTTGAAATTTGTCATTTTTGACATTTAGCATTGTGACATTTGTCATTTGACATCTTAGACATTTGCCATCTTGAAATTTGTCATTTTTGACACTTTTCATTTTTGACATTTAGCATTGTGGCATTTGTCATTTGACATCTTAGACATTTGCAATCTTGAAATTTGTCATTTTTGACACTTTTCATTTTTGACATTTAGCATTGTGACATTTGTCATTTGACATCTTTGACATTTGCCATCTTGAAATTTGTCATTTTTGACATTTTTCATGGTGACACTTTTCATTTTTGACATTTAGCATTGTGACATTTGTCATTTGACATCTTTGACATTTGCTATCTTGAAATTTGTCATTTTTGACATTTTTTATGGTGACACTTTTCATTTTTGACATTTAGCATTGTGACATTTGTCATTTGACATCTTTGACATTTGCCATCTTGAAATTTGTCATTTTTGACATTTTTCATGGTGACACTTTTCATTTTTGACATTTAGCATTGTGACATATGTCATTTGACATCTTTGACATTTGCCATCTTGAAATTTGTCATTTTTGACATTTAGCATTGTGACATTTGTCATTTGACATCTTTGACATTTGCCATCTTGAAATTTGTTATTTTTGACATTTTTCATGGTGACACTTTTCATTTTTGACATTTAGCATTGTGACATTTGTCAGTTTTGACATTTGCCATCTTGAAATTTGTCATTTTTGACATTTTTCATAGTGACACTTTTCATTTTTGACATTTAGCATTGTGACTTTTGTCATTTGACATCTTTGACATTTGCCATCTTGAAATTTGTTATTTTTGACATTTTTCATGGTGACACTTTTTATTTTTGACATTTAGCATTGTGACATTTGTCAGTTTTGACATTTGCCATCTTGAAATTTGTCATTTTTGACATTTTTCATGGTGACACTTTTCATTTTTGACATTTAGCATTGTGACATTTGTCATTTGACATCTTTGACATTTGTCATCTTGAAATTTGTCATTTTTGACATTTTTCATGGTGACACTTTTCATTTTTGACATTTAGCATTGTGACATTTGTCATTTGACATCTTTGACATTTGGCATCTTGAAATTTGTCATTTTTGACATTTAGCATTGTGACATTTGTCATTTGACATCTTTGACATTTGCCATCTTGAAATTTGTCATTTTTGACATTTTTCATGGTGACACTTTTCATTTTTGACATTTAGCATTGTGACATTTGTCATTTGACATCTTTGACATTTGCCATCTTGAAATTTGTCATTTTTGACATTTTTCATGGTGACACTTTTCATTTTTGACATTTAGCATTGTGACATTTGTCAGTTTTGACATTTGCCATCTTGAAATTTGTCATTTTTGACATTTTTCATGGTGACACTTTTCATTTTTGACATTTAGCATTGTGACATTTGTCATTTGACATCTTTGACATTTGCCATCTTGAAATTTGTCATTTTTGACATTTAGCATGGTGACATTTGTCATTTGACATCTTTGACATTTGCCATCTTGAAATTTGTTAGTTTTGACATTTTTCATGGTGACACTTTTCATTTTTGACATTTAGCATTGTGACATTTGTCATTTGACATCTTTGACATTTGCCATCTTGAAATTTGTCATTTTTGACATTTTTCATGGTGACACTTATCATTTTTGACATTTAGCATTGTGACATTTGTCAGTTTTGACATTTGCCATCTTGAAATTTGTCATATTTGACATTTTTTATGGTGACACTTTTCATTTTTGACATTTAGCATTGTGACATTTGTCATTTGCCATCTTGAAATTTGTTATTTTTGACATTTTTTATGGTGACACTTTTCATTTTTGACATTAAGCGTTGTGACATTTGTCATTTGCCATCTTGAAATTTGTCATTTTTGACATTTTTCATGGTGAGACTTTTCATTTTTGACATTTAGCATTGTGACATTTGTCATTTGACATCTTTGACAATTGCCATCTTGAAATTTGTTATTTTTGACATTTTTCATGGTGACACTTTTCATTTTTGACATGTAGCATTGTGACATTTGTCATTTGACATTTTTGGCATTTGCCATCTTGAAATTTGTTATTTTTGACATTTTTCATGGTGACACTTTTCATTTTTGACATTTAGCATTGTGACATTTGTCAGTTTTGACATTTGCCATCTTGAAATTTGTCATTTTTGACATTTTTCATGGTGACACTTTTCATTTTTGACATTTAGCATTGTGACATTTGTCATTTGACATCTTTGACATTTGCCATCTTGAAATTTGTCATTTTTGACATTTAGCATGGTGACATTTGTCATTTGACATCTTTGACATTTGCCATCTTGAAATTTGTTAGTTTTGACATTTGTCATGGTGACACTTTTCATTTTTGACATTTAGCATTGTGACATTTGTCATTTGACATCTTTGACATTTGCCATCTTGAAATTTGTCATTTTTTACATTTTTCATATTGACACTTTTCATTTTTGACATTTAGCATTGTGACATTTGTCATTTGACATCTTTGACATTTGCCATCTTGAAATTTGTTATTTTTGACATTTTTCATGGTAACACTTTTCATTTTTGACATTTAGCATTGTGACATTTGTCATTTGACATCTTTGACATTTGCCATCTTGAAATTTGTCATTTTTGACATTTTTTATGGTGACACTTTTCATTTTTGACATTTAGCATTGTGACATTTGTCATTTGACATCTTTGATATTTGCCATCTTGAAATTTGTTATTTTTGACATTTTTCATGGTGACACTTTTCATTTTTGACATTTAGCATTGTGACATTTGTCATTTGACATCTTTGACATTTGCCATCTTGAAATTTGTTATTTTTGACATTTTTCAT
Source organism: Altica lythri (assembly GCA_964028335.1). Classification (NCBI taxonomy): domain Eukaryota; kingdom Metazoa; phylum Arthropoda; class Insecta; order Coleoptera; family Chrysomelidae; genus Altica; species Altica lythri. The sequence continues at coordinate 39,641,112 of OZ034800.1, read as the reverse complement.
GGTAACACTTTTCATTTTTGACATTTAGCATTGTGACATTTGTCATTTGACATCTTTGACATTTGCCATCTTGAAATTTGTCATTTTTGACATTTTTTATGGTGACACTTTTCATTTTTGACATTTAGCATTGTGACATTTGTCATTTGACATCTTTGACATTTGCTATCTTGAAATTTGTCATTTTTGACATTTTTTATGGTGACACTTTTCATTTTTGACATTTAGCATTGTGACATTTGTCATTTGACATCTTTGACATTTGCCATCTTGAAATTTGTCATTTTTGACATTTTTCATGGTGACACTTTTCATTTTTGACATTTAGCATTGTGACATATGTCATTTGACATCTTTGACATTTGCCATCTTGAAATTTGTCATTTTTGACATTTAGCATTGTGACATTTGTCATTTGACATCTTTGACATTTGCCATCTTGAAATTTGTTATTTTTGACATTTTTTATGGCGACACTTTTCGTTTTTGACATTTAGCATTGTGACATTTGTCAGTTTTGACATTTGCCATCTTGAAATTTGTCATTTTTGACATTTTTCATAGTGACACTTTTCATTTTTGACATTTAGCATTGTGACTTTTGTCAGTTGACATCTTTGACATTTGCCATCTTGAAATTTGTTATTTTTGACATTTTTCATGGTGACACTTTTTATTTTTGACATTTAGCATTGTGACATTTGTCAGTTTTGACATTTGCCATCTTGAAATTTGTCATTTTTGACATTTTTCATGGTGACACTTTTCATTTTTGACATTTAGCATTGTGACATTTGTCATTTGACATCTTTGACATTTGCCATCTTGAAATTTGTCATTTTTGACATTTTTCATGGTGACACTTTTCATTTTTGACATTTAGCATTGTGACATTTGTCATTTGACATCTTTGACATTTGGCATCTTGAAATTTGTCATTTTTGACATTTAGCATTGTGACATTTGTCATTTGACATCTTTGACATTTGCCATCTTGAAATTTGTCATTTTTGACATTTTTCATGGTGACACTTTTCATTTTTGACATTTAGCATTGTGACATTTGTCATTTGACATCTTTGACATTTGCCATCTTGAAATTTGTCATTTTTGACATTTTTCATGGTGACACTTTTCATTTTTGACATTTAGCATTGTGACATTTGTCAGTTTTGACATTTGCCATCTTGAAATTTGTCATTTTTGACATTTTTCATGGTGACACTTTTCATTTTTGACATTTAGCATTGTGACATTTGTCATTTGACATCTTTGACATTTGCCATCTTGAAATTTGTCATTTTTGACATTTAGCATGGTGACATTTGTCATTTGACATCTTTGACATTTGCCATCTTGAAATTTGTTAGTTTTGACATTTTTCATGGTGACACTTTTCATTTTTGACATTTAGCATTGTGACATTTGTCATTTGACATCTTTGACATTTGCCATCTTGAAATTTGTCATTTTTGACATTTTTCATGGTGACACTTTTCATTTTTGACATTTAGCATTGTGACATTTGTCAGTTTTGACATTTGCCATCTTGAAATTTGTCATATTTGACATTTTTTATGGTGACACTTTTCATTTTTGACATTTAGCATTGTGACATTTGTCATTTGCCATCTTGAAATTTGTTATTTTTGACATTTTTTATGGTGACACTTTTCATTTTTGACATTAAGCGTTGTGACATTTGTCATTTGCCATCTTGAAATTTGTCATTTTTGACATTTTTCATGGTGAGACTTTTCATTTTTGACATTTAGCATTGTGACATTTGTCATTTGACATCTTTGACATTTGCCATCTTGAAATTTGTTATTTTTGACATTTTTCATGGTGACACTTTTCATTTTTGACATGTAGCATTGTGACATTTGTCATTTGACATCTTTGACATTTGCCATCTTGAAATTTGTTATTTTTGACATTTTTCATGGTGACACTTTTCATTTTTGACATTTAGCATTGTGACATTTGTCAGTTTTGACATTTGCCATCTTGAAATTTGTCATTTTTGACATTTTTCATGGTGACACTTTTCATTTTTGACATTTAGCATTGTGACATTTGTCATTTGACATCTTTGACATTTGCCATCTTGAAATTTGTCATTTTTGACATTTAGCATGGTGACATTTGTCATTTGACATCTTTGACATTTGCCATCTTGAAATTTGTTAGTTTTGACATTTTTCATGGTGACACTTTTCATTTTTGACATTTAGCATTGTGACATTTGTCATTTGACATCTTTGACATTTGCCATCTTGAAATTTGTCATTTTTTACATTTTTCATATTGACACTTTTCATTTTTGACATTTAGCATTGTGACATTTGTCATTTGACATCTTTGACATTTGCCATCTTGAAATTTGTTATTTTTGACATTTTTCATGGTAACACTTTTCATTTTTGACATTTAGCATTGTGACATTTGTCATTTGACATCTTTGACATTTGCCATCTTGAAATTTGTCATTTTTGACATTTTTTATGGTGACACTTTTCATTTTTGACATTTAGCATTGTGACATTTGTCATTTGACATCTTTGACATTTGCCATCTTGAAATTTGTTATTTTTGACATTTTTCATGGTGACACTTTTCATTTTTGACATTTAGCATTGTGACATTTGTCATTTGACATCTTTGACATTTGCCATCTTGAAATTTGTCATTTTTGACATTTTTCATGGTGACACTTTTCATTTTTGACATTTAGCATTGTGACATTTGTCATTTGACATCTTTGACATTTGCCATCTTGAAATTTGTCATTTTTGACATTTAGCATTGTGACATTTGTCATTTGACATCTTAGACATTTGCCATCTTGAAATTTGTCATTTTTGACACTTTTCATTTTTGACATTTAGCATTGTGACATTTGTCATTTGACATCTTTGACATTTGCCATCTTGAAATTTGTCATTTTTGACATTTTTCATGGTGACACTTTTTATTTTTGACATTTAGCATTGTGACATTTGTCATTTGACATCTTTGACATTTGCCATCTTGAAATTTGTCATTTTTGACATTTTTCATGGTGACACTTTTCATTTTTGACATTTAGCATTGTGACATTTGTCATTTGACATCTTAGACATTTGCCATCTTGAAATTTGTCATTTTTGACACTTTTCATTTTTGACATTTAGCATTGTGACATTTGTCATTTGACATCTTTGACATTTGCCATCTTGAAATTTGTCATTTTTGACATTTTCATGGTGACACTTTTCATTTTTGACATTTAGTATTGTGACATTTGTCATTTGACATCTTTGACATTTGCCATCTTGAAATTTGTCATTTTTGACATTTTTCATGGTGACACTTTTCATTTTTGACATTTAGCATTGTGACATTTGTCAGTTTTGACATTTGCCATCTTGAAATTTGTCATTTTTGACATTTAGCATTGTGACACTTTTCATTTTTGACATTTAGCATTGTGGCACTTGTCCTTTGACATCTTAGACATTTGCCATCTTGAAATTTGTCATTTTTGACACTTTTCATTTTTGACATTTAGCATTGTGACATTTGTCATTTGACATCTTTGACATTTGCCATCTTGAAATTTGTCATTTTTGACATTTTTCATGGTGACACTTTTCATTTTTGACATTTAGCATTGTGACATTTGTCATTTGACATCTTTGACATTTGCCATCTTGAAATTTGTCATTTTTGACATTTTTCATGGTGACACTTTTCATTTTTGACATTTAGCATTGTGACATTTGTCATTTGACATCTTTGACATTTGGCATCTTGAAATTTGTCATTTTTGACATTTAGCATTGTGACATTTGTCATTTGACATCTTTGACATTTGCCATCTTGAAATTTGTCATTTTTGACATTTTTCATGGTGACACTTTTCATTTTTGACATTTAGCATTGTGACATTTGTCATTTGACATCTTTGACATTTGCCATCTTGAAATTTGTCATTTTTGACATTTTTCATGGTGACACTTTTTATTTTTGACATTTAGCATTGTGACATTTGTCATTTGACATCTTTGACATTTGTCATCTTGAAATTTGTTATTTTTGACATTTTTCATGGTGACACTTTCCATTTTTGACATTTAGCATTGTGACATTTGTCAGTTTTGACATTTGCCATCTTGAAATTTGTCATATTTGACATTTTTTATGGTGACACTTTTCATTTTTGACATTTAGCATTGTGACATTTGTCATTTGCCATCTTGAAATTTGTTATTTTTGACATTTTTTATGGTGACACTTTTCATTTTTGACATTAAGCGCTGTGACATTTGTCATTTGCCATCTTGAAATTTGTCATTTTTGACATTTTTCATGGTGAGACTTTTCATTTTTGACATTTAGCATTGTGACATTTGTCATTTGACATCTTTGACATTTGCCATCTTGAAATTTGTTATTTTTGACATTTTTCATGGTGACACTTTTCATTTTTGACATGTAGCATTGTGACATTTGTCATTTGACATCTTTGACATTTGCCATCTTGAAATTTGTTATTTTTGACATTTTTCATGGTGACACTTTTCATTTTTGACATTTAGCATTGTGACATTTGTCAGTTTTGACATTTGCCATCTTGAAATTTGTCATTTTTGACATTTTTCATGGTGACACTTTTCATTTTTGACATTTAGCATTGTGACATTTGTCATTTGACATCTTTGACATTTGCCATCTTGAAATTTGTCATTTTTGACATTTAGCATGGTGACATTTGTCATTTGACATCTTTGACATTTGCCATCTTGAAATTTGTTAGTTTTGACATTTTTCATGGTGACACTTTTCATTTTTGACATTTAGTTAGTTAGTTAGTTTATTTACGGAAATCTCCATTAAAAGTAAGAACACATTATGAAATACAAGATACAAAAATATAGCAATAAAATTTACAAATATATAAAATAACAGTATAAAAACAATATAATGTAAAGAGGAACTATTAAATAAGTTTATGTAAGATACTTTTAAATTTGTAAAGTGAAAGACCATATGGATCAATATCATGATTATTAATGAATTGAGCAGCTTTAATTAAAGGATTAATGCATAAGTAATTAGTTTTATAAGTTGGTATATTATATAAAGTTTTCAGTCTTGTTGACTTTTTAGGAATATTTATTTCAATTTTAGACAGGATATTTGGACAATCTATTAATCCATTTACAATTTTGTAGAATAGTACTAAATTGGAATAAGTTCTGCGCGAATCCAGCGAAATTAAGTTTATTTGACTTTTAATTAATTGATAATCATATCTAAAATTTATTCTTGGGATCATTAATTTATATCCAGCAAATCTTAAAAACGTATTCTGAATCTTTTCTAATTGGTATACGTTTTTGTATGTATATGGTGACCAAATCATACAAATATACTCAAGAATAGAACGTACAAGAGAAATGAAAACGGTTTTTGTAGTGTTAATATTAAAGTTATTACAATTCCTTAAAACAAATCCTAACGTTTTAGTTGCCTTAATGGTTATGGAATTAATATGATTATCAAACGACAATTTACTATCTAAAACGATTCCTAAATCTTTTATTGATTCGGTTTTTATCAAATTGGTATTATTGAAACAATATTGATATTTGATTGGAGTAAGTTTTCTATGAAAAGTTATTTGAAAGGATTTATTAAAATTCAATTCAAGTAAATTAGTAACGCACCAATCACAAAATTTGTTTAAAATATCTTGAAGAGTAAAACAATCTAATTGCGACTTAACAGTTTTAAAAATTTTAATATCATCTGCATACATTAAATATTTACAATTAATTAAAACCGATTTAACATCATTAATAAAAAGATTAAAAAGTAGTGGTGCAATGTGCGTACCTTGCGGCACACCAGAAGTAACCGGAATTGGATTCGAAACAAATTGACCAATTTTAACAAACTGAGTTCGACCACTTAAAAAACTATCTAACCAAATCAACAAGTTATTGTGAAAACCCAAGGCACTAAGTTTAGCGAGTAAAATTTGATGATTAACTCGATCGAAAGCTTTTGAGAAATCTGCATAAATTGAATCAATTTGATGTTTGTTTTCAAATGCTTCTAAGATTTCTAGCTGATACGTTAACAGGTTGGTTGTAGTTGATTTGTTTTTGCAGAATCCAAATTGATTTTCGTCGAATAAAGGTTTGCACATCCATTGTAATTTATCGGTTATAATATTATCTAGTAACTTTGGGATTGTCAATTGCTGACAAACTCCGCGATAGCAGTTAATATCTCTTTTATCTCCAGATTTAAATATTGGAACAACATAGCTTTGTTTCCATATTAGTGGCATTACACCATGCTGAATGGATTTATTAAAAAGGATGTGCAAGGGCTTAGACAACGTAAAAATGCAGTTTTTTAATAAGCTATTAGGAATTAGATCTGGTCCAGATTTATTATTAGATGGTAAAGTCTCAATTTTGGCAAAAACAGTTGATAATTCTATATTATTGATGTTTATATTAGGTGAGTGCTGAAAATTAACGGTAGAGGTAGAGCAGGTCTTATTAGAATACACAGATGAGAAAAAAACCGCAAAAGCATCCGCTATTGATTGGCCGTCATTATATCTTTCTTCCCCAGAATACATTTCTTTTGGTAGTTCATTATCTTTTTTAAGTGAATTTAAATGTTTCCAAAAAGATTTAGGGTTAATTTGTAACTCCAATTCAGTACTATGTAAGTATCTATCATAACATAACTTGGATAACTCTTTACACTGTGAGCGCAACGTTGCAAATTTGTTATAATTGTAAGCACCTTTTGATACCATATATTCTTTGTGAGCCTTCTTTTTTTGTATTGTTAACTGAATTAATTCATGATTAAACCATATTGGAAATCTTCTTTTTTTAATAATCTTTTTTGGAACATATTGTTCAATACCAGCGTATAATATATCATAAAATTCGGTAACAGATGAGTTTAAGTCACAATGTAAAACATTATCCCAGTTAATTGAAGAAAAATAAAAGTTTAATGCATTAAAATCTGCTTTAGAAAAATTATAAATGGTTTCATTTATAATTAAAGAATCTTCGGAAGTATTATTAACAAAAAATGAATAAGCGTTATGATGCAGTGATGACGGTAACAAATTGTCATGAGCTTTCTCAATATTAATATTTTTATTATGTGAAAATATTAAATCTAAAAATTTTAAGTTATTGTTTGGAATCGTGTTGCATTGAAATAAATTTAATGATGCATAACAAGCTGCTACCTCCATCGTAATATTAGAAAACGAACCAACAGTAGAAAGAAAACCATTATTCCATAAGGAGTCATTGAGGTTGTAGTCTCCACAAGTTATGAGTTCATCATATGGAAATGTGTTGATTATTCGTTCTATGGTATTACAATGATGAGTGTATGTTACCAATGAGGATTGGGGAGGTATGTAAATAGCTCCCATGATAAAGTTCTTATTATTAACCTTGATGTAAACGTAGAGTTGATCAGCTATATCACTTTCACTTAGAATTAAATTTGATTTTAAACAGCTTTTTATAGCAATTAGCACACCACCTCCACGAGATTTCGAGCTTAAGTTTACATTGCGGTCACACCTGTATACATTGTAATTATAAAAATTAATTTCGGTATCTGTAAAGTCCTCATTTAACCAGGTTTCGATGAGAATAATAATGTCGAAGGAAGACACAGCTATTGTTTGTTTCAATGCATCAATTTTAGTGCGAACACCCCCAACATTATGAAAATAGACTGATAATGGAGAGTTATTTAGTTTTTTGATTGGTTATGTTTTACCGATACAATTTTAGGAACCCCTCGAACGTATTTAATTTTAACATCGTTTTCACCACCGTCTTGCCTTAGTTTTAACTCTTCTTTTAATTTCTTAAGTTGTTCTCTCTGATTCATTGTTTTGTCCGATGACATTGCGTATTTTTCTTTTAAATGATTGTTATTTTTAAAAGCCATTTCAACAAAAGAGGGGTTTGAAAAAATTATTCTAATAGGCCGATGACGTGGGGGATTGCTAGTTCTATTATTACCAACTCGCATAATTTTTTTTATGGCATTTGTGGGAATTTGCAGTTCTTGTATGATTTTGTCTACTTTGATTCTGTCTGCATGAATTCTTTTAGCAATATCAGTATTAGTGCATTCCTTAATATTATATAAGATAATGTTGTTTTCTTTTTCTAATCGGTCCTTTAGTTCTTCATAAATAGAGTTATTATCGGTAATATTCGTTCGCTCGATTTTGTTTATTCTGTCTGTTAACTCCGAACATGTTGATTTTAGATTTTCCATATCGATTTGTAACTTCTCAAGTTTATCTATTTTTAATGATAATTTTGCCATATCGTTGTTAAGTGATATTTTTAGTTCTTGAATTGAGTTAATAAGATCAGATAGCGTTTTGACATCCGGGGATTTGGGATCGGAACGTTCCTTTGATGATTTCGCATCTAATAGACCTGAACAACATTCGTAATCGTCTTCATTTATGAACCGACTGCCCCGTATTAAATTGGCACAGCATTGTGACATTTGTCATTTGACATCTTTGACATTTGCCATCTTGAAATTTGTCATTTTTTACATTTTTCATATTGACACTTTTCATTTTTGACATTTAGCATTGTGACATTTGTCATTTGACATCTTTGACATGGTAACACTTTTCATTTTTGACATTTAGCATTGTGACATTTGTCATTTGACATCTTTGACATTTGCCATCTTCAAATTTGTCATTTTTGACATTTTTTATGGTGACACTTTTCATTTTTGACATTTAGCATTGTGACATTTGTCATTTGACATCTTTGACATTTGCCATCTTGAAATTTGTTATTTTTGACATTTTTCATGGTGACACTTTTCATTTTTGACATTTAGCATTGTGACATTTGTCATTTGACATCTTTGACATTTGCCATCTTGAAATTTGTCATTTTTGACATTTTTCATGGTGACACTTTTCATTTTTGACATTTAGCATTGTGACATTTGTCATTTGACATCTTTGACATTTGCCATCTTGAAATTTGTCATTTTTGACATTTAGCATTGTGACATTTGTCATTTGACATCTTAGACATTTGCCATCTTGAAATTTGTCATTTTTGACACTTTTCATTTTTGACATTTAGCATTGTGACATTTGTCATTTGACATCTTTGACATTTGCCATCTTGAAATTTGTCATTTTTGACATTTTTCATGGTGACACTTTTCATTTTTGACATTTAGCATTGTGACATTTGTCATTTGACATCTTTGACATTTGCCATCTTGAAATTTGTCATTTTTCATTGTGACACTTTTCATTTTTGACATTTAGCATTGTGACATTTGTCATTTGACATCTTAGACATTTGCCATCTTGAAATTTGTCATTTTTGACACTTTTCATTTTTGACATTTAGCATTGTGACATTTGTCATTTGACATCTTTGACATTTGCCATCTTGAAATTTGTCATTTTTGACATTTTCATGGTGACACTTTTCATTTTTGACATTTAGCATTGTGACATTTGTCATTTGCCATCTTGAAATTTGTCATTTTTGACATTTTTCATGGTGACACTTTTCATTTTTGACATTTAGTATTGTGACATTTGTCAGTTTTGACATTTGCCATCTTGAAATTTGTCATTTTTGACATTTAGCATTGTGACACTTTTCATTTTTGACATTTAGCATTGTGGCACTTGTCCTTTGACATCTTAGACATTTGCCATCTTGAAATTTGTCATTTTTGACATTTTTCATGGTGACACTTTTCATTTTTGACATTTAGCATTGTGACATTTGTCATTTGACATCTTTGACATTTGCCATCTTGAAATTTGTCATTTTTGACATTTAGCATTGTGACATTTGTCATTTGACATCTTAGACATTTGCCATCTTGAAATTTGTCATTTTTGACACTTTTCATTTTTGACATTTAGCATTGTGACATTTGTCATTTGACATCTTTGACATTTGCCATCTTGAAATTTGTCATTTTTGACATTTTTCATGGTGACACTTTTCATTTTTGACATTTAGCATTGTGACATTTGTCATTTGACATCTTTGACATTTGCCATCTTGAAATTTGTCATTTTTCATTGTGACACTTTTCATTTTTGACATTTAGCATTGTGACATTTGTCATTTGACATCTTAGACATTTGCCATCTTGAAATTTGTCATTTTTGACACTTTTCATTTTTGACATTTAGCATTGTGACATTTGTCATTTGACATCTTTGACATTTTCCATCTTGAAATTTGTCATTTTTGACATTTTCATGGTGACACTTTTCATTTTTGACATTTAGCATTGTGACATTTGTCATTTGCCATCTTGAAATTTGTCATTTTTGACATTTTTCATGGTGACACTTTTCATTTTTGACATTTAGTATTGTGACATTTGTCAGTTTTGACATTTGCCATCTTGAAATTTGTCATTTTTGACATTTAGCATTGTGACACTTTTCATTTTTGACATTTAGCATTGTGGCACTTGTCCTTTGACATCTTAGACATTTGCCATCTTGAAATTTGTCATTTTTGACACTTTTCATTTTTGACATTTAGCATTGTGACATTTGTCATTTGACATCTTTGACATTTGCCATCTTGAAATTTGTCATTTTTGACATTTTTCATGGTGACACTTTTCATTTTTGACATTTAGCATTGTGACATTTGTCATTTGACATCTTTGACATTTGCCATCTTGAAATTTGTCATTTTTGACATTTTTCATGGTAACACTTATCATTTTTGACATTTAGCATTGTGACATTTGTCATTTGACATCTTTGACATTTGCCATCTTGAAATTTGTCATTTTTGACATTTTTCATAGTGACACTTTTCATTTTTGACATTTAGCATTGTGACATTTGTCATTTGACATCTTTGACATTTGCCATCTTGAAATTTGTCATTTTTGACATTTAGCATTGTGACATTTGTCATTTGACATCTTTGACATTTGCCATCTTGAAATTTGATATTTTTGACATTTTTCATGGTGACACTTTTCATTTTTGACATTTAGCATTGTGACATTTGTCAGTTTTGACATTTGCCATCTTGAAATTTGTCATTTTTGACAAATTTTATGGTGACACTTTTTATTTTTGACATGTAGCATTGTGACATTTGTCATTTGACATCTTTGACATTTGCCATCTTGAAATTTGTTATTTTTGACATTTTTCATGGTGACACTTTTCATTTTTGACATTTAGCATTGTAACATTTGTCAGTTTTGACATTTGCCATCTTGAAATTTGTCATTTTTGACATTTTTCATGGTGACACTTTTCATTTTTGACATTTAGGATTGTGACATTTGTCATTTGACATCTTTAACATTTGCCATCTTCAAATTTGTCATTTTTGACATTTTTCATGGTGACACTTTTCATTTTTGACATTTAGCATTGTGACATTTGTCATTTGACATCTTTGACATTTGCCATCTTGAAATTTGTCATTTTTGACATTTAGCATTGTGACATTTGTCAATTGACATCTTTGACATTTGCCATCTTAAAATTTGTCATTTTTGACATTTTTCATGGTGACACTTTTCATTTTTGACATTTAGCATTGTGACATTTGTCATTTGACATCTTTGACATTTGCCATCTTGAAATTTGTTATTTTTGATATTTTTCATGGTGACACTTTTCATTTTTGACATTTAGCATTGTGACATTTGTCATTTGACATCTTTGACATTTGCCATCTTGAAATTTGTTATTTTTGACATTTTTCATGGTGACACTTTTCATTTTTGACATTTAGCATTGTGACATTTGTCAGTTTTGACATTTGCCATCTTAAAATTTGTCATTTTTGACATTTTTCATGGTGACACTTTTCATTTTTGACATTTAGCATTGTGACATTTGTCATTTGACATCTTTGACATTTGCCATCTTGAAATTTGTCATTTTTGACATTTTTCATGGTGACACTTTTCATTTTTGACATTTAGCATTGTGACATTTGTCATTTGACATCTTTGACATTTGCCATCTTGAAATTTGTCATTTTTGACATTTTTCATGGTGACACTTTTCATTTTTGACATTTAGCATTGTGACATTTGTCATTTGACATCTTTGACATTTGCCATCTTGAAATTTGTTATTTTTGACATTTTTCATGGTGACACTTTTCATTTTTGACATTTAGCATTGTGACATTTGTCATTTGACATCTTTGACATTTGCCATCTTGAAATTTGTTATTTTTGACATTTTTCATGGTGACACTTTTCATTTTTGACATTTAGCATTGTGACATTTGTCATTTGACATCTTTGACATTTGCCATCTTGAAATTTGTCATTTTTGACATTTTTCATGGTGACACTTTTCATTTTTGACATTTGGCATTGTGACATTTGTCATTTGACATCTTTGACATTTGCTATCTTAAAATTTGTTATTTTTGACATTTTTCATGGTGACACTTTTCATTTTTGACATTTAGCATTGTGACATTTGTCATTTGACATCTTTGACATTTGCCATCTTGAAATTTGTTATTTTTGACATTTTTCATGGTGACACTTTTCATTTTTGACATTTAGCATTGTGACATTTGTCAGTTTTGATATTTGCCATCTTGAAATTTGTCATTTTTGACATTTTTCATGGTGACACTTTTTATTGTTGACATTTAGCATTGTGACATTTGTCATTTGACATGTTTGACATTTGCCATCTTGAAATTTGTGTCATTTTTGACATTTAGCATGGTGACATTTGTCATTTGACATCTTTGACATTTGCCATCTTGAAATTTGTTATTTTTGACATTTTTCATGGTGACACTTTTCCTTTTTGACATTAAGCATTGTGACATTTGTCAGTGTTGACATTTGCCATCTTGAAATTTGTCATTTTTGACATTTTTTATGGTGACACTTTTCATTTTTTACATTTAGCATTGTGACATTTGTCATTTGACATCTTTGACATTTGCCATCTTGAAATTTGTCATTTTTGACATTTTTTATGGTGACACTTTTCGTTTTTGACATTTAGCATTGTATCATTTGTCAGTTTTGACATTTGCCATCTTGAAATTTGTCATTTTTGACATTTTTCATGGTGACACTTTTCATTTTTGACATTTAGCATTGTGACATTTGTCATTTGACATCTTTGACATTTGCCATCTTGAAATTTGTCATTTTTGACATTTTTCATGGTGACACCTTTCATTTTTGACATTTAGCATTGTGACATTTGTCATTTGACATCTTTGACATTTGCCATCTTGAAATTTGTCATTTTTGACATTTTTCATGGTGACACTTTTCATTTTTGACATTTAGCATTGTGACATTTGTCATTTGACATCTTTGACATTTGCCATCTTGAAATTTGTAATTTTTGACATTTAGCATTGTGACATTTGTCATTTGACAGTTGCCATCTTGAAATTTGTCATTTTTGACATTTTTCATGGTGACACTTTTCATTTTTGACATTTAGCATTGTGACATTTGTCATTTGACATCTTTGACATTTGCCATCGTGAAATTTGTCATTTTTGACATTTTATGGTGACACCTTTCATTTTTGACATTTAGGATTGTGACATTTGTTATTTGACATCTTTTACATTTGCCATCTTGAAATTTGTCATTTTTGACATTTTTCATGGTGACACTTTTCATTTTTGACATTTAGCATTGTGACATTTGTCATTTGACATCTTTGACATTTGCCATCTTGAAATTTGTCATTTTTGACATTTAGCATTGTGACATTTGTCATTTGACATTTGCCATCTTGAAATTTGTCATTTTTGACATTTTTCATGGTGACACTTTTCATTTTTGACATCTAGCATTGTGATATTTGTCATTTGACATCTTTGACATTTGCCATCTTGAACTTTGTCATTTTTGACATTTTTCATGGTGACACCTTTCATTTTTAACATCTAGCATTGTGACATTTGTCATTTGACATCTTTGACATTTGCCATCTTGAAATTTGTTATTTTTGACATTTTTCATGGTGACACTTTTCATGCTTGACATTTAGCATTGTGACATTTGTCAGTTTTGACATTTGCCATCTTGAAATTTGTCATTTTTGACATTTTTCATGGTGACACTTTTCATTTTTGACATTTAGCATTGTGACATTTCTCATTTGACATCTTTGACATTTGCCATCCTGGAATTTGTTATTTTTTACATTTTTCATGGTGACACTTTTCATTTTTGACATTTAGCATTGTGACATTTGTCATTTGACATCTTTGACATTTGCCATCTTGAAATTTGTCATTTTTGACATTTTTCATGGTGACACTTTTCATTTTTGACATTTAGCATTGTGACATTTGTCATTTGACATTTTTGACATTTGCCATCTTGAAATTTGTTATTTTTGACATTTTTCATGGTGACACTTTTCATTTTTGACATTTAGCATTGTGACATTTGTCATTTGACATCTTTGACATTTGCCATCTTGAAATTTGTTATTTTTGACATTTTTCATGGTGACACTTTTCATTTTTGACATTTAGCATTGTGACATTTGTCAGTTTTGACATTTGCCATCTTGAAATTTGTCATTTTTGACATTTTTCATGGTGACACTTTTCATTTTTGACATTTAGCATTGTGACATTTGTCATTTGACATCTTTAACATTTGCCATCTTGAAATTTGTCATTTTTGACATTTAGCATGGTGACATTTGTCATTTGACATCTTTGACATTTGCCATCTTGAAATTTGTTATTTTTGACATTTTTCATGGTGACACTTTTCATTTTTGACATTTAGCATTGTGACATTTGTCAGTTTTGACATTTGCTATCTTGAAATTTGTCATTTTTGACATTTTTCATGGTGACACTTTTCATTTTTGACATTTAGCATTGTGACATTTGTCATTTGACATCTTTGACATTTGCCATCTTGAAATTTGTCATTTTTAACATTTTTTATGGTGACACTTTTCATTTTTGACATTTAGCATTGTGACATTTGTCATTTGACGTCTTTGACATTTGCCATCTTGAAATTTGTCATTTTTGACATTTTTTATGGTGACACTTTTCATTTTTGTCATTTAGCATTGTGACATTTGTCATTTGACATCTTTGACATTTGCCATCTTAAAATTTGTCATTTTTGACATTTAGCATTGTGACATTTGTCATTTGACATCTTTTGACATTTGCCATCTTGAAATTTGTTATTTTTGACATTTTTCATGGTGCCACTTTTCATTTTTGACATTTAGCATTGTGACATTTGTCAGTTTTGACATTAGCCATTTTGAAATTTGTCATTTTTGACATTTTTCATGGTGACACTTTTCATTTTTGACATTTATTATTGTGACATTTGTCATTTGACATCTTTGACATTTGACATCTTGAAATTTGTTATTTTTGACATTTTTCATGGTGACACTTTTCATTTTTGACATTTAGCATTGTGACATTTGTCATTTGACATCTTTGATATTTGCCATCTTGAAATTTGTTATTTTGGACATTTTTCATGGTGACACTTTTCATTTTTGACATTTAGCATTGTGACATTTGTCATTTTACATCTTTGACATTTGCCATCTTGAAATTTGTCATTTTTGACATTTTTCATGGTGACACTTTTCATTTTTGACATTTAGCATTGTGACATTTGTGATTTGACATCTTTGACATTTGCCATCTTGAAATTTGTAATTTTTGACATTTTTCATGGTGACACTTTTCATTTTTAACATTTAGCATTGTGACATTTGTCATTTGACATCTTTGACATTTGCCATCTTGAAATTTGTTATTTTTGACATTTTTCATGGTGACACTTTTCATTTTTGACATTTAGCATTGTGACATTTGTCAGTTTTGACATTTGTCATCTTGAAATTTGTCATTTTTGACATTTTTCATGGTGACACTTTTCATTTTTGACATTTAGCATTGTGACATTTGTCATTTGACATCTTTGACATTTGCCATCTTGAAATTTGTCATTTTTGACATTTAGCATTGTGACATTTGACATCTTAGACATTTGCCATCTTGAAATTTGTCATTTTTGACACTTTTCATTTTTGACATTTAGCATTGTGGCATTTGTCATTTGACATCTTAGACATTTGCCATCTTGAAATTTGTCATTTTTGACACTTTTCATTTTTGACATTTAGCATTGTGACATTTGTCATTTGACATCTTTGACATTTGCCATCTTGAAATTTGTCATTTTTGACATTTTTTATGGTGACACTTTTCATTTTTGACATTTAGCATTGTGACATTTGTCATTTGACATCTTTGACATTTGCTATCTTGAAATTTGTCATTTTTGACATTTTTTATGGTGACACTTTTCATTTTTGACATTTAGCATTGTGACATTTGTCATTTGACATCTTTGACATTTGCCATCTTGAAATTTGTCATTTTTGACATTTTTCATGGTGACACTTTTCATTTTTGACATTTAGCATTGTGACATATGTTATTTGACATCTTTGACATTTGCCATCTTGAAATTTGTCATTTTTGACATTTAGCATTGTGACATTTGTCATTTGACATCTTTGACATTTGCCATCTTGAAATTTGTTATTTTTGACATTTTTCATGGTGACACTTTTCATGTTTGACATTTAGCATTGTGACATTTGTCAGTTTTGACATTTGCCATCTTGAAATTTGTAATTTTTGACATTTTTCATAGTGACACTTTTCATTTTTGACATTTAGCATTGTGACTTTTGTCATTTGACATCTTTGACATTTGCCATCTTGAAATTTGTTATTTTTGACATTTTTCATGGTGACACTTTTTATTTTTGACATTTAGCATTGTGACATTTGTCAGTTTTGACATTTGCCATCTTGAAATTTGTCATTTTTGACATTTTTCATGGTGACACTTTTCATTTTTGACATTTAGCATTGTGACATTTGTCATTTGACATCTTTGACATTTGCCATCTTGAAATTTGTCATTTTTGACATTTTTCATGGTGACACTTTTCATTTTTGACATTTAGCATCGTGACATTTGTCATTTGACATCTTTGACATTTGGCATCTTGAAATTTGTCATTTTTGACATTTAGCATTGTGACATTTGTCATTTGACATCTTTGACATTTGCCATCTTGAAATTTGTCATTTTTGACATTTTTCATGGTGACACTTTTCATTTTTGACATTTAGCATTGTGACATTTGTCATTTGACATCTTTGACATTTGCCATCTTGAAATTTGTCATTTTTGACATTTTTCATGGTGACACTTTTTATTTTTGACATTTAGCATTGTGACATTTGTCATTTGACATCTTTGACATTTGTCATCTTGAAATTTGTTATTTTTGACATTTTTCATGGTGACACTTTCCATTTTTGACATTTAGCATTGTGACATTTGTCAGTTTTGACATTTGCCATCTTGAAATTTGTCATATTTGACATTTTTTATGGTGACACTTTTCATTTTTGACATTTAGCATTGTGACATTTGTCATTTGCCATCTTGAAATTTGTTATTTTTGACATTTTTTATGGTGACACTTTTCATTTTTGACATTAAGCGTTGTGACATTTGTCATTTGCCATCTTGAAATTTGTCATTTTTGACATTTTTCATGGTGAGACTTTTCATTTTTGACATTTAGCATTGTGACATTTGTCATTTACCATCTTTGACATTTGCCGTCTTGAAATTTGTTATTTTTGACATTTTTCATGGTGACACTTTTCATTTTTGACATGTAGCATTGTGACATTTGTCATTTGACATCTTTAACATTTGCCATCTTGAAATTTGTTATTTTTGACATTTTTCATGGTGACACTTTTCATTTTTGACATTTAGCATTGTGACATTTGTCAGTTTTGACATTTGCCATCTTGAAATTTGTCATTTTTGACATTTTTCATGGTGACACTTTTCATTTTTGACATTTAGCATTGTGACATTTGTCATTTGACATCTTTGACATTTGCCATCTTGAAATTTGTCATTTTTGACATTTAGCATGGTGACATTTGTCATTTGACATCTTTGACATTTGCCATCTTGAAATTTGTTAGTTTTGACATTTTTCATGGTGACACTTTTCATTTTTGACATTTAGCATTGTGACATTTGTCATTTGACATCTTTGACATTTGCCATCTTGAAATTTGTCATTTTTTACATTTTTCATATTGACACTTTTCATTTTTGACATTTAGCATTGTGACATTTGTCATTTGACATCTTTGACATTTGCCATCTTGAAATTTGTCATTTTTGACATTTAGCATTGTGACATTTGTCATTTGACATCTTTGACATTTGCCATCTTGAAATTTGTCATTTTTGACATTTTTCATGGTGACACTTTTCATTTTTGACATTTAGCATTGTGACATTTGTCATTTGACATCTTTGACATTTGCCATCTTGAAATTTGTCATTTTTGACATTTTTCATCGTGACACTTTTCATTTTTGACATTTAGCATTGTGACATTTGTCATTTGACATCTTTGATATTTGCCATCTTGAAATTTGTCATTTTTGACATTTTTCATGGTGACACTTTTCATTTTTGACATTTAGCATTGTGACATTTATCATTTGACATCTTTGACATTTGCCATCTTGAAATTTGTTATTTTTGACATTTTTCATGGTGACACTTTTCATTTTTAACATCTAGCATTGTGACATTTGTCATTTGACATCTTTGACATTTGCCATCTTGAAATTTGTTATTTTTGACATTTTTCATGGTGACACTTTTCATTTTTGACATTTAGCATTGTGACATTTGTCAGTTTTGACATTTGCCATCTTGAAATTTGTCATTTTTGACATTTTTCATAGTGACACTTTTCATTTTTGACATTTAGCATTGTGACATTTGTCATTTGACATCTTTGACATTTGCCATCTTGAAATTTGTTATTTTTGACATTTTTCATGGTGACACTTTTAATTTTTGACATTTAGCATTGTGACATTTGTCAGTTTTGACATTTGCCATCTTAAAATTTGTTATTTTTGACATTTTTCATGGTGACACTTTTCATTTTTGACATTTAACATTGTGACATTTGTCAGTTTTGACATTTGCCATCTTGAAATTTGTCATTTTTGACATTTTTCATGGTGACACTTTTCATTTTTGACATTTAGCATTGTGACATTTGTCATTTGACATCTTTGACATTTGCCATCTTGAAATTTGTCATTTTTGACACTTTTCATTTTTGACATTTAGCATTGTGACATTTGTCATTTGACATCTTTGACATTTGCCATCTTGAAATTTGTCATTTTTGACATTTTTGATGGTGACACTTTTCATTTTTGACATTTAGCATTGTGACATTTGTCATTTGACATCTTTGACATTTGCCATCTTGAAATTTGTTATTTTTGACATTTTGCATGGTAACACTTTTCATTTTTGACATTTAGCATTGTGACATTTGTCATTTGACATCTTTGACATTTGCCATCTTGAAATTTGTCATTTTTGACATTTTTCATGGTGACACTTTTCATTTTTGACATTAAGCATTGTGACATTTGTCATTTGACATCTTTGATATTTGCCATCTTGAAATTTGTCATTTTTGACATTTTTCATGGTGACACTTTTCATTTTTGACATTTAGCATTGTGACATTTGTCATTTGACATCTTTGACATTTGCCATCTTGAAATTTTTCATTTTTGACATTTTTCATAGTGACACTTTTCATTTTTGACATTTAGCATTGTGACATTTGTCATATTCGACATCTTTGACATTTGCCATCTTGAAATTTGCAATTTTTGACATTTTTCATGGTGACACTTTTCATTTTTGACATTTATCATTGTGACATTTGTCATTTGACATCTTTGACATTTGCCATCTTGAAATTTGTCATTTTTGACATTTAGCATTGTGACATTTGTTATTTGACATCTTTGACATTTGCCATCTTGAAATTTGTCATTTTTGACATTTTTCATGGTGACACTTTTCATTTTTGACATTTAGCATTGTGACATTTGTCAGTTTTGACATTTGCCATCTTGAAATTTGTCATTTTTGACATTTTTCATGGTGACACTTTTCATTTTTGACATTTAGCATTGTGACATTTGTCATTTGACATCTTTGACATTTGCCATCTTGAAATTTGTCATTTTTGACATTTTTCATGGTAACACTTTTCATTTTTGACATTTAGCTTTGTGACATTTGTCATTTGACATCTTTGACATTTGCCATCTTGAAATTTGTCATTTTTGACATTTAGCATTGTGACATTTGTCATTTGACATCTTTGACATTTGCCATCTTGAAATTTGTTATTTTTGACATTTTTCATGGTGACACTTTTCATTTTTGACATTTAGCATTGTGACATTTGTCATTTTTGACATTTGTCATCTTGAAATTTGTCATTTTTGACATTTAGCATTGTGACACTTTTCATTTTTGACATTTAGCATTATGACATTTGTCATTTGACATCTTAGACATTTGCCATCTTGAAATTTGTCATTTTTGACACTTTCCATTTTTGACATTTAGCATTGTGACATTTGTCATTTGACATCTTTGACATTTGCCATCTTGAAATTTGTCATTTTTGACATTTTTCATGGTGACACTTTTCATTTTTGACATTTAGCATTGTGACATTTGTCATTTGACATCTTTGACATTTGCCATCTTGAAATTTGTCATGTTTAAAATTTTTCATGGTGACACTTTTCATTTTTGACATTTAGCATTGTGACATTTGTCATTTGACATCTTGGACATTTGCCATCTTGAAATTTGTCATTTTTGACATTTTTCATGGTGACACTTTTCATTTTTGACATTTAGCATTGGGACATTTTCCATTTGACATCTTTGACATTTGCCATCTTGAAATTTGTCATTTTTGACATTTTTTATAGTAACACTTATTATTTTTGAAATTTAGCATTGTGACATTTGTCAGTTTTGACATTTGCCATCTTGAAATTTGTCATTTTTGACATTTTTCATGGTGACACTTTTCATTTTTGACATATAGCATTGTGACATTTGTCATTTGACATCTTTGACATTTGCCATTTTGAAATTTGTCATTTTTGACATTTTTCATGGTGACACTTTTCATTTTTGACATTTAGCATTGTGACATTTGTCATTTGACATCTTTGACATTTGCCATCTTAAAATTTGTCATTGACATTTAGCATTGTGACATTTGTCATTTGACATCTTTGACATTTGCCATCTTAAAATTTGTTATTTTTGACATTTTTTATGGTGACACTATTCATTTTTGACATTCAGCATTGTGACATTTGTCAGTTTTGACATTTGCCATCTTGAAATTTGTCATTTTTGACATTTTTCATGGTGACACTTTTCATTTTTGACATTTAGCATTGTGACATTTGTCATTTGACATCTTTGACATTTGCCATCTTAAAATTTATCATTTTTGACACTTTTCATTTTTGACATTTAGCATTGTGACATTTGTCATTTGACATCTTTGACATTTGCCATCTTGAAATTTGTCATTTTTGACATTTTTTATGGTGACACTTTTCATTTTTGACATTTAGCATTGTGAGATTTGTCATTTGACATCTTGGACATTTTCCATCTTGAAATTTGTCATTTTTGACATTTTTCATGGTGACACTTTTCATTTTTGACATTTAGCATTGTGACATTTGTCATATTCGACATCTTTGACATTTGCCATCTTGAAATTTGTCATTTTTGACATTTTTCATGGTGACACTTTTCATTTTTGACATTTAGCATTGTGACATTTGTCAGTTTTGACATTTGCCATCTTGAAATTTGTCATTTTTGACATTTTTCATGGTAACACTTTTCATTTTTGACATTTAGCATTGTGACATTTGTCATTTGACATCTTTGACATTTGCCATCTTGAAATTTGTCATTTTTGACATTTAGCATTGTGACATTTGTCATTTGACATCTTTGACATTTGCCATCTTGAAATTTGTTATTTTTGACATTTTTCATGGTGACACTTTTCATTTTTGACATTTAGCATTGTGACATTTGTCATTTTTGACATTTGCCATTTTGAAATTTGTCATTTTTGACATTTAACATTGTGACACTTTTCATTTTTGACATTTAGCATTGTGACATTTGTCATATTCGACATCTTTGACATTTGCCATCTTGAAATTTGTCATTTTTGACATTTTTCATGGTGACACTTTTCATTTTTGACATTTATCATTGTGACATTTGTCATTTGACATCTTTGACATTTGCCATCTTGAAATTTGTCATTTTTGACATTTAGCATTGTGACATTTGTTATTTGACATCTTTGACATTTGCCATCTTGAAATTTGTCATTTTTGACATATTTCATGGTGACACTTTTCATTTTTGACATTTAGCATTGTGACATTTGTCAGTTTTGACATTTGCCATCTTGAAATTTGTCATTTTTGACATTTTTCATGGTGACACTTTTCATTTTTGACATTTAGCATTGTGACATTTGTCATTTGACATCTTTGACATTTGCCATCTTGAAATTTGTCATTTTTGACATTTTTCATGGTAACACTTTTCATTTTTGACATTTAGCATTGTGACATTTGTCATTTGACATCTTTGACATTTGCCATCTTGAAATTTGTCATTTTTGACATTTAGCATTGTGACATTTGTCATTTGACATCTTTGACATTTGCCATCTTGAAATTTGTTATTTTTGACATTTTTCGTGGTGACACTTTTCATTTTTGACATTTAGCATTGTGACATTTGTCATTTTTGACATTTGCCATCTTGAAATTTGTCATTTTTGACATTTAGCATTGTGACACTTTTCATTTTTGACATTTAGCATTGTGACATTTGTCATTTGACATCTTAGACATTTGCCATCTTGAAATTTGTCATTTTTGACACTTTCCATTTTTGACATTTAGCATTGTGACATTTGTCATTTGACATCTTTGACATTTGCCATCTTGAAATTTGTCATTTTTGACATTTTTCATGGTGACACTTTTCATTTTTGACATTTAGCATTGTGACATTTGTCATTTGACATCTTTGACATTTGCCATCTTGAAATTTGTCATTTTTAAAATTTTTCATGGTGACACTTTTCATTTTTGACATTTAGCATTGTGACATTTGTCATTTGACATCTTGGACATTGGCCATCTTGAAATTTGTCATTTTTGACATTTTTCATGGTGACACTTTTCATTTTTGACATTTAGCATTGGGACATTTTTCATTTGACATCTTTGACATTTGCCATATTGAAATTTGTCATTTTTGACATTTTTTATAGTAACACTTATTATTTTTGACATTTAGCATTGTGACATTTGTCAGTTTTGACATTTGCCATCTTGAAATTTGTCATTTTTGACATTTTTCATGGTGACACTTTTCATTTTTGACATTTAGCATTGTGACATTTGTCATTTGACATCTTTGACATTTGCCATTTTGAAATTTGTCATTTTTGACATTTTTCATGGTGACACTTTTCATTTTTGACATTTAGCATTGTGACATTTGTCATTTGACATCTTTGACATTTGCCATCTTGAAATTTGTCATTGACATTTAGCATTGTGACATTTGTCATTTGACATCTTTGACATTTGCCATCTTAAAATTTGTTATTTTTGACATTTTTTATGGTGACACTTTTCATTTTTGACATTTAGCATTGTGACATTTGTCAGTTTTGACATTTGCCATCTTGAAATTTGTCATTTTTGACATTTTTCATGGTGACACTTTTCATTTTTGACATTTAGCAATGTGACATTTGTTTTTGACATCTTTGACTTTTGCCATCTTAAAATTTGTCATTTTTGACACTTTTCATTTTTGACATTTAGCATTGTGACATTTGTCATTTGACATCTTTGACATTTGCCATCTTGAAATTTGTCATTTTTGACATTTTTTATGGTGACACTTTTCATTTTTGACATTTAGCATTGTGACATTTGTCATTTGACATCTTGGACATTTGCCATCTTGAAATTTGTCATTTTTGACATTTTTCATGGTGACACTTTTCATTTTTGACATTTAGCATTGTGACATTTGTCATATTCGACATCTTTGATATTTGCCATCTTGAAATTTGTCATTTTTGACATTTTTCATGGTGACACTTTACATTTTTGACATTTATCATTGTGACATTTGTCGTTTGACATCTTTGACATTTGCCATCTTGAAATTTGTCATTTTTGACATTTAGCATTGTGACATTTGTTATTTGACATCTTTGACATTTGCCATCTTGAAATTTGTCATTTTTGACATTTTTCATGGTGACACTTTTCATTTTTGACATTTAGCATTGTGACATTTGTCAGTTTTGACATTTGCCATCTTGAAATTTGTCATTTTTGACATTTTTCATGGTAACACTTTTCATTTTTGACATTTAGCATTGTGACATTTGTCATTTGACATCTTTGACATTTGCCATCTTGAAATTTGTCATTTTTGACATTTAGCATTGTGACATTTGTCATTTGACATCTTTGACATTTGCCATCTTGAAATTTGTTATTTTTGACATTTTATGGTGACACTTTTCATTTTTGACATTTAGCATTGTGACATTTGTCATTTTTGACATTTGCCATTTTGAAATTTGTCATTTTTGACATTTAACATCGTGACACTTTTCATTTTTGACATTTAGCATTGTGACATTTGTCATTTGACATCTTAGACATTTGCCATCTTGAAATTTGTCATTTTTGACACTTTCCATTTTTGACATTTAGCATTGTGACATTTGTCATTTGACATCTTTGACATTTGCCATCTTGTAATTTGTCATTTTTGACATTTTTTATGGTGACACTTATTATTTTTGACATTTAGCATTGTGACATTTGTCATTTGACATCTTGGACATTTGCCATCTTGAAATTTGTCATTTTTAAAATTTTTCATGGTGACACTTTTCATTTTTGACATTTAGCATTGTGACATTTGTCATTTGACATCTTTGATATTTGCCATCTTGAAATTTGTCATTTTTGACGTTTTTCATGGTGACACTTTTCATTTTTGACATTTAGAATTGTGACATTTGTCATTTGCCATCTTGAAATTTGTCATTTTTGACATTTTTCATGGTGACACTTTTCATTTTTGACATTTAGCATTGTGACATTTGTCATTTGACATCTTTGACATTTGCCATCTTGAAATTTGTCATTTTTAAAATTTTTCATGGTGACACTTTTCATTTTTGACATTTAGCATTGTGACATTTGTCAGTTTTGACATTTGCCATCTTGAAATTTGTCATTTTTGACATTTTTCATAGTGACACTTTTCATTTTTGACATTTAGCATTGTGACATTTGTCATTTGACATCTTTGACATTTGCCATCTTGAAATTTGTTATTTTTGACACTTTTCATTTTTGACATTTAGCATTGTGACATTTGTCATTTGACATCTTTGACATTTGCCATCTTGAAATTTGTCATTTTTGACATTTTTTATGGTGACACTTTTCATTTTTGACATTTAGCGTTGTGACATTTGTCATTTGACATCTTGGACATTTGCCATCTTGAAATTTGTCATTTTTGACATTTTTCATGGTGACACTTTTCATTTTTGACATTTAGCATTGTGACATTTGTCATTTGACATCTTTGACATTTGCCATCTTGAAATTTGTTATTTTTGACATTTTTCATGGTAACACTTTTCATTTTTGACATTTAGCATTGTGACATTTGTCATTTGACATCTTTGACATTTGCCATCTTGAAATTTGTCATTTTTGACATTTTTCATGGTGACACTTCTCATTTTTGACATTTAGCATTGTGACATTTGTCATTTGACATCTTTGACATTTGCCATCTTGAAATTTGTCATTTTTGACATTTTTCATGGTGACGCTTTTCATTTTTGACATTTAGCATCGTGACATTTGTCATTTGACATCTTTGACATTTGCCATCTTGAAATTTGTCATTTTTGACATTTAGCATTGTGACATTTGACATCTTTGATATTTGCCATCTTGAAATTTGTCATTTTTGACATTTTTCATGGTGACACTTTTCATTTTTGACATTTAGCATTGTGACATTTGTCATTTGACATCTTTGATATTTGCTATCTTGAAATTTGTCATTTTTGACATTTTTTATGGTAACACTTTTTATTTTTGACATTTAGCATTGTGACATTTGTCATATTCGACATCTTTGACATTTGCCATCTTGAAATTTGTCATTTTTGACATATTTTATGGTCAC
This sequence comes from Altica lythri, assembly GCA_964028335.1. NCBI lineage: Eukaryota > Metazoa > Arthropoda > Insecta > Coleoptera > Chrysomelidae > Altica > Altica lythri. Next base: position 39,614,724 of record OZ034800.1, on the reverse strand, counting down.
ATTTTCATTTTTGACATTTAGCATTGTGACATTTGTCATTTGACATCTTTGACATTTGCCATCTTGAAATTTGTCATTATTGACATTTTTCATGGGGACACTTGTCATTTTTGACATTTAGCATTGTGACATTTGTCGTTTGACATCTTTGACATTTGCCATCTTGAAATTTGTCATTTTTGACATTTAGCATTGTGACATTTGTCATTTGACATCTTGGACATTTGCCATCTTGAAATTTGTCATTTTTGACATTTTTCATGGTGACAATTTTCATTTTTGACATTTAGCATTGTGACATTTGTCATATTCGACATCTTTGACATTTGCCATCTTGAAATTTTTCATTTTTGACATTTTTTATGGTGACACTTTTCATTTTTGACATTTAGCATTGTGACATTTGTCATTTGACATCTTTGACATTTGCCATTTTGAAATTTGTCATTTTTGACATATTTTATGGTGACACTTTTCATTTTTGACATTTAGCATTGTGACATTTGTCAGTTTTGACATTTGCCATCTTGAAATTTGTCATTTTTGACATTTTTCATGGTGACACTTTTCATTTTTGACAATTAGCATTGTGACATTTGTCATTTGACATCTTTGACATTTGCCATCTTGAAATTTGTTATTTTTGACATTTTTCATGGTGACACTTTTCATTTTTGACATTAAGCATTGTGACATTTGTCAGTTTTGACATTTGCCATCTTGAAATTTGTCATTTTTGACATTTTTCATGGTGACACTTTTCATTTTTGACATTTAGCATTGTGATATTTGTCATTTGACATCTTTGATATTTGCCATCTTGAAATTTGTCATTTTTGACATTTTTCATGGTGACACTTTTCATTTTTGACATTTAGCATTGTGACATTTGTCATTTGACATCTTTAACATTTGCCATCTTGAAATTTGTCATTTTTGACATTTAGCATTGTGACATTTGTCATTTGACATCTTTGACATTTGCAATCTTGAAATTTGTCATTTTTGACATTTTTCATGGTGACACTTTTCATTTTTGACATTTAGCATTGTGACATTTGTCATTTGACATCTTTGACATTTGCTATCTTAAAATTTGTCATTTTTGACATTTTTCATGGTGACACTTTTCATTTTTGACATTTAGCATTGTGACATTTGACATCTTTGACATTTGCCATCTTGAAATTTGTTATTTTTGACATTTTTCATGGTGACACTTTTCATTTTTGACATTTAGCATTGTGACATTTGTCATTTGACATCTTTGACATTTTCCATCTTGAAATTTGTTATTTTTGACATTTTTCATGGTCACACTTTTCATTTTTGACATTTAGCATTGTGACATTTGTCATTTGACATCTTTGACATTTGCCATCTTGAAATTTGTCATTTTTGACATTTTTCATGGTGACACTTTTCATTTTTGACATTTAGCATTGTGACATTTGTCATTTGACATCTTTGACATTTGCCATCTTGAAATTTGTTATTTTTGACATTTTTCATGGTGACACTTTTCATTTTTGACATTTAGCATTGTGACATTTGTCATTTGACATTTGCCATCTTGAAATTTGTTATTTTTGACATTTTTCATGGTGATACTTTTCATTTTTGACATTTAGCATTGTGACATTTGTCAGTTTTGACATTTGCCATCTTGAAATTTGTCATTTTTGACATTTTTCATGGTGACACTTTTCATTTTTGACATTTAGCATTGTGACATTTGTCATTTGACATCTTTGACATTTGCCATCTTGAAATTTGTCATTTTTGACATTTAGCATGGTGACATTTGTCATTTGACATCTTTGACATTTGCCATCTTGAAATTTGTTATTTTTGACATTTTTCATGGTGACACTTTTCATTTTTGACATTTAGCATTGTGACATTTGTCAGTTTTGACATTTGCCATCTTGAAATTTGTCATTTTTGACATTTTTTATGGTGACACTTTTCATTTTTGACATTTAGCATTGTGACATTTGTCATTTGACATCTTTGACATTTGCCATTTTGAAATTTGTTATTTTTGACATTTTTCATGGTGACACTTTTCATTTTTGACATTTAGCATTGTGACATTTGTCATTTGACATCTTTGACATTTGCCGTCTTGAAGTTTGTCATTTTTGACATTTTTCATGGCGACACTTTTCATTTTTGACATTTAGCATTGTGACATTTGTCATTTGACATCTTTGACATTTGCCATCTTGAAATTTGTCATTTTTGACATTTAGCATTGTGACATTTGTCATTTGACATCTTTGATATTTGCCATCTTGAAATTTGTCATTTTTGACATTTTTCATGGTGACACTTTTCATTTTTGACATTTGTCATTTGACATCTTTGACATTTGCTATCTTGAAATTTGTCATTTTTGACATTTTTCATGGTGACATTTAGCATTGTGACATTTGTCATTTGACATTTTTGACATTTGCCATCTTGAAATTTGTCATTATTGACATTTTTCATGGTGACACTTTTCATTTTTGACATTTAGCATTGTGACATTTGTCATTTGACATTTTTGACATTTGCCATCTTGAAATTTGTCATTTTTGACATTTTTCATGGTGACACTTTTCATTTTTGACATTTAGCATTGTGACATTTGTCATTTGACATCTTTGACATTTGCCATTTTGAAATTTGTTATTTTTGACATTTTTCATGGTGACACTTTTCATTTTTGACATTTAGCATTGTGACATTTGTCATTTGACATCTTTGACATTTGCCGTCTTGAAATTTGTCATTTTTGACATTTTTCATGGCGACACTTTTCATTTTTGACATTTAGCATTGTGACATTTGTCATTTGACATCTTTGACATTTGCCATCTTGAAATTTGTCATTTTTGACATTTAGCATTGTGACATTTGTCATTTGACATCTTTGATATTTGCCATCTTGAAATTTGTCATTTTTGACATTTTTCATGGTGACACTTTTCATTTTTGACATTTGTCATTTGACATCTTTGACATTTGCTATCTTGAAATTTGTCATTTTTGACATTTTTCATGGTGACACTTTTCATTTTTGACATTTAGCATTGTGACATTTGTCATATTCGACATCTTTGACATTTGCCATCTTGAAATTTGTCATTTTTGACATTTTTCATGGTGACACTTTTCATTTTTGACATTTAGCATTGTGACATTTGTCATTTGACATCTTTGACATTTGCCATCTTGAAATTTGTCATTATTGACATTTTTCATGGTGACACTTTTCATTTTTGACATTTAGCGTTGTGACATTTGTCATTTGACATCTTTGACATTTGCCATCTTGAAATTTGTCATTTTTGACATTTTTCATGGTGACACTTTTCATTTTTGACATTTAGCATTGTGACATTTGTCATTTGACATCTTTGACATTTGCCATCTTGAAATTTGTCATTTTTGACATTTAGCATTGTGACATTTGTCATTTGACATCTTGGACATTTGTAATCTTGAAATTTGTCATTTTTGACATTTTTCATGGTGACACTTATCATTTTTGACATTTAGCATTGTGACATTTGACATCTTTGACATTTGCCATCTTAAAATTTGTCATTTTTGACATTTTTCATGGTGACACTTTTCATTTTTGACATTTAGCATTGTGACATTTGTCATATTCGACATCTTTGACATTTGCCATCTTGAAATTTGTCATTTTTGACATTTAGCATTGTGACATTTGTCATTTGACATCTTGGACATTTGCCATCTTGAAATTTGTCATTTTTGACATTTTTCATGGTGACACTTATCATTTTTGACATTTAGCATTGTGACATTTGTCAGTTTTGACATTTGCCATCTTGAAATTTGTCATTTTTGACATTTTTCATGGTGACACTTTTCATTTTTGACATTTAGCATTCTGACATTTGTCATTTGACATCTTTGACATTTGCCATCTTGAAATTTGTTATTTTTGACATTTTTCATGGTGACACTTTTCATTTTTAACATTTAGCATTGTGACATTTGTCATTTGACATTTTTGACATTTGTCATCTTGAAATTTGTCATTTTTGACATTTTTCATGGTGACACTTATCATTTTTGACATTTAGCATTGTGACATTTGTCATTTGACATCTTTGATATTTGCCATCTTGAAATTTGTTATTTTTGACATTTTTCATGGTGACACTTTTCATTTTTGACATTTAGCATTGTGACATTTGTCATTTGACATCTTTGACATTTGCTATCTTGAAATTTGTCATTTTTGACATTTTTCATGGTGACACTTTTCATTTTTGACATTTAGCATTGTGACATTTGTCATTTGACATCTTTGACATTTGCCATCTTGAAATTTGTCATTTTTGACATTTTTCATGGTGACACTTTTCATTTTTGACATTTAGCATAGTGATATTTGTCATTTGACATTTGCCATCTTGAAATTTGTTATTTTTGACATTTTTCATGGTGACACTTTTCATTTTTGACATTTAGCATTGTGACATTTGTCATTTGACATCTTTGACATTTGCCATCTTGAAATTTGTCATTTTTGACATTTTTCATGGTGACACTTTTCATTTTTGACATTTAGCATTGTGACATTTGTCATTTGACATCTTTGACATTTGCCATCTTGAAATTTGTCATTATTGACATTTAGCATTGTGACATTTGTCATTTGACATCTTTGATATTTGCCATCTTGAAATTTGTCATTTTTGACATTTTTCATGGTGACACTTTTCATTTTTGACATTAAGCATTGTGACATTTGTCATTTGACATCTTTGACATTTGCCATCTTAAAATTTTTCATTTTTGACATTTTTCATGGTGACACTTTTCATTTTTGACATTTAGCATTGTGACATTTGTCATATTCGACATCTTTGATATTTGCCATCTTGAAATTTGTCATTTTTGACATTTTTCATGGTGACACTTTTCATTTTTGACATTTAGCATTGTGACATTTGTCATTTGACATCTTTGACATTTGCCATCTTGAAATTTGTCATTTTTGACATTTAGCATTGTGACATTTGTTATTTGACATCTTTGACATTTGCCATCTTGAAATTTGTCATTTTTGACATTTTTCATTGTGACACTTTTCATTTTTGACATTTAGCATTGTGACATTTGTCAGTTTTGACATTTGCCATCTTGAAATTTGTCATTTTTGACAGTTTTTATGGTGACACTTTTCATTTTTGACATTTAGCATTGTGACATTTGTCATTTGACATCTTTGACATTTGCCATCTTGAAATTTGTCATTTTTGACATTTTTCATGGTAACACTTTTCATTTTTGACATTTAGCATTGTGACATTTGTCATTTGACATCTTTGACATTTGCCATCTTGAAATTTGTCATTTTTGACATTTAGCATTGTGACATTTGTCATTTGACATCTTTGACATTTGCCATCTTGAAATTTGTTATTTTTGACATTTTTCATGGTGACACTTTTCATTTTTGACATTTAGCATTGTGACATTTGTCAGTTTTAACATTTGCCATCTTGAAATTTGTCATTTTTGACATTTAGCATTGTGACACTTTTCATTTTTGACATTTAGCATTGTGACATTTGTCATTTGACATCTTAGACATTTGCCATCTTGAAATTTGTCATTCTTGACACTTTTCATTTTTGACATTTAGCATTGTGACATTTGTCATTTGACATCTTTAACATTTGCCATCTTGAAATTTGTCATTTTTGACATTTTTCATGGTGACACTTTTCATTTTTGACATTTAGCATTGTGACATTTGTCATTTGACATCTTTGACATTTGCCATCTTGAAATTTGTCATTTTTAAAATTTTTCATGGTGACACTTTTCATTTTTGACATTTAGCATTGTGACATTTGTCATTTGACATCTTGGACATTTGCCATCTTGAAATTTGTCATTTTTGACATTTTTCATGGTGACACTTTTCATTTTTGACATTTAGCATTGGGACATTTGTCATTTGACATCTTTGACATTTGCTATCTTGAAATTTGTCATTTTTGACATTTTTTATGGTGACACTTATTATTTTTGACATTTAGCGTTGTGACATTTGTCAGTTTTGACATTTGCGATCTTGAAATTTGTCATTTTTGACATTTTTCATGGTGACACTTTTCATTTTTGACATTTAGCATTGTGACATTTGTCATTTGACATCTTTGACATTTGCCATCTTGAAATTTGTCATTTTTCACATGTTTCATGGTGACACTTTTTATTTTTGACATTTGTCATTTGACATCTTTGACATTTGCCATCTTGAAATTTGTCATTTTTGACATTTAGCATTGTGACATTTGTCATTTGACATCTTTGACATTTGCCATCTTAAAATTTGTTATTTTTGACATTTTTCATGGTGACACTTTTCATTTTTGACATTTAGCATTGTGACATTTGTCAGTTTTGACATTTGCCATCTTGAAATTTGTCATTTTTGACATTTTTCATGGTGACACTTTTCATTTTTGACATTTAGCATTGTGACATTTGTCATTTGACATCTTTGACATTTGCCATCTTGAAATTTGTCATTTTTGACACTTTTCATTTTTGACATTTAGCATTGTGACATTTGTCATTTGACATCTTTGACATTTGCCATCTTGAAATTTGTCATTTTTGACATTTTTGATGGTGACACTTTTCATTTTTGACATTTAGCATTGTGACATTTGTCATTTGACATCTTTGACATTTGCCATCTTGAAATTTGTTATTTTTGACATTTTGCATGGTAACACTTTTCATTTTTTACATTTAGCATTGTGACATTTGTCATTTGACATCTTTGACATTTGCCATCTTGAAATTTGTCATTTTTGACATTTTTCATGGTGACACTTCTCATTTTTGACATTAAGCATTGTGACATTTGACATCTTTGATATTTGCCATCTTGAAATTTGTCATTTTTGACATTTTTCATGGTGACACTTTTCATTTTTGACATTTAGCATTGTGACATTTGTCATTTGACATCTTTGACATTTGCCATCTTGAAATTTTTCATTTTTGACATTTTTCATAGTGACACTTTTCATTTTTGACATTTAGCATTGTGACATTTGTCATATTCGACATCTTTGACATTTGCCATCTTGAAATTTGTCATTTTTGACATTTTTCATGGTGACACTTTTCATTTTTGACATTTATCATTGTGACATTTGTCATTTGACATCTTTGACATTTGCCATCTTGAAATTTGTCATTTTTGACATTTAGCATTGTGACATTTGTTATTTGACATCTTTGACATTTGCCATCTTGAAATTTGTCATTTTTGACATTTTTCATGGTGACACTTTTCATTTTTGACATTTAGCATTGTGACATTTGTCAGTTTTGACATTTGCCATCTTGAAATTTGTCATTTTTGACATTTTTCATGGTGACACTTTTCATTTTTGACATTTAGCATTGTGACATTTGTCATTTGACATCTTTGACATTTGCCATCTTGAAATTTGTCATTTTTGACATTTTTCATGGTAACACTTTTCATTTTTGACATTTAGCATTGTGACATTTGTCATTTGACATCTTTGACATTTGCCATCTTGAAATTTGTCATTTTTGACATTTAGCATTGTGACATTTGTCATTTGACATCTTTGACATTTGCCATCTTGAAATTTGTTATTTTTGACATTTTTCATGGTGACACTTTTCATTTTTGACATTTAGCATTGTGACATTTGTCATTTTTGACATTTGCCATCTTGAAATTTGTCATTTTTGACATTTAGCATTGTGACACTTTTCATTTTTGACATTTAGCATTGTGACATTTGTCATTTGACATCTTAGACATTTGCCATCTTGAAATTTGTCATTTTTGACACTTTCCATTTTTGACATTTAGCATTGTGACATTTGTCATTTGACATCTTTGACATTTGCCATCTTGAAATTTGTCATTTTTGACATTTTTCATGGTGACACTTTTCATTTTTGACATTTAGCATTGTGACATTTGTCATTTGACATCTTTGACATTTGCCATCTTGAAATTTGTCATGTTTAAAATTTTTCATGGTGACACTTTTCATTTTTGACATTTAGCATTGTGACATTTGTCATTTGACATCTTGGACATTTGCCATCTTGAAATTTGTCATTTTTGACATTTTTCATGGTGACACTTTTCATTTTTGACATTTAGCATTGGGACATTTTCCATTTGACATCTTTGACATTTGCCATCTTGAAATTTGTCATTTTTGACATTTTTTATAGTAACACTTATTATTTTTGACATTTAGCATTGTGACATTTGTCAGTTTTGACATTTGCCATCTTGAAATTTGTCATTTTTGACATTTTTCATGGTGACACTTTTCACTTTTGACATTTAGCATTGTGACATTTGTCATTTGACATCTTTGACATTTGCCATTTTGAAATTTGTCATTTTTGACATTTTTCATGGTGACACTTTTCATTTTTGACATTTAGCATTGTGACATTTGTCAGTTTTAACATTTGCCATCTTGAAATTTGTCATTTTTGACATTTAGCATTGTGACACTTTTCATTTTTGACATTTAGCATTGTGACATTTGTCATTTGACATCTTAGACATTTGCCATCTTGAAATTTGTTATTTTTGACATTTTTCATGGTGACACTTTTCATTTTTGACATTTAGCATTGTGACATTTGTCAGTTTTAACATTTGCCATCTTGAAATTTGTCATTTTTGACATTTAGCATTGTGACACTTTTCATTTTTGACATTTAGCATTGTGACATTTGTCATTTGACATCTTAGACATTTGCCATCTTGAAATTTGTCATTCTTGACACTTTTCATTTTTGACATTTAGCATTGTGACATTTGTCATTTGACATCTTTGACATTTGCCATCTTGAAATTTGTTATTTTTGACATTTTTCATGGTGACACTTTTCATTTTTGACATTTAGCATTGTGACATTTGTCAGTTTTAACATTTGCCATCTTGAAATTTGTCCTTTTTGACATTTAGCATTGTGACACTTTTCATTTTTGACATTTAGCATTGTGACATTTGTCATTTGACATCTTAGACATTTGCCATCTTGAAATTTGTCATTTTTGACATTTTTCATGGTGACACTTATTATTTTTGACATTTAGCGTTGTGACATTTGTCAGTTTTGACATTTGCCATCTTAAAATTTGTCATTTTTGACATTTTTCATGGTGACACTTTTCATTTTTGACATTTAGCATTGTGACATTTGTCATTTGACATCTTTGACATTTGCCATCTTGAAATTTGTCATTTTTCACATGTTTCATGGTGACACTTTTCATTTTTGACATTTGTCATTTGACATCTTTGACATTTGCCATCTTGAAATTTGTCATTTTTGACATTTAGCATTGTGACATTTGTCATTTGACATCTTTGACATTTGCCATCTTAAAATTTGTTATTTTTGACATTTTTCATGGTGACACTTTTCATTTTTGACATTTAGCATTGTGACATTTGTCAGTTTTGACATTTGCCATCTTGAAATTTGTCATTTTTGACATTTTTCATGGTGACACTTTTCATTTTTGACATTTAGCATTGTGACATTTGTCATTTGACATCTTTGACATTTGCCATCTTGAAATTTGTCATTTTTGACACTTTTCATTTTTGACATTTAGCATTGTGACATTTGTCATTTGACATCTTTGACATTTGCCATCTTGAAATTTGTCATTTTTGACATTTTTGATGGTGACACTTTTCATTTTTGACATTTAGCATTGTGACATTTGTCATTTGACATCTTTGACATTTGCCATCTTGAAATTTGTTATTTTTGACATTTTGCATGGTAACACTTTTCATTTTTGACATTTAGCATTGTGACATTTGTCATTTGACATCTTTGACATTTGCCATCTTGAAATTTGTCATTTTTGACATTTTTCATGGTGACACTTCTCATTTTTGACATTAAGCATTGTGACATTTGTCATTTGACATCTTTGATATTTGCCATCTTGAAATTTGTCATTTTTGACATTTTTCATGGTGACACTTTTCATTTTTGACATTTAGCATTGTGACATTTGTCATTTGACATCTTTGACATTTGCCATCTTGAAATTTTTCATTTTTGACATTTTTCATAGTGACACTTTTCATTTTTGACATTTAGCATTGTGACATTTGTCATATTCGACATCTTTGACATTTGCCATCTTGAAATTTGTCATTTTTGACATTTTTCATGGTGACACTTTTCATTTTTGACATTTATCATTGTGACATTTGTCATTTGACATCTTTGACATTTGCCATCTTGAAATTTGTCATTTTTGACATTTAGCATTGTGACATTTGTTATTTGACATCTTTGACATTTGCCATCTTGAAATTTGTCATTTTTGACATTTTTCATGGTGACACTTTTCATTTTTGACATTTAGCATTGTGACATTTGTCAGTTTTGACATTTGCCATCTTGAAATTTGTCATTTTTGACATTTTTCATGGTGACACTTTTCATTTTTGACATTTAGCATTGTGACATTTGTCATTTGACATCTTTGACATTTGCCATCTTGAAATTTTTCATTTTTGACATTTTTCATAGTGACACTTTTCATTTTTGACATTTAGCATTGTGACATTTGTCATATTCGACATCTTTGACATTTGCCATCTTGAAATTTGTCATTTTTGACATTTTTCATGGTGACACTTTTCATTTTTGACATTTATCATTGTGACATTTGTCATTTGACATCTTTGACATTTGCCATCTTGAAATTTGTCATTTTTGACATTTAGCATTGTGACATTTGTCATTTGACATCTTTGACATTTGCCATCTTGAAATTTGTTATTTTTGACATTTTTCATGGTGACACTTTTCATTTTTGACATTTAGCATTGTGACATTTGTCATTTTTGACATTTGCCATCTTGAAATTTGTCATTTTTGACATTTAGCATTGTGACACTTTTCATTTTTGACATTTAGCATTGTGACATTTGTCATTTGACATCTTAGACATTTGCCATCTTGAAATTTGTCATTTTTGACACTTTCCATTTTTGACATTTAGCATTGTGACATTTGTCATTTGACATCTTTGACATTTGCCATCTTGAAATTTGTCATTTTTGACATTTTTCATGGTGACACCTTTCATTTTTGACATTTAGCATTGTGACATTTGTCATTTGACATCTTTGACATTTGCCATCTTGAAATTTGTCATGTTTAAAATTTTTCATGGTGACACTTTTCATTTTTGACATTTAGCATTGTGACATTTGTCATTTGACATCTTGGACATTTGCCATCTTGAAATTTGTCATTTTTGACATTTTTCATGGTGACACTTTTCATTTTTGACATTTAGCATTGGGACATTTTCCATTTGACATCTTTGACATTTGCCATCTTGAAATTTGTCATTTTTGACATTTTTATAGTAACACTTATTATTTTTGACATTTAGCATTGTGACATTTGTCAGTTTTGACATTTGCCATCTTGAAATTTGTCATTTTTGACATTTTTCATGGTGACACTTTTCATTTATGACATTTAGCATTGTGACATTTGTCATTTGACATCTTTGACATTTGCCATTTTGAAATTTGTCATTTTTGACATTTTTCATGGTGACACTTTTCATTTTTGACATTTAGCATTGTGACATTTGTCATTTGACATCTTTGACATTTGCCATCTTGAAATTTGTCATTGACATTTAGCATTGTGACATTTGTCATTTGACATCTTTGACATTTGCCATCTTAAAACTTGTTATTTTTGACATTTTTTATGGTGACACTTTTCATTTTTGACATTAAGCATTGTGACATTTGTCAGTTTTGACATTTGCCATCTTGAAATTTGTCATTTTTGACATTTTTCATGGTGACACTTTTCATTTTTGACATTTAGCATTGTGACATTTGTCATTTGACATCTTTGACATTTGCCATCTTAAAATTTATCATTTTTGACACTTTTCATTTTTGACATTTAGCATTGTGACATTTGTCATTTGACATCTTTGACATTTGCCATCTTGAAGTTTGTCATTTTTGACATTTTTTATGGTGACACTTTTCATTTTTGACATTTAGCATTGTGACATTTGTCATTTGACATCTTGGACATTTTCCATCTTGAAATTTGTCATTTTTGACATTTTTCATGGTGACACTTTTCATTTTTGACATTTAGCATTGTGACATTTGTCATATTCGACATCTTTGACATTTGCCATCTTGAAATTTGTCATTTTTGACATTTTTCATGGTGACACTTTTCATTTTTGACATTTATCATTGTGACATTTGTCGTTTGACATCTTTGACATTTGCCATCTTGAAATTTGTCATTTTTGACTTTAGCATTGTGACATTTGTTATTTGACATCTTTGACATTTGCCATCTTGAAATTTGTCATTTTTGACATTTTTCATGGTGACACTTTTCATTTTTGACATTTAGCATTGTGACATTTGTCAGTTTTGACATTTGCCATCTTGAAATTTGTCATTTTTGACATTTTTCATGGTAACACTTTTCATTTTTGACATTTAGCATTGTGACATTTGTCATTTGACATCTTTGACATTTGCCATTTTGAAATTTGTCATTTTTGACATTTATCATTGTGACATTTGTCATTTGACATCTTTGACATTTGCCATCTTGAAATTTGTTATTTTTGACATTTTTCATGGTGACACTTTTCATTTTTGACATTTAGCATTGTGACATTTGTCATTTTTGACATTTGCCATTTTGAAATTTGTCATTTTTGACATTTAACATTGTGACACTTTTCATTTTTGACATTTAGCATTGTGACATTTGTCATATTCGACATCTTTGACATTTGCCATCTTGAAATTTGTCATTTTTGACATTTTATGGTGACACTTTTCATTTTTGACATTTATCATTGTGACATTTGTCATTTGACATCTTTGTCATTTGCCATCTTGAAATTTGTCATTTTTGACATTTAGCATTGTGACATTTGTTATTTGACATCTTTGACATTTGCCATCTTGAAATTTGTCATTTTTGACATTTTTCATGGTGACACTTTTCATTTTTGACATTTAGCATTGTGACATTTGTCAGTTTTGACATTTGCCATCTTGAAATTTGTCATTTTTGACATTTTTCATGGTGACACTTTTCATTTTTGACATTTAGCATTGGGACATTTTTCATTTGACATCTTTGACATTTGCCATCTTGAAATTTGTCATTTTTGACATTTTGTATAGTAACACTTATTATTTTTGACATTTAGCATTGTGACATTTGTCAGTTTTGACATTTGCCATCTTGAAATTTGTCATTTTTGACATTTTTCATGGTGACACTTTTCATTTTTGACATTTAGCATTGTGACATTTGTCATTTGACATCTTTGACATTTGCCATTTTGAAATTTGTCATTTTTGACATTTTTCATGGTGACACTTTTCATTTTTGACATTTAGCATTGTGACATTTGTCATTTGACATCTTTGACATTTGCCATCTTGAAATTTGTCATTGACATTTAGCATTGTGACATTTGTCATTTGACATCTTTGACATTTGCCATCTTAAAATTTGTTATTTTTGACATTTTTTATGGTGACACTTTTCATTTTTGACATTTAGCATTGTGACATTTGTCAGTTTTGACATTTGCCATCTTGAAATTTGTCATTTTTGACATTTTTCATGGTGACACTTTTCATTTTTGACATTTAGCAATGTGACATTTGTTTTTGACATCTTTGACATTTGCCATCTTAAAATTTGTCATTTTTGACACTTTTCATTTTTGACATTTAGCATTGTGACATTTGTCATTTGACATCTTTGACATTTGCCATCTTGAAATTTGTCATTTTTGACATTTTTTATGGTGACACTTTTCATTTTTGACATTTAGCATTGTGACATTTGTCATTTGACATCTTGGACATTTGCCATCTTGAAATTTGTCATTTTTGACATTTTTCATGGTGACACTTTTCATTTTTGACATTTAGCATTGTGACATTTGTCATATTCGACATCTTTGATATTTGCCATCTTGAAATTTGTCATTTTTGACATTTTTCATGGTGACACTTTACATTTTTGACATTTATCATTGTGACATTTGTCGTTTGACATCTTTGACATTTGCCATCTTGAAATTTGTCATTTTTGACATTTAGCATTGTGACATTTGTTATTTGACATCTTTGACATTTGCCATCTTGAAATTTGTCATTTTTGACATTTTTCATGGTGACACTTTTCATTTTTGACATTTAGCATTGTGACATTTGTCAGTTTTGACATTTGCCATCTTGAAATTTGTCATTTTTGACATTTTTCATGGTAACACTTTTCATTTTTGACATTTAGCATTGTGACATTTGTCATTTGACATCTTTGACATTTGCCATCTTGAAATTTGTCATTTTTGACATTTAGCATTGTGACATTTGTCATTTGACATCTTTGACATTTGCCATCTTGAAATTTGTTATTTTTGACATTTTTCATGGTGACAATTTTCATTTTTGACATTTAGCATTGTGACATTTGTCATATTCGACATCTTTGACATTTGCCATCTTGAAATTTTTCATTTTTGACATTTTTTATGGTGATACTTTTCATTTTTGACATTTAGCATTGTGACATTTGTCATTTGACATCTTTGACATTTGCCATTTTGAAATTTGTCATTTTTGACATATTTTATGGTGACACTTTTCATTTTTGACATTTAGCATTGTGACATTTGTCAGTTTTGACATTTGCCATCTTGAAATTTGTCATTTTTGACATTTTTTATGGTGACACTTTTCATTTTTGACATTTAGCATTGTGACATTTGTCATTTGACATCTTGGACATTTGCCATCTTGAAATTTGTCATTTTTGACATTTTTCATGGTGACACTTTTCATTTTTGACATTTAGCATTGTGACATTTGTCATATTCGACATCTTTGATATTTGCCATCTTGAAATTTGTCATTTTTGACATTTTTCATGGTGACACTTTACATTTTTGACATTTATCATTGTGACATTTGTCGTTTGACATCTTTGACATTTGCCATCTTGAAATTTGTCATTTTTGACATTTAGCATTGTGACATTTGTTATTTGACATCTTTGACATTTGCCATCTTGAAATTTGTCATTTTTGACATTTTTCATGGTGACACTTTTCATTTTTGACATTTAGCATTGTGACATTTGTCAGTTTTGACATTTGGCATCTTGAAATTTGTCATTTTTGACATTTTTCATGGTAACACTTTTCATTTTTGACATTTAGCATTGTGACATTTGTCATTTGACATCTTTGACATTTGCCATCTTGAAATTTGTCATTTTTGACATTTAGCATTGTGACATTTGTCATTTGACATCTTTGACATTTGCCATCTTGAAATTTGTTATTTTTGACATTTTTCATGGTGACAATTTTCATTTTTGACATTTAGCATTGTGACATTTGTCATATTCGACATCTTTGACATTTGCCATCTTGAAATTTTTCATTTTTGACATTTTTTATGGTGATACTTTTCATTTTTGACATTTAGCATTGTGACATTTGTCATTTGACATCTTTGACATTTGCCATTTTGAAATTTGTCATTTTTGACATATTTTATGGTGACACTTTTCATTTTTGACATTTAGCATTGTGACATTTGTCAGTTTTGACATTTGCCATCTTGAAATTTGTCATTTTTGACATTTTTCATGGTGACACTTTTCATTTTTGACATTTAGCATTGTGACATTTGTCATTTGACATCTTTGACATTTGCCATCTTGAAATTTGTTATTTTTGACATTTTTCATGGTGACACTTTTCATTTTTGACATTAAGCATTGTGACATTTGTCAGTTTTGACATTTGCCATCTTGAAATTTGTCATTTTTGACATTTTTCATGGTGACACTTTTCATTTTTGACATTTAGCATTGTGATATTTGTCAATTGACATCTTTGATATTTGCCATCTTGAAATTTGTCATTTTTGACATTTTTCATGGTGACACTTTTCATTTTTGACATTTAGCATTGTGACATTTGTCATTTGACATCTTTAACATTTGCCATCTTGAAATTTGTCATTTTTGACATTTAGCATTGTGACATTTGTCATTTGACATCTTTGACATTTGCAATCTTGAAATTTGTCATTTTTGACATTTTTCATGGTGACACTTTTCATTTTTGACATTTAGCATTGTGACATTTGTCATTCGACATCTTCGACATTTGCTATCTTGAAATTTGTCATTTTTGACATTTTTCATGGTGACACTTTTCATTTTTGACATTTAGCATTGTGACATTTGACATCTTTGACATTTGCCATCTTGAAATTTGTTATTTTTGACATTTTTCATGGTGACACTTTTCATTTTTGACATTTAGCATTGTGACATTTGTCATTTGACATCTTTGACATTTTCCATCTTGAAATTTGTTATTTTTGACATTTTTCATGGTCACACTTTTCATTTTTGACATTTAGCATTGTGACATTTGTCATTTGACATCTTTGACATTTGCCATCTTGAAATTTGTCATTTTTGACATTTTTCATGGTGACACTTTTCATTTTTGACATTTAGCATTGTGACATTTGTCATTTGACATCTTTGACATTTGCCATCTTGAAATTTGTTATTTTTGACATTTTTCATGGTGACACTTTTCATTTTTGACATTTAGCATTGTGACATTTGTCATTTGACATTTCCCATCTTGAAATTTGTTATTTTTGACATTTTTCATGGTGATACTTTTCATTTTTGACATTTAGCATAGTGACATTTGTCAGTTTTGACATTTGCCATCTTGAAATTTGTCATTTTTGACATTTTTCATGGTGACACTTTTCATTTTTGACATTTAGCATTGTGACATTTGTCATTTGACATCTTTGACATTTGCCATCTTGAAATTTGTCATTTTTGACATTTAGCATGGTGACATTTGTCATTTGACATCTTTGACATTTGCCATCTTGAAATTTGTTATTTTTGACATTTTTCATGGTGACACTTTTCATTTTTGACATTTAGCATTGTGACATTTGTCAGTTTTGACATTTGCCATCTTGAAATTTGTCATTTTTGACATTTTTTATGGTGACACTTTTCATTTTTGACATTTAGCATTGTGACATTTGTCATTTGACATCTTAGACATTTGCTATCTTGAAATTTGTCATATTTGACACTTTTTATTTTTGACATTTAGCATTGTGACATTTGTCATTTGACATCTTTGACATTTGCCATTTTGAAATTTGTCATTTTTGACATTTTTCATGGTGACACTTTTCATTTTTGACATTTAGCATTGTGACATTTGTCAGTTTTGACATTTGCCATCTTGAAATTTGTCATTTTTGACATTTTTCATGGTGACACTTTTCATTTTTGACATTTAGCATTGTGACATTTGTCATTTGACATCTTTGACATTTGCCATCTTGAAATTTGTCATTTTTGACATTTTTCATGGTGACACTTTACATTTTTGACATTTAGCATTGTGACATTTGTCATTTGACATCTTTGACATTTGCCATCTTGAAATTTGTCATTTTTGACATTTAGCGTTGTGACATTTGTCATTTGACATCTTAGACATTTGCCATCTTGAAATTTGTCATTTTTGACACTTTTCATTTTTGACATTTAGCATTGTGACATTTGTCATTTGACATTTTTGACATTTGCCATCTTGAAATTTGTCATTTTTGACATTTTTCATGGTGACACTTTTCATTTTTGACATTTAGCATTGTGACATTTGTCATTTGACATCTTTGACATTTGCCATCTTGAAATTTGTCATTTTTGACATTTTTCATGGTGACACTTTTCATTTTTGACATTTAGCATTGTGACATTTGTCATTTGACATCTTAGACATTTGCCATCTTGAAATTTGTCATTTTTGACACTTTTCATTTTTGACATTTAGCATTGTGACATTTGTCATTTGACATCTTTGACATTTGCCATCTTGAAAATTGTCATTTTTGACATTTTCATGGTGACACTTTTCATTTTTGACATTTAGCCTTGTGACATTTGACATCTTTGACATTTGCCATCTTGAAATTTGTCATTTTTGACATTTTTCATGGTGACACTTTTCATTTTTGACATTTAGCATTGTGACATTTGTTAGTTTTGACATTTGCCATCTTGAAATTTGTCAATTTTGACATTTAGCATTGTGACACTTTTCATTTTTGACATTTAGCATTGTGGCATTTGTCCTTTGACATCTTAGACATTTGCCATCTTGAAATTTGTCATTTTTGACACTTTTCATTTTTGACATTTAGCATTGTGACATTTGTCATTTGACATCTTTGATATTTGCCATCTTGAAATTTGTCATTTTTGACATTTTTCATGGTGACACTTTTCATTTTTGACATTTAGCATTGTGACATTTGACATCTTTGACATTTGCCATCTTGAAATTTGTTATTTTTGACATTTTTCATGGTGACACTTTTCATTTTTGACATTTAGCATTGTGACATTTGTCATTTGACATCTTTGATATTTGCCATCTTGAAATTTGTCATTTTTGACATTTTTCATGGTGACACTTTTCATTTTTGACATTTAGCATTGTGACATTTGTCATTTGACATCTTTGACATTTGCCATCTTGAAATTTGTTATTTTTGACATTTTTCATGGTGACACTTTTCATTTTTGACATTTAGCATTGTGACATTTGTCATTTGACATTTGCCATCTTGAAATTTGTTATTTTTGACATTTTTCATGGTGATACTTTTCATTTTTGACATTTAGCATTGTGACATTTGTCAGTTTTGACATTTGCCATCTTGAAATTTGTCATTTTTGACATTTTTCATGGTGACACTTTTCATTTTTGACATTTAGCATTGTGACATTTGTCATTTGACATCTTTGACATTTGCCATCTTGAAATTTGTCATTTTTGACATTTAGCTTGGTGACATTTGTCATTTGACATCTTTGACATTTGCCATCTTGAAATTTGTTATTTTTGACATTTTTCATGGTGACACTTTTCATTTTTGACATTTAGCATTGTGACATTTGTCAGTTTTGACATTTGCCATCTTGAAATTTGTCATTTTTGACATTTTTTATGGTGACACTTTTCATTTTTGACATTTAGCATTGTGACATTTGTCATTTGACATCTTAGACATTTGCTATCTTGAAATTTGTCATATTTGACACTTTTTATTTTTGACATTTAGCATTGTGACATTTGTCATTTGACATCTTTGACATTTGCCATTTTGAAATTTGTCATTTTTGACATTTTTCATGGTGACACTTTTCATTTTTGACATTTAGCATTGTGACATTTGTCAGTTTTGATATTTGCCATCTTGAAATTTGTCATTTTTGACATTTTTCATGGTGACACTTTTCATTTTTGACATTTAGCATTGTGACATTTGTCATTTGACATCTTTGACATTTGCCATCTTGAAATTTGTCATTTTTGACATTTTTCATGGTGACACTTTTCATTTTTGACATTTAGCATTGTGACATTTGTCATTTGACATCTTTGACATTTGCCATCTTGAAATTTGTCATTTTTGACATTTAGCGTTGTGACATTTGTCATTTGACATCTTAGACATTTGCCATCTTGAAATTTGTCATTTTTGACACTTTTCATTTTTGACATTTAGCATTGTGACATTTGTCATTTGACATCTTTGACATTTGCCATCTTGAAATTTGTCATTTTTGACATTTTTCATGGTGACACTTTTCATTTTTGACATTTAGCATTGTGACATTTGTCATTTGACATCTTTGACATTTGCCATCTTGAAATTTGTCATTTTTGACATTTTTCATGGTGACACTTTTCATTTTTGACATTTAGCATTGTGACATTTGTCATTTGACATCTTAGACATTTGCCATCTTGAAATTTGTCATTTTTGACACTTTTCATTTTTGACATTTAGCATTGTGACATTTGTCATTTGACATCTTTGACATTTGCCATCTTGAAAATTGTCATTTTTGACATTTTCATGGTGACACTTTTCATTTTTGACATTTAGCATTGTGACATTTGACATCTTTGACATTTGCCATCTTGAAATTTGTCATTTTTGACATTTTTCATGGTGACACTTTTCATTTTTGACATTTAGCATTGTGACATTTGTTAGTTTTGACATTTGCCATCTTGAAATTTGTCAATTTTGACATTTAGCATTGTGACACTTTTCATTTTTGACATTTAGCATTGTGGCATTTGTCCTTTGACATCTTAGACATTTGCCATCTTGAAATTTGTCATTTTTGACACTTTTCATTTTTGACATTTAGCATTGTGACATTTGTCATTTGACATCTTTGACATTTGCCATCTTGAAATTTGTCATTTTTGACAGTTTTCATGGTGACACTTTTCATTTTTGACATTTAGCATTGTGACATTTGTCATTTGACATCTTTGACATTTGCCATCTTGAAATTTGTCATTTTTGACATTTAGCATTGTGACATTTGTCATTTGACATCTTTGACATTTGCCATCTTGAAATTTGTCATTTTTGACATTTTTCATGGTGACACTTTTCATTTTTGACATTTAGCATTGTGACATTTGTCATTTGACATCTTTGACATTTGCCATCTTGAAATTTGTCATTTTTGACATTTTTCATGGTGACACTTTTCATTTTTGACATTTAGCATTGTGACATTTGTCATTTGACATCTTTGACATTTGCCATCTTGAAATTTGTTATTTTTGACATTTTTCATGGTGACACTTTTCATTTTTGACATTTATCATTGTGACATTTGTCATTTGACATCTTTGACATTTGCCATCTTAAAATTTGTTATTTTTGACATTTTTCATGGTGACACTTTTTATTTTTGACATTTAGCATTGTGACATTTGTCAGTTTTGATATTTGCCATCTTGAAATTTGTCATTTTTGACATTTTTCATGGTGACTCTTTTTATTGTTGACATTTAGCATTGTGACATTTGTCATTTGACATGTTTGACATTTGCCATCTTAAAATTTGTGTCATTTTTGACATTTAGCATGGTGACATTTGTCATTTGACATCTTTGACATTTGCCATCTTGAAATTTGTTATTTTTGACATTTTTCATGGTGACACTTTTCATTTTTGACATTAAGCATTGTGACATTTGTCAGTTTTGACATTTGCCATCTTGAAATTTGTCATTTTTGACATTTTTTATTGTGACACTTTTCATTTTTTACATTTAGCATTGTGACATTTGTCATTTGACATCTTTGACATTTGCCATCTTGAAATTTGTCATTTTTGACATTTTTTATGGTGACACTTTTCGTTTTTGACATTTAGCATTGTATCATTTGTCAGTTTTGACATTTGCCATCTTGAAATTTGTCATTTTTGACATTTTTCATGGTGACACTTTTCATTTTTGACATTTAGCATTGTGACATTTGTCATTTGACATCTTTGACATTTGCCATCTTGAAATTTGTCATTATTGACATTTTTCATGGGGACACTTTTCATTTTTGACATTTAGCATTGTGACATTTGTCATTTGACATCTTTGACATTTGCCATCTTGAAATTTGTCATTTTTGACATTTTTCATGGTGACACTTTTCATTTTTGACATTTAGCATTGTGACATTTGTCATTTGACATCTTTGACATTTGCCATCTTGATATTTGTCATTTTTGATATTTTTCATGGTGACACTTTTCATTTTTGACATTTAGCATTGTGACATTTGTCATCTTGAAATTTGTCATTTTTGACATTTTTCATGGTGACACTTTTCATTTTTGACATTTAGCATTGTGACATTTGTCATTTGACATCTTTGACATTTGCCATCTTGAAATTTGTCATTTTTGACATTTTTCATGGTGACACTTTTCATTTTTGACATTTAGCATTGTGACATTTGTCATTTGACATCTTTGACATTTGCCATCTTGAAATTTGTTATTTTTGACATTTTTCATGGTGACACTTTTCATTTTTGACATTTAGCATTGTGACATTTGTCAGTTTTGACATTTGCCATCTTGAAATTTGTCATTTTTGACATTTTTCATGGTGACACTTTTCATTTTTGACATTTAGCATTGTGACATTTGTCATTTGACATCTTTGACATTTTCCATCTTGAAATTTGTTATTTTTGACATTTTTCATGGTCACACTTTTCATTTTTGACATTTAGCATTGTGACATTTGTCATTTGACATATTTGACATTTGCCATTTTGAAATTTGTCATTTTTGACATTTTTCATGGTGACACTTTTCATTTTTGACATTTAGCATTGTGACATTTGTCATTTGACATCTTTGACATTTGCCATCTTGAAATTTGTTATTTTTGACATTTTTCATGGTGACACTTTTCATTTTTGACATTTAGCATTGTGACATTTGTCATTTGACATTTGCCATCTTGAAATTTGTTATTTTTAACATTTTTCATGGTGATACTTTTCATTTTTGACATTTAGCATTGTGACATTTGTCAGTTTTGACATTTGCCATCTTGAAATTTGTCATTTTTGACATTTTTCATGGTGACACTTTTCATTTTTGACATTTAGCATTGTGACATTTGTCATTTGACATCTTTGATATTTGCCATCTTGAAATTTGTCATTTTTGACATTTAGCATGGTGACATTTGTCATTTGACATCTTTGAAATTTGCCATCTTGAAATTTGTTATTTTGGACATTTTTCATGGTGACACTTTTCATTTTTGACATTTAGCATTGTGACATTTGTCAGTTTTGACATTTGGCATCTTAAAATTTGTCATTTTTGACATTTTTTATGGTGACACTTTTCATTTTTGACATTTAGCATTGTGACATTTGTCATTTGACATCTTATACATTTGCTATCTTGAAATTTGTCATATTTGACACTTTTTATTTTTGACATTTAGCATTGTGACATTTGTCATTTGACATCTTTGACATTTGCCATTTTGGAATTTGTCATTTTTGACATTTTTCATGGTGACACTTTTCATTTTTGACATTTAGCATTGTGACATTTGTCAGTTTTGACATTTGCCATCTTGAAATTTGTCATTTTTGACATTTTTCATGGTGACACTTTTCATTTTTGACATTTAGCATTGTGACATTTGTCATTTGACATCTTTGACATTTGCCATCTTGAAATTTGTCATTTTTGACATTTTTCATGGTGACACTTTTCATTTTTGACATTTAGCATTGTGACATTTGTCATTTAACATCTTTGATATTTGCCATCTTGAAATTTGTTATTTTTGACATTTTTCATGGTGACACTTTTCATTTTTGACATTTAGCATTGTGACATTTGTCATTTGACATCTTTGATATTTGCCATCTTGAAATTTGTCATTTTTGACATTTTTCATGGTGACACTTTTCATTTTTGACATTTTGCATTGTGACATTTGTCATTTGACATCTTTGAAATTTGCCATCTTGAAATTTGTCATTTTTGACATTTTTCATTGTGACAGTTTTTATTTTTGACATTTAGCATTGTGACATTTGTCATATTCGACATCTTTGACATTTGCCATCTTGAAATTTGTCATTTTTGACATATTTTATGGTGACACTTTTCATTTTTGACATTTAGCATTGTGACATTTGTCATTTAACATCTTTGACATTTGCCATCTTGAAATTTGTCATTTTTGACATTTAGCATTGTGACATTTGTTATTTGACATATTTGACATTTGCCATCTTGAAATTTGTCATTTTTGACATTTTTCATGGTAACACTTTTCATTTTTGACATTTAGCATTGTGACATTTGTCAGTTTTGACATTTGCCATCTTGAAATTTGTCATTTTTGACATTTTTCATGTTGACACTTTTCATTTTTGACATTTAGCATTGTGACATTTGTCATTTGACATCTTTGACATTTGCCATCTTGAAATTTGTCATTTTTGACATTTTTCATGGTAACACTTTTCATTTTTAACATTTAGCATCGTGACATTTGTCATTTGACATCTTTGACATTTGCCATCTTGAAATTTGCCATTTTTGACATTTAGCATTGTGACATTTGTCATTTGACATCTTTGACATTTGCCATCTTAAAATTTGTCATTTTTGACATTTAGCATTGTGACACTTTTCATTTTTGACATTTAGCATTGTGACATTTGTCATTTGACATCTTAGACATTTTCCATCTTGAAATTTGTCATTTTTGACACTTTTCATTTTTGACATTTAGCATTGTGACATTTGTCATTTGACATCTTTGACATTTGCCATCTGGAAATTTGTCATTTTTGACATTTTTCATGGTGACACTTTTCATTTTTGACATTTAGCATTGTGACATTTATCATTTGACATCTTTGACATTTGCCATCTTGAAATTTGTCATTTTTGACATTTTTCATGGTGACACTTTTCATTTTTGACATTTAGCATTGTGACATTTGTCATTTGACATCTTGGACATTTGCCATCTTGAAATTTGTCATTTTTGACATTTAGCATTGTGACATTTGTCATTTGACATCTTTGACATTTGCCATCTTGAAATGTGTTATTTTTGAAATTTTTCATGGTAACACTTTTCATTTTTGACATTTAGCATTGTGACATTTGTCAGTTTTGACATTTGCCATCTTGAAATTTGTCATTTTTGACATTTAACATGGTGAGACTTTTCATTTTTGACATTTAGCATTGTGACATTTGTCATTTGATATCTTTGACATTTGCCATCTTGAAATTTGTCATTTTTGACACTTTTCATTTTTGACATTTAGCATTGTGACATTTGTCATTTGACATCTTTGACATTTGCCATCTTGAAATTTGTCATTTTTGACATTTTCCATGGTGACACTTTTCATTTTTTACATTTAGCATTGTGACATTTGTCAGTTGACATCTTTGACATTTGCCATCTTGAAATTTGTCATTTTTGACATTTTTCATGGTGACACTTTTCATTTTTGACATTTAGCATGGTGACCTTTGTCATTTGACATCTTGGACATTTGCCATCTTGAAATTTGTCATTTTTGACATTTTTCATGGTGACACTTTTCATTTTTGACATTTAGCATTGTGACATTTGTCAGTTTTGACATTTGCCATCTTGAAATTTGTCATTTTTGACATTTTTCATGGTGACACTTTTCATTTTTGACATTTAGCATTGTGACATTTGTCATTTGCCATCTTGAAATTTGTCATTTTTGACATTTAGCATTGTGACATTTGTCAGTTTTGACATTTGCCATCTTGAAATTTGTCATTTTTGACATTTTTCATGGTGACACTTTTCATTTTTGACATTTAGCATTGTGACATTTGTCATTTGACATCTTTGACATTTGCCATCTTGAAATTTGTTATTTTTGACATTTTTCATAATGACACTTTTCATTTTTGACATTTAGCATTGTGACATTTGTCATTTGACATCTTTGACATTTGACATCTTTGACATTTGCCATCTTAAAATTTGTTATTTTTGACATTTTTCATGGTGACACTTTTCATTTTTGACATTTAGCATTGTGACATTTGTCATTTGACATCTTTGACATTTGCCATCTTGAAATTTGTCATTTTTGACATTTTTTATAGTAACACTTTTCATTTTTGACATTTAGCATTGTGACATTTGTCATTTGACATCTTGAAATTTGTCATTTTTGACATTTAGCATTGTGACATTTGTCATTTGACATCTTTGACATTTGCCATCATGAAATTTGTCATTTTTGACATTTGTCATTTGACATCTTTGACATTTGCCATTTGACATCTTTGACATTTGCCATCTTAAAATTTGTTATTTTTGACATTTTTCATGGTGACGCTTTTCATTTTTGACATTTAGCATTGTGACATTTGTCAGTTTTGACATTTGCCATCTTGAAATTTGTCATTTTTGACATTTTTCATGGTGACACTTTTCATTTTTGACATTTAGCATTGTGACATTTGTCATTTGACATCTTTGACATTTGCCATCTTGAAATTTGTCATTTTTGACATTTATCATGGTGACACTTTTCATTTTTGACATTTACATTGTCACATTTGTCAGTTTTGACATTTGCCATCTTGAAATTTGTCATTTTTGACATTTTTCATGGTGACACTTTTCATTTTTAACATTTAGCATTGTGACATTTTTGACATTTTTCATGGTGACACTTTTCATTTTTGACATTTAGCATTGTGACATTTGTCATTTGACATCTTTGACATTTGTCATCTTGAAATTTGTCATTTTTGACATTTTTGATGGTGACACTTTTCATTTTTGACATTTAGCATTGTGACATTTGTCATTTGACATCTTTGACATTTGCCATCTTGAAATTTGTCATTTTTGACATTTAGCATTGTGACATTTGTCATTTGACATCTTGGACATTTGCCATCTTAAAATTTGTCATTTTTGACATTTTTCATGGTAACACTTATCATTTTTGACATTTAGCATTGTGACATTTGTCAGTTTTGACATTTGCCATCTTTAAATTTGTCATTTTTGACATTTTTCATGGTGACACTTTTTATTTTTGACATTTAGCATTGTGACATTTGTCATTTGCCATCTTGAAATTTGTCATTTTTGACATTTTTCATGGTGACACTTTTCATTTTTGACATTTAGCATTGTGACATTTGTCATTTGACATCTTTGACATTTGCCATTTTGAAATTTGTCATTTTTTACATTTTTCATGGTGACACTTTTCATTTTTGACATTTAGCATTGTGACATTTGTCATTTGACATCTTTGACATTTGCTATCTTGAAATTTGTCATTTTTGACATTTTATATGGTGACACTTTTCATTTTTGACATTTAGCATTGTAACATTGGTCATTTGACATCTTTGACATTTGCCATCTTGAAATTTGTCATTTTTGACATTTTTCATGGTGACACTTTTCATTTTTGACATTTAGCATTGTGACATTTTTCATTTGATATCTTTGACATTTGCCATCTTGAAATTTGTCATTTTTGAAATTTATCATGGTGACACTTTTCATTTTTGACATTTAGCATTGTGACATTTGTCAGTTTTGACATTTGCCATCTTGAAATTTGTTATTTTTGACATTTTTCATGGTGACACTTTTCATTTTTGACATTTAGCATTGTGACATTTGTCATTTGACATCTTTGACATTTGCCATCTTGAAATTTGTCATTTTTGACATTTTTCATGGTGACACTTTTCATTTTTGACATTTAGCATTGTGACATTTGTCATTTGACATCTTTGACATTTGCCATCTTGAAATTTGTCATTGACATTTAGCATTGTGACATTTGTCATTTGACATCTTTGACATTTGTCATCTTAAAATTTGTTATTTTTGACATTTTTCATGGTGACACTTTTCATTTTTGACATTTAGCATTGTGACATTTGTCATTTGACATCTTGGACATTTGCCATCCTGAAATTTGTCATTTTTGACATTTTTCATGGTAACACTTTTCATTTTTGACATTTAGCATTGTGACATTTGTCATTTGACATCTTTGATATTTGCCGTCTTGAAATTTGTTATTTTTGACATTTTTCATGGTGACACTTTTTATTTTTGTTATTTGTCATTTGACACGAGAAACCTATATATTGTTTGCATCTATAGAACTCCGAGCAGTGATGTAAAACTTTTTCTAAAGCTAATTGAAAACTTATTATTAAAACTAAACCCAAATAGTCATGTGATAATTGGCGGGGACTTCAACATCAATTTTTTAGATAGCTCTTCAAACCTAGCATCAGCATTAAGCAACTTGCTAACATCAGTTGGCCTAGTTATGCACGTTAAAGAACCTACGCGGTATGGTAAAAGCTCAGAAACCTTAATTGATTATTTTTGCACTAATCTTAATGTGAATGATGTAAAGTGTAACGTACATCCTGTAGAGTTCTCTGATCACCACTGTATAGTTGCAGATCTTCATTTAGAAAAAAGACAACAAAAAAGTTCCAAATATGGCAGAATATACAGCGGTAAAAATTATAGCAAATTTAGAGCTTACTCTGACGAGATTGATTGGAGTGCTTCATTTTATGATCCCGATCCGGTTTCGGTAATCCACAATTTGATTTCCGCTACATTTGAAAAATGCTTTCCTCTAGTAAAAATAAAAAATAAAACAAAAAAGGCCTGGATCACTAAAGGTATTAGAACTTCTTCAAAAAATTTAAAAACCTTGCGTACTATTCGTAAATATACAGCAAATGAAAGTTTTCTCAAATATTTTGCCAAATATCAAAAAATTTATAAAAGAACAATCAAATATGCTAAATACATTTACTATAACAATAGGATTGAATCTTCAAATAATGCAAATGAAAACTGGGCCATTATTAATGAACTTAGGGGTAAACATAATTCTTTAATAGTAACTCCGAATGTCACTCCAACTCAGTTCAATCAATTTTACTGCTCTATTGCTGATCAACTAACTTCTAACCTACTTACTAAACACGATCCCTTGAAATATATGGGAAACATCGAAATACCAGATGATTTTCATCTAGATCCTATCGATATCAATGAATTGAAGGAAATCATATACTCAATAAAAAATAAAAAAGCTGCTGGTTATGATGGAATTTCCATCAAACTTTTTTTAAATCTCCCGGACGTCGCCTTGGTGGCAATGGTAAATGCAATTAATAGATCTTTTCTTGAGGGTCTATTTCCGTTATGCTTGAAAAAAGCTATCGTCATACCCTTACATAAGGGAGGTAACCTACAAAATCCTTCTAATTTCAGACCGATTTCTTTGCTTCCTACATTATCCAAAATTATTGAAACAATCGTAAAAATCAGGATGATTAAATTTATAACTTATCACAATATTTTATCTCCTTCTCAGTTTGGATTCCAATCATCTAAAAGTACCCAGGATGCCATATTCTCATTTCTGGAAAATGTATACATTCATCTAAACGAAAATGATATGCTAGGGGCAGTTTTTTGCGACTTCTCTAAAGCATTCGACTGCGTTCATCACGACCTACTTTTAAAGAAATTGCAACTGTATCGATTTCGAAATACTTCTTTAAATTGGTTTAAGAGCTATTTATCGGACAGAACCCAGACTGTGAAGGTAGCTGACAAATACTCTACAATCTCATATGTAACTCATGGTGTTCCACAAGGATCAGTGCTTGGCCCCGTTCTTTTCCTTTTATATATAAACGATTTAACAAAAATTAATATATCTGGTAGGTTTACATTATTCGCTGATGATACAACGCTCCTTTGGCACGGTAAAGATGTGGAGTGCTTAAAGCGTCATATCACGGAAGATCTTGATCTGATAAAAGACTGGTGTGATTCTAACCACTTAAGTTTCAACATAAATAAAACTAATATCATCTCATTTAAATTTACCTATGATGATCTTATTCTCGATAATCATGTAATAAATAATGTAGATTACACCAAATTCCTTGGACTGCATATTGACAATCAATTAAAATTTGAAGAACACATAGCTAATTTAACTAAAAAGCTAGCTTCCGGTTCCTTTGCAGTCAGGATCATTGCAAAAGAGCTTGGGATCTCATCAGCAAAAAAAATGTATTACGCTTTAATTGATCCACATCTACGGTACGGAATTGCATTTTGGGGAAACTGCGCTCAGTATCTCTTAGACTCAATTTTTGTTATCCAGAAGAGGGCTCTTAGAGCTATGGCCCGAGCAGACTACAGTGAACACTGTAAGCCAATATTTATTAGTCACCGAATATTGACTCTTACAAGCGTTTTTATTTTAGAAACTGCGAGCCTAATGCATAATCACAGGTTAGTTAACCCACCTGTATCAAAACCTTACGGTACTAGACAAATCAATAATTTAATTCTCCCTATCCCTCACACTACCCTAATTAAAAAGTCTATAATTTATGAAGGGCCCAAATTATTTAATCACTTACCTTCCACCTTAAAATGTATCAAAGATCCAAATAAATTCAGAGTTGCTGTCAAAAACTTATTACTAGAAAAAGCTTACTATAAACTGCAGGAGTTCTATGATGATACTCTATGATCCTTATTTTATCTAACTTGTCAATTTTTTTTTTCTTTTTTTTGTTATGTAAATTAGATATTTCTCATACTAGCCTTCTTAAATAAGTGAAGTTTTTACTTTATACCTAATTTTAATATTGTAAAGTAGTTTTTTAGTTAGGTTAAGTGTAATTGCTTTGGTCTGTAGTAATCGTGTATTATTGTGACAATAAAGTATATTTTGATTGATTGATTGACATCTTTGACATTTGCCATCTTGAAATTTGTCATTTTTGACATTTTTCATGGTGACACTTTTCATTTTTGACATTTAGCATTGTGACATTTTTCATTTGACATCTTTGACATTTGCCATCTTGAAATTTGTCATTTTTGACATTTTTCATGGTGACACTTTTCATTTTTGACATTTAGCATTGTGACATTTGTCATTTGACATCTTTGACATTTGTCATCTTGAAATTTGTTATTTTTGACATTTTTCATGGTGACACTTTTCATTTTTGACATTTAGCATTGTGACATTTGTCATTTGACATCTTTGACATTTGCCATCTTGAAATTTGTCATTTTTGACATTTTTCATGGTGACACTTTTCATTTTTGACATTTAGCATTGTGACATTTGTCATTTGACATCTTTGACATTTGCCATCTTGAAATTTGTCATTTTTGACATTTTTCATGGTAACACTTTTCATTTTTGACATTTAGCATTGTGACATTTGTCATTTGACATCTTTGATATTTGCCGTCTTGAAATTTGTTATTTTTGACATTTTTCATGGTGACACTTTTCATTTTTGACATTTAGCATTGTGACATTTGTCATTTGACATCTTTGACATTTGCCATCTTGAAATTTGTCATTTTTGACATTTTTCATGGTGACACTTTTCATTTTTGACATTTAGCATTGTGACATTTTTCATTTGACATCTTTGACATTTGCCATCTTGAAATTTGTCATTTTTGACATTTTTCATGGTGACACTTTTCATTTTTGACATTTAGCATTGTGACATTTGTCATTTGACATCTTTGACATTTGTCATCTTAAAATTTGTTATTTTTGACATTTTTCATGGTGACACTTTTCATTTTTGCCATTTAGCATTGTGACATTTGTCATTTGACATCTTTGACATTTGCCATCTTGAAATTTGTCATTTTTGACATTTTTCATGGTGACACTTTTCATTTTTGACATTTAGCATTGTGACATTTGTCATTTGACATCTTTGACATTTGCCATCTTGAAATTTGTCATTTTTGACATTTTTCATGGTGACACTTTTCATTTTTGACATTTAGCATTGTGACATTTGTCATTTGATATCTTTGACATTTGCCATCTTGAAATTTGTCATTTTTGACATTTATCATGGTGACACTTTTCATTTTTAACATTTAGCATTGTGACATTTGTCAGTTTTGACATTTGTCATTTTTGACATTTTTCATGGTGACACTTTTCATTTTTGACATTTAGCATTGTGACATTTGTCATTTGACATCTTGGACATTTGCCATCTTGAAATTTGTCATTTTTGACATTTTTCATGGTGACACTTATCATTTATGACATTTAGCATTGTGACATTTGTCAGTTTTGACATTTGCCATCTTGAAATTTGTCATTTTTGACATTTTTCATGGTGACACTTTACATTTTTGACATTTAGCATTGTGATATTTGTCATTTGACATCTTTGACATTTGCCATCTTGAAATTTGTTATTTTTGACATTTTTCATGGTGACACTTTTCATTTTTGACATTTAGCATTGTGACATTTGTCATTTGACATTTTTGACATTTGCCATCTTGAAATTTGTCATTTTTGACATTTTTCATGGTGACACTTTTCATTTTTGACATTTAGCATTGTGGCATTTGTCATTTG
Source organism: Altica lythri (assembly GCA_964028335.1). Classification (NCBI taxonomy): domain Eukaryota; kingdom Metazoa; phylum Arthropoda; class Insecta; order Coleoptera; family Chrysomelidae; genus Altica; species Altica lythri. The sequence goes on along the minus strand of OZ034800.1, from coordinate 39,582,637 downwards.
ACATCTTTGACATTTGCCATTTTGAAATTTGTTATTTTTGACATTTTTCATGGTGACACTTTTCATGTTTGACATTTAGCATTGTGACATTTGTCATTTGACATCTTTGACATTTGCCGTCTTGAAATTTGTCATTTTTGACATTTTTCATGGCGACACTTTTCATTTTTGACATTTAGCATTGTGACATTTGTCATTTGACATCTTTGACATTTGCCATCTTGAAATTTGTCATTTTTGACATTTAGCATTGTGACATTTGTCATTTGACATCTTTGATATTTGCCATCTTGAAATTTGTCATTTTTGACATTTTTCATGGTGACACTTTTCATTTTTGACATTTGTCATTTGACATCTTTGACATTTGCTATCTTGAAATTTGTCATTTTTGACATTTTTCATGGTGACACTTTTCATTTTTGACATTTAGCATTGTGACATTTGTCATATTCGACATCTTTGACATTTGCCATCTTGAAATTTGTCATTTTTGACATTTTTCATGGTGACACTTTTCATTTTTGACATTTAGCATTGTGACATTTGTCATTTGACATCTTTGACATTTGCCATCTTGAAATTTGTCATTTGACATCTTTGACATTTGCCATCTTGAAATTTGTCATTATTGACATTTTTCATGGTGACACTTTTCATTTTTGACATTTAGCGTTGTGACATTTTTCATTTGACATCTTTGACATTTGCCATATTGAAATTTGTCATTTTTGACATTTTTCATGGTGACACTTTTCATTTTTGACATTTAGCATTGTGACATTTGTCATTTGACATCTTTGACATTTGCCATCTTGAAATTTGTCATTTTTGACATTTAGCATTGTGACATTTGTCATTTGACATCTTGGACATTTGTAATCTTGAAATTTGTCATTTTTGACATTTTTCATTGTGACACTTATCATTTTTGACATTTAGCATTGTGACATTTGACATCTTTGACATTTGCCATCTTAAAATTTGTCATTTTTGACATTTTTCATGGTGACACTTTTCATTTTTGACATTTAGCATTGTGACATTTGTCATATTCGACATCTTTGACATTTGCCATCTTGAAATTTGTCATTTTTGACATTTAGCATTGTGACATTTGTCATTTGACATCTTGGACATTTGCCATCTTGAAATTTGTCATTTTTGACATTTTTCATGGTGACACTTATCATTTTTGACATTTAGCATTGTGACATTTGTCAGTTTTGACATTTGCCATCTTGAAATTTGTCATTTTTGACATTTTTCATGGTGACACTTTTCATTTTTGACATTTAGCATTCTGACATTTGTCATTTGACATCTTTGACATTTGCCATCTTGAAATTTGTTATTTTTGACATTTTTCATGGTGACACTTTTCATTTTTAACATTTAGCATTGTGACATTTGTCATTTGACATTTTTGACATTTGTCATCTTGAAATTTGTCATTTTTGACATTTTTCATGGTGACACTTTTCATTTTTGACATTTAGCATTGTGACATTTGTCATTTGACATGTTTGACATTTGCCATCTTGAAATTTGTCATTTTTGACATTTTTCATGGTGACACTTTTCATTTTTGACATTTAGCATTGTGACATTTGTCATTTGACATCTTTGACATTTGCCATCTTGAAATTTGTCATTTTTGACACATTTCATTTTTGACATTTAGCATTGTGACATTTGTCATTTGACATCTTTGACATTTGCCATCTTGAAATTTGTCATTTTTGACATTTTTTATGGTGACACTTTTCATTTTTGACATTTAGCATTGTGACATTTGTCATTTGACATCTTGGACATTTGCCATCTTAAAATTTGTCATTTTTGACATTTTTGATGGTGACACTTTTCATTTTTGACATTTAGCATTGTGACATTTGTCATTTGACATCTTTGACATTTGCCATCTTGAAATTTGTTATTTTTGACATTTTTCATAGTAACACTTTTCATTTTTGACATTTAGCATTGTGACATTTGTCATTTGACATCTTTGACATTTGCCATCTTGAAATTTGTCATTTTTGACATTTTTCATGGTGACACTTCTCATTTTTGACATTAAGCATTGTGACATTTGTCATTTGACATCTTTGATATTTGCCATCTTGAAATTTGTCATTTTTGACATTTTTCATGGTGACACTTTTCATTTTTGACATTTAGCATTGTGACATTTGTCATTTGACATCTTTGACATTTGCCATCTTGAAATTTTTCATTTTTGACATTTTTCATAGTGACACTTTTCATTTTTGACATTTAGCATTGTGACATTTGTCATATTCGACATCTTTGACATTTGCCATCTTGAAATTTGTCATTTTTCACATTTTTCATGGTGACACTTTTCATTTTTGACATTTATCATTGTGACATTTGTCATTTGACATCTTTGACATTTGCCATCTTGAAATTTGTCATTTTTGACATTTAGCATTGTGACATTTGTTATTTGACATCTTTGACATTTGCCATCTTGAAATTTGTCATTTTTGACATTTTTCATGGTGACACTTTTCATTTTTGACATTTAGCATTGTGACATTTGTCAGTTTTGACATTTGCCATCTTGAAATTTGTCATTTTTGACATTTTTCATGGTGACACTTTTCATTTTTGACATTTAGCATTGTGACATTTGTCATTTGACATCTTTGACATTTGCCATCTTGAAATTTGTCATTTTTGACATTTTTCATGGTAACACTTTTCATTTTTGACATTTAGCATTGTGACATTTGTCATTTGACATCTTTGACATTTGCCATCTTGAAATTTGTCATTTTTGACATTTAGCATTGTGACATTTGTCATTGTGACATTTGTCATTTGACATCTTTGACATTTGCCATCTTGAAATTTGTTATTTTTGACATTTTTCATGGTGACACTTTTCATTTTTGACATTTAGCATTGTGACATTTGTCATTTTTGACATTTGCCATCTTGAAATTTGTCATTTTTGACATTTAGCATTGTGACACTTTTCATTTTTGACATTTAGCATTGTGACATTTGTCATTTGACATCTTAGACATTTGCCATCTTGAAATTTGTCATTTTTGACACTTTCCATTTTTGACATTTAGCATTGTGACATTTGTCATTTGACATCTTTGACATTTGCCATCTTGAAATTTGTCATTTTTGACATTTTTCATGGTGACACTTTTCATTTTTGACATTTAGGATTGTGACATTTGTCATTTGACATCTTTGACATTTGCCATCTTGAAATTTGTCATTTTTAAAATTTTTCATGGTGACACTTTTCATTTTTGACATTTAGCATTGTGACATTTGTCATTTGACATCTTGGACATTTGCCATCTTGAAATTTGTCATTTTTGACATTTTTCATGGTGACACTTTTCATTTTTGACATTTAGCATTGGGACATTTTTCATTTGACATCTTTGACATTTGCCATCTTGAAATTTGTCATTTTTGACATTTTTTATGGTGACACTTATTATTTTTGACATTTAGCATTGTGACATTTGTCAGTTTTGACATTTGCCATCTTGAAATTTGTCATTTTTGACATTTTTCATGGTGACACTTTTCATTTTTGACATTTAGCATTGTGACATTTGTCATTTGACATCTTTGACATTTGCCATCTTGAAATTTGTCATTTTTGACATTTTTCATGGTGACACTTATCATTTTTGACATTTAGCATTGTGACATTTGTCAGTTTTGACATTTGCCATCTTGAAATTTGTCATTTTTGACATTTTTCATGGTGACACTTTTCATTTTTGACATTTAGCATTCTGACATTTGTCATTTGACATCTTTGACATTTGCCATCTTGAAATTTGTTATTTTTGACATTTTTCATGGTGACACTTTTCATTTTTAACATTTAGCATTGTGACATTTGTCATTTGACATTTTTGACATTTGTCATCTTGAAATTTGTCATTTTTGACATTTTTCATGGTGACACTTTTCATTTTTGACATTTAGCATTGTGACATTTGTCATTTGACATGTTTGACATTTGCCATCTTGAAATTTGTCATTTTTGACATTTAGCATTGTGACATTTGTCATTTGACATCTTGGACATTTGCCATCTTAAAATTTGTCATTTTTGACATTTTTCATGGTGACACTTATCATTTTTGACATTTAGCATTGTGACATTTGTCATTTGACATCTTTGATATTTGCCATCTTGAAATTTGTTATTTTTGACATTTTTCATGGTGACACTTTTCATTTTTAACATTTAGCATTGTGACAGTTGTCATTTGACATCTTTGACATTTGCTATCTTGAAATTTGTCATTTTTGACATTTTTCATGGTGACACTTTTCATTTTTGACATTTAGCATTGTGACATTTGTCATTTGACATCTTTGACATTTGCCATCTTGAAATTTGTCATTTTTGACATTTTTCATGGTGACACTTTTCATTTTTGACATTTAGCATTGTGACATTTGTCATTTGACATGTTTGACATTTGCCATCTTGAAATTTGTCATTTTTGACATTTAGCATTGTGACATTTGTCATTTGACATCTTGGACATTTGCCATCTTAAAATTTGTCATTTTTGACATTTTTCATGGTGACACTTATCATTTTTGACATTTAGCATTGTGACATTTGTCATTTGACATCTTTGATATTTGCCATCTTGAAATTTGTTATTTTTGACATTTTTCATGGTGACACTTTTCATTTTTAACATTTAGCATTGTGACAGTTGTCATTTGACATCTTTGACATTTGCTATCTTGAAATTTGTCATTTTTGACATTTTTCATGGTGACACTTTTCATTTTTGACATTTAGCATTGTGACATTTGTCATTTGACATCTTTGACATTTGCCATCTTGAAATTTGTCATTTTTGACATTTTTCATGGTGACACTTTTCATTTTTGACATTTAGCATTGTGACATTTGTCATTTGACATGTTTGACATTTGCCATCTTGAAATTTGTCATTTTTGACATTTAGCATTGTGACATTTGTCATTTGACATCTTGGACATTTGCCATCTTAAAATTTGTCATTTTTGACATTTTTCATGGTGACACTTATCATTTTTGACATTTAGCATTGTGACATTTGTCATTTGACATCTTTGATATTTGCCATCTTGAAATTTGTTATTTTTGACATTTTTCATGGTGACACTTTTCATTTTTGACATTTAGCATTGTGACATTTGTCATTTGACATCTTTGACATTTGCTATCTTGAAATTTGTCATTTTTGACATTTTTCATGGTGACACTTTTCATTTTTGACATTTAGCATTGTGACATTTGTCATTTGACATCTTTGACATTTGCCATCTTGAAATTTGTCATTTTTGACATTTTTCATGGTGACACTTTTCATTTTTGACATTTAGCATAGTGACATTTGTCATTTGACATTTGCCATCTTGAAATTTGTTATTTTTGACATTTTTCATGGTGACACTTTTCATTTTTGACATTTAGCATTGTGACATTTGTCATTTGACATCTTTGACATTGCCATCTTGAAATTTGTCATTTTTGACATTTTTCATGGTGACACTTTTCATTTTTGACATTTAGCATTGTGACATTTGTCATTTGACATCTTTGATATTTGCCATCTTGAAATTTGTCATTATTGACATTTAGCATTGTGACATTTGTCATTTGACATCTTTGATATTTGCCATCTTGAAATTTGTCATTTTTGACATTTTTCATGGTGACACTTTTCATTTTTGACATTAAGCATTGTGACATTTGTCATTTGACATCTTTGACATTTGCCATCTTAAAATTTTTCATTTTTGACATTTTTCATGGTGACACTTTTTATTTTTGACATTTAGCATTGTGACATTTGTCATATTCGACATCTTTGACATTTGCCATCTTGAAATTTGTCATTTTTGACATTTTTCATGGTGACACTTTTCATTTTTGACATTTAGCATTGTGACATTTGTCATTTGACATCTTTGACATTTGCCATCTTGAAATTTGTCATTTTTGACATTTAGCATTGTGACATTTGTTATTTGACATCTTTGACATTTGCCATCTTGAAATTTGTCATTTTTGACATTTTTCATGGTGACACTTTTCATTTTTGACATTTAGCATTGTGACATTTGTCAGTTTTGACATTTGCCATCTTGAAATTTGTCATTTTTGACAGTTTTCATGGTGACACTTTTCATTTTTGACATTTAGCATTGTGACATTTGTCATTTGACATCTTTGACATTTGCCATCTTGAAATTTGTCATTTTTGACATTTTTCATGGTAACACTTTTCATTTTTGACATTTAGCATTGTGACATTTGTCATTTGACATCTTTGACATTTGCCATCTTGAAATTTGTCATTTTTGACATTTAGCATTGTGACATTTGTCATTTGACATCTTTGACATTTGCCATCTTGAAATTTGTTATTTTTGACATTTTTCATGGTGACACTTTTCATTTTTGACATTTAGCATTGTGACATTTGTCAGTTTTAACATTTGCCATCTTGAAATTTGTCATTTTTGACATTTAGCATTGTGACACTTTTCATTTTTGACATTTAGCATTGTGACATTTGTCATTTGACATCTTAGACATTTGCCATCTTGAAATTTGTCATTCTTGACACTTTTCATTTTTGACATTTAGCATTGTGACATTTGTCATTTGACATCTTTAACATTTGCCATCTTGAAATTTGTCATTTTTAAAATTTTTCATGGTGACACTTTTCATTTTTGACATTTAGCATTGTGACATTTGTCATTTGACATCTTGGACATTTGCCATCTTGAAATTTGTCATTTTTGACATTTTTCATGGTGACACTTTTCATTTTTGACATTTAGCATTGTGACATTTGTCATTTGACATCTTTGACATTTGCCATCTTGAAATTTGTCATTTTTAAAATTTTTCATGGTGACACTTTTCATTTTTGACATTTAGCATTGTGACATTTGTCATTTGACATCTTGGACATTTGCCATCTTGAAATTTGTCATTTTTGACATTTTTCATGGTGACACTTTTCATTTTTGACATTTAGCATTGGGACATTTGTCAGTTTTGACATTTGCCATCTTGAAATTTGTCATTTTTGACATTTTTCATGGTGACACTTTTCATTTTTGACATTTAGCATTGTGACATTTGTCATTTGACATCTTTGACATTTGCCATCTTGAAATTTGTCATTTTTCACATGTTTCATGGTGACACTTTTCATTTTTGACATTTGTCATTTGACATCTTTGACATTTGCCATCTTTGACATTTGCCATCTTGAAATTTGTCATTTTTGACATTTAGCATTGTGACATTTGTCATTTGACATCTTTGACATTTGCCATCTTAAAATTTGTTATTTTTGACATTTTTCATGGTGACACTTTTCATTTTTGACATTTAGCATTGTGACATTTGTCAGTTTTGACATTTGCCATCTTGAAATTTGTCATTTTTGACATTTTTCATGGTGACACTTTTCATTTTTGACATTTAGCATTGTGACATTTGTCATTTGACATCTTTGACATTTGCCATCTTGAAATTTGTCATTTTTGACACATTTCAATTTTGACATTTAGCATTGTGACATTTGTCATTTGACATCTTTGACATTTGCCATCTTGAAATTTGTCATTTTTGACATTTTTTATGGTGACACTTTTCATTTTTGACATTTAGCATTGTGACATTTGTCATTTGACATCTTGGACATTTGCCATCTTAAAATTTGTCATTTTTGACATTTTTGATGGTGACACTTTTCATTTTTGACATTTAGCATTGTGACATTTGTCATTTGACATCTTTGACATTTGCCATCTTGAAATTTGTTATTTTTGACATTTTTCATAGTAACACTTTTCATTTTTGACATTTAGCATTGTGACATTTGTCATTTGACATCTTTGACATTTGCCATCTTGAAATTTGTCATTTTTGACATTTTTCATGGTGACACTTCTCATTTTTGACATTAAGCATTGTGACATTTGTCATTTGACATCTTTGATATTTGCCATCTTGAAATTTGTCATTTTTGACATTTTTCATGGTGACACTTTTCATTTTTGACATTTAGCATTGTGACATTTGTCATTTGACATCTTTGACATTTGCCATCTTGAAATTTTTCATTTTTGACATTTTTCATAGTGACACTTTTCATTTTTGACATTTAGCATTGTGACATTTGTCATATTCGACATCTTTGACATTTGCCATCTTGAAATTTGTCATTTTTGACATTTTTCATGGTGACACTTTTCATTTTTGACATTTATCATTGTGACATTTGTCATTTGACATCTTTGACATTTGCCATCTTGAAATTTGTGATTTTTGACATTTAGCATTGTGACATTTGTTATTTGACATCTTTGACATTTCCCATCTTGAAATTTGTCATTTTTGACATTTTTCATGGTGACACTTTTCATTTTTGACATTTAGCATTGTGACATTTGTCAGTTTTGACATTTGCCATCTTGAAATTTGTCATTTTTGACATTTTTCATGGTGACACTTTTCATTTTTGACATTTAGCATTGTGACATTTGTCATTTGACATCTTTGACATTTGCCATCTTGAAATTTGTCATTTTTGACATTTTTCATGGTAACACTTTTCATTTTTGACATTTAGCATTGTGACATTTGTCATTTGACATCTTTGACATTTGCTATCTTGAAATTTGTCATTTTTGACATTTAGCATTGTGACATTTGTCATTTGACATCTTTGACATTTGCCATCTTGAAATTTGTTATTTTTGACATTTTTCATAGTGACACTTTTCATTTTTGACATTTAGCATTGTGACATTTGTCATTTTTGACATTTGCCATCTTGAAATTTGTCATTTTTGACATTTAGCATTGTGACACTTTTCATTTTTGACATTTAGCATTGTGACATTTGTCATTTGACATCTTAGACATTTGCCATCTTGAAATTTGTCATTTTTGACACTTTCCATTTTTGACATTTAGCATTGTGACATTTGTCATTTGACATCTTTGACATTTGCCATCTTGAAATTTGTCATTTTTAAAATTTTTCATGGTGACACTTTTCATTTTTGACATTTAGCATTGTGACATTTGTCATTTGACATCTTTGACATTTGCCATCTTGAAATTTGTTATTTTTGACATTTTTCATAGTAACACTTTTCATTTTTAACATTTAGCATTGTGACATTTGTCATTTGACATCTTTGACATTTGCCATCTTGAAATTTGTCATTTTTGACATTTTTCATAGTGACACTTTTCATTTTTGACATTTAGCATTGTGACATTTGTCATATTCGACATCTTTGACATTTGCCATCTTGAAATTTGTCATTTTTGACATTTTTCATGGTGACACTTTTCATTTTTGACATTTATCATTGTGACATTTGTCATTTGACATCTTTGACATTTGTCATCTTGAAATTTGTCATTTTTGACATTTTTCATGGTGACACTTTTCATTTTTGACATTTAGCATTGTGACATTTGTCATTTGACATGTTTGACATTTGCCATCTTGAAATTTGTCATTTTTGACATTTAGCATTGTGACATTTGTCATTTGACATCTTGGACATTTGCCATCTTAAAATTTGTCATTTTTGACATTTTTCATGGTGACACTTATCATTTTTGACATTTAGCATTGTGACATTTGTCATTTGACATCTTTGATATTTGCCATCTTGAAATTTGTTATTTTTGACATTTTTCATGGTGACACTTTTCATTTTTAACATTTAGCATTGTGACATTTGTCATTTGACATCTTTGACATTTGCTATCTTGAAATTTGTCATTTTTGACATTTTTCATGGTGACACTTTTCATTTTTGACATTTAGCATTGTGACATTTGTCATTTGACATCTTTGACATTTGCCATCTTGAAATTTGTCATTTTTGACATTTTTCATGGTGACACTTTTCATTTTTGACATTAAGCATTGTGACATTTGTCATTTGACATCTTTGACATTTGCCATCTTAAAATTTTTCATTTTTGACATTTTTCATGGTGACACTTTTTATTTTTGACATTTAGCATTGTGACATTTGTCATATTCGACATCTTTGACATTTGCCATCTTGAAATTTGTCATTTTTGACATTTTTCATGGTGACACTTTTCATTTTTGACATTTAGCATTGTGACATTTGTCATTTGACATCTTTGACATTTGCCATCTTGAAATTTGTCATTTTTGACATTTAGCATTGTGACATTTGTTATTTGACATCTTTGACATTTGCCATCTTGAAATTTGTCATTTTTGACATTTTTCATGGTGACACTTTTCATTTTTGACATTTAGCATTGTGACATTTGTCAGTTTTGACATTTGCCATCTTGAAATTTGTCATTTTTGACAGTTTTCATGGTGACACTTTTCATTTTTGACATTTAGCATTGTGACATTTGTCATTTGACATCTTTGACATTTGCCATCTTGAAATTTGTCATTTTTGACATTTTTCATGGTAACACTTTTCATTTTTGACATTTAGCATTGTGACATTTGTCATTTGACATCTTTGACATTTGCCATCTTGAAATTTGTCATTTTTGACATTTAGCATTGTGACATTTGTCATTTGACATCTTTGACATTTGCCATCTTGAAATTTGTTATTTTTGACATTTTTCATGGTGACACTTTTCATTTTTGACATTTAGCATTGTGACATTTGTCAGTTTTAACATTTGCCATCTTGAAATTTGTCATTTTTGACATTTAGCATTGTGACACTTTTCATTTTTGACATTTAGCATTGTGACATTTGTCATTTGACATCTTAGACATTTGCCATCTTGAAATTTGTCATTCTTGACACTTTTCATTTTTGACATTTAGCATTGTGACATTTGTCATTTGACATCTTTAACATTTGCCATCTTGAAATTTGTCATTTTTAAAATTTTTCATGGTGACACTTTTCATTTTTGACATTTAGCATTGTGACATTTGTCATTTGACATCTTGGACATTTGCCATCTTGAAATTTGTCATTTTTGACATTTTTCATGGTGACACTTTTCATTTTTGACATTTAGCATTGTGACATTTGTCATTTGACATCTTTGACATTTGCCATCTTGAAATTTGTCATTTTTAAAATTTTTCATGGTGACACTTTTCATTTTTGACATTTAGCATTGTGACATTTGTCATTTGACATCTTGGACATTTGCCATCTTGAAATTTGTCATTTTTGACATTTTTCATGGTGACACTTTTCATTTTTGACATTTAGCATTGGGACATTTGTCAGTTTTGACATTTGCCATCTTGAAATTTGTCATTTTTGACATTTTTCATGGTGACACTTTTCATTTTTGACATTTAGCATTGTGACATTTGTCATTTGACATCTTTGACATTTGCCATCTTGAAATTTGTCATTTTTCACATGTTTCATGGTGACACTTTTCATTTTTGACATTTGTCATTTGACATCTTTGACATTTGCCATCTTTGACATTTGCCATCTTGAAATTTGTCATTTTTGACATTTAGCATTGTGACATTTGTCATTTGACATCTTTGACATTTGCCATCTTAAAATTTGTTATTTTTGACATTTTTCATGGTGACACTTTTCATTTTTGACATTTAGCATTGTGACATTTGTCAGTTTTGACATTTGCCATCTTGAAATTTGTCATTTTTGACATTTTTCATGGTGACACTTTTCATTTTTGACATTTAGCATTGTGACATTTGTCATTTGACATCTTTGACATTTGCCATCTTGAAATTTGTCATTTTTGACACATTTCAATTTTGACATTTAGCATTGTGACATTTGTCATTTGACATCTTTGACATTTGCCATCTTGAAATTTGTCATTTTTGACATTTTTTATGGTGACACTTTTCATTTTTGACATTTAGCATTGTGACATTTGTCATTTGACATCTTGGACATTTGCCATCTTAAAATTTGTCATTTTTGACATTTTTGATGGTGACACTTTTCATTTTTGACATTTAGCATTGTGACATTTGTCATTTGACATCTTTGACATTTGCCATCTTGAAATTTGTTATTTTTGACATTTTTCATAGTAACACTTTTCATTTTTGACATTTAGCATTGTGACATTTGTCATTTGACATCTTTGACATTTGCCATCTTGAAATTTGTCATTTTTGACATTTTTCATGGTGACACTTCTCATTTTTGACATTAAGCATTGTGACATTTGTCATTTGACATCTTTGATATTTGCCATCTTGAAATTTGTCATTTTTGACATTTTTCATGGTGACACTTTTCATTTTTGACATTTAGCATTGTGACATTTGTCATTTGACATCTTTGACATTTGCCATCTTGAAATTTTTCATTTTTGACATTTTTCATAGTGACACTTTTCATTTTTGACATTTAGCATTGTGACATTTGTCATATTCGACATCTTTGACATTTGCCATCTTGAAATTTGTCATTTTTGACATTTTTCATGGTGACACTTTTCATTTTTGACATTTATCATTGTGACATTTGTCATTTGACATCTTTGACATTTGCCATCTTGAAATTTGTGATTTTTGACATTTAGCATTGTGACATTTGTTATTTGACATCTTTGACATTTCCCATCTTGAAATTTGTCATTTTTGACATTTTTCATGGTGACACTTTTCATTTTTGACATTTAGCATTGTGACATTTGTCAGTTTTGACATTTGCCATCTTGAAATTTGTCATTTTTGACATTTTTCATGGTGACACTTTTCATTTTTGACATTTAGCATTGTGACATTTGTCATTTGACATCTTTGACATTTGCCATCTTGAAATTTGTCATTTTTGACATTTTTCATGGTAACACTTTTCATTTTTGACATTTAGCATTGTGACATTTGTCATTTGACATCTTTGACATTTGCTATCTTGAAATTTGTCATTTTTGACATTTAGCATTGTGACATTTGTCATTTGACATCTTTGACATTTGCCATCTTGAAATTTGTTATTTTTGACATTTTTCATAGTGACACTTTTCATTTTTGACATTTAGCATTGTGACATTTGTCATTTTTGACATTTGCCATCTTGAAATTTGTCATTTTTGACATTTAGCATTGTGACACTTTTCATTTTTGACATTTAGCATTGTGACATTTGTCATTTGACATCTTAGACATTTGCCATCTTGAAATTTGTCATTTTTGACACTTTCCATTTTTGACATTTAGCATTGTGACATTTGTCATTTGACATCTTTGACATTTGCCATCTTGAAATTTGTCATTTTTAAAATTTTTCATGGTGACACTTTTCATTTTTGACATTTAGCATTGTGACATTTGTCATTTGACATCTTTGACATTTGCCATCTTGAAATTTGTTATTTTTGACATTTTTCATAGTAACACTTTTCATTTTTAACATTTAGCATTGTGACATTTGTCATTTGACATCTTTGACATTTGCCATCTTGAAATTTGTCATTTTTGACATTTTTCATAGTGACACTTTTCATTTTTGACATTTAGCATTGTGACATTTGTCATATTCGACATCTTTGACATTTGCCATCTTGAAATTTGTCATTTTTGACATTTTTCATGGTGACACTTTTCATTTTTGACATTTATCATTGTGACATTTGTCATTTGACATCTTTGACATTTGTCATCTTGAAATTTGTCATTTTTGACATTTTTCATGGTGACACTTTTCATTTTTGACATTTAGCATTGTGACATTTGTCATTTGACATGTTTGACATTTGCCATCTTGAAATTTGTCATTTTTGACATTTAGCATTGTGACATTTGTCATTTGACATCTTGGACATTTGCCATCTTAAAATTTGTCATTTTTGACATTTTTCATGGTGACACTTATCATTTTTGACATTTAGCATTGTGACATTTGTCATTTGACATCTTTGATATTTGCCATCTTGAAATTTGTTATTTTTGACATTTTTCATGGTGACACTTTTCATTTTTAACATTTAGCATTGTGACATTTGTCATTTGACATCTTTGACATTTGCTATCTTGAAATTTGTCATTTTTGACATTTTTCATGGTGACACTTTTCATTTTTGACATTTAGCATTGTGACATTTGTCATTTGACATCTTTGACATTTGCCATCTTGAAATTTGTCATTTTTGACATTTTTCATGGTGACACTTTTCATTTTTGACATTTAGCATTGTGACATTTGTCATTTGACATGTTTGACATTTGCCATCTTGAAATTTGTCATTTTTGACATTTAGCATTGTGACATTTGTCATTTGACATCTTGGACATTTGCCATCTTAAAATTTGTCATTTTTGACATTTTTCATGGTGACACTTATCATTTTTGACATTTAGCATTGTGACATTTGTCATTTGACATCTTTGATATTTGCCATCTTGAAATTTGTTATTTTTGACATTTTTCATGGTGACACTTTTCATTTTTGACATTTAGCATTGTGACATTTGTCATTTGACATCTTTGACATTTGCTATCTTGAAATTTGTCATTTTTGACATTTTTCATGGTGACACTTTTCATTTTTGACATTTAGCATTGTGACATTTGTCATTTGACATCTTTGACATTTGCCATCTTGAAATTTGTCATTTTTGACATTTTTCATGGTGACACTTTTCATTTTTGACATTTAGCATAGTGACATTTGTCATTTGACATTTGCCATCTTGAAATTTGTTATTTTTGACATTTTTCATGGTGACACTTTTCATTTTTGACATTTAGCATTGTGACATTTGTCATTTGACATCTTTGACATTGCCATCTTGAAATTTGTCATTTTTGACATTTTTCATGGTGACACTTTTCATTTTTGACATTTAGCATTGTGACATTTGTCATTTGACATCTTTAACATTTGCCATCTTGAAATTTGTCATTATTGACATTTAGCATTGTGACATTTGTCATTTGACATCTTTGATATTTGCCATCTTGAAATTTGTCATTTTTGACATTTTTCATGGTGACACTTTTCATTTTTGACATTAAGCATTGTGACATTTGTCATTTGACATCTTTGACATTTGCCATCTTAAAATTTTTCATTTTTGACATTTTTCATGGTGACACTTTTCATTTTTGACATTTAGCATTTCGACATTTGTCATATTCGACATCTTTGACATTTGCCATCTTGAAATTTGTCATTTTTGACATTTTTCATGGTGACACTTTTCATTTTTGACATTTAGGATTGTGACATTTGTCATTTGACATCTTTGACATTTGCCATCTTGAAATTTGTCATTTTTGACATTTAGCATTGTGACATTTGTTATTTGACATCTTTGACATTTGCCATCTTGAAATTTGTCATTTTTGACATTTTTCATGGTGACACTTTTCATTTTTGACATTTAGCATTGTGACATTTGTCAGTTTTGACATTTGCCATCTTGAAATTTGTCATTTTTGACAGTTTTCATGGTGACACTTTTCATTTTTGACATTTAGCATTGTGACATTTGTCATTTGACATCTTTGACATTTGCCATCTTGAAATTTGTCATTTTTGACATTTTTCATGGTAACACTTTTCATTTTTGACATTTAGCATTGTGACATTTGTCATTTGACATCTTTGACATTTGCCATCTTGAAATTTGTCATTTTTGACATTTAGCATTGTGACATTTGTCATTTGACATCTTTGACATTTGCCATCTTGAAATTTGTTATTTTTGACATTTTTCATGGTGACACTTTTCATTTTTGACATTTAGCATTGTGACATTTGTCAGTTTTAACATTTGCCATCTTGAAATTTGTCATTTTTGACATTTAGCATTGTGACACTTTTCATTTTTGACATTTAGCATTGTGACATTTGTCATTCTTGACACTTTTCATTTTTGACATTTAGCATTGTGACATTTGTCATTTGACATCTTTAACATTTGCCATCTTGAAATTTGTCATTTTTGACATTTTTCATGGTGACACTTTTCATTTTTGACATTTAGCATTGTGACATTTGTCATTTGACATCTTTGACATTTGCCATCTTGAAATTTGTCATTTTTAAAATTTTTCATGGTGACACTTTTCATTTTTGACATTTAGCATTGTGACATTTGTCATTTGACATCTTGGACATTTGCCATCTTGAAATTTGTCATTTTTGACATTTTTCATGGTGACACTTTTCATTTTTGACATTTAGCATTGGGACATTTGTCAGTTTTGACATTTGCCATCTTGAAATTTGTCATTTTTGACATTTTTCATGGTGACACTTTTCATTTTTGACATTTAGCATTGTGACATTTGTCATTTGACATCTTTGACATTTGCCATCTTGAAATTTGTCATTTTTCACATGTTTCATGGTGACACTTTTCATTTTTGACATTTGTCATTTGACATCTTTGACATTTGCCATCTTGAAATTTGTCATTTTTGACATTTAGCATTGTGACATTTGTCATTTGACATCTTTGACATTTGCCATCTTAAAATTTGTTATTTTTGACATTTTTCATGGTGACACTTTTCATTTTTGACATTTAGCATTGTGACATTTGTCAGTTTTGACATTTGCCATCTTGAAATTTGTCATTTTTGACATTTTTCATGGTGACACTTTTCATTTTTGACATTTAGCATTGTGACATTTGTCATTTGACATCTTTGACATTTGCCATCTTGAAATTTGTCATTTTTGACACATTTCAATTTTGACATTTAGCATTGTGACATTTGTCATTTGACATCTTTGACATTTGCCATCTTGAAATTTGTCATTTTTGACATTTTTTATGGTGACACTTTTCATTTTTGACATTTAGCATTGTGACATTTGTCATTTGACATCTTGGACATTTGCCATCTTAAAATTTGTCATTTTTGACATTTTTGATGGTGACACTTTTCATTTTTGACATTTAGCATTGTGACATTTGTCATTTGACATCTTTGACATTTGCCATCTTGAAATTTGTTATTTTTGACATTTTTCATAGTAACACTTTTCATTTTTGACATTTAGCATTGTGACATTTGTCATTTGACATCTTTGACATTTGCCATCTTGAAATTTGTCATTTTTGACATTTTTCATGGTGACACTTCTCATTTTTGACATTAAGCATTGTGACATTTGTCATTTGACATCTTTGATATTTGCCATCTTGAAATTTGTCATTTTTGACATTTTTCATGGTGACACTTTTCATTTTTGACATTTAGCATTGTGACATTTGTCATTTGACATCTTTGACATTTGCCATCTTGAAATTTTTCATTTTTGACATTTTTCATAGTGACACTTTTCATTTTTGACATTTAGCATTGTGACATTTGTCATATTCGACATCTTTGACATTTGCCATCTTGAAATTTGTCATTTTTGACATTTTTCATGGTGACACTTTTCATTTTTGACATTTATCATTGTGACATTTGTCATTTGACATCTTTGACATTTGCCATCTTGAAATTTGTGATTTTTGACATTTAGCATTGTGACATTTGTTATTTGACATCTTTGACATTTGCCATCTTGAAATTTGTCATTTTTGACATTTTTCATGGTGACACTTTTCATTTTTGACATTTAGCATTGTGACATTTGTCAGTTTTGACATTTGCCATCTTGAAATTTGTCATTTTTGACATTTTTCATGGTGACACTTTTCATTTTTGACATTTAGCATTGTGACATTTGTCATTTGACATCTTTGACATTTGCCATCTTGAAATTTGTCATTTTTGACATTTTTCATGGTAACACTTTTCATTTTTGACATTTAGCATTGTGACATTTGTCATTTGACATCTTTGACATTTGCCATCTTGAAATTTGTCATTTTTGACATTTAGCATTGTGACATTTGTCATTTGACATCTTTGACATTTGCCATCTTGAAATTTGTTATTTTTGACATTTTTCATAGTGACACTTTTCATTTTTGACATTTAGCATTGTGACATTTGTCATTTTTGACATTTGCCATCTTGAAATTTGTCATTTTTGACATTTAGCATTGTGACACTTTTCATTTTTGACATTTAGCATTGTGACATTTGTCATTTGACATCTTAGACATTTGCCATCTTGAAATTTGTCATTTTTGACACTTTCCATTTTTGACATTTAGCATTGTGACATTTGTCATTTGACATCTTTGACATTTGCCATCTTGAAATTTGTCATTTTTAAAATTTTTCATGGTGACACTTTTCATTTTTGACATTTAGCATTGTGACATTTGTCATTTGACATCTTTGACATTTGCCATCTTGAAATTTGTTATTTTTGACATTTTTCATAGTAACACTTTTCATTTTTGACATTTAGCATTGTGACATTTGTCATTTGACATCTTTGACATTTGCCATCTTGAAATTTGTCATTTTTGACATTTTTCATGGTGACACTTCTCATTTTTGACATTAAGCATTGTGACATTTGTCATTTGACATCTTTGATATTTGCCATCTTGAAATTTGTCATTTTTGACATTTTTCATGGTGACACTTTTCATTTTTGACATTTAGCATTGTGACATTTGTCATTTGAC
The DNA here is from genome assembly GCA_964028335.1 of Altica lythri. Lineage (NCBI taxonomy): Eukaryota > Metazoa > Arthropoda > Insecta > Coleoptera > Chrysomelidae > Altica > Altica lythri. The sequence continues at coordinate 39,564,047 of OZ034800.1, read as the reverse complement.
ATCTTTGACATTTGCAATCTTGAAATTTTTCATTTTTGACATTTTTCATAGTGACACTTTTCATTTTTGACATTTAGCATTGTGACATTTGTCATATTCGACATCTTTGACATTTGCCATCTTGAAATTTGTCATTTTTGACATTTTTCATGGTGACACTTTTCATTTTTGACATTTATCATTGTGACATTTGTCATTTGACATCTTTGACATTTGCCATCTTGAAATTTGTGATTTTTGACATTTAGCATTGTGACATTTGTTATTTGACATCTTTGACATTTGCCATCTTGAAATTTGTCATTTTTGACATTTTTCATGGTGACACTTTTCATTTTTGACATTTAGCATTGTGACATTTGTCAGTTTTGACATTTGCCATCTTGAAATTTGTCATTTTTGACATTTTTCATGGTGACACTTTTCATTTTTGACATTTAGCATTGTGACATTTGTCATTTGACATCTTTGATATTTGCCATCTTAAAATTTGTCATTTTTGACATTTTTCATGGTAACACTTTTCATTTTTGACATTTAGCATTGTGACATTTGTCATTTGACATCTTTGACATTTGCCATCTTGAAATTTGTCATTTTTGACATTTAGCATTGTGACATTTGTCATTTGACATCTTTGACATTTGCCATCTTGAAATTTGTTATTTTTGACATTTTTCATAGTGACACTTTTCATTTTTGACATTTAGCATTGTGACATTTGTCATTTTTGACATTTGCCATCTTGAAATTTGTCATTTTTGACATTTAGCATTGTGACACTTTTCATTTTTGACATTTAGCATTGTGACATTTGTCATTTGACATCTTAGACATTTGCCATCTTGAAATTTGTCATTTTTGACACTTTCCATTTTTGACATTTAGCATTGTGACATTTGTCATTTGACATCTTTGACATTTGCCATCTTGAAATTTGTCATTTTTAAAATTTTTCATGGTGACACTTTTCATTTTTGACATTTAGCATTGTGACATTTGTCATTTGACATCTTGGACATTTGCCATCTTGAAATTTGTCATTTTTGACATTTTTCATGGTGACACTTTTCATTTTTGACATTTAGCATTGGGACATTTTTCATTTGACATCTTTGACATTTGCCATCTTGAAATTTGTCATTTTTGACATTTTTTATGGTGACACTTATTATTTTTGACATTTAGCATTGTGACATTTGTCAGTTTTGACATTTGCCATCTTGAAATTTGTCATTTTTGACATTTTTCATGGTGACACTTTTCATTTTTGACATTTAGCATTGTGACATTTGTCATTTGACATCTTTGACATTTGCCATTTTGAAATTTGTCATTTTTGACATTTTTCATGGTGACACTTTTCATTTTTGACATTTAGCATTGTGACATTTGTCATTTGACATCTTTGACATTTGCCATCTTGAAATTTGTCATTGACATTTAGCATTGTGACATTTGTCATTTGACATCTTTGACATTTGCCATCTTAAAATTTGTTATTTTTGACATTTTTTATGGTGACACTTTTCATTTTTGACATTTAGCATTGTGACATTTGTCAGTTTTGACATTTGCCATCTTGAAATTTGTCATTTTTGACATTTTTCATGGTGACACTTTTCATTTTTGACATTTAGCATTGTGACATTTGTCATTTGAGATCTTTGACATTTGCCATCTTAAAATTTGTCATTTTTGACACTTTTCATTTTTGACATTTAGCATTGTGACATTTGTCATTTGACATCTTTGACATTTGCCATCTTGAAATTTGTCATTTTTGACATTTTTTATGGTGACACTTTTCATTTTTGACATTTAGCATTGTGACATTTGTCATTTGACATCTTGGACATTTGCCATCTTGAAATTTGTCATTTTTGACATTTTTCATGGTGACACTTTTCATTTTTGACATTTAGCATTGTGACATTTGTCATATTCGACATCTTTGACATTTGCCATCTTGAAATTTGTCATTTTTGACATTTTTCATGGTGACACTTTTCATTTTTGACATTTATCATTGTGACATTTGTCATTTGACATCTTTGACATTTGCCATCTTGAAATTTGTCATTTTTGACATTTAGCATTGTGACATTTGTTATTTGACATCTTTGACATTTGCCATCTTGAAATTTGTCATTTTTGACATTTTTCATGGTGACACTTTTCATTTTTGACATTTAGCATTGTGACATTTGTCAGTTTTGACATTTGCCATCTTGAAATTTGTCATTTTTGACATTTTTCATGGTAACACTTTTCATTTTTGACATTTAGCATTGTGACATTTGTCATTTGACATCTTTGACATTTGCCATCTTGAAATTTGTCATTTTTGACATTTAGCATTGTGACATTTGTCATTTGACATCTTTGACATTTCCCATCTTGAAATTTGTTATTTTTGACATTTTTCATGGTGACACTTTTCATTTTTGACATTTAGCATTGTGACATTTGTCATTTGACATCTTTGACATTTCCCATCTTGAAATTTGTTATTTTTGACATTTAGCATTGTGACACTTTTCATTTTTGACATTTAGCATTGTGACATTTGTCATTTGAAATCTTAGACATTTGCCATCTTGAAATTTGTCATTTTTGACACTTTCCATTTTTGACATTTAGCATTGTGACATTTGTCATTTGACATCTTTGACATTTGTCATCTTGCAATTTGTCATTTTTGACATTTTTTATGGTGACACTTATTATTTTTGACATTTAGCATTGTGACATTTGTCATTTGACATCTTGGACATTTGCCATCTTGAAATTTGTCATTTTTAAAATTTTTCATGGTGACACTTTTCATTTTTGACATTTAGCATTGTGACATTTGTCATTTGACATCTTTGATATTTGCCATCTTGAAATTTGTCATTTTTGACATTTTTCATGGTGACACTTTTCATTTTTGACATTTAGAATTGTGACATTTGTCATTTGCCATCTTGAAATTTGTCATTTTTGACATTTTTCATGGTGACACTTTTCATTTTTGACATTTAGCATTGTGACATTTGTCATTTGACATCTTTGACATTTGCCATCTTGAAATTTGTCATTTTTAAAATTTTTCATGGTGACACTTTTCATTTTTGACATTTAGCATTGTGACATTTGTCATTTGACATCTTGGATATTTGCCATCTTGAAATTTGTCATTTTTGTCATTTTTCATGGTGACACTTTTCATTTTTGACATTTAGCATTGGGACATTTTTCATTTGACATCTTTGACATTTGCCATCTTGAAATTTGTCATTTTTGACATTTTTTATGGTGACACTTATTATTTTTGACATTTAGCATTGTGACATTTGTCAGTTTTGACATTTGCCATCTTGAAATTTGACATTTTTGACATTTTTCATGGTGACACTTTTCATTTTTGAAATTTAGCATTGTGACATTTGTCATTTGACATCTTTGACATTTGCCATTTTGAAATTTGTCATTTTTGACATTTTTCATGGTGACACTTTTCATTTTTGACATTTAGCATTGTGACATTTGTCATTTGACATCTTTGACATTTGCCATCTTGAAATTTGTCATTGACATTTAGCATTGTGACATTTGTCATTTGACATCTTTGACATTTGCCATCTTAAAATTTGTTATTTTTGACATTTTTTATGGTGACACTTTTCATTTTTGACATTTAGCATTGTGACATTTGTCAGTTTTGACATTTGCCATCTTGAAATTTGTCATTTTTGACATTTTTCATGGTGACACTTTTCATTTTTGACATTTAGCATTGTGACATTTGTCATTTGACATCTTTGACATTTGCCATCTTGAAATTTGTCATTTTTGACACTTTTCATTTTTGACATTTAGCATTGTGACATTTGTCATTTGACATCTTTGACATTTGCCATCTTGAAATTTGTCATTTTTGACATTTTTTATGGTGACACTTTTCATTTTTGACATTTAGCATTGTGACATTTGTCATTTGACATCTTGGACATTTGCCATCTTGAAATTTGTCATTTTTGACATTTTTCATGGTGACACTTTTCATTTTTGACATTTAGCATTGTGACATTTGTCATTTGACATCTTTGACATTTGCCATCTTGAAATTTGTTATTTTTGACATTTTTCATGGTAACACTTTTCATTTTTGACATTTAGCATTGTGACATTTGTCATTTGACATCTTTGACATTTGCCATCTTGAAATTTGTCATTTTTGACATTTTTCATGGTGACACTTCTCATTTTTGACATTTAGCATTGTGACATTTGTCATTTGACATCTTTGACATTTGCCATCTTGAAATTTGTCATTTTTGACATTTTTCATGGTGACGCTTTTCATTTTTGACATTTAGCATCGTGACATTTGTCATTTGACATCTTTGACATTTGCCATCTTGAAATTTGTCATTTTTGACATTTAGCATTGTGACATTTGACATCTTTGATATTTGCCATCTTGAAATTTGTCATTTTTGACATTTTTCATGGTGACACTTTTCATTTTTGACATTTAGCATTGTGACATTTGTCATTTGACATCTTTGATATTTGCTATCTTGAAATTTGTTATTTTTGACATTTTTCATGGTAACACTTTTTATTTTTGACATTTAGCATTGTGACATTTGTCATATTCGACATCTTTGACATTTGCCATCTTGAAATTTGTCATTTTTGACATTTTTCATGGTCACACTTTTCATTTTTGACATTTGTCATTTGACATCTTTGACATTTGCCATCTTGAAATTTGTCATTATTGACATTTTTCATGGGGACACTTTTCATTTTTGACATTTAGCATTGTGACATTTGTCATTTGACATCTTTGACATTTGCCATCTTAAAATTTGTCATTTTTGAAATTTTTCATGGTGACACTTTTCATTTTTGACATTTAGCATTGTGACATTTGTCGTTTGACATCTTTGACATTTGCCATCTTGAAATTTGTCATTTTTGACATTTAGCATTGTGACATTTGTCATTTGACATCTTGGACATTTGCCATCTTGAAATTTGTCATTTTTGACATTTTTCATGGTTACACTTATCATTTTCGACATTTAGCATTGTGACATTTGACATCTTTGACATTTGCCATCTTGAAATTTGTCATTTTTGACATTTTTCATGGTGACACTTTTCATTTTTGACATTTAGCATTGTGACATTTGTCATATTCGACATCTTTGACATTTGCCATCTTGAAATTTTTCATTTTTGACATTTTGTATGGTGACACTTTTCATTTTTGACATTTAGCATTGTGACATTTGTCATTTGACATCTTTGACATTTGCCATTTTGAAATTTGTCATTTTTGACATATTTTATGGTGACACTTTTCATTTTTGACATTTAGCATTGTGACATTTGTCAGTTTTGACATTTGCCATCTTGAAATTTGTCATTTTTGACATTTTTCATTGTGACACTTTTCATTTTTGACATTTAGCATTGTGACATTTGTCATTTGACATCTTTGACATTTGCCATCTTGAAATTTGTTATTTTTGACATTTTTCATGGTGACACTTTTCATTTTTGACATTAAGCATTGTGACATTTGTCATTTTTGACATTTGCCATCTTGAAATTTGTCATTTTTGACATTTTTCATGGTGACACTTTTCATTTTTGACATTTAGCATTGTGATATTTGTCATTTGACATCTTTGATATTTGCCATCTTGAAATTTGTCATTTTTGACATTTTTCATGGTGACACTTTTCATTTTTGACATTTAGCATTGTGACATTTGTCATTTGACATCTTTAACATTTGCCATCTTGAAATTTGTCATTTTTGACATTTAGCATTGTGACATTTGTCATTTGACATCTTTGACATTTGCAATCTTGAAATTTGTCATTTTTGACATTTTTCATGGTGACACTTTTCATTTTTGACATTTAGCATTGTGACATTTGTCATTTGACATCTTTGACATTTGCTATCTTGAAATTTGTCATTTTTGACATTTTTCATGATGACACTTTTCATTTTTGACATTTAGCATTGTGACATTTGACATCTTTGACATTTGCCATCTTGAAATTTGTTATTTTTGACATTTTTCATGGTGACACTTTTCATTTTTGACATTTAGCATTGTGACATTTGTCAGTTTTGACATTTGCCATCTTGAAATTTGTCATTTTTGACATTTTTCATGGTGACACTTTTCATTTTTGACATTTAGCATTGTGACATTTGTCATTTGACATCTTTGACATTTTCCATCTTGAAATTTGTTATTTTTGACATTTTTCATGGTCACACTTTTCATTTTTGACATTTAGCATTGTGACATTGGTCATTTGACATCTTTGACATTTGCCATCTTGAAATTTGTCATTTTTGACATTTTTCATGGTGACACTTTTCATTTTTGACATTTAGCATTGTGACATTTGTCATTTGACATCTTTGACATTTGCCATCTTGAAATTTGTTATTTTTGACATTTTTCATGGTAACACTTTTCATTTTTGACATTTAGCATTGTGACATTTGTCATTTGACATTTGCCATCTTGAAATTTGTGATTTTTGACATTTTTCATGGTGATACTTTTCATTTTTGACATTTAGCATTGTGACATTTGTCAGTTTTGACATTTGCCATCTTGAAATTTGTCATTTTTGACATTTTTCATGGTGACACTTTTCATTTTTGACATTTAGCATTGTGACATTTGTCATTTGACATCTTTGACATTTGCCATCTTGAAATTTGTCATTTTTGACATTTAGCATGGTGACATTTGTCATTTGACATCTTTGACATTTGTCATCTTGAAATTTGTTATTTTTGACATTTTTCATGGTGACACTTTTCATTTTTGACATTTAGCATTGTGACATTTGTCAGTTTTGACATTTGCCATCTTGAAATTTGTCATTTTTGACATTTTTCATGGTGACACTTTTCATTTTTGACATTTAGCATTGTGACATTTGTCATTTGACATCTTAGACATTTGCTATCTTGAAATTTGTCATATTTGACACTTTTTATTTTTGACATTTAGCATTGTGACATTTGTCATTTGACATCTTTGACATTTGCCATTTTGAAATTTGTCATTTTTTACATTTTTCATGGTGACACTTTTCATTTTTGACATTTAGCATTGTGACATTTGTCAGTTTTGACATTTGCCATCTTGAAATTTGTCATTTTTGACATTTTTCATGGTGACACTTTTCATTTTTGACATTTAGCAGTGTGACATTTGTCATTTGACATCTTTGACATTTGCCATCTTGAAATTTGTCATTTTTGACATTTTTCATGGTGACACTTTTTATTTTTGACATTTAGCATTGTGACATTTGTCATTTGACATCTTTGACATTTGCCATCTTGAAATTTGTCATTTTTGACATTTAGCGTTGTGACATTTGTCATTTGACATCTTAGACATTTGCCATCTTGAAATTTGTCATTTTTGACACTTTTCATTTTTGACATTTAGCATTGTGACATTTGTCATTTGACATCTTTGACATTTGCCATCTTGAAATTTGTCATTTTTGACATTTTTCATGGTGACACTTTTCATTTTTGACATTTAGCATTGTGACATTTGTCATTTGACATCTTTGACATTTGCCATCTTAAAATTTGTCATTTTTGACATTTTTCATGGTGACACTTTTCATTTTTGACATTTAGCATTGTGACATTTGTCATTTGACATCTTAGACATTTGCCATCTTGAAATTTGTCATTTTTGACACTTTTCATTTTTGACATTTAGCATTGTGACATTTGTCATTTGACATCTTTGACATTTGCCATCTTGAAAATTGTCATTTTTGACATTTTCATGGTGACACTTTTCATTTTTGACATTTAGCATTGTGACATTTGACATCTTTGACATTTGCCATCTTGAAATTTGTCATTTTTGACATTTTTCATGGTTACACTTTTCATTTTTGACATTTAGCATTGTGACATTTGTTAGTTTTGACATTTGCCATCTTGAAATTTGTCATTTTTGACATCTAGCATTGTGACACTTTTCATTTTTGACATTTAGCATTGTGGCATTTGTCCTTTGACATCTTAGACATTTGCCATCTTGAAATTTGTCATTTTTGACACTTTTCATTTTTGACATTTAGCATTGTGACATTTGTCATTTGACATCTTTGACATTTGCCATCTTGAAATTTGTCATTTTTGACATTTTTCATGGTGACACTTTTCATTTTTGACATTTAGCATTGTGACATTTGTCATTTGACATCTTTGACATTTGCCATCTTGAAATTTGTCATATTTGACATTTTTCATGGTAACACTTTTCATTTTTGACATTTAGCATTGTGACATTTGTCATTTGACATCTTTGACATTTGCCATCTTGAAATTTGTCATTTTTGACATTTTTCATGGTGACACTTTTCATTTTTGACATTTAGCATTGTGACATTTGTCATTTGACATCTTTGACATTTGCCATCTTGAAATTTGTCATTTTTGACATTTAGCATTGTGACATTTGTCATTTGACATCTTTGACATTTGCCATCTTGAAATTTGATATTTTTGACATTTTTCATGGTGACACTTTTCATTTTTGACATTTAGCATTGTGACATTTGTCAGTTTTGACATTTGCCATCTTGAAATTTGTCATTTTTGACAGATTTTATGGTGACACTTTTCATTTTTGACATGTAGCATTGTGACATTTGTCATTTGACATCTTTGACATTTGCCATCTTGAAATTTGTTATTTTTGACATTTTTCATGGTGACACTTTTCATTTTTGACATTTAGCATTGTAACATTTGTCAGTTTTGACATTTGCCATCATGAAATTTGTCATTTTTGACAATTTTTATGGTGACACTTTTCATTTTTGACATTTAGCATTGTGACATTTGTCATTTGACATCTTTAACATTTGCCATCTTGAAATTTGTCATTTTTGACATTTTTCATGGTGACACTTTTCAGTTTTGACATTTAGCATTGTGACATTTGTCATTTGACATCTTTGACATTTGCCATCTTGAAATTTGTCATTTTTGACATTTAGCATTGTGACATTTGTCAATTGACATCTTTGACATTTGCCATCTTAAAATTTGTCATTTTTGACATTCTTCATGGTGACACTTTTCATTTTTGACATTTAGCATTGTGACATTTGTCATTTGACATCTTTGACATTTGTTATCTTGAAATTTGTCATTTTTGACATTTTTCATGGTGACACTTTTCATTTTTGACATTTAGCATTGTGACATTTGTCATTTGACATCTTTGACATTTGCCATCTTGAAATTTGTTATTTTTGACATTTTTCATGGTGACACTTTTCATTTTTGACATTTAGCATTGTGACATTTGTCAGTTTTGACATTTGCCATCTTAAAATTTGTCATTTTTGACATTTTTCATGGTGACACTTTTCATTTTTGACATTTAGCATTGTGACATTTGTCATTTGACATCTTTGACATTTGCCATCTTGAAATTTGTCATTTTTGACATTTTTCATGGTGACACTTTTCATTTTTGACATTTAGCATTGTGACATTTGTCATTTGACATCTTTGACATTTGCCATCTTGAAATTTGTCATTTTTGACATTTAGCATTGTGACATTTGTCATTTGACATCTTTGACATTTGCCATCTTGAAATTTGTCATTTTTGACATTTTTCATGGTGACACTTTTCATTTTTGACATTTAGCATTGTGACATTTGTCATTTGACATCTTTGACATTTGCCATCTTGAAATTTGTCATTTTTGACATTTTTCATGGTGACACTTTTCATTTTTGACATTTAGCATTGTGACATTTGTCATTTGACATCTTTGACATTTGCCATCTTGAAATTTGTTATTTTTGACATTTTTCATGGTGACACTTTTCATTTTTGACATTTAGCATTGTGACATTTGTCATTTGACATCTTTGACATTTGCCATCTTAAAATTTGTTATTTTTGACATTTTTCATGGTGACACTTTTCATTTTTGACATTTAGCATTGTGACATTTGTCAGTTTTGATATTTGCCATCTTGAAATTTGTCATTTTTGACATTTTTCATGGAGACACTTTTTATTGTTGACATTTAGCATTGTGACATTTGTCATTTGACATGTTTGACATTTGCCATCTTAAAATTTGTGTCATTTTTGACATTTAGCATGGTGACATTTGTCATTTGACATCTTTGACATTTGCCATCTTGAAATTTGTTATTTTTGACATTTTTCATGGTGACACTTTTCATTTTTGACATTAAGCATTGTGACATTTGTCAGTTTTGACATTTGCCATCTTGAAATTTGTCATTTTTGACATTTTTTATTGTGACACTTTTCATTTTTTACATTTAGCATTGTGACATTTGTCATTTGACATCTTTGACATTTGCCATCTTGAAATTTGTCATTTTTGACATTTAGCATTGTGACATTTGTCATTTGACATCTTTGACATTTGCCATCTTGAAATTTGTCATTTTTGACATTTTTCATGGTGACACTTTTCATTTTTGACATTTAGCATTGTGACATTTGTCATTTGACATCTTTGACATTTGCCATCTTGAAATTTGTCATTTTTGACAGTTTTCATGGTGACACTTTTCATTTTTGACATTTAGCATTGTGACATTTGTCATTTGACATCTTTGACATTTGCTATCTTGAAATTTGTCATTTTTGACATTTTTCATAGTGACACTTTTCATTTTTGACATTTAGCATTGTGACATTTGTCATTTGACATCTTTGACATTTGCCATCTTGAAATTTGTTATTTTTGACATTTTTCATGGTGACACTTTTCATTTTTGACATTTAGCATTGTGACATTTGTCAGTTTTGACATTTGCCATCTTGAAATTTGTCATTTTTGACATTTTTCATGGTGACACTTTTCATTTTTGACATTTAGCATTGTGACATTTGTCATTTGACATCTTTGACATTTTCCATCTTGAAATTTGTTATTTTTGACATTTTTCATGGTCACACTTTTCATTTTTGACATTTAGCATTGTGACATTTGTCATTTGACATCTTTGACATTTGCCATCTTGAAATGTGTCATTTTTGGCATTTTTCATGGTGACACTTTTCATTTTTGACATTTAGCATTGTGACATTTGTCATTTGACATCTTTGACATTTGCCATCTTGAAATTTGTTATTTTTGACATTTTTCATAGTGACACTTTTCATTTTTGACATTTAGCATTGTGACATTTGTCATTTGACATTTGCCATCTTGAAATTTGTTATTTTTGACATTTTTCATGGTGACACTTTTCATTTTTGACATTTAGCATTGTGACATTTGTCAGTTTTGACATTTGCCATCTTGAAATTTGTCATTTTTGACATTTTTCATGGTGACACTTTTCATTTTTGACATTTAGCATTGTGACATTTGTCATTTGACATCTTTGACATTTGCAATCTTAAAATTTGTCATTTTTGACATTTAGCATGGTGACATTTGTCATTTGACATCTTTGACATTTGCCATCTTGAAATTTGTTATTTTTGACATTTTTCATGGTGACACTTTTCATTTTTGACATTTAGCATTGTGACATTTGTCAGTTTTGACATTTGGCATCTTGAAATTTGTCATTTTTGACATTTTTTATGGTGACACTTTTCATTTTTGACATTTAGCATTGTGACATTTGTCATTTGACATCTTAGACATTTGCTATCTTGAAATTTGTCATATTTGACACTTTTTATTTTTGACATTTAGCATTGTGACATTTGTCATTTGACATCTTTGACATTTGCCATTTTGAAATTTGTCATTTTTGATATTTTTCATAGTGACACTTTTCATTTTTGACATTTAGTATTGTGACATTTGTCAGTTTTGACATTTGCCATCTTGAAATTTGTCATTTTTGACATTTTTCATGGTGACACTTTTCATTTTTGACATTTAGCATTGTGACATTTGTCATTTGACATCTTTGACATTTGCCATCTTGAAATTTGTCATTTTTGACATTTTTCATGGTGACACTTTTCATTTTTGACATTTAGCATTGTGACATTTGTCATTTGACATCTTTGACATTTGCCATCTTGAAATTTGTCATTTTTGACATTTTTCATGGTGACACTTTTCATTTTTGACATTTAGCATTGTGACATTTGCCATCTTGAAATTTGTCATTTTTGACATTTAGCATTGTGACACTTTTCATTTTTGACATTTAGCATTGTGGCACTTGTCCTTTGACATCTTAGACATTTGCCATCTTGAAATTTGTCATTTTTGACACTTTTCATTTTTGACATTTAGCATTGTGACATTTGTCATTTGACATCTTTGACATTTGCCATCTTGAAATTTGTCATTTTTGACATTTTTCATGGTGACACTTTTCATTTTTGACATTTAGCATTGTGACATTTGTCATTTGACATCTTTGACATTTGCCATCTTGAAATTTGTCATTTTTGACATTTTTCATGGTAAAACTTTTCATTTTTGACATTTAGCATTGTGACATTTGTCATTTGACATCTTTGACATTTGCCATCTTGAAATTTGTTATTTTTGACATTTTTCATGGTGACACTTTTCATTTTTGACATTTAGCATTGTGACATTTGTCATTTGACATCTTTGACATTTGCCATCTTGAAATTTGTCATTTTTGACATTAAGCATTGTGACATTTGTCATTTGACATCTTTGACATTTGCCATCTTGAAATTTGATATTTTTGACATTTTTCATGGTGACACTTTTCATTTTTGACATTTAGCATTGTGACATTTGTCAGTTTTGACATTTGCCATCTTGAAATTTGTCATTTTTGACAAATTTTATGGTGACACTTTTCATTTTTGACATGTAGCATTGTGACATTTGTCATTTGACATCTTTGACATTTGCCATCTTGAAATTTGTTATTTTTGACATTTTTCATGGTGACACTTTTCATTTTTGACATTTAGCATTGTAACATTTGTCAGTTTTGACATTTGCCATCTTGAAATTTGTCATTTTTGACATTTTTCATTGTGACACTTTTCATTTTTGACATTTAGCATTGTGACATTTGTCATATTCGACATCTTTGACATTTGCCATCTTGAAATTTGTCATTTTTGACATTTTTCATGGTGACACTTTTCATTTTTGACATTTAGCATTGTGACATTTGTCATTTGACATCTTTGACATTTGCCATCTTGAAATTTGTCATTTTTGACATTTAGCATTGTGACATTTGTCAATTGACATCTTTGACATTTGCCATCTTAAAATTTGTCATTTTTGACATTTTTCATGGTGACACTTTTCATTTTTGACATTTAGCATTGTGACATTTGTCATTTGACATCTTTGACATTTGCCATCTTGAAATTTGTTATTTTTGACATTTTTCATGGTGACACTTTTCATTTTTGACATTTAGCATTGTGACATTTGTCATTTGACATCTTTGACATTTGCCATCTTGAAATTTGTTATTTTTGACATTTTTCATGGTGACACTTTTCATTTTTGACATTTAGCATTGTGACATTTGTCAGTTTTGACATTTGCCATCTTAAAATTTGTCATTTTTGACATTTTTCATGGTGACACTTTTCATTTTTGACATTTAGCATTGTGACATTTGTCATTTGACATCTTTGACATTTGCCGTCTTGAAATTTGTCATTTTTGACATTTTTCATTTTTGACATTTAGCATTGTGACATTTGTCATTTGACATCTTTGACATTTGCCATCTTGAAATTTGTCATTTTTGACATTTAGCATTGTGACATTTGTCATTTGACATCTTTGACATTTGCCATCTTGAAATTTGTCATTTTTGACATTTTTCATGGTGACACTTTTCATTTTTGACATTTAGCATTGTGACATTTGTCATTTGACATCTTTGACATTTGCCATCTTGAAATTTGTCATTTTTGACATTTTTCATGGTGACACTTTTCATTTTTGACATTTAGCATTGTGACATTTGTCATTTGACATCTTTGACATTTGCCATCTTGAAATTTGTTATTTTTGACATTTTTCATGGTGACACTTTTCATTTTTGACATTTAGCATTGTGACATTTGTCATTTGACATCTTTGATATTTGCCATCTTGAAATTTGTTATTTTTGACATTTTTCATGGTGACACTTTTCATTTTTGACATTTAGCATTGTGACATTTGTCATTTGACATCTTTGACATTTGCCATCTTGAAATTTGTCATTTTTGACATTTTTCATGGTGACACTTTTCATTTTTGACATTTGGCATTGTGACATTTGTCATTTGACATCTTTGACATTTGCCATCTTAAAATTTGTTATTTTTGACATTTTTCATGGTGACACATTTCATTTTTGACATTTAGCATTGTGACATTTGTCATTTGACATCTTTGACATTTGCCATCTTGAAATTTGTTATTTTTGACATTTTTCATGGTGACACTTTTCATTTTTGACATTTAGCATTGTGACATTTGTCAGTTTTGATATTTGCCATCTTGAAATTTGTCATTTTTGACATTTTTCATGGTGACACTTTTTATTGTTGACATTTAGCATTGTGACATTTGTCATTTGACATGTTTGACATTTGCCATCTTGAAATTTGTGTCATTTTTGACATTTAGCATGGTGACATTTGTCATTTGACATCTTTGACATTTGCCATCTTGAAATTTGTTATTTTTGACATTTTTCATGGTGACACTTTTCATTTTTGACATTAAGCATTGTGACATTTGTCAGTTTTGACATTTGCCATCTTGAAATTTGTCATTTTTGACATTTTTTATGGTGACACTTTTCATTTTTTACATTTAGCATTGTGACATTTGTCATTTGACATCTTTGACATTTGCCATCTTGAAATTTGTCATTTTTGACATTTTTTATGGTGACACTTTTCGTTTTTGACATGTAGCATTGTATCATTTGTCAGTTTTGACATTTGCCATCTTGAAATTTGTCATTTTTGACATTTTTCATGGTGACACTTTTCATTTTTGACATTTAGCATTGTGACATTTGTCATTTGACATCTTTGACATTTGCCATTTTGAAATTTGTCATTTTTGACATTTTTCATGGTGACACCTTTCATTTTTGACATTTAGCATTGTGACATTTGTCATTTGACATCCTTGACATTTGCCATCTTGAAATTTGCCATTTTTGACATTTTTCATGGTGACACTTTTCATTTTTGACATTTAGCATTGTGACATTTGTCATTTGACATCTTTGACATTTGCCATCTTGAAATTTGTCATTTTTGACATTTAGCATTGTGACATTTGTCATTTGACAGTTGCTATCTTGAAATTTGTCATTTTTGACATTTTTCATGGTGACACTTTTCATTTTTGACATTTAGCATTGTGACATTTGTCATTTAACATCTTTGACATTTGCCATCGTGAAATTTGTCATTTTTGACATTTTATGGTGACACCTTTCATTTTTGACATTTAGCATTGTGACATTTGTCATTTGACATCTTTCACATTTGCCATCTTGAAATTTGTCATTTTTGACATTTTTCATGGTGACACTTTTCATTTTTGATATTTAACATTGTGACATTTGTCATTTGACATCTTTGACATTTGCCATCTTGAAATTTGTCATTTTTGACATTTAGCATTTTGACATTTGTCATTTGACATTTGCCATCTTGAAATTTGTCATTTTTGACATTTTTCATGGTGACACTTTTCATTTTTGACATTTAGCATTGTGACATTTGTCATTTGACATCTTTGACATTTGCCATCTTAAAATTTGTCATTTTTGACATTTTTCATGGTGACACCTTTCATTTTTAACATTTAGCATTGTGACATTTGTCATTTGACATCTTTGACATTTGCCATCTTGAAATTTGTTATTTTTGACATTTTTCATGGTGACACTTTTCATGCTTGACATTTAGCATTGTGACATTTGTCACTTTTGATATTTGCCATCTTGAAATTTGTCATTTTTGACATTTTTCATGGTGACACTTTTCATTTTTGACATTTAGCATTGTGACATTTGTCATTTGACATCTTTGACATTTGCCATCTTGGAATTTGTTATTTTTTACATTTTTCATGGTGACACTTTTCATTTTTGACATTTAGCATTGTGACATTTGTCATTTGACATTTTTGGCATTTGCCATCTTGAAATTTGTTATTTTTGACATTTTTCATGGTGACACTTTTCATTTTTGACATTTAGCATTGTGACATTTGTCATTTGACATCTTTGACATTTGCCATTTTGAAATTTGTTATTTTTGACATTTTTCATGGTGACACTTTTCATTTTTGACATTTAGCATTGTGACATTTGTCAGTTTTGACATTTGCCATCTTGAAATTTGTCATTTTTGACATTTTTCATGGTGACACTTTTCATTTTTGACATTTAGCATTGTGACATTTGTCATTTGACATCTTTGACATTTGCCATCTTGAAATTTGTCATTTTTGACATTTAGCATGGTAACATTTGTCATTTGACATCTTTGACATTTGCCATCTTGAAATTTGTTATTTTTGACATTTTTCATGGTGACACTTTTCATTTTTGACATTTAGCATTGTGACATTTGTCAGTTTTGACATTTGCTATCTTGAAATTTGTCATTTTTGACATTTTTCATGGTGACACTTTTCATTTTTGACATTTAGCATTGTGACATTTGTCATTTGACATCTTTGACATTTGCCATCTTGAAATTTGTCATTTTTGACATTTTTTATGGTGACACTTTTCATTTTTGACATTTAGCATTGTGACATTTGTCATTTGACGTCTTTGACATTTGCCATCTTGAAATTTGTCATTTTTGACATTTTTTATGGTGACACTTTTCATTTTTGACATTTAGCATTGTGACATTTGTCATTTGACATCTTTGACATTTGCCATCTTAAAATTTGTCATTTTTGACATTTAGCATTGTGACATTTGTCATCTTTTGACATTTGCCATCTTGAAATTTGTTATTTTTGACATTTTTCATGGTGCCACTTTTCATTTTTGACATTTAGCATTGTGACATTTGTCAGTTTTGACATTAGCCATTTTGAAATTTGTCATTTTTGACATTTTTCATGGTGACACTTTTCATTTTTGACATTTATTATTGTGACATTTGTCATTTGACATCTTTGATATTTGCCGTCTTGAAATTTGTTATTTTTGACATTTTTCATGGTGACACTTTTCGTTTTTGACATGTAGCATTGTATCATTTGTCAGTTTTGACATTTGCCATCTTGAAATTTGTCATTTTTGACATTTTTCATGGTGACACTTTTCATTTTTGACATTTAGCATTGTGACATTTGTCATTTGACATCTTTGACATTTGCCATTTTGAAATTTGTCATTTTTGACATTTTTCATGGTGACACCTTTCATTTTTGACATTTAGCATTGTGACATTTGTCATTTGACATCTTTGACATTTGCCATCTTGAAATTTGTCATTTTTGACATTTTTCATGGTGACACTTTTCATTTTTGACATTTAGCATTGTGACATTTGTCATTTGACATCTTTGACATTTGCCATCTTGAAATTTGTCATTTTTGACATTTAGCATTGTGACATTTATCATTTGACAGTTGCCATCTTGAAATTTGTCATTTTTGACATTTTTCATGGTCACACTTTTCATTTTTGACATTTAGCATTGTGACATTTGTCATTTAACATCTTTGACATTTGCCATCGTGAAATTTGTCATTTTTGACATTTTATGGTGACACCTTTCATTTTTGACATTTAGCATTGTGACATTTGTCATTTGACATCTTTCACATTTGCCATCTTGAAATTTGTCATTTTTGACATTTTTCATGGTCACACTTTTCATTTTTGACATTTAACATTGTGACATTTGTCATTTGACATCTTTGACATTTGCCATCTTGAAATTTGTCATTTTTGACATTTAGCATTGTGACATTTGTCATTTGACATTTGCCATCTTAAAATTTGTCATTTTTGACATTTTTCATGGTGACACTTTTCATTTTTGACATTTAGCATTGTGACATTTGTCATTTGACATCTTTGACATTTGCCATCTTGAAATTTGTCATTTTTGACATTTTTCATGGTGACACCTTTCATTTTTAACATTTAGCATTGTGACATTTGTCATTTGACATCTTTGACATTTGCCATCTTGAAATTTGTTATTTTTGACATTTTTCATGGTGACACTTTTCATGCTTGACATTTAGCATTGTGACATTTGTCAGTTTTGACATTTGCCATCTTGAAATTTGTCATTTTTGACATTTTTCATGGTGACACTTTTCATTTTTGACATTTAGCATTGTGACATTTGTCATTTGACATCTTTGACATTTGCCATCTTGGAATTTGTTATTTTTTACATTTTTCATGGTGACACTTTTCATTTTTGACATTTAGCATTGTGACATTTGTCATTTGACATTTTTGGCATTTGCCATCTTGAAATTTGTTATTTTTGACATTTTTCATGGTGACACTTTTCATTTTTGACATTTAGCATTGTGACATTTGTCATTTGACATCTTTGACATTTGCCATCTTGAAATTTGTTATTTTTGACATTTTTCATGGTGACACTTTTCATTTTTGACATTTAGCATTGTGACATTTGTCAGTTTTGACATTTGCCATCTTGAAATTTGTCATTTTTGACATTTTTCATGGTGACACTTTTCATTTTTGACATTCAGCATTGTGACATTTGTCATTTGACATCTTTGACATTTGCCATCTTGAAATTTGTCATTTTTGACATTTAGCATGGTGACATTTGTCATTTGACATCTTTGACATTTGCCATCTTGAAATTTGTTATTTTTGACATTTTTCATGGTGACACTTTTCATTTTGACATTTAGCATTGTGACATTTGTCAGTTTTGACATTTGCTATCTTGAAATTTGTCATTTTTGACATTTTTCATGGTGACACTTTTCATTTTTGACATTTAGCATTGTGACATTTGTCATTTGACATCTTTGACATTTGCCATCTTGAAATTTGTCATTTTTGACATTTTTTATGGTGACACTTTTCATTTTTAACATTTAGCATTGTGACATTTGTCATTTGACGTCTTTGACATTTGCCATCTTGAAATTTGTCATTTTTGACATTTTTTATGGTGACACTTTTCATTTTTGACATTTAGCATTGTGACATTTGTCATTTGACATCTTTGACATTTGCCATCTTAATATTTGTCATTTTTGACATTTAGCATTGTGACATTTGTCATCTTTTGACATTTGCCATCTTGAAATTTGTTATTTTTGACATTTTTCATGGTGCCACTTTTCATTTTTGACATTTAGCATTGTGACATTTGTCAGTTTTGACATTAGCCATTTTGAAATTTGTCATTTTTGACATTTTTTATGGTGACACTTTTCATTTTTGACATTTATTATTGTGACATTTGTCATTTGACATCTTTGACATTTGACATCTTGAAATTTGTTATTTTTGACATTTTTCATGGTGACACTTTTCATTTTTGACATTTAGCATTGTGACATTTGTCATTTGACATCTTTGATATTTGCCATCTTGAAATTTGTTATTTTGGACATTTTTCATGGTGACACTTTTCATTTTTGACATTTAGCATTGTGACATTTGTCATTTTACATCTTTGACATTTGCCATCTTGAAATTTGTCATTTTTGACATTTTTCATGGTGACACTTTTCATTTTTGACATTTAGCATTGTGACATTTGTGATTTGACATCTTTGATATTTGCCATCTTGAAATTTGTAATTTTTGACATTTTTCATGGTGACACTTTTCATTTTTAACATTTAGCATTGTGACATTTGTCATTTGACATCTTTGACATTTGCCATCTTGAAATTTGTTATTTTTGACATTTTTCATGGTGACACTTTTCATTTTTGACATTTAGCATTGTGACATTTGTCATTTGACATCTTTGACATTTGCCATCTTGAAATTTGTCATTTTTGACATTTAGCATTGTGACATTTGTCATTTGACATCTTAGACATTTGCCATCTTGAAATTTGTCATTTTTGACACTTTTCATTTTTGACATTTAGCATTGTGGCATTTGTCATTTGACATCTTAGACATTTGCCATCTTGAAATTTGTCATTTTTGACACTTTTCATTTTTGACATTTAGCATTGTGACATTTGTCATTTGACATCTTTGACATTTGCCATCTTGAAATTTGTCATTTTTGACATTTTTCATGGTGACACTTTTCATTTTTGACATTTAGCATTGTGACATTTGTCATTTGACATCTTTGACATTTGCTATCTTGAAATTTGTCATTTTTGACATTTTTTATGGTGACACTTTTCATTTTTGACATTTAGCATTGTGACATTTGTCATTTGACATCTTTGACATTTGCCATCTTGAAATTTGTCATTTTTGACATTTTTCATGGTGACACTTTTCATTTTTGACATTTAGCATTGTGACATATGTCATTTGAAATCTTTGACATTTGCCATCTTGAAATTTGTCATTTTTGACATTTAGCATTGTGACATTTGTCATTTGACATCTTTGACATTTGCCATCTTGAAATTTGTTATTTTTGACATTTTTCATGGTGACACTTTTCATTTTTGACATTTAGCATTGTGACATTTGTCAGTTTTGACATTTGCCATCTTGAAATTTGTCATTTTTGACATTTTTCATAGTGACACTTTTCATTTTTGACATTTAGCATTGTGACTTTTGTCATTTGACATCTTTGACATTTGCCATCTTGAAATTTGTTATTTTTGACATTTTTCATGGTGACACTTTTTATTTTTGACATTTAGCATTGTGACATTTGTCAGTTTTGACATTTGCCATCTTGAAATTTGTCATTTTTGACATTTTTCATGGTGACACTTTTCATTTTTGACATTTAGCATTGTGACATTTGTCATTTGACATCTTTGACATTTGCCATCTTGAAATTTGTCATTTTTGACATTTTTCATGGTGACACTTTTCATTTTTGACATTTAGCATTGTGACATTTGTCATTTGACATCTTTGACATTTGGCATCTTGAAATTTGTCATTTTTGACATTTAGCATTGTGACATTTGTCATTTGACATCTTTGACATTTGCCATCTTGAAATTTGTCATTTTTGACATTTTTCATGGTGACACTTTTCATTTTTGACATTTAGCATTGTGACATTTGTCATTTGACATCTTTGACATTTGCCATCATCAAATTTGTCATTTTGGACATTTTTCATGGTGACACTTTTCATTTTTGACATTTAGCATTGTGACATTTGTCAGTTTTGACATTTGCCATCTTGAAATTTGTCATTTTTGACATTTTTCATGGTGACACTTTTCATTTTTGACGTTTAGCATTGTGACATTTGTCATTTGACATCTTTGACATTTGCCATCTTGAAATTTGTCATTTTTGACATTTAGCATGGTGACATTTGTCATTTGACATCTTTGACATTTGCCATCTTGAAATTTGTTAGTTTTGACATTTTTCATGGTGACACTTTTCATTTTTGACATTTAGCATTGTGACATTTGTCATTTGACATCTTTGACATTTGCCATCTTGAAATTTGTCATTTTTGACATTTTTCATGGTGACACTTATCATTTTTGACATTTAGCATTGTGACATTTGTCAGTTTTGACATTTGCTATCTTGAAATTTGTCATTTTTGACATTTTTCATGGTGACACTTTTCATTTTTGACATTTAGCATTGTGACATTTGTCATTTGACATCTTTGACATTTGCCATCTTGAAATTTGTCATTTTTGACATTTTTTATGGTGACACTTTTCATTTTTAACATTTAGCATTGTGACATTTGTCATTTGACGTCTTTGACATTTGCCATCTTGAACTTTGTCATTTTTGACATTTTTTATGGTGACACTTTTCATTTTTGACATTTAGCATTGTGACATTTGTCATTTGACATCTTTGACATTTGCCATCTTAATATTTGTCATTTTTGACATTTAGCATTGTGACATTTGTCATCTTTTGACATTTGCCATCTTGAAATTTGTTATTTTTGACATTTTTCATGGTGCCACTTTTCATTTTTGACATTTAGCATTGTGACATTTGTCAGTTTTGACATTAGCCATTTTGAAATTTGTCATTTTTGACATTTTTTATGGTGACACTTTTCATTTTTGACATTTATTATTGTGACATTTGTCATTTGACATCTTTGACATTTGACATCTTGAAATTTGTTATTTTTGACATTTTTCATGGTGACACTTTTCATTTTTGACATTTAGCATTGTGACATTTGTCATTTGACATCTTTGATATTTGCCATCTTGAAATTTGTTATTTTGGACATTTTTCATGGTGACACTTTTCATTTTTGACATTTAGCATTGTGACATTTGTCATTTTACATCTTTGACATTTGCCATCTTGAAATTTGTCATTTTTGACATTTTTCATGGTGACACTTTTCATTTTTGACATTTAGCATTGTGACATTTGTGATTTGACATCTTTGACATTTGCCATCTTGAAATTTGTAATTTTTGACATTTTTCATGGTGACACTTTTCATTTTTAACATTTAGCATTGTGACATTTGTCATTTGACATCTTTGACATTTGCCATCTTGAAATTTGTTATTTTTGACATTTTTCATGGTGACACTTTTCATTTTTGACATTTAGCATTGTGACATTTGTCATTTGACATCTTTGACATTTGCCATCTTGAAATTTGTCATTTTTGACATTTAGCATTGTGACATTTGTCATTTGACATCTTAGACATTTGCCATCTTGAAATTTGTCATTTTTGACACTTTTCATTTTTGACATTTAGCATTGTGGCATTTGTCATTTGACATCTTAGACATTTGCCATCTTGAAATTTGTCATTTTTGACACTTTTCATTTTTGACATTTAGCATTGTGACATTTGTCATTTGACATCTTTGACATTTGCCATCTTGAAATTTGTCATTTTTGACATTTTTCATGGTGACACTTTTCATTTTTGACATTTAGCATTGTGACATTTGTCATTTGACATCTTTGACATTTGCTATCTTGAAATTTGTCATTTTTGACATTTTTATGGTGACACTTTTCATTTTTGACATTTAGCATTGTGACATTTGTCATTTGACATCTTTGACATTTGCCATCTTGAAATTTGTCATTTTTGACATTTTTCATGGTGACACTTTTCATTTTTGACATTTAGCATTGTGACATATGTCATTTGAAATCTTTGACATTTGCCATCTTGAAATTTGTCATTTTTGACATTTAGCATTGTGACATTTGTCATTTGACATCTTTGACATTTGCCATCTTGAAATTTGTTATTTTTGACATTTTTCATGGTGACACTTTTCATTTTTGACATTTAGCATTGTGACATTTGTCAGTTTTGACATTTGCCATCTTGAAATTTGTCATTTTTGACATTTTTCATAGTGACACTTTTCATTTTTGACATTTAGCATTGTGACTTTTGTCATTTGACATCTTTGACATTTGCCATCTTGAAATTTGTTATTTTTGACATTTTTCATGGTGACACTTTTTATTTTTGACATTTAGCATTGTGACATTTGTCAGTTTTGACATTTGCCATCTTGAAATTTGTCATTTTTGACATTTTTCATGGTGACACTTTTCATTTTTGACATTTAGCATTGTGACATTTGTCATTTGACATCTTTGACATTTGCCATCTTGAAATTTGTCATTTTTGACATTTTTCATGGTGACACTTTTCATTTTTGACATTTAGCATTGTGACATTTGTCATTTGACATCTTTGACATTTGGCATCTTGAAATTTGTCATTTTTGACATTTAGCATTGTGACATTTGTCATTTGACATCTTTGACATTTGCCATCTTGAAATTTGTCATTTTTGACATTTTTCATGGTGACACTTTTCATTTTTGACATTTAGCATTGTGACATTTGTCATTTGACATCTTTGACATTTGCCATCTTCAAATTTGTCATTTTTGACATTTTTCATGGTGACACTTTTCATTTTTGACATTTAGCATTGTGACATTTGTCAGTTTTGACATTTGCCATCTTGAAATTTGTCATTTTTGACATTTTTCATGGTGACACTTTTCATTTTTGACGTTTAGCATTGTGACATTTGTCATTTGACATCTTTGACATTTGCCATCTTGAAATTTGTCATTTTTGACATTTAGCATGGTGACATTTGTCATTTGACATCTTTGACATTTGCCATCTTGAAATTTGTTAGTTTTGACATTTTTCATGGTGACACTTTTCATTTTTGACATTTAGCATTGTGACATTTGTCATTTGACATCTTTGACATTTGCCATCTTGAAATTTGTCATTTTTGACATTTTTCATGGTGACACTTATCATTTTTGACATTTAGCATTGTGACATTTGTCAGTTTTGACATTTGCCATCTTGAAATTTGTCATATTTGACATTTTTTATGGTGACACTTTTCATTTTTGACATTTAGCATTGTGACATTTGTCATTTGCCATCTTGAAATTTGTTATTTTTGACATTTTTTATGGTGACACTTTTCATTTTTGACATTAAGCGTTGTGACATTTGTCATTTGCCATCTTGAAATTTGTCATTTTTGACATTTTTCATGGTGAGACTTTTCATTTTTGACATTTAGTATTGTGACATTTGTCATTTGACATCTTTGACATTTGCCATCTGGAAATTTGTTATTTTTGACATTTTTCATGGTGACACTTTTCATTTTTGACATGTAGCATTGTGACATTTGTCATTTGACATCTTTGGCATTTGCCATCTTGAAATTTGTTATTTGTGACATTTTTCATGGTGACACTTTTCATTTTTGACATTTAGCATTGTGACATTTGTCAGTTTTGACATTTGCCATCTTGAAATTTGTCATTTTTGACATTTTTCATGGTGACACTTTTCATTTTTGACATTTAGCATTGTGACATTTGTCATTTGACATCTTTGACATTTGCCATCTTGAAATTTGTCATTTTTGACATTTAGCATGGTGACATTTGTCATTTGACATCTTTGACATTTGCCATCTTGAAATTTGTTAGTTTTGACATTTTTCATGGTGACACTTTTCATTTTTGACATTTAGCATTGTGACATTTGTCATTTGACATCTTTGACATTTGCCATCTTGAAATTTGTCATTTTTTACATTTTTCATATTGACACTTTTCATTTTTGACATTTAGCATTGTGACATTTGTCATTTGACATCTTTGACATTTGCCATCTTGAAATTTGTTATTTTTGACATTTTTCATGGTAACACTTTTCATTTTTGACATTTAGCATTGTGACATTTGTCATTTGACATCTTTGACATTTGCCATCTTGAAATTTGTCATTTTTGACATTTTTTATGGTGACACTTTTCATTTTTGACATTTAGCATTGTGACATTTGTCATTTGACATCTTTGACATTTGCTATCTTGAAATTTGTCATTTTTGACATTTTTTATGGTGACACTTTTCATTTTTGACATTTAGCATTGTGACATTTGTCATTTGACATCTTTGACATTTGCTATCTTGAAATTTGTCATTTTTGACATTTTTCATGGTGACACTTTTCATTTTTGACATTTAGCATTGTGACATATGTCATTTGACATCTTTGACATTTGCCATCTTGAAATTTGTCATTTTTGACATTTAGCATTGTGACATTTGTCATTTGACATCTTTGACATTTGCCATCTTGAAATTTGTTATTTTTGACATTTTTTATGGCGACACTTTTCGTTTTTGACATTTAGCATTGTGACATTTGTCAGTTTTGACATTTGCCATCTTGAAATTTGTCATTTTTGACATTTTTCATAGTGACACTTTTCATTTTTGACATTTAGCATTGTGACTTTTGTCAGTTGACATCTTTGACATTTGCCATCTTGAAATTTGTTATTTTTGACATTTTTCATGGTGACACTTTTTATTTTTGACATTTAGCATTGTGACATTTGTCAGTTTTGACATTTGCCATCTTGAAATTTGTCATTTTTGACATTTTTCATGGTGACACTTTTCATTTTTGACATTTAGCATTGTGACATTTGTCATTTGACATCTTTGACATTTGCCATCTTGAAATTTGTCATTTTTGACATTTTTCATGGTGACACTTTTCATTTTTGACATTTAGCATTGTGACATTTGTCATTTGACATCTTTGACATTTGGCATCTTCAAATTTGTCATTTTTGACATTTAGCATTGTGACATTTGTCATTTGACATCTTTGACATTTGCCATCTTGAAATTTGTCATTTTTGACATTTTTCATGGTGACACTTTTCATTTTTGACATTTAGCATTGTGACATTTGTCATTTGACATCTTTGACATTTGCCATCTTGAAATTTGTCATTTTTGACATTTTTCATGGTGACACTTTTCATTTTTGACATTTAGCATTGTGACATTTGTCAGTTTTGACATTTGCCATCTTGAAATTTGTCATTTTTGACATTTTTCATGGTGACACTTTTCATTTTTGACATTTAGCATTGTGACATTTGTCATTTGACATCTTTGACATTTGCCATCTTGAAATTTGTCATTTTTGACATTTAGCATGGTGACATTTGTCATTTGACATCTTTGACATTTGCCATCTTGAAATTTGTTAGTTTTGACATTTTTCATGGTGACACTTTTCATTTTTGACATTTAGCATTGTGACATTTGTCATTTGACATCTTTGACATTTGCCATCTTGAAATTTGTCATTTTTGACATTTTTCATGGTGACACTTTTCATTTTTGACATTTAGCATTGTGACATTTGTCAGTTTTGACATTTGCCATCTTGAAATTTGTCATATTTGACATTTTTTATGGTGACACTTTTCATTTTTGACATTTAGCATTGTGACATTTGTCATTTGCCATCTTGAAATTTGTTATTTTTGACATTTTTTATGGTGACACTTTTCATTTTTGACATTAAGCGTTGTGACATTTGTCATTTGCCATCTTGAAATTTGTCATTTTTGACATTTTTCATGGTGAGACTTTTCATTTTTGACATTTAGCATTGTGACATTTGTCATTTGACATCTTTGACATTTGCCATCTTGAAATTTGTTATTTTTGACATTTTTCATGGTGACACTTTTCATTTTTTACATTTAGCATTGTGACATTTGTCAGTTTTGACATTTGCCATCTTGAAATTTGTCATTTTTGACATTTTTCATGGTGACACTTTTCATTTTTGACATTTAGCATTGTGACATTTGTCATTTGACATCTTTGACATTTGCCATCTTGAAATTTGTCATTTTTGACATTTAGCATGGTGACATTTGTCATTTGACATCTTTGACATTTGCCATCTTGAAATTTGTTAGTTTTGACATTTTTCATGGTGACACTTTTCATTTTTGACATTTAGCATTGTGACATTTGTCATTTGACATCTTTGACATTTGCCATCTTGAAATTTGTCATTTTTTACATTTTTCATATTGACACTTTTCATTTTTGACATTTAGCATTGTGACATTTGTCATTTGACATCTTTGACATTTGCCATCTTGAAATTTGTTATTTTTGACATTTTTCATGGTAACACTTTTCATTTTTGACATTTAGCATTGTGACATTTGTCATTTGACATCTTTGACATTTGCCATCTTGAAATTTGTCATTTTTGACATTTTTTATGGTGACACTTTTCATTTTTGACATTTAGCATTGTGACATTTGTCATTTGACATCTTTGACATTTGCCATCTTGAAATTTGTTATTTTTGACATTTTTCATGGTGACACTTTTCATTTTTGACATTTAGCATTGTGACATTTGTCATTTGACATCTTTGACATTTGCCATCTTGAAATTTGTCATTTTTGACATTTTTCATGGTGACACTTTTCATTTTTGACATTTAGCATTGTGACATTTGTCATTTGACATCTTTGACATTTGCCATCTTGAAATTTGTCATTTTTGACATTTAGCATTGTGACATTTGTCATTTGACATCTTAGACATTTGCCATCTTGAAATTTGTCATTTTTGACACTTTTCATTTTTGACATTTAGCATTGTGACATTTGTCATTTGACATCTTTGACATTTGCCATCTTGAAATTTGTCATTTTTGACATTTTTCATGGTGACACTTTTTATTTTTGACATTTAGCATTGTGACATTTGTCATTTGACATCTTTGACATTTGCCATCTTGAAATTTGTCATTTTTGACATTTTTCATGGTGACACTTTTCATTTTTGACATTTAGCATTGTGACATTTGTCATTTGACATCTTAGACATTTGCCATCTTGAAATTTGTCATTTTTGACACTTTTCATTTTTGACATTTAGCATTGTGACATTTGTCATTTGACATCTTTGACATTTGCCATCTTGAAATTTGTCATTTTTGACATTTTCATGGTGACACTTTTCATTTTTAACATTTAGTATTGTGACATTTGTCATTTGACATCTTTGACATTTGCCATCTTGAAATTTGTCATTTTTGACATTTTTCATGGTGACACTTTTCATTTTTGACATTTAGCATTGTGACATTTGTCAGTTTTGACATTTGCCATCTTGAAATTTGTCATTTTTGACATTTAGCATTGTGACACTTTTCATTTTTGACATTTAGCATTGTGGCACTTGTCCTTTGACATCTTAGACATTTGCCATCTTGAAATTTGTCATTTTTGACACTTTTCATTTTTGACATTTAGCATTGTGACATTTGTCATTTGACATCTTTGACATTTGCCATCTTGAAATTTGTCATTTTTGACATTTTTCATGGTGACACTTTTCATTTTTGACATTTAGCATTGTGACATTTGTCATTTGACATCTTTGACATTTGCCATCTTGAAATTTGTCATTTTTGACATTTTTCATGGTGACACTTTTCATTTTTGACATTTAGCATTGTGACATTTGTCATTTGACATCTTTGACATTTGGCATCTTGAAATTTGTCATTTTTGACATTTAGCATTGTGACATTTGTCATTTGACATCTTTGACATTTGCCATCTTGAAATTTGTCATTTTTGACATTTTTCATGGTGACACTTTTCATTTTTGACATTTAGCATTGTGACATTTGTCATTTGACATCTTAGACATTTGCCATCTTGAAATTTGTCATTTTTGACATTTTTCATGGTGACACTTTTTATTTTTGACATTTAGCATTGTGACATTTGACATCTTTGACATTTGTCATCTTGAAATTTGTTATTTTTGACATTTTTCATGGTGACACTTTCCATTTTTGACATTTAGCATTGTGACATTTGTCAGTTTTGACATTTGCCATCTTGAAATTTGTCATATTTGACATTTTTTATGGTGACACTTTTCATTTTTGACATTTAGCATTGTGACATTTGTCATTTGCCATCTTGAAATTTGTTATTTTTGACATTTTTTATGGTGACACTTTTCATTTTTGACATTAAGCGTTGTGACATTTGTCATTTGCCATCTTGAAATTTGTCATTTTTGACATTTTTCATGGTGAGACTTTTCATTTTTGACATTTAGCATTGTGACATTTGTCATTTGACATCTTTGACATTTGCCATCTTGAAATTTGTTATTTTTGACATTTTTCATGGTGACACTTTTCATTTTTGACATGTAGCATTGTGACATTTGTCATTTGACATCTTTGACATTTGCCATCTTGAAATTTGTTATTTTTGACATTTTTCATGGTGACACTTTTCATTTTTGACATTTAGCATTGTGACATTTGTCAGTTTTGACATTTGCCATCTTGAAATTTGTCATTTTTGACATTTTTCATGGTGACACTTTTCATTTTTGACATTTAGCATTGTGACATTTGTCATTTGACATCTTTGACATTTGCCATCTTGAAATTTGTCATTTTTGACATTTAGCATGGTGACATTTGTCATTTGACATCTTTGACATTTGCCATCTTGAAATTTGTTAGTTTTGACATTTTTCATGGTGACACTTTTCATTTTTGACATTTAGTTAGTTAGTTAGTTTATTTACGGAAATCTCCATTAAAAGTAAGAACACATTATGAAATACAAGATACAAAAATATAGCAATAAAATTTACAAATATATAAAATAACAGTATAAAAACAATATAATGTAAAGAGGAACTATTAAATAAGTTTATGTAAGATACTTTTAAATTTGTAAAGTGAAAGACCATATGGATCAATATCATCATTATTAATGAATTGAGCAGCTTTAATTAAAGGATTAATGCATAAGTAATTAGTTTTATAAGTTGGTATATTATATAAAGTTTTCAGTCTTGTTGACTTTTTAGGAATATTTATTTCAATTTTAGACAGGATATTTGGACAATCTATTAATCCATTTACAATTTTGTAGAATAGTACTAAATTGGAATAAGTTCTGCGCGAATCCAGCGAAATTAAGTTTATTTGACTTTTAATTAATTGATAATCATATCTAAAATTTATTCTTGGGATCATTAATTTATATCCAGCAAATCTTAAAAACGTATTCTGAATCTTTTCTAATTGGTATACGTTTTTGTATGTATATGGTGACCAAATCATACAATTATACTCAAGAATAGAACGTACAAGAGAAATGAAAACGGTTTTTGTAGTGTTAATATTAAAGTTATTACAATTCCTTAAAACAAATCCTAACGTTTTAGTTGCCTTAATGGTTATGGAATTAATATGATTATCAAACGACAATTTACTATATAAAACGATTCCTAAATCTTTTATTGATTCGGTTTTTATCAAATTGGTATTATTGAAACAATATTGATATTTGATTGGAGTAAGTTTTCTATGAAAAGTTATTTGAAAGGATTTATTAAAATTCAATTCAAGTAAATTAGTAACGCACCAATCACAAAATTTGTTTAAAATATCTTGAAGAGTAAAACAATCTAATTGCGACTTAACAGTTTTAAAAATTTTAATATCATCTGCATACATTAAATATTTACAATTAATTAAAACCGATTTAACATCATTAATAAAAAGATTAAAAAGTAGTGGTGCAATGTGCGTACCTTGCGGCACACCAGAAGTAACCGGAATTGGATTCGAAACAAATTGACCAATTTTAACAAACTAAGTTCGACCACTTAAAAAACTATCTAACCAAATCAACAAGTTATTGTGAAAACCCAAGGCACTAAGTTTAGCGAGTAAAATTTGATGATTAACTCGATCGAAAGCTTTTGAGAAATCTGCATAAATTGAATCAATTTGATGTTTGTTTTCAAATGCTTCTAAGATTTCTAGCTGATACGTTAACAGGTTGGTTGTAGTTGATTTGTTTTTGCAGAATCCAAATTGATTTTCGTCGAATAAAGGTTTGCACATCCATTGTAATTTATCGGTTATAATATTATCTAGTAACTTTGGGATTGTCAATTGCTGACAAACTCCGCGATAGCAGTTAATATCTCTTTTATCTCCAGATTTAAATATTGGAACAACATAGCTTTGTTTCTATATTAGTGGCATTACACCATGCTGAATGGATTTATTAAAAAGGATGTGCAAGGGCTTAGACAACGTAAAAATGCAGTTTTTTAATAAGCTATTAGGAATTAGATCTGGTCCAGATTTATTATTAGATGGTAAAGTCTCAATTTTGGCAAAAACAGTTGATAATTCTATATTATTGATGTTTATATTAGGTGAGTGCTGAAAATTAACGGTAGAGGTAGAGCAGGTCTTATTAGAATACACAGATGAGAAAAAAACCGCAAAAGCATCCGCTATTGATTGGCCGTCATTATATCTTTCTTCCCCAGAATACATTTCTTTTGGTAGTTCATTATCTTTTTTAAGTGAATTTAAATGTTTCCAAAAAGATTTAGGGTTAATTTGTAACTCCAATTCAGTACTATGTAAGTATCTATCATAACATAACTTGGATAACTCTTTACACTGTGAGCGCAACGTTGCAAATTTGTTATAATTGTAAGCACCTTTTGATACCATATATTCTTTGTGAGCCTTCTTTTTTTGTATTGTTAACTGAATTAATTCATGATTAAACCATATTGGAAATCTTCTTTTTTTAATAATCTTTTTTGGAACATATTGTTCAATACCAGCGTATAATATATCATAAAATTCGGTAACAGATGAGTTTAAGTCACAATGTAAAACATTATCCCAGTTAATTGAAGAAAAATAAAAGTTTAATGCATTAAAATCTGCTTTAGAAAAATTATAAATGGTTTCATTTATAATTAAAGAATCTTCGGAAGTATTATTAACAAAAAATGAATAAGCGTTATGATGCAGTGATGACGGTAACAAATTGTCATGAGCTTTCTCAATATTAATATTTTTATTATGTGAAAATATTAAATCTAAAAATTTTAAGTTATTGTTTGGAATCGTGTTGCATTGAAATAAATTTAATGATGCATAACAAGCTGCTACCTCCATCGTAATATTAGAAAACGAACCAACAGTAGAAAGAAAACCATTATTCCATAAGGAGTCATTGAGGTTGTAGTCTCCACAAGTTATGAGTTCATCATATGGAAATGTGTTGATTATTCGTTCTATGGTATTACAATGATGAGTGTATGTTACCAATGAGGATTGGGGAGGTATGTAAATAGCTCCCATGATAAAGTTCTTATTATTAACCTTGATGTAAACGTAGAGTTGATCAGCTATATCACTTTCACTTAGAATTAAATTTGATTTTAAACAGCTTTTTATAGCAATTAGCACACCACCTCCACGAGATTTCGAGCTTAAGTTTACATTGCGGTCACACCTGTATACATTGTAATTATAAAAATTAATTTCGGTATCTGTAAAGTCCTCATTTAACCAGGTTTCGATGAGAATAATAATGTCGAAGGAAGACACAGCTATTGTTTGTTTCAATGCATCAATTTTAGTGCGAACACCCCCAACATTATGAAAATAGACTGATAATGGAGAGTTATTTAGTTTTTTGATTGGTTATGTTTTACCGATACAATTTTAGGAACCCCTCGAACGTATTTAATTTTAACATCGTTTTCACCACCGTCTTGCCTTAGTTTTAACTCTTCTTTTAATTTCTTAAGTTGTTCTCTCTGATTCATTGTTTTGTCCGATGACATTGCGTATTTTTCTTTTAAATGATTGTTATTTTTAAAAGCCATTTCAACAAAAGAGGGGTTTGAAAAAATTATTCTAATAGGCCGATGACGTGGGGGATTGCTAGTTCTATTATTACCAACTCGCATAATTTTTTTTATGGCATTTGTGGGAATTTGCAGTTCTTGTATGATTTTGTCTACTTTGATTCTGTCTGCATGAATTCTTTTAGCAATATCAGTATTAGTGCATTCCTTAATATTATATAAGATAATGTTGTTTTCTTTTTCTAATCGGTCCTTTAGTTCTTCATAAATAGAGTTATTATCGGTAATATTCGTTCGCTCGATTTTGTTTATTCTGTCTGTTAACTCCGAACATGTTGATTTTAGATTTTCCATATCGATTTGTAACTTCTCAAGTTTATCTATTTTTAATGATAATTTCGCCATATCGTTGTTAAGTGATATTTTTAGTTCTTGAATTGAGTTAATAAGATCAGATAGCGTTTTGACATCCGGCGATTTGGGATCGGAACGTTCCTTTGATGATTTCGCATCTAATAGACCTGAACAACATTCGTAATCGTCTTCATTTATGAACCGACTGCCCCGTATTAAATTGGCACAGCATTGTGACATTTGTCATTTGACATCTTTGACATTTGCCATCTTGAAATTTGTCATTTTTTACATTTTTCATATTGACACTTTTCATTTTTGACATTTAGCATTGTGACATTTGTCATTTGACATCTTTGACATGGTAACACTTTTCATTTTTGACATTTAGCATTGTGACATTTGTCATTTGACATCTTTGACATTTGCCATCTTGAAATTTGTCATTTTTGACATTTTTTATGGTGACACTTTTCATTTTTGACATTTAGCATTGTGACATTTGTCATTTGACATCTTTGACATTTGCCATCTTGAAATTTGTTATTTTTGACATTTTTCATGGTGACACTTTTCATTTTTGACATTTAGCATTGTGACATTTGTCATTTGACATCTTTGACATTTGCCATCTTGAAATTTGTCATTTTTGACATTTAGCATTGTGACATTTGTCATTTGACATCTTAGACATTTGCCATCTTGAAATTTGTCATTTTTGACACTTTTCATTTTTGACATTTAGCATTGTGACATTTGTCATTTGACATCTTTGACATTTGCCATCTTGAAATTTGTCATTTTTGACATTTTTCATGGTGACACTTTTCATTTTTGACATTTAGCATTGTGACATTTGTCATTTGACATCTTTGACATTTGCCATCTTGAAATTTGTCATTTTTCATTGTGACACTTTTCATTTTTGACATTTAGCATTGTGACATTTGTCATTTGACATCTTAGACATTTGCCATCTTGAAATTTGTCATTTTTGACACTTTTCATTTTTGACATTTAGCATTGTGACATTTGTCATTTGACATCTTTGACATTTGCCATCTTAAAATTTGTCATTTTTGACATTTTCATGGTGACACTTTTCATTTTTGACATTTAGCATTGTGACATTTGTCATTTGACATCTTTGACATTTGCCATCTTGAAATTTGTCATTTTTGACATTTTTCATGGTGACACTTTTCATTTTTGACATTTAGTATTGTGACATTTGTCAGTTTTGACATTTGCCATCTTGAAATTTGTCATTTTTGACATTTAGCATTGTGACACTTTTCATTTTTGACATTTAGCATTGTGGCACTTGTCCTTTGACATCTTAGACATTTGCCATCTTGAAATTTGTCATTTTTGACACTTTTCATTTTTGACATTTAGCATTGTGACATTTGTCATTTGACATCTTTGACATTTGCCATCTTGAAATTTGTCATTTTTGACATTTTTCATGGTGACACTTTTCATTTTTGACATTTAGCATTGTGACATTTGTCATTTGACATCTTTGACATTTGCCATCTTGAAATTTGTCATTTTTGACATTTTTCATGGTAACACTTATCATTTTTGACATTTAGCATTGTGACATTTGTCATTTGACATCTTTGACATTTGCCATCTTGAAATTTGTCATTTTTGACATTTTTCATGGTGACACTTTTCATTTTTGACATTTAGCATTGTGACATTTGTCATTTGACATCTTTGACATTTGCCATCTTGAAATTTGTCATTTTTGACATTTAGCATTGTGACATTTGTCATTTGACATCTTTGACATTTGCCATCTTGAAATTTGATATTTTTGACATTTTTCATGGTGACACTTTTCATTTTTGACATTTAGCATTGTGACATTTGTCAGTTTTGACATTTGCCATCTTGAAATTTGTCATTTTTGACAAATTTTATGGTGACACTTTTCATTTTTGACATGTAGCATTGTGACATTTGTCATTTGACATCTTTGACATTTGCCATCTTGAAATTTGTTATTTTTGACATTTTTCATGGTGACACTTTTCATTTTTGACATTTAGCATTGTAACATTTGTCAGTTTTGACATTTGCCATCTTGAAATTTGTCATTTTTGACATTTTTCATGGTGACACTTTTCATTTTTGACATTTAGGATTGTGACATTTGTCATTTGACATCTTTAACATTTGCCATCTTCAAATTTGTCATTTTTGACATTTTTCATGGTGACACTTTTCATTTTTGACATTTAGCATTGTGACATTTGTCATTTGACATCTTTGACATTTGCCATCTTGAAATTTGTCATTTTTGACATTTAGCATTGTGACATTTGTCAATTGACATCTTTGACATTTGCCATCTTAAAATTTGTCATTTTTGACATTTTTCATGGTGACACTTTTCATTTTTGACATTTAGCATTGTGACATTTGTCATTTGACATCTTTGACATTTGCCATCTTGAAATTTGTTATTTTTGACATTTTTCATGGTGACACTTTTCATTTTTGACATTTAGCATTGTGACATTTGTCATTTGACATCTTTGACATTTGCCATCTTGAAATTTGTTATTTTTGACATTTTTCATGGTGACACTTTTCATTTTTGACATTTAGCATTGTGACATTTGTCAGTTTTGACATTTGCCATCTTAAAATTTGTCATTTTTGACATTTTTCATGGTGACACTTTTCATTTTTGACATTTAGCATTGTGACATTTGTCATTTGACATCTTTGACATTTGCCATCTTGAAATTTGTCATTTTTGACATTTTTCATGGTGACACTTTTCATTTTTGACATTTAGCATTGTGACATTTGTCATTTGACATCTTTGACATTTGCCATCTTGAAATTTGTCATTTTTGACATTTTTCATGGTGACACTTTTCATTTTTGACATTTAGCATTGTGACATTTGTCATTTGACATCTTTGACATTTGCCATCTTGAAATTTGTTATTTTTGACATTTTTCATGGTGACACTTTTCATTTTTGACATTTAGCATTGTGACATTTGTCATTTGACATCTTTGACATTTGCCATCTTGAAATTTGTTATTTTTGACATTTTTCATGGTGACACTTTTCATTTTTGACATTTAGCATTGTGACATTTGTCGTTTGACATCTTTGACATTTGCCATCTTGAAATTTGTCATTTTTGACATTTTTCATGGTGACACTTTTCATTTTTGACATTTGGCATTGTGACATTTGTCATTTGACATCTTTGACATTTGCCATCTTAAAATTTGTTATTTTTGACATTTTTCATGGTGACACTTTTCATTTTTGACATTTAGCATTGTGACATTTGTCATTTGACATCTTTGACATTTGCCATCTTGAAATTTGTTATTTTTGACATTTTTCATGGTGACACTTTTCATTTTTGACATTTAGCATTGTGACATTTGTCAGTTTTGATATTTGCCATCTTGAAATTTGTCATTTTTGACATTTTTCATGGTGACACTTTTTATTGTTGACATTTAGCATTGTGACATTTGTCATTTGACATGTTTGACATTTGCCATCTTGAAATTTGTGTCATTTTTGACATTTAGCATGGTGACATTTGTCATTTGACATCTTTGACATTTGCCATCTTGAAATTTGTTATTTTTGACATTTTTCATGGTGACACTTTTTATTTTTGACATTAAGCATTGTGACATTTGTCAGTGTTGACATTTGCCATCTTGAAATTTGTCATTTTTGACATTTTTTATGGTGACACTTTTCATTTTTTACATTTAGCATTGTGACATTTGTCATTTGACATCTTTGACATTTGCCATCTTGAAATTTGTCATTTTTGACATTTTTTATGGTGACACTTTTCGTTTTTGACATTTAGCATTGTATCATTTGTCAGTTTTGACATTTGCCATCTTGAAATTTGTCATTTTTGACATTTTTCATGGTGACACTTTTCATTTTTGACATTTAGCATTGTGACATTTGTCATTTGACATCTTTGACATTTGCCATCTTGAAATTTGTCATTTTTGACATTTTTCATGGTGACACCTTTCATTTTTGACATTTAGCATTGTGACATTTGTCATTTGACATCTTTGACATTTGCCATCTTGAAATTTGTCATTTTTGACATTTTTCATGGTGACACTTTTCATTTTTGACATTTAGCATTGTGACATTTGTCATTTGACATCTTTGACATTTGCCATCTTGAAATTTGTAATTTTTGACATTTAGCATTGTGACATTTGTCATTTGACAGTTGCCATCTTGAAATTTGTCATTTTTGACATTTTTCATGGTGACACTTTTCATTTTTGACATTTAGCATTGTGACATTTGTCATTTGACATCTTTGACATTTGCCATCGTGAAATTTGTCATTTTTGACATTTTATGGTGACACCTTTCATTTTTGACATTTAGCATTGTGACATTTGTTATTTGACATCTTTTACATTTGCCATCTTGAAATTTGTCATTTTTGACATTTTTCATGGTGACACTTTTCATTTTTGACATTTAGCATTGTGACATTTGTCATTTGACATCTTTGACATTTGCCATCTTGAAATTTGTCATTTTTGACATTTAGCATTGTGACATTTGTCATTTGACATTTGCCATCTTGAAATTTGTCATTTTTGACATTTTTCATGGTGACACTTTTCATTTTTGACATCTAGCATTGTGACATTTGTCATTTGACATCTTTGACATTTGCCATCTTGAAATTTGTCATTTTTGACATTTTTCATGGTGACACCTTTCATTTTTAACATCTAGCATTGTGACATTTGTCATTTGACATCTTTGACATTTGCCATCTTGAAATTTGTTATTTTTGACATTTTTCATGGTGACACTTTTCATGCTTGACATTTAGCATTGTGACATTTGTCAGTTTTGACATTTGCCATCTTGAAATTTGTCATTTTTGACATTTTTCATGGTGACACTTTTCATTTTTGACATTTAGCATTGTGACATTTGTCATTTGACATCTTTGACATTTGCCATCTTGGAATTTGTTATTTTTTACATTTTTCATGGTGACACTTTTCATTTTTGACATTTAGCATTGTGACATTTGTCATTTGACATCTTTGACATTTGCCATCTTGAAATTTGTCATTTTTGACATTTTTCATGGTGACACTTTTCATTTTTGACATTTAGCATTGTGACATTTGTCATTTGACATTTTTGACATTTGCCATCTTGAAATTTGTTATTTTTGACATTTTTCATGGTGACACTTTTCATTTTTGACATTTAGCATTGTGACATTTGTCATTTG
Source organism: Altica lythri (assembly GCA_964028335.1). NCBI lineage: Eukaryota > Metazoa > Arthropoda > Insecta > Coleoptera > Chrysomelidae > Altica > Altica lythri. Next base: position 39,525,129 of record OZ034800.1, on the reverse strand, counting down.
ACATCTTTGACATTTGCCATCTTGAAATTTGTTATTTTTGACATTTTTCATGGTGACACTTTTCATTTTTGACATTTAGCATTGTGACATTTGTCAGTTTTGACATTTGCCATCTTGAAATTTGTCATTTTTGACATTTTTCATGGTGACACTTTTCATTTTTGACATTTAGCATTGTGACATTTGTCATTTGACATCTTTAACATTTGCCATCTTGAAATTTGTCATTTTTGACATTTAGCATGGTGACATTTGTCATTTGACATCTTTGACATTTGCCATCTTGAAATTTGTTATTTTTGACATTTTTCATGGTGACACTTTTCATTTTTGACATTTAGCATTGTGACATTTGTCAGTTTTGACATTTGCTATCTTGAAATTTGTCATTTTTGACATTTTTCATGGTGACACTTTTCATTTTTGACATTTAGCATTGTGACATTTGTCATTTGACATCTTTGACATTTGCCATCTTGAAATTTGTCATTTTTGACATTTTTTATGGTGACACTTTTCATTTTTGACATTTAGCATTGTGACATTTGTCATTTGACGTCTTTGACATTTGCCATCTTGAAATTTGTCATTTTTGACATTTTTTATGGTGACACTTTTCATTTTTGACATTTAGCATTGTGACATTTGTCATTTGACATCTTTGACATTTGCCATCTTAAAATTTGTCATTTTTGACATTTAGCATTGTGACATTTGTCATTTGACATCTTTTGACATTTGCCATCTTGAAATTTGTTATTTTTGACATTTTTCATGGTGCCACTTTTCATTTTTGACATTTAGCATTGTGACATTTGTCAGTTTTGACATTTGCCATCTTGAAATTTGTCATTTTTGACATTTTTCATAGTGACACTTTTTATTTTTGACATTTAGCATTGTGACTTTTGTCATTTGACATCTTTGACATTTGCCATCTTGAAATTTGTTATTTTTGACATTTTTCATGGTGACACTTTTTATTTTTGACATTTAGCATTGTGACATTTGTCAGTTTTGACATTTGCCATCTTGAAATTTGTCATTTTTGACATTTTTCATGGTGACACTTTTCATTTTTGACATTTAGCATTGTGACATTTGTCATTTGACATCTTTGACATTTGCCATCTTGAAATTTGTCATTTTTGACATTTTTCATGGTGACACTTTTCATTTTTGACATTTAGCATCGTGACATTTGTCATTTGACATCTTTGACATTTGGCATCTTGAAATTTGTCATTTTTGACATTTAGCATTGTGACATTTGTCATTTGACATCTTTGACATTTGCCATCTTGAAATTTGTCATTTTTGACATTTTTCATGGTGACACTTTTCATTTTTGACATTTAGCATTGTGACATTTGTCATTTGACATCTTTGACATTTGCCATCTTGAAATTTGTCATTTTTGACATTTTTCATGGTGACACTTTTTATTTTTGACATTTAGCATTGTGACATTTGTCATTTGACATCTTTGACATTTGTCATCTTGAAATTTGTTATTTTTGACATTTTTCATAGTGACACTTTCCATTTTTGACATTTAGCATTGTGACATTTGTCAGTTTTGACATTTGCCATCTTGAAATTTGTCATATTTGACATTTTTTATGGTGACACTTTTCATTTTTGACATTTAGCATTGTGACATTTGTCATTTGCCATCTTGAAATTTGTTATTTTTGACATTTTTTATGGTGACACTTTTCATTTTTGACATTAAGCGTTGTGACATTTGTCATTTGCCATCTTGAAATTTGTCATTTTTGACATTTTTCATGGTGAGACTTTTCATTTTTGACATTTAGCATTGTGACATTTGTCATTTACCATCTTTGACATTTGCCATCTTGAAATTTGTTATTTTTGACATTTTTCATGGTGACACTTTTCATTTTTGACATGTAGCATTGTGACATTTGTCATTTGACATCTTTGACATTTGCCATCTTGAAATTTGTTATTTTTGACATTTTTCATGGTGACACTTTTCATTTTTGACATTTAGCATTGTGACATTTGTCAGTTTTGACATTTGCCATCTTGAAATTTGTCATTTTTGACATTTTTCATGGTGACACTTTTAATTTTTGACATTTAGCATTGTGACATTTGTCATTTGACATCTTTGACATTTGCCATCTTGAAATTTGTCATTTTTGACATTTAGCATGGTGACATTTGTCATTTGACATCTTTGACATTTGCCATCTTGAAATTTGTTAGTTTTGACATTTTTCATGGTGACACTTTTCATTTTTGACATTTAGCATTGTGACATTTGTCATTTGACATCTTTGACATTTGCCATCTTGAAATTTGTCATTTTTTACATTTTTCATATTGACACTTTTTATTTTTGACATTTAGCATTGTGACATTTGTCATTTGACATCTTTGACATTTGCCATCTTGAAATTTGTCATTTTTGACATTTAGCATTGTGACATTTGTCATTTGACATCTTTGACATTTGCCATCTTGAAATTTGTCATTTTTGACATTTTTCATGGTGACACTTTTCATTTTTGACATTTAGCATTGTGACATTTGTCATTTGACATCTTTAACATTTGCCATCTTGAAATTTGTCATTTTTGACATTTTTCATGGTGACACTTTTCATTTTTGACATTTAGCATTGTGACATTTGTCATTTGACATCTTTGACATTTGCCATCTTGAAATTTGTCATTTTTGACATTTTTCATGGTGACACTTTTCATTTTTGACATTTAGCATTGTGACATTTATCATTTGACATCTTTGACATTTGCCATCTTGAAATTTGTTATTTTTGACATTTTTCATGGTGACACTTTTCATTTTTAACATTTAGCATTGTGACATTTGTCATTTGACATCTTTGACATTTGCCATCTTGAAATTTGTTATTTTTGACATTTTTCATGGTGACACTTTTCATTTCTGACATTTAGCATTGTGACATTTGTCAGTTTTGACATTTGCCATCTTGAAATTTGTCATTTTTGACATTTTTCATAGTGACACTTTTCATTTTTGACATTTAGCATTGTGACATTTGTCATTTGACATCTTTGACATTTGCCATCTTGAAATTTGTTATTTTTGACATTTTTCATGGTGACACTTTTTATTTTTGACATTTAGCATTGTGACATTTGTCAGTTTTGACATTTGCCATCTTAAAATTTGTCATTTTTGACATTTTTCATGGTGACACTTTTCATTTTTGACATTTACCATTGTGACATTTGTCATTTGACATCTTTGACATTTTCCATCTTGAAATTTGTCATTTTTGACATTTTTCATGGTGACACTTTTCATTTTTGACATTTAGCATTGTGACATTTGTCATTTGACATCTTTGACATTTGGCATCTTGAAATTTGTCATTTTTGACATTTAGCATTGTGACATTTGTCATTTGACATCTTTGACATTTGCCATCTTGAAATTTGTCATTTTTGACATTTTTCATGGTGACACTTTTCATTTTTGACATTTAGCATTGTGACATTTGTCATTTGACATCTTTCACATTTGCCATCTTGAAATTTGTCATTTTTGACATTTTTCATGGTGACACTTTTTATTTTTGACATTTAGCATTGTGACATTTGTCATTTGACATCTTTGACATTTGCCATCTTGAAATTTGTTATTTTTGACATTTTTCATGGTGACACTTTTCATTTTTGACATTTAGCATTGTGACATTTGTCAGTTTTGACATTTGCCACCTTGAAATTTGTCATTTTTGACATTTTTCATGGTGACACTTTTCATTTTTGACATTTAGCATTGTGACATTTGTCATTTGACATCTTTGACATTTGCCATCTTAAAATTTGTCATTTTTGACATTTTTCATTTTGACATTTTTCATTTTTGACATTTAGCATTGTGACATTTGTCATTTGACATCTTTGACATTTGCCATCTTGAAATTTGTCATTTATGACATTTAGCATTGTGACATTTGTCATTTGACATCTTTGACATTTGCCATCTTGAAATTTGTCATTTTTGACATTTTTCATGGTGACACTTTCAATTTTTGACATTTAGCATTGTGACATTTGTCATTTGACATCTTTGACATTTGCCATCTTGAAATTTGTCATTTTTGATATTTTTCATGGTGACACTTTTCATTTTTGACATTTAGCATTGTGACATTTGTCATTTGACATCTTTGACATTTGCCATCTTAAAATTTGTTATTTTTGACATTTTTCATGGTGACACTTTTCATTTTTGACATTTAGCATTGTGGCATTTGTCAGTTTTGACATTTGCCATCTTGAAATTTGTCATTTTTGACATTTTTCATGGTGACACTTTTCATTTTTGACATTTAGCATTGTGACATTTGTCATTTGACATCTTTGACATTTGCCATCTTGAAATTTGTCATTTTTGACATTTTTTATGGTGACACTTTTCATTTTTTACATTTAGCATTGTGACATTTGTCATTTGACATCTCTGACATTTGCCATCTTAAAATTTGTCATTTGTGACATTTAACATGGTGACACTTTTCATTTTTGACATTTAGCATTGTGACATTTGTCATTTGACATCTTTGACATTTGCCATCTTGAAATTTGTCATTTTTGACATTTAGCATTGTGACATTTGTCATTTGACATCTTTTGACATTTGCCATCTTGAAATTTGTTATTTTTGACATTTTTCATTTGACATCTTTGACATTTGCCATCTTGAAATTTGTCATTTTTGACATTTTTCATGGTGACACTTTTCATTTTTGACATTTAGCATTGTGACATTTGTCATTTGACATCTTTCACATTTGCCATCTTGAAATTTGTCATTTTTGACATTTTTCATGGTGACACTTTTTATTTTTGACATTTAGCATTGTGACCTTTGTCATTTGACATCTTTGACATTTGCCATCTTAAAATTTGTCATTTTTGACATTTTTCATGGTGACACTTTTTATTTTTGACATTTAGCATTGTGACATTTGTCATTTGACATCTTTGACATTTGTCATCTTGAAATTTGTTATTTTTGACATTTTTCATGGTGACACTTTCCATTTTTGACATTTAGCATTGTGACATTTGTCAGTTTTGACATTTGCCATCTTGAAATTTGTCATTTTTGACATTTTTTATGGTGACACTTTTCATTTTTGACATTTAGCATTGTGACATTTGTCATTTGACATCTTTGACATTTGCCATCTTGAAATTTGTTATTTTTGACATTTTTTATGGTGACACTTTTCATTTTTGACATTAAGCGTTGTGACATTTGTCATTTGACATCTTTGACATTTGCCATCTTGAAATTTGTCATTTTTGACATTTTATGGTGAGACTTTTCATTTTTGACATTTAGCATTGTGACATTTGTCATTTGACATCTTTGACATTTGCCATCTTGAAATTTGTTATTTTTGACATTTTTCATGGTGACACTTTTCATTTTTGACATGTAGCATTGTGACATTTGTCATTTGACATCTTTGACATTTGCCATCTTGAAATTTGTTATTTTTAACATTTTTCATGGTGACACTTTTCATTTTTGACATTTAGCATTGTGACATTTGTCAGTTTTGACATTTGCCATATTGAAATTTGTCATTTTTGACATTTTTCATGGTGACACTTTTCATTTTTGACATTTAGCATTGTGACATTTGTCATTTGACATCTTTGACATTTGCCATCTTGAAATTTGTCATTTTTGACATTTAGCATGGTGACATTTGTCATTTGACATCTTTGATATTTGCCATCTTGAAATTTGTTATTTTTGACATTTTTCATGGTGACACTTTTCATTTTTGACAGTTAGCATTGTGACATTTGTCATTTGACATCTTTGTCATTTGCCATCTTGAAATTTGTCATTTTTTACATTTTTCATATTGACACTTTTCATTTTTGACATTTAGCATTGTGACATTTGTCATTTGACATCTTTGACATTTGCCATCTTGAAATTTGTCATTTTTGACATTTAGCATTGTGACATTTGTCATTTGACATCTTTGACATTTGCCATCTTGAAATTTGTCATTTTTGACATTTTTCATGGTGACACTTTTCATTTTTGACATTTAGCATTGTAACATTTGTCATTTGACATCTTTGACATTTGCCATCTTGAAATTTGTCATTTTTGACATTTTTCATGGTGACACTTTTCATTTTTGACATTTAGCATTGTGACATTTGTCATTTGACATCTTTGACATTTGCCATCTTGAAATTTGTCATTTTTGACATTTTTCATGGTGACACTTTTCATTTTTGACATTTAGCATTGTGACATTTGTCATTTGACATCTTTGACATTTGCCATCCTGGAATTTGTTATTTTTGACATTTTTCATGGTAACACTTTTAATTTTTAACATTTAGCATTGTGACATTTGTCATTTGACATCTGTGACATTTGCCATCTTGAAATTTGTTATTTTTGACATTTTTCATGGTGACACTTTTTATTTTTGACATTTAGCATTGTGACATTTGTCAGTTTTGACATTTGCAATCTTGAAATTTGTCATTTTTGACATTTTTCATGGTGACACTTTTTATTTTTGACATTTAGCATTGTGACATTTGTCATTTGACATCTTTGACATTTGCCATCTTGAAATTTGTTATTTTTGACATTTTTCATGGTGACACTTTTTATTTTTGACATTTAGCATTGTGACATTTGTCAGTTTTGTCATTTGCCATCTTGAAATTTGTCATTTTTGACATTTTTCATGGTGACACTTTTCATTTTTGACATTTACCATTGTGACATTTGTCATTTGACATCTTTGATATTTTCCATCTTGAAATTTGTCATTTTTGACATTTTTCATGGTGACACTTTTCATTTTTGACATTTAGCATTGTGACATTTGTCATTTTTGACATTTAGCATTGTGACATTTGTCATTTGACATCTTTGACATTTGCCATCTTGAAATTTGTCATTTTTGACATTTTTCATGGTGACACTTTTCATTTTTGACATTTAGCATTGTGACAAATGTCAAAGATGTCAAATGACAAATGTCACAATGCTAAATGTCAAAAATGAAAAGTGTCACCATGAAAAATGTCAAAAATGACAAATTTCAAGATGGCAAATGTGAAAGATGTCAAATGACAAATGTCACAATGCTAAATGTCAAAAATGACAAATTTCAAGATGCCAAATGTCAAAGATGTCAAATGACAAATGTCACAATGCTAAATGTCAAAAATGAAAAGTGTCACCATGAAAAATGTCAAAAATGACAAATTTCAAGATGGAAAATGTCAAAGATGTCAAATGACAAATGTCACAATGCTAAATGTCAAAAATGAAAAGTGTCACCATGAAAAATGTCAAAAATGACAAATTTCAAGATGGCAAATGTCAAAACTGACAAATGTCACAATGCTAAATGTCAAAAATAAAAAGTGTCACCATGAAAAATGACAAAAATAACAAATTTCAAGATGGCAAATGTCAAAGATGTCAAATGACAAATTTCACAATGCTAAATGTCAAAAATGAAAAGTGTCACTATGAAAAATGTCAAAAATGACAAATTTCAAGATGGCAAATGTCAAAACTGACAAATGTCACAATGCTAAATGTCAAAAATGAAAAGTGTCACCATGAAAAATGTCAAAAATAACAAATTTCAAGATGGCAAATGTCAAAGATGTCAAATGACAAATGTCACAATGCTAAATGTTAAAAATGAAAAGTGTCACCATGAAAAATGTCAAAAATAACAAATTTCAAGATGGCAAATGTCAAAGATGTCAAATGACAAATGTCACAATGCTAAATGTCAAAAATGAAAAGTGTCACCATGAAAAATGTCAAAAATGACAAATTTCAAGATGGCAAATGTCAAAGATGTCAAATGACAAATGTCACAATGCTAAATGTCAAAAATGAAAAGTGTCACCATGAAAAATGTCAAAAATGACAAATTTCAAGATGGCAAATGTCAAAGATGTTAAATGACAAATGTCACAATGCTAAATGTTAAAAATGAAAAGTGTCACCATGAAAAATGTCAAAAATGACAAATTTAAAGATGGCAAATGTCAAAGATGTCAAATGACAAATGTCACAATGCTAAATGTCAAAAATGACAAATTTCAAGATGGCAAATGTCAAAGATGTCAAATGACAAATGTCACAATGCTAAATGTCAAAAATGAAAAGTGTCAATATAAAAAATGTAAAAAATGACAAATTTAAAGATGGCAAATGTCAAAGATGTCAAATGACAAATGTCACAATGCTAAATGTCAAAAATGAAAAGTGTCACCATGAAAAATGTCAAAAATAACAAATTTCAAGATGGCAAATGTCAAAGATGTCAAATGACAAATGTCACCATGCTAAATGTCAAAAATGACAAATTTCAAGATGGCAAATGTCAAAGATGTCAAATGACAAATGTCACAATGCTAAATGTCAAAAATGAAAAGTGTCACCATGAAAAATGTCAAAAATGACAAATTTCAAGATGGCAAATGTCAAAACTGACAAATGTCACAATGCTAAATGTCAAAAATGAAAAGTGTCACCATGAAAAATGTCAAAAATAACAAATTTCAAGATGGCAAATGTCAAAGATGTCAAATGACAAATGTCACAATGCTACATGTCAAAAATGAAAAGTGTAACCATGAAAAATGTCAAAAATAATAAATTTCAAGATGGCAAATGTCAAAGATGTCAAATGACAAATGTCACAATGCTAAATGTCAAAAATGAAAAGTCTCACCATGAAAAATGTCAAAAATGACAAATTTCAAGAAGGCAAATGTCAAAGATGTCAAATGACAAATGTCACAACGCTTAATGTCAAAAATGAAAAGTGTCCCCATACAAAATGTCAAAAATAACAAATTTCAAGATGGCAAATGTCAAAGATGTCAAATGACAAATGTCACAATGCTAAATGTCAAAAATGAAAAGTGTCACCATAAAAAATGTCAAAAATGACAAATTTCAAGATGGCAAATGTCAAAACTGACCAATGTCACAATGCTAAATGTCAAAAATGAAAAGTGTCACCATGAAAAATGTCAAAAATAACAAATTTCAAGATGACAAATGTCAAAGATGTCAAATGACAAATGTCACAATGCTAAATGTCAAAAATAAAAAGTGTCACCATGAAAAATGTCAAAAATGACAAATTTCAAGATGGCAAATGTCAACGATGTCAAATGACAAATGTCACAATGCTAAATGTCAAAAATAAAAAGTGTCACCATGAAAAATGTCAAAAATGACAAATTTCAAGATGGCAAATGTCAAAGATGTCAAATGACAAATGTTACAATGCTAAATGTCAAAAATGACAAATTTCAAGATGCCAAATGTCAAAGATGTCAAATGACAAATGTCACAATGCTAAATGTCAAAAATGAAAAGTGTCACCATGAAAAATGTCAAAAATGACAAATGTCACAATGCTAAATGTCAAAAATGAAAAGTGTCACCATGAAAAATGTCAAAAATAACAAATTTCAAGATGACAAATGTCAAAGATGTCAAATGACAAATGTCACAATGCTAAATGTCAAAAATAAAAAGTGTCACCATGAAAAATGTCAAAAATGACAAATTTCAAGATGGCAAATGTCAAAGATGTCAAATGACAAATGTCACAATGCTAAATGTCAAAAATAAAAAGTGTCACCATGAAAAATGTCAAAAATGACAAATTTCAAGATGGCAAGTGTCAAAGATGTCAAATGACAAATGTTACAATGCTAAATGTCAAAAATGACAAATTTCAAGATGCCAAATGACAAATGTCACAATGCTAAATGTCAAAAATGAAAAGTGTCACCATGAAAAATGTCAAAAATGACAAATTTCAAGATGGCAAATATCACAGATGTCAAATGACAAATGTCACAATGCTAAATGTCAAAAATGAAAAGTGTCACCATGAAAAATGTCAAAAATGACAAATTTCAAGATGGCAAATGTCAAAACTGACAAATGTCACAATGCTAAATGTCAAAAATAAAAAGTGTCACCATGAAAAATGTCAAAAATAACAAATTTCAAGATGGCAAATGTCAAAGATGTCAAATGACAAATGTCACAATGCTAAATGTCAAAAATGAAAAGTGTCACTATAAAAAATGTCAAAAATGACAAATTTCAAGATGGCAAATGTCAAAACTGACAAATGTCACAATGCTAAATGTCAAAAATTAAAAGTGTCACCATGAAAAATGTCAAAAATAACAAATTTCAAGATGGCAAATGTCAAAGATGTCAAATGACAAATGTCACAATGCTAAATGTCAAAAATGACAAATTTCAAGATGGCAAATGTCAAAGATGTCAAATGACAAATGTCACAATGCTAAATCTCAAAAATGAAAAGTGTCACCATAAAAAATGTCAAAAATGACAAATTTCAAGATGGCAAATATCACAGATGTCAAATGACAAATGTCACAATGCTAAATGTCAAAAATGAAAAGTGTCACCATGAAAAATGTCAAAAATGACAAATTTCAAGATGGCAAATGTCAAAACTGACAAATGTCACAATGCTAAATGTCAAAAATAAAAAGTGTCACAATGCTAAATGTCAAAAATGACAAACTTCAAGATGGCAAATGTCAAAGATGTCAAATGACAAATGTCACAATGCTAAATCTCAAAAATAAAAAGTGTCACCATGAAAAATGTCAAAAATGACAAATTTCAAGATGGCAAATGTCAAAGATGTCAAATGACAAATGTCACAATGCTAAATGTCAAAAATGAAAAGTGTCACCATAAAAAATGTCAAAAATGACAAATTTCAAGATGGCAAATGTCAAAGATGTCAAATGACAAATGTCACAATGCTAAATGTCAAAAATGAAAAGTGTCACCATGAAAAATGTCAAAACTGACAAATTTCAAGATGGCAAATGTCAAAGATGTCAAATGACAAATGTCACAATGCTAAATGTCAAAAATGAAAAGTGTCTCCATGAAAAATGTCAAAAATGACAAATTTCAAGATGGCAAATATCAAAGATGTCAAATGACAAATGTCACAATGCTAAATGTCAAAAATGAACAGTGTCACCATGAAAAATGTCAAAAATGACAAATTTCAAGATGGCAAATGTCAAAGATGTCAAATGACAAATGTTACAATGCTAAATGTCAAAAATGACAAATTTCAAGATGGCAAATGTCAAAGATGTCAAATGACAAATGTCACAATGCTAAATGTCAAAAATGAAAAGTGTCAATATGAAAAATGTAAAAAATGACAAATTTGAAGATGGCAAATGTCAAATGACAAATGTCACAATGCTAAATGTCAAAAATGAAAAGTGTCACCATGAAAAATGTCAAAAATAACAAATTTCAAGATGGCAAATGTCAAAGATGTCAAATGACAAATGTCACCATGCTAAATGTCAAAAATGACAAATTTCAAGATGGCAAATGTCAAAGATGTCAAATGACAAATGTCACAATGCAAAATGTCAAAAATAAAAAGTGTCACCATGAAAAATGTCAAAAATGACAAATTTCAAGATGGCAAATGTCAAAACTGACAAATGTCACAATGCTAAATGTCAAAAATGAAAAGTGTCACCATGAAAAATGTCAAAAATAACAAATTTCAAGATGGCAAATGTCAAAGATGTCAAATGACAAATGTCACAATGCTAAATGTCAAAAATGACAAATTTCAAGATGGCAAATGTCAAAGATGTCAAATGACAAATGTCACAATGCTAAATCTCAAAAATGAAAAGTGTCACCATGAAAAATGTCAAAAATGACAAATTTCAAGATGGCAAATATCACAGATGTCAAATGACAAATGTCAAAATGCTAAATGTCAAAAATGAAAAGTGTCACCATGAAAAATATCAAAAATGACAAATTTCAAGATGGCAAATGTCAAAACTCACAAATGTCACAATGCTAAATGTCAAAAATAAAAAGTGTCACCATGAAAAATGTCAAAAATAACAAATTTCAAGATGGCAAATGTCAAATGACAAATGTCACAATGCTAAATGTCAAAAATGAAAAGTGTCACTATGAAAAATGTCAAAACTGACAAATTTCAAGATGGCAAATGTCAAAACTGACAAATGTCACAATGCTAAATGTCAAAAATGAAAAGTGTCACCATGAAAAATGTCAAAAATAACAAATTTCAAGATGGCAAATGTCAAAGATGTCAAATGACAAATGTCACAATGCTAAATGTCAAAAATGAAAAGTGTCACCATGAAAAATGCCAAAAATGACAAATTTCAAGATGGCAAATGTGAAAGATGTCAAATGACAAATGCCATCTTGAAATTTGTCATTTTTGACATTTTTTATGGTGACACTTTTCATTTTTGACATTTAGCATTGTGACATTTGTCATTTGACATCTGTGATATTTGCCATCTTGAAATTTGTCATTTTTGACATTTTTCATGGTGACACTTTTCATTTTTGACATTTAGCATTGTGACATTTGTCATTTGACATCTTTGACATTTGGCATCTTGAAATTTGTCATTTTTGACATTTAGCATTGTAACATTTGTCATTTGACATCTTTGACATTTGCCATCTTGAAATTTGTCATTTTTGACATTTTTTATGGTGACACTTTTCATTTTTGACATTTAGCATTGTGACATTTGTCATTTGACATCTTTGACATTTGCCATCTTGAAATTTGTCATTTTTGACATTTCTCATGGTGACACTTTTTATTTTTGACATTTAGCATTGTGACATTTGTCATTTGACATCTTTGACATTTGTTATCTTGAAATTTGTTATTTTTGACATTTTTCATGGTGACACTTTTCATTTTTGACATTTAGCATTGTGACATTTGTCAGTTTTGACATTTGCCATCTTGAAATTTGTCATTTTTGACATTTTTTATGGTGACACTTTTCATTTTTGACATTTAGCATTGTGACATTTGTCATTTGACATCTTTGACATTTGCCATCTTGAAGTTTGTTATTTTTGACATTTTTTATGGTGACACTTTTCATTTTTGACATTAAGCGTTGTGACATTTGTCATTTGACATCTTTGACATTTGCCTTCTTGAAATTTGTCATTTTTGACATTTTTCATGGTGAGACTTTTCATTTTTGACATTTAGCATCGTGACATTTGTCATTTGACATCTTTGACATTTGCCATCTTGAAATTTATTATTTGTGACATTTTTCATGGTGACACTTTTCATTTTTGACATGTAGCATTGTGACATTTGTCATTTGACATCTTTGACATTTGCCATCTTGAAATTTGTTATTTTTGACATTTTTCATGGTGACACTTTTCATTTTTGACATTTAGCATTGTGACATTTGTCAGTTTTGACATTTGCCATCTTGAAATTTGTCATTTTTGACATTTTTCATGGTGACACTTTTCATTTTTGTCATTTAGCATTGTGACATTTGTCATTTGACATCTTTGACATTTGCCATCTTGAAATTTGTCATTTTTGACATTTACCATGGTGACATTTGTCATTTGACATCTTTGACATTTGCCATCTTGAAATTTGTTATTTTTGACATTTTTCATGGTGACACTTTTCATTTTTGACATTTAGCATTGTGACATTTGTCATTTGACATCTTTGACATTTGCCATCTTGAAATTTGTCATTTTTTACATTTTTCATATTGACACTTTTCATTTTTGACATTTAGCATTGTGACATTTGTCATTTGACATCTTTGACATTTGCCATCTTGAAATTTGTCATTTTTGACATTTAGCATTGTGACATTTGTCATTTGACATCTTTGACATTTGCCATCTTGAAATTTGTCATTTTTGACATTTTTCATGGTGAGACTTTTCATTTTTGACATTTAGCATTGTGACATTTGTCATTTGACATTTGCCATCTTGAAATTTGTCATTTTTGACATTTTTCATGGTGACACTTTTCATTTTTGACATTTAGCATTGTGACATTTGTCATTTGACATCTTTGACATTTGCCATCTTGAAATTTGTCATTTTTGACATTTTTCATGGTGACACTTTTCATTTTTGACATTTAGCATTGTGACATTTGTCGTTTGACATCTTTGACATTTGCCATCTTGAAATTTGTTATTTTTGACATTTTTCATGGTGACACTTTTCATTTTTAACATTTAGCATTGTGACATTTGTCATTTGACATTTTTGACATTTGCCATCTTGAAATTTGTTATTTTTGACATTTTTCATGGTGACACTTTTCATTTTTGACATTTAGCATTGTGACATTTGTCAGTTTTGACATTTGCCATCTTGAAATTTGTCATTTTTGACATTTTTCATAGTGACACTTTTCATTTTTGACATTTAGCATTGTGACATTTGTCATTTGACATCTTTGACATTTGCCATCTTGAAATTTGTTATTTTTGTCATTTTTCATGGTGACACTTTTTATTTTTGACATTTAGCATTGTGACATTTGTCAGTTTTGACATTTGCCATCTTGAAATTTGTCATTTTTGACATTTTTCATGGTGACACTTTTCATTTTTGACATTTAGCATTGTGACATTTGTCATTTGACATCTTTGACATTTTCCATCTTGAAATTTGTCATTTTTGACATTTTTCATGGTGACACTTTTCATTTTTGACAATTAGCATTGTGACATTTGTCATTTGACATCTTTGACATTTGGCATCTTGAAATTTGTCATTTTTGACATTTAGCATTGTGACATTTGTCATTTGACATCTTTCACATTTGCCATCTTGAAATTTGTCATTTTTGACATTTTTCATGGTGACACTTTTCATTTTTGACATTTAGCATTGTGACATTTGTCATTTGACATCTTTCACATTTGCCATCTTGAAATTTGTCATTTTTGACATTTTTCATGGTGACACTTTTTATTTTTGTCATTTAGCATTGTGACATTTGTCATTTGACATCTTTGACATTTGCCATCTTGAAATTTGTTATTTTTGACATTTTTCTTGGTGACACTTTTCTTTTTTGACATTTAGTATTGTGACATTTGTCAGTTTTGACATTTGCCATCTTGAAATTTGTCATTTTTGACATTTTTTATGGTGACACTTTTCATTTTTGACATTTAGCATTGTGACATTTGTCATTTGACATCTTTGACATTTGCCATCTTGAAATTTGTTATTTTTGACATTTTTTATGGTGACACTTTTCATTTTTGACATTTAGCATTGTGACATTTGTCATTTGACATCTTTGACATTTGCCATCTTGAAATTTGTCATTTTTGACATTTTTCATGGTGACACTTTTTATTTTTGACATTTAGCATTGTGACATTTGTCATTTGACATCTTTGACATTTGCCATCTTGAAATTTTTTATTTTTGACATTTTTCATGGTGACACTTTTCATTTTTGACCTTTAGCATTGTGACATTTGTCATTTGACATCTTTGACATTTGCCATCTTGAAATTTGTTATTTTTGACATTTTTCATGGTGACACTTTTTATTTTTGACATTTAGCATTGTGACATTTGTCAGTTTTGACATTTGCCATCTTGGAATTTGTCATTTTTGACATTTTTCATGGTGACACTTTTCATTTTTGACATTTAGCATTGTGACATTTGTCATTTGACATCTTTGACATTTGCCATCTTGAAATTTGTCATTTTTGACATTTAGCATGGTGACATTTGTCATTTGACATTTGCCATCTTGAAATTAGTTATTTTTGACATTTTTCATGGTGACACTTTTCATTTTTGACATTTAGCATTGTGACATTTGTCATTTGACATCTTTGACATTTGCCATCTTCAAATTTGTCATTTTTTACATTTTTCATATTGAAACTTTTCATTTTTGACATTTAGCATTGTGACATTTGTCATTTGACATCTTTGACATTTGCCATCTTGAAATTTGTCATTTTTGACATTTAGCATTGTAACATTTGTCATTTGACATCTTTGACATTTGCCATCTTGAAATTTGTCATTTTTGACATTTTTCATGGTGACACTGTTCATTTTTGACATTTAGCATTGTGACATTTGTCATTTGACATTTTTGACATTTGCCATCTTGAAATTTGTCATTTTTGACATTTTTCATGGTGACACTTTTCATTTTTGACATTTAGCATTGTGACATTTGTCATTTGACATCTTTGACATTTGCCATCTTGAAATTTGTTATTTTTGACATTTTTCATGGTGACACTTCTCATTTTTGACATTTAGCATTGTGACATTTGACATCTTTGACATTTGCCATCTTAAAATTTGTCATTTTTGACATTTTTCATGGTGACACTTTTCATTTTTGACATTTAGCATTGTGACATTTGTCATTTGACATCTTTGACATTTGCCATCTTGAAATTTGTTATTTTTGACATTTTTCATGGTGACACTTTTCATTTTTGACATTTAGCATTGTAACATTTGTCATTTGACATCTTTGACATTTGCCATCTTGAAATTTGTCATTTTTAACATTTTTCATGGTGACACTTTTCATTTTTGACATTTAGCATTGTGACATTTGTCATTTGACATCTTTGACATTTGCCATCTTGAAATTTGTTATTTTTGACATTTTTCATGGTGACACTTTTCATTTTTGACATTTAGCATTGTGACATTTGTCATTTGACATCTTTGACATTTGCCATCTTGAAATTTGTTATTTTTGACATTTTTCATGGTGACACTTTTCATTTTTGACATTTAGCATTGTGACATTTGTCAGTTTTGACATTTGCCATCTTGAAATTTGTCATTTTTGACATTTTTCATGGTGACACTTTTAATTTTTGACATTTAGCATTGTGACATTTGTCATTTGATATCTTTGACATTTGCCATCTTGAAATTTGTCATTTTTGACATTTAGCATTGTGACATTTGTCATTTGACATCTTAGACATTTGCCATCTTGAAATTTGTCATTTTTGACACCTTCCATTTTTGACATTTAGCATTGTGACATTTGTCATTTGACATCTTTGACATTTGCCATCTTGAAATTTGTCATTTTTGACATTTTTCATGGTGACACTTTTCATTTATGACATTTAGCATTGTGACATTTGTCATTTGACATCTTTGACATTTGCCATCTTGAAATTTGTTATTTTTGACATTTTTTATGGTGACACTTTTCATTTTTGACATTTAGCATTGTGACATTTGTCAGTTTTGACATTTGCCATCTTGAAATTTGTCATTTTTGACATTTTTCATGGTGACACTTTTCATTTTTGACATTTAGCATTGTGACATTTGTCATTTGACATCTTTGACATTTGCCATCTTGAAATTTGTCATTTTTGACACTTTTCATTTTTGACATTTAGCATTGTGACATTTGTCATTTGACATCTTTGACATTTGCTATCTTAAAATTTGTCATTTTCGACATTTTTTATGGTGACACTTTTTATTTTTGACATTTAGCATTGTGACATTTGTCATTTGACATCTTGGACATTTGCCATCTTGAAATTTGTCATTTTTGACATTTTTCATGGTGACACTTATCATTTTTGACATTTAGCATTGTGACATTTGTCAGTTTTGACATTTGCCATCTTGAAATTTGTCATTTTTGACATTTTTCATGGTGACACTTTTCATTTTTGACATTTAGCATTGTGACATTTGTCATTTGACATCTTTGACATTTGCCATCTTGAAATTTGTCATTTTTGACATTTTTCATGGTGACACTTTTCATTTTTGACTTTTAGCATTGTGACATTTGTCATTTGACATCTTTGACATTTGCCATCTTGAAATTTGTCATTTTTGACATTTTTCAGGGTGACACTTTTCATTTTTGACATTTAGCATTGTGACATTTGTCATTTGACATCTTGGACATTTGCCATCTTGAAATTTGTCATTTTTGACATTTTTCATGGTGACACTTATCATTTTTGACATTTAGCATTGTGACATTTGTTAGTTTTGACATTTGCCATCTTGAAATTTGTCATTTTCGACATTTTTCATGGTAACACTTTTACTTTTCATTTTTGACATTTAGCATTGTGACATTTGTCATTTGACATCTTTAACATTTGCCATCTTGAAATTTGTTATTTTTGACATTTTTCATTGTGACACTTTTCATATTTGACATTTAGCTTTGTGACATTTGTCATTTGACATCTTTGACATTTGCCATCTTGAAATTTGTCATTTTTGACATTTTTCATGGTGACACTTTTCATTTTTGACATTTAGCATTGTGACATTTGTCATTTGACATCTTTGACATTTGCCATCTTGAAATTTGTCATTTTTGACATTTAGCATTGTGACATTAGTCATTTGACATCTTAGACATTTGCCATCTTGAAATTTGTCATTTTTGACACTTTTCATTTTTGACATTTAGCATTGTGACATTTGTCATTTGACATCTTTGACATTTGCCATCTTGAAATTTGTCATTTTTGACATTTTTCATGGTGACACTTTTCATTTATGACGTTTAGCATTGTGACATTTGTCATTTGACATCTTTGACATTTGCCATCTTGAAATTTGTTATTTTTGACATTTTCTATGGTGACACTTTTCATTTTTGACATTTAGCATTGTGACATTTGTCAGTTTTGACATTTGCCATCTTGAAATTTGTCATTTTTGACATTTTTCATGGTGACACTTTTCATTTTTGACATTTAGCATTGTGACATTTGTCATTTGACATCTTTGACATTTGCCATCTTGAAATTTGTCATTTTTGACACTTTTCATTTTTGACATTTAGCATTGTGACATTTGTCATTTGACATCTTTGACATTTGCCATCTTGAAATTTGTCATTTTTGACATTTTTCATGGTGACACTTTTTATTTTTGACATTTAGCATTGTGACATTTGTCATTTGACATCTTGGACATTTGCCATCTTGAAATTTGTCATTTTTGACATTTTTCATAGTGACACTTATCATTTTTGACATTTAGCATTGTGACATTTGTCAGTTTTGACATTTGCCATCTTCAAATTTGTCATTTTTGACATTTTTCATGGTGACACTTTTCATTTTTGACATTTAGCATTGTGACATTTGTCATTTGACATCTTTGACATTTGCCATCTTGAAATTTGTCATTTTTGACATTTTTCATGGTGACACTTTTCATTTTTGACTTTTAGCATTGTGACATTTGTCATTTGACATCTTTGACATTTGCCATCTTGAAATTTGTCATTTTTGACATTTTTCATGGTGACACTTTTCATTTTTGACATTTAGCATTGTGACATTTGTCATTTGACATCTTGGACATTTGCCATCTTGAAATTTGTCATTTTTGACATTTTTCATGGTGACACTTATCATTTTTGACATTTAGCATTGTGACATTTGTTAGTTTTGACATTTGCAATCTTGAAATTTGTCATTTTTGACATTTTTCATGGTAACACTTTTCATTTTTGACATTTAGCATTGTGACATTTGTCATTTGACATCTTTAACATTTGCCATCTTGAAATTTGTTATTTTTGACATTTTTCATTGTGACACTTTTCATATTTGACATTTAGCTTTGTGACATTTGTCATTTGACATCTTTGACATTTGCCATCTTGAAATTTGTCATTTTTGACATTTAGCATTGTGACATTTGTCATTTGACATCTTTGACATTTGCCATATTGAAATTTGTCATTTTTGACATTTTTTATGGTGACACTTTTCATTTTTGACATTTAGCATTGTGACATTTGTCATTTGACATCTTTGACATTTGCCATATTGAAATTTGTCATTTTTGACATTTTTCATGGTGACACTTTTCATTTTTGACATTTAGCATTGTGACATTTGTCATTTGACATCTTTGACATTTGCCATCTTGAAATTTGTCATTTTTGACATTTAGCATTGTGACATTTGTCATTTGACATCTTTGACATTTGCCATCTTGAAATTTGTTATTTTTGACATTTTTCATGGTGACACTTTTCATTTTTTGACATTTAGCATTGTGACATTTGTCAGTTTTGACATTCGCTATCTTGAAATTTGTCATTTTTGACATTTTTTATAGTGACACTTTTCAGTTTTGACATTTAGCATTGTGACATTTGTCATTTGACATCTTTGACATTTGCCATCTTGAAATTTGTTATTTTTGACATTTTTCATGGTGACACTTTTTATTTTCGACATTTAGCATTGTGACATTTGTCAGTTTTGACATTTGCCATCTTGAAATTTGTCATTTTTGACATTTTTCATGGTGACACTTTTCATTTTTGACATTTAGCATTGTGACATTTGTCATTTGACATCTTTGACATTTGCCATCTTGAAATTTGTCATTTTTGACATTTTTCATGGTGACACTTTTCATTTTTGACATTTAGCATTGTGACATTTGTCATTTGACATCTTTGACATTTGGCATCTTGAAATTAGTCATTTTTGACATTTAGCATTGTGACATTTGTCATTTGACATCTTTGACATTTGCCATCTTGAAATTTGTTATTTTTGACATTTTTCATGGTGATACTTTTCATTTTTGACATTTAGCATTGTGACATTTGTCATTTGACATCTTTGACATTTGCCATCTTAAAATTTGTCATTTTTGACATTTTTCATGGTGACACTTTTTATTTTTGACATTTAGCATTGTGACATTTGTCATTTGACATCTTTGACATTTGTCATCTTGAAATTTGTTATTTTTGACATTTTTCATGGTGACACTTTTCATTTTTGACATTTAGCATTGTGACATTTGTCAGTTTTGACATCTGCCATCTTGAAATTTGTCATTTTTGACATTTTTTATGGTGACACTTTTCATTTTTGACATTTAGCATTGTGACATTTGTCATTTGACATCTTTGACATTTGCCATCTTGAAATTTGTTATTTTTGACATTTTTTATGGTTACACTTTTCATTTTTGACATTAAGCGTTGTGACATTTGTCATTTGACATCTTTGACATTTGCCATCTTGAAATTTGTCATTTTTGACATTTTTCATGGTAAGACTTTTCATTTTTGACATTTAGCATTGTGACATTTGTCATTTGACATCTTTGACATTTGCCATCTTGAAATTTGTTATTTTTGACATTTTTCATGGTGACACTTTTCATTTTTGACATGTAGCATTGTGACATTTGTCATTTGACATCTTTGACATTTGCCATCTTGAAATTTGTTATTTTTGACATTTTTCATGGTGACACTTTTCATTTTTGACATTTAGCATTGTGACATTTGTCAGTTTTGACATTTGCCATCTTGAAATTTGTCATTTTTGACATTTTTCATGGTGACACTTTTCATTTTTGACATGTGACATTTGTCATTTGACATCTTTGACATTTGCCATCTTGAAATTTGTCATTTTTGACATTTAGCATGGTGACATTTGTCATTTGACATCTTTGACATTTGCCATCTTGAAATTTGTTATTTTTGACATTTTTCATGGTGACACTTTTCATTTTTGACATTTAGCATTGTGACATTTGTCATTTGACATCTTTGACATTTGCCATCTTGAAATTTGTCATTTTTTACATTTTTCATATTGACACTTTTCATTTTTGACATTTAGCATTGTGACATTTGTCATTTGACATCTTTGACATTTGCCATCTTGAAATTTGTCATTTTTGACATTTAGCATTGTGACATTTGTCATTTGACATCTTTGACATTTGCCATCTTGAAATTTGTCATTTTCATGGTGACACTTTTCATTTTTGACATTTAGCATTGTGACATTTGTCATTTGACATCTTTGACATTTGCCATCTTGAAATTTGTCATTTTTGACATTTTTCATGGTGACACTTTTCATTTTTGACATTTAGCATTGTGACATTTGTCATTTGACATCTTTGACATTTGCCATCTTGAAATTTGTCATTTTTGACATTTTTCATGGTGACACTTTTCATTTTTGACATTTAGCATTGTGACATTTGTTATTTGACATCTTTGACATTTGCCATCTTGAAATTTGTTATTTTTGACATTTTTCATGGTGACACTTTTCATTTTTAACATTGTGGCATTTGTCGTTTGACATCTTTGACATTTGCCATCTTGAAATTTGTTATTTTTGACATTTTTCATGGTAACACTTTTATTTTTGACATTTAGCATTGTGACATTTGTCAGTTTTGACATTTGCCATCTTGAAATTTGTCATTTTTGACATTTTTCATGGTGACACTTTTCATTTTTGACATTTAGCATTGTGACATTTGTCATTTGACATCTTTGACATTTTCCATCTTGAAATTTGTCATTTTTGACATTTTTCATGGTGACACTTTTCATTTTTGACATTTAGCATTGTGACATTTGTCATTTGACATCTTTGACATTTGGCATCTTGAAATTTGTCATTTTTGACATTTAGTATTGTGACATTTGTCATTTGACATCTTTGATATTTGCCATCTTGAAATTTGTCATTTTTGACATTTTTCATGTTGACACTTTTCATTTTTGACATTTAGCATTGTGACATTTGTCATTTGACATCTTTTACATTTGCCATCTTGAAATTTGTCATTTTTGACATTTTTCATGGTGACACTTTTTATTTTTGACATTTAGCATTGTGACATTTGTCATTTGACATCTTTGACATTTGCCATCTTGAAATTTGTTATTTTTAACATTTTTCTTGGTGACACTTTTCATTTTTGACATTTAGCATTGTGACATTTGTCATTTGACATCTTTGACATTTGCCATCTTGAAATTTGTTATTTTTGACATTTTTTATGGTGACACTTTTCATTTTTGACATTTAGCATTGTGACATTTGTCATTTGACATCTTTGACATTTGCCATCTTGAAATTTGTCATTTTTGACATTTTTCATGGTGACACTTTTCATTTTTGACATTTAGCATTGTGACATTTGTCAGTTGACATCTTTGACATTTGCTATCTTGAAATTTGTTATTTTTGACATTTTTCATGGTGACACTTTTCATTTTTGACATTTAGCATTGTGACATTTGTCATTTGACATCTTTGACATTTGCCATCTTGAAATTTGTTATTTTTGACATTTTTCATGGTGACACTTTTCATTTTTGACATTAAGCATTGTGACATTTGTCAGTTTTGACATTTGCCATCTTGAAATTTGTCATTTTTGACATTTTTCATGGTGACACTTTTCATTTTTGACATTTAGCATTGTGACATTTGTCATTTGACATCTTTGACATTTGCCATCTTGAAATTTGTCATTTTTGACATTTAGCATGGTGACATTTGTCATTTGACATCTTTCACATTTGCCATCTTGAAATTTGTTATTTTTGACATTTTTCATGGTGACACTTTTTATTTTTGACATTTAGCATTGTGACATTTGTCATTTGACATCTTTGACATTTGCCATCTTCAAATTTGTCATTTTTTACATTTTTCATATTGACACTTTTCATTTTTGACATTTAGCATTGTGACATTTGTCATTTGACATCTTTGACATTTGCCATCTTGAAATTTGTCATTTTTGACATTTAGCATTGTATAATTTGTCATTTGACATCTATGACATTTGCCATATTGAAATTTGTCATTTTTGACATTTTTCATGGTGACACTGTTCATTTTTGACATTTAGCATTGTGACATTTGTCATTTGACATCTTTGACATTTGCCATCTTGAAATTTATCATTTTTGACATTTTTCATGGTGACACTTTTCATTTTTGACATTTAGCATTGTGACATTTGTCATTTGACATCTTTGACATTTGCCATCTTGAAATTTGTTATTTTTGACATTTTTCATGGTGACACTTTTCATTTTTGACATTTAGCATTGTGACATTTGTCAGTTTTGACATTTGCCATCTTGAAATTTGTCATTTTTGACATTTTTCATGGTGACACTTTTCATTTTTGACATTTAGCATTGTGACATTTGTCATTTGACATCTTTGATATTTGCCATCTTGAAATTTGTTATTTTTGACATTTTTCATGGTGACACTTTTCATTTTTAACATTTAGCATTGTGACATTTGTCATTTGACATCTTTGACATTTGCCATCTTGAAATTTGTCATTTTTAACATTTTTCATGGTGACACTTTTCATTTTTGACATTTAGCATTGTGACATTTGTCATTTGACATCTTTGACATTTGCCATCTTGAAATTTGTTATTTTTGACATTTTTCATGGTGACACTTTTCATTTTTGACATTTAGCATTGTGACATTTGTCATTTGACATCTTTGACATTTGCCATCTTGAAATTTGTTATTTTTGACATTTTTCATGGTGACACTTCTCATTTTTGACATTTAGCATTGTGACATTTGTCAGTTTTGACATTTGCCATCTTGAAATTTGTCATTTTTGACATTTTTCATGGTGACACTTTTCATTTTTGACATTTAGCATTGTGACATTTGTCGTTTGACATCTTTGACATTTGCCATCTTGAAATTTGTCATTTTTGACACTTTTCATTTTTGACATTTAGCATTGTGACATTTGTCATTTGACATCTTTGACATTTGCCATCTTGAAATTTGTCATTTTTGACATTTTTCATGGTGACACTTTTCATTGATGACATTTAGCATTGTGACATTTGTCATTTGACATCTTTGACATTTGCCATCTTGAAATTTGTTATTTTTGACATTTTTTATGGTGACACTTTTCATTTTTGACATTTAGCATTGTGACATTTGTCAGTTTTGACATTTGCCATCCTGAAATTTGTCATTTTTAACATTTTTCATGGTGACACTTTTCATTTTTGACATTTAGCATTGTGACATTTGTCATTTGACATCTTTGACATTTGCCATCTTGAAATTTGTAATTTTTGACACTTTTCATTTTTGACATTTAGCATTGTGACATTTGTCATTTGACATCTTTGACATTTGCCATCTTGAAATTTGTCATTTTTGACATTTTTCATGGTGACACTTTTTATTTTTGACATTTAGCATTGTGACATTTGTCATTTGACATCTTGGACATTTGCCATCTTGAAATTTGTCATTTTTGACATTTTTCATGGTGACACTTATCATTTTTGACATTTAGCATTGTGACATTTGTCAGTTTTGACATTTGCCATCTTGAAATTTGTCATTTTTGACATTTTTCATGGTGACACTTTTCATTTTTGACATTTAGCATTGTGACATTTGTCATTTGACATCTTTGACATTTGCCATCTTGAAATTTGTCATTTTTGACATTTTTCATGGTGACACTTTTCATTTTTGACTTTTAGCATTGTGACATTTGTCATTTGACATCTTTGACATTTGCCATCTTGAAATTTGTCATTTTTGACATTTTTCATGGTGACACTTTTCATTGATGACATTTAGCATTGTGACATTTGTCATTTGACATCTTTGACATTTGCCATCTTGAAATTTGTTATTTTTGACATTTTTTATGGTGACACTTTTCATTTTTGACATTTAGCATTGTGACATTTGTCAGTTTTGACATTTGCCATCTTGAAATTTGTCATTTTTGACATTTTTCATGGTGACACTTTTCATTTTTGACATTTAGCATTGTGACATTTGTCATTTGACATCTTTGACATTTTCCATCTTGAAATTTGTCATTTTTGACATTTTTCATGGTGACACTTTTCATTTTTGACATTTAGCATTGTGACATTTGTCATTTGACATCTTTGACATTTGGCATCTTGAAATTTGTCATTTTTGACATTTAGTATTGTGACATTTGTCATTTGACATCTTTGATATTTGCCATCTTGAAATTTGTCATTTTTGACATTTTTCATGTTGACACTTTTCATTTTTGACATTTAGCATTGTGACATTTGTCATTTGACATCTTTTACATTTGCCATCTTGAAATTTGTCATTTTTGACATTTTTCATGGTGACACTTTTTATTTTTGACATTTAGCATTGTGACATTTGTCATTTGACATCTTTGACATTTGCCATCTTGAAATTTGTTATTTTTAACATTTTTCTTGGTGACACTTTTCATTTTTGACATTTAGCATTGTGACATTTGTCATTTGACATCTTTGACATTTGCCATCTTGAAATTTGTTATTTTTGACATTTTTTATGGTGACACTTTTCATTTTTGACATTTAGCATTGTGACATTTGTCATTTGACATCTTTGACATTTGCCATCTTGAAATTTGTCATTTTTGACATTTTTCATGGTGACACTTTTCATTTTTGACATTTAGCATTGTGACATTTGTCAGTTGACATCTTTGACATTTGCTATCTTGAAATTTGTTATTTTTGACATTTTTCATGGTGACACTTTTCATTTTTGACATTTAGCATTGTGACATTTGTCATTTGACATCTTTGACATTTGCCATCTTGAAATTTGTTATTTTTGACATTTTTCATGGTGACACTTTTCATTTTTGACATTAAGCATTGTGACATTTGTCAGTTTTGACATTTGCCATCTTGAAATTTGTCATTTTTGACATTTTTCATGGTGACACTTTTCATTTTTGACATTTAGCATTGTGACATTTGTCATTTGACATCTTTGACATTTGCCATCTTGAAATTTGTCATTTTTGACATTTAGCATGGTGACATTTGTCATTTGACATCTTTCACATTTGCCATCTTGAAATTTGTTATTTTTGACATTTTTCATGGTGACACTTTTTATTTTTGACATTTAGCATTGTGACATTTGTCATTTGACATCTTTGACATTTGCCATCTTCAAATTTGTCATTTTTTACATTTTTCATATTGACACTTTTCATTTTTGACATTTAGCATTGTGACATTTGTCATTTGACATCTTTGACATTTGCCATCTTGAAATTTATCATTTTTGACATTTTTCATGGTGACACTTTTCATTTTTGACATTTAGCATTGTGACATTTGTCATTTGACATCTTTGACATTTGCCATCTTGAAATTTGTTATTTTTGACATTTTTCATGGTGACACTTTTCATTTTTGACAATTAGCATTGTGACATTTGTCAGTTTTGACATTTGCCATCTTGAAATTTGTCATTTTTGACATTTTTCATGGTGACACTTTTCATTTTTGACATTTAGCATTGTGACATTTGTCATTTGACATCTTTGATATTTGCCATCTTGAAATTTGTTATTTTTGACATTTTTCATGGTGACACTTTTCATTTTTAACATTTAGCATTGTGACATTTGTCATTTGACATCTTTGACATTTGCCATCTTGAAATTTGTCATTTTTAACATTTTTCATGGTGACACTTTTCATTTTTGACATTTAGCATTGTGACATTTGTCATTTGACATCTTTGACATTTGCCATCTTGAAATTTGTAATTTTTGACACTTTTCATTTTTGACATTTAGCATTGTGACATTTGTCATTTGACATCTTTGACATTTGCCATCTTGAAATTTGTCATTTTTGACATTTTTCATGGTGACACTTTTTATTTTTGACATTTAGCATTGTGACATTTGTCATTTGACATCTTGGACATTTGCCATCTTGAAATTTGTCATTTTTGACATTTTTCATGGTGACACTTATCATTTTTGACATTTAGCATTGTGACATTTGTCAGTTTTGACATTTGCCATCTTGAAATTTGTCATTTTTGACATTTTTCATGGTGACACTTTTCATTTTTGACATTTAGCATTGTGACATTTGTCATTTGACATCTTTGACATTTGCCATCTTGAAATTTGTCATTTTTGACATTTTTCATGGTGACACTTTTCATTTTTGACTTTTAGCATTGTGACATTTGTCATTTGACATCTTTGACATTTGCCATCTTGAAATTTGTCATTTTTGACATTTTTCATGGTGACACTTTTCATTGATGACATTTAGCATTGTGACATTTGTCATTTGACATCTTTGACATTTGCCATCTTGAAATTTGTTATTTTTGACATTTTTTATGGTGACACTTTTCATTTTTGACATTTAGCATTGTGACATTTGTCAGTTTTGACATTTGCCATCTTGAAATTTGTCATTTTTGACATTTTTCATGGTGACACTTTTCATTTTTGACATTTAGCATTGTGACATTTGTCATTTGACATCTTTGACATTTTCCATCTTGAAATTTGTCATTTTTGACATTTTTCATGGTGACACTTTTCATTTTTGACATTTAGCATTGTGACATTTGTCATTTGACATCTTTGACATTTGGCATCTTGAAATTTGTCATTTTTGACATTTAGTATTGTGACATTTGTCATTTGACATCTTTGATATTTGCCATCTTGAAATTTGTCATTTTTGACATTTTTCATGTTGACACTTTTCATTTTTGACATTTAGCATTGTGAAATTTGTCATTTGACATCTTTTACATTTGCCATCTTGAAATTTGTCATTTTTGACATTTTTCATGGTGACACTTTTTATTTTTGACATTTAGCATTGTGACATTTGTCATTTGACATCTTTGACATTTGCCATCTTGAAATTTGTTATTTTTAACATTTTTCTTGGTGACACTTTTCATTTTTGACATTTAGCATTGTGACATTTGTCATTTGACATCTTTGACATTTGCCATCTTGAAATTTGTTATTTTTGACATTTTTTATGGTGACACTTTTCATTTTTGACATTTAGCATTGTGACATTTGTCATTTGACATCTTTGACATTTGCCATCTTGAAATTTGTCATTTTTGACATTTTTCATGGTGACACTTTTCATTTTTGACATTTAGCATTGTGACATTTGTCAGTTGACATCTTTGACATTTGCTATCTTGAAATTTGTTATTTTTGACATTTTTCATGGTGACACTTTTCATTTTTGACATTTAGCATTGTGACATTTGTCATTTGACATCTTTGACATTTGCCATCTTGAAATTTGTTATTTTTGACATTTTTCATGGTGACACTTTTCATTTTTGACATTAAGCATTGTGACATTTGTCAGTTTTGACATTTGCCATCTTGAAATTTGTCATTTTTGACATTTTTCATGGTGACACTTTTCATTTTTGACATTTAGCATTGTGACATTTGTCATTTGACATCTTTGACATTTGCCATCTTGAAATTTGTCATTTTTGACATTTAGCATGGTGACATTTGTCATTTGACATCTTTCACATTTGCCATCTTGAAATTTGTTATTTTTGACATTTTTCATGGTGACACTTTTTATTTTTGACATTTAGCATTGTGACATTTGTCATTTGACATCTTTGACATTTGCCATCTTCAAATTTGTCATTTTTTACATTTTTCATATTGACACTTTTCATTTTTGACATTTAGCATTGTGACATTTGTCATTTGACATCTTTGACATTTGCCATCTTGAAATTTATCATTTTTGACATTTTTCATGGTGACACTTTTCATTTTTGACATTTAGCATTGTGACATTTGTCATTTGACATCTTTGACATTTGCCATCTTGAAATTTGTTATTTTTGACATTTTTCATGGTGACACTTTTCATTTTTGACAATTAGCATTGTGACATTTGTCAGTTTTGACATTTGCCATCTTGAAATTTGTCATTTTTGACATTTTTCATGGTGACACTTTTCATTTTTGACATTTAGCATTGTGACATTTGTCATTTGACATCTTTGATATTTGCCATCTTGAAATTTGTTATTTTTGACATTTTTCATGGTGACACTTTTCATTTTTAACATTTAGCATTGTGACATTTGTCATTTGACATCTTTGACATTTGCCATCTTGAAATTTGTCATTTTTAACATTTTTCATGGTGACACTTTTCATTTTTGACATTTAGCATTGTGACATTTGTCATTTGACATCTTTGACATTTGCCATCTTGAAATTTGTTATTTTTGACATTTTTCATGGTGACACTTTTCATTTTTGACATTTAGCATTGTGACATTTGTCATTTGACATCTTTGACATTTGCCATCTTGAAATTTGTTATTTTTGACATTTTTCATGGTGACACTTTTCATTTTTGACATTTAGCATTGTGACATTTGTCAGTTTTGACATTTGCCATCTTGAAATTTGTCATTTTTGACATTTTTCATGGTGACACTTTTCATTTTTGACATTTAGCATTGTGACATTTGTCGTTTGACATCTTTGACATTTGCCATCTTGAAATTTGTCATTTTTGACATTTAGCATTGTGACATTTGACATCTTAGACATTTGCCATCTTGAAATTTGTCATTTTTGACACTTTTCATTTTTGACATTTAGCATTGTGACATTTGTCATTTGACATCTTTGACATTTGCCATCTTGAAATTTGTCATTTTTGACATTTTTCATGGTGACACTTTTCATTGATGACATTTAGCATTGTGACATTTGTCATTTGACATCTTTGACATTTGCCATCTTGAAATTTGTTATTTTTGACATTTTTTATGGTGACACTTTTCATTTTTGACATTTAGCATTGTGACATTTGTCAGTTTTGACATTTGCCATCCTGAAATTTGTCATTTTTAACATTTTTCATGGTGACACTTTTCATTTTTGACATTTAGCATTGTGACATTTGTCATTTGACATCTTTGACATTTGCCATCTTGAAATTTGTAATTTTTGACACTTTTCATTTTTGACATTTAGCATTGTGACATTTGTCATTTGACATCTTTGACATTTGCCATCTTGAAATTTGTCATTTTTGACATTTTTCATGGTGACACTTTTTATTTTTGACATTTAGCATTGTGACATTTGTCATTTGACATCTTGGACATTTGCCATCTTGAAATTTGTCATTTTTGACATTTTTCATGGTGACACTTATCATTTTTGACATTTAGCATTGTGACATTTGTCAGTTTTGACATTTGCCATCTTGAAATTTGTCATTTTTGACATTTTTCATGGTGACACTTTTCATTTTTGACATTTAGCATTGTGACATTTGTCATTTGACATCTTTGACATTTGCCATCTTGAAATTTGTCATTTTTGACATTTTTCATGGTGACACTTTTCATTTTTGACTTTTAGCATTGTGACATTTGTCATTTGACATCTTTGACATTTGCCATCTTGAAATTTGTCATTTTTGACATTTTTCATGGTGACACTTTTCATTTTTGACATTTAGCATTGTGACATTTGTCATTTGACATCTTGGACATTTGCCATCTTGAAATTTGTAATTTTTGACATTTTTCATGGTGACACTTATCATTTTTGACATTTAGCATTGTGACATTTGTTAGTTTTGACATTTGCCATCTTGAAATTTGTCATTTTTGACATTTTTCATGGTAACACTTTTCATTTTTGACATTTAGCATTGTGACATTTGTCATTTGCCATCTTGAAATTTGTTATTTTTGACATTTTTCATTGTGACACTTTTCATATTTGACATTTAGCATTGTGACATTTGTCATTTGACATCTTTGACATTTGCCATCTTGAAATTTGTCATTTTTGACATTTTTCATGGTGACACTTTTCATTTTTGACATTTAGCATTGTGACATTTGTCATTTGACATCTTGGACATTTGCCATCTTGAAATTTGTCATTTTTGACACTTTTTATGGTGACACTTATCATTTTTGACATTTAGCATTGTGACATTTGTTAGTTTTGACATTTGCCATCTTGAAATTTGTCATTTTTGACATTTTTCATGGTAACACTTTTCATTTTTGACATTTAGCATTGTGACATTTGTCATTTGACATCTTTGACATTTGCCATCTTGAAATTTGTCATTTTTGACATTTTTCATGGTGACACTTTTCATTTTTGACATTTAGCATTGTGACATTTGTCATTTGACATCTTTGACATTTGCCATCTTGAAATTTGTTATTTTTGACATTTTTCATGGTGACACTTTTCATTTTTGACATTTAGCATTGTGACATTTGTCATTTGACATCTTTGACATTTGCCATCTTGAAATTTGTTATTTTTGACATTTTTCATGGTGACACTTTTCATTTTTGACATTTAGCATTGTGACATTTGTCATTTGACATCTTTGATATTTGCCATCTTAAAATTTGCCATTTTTGACATTTTTCATGGTGACAGTTTTGATTTTTGACATTTAGCATTGTGACATTTGTCATTTGACATCTTTGACATTTGCCATCTTGAAATTTGTTATTTTTGACATTTTTCATGGTGACACTTTTCATTTTTTGACATTTAGCATTGTGACATTTGTCAATTAACATCTTTGATATTTGGCATCTTGAAATTTGTCATTTTTGACATTTTTTATGGTGACACTTTTCATTTTTGACATTTAGCATTGTGACATTTGTCATTTGACATCTTTGACATTTGCCATCTTGAAATTTGTTATTTTTGACATTTTTCATGGTGACACATTTCCTTTTTGACATTTAGCATTGTGACATTTATCATTTGACATCTTTGACATTTGCCATCTTGAAATTTGTCATTTTTGACATTTTTCATGGTGACACTTTTCATTTTTGACATTTAGCATTGTGACATTTGTCATTTGACATCTTTGACATTTGCCATCTTAAAATTTGTCATTTTTGACATTTAGCATTGTGACATTTGTCATTTGACATCTTGGACATTTGCCATCTTGAAATTTGTCATTTTTGACATTTTTCATGGTGACACTTATCATTTTTGACATTAAGCATTGTGACATTTGTCAGTTTTGACATTTGCCATCTTAAAATTTGTCATTTTTGACATTTTTCATGGTGACACTTTTCATTTTTGACATTTAGCATTGTGACATTTGTCAGTTTTGACATTTGCCATCTTGAAATTTGTCATTTTTGACCTTTTTCATGGTGACACTTTTGTCATTTGACATCTCTGACATTTGCCATCTTGAAATTTGTCATTTTTGACATTTTTTATGGTGACACTTATCATTTTTGACATTTAGCATTGTGACATTTGTCAGTTTTGACATTTGCCATCTTGAAATTTGTCATTTTTGACATTTTTCATGGTGACACTTTTCATTTTTGACATTTAGCATTGTGACATTTGTCATTTGACATCTTTGACATTTGCCATCTTGAAATTCGTTATTTTTGACATTTTTCATGGTGACACTTTTCATTTTTGACATTTAGCATTGTGACATTTGTCATTTGACATCTTTGACATTTGCCATCTTGAAATTTGTCATTTTTGACATTTGTCATGGTGACACTTTTCATTTTTGACATTTAGCATTGTGACATTTGTCATTTGACAT
This sequence comes from Altica lythri, assembly GCA_964028335.1. Taxonomy (NCBI): domain Eukaryota; kingdom Metazoa; phylum Arthropoda; class Insecta; order Coleoptera; family Chrysomelidae; genus Altica; species Altica lythri. Next base: position 39,491,879 of record OZ034800.1, on the reverse strand, counting down.
CTTTGACATTTGCCATCTTGAAATTTGTTATTTTTGACATTTTTCATGGTGACACTTTTCATTTTTGACATTTAGCCTTGTGACATTTGTCATTTGACATCTTTGACATTTGCCATCTTAAAATTTGTTATTTTTGACATTTTTCATGGTGACACTTTTCATTTTTGACATTTGTCAGTTTTGACATTTGCCATCTTGATATTTGTCATTTTTGACATCTTTCATGGTGACACTTTTCATTTTTGACATTTAGCATTGTGACATTTTTCAATTGACATCTTTGACATTGGCCATCTTGAAATTTGTCATTTTCGACATTTTTCATGGTGACACTTTTCATTTTTGACATTTAGCATTGTGACATTTGTCATTTGACATCTTTGACATTTGCCATCTTGAAATTTGTCATTTTTGACATTTTTCATGGTGACACTTTTCATTTTTGACATTTAGCATTGTGACATTTGTCATTTGACATCTTTGGCATTTGCCATCTTGAAATTTGTTATTTTTGACATTTTTCATGGTGTCACTTTTCATTTTTGACATTTAGCATTGTGACATTTGTCATTTGACATCTTTGACATTTGCCATCTTGAAATTTGTCATTTTTGACATTTTTCATGGTGACACTTTTCATTATTGACATTTAGCATTGTGACATTTGTTATTTGACATCTTTAACATTTGCCATCTTGAAATTTGTTATTTTTGACATTTTTCATGGTGACACTTTTCATTTTTGACATTTAGCATTGTGACATTTGTCATTTGACATCTTTGACATTTGCATCTTGAAATTTGTTATTTTTGACATTTTTCATGGTGACACTTTTCATTTTTGACATTTAGCATTGTGACATTTGTCAGTTTTGACATTTGCCATCTTGAAATTTGTCATTTTTGACATCTTTCATGGTGACACTTTTCATTTTTGACATTTAGCATTGTGACATTTGTCATTTGACATCTTTGACATTTGCCATCTTGAAATTTGTTAGTTTTGACATTTTTCATGGTGACACTTTTCATTTTTGACATTTAGCATTGTGACATTTGTCAGTTTTGACATTTGCCATCTTGAAATTTGTCATTTTTGACATTTTTCATGGTGACACTTTTCATTTTTGACATTTAGCATTGTGACATTTGTCATTTGATATCTTTGACATTTGCCATCTTGAAATTTGTCATTTTTGACATTTAGCATGGTGACATTTGTCATTTGACATCTTTGACATTTGCCATCTTGAAATTTGTTATTTTTGACATTTTTCATGGTGACACTTTTCATTTTTGACATTTAGCATTGTCACATTTGTCATTTGACATCTTTGACATTTGCCATCTTGAAATTTGACATTTTTTTACATTTTTCATATTGACACTTTTCATTTTTGACATTTTTCATGGTGACACTTTTCATTTTTGACATTTAGCATTGTGGCATTTGTCATTTGACATCTTTGACATTTGCCATTTTGAAATTTGTCATTTTTGACATTTTTTATGGTGACACTTTTCATTTTTGACATTTAGCATTGTGACATTTGTCATTTGACATCTTGGACATTTGCCATCTTGAAATTTGTCATTTTTGACATTTTTCATGGTGACACTTTTCAGTTTTGACATTTAGCATTGTGACATTTGTTATTTGACATCTTTGACATTTGCCATCTTGAAATTTGTCATTTTTGACATTTTTCATGGTTACACTTATCATTTTTGACATTTAGCATTGTGACATTTGTCAGTTTTGACATTTGCCATCTTGAAATTTGTCACTTTTGACATTTTTCATGGTGACACTTTTCGTTTTTGACATTTAGCATTGTGACATTTGTCATTTGACATCTTTGACATTTGCCATCTTGAAATTTGTCATTTTTGACATTTTTCATGGTGACACTTTTCATTTTTGACATTTAGCTTTGTGACATTTGACATTTGACATCTTTGACATTTGCCATCTTGAAATTTGTCATTTTTGACATTTAGCATTGTGACATTTGTCATTTGACATCTTTGACATTTGCCATCTTGAAATTTGTTATTTTTGACATTTTTTATAGTGACACTTTTCATTTTTGACATTTAGCATTGTGACATTTGTCAGTTTTGACATTTGCCATCTTGAAATTTGTCATTTTTGACATTTTTCATGGTGACACTTTTCATTTTTGACATTTAGCATTGTGACATTTGTCATTTGACATCTTTGACATTTGCCATCTTGAAATTTGTTATTTTTGACATTTTTCATGGTGACACTTTTCATTTTTGACATTTAGCATTGTGACATTTGTCATTTGACATCTTTGACATTTGCCATCTTGAAATTTGTCATTTTTGACATTTTTTATGGTGACACTTTTCATTTTTGACATTTAGCATTGTGACATTTGTCATTTGACATCTTTGACATTTGCCATCTTGAAATTTGTTATTTTTGACATTTTTCATGGTGACACTTTTCATTTTTAACATTTAGCATTGTGACATTTGTCATTTGACATCTTTGACATTTGCCATCTTGAAATTTGTTATTTTTGACATTTTTCATGGTGACACTTTTCATTTTTGACATTTAGCATTGTGACATTTGTCAGTTTTGACATTTGCGATCTTGAAATTTGTCATTTTTGACATTTTTCATGGTGACACTTTTCATTGTTGACATTTAGCATTGTGACATTTGTCATTTGACCTCTTTGACATTTGCCATCTTGAAATTTGTCATTTTTGACATTTAGCATTGTGACATTTGTCATTTGACATCTTAGACATTTGCCATCTTGAAATGTGTCATTTTTGACACTTTTCATTTTTGACATTTAGCATTGTGGCATTTGTCATTTGACATCTTAGACATTTGCCATCTTGAAATTTGTCATTTTTGACATTTTTCATGGTGACACTTTTCATTTTTAACATTTAGCATTGTGACATTTGTCAGTTTTGACATTTGCCATCTTGAAATTTGTCATTTTTGACATTTTTCATGGTGACACTTATCATTTTTGACATTTAGCATTGTGACATTTGTCAGTTTTGACATTTGCCATATTGAAATTTGTCATTTTTGACATTTTTCATGGTGACACTTTTCATTTTTGACATTTAGCATTGTGACATTTGTCATTTGACATCTTTGACATTTGCCATCTTGAAATTTGTCATTTTTGACATTTTTCATGGTGACACTTTTCATTTTTGACATTTAGCATTGCGACATTTGTCATTTGACATCTTTGACATTTGCCATCTTGAAATTTGTCATTTTTGACATTTAGCATTGTGACATTTGTCATTTGACATCTTTGACATTTGCCATCTTGAAATTTGTTATTTTTGACATTTTTCATGGTGACACTTTTCATTTTTGACATTTAGCATTGTGACATTTGTCAGTTTTGACATTTGCCATCTTGAAATTTGTCATTTTTGACATTTTTCATGGTGACACTTTTTATTTTTTACATTTAGCATTGTGACATTTGTCATTTGACATCTTTGACATTTGCCATCTTGAAATTTGTCATTTTTGACATTTAGCATTGCGACATTTGTCATTTGACATCTTTGACATTTGCCATCTTGAAATTTGTCATTTTTGACATTTAGCATTGTGACATTTGTCATTTGACATCTTTGACATTTGCCATCTTGAAATTTGTCATTTTTGACATTTTTCATGGTGACAGTTTTGATTTTTGACATTTAGCATTGTGACATTTGTCATTTGACATCTTTGACATTTGCCATCTTGAAATTTGTTATTTTTGACATTTTTCATGGTGACACTTTTCATTTTTTGACATTTAGCATTGTGACATTTGTCATTTGACATCTTTGATATTTGCCATCTTGAAATTTGTTATTTTTGACATTTTTCATGGTGACACTTTTCATTTTTGACATTTAGCATTGTGACATTTGTCATTTGACATCTTTGACATTTGCATCTTGAAATTTGTTATTTTTGACATTTTTCATGGTGACACTTTTCATTTTTGACATTTAGCATTGTGACATTTGTCAGTTTTGACATTTGCCATCTTGAAATTTGTCATTTTTGACATTTTTCATGGTGACACTTTTCATTTTTGACATTTAGCATTGTGACATTTGTCATTTGACATCTTTGACATTTGCCATCTTGAAATTTGTTAGTTTTGACATTTTTCATGGTGACACTTTTCATTTTTGACATTTAGCATTGTGACATTTGTCAGTTTTGACATTTGCCATCTTGAAATTTGTCATTTTTGACATTTTTCATGGTGACACTTTTCATTTTTGACATTTAGCATTGTGACATTTGTCATTTGACATCTTTGACATTTGCCATCTTGAAATTTGTCATTTTTGACATTTTTCATGGTGACACTTTTCATTTTTGACATTTAGCATTGTGACATTTGTCATTTGACATCTTTGACATTTGCCATCTTGAAATTTGTCATTTTTGACATTTTTCATGGTGACAGTTTTGATTTTTGACATTTAGCATTGTGACATTTGTCATTTGACATCTTTGACATTTGCCATCTTGAAATTTGTTATTTTTGACATTTTTCATGGTGACACTTTTCATTTTTTGACATTTAGCATTGTGACATTTGTCATTTGACATCTTTGATATTTGCCATCTTGAAATTTGTTATTTTTGACATTTTTCATGGTGACACTTTTCATTTTTGACATTTAGCATTGTGACATTTGTCATTTGACATCTTTGACATTTGCATCTTGAAATTTGTTATTTTTGACATTTTTCATGGTGACACTTTTCATTTTTGACATTTAGCATTGTGACATTTGTCAGTTTTGACATTTGCCATCTTGAAATTTGTCATTTTTGACATTTTTCATGGTGACACTTTTCATTTTTGACATTTAGCATTGTGACATTTGTCATTTGACATCTTTGACATTTGCCATCTTGAAATTTGTTAGTTTTGACATTTTTCATGGTGACACTTTTCATTTTTGACATTTAGCATTGTGACATTTGTCAGTTTTGACATTTGCCATCTTGAAATTTGTCATTTTTGACATTTTTCATGGTGACACTTTTCATTTTTGACATTTAGCATTGTGACATTTGTCATTTGATATCTTTGACATTTGCCATCTTGAAATTTGTCATTTTTGACATTTAGCATGGTGACATTTGTCATTTGACATCTTTGACATTTGCCATCTTGAAATTTGTTATTTTTGACATTTTTCATGGTGACACTTTTTATTTTTGACATTTAGCATTGTGACATTTGTCATTTGACATCTTGGACATTTGCCATCTTGAAATTTGTCATTTTTGACATTTTTCATAGTGACACTTATCATTTTTGACATTAAGCATTGTGACATTTGTCAGTTTTGACATTTGCCATCTTCAAATTTGTCATTTTTGACATTTTTCATGGTGACACTTTTCATTTTTGACATTTAGCATTGTGACATTTGTCATTTGACATCTTTGATATTTGCCATCTTGAAATTTGTCATTTTTGACATTTTTCATGGTGACACTTTTCATTTTTGACATTTAGCATTGTGACATTTGTCATTTGACATCTTGGACATTTGCCATCTTGAAATTTGTCATTTTTGACATTTTTCATGGTGACACTTATCATTTTTGACATTTAGCATTGTGACATTTGTTAGTTTTGACATTTGCAATCTTGAAATTTGTCATTTTTGACATTTTTCATGGTAACACTTTTCATTTTTGACATTTAGCATTGTGACATTTGTCATTTGACATCTTTAACATTTGCCATCTTGAAATTTGTTATTTTTGACATTTTTCATTGTGACACTTTTCATATTTGACATTTAGCTTTGTGACATTTGTCATTTGACATCTTTGACATTTGCCATCTTGAAATTTGTCATTTTTGACATTTAGCATTGTGACATTTGTCATTTGACATCTTTGACATTTGCCATATTGAAATTTGTCATTTTTGACATTTTTTATGGTGACACTTTTCATTTTTGACATTTAGCATTGTGACATTTGTCATTTGACATCTTTGACATTTGCCATCTTGAAATTTGTCATTTTTGACATTTTTCATGGTGACACTTTTCATTTTTGACATTTAGCATTGTGACATTTGTCATTTGACATCTTTGACATTTGCCATCTTGAAATTTGTCATTTTTGACATTTAGCATTGTGACATTTGTCATTTGACATCTTTGACATTTGCCATCTTGAAATTTGTTATTTTTGACATTTTTCATGGTGACACTTTTCATTTTTTGACATTTAGCATTGTGACATTTGTCAGTTTTGACATTCGCCATCTTGAAATTTGTCATTTTTGACATTTTTTATAGTGACACTTTTCAGTTTTGACATTTAGCATTGTGACATTTGTCATTTGACATCTTTGACATTTGCCATCTTGAAATTTGTTATTTTTGACATTTTTCATGGTGACACTTTTTATTTTCGACATTTAGCATTGTGACATTTGTCAGTTTTGACATTTGCCATCTTGAAATTTGTCATTTTTGACATTTTTCATGGTGACACTTTTCATTTTTGACATTTAGCATTGTGACATTTGTCATTTGACATCTTTGACATTTGCCATCTTGAAATTTGTCATTTTTGACATTTTTCATGGTGACACTTTTCATTTTTGACATTTAGCATTGTGACATTTGTCATTTGACATCTTTGACATTTGGCATCTTGAAATTAGTCATTTTTGACATTTAGCATTGTGACATTTGTCATTTGACATCTTTGACATTTGCCATCTTGAAATTTGTTATTTTTGACATTTTTCATGGTGATACTTTTCATTTTTGACATTTAGCATTGTGACATTTGTCATTTGACATCTTTGACATTTGCCATCTTAAAATTTGTCATTTTTGACATTTTTCATGGTGACACTTTTTATTTTTGACATTTAGCATTGTGACATTTGTCATTTGACATCTTTGACATTTGTCATCTTGAAATTTGTTATTTTTGACATTTTTCATGGTGACACTTTTCATTTTTGACATTTAGCATTGTGACATTTGTCAGTTTTGACATCTGCCATCTTGAAATTTGTCATTTTTGACATTTTTTATGGTGACACTTTTCATTTTTGACATTTAGCATTGTGACATTTGTCATTTGACATCTTTGACATTTGCCATCTTGAAATTTGTTATTTTTGACATTTTTTATGGTTACACTTTTCATTTTTGACATTAAGCGTTGTGACATTTGTCATTTGACATCTTTGACATTTGCCATCTTGAAATTTGTCATTTTTGACATTTTTCATGGTAAGACTTTTCATTTTTGACATTTAGCATTGTGACATTTGTCATTTGACATCTTTGACATTTGCCATCTTGAAATTTGTTATTTTTGACATTTTTCATGGTGACACTTTTCATTTTTGACATGTAGCATTGTGACATTTGTCATTTGACATCTTTGACATTTGCCATCTTGAAATTTGTTATTTTTGACATTTTTCATGGTGACACTTTTCATTTTTGACATTTAGCATTGTGACATTTGTCAGTTTTGACATTTGCCATCTTGAAATTTGTCATTTTTGACATTTTTCATGGTGACACTTTTCATTTTTGACATGTGACATTTGTCATTTGACATCTTTGACATTTGCCATCTTGAAATTTGTCATTTTTGACATTTAGCATGGTGACATTTGTCATTTGACATCTTTGACATTTGCCATCTTGAAATTTGTTATTTTTGACATTTTTCATGGTGACACTTTTCATTTTTGACATTTAGCATTGTGACATTTGTCATTTGACATCTTTGACATTTGCCATCTTGAAATTTGTCATTTTTTACATTTTTCATATTGACACTTTTCATTTTTGACATTTAGCATTGTGACATTTGTCATTTGACATCTTTGACATTTGCCATCTTGAAATTTGTCATTTTTGACATTTAGCATTGTGACATTTGTCATTTGACATCTTTGACATTTGCCATCTTGAAATTTGTCATTTTCATGGTGACACTTTTCATTTTTGACATTTAGCATTGTGACATTTGTCATTTGACATCTTTGACATTTGCCATCTTGAAATTTGTCATTTTTGACATTTTTCATGGTGACACTTTTCATTTTTGACATTTAGCATTGTGACATTTGTCATTTGACATCTTTGACATTTGCCATCTTGAAATTTGTCATTTTTGACATTTTTCATGGTGACACTTTTCATTTTTGACATTTAGCATTGTGACATTTGTTATTTGACATCTTTGACATTTGCCATCTTGAAATTTGTTATTTTTGACATTTTTCATGGTGACACTTTTCATTTTTAACATTGTGGCATTTGTCGTTTGACATCTTTGACATTTGCCATCTTGAAATTTGTTATTTTTGACATTTTTCATGGTAACACTTTTATTTTTGACATTTAGCATTGTGACATTTGTCAGTTTTGACATTTGCCATCTTGAAATTTGTCATTTTTGACATTTTTCATGGTGACACTTTTCATTTTTGACATTTAGCATTGTGACATTTGACATCTTTGACATTTTCCATCTTGAAATTTGTCATTTTTGACATTTTTCATGGTGACACTTTTCATTTTTGACATTTAGCATTGTGACATTTGTCATTTGACATCTTTGACATTTGGCATCTTGAAATTTGTCATTTTTGACATTTAGTATTGTGACATTTGTCATTTGACATCTTTGATATTTGCCATCTTGAAATTTGTCATTTTTGACATTTTTCATGTTGACACTTTTCATTTTTGACATTTAGCATTCTGACATTTGTCATTTGACATCTTTTACATTTGCCATCTTGAAATTTGTCATTTTTGACATTTTTCATGGTGACACTTTTTATTTTTGACATTTAGCATTGTGACATTTGTCATTTGACATCTTTGACATTTGCCATCTTGAAATTTGTTATTTTTAACATTTTTCTTGGTGACACTTTTCATTTTTGACATTTAGCATTGTGACATTTGTCATTTGACATCTTTGACATTTGCCATCTTGAAATTTGTTATTTTTGACATTTTTTATGGTGACACTTTTCATTTTTGACATTTAGCATTGTGACATTTGTCATTTGACATCTTTGACATTTGCCATCTTGAAATTTGTCATTTTTGACATTTTTCATGGTGACACTTTTCATTTTTGACATTTAGCATTGTGACATTTGTCAGTTGACATCTTTGACATTTGCTATCTTGAAATTTGTTATTTTTGACATTTTTCATGGTGACACTTTTCATTTTTGACATTTAGCATTGTGACATTTGTCATTTGACATCTTTGACATTTGCCATCTTGAAATTTGTTATTTTTGACATTTTTCATGGTGACACTTTTCATTTTTGACATTAAGCATTGTGACATTTGTCAGTTTTGACATTTGCCATCTTGAAATTTGTCATTTTTGACATTTTTCATGGTGACACTTTTCATTTTTGACATTTAGCATTGTGACATTTGTCATTTGACATCTTTGACATTTGCCATCTTGAAATTTGTCATTTTTGACATTTAGCATGGTGACATTTGTCATTTGACATCTTTCACATTTGCCATCTTGAAATTTGTTATTTTTGACATTTTTCATGGTGACACTTTTTATTTTTGACATTTAGCATTGTGACATTTGTCATTTGACATCTTTGACATTTGCCATCTTCAAATTTGTCATTTTTTACATTTTTCATATTGACACTTTTCATTTTTGACATTTAGCATTGTGACATTTGTCATTTGACATCTTTGACATTTGCCATCTTGAAATTTGTCATTTTTGACATTTAGCATTGTATAATTTGTCATTTGACATCTATGACATTTGCCATATTGAAATTTGTCATTTTTGACATTTTTCATGGTGACACTGTTCATTTTTGACATTTAGCATTGTGACATTTGTCATTTGACATCTTTGACATTTGCCATCTTGAAATTTATCATTTTTGACATTTTTCATGGTGACACTTTTCATTTTTGACATTTAGCATTGTGACATTTGTCATTTGACATCTTTGACATTTGCCATCTTGAAATTTGTTATTTTTGACATTTTTCATGGTGACACTTTTCATTTTTGACATTTAGCATTGTGACATTTGTCAGTTTTGACATTTGCCATCTTGAAATTTGTCATTTTTGACATTTTTCATGGTGACACTTTTCATTTTTGACATTTAGCATTGTGACATTTGTCATTTGACATCTTTGATATTTGCCATCTTGAAATTTGTTATTTTTGACATTTTTCATGGTGACACTTTTCATTTTTAACATTTAGCATTGTGACATTTGTCATTTGACATCTTTGACATTTGCCATCTTGAAATTTGTCATTTTTAACATTTTTCATGGTGACACTTTTCATTTTTGACATTTAGCATTGTGACATTTGTCATTTGACATCTTTGACATTTGCCATCTTGAAATTTGTTATTTTTGACATTTTTCATGGTGACACTTTTCATTTTTGACATTTAGCATTGTGACATTTGTCATTTGACATCTTTGACATTTGCCATCTTGAAATTTGTTATTTTTGACATTTTTCATGGTGACACTTTTCATTTTTGACATTTAGCATTGTGACATTTGTCAGTTTTGACATTTGCCATCTTGAAATTTGTCATTTTTGACATTTTTCATGGTGACACTTTTCATTTTTGACATTTAGCATTGTGACATTTGTCGTTTGACATCTTTGACATTTGCCATCTTGAAATTTGTCATTTTTGACATTTAGCATTGTGACATTTGACATCTTAGACATTTGCCATCTTGAAATTTGTCATTTTTGACACTTTTCATTTTTGACATTTAGCATTGTGACATTTGTCATTTGACATCTTTGACATTTGCCATCTTGAAATTTGTCATTTTTGACATTTTTCATGGTGACACTTTTCATTGATGACATTTAGCATTGTGACATTTGTCATTTGACATCTTTGACATTTGCCATCTTGAAATTTGTTATTTTTGACATTTTTTATGGTGACACTTTTCATTTTTGACATTTAGCATTGTGACATTTGTCAGTTTTGACATTTGCCATCCTGAAATTTGTCATTTTTAACATTTTTCATGGTGACACTTTTCATTTTTGACATTTAGCATTGTGACATTTGTCATTTGACATCTTTGACATTTGCCATCTTGAAATTTGTAATTTTTGACACTTTTCATTTTTGACATTTAGCATTGTGACATTTGTCATTTGACATCTTTGACATTTGCCATCTTGAAATTTGTCATTTTTGACATTTTTCATGGTGACACTTTTTATTTTTGACATTTAGCATTGTGACATTTGTCATTTGACATCTTGGACATTTGCCATCTTGAAATTTGTCATTTTTGACATTTTTCATGGTGACACTTATCATTTTTGACATTTAGCATTGTGACATTTGTCAGTTTTGACATTTGCCATCTTGAAATTTGTCATTTTTGACATTTTTCATGGTGACACTGTTCATTTTTGACATTTAGCATTGTGACATTTGTCATTTGACATCTTTGACATTTGCCATCTTGAAATTTGTCATTTTTGACATTTTTCATGGTGACACTTTTCATTTTTGACTTTTAGCATTGTGACATTTGTCATTTGACATCTTTGACATTTGCCATCTTGAAATTTGTCATTTTTGACATTTTTCATGGTGACACTTTTCATTGATGACATTTAGCATTGTGACATTTGTCATTTGACATCTTTGACATTTGCCATCTTGAAATTTGTTATTTTTGACATTTTTTATGGTGACACTTTTCATTTTTGACATTTAGCATTGTGACATTTGTCAGTTTTGACATTTGCCATCTTGAAATTTGTCATTTTTGACATTTTTCATGGTGACACTTTTCATTTTTGACATTTAGCATTGTGACATTTGTCATTTGACATCTTTGACATTTTCCATCTTGAAATTTGTCATTTTTGACATTTTTCATGGTGACACTTTTCATTTTTGACATTTAGCATTGTGACATTTGTCATTTGACATCTTTGACATTTGGCATCTTGAAATTTGTCATTTTTGACATTTAGTATTGTGACATTTGTCATTTGACATCTTTGATATTTGCCATCTTGAAATTTGTCATTTTTGACATTTTTCATGTTGACACTTTTCATTTTTGACATTTAGCATTGTGACATTTGTCATTTGACATCTTTTACATTTGCCATCTTGAAATTTGTCATTTTTGACATTTTTCATGGTGACACTTTTTATTTTTGACATTTAGCATTGTGACATTTGTCATTTGACATCTTTGACATTTGCCATCTTGAAATTTGTTATTTTTAACATTTTTCTTGGTGACACTTTTCATTTTTGACATTTAGCATTGTGACATTTGTTATTTGACATCTTTGACATTTGCCATCTTGAAATTTGTTATTTTTGACATTTTTTATGGTGACACTTTTCATTTTTGACATTTAGCATTGTGACATTTGTCATTTGACATCTTTGACATTTGCCATCTTGAAATTTGTCATTTTTGACATTTTTCATGGTGACACTTTTCATTTTTGACATTTAGCATTGTGACATTTGTCAGTTGACATCTTTGACATTTGCTATCTTGAAATTTGTTATTTTTGACATTTTTCATGGTGACACTTTTCATTTTTGACATTTAGCATTGTGACATTTGTCATTTGACATCTTTGACATTTGCCATCTTGAAATTTGTTATTTTTGACATTTTTCATGGTGACACTTTTCATTTTTGACATTAAGCATTGTGACATTTGTCAGTTTTGACATTTGCCATCTTGAAATTTGTCATTTTTGACATTTTTCATGGTGACACTTTTCATTTTTGACATTTAGCATTGTGACATTTGTCATTTGACATCTTTGACATTTGCCATCTTGAAATTTGTCATTTTTGACATTTAGCATGGTGACATTTGTCATTTGACATCTTTCACATTTGCCATCTTGAAATTTGTTATTTTTGACATTTTTCATGGTGACACTTTTTATTTTTGACATTTAGCATTGTGACATTTGTCATTTGACATCTTTGACATTTGCCATCTTCAAATTTGTCATTTTTTACATTTTTCATATTGACACTTTTCATTTTTGACATTTAGCATTGTGACATTTGTCATTTGACATCTTTGACATTTGCCATCTTGAAATTTATCATTTTTGACATTTTTCATGGTGACACTTTTCATTTTTGACATTTAGCATTGTGACATTTGTCATTTGACATCTTTGACATTTGCCATCTTGAAATTTGTTATTTTTGACATTTTTCATGGTGACACTTTTCATTTTTGACATTTAGCATTGTGACATTTGTCAGTTTTGACATTTGCCATCTTGAAATTTGTCATTTTTGACATTTTTCATGGTGACACTTTTCATTTTTGACATTTAGCATTGTGACATTTGTCATTTGACATCTTTGATATTTGCCATCTTGAAATTTGTTATTTTTGACATTTTTCATGGTGACACTTTTCATTTTTAACATTTAGCATTGTGACATTTGTCATTTGACATCTTTGAGATTTGCCATCTTGAAATTTGTCATTTTTAACATTTTTCATGGTGACACTTTTCATTTTTGACATTTAGCATTGTGACATTTGTCATTTGACATCTTTGACATTTGCCATCTTGAAATTTGTTATTTTTGACATTTTTCATGGTGACACTTTTCATTTTTGACATTTAGCATTGTGACATTTGTCATTTGACATCTTTGACATTTGCCATCTTGAAATTTGTTATTTTTGACATTTTTCATGGTGACACTTTTCATTTTTGACATTTAGCATTGTGACATTTGTCAGTTTTGACATTTGCCATCTTGAAATTTGTCATTTTTGACATTTTTCATGGTGACACTTTTCATTTTTGACATTTAGCATTGTGACATTTGTCGTTTGACATCTTTGACATTTGCCATCTTGAAATTTGTCATTTTTGACATTTAGCATTGTGACATTTGACATCTTAGACATTTGCCATCTTGAAATTTGTCATTTTTGACACTTTTCATTTTTGACATTTAGCATTGTGACATTTGTCATTTGACATCTTTGACATTTGCCATCTTGAAATTTGTCATTTTTGACATTTTTCATGGTGACACTTTTCATTGATGACATTTAGCATTGTGACATTTGTCATTTGACATCTTTGACATTTGCCATCTTGAAATTTGTTATTTTTGACATTTTTTATGGTGACACTTTTCATTTTTGACATTTAGCATTGTGACATTTGTCAGTTTTGACATTTGCCATCCTGAAATTTGTCATTTTTAACATTTTTCATGGTGACACTTTTCATTTTTGACATTTAGCATTGTGACATTTGTCATTTGACATCTTTGACATTTGCCATCTTGAAATTTGTAATTTTTGACACTTTTCATTTTTGACATTTAGCATTGTGACATTTGTCATTTGACATCTTTGACATTTGCCATCTTGAAATTTGTCATTTTTGACATTTTTCATGGTGACACTTTTTATTTTTGACATTTAGCATTGTGACATTTGTCATTTGACATCTTGGACATTTGCCATCTTGAAATTTGTCATTTTTGACATTTTTCATGGTGACACTTATCATTTTTGACATTTAGCATTGTGACATTTGTCAGTTTTGACATTTGCCATCTTGAAATTTGTCATTTTTGACATTTTTCATGGTGACACTTTTCATTTTTGACATTTAGCATTGTGACATTTGTCATTTGACATCTTTGACATTTGCCATCTTGAAATTTGTCATTTTTGACATTTTTCATGGTGACACTTTTCATTTTTGACTTTTAGCATTGTGACATTTGTCATTTGACATCTTTGACATTTGCCATCTTGAAATTTGTCATTTTTGACATTTTTCATGGTGACACTTTTCATTTTTGACATTTAGCATTGTGACATTTGTCATTTGACATCTTGGACATTTGCCATCTTGAAATTTGTCATTTTTGACATTTTTCATGGTGACACTTATCATTTTTGACATTTAGCATTGTGACATTTGTTAGTTTTGACATTTGCCATCTTGAAATTTGTCATTTTTGACATTTTTCATGGTAACACTTTTCATTTTTGACATTTAGCATTGTGACATTTGTCATTTGCCATCTTGAAATTTGTTATTTTTGACATTTTTCATTGTGACACTTTTCATATTTGACATTTAGCATTGTGACATTTGTCATTTGACATCTTTGACATTTGCCATCTTGAAATTTGTCATTTTTGACATTTTTCATGGTGACACTTTTCATTTTTGACATTTAGCATTGTGACATTTGTCATTTGACATCTTGGACATTTGCCATCTTGAAATTTGTCATTTTTGACACTTTTTATGGTGACACTTATCATTTTTGACATTTAGCATTGTGACATTTGTTAGTTTTGACATTTGCCATCTTGAAATTTGTCATTTTTGACATTTTTCATGGTAACACTTTTCATTTTTGACATTTAGCATTGTGACATTTGTCATTTGACATCTTTGACATTTGCCATCTTGAAATTTGTCATTTTTGACATTTTTCATGGTGACACTTTTCATTTTTGACATTTAGCATTGTGACATTTGTCATTTGACATCTTTGACATTTGCCATCTTGAAATTTGTTATTTTTGACATTTTTCATGGTGACACTTTTCATTTTTGACATTTAGCATTGTGACATTTGTCATTTGACATCTTTGACATTTGCCATCTTGAAATTTGTTATTTTTGACATTTTTCATGGTGACACTTTTCATTTTTGACATTTAGCATTGTGACATTTGTCATTTGACATCTTTGATATTTGCCATCTTAAAATTTGTCATTTTTGACATTTTTCATGGTGACAGTTTTGATTTTTGACATTTAGCATTGTGACATTTGTCATTTGACATCTTTGACATTTGCCATCTTGAAATTTGTTATTTTTGACATTTTTCATGGTGACACTTTTCATTTTTTGACATTTAGCATTGTGACATTTGTCAATTAACATCTTTGATATTTGGCATCTTGAAATTTGTCATTTTTGACATTTTTTATGGTGACACTTTTCATTTTTGACATTTAGCATTGTGACATTTGTCATTTGACATCTTTGACATTTGCCATCTTGAAATTTGTTATTTTTGACATTTTTCATGGTGACACATTTCCTTTTTGACATTTAGCATTGTGACATTTATCATTTGACATCTTTGACATTTGCCATCTTGAAATTTGTCATTTTTGACATTTTTCATGGTGACACTTTTCATTTTTGACATTTAGCATTGTGACATTTGTCATTTGACATCTTTGACATTTGCCATCTTAAAATTTGTCATTTTTGACATTTAGCATTGTGACATTTGTCATTTGACATCTTGGACATTTGCCATCTTGAAATTTGTCATTTTTGACATTTTTCATGGTGACACTTATCATTTTTGACATTAAGCATTGTGACATTTGTCAGTTTTGACATTTGCCATCTTAAAATTTGTCATTTTTGACATTTTTCATGGTGACACTTTTCATTTTTGACATTTAGCATTGTGACATTTGTCAGTTTTGACATTTGCCATCTTGAAATTTGTCATTTTTGACCTTTTTCATGGTGACACTTTTGTCATTTGACATCTCTGACATTTGCCATCTTGAAATTTGTCATTTTTGACATTTTTTATGGTGACACTTATCATTTTTGACATTTAGCATTGTGACATTTGTCAGTTTTGACATTTGCCATCTTGAAATTTGTCATTTTTGACATTTTTCATGGTGACACTTTTCATTTTTGACATTTAGCATTGTGACATTTGTCATTTGACATCTTTGACATTTGCCATCTTGAAATTCGTTATTTTTGACATTTTTCATGGTGACACTTTTCATTTTTGACATTTAGCATTGTGACATTTGTCATTTGACATCTTTGACATTTGCCATCTTGAAATTTGTCATTTTTGACATTTGTCATGGTGACACTTTTCATTTTTGACATTTAGCATTGTGACATTTGTCATTTGACATCTTTGACATTTGCCATCTTGAAATTTGTTATTTTTGACATTTTTCATGGTGACACTTTTCATTTTTGACATTTAGCCTTGTGACATTTGTCATTTGACATCTTTGACATTTGCCATCTTAAAATTTGTTATTTTTGACATTTTTCATGGTGACACTTTTCATTTTTGACATTTAGCATTGTGACATTTGTCAGTTTTGACATTTGCCATCTTGATATTTGTCATTTTTGACATCTTTCATGGTGACACTTTTCATTTTTGACATTTAGCATTGTGACATTTTTCAATTGACATCTTTGACATTGGCCATCTTGAAATTTGTCATTTTCGACATTTTTCATGGTGACACTTTTCATTTTTGACATTTAGCATTGTGACATTTGTCATTTGACATCTTTGACATTTGCCATCTTGAAATTTGTAATTTTTGACATTTTTCATGGTGACACTTTTCATTTTTGACATTTAGCATTGTGACATTTGTCATTTGACATCTTTGGCATTTGCCATCTTGAAATTTGTTATTTTTGACATTTTTCATGGTGTCACTTTTCATTTTTGACATTTAGCATTGTGACATTTGTCATTTGACATCTTTGACATTTGCCATCTTGAAATTTGTCATTTTTGACATTTTTCATGGTGACACTTTTCATTATTGACATTTAGCATTGTGACATTTGTTATTTGACATCTTTAACATTTGCCATCTTGAAATTTGTTATTTTTGACATTTTTCATGGTGACACTTTTCATTTTTGACATTTAGCATTGTGACATTTGTCATTTGACATCTTTGACATTTGCATCTTGAAATTTGTTATTTTTGACATTTTTCATGGTGACACTTTTCATTTTTGACATTTAGCATTGTGACATTTGTCAGTTTTGACATTTGCCATCTTGAAATTTGTCATTTTTGACATTTTTCATGGTGACACTTTTCATTTTTGACATTTAGCATTGTGACATTTGTCATTTGACATCTTTGACATTTGCCATCTTGAAATTTGTTAGTTTTGACATTTTTCATGGTGACACTTTTCATTTTTGACATTTAGCATTGTGACATTTGTCAGTTTTGACATTTGCCATCTTGAAATTTGTCATTTTTGACATTTTTCATGGTGACACTTTTCATTTTTGACATTTAGCATTGTGACATTTGTCATTTGATATCTTTGACATTTGCCATCTTGAAATTTGTCATTTGTGACATTTAGCATGGTGACATTTGTCATTTGACATCTTTGACATTTGCCATCTTGAAATTTGTTATTTTTGACATTTTTCATGGTGACACTTTTCATTTTTGACATTTAGCATTGTCACATTTGTCATTTGACATCTTTGACATTTGCCATCTTAAAATTTGACATTTTTTTAAATTTTTCATATTGACACTTTTCATTTTTGACATTTTTCATGGTGACACTTTTCATTTTTGACATTTAGCATTGTGGCATTTGTCATTTGACATCTTTGACATTTGCCATTTTGAAATTTGTCATTTTTGACATTTTTTATGGTGACACTTTTCATTTTTGACATTTAGCATTGTGACATTTGTCATTTGACATCTTGGACATTTGCCATCTTGAAATTTGTCATTTTTGACATTTTTCATGGTGACACTTTTCAGTTTTGACATTTAGCATTGTGACATTTGTTATTTGACATCTTTGACATTTGCCATCTTGAAATTTGTCATTTTTGACATTTTTCATGGTTACACTTATCATTTTTGACATTTAGCATTGTGACATTTGTCAGTTTTGACATTTGCCATCTTGAAATTTGTCACTTTTGACATTTTTCATGGTGACACTTTTCGTTTTTGACATTTAGCATTGTGACATTTGTCATTTGACATCTTTGACATTTGCCATCTTGAAATTTGTCATTTTTGACATTTTTCATGGTGACACTTTTCATTTTTGACATTTAGCTTTGTGACATTTGACATTTGACATCTTTGACATTTGCCATCTTGAAATTTGTCATTTTTGACATTTAGCATTGTGACATTTGTCATTTGACATCTTGGACATTTGCCATCTTGAAATTTGTCATTTTTGACATTTTTCATGGTGACACTTATCATTTTTGACATTTAGCATTGTGACATTTGTTAGTTTTGACATTTGCCATCTTGAAATTTGTCATTTTTGACATTTTTCATGGTAACACTTTTCATTTTTGACATTTAGCATTGTGACATTTGTCATTTGCCATCTTGAAATTTGTTATTTTTGACATTTTTCATTGTGACACTTTTCATATTTGACATTTAGCATTGTGACATTTGTCATTTGACATCTTTGACATTTGCCATCTTGAAATTTGTCATTTTTGACATTTTTCATGGTGACACTTTTCATTTTTGACATTTAGCATTGTGACATTTGTCATTTGACATCTTGGACATTTGCCATCTTGAAATTTGTCATTTTTGACACTTTTTATGGTGACACTTATCATTTTTGACATTTAGCATTGTGACATTTGTTAGTTTTGACATTTGCCATCTTGAAATTTGTCATTTTTGACATTTTTCATGGTAACACTTTTCATTTTTGACATTTAGCATTGTGACATTTGTCATTTGACATCTTTGACATTTGCCATCTTGAAATTTGTCATTTTTGACATTTTTCATGGTGACACTTTTCATTTTTGACATTTAGCATTGTGACATTTGTCATTTGACATCTTTGACATTTGCCATCTTGAAATTTGTTATTTTTGACATTTTTCATGGTGACACTTTTCATTTTTGACATTTAGCATTGTGACATTTGTCATTTGACATCTTTGACATTTGCCATCTTGAAATTTGTTATTTTTGACATTTTTCATGGTGACACTTTTCATTTTTGACATTTAGCATTGTGACATTTGTCATTTGACATCTTTGATATTTGCCATCTTAAAATTTGTCATTTTTGACATTTTTCATGGTGACAGTTTTGATTTTTGACATTTAGCATTGTGACATTTGTCATTTGACATCTTTGACATTTGCCATCTTGAAATTTGTTATTTTTGACATTTTTCATGGTGACACTTTTCATTTTTTGACATTTAGCATTGTGACATTTGTCAATTAACATCTTTGATATTTGGCATCTTGAAATTTGTCATTTTTGACATTTTTTATGGTGACACTTTTCATTTTTGACATTTAGCATTGTGACATTTGTCATTTGACATCTTTGACATTTGCCATCTTGAAATTTGTTATTTTTGACATTTTTCATGGTGACACATTTCCTTTTTGACATTTAGCATTGTGACATTTATCATTTGACATCTTTGACATTTGCCATCTTGAAATTTGTCATTTTTGACATTTTTCATGGTGACACTTTTCATTTTTGACATTTAGCATTGTGACATTTGTCATTTGACATCTTTGACATTTGCCATCTTAAAATTTGTCATTTTTGACATTTAGCATTGTGACATTTGTCATTTGACATCTTGGACATTTGCCATCTTGAAATTTGTCATTTTTGACATTTTTCATGGTGACACTTATCATTTTTGACATTAAGCATTGTGACATTTGTCAGTTTTGACATTTGCCATCTTAAAATTTGTCATTTTTGACATTTTTCATGGTGACACTTTTCATTTTTGACATTTAGCATTGTGACATTTGTCAGTTTTGACATTTGCCATCTTGAAATTTGTCATTTTTGACCTTTTTCATGGTGACACTTTTGTCATTTGACATCTCTGACATTTGCCATCTTGAAATTTGTCATTTTTGACATTTTTTATGGTGACACTTATCATTTTTGACATTTAGCATTGTGACATTTGTCAGTTTTGACATTTGCCATCTTGAAATTTGTCATTTTTGACATTTTTCATGGTGACACTTTTCATTTTTGACATTTAGCATTGTGACATTTGTCATTTGACATCTTTGACATTTGCCATCTTGAAATTCGTTATTTTTGACATTTTTCATGGTGACACTTTTCATTTTTGACATTTAGCATTGTGACATTTGTCATTTGACATCTTTGACATTTGCCATCTTGAAATTTGTCATTTTTGACATTTGTCATGGTGACACTTTTCATTTTTGACATTTAGCATTGTGACATTTGTCATTTGACATCTTTGACATTTGCCATCTTGAAATTTGTTATTTTTGACATTTTTCATGGTGACACTTTTCATTTTTGACATTTAGCCTTGTGACATTTGTCATTTGACATCTTTGACATTTGCCATCTTAAAATTTGTTATTTTTGACATTTTTCATGGTGACACTTTTCATTTTTGACATTTAGCATTGTGACATTTGTCAGTTTTGACATTTGCCATCTTGATATTTGTCATTTTTGACATCTTTCATGGTGACACTTTTCATTTTTGACATTTAGCATTGTGACATTTTTCAATTGACATCTTTGACATTGGCCATCTTGAAATTTGTCATTTTCGACATTTTTCATGGTGACACTTTTCATTTTTGACATTTAGCATTGTGACATTTGTCATTTGACATCTTTGACATTTGCCATCTTGAAATTTGTCATTTTTGACATTTTTTATGGTGACACTTTTCATTTTTGACATTTAGCATTGTGACATTTGTCATTTGACATCTTTGGCATTTGCCATCTTGAAATTTGTTATTTTTGACATTTTTCATGGTGTCACTTTTCATTTTTGACATTTAGCATTGTGACATTTGTCATTTGACATCTTTGACATTTGCCATCTTGAAATTTGTCATTTTTGACATTTTTCATGGTGACACTTTTCATTATTGACATTTAGCATTGTGACATTTGTTATTTGACATCTTTAACATTTGCCATCTTGAAATTTGTTATTTTTGACATTTTTCATGGTGACACTTTTCATTTTTGACATTTAGCATTGTGACATTTGTCATTTGACATCTTTGACATTTGCATCTTGAAATTTGTTATTTTTGACATTTTTCATGGTGACACTTTTCATTTTTGACATTTAGCATTGTGACATTTGTCAGTTTTGACATTTGCCATCTTGAAATTTGTCATTTTTGACATTTTTCATGGTGACACTTTTCATTTTTGACATTTAGCATTGTGACATTTGTCATTTGACATCTTTGACATTTGCCATCTTGAAATTTGTTAGTTTTGACATTTTTCATGGTGACACTTTTCATTTTTGACATTTAGCATTGTGACATTTGTCAGTTTTGACATTTGCCATCTTGAAATTTGTCATTTTTGACATTTTTCATGGTGACACTTTTCATTTTTGACATTTAGCATTGTGACATTTGTCATTTGATATCTTTGACATTTGCCATCTTGAAATTTGTCATTTGTGACATTTAGCATGGTGACATTTGTCATTTGACATCTTTGACATTTGCCATCTTGAAATTTGTTATTTTTGACATTTTTCATGGTGACACTTTTCATTTTTGACATTTAGCATTGTCACATTTGTCATTTGACATCTTTGACATTTGCCATCTTAAAATTTGACATTTTTTTACATTTTTCATATTGACACTTTTCATTTTTGACATTTTTCATGGTGACACTTTTCATTTTTGACATTTAGCATTGTGGCATTTGTCATTTGACATCTTTGACATTTGCCATTTTGAAATTTGTCATTTTTGACATTTTTTATGGTGACACTTTTCATTTTTGACATTTAGCATTGTGACATTTGTCATTTGACATCTTGGACATTTGCCATCTTGAAATTTGTCATTTTTGACATTTTTCATGGTGACACTTTTCAGTTTTGACATTTAGCATTGTGACATTTGTTATTTGACATCTTTGACATTTGCCATCTTGAAATTTGTCATTTTTGACATTTTTCATGGTTACACTTATCATTTTTGACATTTAGCATTGTGACATTTGTCAGTTTTGACATTTGCCATCTTGAAATTTGTCACTTTTGACATTTTTCATGGTGACACTTTTCGTTTTTGACATTTAGCATTGTGACATTTGTCATTTGACATCTTTGACATTTGCCATCTTGAAATTTGTCATTTTTGACATTTTTCATGGTGACACTTTTCATTTTTGACATTTAGCTTTGTGACATTTGACATTTGACATCTTTGACATTTGCCATCTTGAAATTTGTCATTTTTGACATTTAGCATTGTGACATTTGTCATTTGACATCTTTGACATTTGCCATCTTGAAATTTGTTATTTTTGACATTTTTTATAGTGACACTTTTCATTTTTGACATTTAGCATTGTGACATTTGTCAGTTTTGACATTTGCCATCTTGAAATTTGTCATTTTTGACATTTTTCATGGTGACACTTTTCATTTTTGACATTTAGCATTGTGACATTTGTCATTTGACATCTTTGACATTTGCCATCTTGAAATTTGTTATTTTTGACATTTTTCATGGTGACACTTTTCATTTTTGACATTTAGCATTGTGACATTTGTCATTTGACATCTTTGACATTTGCCATCTTGAAATTTGTCATTTTTGACATTTTTTATGGTGACACTTTTCATTTTTGACATTTAGCATTGTGACATTTGTCATTTGACATCTTTGACATTTGCCATCTTGAAATTTGTTATTTTTGACATTTTTCATGGTGACACTTTTCATTTTTAACATTTAGCATTGTGACATTTGTCATTTGACATCTTTGACATTTGCCATCTTGAAATTTGTTATTTTTGACATTTTTCATAGTGACACTTTTCATTTTTGACATTTAGCATTGTGACATTTGTCAGTTTTGACATTTGCCATCTTGAAATTTGTCATTTTTGACATTTTTCATGGTGACACTTTTCATTGTTGACATTTAGCATTGTGACATTTGTCATTTGACCTCTTTGACATTTGCCATCTTGAAATTTGTCATTTTTGACATTTAGCATTGTGACATTTGTCATTTGACATCTTAGACATTTGCCATCTTGAAATGTGTCATTTTTGACACTTTTCATTTTTGACATTTAGCATTGTGGCATTTGTCATTTGACATCTTAGACATTTGCCATCTTGAAATTTGTCATTTTTGACATTTTTCATGGTGACACTTTTTATTTTTAACATTTAGCATTGTGACATTTGTCAGTTTTGACATTTGCCATCTTGAAATTTGTCATTTTTGACATTTTTCATGGTGACACTTATCATTTTTGACATTTAGCATTGTGACATTTGTCAGTTTTGACATTTGCCATATTGAAATTTGTCATTTTTGACATTTTTCATGGTGACACTTTTCATTTTTGACATTTAGCATTGTGACATTTGTCATTTGACATCTTTGACATTTGCCATCTTGAAATTTGTCATTTTTGACATTTTTCATGGTGACACTTTTCATTTTTGACATTTAGCATTGCGACATTTGTCATTTGACATCTTTGACATTTGCCATCTTGAAATTTGTCATTTTTGACATTTAGCATTGTGACATTTGTCATTTGACATCTTTGACATTTGCCATCTTGAAATTTGTTATTTTTGACATTTTTCATGGTGACACTTTTCATTTTTGACATTTAGCATTGTGACATTTGTCAGTTTTGACATTTGCCATCTTGAAATTTGTCATTTTTGACATTTTTCATGGTGACACTTTTTATTTTTTACATTTAGCATTGTGACATTTGTCATTTGACATCTTTGACATTTGCCATCTTGAAATTTGTCATTTTTGACATTTAGCATTGCGACATTTGTCATTTGACATCTTTGACATTTGCCATCTTGAAATTTGTCATTTTTGACATTTAGCATTGTGACATTTGTCATTTGACATCTTTGACATTTGCCATCTTGAAATTTGTCATTTTTGACATTTTTCATGGTGACAGTTTTGATTTTTGACATTTAGCATTGTGACATTTGTCATTTGACATCTTTGACATTTGCCATCTTGAAATTTGTTATTTTTGACATTTTTCATGGTGACACTTTTCATTTTTTGACATTTAGCATTGTGACATTTGTCATTTGACATCTTTGATATTTGCCATCTTGAAATTTGTTATTTTTGACATTTTTCATGGTGACACTTTTCATTTTTGACATTTAGCATTGTGACATTTGTCATTTGACATCTTTGACATTTGCATCTTGAAATTTGTTATTTTTGACATTTTTCATGGTGACACTTTTCATTTTTGACATTTAGCATTGTGACATTTGTCAGTTTTGACATTTGCCATCTTGAAATTTGTCATTTTTGACATTTTTCATGGTGACACTTTTCATTTTTGACATTTAGCATTGTGACATTTGTCATTTGACATCTTTGACATTTGCCATCTTGAAATTTGTTAGTTTTGACATTTTTCATGGTGACACTTTTCATTTTTGACATTTAGCATTGTGACATTTGTCAGTTTTGACATTTGCCATCTTGAAATTTGTCATTTTTGACATTTTTCATGGTGACACTTTTCATTTTTGACATTTAGCATTGTGACATTTGTCATTTGATATCTTTGACATTTGCCATCTTGAAATTTGTCATTTTTGACATTTAGCATGGTGACATTTGTCATTTGACATCTTTGACATTTGCCATCTTGAAATTTGTTATTTTTGACATTTTTCATGGTGACACTTTTCATTTTTGACATTTAGCATTGTCACATTTGTCATTTGACATCTTTGACATTTGCCATCTTGAAATTTGACATTTTTTACATTTTTCATATTGACACTTTTCATTTTTGACATTTTTCATGGTGACACTTTTCATTTTTGACATTTAGCATTGTGGCATTTGTCATTTGACATCTTTGACATTTGCCATTTTGAAATTTGTCATTTTTGACATTTTTTATGGTGACACTTTTCATTTTTGACATTTAGCATTGTGACATTTGTCATTTGACATCTTGGACATTTGCCATCTTGAAATTTGTCATTTTTGACATTTTTCATGGTGACACTTTTCAGTTTTGACATTTAGCATTGTGACATTTGTTATTTGACATCTTTGACATTTGCCATCTTGAAATTTGTCATTTTTGACATTTTTCATGGTTACACTTATCATTTTTGACATTTAGCATTGTGACATTTGTCAGTTTTGACATTTGCCATCTTGAAATTTGTCACTTTTGACATTTTTCATGGTGACACTTTTCGTTTTTGACATTTAGCATTGTGACATTTGTCATTTGACATCTTTGACATTTGCCATCTTGAAATTTGTCATTTTTGACATTTTTCATGGTGACACTTTTCATTTTTGACATTTAGCTTTGTGACATTTGACATTTGACATCTTTGACATTTGCCATCTTGAAATTTGTCATTTTTGACATTTAGCATTGTGACATTTGTCATTTGACATCTTTGACATTTGCCATCTTGAAATTTGTTATTTTTGACATTTTTTATAGTGACACTTTTCATTTTTGACATTTAGCATTGTGACATTTGTCAGTTTTGACATTTGCCATCTTGAAATTTGTCATTTTTGACATTTTTCATGGTGACACTTTTCATTTTTGACATTTAGCATTGTGACATTTGTCATTTGACATCTTTGACATTTGCCATCTTGAAATTTGTTATTTTTGACATTTTTCATGGTGACACTTTTCATTTTTGACATTTAGCATTGTGACATTTGTCATTTGACATCTTTGACATTTGCCATCTTGAAATTTGTCATTTTTGACATTTTTTATGGTGACACTTTTCATTTTTGACATTTAGCATTGTGACATTTGTCATTTGACATCTTTGACATTTGCCATCTTGAAATTTGTTATTTTTGACATTTTTCATGGTGACACTTTTCATTTTTAACATTTAGCATTGTGACATTTGTCATTTGACATCTTTGACATTTGCCATCTTGAAATTTGTTATTTTTGACATTTTTCATGGTGACACTTTTCATTTTTGACATTTAGCATTGTGACATTTGTCAGTTTTGACATTTGCCATCTTGAAATTTGTCATTTTTGACATTTTTCATGGTGACACTTTTCATTGTTGACATTTAGCATTGTGACATTTGTCATTTGACCTCTTTGACATTTGCCATCTTGAAATTTGTCATTTTTGACATTTAGCATTGTGACAATTGTCATTTGACATCTTAGACATTTGCCATCTTGAAATGTGTCATTTTTGACACTTTTCATTTTTGACATTTAGCATTGTGGCATTTGTCATTTGACATCTTAGACATTTGCCATCTTGAAATTTGTCATTTTTGACATTTTTCATGGTGACACTTTTCATTTTTAACATTTAGCATTGTGACATTTGTCAGTTTTGACATTTGCCATCTTGAAATTTGTCATTTTTGACATTTTTCATGGTGACACTTATCATTTTTGACATTTAGCATTGTGACATTTGTCAGTTTTGACATTTGCCATATTGAAATTTGTCATTTTTGACATTTTTCATGGTGACACTTTTCATTTTTGACATTTAGCATTGTGACATTTGTCATTTGACATCTTTGACATTTGCCATCTTGAAATTTGTCATTTTTGACATTTTTCATGGTGACACTTTTCATTTTTGACATTTAGCATTGCGACATTTGTCATTTGCCATCTTGAAATTTGTCATTTTTGACATTTAGCATTGTGACATTTGTCATTTGACATCTTTGACATTTGCCATCTTGAAATTTGTTATTTTTGACATTTTTCATGGTGACACTTTTCATTTTTGACATTTAGCATTGTGACATTTGTCAGTTTTGACATTTGCCATCTTGAAATTTGTCATTTTTGACATTTTTCATGGTGACACTTTTTATTTTTTACATTTAGCATTGTGACATTTGTCATTTGACATCTTTGACATTTGCCATCTTTAAATTTGTCATTTTTGACATTTAGCATTGCGACATTTGTCATTTGACATCTTTGACATTTGCCATCTTGAAATTTGTCATTTTTGACATTTAGCATTGTGACATTTGTCATTTGACATCTTTGACATTTGCCATCTTGAAATTTGTCATTTTTGACATTTTTCATGGTGACAGTTTTGATTTTTGACATTTAGCATTGTGACATTTGTCATTTGACATCTTTGACATTTGCCATCTTGAAATTTGTTATTTTTGACATTTTTCATGGTGACACTTTTCATTTTTTGACATTTAGCATTGTGACATTTGTCATTTGACATCTTTGATATTTGGCATCTTGAAATTTGTCATTTTTGACATTTTTTATGGTGACACTTTTCATTTTTGACATTTAGCATTGTGACATTTGTCATTTGACATCTTTGACATTTGCCATCTTGAAATTTGTTATTTTTGACATTTTTCATGGTGACACTTTTCCTTTTTGACATTTAGCATTGTGACATTTATCATTTGACATCTTTGACATTTGCCATCTTGAAATTTGTCATTTTTGACATTTTTCATGGTGACACTTTTCATTTTTGACATTTAGCATTGTGACATTTGTCATTTGACATCTTTGACATTTGCCATCTTAAAATTTGTCATTTTTGACATTTAGCATTGTGACATTTGTCATTTGACATCTTGGACATTTGCCATCTTGAAATTTGTCATTTTTGACATTTTTCATGGTGACACTTAGCATTTTTGACATTAAGCATTGTGACATTTACCAGTTTTGACATTTGCCATCTTAAAATTTGGCATTTTTGACATTTTTCATGGTGACACTTTTCATTTTTGACATTTAGCATTGTGACATTTGTCAGTTTTGACATTTGTCATCTTGAAATTTGTCATTTTTGACCTTTTTCATGGTGACACTTTTGTCATTTGACATCTTTGACATTTGCCATCTTGAATTTGTCATTTTTGACATTTTTTATGGTGACACTTATCATTTTTGACATTTAGCATTGTGACATTTGTCAGTTTTGACATTTGCCATCTTGAAATTTGTCATTTTTGACATTTTTCATGGTGACACTTTTCATTTTTGACATTTAGCATTGTGACATTTGTCATTTGAAATCTTTGACATTTGCCATCTTGAAATTTGTCATTTTTGACATTTTTCATGGTGACACTTTTCATTTTTGACATTTAGCATTGTGACATTTGTCATTTGACATCTTTGACATTTGCCATCTTGAAATTTGTCATTTTTGACATTTTTCATGGTGACACTTTTCATTTTTGACATTTAGCATTGTGACATTTGTCATTTGACATCTTGGAGATTTGCCATCTTGAAATTTGTCATTTTTGACATTTTTCATGGTGACACTTATCATTTTTGACATTTAGCATTGTGACATTTGTCAGTTTTGACATTTGCCATCTTGAAATTTGTCATTTTTGACATTTTTCATGGTGACACTTTTCATTCTTGACATTTAGCATTGTGACATTTGTCATTTGACATCTTTGACATTTGCCATCTTAAAATTTGTTATTTTTGACATTTTTCATGGTGACACTTTTCATTTTTGACATTTAGCATTGTGACATTTGTCATTTGACATCTTTGACATTTGCCATCTTAAAATTTGTCATTTTTAACATTTTTCATGGTGACACTTTTCATTTTTGACATTTAGCATTGTGACATTTGTCATTTGACATCTTTGACATTTGCCATCTTGAAATTTGTTATTTTTGACATTTTTCATGGTGACACTTTTCATTTTTGACATTTAGCATTGTGACATTTGTCATTTGACATCTTTGACATTTGCCATCTTGAAATTTGTCATTTTTGACATTTTTCATGGTAACACTTTTCATTTTTGACATTTAGCATTGTGACATTTGTCATTTGACATCTTTGACATTTGCCATCTTGAAATTTGTCATTTTTGACATTTAGCATTGTGACATTTGTCATTTGACATCTTTGATATTTGCCATCTTGAAATTTGTCATTTTTGACATTTTTTATGGTGACACTTTTCATTTTTGACTTTTAGCATTGTGACATTTGTCATTTGACATCATTGACATTTGCCATCTTGAAATTTGTCATTTTTGACATTTTTCATGGTGACACTTTTTATTTTTGACATTTAGCATTGTGACATTTGTCATATTCAAAATCTTTGACATTTGCCATCTTGAAATTTGTCATTTTTGACATATTTTATGGTGACACTTTTCATTTTTGACATTTAGCATTGTGACATTTGTCATTTGACATCTTTGATATTTGCCATCTTGAAATTTGTCATTTTTGACATTTTTCATGGTGACACTTTTCATTTTTGACATTTAGCATTGTGAGATTTGTCATTTGACATCTTTGACATTTGCCATTTTGAAATTTGTCATTTTTGACATTTTTCATGGTGACACTTTTCATTTTTGACATTTAGCATTGTGACATTTGTCATTTGACATCTTGGAGATTTGCCATCTTGAAATTTGTCATTTTTGACATTTTTCATGGTGACACTTATCATTTTTGACATTTAGCATTGTGACATTTGTCAGTTTTGACATTTGCCATCTTGAAATTTGTCATTTTTGACATTTTTCATGGTGACACTTTTCATTCTTGACATTTAGCATTGTGACATTTGTCATTTGACATCTTTGACATTTGCCATCTTAAAATTTGTTATTTTTGACATTTTTCATGGTGACACTTTTCATTTTTGACATTTAGCATTGTGACATTTGTCATTTGACATCTTTGACATTTGCCATCTTAAAATTTGTCATTTTTAACAATTTTCATGGTGACACTTTTCATTTTTGACATTTAGCATTGTGACATTTGTCATTTGACATCTTTGACATTTGTCATCTTGAAATTTGTTATTTTTGACATTTTTCATGGTGACACTTTTCATTTTTGACATTTAGCATTGTGACATTTATCATTTGACATCTTTGACATTTGCCATCTTGAAATTTGTCATTTTTGACATTTTTCATGGTGACACTTTTCATTTTTGACATTTAGCATTGTGACATTTGTCATTTGACATCTTTGACATTTGCCATCTTGAAATTTGTCATTTTTGACATTTAGCATTGTGACATTTGTCATTTGACATCTTTGATATTTGCCATCTTGAAATTTGTCATTTTTGACATTTTTCATGGTGACACTTTTCATTTTTGACTTTTAGCATTGTGACATTTGTCATTTGACATCATTGACATTTGCCATCTAGAAATTTGTCATTTTTGACATTTTTCATGGTGACACTTTTCATTTTTGACATTTAGCATTGTGACATTTGTCATATTCAAAATCTTTGACATTTGCCATCTTGAAATTTGTCATTTTTGACATATTTTATGGTGACACTTTTCATTTTTGACATTTAGCATTGTGACATTTGTCATTTGACATCTTTGATATTTGCCATCTTGAAATTTGTCATTTTTGACATTTTTCATGGTGACACTTTTTATTTTTGACATTTAGCATTGTGACATTTGTCATTTGACATCTTTGACATTTGCCATCTTGAAATTTGTCATTTTTGACATTTTTCACGGTGACACTTTTCATTTTTGACATTTAGCATTGTGACATTTGCATTTGACATCTTAGACATTTGCAATCTTAAAATTTTTTATTTTTGACACTTTTCATTTTTGACATTTAGCATTGTGACATTTGTCATTTGACATCTTTGACATTTGCCATCTTGAAATTTGTCATTTTTGACATTTTTCATGGTGACACTTTTCATTTTTGACATTTAGCATTGTGACATTTGTCATTTGACATCTTTGACATTTGCCATCTTGAAATTTGTTATTTTTGACATTTTTCATGGTGACACTTTTCATTTTTGACATTTAGCATTGTGACATTTGTCATTTGACATCTTTGACATTTGCCATCTTGAAATTCGTTATTTTTGACATATTTTATGGTGACACTTTTCATTTTTGACATTTAGCATTGTGACATTTGTCATTTGACATCTTTGACATTTGCCATCTTGAAATTTGTCATGTTTGACATTTGTCATGGTGACACTTTTCATTTTTGACATTTAGCATTGTGACATTTGTCATTTGACATCATTGACATTTGCCATCTAGAAATTTGTCATTTTTGACATTTTTCATGGTGACACTTTTCATTTTTGACATTTAGCATTGTGACATTTGTCATATTCAAAATCTTTGACATTTGCCATCTTGAAATTTGTCATTTTTGACATATTTTATGGTGACACTTTTCATTTTTGACATTTAGCTTTGTGACATTTGTCATTTGACATCTTTGATATTTGCCATCTTGAAATTTGTCATTTTTGACATTTTTCATGGTGACACTTTTTATTTTTGACATTTAGCATTGTGACATTTGTCATTTGACATCTTTGACATTTGCCATCTTGAAATTTGTCATTTTTGACATTTTTCACGGTGACACTTTTCATTTTTGACATTTAGCATTGTGACATTTGCATTTGACATCTTAGACATTTGCAATCTTGAAATTTTTCATTTTTGACACTTTTCATTTTTGACATTTAGCATTGTGACATTTGTCATTTGACATCTTTGACATTTGCCATCTTGAAATTTGTCATTTTTGACATTTTTCATGGTGACACTTTTCATTTTTGACATTTAGCATTGTGACATTTGTCATTTGACATCTTTGACATTTGCCATCTTGAAATTTGTTATTTGTGACATTTTTCATGGTGACACTTTTCATTTTTGACATTTAGCATTGTGACATTTGTCATTTGACATCTTTGACATTTGCCATCTTGAAATTCGTTATTTTTGACATATTTTATGGTGACACTTTTCATTTTTGACATTTAGCATTGTGACATTTGTCATTTGACATCTTTGACATTTGCCATCTTGAAATTTGTCATGTTTGACATTTGTCATGGTGACACTTTTCATTTTTGACATTTAGCATTGTTACATTTGTCATTTGACATCTTTGACAATTGCCATCTTGAAATTTGTTATTTTTGACATTTTTCATGGTGACACTTTTTATTTTTGACATTTAGCATTGTGACATTTGTCACTTGACATCTTTGACATTTGCCATCTTAAAATTTGTTATTTTTGACATTTTTCATGCTGACACTTTTCATTTTTGACATTTAGCATTGTGACATTTGTCAGTTTTGACATTTGCCATCTTGAAATTTGTCATTTTTGACATCTTTCATGGTGACACTTTTCATTTTTGACATTTAGCATTGTGACATTTGTCAATTGACATCTTTGACATTTGCCATATTGAAATTTGTCATTTTTGACATTTTTCATGGTGACACTTTTCATTTTTGACATTTAGCATTGTGACATTTGTCATTTAACATCTTTGACATTTGCCATATTGAAATTTGTTATTTTTGACATTTTTCATGGTGTCACTTTTCATTTTTGACATTTAGCATTGTGGCATTTGTCATTTGACATCTTTGACATTTGCCATCTCGAAATTTGTCATTTTTGACATTTTTCATGGTGACACTTTTTATTTTTGACATTAAGCATTGTGACATTTGTCAATTTTGACATTTGCCATCTTGAAATTTGTCATTTTTGACATTTTTCATGGTGACACTTTTCATTTTTGACATTTAGCATTGTGACATTTGTCATTTGACATCTTTGACATTTGCCATCTTGAAATTTGTTATTTTTGACATTTTTCATGGTGAACTTTTCATTTTTGACATTTAGCATGGTGACATTTGTCATTTGACATCTTTGATATTTGCCATCTTGAAATTTGTCATTTTTGACATTTTTCATGGTGACACTTTTCATTTTTGACATTTAGCATTGTGACATTTGTCAGTTTTGACATTTGCCATCTTGAAATTTGTCATTTTTGACATTTTTTATGGTGACACTTTTCATTTTTGACATTTAGCATTGTGACATTTGTCATTTGACATCTTTGATATTTGCCATCTTGAAATTTATCATTTTTGACATTTTTCATGGTGACACTTTACATTTTTGACATTTAGCATTGTGACATTTGTCATTTGACATCTTTGACATTTGCCATCTTGAAATTTGTCATTTTTGACATTTTTCACCGTGACACTTTTCATTTGACATCTTAGACATTTGCCATCTTGAAATTTTTCATTTTTGACATTTAGCATTGTGACATTTGTCATTTGACATCTTTGACATTTGCCATCTTGAAATTTGTCATTTTTGACATTTTTCATGGTGACACTTTTCATTTTTGACATTTAGCATTTGACATTTGTCATTTGACATCTTTGACATTTGTCATCTTGAAATTTGTCATTTTTGACATTTTTCATGGTGACACTTTTCATTTTTGACATTTAGCATTGTGACATTTGTCATTTGACATCTTTGACATTTGCCATCTTGAAATTCGTTATTTTTGACATTTTTCATGGTGACACTTTTCATTTTTGACATTTAGCATTGTGACATTTGTCATTTGACATCTTTGACATTTGCCATCTTGAAATTTGTCATTTTTGACATTTGTCATGGTGACACTTTTCATTTTTGACATTTAGCATTGTGACATTTGTCATTTGACATCTTTGACATTTGCCATCTTGAAATTTGTTATTTTTGACATTTTTCATGGTGACACTTTTCATTTTTGACATTTAGCCTTGTGACATTTGTCATTTGACATCTTTGACATTTGCCATCTTAAAATTTGTTATTTTTGACATTTTTCATGGTGACACTTTTCATTTTTGACATTTAGCATTGTGACATTTGTCAGTTTTGACATTTGCCATCTTGATATTTGTCATTTTTGACATCTTTCATGGTGACACTTTTCATTTTTGACATTTAGCATTGTGACATTTTTCAATTGACATCTTTGACATTGGCCATCTTGAAATTTGTCATTTTCGACATTTTTCATGGTGACACTTTTCATTTTTGACATTTAGCATTGTGACATTTGTCATTTGACATCTTTGACATTTGCCATCTTGAAATTTGTCATTTTTGACATTTTTCATGGTGACACTTTTCATTTTTGACATTTAGCATTGTGACATTTGTCATTTGACATCTTTGGCATTTGCCATCTTGAAATTTGTTATTTTTGACATTTTTCATGGTGTCACTTTTCATTTTTGACATTTAGCATTGTGACATTTGTCATTTGACATCTTTGACATTTGCCATCTCGAAATTTGTCATTTTTGACATTTTTCATGGTGACACTTTTCATTTTTGACATTAAGCATTGTGACATTTGTCAGTTTTGACATTTGCCATCTTGAAATTTGTCATTTTTGACATTTTTTATGGTGACACTTTTCATTTTTGACATTTAGCATTGTGACATTTGTCATTTGACATCTTTGACATTTGCCATCTTGAAATTTGTTATTTTTGACATTTTTCATGGTGACACTTTTCATTTTTGACATTTAGCATTGTGACATTTGTCATTTGACATCTTTGATATTTGCCATCTTGAAATTTGTCATTTTTCACAATGCTAAATGTCAAAAATGAAAAGTGTCAAAAAATGACAAATTTTAAGATGGCAAATGTCTAAGATGTCAAATGACAAATGTCACAATGCTAAATGTCAAAAATGAAAAGTGTCAAAAATGACAAATTTCAAGATGGCAAATGTCCAAGATGTCAAATGACAAATGTCACAATGCTAAATGTCAAATATGAAAAGTGTCACCATGAAAAATGTCAAAAATGACAAATTTCAAGATGGCAAATGTCAAAGATGTCAAATGACAAATGTCACAATGCTAAATGTCAAAAATGAAAAGTGTCAAAAATGACAAATTTCAAGATGGCAAATGTCTAAGATGTCAAATGACAAATGTCACAATGCTAAATGTCAAAAATGAAAAGTGTCACCATGGAAAATGTCAAAAATGACAAATTTAGGGATGGCAAATGTCAAAGAAGTCAAATGACAAATGTCACAATGCTAAATGTCAAAAATGAAAAGTGTCACCATGAAAAATGTCAAAAATAACAAATTTCAAGATGGCAAATGTCAAAGATGTCAAATGACAAATGTCACAATGCTAAATGTCAAAAATGAAAAGTGTCACCATGAAAAATATCTAAAATGACAAATTTCAAGATGGCAAATGTCAAAGATGTCAAATGACAAATGTCACAATGCTAAATGTCAAAAATGAAAAGTGTCACCATGAAAAATGTCAAAAATGACAAATTTCAAGATGGCAAATGTCAAAGATGTCAAATGACAAATGTCACAATGCTAAATCTCAAAAATAAAAAGTGTCACCATGAAAAATGTCAAAAATGACAAATTTCAAGATGGCAGATATCAAAGATGTCAAATGACAAATGTCACAATGCTAAATGGCAAAAATGACAAATTTCAAGATGGTAAATGTCAAAGATGTCAAATGACAAATGTCACAATGCTAAATGTCAAAAATGAAAAGTGTCACCATGAAAAATGTCAAAAATGACAATTTCAAGATGGCAAATGTCAAAGATGTCAAATGACAAATGTCACAATGCTAAATGTCAAAAATGAAAAGTGTCACCATGAAAAATGTCAAAAATAACAAATTTCAAGATGGCAAATGTCAAAGATGTCAAATGACAAATGTCACAATGCTAAATGTCAAAAATGTAAAGTGTCACCATGAAAAATGTCAAAAATGACAAATTTCAAGATGGCAAATGTCAAAGATGTCAAATGACAAATGTCACAATGCTAAATGTCTCAAATGAAAAGTGTCACCATGAAAAATGTCAAAAATGACAAATTTCAAGATGGCAAATGTCCAAGATGTCAAATGACAAATGTCACAATGCTAAATGTCAAAAATGACAAGTGTCAACATGAAAAATGTCAAAAGTGACAAATTTTTAGATGGCAAATGTCAAAGATGTCAAATGACAAATGTCACAATGCTAAATGTCAAAAATAAAAAGTGTCACCATGAAAAATGTCAAAAATGACAAATTTCAAGATGGCAAATGTCAGAACTGACAAATGTCACAATGCTAAACGTCAAAAATGAAAAGTGTCACCATGAAAAATGTCAAAAATAACA
The DNA here is from genome assembly GCA_964028335.1 of Altica lythri. Lineage (NCBI taxonomy): Eukaryota > Metazoa > Arthropoda > Insecta > Coleoptera > Chrysomelidae > Altica > Altica lythri. The sequence goes on along the minus strand of OZ034800.1, from coordinate 39,454,817 downwards.
AATTTCAAGATGGCAAATGTCAAAGATGTCAAATGACAAATGTCACAATGCTAAATGTCAAAAATGACAAATTTCAAGATGGCAAATGTCAAAGATGTCAAATGACAAATGTCACAATGCTAAATGTCAAAAATAAAAAGTGTCACCATGGAAAATGTCAAAAATGACAAATTTCAAGATGGCAAATATCAAAGATGTCAAATGTCACAATGCTAAATGTCAAAAATGAAAAGTGTCACCATGAAAAATGACAAATTTCAAGATGGCAAATGCCAAAACTGAATAATGTCACAATGCTAAATGTCAAAAATGATAAGTGTCACCATGAAAATGTCAAAAATGACAAATTTCAAGATGGCAAATGTCCAAGATGTCAAATGTCACAATGCTAAATGTCAAATATGAAAAGTGTCACCATGAAAAATGTCAAAAATGACAAATTTCAAGATGGCAAATGTCAAAGATGTCAAATGACAAATGTCACAATGCTAAATGTCAAAAATGAAAAGTGTCAAAAATGACAAATTTCAAGATGGCAAATGTCTAAGATGTCAAATGACAAATGTCACAATGCTAAATGTCAAAAATGAAAAGTGTCACCATGAAAAATGTCAAATATGACAAATTTCAAGATGGCAAATGTCCAAACTGACAAATGTCACAATGCTAAATGTCAAAAATGAAAAGTGTCACCATGGAAAATGTCAAAAATGACAAATTTCAAGATGGCAAATATCAAAGATGTCAAATGACAAATGTCACAATGCTAAATGTCAAAAATGAAAAGTGTCACCATGAAAAATGTCAAAAATGACAAATTTCAAGATGGCAAATGTCAAAGATGTCAAATGACAATGTCACAATGCTAAATGTCAAAAATGAAAAGTGTCACCATGGAAAATATCAAAAATGACAAATTTCAAGATGGCAAATGTCAAAGATGTCAAATGACAAATGTCACAATGCTAAATGTCAAAAATGAAAAGTGTCACCATGAAAAATGTCAAAAATAACAAATTTCAAGATGGCAAATGTCAAAAATGAAAAGTGTCACCATGAAAAATGTCAAAAATGACAAATTTCAAGATGGCAAATGTCAAAACTGACAAATGTCACAACGCTAAACGTCAAAAATGATAAGTGTCACCATGAAAAATGCCAAAAATGACAAATTTCAAGATGGCGAATGTCCAAGATGTCAAATGACAAATGTCACAATGCTAAATGTCAAAAATGAAAAGTGTCACCATGAAAAATGTCAAAAATGACAAATTTCAAGATGGCAAATGTCAAAGATGTAAAATGACAAATGTCACAATGCTAAATGTCAAAAATGAAAAGTGTCACCATGAAAAATGTCAAAAATGACAAATTTCAAGATGGCAAATGTCAAAGATGTCAAATGACAAATGTCACAATGCTAAATCTCAAAAATAAAAAGTGTCACCATGAAAAATGTCAAAAATGACAAATTTCAAGATGGCAGATATCAAAGATGTCAAATGACAAATGTCACAATGCTAAATGTCAAAAATGACAAATTTCAAGATGGCAAATGTCAAAGATGTCAAATGACAAATGTCACAATGCTAAATGTCAAAAATGAAAAGTGTCACCATGAAAAATGTCAAAAATGACAATTTCAAGATGGCAAATGTCAGAGATGTCAAATGACAAATGTCACAATGCTAAATGTCAAAAATGAAAAGTGTCACCATGAAAAATGTCAAAAATAACAAATTTCAAGATGGCAAATGTCAAAGATGTCAAATGACAAATGTCACAATGCTAAATGTCAAAAATGTAAAGTGTCACCATGAAAAATGTCAAAAATGACAAATTTCAAGATGGCAAATGTCAAAGATGTCAAATGACAAATGTCACAATGCTAAATGTCTAAAATGAAAAGTGTCACCATGAAAAATGTCAAAAATGACAAATTTCAAGATGGCAAATGTCCAAGATGTCAAATGACAAATGTCACAATGCTAAATGTCAAAAATGAAAAGTGTCAACATGAAAAATGTCAAAAATGACAAATTTTTAGATGGCAAATGTCAAAGATGTCAAATGACAAATGTCACAATGCTAAATATCAAAAATAAAAAGTGTCACCATGAAAAATGTCAAAAATGACAAATTTCAAGATGGAAAATGTCAGAACTGACAAATGTCACAATGCTAAACGTCAAAAATGAAAAGTGTCACCATGAAAAATGTCAAAAATAACAAATTTCAAGATGGCAAATGTCAAAGATGTCAAATGACAAATGTCACAATGCTAAATGTCAAAAATGACAAATTTAAAGATGGCAAATGTCAAAGATGTCAAATGACAAATGTCACAATGCTAAATGTCAAAAATAAAAAGTGTCACCATGGAAAATGTCAAAAATGACAAATTTCAAGATGGCAAATGTCAAAGATGTCAAATGTCACAATGCTAAATGTCAAAAATGAAAAGTGTCACCATGAAAAATGTCAAAAATGACAAATTTCAAGATGGCAAATGCCAAAACTGAATAATGTCACAATGCTAAATGTCAAAAATGATAAGTGTCACCATGAAAATGTCAAAAATTACAAATTTCAAGATGGCAAATGTCCAAGATGTCAAATGACAAATGTCACAATGCTAAATGTCAAATATGAAAAGTGTCACCATGAAAAATGTCAAAAATGACAAATTTCAAGATGGCAAATGTCAAAGATGTCAAATGACAAATGTCACAATGCTAAATGTCAAAAATGAAAAGTGTCAAAAATGACAAATTTCAAGATGGCAAATGTCTAAGATGTCAAATGACAAATGTCACAATGCTAAATGTCAAAAATGAAAAGTGTCACCATGAAAAATGTCAAATATGACAAATTTCAAGATGGCAAATGTCAAAACTGACAAATGTCACAATGCTAAATGTCAAAAATGAAAAGTGTCACCATGGAAAATGTCAAAAATGACAAATTTCAAGATGGCAAATATCAAAGCTGTCAAATGACAAATGTCACAATGCTAAATGTCAAAAATGAAAAGTGTCACCATGAAAAATGTCAAAAATGACAAATTTCAAGATGGCAAATGTCAAAGATGTCAAATGACAATGTCACAATGCTAAATGTCAAAAATGAAAAGTGTCACCATGAAAAATATCAAAAATGACAAATTTCAAGATGGCAAATGTCAAAGATGTCAAATGACAAATGTCACAATGCTAAATGTCAAAAATGAAAAGTGTCACCATGAAAAATGTGAAAAATGACAAATTTCAAAATGGCAAATGTCAAAACTGACAAATGTCACAATGCTAAATGTCAAAAATGAAAAGTGTCACCATGAAAAATGTCAAAAATAACAAATTTCAAGATGGCAAATGTCAAAGATGTCAAATGACAAATGTCACAATGCTAAATTTCAAAAATGACAAATTTCAAGATGGCAAATGTCAAAGATGTCAAATGACAAATGTCACAATGCTAACTGTCAAAAATGAAAAGTGTCACCATGAAAAATGTCAAAAATGACAAATTTCAAGATGGCAAATGTCAAAGATGTCAAATGACAAATGTCACAATGCTAAATGTCAAAAATGATAAGTGTCACCATGAAAAATGTCAAAAATAACAAATTTCAAGATGGCAAATGTCACAATGCTAAATGTCAAAAATGAAAAGTGTCACCATGAAAAATGTCAAAAATGACAAATTTCAAGGTGGCAAATGTCAAAGATGTCAAATGACAAATGTCACAATGCTAAATGTCAAAAATGAAAAGTGTCACCATAAAAAATGTCAAAAATAACAAATTTCAAGATGGCAAATGTCAAAGATGTCAAATGACAAATGTCACAATGCTAAATGTCAAAAATGAAAAGTGTCACCATGAAAAATGTCAAAAATGACAAATTTCAAGATGGCAATTGTCAAAACTGACAAATGTCACAATGCTAAATGTCAAAATTGATAAGTGTCACCATAAAAAATGTCAAAAATGACAAATTTCAAGATGGCAAATGTCCAAGATGTCAAATGACAAATGTCACAATGCTAAATGTCAAAAATGACAAATTTCAAGATGGCAAATGTCAAAGATGTCAAATGACAAATGTCACAATGCTAAATGTCAAAAATGAAAAGTGTCACCATGAAAAGTGTCAAAAATGTCAAATTTCAAGATGGCAAATGTCAAAGAAGTCAAATGTCACAATGCTAAATGTCAAAAATGAAAAGTGTCACCATGAAAAATGTCAAAAATAACAAATTTCAAGATGGCAAATGTCAAAGATGTCAAATGACAAATGTCACAATGCTAAAGGACAAAAATGAAAAGTGTCACCATGAAAAATGTCAAAAATGACAAACTTCAAGATGGCAAATGTCAAAGATGTCAAATGACAAATGTCACAATGCTAAATGTCAAAAATGAAAAGTGTCGCCATGAAAAATGTCAAAAATGACAAATTTCAAGATGGCAAATGTCAAAGATGTCAAATGACAAATGTCACAATGCTAAATCTCAAAAATGAAAAGTGTCACCATGAAAAATGTCAAAAATGACAAATTTCAAGATGGCAAATATCAAAGATGTCAAATGACAAATGTCACAATGCTAAATGTCAAAAATGACAAATTTCAAGATGGCAAATGTCAAAGATGTCAAATGACAAATGTCACAATGCTAAATGTCAAAAATGAAAAGTGTCACCATGAAAAATGTCAAACATGACAAATTTCAAGATGGCAAATGTCAAAGATGTCAAATGACAAATGTCACAATGCTAAATGTCAAAAATGAAAAGTGTCACCATGGAAAATGTCAAAAATAACAAATTTCAAGATGGCAAATGTCAAAGATGTCAAATGACAAATGTCACAATGCTAAATGTCAAAAATGAAAAGTGTCACCATGAAAAATGTCAAAAATGACAAATTTCAAGATGGCAAATGTCAAAGATGTTAAATGACAAATGTCACAATGCTAAATGTCAAAAATGAAAAGTGTCACCATGAAAAATGTCAAAAATGACAAATTTCAAGATGGCAAATGTCCAAGATGTCAAATGACAAATGTCACAATGCTAAATGTCAAAAATGAAAAGTGTCACCATGAAAAATGTCAAAAATGACAAATTTTAAGATGGCAAATGTCAAAACTGACAAATGTCACAATGCTAAATGTCAAAAATGAAAAGTGTCACCATGAAAAATGTCAAAAATAACAAATTTCAAGATGGCAAATGTCAAAGATGTCAAATGACAAATGTCACAATGCTAAATGTCAAAAATGACAAATTTCAAGATGGCAAATGTCAAAACTGACAAATGTCACAATGCTAAATGTCAAAAATGAAAAGTGTCACCATGAAAAATGTCAAAAATGACAAATTTCAAGATGGCAAATATCAAAGATGTCAATTGACAAATGTCACAATGCTAAATGTCAAAAATGAAAAGTGTCACCATGAAAAATGTCAAGAATGACAAATTTCAAGATGGCAAATGACAAAGATGTCAAATGACAAATGTAACAATGCTAAATGTCAAAAATAAAAAGTGTCACCATGAAAAATGTCAAAAATAACAAATTTCAAAATGGCAAATGTTAAAGATGTCAAATGACAAATGTCACAATGCTAAATATCAAAAATGAAAAGTGTCACCATGAAAAATGTCAAAAATGACAAATTTCAAGATGGCAAATGTCAAAAATGTCAAAAATAACAAATTTCAAGATGGCAAATGTCAAAGATATCAAATGACAAATGTCACAATGCTAAATGTCAAAAATGAAAAGTGTCACCATGAAAAATGCCAAAAATGACAAATTTTAAGATGGCAAATGTCAAAGAAGTCAAATGACAAATGTCACAATGCTAAATGTCAAAAATGAAAAGTGTCACCATGAAAAATGTCAAAAATAACAAATTTCAAGATGGCAAATGTCAAAGATGTTAAATGACAAATGTCACAATGCTAAATGTCAAAAATAAAAAGTGTCACCATGAAAAATGTCAAAAATGACAAATTTCAAGATGGCAAATGCCAAAGATGTCAAATGACAAATGTCACAATGCTAAATGTCAAAAATGAAAAGTGTCACCATGAAAAATGTCAAAAATGACAAATTTCAAGATGGCAAATGTCAAAGATGTCAAATGACAAATGTCACAATGCTAAATCTCAAAAATGAAAAGTGTCACTATGAAAAATGTCAAAAATGACATATTTCAAGATGGCAAATATCAAAGATGTCAAATGACAAATGTCACAATGCTAAATGTCAAAAATGACAAATTTCAAGATGGCAAATGTCAAAGATGTCAAATGACAAATGTCACAATGCTAAATGTCAAAAATGAAAAGTGTCACCATGAAAAATGTCAAAAATGACAAATTTCAAGATGGCAACTGTCAAAGATGTCAAATGACAAATGTCACAATGCTAAATGTCAAAAATGAAAAGTGTCACCATGAAAAATGTCAAAAATAACAAATTTCAAGATGGCAAATGTCAAAGATGTCAAATGACAAATGTCACAATGCTAAATGTCAAAAATGAAAAGTGTCACCATGAAAAATGTCAAAAATGACAAATTTCAAGATGGCAAATGTCAAAGATGTCAAATGACAAATGTCACAGTGCTAAATGTCAAAAATGAAAAGTGTCACCATAAAAAATGTCAAAAATAACAAATTTCAAGATGGCAAATGTCAAAGATGTCAAATGACAAATGTCACAATGCTAAATGTCAAAAATGACAAATTTCAAGATGGCAAATGTCAAAGATGTCAAATGACAAATGTCACAATGCTAAATGTCAAAAATAAAAAGTGTCACCATGGAAAATGTTAAAAATGACAAATTTCAAGATGGCAAATGTCAAAGATGTCAAATGACAAATGTCACAATGCTAAATGTAAAAAATGAAAAGTGTCACCATGAAAAATGTCAAAAATGACAAATTTCAAGATGGCAAATGTCAAAACTGACAAATGTCACAATGCTAAATGTCAAAAATGATAAGTGTCACCATGAAAAATGTCAAAAATGACAAATTTCAAGATGGCAAATGTCCAAGATGTCAAATGACAAATGTCACAATGCTAAATGTCAAAAATAAAAAGTGTCACCATGAAAAATGTCAAAAATGACAAATTTTAAGATGGCAAATGTCTAAGATGTCAAATGACAAATGTCACAATGCTAAATGTCAAAAATGAAAAGTGTCACCATGAAAAATGTCAAAAATGACAAATTTCAAGATGGCAAATGTCAAAACTGACAAATGTCACAATGCTAAATGTCAAAAATGAAAAGTGTCATCAAGAAAAATGTCAAAACTGACAAATTTCAAGATGGCAAATGTCAAAGATGTCAAATGACAAATGTACAATGCTAAATGTCAAAAATGAAAAGTGTCACCATGAAAAATGTCAAAAATGACAAATTTCAAGATGGCAAATGTCAAAGATGTCAAATGACAAATGTCACAATGCTATATGTCAAAAATGAAAAGTGTCACCATGAAAAATGTCAAAAATAACAAATTTCAAGATGGCAAATGTCAAAGATGTCAAATGACAAATGTCACAATGCTAAATGTAAAAAATGAAAAGTGTCACCATGAAAAATGTCAAAAATGACAAATTTCAAGATGGCAAATGTCAAAACTGACAAATGTCACAATGCTAAATGTCAAAAATGATAAGTGTCACCATGAAAAATGTCAAAAATGACAAATTTCAAGATGGCAAATGTCCAAGATGTCAAATGACAAATGTCACAATGCTAAATGTCAAAAATAAAAAGTGTCACCATGAAAAATGTCAAAAATGACAAATTTTAAGATGGCAAATGTCTAAGATGTCAAATGACAAATGTCACAATGCTAAATGTCAAAAATGAAAAGTGTCACCATGAAAAATGTCAAAAATGACAAATTTCAAGATGGCAAATGTCAAAACTGACAAATGTCACAATGCTAAATGTCAAAAATGAAAAGTGTCATCAAGAAAAATGTCAAAACTGACAAATTTCAAGATGGCAAATGTCAAAGATGTCAAATGACAAATGTACAATGCTAAATGTCAAAAATGAAAAGTGTCACCATGAAAAATGTCAAAAATGACAAATTTCAAGATGGCAAATGTCAAAGATGTCAAATGACAAATGTCACAATGCTATATGTCAAAAATGAAAAGTGTCACCATGAAAAATGTCAAAAATAACAAATTTCAAGATGGCAAATGTCAAAGATGTCAAATGACAAATGTCACAATGCTAAATGTCAAAAATGAAAAGTGTCACCATGAAAAATGTCAAAAATGACAAATTTCAAGATGTCAAATGTCAAAGAAGTCAAATGACAAATGTCACAATGCTAAATGTCAAAAATGAAAAGTGTCACCATGAAAAATGTCAAAAATAACAAATTTCAAGATGGCAAATGTCAAAGATGTCAAATGACAAATGTCACAATGCTAAATGTCAAAAATGAAAAGTGTCACCATGAAAAATGTCAAAAATGACAAATTTCAAGATGGCAAATGTCAAAGATGTCAAATGACAAATGTCACAATGCTAAATGTCAAAAATGAAAAGTGTCACCATGAAAAATGTCAAAAATGACAAATTTCAAGATGGCAAATGTCAAAGATGTCAAATGACAAATGTCACAATGCTAAATCTCAAAAATGAAAAGTGTCACTATGAAAAATGTCAAATATGACATATTTCAAGATGGCAAATATCAAAGATGTCAAATGACAAATGTCACAATGCTAAATGTCAAAAATGACAAATTTCAAGATGGCAAATGTCAAAGATGTCAAACGACAAATGTCACAATGCTAAATGTCAAAAATGAAAAGTGTCACAATGAAAAATGTCAAAAATGACAAATTTCAAGATGGCAAATGTCAAAGATGTCAAATGACAAATGTCACAGTGCTAAATGTCAAAAATGAAAAGTGTCACCATGAAAAATGTCAAAAATAACAAATTTCACGATGGCAAATGTCAAAGATGTCAAATGACAAATGTCACAATGCTAAATGTCAAAAATGACAAATTTCAAGATGGCAAATGTCAAAGATGTCAAATGACAAATGTCACAATGCTAAATGTCAAAAATGAAAAGTGTCACCATGAAAAATGTCAAAAATGACAAATTTCAAGATGGCAACTGTCAAAGATGTCAAATGACAAATGTCACAATGCTAAATGTCAAAAATGAAAAGTGTCACCATGAAAAATGTCAAAAATAACAAATTTCAAGATGGCAAATGTCAAAGATGTCAAATGACAAATGTCACAATGCTAAATGTCAAAAATGAAAAGTGTCACCATGAAAAATGTCAAAAATGACAAATTTCAAGATGGCAAATGTCAAAGATGTCAAATGACAAATGTCACAGTGCTAAATGTCAAAAATGAAAAGTGTAACCATGAAAAATGTCAAAAATAACAAATTTCAAGATGGCAAATGTCAAAGATGTCAAATGACAAATGTCACAATGCTAAATGTCAAAAATGACAAATTTCAAGATGGCAAATGTCAAAGATGTCAAATGACAAATGTCACAATGCTAAATGTCAAAAATAAAAAGTGTCACCATGGAAAATGTTAAAAATGACAAATTTCAAGATGGCAAATGTCAAAGATGTCAAATGACAAATGTCACAATGCTAAATGTAAAAAATGAAAAGTGTCACCATGAAAAATGTCAAAAATGACAAATTTCAAGATGGCAAATGTCAAAACTGACAAATGTCACAATGCTAAATGTCAAAAATGATAAGTGTCACCATGAAAAATGTCAAAAATGACAAATTTCAAGATGGCAAATGTCCAAGATGTCAAATGACAAATGTCACAATGCTAAATGTCAAAAATAAAAAGTGTCACCATGAAATATGTCAAAAATGACAAATTTCAAGATGGCAAATGTAAAAGATGTCAAATGACAAATGTCACAATGCTAAATGTCAAAAATGAAAAGTGTCAAAAATGACAAATTTCAAGATGGCAAATGTCTAAGATGTCAAATGACAAATGTCACAATGCTAAATGTCAAAAATGAAAAGTGTCACCATGAAAAATGTCAAAAATGACAAATTTCAAGATGGCAAATGTCAAAACTGACAAATGTCACAATGCTAAATGTCAAAAATGAAAAGTGTCACCAAGAAAAATGTCAAAAATGACAAATTTCAAGATGGCAAATGTCAAAGATGTCAAATGACAAATGTACAATGCTAAATGTCAAAAATGAAAAGTGTCACCATGAAAAATGTCAAAAATGACAAATTTCAAGATGGCAAATGTCAAAGATGTCAAATGACAAATGTCACAATGCTATATGTCAAAAATGAAAAGTGTCACCATGAAAAATGTCAAAAATAACAAATTTCAAGATGGCAAATGTCAAAGATGTCAAATGACAAATGTCACAATGCTAAATGTCAAAAATGAAAAGTGTCACCATGAAAAATGTCAAAAATGACAAATTTTAAGATGGCAAATGTCAAAGATGTCAAATGACAAATATCACAATGCTAAATGTCAAAAATGACAAATTTCAAGATGGCAAATGTCAAAGATGTCAAATGACAAATGTAACAATGCTAAATGTCAAAAATGAAAAGTGTCACCATGAAAAATGTCAAAAATGACAAATTTCAAGATGGCAAATGTCAAAGATGACAAATGTCACAATGCTAAATGTCAAAAATGAAAAGTGTCACAATGCTAAATGTCAAAAATGACAAATTTCAATATGGCAAATGTCAAAACTGACAAATGTCACAATGCTAAATGTCAAAAATGAAAAGTGTCACCATGAAAAATGTCAAAAATAACAAATTTCAAGATGGCAAATGTCAAAGATGTCAAATGACAAATGTACAATGCTAAATGTCAAAAATGAAAAGTGTTAGCATGAAAAATGTCAAAAATGACAAATTTCAAGATGGCAAATGTCAAAGATGTCAAATGACAAATGTCACAATGCTATATGTCAAAAATGAAAAGTGTCACCATGAAAAATGTCAAAAATAACAAATTTCAAGATGGCAAATGTCAAAGATGTCAAATGACAAATGTCACAATGCTAAATGTCAAAAATGAAAAGTGTCACCATGAAAAATGTCAAAAATGACAAATTTTAAGATGGCAAATGTCAAAGATGTCAAATGACAAATATCACAATGCTAAATGTCAAAAATGACAAATTTCAAGATGGCAAATGTCAAAGATGTCAAATGACAAATGTAACAATGCTAAATGTCAAAAATGAAAAGTGTCACCATGAAAAATGTCAAAAATAACAAATTTCAAGATGGCAAATGTCACAATGCTAAATGTCAAAAATGAAAAGTGTCACAATGCTAAATGACAAATTTCAATATGGCAAATGTCAAAACTGACAAATGTCACAATGCTAAATGTCAAAAATGAAAAGTGTCACCATGAAAAATGTCAAAAATAACAAATTTCAAGATGGCAAATGTCAAAGATGTCAAATGACAAATGTCACAATGCTAAATGTCAAAAATGAAAAGTGTCACCATGAAAAATTTCAAAAATGACAAATTTCAAGATGGCAAATGACAAAGATGTCAAATGACAAATGTCACAATGCTAAATGTCAAAAATGAAAAGTGTCACCATGAAAAATGTTAAAAATGACAAATTTCAAGATGGCAAATGTCAAAGATGTCAAATGACAAATGTCACAATGCTAAATGTCAAAAATGAAAAGTGTCACCATGAAAAATGTCAAAAATAACAAATTTCAAGATGGCAAATGTCAAAGATGTCAAATGACAAATGTCACAATGCTAAATGTCAAAAATGAAAAGTATCACCATGAAAAATGTCAAAAATGACAAATTTCAAGATGGCAAATGTCAAAGATGTCAAATGACAAATGCCACAATACTAGATGTCAAAAATGAAAAGTGTCACCATGAAAAATGTCAAAAATAACAAATTTCAAGATGGCAAATGTCAAAGATGTCAAATGACAAATGTCACAATGCTAAATGTCATAAATGAAAAGTGTCACCATGAAAAATGTCAAAAATGACAAACTTCAAGATGGCAATTGTCAACACTGACAAATGTCACAATGCTAAATGTTAAAAATGATAAGTGTCACCATGAAAAATGTCAAAAATGACAAATTTCAAGATGGCAAATGTCCAAGATGTCAAATGATAAATGTCACAATGCTAAATGACAAATTTCAAGATGGCAAATGTCAAAGATGTCAAATGACAAATGTCACAATGCTAAATGTCAAAAATGATAAGTGTCACCATGAAAAATGTCAAAAATGACAAATTTCAAGATGGCAGATGTCAAAGAAGTCAAATGACAAATGTCACAATGCTAAATGTCAAAAATGAAAAGTGTCACCATGAAAAATGTCAAAAATAACAAATTTCAAAATGGCAAATGTCAAAGATGTCAAATGACAAATGTACAATGCTAAATGTCAAAAATGAAAAGTGTCACCATGAAAAATGTCAAAAATGACAAATTTCAAGATGGCAAATGTCAAAGATGTCAAATGACAAATGTCACAATGCTATATGTCAAAAATGAAAAGTGTCACCATGAAAAATGTCAAAAATAACAAATTTCAAGATGGCAAATGTCAAAGATGTCAAATGACAAATGTCACAATGCTAAATGTCAAAAATGAAAAGTGTCACCATGAAAAATGTCAAAAATGACAAATTTTAAGATGGCAAATGTCAAAGATGTCAAATGACAAATATCACAATCCTAATTGTCAAAAATGACAAATTTCAAAATGGCAAATGACAAAGATGTCAAATGACAAACGTAACAATGCTAAATGTCAAAAATGAAAAGTGTCACCATGAAAAATGTCAAAAATGACAAATTTCAAGATGGCAAATGTCAAAGATGTCAAACGACAAATGTCACAATGCTAAATGTCAAAAATGAAAAGTGTCACAATGCTAAATGTCAAAAATGACAAATTTCAAGATGGCAAATGTCAAAACTGACAAATGTCACAATGCTAAATGTCAAAAATGAAAAGTGTCACCATGAAAAATGTCAAAAATAACAAATTTTAAGATGGCAAATGTCAAAGATGTCAAATAACAAATGTCACAATGCTAAATGTCAAAAATGAAAAGTGTCACCATGAAAAATGTCAAAAATGACAAATTTCAAGATGGCAAATGTCAAAGATGTCAAATGACAAATGTCACAATGCTAAATGTCAAAAATGAAAAGTGTCACCATGAAAAATGTCAAAAATGACAAATTTCAAGATGGCAAATGTCAAAACTGACAAATGTCACAATGCTAAATGTCAAAAATGAAAAGTGTCACCATGAAAAATGTCAAAAATAACAAATTTTAAGATGGCAAATGTCAAAGATGTCAAATGACAAATGTCACAATGCTAAATGTCAAAAATGAAAAGTGTCACCATGAAAAATGTCAAAAATGACAAATTTCAAGATGGCAAATGTCAAAGATGTCAAATGACAAATGTCACAATGCTAAATGTCAAAAATGAAAAGTGTCACCATGAAAAATGTCAAAAATGACAAATTTCAAGATGGCAAATGTCAAAGATGTCAAATGACAAATGTCACAATGCTAAATGTCAAAAATGAAAAGTGTCAAAAATGACAAATTTCAAGATGGCAAATGTCTAAGATGTCAAATGACAAATGTTACAATGCTAAATGTCAAAAATGAAAAGTGTCACAATGCTAAATGTCAAAAATGACAAATTTCAAGATGGCAAATGTCAAAACTGACAAATGTCACAATGCTAAATGTCAAAAATGACAAATTTTAAGGTGGCAAATGTCAAAGATGTCAAATGACAAATGTCACAATGCTAAATGTCAGAAATGAAAAGTGTCACCATGAAAAATGTCAAAAATGACAAATTTCAAGATGGCAAATGTCAAAGATGTCAAATGACAAATGTCACAATGCTAAATGTCAAAAATGAAAAGTGTCACCATGAAAAATGTCAAAAATAACAAATTTCAAGATGGCAAATGTCAAAGATGTCAAATGACAAATGTCACAATGCTAAATGTCAAAAATGAAAAGTGTCACCATGAAAAATGTCAAAAATGACAAATTTCAAGATGGCAAATGTCAAAGATGTCAAATGACAAATGTCACAATGCTAAATGTCAAAAATAAAAAGTGTCACCATGAAAACTGTCAAAAATGACAAATTTTAAGATGGCAAATGTCAAAGATGTCAAATGACAAATGTCACAATGCTAAATGTCAAAAATGAAAAGGTCAACATGAAAAATGTCAAAAATAACAAATTTCAAGATGGCAAATGTCAAAGATGTCAAATGACAAATGTCAAAAATGAAAAGTGTCACCATGAAAAATGTCAAAAATGACAAATTTCAAGATGGCAAATGTCAAAGATGTCAAATGACAAATGTCACAATGCTAAATGTCAAAAATGAAAAGTGTCACCATGAAAAATGTCAAAAATAACAAATTTCAAGATGGCAAATGTCAAAGATGTCAAATGACAAATGTCACAATGCTAAATGTCAAAAATGAAAAGTGTCACCATGAAAAATGTCAAAAATGACAAATTTCAAGATGGCAAATGTCAAAGATGTCAAATGACAAATGTCACAATGCTAAATGTCAAAAATAAAAAGTGTCACCATGAAAACTGTCAAAAATGACAAATTTCAAGATGGCAAATGTCAAAGATGTCAAATGACAAATGTCACAATGCTAAATGTCAAAAATGAAAAGTGTCAACATGAAAAATGTCAAAAATAACAAATTTCAAGATGGCAAATGTCAAAGATGTCAAATGACAAATGTCAAAAATGAAAAGTGTCACCATGAAAAATGTCAAAAATGACAAATTTCAAGATGGCAAATGTCAAAGATGTCAAATGACAAATGTCACAATGCTAAATGTCAAAAATGAAAAGTGTCACCATGAAAAGTGTCAAAAATGACAAATTTCAAGTTGGCAAATGTCAAAGATGTCAAATGACAAATGTCACAATGCTAAATGTCAAAAATGAAAAGTGTCACCATGAAAAATGTCAAAAATGACAAATTTCAAGATGGCAAATGTCAAAGATGTCAAATGACAAATGTCACAATGCTAAATGTCAAAAATGAAAAGTGTCACCATGAAAAATGTCAAAAATGACAAATTTCAAAATGGCAAATGTCAAAGATGTCAAATGACAAATGTCACAATGCTAAATGTCAAAAATGAAAAGTGTCACCATGTAAAATGTCAAAAATGACAAATTTCAAGATGGCAAATGTCAAAACTGACAAATGTCACAATGCTAAATGTCAAAAATAATAAGTGTCACCATGAAAAATGTCAAAAATGACAAATTTCAAGATGGCAAATGTCCAAGATGTCAAATGACAAATGTCACAATGCTAAATGTCAAAAATGAAAAGTGTCACCATGAAAAATGTCAAAAATGACAAATTTTAAGATGGCAAATGTCAAAGATGTCAAATGACAAATGTCACAATGCTAAATGTCAAAAATGAAAAGTGTCAAAAATGACAAATTTCAAGATGGCAAATGTCTAAGATGTCAAATGACAAATGTTACAATGCTAAATGTCAAAAATGAAAAGTGTCACAATGCTAAATGTCAAAAATGACAAATTTCAAGATGGCAAATGTCAAAACTGACAAATGTCACAATGCTAAATGTCAAAAATGAAAAGTGTCACCATGAAAAATGTCAAAAATAACAAATTTCAAGATGGCAAATGTCAAAGATGTCAAATGACAAATGTCACAATGCTAAATATCAAAAATGAAAAGTGTCACAATGCTAAATGTCAAAAATGACAAATTTCAAGATGGCAAATGTCAAAACTGACAAATGTCACAATGCTAAATGTCAAAAATGAAAAGTGTCACCATGAAAAATGTCAAAAATAACAAATTTTAAGATGGCAAATGTCAAAGATGTCAAATGACAAATGTCACAATGCTAAATGTCAAAAATGAAAAGTGTCACCATGAAAAATGTCAAAAATGACAAATTTCAAAATGGCAAATGTCAAAGATGTCAAATGACAAATGTCACAATGCTAAATGTCAAAAATGAAAAGTGTCACCATGAAAAATGTCAAAAATGACAAATTTCAAGATGGCAAATGTCAAAGATGTCAAATGACAAATGTCACAATGCTAAATGTCAAAAATGAAAAGTGTCAAAAATGACAAATTTCAAGATGGCAAATGTCAAGATGGCAAATGTCCAAGATGTCAAATGACAAATGTCACAATGCTAAATGTCAAAAATGAAAAATGTCACCATGAAAAATGTCAAAAATGACAAATTTTAAGATGGCAAATGTCAAAGATGTCAAATGACAAATATCACAATCCTAATTGTCAAAAATGACAAATTTCAAGATGGCAAATGTCAAAGATGTCAAATGACAAACGTAACAATGGTAAATGTCAAAAATGAAAAGTGTCACCATGAAAAATGTCAAAAATGACAAATTTCAAGATGGCAAATGTCAAAGATGTCAAACGACAAATGTCACAATGCTAAATATCAAAAATGAAAAGTGTCACAATGCTAAATGTCAAAAATGACAAATTTCAAGATGGCAAATGTCAAAACTGACAAATGTCACAATGCTAAATGTCAAAAATGAAAAGTGTCACCATGAAAAATGTCAAAAATAACAAATTTTAAGATGGCAAATGTCAAAGATGTCAAATGACAAATGTCACAATGCTAAATGTCAAAAATGAAAAGTGTCACCATGAAAAATGTCAAAAATGACAAATTTCAAAATGGCAAATGTCAAAGATGTCAAATGACAAATGTCACAATGCTAAATGTCAAAAATGAAAAGTGTCACCATGAAAAATGTCAAAAATGACAAATTTCAAGATGGCAAATGTCAAAGATGTCAAATGACAAATGTCACAATGCTAAATGTCAAAAATGAAAAGTGTCAAAAATGACAAATTTCAAGATGGCAAATGTCTAAGATGTCAAATGACAAATGTTACAATGCTAAATGTCAAAAATGAAAAGTGTCACAATGCTAAATGTCAAAAATGACAAATTTCAAGATGGCAAATGTCAAAACTGACAAATGTCACAATGCTAAATGTCAAAAATGACAAATTTCAAGGTGGCAAATGTCAAAGATGTCAAATGACAAATGTCACAATGCTAAATGTCAGAAATGAAAAGTGTCACCATGAAAAATGTCAAAAATGACAAATTTCAAGATGGCAAATGTCAAAGATGTCAAATGACAAATGTCACAATGCTAAATGTCAAAAATGAAAAGTGTCACCATGAAAAATGTCAAAAATAACAAATTTCAAGATGGCAAATGTCAAAGATGTCAAATGACAAATGTCACAATGCTAAATGTCAAAAATGAAAAGTGTCACCATGAAAAATGTCAAAAATGACAAATTTCAAGATGGCAAATGTCAAAGATGTCAAATGACAAATGTCACAATGCTAAATGTCAAAAATAAAAAGTGTCACCATGAAAAATGTCAAAAATGACAAATTTCAAGATGGCAAATGTCAAAGATGTCAAATGACAAATGTCACAATGCTAAATGTCAAAAATGAAAAGTGTCAACATGAAAAATGTCAAAAATAACAAATTTCAAGATGGCAAATGTCAAAGATGTCAAATGACAAATGTCAAAAATGAAAAGTGTCACCATGAAAAATGTCAAAAATGACAAATTTCAAGATGGCAAATGTCAAAGATGTCAAATGACAAATGTCACAATGCTAAATGTCAAAAATGAAAAGTGTCACCATGAAAAGTGTCAAAAATGACAAATTTCAAGTTGGCAAATGTCAAAGATGTCAAATGACAAATGTCACAATGCTAAATGTCAAAAATGAAAAGTGTCACCATGAAAAATGTCAAAAATGACAAATTTCAAGATGGCAAATGTCAAAGATGTCAAATGACAAATGTCACAATGCTAAATGTCAAAAATGAAAAGTGTCACCATGAAAAATGTCAAAAATGACAAATTTCAAAATGGCAAATGTCAAAGATGTCAAATGACAAATGTCACAATGCTAAATGTCAAAAATGAAAAGTGTCACAATGCTAAATGTCAAAAATAATAAGTGTCACCATGAAAAATGTCAAAAATGACAAATTTCAAGATGGCAAATGTCCAAGATGTCAAATGACAAATGTCACAATGCTAAATGTCAAAAATGAAAAGTGTCACCATGAAAAATGTCAAAAATGACAAATTTTAAGATGGCAAATGTCAAAGATGTCAAATGACAAATGTCACAATGCTAAATGTCAAAAATGAAAAGTGTCAAAAATGACAAATTTTAAGATGGCAAATGTCTAAGATGTCAAATGACAAATGTCACAATGCTAAATGTCAAAAATGAAAAGTGTCACCATGAAAAATGTCAAAAATGACAAATTTCAAGATGGCAAATGTCAAAGATGTCAAATGACAAATGTCACAATGCTAAATGTCAAAAATGAAAAGTGTCAAAAATGACAAATTTCAAGATGGCAAATGTCTAAGATGTCAAATGACAAATGTTACAATGCTAAATGTCAAAAATGAAAAGTGTCACAATGCTAAATGTCAAAAATGACAAATTTCAAGATGGCAAATGTCAAAACTGACAAATGTCACAATGCTAAATGTCAAAAATGACAAATTTCAAGGTGGCAAATGTCAAAGATGTCAAATGACAAATGTCACAATGCTAAATGTCAGAAATGAAAAGTGTCACCATGAAAAATGTCAAAAATGACAAATTTCAAGATGGCAAATGTCAAAGATGTCAAATGACAAATGTCACAATGCTAAATGTCAAAAATGAAAAGTGTCACCATGAAAAATGTCAAAAATAACAAATTTCAAGATGGCAAATGTCAAAGATGTCAAATGACAAATGTCACAATGCTAAATGTCAAAAATGAAAAGTGTCACCATGAAAAATGTCAAAAATGACAAATTTCAAGATGACAAATGTCAAAGATGTCAAATGACAAATGTCACAATGCTAAATGTCAAAAATAAAAAGTGTCACCATGAAAAATGTCAAAAATGACAAATTTCAAGATGGCAAATGTCAAAGATGTCAAATGACAAATGTCACAATGCTAAATGTCAAAAATGAAAAGTGTCAACATGAAAAATGTCAAAAATAACAAATTTCAAGATGGCAAATGTCAAAGATGTCAAATGACAAATGTCAAAAATGAAAAGTGTCACCATGAAAAATGTCAAAAATGACAAATTTCAAGATGGCAAATGTCAAAGATGTCAAATGACAAATGTCACAATGCTAAATGTCAAAAATGAAAAGTGTCACCATGAAAAGTGTCAAAAATGACAAATTTCAAGTTGGCAAATGTCAAAGATGTCAAATGACAAATGTCACAATGCTAAATGTCAAAAATGAAAAGTGTCACCATGAAAAATGTCAAAAATGACAAATTTCAAGATGGCAAATGTCAAAGATGTCAAATGACAAATGTCACAATGCTAAATGTCAAAAATGAAAAGTGTCACCATGAAAAATGTCAAAAATGACAAATTTCAAGATGGCAAATGTCAAAACTGACAAATGTCACAATGCTAAATGTCAAAAATGACAAATTTCAAGGTGGCAAATGTCAAAGATGTCAAATGACAAATGTCACAATGCTAAATGTCAGAAATGAAAAGTGTCACCATGAAAAATGTCAAAAATGACAAATTTCAAGATGGCAAATGTCAAAGATGTCAAATGACAAATGTCACAATGCTAAATGTCAAAAATGAAAAGTGTCACCATGAAAAATGTCAAAAATAACAAATTTCAAGATGGCAAATGTCAAAGATGTCAAATGACAAATGTCACAATGCTAAATGTCAAAAATGAAAAGTGTCACCATGAAAAATGTCAAAAATGACAAATTTCAAGATGGCAAATGTCAAAGATGTCAAATGACAAATGTCACAATGCTAAATGTCAAAAATAAAAAGTGTCACCATGAAAAATGTCAAAAATGACAAATTTCAAGATGGCAAATGTCAAAGATGTCAAATGACAAATGTCACAATGCTAAATGTCAAAAATGAAAAGTGTCAACATGAAAAATGTCAAAAATAACAAATTTCAAGATGGCAAATGTCAAAGATGTCAAATGA
Organism: Altica lythri; assembly: GCA_964028335.1. NCBI lineage: Eukaryota > Metazoa > Arthropoda > Insecta > Coleoptera > Chrysomelidae > Altica > Altica lythri. The sequence continues at coordinate 39,434,601 of OZ034800.1, read as the reverse complement.
CAAATGTCAAAAATGAAAAGTGTCACCATGAAAAATGTCAAAAATGACAAATTTCAAGATGGCAAATGTCAAAGATGTCAAATGACAAATGTCACAATGCTAAATGTCAAAAATGAAAAGTGTCACCATGAAAAGTGTCAAAAATGACAAATTTCAAGTTGGCAAATGTCAAAGATGTCAAATGACAAATGTCACAATGCTAAATGTCAAAAATGAAAAGTGTCACCATGAAAAATGTCAAAAATGACAAATTTCAAGATGGCAAATGTCAAAGATGTCAAATGACAAATGTCACAATGCTAAATGTCAAAAATGAAAAGTGTCACCATGAAAAATGTCAAAAATGACAAATTTCAAAATGGCAAATGTCAAAGATGTCAAATGACAAATGTCACAATGCTAAATGTCAAAAATGAAAAGTGTCACCATGTAAAATGTCAAAAATGACAAATTTCAAGATGGCAAATGTCAAAACTGACAAATGTCACAATGCTAAATGTCAAAAATAATAAGTGTCACCATGAAAAATGTCAAAAATGACAAATTTCAAGATGGCAAATGTCCAAGATGTCAAATGACAAATGTCACAATGCTAAATGTCAAAAATGAAAAGTGTCACCATGAAAAATGTCAAAAATGACAAATTTTAAGATGGCAAATGTCAAAGATGTCAAATGACAAATGTCACAATGCTAAATGTCAAAAATGAAAAGTGTCAAAAATGACAAATTTTAAGATGGCAAATGTCTAAGATGTCAAATGACAAAATGTCACAATGCTAAATGTCAAAAATGAAAAGTGTCACCATGAAAAATGTCAAAAATGACAAATTTCAAGATGGCAAATGTCAAAGATGTCAAATGACAAATGTCACAATGCTAAATGTCAAAAATGAAAAGTGTCACCATGTAAAATGTCAAAAATGACAAATTTCAAGATGGCAAATGTCAAAACTGACAAATGACAAATGTCACAATGCTAAATGTCAAAAATGAAAAGTGTCACCATGAAAAATGTCACAAATGACAAATTTCAAGATGGCAAATGTCAAAGATGTCAAATGACAAATGTCACAATGCTAAATGTCAAAAATGAAAAGTGTCACCATGAAAAATGTCAAAAATAACAAATTTCAAGATCGCAAATGTCAAAGATGTCAAATGACAAATGTCACAATGCTAAATGTCAAAAATGAAAAGTGTCACCATGAAAAATGTCAAAAATGACAAATTTCAAGATGGCAAATGTCAAAGATGTCAAATGACAAATGTCACAATGCTAAATGTCAAAAATAAAAAGTGTCACCATGGAAAATGTTAAAAATGACAAATTTTAAGATGGCAAATGTCAAAGATGTCAAATGACAAATGTCACAATGCTAAATGTAAAAAATGAAAAGTGTCACCATGAAAAATGTCAAAAATGACAAATTTCAAGATGGCAAATGTCAAAACTGACAAATGTCACAATGCTAAATGTCAAAAATGATAAGTGTCACCATGAAAAATGTCAAAAATGACAAATTTCAAGATGGCAAATGTCTAAGATGTCAAATGACAAATGTCACAATGCTAAATGTCAAAAATAAAAAGTGTCACCATGAAAACTGTCAAAAATGGCAAATTTCAAGATGGCAAATGTCAAAACTGACAAATGTCACAATGCTAAATGTCAAAAATGAAAAGTGTCACCATGAAAAATGTCAAAAATGACAAATTTCAAGATGGCAAATGTCAAAGATGTCAAATGACAAATGTACAATGCTAAATGTCAAAAATGAAAAGTGTCACCATGAAAAATGTCAAAAATGACAAATTTCAAGATGGCAAATGTCAAAGATGTCAAATGACAAATGTCACAATGCTATATGTCAAAAATGAAAAGTGTCACCATGAAAAATGTCAAAAATAACAAATTTCAAGATGGCAAATGTCAAAGATGTCAAATGACAAATGTCACAATGCTAAATGTCAAAAATGAAAAGTGTCACCATGAAAAATGTCAAAAATGACAAATTTTAAGATGGCAAATGTCAAAGATGTCAAATGACAAATATCACAATCCTAATTGTCAAAAATGACAAATTTCAAGATGGCAAATGTCAAAGATGTCAAATGACAAACGTAACAATGCTAAATGTCAAAAATCAAAAGTGTCACCATGAAAAATGTCAAAAATGACAAATTTCAAGATGGCAAATGTCAAAGATGTCAAACGACAAATGTCACAATGCTAAATGTCAAAAATGAAAAGTGTCACAATGCTAAATGTCAAAAATGACAAATTTCAAGTTGGCAAATGTCAAAGATGTCAAATGACAAATGTCACAATGCTAAATGTCAAAAATGAAAAGTGTCACCATGAAAAATGTCAAAAATGACAAATTTCAAGATGGCAAATGTCAAAGATGTCAAATGACAAATGTCACAATGCTAAATGTCAAAAATGAAAAGTGTCACCATGAAAAATGTCAAAAATGACAAATTTCAAAATGGCAAATGTCAAAGATGTCAAATGACAAATGTCACAATGCTAAATGTCAAAAATGAAAAGTGTCACCATGTAAAATGTCAAAAATGACAAATTTCAAGATGGCAAATGTCAAAACTGACAAATGTCACAATGCTAAATGTCAAAAATAATAAGTGTCACCATGAAAAATGTCAAAAATGACAAATTTCAAGATGGCAAATGTCCAAGATGTCAAATGACAAATGTCACAATGCTAAATGTCAAAAATGAAAAGTGTCACCATGAAAAATGTTAAAAATGACAAATTTTAAGATGGCAAATGTCAAAGATGTCAAATGACAAATGTCACAATGCTAAATGTCAAAAATGAAAAGTGTCAAAAATGACAAATTTTAAGATGGCAAATGTCTAAGATGTCAAATGACAAATGTCACAATGCTAAATGTCAAAAATGAAAAGTGTCACCATGAAAAATGTCAAAAATGACAAATTTCAAGATGGCAAATGTCAAAGATGTCAAATGACAAATGTCACAATGCTAAATGTCAAAAATGAAAAGTGTCACCATGTAAAATGTCAAAAATGACAAATTTCAAGATGGCAAATGTCAAAACTGACAAATGTCACAATGCTAAATGTCAAAAATAATAAGTGTCACCATGAAAAATGTCAAAAATGACAAATTTCAAGATGGCAAATGTCCAAGATGTCAAATGACAAATGTCACAATGCTAAATGTCAAAAATGAAAAGTGTCACCATGAAAAATGTCACAAATGACAAATTTCAAGATGGCAAATGTCAAAGATGTCAAATGACAAATGTCACAATGCTAAATGTCAAAAATGAAAAGTGTCACCATGAAAAATGTCAAAAATAACAAATTTCAAGATCGCAAATGTCAAAGATGTCAAATGACAAATGTCACAATGCTAAATGTCAAAAATGAAAAGTGTCACCATGAAAAATGTCAAAAATGACAAATTTCAAGATGGCAAATGTCAAAGATGTCAAATGACAAATGTCACAATGCTAAATGTCAAAAATAAAAAGTGTCACCATGGAAAATGTTAAAAATGACAAATTTTAAGATGGCAAATGTCAAAGATGTCAAATGACAAATGTCACAATGCTAAATGTAAAAAATGAAAAGTGTCACCATGAAAAATGTCAAAAATGACAAATTTTAAGATGGCAAATGTCAAAACTGACAAATGTCACAATGCTAAATGTCAAAAATGATAAGTGTCACCATGAAAAATGTCAAAAATGACAAATTTCAAGATGGCAAATGTCTAAGATGTCAAATGACAAATGTCACAATGCTAAATGTCAAAAATGAAAAGTGTCACCATGAAAACTGTCAAAAATGACAAATTTCAAGATGGCAAATGTCAAAACTGACAAATGTCACAATGCTAAATGTCAAAAATGAAAAGTGTCACCATGAAAAATGTCAAAAATGACAAATTTCAAGATGGCAAATGTCAAAGATGTCAAATGACAAATGTACAATGCTAAATGTCAAAAATGAAAAGTGTCACCATGAAAAATGTCAAAAATGACAAATTTCAAGATGGCAAATGTCAAAGATGTCAAATGACAAATGTCACAATGCTATATGTCAAAAATGAAAAGTGTCACCATGAAAAATGTCAAAAATAACAAATTTCAAGATGGCAAATGTCAAAGATGTCAAATGACAAATGTCACAATGCTAAATGTCAAAAATGAAAAGTGTCACCATGAAAAATGTCAAAAATGACAAATTTTAAGATGGCAAATGTCAAAGATGTCAAATGACAAATATCACAATCCTAATTGTCAAAAATGACAAATTTCAAGATGGCAAATGTCAAAGATGTCAAATGACAAACGTAACAATGCTAAATGTCAAAAATGAAAAGTGTCACCATGAAAAATGTCAAAAATGACAAATTTCAAGATGGCAAATGTCAAAGATGTCAAACGACAAATGTCACAATGCTAAATGTCAAAAATGAAAAGTGTCACAATGCTAAATGTCAAAAATGACAAATTTCAAGATGGCAAATGTCAAAACTGACAAATGTCACAATGCTAAATGTCAAAAATGAAAAGTGTCACCATGAAAAATGTCAAAAATAACAAATTTTAAGATGGCAAATGTCAAAGATGTCAAATGACAAATGTCACAATGCTAAATGTCAAAAATGAAAAGTGTCACCATGAAAAATGTCAAAAATGACAAATTTCAAGATGTCAAATGTCAAAGATGTCAAATGACAAATGTCACAATGCTAAATGTCAAAAATGAAAAGTGTCACCATGAAAAATGTCAAAAATGACAAATTTCAAGATGGCAAATGTCAAAGATGTCAAATGACAAATGTCACAATGCTAAATGTCAAAAATGAAAAGTGTCAAAAATGACAAATTTCAAGATGGCAAATGTCTAAGATGTCAAATGACAAATGTTACAATGCTAAATGTCAAAAATGAAAAGTGTCACAATGCTAAATGTCAAAAATGACAAATTTCAAGATGGCAAATGTCAAAACTGACAAATGTCACAATGCTAAATGTCAAAAATGACAAATTTCAAGGTGGTAAATGTCAAAGATGTCAAATGACAAATGTCACAATGCTAAATGTCAGAAATGAAAAGTGTCACCATGAAAAATGTCAAAAATGACAAATTTCAAGATGGCAAATGTCAAAGATGTCAAATGACAAATGTCACAATGCTAAATGTCAAAAATGAAAAGTGTCACCATGAAAAATGTCAAAAATAACAAATTTCAAGATGGCAAATGTCAAAGATGTCAAATGACAAATGTCACAATGCTAAATGTCAAAAATGAAAAGTGTCACCATGAAAAATGTCAAAAATGACAAATTTCAAGATGGCAAATGTCAAAGATGTCAAATGACAAATGTCACAATGCTAAATGTCAAAAATAAAAAGTGTCACCATGAAAAATGTCAAAAATGACAAATTTCAAGATGGCAAATGTCAAAGATGTCAAATGACAAATGTCACAATGCTAAATGTCAAAAATGAAAAGTGTCAACATGAAAAATGTCAAAAATAACAAATTTCAAGATGGCAAATGTCAAAGATGTCAAATGACAAATGTCAAAAATGAAAAGTGTCACCATGAAAAATGTCAAAAATGACAAATTTCAAGATGGCAAATGTCAAAGATGTCAAATGACAAATGTCACAATGCTAAATGTCAAAAATGAAAAGTGTCACCATGAAAAGTGTCAAAAATGACAAATTTCAAGTTGGCAAATGTCAAAGATGTCAAATGACAAATGTCACAATGCTAAATGTCAAAAATGAAAAGTGTCACCATGAAAAATGTCAAAAATGACAAATTTCAAGATGGCAAATGTCAAAGATGTCAAATGACAAATGTCACAATGCTAAATGTCAAAAATGAAAAGTGTCACCATGAAAAATGTCAAAAATGACAAATTTCAAAATGGCAAATGTCAAAGATGTCAAATGACAAATGTCACAATGCTAAATGTCAAAAATGAAAAGTGTCACCATGTAAAATGTCAAAAATGACAAATTTCAAGATGGCAAATGTCAAAACTGACAAATGTCACAATGCTAAATGTCAAAAATAATAAGTGTCACCATGAAAAATGTCAAAAATGACAAATTTCAAGATGGCAAATGTCCAAGATGTCAAATGACAAATGTCACAATGCTAAATGTCAAAAATGAAAAGTGTCACCATGAAAAATGTCAAAAATGACAAATTTTAAGATGGCAAATGTCAAAGATGTCAAATGACAAATGTCACAATGCTAAATGTCAAAAATGAAAAGTGTCAAAAATGACAAATTTCAAGATGGCAAATGTCTAAGATGTCAAATGACAAATGTCACAATGCTAAATGTCAAAAATGAAAAGTGTCACCTTGAAAAATGTCAAAAATGACAAATTTCAAGATGGCAAATGTCAAAGATGTCAAATGACAAATGTCACAATGCTAAATGTCAAAAATGAAAAGTGTCACCATGTAAAATGTCAAAAATGACAAATTTCAAGATGGCAAATGTCAAAACTGACAAATGTCACAATGCTAAATGTCAAAAATAATAAGTGTCACCATGAAAAATGTCAAAAATGACAAATTTCAAGATGGCAAATGTCCAAGATGTCAAATGACAAATGTCACAATGCTAAATGTCAAAAATGAAAAGTGTCACCATGAAAAATGTCACAAATGACAAATTTCAAGATGGCAAATGTCAAAGATGTCAAATGATAAATATCACAATGCTAAATGTCAAAAATGACAAATTTCAAGATGGCAAATGTCAAAGATGTCAAATGACAAATGTAACAATGCTAAATGTCAAAAATGAAAAGTGTCACCATGAAAAATGTCAAAAATGACAAATTTCAAGATTAATAAATATATTTCCTGACCGTTTAATTAATTTAAATGTAATAATTCCTGGGTTTCGGTCAATATTTTTTTTTATTATTATTAACACTACATATGTTTCGGCAATTATGCCATTTTCAAGTGCTAAAATATTTATAAATTAGTAATATTAAAAACATAATAATACAATTAAATTACTTTAGGAAATAGAATGACATATTATAATGACATAAAAAATTAATATATATAGGAGGGTAAAATATTTTTAATAAAATAATAAAATACAAGACATTACAATTATTTTAATAATGGTAAATAAATAGGTGATAAATTGTTTATATCTGTTTGACAGTTAATATTGTTTGGATCTTTTTTTATTTCAACCATTTCTAAAAAACTTCGTTTTGTTAAGTCATTTTCTTTTGCAAGTATTTTAACATTATCAAAGTCGAAGTTATGAAATTCATTTAAAGAATGTTTTGAAAGAGCGGTGGAATATTCATTTTTTGTTCTTATATCATATTTGTGTTGGTAGATACGTTTATTTAAATATTGTTTGGTTTGGCCAGTATAAGAAGAAGGACAATCTTTTTATATACTACGTTGGTTTGATTAGGAATTTCTATTTTAGGTTTAAGGTTAGTGAAGAATTTATTTCCTAAAGTGTTTATAGGTTTATAGGCAACTTTAATATTAACATTTTTAAGAACTTTTGCAATATTGTCTGAGACACCTTTTATATATGGAATTGAAATAAATTTATAATTTTGTTGTGTATTATTGGATATATTGTTAGAGTTGTAATGTTTATTAATTCTATTTTTTATTAAAGGGTTATAGAATGTATTAGGATAGTTGTTGTTATTTAATGTAGATTTTATTTTTTGAATATTTTTAGGTCTATGTATAGGATCTGAAAGTTTTATAGATCTATCAATAAGATTATTTACTACACTTTTTTTATATGATTTAGTGATATTAGAATTAAAATTAAGGTATCTTCCAGACCATACAGATTTAGTATACCAATTTGTTTTTATTCTACCATTGTCATCATATGTTAAACTTAAATCTAAAAAATTTATAGTTTTGTTTTTTTCTTTTTCAAATGTAAATTGTAGACGTTGATGAAAGCTATTAAATAAATTATATATAGAATCTATTTGATTTTCTTGAATACAAAGTAAACAATCATCAACATATCTTTTATAAAAGTGTGGTTTAATAACAAGTTTATTCATTATATTGGTTTCAAGCTCTTCCATGACAAGATTGGCAATGGTAGAAGATATAGGAGAGCCCATTGCAGTTCCGAAAATTTGGGAGTAAAAAGTATCGTTATATCTAAAGTAAGTAGAAGTGAGACATAACTCAATACCAGCAATGAATTCGTTTAATGGAATAGATGTGTGATTTTCAATTTCATTCCAACGTTTTCTTATGCATTCGATAGCTAAATTGACAGGGATATTGGTAAATAATGAAACTACGTCAAAAGATATAAGGATGTGATTTTTAGGGATGATTTTATCTTTTATAAATTCATGAAAATGCCATGAATCTCGAATATGGTATTCATTACTACCAAGAATTTTTGAAATAGTATCAGATAGAAATTTTGATAGATTATATGTTGGAGAATCAATGTTATTTACAACGGGACGTAATGGGATATCTTTTTTATGTAATTTAGGTAATCCGTATATGTAAGGTGCATGTCCGTTATTGCAATTAAGATTGTATTTTTGTTGAAGATTTATATAATTATTATTATACCAATCATTTATTATTTTATTCATTTTTTTTGTATTTTATTTGTAAGATCGTGTTTTTCTTTTTTATAAGTATTTGAATCATTTAGAAGTTGGTTCATTTTGTTTTCATATTGAGATTTATACATAAAAACGGTTTTGTTACATTTATCAGCATTTAGGATATAAAGATTGGGATGTTTCTTTAAAAATGATTTTGTTTCTTTTTCAAAATAATTAAATTTACTTTTTATAGATTTTTTATGTTATTAAATTTATGTTGTTGATTAGTGATAATGTTACAAATTTTTCCTCTAATTTCATCTTTATTTATGTTATTAAAATAAGAAAGCCCTTTTTCTATATTGGCAAGTATATTTGTTGTTGGAATGTTAAAAGTTGGTAGTGAAAATTTTGGTCCAAGGCTTAAAAAATATGTTATGTTTTCTGGTATGTTAATATCTGTAAGATTTTCAAACCAATTATTATTAATTATAAGTTTATTAGTAACTAACTGTTTTTTAGTAAGCCAGTTTATTTTTTTAATATGAGAATGTTTGATAATATTAAATAAATGATCATATTTAATTGCTTGATTATTAAGAAAATTGTTAACAAAAGACGAATTATAGGAATGGTTTATTCTTGTGAGAGAATTGTTAATAGCAATATTTATATTGTGTATATTAGAATAACTATCAGAGATACATAAATTTAAAAGCTGTATGTAAAAATTATTTAAGATATTATTGTACTTACTTTTGTTAGATTGAGATTTAATGATATGACATTTGTTTTTAATTTTTAAAAAATTAGGAATAACTTGTAATGTCTTGCATCGTAATAAAAATATTTGTCGATTCTTTTCTTTGGCTAATTTTGATTGGAGTTTTTCATATATTTTCAGTTGGTTGTTATGTCCATATGTATTCATTGTATCTTCAAAAGGCTAATTTCACCCAAGCCAGTTATAATTAATAAATATATTTCCTGACCGTTTAATTAATTTAAATGTAATAATTCCTGGGTTTCGGTCAATATTTTTTATTAAATTTTTTTTTATTATTATTAACACTACATTATGTTTCGGCAATTATGCCATTTTCAAGTGCTAAAATATTTATAAATTAGTAATATTAAAAACATAATAATACAATTAAATTACTTTAGGAAATAGAATGACATATTATAATGACATAAAAAATTAATATATATAGGAGGGTAAAATATTTTTAATAAAATAATAAAATACAAGACATTACAATTATTTTAATAATGGTAAATAAATAGGTGATAAATTGTTTATATCTGTTTGACAGTTAATATTGTTTGGATCTTTTTTTATTTCAACCATTTCTAAAAAACTTCGTTTTGTTAAGTCATTTTCTTTTGCAAGTATTTTAACATTATCAAAGTCGAAGTTATGAAATTCATTTAAAGAATGTTTTGAAAGAGCGGTGGAATATTCATTTTTTGTTCTTATATCATATTTGTGTTGGTAGATACGTTTATTTAAATATTGTTTGGTTTGGCCAGTATAAGATACTTTTTACTCCCAAATTTTCGGAACTGCAATGGGCTCTCCTATATCTTCTACCATTGCCAATCTTGTCATGGAAGAGCTTGAAACCAATATAATGAATAAACTTGTTATTAAACCACACTTTTATAAAAGATATGTTGATGATTGTTTACTTTGTATTCAAGAAAATCAAATAGATTCTATAAATAATTTATTTAATAGCTTTCATCAACGCCTACAATTTACATTTGAAAAAGAAAAAACCAAACTATAAATTTTTTAGATTTAAGTTTAACATATGATGACAATGGTAGAATAAAAACAAATTGGTATACTAAATCTGTATGGTCTGGAAGATACCTTAATTTTAATTCTAATATCACTAAATCATATAAAAAAAGTGTAGTAAATAATCTTATTGATAGATCTATAAAACTTTCAGATCCTATACATAGACCTAAAAATATTCAAAAAATAAAATCTACATTAAATAACAACAACTATCCTAATACATTCTATAACCCTTTAATAAAAAATAGAATTAATAAACATTACAACTCTAACAATATATCCAATAATACACAACAAAATTATAAATTTATTTCAATTCCATATATAAAAGGTGTCTCAGACAATATTGCAAAAGTTCTTAAAAATGTTAATATTAAAGTTGCCTATAAACCTATAAACACTTTAGGAAATAAATTCTTCACTAACCTTAAACCTAAAATAGAAATTCCTAATCAAACCAACGTAGTATATAAAATAAATTGTAAAGATTGTCCTTCTTCTTATACTGGCCAAACCAAACAATATTTAAATAAACGTATCTACCAACACAAATATGATATAAGAACAAAAAATGAATATTCCACCGCTCTTTCAAAACATTCTTTAAATGAATTTCATAACTTCGACTTTGATAATGTTAAAATACTTGCAAAAGAAAATGACTTAACAAAACGAAGTTTTTTAGAAATGGTTGAAATAAAAAAAGATCCAAACAATATTAACTGTCAAACAGATATAAACAATTTATCACCTATTTATTTACCATTATTAAAATAATTGTAATGTCTTGTATTTTATTATTTTATTAAAAATATTTTACCCTCCTATATATATTAATTTTTTATGTCATTATAATATGTCATTCTATTTCCTAAAGTAATTTAATTGTATTATTATGTTTTTAATATTACTAATTTATAAATATTTTAGCACTTGAAAATGGCATAATTGCCGAAACATATGTAGTGTTAATAATAATAAAAAAAAATATTGACCGAAACCCAGGAATTATTACATTTAAATTAATTAAACGGTCAGGAAATATATTTATTAATCTTGAAATTTGTCATTTTTGACATTTTTCATGGTGACACTTTTCATTTTTGACATTTAGCATTGTTACATTTGTCATTTGACATCTTTGACATTTGCCATCTTGAAATTTGTCATTTTTGACATTTAGCATTGTGATATTTATCATTTGACATCTTTGACATTTGCCATCTTGAAATTTGTCATTTGTGACATTTTTCATGGTGACACTTTTCATTTTTGACATTTAGCATTGTGACATTTGTCATTTGACATCTTGGACATTTGCCATCTTGAAATTTGTCATTTTTGACATTTTTCATGGTGACACTTATTATTTTTGACATTTAGCATTGTGACATTTGTCAGTTTTGACATTTGCCATCTTGAAATTTGTCATTTTTGACATTTTACATGGTGACACTTTTCATTTTTGACATTTAGCATTGTGACATTTGTCATTTGACATCTTTGATAATGTTAAAATACTTGCAAAAGAAAATGACTTAACAAAACGAAGTTTTTTAGAAATGGTTGAAATAAAAAAAGATCCAAACAATATTAACTGTCAAACAGATATAAACAATTTATCACCTATTTATTTACCATTATTAAAATAATTGTAATGTCTTGTATTTTATTATTTTATTAAAAATATTTTACCCTCCTATATATATTAATTTTTTATGTCATTATAATATGTCATTCTATTTCCTAAAGTAATTTAATTGTATTATTATGTTTTTAATATTACTAATTTATAAATATTTTAGCACTTGAAAATGGCATAATTGCCGAAACATATGTAGTGTTAATAATAATAAAAAAAAATTTAATAAAAAATATTGACCGAAACCCAGGAATTATTACATTTAAATTTCAAGATGGCAAATGTCAAAGATGTCAAATGACAAATGTCACAATGCTAAATGTCAAAAATGAAAAGTGTCACAATGCTAAATGTCAAAAATGACAAATTTCAAGATGGCAAATGTCAAAACTGACAAATGTCACAATGCTAAATGTCAAAAATGAAAAGTGTCACCATGAAAAATGTCAAAAATAACAAATTTCAAGATGGCAAATGTCAAAGATGCCAAATGACAAATGTCACAATACTAAATGTCAAAAATGAAAAGTGTCACCATGAAAAATGTCAAAAATGACAAATTTCAAGATGGCAAATGTCAAAGATGTCAAATGACAAATGTCACAATGCTAAATGTCAAAAATGAAAAGTGTCACCATGAAAAATGTCAAAAATGACAAATTTCTAGATGACAAATGTCAAAGATGTCAAATGACAAATGTCACAATGCTAAATGTCAAAAATGAAAAGAATCAAAAATGACAAATTTCAAGATGGCAAATGTCTAAGATGTCAAATGACAAATGTCACAATGCTTAATGTCAAAAATGAAAAGTGTCACAATGCTAAATGTCAAAAATGACAAATTTCAAGATGGCAAATGTCAAAAATGACAAATTTCAAGATGGCAAATGTCAAAACTGACAAATGTCACAATGCTAAATGTCAAAAATGACAAATTTCAAGATGGCAAATGTCAAAGATGTCAAATGACAAATGTCACAATGCTAAATGTCAGAAATGAAAAGTGTCACCATGAAAAATGTCAAAAATGACAAATTTCAAGATGGCAAATGTCAAAGATGTCAAATGACAAATGTCACAATGCTAAATGTCAAAAATGAAAAGTGTCACCATGAAAAATGTCAAAAATAACAAATTTCAAGATGGCAAATGTGAAAGATGTCAAATGACAAATGTCACAATGCTAAATGTCAAAAATGAAAAGTGTCACCATGAAAAATGTCAAAAATGACAAATTTCAAGATGGCAAATGTCAAAGATGTCAAATGACAAATGTCACAATGCTAAATGTCAAAAATGAAAAGTGTCACCATGAAAAATGTCAAAAATGACAAATTTCAAGATGGCAAATGTCAAAGATGTCAAATGACAAATGTCACAATGCTAAATGTCAAAAATGAAAAGTGTCACCATGAAAAATGTCAAAAATAACAAATTTCAAGATGGCAAATGTCAAAGATGTCAAATCACAAATGTCACAATGCTAAATGTCAAAAATAAAAAGTGTCACCATGAAAAATGTCAAAAATGACAAATTTCAAGATGGCAAATGTCAAAGATGTCAAATGACAAATGTCACAATGCTAAATGTCAAAAATGAAAAGTTTCACAATGAAAAATGTCAAAAATGACAAATTTCAAGATGGCAAATGTCAAAGATGTCAAATGACAAATGTCACAATGCTAAATGTCAAAAATGAAAAGTGTCACCATGAAAAATGTCAAAAATGACAAATTTCAAGATGGCAAATGTCAAAGATGTCAAATGACAAATGTCACAATGCTAAAAGTCAAAAATGAAAACTGTCACCATGAAAAATGTCAAAAATGACAAATTTCAAGATGGCAAATGTCAAAGATGTCAAATGACAAATGTCACAATGCTAAATGTCACAAATGAAAAGTGTCACCATGTAAAATGTCAAAAACGACAAATTTCAAGATGGCAAATGTCAAAACTGACAAATGTCACAATGCTAAATGTCAAAAATAATAAGTGTCACCATGAAAAATGTCAAAAATGACAAATTTCAAGATGGCAAATGTCCAAGATGTCAAATGACAAATGTCACAATGCTAAATGTCAAAAATGAAAAGTGTTACCATGAAAAATGTCAAAAATGACAAATTTTAAGATGGCAAATGTCAAAGATGTCAAATGACAAATGTCACAATGCTAAATGTCAAAAATGAAAAGTGTCAAAAATGACAAATTTCAAGATGGCAAATGTCTAAGATGTCAAATGACAAATGTCACAATGCTAAATGTCAAAAATGAAAAGTGTCGCCGTGAAAAATGTCAAAAATGACAAATTTCAAGATGGCAAATGTCAAAGATGTCAAATGACAAATGTCACAATGCTAAATGTCAAAAATGAAAAGTGTCTCCATGAAAAATGTCAATAATGACAAATTTTAAGATGGCAAATGTCAAAGATGTCAAATGACAAATGTCACAATGCTAAATGTCAAAAATGAAAAGTGTCTCCATGAAAAATGTCAATAATGACAAATTTTAAAATGGCAAATGTCAAAGATGTCAAATGACAAATGTCACAATGCTAAATGTCAAAAATGAAAAGTGTCACCATGAAAAATGTCAAAAATGACAAATTTCAAAAAGGCAAATGTCAAAGATGTCAAATGACAAATGTCACAATGCTAAATGTCAAAAATCAAAAGTGTCACCATGAAAAATGTCAAAAATAACAAATTTCAAGATGGCAAATGTCAAAGATGTCAAATGACAAATGTCACAATGCTAAATGTCAAAAATGAAAAGTGTTAAAATGAAAAATGTCAAAAATGACAAATTTCAAGATGGCAAATGTCAAAACTGACAAATGTCACAATGCTAAATGTCAAAAATGAAAAGTGTCAACATGAAAAATGTCAAAAATAACAAATTTCAAAATGGCAAATGTCAAAGATGTCAAATGACAAATGTCACAATGCTAAATGTCAAAAATGACAAATTTCAAGATGGCAATTGTCAAAGATGTCAAATGACAAATGTCACAATGCTAAATGTTAAAAATGAAAAGTGTCACCATGAAAAATGTCAAAAATGACAAATTTCAGGATGGCAAATGTCAAAGATGTCAAATGACAAATGTCACAATGCTAAATGTCAAAAATGAAAAGTGTCACCATGAAAAATGTCAAAAATAACAAATTTCAAGATGGCAAATGTCAAAGATGTCAAATGACAAATGTCACAATGCTAAATGTCAAAAATGAAAAGTGTCACCATGAAAAATGTCAAAAATAACAAATTTCAAGATGGCAAATGTCAAAGATGTCAAATGACAAATGTAACAATGCTAAATGTCAAAAATGAAAAGTGTCACCATGAAAAATGTCAAAAATAACAAATTTCAAGATGGCAAATGTCAAAGATGTCAAATGACAAATGTCGCAATGCTAAATGTTAAAAATGAAAAGTGTCACCATGAAAAATGTCAAAAATAACAAATTTCAAGATGGCAAATGTCAAAGATGTCAAATGACAAATGTCACAATGCTAAATGTCAAAAATGAAAAGTGTCACCATGAAAAATGTCAAAAATGACAAATTTCAAGATGGCAAATGTCAAAGATGTCAAATGACAAATGTCACAATGCTAAATGTCAAAAATGAAAAGTGTCACCATGAAAAAAGTCAAAAGTGACAAATTTCAGTATGGCAAATGTCAAAGATGTCAAATGACAAATGTCACAATGCTAAATGTCAAAAATGAAAAGTGTCACCATGAAAAATGTCAAAAATGACAAATTTCAAGATGGCAAATGTCAAAGATGTCAAATGACAAATGTCACAATGCTAAATGTCAAAAATGAAAAGTGTCACCATGAAAAATGTCAAAAATGACAAATTTCAAGATGGCAAATGTCAAAACTGACAAATGTCACAATGCTAAATGTCAAAAATGATAAGTGTCACCATGAAAAATGTCAAAAATGACAAATTTCAAGATGGCAAATGTCCAAGATGTCAAATGACAAATGTCACAATGCTAAATGTCAAAAATGAAAAGTGTCACCATGAAAAATGTCAAAAATAACAAATTTCAAGATGGCAAATGTTAAAGATGTCAAATGACAAATGTCACAATGCTAAATGTCAAAAATTAAAAGTGTCAAAAATGACAAATTTCAAGATGGAAAATGTCTAAGATGTCAAATGACAAATGTCACAATGCTAAATGTCAAAAATAAAAAGTGTCACCGTGAAAAATGTCAAAAATGACAAATATCAAGATGGCAAATGTCAAAGATGTCAAATGACAAATGTCACAATGCTAAATGTCAAAAATGAAAAGTGTCACCATGAAAAATGTCAAAAATGACAAATTTCAAGATGGCAAATGTCAAAGATGTCAAATGACAAATGTCACAATGCTAAATGTCAAAAATGAAAAGTGTCCCCATGAAAAATGTCAATAATGACAAATTTTAAGATGGCAAATGTCAAAGATGTCAAATGACAAATGTCACAATGCTAAATGTCAAAAATGAAAAGTGTCACAATGAAAAATGTCAAAAATGACAAATTTTAAGATGGCAAATGTCAAAGATGTCGAATATGACAAATGTCACAATGCTAAATCTCAAAAATGAAAAGTGTCACCATGAAAAATGTCAAAAATGACAAATTTCAAGATGGCAAATATCAAAGATGTCAAATGACAAATGTCACAATGCTAAATGTCAAAAATGAAAAGTGTCACCATGAAAAATGTCAAAAATGACAAATTTCAAGATGGCAAATATCAAAGATGTTAAATGACAAATGTCACAATGCTAAATGTCAAAAATGACAAATTTCAAGATGACAAATGTCAAAGATGTTAAATGACAAATGTCACAATGCTATATGTCAAAAATGAAAAGTGTCACTATGAAAAATGTCAAAAATGACAAATTTCAAGATGGCAAATGTCAAAGATGTCAAATGACAAATGTCACAATGCTAAATGTCAAAAATGAAAAGTGTCACCATGAAAAATATCAAAAATGACAAATTTCAAGATGGCAAATGTCAAAGATGTCAAATGACAAATGTCACAATGCTAAATGTCAAAAATGAAAAGTGTCACCATGAAAAATGTCAAAAATGACAAATTTCAAGATGGCAAATGTCAAAGATGTCAAATGACAAATGTCACAATGCTAAATGTCAAAAATGAAAAGCGTCACCATGAAAAATGTCAAAAATAACAAATTTCAAGATGGCAAATGTCAAAGATGTCAAATGACAAATGTCACAATGGTAAATGTCCAAAATGAAAAGTGTCACCATGAAAAATGTCAAAAATGACAAATTTCAAAATGGCAAATGTCAAAACTGACAAATGTCACAATGCTAAATGTTAAAAATGAAAAGTGTCACCATGAAAAATGTCAAAAATAACAAATTTCAAGATGGCAAATGTCAAAGATGTCAAATGACAAATGTCACAATGCTAAATGTCAAAAATGACAAATTTCAAGATGGCAAATGTCAAAGATGTCAAATGACAAATGTCATAATGCTAACTGTCAAAAATGAAAAGTGCCACCATGATAAATGTCAAAAATGACAAATTTCAAGATGGCAAATGTCAAAGATGTCAAATGACAAATGTCACAATGCTAAATGTCAAAAATGAAAAGTGTCACCATGAAACATGTCAAAAATAACAAATTTCAAGATGGCAAATGTCAAAGATGTCAAATGACAAATGTCACAATGCTAAATGTCAAAAATGAAAAGTGTCACTATGAAAAATGTCAAAAATAACAAATTTCAAGATGGCAAATGTCAAAGATGTCAAATGACAAATGTCACAATGCTAAATGTCAAAAATAAAAAGTGTCACCATGAAAAATGTGTCAAATGACAAATGTCACAATGCTAAATGTCAAAAATGAAAAGTGTCACCATGAAAAATGTCAAAAATGACAAATTTCAAGATTGCAAATGTCAAAGAAGTCAAATGACAAAAGTCACAATGCTAAATGTCAAAAATGAAAAGTGTCACCATGAAAAATGTCAAAAATAACAAATTTCAAGATGGCAAATGTCAAAGATGTCAAATGACAAATGTCACAATGCTAAATGTCAAAAATGAAAAGTGCCACCATGAAAAATGTCAAAAATGACAAATTTCAAGATGGCAAATGTCAAAGATGTCAAATGACAAATGTCACAATGCTAAATGTCAAAAATGAAAAGTGTCACCATGAAAAATGTCAAAAATGACAAATTTCCAAATGGCAAATGTCAAAGATGTCAAATGACAAATGTCACAATGCTAAATGTCAAAAATGAAAAGTGTCACCATAAAAAATGTCAAAAATGACAAATTTCAAGATGGCAAATGTCAAAGATGTCAAATGACAAATGTCACAATGGTAAATGTCAAAAATGAAAAGTGTCAACATGAAAAATGTCAAAAATAACAAATTTCAAGATGGCAAATGTCAAAGATGTCAAATGACAAATGTCACAATGCTAAATGTCAAAAATGAAAAGTGTCACCATGAAAAATATCAAAAATGACAAATTTCAAGATGGCAAATGTCAAAGATGTCAAATGACAAATGTCACAATGCTAAATGAAAAGTGTCACCATGAAAAATGTCAAAAATGACAAATTTCAAGATGGCAAATGTCAAAGATGTCAAATGACAAATGTCACAATGCTAAATGTCAAAAATGAAAAGTGTCACCATGAAAAATGTCAAAAATGACAAATTTCAAAATGGCAAATGTCTAAGATGTCAAATGACAAATGTCACAATGCTAAATGTCAAAAATGAAAAGTGTCACCATGAAAAATGTCAAAAATGACAAATTTCAAGATGGCAAATGTCAAAGATGTCAAATGACAAATGTCACAATGCTAAATGTCAAAAATGAAAAGTGTCACCATGTAAAATGTCAAAAATGACAAATTTCAAGATGGCAAATGTCAAAACTGACAAATGTCACAATGCTAAATGTCAAAAATAATAAGTGTCACCATCAAAAATGTCAAAAATGACAAATTTCAAGATGGCAAATGTCCAAGATGTCAAATGACAAATGTCACAATGCTAAATGTCAAAAATGAAAAGTGTCACCATGAAAAATGTCAAAAATGACAAATTTCAAGATGGCAAATGTCAAATATGTCAAATGACAAATATCACAATGGTAAATGTCAAAAATGACAAATTTCAAGATGGCAAATGTCAAAGATGTCAAATGACAAATGTAACAATGCTAAATGTCAAAAATGAAAAGTGTCACCATGAAAAATGTCAAAAATGACAAATTTCAAGATGGCGACTGTCAAAGATGTCAAATGACAAATGTCACAATGCTAAATGTCAAAAATGAAAAGTGTCACAATGCTAAATGTCAAAAATGATAAATTTTAAGATGGCAAATGTGAAACCTGACAAATGTCACAATGCTAAATGTCAAAAATGAAAAGTGTCACCATGAAAAATGTCAAAAATAACAAATTTCAAGATGGCAAATGTCAAAGATGTCAAATGACAAATGTCACAATGCTAAATGTCAAAAATGAAAAGTGTCACCATGAAAAATGTCAAAAATGACAAATTTCAAGATGGCAAATGTCAAAGATGTCAAATGACAAATGTCACAATGCTAAATGTCAAAAATGAAAAGTGTCACCATGAAAAATGTCAAAAATGACAAATTTCAAGATGGCAAATGTCAAAGATGTCAAATGACAAATGTCACAATGCTAAATGTCAAAAATAACAAATTTCAAGATGGCAAATGTCAAAGATGTCAAATGACAAATGTCACAATGCTAAATGTCAAAAATGAAAAGTGTCACCATGAAAAATGTCAAAAATGACAAATTTCAAGATGGCAAATGTCAAAGATGTCAAATGACAAATGTCACAATGCTAAATGTCAAAAATGAAAAGTGTCAAAAATGACAAATTTCAAGATGGCAAATGTCTAAGATGTCAAATGACAAATGTTACAATGCTAAATGTCAAAAATGAAAAGTGTCACAATGCTAAATGTCAAAAATGACAAATTTCAAGATGGCAAATGTCAAAACTGACAAATGTCACAATGCTAAATGTCAAAAATGACAAATTTCAAGGTGGCAAATGTCAAAGATGTCAAATGACAAATGTCACAATGCTAAATGTCAGAAATGAAAAGTGTCACCATGAAAAATGTCAAAAATGACAAATTTCAAGATGGCAAATGTCAAAGATGTCAAATGACAAATGTCACAATGCTAAATGTCAAAAATGAAAAGTGTCACCATGAAAAATGTCAAAAATAACAAATTTCAAGATGGCAAATGTCAAAGATGTCAAATGACAAATGTCACAATGCTAAATGTCAAAAATGAAAAGTGTCACCATGAAAAATGTCAAAAATGACAAATTTCAAGATGGCAAATGTCAAAGATGTCAAATGACAAATGTCACAATGCTAAATGTCAAAAATAAAAAGTGTCACCATGAAAACTGTCAAAAATGACAAATTTCAAGATGGCAAATGTCAAAGATGTCAAATGACAAATGTCACAATGCTAAATGTCAAAAATGAAAAGTGTCAACATGAAAAATGTCAAAAATAACAAATTTCAAGATGGCAAATGTCAAAGATGTCAAATGACAAATGTCAAAAATGAAAAGTGTCACCATGAAAAATGTCAAAAATGACAAATTTCAAGATGGCAAATGTCAAAGATGTCAAATGACAAATGTCACAATGCTAAATGTCAAAAATGAAAAGTGTCACCATGAAAAATGTCAAAAATAACAAATTTCAAGATGGCAAATGTCAAAGATGTCAAATGACAAATGTCACAATGCTAAATGTCAAAAATGAAAAGTGTCACCATGAAAAATGTCAAAAATGACAAATTTCAAGATGGCAAATGTCAAAGATGTCAAATGACAAATGTCACAATGCTAAATGTCAAAAATAAAAAGTGTCACCATGAAAACTGTCAAAAATGACAAATTTCAAGATGGCAAATGTCAAAGATGTCAAATGACAAATGTCACAATGCTAAATGTCAAAAATGAAAAGTGTCAACATGAAAAATGTCAAAAATAACAAATTTCAAGATGGCAAATGTCAAAGATGTCAAATGACAAATGTCAAAAATGAAAAGTGTCACCATGAAAAATGTCAAAAATGACAAATTTCAAGATGGCAAATGTCAAAGATGTCAAATGACAAATGTCACAATGCTAAATGTCAAAAATGAAAAGTGTCACCATGAAAAGTGTCAAAAATGACAAATTTCAAGTTGGCAAATGTCAAAGATGTCAAATGACAAATGTCACAATGCTAAATGTCAAAAATGAAAAGTGTCACCATGAAAAATGTCAAAAATGACAAATTTCAAGATGGCAAATGTCAAAGATGTCAAATGACAAATGTCACAATGCTAAATGTCAAAAATGAAAAGTGTCACCATGAAAAATGTCAAAAATGACAAATTTCAAAATGGCAAATGTCAAAGATGTCAAATGACAAATGTCACAATGCTAAATGTCAAAAATGAAAAGTGTCACCATGTAAAATGTCAAAAATGACAAATTTCAAGATGGCAAATGTCAAAACTGACAAATGTCACAATGCTAAATGTCAAAAATAATAAGTGTCACCATGAAAAATGTCAAAAATGACAAATTTCAAGATGGCAAATGTCCAAGATGTCAAATGACAAATGTCACAATGCTAAATGTCAAAAATGAAAAGTGTCACCATGAAAAATGTCAAAAATGACAAATTTTAAGATGGCAAATGTCAAAGATGTCAAATGACAAATGTCACAATGCTAAATGTCAAAAATGAAAAGTGTCAAAAATGACAAATTTCAAGATGGCAAATGTCTAAGATGTCAAATGACAAATGTTACAATGCTAAATGTCAAAAATGAAAAGTGTCACAATGCTAAATGTCAAAAATGACAAATTTCAAGATGGCAAATGTCAAAACTGACAAATGTCACAATGCTAAATGTCAAAAATGAAAAGTGTCACCATGAAAAATGTCAAAAATAACAAATTTCAAGATGGCAAATGTCAAAGATGTCAAATGACAAATGTCACAATGCTAAATGTCAAAAATGAAAAATGTCACCATGAAAAATGTCAAAAATGACAAATTTTAAGATGGCAAATGTCAAAGATGTCAAATGACAAATATCACAATCCTAATTGTCAAAAATGACAAATTTCAAGATGGCAAATGTCAAAGATGTCAAATGACAAACGTAACAATGGTAAATGTCAAAAATGAAAAGTGTCACCATGAAAAATGTCAAAAATGACAAATTTCAAGATGGCAAATGTCAAAGATGTCAAACGACAAATGTCACAATGCTAAATATCAAAAATGAAAAGTGTCACAATGCTAAATGTCAAAAATGACAAATTTCAAGATGGCAAATGTCAAAACTGACAAATGTCACAATGCTAAATGTCAAAAATGAAAAGTGTCACCATGAAAAATGTCAAAAATAACAAATTTTAAGATGGCAAATGTCAAAGATGTCAAATGACAAATGTCACAATGCTAAATGTCAAAAATGAAAAGTGTCACCATGAAAAATGTCAAAAATGACAAATTTCAAAATGGCAAATGTCAAAGATGTCAAATGACAAATGTCACAATGCTAAATGTCAAAAATGAAAAGTGTCACCATGAAAAATGTCAAAAATGACAAATTTCAAGATGGCAAATGTCAAAGATGTCAAATGACAAATGTCACAATGCTAAATGTCAAAAATGAAAAGTGTCAAAAATGACAAATTTCAAGATGGCAAATGTCTAAGATGTCAAATGACAAATGTTACAATGCTAAATGTCAAAAATGAAAAGTGTCACAATGCTAAATGTCAAAAATGACAAATTTCAAGATGGCAAATGTCAAAACTGACAAATGTCACAATGCTAAATGTCAAAAATGACAAATTTCAAGGTGGCAAATGTCAAAGATGTCAAATGACAAATGTCACAATGCTAAATGTCAGAAATGAAAAGTGTCACCATGAAAAATGTCAAAAATGACAAATTTCAAGATGGCAAATGTCAAAGATGTCAAATGACAAATGTTACAATGCTAAATGTCAAAAATGAAAAGTGTCACCATGAAAAATGTCAAAAATAACAAATTTCAAGATGGCAAATGTCAAAGATGTCAAATGACAAATGTCACAATGCTAAATGTCAAAAATGAAAAGTGTCACCATGAAAAATGTCAAAAATGACAAATTTCAAGATGGCAAATGTCAAAGATGTCAAATGACAAATGTCACAATGCTAAATGTCAAAAATAAAAAGTGTCACCATGAAAAATGTCAAAAATGACAAATTTCAAGATGGCAAATGTCAAAGATGTCAAATGACAAATGTCACAATGCTAAATGTCAAAAATGAAAAGTGTCAACATGAAAAATGTCAAAAATAACAAATTTCAAGATGGCAAATGTCAAAGATGTCAAATGACAAATGTCAAAAATGAAAAGTGTCACCATGAAAAATGTCAAAAATGACAAATTTCAAGATGGCAAATGTCAAAGATGTCAAATGACAAATGTCACAATGCTAAATGTCAAAAATGAAAAGTGTCACCATGAAAAGTGTCAAAAATGACAAATTTCAAGTTGGCAAATGTCAAAGATGTCAAATGACAAATGTCACAATGCTAAATGTCAAAAATGAAAAGTGTCACCATGAAAAATGTCAAAAATGACAAATTTCAAGATGGCAAATGTCAAAGATGTCAAATGACAAATGTCACAATGCTAAATGTCAAAAATGAAAAGTGTCACCATGAAAAATGTCAAAAATGACAAATTTCAAAATGGCAAATGTCAAAGATGTCAAATGACAAATGTCACAATGCTAAATGTCAAAAATGAAAAGTGTCACCATGTAAAATGTCAAAAATGACAAATTTCAAGATGGCAAATGTCAAAACTGACAAATGTCACAATGCTAAATGTCAAAAATAATAAGTGTCACCATGAAAAATGTCAAAAATGACAAATTTCAAGATGGCAAATGTCCAAGATGTCAAATGACAAATGTCACAATGCTAAATGTCAAAAATGAAAAGTGTCACCATGAAAAATGTCAAAAATGACAAATTTTAAGATGGCAAATGTCAAAGATGTCAAATGACAAATGTCACAATGCTAAATGTCAAAAATGAAAAGTGTCAAAAATGACAAATTTTAAGATGGCAAATGTCTAAGATGTCAAATGACAAATGTCACAATGCTAAATGTCAAAAATGAAAAGTGTCACCATGAAAAATGTCAAAAATGACAAATTTCAAGATGGCAAATGTCAAAGATGTCAAATGACAAATGTCACAATGCTAAATGTCAAAAATGAAAAGTGTCACCATGTAAAATGTCAAAAATGACAAATTTTAAGATGGCAAATGTCAAAACTGACAAATGACAAATGTCACAATGCTAAATGTCAAAAATGAAAAGTGTCACCATGAAAAATGTCACAAATGACAAATTTCAAGATGGCAAATGTCAAAGATGTCAAATGACAAATGTCACAATGCTAAATGTCAAAAATGAAAAGTGTCACCATGAAAAATGTCAAAAATAACAAATTTCAAGATCGCAAATGTCAAAGATGTCAAATGACAAATGTCACAATGCTAAATGTCAAAAATGAAAAGTGTCACCATGAAAAATGTCAAAAATGACAAATTTCAAGATGGCAAATGTCAAAGATGTCAAATGACAAATGTCACAATGCTAAATGTCAAAAATAAAAAGTGTCACCATGGAAAATGTTAAAAATGACAAATTTTAAGATGGCAAATGTCAAAGATGTCAAATGACAAATGTCACAATGCTAAATGTAAAAAATGAAAAGTGTCACCATGAAAAATGTCAAAAATGACAAATTTCAAGATGGCAAATGTCAAAACTGACAAATGTCACAATGCTAAATGTCAAAAATGATAAGTGTCACCATGAAAAATGTCAAAAATGACAAATTTCAAGATGGCAAATGTCTAAGATGTCAAATGACAAATGTCACAATGCTAAATGTCAAAAATAAAAAGTGTCACCATGAAAACTGTCAAAAATGGCAAATTTCAAGATGGCAAATGTCAAAACTGACAAATGTCACAATGCTAAATGTCAAAAATGAAAAGTGTCACCATGAAAAATGTCAAAAATGACAAATTTCAAGATGGCAAATGTCAAAGATGTCAAATGACAAATGTACAATGCTAAATGTCAAAAATGAAAAGTGTCACCATGAAAAATGTCAAAAATGACAAATTTCAAGATGGCAAATGTCAAAGATGTCAAATGACAAATGTCACAATGCTATATGTCAAAAATGAAAAGTGTCACCATGAAAAATGTCAAAAATAACAAATTTCAAGATGGCAAATGTCAAAGATGTCAAATGACAAATGTCACAATGCTAAATGTCAAAAATGAAAAGTGTCACCATGAAAAATGTCAAAAATGACAAATTTTAAGATGGCAAATGTCAAAGATGTCAAATGACAAATATCACAATCCTAATTGTCAAAAATGACAAATTTCAAGATGGCAAATGTCAAAGATGTCAAATGACAAACGTAACAATGCTAAATGTCAAAAATGAAAAGTGTCACCATGAAAAATGTCAAAAATGACAAATTTCAAGATGGCAAATGTCAAAGATGTCAAACGACAAATGTCACAATGCTAAATGTCAAAAATGAAAAGTGTCACAATGCTAAATGTCAAAAATGACAAATTTCAAGTTGGCAAATGTCAAAGATGTCAAATGACAAATGTCACAATGCTAAATGTCAAAAATGAAAAGTGTCACCATGAAAAATGTCAAAAATGACAAATTTCAAGATGGCAAATGTCAAAGATGTCAAATGACAAATGTCACAATGCTAAATGTCAAAAATGAAAAGTGTCACCATGAAAAATGTCAAAAATGACAAATTTCAAAATGGCAAATGTCAAAGATGTCAAATGACAAATGTCACAATGCTAAATGTCAAAAATGAAAAGTGTCACCATGTAAAATGTCAAAAATGACAAATTTCAAGATGGCAAATGTCAAAACTGACAAATGTCACAATGCTAAATGTCAAAAATAATAAGTGTCACCATGAAAAATGTCAAAAATGACAAATTTCAAGATGGCAAATGTCCAAGATGTCAAATGACAAATGTCACAATGCTAAATGTCAAAAATGAAAAGTGTCACCATGAAAAATGTTAAAAATGACAAATTTTAAGATGGCAAATGTCAAAGATGTCAAATGACAAATGTCACAATGCTAAATGTCAAAAATGAAAAGTGTCAAAAATGACAAATTTTAAGATGGCAAATGTCTAAGATGTCAAATGACAAATGTCACAATGCTAAATGTCAAAAATGAAAAGTGTCACCATGAAAAATGTCAAAAATGACAAATTTCAAGATGGCAAATGTCAAAGATGTTAAATGACAAATGTCACAATGCTAAATGTCAAAAATGAAAAGTGTCACCATGTAAAATGTCAAAAATGACAAATTTCAAGATGGCAAATGTCAAAACTGACAAATGTCACACTGCTAAATGTCAAAAATAATAAGTGTCACCATGAAAAATGTCAAAAATGACAAATTTCAAGATGGCAAATGTCCAAGATGTCAAATGACAAATGTCACAATGCTAAATGTCAAAAATGAAAAGTGTCACCATGAAAAATGTCACAAATGACAAATTTCAAGATGGCAAATGTCAAAGATGTCAAATGACAAATGTCACAATGCTAAATGTCAAAAATGAAAAGTGTCACCATGAAAAATGTCAAAAATAACAAATTTCAAGATCGCAAATGTCAAAGATGTCAAATGACAAATGTCACAATGCTAAATGTCAAAAATGAAAAGTGTCACCATGAAAAATGTCAAAAATGACAAATTTCAAGATGGCAAATGTCAAAGATGTCAAATGACAAATGTCACAATGCTAAATGTCAAAAATAAAAAGTGTCACCATGGAAAATGTTAAAAATGACAAATTTTAAGATGGCAAATGTCAAAGATGTCAAATGACAAATGTCACAATGCTAAATGTAAAAAATGAAAAGTGTCACCATGAAAAATGTCAAAAATGACAAATTTCAAGATGGCAAATGTCAAAACTGACAAATGTCACAATGCTAAATGTCAAAAATGATAAGTGTCACCATGAAAAATGTCAAAAATGACAAATTTCAAGATGGCAAATGTCTAAGATGTCAAATGACAAATGTCACAATGCTAAATGTCAAAAATGAAAAGTGTCACCATGAAAACTGTCAAAAATGACAAATTTCAAGATGGCAAATGTCAAAACTGACAAATGTCACAATGCTAAATGTCAAAAATGAAAAGTGTCACCATGTAAAATGTCAAAAATGACAAATTTCAAGATGGCAAATGTCAAAACTGACAAATGTCACAATGCTAAATGTCAAAAATAATAAGTGTCACCATGAAAAATGTCAAAAATGACAAATTTCAAGATGGCAAATGTCCAAGATGTCAAATGACAAATGTCACAATGCTAAATGTCAAAAATGAAAAGTGTCACCATGAAAAATGTCAAAAATGACAAATTTCAAGATGGCAAATGTCAAAGATGTCAAATGACAAATGTACAATGCTAAATGTCAAAAATGAAAAGTGTCACCATGAAAAATGTCAAAAATGACAAATTTCAAGATGGCAAATGTCAAAGATGTCAAATGACAAATGTCACAATGCTATATGTCAAAAATGAAAAGTGTCACCATGAAAAATGTCAAAAATAACAAATTTCAAGATGGCAAATGTCAAAGATGTCAAATGACAAATGTCACAATGCTAAATGTCAAAAATGAAAAGTGTCACCATGAAAAATGTCAAAAATGACAAATTTTAAGATGGCAAATGTCAAAGATGTCAAATGACAAATATCACAATCCTAATTGTCAAAAATGACAAATTTCAAGATGGCAAATGTCAAAGATGTCAAATGACAAACGTAACAATGCTAAATGTCAAAAATGAAAAGTGTCACCATGAAAAATGTCAAAAATGACAAATTTCAAGATGGCAAATGTCAAAGATGTCAAACGACAAATGTCACAATGCTAAATGTCAAAAATGAAAAGTGTCACAATGCTAAATGTCAAAAATGACAAATTTCAAGATGGCAAATGTCAAAACTGACAAATGTCACAATGCTAAATGTCAAAAATGAAAAGTGTCACCATGAAAAATGTCAAAAATAACAAATTTTAAGATGGCAAATGTCAAAGATGTCAAATGACAAATGTCACAATGCTAAATGTCAAAAATGAAAAGTGTCACCATGAAAAATGTCAAAAATGACAAATTTCAAGATGTCAAATGTCAAAGATGTCAAATGACAAATGTCACAATGCTAAATGTCAAAAATGAAAAGTGTCACCATGAAAAATGTCAAAAATGACAAATTTCAAGATGGCAAATGTCAAAGATGTCAAATGACAAATGTCACAATGCTAAATGTCAAAAATGAAAAGTGTCAAAAATGACAAATTTCAAGATGGCAAATGTCTAAGATGTCAAATGACAAATGTTACAATGCTAAATGTCAAAAATGAAAAGTGTCACAATGCTAAATGTCAAAAATGACAAATTTCAAGATGGCAAATGTCAAAACTGACAAATGTCACAATGCTAAATGTCAAAAATGACAAATTTCAAGGTGGTAAATGTCAAAGATGTCAAATGACAAATGTCACAATGCTAAATGTCAGAAATGAAAAGTGTCACCATGAAAAATGTCAAAAATGACAAATTTCAAGATGGCAAATGTCAAAGATGTCAAATGACAAATGTCACAATGCTAAATGTCAAAAATGAAAAGTGTCACCATGAAAAATGTCAAAAATAACAAATTTCAAGATGGCAAATGTCAAAGATGTCAAATGACAAATGTCACAATGCTAAATGTCAAAAATGAAAAGTGTCACCATGAAAAATGTCAAAAATGACAAATTTCAAGATGGCAAATGTCAAAGATGTCAAATGACAAATGTCACAATGCTAAATGTCAAAAATAAAAAGTGTCACCATGAAAAATGTCAAAAATGACAAATTTCAAGATGGCAAATGTCAAAGATGTCAAATGACAAATGTCACAATGCTAAATGTCAAAAATGAAAAGTGTCAACATGAAAAATGTCAAAAATAACAAATTTCAAGATGGCAAATGTCAAAGATGTCAAATGACAAATGTCAAAAATGAAAAGTGTCACCATGAAAAATGTCAAAAATGACAAATTTCAAGATGGCAAATGTCAAAGATGTCAAATGACAAATGTCACAATGCTAAATGTCAAAAATGAAAAGTGTCACCATGAAAAGTGTCAAAAATGACAAATTTCAAGTTGGCAAATGTCAAAGATGTCAAATGACAAATGTCACAATGCTAAATGTCAAAAATGAAAAGTGTCACCATGAAAAATGTCAAAAATGACAAATTTCAAGATGGCAAATGTCAAAGATGTCAAATGACAAATGTCACAATGCTAAATGTCAAAAATGAAAAGTGTCACCATGAAAAATGTCAAAAATGACAAATTTCAAAATGGCAAATGTCAAAGATGTCAAATGACAAATGTCACAATGCTAAATGTCAAAAATGAAAAGTGTCACCATGTAAAATGTCAAAAATGACAAATTTCAAGATGGCAAATGTCAAAACTGACAAATGTCACAATGCTAAATGTCAAAAATAATAAGTGTCACCATGAAAAATGTCAAAAATGACAAATTTCAAGATGGCAAATGTCCAAGATGTCAAATGACAAATGTCACAATGCTAAATGTCAAAAATGAAAAGTGTCACCATGAAAAATGTCAAAAATGACAAATTTTAAGATGGCAAATGTCAAAGATGTCAAATGACAAATGTCACAATGCTAAATGTCAAAAATGAAAAGTGTCAAAAATGACAAATTTCAAGATGGCAAATGTCTAAGATGTCAAATGACAAATGTCACAATGCTAAATGTCAAAAATGAAAAGTGTCACCTTGAAAAATGTCAAAAATGACAAATTTCAAGATGGCAAATGTCAAAGATGTCAAATGACAAATGTCACAATGCTAAATGTCAAAAATGAAAAGTGTCACCATGTAAAATGTCAAAAATGACAAATTTCAAGATGGCAAATGTCAAAACTGACAAATGTCACAATGCTAAATGTCAAAAATAATAAGTGTCACCATGAAAAATGTCAAAAATGACAAATTTCAAGATGGCAAATGTCCAAGATGTCAAATGACAAATGTCACAATGCTAAATGTCAAAAATGAAAAGTGTCACCATGAAAAATGTCACAAATGACAAATTTCAAGATGGCAAATGTCAAAGATGTCAAATGATAAATATCACAATGCTAAATGTCAAAAATGACAAATTTCAAGATGGCAAATGTCAAAGATGTCAAATGACAAATGTAACAATGCTAAATGTCAAAAATGAAAAGTGTCACCATGAAAAATGTCAAAAATGACAAATTTCAAGATTAATAAATATATTTCCTGACCGTTTAATTAATTTAAATGTAATAATTCCTGGGTTTCGGTCAATATTTTTTTTTATTATTATTAACACTACATATGTTTCGGCAATTATGCCATTTTCAAGTGCTAAAATATTTATAAATTAGTAATATTAAAAACATAATAATACAATTAAATTACTTTAGGAAATAGAATGACATATTATAATGACATAAAAAATTAATATATATAGGAGGGTAAAATATTTTTAATAAAATAATAAAATACAAGACATTACAATTATTTTAATAATGGTAAATAAATAGGTGATAAATTGTTTATATCTGTTTGACAGTTAATATTGTTTGGATCTTTTTTTATTTCAACCATTTCTAAAAAACTTCGTTTTGTTAAGTCATTTTCTTTTGCAAGTATTTTAACATTATCAAAGTCGAAGTTATGAAATTCATTTAAAGAATGTTTTGAAAGAGCGGTGGAATATTCATTTTTTGTTCTTATATCATATTTGTGTTGGTAGATACGTTTATTTAAATATTGTTTGGTTTGGCCAGTATAAGAAGAAGGACAATCTTTTTATATACTACGTTGGTTTGATTAGGAATTTCTATTTTAGGTTTAAGGTTAGTGAAGAATTTATTTCCTAAAGTGTTTATAGGTTTATAGGCAACTTTAATATTAACATTTTTAAGAACTTTTGCAATATTGTCTGAGACACCTTTTATATATGGAATTGAAATAAATTTATAATTTTGTTGTGTATTATTGGATATATTGTTAGAGTTGTAATGTTTATTAATTCTATTTTTTATTAAAGGGTTATAGAATGTATTAGGATAGTTGTTGTTATTTAATGTAGATTTTATTTTTTGAATATTTTTAGGTCTATGTATAGGATCTGAAAGTTTTATAGATCTATCAATAAGATTATTTACTACACTTTTTTTATATGATTTAGTGATATTAGAATTAAAATTAAGGTATCTTCCA
The DNA here is from genome assembly GCA_964028335.1 of Altica lythri. NCBI lineage: Eukaryota > Metazoa > Arthropoda > Insecta > Coleoptera > Chrysomelidae > Altica > Altica lythri. Next base: position 39,402,977 of record OZ034800.1, on the reverse strand, counting down.
GACCATACAGATTTAGTATACCAATTTGTTTTTATTCTACCATTGTCATCATATGTTAAACTTAAATCTAAAAAATTTATAGTTTTGTTTTTTTCTTTTTCAAATGTAAATTGTAGACGTTGATGAAAGCTATTAAATAAATTATATATAGAATCTATTTGATTTTCTTGAATACAAAGTAAACAATCATCAACATATCTTTTATAAAAGTGTGGTTTAATAACAAGTTTATTCATTATATTGGTTTCAAGCTCTTCCATGACAAGATTGGCAATGGTAGAAGATATAGGAGAGCCCATTGCAGTTCCGAAAATTTGGGAGTAAAAAGTATCGTTATATCTAAAGTAAGTAGAAGTGAGACATAACTCAATACCAGCAATGAATTCGTTTAATGGAATAGATGTGTGATTTTCAATTTCATTCCAACGTTTTCTTATGCATTCGATAGCTAAATTGACAGGGATATTGGTAAATAATGAAACTACGTCAAAAGATATAAGGATGTGATTTTTAGGGATGATTTTATCTTTTATAAATTCATGAAAATGCCATGAATCTCGAATATGGTATTCATTACTACCAAGAATTTTTGAAATAGTATCAGATAGAAATTTTGATAGATTATATGTTGGAGAATCAATGTTATTTACAACGGGACGTAATGGGATATCTTTTTTATGTAATTTAGGTAATCCGTATATGTAAGGTGCATGTCCGTTATTGCAATTAAGATTGTATTTTTGTTGAAGATTTATATAATTATTATTATACCAATCATTTATTATTTTATTCATTTTTTTTGTATTTTATTTGTAAGATCGTGTTTTTCTTTTTTATAAGTATTTGAATCATTTAGAAGTTGGTTCATTTTGTTTTCATATTGAGATTTATACATAAAAACGGTTTTGTTACATTTATCAGCATTTAGGATATAAAGATTGGGATGTTTCTTTAAAAATGATTTTGTTTCTTTTTCAAAATAATTAAATTTACTTTTTATAGATTTTTTATGTTATTAAATTTATGTTGTTGATTAGTGATAATGTTACAAATTTTTCCTCTAATTTCATCTTTATTTATGTTATTAAAATAAGAAAGCCCTTTTTCTATATTGGCAAGTATATTTGTTGTTGGAATGTTAAAAGTTGGTAGTGAAAATTTTGGTCCAAGGCTTAAAAAATATGTTATGTTTTCTGGTATGTTAATATCTGTAAGATTTTCAAACCAATTATTATTAATTATAAGTTTATTAGTAACTAACTGTTTTTTAGTAAGCCAGTTTATTTTTTTAATATGAGAATGTTTGATAATATTAAATAAATGATCATATTTAATTGCTTGATTATTAAGAAAATTGTTAACAAAAGACGAATTATAGGAATGGTTTATTCTTGTGAGAGAATTGTTAATAGCAATATTTATATTGTGTATATTAGAATAACTATCAGAGATACATAAATTTAAAAGCTGTATGTAAAAATTATTTAAGATATTATTGTACTTACTTTTGTTAGATTGAGATTTAATGATATGACATTTGTTTTTAATTTTTAAAAAATTAGGAATAACTTGTAATGTCTTGCATCGTAATAAAAATATTTGTCGATTCTTTTCTTTGGCTAATTTTGATTGGAGTTTTTCATATATTTTCAGTTGGTTGTTATGTCCATATGTATTCATTGTATCTTCAAAAGGCTAATTTCACCCAAGCCAGTTATAATTAATAAATATATTTCCTGACCGTTTAATTAATTTAAATGTAATAATTCCTGGGTTTCGGTCAATATTTTTTATTAAATTTTTTTTTATTATTATTAACACTACATTATGTTTCGGCAATTATGCCATTTTCAAGTGCTAAAATATTTATAAATTAGTAATATTAAAAACATAATAATACAATTAAATTACTTTAGGAAATAGAATGACATATTATAATGACATAAAAAATTAATATATATAGGAGGGTAAAATATTTTTAATAAAATAATAAAATACAAGACATTACAATTATTTTAATAATGGTAAATAAATAGGTGATAAATTGTTTATATCTGTTTGACAGTTAATATTGTTTGGATCTTTTTTTATTTCAACCATTTCTAAAAAACTTCGTTTTGTTAAGTCATTTTCTTTTGCAAGTATTTTAACATTATCAAAGTCGAAGTTATGAAATTCATTTAAAGAATGTTTTGAAAGAGCGGTGGAATATTCATTTTTTGTTCTTATATCATATTTGTGTTGGTAGATACGTTTATTTAAATATTGTTTGGTTTGGCCAGTATAAGATACTTTTTACTCCCAAATTTTCGGAACTGCAATGGGCTCTCCTATATCTTCTACCATTGCCAATCTTGTCATGGAAGAGCTTGAAACCAATATAATGAATAAACTTGTTATTAAACCACACTTTTATAAAAGATATGTTGATGATTGTTTACTTTGTATTCAAGAAAATCAAATAGATTCTATAAATAATTTATTTAATAGCTTTCATCAACGCCTACAATTTACATTTGAAAAAGAAAAAACCAAACTATAAATTTTTTAGATTTAAGTTTAACATATGATGACAATGGTAGAATAAAAACAAATTGGTATACTAAATCTGTATGGTCTGGAAGATACCTTAATTTTAATTCTAATATCACTAAATCATATAAAAAAAGTGTAGTAAATAATCTTATTGATAGATCTATAAAACTTTCAGATCCTATACATAGACCTAAAAATATTCAAAAAATAAAATCTACATTAAATAACAACAACTATCCTAATACATTCTATAACCCTTTAATAAAAAATAGAATTAATAAACATTACAACTCTAACAATATATCCAATAATACACAACAAAATTATAAATTTATTTCAATTCCATATATAAAAGGTGTCTCAGACAATATTGCAAAAGTTCTTAAAAATGTTAATATTAAAGTTGCCTATAAACCTATAAACACTTTAGGAAATAAATTCTTCACTAACCTTAAACCTAAAATAGAAATTCCTAATCAAACCAACGTAGTATATAAAATAAATTGTAAAGATTGTCCTTCTTCTTATACTGGCCAAACCAAACAATATTTAAATAAACGTATCTACCAACACAAATATGATATAAGAACAAAAAATGAATATTCCACCGCTCTTTCAAAACATTCTTTAAATGAATTTCATAACTTCGACTTTGATAATGTTAAAATACTTGCAAAAGAAAATGACTTAACAAAACGAAGTTTTTTAGAAATGGTTGAAATAAAAAAAGATCCAAACAATATTAACTGTCAAACAGATATAAACAATTTATCACCTATTTATTTACCATTATTAAAATAATTGTAATGTCTTGTATTTTATTATTTTATTAAAAATATTTTACCCTCCTATATATATTAATTTTTTATGTCATTATAATATGTCATTCTATTTCCTAAAGTAATTTAATTGTATTATTATGTTTTTAATATTACTAATTTATAAATATTTTAGCACTTGAAAATGGCATAATTGCCGAAACATATGTAGTGTTAATAATAATAAAAAAAAATATTGACCGAAACCCAGGAATTATTACATTTAAATTAATTAAACGGTCAGGAAATATATTTATTAATCTTGAAATTTGTCATTTTTGACATTTTTCATGGTGACACTTTTCATTTTTGACATTTAGCATTGTTACATTTGTCATTTGACATCTTTGACATTTGCCATCTTGAAATTTGTCATTTTTGACATTTAGCATTGTGATATTTATCATTTGACATCTTTGACATTTGCCATCTTGAAATTTGTCATTTGTGACATTTTTCATGGTGACACTTTTCATTTTTGACATTTAGCATTGTGACATTTGTCATTTGACATCTTGGACATTTGCCATCTTGAAATTTGTCATTTTTGACATTTTTCATGGTGACACTTATTATTTTTGACATTTAGCATTGTGACATTTGTCAGTTTTGACATTTGCCATCTTGAAATTTGTCATTTTTGACATTTTACATGGTGACACTTTTCATTTTTGACATTTAGCATTGTGACATTTGTCATTTGACATCTTTGATAATGTTAAAATACTTGCAAAAGAAAATGACTTAACAAAACGAAGTTTTTTAGAAATGGTTGAAATAAAAAAAGATCCAAACAATATTAACTGTCAAACAGATATAAACAATTTATCACCTATTTATTTACCATTATTAAAATAATTGTAATGTCTTGTATTTTATTATTTTATTAAAAATATTTTACCCTCCTATATATATTAATTTTTTATGTCATTATAATATGTCATTCTATTTCCTAAAGTAATTTAATTGTATTATTATGTTTTTAATATTACTAATTTATAAATATTTTAGCACTTGAAAATGGCATAATTGCCGAAACATATGTAGTGTTAATAATAATAAAAAAAAATTTAATAAAAAATATTGACCGAAACCCAGGAATTATTACATTTAAATTTCAAGATGGCAAATGTCAAAGATGTCAAATGACAAATGTCACAATGCTAAATGTCAAAAATGAAAAGTGTCACAATGCTAAATGTCAAAAATGACAAATTTCAAGATGGCAAATGTCAAAACTGACAAATGTCACAATGCTAAATGTCAAAAATGAAAAGTGTCACCATGAAAAATGTCAAAAATAACAAATTTCAAGATGGCAAATGTCAAAGATGCCAAATGACAAATGTCACAATGCTAAATGTCAAAAATGAAAAGTGTCACCATGAAAAATGTCAAAAATGACAAATTTCAAGATGGCAAATGTCAAAGATGTCAAATGACAAATGTCACAATGCTAAATGTCAAAAATGAAAAGTGTCACCATGAAAAATGTCAAAAATGACAAATTTCTAGATGACAAATGTCAAAGATGTCAAATGACAAATGTCACAATGCTAAATGTCAAAAATGAAAAGAGTCAAAAATGACAAATTTCAAGATGGCAAATGTCTAAGATGTCAAATGACAAATGTCACAATGCTTAATGTCAAAAATGAAAAGTGTCACAATGCTAAATGTCAAAAATGACAAATTTCAAGATGGCAAATGTCAAAAATGACAAATTTCAAGATGGCAAATGTCAAAACTGACAAATGTCACAATGCTAAATGTCAAAAATGACAAATTTCAAGATGGCAAATGTCAAAGATGTCAAATGACAAATGTCACAATGCTAAATGTCAGAAATGAAAAGTGTCACCATGAAAAATGTCAAAAATGACAAATTTCAAGATGGCAAATGTCAAAGATGTCAAATGACAAATGTCACAATGCTAAATGTCAAAAATGAAAAGTGTCACCATGAAAAATGTCAAAAATAACAAATTTCAAGATGGCAAATGTGAAAGATGTCAAATGACAAATGTCACAATGCTAAATGTCAAAAATGAAAAGTGTCACCATGAAAAATGTCAAAAATGACAAATTTCAAGATGGCAAATGTCAAAGATGTCAAATGACAAATGTCACAATGCTAAATGTCAAAAATGAAAAGTGTCACCATGAAAAATGTCAAAAATGACAAATTTCAAGATGGCAAATGTCAAAGATGTCAAATGACAAATGTCACAATGCTAAATGTCAAAAATGAAAAGTGTCACCATGAAAAATGTCAAAAATAACAAATTTCAAGATGGCAAATGTCAAAGATGTCAAATCACAAATGTCACAATGCTAAATGTCAAAAATAAAAAGTGTCACCATGAAAAATGTCAAAAATGACAAATTTCAAGATGGCAAATGTCAAAGATGTCAAATGACAAATGTCACAATGCTAAATGTCAAAAATGAAAAGTTTCACAATGAAAAATGTCAAAAATGACAAATTTCAAGATGGCAAATGTCAAAGATGTCAAATGACAAATGTCACAATGCTAAATGTCAAAAATGAAAAGTGTCACCATGAAAAATGTCAAAAATGACAAATTTCAAGATGGCAAATGTCAAAGATGTCAAATGACAAATGTCACAATGCTAAAAGTCAAAAATGAAAACTGTCACCATGAAAAATGTCAAAAATGACAAATTTCAAGATGGCAAATGTCAAAGATGTCAAATGACAAATGTCACAATGCTAAATGTCACAAATGAAAAGTGTCACCATGTAAAATGTCAAAAACGACAAATTTCAAGATGGCAAATGTCAAAACTGACAAATGTCACAATGCTAAATGTCAAAAATAATAAGTGTCACCATGAAAAATGTCAAAAATGACAAATTTCAAGATGGCAAATGTCCAAGATGTCAAATGACAAATGTCACAATGCTAAATGTCAAAAATGAAAAGTGTTACCATGAAAAATGTCAAAAATGACAAATTTTAAGATGGCAAATGTCAAAGATGTCAAATGACAAATGTCACAATGCTAAATGTCAAAAATGAAAAGTGTCAAAAATGACAAATTTCAAGATGGCAAATGTCTAAGATGTCAAATGACAAATGTCACAATGCTAAATGTCAAAAATGAAAAGTGTCGCCGTGAAAAATGTCAAAAATGACAAATTTCAAGATGGCAAATGTCAAAGATGTCAAATGACAAATGTCACAATGCTAAATGTCAAAAATGAAAAGTGTCTCCATGAAAAATGTCAATAATGACAAATTTTAAGATGGCAAATGTCAAAGATGTCAAATGACAAATGTCACAATGCTAAATGTCAAAAATGAAAAGTGTCTCCATGAAAAATGTCAATAATGACAAATTTTAAAATGGCAAATGTCAAAGATGTCAAATGACAAATGTCACAATGCTAAATGTCAAAAATGAAAAGTGTCACCATGAAAAATGTCAAAAATGACAAATTTCAAAAAGGCAAATGTCAAAGATGTCAAATGACAAATGTCACAATGCTAAATGTCAAAAATCAAAAGTGTCACCATGAAAAATGTCAAAAATAACAAATTTCAAGATGGCAAATGTCAAAGATGTCAAATGACAAATGTCACAATGCTAAATGTCAAAAATGAAAAGTGTTAAAATGAAAAATGTCAAAAATGACAAATTTCAAGATGGCAAATGTCAAAACTGACAAATGTCACAATGCTAAATGTCAAAAATGAAAAGTGTCAACATGAAAAATGTCAAAAATAACAAATTTCAAAATGGCAAATGTCAAAGATGTCAAATGACAAATGTCACAATGCTAAATGTCAAAAATGACAAATTTCAAGATGGCAATTGTCAAAGATGTCAAATGACAAATGTCACAATGCTAAATGTTAAAAATGAAAAGTGTCACCATGAAAAATGTCAAAAATGACAAATTTCAGGATGGCAAATGTCAAAGATGTCAAATGACAAATGTCACAATGCTAAATGTCAAAAATGAAAAGTGTCACCATGAAAAATGTCAAAAATAACAAATTTCAAGATGGCAAATGTCAAAGATGTCAAATGACAAATGTCACAATGCTAAATGTCAAAAATGAAAAGTGTCACCATGAAAAATGTCAAAAATAACAAATTTCAAGATGGCAAATGTCAAAGATGTCAAATGACAAATGTAACAATGCTAAATGTCAAAAATGAAAAGTGTCACCATGAAAAATGTCAAAAATAACAAATTTCAAGATGGCAAATGTCAAAGATGTCAAATGACAAATGTCGCAATGCTAAATGTTAAAAATGAAAAGTGTCACCATGAAAAATGTCAAAAATAACAAATTTCAAGATGGCAAATGTCAAAGATGTCAAATGACAAATGTCACAATGCTAAATGTCAAAAATGAAAAGTGTCACCATGAAAAATGTCAAAAATGACAAATTTCAAGATGGCAAATGTCAAAGATGTCAAATGACAAATGTCACAATGCTAAATGTCAAAAATGAAAAGTGTCACCATGAAAAAAGTCAAAAGTGACAAATTTCAGTATGGCAAATGTCAAAGATGTCAAATGACAAATGTCACAATGCTAAATGTCAAAAATGAAAAGTGTCACCATGAAAAATGTCAAAAATGACAAATTTCAAGATGGCAAATGTCAAAGATGTCAAATGACAAATGTCACAATGCTAAATGTCAAAAATGAAAAGTGTCACCATGAAAAATGTCAAAAATGACAAATTTCAAGATGGCAAATGTCAAAACTGACAAATGTCACAATGCTAAATGTCAAAAATGATAAGTGTCACCATGAAAAATGTCAAAAATGACAAATTTCAAGATGGCAAATGTCCAAGATGTCAAATGACAAATGTCACAATGCTAAATGTCAAAAATGAAAAGTGTCACCATGAAAAATGTCAAAAATAACAAATTTCAAGATGGCAAATGTTAAAGATGTCAAATGACAAATGTCACAATGCTAAATGTCAAAAATTAAAAGTGTCAAAAATGACAAATTTCAAGATGGAAAATGTCTAAGATGTCAAATGACAAATGTCACAATGCTAAATGTCAAAAATAAAAAGTGTCACCGTGAAAAATGTCAAAAATGACAAATATCAAGATGGCAAATGTCAAAGATGTCAAATGACAAATGTCACAATGCTAAATGTCAAAAATGAAAAGTGTCACCATGAAAAATGTCAAAAATGACAAATTTCAAGATGGCAAATGTCAAAGATGTCAAATGACAAATGTCACAATGCTAAATGTCAAAAATGAAAAGTGTCCCCATGAAAAATGTCAATAATGACAAATTTTAAGATGGCAAATGTCAAAGATGTCAAATGACAAATGTCACAATGCTAAATGTCAAAAATGAAAAGTGTCACAATGAAAAATGTCAAAAATGACAAATTTTAAGATGGCAAATGTCAAAGATGTCGAATATGACAAATGTCACAATGCTAAATCTCAAAAATGAAAAGTGTCACCATGAAAAATGTCAAAAATGACAAATTTCAAGATGGCAAATATCAAAGATGTCAAATGACAAATGTCACAATGCTAAATGTCAAAAATGAAAAGTGTCACCATGAAAAATGTCAAAAATGACAAATTTCAAGATGGCAAATATCAAAGATGTTAAATGACAAATGTCACAATGCTAAATGTCAAAAATGACAAATTTCAAGATGACAAATGTCAAAGATGTTAAATGACAAATGTCACAATGCTATATGTCAAAAATGAAAAGTGTCACTATGAAAAATGTCAAAAATGACAAATTTCAAGATGGCAAATGTCAAAGATGTCAAATGACAAATGTCACAATGCTAAATGTCAAAAATGAAAAGTGTCACCATGAAAAATATCAAAAATGACAAATTTCAAGATGGCAAATGTCAAAGATGTCAAATGACAAATGTCACAATGCTAAATGTCAAAAATGAAAAGTGTCACCATGAAAAATGTCAAAAATGACAAATTTCAAGATGGCAAATGTCAAAGATGTCAAATGACAAATGTCACAATGCTAAATGTCAAAAATGAAAAGCGTCACCATGAAAAATGTCAAAAATAACAAATTTCAAGATGGCAAATGTCAAAGATGTCAAATGACAAATGTCACAATGGTAAATGTCCAAAATGAAAAGTGTCACCATGAAAAATGTCAAAAATGACAAATTTCAAAATGGCAAATGTCAAAACTGACAAATGTCACAATGCTAAATGTTAAAAATGAAAAGTGTCACCATGAAAAATGTCAAAAATAACAAATTTCAAGATGGCAAATGTCAAAGATGTCAAATGACAAATGTCACAATGCTAAATGTCAAAAATGACAAATTTCAAGATGGCAAATGTCAAAGATGTCAAATGACAAATGTCATAATGCTAACTGTCAAAAATGAAAAGTGCCACCATGATAAATGTCAAAAATGACAAATTTCAAGATGGCAAATGTCAAAGATGTCAAATGACAAATGTCACAATGCTAAATGTCAAAAATGAAAAGTGTCACCATGAAACATGTCAAAAATAACAAATTTCAAGATGGCAAATGTCAAAGATGTCAAATGACAAATGTCACAATGCTAAATGTCAAAAATGAAAAGTGTCACTATGAAAAATGTCAAAAATAACAAATTTCAAGATGGCAAATGTCAATGATGTCAAATGACAAATGTCACAATGCTAAATGTCAAAAATAAAAAGTGTCACCATGAAAAATGTCAAAAATAACAAATTTCAAGATGGCAAATGTCAAAGATGTCAAATGACAAATGTCACAATGCTAAATGTCAAAAATGAAAAGTGTCACCATGAAAAATGTCAAAAATGACAAATTTCAAGATTGCAAATGTCAAAGAAGTCAAATGACAAAAGTCACAATGCTAAATGTCAAAAATGAAAAGTGTCACCATGAAAAATGTCAAAAATAACAAATTTCAAGATGGCAAATGTCAAAGATGTCAAATGACAAATGTCACAATGCTAAATGTCAAAAATGAAAAGTGCCACCATGAAAAATGTCAAAAATGACAAATTTCAAGATGGCAAATGTCAAAGATGTCAAATGACAAATGTCACAATGCTAAATGTCAAAAATGAAAAGTGTCACCATGAAAAATGTCAAAAATGACAAATTTCCAAATGGCAAATGTCAAAGATGTCAAATGACAAATGTCACAATGCTAAATGTCAAAAATGAAAAGTGTCACCATAAAAAATGTCAAAAATGACAAATTTCAAGATGGCAAATGTCAAAGATGTCAAATGACAAATGTCACAATGGTAAATGTCAAAAATGAAAAGTGTCAACATGAAAAATGTCAAAAATAACAAATTTCAAGATGGCAAATGTCAAAGATGTCAAATGACAAATGTCACAATGCTAAATGTCAAAAATGAAAAGTGTCACCATGAAAAATATCAAAAATGACAAATTTCAAGATGGCAAATGTCAAAGATGTCAAATGACAAATGTCACAATGCTAAATGAAAAGTGTCACCATGAAAAATGTCAAAAATGACAAATTTCAAGATGGCAAATGTCAAAGATGTCAAATGACAAATGTCACAATGCTAAATGTCAAAAATGAAAAGTGTCACCATGAAAAATGTCAAAAATGACAAATTTCAAAATGGCAAATGTCTAAGATGTCAAATGACAAATGTCACAATGCTAAATGTCAAAAATGAAAAGTGTCACCATGAAAAATGTCAAAAATGACAAATTTCAAGATGGCAAATGTCAAAGATGTCAAATGACAAATGTCACAATGCTAAATGTCAAAAATGAAAAGTGTCACCATGTAAAATGTCAAAAATGACAAATTTCAAGATGGCAAATGTCAAAACTGACAAATGTCACAATGCTAAATGTCAAAAATAATAAGTGTCACCATCAAAAATGTCAAAAATGACAAATTTCAAGATGGCAAATGTCCAAGATGTCAAATGACAAATGTCACAATGCTAAATGTCAAAAATGAAAAGTGTCACCATGAAAAATGTCAAAAATGACAAATTTCAAGATGGCAAATGTCAAATATGTCAAATGACAAATATCACAATGGTAAATGTCAAAAATGACAAATTTCAAGATGGCAAATGTCAAAGATGTCAAATGACAAATGTAACAATGCTAAATGTCAAAAATGAAAAGTGTCACCATGAAAAATGTCAAAAATGACAAATTTCAAGATGGCGACTGTCAAAGATGTCAAATGACAAATGTCACAATGCTAAATGTCAAAAATGAAAAGTGTCACAATGCTAAATGTCAAAAATGATAAATTTCAAGATGGCAAATGTGAAACCTGACAAATGTCACAATGCTAAATGTCAAAAATGAAAAGTGTCACCATGAAAAATGTCAAAAATAACAAATTTCAAGATGGCAAATGTCAAAGATGTCAAATGACAAATGTCACAATGCTAAATGTCAAAAATGAAAAGTGTCACCATGAAAAATGTCAAAAATGACAAATTTCAAGATGGCAAATGTCAAAGATGTCAAATGACAAATGTCACAATGCTAAATGTCAAAAATGAAAAGTGTCACCATGAAAAATGTCAAAAATGACAAATTTCAAGATGGCAAATGTCAAAGATGTCAAATGACAAATGTCACAATGCTAAATGTCAAAAATGAAAAGTGTCAAAAATGACAAATTTCAAGATGGCAAATGTCTAAGATGTCAAATGACAAATGTCACAATGCTTAATGTCAAAAATGAAAAGTGTCACAATGCTAAATGGCAAAAATGACAAATTTCAAGATGGCAAATGTCAAAACTGACAAATGTCACAATGCTAAATGTCAAAAATGACAAATTTCAAGATGGCAAATGTCAAAGATGTCAAATGACAAATGTCACAATGCTAAATGTCAGAAATGAAAAGTGTCACCATGAAAAATGTCAAAAATGACAAATTTCAAGATGGCAAATGTCAAAGATGTCAAATGACAAATGTCACAATGCTAAATGTCAAAAATGAAAAGTGTCACCATGAAAAATGTCAAAAATAACAAATTTCAAGATGGCAAATGTCAAAGATGTCAAATGACAAATGTCACAATGCTAAATGTCAAAAATGAAAAGTGTCACCATGAAAAATGTCAAAAATGACAAATTTCAAGATGGCAAATGTCAAAGATGTCAAATGACAAATGTCACAATGCTAAATGTCAAAAATGAAAAGTGTCACCATGAAAAATGTCAAAAATGACAAATTTCAAGATGGCAAATGTCAAAGATGTCAAATGACAAATGTCACAATGCTAAATGTCAAAAATAACAAATTTCAAGATGGCAAATGTCAAAGATGTCAAATGACAAATGTCACAATGCTAAATGTCAAAAATGAAAAGTGTCACCATGAAAAATGTCAAAAATGACAAATTTCAAGATGGCAAATGTCAAAGATGTCAAATGACAAATGTCACAATGCTAAATATCAAAAATGAAAAGTGTCACAATGAAAAATGTCAAAAATGACAAATTTCAAGATGGCAAATGTCAAAGATGTCAAATGACAAATGTCACAATGCTAAATGTCAAAAATTAAAAGTGTCACCATGAAAAATGTCAAAAATGACAAATTTCAAGATGGCAAATGTCAAAGATGTCAAATGACAAATGTCACAATGCTAAATGTCAAAAATGAAAAGTGTCACCATGAAAAATGTCAAAAATGACAAATTTCAAGATGGCAAATGTCAAAGATGTCAAATGACAAATGTCACAATGCTAAATGTCAAAAATGAAAGGTGTCACCATGTAAAATGTCAAAAATGACAAATTTCAAGATGGCAAATGTCAAAACTGACAAATGTCACAATGCTAAATGTCAAAAATAATAAGTGTCACCATGAAAAATGTCAAAAATGACAAATTTCAAGATGGCAAATGTCCAAGATGTCAAATGACAAATGTCACAATGCTAAATGTCAAAAATGACAAATTTTAAGATGGCAAATGTCAAAGATGTCAAATGACAAATCTCACAATGCTAAATGTCAAAAATAAAAAGTGTCAAAAATGACAAATTTCAAGATGGCAAATGTCTAAGATGTCAAATGACAAATGTCACAATGCTAAATGTCAAAAATGAAAAGTGTCACCGTGAAAAATGTCAAAAATGACAAATTCCAAGATGACAAATGTCAAAGATGTCAAATGACAAATGTCACAATGCTAAATGTCAAAAATGAAAAGTGTCTCCATGAAAAATGTTAATAATGACAAATTTCAAGATGGCAAATGTCAAAGATGTGAAATGACAAATGTCACAATGCTAAATGTCAGAAATGAAAAGTGTCACCATGAAAAATGTCAAAAATGACAAATTTCAAGATGGCAAATGTCAAAGATGTCAAATGACAAATGTCACAATGCTAAATGTCAAAAATGAAAAGTGTCACCATGAAAAATGTCAAAAATAACAAATTTCAAGATGGCAAATATCAAAGATGTCAAATGACAAATCTCACAATGCTAAATGTCAAAAATGAAAAGTGTTACAATGAAAAATGTCAAAAATGACAAATTTCAAGATGGCAAATGTCAAAACTGACAAATGTCACAATGCTAAATGTCAAAAATAAAAAGTGTCAACATGAAAAATGTCAAAAATAACAAATTTCAAGATGGCAAATGTCAAAGATGTCAAATGACAAATGTCACAATGCTAAATGTCAAAAATGACAAATTTCAAGATGGCAAATGTCAAAGATGTCAAATGACAAATGTCACAATGCTAAATGTTAAAAATGAAAAGTGTGACCATAAAAAATGTCAAGAAATGACAAATTTCAGGATGGCAAAAGTCAAAGATGTCAAATGACAAATGTCACAATGCTAAATGTCAAAAATGAAAAGTGTCACCATGAAAAATTTCAAAAATAACAAATTTTAAGATGGCAAATGTCAAAGATGTCAAATGACAAATGTCACAATATTAAATGTCAAAAATGAAAAGTGTCACCATGAAAAATGTCAAAAATAACAAATTTCAAGATGGCAAATGTCAAAGATGTCAAATGACAAATGTCACAATGCTAAATGTCAAAAATGAAAAGTGTCACCATGAAAAATGTCAAAAATAACAAATTTCAAGATGGCAAATGTCAAAGATGTCAAATGACAAATGCCACAATGCTAAATGTCAAAAATAAAAGTGTCACCATGAAAAATGTCAAAAATAACAAATTTCAAGATGGCAAATGTCAAAGATGTCAAATGACAAATGTCACAATGCTACATGTCAAAAATAAAAAGTGTCACCATGAAAAATGTCAAAAATGACAAATTTCAAGATGGCAAATGTCAAAGATGTCAAATGACAAATGTCACAATGCTAAATGTCAAAAATGAAAAGTGTCACCATGAAAGATGTCAAAAATGACAAATTTCAAGATGGCAAATGTCAAAGATGTCAAATGACAAATGTCACAATGCTAAATGTCAAAAATGAAAAGTGTCCCCATGAAAAATGTCAATAATGACAAATTTTAAGATGGCAAATGTCAAAGATGTCAAATGACAAATGTCACAATGCTAAATGTCACAAATGAAAAGTGTCCCCATGAAAAATGTCAATAATGACAAATTTTAAGATGGCAAATGTCAAAGATGTCAAATGACAAATGTCACAATGCTAAATGTCAAAAATGAAAAGTGTCACAATGAAAAATGTCAAAAATGACAAATTTTAAGATGGCAAATGTTAAAGATGTCGAATATGACAAATGTCACAATGCTAAATCTCAAAAATGAAAAGTGTCACCATGAAAAATGTCAAAAATGACAAATTTCAAGATGGCAAATATCAAAGATGTCAAATGACAAATGTCACAATGCTAAATGTCAAAAATGAAAAGTGTCACCATGAAAAATGTCAAAAATGACAAATTTCAAGATGGCAAATATCAAAGATGTTAAATGACAAATGTCACAATGCTAAATGTCAAAAATGACAAATTTCAAGATGACAAATGTCAAAGATGTTAAATGACAAATGTCACAATGCTAAATGTCAAAAATGAAAAGTGTCACTATGAAAAATGTCAAAAATGACAAATTTCAAGATGGCAAATGTCAAAGATGTCAAATGACAAATGTCACAATGCTAAATGTCAAAAATGAAAAGTGTCACCATGAAAAATATCAAAAATGACAAATTTCAAGATGGCAAATGTCAAAGATGTCAAATGACAAATGTCACAATGCTAAATGTCAAAAATGAAAAGTGTCACCATGAAAAATGTCAAAAATGACAAATTTCAAGATGGCAAATGTCAAAGATGTCAAATGACAAATGTCACAATGCTAAATGTCAAAAATGAAAAGCGTCACCATGAAAAATGTCAAAAATAACAAATTTCAAGATGGCAAATGTCAAAGATGTCAAATGACAAATGTCACAATGGTAAATGTCCAAAATGAAAAGTGTCACCATGAAAAATGTCAAAAATGACAAATTTCAAAATGGCAAATGTCAAAACTGACAAATGTCACAATGCTAAATGTTAAAAATGAAAAGTGTCACCATGAAAAATGTCAAAAATAACAAATTTCAAGATGGCAAATGTCAAAGATGTCAAATGACAAATGTCACAATGCTAAATGTCAAAAATGACAAATTTCAAGATGGCAAATGTCAAAGATGTCAAATGACAAATGTCACAATGCTAACTGTCAAAAATGAAAAGTGCCACCATGAAAAATGTCAAAAATGACAAATTTCAAGATGGCAAATGTCAAAGATGTCAAATGACAAATGTCACAATGCTAAATGTCAAAAATGAAAAGTGTCACCATAAAACATGTCAAAAATAACAAATTTCAAGATGGCAAATGTCAAAGATGTCCAATGACAAATGTCACAATGCTAAATGTCAAAAATGAAAAGTGTCACTATGAAAAATGTCAAAAATAACAAATTTCAAGATGGCAAATGTCAAAGATGTCAAATGACAAATGTCACAATGCTAAATGTCAAAAATAAAAAGTGTCACCATGAAAAATGTCAAAAATAACAAATTTCAAGATGGCAAATGTCAAAGATGTCAAATGACAAATGTCACAATGCTAAATGTCAAAAATGAAAAGTGTCACCATGAAAAATGTCAAAAATGACAAATTTCAAGATTGCAAATGTCAAAGAAGTCAAATGACAAATGTCACAATGCTAAATGTCAAAAATGAAAAGTGTCACCATGAAAAATGTCAAAAATAACAAATTTCAAGATGGCAAATGTCAAAGATGTCAAATGACAAATGTCACAATGCTAAATGTCAAAAATGAAAAGTGCCACCATGAAAAATGTCAAAAATGACAAATTTCAAGATGGCAAATGTCAAAGATGTCAAATGACAAATGTCACAATGCTAAATGTCAAAAATGAAAAGTGTCACCATGAAAAATGTCAAAAATGACAAATTTCCAAATGGCAAATGTCAAAGATGTCAAATGACAAATGTCACAATGCTAAATGTCAAAAATGAAAAGTGTCACCATAAAAAATGTCAAAAATGACAAATTTCAAGGTGGCAAATGTCAAAGATGTCAAATGACAAATGTCACAATGGTAAATGTCAAAAATGAAAAGTGTCAACATGAAAAATGTCAAAAATAACAAATTTCAAGATAGCAAATGTCAAAGATGTCAAATGACAAATGTCACAATGCTAAATGTCAAAAATGAAAAGTGTCACCATGAAAAATGTCAAAAATGACAAATTTCAAGATGGCAAATGTCAAAGATGTCAAATGACAAATGTCACAATGCTAAATGAAAAGTGTCACCATGAAAAATGTCAAAAATGACAAATTTCAAGATGGCAAATGTCAAAGATGTCAAATGACAAATGTCACAATGCTAAATGTCAAAAATGAAAAGTGTCACCATGAAAAATGTCAAAAATGACAAATTTCAAAATGGCAAATGTCTAAGATGTCAAATGACAAATGTCACAATGCTAAATGTCAAAAATGAAAAGTGTCACCATGAAAAATGTCAAAAATGACAAATTTCAAGATGGCAAATGTCAAAGATGTCAAATGACAAATGTCACAATGCTAAATGTCAAAAATGAAAAGTGTCACCATGTAAAATGTCAAAAATGACAAATTTCAAGATGGCAAATGTCAAAACTGACAAATGTCACAATGCTAAATGTCAAAAATAATAAGTGTCACCATCAAAAATGTCAAAAATGACAAATTTCAAGATGGCAAATGTCCAAGATGTCTAATGACAAATGTCACAATGCTAAATGTCAAAAATGAAAAGTGTCACCATGAAAAATGTCAAAAATGACAAATTTCAAGATGGCAAATGTCAAATATGTCAAATGACAAATATCACAATGGTAAATGTCAAAAATGACAAATTTCAAGATGGCAAATGTCAAAGATGTCAAATGACAAATGTAACAATGCTAAATGTCAAAAATGAAAAGTGTCACCATGAAAAATGTCAAAAATGACAAATTTCAAGATGGCGACTGTCAAAGATGTCAAATGACAAATGTCACAATGCTAAATGTCAAAAATGAAAAGTGTCACAATGCTAAATGTCAAAAATGATAAATTTCAAGATGGCAAATGTCAAACCTGACAAATGTCACAATGCTAAATGTCAAAAATGAAAAGTGTCACCATGAAAAATGTCAAAAATAACAAATTTCAAGATGGCAAATGTCAAAGATGTCAAATGACAAATGTCACAATGCTAAATGTCAAAAATGAAAAGTGTCACCATGAAAAATGTCAAAAATGACAAATTTCAAGATGGCAAATGTCAAAGATGTCAAATGACAAATGTCACAATGCTAAATGTCAAAAATGAAAAGTGTCACCATGAAAAATGTCAAAAATGACAAATTTCAAGATGGCAAATGTCAAAGATGTCAAATGACAAATGTCACAATGCTAAATGTCAAAAATGAAAAGTGTCAAAAATGACAAATTTCAAGATGGCAAATGTCTAAGATGTCAAATGACAAATGTCACAATGCTTAATGTCAAAAATGAAAAGTGTCACAATGCTAAATGTCAAAAATGACAAATTTCAAGATACCAAATGTCAAAACTGACAAATGTCACAATGCTAAATGTCAAAAATGACAAATTTCAAAATGGCAAATGTCAAAGATGTCAAATGACAAATGTCACAATGCTAAATGTCAGAAATGAAAAGTGTCACCATGAAAAATGTCAAAAATGACAAATTTCAAGATGGCAAATGTCAAAGATGTCAAATGACAAATGTCACAATGCTAAATGTCAAAAATGAAAAGTGTCACCATGAAAAATGTCAAAAATGACAAATTTCAAGATGGCAAATGTCAAAACTGACAAATGTCACAATGCTAAATGTCAAAAATAAAAAGTGTCAACATGAAAAATGTCGAAAATAACAAATTTCAAGATGGCAAATGTCAAAAATGTCAAATGACAAATGTCACAATGCTAAATGTCAAAAATGACAAATTTCAAGATGGCAAATGTCAAAGATGTCAAATGACAAATGTCACAATGCTAAATGTTAAAAATGAAAAGTGTGACCATGAAAAATGTCAAAAATGACAAATTTCAGGATGGCAAATGTCAAAGATGTCAAATGACAAATGTCACAATGCTAAATGTCAAAAATGAAAAGTGTCACCATGAAAAATTTCAAAAATAACAAATTTCAAGATGGCAAATGTCAAAGATGTCAAATGACAAATGTCACAATGCTAAATGTCAAAAATGAAAAGTGTCACCATGAAAAATGTCAAAAATAACAAATTTCAAGATGGCAAATGTCAAAGATGTCAAATGACAAATGTCACAATGCTAAATGTCAAAAATGAAAAGTGTTACCATGAAAAATGTCAAAAATAACAAATTTCAAGATGGCAAATGTCAAAGATGTCAAATGACAAATGTCACGATGCTAAATGTCAAAAATGAAAAGTGTTACCATGAAAAATGTCAAAAATGACAAATTTCAAGATGGCAAATGTCAAAGATGTCAAATGACAAATGTCACAATGCTAAATGTCAAAAATGAAAAGTGTCACCATGAAAGATGTCAAAAATGACAAATTTCAAGATGGCAAATGTCAAAGATGTCAAATGACAAATGTCACAATGCTAAATGTCAAAAATGAAAAGTGTCACCATGAAAAATGTCAAAAATGACAAATTTCAAGATGGCAAATGTCAAAACTGACAAATGTCACAATGCTAAATGTCAAAAATGATAAGTGTCACCATGAAAAATGTCAAAAATGACAAATTTCAAGATGGCAAATGTCCAAGATGTCAAATGACAAATGTCACAATGCTAAATGTCAAAAATGAAAAGTGTCACCATGAAAAATGTCAAAAATAACAAATTTCAAGATGGCAAATGACAAATGTCACAATGCTAAATGTCAAAAATGAAAAGTGTCACCATGAAAAATTTCAAAAATAACAAATTTCAAGATGGCAAATGTCAAAGATGTCAAATGACAAATGTCACAATGCTAAATGTCAAAAATGAAAAGTGTCACCGTAAAAAATGTCAAAAATGACAAATATCAAGATGGCAAATGTCAAAGATGTCAAATGACAAATGTCACAATGCTAAATGTCAAAAATGAAAAGTGTCACCATGAAAAATGTCAAAAATGACAAATTTCAAGATGGCAAATGTCAAAGATGTCAAATGACAAATGTCACAATGCTAAATGTCAAAAATGAAAAGTGTCCCCATGAAAAATGTCAATAATGACAAATTTCAAGATGGCAAATGTCAAAGATGTCAAATGACAAATGTCACAATGGTAAATGTCAAAAATGAAAAGTGTCACCATGAAAAATGTCAAAAATGACAAATTTCAAGATGGCAAATGTCAAAGATGTCGAATATGACAAATGTCACAATGCTAAATGTCAAAAATGAAAAGTGTCACCATGAAAAATGTCAAAAATGACAAATTTCAAGATGGCAAATATCAAAGATGTCAAATGCTAAATGTCAAAAATGAAAAGTGTCACCATGAAAAATGTCAAAAATGACAAATTTCAAGATGGCAAATATCAAAGATGTCAAATGACAAATGTCACAATGCTAAATGTCAAAAATGACAAATTTCAAGATGACAAATGTCAAAGATGTCAAATGACAAATGTCACAATGCTAAATTTCAAAAATGAAAAGTGTCACCATGAAAAATGTCAAAAATGACAAATTTCAAGATGGCAAATGTCAAAGATGTCAAATGACAAATGTCACAATGCTAAATGTCAAAAATGAAAAGTGTCACCATGAAAAATATCAAAAATGACAAATTTCAAGATGGCAAATGTCAAAGATGTCAAATAACAAATGTCACAATGCTAAATGTCAAAAATGAAAAGTGTCACCATGAAAAATGT
This sequence comes from Altica lythri, assembly GCA_964028335.1. Classification (NCBI taxonomy): domain Eukaryota; kingdom Metazoa; phylum Arthropoda; class Insecta; order Coleoptera; family Chrysomelidae; genus Altica; species Altica lythri. Next base: position 39,382,208 of record OZ034800.1, on the reverse strand, counting down.
CAAAAATGACAAATTTCAAGATGGCAAATGTCAAAGATATCAAATGACAAATGTCACAATGCTAAATGTCAAAAATGAAAAGTGTCACCATGAAAAATGTCAAAAATAACAAATTTCAAGATGGCAAATGTCAAAGATGTCAAATGACAAATGTCACAATGGTAAATGTCCAAAATGAAAAGTGTCACCATAAAAAATGTCAAAAATGACAAATTTCAAAATGGCAAATGTCAAAACTGACAAATGTCACAATGCTAAATGTTAAAAATGAAAAGTGTCACCATGAAAAATGTTAAAAATAACAAATTTCAAGATGGCAAATGTCAAAGATGTCAAATGACAAATGTCACAATGCTAAATGTCAAAAATGACAAATTTCAAGATGGCAAATGTCAAAGATGACAATGCTAACTGTCAAAAATGAAAAGTGTCACCATAAAAAATGTCAAAAATGACAAATTTCAAGATGGCAAATGTCAAAGATGTCAAATGACAAATGTCACAATGCTAAATGTCAAAAATGAAAAGTGTCACCATGAAACATGTCAAAAATAACAAATTTCAAGATGGCAAATGTCAAAGATGTCAAATGACAAATGTCACATTGCTAAATGTCAAAAATGAAAAGTGTCATTATGAAAAATGTCAAAAATGACAAATTTCAAGATGGCACTTGTCAAAACTGACAAATGTCACAATGCTAAATGTCAAAAATGATAAGTGTCACCATGAAAAATGTCAAAAATGACAAATTTCAAGATGGCAAATGTCAAATGACAAATGTCACAATGCTAAATGTCAAAAATGACAAATTTCAAGATGGCAAATGTCAAAGATGTCAAATGACAAATGTCACAATGCTAAATTTCAAAAATGAATAGTGTCACCATGAAAAATGTCAAAAATGACAAATTTCAAGATGGCAAATGTCAAAGAAGTCAAATGACAAATGTCACAATGCTAAATGTCAAAAATGAAAAGTGTCACCATGAAAAATGTCAAAAATAACAAATTTCAAGATGGCAAATGTCAAAGATGTCAAATGACAAATGTCACAATGCTAAATGTCAAAAATGAAAAGTGTCACCATGAAAAATGTCAAAAATGACAAATTTCAAGATGGCAAATGTCAAAGATGTCAAATGACAAATGTCACAATGCTAAATGTCAAAAATGAAAAGTGTCACCATGAAAAATGTCAAAAATGACAAATTTAAAGATGGCAAATGTCAAAGATGTCAAATGACAAATGTCACAATGCTAAATCTCAAAAATGAAAAGTGTCACCATGAAAAATGTCAAAAATGACAAATTTCAAGATGGCAAATATTAAAGATGTCAAATGACAAATGTCACAATGCTAAATGTCAAAAATGACAAATTTCAAGATGGCAAATGTCAAAGATGTCAAATGACAAATGTCACAATGCTAAATGTCAAAAATGAAAAGTGTCACCATGAAAAATGTCAAAAATGACAAATTTCAAGATGGCAAATGACAAATGTCACAATGCTAAATGTCAAAAATGAAAAGTGTCACCATGAAAAATGTCAAAAATAACAAATTTCAAGATGGCAAATGTCAAAGATGTCAAATGACAAATGTCACAATGCTAAATGTCAAAAATGAAAAGTGTCACCATAAAAAATGTCAAAAATGACAAATTTCAAGATGGCAAATGTCAAAACTGACAAATGTCACAATGCTAGGTGTCAAAAATGAAAAGTGTCACCATGAAAAATGTCAAAAATAACAAATTTCAAGATGGCAAATGTCAAAGATGTCAAATGACAAATGTCACAATGCTAAATGTCAAAAATGAAAAGTGTCACCATGAAAAATGTTAAAAATGACAAATTTCAAGATGGCAAATGTCCAAGATGTCAAATGACAAATGTCACAATGCTTAATGTCAAAAATGAAAAGTGTCACCATGAAAAATGTCAAAAATGCAAATTTCAAAATGGCAACTGTCAAAGATGTCAAATGACAAATGTCACAATGCTAAATGTCAAAAATAAAAAGTGTCACCATGAAAAATGTCAAAAATGACAAATTTCAAGATGGCAAATGTCAAAGATGTCAAATGACAAATGTCACAATGCTAAATGTCAAAAATGACAAATTTCAAGATGGCAAATGTTAAAGATGTCAAATGACAAATGTCACAATGCTAAATGTCAAAAATAAAAAGTGTCACCATGAAAAATGTCAAAAATGACAAATTTCAAGATGGCAAATGTCCAAGATGTCAAATGACAAATGTCACAATGCTAAATGTCAAAAATAAAAAGTGTCACCATGAAAAATGTCAAAAATGACAAATTTCAAGATGGCAAATGTCCAAGATGTCAAATGACAAATGTCACAATGCTAAATGTCAAAAATGACAAATTTCAAGATGGCAAATGTTAAAGATGTCAAATGACAAATGTCACAATGCTAAATGTCAAAAATAAAAAGTGTCACCATGAAAAATGTCAAAAATGACAAATTTCAAGATGGCAAATGTCCAAGATGTCAAATGACAAATGTTACAATGCTAAATGTCAAAAATGAAAAGTGTCACCATGAAAAATGTCAAAAATGACAAATTTCAAGATGGCAAATATTAAAGATGTCAAATGACAAATGTCACAATGCTAAATGTCAAAAATGACAAATTTCAAGATGGCAAATGTCAAAGATGTCAAATGACAAATGTCACAATGCTAAATGTCAAAAATGAAAAGTGTCACCATGAAAAATGTCAAAAATGACAAATTTCAAGATGGCAAATGTCAAAGATGTCAAATGACAAATGTCACAATGCTAAATGTCAAAAATGACAAATTTCAAGATGGCAAATGTTAAAGATGTCAAATGACAAATGTCACAATGCTAAATGTCAAAAATAAAAAGTGTCACCATGAAAAATGTCAAAAATGGCAAATTTCAAGATGGCAAATGTCCAAGATGTCAAATGACAAATGTCACAATGCTAAATTTCAAAAATGAAAAGTGTCACCATGAAAAATGTCAAAAATGACAAATTTCAAGATGGCAAATATTAAAGATGTCAAATGACAAATGTCACAATGCTAAATGTCAAAAATGACAAATTTCAAGATGGCAAATGTCAAAGATGTCAAATGACAAATGTCACAATGCTAAATGTCAAAAATGAAAAGTGTCACCATGAAAAATGTCAAAAATGACAAATTTCAAGATGGCAAATGACAAATGTCACAATGCTAAATGTCAAAAATGAAAAGTGTCACCATGAAAAATGTCAAAAATAACAAATTTCAAGATGGCAAATGTCAAAGATGTCAAATGACAAATGTCACAATGCTAAATGTCAAAAATGAAAAGTGTCACCATAAAAAATGTCAAAAATGACAAATTTCAAGATGGCAAATGTCAAAGATGTCAAATGACAAATGTCACAATGCTAAATGTCAAAAATGAAAAGTGTCACAATGAAAAATGTCAAAAATGACAAATTTCAAGATGGCAAATGTCAAAGATGTCAAATGACAAATGTCACAATGCGAAATGTCAAAAATGAAAAGTGTCACCATGAAAAATGTCAAAAATGACAAATTTCAAGATGGCAAATATCAAAGATGTCAAATGACAAATGTCACAATGCTAAATGTCAAAAATGAAAAGTGTCACCATGAAAAATGTCAAAAATGACAAATTTTAAGATGGCAAATGTCAAAGATGTCAAATGACAAATGTCACAATGCTAAATGTCAAAAATGAAAAGTGTCACCATGTAAAATGTCAAAAATGACAAATTTCAAGATGGCAAATGTCAAAACTGACAAATGTCACAATGCTAAATGTCAAAAATAATAAGTGTCACCATGAAAAATGTCAAAAATGACAAATTTCAAGATGGCAAATGTCCAAAATGTCAAATGACAAATGTCACAATGCTAAATGTCAAAAATGAAAAGTGTCAGCATGAAAAATGTCAAAAATGACAAATTTTAAGATGGCAAATGTCAAAGATGTCAAATGACAAATGTCACAATGCTAAATGTCAAAAATAAAAAGTGTCAAAAATGACAAATTTCAAGATGGCAAATGTCTAAGATGTCAAATGACAAATGTCACAATGCTAAATGTCAAAAATGAAAAGTGTCACCGTGAAAAATGTCAAAAATGACAAATTTCAAGATGGCAAATGTCAAAGATGTCAAATGACAAATGTCACAATGCTAAATGTCAAAAATAAAAAGTGTCACCATGAAAAATGTCAAAAATGACAAATTTCAAGATGACAAATGTCAAAGATTTCAAATGACAAATGTCACAATGCTAAATGTCAAAAATGAAAAGTGTCTCCATGAAAAATGTCAATAATGACAAATTTCAAGATGGCAAATGTCAAAGATGTCAAATGACAAATGTCACAATGCTAAATGTCAGAAATGAAAAGTGTCACCATGAAAAATGTCAAAAATGACAAATTTCAAGATGGCAAATGTCAAAGATGTCAAATGACAAATGTCACAATGCTAAATGTCAAAAATGAAAAGTGTCACCATGAAAAATGTCAAAAATAACAAATTTTAAGATGGCAAATGTCAAAGATGTCAAATGACAAATGTCACAATGCTGAATGTCAAAAATGAAAAGTGTTACAATGAAAAATGTCAAAAATGACAAATTTCAAGATGGCAAATGTCAAAACTGACAAATGTCACAATGCTAAATGTCAAAAATAAAAAGTGTCAACATGAAAAATGTCAAAAATAACAAATTTCAAGATGGCAAATGTCAAAGATGTCAAATGACAAATGTCACAATGCTAAATGTCAAAAATGACAAATTTCAAGATGGCAAATGTCAAAGATGTCAAATGACAAATGTGACAATGCTAAATGTTAAAAATGAAAAGTGTGACCATGAAAAATGTCAAAAATGACAAATTTCAGGATGGCAAATGTCAAAGATGTCAAATGACAAATGTCACAATGCTAAATGTCAAAAATGAAAAGTGTCACCATGAAAAATGTCAAAAATAACAAATTTCAAGATGGCAAATGTCAAAGATGTCAAATGACAAATGTCACAATGCTAAATGTCAAAAATGAAAAGTGTCACCATGAAAAATGTCAAAAATAACAAATTTCAAGATGGCAAATGTCAAAGATGTCCAATGACAAATGTCACAATGCTAAATGTCAAAAATAAAAAGTGTCACTATGAAAAATGTCAAAAATAACAAATTTCAAGATGGCAAATGTCAAAGATGTCAAATGACAAATGTCACAATGCTAAATGTCAAAAATGAAAAGTGTCACCATGAAAAATGTCAAAAATGACAAATTTCAAGATGGCAAATGTCAAATGACAAATGTCACAATGCTAAATGTCAAAAATGAAAAGTGTCACCATGACAAATGTCAAAAACGACAAATTTCAAGATGGCAAATGTCAAAGATGTCAAATGACAAATGTCACAATGCTAAATGTCAAAAATGAAAAGTGTCACCATGAAAAATGTCAAAAATGACAAATTTCAAGATGGCAAATGTCAAAGATGTCAAATGACAAATGTCACAATGCTAAATGTCAAAAATGAAAAGTGTCACCATGAAAAATGTCAAAAATGACAAATTTCAAGATGGCAAATGTCAAAACTGACAAATGTCACAATGCTAAATGTCAAAAATGATAAGTGTCACCATGAAAAATGTCAAAAATGACAAATTTCAAGATGGCAAATGTCCAAGATGTCAAATGACAAATGTCACAATGCTAAATGTCAAAAATGAAAAGTGTCACCATGAAAAATGTCAAAAATAACAAATTTCAAGATGGCAAATGTTAAAGATGTCAAATGACAAATGTCACAATGCTAAATGTCAAAAATGAAAAGTGTCAAAAATGACAAATTTCAAGATGGAAAATGTCTAAGATGTCAAATGACAAATGTCACAATGCTAAATGTCAAAAATGAAAAGTGTCACCGTAAAAAATGTCAAAAATGACAAATATCAAGATGGCAAATGTCAAAGATGTCAAATGACAAATGTCACAATGCTAAATGTCAAAAATGAAAAGTGTCACCATGAAAAATGTCAAAAATGACAAATTTCAAGATGGCAAATGTCAAAGATGTCAAATGACAAATGTCACAATGCTAAATGTCAAAAATGAAAAGTGTCCCCATGAAAAATGTCAATAATGACAAATTTCAAGATGGCAAATGTCAAAGATCTCAAATGACAAATGTCACAATGCTAAATGTCAAAAATGAAAAGTGTCACCATGAAAAATGTCAAAAATGACAAATTTCAAGATGGCAAATGTCAAAAATGTCGAATATGACAAATGTCACAATGCTAAATGTCAAAAATGAAAAGTGTCACCATGAAAAATGTCAAAAATGACAAATTTCAAGATGGCAAATATCAAAGATGTCAAATGACAAATGTCACAATGCTAAATGTCAAAAATGAAAAGTGTCACCATGAAAAATGTCAAAAATGACAAATTTCAAGATGGCAAATATCAAAGATGTCAAATGACAAATGTCACAATGCTAAATGTCAAAAATGACAAATTTCAAGATGACAAATGTCAAAGATGTCAAATGACAAATGTCACAATGCTAAATTTCAAAAATGAAAAGTGTCACCATGAAAAATGTCAAAAATGACAAATTTCAAGATGGCAAATGTCAAAGATGTCAAATGACAAATGTCACAATGCTAAATGTCAAAAATGAAAAGTGTCACCATGAAAAATATCAAAAATGACAAATATCAAGATGGCAAATGTCAAAGATGTCAAATGACAAATGTCACAATGCTAAATGTCAAAAATGAAAAGTGTCACCATGAAAAATGTCAAAAATGACAAATTTCAAGATGGCAAATGTCAAAGATGTCAAATGACAAATGTCACAATGCTAAATGTCAAAAATGAAAAGTGTCACCATGAAAAATGTCAAAAATAACAAATTTCAAGATGGCAAATGTCAAAGATGTCAAATGACAAATGTCACAATGGTAAATGTCCAAAATGAAAAGTGTCACCATAAAAAATGTCAAAAATGACAAATTTCAAAATGGCAAATGTCAAAACTGACAAATGTCACAATGCTAAATGTTAAAAATGAAAAGTGTCACCATGAAAAATGTCAAAAATAACAAATTTCAAGATGGCAAATGTCAAAGATGTCAAATGACAAATGTCACAATGCTAAATGTCAAAAATGACAAATTTCAAGATGGCAAATGTCAAAGATGACAAATGTCACAATGCTAACTGTCAAAAATGAAAAGTGTCACCATGAAAAATGTCAAAAATAACAAATTTCAAGATGGCAAATGTTAAAGATGTCAAATGACAAATGTCACAATGCTAAATGTCAAAAATGAAAAGTGTCAAAAATGACAAATTTCAAGATGGAAAATGTCTAAGATGTCAAATGACAAATGTCACAATGCTAAATGTCAAAAATGAAAAGTGTCACCGTAAAAAATGTCAAAAATGACAAATATCAAGATGGCAAATGTCAAAGATGTCAAATGACAAATGTCACAATGCTAAATGTCAAAAATGAAAAGTGTCACCATGAAAAATGTCAAAAATGACAAATTTCAAGATGGCAAATGTCAAAGATGTCAAATGACAAATGTCACAATGCTAAATGTCAAAAATGAAAAGTGTCCCCATGAAAAATGTCAATAATGACAAATTTCAAGATGGCAAATGTCAAAGATGTCAAATGACAAATGTCACAATGCTAAATGTCAAAAATGAAAAGTGTCACCATGAAAAATGTCAAAAATGACAAATTTCAAGATGGCAAATGTCAAAAATGTCGAATATGACAAATGTCACAATGCTAAATGTCAAAAATGAAAAGTGTCACCATGAAAAATGTCAAAAATGACAAATTTCAAGATGGCAAATATCAAAGATGTCAAATGACAAATGTCACAATGCTAAATGTCAAAAATGAAAAGTGTTACCATGAAAAATGTCAAAAATGACAAATTTCAAGATGGCAAATATCAAAAATGTCAAATGACAAATGTCACAATGCTAAATGTCAAAAATGACAAATTTCAAGATGACAAATGACAAATGTCACAATGCTAAATTTCAAAAATGAAAAGTGTCACCATGAAAAATGTCAAAAATGACAAATTTCAAGATGGCAAATGTCCAAGATGTCAAATGACAAATGTCACAATGCTAAATGTCAAAAATGAAAAGTGTCACCATGAAAAATGTCAAAAATAACAAATTTCAAGATGGCAAATGTTAAAGATGTCAAATGACAAATGTCACAATGCTAAATGTCAAAAATGAAAAGTGCCAAAAATGACAAATTTCAAGATGGAAAATGTCTAAGATGTCAAATGACAAATGTCACAATGCTAAATGTCAAAAATGAAAAGTGTCACCGTAAAAAATGTCAAAAATGACAAATATCAAGATGGCAAATGTCAAAGATGTCAAATGACAAATGTCACAATGCTAAATGTCAAAAATGAAAAGTGTCACCATGAAAAATGTCAAAAATGACAAATTTCAAGATGGCAAATGTCAAAGATGTCAAATGACAAATGTCACAATGCTAAATGTCAAAAATGAAAAGTGTCCCCATGAAAAATGTCAATAATGACAAATTTCAAGATGGCAAATGTCAAAGATGTCAAATGACAAATGTCACAATGCTAAATGTCAAAAATGAAAAGTGTCACCATGAAAAATGTCAAAAATGACAAATTTCAAGATGGCAAATGTCAAAAATGTCGAATATGACAAATGTCACAATGCTAAATGTCAAAAATGAAAAGTGTCACCATGAAAAATGTCAAAAATGACAAATTTCAAGATGGCAAATATCAAAGATGTCAAATGACAAATGTCACAATGCTAAATGTCAAAAATGAAAAGTGTCACCATGAAAAATGTCAAAAATGACAAATTTCAAGATGGCAAATATCAAAGATGTCAAATGACAAATGTCACAATGCTAAATGTCAAAAATGACAAATTTCAAGATGACAAATGTCAAAGATGTCAAATGACAAATGTCACAATGCTAAATTTCAAAAATGAAAAGTGTCACCATGAAAAATGTCAAAAATGACAAATTTCAAGATGGCAAATATCAAAGATGTCAAATGACAAATGTCACAATGCTAAATGTCAAAAATGAAAAGTGTCACCATGAAAAATATCAAAAATGACAAATATCAAGATGGCAAATGTCAAAGATGTCAAATGACAAATGTCACAATGCTAAATGTCAAAAATGAAAAGTGTCACCATGAAAAATGTCAAAAATGACAAATTTCAAGATGGCAAATGTCAAAGATGTCAAATGACAAATGTCACAATGCTAAATGTCAAAAATGAAAAGTGTCACCATGAAAAATGTCAAAAATAACAAATTTCAAGATGGCAAATGTCAAAGATGTCAAATGACAAATGTCACAATGGTAAATGTCCAAAATGAAAAGTGTCACCATAAAAAATGTCAAAAATGACAAATTTCAAAATGGCAAATGTCAAAACTGACAAATGTCACAATGCTAAATGTTAAAAATGAAAAGTGTCACCATGAAAAATGTCAAAAATAACAAATTTCAAGATGGCAAATGTCAAAGATGTCAAATGACAAATGTCACAATGCTAAATGTCAAAAATGACAAATTTCAAGATGGCAAATATCAAAGATGTCAAATGACAAATGTCACAATGCTAAATGTCAAAAATGAAAAGTGTCCCCATGAAAAATGTCAATAATGACAAATTTCAAGATGGCAAATGTCAAAGATGTCAAATGACAAATGTCACAATGCTAAATGTCAAAAATGAAAAGTGTCACCATGAAAAATGTCAAAAATGACAAATTTCAAGATGGCAAATGTCAAAAATGTCGAATATGACAAATGTCACCATGAAAAATGTCAAAAATGACAAATTTCAAGATGGAAAATATCAAAGATGTCAAATGACAAATGTCACAATGCTAAATGTCAAAAATGAAAAGTGTCACCATGAAAAATGTCAAAAATGACAAATTTCAAGATGGCAAATATCAAAGATGTCAAATGACAAATGTCACAATGCTGAATGTCAAAAATGACAAATTTCAAGATGAAAAATGTCAAAGATGTCAAATGACAAATGTCACAATGCTAAATTTCAAAAATGAAAAGTGTCACCATGAAAAATGTCAAAAATGACAAATTTCAAGATGGCAAATGTCAAAGATGTCAAATGACAAATGTCACAATGCTAAATGTCAAAAATGAAAAGTGTCACCATCAAAAATATCAAAAATGACAAATATCAAGATGGCAAATGTCAAAGATGTCAAATGACAAATGTCACAATGCTAAATGTCAAAAATGAAAAGTGTCACCATGAAAAATGTCAAAAATGACAAATTTCAAGATGGCAAATGTCAAAGATGTCAAATGACAAATGTCACAATGCTAAATGTCAAAAATGAAAAGTGTCCCTATGAAAAATGTCAATAATGACAAATTTCAAGATGGCAAATGTCAAAAAATGTCAAATGACAAATGTCACAATGCTAAATGTCAAAAATGAAAAGTGTCACCATGAAAAATGTCAAAAATGACAAATTTCAAGATGGCAAATGTCAAAAATGTCGAATATGACAAATGTCACAATGCTAAATGTCAAAAATGAAAAGTGTCACCATGAAAAATGTCAAAAATGACAAATTTCAAGATGGCAAATATCAAAGATGTCAAATGACAAATGTCACAATGCTAAATGTCAAAAATGAAAAGTGTCACCATGAAAAATGTCAAAAATGACAAATTTCAAGATGGCAAATATCAAAGATGTCAAATGACAAATGTCACAATGCTAAATGTCAAAAATGACAAATTTCAAGATGACAAATGTCAAAGATGTCAAATGACAAATGTCACAATGCTAAATTTCAAAAATGAAAAGTGTCACCATGAAAAATGTCAAAAATGACAAATTTCAAGATGGCAAATGTCAAAGATGTCAAATGACAAATGTCACAATGCTAAATGTCAAAAATGAAAAGTGTCACCATGAAAAATATCAAAAATGACAAATATCAAGATGGCAAATGTCAAAGATGTCAAATGACAAATGTCACAATGCTAAATGTCAAAAATGAAAAGTGTCACCATGAAAAATGTCAAAAATGACAAATTTCAAGATGGCAAATATCAAAGATGTCAAATGACAAATGTCACAATGCTAAATGTCAAAAATGACAAATTTCAAGATGACAAATGTCAAAGATGTCAAATGACAAATGTCACAATGCTAAATTTCAAAAATGAAAAGTGTCACCATGAAAAATGTCAAAAATGACAAATTTCAAGATGGCAAATGTCAAAGATGTCAAATGACAAATGTCACAATGCTAAATGTCAAAAATGAAAAGTGTCACCATGAAAAATATCAAAAATGACAAATATCAAGATGGCAAATGTCAAAGATGTCAAATGACAAATGTCACAATGCTAAATGTCAAAAATGAAAAGTGTCACCATGAAAAATGTCAAAAATGACAAATTTCAAGATGGCAAATGTCAAAGATGTCAAATGACAAATGTCACAATGCTAAATGTCAAAAATGAAAAGTGTCACCATGAAAAATGTCAAAAATAACAAATTTCAAGATGGCAAATGTCAAAGATGTCAAATGACAAATGTCACAATGGTAAATGTCCAAAATGAAAAGTGTCACCATAAAAAATGTCAAAAATGACAAATTTCAAAATGGCAAATGTCAAAACTGACAAATGTCACAATGCTAAATGTTAAAAATGAAAAGTGTCACCATGAAAAATGTCAAAAATAACAAATTTCAAGATGGCAAATGTCAAAGATGTCAAATGACAAATGTCACAATGCTAAATGTCAAAAATGACAAATTTCAAGATGGCAAATGTCAAAGATGACAAATGTCACAATGCTAACTGTCAAAAATGAAAAGTGTCACCATGAAAAATGTCAAAAATAACAAATTTCAAGATGGCAAATGTTAAAGATGTCAAATGACAAATGTCACAATGCTAAATGTCAAAAATGAAAAGTGTCAAAAATGACAAATTTCAAGATGGAAAATGTCTAAGATGTCAAATGACAAATGTCACAATGCTAAATGTCAAAAATGAAAAGTGTCACCGTAAAAAATGTCAAAAATGACAAATATCAAGATGGCAAATGTCAAAGATGTCAAATGACAAATGTCACAATGCTAAATGTCAAAAATGAAAAGTGTCACCATGAAAAATGTCAAAAATGACAAATTTCAAGATGGCAAATGTCAAATGACAAATGTCACAATGCTAAATGTCAAAAATGAAAAGTGTCCCCATGAAAAATGTCAATAATGACAAATTTCAAGATGGCAAATGTCAAAGATGTCAAATGACAAATGTCACAATGCTAAATGTCAAAAATGAAAAGTGTCACCATGAAAAATGTCAAAAATGACAAATTTCAAGATGGCAAATGTCAAAAATGTCGAATATGACAAATGTCACAATGCTAAATGTCAAAAATGAAAAGTGTCACCATGAAAAATGTCAAAAATGACAAATTTCAAGATGGCAAATATCAAAGATGTCAAATGACAAATGTCACAATGCTAAATGTCAAAAATGAAAAGTGTCACCATGAAAAATGTCAAAAATGACAAATTTCAAGATGGCAAATATCAAAAATGTCAAATGACAAATGTCACAATGCTAAATGTCAAAAATGACAAATTTCAAGATGACAAATGACAAATGTCACAATGCTAAATTTCAAAAATGAAAAGTGTCACCATGAAAAATGTCAAAAATGACAAATTTCAAGATGGCAAATGTCCAAGATGTCAAATGACAAATGTCACAATGCTAAATGTCAAAAATGAAAAGTGTCACCATGAAAAATGTCAAAAATAACAAATTTCAAGATGGCAAATGTTAAAGATGTCAAATGACAAATGTCACAATGCTAAATGTCAAAAATGAAAAGTGCCAAAAATGACAAATTTCAAGATGGAAAATGTCTAAGATGTCAAATGACAAATGTCACAATGCTAAATGTCAAAAATGAAAAGTGTCACCGTAAAAAATGTCAAAAATGACAAATATCAAGATGGCAAATGTCAAAGATGTCAAATGACAAATGTCACAATGCTAAATGTCAAAAATGAAAAGTGTCACCATGAAAAATGTCAAAAATGACAAATTTCAAGATGGCAAATGTCAAAGATGTCAAATGACAAATGTCACAATGCTAAATGTCAAAAATGAAAAGTGTCCCCATGAAAAATGTCAATAATGACAAATTTCAAGATGGCAAATGTCAAAGATGTCAAATGACAAATGTCACAATGCTAAATGTCAAAAATGAAAAGTGTCACCATGAAAAATGTCAAAAATGACAAATTTCAAGATGGCAAATGTCAAAAATGTCGAATATGACAAATGTCACAATGCCAAATGTCAAAAATGAAAAGTGTCACCATGAAAAATGTCAAAAATGACAAATTTCAAGATGGCAAATATCAAAGATGTCAAATGACAAATGTCACAATGCTAAATGTCAAAAATGAAAAGTGTCACCATGAAAAATGTCAAAAATGACAAATTTCAAGATGGCAAATATCAAAGATGTCAAATGACAAATGTCACAATGCTAAATGTCAAAAATGACAAATTTCAAGATGACAAATGTCAAAGATGTCAAATGACAAATGTCACAATGCTAAATTTCAAAAATGAAAAGTGTCACCATGAAAAATGTCAAAAATGACAAATTTCAAGATGGCAAATATCAAAGATGTCAAATGACAAATGTCACAATGCTAAATGTCAAAAATGAAAAGTGTCACCATGAAAAATATCAAAAATGACAAATATCAAGATGGCAAATGTCAAAGATGTCAAATGACAAATGTCACAATGCTAAATGTCAAAAATGAAAAGTGTCACCATGAAAAATGTCAAAAATGACAAATTTCAAGATGGCAAATGTCAAAGATGTCAAATGACAAATGTCACAATGCTAAATGTCAAAAATGAAAAGTGTCACCATGAAAAATGTCAAAAATAACAAATTTCAAGATGGCAAATGTCAAAGATGTCAAATGACAAATGTCACAATGGTAAATGTCCAAAATGAAAAGTGTCACCATAAAAAATGTCAAAAATGACAAATTTCAAAATGGCAAATGTCAAAACTGACAAATGTCACAATGCTAAATGTTAAAAATGAAAAGTGTCACCATGAAAAATGTCAAAAATAACAAATTTCAAGATGGCAAATGTCAAAGATGTCAAATGACAAATGTCACAATGCTAAATGTCAAAAATGACAAATTTCAAGATGGCAAATATCAAAGATGTCAAATGACAAATGTCACAATGCTAAATGTCAAAAATGAAAAGTGTCCCCATGAAAAATGTCAATAATGACAAATTTCAAGATGGCAAATGTCAAAGATGTCAAATGACAAATGTCACAATGCTAAATGTCAAAAATGAAAAGTGTCACCATGAAAAATGTCAAAAATGACAAATTTCAAGATGGCAAATGTCAAAAATGTCGAATATGACAAATGTCACCATGAAAAATGTCAAAAATGACAAATTTCAAGATGGAAAATATCAAAGATGTCAAATGACAAATGTCACAATGCTAAATGTCAAAAATGAAAAGTGTCACCATGAAAAATGTCAAAAATGACAAATTTCAAGATGGCAAATATCAAAGATGTCAAATGACAAATGTCACAATGCTGAATGTCAAAAATGACAAATTTCAAGATGACAAATGTCAAAGATGTCAAATGACAAATGTCACAATGCTAAATTTCAAAAATGAAAAGTGTCACCATGAAAAATGTCAAAAATGACAAATTTCAAGATGGCAAATGTCAAAGATGTCAAATGACAAATGTCACAATGCTAAATGTCAAAAATGAAAAGTGTCACCATCAAAAATATCAAAAATGACAAATATCAAGATGGCAAATGTCAAAGATGTCAAATGACAAATGTCACAATGCTAAATGTCAAAAATGAAAAGTGTCACCATGAAAAATGTCAAAAATGACAAATTTCAAGATGGCAAATGTCAAAGATGTCAAATGACAAATGTCACAATGCTAAATGTCAAAAATGAAAAGTGTCCCCATGAAAAATGTCAATAATGACAAATTTCAAGATGGCAAATGTCAAAGATGTCAAATGACAAATGTCACAATGCTAAATGTCAAAAATGAAAAGTGTCACCATGAAAAATGTCAAAAATGACAAATTTCAAGATGGCAAATGTCAAAAATGTCGAATATGACAAATGTCACAATGCTAAATGTCAAAAATGAAAAGTGTCACCATGAAAAATGTCAAAAATGACAAATTTCAAGATGGCAAATATCAAAGATGTCAAATGACAAATGTCACAATGCTAAATGTCAAAAATGAAAAGTGTCACCATGAAAAATGTCAAAAATGACAAATTTCAAGATGGCAAATATCAAAGATGTCAAATGACAAATGTCACAATGCTAAATGTCAAAAATGACAAATTTCAAGATGACAAATGTCAAAGATGTCAAATGACAAATGTCACAATGCTAAATTTCAAAAATGAAAAGTGTCACCATGAAAAATGTCAAAAATGACAAATTTCAAGATGGCAAATGTCAAAGATGTCAAATGACAAATGTCACAATGCTAAATGTCAAAAATGAAAAGTGTCACCATGAAAAATATCAAAAATGACAAATATCAAGATGGCAAATGTCAAAGATGTCAAATGACAAATGTCACAATGCTAAATGTCAAAAATGAAAAGTGTCACCATGAAAAATGTCAAAAATGACAAATTTCAAGATGGCAAATGTCAAAGATGTCAAATGACAAATGTCACAATGCTAAATGTCAAAAATGAAAGGTGTCACCATGAAAAATGTCAAAAATAACAAATTTCAAAAAGGCAAATGTCAAAGATGTCAAATGACAAATGTCACAATGGTAAATGTCCAAAATGAAAAGTGTCACCATAAAAAATGTCAAAAATGATAAATTTCAAAATGGCAAATGTCAAAACTGACAAATGTCACAATGCTAAATGTCAAAAATGATAAGTGTCACCATGAAAAATGTCAAAAATGACAAATTTCAAGATGGCAAATGTCAAAGATGTCAAATGACAAATGTCACAATGCTAAATGTCAAAAATGAAAAGTGTCACCATGAAACATGTCAAAAATAACAAATTTCAAGATGGCAAATGTCAAAGATGTCAAATGACAAATGTCACAATGCTAAATGTCAAAAATGAAAAGTGTCACCATGAAAAATGTCAAAAATGACAAATTTCAAGATGGCACTTGTCAAAACTGACAAATGTCACAATGCTAAATGTCAAAAATGATAAGTGTCACCATGAAAAATGTCAAAAATGACAAATTTCAAGATGGCAAATGTCAAATGACAAATGTCACAATGCTAAATGTCAAAAATGACAAACTTCAAGATGGCAAATGTCAAAGATGTCAAATGACAAATGTCACAATGCTAAATTTCAAAAATGAATAGTGTCACCATGAAAAATGTCAAAAATAACAAATTTCAAGATGGCAAATGTCAAAGAAATCAAATGACAAATGTCACAATGCTAAATGTCAAAAATGAAAAGTGTCACCATGAAAAATGTCAAAAATAACAAATTTCAAGATGGCAAATGTCAAAGATGTCAAATGACAAATGTCACAATGCTAAATGTCAAAAATGAAAAGTGTCACCATGAAAAATGTCAAAAATGACAAATTTCAAGATGGCAAATGTCAAAGATGTCAAATGACAAATGTCACAATGCTAAATGTCAAAAATGAAAAGTGTCACCATGAAAAATGTCAAAAATGACAAATTTAAAGATGGCAAATGTCAAAGATGTCAAATGACAAATGTCACAATGCTAAATCTCAAAAATGAAAAGTGTCACCATGAAAAATGTCAAAAATGACAAATTTCAAGATGGCAAATATTAAAGATGTCAAATGACAAATGTCACAATGCTAAATGTCAAAAATGACAAATTTCAAGATGGCAAATGTCAAAGATGTCAAATGACAAATGTCACAATGCTAAATGTCAAAAATGAAAAGTGTCACCATGAAAAATGTCAAAAATGACAAATTTCAAGATGGCAAATGACAAATGTCACAATGCTAAATGTCAAAAATGAAAAGTGTCACCATGAAAAATGTCAAATATAACAAATTTCAAGATGGCAAATGTCAAAGGTGTCAAATGACAAATGTCACAATGCTAAATGTCAGAAATGAAAAGTTTCACCATGAAAAATGTCAAAAATGACAAATTTCAAGATGGCATATGTCAAAGATGTCAAATGACAAATGTCACAATGCTAAATGTCAAAAATGAAAAGTGTCACCATGAAAAATGTTAAAAATGACAAATTTCAAGATGGCAAATGTCCAAGAAGTCAAATGACAAATGTCACAATGCTAAATGTCAAAAATGAAAAGTGTCACCATGAAAAATATCAAAAATGACAAATTTCAAAATGGCAAATGTCAAAGATGTCAAATGACAAATGTCACAATGCTAAATCTCAAAAATAAAAAGTGTCACCATGAAAAATGTCAAAAATGACAAATTTCAAGATGGCAAATGTCAAAACTGACAAATGTCACAATGCTAAGTGTCAAAAATGAAAAGTGTCACCATGAAAAATGTCAAAAATAACAAATTTCAAGATGGCAAATGTCAAAGATGTCAAATGACAAATGTCACAATGCTAAATGTCAAAAATGACAAATTTCAAGATGGCAAATGTCAAAGATGTCAAATGACAAATGTCACAATGCTAAATGTCAAAAATGAAAAGTGTCACCATAAAATGTCAAAAATGACAAATTTCAAGATGGCAAATGTCAAAACTGACAAATGTCACAATGCTAAATGTCAAAAATGATAAGTGTCACCATGAAAAATGTCAAAAATGACAAATTTCAATATGGCAAATGTCCAAGATGTCAAATGACAAATGTCACAATGCTAAATGTCAAAAATGAAAAGTGTCACCATGAAAAATGTCAAAAATGACAAATTTCAAGATGGCAAATGTCAAAGATGTCAAATGACAAATGTCACAATGCTAAATGTCAAAAATGAAAAGTGTCACCATGAAAAATGTCAAATATGACGAATTTCAAGATGGCAAATGTTAAAACTGACAAATGTCACAATGCTAAATGTCAAAAATAAAAAGTGTCACCATGAAAAATGTCAAAAATGACCAATTTCAAGATGGCAAATGTCAAAGATGTCAAATGACAAATGTCACAATGCTAAATGTCAAAAATGAAAAGTGTCACCATGAAAAATGTCAAAAATGACAAATTTCAAGATGGCAAATGTCAAAGATGTCAAATGACAAATGTCACAATGCTAAATGTCAAAAATGAAAAGTGTCACCATGAAAAATATCAAAAATGACAAATTTCAAAATGGCAAATGTCAAAGATGTCAAATGACAAATGTCACAATGCTAAATGTCAAAAATGAAAAGTGTCACCATGAAAAATGTCAAAAATGACAAATTTCAAAATGGCAAATGTCAAAGATGTCAAATGACAAATGTCACAATGCTAAATGTCAAAAATGAAAAGTGTCACCATAAAAAATGTTAAAAATGACAAATTTCAAAATGGCAAATGTCAAAACTGACAAATGTCACAATGCTAAATGTCAAAAATGAAAAGTGTCACCATAAAAAATGTCAAAAATAACAAATTTCAAGATGGCAAATGTCAAAGATGTCAAATGACAAATGTCACAATGCTAAATGTCAAAAATGACAAATTTCAAGATGGCAAATGTCAAAGATGTCAAATGACAAATGTCACAATGCTAAATGTCAAAAATGAAAAGTGTCACCATGAAAAATGTCAAAAATGACAAATTTCAAGATGGCAAAAGTCAAAGAAGTCAAATGACAAATGTCACAATGCTAAATGTCAAAAATGAAAAGTGTCACCATGAAAAATGTCAAAAATAACAAATTTCAAGATGGCAAATGTCAAAGATATCAAATGACAAATGTCACAATGCTAAATGTCAAAAATGAAAAGTGTCAAAAATGACAAATTTCAAGATGGAAAATGTCTAAGATGTCAAATGACAAATGTCACAATGGTAAATGTCAAAAATGAAAAGTGTCACCGTGAAAAATGTCAAAAATGACAAATTTCAAGATGGCAAATGTCAAAGATGTCAAATGACAAATGTCACAATACTAAATGTCAAAAATGAAAAGTGTCACCATGAAAAATGTTAAAAATGACAAATTTCATGATGGCAAATGTCAAAGATGTCAAATGACAAATGTCACAATGCTAAATGTCAAAAATGAAAAGTGTCCCCATGAAAAATGTCAATAATGACAAATTTCAAGATGGCAAATGTCAAAGATGTCAAATGACAAATGTCACAATGCTAAATGTCAAAAATGAAAAGTGTCACCATGAAAAATGTCAAAAATGACAAATTTCAAGATGGCAAATGTCAAAGATGTCGAATATGACAAATGTCACAATGCTAAATGTCAAATATGAAAAGTGTCACCATGAAAAATGTCAAAAATGACAAATTTCAAGATGGCAAATGTCAAAGATGTCAAATGACAAATGTCACAATGCTAAATGTCAAAAATGAAAAGTGTCACCATGAAAAATGTCAAAAATGACAAATTTCAAGATGGCAAATATCAAAGATGTCAAATGACAAATGTCACAATGCTAAATGTCAAAAATGACAAATTTCAAGATGGCAAATGTCAAAGATGTCAAATGACAAATGTCACAATGCTAAATGTCAAAAATGAAAAGTGTCACCATGAAAAATATCAAAAATGACAAATTTCAAGATGGCAAATGTCAAAGATGTCAAATGACAAATGTCACAATGCTAAATGTCAAAAATGAAAAGTGTCACCATGAAAAATGTCAAAAATGACAAATTTCAAAATGGCAAATGTCAAAGATGTCAAATGACAAATGTCACAATGCTAAATGTCAAAAATGAAAAGTGTCACCATAAAAAATGTTAAAAATGACAAATTTCAAAATGGCAAATGTCAAAACTGATAAATGTCACAATGCTAAATGTCAAAAATGAAAAGTGTCACCATAAAAAATGTCAAAAATAACAAATTTCAAGATGGCAAATGTCAAAGATGTCAAATGACAAATGTCACAATGCTAAATGTCAAAAATGACAAATTTCAAGATGGCAAATGTCAAAGATGTCAAATGACAAATGTCACCATGCTAAATGTCAAAAATGAAAAGTGTCACCATGAAAAATGTCAAAAATGACAAATTTCAAGATGGCAAAAGTCAAAGAAGTCAAATGACAAATGTCACAATGCTAAATGTCAAAAATGAAAAGTGTCACCATGAAAAATGTCAAAAATAACAAATTTCAAGATGGCAAATGTCAAAGATATCAAATGACAAATGTCACAATGCTAAATGTCAAAAATGAAAAGTGTCACCATGAAAAATGTCAAAAATGACAAATTTCAAGATGGCAAATGTCAAAGATGTCAAATGACAAATGTCACAATGCTAAATGTCAAAAATGAAAAGTGTCAAAAATGACAAATTTCAAGATGGAAAATGTCTAAGATGTCAAATGACAAATGTCACAATGGTAAATGTCAAAAATGAAAAGTGTCACCGTGAAAAATGTCAAAAATGACAAATTTCAAGATGGCAAATGTCAAAGATGTCAAATGACAAATGTCACAATACTAAATGTCAAAAATGAAAAGTGTCACCATGAAAAATGTCAAAAATGACAAATTTCATGATGGCAAATGTCAAAGATGTCAAATGACAAATGTCACAATGCTAAATGTCAAAAATGAAAAGTGTCCCCATGAAAAATGTCAATAATGACAAATTTCAAGATGGCAAATGTCAAAGATGTCAAATGACAAATGTCACAATGCTAAATGTCAAAAATGAAAAGTGTCACCATGAAAAATGTCAAAAATGACAAATTTCAAGATGGCAAATGTCAAAGATGTCGAATATGACAAATGTCACAATGCTAAATGTCAAATATGAAAAGTGTCACCATGAAAAATGTCAAAAATGACAAATTTCAAGATGGCAAATGTCAAAGATGTCAAATGACAAATGTCACAATGCTAAATGTCAAAAATGAAAAGTGTCACCATGAAAAATGTCAAAAATGACAAATTTCAAGATGGCAAATATCAAAGATGTCAAATGACAAATGTCACAATGCTAAATGTCAAAAATTAAAAATTTCAAGATGGCAAATGTCAAAGATGTCAAATGACAAATGTCACAATGCTAAATGTCAAAAATGAAGAGTGTCACCATGAAAAATGTCAAAAATGACAAATTTCAAGATGGCAAATGTCAAAGATGTCAAATGACAAATGTCACAATGCTAAATGTCAAAAATGAAAAGTGTCACCATGAAAAATATCAAAAATGACAAATTTCAAGATGGCAAATGTCAAAGATGTCAAATGACAAATGTCACAATGCTAAATGTCAAAAATGAAAAGTGTCACCATGAAAAATGTCAAAAATGACAAATTTCAAGATGGCAAATGTCAAAGATGTCAAATGACAAATGTTACAATGCTAAATGTCAAAAATGAAAAGTGTCACCATGAAAAATGTCAAAAATAACAAATTTAAAGATGGCAAATGTCAAAGATGTCAAATGACAAATGTCACAATGCTAAATGTCTAAAATGAAAAGTGTCACCATGAAAAATGTCAAAAATGACAAATTTCAAAATGGCAAATGTCAAAACTGACAAATGTCACAATGCTAAATGTCAAAGATGAAAAGTGTCACCATGAAAAATGTCAAAAATAACAAATTTCAAGATGGCAAATGTCAAAGATGTCAAATGACAAATGTCACAATGCTAAATGTCAAAAATGACAAATTTCAAGATGGCAAATGTCAAAGATGTCAAATGACAAATGTCACAATGCTAACTGTCAAAAATGAAAAGTGTCACTATGAAAAATGTCAAAAATGACAAATTTCAAGATGGCAAATGTCAAAGATGTCAAATGACAAATGTCACAATGCTAAATGTCAAAAATGAAAAGTGTCACCATGAAAAATGTCACAAATAACAAATTTCAAGATGGCAAATGTTAAAGATGTCAAATAACAAATGTCACAATGCTAAATGTCAAAAATGAAAAGTGTCACCATGAAAAATGTCAAAAATGACAAATTTCAAGATGGCAAATGTCAAAGATGTCAAATGACAAATGTCACAATGCTAAATGTCAAAAATGTAAAGTGTCACCATGAAAAATGTCAAAAATAACAAATTTCAAGATGGCAAATGTCAAAGATGTCAAATGACAAATGTCACAATGCTAAATGTCAAAAATGAAAAGTGTCACCATAAAATTTGTCAAAAACGACAAATTTCAAGATGGCAATTGTCAAAACTGACAAATGTCACAATGCTAAATGTCAAAAATGATAAGTGTCACCATAAAAAATGTCAAAAATGACAAATTTCAAGATGGCAAATGTCCAAGATGTTAAATGACAAATGTCACAATGCTAAATGTCAAAAATGAAAAGTGTCACCATAAAAAATGTCAAAAATGACAAATTTCAAGATGGCAAATGTCAAAGAAGTCAAATGACAAATGCCACAATGCTAAATGTCAGAAATGAAAAGTGTCACCATGAAAAATGTCAAAAATAACAAATTTCAAGATGGCAAATGTCAAAGATGTCAAATGACAAATGTCACAATGCTAAATGTCAAAAATGAAAAGTGTCACCATGAAAAATGTCAAAAATGACAAATTTGAAGATGGCAAATGTCAAAGATGTCAAATGACAAATGTCACAATGCTAAATGTCAAAAATGAAAAGTGTCACCATGAAAAATGTCAAAAATGACAAATTTCAAGATGGCAAATGTCAAAGATGTCAAATGACAAATGTCACAATGCTAAATGTCAAAAATGAAAAGTGTCACCATGAAAAATGTCAAAAATGACAAATTTCAAGATGGCAAATATCAAAGATGTCAAATGACAAATGTCACAATGCTAAATGTCAAAAATGACAAATTTCAAGATGGCAAATGTCAAAGATGTCAAATGACAAATGTCACAATGCTAAATGTCAAAAATGAAAAGTGTCACCATGAAAAATGTCAAAAATGACAATTTCAAGATGGCAAATGTCAAAGATGTCAAATGACAAATGTCACAATGCTAAATGTCAAAAATGAAAAGAGTCACGATGAAAAATGTCAAAAATAACAAATTTCAAGATGGCAAATGTCAAAGATGTCAAATAACAAATGTCACAATGCTAAATGTCAAAAATGAAAAATGTCAAAAATGACAAATTTCAAGATGGCAAATGTCCAAGATGTTAAATGACAAATGTCACAATGCTAAATGTCGAAAATGAAAAGTGTCACCATGAAAATTGTCAAAAATGACAAATTTTAAGATGGCAAATGTCAAAACTGACAAATGTCACAATGCTAAACGTCAAAAATGAAAAGTGTCACCATGAAAAATGTCAAAAATGACAAATTTCAAGATGGCAAATGTCAAAGATGTCAAATGACAAATGTTACAATGCTAAATGTCAAAAATGAAAAGTGTCACCATGAAAAATGTCAAAAATAACAAATTTAAAGATGGCAAATGTCAAAGATGTCAAATGACAAATGTCACAATGCTAAATGTCTAAAATGAAAAGTGTCACCATGAAAAATGTCAAAAATGACAAATTTCAAAATGGCAAATGTCAAAACTGACAAATGTCACAATGCTAAATGTCAAAGATGAAAAGTGTCACCATGAAAAATGTCAAAAATAACAAATTTCAAGATGGCAAATGTCAAAGATGTCAAATGACAAATGTCACAATGCTAAATGTCAAAAATGACAAATTTCAAGATGGCAAATGTCAAAGATGTCAAATGACAAATGTCACAATGCTAACTGTCAAAAATGAAAAGTGTCACTATGAAAAATGTCAAAAATGACAAATTTCAAGATGGCAAATGTCAAAGATGTCAAATGACAAATGTCACAATGCTAAATGTCAAAAATGAAAAGTGTCACCATGAAAAATGTCACAAATAACAAATTTCAAGATGGCAAATGTTAAAGATGTCAAATAACAAATGTCACAATGCTAAATGTCAAAAATGAAAAGTGTCACCATGAAAAATGTCAAAAATGACAAATTTCAAGATGGCAAATGTCAAAGATGTCAAATGACAAATGTCACAATGCTAAATGTCAAAAATGTAAAGTGTCACCATGAAAAATGTCAAAAATAACAAATTTCAAGATGGCAAATGTCAAAGATGTCAAATGACAAATGTCACAATGCTAAATGTCAAAAATGAAAAGTGTCACCATAAAATTTGTCAAAAACGACAAATTTCAAGATGGCAATTGTCAAAACTGACAAATGTCACAATGCTAAATGTCAAAAATGATAAGTGTCACCATAAAAAATGTCAAAAATGACAAATTTCAAGATGGCAAATGTCCAAGATGTTAAATGACAAATGTCACAATGCTAAATGTCAAAAATGAAAAGTGTCACCATAAAAAATGTCAAAAATGACAAATTTCAAGATGGCAAATGTCAAAGAAGTCAAATGACAAATGCCACAATGCTAAATGTCAGAAATGAAAAGTGTCACCATGAAAAATGTCAAAAATAACAAATTTCAAGATGGCAAATGTCAAAGATGTCAAATGACAAATGTCACAATGCTAAATGTCAAAAATGAAAAGTGTCACCATGAAAAATGTCAAAAATGACAAATTTGAAGATGGCAAATGTCAAAGATGTCAAATGACAAATGTCACAATGCTAAATGTCAAAAATGAAAAGTGTCACCATGAAAAATGTCAAAAATGACAAATTTCAAGATGGCAAATGTCAAAGATGTCAAATGACAAATGTCACAATGCTAAATGTCAAAAATGAAAAGTGTCACCATGAAAAATGTCAAAAATGACAAATTTCAAGATGGCAAATATCAAAGATGTCAAATGACAAATGTCACAATGCTAAATGTCAAAAATGACAAATTTCAAGATGCCAAATGTCAAAGATGTCAAATGACAAATGTCACAATGCTAAATGTCAAAAATGAAAAGTGTCACCATGAAAAATGTCAAAAATGACAATTTCAAGATGGCAAATGTCAAAGATGTCAAATGACAAATGTCACAATGCTAAATGTCAAAAATGAAAAGAGTCACGATGAAAAATGTCAAAAATAACAAATTTCAAGATGGCAAATGTCAAAGATGTCAAATAACAAATGTCACAATGCTAAATGTCAAAAATGAAAAATGTCAAAAATGACAAATTTCAAGATGGCAAATGTCCAAGATGTTAAATGACAAATGTCACAATGCTAAATGTCGAAAATGAAAAGTGTCACCATGAAAATTGTCAAAAATGACAAATTTTAAGATGGCAAATGTCAAAACTGACAAATGTCACAATGCTAAACGTCAAAAATGAAAAGTGTCACCATGAAAAATGTCAAAAATAACAAATTTCAAGATGGCAAATGTCAAAGATATCAAATGACAAATGTCACAATGCTAAATGTCAAAAAAGACAAATTTCAAGATGGCAAATGTCAAAGATGTCAAATGACAAATGTCACAATGCTAAATGTCAAAAATAAAAAGTGTCACCATGAAAAATGTCAAAAATGACAAATTTCAAGATGGCAAATGTCAAAGATGTCAAATGACAAATGTCACAATGCTAAATGTCAAAAATGAAAAGTGTCACCATGAAAAATGTCAAAAATGACAAATTTCAAGATGGCAAATGCCAAAACTGACAAATGTCACAATGCTAAATGTCAAAAATGATAAGTGTCACCATGAAAAATGTCAAAAATGACAAATTTCAAGATGGCAAATGTCCAAGATGTCAAATGACAAATGTCACAATGCTAAATGTCAAAAATGAAAAGTGTCACCATAAAATATGTCAAAAATGACAAATTTCAAGATGGCAAATGTCAAAGATGTCAAATGACAAATGTCACAATGCTAAATGTCAAAAATGAAAAGTGTCAAAAATGACAAATTTCAAGATGGCAAATGTCTAAGATGTCAAACGACAAATGTCACAATGCTAAATGTCAAAAATGAAAAGTGTCACCATGAAAAATGTCAAATATGACAAATTTCAAGATGGCAAATGGCAAAACTGACAAATGTCACAATGCTAAATGTCACAAATAAAAAGTGTCACCATGAAAAATGTCAAAAATGACAAATTTCAAGATGGCAAATATCAAAGATGTCAAATGACAAATGTCACAATGCTAAATGTCAAAAATGAAAAGTGTCACCATGAAAAATGTCAAAAATGACAAATTTCAAGATGGCAAATGTCAAAGATGTCAAATGACAAATGTCACAATGCTAAATGTCAAAAATGAAAAGTGTCACCATGAAAAATGTCAAAAATAACAAATTTCAAGATGGCAAATGTCAAAGATGTCAAATGACAAATGTCACAATGCTAAATGTCAAGAATGAAAAGTGTCACCATAAAAAATGTCAAAAATGACAAATTTCAAGATGGCAAATGTCAAAACTGACAAATGTCACAATGCTAAATGTCAAAAATAAAAAGTGTCACCATGAAAAATGTCAAAAATAACAAATTTCAGGATGGCAAATGTCAAAAATGTCAAATGACAAATGTCACAATGCTAAATCTCAAAAAAGACAAATTTCAAGATGGCAAATATCAAAGTTGTCAAATGACAAATGTCACAATGCTAAATGTCAAAAATGAAAAGTGTCAGCATGAAAAATGTCAAAAATGACAAATTTCAAGATGGCAAATGTCAAAGATGTCAAATGACAAATGTCACAATGCTAAATGTCAAAAATGAAAAGTGTCACCATGAAAAAGGTCGAAAATAACAAATTTCAAGATAGCAAATGTCAAAGATGTCAAATGACAAATGTCACAATGCTAAATGTCAAAAATGAAAAGTGTCACCATGAAAAATGTCAAAAATGACAAATTTCAAGATGGCAAATGTCAAAGATGTCAAATGACAAATGTCACAATGCTAAATGTCAAAAATGAAAAGTGTCACCATGAAAAATGTCAAAAATAACAAATTTCAAGATGGCAAATGTCAAAGATGTCAAATGACAAATGTCACAATGCTAAATGTCAAAAATGAAAAGTGTCACCATGAAAAATGTCAAAAGTGACAAATTTCAAGATGGCAAATGTCAAAACTGACAAATGTCACAATGCTAAATGTCAAAAATGATAAGTGTCACCATGAAAAATGTCAAAAATGACAAATTTCAAGGTGGCAAATGTCCAAGATGTCAAATGACAAATGTCACAATGCTAATTGTCAAAAATGACAAATTACAAGATGGCAAATGTCAAAGATGTCAAATGACAAATGTCACAATGCTAAATGTCAAAAATGAAAAGTGTCACCATGAAAAGTGTCAAAAATGACAACTTTCAAGATGGCAAATGTCAAAGATGTCAAATGACAAATGTCACAATGCTAAATGTCAAAAATGAAAAGTGTCACCATAAAAAATGTCAAAAATGACAAATTTTAAGATGGCAAATGTCAAAGATGTCAAATGACAAATGTCACAATGCTAAATGTCAAAAATGAAAAGTGTCACCATGAAAAATGTCAAAAATAACAAATTTCAAGATGGCAAATGTCAAAGATGTCAAATGACAAATGTCACAATGCTAAATGTCAAAAATGAAAAGTGTCACCATGAAAAATGTTAAAAATGACAAATTTCAAGATGGCAAATGTCAAAGATGTCAAATGACAAATGTCACAATGCTAAATGTCAAAAATGAAAAGTGTCACCAGGAAAAATGTCAAAAATAACAAATTTCAAGATGGCAAATGTCAAAGATGTCAAATGACAAATGTGACAATGCTAAATGTCAAAAATGAAAAGTGTCACCATGAAAAATGTCAAAAATGACAAATTTCAAGATGGCAAATGTCAAAGATGTCAAATGACAAATGTCACAATGCTAAATGTCAAAAATGAAAAGTGTCACCATGAAAAATGTCGAAAATAACAAATTTCAAGATGGCAAATGTCAAAGATGTCAAATGACAAATGTCACAATGCTAAATGTCAAAAATGACAAATTTCAAGATGGCAAATGTCAAAGATGTCAAATGACAAATGGCACAATGCTAAATGTCAAAAATGAAAAGTGTCACCATAAAAAATGTCAAAAATAACAAATTTCAAGATGGCAAATGTCAAAGATGTCAAATGACAAATGTCACAATGCTAAATGTCAAAAATGAAAAGTGTCACCATGAAAAATGTCAAAAATAACAAATTTCAAGATGGCAAATGTCAAAGATGTCAAATGACAAATGTCACAATGCTAAATGTCAAAAATGAAAAGTGTCACCATGAAAAATGTCAAAAATGACAAATTTCAAGATGGCAAATGTCAAAGATGTCAAATGACAAATGTCACAATGCTAAATGTCAAAAATGAAAAGTGTCACCATGAAAAATGCCAAAAATAACAAATTTCAAAATGGCAAATGTCAAAGATGGCAAATGTCAAAGATATCAAATGACAAATGTCACAATGCTAAATGTCAAAAATGAAAAGTGTCATCACGAAAAATGTCAAAAATGACAAATTTCAAGATGGCAAATGTCAAAACTGACAAATGTCACAATGCTAAATGTCAAAAATGATAAGTGTCACCATGAAAAATGTCAAAAATGACAAATTTCAAGATGGCAAATGTCAAAGATGTCAAATGACAAATGTCACAATGCTAAATGTCAAAAATGAAAAGTGTCACCATGAAAAATGTCAAAAATAACAAATTTCAAGATGGCAAATGTCAAAGATGTCAAATGACAAATGTCACAATGCTAAATGTCAAAAATGAAAAGTGTCACCATGAAAAATGTCAAAAATAACAAATTTCAAGATGGCAAATGTCAAAGATGTCAAATGACAAATGTCACAATGCTAAATGTCAAAAATGAAAAGTGTCACCATAAAAAATGTCAAAAATGACAAATTTCAAGATGGCAAATGTCAAAGATGTCGAATATGACAAATGTCACAATGCTAAATGTCAAAAATGAAAAGTGTCACCATGAAAAATGTCAAAAATGACAAATTTCAAGATGGCAAATGTCAAAGATGTCAAATGACAAATGTCACAATGCTAAATGTCAAAAATGAAAAGTGTCACTATGAAAAATGTCAAAAATGACAAATTTCAAGATGGCAAGTATCAAAGATGTCAAATGACAAATGTCACAATTCTAAATGTCAAAAATGACAAATTTCAAGATGGCAAATGTCAAAGATGTCAAATGACAAATGTCACAATGCTAAATGTCAAAAATGAAAAGTGTCACCATGAAAAATGTCAAAAATGACAAATTTCAAGATGGCAAATGTCAAAGATGTCAAATGACAAATGTCACAATGCTAAATGTCAAAAATGAAAAGTGTCACCATGAAAAATGTCAAAAATAACAAATTTCAAGATGGCAAATGTCAAAGATGTCAAATGACAAATGTCACAATGCTAAATGTCAAAAATGAAAAGTGTCACCATAAAAAATGTCAAAAATGACAAATTTCAAGATGGCAAATGTCAAAGATGTCGAATATGACAAATGTCACAATGCTAAATGTCAAAAATGAAAAGTGTCACCATGAAAAATGTCAAAAATGACAAATTTCAAGATGGCAAATGTCAAAGATGTCAAATGACAAATGTCACAATGCTAAATGTCAAAAATGAAAAGTGTCACTATGAAAAATGTCAAAAATGACAAATTTCAAGATGGCAAGTATCAAAGATGTCAAATGACAAATGTCACAATTCTAAATGTCAAAAATGACAAATTTCAAGATGGCAAATGTCAAAGATGTCAAATGACAAATGTCACAATGCTAAATGTCAAAAATGAAAAGTGTCACCATGAAAAATGTCAAAAATGACAAATTTCAAGACGGCAAATGTCAAAGATGTCAAATGACAAATGTCACAATGCTAAATGTCAAAAATGAAAAGTGTCACCATGAAAAATGTCAAAAATAACAAATTTCAAGATGGCAAATGTCAAAGATGTCAAAGGACAAATGTCACAATGCTAAATGTCAAAAATGAAAAGTGTCACCATGAAAAATGTCAAAAATGACAAATTTCAAGACGGCAAATGTCAAAGATGTCAAATGACAAATGTCACAATGCTAAATGTCAAAAATGAAAAGTGTCACCATGAAAAATGTCAAAAATAACAAATTTCAAGATGGCAAATGTCAAAGATGTCAAAGGACAAATGTCACAATGCTAAATGTCAAAAATGAAAAGTGTCACCATGAAAAATGTCAAAAATAACAAATTTCAAGATGGCAAATGTCAAAGATGTCAAATGACAAATGTCACAATGCTAAATGTCAAAAATGAAAAGTGTCACCATGAAAAATGTCAAAAATGACAAATTTCAAGATGGCAAATGTCAAAACTGACAAACGTCACAATGCTAAATGTCAAAAATGAAAAGTGTCACCATGAAAAATGTCAAAAATAACAAATTTCAAGATGGCAAATGTCAAAGATGTCAAATGACAAATGTCACAATGCTAAATGTCAAAAATGACAAATTTCAAGATGGCAAATGTCAAAGATGTCAAATGACAAATGTCACAATGCTAAATGTCAAAAATGAAAAGTGTCACCATGAAAAATGTCAAAAATGACAAATTTCAAGATGGCAAATGTCAAAGATGTCAAATGACAAATGTCACAATGCTAAATGTCAAAAATGAAAAGTGTCACCATGAAAAATGTCAAAAATAACAAATTTTAAGATGGCAAATGTCAAAGATGTCAAATGACAAATGTCACAATGCTAAATGTCAAAAATGAAAAGTGTCACCATGAAAAATGTCAAAAATAACAAATTTTAAGATGGCAAATGTCCAAGATGTCAAATGACAAATGTCACAATGCTAAATGTCAAAAATGACAAATTTCAAGATGGCAAATGTCAAAGATGTCAAATGACAAATGTCACAATGCTAAATGTCAAAAATAAAAAGTGTCACCATGAAAAATGTCAAAAATAACAAATTTCAAGATGGCAAATGTCAAAGATGTCAAATGACAAATGTCACAATGCTAAATGTCAAAAATGAAAAGTGTCACCATGAAAAATGTCAAAAATGACAAATTTCAAGATGGCAAATGTCAAAACTGACAAATGTCACAATGCTAAATGTCAAAAATGATAAGTGTCACCATGAAAAATGTCAAAAATGACAAATTTTAAGATGGCAAATGTCCAAGATGTCAAATGACAAATGTCACAATGCTAAATGTCAAAAATGACAAATTTCAAGATGGCAAATGTCAAAGATGTCAAATGACAAATGTCACAATGCTAAATGTCAAAAATGAAAAGTGTCACCATGAAAAATGTCAAAAATGACAAATTTCAAGATGGCAAATGTCAAAGATGTCAAATGACAAATGTCACAATGCTAAATGTCAAAAATGAAAAGTGTCACCATGAAAAATGTCAAAAATGACAAATTTCAAGATGGCAAAAATCAAAGATGTCAAATGACAAATGTCACAATGCTAAATGTCAAAAATGATAAGTGTCACCATGAGAAATGTCAAAAATGACAAATTTCAAGATGGCAAATGTCCAAGATGTCAAATGACAAATGTCACAATGCTAAATGTTAAAAATGACAAATTTCAAGATGGCAAATGTCAAAGATGTCAAATGACAAATGTCACAATGCTAAATGCCAAAAATGAAAAGTGTCACCATGAAAAATGTCAAAAATGACAAATTTCAAGACGGCAAATGTCAAAGATGTCAAATGACAAATGTCACAATGCTAAATGTCAAAAATGAAAAGTGTCACCATGAAAAATGTCAAAAATAACAAATTTCAAGATGGCAAATGTCAAAGATGTCAAATGACAAATGTCACAATGCTAAATGTCAAAAATGAAAAGTGTCACCATGAAAAATGTCAAAAATGACAAATTTCAAGATAGCAGATGTCAATGTCGAATATGACAAATGTCACAATGCTAAAGGTCAAAAATGAAAAGTGTCACCATAAAAAATGTCAAAAATGTAAAATTTCAAGATGGCAAATGTCACAATGCTAAATGTCAAAAATGAAAAGTGTCACCATGAAAAATGTCAAAAATGACAAATTTCAAGATGGCAAATATCAAAGATGTCAAATGACAAATGTCACAATGCTAAATGTCAAAAATGACAAATTTCAAGATGGCAAATGTCAAAGATGTCAAATGACAAATGTCACAATGCTAAATGTCAAAAATGAAAAGTGTCGCCATGAAAAATGTCAAAAATGACAAATTTCAAGATGGCAAATGTCAAAGATGTCAAATGACAAATGTCACAATGCTAAATGTCAAAAATGAAAAGTGTTACCGTGAAAAATGTCAAAAATAACAAATTTCAAGATGGCAAATGTCAAAGATGTCAAATGACAAATGTCACAATGCTTAATGTCAAAAATGAAAAGTGTCACCATGAAAAATGTCAAAAATGACAAATTTCAAGATGGCAAATGTCAAAGATGTCAAATGACAAATGTCACAATGCTAAATGTCAAAAATGAAAAGTGTCACCATGAAAAATGTCAAAAATAACAAATTTCAAGATGGCAAATGTCAAAGATGTCAAATGACAAATGTCACAATGCTTAATGTCAAAAATTAAAAGTGTCACCATGAAAAATGTCAAAAATGACAAATTTCAAAATGGCAAATGTCAAAACTGACAAATGTCACAATGCTAAATGTCAAAAATGAAAAGTCACACCATGAAAAATGTCAAAAATAACAAATTTCAAGATGGCAAATGTCAAAGATGTCAAATGACAAATGTCACAATGCTAAATGTCAAAAATGACAAATTTCAAGATGGCAAATGTCAAAGATGTCAAATGACAAATGTCACAATGCTAAATGTCAAAAATGAAAAGTGTCACCATGAAAAATGTCAAAAATGACAAATTTCAAGATGGCAAATGTCAAAGATGTCAAATGACAAATGTCACAATGCTAAATGTCAAAAATGAAAAGTGTCACCATGAAAAATGTCAAAAATAACAAATTTCAAGATGGCAAATGTCAAAGATGTCAAATGACAAATGTCACAATGCTAAATGTCAAAAATGAAAAGTGTCACCATGAAAAATGTCAAAAATGACAAATTTCAAGATGGCAAATGTCAAAGATGTCAAATGACAAATGTCACAATGCTAAATGTCAAAAATAAAAAGTGTCACCATGAAAAATGTCAAAAATGACAAATTTCAAGATGGCAAATGTCAAAACTGACAAATGTCACAATGGTAAATGTCAAAAATGATAAGTGTCACCATAAAAAATGTCAAAAATCACAAATTTCAAGATGGCAAATGTCCAAGATGTCAAATGACAAATGTCACAATGCTAAATGTCAAAAATAACAAATTTCAAGATGGCAAATGTCAAAGATGTCAAATGACAAATGTCACAATGCTAAATGTCAAAAATGAAAAGTGTCACCATGAAAAATGTCAAAAATGACAAATTTCAAGATGGAAAATGTCAAAGATGTCAAATGACAAATGTCACAATGCTAAATGTCAAAAATGAAAAGTGTCACCATGAAAAATGTCAAAAATAACAAATTTCAAGATGGCAAATGTCAAAGATGTCAAATGACAAATGTCACAATGCTAAATGTCAAAAATGAAAAGTGTCACCATGAAAAATGTCAAAAATGACAAATTTCAAGATGGCAAATGTCAAAGATGTCGAATATGACAAATGTCACAATGCTAAATGTCAAAAATGAAAGGTGTCACCATGAAAAATGTCAAAAATGACAAATTTCAAGATGGCAAATGTCAAAGATGTCAAATGACAAATGTCACAATGCTAAATGTCAAAAATGAAAAGTGTCACCATGAAAAATGTCAAAAATAACAAATTTCAAGATGGCAAATGTCAAAGATGTCAAATGACAAATGTCACAATGCTTAATGTCAAAAATGAAAAGTGTCACCATGAAAAATGTCAAAAATGACAAATTTCAAAATGGCAAATGTCAAAACTGACAAATGTCACCATGAAAAATGTCAAGAATGACAAATTTCAAGATGGCAAATGTCAAAGATGTCAAATGACAAATGTCACAATGCTAAATGTCAAAAATAAAAAGTGTCACCATGAAAAATGTCAAAAATAACAAATTTCAAAATGGCAAATGTCAAAGATGTCAAATGACAAATGTCACAATGCTAAATGTCAAAAATGAAAAGTGTCACCATGAAAAATGTCAAAAATGACAAATTTCAAGATGGCAAATGTCAAAGATGTCAAATGACAAATGTCACAATGCTAAATGTCAAAAATGAAAAGTGTCACCATGAAAAATGTCAAAAATAACAAATTTCAAGATGGCAAATGTCAAAGATGTCAAATGACAAAGTCACAATGCTAAATATCAAAAATGAAAAGTGTCACCATGAAAAATAACAAAAATGACAAATTTCAAGATGGCAAATGTCAAAACTGACAAATGTCACAATGCTAAATGTCAAAAATGAAAAGTGTCACCATGAAAAATGTCGAAAATAACAAATTTCAAGATGGCAAATGTCAAAGATGTCAAATGACAAATGTCACAATGCTAAATGTCAAAAATGAAAAGTGTCACCATGAAAAAGGTCAAAAATGACAAATTTCAAGATGGCAAATGTCAAAACTGACAAATGTCACAATGCTAAATGTCAAAAATGATAAGTGTCACCATGAAAAATGTCAAAAATGACAAATTTCAAGGTGGCAAATGTCCAAGATGTCAAATGACAAATGTCACAATGCTAATTGTCAAAAATGACAAATTTCAAGATGGCAAATGTCAAAGATGTCAAATGACAAATGTCACAATGCTAAATGTCAAAAATGAAAAGTGTCACCATGAAAAATGTCAAAAATGACAAATTTCAAGATTGCAAATGTCAAAGATGTCAAATGACACATGTCACAATGCTAAATGTCAAAAATGAAAAGTGTCACCATAAAAAATGTCAAAAATGACAAATTTCAAGATGGCAAATATCAAAGATGTCAAATGACAAATGTCACAATGCTAAATGTCAAAAATGACAAATTTCAAGATGGCAAATGTCAAAGATGTCAAATGACAAATGTCACAATGCTAAATGTCAAAAATGAAAAGTGTCACCATAAAAAATGTCAAAAATGACAAATTTCAAGATGGCAAATGTCAAAGATGTCAAATGACAAATGTCACAATGCTAAATGTCAAAAATGAAAAGTGTCACCATGAAAAATATCAAAAATAACAAATTTCAAGATGGCAAATGTCAAAGATGTCAAATGACAAATGTGACAATGCTAAATGTCAAAAATGAAAAGTGTCACCATGAAAAATGTCAAAAATAACAAATTTCAAGATGGCAAATGTCAAAACTGACAAATGTCACAATGCTAAATGTCAAAAATGATAAGTGTCACCATGAAAAATGTCAAAAATGACAAATTTCAAGGTGGCAAATGTCCAAGATGTCAAATGACAAATGTCACAATGCTAATTGTCAAAAATGACAAATTATAAGATGGCAAATGTCAAAGATGTCAAATGACAAATGTCACAATGCTAAATGTCAAAAATGAAAAGTGTCACCATGAAAAATGTCAAAAATGCAAATTTCAAGATGGCAAATGTCAAAGATGTCAAATGACAAATGTCACAATGCTAAATGTCAAAAATGAAAAGTGTCACCATAAAAAATGTCAAAAATGACAAATTTCAAGATGGCAAATATCAAAGATGTCAAATGACAAATGTCACAATGCTAAATGTCAAAAATGACAAATTTCAAGATGGCAAATGTCAAAGATGTCAAATGACAAATGTCACAATGCTAAATGTCAAAAATGAAAAGTGTCACCATAAAAAATGTCAAAAATGACAAATTTCAAGATGGCAAATGTCAAAGATGTCAAATGACAAATGTCACAATGCTAAATGTCAAAAATGAAAAGTGTCACCATGAAAAATATCAAAAATAACAAATTTCAAGATGGCAAATGTCAAAGATGTCAAATGACAAATGTGACAATGCTAAATGTCAAAAATGAAAAGTGTCACCATGAAAAATGTCAAAAATAACAAATTTCAAGATGGCAAATGTCAAAACTGACAAATGTCACAATGCTAAATGTCAAACATGATAAGTGTCACCATGAAAAATGTCAAAAATGACAAATTTCAAGGTGGCAAATGTCCAAGATGTCAAATGACAAATGTCACAATGCTAATTGTCAAAAATGACAAATTATAAGATGGCAAATGTCAAAGATGTCAAATGACAAATGTCACAATGCTAAATGTCAAAAATGAAAAGTGTCACCATGAAAAATGTCAAAAATGCAAATTTCAAGATGGCAAATGTCAAAGATGTCAAATGACAAATGTCACAATGCTAAATGTCAAGAATGAAAAGTGTCACCATAAAAAATGTCAAAAATGACAAATTTCAAGATGGCAAATATCAAAGATGTCAAATGACAAATGTCACAATGCTAAATGTCAAAAATGACAAATTTCAAGATGGAAAATGTCAAAGATGTCAAATGACAAATGTCACAATGCTAAATGTCAAAAATTAAAAGTGTCACCATGAAAAATGTCAAAAATGACAAATTTCAAGATGTCAAATGACAAATGTCACAATGCTAAATGTCAAAAATGAAAAGTGTCACCATGAAAAATGTCGAAAATGACAAATTTCAAGATGACAAATGTCAAAGATGTCAAATGACAAATGTCACAATGCTAAATGTCAAAAATGAAAAGTGTCACCATGAAAAATGTCAAAAATAACAAATTTCAAGATGGCAAATGTCAAAGATGTCAAATGACAAATGTCACAATGCTAAATGTCAAAAATGAAAAGTGTCACCATGAAAAATGTCAAAAATGACAAATTTCAAGATGGCAAATGTCAAAACTGACAAATGTCACAATGCTAAATGTCAAAAATGAAAAGTGTCACCATAAAAAATGTCAAAAATAACAAATTTCAAGATGGCAAATGTCAAAGATGTCAAATGACAAATATCACAATGCTAAATGTCAAAAATGACAAATTTCAAGATGGCAAATGTCAAAGATGTCAAATGACAAATGTCACAATGCTAAATGTCAAAAATGAAAAGTGTCACCATAAAAAATGTCAAAAATGACAAATTTCAAGATGGCAAATGTCAAAGATGTCAAATGACAAATGTCACAATGCTAAATGTCAAAAATGAAAAGTGTCACCATGAAAAATGTCAAAAATAACAAATTTCAAGATGGCAAATGTCAAAGATGTCAAATGACAAATGTCACAATGCTAAATGTCGAAAATGAAAAGTGTCACCATGAAAAATGTCAAAAATGACAAATTTCAAGATGGCAAATGTCAAAGATGTCAAATGACAAATGTCACAATGCTAAATGTCAAAAATGAAAAGTGTCACCATGAAAAATGTCAAAAATAACAAATTTCAAGATGGCAAATGTCAAAGATGGCAAATGTCAAAGATATCAAATGACAAATGTCACAATGCTAAATGTCAAAAATGAAAAGTGTCATCATGAAAAATGTCAAAAATGACAAATTTTAAGTTGGCAAATGTCAAAACTGGCAAATGTCAAAATGCTAAATGTCAAAAATGATAAGTGTCACCATGAAAAATGTCAAAAATGACAAATTTCAAGATGGCAAATGTCCAAGATGTCAAATGACAAATGTCACAATGCTAAATATCAAAAATGACAAATTTCAAGATGGCAAATGTCAAAGATGTCAAATGACAAATGTCACAATGCTAAATGTCAAAAATGAAAAGTGTCACTATGAAAAATGTCAAAAATAACAAATTTTAAGATGGCAAATGTCAAAGATGTCAAATGACAAATGTCACAATGCTAAATGTCAAAAATAAAAAGTGTCACCATGAAAAATGTCAAAAATAACAAATTTCAAGATGGCAAATATCAAAGATGTCAAATGACAAATGTCACAATGCTAAATGTCAAAAATGAAAAGTGTCACCATGAAAAATGTCAAAAATGACAAATTTCAAGATGGCACTTGTCAAAACTGACAAATGTCACAATGCTAAATGTCAAAAATGATAAGTGTCACCATGAAAAATGTCAAAAATGACAAATTTCAAGATGGCAAATGTCAAATGACAAATGTCACAATGCTAAATGTCAAAAATGACAAATTTCAAGATGGCAAATGTCAAAGATGTCAAATGACAAATGTCACAATGCTAAATGTCAAAAATGAAAAGTGTCACCATGAAAAATGTCAAAAATGACAAATTTCAAGATGGCAAATGTCAAAGAAGTCAAATGACAAATGTCACAATGCTAAATGTCAAAAATGAAAAGTGTCACCATAAAATGTCAAAAATAACAAATTTCAAGATGGCAAATGTCAAAGATGTCAAATGACAAATGTCACAATGCTAAATGTCAAAAATGAAAAGTGTCACCCTGAAAAATGTCAAAAATGACAAATTTCAAGATGGCAAATGTCAAAGATGTCAAATGACAAATGTCACAATGCTAAATGTCAAAAATGAAAAGTGTCACCATGAAAAATGTCAAAAATAACAAATTTTAAGATGGCATATGTCAAAGATGTCAAATGACAAATGTCACAATGCTAAATGTCAAAAATGAAAAGTGTCACCATGAAAAATGTCAAAAATGACAAATTTCAAGATGGCAAATGTCAAAACTGACAAATGTCACAATGCTAAATGTCAAAAATGATAAGTGTCACCATAAAAAATGTCAAAAATGACAAATTTCAAGGTGGCAAATGTCCAAGATGTCAAATGACAAATGTTACAATGCTAATTGTCAAAAATGACAACTTTCAAGATGGCAAATGTCAAAGATGTCAAATGACAAATGTCACAATGCTAAATGTCAAAAATGAAAAGTGTCACCATGAAAAATGTCAAAAATGACAAATTTCAAGATTGCAAATGTCAAAGATGTCAAATGACAAATGTCACAATGCTAAATGTCAAAAATGAAAAGTGTCACCATAAAGAATGTCAAAAATGACAAATTTCAAGATGGCAAATATTAAAGATGTCAAATGACAAATGTCACAATGCTAAATGACAAAAATGACAAATTTCAAGATGGCAAATGTCAAAGATGTCAAATGACAAATGTCACAATGCTAAATGTCAAAAATGAAAAGTGTCACCATAAAAAATGTCAAAAATGACAAATTTCAAGATGGCAAATGTCAAAGATGTCAAATGACAAATGTCACAATGCTAAATGTCAAAAATGAAAAGTGTCACCATGAAAAATATCAAAAATAACAAATTTCAAGATGGCAAATGTCAAAGATGTCAAATGACAAATGTGACAATGCTAAATGTCAAAAATGAAAAGTGTCACTATGAAAAATGTCAAAAATAACAAATTTCAAGATGGCAAATGTCAAAACTGACAAATGTCACAATGCTAATTGTCAAAAATGACAAATTATAAGATGGCAAATGTCAAAGATGTCAAATGACAAATGTCACAATGCTAAATGTCAAAAATGAAAAGTGTCACCATAAAATGTCAAAAATGCAAATTTCAAGATGGCAAATGTCAAAGATGTCAAATGACAAATGTCACAATGCTAAATGTCAAAAATGAAAAGTGTCACCATGAAAAATGTCAAAAATAACAAATTTTAAGATGGCAAATGTCAAAGATGTCAAATGACAAATGTCACAATGCTAAATGTCAAAAATAAAAAGTGTCACCATGAAAAATGTCAAAAATAACAAATTTCAAGATGGCAAATGTCAAAGATGTCAAATGACAAATGTCACAATGCTAAATGTCAAAAATGAAAAGTGTCACCATGAAAAATGTCAAAAATGACAAATTTCAAGATGGAACTTGTCAAAACTGACAAATGTCACAATGCTAAATGTCAAAAATGATAAGTGTCACCATGAAAAATGTCAAAAATGACAAATTTCAAGATGGCAAATGTCAAATGACAAATGTCACAATGCTAAATGTCAAAAATGACAAATTTCAATATGGCAAATGTCAAAGATGTCAAATGACAAATGTCACAATGCTAAATGTCAAAAATGAAAAGTGTCACCATGAAAAATGTCAAAAATGACAAATTTCAAGATGGCAAATGTCAAAGAAGTCAAATGACAAATGTCACAATGCTAAATGTCAAAAATGAAAAGTGTCACCATAAAATGTCAAAAATAACAAATTTCAAGATGGCAAATGTCAAAGATGTCAAATGACAAATGTCACAATGCTAAATGTCAAAAATGAAAAGTGTCACCCTGAAAAATGTCAAAAATGACAAATTTCAAGATGGCAAATGTCAAAGATGTCAAATGACAAATGTCACAATGCTAAATGTCAAAAATGAAAAGTGTCACCATGAAAAATGTCAAAAATAACAAATTTTAAGATGGCAAATGTCAAAGATGTCAAATGACAAATGTCACAATGCTAAATGTCAAAAATGAAAAGTGTCACCATGAAAAATGTCAAAAATGACAAATTTCAAGATGGCAAATGTCAAAACTGACAAATGTCACAATGCTAAATGTCAAAAATGATAAGTGTCACCATGAAAAATGTCAAAAATGACAAATTTCAAGGTGGCAAATGTCCAAGATGTCAAATGACAAATGTCACAATGCTAATTGTCAAAAATGACAACTTTCAAGATGGCAAATGTCAAAGATGTCAAATGACAAATGTCACAATGCTAAATGTCAAAAATGAAAAGTGTCACCATGAAAAATGTCAAAAATGACAAATTTCAAGATTGCAAATGTCAAAGATGTCAAATGACAAATGTCACAATGCTAAATGTCAAAAATGAAAAGTGTCACCATAAAAAATGTCAAAAATGACAAATTTCAAGATGGCAAATAACAAAGATGTCAAATGACAAATGTCACAATGCTAAATGACAAAAATGACAAATTTCAAGATGGCAAATGTCAAAGATGTCAAATGACAAATGTCACAATGCTAAATGTCAAAAATGAAAAGTGTCACCATAAAAAATGTCAAAAATGACAAATTTCAAGATGGCAAATGTCAAAGATGTCAAATGACAAATGTCACAATGCTAAATGTCAAAAATGAAAAGTGTCACCATGAAAAATATCAAAAATAACAAATTTCAAGATGGCAAATGTCAAAGATGTCAAGTGACAAATGTGACAATGCTAAATGTCAAAAATGAAAAGTGTCACCATGAAAAAGGTCAAAAATAACAAATTTCAAGATGGCAAATGTCAAAACTGACAAATGTCACAATGCTAAATGTCAAAAATGATAAGTGTCACCATGAAAAATGTCAAAAATGACAAATTTCAAGATGGCAAATATCAAAGATGTCAAATGACAAATGTCACAATGCTAAATGTCAAAAATGACAAATTTCAAGATGGCAAATGTCAAAAATGTCAAATGACAAATGTCACAATGCTAAATGTCAAAAATTAAAAGTGTCACCATGAAAAATGTCAAAAATGACAAATTTCAAGATGGCAAATATCAAAGATGTCAAATGACAAATGTCACAATGCTAAATGTCAAAAATGAAAAGTGTCACCATGAAAAATGTCGAAAATGACAAATTTCAAGATGACAAATGTCAAAGATGTCAAATGACAAATGTCACAATGCTAAATGTCAAAAATGAAAAGTGTCACCATGAAAAATATCAAAAATAACAAATTTCAAGATGGCAAATGTCAAAGATGTCAAATGACAAATGTGACAATGCTAAATGTCAAAAATGAAAAGTGTCACCATGAAAAATGTCAAAAATAACAAATTTCAAGATGGCAAATGTCAAAACTGACAAATGTCACAATGCTAAATGTCAAAAATGATAAGTGTCACCATGAAAAATGTCAAAAATGACAAATTTCAAGGTGGCAAATGTCCAAGATGTCAAATGACAAATGTCACAATGCTAATTGTCAAAAATGACAAATTATAAGATGGCAAATGTCAAAGATGTCAAATGACAAATGTCACAATGCTAAATGTCAAAAATGAAAAGTGTCACCATGAAAAATGTCAAAAATGCAAATTTCAAGATGGCAAATGTCAAAGATGTCAAATGACAAATGTCACAATGCTAAATGTCAAAAATGAAAAGTGTCACCATAAAAAATGTCAAAAATGACAAATTTCAAGATGGCAAATATCAAAGATGTCAAATGACAAATGTCACAATGCTAAATGACAAATTTCAAGATGGCAAATGTCAAAGATGTCAAATGACAAATGTCACAATGCTAAATGTCAAAAATTAAAAGTGTCACCATGAAAAATGTCAAAAATGACAAATTTCAAGATGGCAAATATCAAAGATGTCAAATGACAAATGTCACAATGCTAAATATCAAAAATGAAAAGTGTCACCATGAAAAATGTCGAAAATGACAAATTTCAAGATGACAAATGTCAAAGATGTCAAATGACAAATGTCACAATGCTAAATGTCAAAAATGAAAAGTGTCACCATGAAAAATGTCAAAAATAACAAATTTCAAGATGGCAAATGTCAAAGATGTCAAATGACAAATGTCACAATGCTAAATGTCAAAAATGAAAAGTGTCACCATGAAAAATGTCAAAAATGACAAATTTCAAGATGGCAAATGTCAAAACTGACAAATGTCACAATGCTAAATGTCAAAAATGAAAAGTGTCACCATGAAAAATGTCAAAAATAACAAATTTCAAGATGGCAAATGTCAAAGATGTCAAATGACAAATATCACAATGCTAAATGTCAAAAATGACAAATTTCAAGATGGCAAATGTCAAAGATGTCAAATGACAAATGTCACAATGCTAAATGTCAAAAATGAAAAGTGTCACCATGAAAAATGTCAAAAATGACAAATTTCAAGATGGCAAATGTCAAAGATGTCAAATGACAAATGTCACAATGCTAAATGTCAAAAATGAAAAGTGTCACCATGAAAAATGTCAAAAATAACAAATTTCAAGATGGCAAATGTCAAAGATGTCAAATGACAAATGTCACAATGCTAAATGTCAAAAATGAAAAGTGTCACCCTGAAAAATGTCAAAAATGACAAATTTCAAGATGGCATATGTCAAAGATGTCAAATGACAAATGTCACAATGCTAAATGTCAAAAATGAAAAGTGTCACCATGAAAAATGTCAAAAATGACAAATTTCAAGATGGCAAATGTCCAAGATGTCAAATGACAAATGTCACAATGCTAAATGTCAAAAATGAAAAGTGTCACCATGAAAAATGTCAAAAATGACAAATTTCAAAATGGCAAATGTCAAAGATGTCAAATGACAAATGTCACAATGCTAAATGTCAAAAATAAAAAGTGTCAGCCTGAAAAATGTCAAAAATGACAAATTTCAAGATGGCAAATGTCAAAACTGACAAATGTCACAATGCTAAATGTCAAAAATGAAAAGTGTCACCATGAAAAATGTCAAAAATAACAAATTTCAAGATGGCAAATGTCAAAGATGTCAAATGACAAATGTCACAATGCTAAATGTCAAAAATGACAAATTTCAAGATGGCAAATGTCAAAGATGTCAAATGACAAATGTCACAATGCTAAATGTCAAAAATAAAAAGTGTCACCATGAAAAATGTCAAAAATGACAAATTTCAAGATGGCAAATATTAAAGATGTCAAATGACAAATGTCACAATGCTAAATGTCAAAAATGAAAAGTGTCACCATGAAAAATGTCAAAAATGACAAATTTCAAGATGGCAAATGTCAAAACTGACAAATATCACAATGCTAAATGTCAAAAATGATAAGTGTCACCATGAAAAATGTCAAAAATGACAAATTTCAGGATGGCAAATGTCCAAGATGTCAAATGACAAATGTCACAATGCTAAATGTCAAAAATAAAAAGTGTCACCATGAAAAATGTCAAATATGACGAATTTCAAGATGGCAAATGTCAAAACTGACAAATGTCACAATGCTAAATGTCAAAAATGAAAAGTGTCACCATGAAAAATGTCAAAAATGACAAATTTCAAGATGGCAAATGTCAAAGATGTCAAATGAAAAATGTCACAATGCTAAATGTCAAAAATGAAAAGTGTCACCATGAAAAATGTCAAAAATGACAAATTTCAAGATGGCAAATGTCAAAGATGTCAAATGACAAATGTCACAATGCTAAATGTTAAAAATGAAAAGTGTCACCATGAAAAAT
Source organism: Altica lythri (assembly GCA_964028335.1). NCBI lineage: Eukaryota > Metazoa > Arthropoda > Insecta > Coleoptera > Chrysomelidae > Altica > Altica lythri. Next base: position 39,337,663 of record OZ034800.1, on the reverse strand, counting down.
ATCAAAAATGACAAATTTCAAGATGGCAAATGTCAAAGATGTCAAATGACAAATGTCACAATGCTAAATGTCAAAAATGAAAAGTGTCACCATGAAAAATGTCAAAAATGACAAATTTTAAAATGGCAAATGTCAAAGATGTCAAATGACAAATGTCACAATGCTAAATGTCAAAAATGAAAAGTGTCACCATGAAAAATGTCAAAAATGACAAATTTCAAAATGGCAAATGTCAAAACTGACAAATGTCACAATGCTAAATGTCAAAAATGAAAAGTGTCACCATGAAAAATGTCAAAAAAGACAAATTTTAAGATGGCAAATGTCAAAGATGTCAAATGACAAATGTCACAATGCTAAATGTCAAAAATGAAAAGTGTCACCCTGAAAAATGTCAAAAATAACAAATTTCAAGATGGCAAATGTCAAAAATGTCAAATGACAAATGTCACAATGCTAAATGTCAAAAATGAAAAGTGTCACCATGAAAAATGTCAAAAATGACAAATTTCAAGATGGCAAATGTCAAAGATGTCAAATGACAAATGTCACAATGCTAAATGTCAAAAATGAAAAGTGTCACCATGAAAAATGTCAAAAATAACAAATTTCAAGATGGCAAATGTGTAACGATAACACAGAAACACCGCGTCATCGTGTGTATTCCCACCATCCGTTGGAGATGCGCAGCCAAGACACGACACATCGTCCAAATTCGCGCAGACACATTCAGTGAGTGGGAGCGCCGTCAACTGATATAAAAGGGCGATGTCATCGCTGTAGAAGAGAGTTCGACCGAGAGTACTGATCTTGGAAGAACTCCAACCTGGGCTCTGGGTATTGACCAGTAGCCACCGACCTTCCCTGCCTTTGCAGCCGAGTATTGATCGGCTGCACCGTCCCGATCCTTGGGTATTGACCAAGGATTATCCTACCCGGCAACTGAGTATTGATCAGTTGCACCGTTCCGATTCTTGGGTATTGACCAAGGATTGTCCTACCCCGCAACCGAGTATTGATCGGCTGCACCGTTCCGATCCTTGGGTATTGACCAAGGGTTGTCCTACCCCGTGACCGAGTATTGATCGGTTACACCGTTCCGATCCTTGGGTATTGACCAAGGGTTGTCCTACCCCGCAACCGAGTATTGATCGGTTGTAACCTACCCCAACTATCCGATACCGACCGTGATTTATAATTAATTTATTTATTTCCAGGGAGATCCATCCGAGGTCCGCAGGAGTCGCAGAATCGCTTTTTATTTTTTTATTATAGAATCTACATTTTATTTTTATTTATTGTACATAGTTATTTAGAAAAATAAATCTTTATTTAAATTAAAACCGAATTTTACTGAGTCTGGTATCTGAAAGAGCTACCCGTTACAAATGTCAAAGATGTCAAATGACAAATGTCACAATGCTAAATGTCAAAAATGAAAAGTGTCACCATGAAAAATGTCAAAAATGACAAATTTCAAGATGGCAATTGTCAAAACTGACAAATGTCACAATGCTAAATGTCAAAAATGATAAGTGTCACCATGAAAAATGTCAAAAATGACAAATTTCAAGATAGCAAATGTCCAAGATGTCAAATGACAAATGTCACAATGCTAAATGTCAAAAATGACAAATTTCAAGATGGCAAATGTCAAAGATGTCAAATGACAAATGTCACAATGCTAAATGTCAAAAATGAAAAGTGTCACCATGAAAAATGTCAAAAATGACAAATTTCAAGATTGCAAATGTCAAAGAAGTCAAATGACAAATGTCACAATGCTAAATGTCAAAAATGAAAAGTGTCGCCATGAAAAATGTCAAAAATAACAAATTTCAAGATGGCAAATGTCAAAGATGTCAAATGACAAATGTCACAATGCTAAATGTCAAAAATGAAAAGTGTCACCATGAAAAATGTCAAAAGTGACAAATTTCAAGATGGCAAATGTCAAAGATGTCAAATGACAAATGTCACAATGCTAAATGTCAAAAATGAAAAGTGTCACCATGAAAAATGTCAAAAATGACAAATTTCAAGATGGCAAATGTCAAAGATGTCAAATGACAAATGTCACAATGCTAAATGTCAAAAATAAAAAGTGTCACCATGAAAAATGTCAAAAATGACAAATTTCAAGATGGCAAATATCAAAACTGACAAATGTCACAATGCTAAATGTCAAAAATGAAAAGTCTCACCATGAAAAATGTCAAAAATAACAAATTTTAAGATGGCAAATGTCAAAGATGTCAAATGACAAATGTCACAATGCTAAATGTCAAAAATAAAAAGTGTCACCATGGAAAATGTTAAAAATGACAAATTTCAAGATGGCAAATGTCAAAGATGTCAAATGACAAATGTCACAATGCTAAATGTAAAAAATGAAAAGTGACACCATGAAAAATGTCAAAAATGACAAATTTCAAGATGGCAAATGTCAAAACTGACAAATGTCACAATGCTAAATGTCAAAAATGATAAGTGTCACCATGAAAAATGTCAAAAATGACAAATTTCAAGATGGCAAATGTCCAAGATGTCAAATGACAAATGTCACAATGCTAAATGTCAAAAATAAAAAGTGTCACCATGAAAAATGTTAAAAATGACAAATTTTAAGATGGCAAATGTCAAAGATGTCAAATGACAAATGTCACAATGCTAAATGTCAAAAATGAAAAGTGTCAAAAATGACAAATTTCAAGATGGCAAATGTCTAAGATGTCAAATGACAAATGTCACAATGCTAAATGTCAAAAATGAAAAGTGTCACCATGAAAAATGTCAAAAATGACAAATTTCAAGATGGCAAATGTCCAAGATGTCAAATGACAAATTTCACAATGCTAAATGTCAAAAATGAAAAGTGTCACCATGAAAAATGTCAAAAATGACAAATTTCAAGATGGCAAATGTCAAAGATGTCAAATGACAAATGTCACAATGCTAAATGTCAAAAATGAAAAGTGTCAAAAATGACAAATTTCAAGATGGCAAATGTCTAAGATGTCAAATGACAAATGTCACAATGCTAAATGTCAAAAATGAAAAGTGTCACAATGCTAAATGTCAAAAATGACAAATTTCAAGATGGCAAATGTCAAAACTGACAAATGTCACAATGCTAAATGTCAAAAATGACAAATTTCAAGGTGGCAAATGTCAAAGATGTCAAATGACAAATGTCACAATGCTAAATGTCAGAAATGAAAAGTGTCACCATGAAAAATGTCAAAAATGACAAATTTCAAGATGGCAAATGTCAAAGATGTCAAATGACAAATGTCACAATGCTAAATGTCAAAAATGAAAAGTGTCACCATGAAAAATGTCAAAAATAACAAATTTCAAGATGGCAAATGTCAAAGATGTCAAATGACAAATGTCACAATGCTAAATGTCAAAAATGAAAAGTGTCACCATGAAAAATGTCAAAAATGACAAATTTCAAGATGGCAAATGTCAAAGATGTCAAATGACAAATGTCACAATGCTAAATGTCAAAAATGAAAAGTGTCATCATGAAAAATGTCAAAAATGACAAATTTCAAGATGGCAAATGTCAAAGATGTCAAATGACAAATGTCACAATGCTAAATGTCAAAAATGAAAAGTGTCAACATGAAAAATGTCAAAAATAACAAATTTCAAGATGGCAAATGTCAAAGATGTCAAATGACAAATGTCACAATGCTAAATGTCAAAAATGAAAAGTGTCACCATGAAAAATGTCAAAAATGACAAATTTCAAGATGGCAAATGTCAAAGATGTCAAATGACAAATGTCACAATGCTAAATGTCAAAAATGAAAAGTGTCAAAATGAAAAATGTCAAAAATGACAAATTTCAAGATGGCAAATGTCAAAGATGTCAAATGACAAATGTCACAATGCTAAATGTCAAAAATGAAAAGTGTCACCATGAAAAATGTCAAAAATGACAAATTTCAAGATGGCAAATGTCAAAGATGTCAAATGACAAATGTCACAATGCTAAATGTCAAAAATGAAAAGTGTCACCATGAAAAATGTCAAAAATGACAAATTTCAAGATGGCAAATGTCAAAGATGTCAAATGACAAATGTCACAATGCTAAATGTCAAAAATGAAAAGTGTCACCATGTAAAATGTCAAAAATGACAAATTTCAAGATGGCAAATGTCAAAACTGACAAATGTCACAATGCTAAATGTCAAAAATAATAAGTGTCACCATGAAAAATGTCAAAAATGACAAATTTCAAGATGGCAAATGTCCAAGATGTCAAATGACAAATGTCGCAATGCTAAATGTCAAAAATGAAAAGTGTCACCATAAAAAATGTCAAAAATGACAAATTTTAAGATGGCAAATGTCAAAGATGTCAAATGACAAATGTCACAATGCTAAATGTCAAAAATGAAAAGTGTCAATAATGACAAATTTCAAGATGGCAAATGTCTAAGATGTCAAATGACAAATGTCACAATGCTAAATGTCAAAAATGAAAAGTGTCACCATGAAAAATGTCAAAAATGACAAATTTCAAGATGGCAAATGTCAAAGATGTCAAATGACAAATGTCACAATGCTAAATGTCAAAAATGAAAAGTGTCACCATGTAAAATGTCAAAAATGACAAATTTCAAAATGGCAAATGTCAAAACTGACAAATGTCACAATGCTAAATGTCAAAAATAATAAGTGTCACCATGAAAAATGTCAAAAATGACAAATTTCAAGATGGCAAATGTCCAAGATGTCAAATGACAAATGTCACAATGCTAAATGTCAAAAATGAAAAGTGTCACCATGAAAAATGTCAAAAATGACAAATTTCAAGATGGCAAATATCAAAGATGTCAAATGACAAATATCACAATGCTAAATGTCAAAAATGACAAATTTCAAGATGGCAAATGTCAAAGATGTTAAATGACAAATGTAACAATGCTAAATGTCAAAAATGAAAAGTGTCACCATGAAAAATGTCAAAAATGACAAATTTCAAGATGGCAAATGTCAAAGATGTCAAATGACAAATGTCACAATGCTAAATGTCAAAAATGAAAAGTGTCACCATGAAAAATGTCAAAAATAACAAATTTCAAGATGACAAATGTCAAAGATGTCAAATGACAAATGTCACAATGCTAAATGTCAAAAATGAAAAGTGTCACCATGAAAAATGTCAAAAATGACAAATTTCAAGATGGCAAATGTCAAAGATGTCAAATGACAAATGTCACAATGCTAAATGTCAAAAATGAAAAGTGTCAAAAATGACAAATTTCAAGATGGCAAATGTCTAAGATGTCAAATGACAAATGTCACAATGCTTAATGTCAAAAATGAAAAGTGTCACAATGCTAAATGTCAAAAATGACAAATTTCAAGATGGCAAATGTCAAAACTGACAAATGTCACAATGCTAAATGTCAAAAATGACAAATTTCAAGATGGCAAATGTCAAAGATGTCAAATGACAAATGTCACAATGCTAAATGTCAGAAATGAAAAGTGTCACCATGAAAAATGTCAAAAATGACAAATTTCAAGATGGCAAATGTCAAAGATGTCAAATGACAAATGTCACAATGCTAAATGTCAAAAATGAAAAGTGTCACCATGAAAAATGTCAAAAATAACAAATTTCAAGATGGCAAATGTCAAAGATGTCAAATGACAAATATCACAATGCTAAATGTCAAAAATGAAAAGTGTCACCATGAAAAATGTTAAAAATGACAAATTTCAAGATGGCAAATGTCAAAGATGTCAAATGACAAATGTCACAATGCTAAATGTCAAAAATGAAAAGTGTCACCATGAAAAATGTCAAAAATGACAAATTTCAAGATGGCAAATGTCAAAGATGTCAAATGACAAATGTCACAATGCTAAATGTCAAAAATGAAAAGTGTCACCATGAAAAATGTCAAAAATAACAAATTTCAAGATGGCAAATGTCAAAGATGTCAAATGACAAATGTCACAATGCTAAATGTCAAAAATGAAAAGTGTCACCATGAAAAATGTCAAAAATAACAAATTTCAAGATGGCAAATGTCAAAGATGTCAAATGACAAATATCACAATGCTAAATGTCAAAAATGAAAAGTGTCACCATGAAAAATGTTAAAAATGACAAATTTCAAGATGGCAAATGTCAAAGATGTCAAATGACAAATGTCACAATGCTAAATGTCAAAAATGAAAAGTGTCACCATGAAAAATGTCAAAAATGACAAATTTCAAGATGGCAAATGTCAAAGATGTCAAATGACAAATGTCACAATGCTAAATGTCAAAAATGAAAAGTGTCACCATGAAAAATGTCAAAAATAACAAATTTCAAGATGGCAAATGTCAAAACTGACAAATGTCACAATGCTAAATGTCAAAAATGATAAGTGTCACCATGAAAAATGTCAAAAATGACAAATTTCAAGGTGGCAAATGTCCAAGATGTCAAATGACAAATGTCACAATGCTAATTGTCAAAAATGACAAATTATAAGATGGCAAATGTCAAAGATGTCAAATGACAAATGTCACAATGCTAAATGTCAAAAATGAAAAGTGTCACCATGAAAAATGTCAAAAATGCAAATTTCAAGATGGCAAATGTCAAAGATGTCAAATGACAAATGTCACAATGCTAAATGTCAAAAATGAAAAGTGTCACCATAAAAAATGTCAAAAATGACAAATTTCAAGATGGCAAATATCAAAGATGTCAAATGACAAATGTCACAATGCTAAATGACAAATTTCAAGATGGCAAATGTCAAAGATGTCAAATGACAAATGTCACAATGCTAAATGTCAAAAATTAAAAGTGTCACCATGAAAAATGTCAAAAATGACAAATTTCAAGATGGCAAATATCAAAGATGTCAAATGACAAATGTCACAATGCTAAATATCAAAAATGAAAAGTGTCACCATAAAAAATGTCGAAAATGACAAATTTCAAGATGACAAATGTCAAAGATGTCAAATGACAAATGTCACAATGCTAAATGTCAAAAATGAAAAGTGTCACCATGAAAAATGTCAAAAATAACAAATTTCAAGATGGCAAATGTCAAAGATGTCAAATGACAAATGTCACAATGCTAAATGTCAAAAATGAAAAGTGTCACCATGAAAAATGTCAAAAATGACAAATTTCAAGATGGCAAATGTCAAAACTGACAAATGTCACAATGCTAAATGTCAAAAATGAAAAGTGTCACCATGAAAAATGTCAAAAATAACAAATTTCAAGATGGCAAATGTCAAAGATGTCAAATGACAAATATCACAATGCTAAATGTCAAAAATGACAAATTTCAAGATGGCAAATGTCAAAGATGTCAAATGACAAATGTCACAATGCTAAATGTCAAAAATGAAAAGTGTCACCATGAAAAATGTCAAAAATGACAAATTTCAAGATGGCAAATGTCAAAGATGTCAAATGACAAATGTCACAATGCTAAATGTCAAAAATGAAAAGTGTCACCATGAAAAATGTCAAAAATAACAAATTTCAAGATGGCAAATGTCAAAGATGTCAAATGACAAATGTCACAATGCTAAATGTCAAAAATGAAAAGTGTCACCCTGAAAAATGTCAAAAATGACAAATTTCAAGATGGCATATGTCAAAGATGTCAAATGACAAATGTCACAATGCTAAATGTCAAAAATGAAAAGTGTCACCATGAAAAATGTCAAAAATGACAAATTTCAAGATGGCAAATGTCCAAGATGTCAAATGACAAATGTCACAATGCTAAATGTCAAAAATGAAAAGTGTCACCATGAAAAATGTCAAAAATGACAAATTTCAAAATGGCAAATGTCAAAGATGTCAAATGACAAATGTCACAATGCTAAATGTCAAAAATAAAAAGTGTCACCCTGAAAAATGTCAAAAATGACAAATTTCAAGATGGCAAATGTCAAAACTGACAAATGTCACAATGCTAAATGTCAAAAATGAAAAGTGTCACCATGAAAAATGTCAAAAATAACAAATTTCAAGATGGCAAATGTCAAAGATGTCAAATGACAAATGTCACAATGCTAAATGTCAAAAATGACAAATTTCAAGATGGCAAATGTCAAAGATGTCAAATGACAAATGTCACAATGCTAAATGTCAAAAATAAAAAGTGTCACCATGAAAAATGTCAAAAATGACAAATTTCAAGATGGCAAATATTAAAGATGTCAAATGACAAATGTCACAATGCTAAATGTCAAAAATGAAAAGTGTCACCATGAAAAATGTCAAAAATGACAAATTTCAAGATGGCAAATGTCAAAACTGACAAATATCACAATGCTAAATGTCAAAAATGATAAGTGTCACCATGAAAAATGTCAAAAATGACAAATTTCAGGATGGCAAATGTCCAAAATGTCAAATGACAAATGTCACAATGCTAAATGTCAAAAATAAAAAGTGTCACCATGAAAAATGTCAAATATGACGAATTTCAAGATGGCAAATGTCAAAACTGACAAATGTCACAATGCTAAATGTCAAAAATGAAAAGTGTCACCATGAAAAATGTCAAAAATGACAAATTTCAAGATGGCAAATGTCAAAGATGTCAAATGAAAAATGTCAAAAATGAAAAGTGTCACCATGAAAAATGTCAAAAATGACAAATTTCAAGATGGCAAATGTCAAAGATGTCAAATGACAAATGTCACAATGCTAAATGTTAAAAATGAAAAGTGTCACCATGAAAAATATCAAAAATGACAAATTTCAAGATGGCAAATGTCAAAGATGTCAAATGACAAATGTCACAATGCTAAATGTCAAAAATGAAAAGTGTCACCATGAAAAATGTCAAAAATGACAAATTTTAAAATGGCAAATGTCAAAGATGTCAAATGACAAATGTCACAATGCTAAATGTCAAAAATGAAAAGTGTCACCATGAAAAATGTCAAAAATGACAAATTTCAAAATGGCAAATGTCAAAACTGACAAATGTCACAATGCTAAATGTCAAAAATGAAAAGTGTCACCATGAAAAATGTCAAAAAAGACAAATTTCAAGATGGCAAATGTCAAAGATGTCAAATGACAAATGTCACAATGCTAAATGTCAAAAATGAAAAGTGTCACCATGAAAAATGTCAAAAATAACAAATTTCAAGATGGCAAATGTCAAAAATGTCAAATGACAAATGTCACAATGCTAAATGTCAAAAATGAAAAGTGTCACCATGAAAAATGTCAAAAATGACAAATTTCAAGATGGCAAATGTCAAAGATGTCAAATGACAAATGTCACAATGCTAAATGTCAAAAATGAAAAGTGTCACCATGAAAACTGTCAAAAATAACAAATTTCAAGATGGCAAATGTGTAACGATAACACAGAAACACCGCGTCATCGTGTGTATTCCCACCATCCGTTGGAGATGCGCAGCCAAGACACGACACATCGTCCAAATTCGCGCAGACACATTCAGTGAGTGGGAGCGCCGTCAACTGATATAAAAGGGCGATGTCATCGCTGTAGAAGAGAGTTCGACCGAGAGTACTGATCTTGGAAGAACTCCAACCTGGGCTCTGGGTATTGACCAGTAGCCACCGACCTTCCCTGCCTTTGCAGCCGAGTATTGATCGGCTGCACCGTCCCGATCCTTGGGTATTGACCAAGGATTATCCTACCCGGCAACTGAGTATTGATCAGTTGCACCGTTCCGATTCTTGGGTATTGACCAAGGATTGTCCTACCCCGCAACCGAGTATTGATCGGCTGCACCGTTCCGATCCTTGGGTATTGACCAAGGGTTGTCCTACCCCGTGACCGAGTATTGATCGGTTACACCGTTCCGATCCTTGGGTATTGACCAAGGGTTGTCCTACCCCGCAACCGAGTATTGATCGGTTGTAACCTACCCCAACTATCCGATACCGACCGTGATTTATAATTAATTTATTTATTTCCAGGGAGATCCATCCGAGGTCCGCAGGAGTCGCAGAATCGCTTTTTATTTTTTTATTATAGAATCTACATTTTATTTTTATTTATTGTACATAGTTATTTAGAAAAATAAATCTTTATTTAAATTAAAACCGAATTTTACTGAGTCTGGTATCTGAAAGAGCTACCCGTTACAAATGTCAAAGATGTCAAATGACAAATGTCACAATGCTAAATGTCAAAAATGAAAAGTGTCACCATGAAAAATGTCAAAAATGACAAATTTCAAGATGGCAATTGTCAAAAGTGACAAATGTCACAATGCTAAATGTCAAAAATGATAAGTGTCACCATGAAAAATGTCAAAAATGACAAATTTCAAGATAGCAAATGTCCAAGATGTCAAATGACAAATGTCACAATGCTAAATGTCAAAAATGACAAATTTCAAGATGGCAAATGTCAAAGATGTCAAATGACAAATGTCACAATGCTAAATGTCAAAAATGAAAAGTGTCGCCATGAAAAATGTCAAAAATAACAAATTTCAAGATGGCAAATGTCAAAGATGTCAAATGACAAATGTCACAATGCTAAATGTCAAAAATGAAAAGTGTCACCATGAAAAATGTCAAAAGTGACAAATTTCAAGATGGCAAATGTCAAAGATGTCAAATGACAAATGTCACAATGCTAAATGTCCAAAATGAAAAGTGTCACCATGAAAAATGTCAAAAATGACAAATTTCAAGATGGCAAATGTCAAAGATGTCAAATGACAAATGTCACAATGCTAAATGTCAAAAATAAAAAGTGTCACCATGAAAAATGTCAAAAATGACAAATTTCAAGATGGCAAATGTCAAAACTGACAAATGTCACAATGCTAAATGTCAAAAATGAAAAGTCTCACCATGAAAAATGTCAAAAATAACAAATTTTAAGATGGCAAATGTCAAAGATGTCAAATGACAAATGTCACAATGCTAAATGTCAAAAATAAAAAGTGTCACCATGAAAAATGTCAAAAATGACAAATTTCAAGATTGCAAATGTCAAAGAAGTCAAATGACAAATGTCACAATGCTAAATGTCAAAAATGAAAAGTGTCGCCATGAAAAATGTCAAAAATAACAAATTTCAAGATGGCAAATGTCAAAGATGTCAAATGACAAATGTCACAATGCTAAATGTCAAAAATGAAAAGTGTCACCATGAAAAATGTCAAAAGTGACAAATTTCAAGATGGCAAATGTCAAAGATGTCAAATGACAAATGTCACAATGCTAAATGTCAAAAATGAAAAGTGTCACCATGAAAAATGTCAAAAATGACAAATTTCAAGATGGCAAATGTCAAAGATGTCAAATGACAAATGTCACAATGCTAAATGTCAAAAATAAAAAGTGTCACCATGAAAAATGTCAAAAATGACAAATTTCAAGATGGCAAATGTCAAAACTGACAAATGTCACAATGCTAAATGTCAAAAATGAAAAGTCTCACCATGAAAAATGTCAAAAATAACAAATTTTAAGATGGCAAATGTCAAAGATGTCAAATGACAAATGTCACAATGCTAAATGTCAAAAATAAAAAGTGTCACCATGGAAAATGTTAAAAATGACAAATTTCAAGATGGCAAATGTCAAAGATGTCAAATGACAAATGTCACAATGCTAAATGTAAAAAATGAAAAGTGACACCATGAAAAATGTCAAAAATGACAAATTTCAAGATGGCAAATGTCAAAACTGACAAATGTCACAATGCTAAATGTCAAAAATGATAAGTGTCACCATGAAAAATGTCAAAAATGACAAATTTCAAGATGGCAAATGTCCAAGATGTCAAATGACAAATGTCACAATGCTAAATGTCAAAAATAAAAAGTGTCACCATGAAAAATGTTAAAAATGACAAATTTTAAGATGGCAAATGTCAAAGATGTCAAATGACAAATGTCACAATGCTAAATGTCAAAAATGAAAAGTGTCAAAAATGACAAATTTCAAGATGGCAAATGTCTAAGATGTCAAATGACAAATGTCACAATGCTAAATGTCAAAAATGAAAAGTGTCACCATGAAAAATGTCAAAAATGACAAATTTCAAGATGGCAAATGTCCAAGATGTCAAATGACAAATTTCACAATGCTAAATGTCAAAAATGAAAAGTGTCACCATGAAAAATGTCAAAAATGACAAATTTCAAGATGGCAAATGTCAAAGATGTCAAATGACAAATGTCACAATGCTAAATGTCAAAAATGAAAAGTGTCAAAAATGACAAATTTCACGATGGCAAATGTCTAAGATGTCAAATGACAAATGTCACAATGCTAAATGTCAAAAATGAAAAGTGTCACAATGCTAAATGTCAAAAATGACAAATTTCAAGATGGCAAATGTCAAAACTGACAAATGTCACAATGCTAAATGTCAAAAATGACAAATTTCAAGGTGGCAAATGTCAAAGATGTCAAATGACAAATGTCACAATGCTAAATGTCAGAAATGAAAAGTGTCACCATGAAAAATGTCAAAAATGACAAATTTCAAGATGGCAAATGTCAAAGATGTCAAATGACAAATGTCACAATGCTAAATGTCAAAAATGAAAAGTGTCACCATGAAAAATGTCAAAAATAACAAATTTCAAGATGGCAAATGTCAAAGATGTCAAATGACAAATGTCACAATGCTAAATGTCAAAAATGAAAAGTGTCACCATGAAAAATGTCAAAAATGACAAATTTCAAGATGGCAAATGTCAAAGATGTCAAATGACAAATGTCACAATGCTAAATGTCAAAAATGAAAAGTGTCACCATGAAAAATGTCAAAAATGACAAATTTCAAGATGGCAAATGTCAAAGATGTCAAATGACAAATGTCACAATGCTAAATGTCAAAAATGAAAAGTGTCAACATGAAAAATGTCAAAAATAACAAATTTCAAGATGGCAAATGTCAAAGATGTCAAATGACAAATGTCACAATGCTAAATGTCAAAAATGAAAAGTGTCACCATGAAAAATGTCAAAAATGACAAATTTCAAGATGGCAAATGTCAAAGATGTCAAATGACAAATGTCACAATGCTAAATGTCAAAAATGAAAAGTGTCAAAATGAAAAATGTCAAAAATGACAAATTTCAAGATGGCAAATGTCAAAGATGTCAAATGACAAATGTCACAATGCTAAATGTCAAAAATGAAAAGTGTCACCATGAAAAATGTCAAAAATGACAAATTTCAAGATGGCAAATGTCAAAGATGTCAAATGACAAATGTCACAATGCTAAATGTCAAAAATGAAAAGTGTCACCATGAAAAATGTCAACAATGACAAATTTCAAGATGGCAAATGTCAAAGATGTCAAATGACAAATGTCACAATGCTAAATGTCAAAAATGAAAAGTGTCACCATGTAAAATGTCAAAAATGACAAATTTCAAGATGGCAAATGTCAAAACTGACAAATGTCACAATGCTAAATGTCAAAAATAATAAGTGTCACCATGAAAAATGTCAAAAATGACAAATTTCAAGATGGCAAATGTCCAAGATGTCAAATGACAAATGTCGCAATGCTAAATGTCAAAAATGAAAAGTGTCACCATAAAAAATGTCAAAAATGACAAATTTTAAGATGGCAAATGTCAAAGATGTCAAATGACAAATGTCACAATGCTAAATGTCAAAAATGAAAAGTGTCAATAATGACAAATTTCAAGATGGCAAATGTCTAAGATGTCAAATGACAAATGTCACAATGCTAAATGTCAAAAATGAAAAGTGTCACCATGAAAAATGTCAAAAATGACAAATTTCAAGATGGCAAATGTCAAAGATGTCAAATGACAAATGTCACAATGCTAAATGTCAAAAATGAAAAGTGTCACCATGTAAAATGTCAAAAATGACAAATTTCAAAATGGCAAATGTCAAAACTGACAAATGTCACAATGCTAAATGTCAAAAATAATAAGTGTCACCATGAAAAATGTCAAAAATGACAAATTTCAAGATGGCAAATGTCCAAGATGTCAAATGACAAATGTCACAATGCTAAATGTCAAAAATGAAAAGTGTCACCATGAAAAATGTCAAAAATGACAAATTTCAAGATGGCAAATATCAAAGATGTCAAATGACAAATATCACAATGCTAAATGTCAAAAATGACAAATTTCAAGATGGCAAATGTCAAAGATGTTAAATGACAAATGTAACAATGCTAAATGTCAAAAATGAAAAGTGTCACCATGAAAAATGTCAAAAATGACAAATTTCAAGATGGCAAATGTCAAAGATGTCAAATGACAAATGTCACAATGCTAAATGTCAAAAATGAAAAGTGTCACCATGAAAAATGTCAAAAATAACAAATTTCAAGATGACAAATGTCAAAGATGTCAAATGACAAATGTCACAATGCTAAATGTCAAAAATGAAAAGTGTCACCATGAAAAATGTCAAAAATGACAAATTTCAAGATGGCAAATGTCAAAGATGTCAAATGACAAATGTCACAATGCTAAATGTCAAAAATGAAAAGTGTCAAAAATGACAAATTTCAAGATGGCAAATGTCTAAGATGTCAAATGACAAATGTCACAATGCTTAATGTCAAAAATGAAAAGTGTCACAATGCTAAATGTCAAAAATGACAAATTTCAAGATGGCAAATGTCAAAACTGACAAATGTCACAATGCTAAATGTCAAAAATGACAAATTTCAAGATGGCAAATGTCAAAGATGTCAAATGACAAATGTCACAATGCTAAATGTCAGAAATGAAAAGTGTCACCATGAAAAATGTCAAAAATGACAAATTTCAAGATGGCAAATGTCAAAAATGTCGAATATGACAAATGTCACCATGAAAAATGTCAAAAATGACAAATTTCAAGATGGAAAATATCAAAGATGTCAAATGACAAATGTCACAATGCTAAATGTCAAAAATGAAAAGTGTCACCATGAAAAATGTCAAAAATGACAAATTTCAAGATGGCAAATATCAAAGATGTCAAATGACAAATGTCACAATGCTGAATGTCAAAAATGACAAATTTCAAGATGACAAATGTCAAAGATGTCAAATGACAAATGTCACAATGCTAAATTTCAAAAATGAAAAGTGTCACCATGAAAAATGTCAAAAATGACAAATTTCAAGATGGCAAATGTCAAAGATGTCAAATGACAAATGTCACAATGCTAAATGTCAAAAATGAAAAGTGTCACCATCAAAAATATCAAAAATGACAAATATCAAGATGGCAAATGTCAAAGATGTCAAATGACAAATGTCACAATGCTAAATGTCAAAAATGAAAAGTGTCACCATGAAAAATGTCAAAAATGACAAATTTCAAGATGGCAAATGTCAAAGATGTCAAATGACAAATGTCACAATGCTAAATGTCAAAAATGAAAAGTGTCCCCATGAAAAATGTCAATAATGACAAATTTCAAGATGGCAAATGTCAAAGATGTCAAATGACAAATGTCACAATGCTAAATGTCAAAAATGAAAAGTGTCACCATGAAAAATGTCAAAAATGACAAATTTCAAGATGGCAAATGTCAAAAATGTCGAATATGACAAATGTCACAATGCTAAATGTCAAAAATGAAAAGTGTCACCATGAAAAATGTCAAAAATGACAAATTTCAAGATGGCAAATATCAAAGATGTCAAATGACAAATGTCACAATGCTAAATGTCAAAAATGAAAAGTGTCACCATGAAAAATGTCAAAAATGACAAATTTCAAGATGGCAAATATCAAAGATGTCAAATGACAAATGTCACAATGCTAAATGTCAAAAATGACAAATTTCAAGATGACAAATGTCAAAGATGTCAAATGACAAATGTCACAATGCTAAATTTCAAAAATGAAAAGTGTCACCATGAAAAATGTCAAAAATGACAAATTTCAAGATGGCAAATGTCAAAGATGTCAAATGACAAATGTCACAATGCTAAATGTCAAAAATGAAAAGTGTCACCATGAAAAATATCAAAAATGACAAATATCAAGATGGCAAATGTCAAAGATGTCAAACGACAAATGTCACAATGCTAAATGTCAAAAATGAAAAGTGTCACCATGAAAAATGTCAAAAATGACAAATTTCAAGATGGCAAATGTCAAAGATGTCAAATGACAAATGTCACAATGCTAAATGTCAAAAATGAAAGGTGTCACCATGAAAAATGTCAAAAATAACAAATTTCAAAAAGGCAAATGTCAAAGATGTCAAATGACAAATGTCACAATGGTAAATGTCCAAAATGAAAAGTGTCACCATAAAAAATGTCAAAAATGATAAATTTCAAAATGGCAAATGTCAAAACTGACAAATGTCACAATGCTAAATGTCAAAAATGATAAGTGTCACCATGAAAAATGTCAAAAATGACAAATTTCAAGATGGCAAATGTCAAAGATGTCAAATGACAAATGTCACAATGCTAAATGTCAAAAATGAAAAGTGTCACCATGAAACATGTCAAAAATAACAGATTTCAAGATGGCAAATGTCAAAGATGTCAAATGACAAATGTCACAATGCTAAATGTCAAAAATGAAAAGTGTCACCATGAAAAATGTCAAAAATGACAAATTTCAAGATGGCACTTGTCAAAACTGACAAATGTCACAATGCTAAATGTCAAAAATGATAAGTGTCACCATGAACAATGTCAAAAATGACAAATTTCAAGATGGCAAATGTCAAATGACAAATGTCACAATGCTAAATGTCAAAAATGACAAATTTCAAGATGGCAAATGTCAAAGATGTCAAATGACAAATGTCACAATGCTAAATTTCAAAAATGAAAAGTGTCACCATGAAAAATGTCAAAAATGACAAATTTCAAGATGGCAAATGTCAAAGATGTCAAATGACAAATGTCACAATGCTAAATGTCAAAAATGAAAAGTGTCACCATCAAAAATATCAAAAATGACAAATATCAAGATGGCAAATGTCAAAGATGTCAAATGACAAATGTCACAATGCTAAATGTCAAAAATGAAAAGTGTCACCATGAAAAATGTCAAAAATGACAAATTTCAAGATGGCAAATGTCAAAGATGTCAAATGACAAATGTCACAATGCTAAATGTCAAAAATGAAAAGTGTCCCCATGAAAAATGTCAATAATGACAAATTTCAAGATGGCAAATGTCAAAGATGTCAAATGACAAATGTCACAATGCTAAATGTCAAAAATGAAAAGTGTCACCATGAAAAATGTCAAAAATGACAAATTTCAAGATGGCAAATGTCAAAAATGTCGAATATGACAAATGTCACAATGCTAAATGTCAAAAATGAAAAGTGTCACCATGAAAAATGTCAAAAATGACAAATTTCAAGATGGCAAATATCAAAGATGTCAAATGACAAATGTCACAATGCTAAATGTCAAAAATGAAAAGTGTCACCATGAAAAATGTCAAAAATGACAAATTTCAAGATGGCAAATATCAAAGATGTCAAATGACAAATGTCACAATGCTAAATGTCAAAAATGACAAATTTCAAGATGACAAATGTCAAAGATGTCAAATGACAAATGTCACAATGCTAAATTTCAAAAATGAAAAGTGTCACCATGAAAAATGTCAAAAATGACAAATTTCAAGATGGCAAATGTCAAAGATGTCAAATGACAAATGTCACAATGCTAAATGTCAAAAATGAAAAGTGTCACCATGAAAAATATCAAAAATGACAAATATCAAGATGGCAAATGTCAAAGATGTCAAACGACAAATGTCACAATGCTAAATGTCAAAAATGAAAAGTGTCACCATGAAAAATGTCAAAAATGACAAATTTCAAGATGGCAAATGTCAAAGATGTCAAATGACAAATGTCACAATGCTAAATGTCAAAAATGAAAGGTGTCACCATGAAAAATGTCAAAAATAACAAATTTTAAAAAGGCAAATGTCAAAGATGTCAAATGACAAATGTCACAATGGTAAATGTCCAAAATGAAAAGTGTCACCATAAAAAATGTCAAAAATGATAAATTTCAAAATGGCAAATGTCAAAACTGACAAATGTCACAATGCTAAATGTCAAAAATGATAAGTGTCACCATGAAAAATGTCAAAAATGACAAATTTCAAGATGGCAAATGTCAAAGATGTCAAATGACAAATGTCACAATGCTAAATGTCAAAAATGAAAAGTGTCACCATGAAACATGTCAAAAATAACAGATTTCAAGATGGCAAATGTCAAAGATGTCAAATGACAAATGTCACAATGCTAATTGTCAAAAATGAAAAGTGTCACCATGAAAAATGTCAAAAATGACAAATTTCAAGATGGCACTTGTCAAAACTGACAAATGTCACAATGCTAAATGTCAAAAATGATAAGTGTCACCATGAACAATGTCAAAAATGACAAATTTCAAGATGGCAAATGTCAAATGACAAATGTCACAATGCTAAATGTCAAAAATGACAAATTTCAAGATGGCAAATGTCAAAGATGTCAAATGACAAATGTCACAATGCTAAATTTCAAAAATGAATAGTGTCACCATGAAAAATGTCAAAAATAACAAATTTCAAGATGGCAAATGTCAAAGAAATCAAATGACAAATGTCACAATGCTAAATGTCAAAAATGAAAAGTGTCACCATGAAAAATGTCAAAAATAACAAATTTCAAGATGGCAAATGTCAAAGATGTCAAATGACAAATGTTACAATGCTAAATGTCAAAAATGAAAAGTGTCACCATGAAAAATGTCAAAAATGACAAATTTCAAGATGGCAAATGTCAAAGATGTCAAATGACAAATGTCACAATGCTAAATGTCAAAAATGAAAAGTGTCACCATGAAAAATGTCAAAAATGACAAATTTAAAGATGGCAAATGTCAAAGATGTCAAATGACAAATGTCACAATGCTAAATCTCAAAAATGAAAAGTGTCACCATGAAAAATGTCAAAAATGACAAATTTCAAGATGGCAAATATTAAAGATGGCAAATGACAAATGTCACAATGCTAAATGTCAAAAATGACAAATTTCAAGATGGCAAATGTCAAAGATGTCAAATGACAAATGTCACAATGCTAAATGTCAAAAATGAAAAGTGTCACCATGAAAAATGTCAAATATAACAAATTTCAAGATGGCAAATGTCAAAGGTGTCAAATGACAAATGTCACAATGCTAAATGTCAAAAATGAAAAGTGTCACCATGAAAAATGTTAAAAATGACAAATTTCAAGATGGCAAATGTCCAAGAAGTCAAATGACAAATGTCACAATGCTAAATGTCAAAAATGAAAAGTGTCACCATGAAAAATATCAAAAATGACAAATTTCAAAATGGCAAATGTCAAAGATGTCAAATGACAAATGTCACAATGCTAAATCTCAAAAATAAAAAGTGTCACCATGAAAAATGTCAAAAATGACAAATTTCAAGATGGCAAATGTCAAAACTGACAAATGTCACAATGCTAAGTGTCAAAAATGAAAAGTGTCACCATGAAAAATGTCAAAAATAACAAATTTCAAGATGGCAAATGTCAAAGATGTCAAATGACAAATGTCACAATGCTAAATGTCAAAAATGACAAATTTCAAGATGGCAAATGTCAAAGATGTCAAATGACAAATGTCACAATGCTAAATGTCAAAAATGAAAAGTGTCACCATGAAAAATGTCAAAAATGACAAATTTCAAGATGGCAAATGTCAAAACTGACAAATGTCACAATGCTAAATGTCAAAAATGATAAGTGTCACCATGAAAAATGTCAAAAATGACAAATTTCAATATGGCAAATGTCCAAGATGTCAAATGACAAATGTCACAATGCTAAATGTCAAAAATGAAAAGTGTCACCATGAAAAATGTCAAAAATGACAAATTTCAAGATGGCAAATGTCAAAGATGTCAAATGACAAATGTCACAATGCTAAATGTCAAAAATGAAAAGTGTCACTATGAAAAATGTCAAATATGACGAATTTCAAGATGGCAAATGTCAAAACTGACAAATGTCACAATGCTAAATGTCAAAAATGAAAAGTGTCACCATGAAAAATGTCAAAAATGACAAATTTCAAGATGGCAAATGTCAAAGATGTCAAATGACAAATGTCACAATGCTAAATGTCAAAAATGAAAAGTGTCACCATGAAAAATGTCAAAAATGACAAATTTCAAGATGGCAAATGTCAAAGATGTCAAATGACAAATGTCACAATGCTAAATGTCAAAAATGAAAAGTGTCACCATGAAAAATATCAAAAATGACAAATTTCAAAATGGCAAATGTCAAAGATGTCAAATGACAAATTTCACAATGCTAAATGTCAAAAATGAAAAGTGTCACCATGAAAAATGTCAAAAATGACAAATTTCAAAATGGCAAATGTCAAAGATGTCAAATGACAAATGTCACAATGCTAAATGTCAAAAATGAAAAGTGTCACCATAAAAAATGTTAAAAATGACAAATTTCAAAATGGCAAATGTCAAAACTGACAAATGTCACAATGCTAAATGTCAAAAATGAAAAGTGTCACCATAAAAAATGTCAAAAATAACAAATTTCAAGATGGCAAATGTCAAAGATGTCAAATGACAAATGTCACAATGCTAAATGTCAAAAATGACAAATTTCAAGATGGCAAATGTCAAAGATGTCAAATGACAAATGTCACAATGCTAAATGTCAAAAATGAAAAGTGTCACCATGAAAAATGTCAAAAATGACAAATTTCAAGATGGCAAAAGTCAAAGAAGTCAAATGACAAATGTCACAATGCTAAATGTCAAAAATGAAAAGTGTCACCATGAAAAATGTCAAAAATAACAAATTTCAAGATGGCAAATGTCAAAGATATCAAATGACAAATGTCACAATGCTAAATGTCAAAAATGAAAAGTGTCAAAAATGACAAATTTCAAGATGGAAAATGTCTAAGATGTCAAATGACAAATGTCACAATGGTAAATGTCAAAAATGAAAAGTGTCACCGTGAAAAATGTCAAAAATGACAAATTTCAAGATGGCAAATGTCAAAGATGTCAAATGACAAATATCACAATACTAAATGTCAAAAATGAAAAGTGTCACCATGAAAAATGTCAAAAATGACAAATTTCATGATGGCAAATGTCAAAGATGTCAAATGACAAATGTCACAATGCTAAATGTCAAAAATGAAAAGTGTCCCCATGAAAAATGTCAATAATGACAAATTTCAAGATGGCAAATGTCAAAGATGTCAAATGACAAATGTCACAATGCTAAATGTCAAAAATGAAAAGTGTCACCATGAAAAATGTCAAAAATGACAAATTTCAAGATGGCAAATGTCAAACATGTCGAATATGACAAATGTCACAATGCTAAATGTCAAATATGAAAAGTGTCACCATGAAAAATGTCAAAAATGACAAATTTCAAGATGGCAAATGTCAAAGATGTCAAATGACAAATGTCACAATGCTAAATGTCAAAAATGAAAAGTGTCACCATGAAAAATATCAAAAATGACAAATTTCAAGATGGCAAATGTCAAAGATGTCAAATGACAAATGTCACAATGCTAAATGTCAAAAATGAAAAGTGTCACCATGAAAAATGTCAAAAATGACAAATTTCAAGATGGCAAATGTCAAACATGTCGAATATGACAAATGTCACAATGCTAAATGTCAAATATGAAAAGTGTCACCATGAAAAATGTCAAAAATGACAAATTTCAAGATGGCAAATATCAAAGATGTCAAATGACAAATGTCACAATGCTAAATGTCAAAAATGACAAATTTCAAGATGGCAAATGTCAAAGATGTCAAATGACAAATGTCACAATGCTAAATGTCAAAAATGAAAAGTGTCACCATGAAAAATATCAAAAATGACAAATTTCAAGATGGCAAATGTCAAAGATGTCAAATGACAAATGTCACAATGCTAAATGTCAAAAATGAAAAGTGTCACCATGAAAAATGTCAAAAATGACAAATTTCAAAATGGCAAATGTCAAAGATGTCAAATGACAAATGTCACAATGCTAAATGTCAAAAATGAAAAGTGTCACCATAAAAAATGTTAAAAATGACAAATTTCAAAATGGCAAATGTCAAAACTGATAAATGTCACAATGCTAAATGTCAAAAATGAAAAGTGTCACCATAAAAAATGTCAAAAATAACAAATTTCAAGATGGCAAATGTCAAAGATGTCAAATGACAAATGTCACAATGCTAAATGTCAAAAATGACAAATTTCAAGATGGCAAATGTCAAAGATGTCAAATGACAAATGTCACAATGCTAAATGTCAAAAATGAAAAGTGTCACCATGAAAAATGTCAAAAATGACAAATTTCAAGATGGCAAAAGTCAAAGAAGTCAAATGACAAATGTCACAATGGTAAATGTCAAAAATGAAAAGTGTCACCGTGAAAAATGTCAAAAATGACAAATTTCAAGATGGCAAATGTCAAAGATGTCAAATGACAAATGTCACAATACTAAATGTCAAAAATGAAAAGTGTCACCATGAAAAATGTCAAAAATGACAAATTTCATGATGGCAAATGTCAAAGATGTCAAATGACAAATGTCACAATGCTAAATGTCAAAAATGAAAAGTGTCCCCATGAAAAATGTCAATAATGACAAATTTCAAGATGGCAAATGTCAAAGATGTCAAATGACAAATGTCACAATGCTAAATGTCAAAAATGAAAAGTGTCACCATGAAAAATGTCAAAAATGACAAATTTCAAGATGGCAAATGTCAAAGATGTCGAATATGACAAATGTCACAATGCTAAATGTCAAATATGAAAAGTGTCACCATGAAAAATGTCAAAAATGACAAATTTCAAGATGGCAAATGTCAAAGATGTCAAATGACAAATGTCACAATGCTAAATGTCAAAAATGAAAAGTGTCACCATGAAAAATGTCAAAAATGACAAATTTCAAGATGGCAAATATCAAAGATGTCAAATGACAAATGTCACAATGCTAAATGTCAAAAATTAAAAATTTCAAGATGGCAAATGTCAAAGATGTCAAATGACAAATGTCACAATGCTAAATGTCAAAAATGAAGAGTGTCACCATGAAAAATGTCAAAAATGACAAATTTCAAGATGGCAAATGTCAAAGATGTCAAATGACAAATGTCACAATGCTAAATGTCAAAAATGAAAAGTGTCACCATGAAAAATATCAAAAATGACAAATTTCAAGATGGCAAATGTCAAAGATGTCAAATGACAAATGTCACAATGCTAAATGTCAAAAATGACAAATTTCAAGATGGCAAATGTCAAAGATGTCAAATGACAAATGTCACAATGCTAACTGTCAAAAATGAAAAGTGTCACTATGAAAAATGTCAAAAATGACAAATTTCAAGATGGCAAATGTCAAAGATGTCAAATGACAAATGTCACAATGCTAACTGTCAAAAATGAAAAGTGTCACTATGAAAAATGTCAAAAATGACAAATTTCAAGATGGCAAATGTCAAAGATGTCAAATGACAAATGTCACAATGCTAAATGTCAAAAATGAAAAGTGTCACCATGAAAAATGTCACAAATAACAAATTTCAAGATGGCAAATGTTAAAGATGTCAAATAACAAATGTCACAATGCTAAATGTCAAAAATGAAAAGTGTCACCATGAAAAATATCAAAAATGACAAATTTCAAGATGGCAAATGTCAAAGATGTCAAATGACAAATGTCACAATGCTAAATGTCAAAAATTAAAAATTTCAAGATGGCAAATGTCAAAGATGTCAAATGACAAATGTCACAATGCTAAATGTCAAAAATGAAGAGTGTCACCATGAAAAATGTCAAAAATGACAAATTTCAAGATGGCAAATGTCAAAGATGTCAAATGACAAATGTCACAATGCTAAATGTCAAAAATGAAAAGTGTCACCATGAAAAATATCAAAAATGACAAATTTCAAGATGGCAAATGTCAAAGATGTCAAATGACAAATGTCACAATGCTAAATGTCAAAAATGACAAATTTCAAGATGGCAAATGTCAAAGATGTCAAATGACAAATGTCACAATGCTAACTGTCAAAAATGAAAAGTGTCACTATGAAAAATGTCAAAAATAACAAATTTAAAGATGGCAAATGTCAAAGATGTCAAATGACAAATGTCACAATGCTAAATGTCTAAAATGAAAAGTGTCACCATGAAAAATGTCAAAAATGACAAATTTCAAAATGGCAAATGTCAAAACTGACAAATGTCACAATGCTAAATGTCAAAGATGAAAAGTGTCACCATGAAAAATGTCAAAAATAACAAATTTCAAGATGGCAAATGTCAAAGATGTCAAATGACAAATGTCACAATGCTAAATGTCAAAAATGACAAATTTCAAGATGGCAAATGTCAAAGATGTCAAATGACAAATGTCACAATGCTAACTGTCAAAAATGAAAAGTGTCACTATGAAAAATGTCAAAAATGACAAATTTCAAGATGGCAAATGTCAAAGATGTCAAATGACAAATGTCACAATGCTAAATGTCAAAAATGAAAAGTGTCACCATGAAAAATGTCACAAATAACAAATTTCAAGATGGCAAATGTTAAAGATGTCAAATAACAAATGTCACAATGCTAAATGTCAAAAATGAAAAGTGTCACCATGAAAAATGTCAAAAATGACAAATTTCAAGATGGCAAATGTCAAAGATGTCAAATGACAAATGTCACCATGCTAAATGTCAAAAATGTAAAGTGTCACCATGAAAAATGTCAAAAATAACAAATTTCAAGATGGCAAATGTCAAAGATGTCAAATGACAAATGTCACAATGCTAAATGTCAAAAATGAAAAGTGTCACCATAAAATTTGTCAAAAACGACAAATTTCAAGATGGCAATTGTCAAAACTGACAAATGTCACAATGCTAAATGTCAAAAATGATAAGTGTCACCATAAAAAATGTCAAAAATGACAAATTTCAAGATGGCAAATGTCCAAGATGTTAAATGACAAATGTCACAATGCTAAATGTCAAAAATGACAAATTTCAAGATGGCAAATGTCAAAGATGTCAAATGACAAATGTCACAATGCTAAATGTCAAAAATGAAAAGTGTCACCATGAAAAATGTCAAAAATGACAAATTTCAAGATGGCAAATGTCAAAGAAGTCAAATGACAAATGCCACAATGCTAAATGTCAGAAATGAAAAGTGTCACCATGAAAAATGTCAAAAATAACAAATTTCAAGATGGCAAATGTCAAAGATGTCAAATGACAAATGTCACAATGCTAAATGTCAAAAATGAAAAGTGTCACCATGAAAAATGTCAAAAATGACAAATTTGAAGATGGCAAATGTCAAAGATGTCAAATGACAAATGTCACAATGCTAAATGTCAAAAATGAAAAGTTTCACCATGAAAAATGTCAAAAATGACAAATTTCAAGATGGCAAATGTCAAAGATGTCAAATGACAAATGTCACAATGCTAAATGTCAAAAATGAAAAGTGTCACCATGAAAAATGTCAAAAATGACAAATTTCAAGATGGCAAATATCAAAGATGTCAAATGACAAATGTCACAATGCTAAATGTCAAAAATGACAAATTTCAAGATGGCAAATGTCAAAGATGTCAAATGACAAATGTCACAATGCTAAATGTCAAAAATGAAAAGTGTCACCATGAAAAATGTCAAAAATGACAATTTCAAGATGGCAAATGTCAAAGATGTCAAATGACAAATGTCACAATGCTAAATGTCAAAAATGAAAAGAGTCACGATGAAAAATGTCAAAAATAACAAATTTCAAGATGGCAAATGTCAAAGAGGTCAAATGACAAATGTCACAATGCTAAATGTCAAAAATGAAAAGTGTCACCATGGAAAATGTCAAAAATGACAAATTTCAAGATGGCAAATGTCAAAGATGTCAAATAACAAATGTCACAATGCTAAATGTCAAAAATGAAAAATGTCAAAAATGACAAATTTCAAGATGGCAAATGTCCAAGATGTTAAATGACAAATGTCACAATGCTAAATGTCGAAAATGAAAAGTGTCACCATGAAAATTGTCAAAAATGACAAATTTTAAGATGGCAAATGTCAAAACTGACAAATGTCACAATGCTAAACGTCAAAAATGAAAAGTGTCACCATGAAAAATGTCAAAAATAACAAATTTCAAGATGGCAAATGTCAAAGATATCAAATGACAAATGTCACAATGCTAAATGTCAAAAAAGACAAATTTCAAGATGGCAAATGTCAAAGATGTCAAATGATAAATGTCACAATGCTAAATGTCAAAAATAAAAAGTGTCACCATGAAAAATGTCAAAAATGACAAATTTCAAGATGGCAAATGTCAAAGATGTCAAATGACAAATGTCACAATGCTAAATGTCAAAAATGAAAAGTGTCACCATGAAAAATGTCAAAAATGACAAATTTCAAGATGGCAAATGCCAAAACTGACAAATGTCACAATGCTAAATGTCAAAAATGATAAGTGTCACCATGAAAAATGTCAAAAATGACAAATTTCAAGATGGCAAATGTCCAAGATGTCAAACGACAAATGTCACAATGCTAAATGTCAAAAATGAAAAGTGTCACCATGAAAAATGTCAAAAATGACAAATTTCAAGATGGCAAATGTCAAAGATGTCAAATGACAAATGTCACAATGCTAAATGTCAAAAATGAAAAGTGTCAAAAATGACAAATTTCAAGATGGCAAATGTCTAAGATGTCAAACGACAAATGTCACAATGCTAAATGTCAAAAATGAAAAGTGTCACCATGAAAAATGTCAAATATGACAAATTTCAAGATGGCAAATGTCAAAACTGACAAATGTCACAATGCTAAATGTCACAAATAAAAAGTGTCACCATGAAAAATGTCAAAAATGACAAATTTCAAGATGGCAAATATCAAAGATGTCAAATGACAAATGTCACAATGCTAAATGTCAAAAATGAAAAGTGTCACCATGAAAAATGTCAAAAATGACAAATTTCAAGATGGCAAATGTCAAAGATGTCAAATGACAAATGTCACAATGCTAAATGTCAAAAATGAAAAGTGTCACCATGAAAAATGTCAAAAATAACAAATTTCAAGATGGCAAATGTCAAAGATGTCAAATGACAAATGTCACAATGCTAAATGTCAAGAATGAAAAGTGTCACCATAAAAAATGTCAAAAATGACAAATTTCAAGATGGCAAATGTCAAAACTGACAAATGTCACAATGCTAAATGTCAAAAATAAAAAGTGTCACCATGAAAAATGTCAAAAATAACAAATTTCAGGATGGCAAATGTCAAAGATGTCAAATGACAAATGTCACAATGCTAAATCTCAAAAAAGACAAATTTCAAGATGGCAAATGTCAAAGATGTCAAATGACAAATGTCACAATGCTAAATGTCAAAAATGAAAAGTGTCAGCATGAAAAATGTCAAAAATGACAAATTTCAAGATGGCAAATGTCAAAGATGTCAAATGACAAATGTCACAATGCTAAATGTCAAAAATGAAAAGTGTCACCATGAAAAAGGTCGAAAATAACAAATTTCAAGATAGCAAATGTCAAAGATGTCAAATGACAAATGTCACAATGCTAAATGTCAAAAATGAAAAGTGTCACCATGAAAAATGTCAAAAATGACAAATTTCAAGATGGCAAATGTCAAAGATGTCAAATGACAAATGTCACAATGCTAAATGTCAAAAATGAAAAGTGTCACCATGAAAAATGTCAAAAATAACAAATTTCAAGATGGCAAATGTCAAAGATGTCAAATGACAAATGTCACAATGCTAAATGTCAAAAATGAAAAGTGTCACCATGAAAAATGTCAAAAGTGACAAATTTCAAGATGGCAAATGTCAAAACTGACAAATGTCACAATGCTAAATGTCAAAAATGATAAGTGTCACCATGAAAAATGTCAAAAATGACAAATTTCAAGGTGGCAAATGTCCAAGATGTCAAATGACAAATGTCACAATGCTAATTGTCAAAAATGACAAATTACAAGATGGCAAATGTCAAAGATGTCAAATGACAAATGTCACAATGCTAAATGTCAAAAATGAAAAGTGTCACCATGAAAAGTGTCAAAAATGACAACTTTCAAGATGGCAAATGTCAAAGATGTCAAATGACAAATGTCACAATGCTAAATGTCAAAAATGAAAAGTGTCACCATGAAAAATGTCAAAAATGACAAATTTTAAGATGGCAAATGTCAAAGATGTCAAATGACAAATGTCACAATGCTAAATGTCAAAAATGAAAAGTGTCACCATGAAAAATGTCAAAAATAACAAATTTCAAGATGGCAAATGTCAAAGATGTCAAATGACAAATGTCACAATGCTAAATGTCAAAAATGAAAAGTGTCACCATGAAAAATGTTAAAAATGACAAATTTCAAGATGGCAAATGTCAAAGATGTCAAATGACAAATGTCACAATGCTAAATGTCAAAAATGAAAAGTGTCACCAGGAAAAATGTCAAAAATAACAAATTTCAAGATGGCAAATGTCAAAGATGTCAAATGACAAATGTGACAATGCTAAATGTCAAAAATGAAAAGTGTCACCATGAAAAATGTCAAAAATGACAAATTTCAAGATGGCAAATGTCAAAGATGTCCAATGACAAATGTCACAATGCTAAATGTCAAAAATGAAAAGTGTCACCATGAAAAATGTCGAAAATAACAAATTTCAAGATGGCAAATGTCAAAGATGTCAAATGACAAATGTCACAATGCTAAATGTCAAAAATGACAAATTTCAAGATGGCAAATGTCAAAGATGTCAAATGACAAATGGCACAATGCTAAATGTCAAAAATGAAAAGTGTCACCATAAAAAATGTCAAAAATAACAAATTTCAAGATGGCAAATGTCAAAGATGTCAAATGACAAATGTCACAATGCTAAATGTCAAAAATGAAAAGTGTCACCATGAAAAATGTCAAAAATAACAAATTTCAAGATGGCAAATGTCAAAGATGTCAAATGACAAATGTCACAATGCTAAATGTCAAAAATGAAAAGTGTCACCATGAAAAATGTCAAAAATGACAAATTTCAAGATGGCAAATGTCAAAGATGTCAAATGACAAATGTCACAATGCTAAATGTCAAAAATGAAAAGTGTCACCATGAAAAATGCCAAAAATAACAAATTTCAAAATGGCAAATGTCAAAGATGGCAAATGTCAAAGATATCAAATGACAAATGTCACAATGCTAAATGTCAAAAATGAAAAGTGTCATCACGAAAAATGTCAAAAATGACAAATTTCAAGATGGCAAATGTCAAAACTGACAAATGTCACAATGCTAAATGTCAAAAATGATAAGTGTCACCATGAAAAATGTCAAAAATGACAAATTTCAAGATGGCAAATGTCCAAGATGTCAAATGACAAATGTCACAATGCTAAATATCAAAATTGACAAATTTCAAGATGGCAAATGTCAAAGATGTCAAATGACAAATTTCACAATGCTAAATGAAAAGTGTCACCATAAAAAATGTCAAAAATGACAAATTTCAAGATGGCAAATGTCAAAGATGTCAAATGACAAATGTCACAATGCTAAATGTCAAAAATGAAAAGTGTCACCATGAAAAATGTCAAAAATAACAAATTTCAAGATGGCAAATGTCAAAGATGTCAAATGACAAATGTCACAATGCTAAATGTCAAAAATGAAAAGTGTCACCATAAAAAATGTCAAAAATGACAAATTTCAAGATGGCAAATGTCAAAGATGTCGAATATGACAAATGTCACAATGCTAAATGTCAAAAATGAAAAGTGTCACCATGAAAAATGTCAAAAATGACAAATTTCAAGATGGCAAATGTCAAAGATGTCAAATGACAAATGTCACAATGCTAAATGTCAAAAATGAAAAGTGTCACTATGAAAAATGTCAAAAATGACAAATTTCAAGATGGCAAGTATCAAAGATGTCAAATGACAAATGTCACAATTCTAAATGTCAAAAATGACAAATTTCAAGATGGCAAATGCCAAAGATGTCAAATGACAAATGTCACAATGCTAAATGTCAAAAATGAAAAGTGTCACCATGAAAAATGTCAAAAATGACAAATTTCAAGACGGCAAATGTCAAAGATGTCAAATGACAAATGTCACAATGCTAAATGTCAAAAATGAAAAGTGTCACCATGAAAAATGTCAAAAATAACAAATTTCAAGATGGCAAATGTCAAAGATGTCAAAGGACAAATGTCACAATGCTAAATGTCAAAAATGAAAAGTGTCACCATGAAAAATGTCAAAAATGACAAATTTCAAGATGACAAATGTCAAAGATGTCAAATGACAAATGTCACAATGCTAAATGTCAAAAATAAAAAGTGTCACCATGAAAAATGTCAAAAATAACAAATTTCAAGATGGCAAATGTCAAAGATGTCAAATGACAAATGTCACAATGCTAAATGTCAAAAATAAAAAGTGTCACCATGAAAAATGTCAAAAATGACAAATTTCAAGATGGCAAATGTCAAAACTGACAAACGTCACAATGCTAAATGTCAAAAATGAAAAGTGTCACCATGAAAAATGTCAAAAATAACAAATTTCAAGATGGCAAATGTCAAAGATGTCAAATGACAAATGTCACAATGCTAAATGTCAAAAATGACAAATTTCAAGATGGCAAATGTCAAAGATGTCAAATGACAAATGTCACAATGCTAAATGTCAAAAATGAAAAGTGTCACCATGAAAAATGTCAAAAATGACAAATTTCAAGATGGCAAATGTCAAAGATGTCAAATGACAAATGTCACAATGCTAAATGTCAAAAATGAAAAGTGTCACCATGAAAAATGTCAAACATAACAAATTTTAAGATGGCAAATGTCAAAGATGTCAAATGACAAATGTCACAATGCTAAATGTCAAAAATGAAAAGTGTCACCATGCAAAATGTCAAAAATAACAAATTTTAAGATGGCAAATGTCCAAGATGTCAAATGACAAATGTCACAATGCTAAATGTCAAAAATGACAAATTTCAAGATGGCAAATGTCAAAGATGTCAAATGACAAATGTCACAATGCTAAATGTCAAAAATAAAAAGTGTCACCATGAAAAATGTCAAAAATAACAAATTTCAAGATGGCAAATGTCAAAGATGTCAAATGACAAATGTCACAATGCTAAATGTCAAAAATGAAAAGTGTCACCATGAAAAATGTCAAAAATGACAAATTTCAAGATGGCAAATGTCAAAACTGACAAATGTCACAATGCTAAATGTCAAAAATAATAAGTGTCACCATGAAAAATGTCAAAAATGACAAATTTTAAGATGGCAAATGTCCAAGATGTCAAATGACAAATGTCACAATGCTAAATGTCAAAAATGACAAATTTCAAGATGGCAAATGTCAAAGATGTCAAATGACAAATGTCACAATGCTAAATGTCAAAAATGAAAAGTGTCACCATGAAAAATGTCAAAAATGACAAATTTCAAGATGGCAAATGTCAAAGATGTCAAATGACAAATGTCACAATGCTAAATGTCAAAAATGAAAAGTGTCACCATGAAAAATGTCAAAAATGACAAATTTCAAGATGGCAAAAATCAAAGATGTCAAATGACAAATGTCACAATGCTAAATGTCAAAAATGATAAGTGTCACCATGAGAAATGTCAAAAATGACAAATTTCAAGATGGCAAATGTCCAAGATGTCAAATGACAAATGTCACAATGCTAAATGTTAAAAATGACAAATTTCAAGATGGCAAATGTCAAAGATGTCAAATGACAAATGTCACAATGCTAAATGCCAAAAATGAAAAGTGTCACCATGAAAAATGTCAAAAATGACAAATTTCAAGACGGCAAATGTCAAAGATGTCAAATGACAAATGTCACAATGCTAAATGTCAAAAATGAAAAGTGTCACCATGAAAAATGTCAAAAATAACAAATTTCAAGATGGCAAATGTCAAAGATGTCAAATGACAAATGTCACAATGCTAAATGTCAAAAATGAAAAGTGTCACCATGAAATATGTCAAAAATGACAAATTTCAAGATAGCAGATGTCAATGTCGAATATGACAAATGTCACAATGCTAAAGGTCAAAAATGAAAAGTGTCACCATAAAAAATGTCAAAAATGTAAAATTTCAAGATGGCAAATGTCAAAGATGTCAAATGTCACAATGCTAAATGTCAAAAATGAAAAGTGTCACCATGAAAAATGTCAAAAATGACAAATTTCAAGATGGCAAATATCAAAGATGTCAAATGACAAATGTCACAATGCTAAATGTCAAAAATGACAAATTTCAAGATGGCAAATGTCAAAGATGTCAAATGACAAATGTCACAATGCTAAATGTCAAAAATGAAAAGTGTCGCCATGAAAAATGTCAAAAATGACAAATTTCAAGATGGCAAATGTCAAAGATGTCAAATGACAAATGTCACAATGCTAAATGTCAAAAATGAAAAGTGTTACCGTGAAAAATGTCAAAAATAACAAATTTCAAGATGGCAAATGTCAAAGATGTCAAATGACAAATGTCACAATGCTTAATGTCAAAAATGAAAAGTGTCTCCATGAAAAATGTCAAAAATGACAAATTTCAAGATGGCAAATGTCAAAGATGTCAAATGACAAATGTCACAATGCTAAATGTCAAAAATGAAATGTGTCACCATGAAAAATGTCAAAAATGACAAATTTCAAGATGGCAAATGTCAAAGATGTCAAATGACAAATGTCACAATGCTAAATGTCAAAAATAAAAAGTGTCACCATGAAAAATGTCAAAAATAACAAATTTCAAGATGGCAAATGTCAAAGATGTCAAATGACAAATGTCACAATGCTAAATGTCAAAAATGAAAAGTGTCACCATGAAAAATGTCAAAAATGACAAATTTCAAGATGGCAAATGTCAAAGATGTCAAATGACAAATGTCACAATGCTAAATGTCAAAAATAAAAAGTGTCACCATGAAAAATGTCAAAAATGACAAATTTCAAGATGGCAAATGTCAAAACTGACAAATGTCACAATGGTAAATGTCAAAAATGATAAGTGTCACCATAAAAAATGTCAAAAATCACAAATTTCAAGATGGCAAATGTCCAAGATGTCAAATGACAAATGTCACAATGCTAAATGTCAAAAATAACAAATTTCAAGATGGCAAATGTCAAAGATGTCAAATGACAAATGTCACAATGCTAAATGTCAAAAATGAAAAGTGTCACCATGAAAAATGTCAAAAATGACAAATTTCAAGATGGAAAATGTCAAAGATGTCAAATGACAAATGTCACAATGCTAAATGTCAAAAATGAAAAGTGTCACCATGAAAAATGTCAAAAATAACAAATTTCAAGATGGCAAATGTCAAAGATGTCAAATGACAAATGTCACAATGCTAAATGTCAAAAATGAAAAGTGTCACCATGAAAAATGTCAAAAATGACAAATTTCAAGATGGCAAATGTCAAAGATGTCGAATATGACAAATGTCACAATGCTAAATGTCAAAAATGAAAGGTGTCACCATGAAAAATGTCAAAAATGACAAATTTCAAGATGGCAAATGTCAAAGATGTCAAATGACAAATGTCACAATGCTAAATGTCAAAAATGAAAAGTGTCACCATGAAAAATGTCAAAAATAACAAATTTCAAGATGGCAAATGTCAAAGATGTCAAATGACAAATGTCACAATGCTTAATGTCAAAAATGAAAAGTGTCACCATGAAAAATGTCAAAAATGACAAATTTCAAAATGGCAAATGTCAAAACTGACAAATGTCACCATGAAAAATGTCAAGAATGACAAATTTCAAGATGGCAAATGTCAAAGATGTCAAATGACAAATGTCACAATGCTAAATGTCAAAAATAAAAAGTGTCACCATGAAAAATGTCAAAAATAACAAATTTCAAAATGGCAAATGTCAAAGATGTCAAATGACAAATGTCACAATGCTAAATGTCAAAAATGAAAAGTGTCACCATGAAAAATGTCAAAAATGACAAATTTCAAGATGGCAAATGTCAAAGATGTCAAATGACAAATGTCACAATGCTAAATGTCAAAAATGAAAAGTGTCACCATGAAAAATGTCAAAAATAACAAATTTCAAGATGGCAAATGTCAAAGATGTCAAATGACAAATGTCACAATGCTAAATGTCAAAAATGAAAAGTGTCACCATGAAAAATAACAAAAATGACAAATTTCAAGATGGCAAATGTCAAAACTGACAAATGTCACAATGCTAAATGTCAAAAATGAAAAGTGTCACCATGAAAAATGTCGAAAATAACAAATTTCAAGATGGCAAATGTCAAAGATGTCAAATGACAAATGTCAGAATGCTAAATGTCAAAAATGAAAAGTGTCACCATGAAAAAGGTCAAAAATGACAAATTTCAAGATGGCAAATGTCAAAACTGACAAATGTCACAATGCTAAATGTCAAAAATGATA
Organism: Altica lythri; assembly: GCA_964028335.1. NCBI lineage: Eukaryota > Metazoa > Arthropoda > Insecta > Coleoptera > Chrysomelidae > Altica > Altica lythri. The sequence goes on along the minus strand of OZ034800.1, from coordinate 39,303,091 downwards.
AGTGTCACCATGAAAAATGTCAAAAATGACAAATTTCAAGGTGGCAAATGTCCAAGATGTCAAATGACAAATGTCACAATGCTAATTGTCAAAAATGACAAATTTCAAGATGGCAAATGTCAAAGATGTCAAATGACAAATGTCACAATGCTAAATGTCAAAAATGAAAAGTGTCACCATGAAAAATGTCAAAAATGACAAATTTCAAGATTGCAAATGTCAAAGATGTCAAATGACAAATGTCACAATGCTAAATGTCAAAAATGAAAAGTGTCACCATAAAAAATGTCAAAAATGACAAATTTCAAGATGGCAAATATCAAAGATGTCAAATGACAAATGTCACAATGCTAAATGTCAAAAATGACAAATTTCAAGATGGCAAATGTCAAAGATGTCAAATGACAAATGTCACAATGCTAAATGTCAAAAATGAAAAGTGTCACCATAAAAAATGTCAAAAATGACAAATTTCAAGATGGCAAATGTCAAAGATGTCAAATGACAAATGTCACAATGCTAAATGTCAAAAATGAAAAGTGTCACCATGAAAAATATCAAAAATAACAAATTTCAAGATGGCAAATGTCAAAGATGTCAAATGACAAATGTGACAATGCTAAATGTCAAAAATGAAAAGTGTCACCATGAAAAATGTCAAAAATAACAAATTTCAAGATGGCAAATGTCAAAACTGACAAATGTCACAATGCTAAATGTCAAAAATGATAAGTGTCACCATGAAAAATGTCAAAAATGACAAATTTCAAGGTGGCAAATGTCCAAGATGTCAAATGACAAATGTCACAATGCTAATTGTCAAAAATGACAAATTATAAGATGGCAAATGTCAAAGATGTCAAATGACAAATGTCACAATGCTAAATGTCAAAAATGAAAAGTGTCACCATGAAAAATGTCAAAAATGCAAATTTCAAGATGGCAAATGTCAAAGATGTCAAATGACAAATGTCACAATGCTAAATGTCAAGAATGAAAAGTGTCACCATAAAAAATGTCAAAAATGACAAATTTCAAGATGGCAAATATCAAAGATGTCAAATGACAAATGTCACAATGCTAAATGTCAAAAATGACAAATTTCAAGATGGCAAATGTCAAAGATGTCAAATGACAAATGTCACAATGCTAAATGTCAAAAATGACAAATTTCAAGATGGAAAATGTCAAAGATGTCAAATGACAAATGTCACAATGCTAAATGTCAAAAATTAAAAGTGTCACCATGAAAAATGTCAAAAATGACAAATTTCAAGATGTCAAATGACAAATGTCACAATGCTAAATGTCAAAAATGAAAAGTGTCACCATGAAAAATGTCGAAAATGACAAATTTCAAGATGACAAATGTCAAAGATGTCAAATGACAAATGTCACAATGCTAAATGTCAAAAATGAAAAGTGTCACCATGAAAAATGTCAAAAATAACAAATTTCAAGATGGCAAATGTCAAAGATGTCAAATGACAAATGTCACAATGCTAAATGTCAAAAATGAAAAGTGTCACCATGAAAAATGTCAAAAATGACAAATTTCAAGATGGCAAATGTCAAAACTGACAAATGTCACAATGCTAAATGTCAAAAATGAAAAGTGTCACCATAAAAAATGTCAAAAATAACAAATTTCAAGATGGCAAATGTCAAAGATGTCAAATGACAAATATCACAATGCTAAATGTCAAAAATGACAAATTTCAAGATGGCAAATGTCAAAGATGTCAAATGACAAATGTCACAATGCTAAATGTCAAAAATGAAAAGTGTCACCATAAAAAATGTCAAAAATGACAAATTTCAAGATGGCAAATGTCAAAGATGTCAAATGACAAATGTCACAATGCTAAATGTCAAAAATGAAAAGTGTCACCATGAAAAATGTCAAAAATAACAAATTTCAAGATGGCAAATGTCAAAGATGTCAAATGACAAATGTCACAATGCTAAATGTCGAAAATGAAAAGTGTCACCATGAAAAATGTCAAAAATGACAAATTTCAAGATGGCAAATGTCAAAGATGTCAAATGACAAATGTCACAATGCTAAATGTCAAAAATGAAAAGTGTCACCATGAAAAATGTCAAAAATAACAAATTTCAAGATGGCAAATGTCAAAGATGGCAAATGTCAAAGATATCAAATGACAAATGTCACAATGCTAAATGTCAAAAATGAAAAGTGTCATCATGAAAAATGTCAAAAATGACAAATTTTAAGTTGGCAAATGTCAAAACTGACAAATGTCAAAATGCTAAATGTCAAAAATGATAAGTGTCACCATGAAAAATGTCAAAAATGACAAATTTCAAGATGGCAAATGTCCAAGATGTCAAATGACAAATGTCACAATGCTAAATATCAAAAATGACAAATTTCAAGATGGCAAATGTCAAAGATGTCAAATGACAAATGTCACAATGCTAAATGTCAAAAATGAAAAGTGTCACTATGAAAAATGTCAAAAATAACAAATTTTAAGATGGCAAATGTCAAAGATGTCAAATGACAAATGTCACAATGCTAAATGTCAAAAATAAAAAGTGTCACCATGAAAAATGTCAAAAATAACAAATTTCAAGATGGCAAATGTCAAAGATGTCAAATGACAAATGTCACAATGCTAAATGTCAAAAATGAAAAGTGTCACCATAAAAAATGTCAAAAATGACAAATTTCAAGATGGCACTTGTCAAAACTGACAAATGTCACAATGCTAAATGTCAAAAATGACAAATTTCAAGATGGCAAATGTCAAAGATGTCAAATGACAAATGTCACAATGCTAAATGTCAAAAATGAAAAGTGTCACCATGAAAAATGTCAAAAATGACAAATTTCAAGATGGCAAATGTCAAAGAAGTCAAATGACAAATGTCACAATGCTAAATGTCAAAAATGAAAAGTGTCACCATAAAATGTCAAAAATAACAAATTTCAAGATGGCAAATGTCAAAGATGTCAAATGACAAATGTCACAATGCTAAATGTCATAAATGAAAAGTGTCACCCTGAAAAATGTCAAAAATGACAAATTTCAAGATGGCAAATGTCAAAGATGTCAAATGACAAATGTCACAATGCTAAATGTCAAAAATGAAAAGTGTCACCATGAAAAATGTCAAAAATAACAAATTTTAAGATGGCAAATGTCAAAGATGTCAAATGACAAATGTCACAATCCTAAATGTCAAAAATGAAAAGTGTCACCATGAAAAATGTCAAAAATGACAAATTTCAAGATGGCAAATGTCAAAACTGACAAATGTCACAATGCTAAATGTCAAAAATGATAAGTGTCACCATAAAAAATGTCAAAAATGACAAATTTCAAGGTGGCAAATGTCCAAGATGTCAAATGACAAATGTTACAATGCTAATTGTCAAAAATGACAACTTTCAAGATGGCAAATGTCAAAGATGTCAAATGACAAATGTCACAATGCTAAATGTCAAAAATGAAAAGTGTCACCATGAAAAATGTCAAAAATGACAAATTTCAAGATTGCAAATGTCAAAGATGTCAAATGACAAATGTCACAATGCTAAATGTCAAAAATGAAAAGTGTCACCATAAAGAATGTCAAAAATGACAAATTTCAAGATGGCAAATATTAAAGATGTCAAATGACAAATGTCACAATGCTAAATGACAAAAATGACAAATTTCAAGATGGCAAATGTCAAAGATGTCAAATGACAAATGTCACAATGCTAAATGTCAAAAATGAAAAGTGTCACCATAAAAAATGTCAAAAATGACAAATTTCAAGATGGCAAATGTCAAAGATGTCAAATGACAAATGTCACAATGCTAAATGTCAAAAATGAAAAGTGTCACCATGAAAAATATCAAAAATAACAAATTTCAAGATGGCAAATGTCAAAGATGTCAAATGACAAATGTGACAATGCTAAATGTCAAAAATGAAAAGTGTCACTATGAAAAATGTCAAAAATAACAAATTTCAAGATGGCAAATGTCAAAACTGACAAATGTCACAATGCTAATTGTCAAAAATGACAAATTATAAGATGGCAAATGTCAAAGATGTCAAATGACAAATGTCACAATGCTAAATGTCAAAAATGAAAAGTGTCACCATAAAATGTCAAAAATGCAAATTTCAAGATGGCAAATGTCAAAGATGTCAAATGACAAATGTCACAATGCTAAATGTCAAAAATGAAAAGTGTCACCATGAAAAATGTCAAAAATAACAAATTTTAAGATGGCAAATGTCAAAGATGTCAAATGACAAATGTCACAATGCTAAATGTCAAAAATAAAAAGTGTCACCATGAAAAATGTCAAAAATAACAAATTTCAAGATGGCAAATGTCAAAGATGTCAAATGACAAATGTCACAATGCTAAATGTCAAAAATGAAAAGTGTCACCATGAAAAATGTCAAAAATGACAAATTTCAAGATTGAACTTGTCAAAACTGACAAATGTCACAATGCTAAATGTCAAAAATGATAACTGTCACCATGAAAAATGTCAAAAATGACAAATTTCAAGATGGCAAATGTCAAATGACAAATGTCACAATGCTAAATGTCAAAAATGACAAATTTCAATATGGCAAATGTCAAAGATGTCAAATGACAAATGTCACAATGCTAAATGTCAAAAATGAAAAGTGTCACCATGAAAAATGTCAAAAATGACAAATTTCAAGATGGCAAATGTCAAAGAAGTCAAATGACAAATGTCACAATGCTAAATGTCAAAAATGAAAAGTGTCACCATAAAATGTCAAAAATAACAAATTTCAAGATGGCAAATGTCAAAGATGTCAAATGACAAATGTCACAATGCTAAATGTCAAAAATGAAAAGTGTCACCCTGAAAAATGTCAAAAATGACAAATTTCAAGATGGCAAATGTCAAAGATGTCAAATGACAAATGTCACAATGCTAAATGTCAAAAATGAAAAGTGTCACCATGAAAAATGTCAAAAATAACAAAATTTTAAGATGGCAAATGTCAAAGATGTCAAATGACAAATGTCACAATGCTAAATGTCAAAAATGAAAAGTGTCACCATGAAAAATGTCAAAAATGACAAATTTCAAGATGGCAAATGTCAAAACTGACAAATGTCACAATGCTAAATGTCAAAAATGATAAGTGTCACCATAAAAAATGTCAAAAATGACAAATTTCAAGGTGGCAAATGTCCAAGATGTCAAATGACAAATGTTACAATGCTAATTGTCAAAAATGACAACTTTCAAGATGGCAAATGTCAAAGATGTCAAATGACAAATGTCACAATGCTAAATGTCAAAAATGAAAAGTGTCACCATGAAAAATGTCAAAAATGACAAATTTCAAGATTGCAAATGTCAAAGATGTCAAATGACAAATGTCACAATGCTAAATGTCAAAAATGAAAAGTGTCACCATAAAGAATGTCAAAAATGACAAATTTCAAGATGGCAAATATTAAAGATGTCAAATGACAAATGTCACAATGCTAAATGACAAAAATGACAAATTTCAAGATGGCAAATGTCAAAGATGTCAAATGACAAATGTCACAATGCTAAATGTCAAAAATGAAAAGTGTCACCATAAAAAATGTCAAAAATGACAAATTTCAAGATGGCAAATGTCAAAGATGTCAAATGACAAATGTCACAATGCTAAATGTCAAAAATGAAAAGTGTCACCATGAAAAATATCAAAAATAACAAATTTCAAGATGGCAAATGTCAAAGATGTCAAATGACAAATGTGACAATGCTAAATGTCAAAAATGAAAAGTGTCACTATGAAAAATGTCAAAAATAACAAATTTCAAGATGGCAAATGTCAAAACTGACAAATGTCACAATGCTAATTGTCAAAAATGACAAATTATAAGATGGCAAATGTCAAAGATGTCAAATGACAAATGTCACAATGCTAAATGTCAAAAATGAAAAGTGTCACCATAAAATGTCAAAAATGCAAATTTCAAGATGGCAAATGTCAAAGATGTCAAATGACAAATGTCACAATGCTAAATGTCAAAAATGAAAAGTGTCACCATGAAAAATGTCAAAAATAACAAATTTTAAGATGGCAAATGTCAAAGATGTCAAATGACAAATGTCACAATGCTAAATGTCAAAAATAAAAAGTGTCACCATGAAAAATGTCAAAAATAACAAATTTCAAGATGGCAAATGTCAAAGATGTCAAATGACAAATGTCACAATGCTAAATGTCAAAAATGAAAAGTGTCACCATGAAAAATGTCAAAAATGACAAATTTCAAGATGGAACTTGTCAAAACTGACAAATGTCACAATGCTAAATGTCAAAAATGATAAGTGTCACCATGAAAAATGTCAAAAATGACAAATTTCAAGATGGCAAATGTCAAATGACAAATGTCACAATGCTAAATGTCAAAAATGACAAATTTCAATATGGCAAATGTCAAAGATGTCAAATGACAAATGTCACAATGCTAAATGTCAAAAATGAAAAGTGTCACCATGAAAAATGTCAAAAATGACAAATTTCAAGATGGCAAATGTCAAAGAAGTCAAATGACAAATGTCACAATGCTAAATGTCAAAAATGAAAAGTGTCACCATAAAATGTCAAAAATAACAAATTTCAAGATGGCAAATGTCAAAGATGTCAAATGACAAATGTCACAATGCTAAATGTCAAAAATGAAAAGTGTCACCCTGAAAAATGTCAAAAATGACAAATTTCAAGATGGCAAATGTCAAAGATGTCAAATGACAAATGTCACAATGCTAAATGTCAAAAATGAAAAGTGTCACCATGAAAAATGTCAAAAATAACAAATTTTAAGATGGCAAATGTCAAAGATGTCAAATGACAAATGTCACAATGCTAAATGTCAAAAATGAAAAGTGTCACCATGAAAAATGTCAAAAATGACAAATTTCAAGATGGCAAATGTCAAAACTGACAAATGTCACAATGCTAAATGTCAAAAATGATAAGTGTCACCATAAAAAATGTCAAAAATGACAAATTTCAAGGTGGCAAATGTCCAAGATGTCAAATGACAAATGTTACAATGCTAATTGTCAAAAATGACAACTTTCAAGATGGCAAATGTCAAAGATGTCAAATGACAAATGTCACAATGCTAAATGTCAAAAATGAAAAGTGTCACCATGAAAAATGTCAAAAATGACAAATTTCAAGATTGCAAATGTCAAAGATGTCAAATGACAAATGTCACAATGCTAAATGTCAAAAATGAAAAGTGTCACCATAAAGAATGTCAAAAATGACAAATTTCAAGATGGCAAATATTAAAGATGTCAAATGACAAATGTCACAATGCTAAATGACAAAAATGACAAATTTCAAGATGGCAAATGTCAAAGATGTCAAATGACAAATGTCACAATGCTAAATGTCAAAAATGAAAAGTGTCACCATAAAAAATGTCAAAAATGACAAATTTCAAGATGGCAAATGTCAAAGATGTCAAATGACAAATGTCACAATGCTAAATGTCAAAAATGAAAAGTGTCACCATGAAAAATATCAAAAATAACAAATTTCAAGATGGCAAATGTCAAAGATGTCAAATGACAAATGTGACAATGCTAAATGTCAAAAATGAAAAGTGTCACTATGAAAAATGTCAAAAATAACAAATTTCAAGATGGCAAATGTCAAAACTGACAAATGTCACAATGCTAATTGTCAAAAATGACAAATTATAAGATGGCAAATGTCAAAGATGTCAAATGACAAATGTCACAATGCTAAATGTCAAAAATGAAAAGTGTCACCATAAAATGTCAAAAATGCAAATTTCAAGATGGCAAATGTCAAAGATGTCAAATGACAAATGTCACAATGCTAAATGTCAAAAATGAAAAGTGTCACCATGAAAAATGTCAAAAATAACAAATTTTAAGATGGCAAATGTCAAAGATGTCAAATGACAAATGTCACAATGCTAAAGGTCAAAAATAAAAAGTGTCACCATGAAAAATGTCAAAAATAACAAATTTCAAGATGGCAAATGTCAAAGATGTCAAATGACAAATGTCACAATGCTAAATGTCAAAAATGAAAAGTGTCACCATGAAAAATGTCAAAAATGACAAATTTCAAGATGGAACTTGTCAAAACTGACAAATGTCACAATGCTAAATGTCAAAAATGATAAGTGTCACCATGAAAAATGTCAAAAATGACAAATTTCAAGATGGCAAATGTCAAATGACAAATGTCACAATGCTAAATGTCAAAAATGACAAATTTCAATATGGCAAATGTCAAAGATGTCAAATGACAAATGTCACAATGCTAAATGTCAAAAATGAAAAGTGTCACCATGAAAAATGTCAAAAATGACAAATTTCAAGATGGCAAATGTCAAAGAAGTCAAATGACAAATGTCACAATGCTAAATGTCAAAAATGAAAAGTGTCACCATAAAATGTCAAAAATAACAAATTTCAAGATGGCAAATGTCAAAGATGTCAAATGACAAATGTCACAATGCTAAATGTCAAAAATGAAAAGTGTCACCCTGAAAAATGTCAAAAATGACAAATTTCAAGATGGCAAATGTCAAAGATGTCAAATGACAAATGTCACAATGCTAAATGTCAAAAATGAAAAGTGTCACCATGAAAAATGTCAAAAATAACAAATTTTAAGATGGCAAATGTCAAAGATGTCAAATGACAAATGTCACAATGCTAAATGTCAAAAATGAAAAGTGTCACCATGAAAAATGTCAAAAATGACAAATTTCAAGATGGCAAATGTCAAAACTGACAAATGTCACAATGCTAAATGTCAAAAATGATAAGTGTCACCATAAAAAATGTCAAAAATGACAAATTTCAAGGTGGCAAATGTCCAAGATGTCAAATGACAAATGTTACAATGCTAATTGTCAAAAATGACAACTTTCATGATGGCAAATGTCAAAGATGTCAAATGACAAATGTCACAATGCTAAATGTCAAAAATGAAAAGTGTCACCATGAAAAATGTCAAAAATGACAAATTTCAAGATTGCAAATGTCAAAGATGTCAAATGACAAATGTCACAATGCTAAATGTCAAAAATGAAAAGTGTCACCATAAAGAATGTCAAAAATGACAAATTTCAAGATGGCAAATATTAAAGATGTCAAATGACAAATGTCACAATGCTAAATGACAAAAATGACAAATTTCAAGATGGCAAATGTCAAAGATGTCAAATGACAAATGTCACAATGCTAAATGTCAAAAATGAAAAGTGTCACCATAAAAAATGTCAAAAATGACAAATTTCAAGATGGCAAATGTCAAAGATGTCAAATGACAAATGTCACAATGCTAAATGTCAAAAATGAAAAGTGTCACCATGAAAAATATCAAAAATAACAAATTTCAAGATGGCAAATGTCAAAGATGTCAAATGACAAATGTGACAATGCTAAATGTCAAAAATGAAAAGTGTCACTATGAAAAATGTCAAAAATAACAAATTTCAAGATGGCAAATGTCAAAACTGACAAATGTCACAATGCTAATTGTCAAAAATGACAAATTATAAGATGGCAAATGTCAAAGATGTCAAATGACAAATGTCACAATGCTAAATGTCAAAAATGAAAAGTGTCACCATAAAATGTCAAAAATGCAAATTTCAAGATGGCAAATGTCAAAGATGTCAAATGACAAATGTCACAATGCTAAATGTCAAAAATGAAAAGTGTCACCATGAATAATGTCAAAAATAACAAATTTTAAGATGGCAAATGTCAAAGATGTCAAATGACAAATGTCACAATGCTAAATGTCAAAAATAAAAAGTGTCACCATGAAAAATGTCAAAAATAACAAATTTCAAGATGGCAAATGTCAAAGATGTCAAATGACAAATGTCACAATGCTAAATGTCAAAAATGAAAAGTGTCACCATGAAAAATGTCAAAAATGACAAATTTCAAGATGGAACTTGTCAAAACTGACAAATGTCACAATGCTAAATGTCAAAAATGATAAGTGTCACCATGAAAAATGTCAAAAATGACAAATTTCAAGATGGCAAATGTCAAATGACAAATGTCACAATGCTAAATGTCAAAAATGACAAATTTCAATATGGCAAATGTCAAAGATGTCAAATGACAAATGTCACAATGCTAAATGTCAAAAATGAAAAGTGTCACCATGAAAAATGTCAAAAATGACAAATTTCAAGATGGCAAATGTCAAAGAAGTCAAATGACAAATGTCACAATGCTAAATGTCAAAAATGAAAAGTGTCACCATAAAATGTCAAAAATAACAAATTTCAAGATGGCAAATGTCAAAGATGTCAAATGACAAATGTCACAATGCTAAATGTCAAAAATGAAAAGTGTCACCCTGAAAAATGTCAAAAATGACAAATTTCAAGATGGCAAATGTCAAAGATGTCAAATGACAAATGTCACAATGCTAAATGTCAAAAATGAAAAGTGTCACCATGAAAAATGTCAAAAATAACAAATTTTAAGATGGCAAATGTCAAAGATGTCAAATGACAAATGTCACAATGCTAAATGTCAAAAATGAAAAGTGTCACCATGAAAAATGTCAAAAATGACAAATTTCAAGATGGCAAATGTCAAAACTGACAAATGTCACAATGCTAAATGTCAAAAATGATAAGTGTCACCATAAAAAATGTCAAAAATGACAAATTTCAAGGTGGCAAATGTCCAAGATGTCAAATGACAAATGTTACAATGCTAATTGTCAAAAATGACAACTTTCAAGATGGCAAATGTCAAAGATGTCAAATGACAAATGTCACAATGCTAAATGTCAAAAATGAAAAGTGTCACCATGAAAAATGTCAAAAATGACAAATTTCAAGATTGCAAATGTCAAAGATGTCAAATGACAAATGTCACAATGCTAAATGTCAAAAATGAAAAGTGTCACCATAAAGAATGTCAAAAATGACAAATTTCAAGATGGCAAATATTAAAGATGTCAAATGACAAATGTCACAATGCTAAATGACAAAAATGACAAATTTCAAGATGGCAAATGTCAAAGATGTCAAATGACAAATGTCACAATGCTAAATGTCAAAAATGAAAAGTGTCACCATAAAAAATGTCAAAAATGACAAATTTCAAGATGGCAAATGTCAAAGATGTCAAATGACAAATGTCACAATGCTAAATGTCAAAAATGAAAAGTGTCACCATGAAAAATATCAAAAATAACAAATTTCAAGATGGCAAATGTCAAAGATGTCAAATGACAAATGTGACAATGCTAAATGTCAAAAATGAAAAGTGTCACTATGAAAAATGTCAAAAATAACAAATTTCAAGATGGCAAATGTCAAAACTGACAAATGTCACAATGCTAATTGTCAAAAATGACAAATTATAAGATGGCAAATGTCAAAGATGTCAAATGACAAATGTCACAATGCTAAATGTCAAAAATGAAAAGTGTCACCATAAAATGTCAAAAATGCAAATTTCAAGATGGCAAATGTCAAAGATGTCAAATGACAAATGTCACAATGCTAAATGTCAAAAATGAAAAGTGTCACCATGAAAAATGTCAAAAATAACAAATTTTAAGATGGCAAATGTCAAAGATGTCAAATGACAAATGTCACAATGCTAAATGTCAAAAATAAAAAGTGTCACCATGAAAAATGTCAAAAATAACAAATTTCAAGATGGCAAATGTCAAAGATGTCAAATGACAAATGTCACAATGCTAAATGTCAAAAATGAAAAGTGTCACCATGAAAAATGTCAAAAATGACAAATTTCAAGATGGCAAATATCAAAGATGTCAAATGACAAATGTCACAAAGCTAAATGTCAAAAATGACAAATTTCAAGATGGCAAATGTCAAAAATGTCAAATGACAAATGTCACAATGCTAAATGTCAAAAATTAAAAGTGTCACCATGAAAAATGTCAAAAATGACAAATTTCAAGATGGCAAATATCAAAGATGTCAAATGACAAATGTCAAAATGCTAAATGTCAAAAATGAAAAGTGTCACCATGAAAAATGTCGAAAATGACAAATTTCAAGATGACAAATGTCAAAGATGTCAAATGACAAATGTCACAATGCTAAATGTCAAAAATGAAAAGTGTCACCATGAAAAATAACAAATTTCAAGATGGCAAATGTCAAAGATGTCAAATGACAAATGTGACAATGCTAAATGTCAAAAATGAAAAGTGTCACCATGAAAAATGTCAAAAATAACAAATTTCAAGATGGCAAATGTCAAAACTGACAAATGTCACAATGCTAAATGTCAAAAATGATAAGTGTCACCATGAAAAATGTCAAAAATGACAAATTTCAAGGTGGCAAATGTCCAAGATGTCAAATGACAAATGTCACAATGCTAATTGTCAAAAATGACAAATTATAAGATGGCAAATGTCAAAGATGTCAAATGACAAATGTCACAATGCTAAATGTCAAAAATGAAAAGTGTCACCATGAAAAATGTCAAAAATGCAAATTTCAAGATGGCAAATGTCAAAGATGTCAAATGACAAATGTCACAATGCTAAATGTCAAAAATGAAAAGTGTCACCATAAAAAATGTCAAAAATGACAAATTTCAAGATGGCAAATATCAAAGATGTCAAATGACAAATGTCACAATGCTAAATGACAAATTTCAAGATGGCAAATGTCAAAGATGTCAAATGACAAATGTCACAATGCTAAATGTCAAAAATTAAAAGTGTCACCATGAAAAATGTCAAAAATGACAAATTTCAAGATGGCAAATATCAAAGATGTCAAATGACAAATGTCACAATGCTAAATGTCAAAAATGAAAAGTGTCACCATGAAAAATGTCGAAAATGACAAATTTCAAGATGACAAATGTCAAAGATGTCAAATGACAAATGTCACAATGCTAAATGTCAAAAATGAAAAGTGTCACCATGAAAAATGTCAAAAATAACAAATTTCAAGATGGCAAATGTCAAAGATGTCAAATGACAAATGTCACAATGCTAAATGTCAAAAATGAAAAGTGTCACCATGAAAAATGTCAAAAATGACAAATTTCAAGATGGCAAATGTCAAAACTGACAAATGTCACAATGCTAAATGTCAAAAATGAAAAGTGTCACCATGAAAAATGTCAAAAATAACAAATTTCAAGATGGCAAATGTCAAAGATGTCAAATGACAAATATCACAATGCTAAATGTCACAAATGACAAATTTCAAGATGGCAAATGTCAAAGATGTCAAATGACAAATGTCACAATGCTAAATGTCAAAAATGAAAAGTGTCACCATGAAAAATGTCAAAAATGACAAATTTCAAGATGGCAAATGTCAAAGATGTCAAATGACAAATGTCACAATGCTAAATGTCAAAAATGAAAAGTGTCACCATGAAAAATGTCAAAAATAACAAATTTCAAGATGGCAAATGTCAAAGATGTCAAATGACAAATGTCACAATGCTAAATGTCGAAAATGAAAAGTGTCACCATGAAAAATGTCAAAAATGACAAATTTCAAGATGGCAAATGTCAAAGATGTCAAATGACAAATGTCACAATGCTAAATGTCAAAAATGAAAAGTGTCACCATGAAAAATGTCAAAAATAACAAATTTCAAGATGGCAAATGTCAAAGATGGCAAATGTCAAAGATATCAAATGACAAATGTCACAATGCTAAATGTCAAAAATGAAAAGTGTCATCATGAAAAATGTCAAAAATGACAAATTTTAAGATGGCAAATGTCAAAACTGACAAATGTCACAATGCTAAATGTCAAAAATGATAAGTGTCACCATGAAAAATGTCAAAAATGACAAATTTCAAGATGGCAAATGTCCAAGATGTCAAATGACAAATGTCACAATGCTAAATATCAAAAATGACAAATTTCAAGATGGCAAATGTCAAAGATGTCAAATGACAAATGTCACAATGCTAAATGTCAAAAATGAAAAGTGTCACTATGAAAAATGTCAAAAATAACAAATTTCAAGATGGCAAATGTCTAAGATGTCAAATGACAAATGTCACAATGCTTAATGTCAAAAATGAAAAGTGTCACCATGAAAAATGTCAAAAATGACAAATTTCAAGATGGCAAATGTCAAATGACAAATGTCACAATGCTAAATGTCAAAAATGACAAATTTCAAGATAGCAAATGTCAAAGATGTCAAATGACAAATGTCACAATGCTAAATGTAAAAAATGAAAAGTGTCACCATGAAAAATGTCAAAAATGACCAATTTCAAGATGGCAAATGTCAAAGAAGTCAAATGACAAATGTCACAATGCTAAATGTCAAAAATAAAAAGTGTCACCATGAAAAATGTCAAAAATAACAAATTTCAAGATGGCAAATGTCAAAGATGTCAAATGACAAATGTCACAATGCTAAATGTCAAAAATGAAAAATGTCAAAAATGACAAATGTCAAGATGGCAAATGTCAAAGATGTCAAATGACAAATGTCACAATGCTAAATCTCAAAAATGAAAAGTGTCACCATGAAAAATGTCTAAAAAGACAAATTTCAAGATGGCAAATATTAAAGATGTTAAATGACAAATGTCACAATGCTAAATGTCAAAAATGACAAATTTCAAGATGGCAAATGTCAAAGATGTCAAATGACAAATGTCACAATGCTAAATGTCAAAAATGAAAAGTGTCACCATGAAAAATGTCAAAAATGACAAATTTCAAGATGGCAAATGTCAAAGATGTCAAATGACAAATGTCACAATGCTAAATGTCAAAAATGAAAAGTGTCACCATGAAAAATGTCAAAAATAACAAATTTCAAGATGGCAAATGTCAAAGATGTCAAATGACAAATGCCACAATGCTAAATGTCAAAAATGAAAAGTGTCACCATGAAAAATGTCAAAAATGACAAATTTCAAGATGGCATATGTCAAAGATGTCAAATGACAAATGTCACAATGCTAAATGTCAAAAATGAAAAGTGTCACCATGAAAAATGTCAAAAATGACAAATTTCAAGATGGCAAATGTCCAAGATGTCAAATGTCAAATGTCACAATGCTAAATGTCAAATATGAAAAGTGTCACCATGAAAAATGTCAAAAATGACAAATTTCAAAATGGCAAATGTCAAAGATGTCAAATGACAAATGTCACAATGCTAAATGTCAAAAATAAAAAGTGTCACCCTGAAAAATGTCAAAAATGACAAATTTCAAGATGGCAAATGTCAAAACTGACAAATGTCACAATGCTAAATGTCAAAAATGAAAAGTGTCACCATGAAAAATGTCAAAAATAACAAATTTCAAGATGGCAAATGTCAAAGATGTCAAATGACAAATGTCACAATGCTAAATGTCAAAAATGACAAATTTCAAGATGGCAAATGTCAAAGATGTCAAATGACAAATGTCACAATGCTAAATGTCAAAAATAAAAAGTGTCACCATGAAAAATGTCAAAAATGACAAATTTCAAGATGGCAAATATTAAAGATGTCAAATGACAAATGTCACAATGCTAAATGTCAAAAATGAAAAGTGTCACCATGAAAAATGTCAAAAATGACAAATTTCAAGATGGCAAATGTCAAAACTGACAAATATCACAATGCTAAATGTCAAAAATGATAAGTGTCACCATGAAAAATGTCAAAAATGACAAATTTCAGGATGGCAAATGTCCAAGATGTCAAATGACAAATGTCACAATGCTAAATGTCAAAAATAAAAAGTGTCACCATGAAAAATGTCAAATATGACGAATTTCAAGATGGCAAATGTCAAAACTGACAAATGTCACAATGCTAAATGTCAAAAATGAAAAGTGTCACCATGAAAAATGTCAAAAATGACAAATTTCAAGATGGCAAATGTCAAAGATGTCAAATGAAAAATGTCAAAAATGAAAAGTGTCACCATGAAAAATGTCAAAAATGACAAATTTCAAGATGGCAAATGTCAAAGATGTCAAATGACAAATGTCACAATGCTAAATGTTAAAAATGAAAAGTGTCACCATGAAAAATATCAAAAATGACAAATTTCAAGATGGCAAATGTCAAAGATGTCAAATGACAAATGTCACAATGCTAAATGTCAAAAATGAAAAGTGTCACCATGAAAAATGTCAAAAATGACAAATTTTAAAATGGCAAATGTCAAAGATGTCAAATGACAAATGTCACAATGCTAAATGTCAAAAATGAAAAGTGTCACCATGAAAAATGTCAAAAATGACAAATTTCAAAATGGCAAATGTCAAAACTGACAAATGTCACAATGCTAAATGTCAAAAATGAAAAGTGTCACCATGAAAAATGTCAAAAAAGACAAATTTCAAGATGGCAAATGTCAAAGATGTCAAATGACAAATGTCACAATGCTAAATGTCAAAAATGAAAAGTGTCACCATGAAAAATGTCAAAAATAACAAATTTCAAGATGGCAAATGTCAAAAATGTCAAATGACAAATGTCACAATGCTAAATGTCAAAAATGAAAAGTGTCACCATGAAAAATGTCAAAAATGACAAATTTCAAGATGGCAAATGTCAAAGATGTCAAATGACAAATGTCACAATGCTAAATGTCAAAAATGAAAAGTGTCACCATGAAAAATGTCAAAAATAACAAATTTCAAGATGGCAAATGTGTAACGATAACACAGAAACACCGCGTCATCGTGTGTATTCCCACCATCCGTTGGAGATGCGCAGCCAAGACACGACACATCGTCCAAATTCGCGCAGACACATTCAGTGAGTGGGAGCGCCGTCAACTGATATAAAAGGGCGATGTCATCGCTGTAGAAGAGAGTTCGACCGAGAGTACTGATCTTGGAAGAACTCCAACCTGGGCTCTGGGTATTGACCAGTAGCCACCGACCTTCCCTGCCTTTGCAGCCGAGTATTGATCGGCTGCACCGTCCCGATCCTTGGGTATTGACCAAGGATTATCCTACCCGGCAACTGAGTATTGATCAGTTGCACCGTTCCGATTCTTGGGTATTGACCAAGGATTGTCCTACCCCGCAACCGAGTATTGATCGGCTGCACCGTTCCGATCCTTGGGTATTGACCAAGGGTTGTCCTACCCCGTGACCGAGTATTGATCGGTTACACCGTTCCGATCCTTGGGTATTGACCAAGGGTTGTCCTACCCCGCAACCGAGTATTGATCGGTTGTAACCTACCCCAACTATCCGATACCGACCGTGATTTATAATTAATTTATTTATTTCCAGGGAGATCCATCCGAGGTCCGCAGGAGTCGCAGAATCGCTTTTTATTTTTTTATTATAGAATCTACATTTTATTTTTATTTATTGTACATAGTTATTTAGAAAAATAAATCTTTATTTAAATTAAAACCGAATTTTACTGAGTCTGGTATCTGAAAGAGCTACCCGTTACAAATGTCAAAGATGTCAAATGACAAATGTCACAATGCTAAATGTCAAAAATGAAAAGTGTCACCATGAAAAATGTCAAAAATGACAAATTTCAAGATGGCAATTGTCAAAACTGACAAATGTCACAATGCTAAATGTCAAAAATGATAAGTGTCACCATGAAAAATGTCAAAAATGACAAATTTCAAGATATCAAATGTCCAAGATGTCAAATGACAAATGTCACAATGCTAAATGTCAAAAATGACAAATTTCAAGATGGCAAATGTCAAAGATGTCAAATGACAAATGTCACAATGCTAAATGTCAAAAATGAAAAGTGTCACCATGAAAAATGTCAAAAATGACAAATTTCAAGATTGCAAATGTCAAAGAAGTCAAATGACAAATGTCACAATGCTAAATGTCAAAAATGAAAAGTGTCGCCATGAAAAATGTCAAAAATAACAAATTTCAAGATGGCAAATGTCAAAGATGTCAAATGACAAATGTCACAATGCTAAATGTCAAAAATGAAAAGTGTCACCATGAAAAATGTCAAAAGTGACAAATTTCAAGATGGCAAATGTCAAAGATGTCAAATGACAAATGTCACAATGCTAAATGTCAAAAATGAAAAGTGTCACCATGAAAAATGTCAAAAATGACAAATTTCAAGATGGCAAATGTCAAAGATGTCAAATGACAAATGTCACAATGCTAAATGTCAAAAATAAAAAGTGTCACCATGAAAAATGTCAAAAATGACAAATTTCAAGATGGCAAATGTCAAAACTGACAAATGTCACAATGCTAAATGTCAAAAATGAAAAGTCTCACCATGAAAAATGTCAAAAATAACAAATTTTAAGATGGCAAATGTCAAAGATGTCAAATGACAAATGTCACAATGCTAAATGTCAAAAATAAAAAGTGTCACCATGGAAAATGTTAAAAATGACAAATTTCAAGATGGCAAATGTCAAAGATGTCAAATGACAAATGTCACAATGCTAAATGTAAAAAATGAAAAGTGACACCATGAAAAATGTCAAAAATGACAAATTTCAAGATGGCAAATGTCAAAACTGACAAATGTCACAATGCTAAATGTCAAAAATGATAAGTGTCACCATGAAAAATGTCAAAAATGACAAATTTCAAGATGGCAAATGTCCAAGATGTCAAATGACAAATGTCACAATGCTAAATGTCAAAAATAAAAAGTGTCACCATGAAAAATGTTAAAAATGACAAATTTCAAGATGGCAAATGTCAAAGATGTCAAATGACAAATGTCACAATGCTAAATGTCAAAAATGAAAAGTGTCAAAAATGACAAATTTCAAGATGTCAAATGACAAATGTCACAATGCTAAATGTCAAAAATGAAAAGTGTCACCATGAAAAATGTCAAAAATGACAAATTTCAAGATGGCAAATGTCCAAGATGTCAAATGACAAATTTCACAATGCTAAATGTCAAAAATGAAAAGTGTCACCATGAAAAATGTCAAAAATGACAAATTTCAAGATGGCAAATGTCAAAGATGTCAAATGACAAATGTCACAATGCTAAATGTCAAAAATGAAAAGTGTCAAAAATGACAAATTTCAAGATGGCAAATGTCTAAGATGTCAAATGACAAATGTCACAATGCTAAATGTCAAAAATGAAAAGTGTCACAATGCTAAATGTCAAAAATGACAAATTTCAAGATGGCAAATGTCAAAACTGACAAATGTCACAATGCTAAATGTCAAAAATGACAAATTTCAAGGTGGCAAATGTCAAAGATGTCAAATGACAAATGTCACAATGCTAAATGTCAGAAATGAAAAGTGTCACCATGAAAAATGTCAAAAATGACAAATTTCAAGATGGCAAATGTCAAAGATGTCAAATGACAAATGTCACAATGCTAAATGTCAAAAATGAAAAGTGTCACCATGAAAAATGTCAAAAATAACAAATTTCAAGATGGCAAATGTCAAAGATGTCAAATGACAAATGTCACAATGCTAAATGTCAAAAATGAAAAGTGTCACCATGAAAAATGTCAAAAATGACAAATTTCAAGATGGCAAATGTCAAAGATGTCAAATGACAAATGTCACAATGCTAAATGTCAAAAATGAAAAGTGTCACCATGAAAAATGTCAAAAATGACAAATTTCAAGATGGCAAATGTCAAAGATGTCAAATGACAAATGTCACAATGCTAAATGTCAAAAATGAAAAGTGTCAACATGAAAAATGTCAAAAATAACAAATTTCAAGATGGCAAATGTCAAAGATGTCAAATGACAAATGTCACAATGCTAAATGTCAAAAATGAAAAGTGTCACCATGAAAAATGTCAAAAATGACAAATTTCAAGATGGCAAATGTCAAAGATGTCAAATGACAAATGTCACAATGCTAAATGTCAAAAATGAAAAGTGTCACCATGAAAAATGTCAAAAATGACAAATTTCAAGATGGCAAATGTCAAAGATGTCAAATGACAAATGTCACAATGCTAAATGTCAAAAATGAAAAGTGTCACCATGAAAAATGTCAAAAATGACAAATTTCAAGATGGCAAATGTCAAAGATGTCAAATGACAAATGTCACAATGCTAAATGTCAAAAATGAAAAGTGTCACCATGAAAAATGTCAAAAATGACAAATTTCAAGATGGCAAATGTCAAAGATGTCAAATGACAAATGTCACAATGCTAAATGTCAAAAATGAAAAGTGTCACCATGTAAAATGTCAAAAATGACAAATTTCAAGATGGCAAATGTCAAAACTGACAAATGTCACAATGCTAAATGTCAAAAATAATAAGTGTCACCATGAAAAATGTCAAAAATGACAAATTTCAAGATGGCAAATGTCCAAGATGTCAAATGACAAATGTCGCAATGCTAAATGTCAAAAATGAAAAGTGTCACCATGAAAAATGTCAAAAATGACAAATTTTAAGATGGCAAATGTCAAAGATGTCAAATGACAAATGTCACAATGCTAAATGTCAAAAATGAAAAGTGTCAATAATGACAAATTTCAAGATGGCAAATGTCTAAGATGTCAAATGACAAATGTCACAATGCTAAATGTCAAAAATGAAAAGTGTCACCATGAAAAATGTCAAAAATGACAAATTTCAAGATGGCAAATGTCAAAGATGTCAAATGACAAATGTCACAATGCTAAATGTCAAAAATGAAAAGTGTCACCATGTAAAATGTCAAAAATGACAAATTTCAAGATGGCAAATGTCAAAACTGACAAATGTCACAATGCTAAATGTCAAAAATAATAAGTGTCACCATGAAAAATGTCAAAAATGACAAATTTCAAGATGGCAAATGTCCAAGATGTCAAATGACAAATGTCACAATGCTAAATGTCAAAAATGAAAAGTGTCACCATGAAAAATGTCAAAAATGACAAATTTCAAGATGGCAAATATCAAAGATGTCAAATGACAAATATCACAATGCTAAATGTCAAAAATGACAAATTTCAAGATGGCAAATGTCAAAGATGTTAAATGACAAATGTAACACTGCTAAATGTCAAAAATGAAAAGTGTCACCATGAAAAATGTCAAAAATGACAAATTTCAAGATGGCAAATGTCAAAGATGTCAAATGACAAATGTCACAATGCTAAATGTCAAAAATGAAAAGTGTCACCATGAAAAATGTCAAAAATAACAAATTTCAAGATGACAAATGTCAAAGATGTCAAATGACAAATGTCACAATGCTAAATGTCAAAAATGAAAAGTGTCACCATGAAAAATGTCAAAAATGACAAATTTCAAGATGGCAAATGTCAAAGATGTCAAATGACAAATGTCACAATGCTAAATGTCAAAAATGAAAAGTGTCAAAAATGACAAATTTCAAGATGGCAAATGTCTAAGATGTCAAATGACAAATGTCACAATGCTTAATGTCAAAAATGAAAAGTGTCACAATGCTAAATGTCAAAAATGACAAATTTCAAGATGGCAAATGTCAAAACTGACAAATGTCACAATGCTAAATGTCAAAAATGACAAATTTCAAGATGGCAAATGTCAAAGATGTCAAATGACAAATGTCACAATGCTAAATGTCAGAAATGAAAAGTGTCACCATGAAAAATGTCAAAAATGACAAATTTCAAGATGGCAAATGTCAAAGATGTCAAATGACAAATGTCACAATGCTAAATGTCAAAAATGAAAAGTGTCACCATGAAAAATGTCAAAAATAACAAATTTCAAGATGGCAAATGTCAAAGATGTCAAATGACAAATATCACAATGCTAAATGTCAAAAATGAAAAGTGTCACCATGAAAAATGTTAAAAATGACAAATTTCAAGATGGCAAATGTCAAAGATGTCAAATGACAAATGTCACAATGCTAAATGTCAAAAATGAAAAGTGTCACCATGAAAAATGTCAAAAATGACAAATTTCAAGATGGCAAATGTCAAAGATGTCAAATGACAAATGTCACAATGCTAAATGTCAAAAATGAAAAGTGTCACCATGAAAAATGTCAAAAATAACAAATTTCAAGATGGCAAATGTCAAAGATGTCAAATGACAAATGTCACAATGCTAAATGTCAAAAATGAAAAGTGTCACCATGTAAAATATCAAAAATGACAAATTTCAAGATGGCAAATATCAAAACTGACAAATGTCACAATGCTAAATGTCAAAAATAATAAGTGTCACCATGAAAAATGTCAAAAATGACAAATTTCAAGATGGCAAATGTCCAAGATGTCAAATGACAAATGTCACAATGCTAAATGTCAAAAATGAAAAGTGTCACCATGAAAAATGTCAAAAATGACAAATTTTAAGATGGCAAATGTCAAAGATGTCAAATGACAAATGTCACAATGCTAAATGTCAAAAATGAAAAGTGTCAAAAATGACAAATTTCAAGATGGCAAATGTCTAAGATGTCAAATGACAAATGTCACAATGCTAAATGTCAAAAATGAAAAGTGTCACCGTGAAAAATGTCAAAAATGACAAATTTCAAGATGGCAAATGTCAAAGATGTCAAATGACAAATGTCACAATGCTAAATGTCAAAAATGAAAAGTGTCACCATGAAAAATGTCAAAAATGACAAATTTCAAGATGGCAAATGTCAAAGATGTCAAATGACAAATGTCACAATGCTAAATGTTAAAAATGAAAAGTGTCACCATGAAAAATATCAAAAATAACAAATTTCAAGATGGCAAATGTCAAAGATGTCAAATGACAAATGTCACAATGCTAAATGTCAAAAATGAAAAGTGTTACAATGAAAAATGTCAAAAATGACAAATTTCAAGATGGCAAATGTCAAAACTGACAAATGTCACAATTCTAAATGTCAAAAATGAAAAGTGTCAACATGAAAAATGTCAAAAATAACAAATTTCAAGATGGCAAATGTCAAAGATGTCAAATGACAAATGTCACAATGCTAAATCTCAAAAATGACAAATTTCAAGATGGCAAATGTCAAAGATGTCAAATGACAAATGTCACAATGCTAAATGTTAAAAATGAAAAGTGTCACCATGAAAAATGTCAAAAATGACAAATTTCAGGATGGCAAATGTCAAAGATGTCAAATGACAAATGTCACAATGCTAAATGTCAAAAATGAAAAGTGTCACCATGAAAAATGTCAAAAATAACAAATTTCAAGATGGCAAATGTCAAAGATGTCAAATGACAAATGTCACAATGCTAAATGTCAAAAATGAAAAGTGTCAAAAATGACAAATTTCAAGATGGCAAATGTCTAAGATGTCAAATGACAAATGTCACAATGCTAAATGTCAAAAATGAAAAGTGTCACCATGAAAAATGTCAAAAATGACAAATTTCAAGATGGCAAATGTCCAAGATGTCAAATGACAAATGTCACAATGCTAAATGTCAAAAATGAAAAGTGTCACCATGAAAAATGTCAAAAATGACAAATTTCAAGATGGCAAATGTCAAAGATGTCAAATGACAAATGTCAAAAATGAAAAGTGTCACCATGAAAAATGTCAAAAATGACAAATTTCAAGATGGCAAATGTCAAAGATGTCAAATGACAAATGTCACAATGCTAAATGTCAAAAATGAAAAGTGTCAACATGAAAAATGTCAAAAATAACAAATTTCAAGATGGCAAATGTCAAAGATGTCAAATGACAAATGTCACAATGCTAAATGTCAAAAATGAAAAGTGTCACCATGAAAAATGTCAAAAATGACAAATTTCAAGATGGCAAATGTCAAAGATGTCAAATGACAAATGTCACAATGCTAAATGTCAAAAATGAAAAGTGTCACCATGAAAAATGTCAAAAATGACAAATTTCAAGATGGCAAATGTCAAAGATGTCAAATGACAAATGTCACAATGCTAAATGTCAAAAATGAAAAGTGTCACCATGAAAAATGTCAAAAATGACAAATTTCAAGATGGCAAATGTCAAAGATGTCAAATGACAAATGTCACAATGCTAAATGTCAAAAATGAAAAGTGTCACCATGAAAAATGTCAAAAATGACAAATTTCAAGATGGCAAATGTCAAAGATGTCAAATGACAAATGTCACAATGCTAAATGTCAAAAATGAAAAGTGTCACCATGTAAAATGTCAAAAATGACAAATTTCAAGATGGCAAATATCAAAACTGACAAATGTCACAATGCTAAATGTCAAAAATAATAAGTGTCACCATGAAAAATGTCAAAAATGACAAATTTCAAGATGGCAAATGTCCAAGATGTCAAATGACAAATGTCACAATGCTAAATGTCAAAAATGAAAAGTGTCACCATGAAAAATGTCAAAAATGACAAATTTCAAGATGGCAAATGTCAAAGATGTCAAATGACAAATGTCACAATGCTAAATGTCAAAAATGAAAAGTGTCAAAAATGACAAATTTCAAGATGGCAAATGTCTAAGATGTCAAATGACAAATGTCACAATGCTAAATGTCAAAAATGAAAAGTGTTACCATGAAAAATGTCAAAAATGACAAATTTCAAGATGGCAAATGTCAAAGATGTCAAATGACAAATGTCACAATGCTAAATGTCAAAAATGATAAGTGTCACCATGTAAAATGTCAAAAATGACAAATTTCAAGATGGCAAATGTCAAAACTGACAAATGTCACAATGCTAAATGTCAAAAATAATAAGTGTCACCATGAAAAATGTCAAAAATGACAAATTTCAAGATGGCAAATGTCCAAGATGTCAAATGACAAATGTCACAATGCTAAATGTCAAAAATGAAAAGTGTCACCATGAAAAATGTCAAAAATGACAAATTTCAAGATGGCAAATGTCAAAGATGTCAAATGACAAGTATCACAATGCTAAATGTCAAAAATGACAAATTTCAAGATGGCAAATATCAAAGATGTCAAATGACAAATGTAAAAATGCTAAATGTCAAAAATGAAAAGTGTCACCATGAAAAATGTCAAAAATGACAAATTTCAAGATGGCAAATGTCAAAGATGTCAAATGACAAATGTCACAATGCTAAATGTCAAAAATGAAAAGTGTCACAATGCTAAATGTCAAAAATGACAAATTTCAAGATGGCAAATGTCAAAACTGACAAATGTCACAATGCTAAATGTCAAAAATGAAAAGTGTCACCATGAAAAATGTCAAAAATAACAAATTTCAAGATGGCAAATGTCAAAGATGTCAAATGACAAATGGCACAATGCTAAATGTCAAAAATGAAAAGTGTCACCATGAAAAATGTCAAAAATGACAAATTTCAAGATGGCAAATGTCAAAGATGTCAAATGACAAATGTCACAATGCTAAATGTCAAAAATGAAAAGTGTCACCATGAAAAATGTCAAAAATGACAAATTTCAAGATGGCAAATGTCAAAGATGTCAAATGACAAATGTCACAATGCTAAATGTCAAAAATGAAAAGTGACAAAAATGACAAATTTCAAGATGGCAAATGTCTAAGATGTCAAATGACAAATGTCACAATGCTTAATGTCAAAAATGAAAAGTGTCACAATGCTAAATGTCAAAAATGACAAATTTCAAGATGGCAAATGTCAAAACTGACAAATGTCACAATGCTAAATGTCAAAAATGACAAATTTCAAGATGGCAAATGTCAAAGATGTCAAATGACAAATGTCACAATGCTAAATGTCAGAAATGAAAAGTGTCACCATGAAAAATGTCAAAAATGACAAATTTCAAGATGGCAAATGTCAAAGATGTCAAATGACAAATGTCACATTGCTAAATGTCAAAAAAGAAAAGTGTCACCATGAAAAATGTTAAAAATGACAAATTTCAAGATGGCAAATGTCAAAGATGTCAAATGAAAAATGTCACAATGCTAAATGTCAAAAATGAAAAGTGTCACCATGAAAAATGTCAAAAATGACAAATTTCAAGATGGCAAATGTCAAAGATGTCAAATGACAAATGTCACAATGCTAAATGTCAAAAATGAAAAGTGTCACCATGAAAAATGTCAAAAATAACAAATTTCAAGATGGCAAATGTCAAAGATGTCAAATGACAAATGTCACAATGCTAAATGTCAAAAATGAAAAGTGTCACCATGAAAAATGTCAAAAATGACAAATTTCAAGATGGCAAATGTCAAAGATGTCAAATGACAAATGTCACAATGCTAAATGTCAAAAATGAAAAGTGTCACAATGAAAAATGTCAAAAATGACAAATTTCAAGATGGCAAATGTCAAAGATGTCAAATGACAAATGTCACAATGCTAAATGTCAAAAATGAAAAGTGCCACCATGAAAAATGTCAAAAATGACAAATTTCAAGATGGCAAATGTCAAAGATGTCAAATGACAAATGTCACAATGCTAAATGTCAAAAATGAAAAGTGTCACCATGAAAAATGTCAAAAATGACAAATTTCAAGATGGCAAATGTCAAAGATGTCAAATGACAAATGTCACAATGCTAAATGTCAAAAATGAAAAGTGTCACCATGTAAAATGTCAAAAATGACAAATTTCAAGATGGCAAATGTCAAAGATGTCAAATGACAAATGTCACAAGGCTAAATATCAAAAATGAAAAGTGTCAAAAATGACAAATTTCAAGATGGCAAATGTCTAAGATGTCAAATGACAAATGTCACAATGCTTAATGTCAAAAATGAAAAGTGTCACAATGCTAAATGTCAAAAATGACAAATTTCAAGATGGCAAATGTCAAAACTGACAAATGTCACAATGCTAAATGTCAAAAATGACAAATTTCAAGATGGCAAGTGTCAAAGATGTCAAATGACAAATGTCACAATGCTAAATGTCAGAAATGAAAAGTGTCACCATGAAAAATGTCAAAAATGACAAATTTCAAGATGGCAAATGTCAAAGATGTCAAATGACAAATGTCACAATGCTAAATGTCAAAAATGAAAAGTGTCACCATGAAAAATGTCAAAAATAACAAATTTCAAGATGGCAAATGTCAAAGATTTCAAATGACAAATGTCACAATGCTAAATGTCAAAAATGAAAAGTGTCACCATGAAAAATGTTAAAAATGACAAATTTCAAGATGGCAAATGTCAAAGATGTCAAATGACAAATGTCACAATGCTAAATGTCAAAAATGAAAAGTGTCACCATGAAAAATGTCAAAAATGACAAATTTCAAGATGGCAAATGTCAAAGATGTCAAATGACAAATGTCACAATGCTAAATGTCAAAAATGAAAAGTGTCACCATGAAAAATGTCAAAAATAACAAATTTCAAGATGGCAAATGTCAAAGATGTCAAATGACAAATGTCACAATGCTAAATGTCAAAAATGAAAAGTGTCACCATGAAAAATGTCAAAAATGACAAATTTCAAGATGGCAAATGTCAAAGATGTCAAATGACAAATGTCACAATGCTAAATGTCAAAAATGAAAAGTGTCACAATGAAAAATGTCAAAAATGACAAATTTCAAGATGGCAAATGTCAAAGATGTCAAATGACAAATGTCACAATGCTAAATGTCAAAAATGAAAAGTGTCACCATGAAAAATGTCAAAAATGACAAATTTCAAGATGGCAAATGTCAAAGATGTCAAATAACAAATGTCACAATGCTAAATGTCAAAAATGAAAAGTGTCACCATGAAAAATGTCAAAAATGACAAATTTCAAGATGGCAAATGTCAAAAATGTCAAATGACAAATGTCACAATGCTAAATGTCAAAAATGAAAAGTGTCACCATGTAAAATGTCAAAAATGACAAATTTCAAGATGGCAAATGTCAAAACTGACAAATGTCACAATGCTAAATGTCAAAAATAATAAGTGTCACCATGAAAAATGTCAAAAATGACAAATTTCAAGATGGCAAATGTCCAAGATGTCAAATGACAAATGTCACAATGCTAAATGTCAAAAATGAAAAGTGTCACCATGAAAAATGTCAAAAATGACAAATTTTAAGATGGCAAATGTCAAAGATGTCAAATGACAAATGTCACAATGCTAAATGTCAAAAATGAAAAGTGTCAAAAATGACAAATTTCAAGATGGCAAATGTCTAAGATGTCAAATGACAAATGTCACAATGCTAAATGTCAAAAATGAAAAGTGTCACCGTGAAAAATGTCAAAAATGACAAATTTCAAGATGGCAAATGTCAAAGATGTCAAATGTCACAATGCTAAATGTCAAAAATGAAAAGTGTCACCATGAAAAATGTCAAAAATGACAAATTTCAAGATGGCAAATGTCAAAGATGTCAAATGACAAATGTCACAATGCTAAATGTCAAAAATGAAAAGTGTTACAATAAAAAATGTCAAAAATGACAAATTTCAAGATGGCAAATGTCAAAACTGACAAATGTCACAATTCTAAATGTCAAAAATGAAAAGTGTCAACATGAAAAATGTCAAAAATAACAAATTTCAAGATGGCAAATGTCAAAGATGTCAAATGACAAATGTCACAATGCTAAATGTTAAAAATGACAAATTTCAAGATGGCAAATGTCAAAGATGTCAAATGACAAATGTCACAATGCTAAATGTTAAAAATGAAAAGTGTCACCATGAAAAATGTCAAAAATGACAAATTTCAGGATGGCAAATGTCAAAGATGTCCAATGACAAATGTCACAATGCTAAATGTCAAAAATGAAAAGTGTCACCATGAAAAATGTCAAAAATAACAAATTTCAAGATGGCAAATGTCAAAGATGTCAAATGACAAATGTCACAATGCTAAATGTCAAAAATAAAAAGTGTCACCATGAAAAATGTCAAAAATGACAAATTTCAAGATGGCAAATGTCAAAGATGTCAAATGACAAATGTCACAATGCTAAATGTCAAAAATGAAAAGTGTCAAAAATGACAAATTTCAAGATGGCAAATGTCTAAGATGTCAAATGACAAATGTCACAATGCTAAATGTCAAAAATGAAAAGTGTCACAATGAAAAATGTCAAAAATGACAAATTTCAAGATGGCAAATGTCCAAGATGTCAAATGACAAATGTCACAATGCTAAATGTCAAAAATGAAAAGTGTCACCATGAAAAATGTCAAAAATGACAAATTTCAAGATGGCAAATGTCCAAGATGTCAAATGACAAATGTCACAATGCTAAATGTCAAAAATAAAAAGTGTCACCATGAAAAATGTCAA
Source organism: Altica lythri (assembly GCA_964028335.1). Lineage (NCBI taxonomy): Eukaryota > Metazoa > Arthropoda > Insecta > Coleoptera > Chrysomelidae > Altica > Altica lythri. The sequence goes on along the minus strand of OZ034800.1, from coordinate 39,273,959 downwards.
AAATGACAAATTTCAAGATGGCAAATGTCAAAGATGTCAAATGACAAATGTCACAATGCTAAATGTCAAAAATGAAAAGTGTCAAAAATGACAAATTTTAAGATGGCAAATGTCTAAGATGTCAAATGACAAATGTCACAATGCTAAATGTCAAAAATGAAAAGTGTCACCATGAAAAATGTCAAAAAGGACAAATTTCAAGATGGCAAATGTCCAAGATGTCAAATGACAAATGTCACAATGCTAAATGTCAAAAATGAAAAGTGTCACCATGAAAAATGTCAAAAATGACAAATTTCAAGATGGCAAATGTCAAAGATGTCAAATGACAAATGTCACAATGCTAAATGTCAAAAATGAAAAGTGTCAAAAATGACAAATTTCAAGATGGCAAATGTCTAAGATGTCAAATGACAAATGTCACAATGCTAAATGTCAAAAATGAAAAGTGTCACAATGCTAAATGTCAAAAATGACAAATTTCAAGATGGCAAATGTCAAAACTGACAAATGTCACAATGCTAAATGTCAAAAATGACAAATTTCAAGGTGGCAAATGTCAAAGATGTCAAATGACAAATGTCACAATGCTAAATGTCAAAAATGAAAAGTGTCACCATGAAAAATGTCAAAAATGACAAATTTCAAGATGGCAAATGTCAAAGATGTCAAATGACAAATGTCACAATGCTAAATGTCAAAAATGAAAAGTGTCACCATGAAAAATGTCAAAAATGACAAATTTCAAGATGGCAAATGTCAAAGATGTCAAATGACAAATATCACAATGCTAAATGTCAAAAATGAAAAGTGTCAACATGAAAAATGTCAAAAATAACAAATTTCAAGATGGCAAATGTCAAAGATGTCAAATGACAAATGTCACAATGCTAAATGTCAAAAATGAAAAGTGTCACCATGAAAAATGTCAAAAATGACAAATTTCAAGATGGCAAATGTCAAAGATGTCAAATGACAAATGTCACAATGCTTAATGTCAAAAATGAAAAGTGTCACCATGAAAAATGTCAAAAATGACAAATTTCAAAAGGCAAATGTCAAAGATGTCAAATGACAAATGTCACAATGCTAAATGTCAAAAATGAAAAGTGTCACCATGAAAAATGTCAAAAATGACAAATTTCAAGATGGCAAATGTCAAAGATGTCAAATGACAAATGTCACAATGCTAAATGTCAAAAATGAAAAGTGTCACCATGAAAAATGTCAAAAATGACAAATTTCAAGATGGCAAATGTCAAAGATGTCAAATGACAAATGTCACAATGCTAAATGTCAAAAATGAAAAGTGTCACCATGAAAAATGTCAAAAATGACAAATTTCAAGATAGCAAATGTCAAAGATGTCAAATGACAAATGTCACAATGCTAAATGTCAAAAATGAAAAGTGTCACCATGAAAAATGTCAAAAATGACAAATTTCAAGATGGCAAATGTCAAAGATGTCAAATGACAAATGTCACAATGCTAAATGTCAAAAATGAAAAGTGTCACCATGAAAAATGTCAAAAATGACAAATTTCAAGATGGCAAATGTCAAAGATGTCAAATGACAAATGTCACAATGCGTAATGTCAAAAATGAAAAGTGTCACCATGTAAAATGTCAAAAATGACAAATTTCAAGATGGCAAATGTCAAAACTGACAAATGTCACAATGCTAAATGTCAAAAATAATAAGTGTCACCATGAAAAATGTCAAAAATGACAAATTTCAAGATGGCAAATGTCCAAGATGTCAAATGACAAATGTCACAATGCTAAATGTCAAAAATGAAAAGTGTCACCATGAAAAATGTCAAAAATGACAAATTTTAAGATGGCAAATGCCAAAGATGTCAAATGACAAATGTCACAATGCTAAATGTCAAAAATGAAAAGTGTCAAAAATGACAAATTTCAAGATGGCAAATGTCTAAGATGTCAAATGACAAATGTCACAATGCTAAATGTCAAAAATGAAAAGTGTCACCATGAAAAATGTCAAAAATGACAAATTTCAAGATGGCAAATGTCAAAGATGTCAAATGACAAATGTCACAATGCTAAATGTCAAAAATGAAAAGTGTCACCATGTAAAATGTCAAAAATGACAAATTTCAAGATGGCAAATGTCAAAACTGACAAATGTCACAATGCTAAATGTCAAAAATAATAAGTGTCACCATGAAAAATGTCAAAAATGACAAATTTCAAGATGGCAAATGTCCAAGATGTCAAATGACAAATGTCACAATGCTAAATGTCAAAAATGAAAAGTGTCACCATGAAAAATGTCAAAAATGACAAATTTTAAGATGGCAAATGTCAAAGATGTCAAATGACAAATATCACAATGCTAAATGTCAAAAATGACAAATTTCAAGATGGCAAATGTCAAAGATGTCAAATGACAAATGTAACAATGCTAAATGTCAAAAATGAAAAGTGTCACCATGAAAAATGTCAAAAATGACAAATTTCAAGATGGCAAATGTCAAAGATGTCAAATGACAAATGTCACAATGCTAAATGTCAAAAATGAAAAGTGTCACAATGCTAAATGTCAAAAATGACAAATTTCATGATGGCAAATATCAAAACTGACAAATGTCACAATGCTAAATGTCAAAAATGAAAAGTGTCACCATGAAAAATGTCAAAAATAACAAATTTCAAGATGGCAAATGTCAAAGATGTCAAATGACAAATGTCACAATGCTAAATGTCAAAAATGAAAAGTGTCACCATGAAAAATGTCAAAAATGACAAATTTCAAGATGGCAAATGTCAAAGATGTCAAATGACAAATGTCACAATGCTAAATGTCAAAAATGAAAAGTGTCACCATGAAAAATGTCAAAAATGACAAATTTCAAGATGGCAAATGTCAAAGATGTCAAATGACAAATGTCACAATGCTAAATGTCAAAAATGAAAAGTGTCAAAAATGACAAATTTCAGAATGTAAATGTCTAAGATGTCAAATGACAAATGTCACAATGCTTAATGTCAAAAATGAAAAGTGTCACAATGCTAAATGTCAAAAATGACAAATTTCAAGATGGCAAATGTCAAAACTGACAAATGTCACAATGCTAAATGTCAAAAATGACAAATTTCAAGATGGCAAATGTCAAAGATGTCAAATGACAAATGTCACAATGCTAAATGTCAGAAATGAAAAGTGTCACCATGAAAAATGTCAAAAATGACAAATTTCAAGATGGCAAATGTCAATGAAAAATGTTAAAAATGACAAATTTCAAGATGGCAAATGTCAAAGATGTCAAATGACAAATGTCACAATGCTAAATGTCAAAAATGAAAAGTGTCAAAAATGACAAATTTTAAGATGGCAAATGTCTAAGATGTCAAATGACAAATGTCACAATGCTAAATGTCAAAAATGAAAATTGTCACCATGAAAAATGTCAAAAATGACAAATTTCAAGATGGCAAATGTCAAAGATGTCAAATGACAAATGTCACAATGCTAAATGTCAAAAATGAAAAGTGTCACCATGTAAAATGTCAAAAATGACAAATTTCAAGATGGCAAATGTCAAAACTGACAAATGTCACAATGCTAAATGTCAAAAATAATAAGTGTCACCATGAAAAATGTCAAAAATGACAAATTTCAAGATGGCAAATGTCCAAGATGTCAAATGACAAATGTCACAATGCTAAATGTCAAAAATGAAAAGTGTCACCATGAAAAATGTCAAAAATGACAAATTTCAAGATGGCAAATGTCAAAGATGTCAAATGACAAATATCACAATGCTAAATGTCAAAAATGACAAATTTCAAGATGGCAAATGTCAAAGATGTCAAATGACAAATGTAACAATGCTAAATGTCAAAAATGAAAAGTGTCACCATGAAAAATGTCAAAAATGACAAATTTCAAGATGGCAAATGTCAAAGATGTCAAATGACAAATGTCACAATGCTAAATGTCAAAAATGAAAAGTGTCACAATGCTAAATGTCAAAAATGACAAATTTCAAGATGGCAAATATCAAAACTGACAAATGTCACAATGCTAAATGTCAAAAATGAAAAGTGTCACCATGAAAAATGTCAAAAATAACAAATTTCAAGATGGCAAATGTCAAAGATGTCAAATGACAAATGTCACAATGCTAAATGTCAAAAATGAAAAGTGTCACCATGAAAAATGTCAAAAATGACAAATTTCAAGATGGCAAATGTCAAAGATGTCAAATGACAAATGTCACAATGCTAAATGTCAAAAATGAAAAGTGTCACCATGAAAAATGTCAAAAATGACAAATTTCAAGATGGCAAATGTCAAAGATGTCAAATGACAAATGTCACAATGCTAAATGTCAAAAATGAAAAGTGTCAAAAATGACAAATTTCAAGATGGCAAATGTCTAAGATGTCAAATGACAAATGTCACAATGCTTAATGTCAAAAATGAAAAGTGTCACAATGCTAAATGTCAAAAATGACAAATTTCAAGATGGCAAATGTCAAAACTGACAAATGTCACAATGCTAAATGTCAAAAATGACAAATTTCAAGATGGCAAATGTCAAAGATGTCAAATGACAAATGTCACAATGCTAAATGTCAGAAATGAAAAGTGTCACCATGAAAAATGTCAAAAATGACAAATTTCAAGATGGCAAATGTCAAAGATGTCAAATGACAAATGTCACAATGCTAAATGTCAAAAATGAAAAGTGTCACCATGAAAAATGTCAAAAATAACAAATTTCAAGATGGCAAATGTCAAAGATGTCAAATGACAAATGTCACAATGCTAAATGTCCAAAATGAAAAGTGTCACCATGAAAAATGTTAAAAATGACAAATTTCAAGATGGCAAATGTCAAAGATATCAAATGACAAATGTCACAATGCTAAATGTCAAAAATGAAAAGTGTCACCATGAAAAATGTCAAAAATGACAAATTTCAAGATGGCAAATGTCAAAGATGTCAAATGACAAATGTCACAATGCTAAATGTCAAAAATGAAAAGTGTCACCATGAAAAATGTCAAAAATAACAAATTTCAAGATGGCAAATGTCAAAGATGTCAAATGACAAATTTCACAATGCTAAATGTCAAAAATGAAAAGTGTCACCATGAAAAATGTCAAAAATGACAAATTTCAAGATGGCAAATGTCAAAGATGTCAAATGACAAATGTCACAATGCTAAATGTCAAAAATGAAAAGTGTCAACATGAAAAATGTCAAAAATAACAAATTTCAAGATGGCAAATGTCAAAGATGTCAAATGACATATGTCACAATGCTAAATGTCAAAAATGAAAAGTGTCACCATGAAAAATGTCAAAAATGACAAATTTCAAGATGGCAAATGTCAAAGATGTCAAATGACAAATGTCACAATGCTAAATGTCAAAAATGAAAAGTGTCACCATGAAAAATGTCAAAAATGACAAATTTCAAAAAGGCAAATGTCAAAGATGTCAAATGACAAATGTCACAATGTTAAATGTCAAAAATGAAAAGTGTCACCATGAAAAATGTCAAAAATGACAAATTTTAAGATGGCAAATGTCAAAGATGTCAAATGACAAATGTCACAATGCTAAATGTCAAAAATGAAAAGTGTCACCATGAAAAATGTCAAAAATGACAAATTTCAAGATGGCAAATGTCAAAGATGTCAAATGACAAATGTCACAATGCTAAATGTCAAAAATGAAAAGTGTCACCATGTAAAATGTCAAAAATGACAAATTTCAAGGTGGCAAATGTCAAAACTGACAAATGTCACAATGCTAAATGTCAAAAATAATAAGTGTCACCATGAAAAATGTCAAAAATGACAAATTTCAAGATGGCAAATGTCCAAGATGTCAAATGACAAATGTCACAATGCTAAATGTCAAAAATGAAAAGTGTCACCATGAAAAATGTCAAAAATGACAAATTTCAAGATGGCAAATGTCAAAGATGTCAAATGACAAATGTCACAATGCTAAATGTCAAAAATGAAAAGTGTCACCATGAAAAATGTCAAAAATGACAAATTTCAAGATGGCAAATGTCAAAGATGTCAAATGACAAATGTCACAATGCTAAATGTCAAAAATGAAAAGTGTCACCATGAAAAATGTCAAAAATGACAAATTTCAAGATGGCAAATGTCAAAGATGTCAAATGACAAATGTCACAATGCTAAATGTCAGAAATGAAAAGTGTCACCATGAAAAATGTCAAAAATGACAAATTTCAAGATGGCAAATGTCAAAGATGTCAAATGACAAATGTCACAATGCTAAATGTCAAAAATGAAAAGTGTCACCATGAAAAATGTCAAAAATGACAAATTTCAAGATGGCAAATGTCAAAGATGTCAAATGACAAATGTCACAATGCTAAATGTCAAAAATGAAAAGTTTCACCATGAAAAATGTCAAAAATGACAAATTTCAAGATGGCAAATGTCAAAGATGTCAAATGACAAATGTCACAATGCTAAATGTCAAAAATGAAAAGTGTCACCATGTAAAATGTCAAAAATGACAAATTTCAAGATGGCAAATGTCAAAACTGGCAAATGTCACAATGCTAAATGTCAAAAATAATAAGTGTCACCATGAAAAATGTCAAAAATGACAAATTTCAAGATGGCAAATGTCCAAGATGTCAAATGACAAATGTCACAATGCTAAATGTCAAAAATGAAAAGTGTCACCATGAAAAATGTCAAAAATGACAAATTTTAAGATGGCAAATGTCAAAGATGTCAAATGACAAATGTCACAATGCTAAATGTCAAAAATGAAAAGTGTCAAAAATAACAAATTTTAAGATGGCAAATGTCTAAGATGTCAAATGACAAATGTCACAATGCTAAATGTCAAAAATGAAAAGTGTCACCATGAAAAATGTCAAAAATGACAAATTTCAAGATGGCAAATGACAAATGTCACAATGCTAAATGTCAAAAATGAAAAGTGTCACCATGTAAAATGTCAAAAATGACAAATTTCAAGATGGCAAATGTCAAAACTGACAAATGTCACAATGCTAAATGTCCAAAATAATAAGTGTCACCATGAAAAATGTCAAAAATGACAAATTTCAAGATGGCAAATGTCCAAGATGTCAAATGACAAATGTCACAATGCTAAATGTCAAAAATGAAAAGTGTCACCATGAAAAATGTCAAAAATGACAAATTTCAAGATGGCAAATGTCAAAGATGTCAAATGACAAATATCACAATGCTAAATGTCAAAAATGACAAATTTCAAGATGGCAAATGTCAAAGATGTCAAATGACAAATGTAACAATGCTAAATGTCAAAAATGAAAAGTGTCACCATGAAAAATGTCAAAAATGACAAATTTCAAGATGGCAAATGTCAAAGATGTCAAATGACAAATGTCACAATGCTAAATGTCAAAAATGAAAAGTGTCACAATGCTAAATGTCAAAAATGACAAATTTCAAGATGGCAAATATCAAAACTGACAAATGTCACAATGCTAAATGTCAAAAATGAAAAGTGTCACCATGAAAAATGTCAAAAATAACAAATTTCAAGATGGCAAATGTCAAAGATGTCAAATGACAAATGTCACAATGCTAAATGTCAAAAATGAAAAGTGTCACCATGAAAAATGTCAAAAATGACAAATTTCAAGATGGCAAATGTCAAAGATGTCAAATGACAAATGTCACAATGCTAAATGTCAAAAATGAAAAGTGTCACCATGAAAAATGTCAAAAATGACAAATTTCAAGATGGCAAATGTCAAAGATGTCAAATGACAAATGTCACAATGCTAAATGTCAAAAATGAAAAGTGTCAAAAATGACAAATTTCAAGATGGCAAATGTCTAAGATGTCAAATGACAAATGTCACAATGCTTAATGTCAAAAATGAAAAGTGTCACAATGCTAAATGTCAAAAATGACAAATTTCAAGATGGCAAATGTCAAAACTGACAAATGTCACAATGCTAAATGTCAAAAATGACAAATTTCAAGATGGCAAATGTCAAAGATGTCAAATGACAAATGTCAAAATGCTAAATGTCAGAAATGAAAAGTGTCACCATGAAAAATGTCAAAAATGACAAATTTCAAGATGGCAAATGTCAAAGATGTCAAATGACAAATGTCACAATGCTAAATGTCAAAAATGAAAAGTGTCACCATGAAAAATGTCAAAAATAACAAATTTCAAGATGGCAAATGTCAAAGATGTCAAATGACAAATGTCACAATGCTAAATGTCAAAAATGAAAAGTGTCACCATGAAAAATGTTAAAAATGACAAATTTCAAGATGGCAAATGTCAAAGATGTCAAATGACAAATGTCACAATGCTAAATGTCAAAAATGAAAAGTGTCACCATGAAAAATGTCAAAAATGACAAATTTCAAGATGGCAAATGTCAAAGATGTCAAATGACAAATGTCACAATGCTAAATGTCAAAAATGAAAAGTGTCACCATGAAAAATGTCAAAAATAACAAATTTCAAGATGGCAAATGTCAAAGATGTCAAATGACAAATGTCACAATGCTAAATGTCAAAAATGAAAAGTGTCACCATGAAAAATGTCAAAAATGACAAATTTCAAGATGGCAAATGTCAAAGATGTCAAATGACAAATGTCACAATGCTAAATGTCAAAAATGAAAAGTGTCACAATGAAAAATGTCAAAAATGACAAATTTCAAGATGGCAAATGTCAAAGATGTCAAATGACAAATGTCACAATGCTAAATGTCAAAAATGAAAAGTGTCACCATGAAAAATGTCAAAAATGACAAATTTCAAGATGGCAAATGTCAAAGATGTCAAATGACAAATGTCACAATGCTAAATGTCAAAAATGACAAATTTCAAGATGGCAAATGTCAAAGATGTCAACTGACAAATGTCACAATGCTAAATGTCAAAAATGAAAAGTGTCACCATGAAAAATGTCAAAAATGACAAATTTCAAGATGGCAAATGTCAAAGATGTCAAATGACAAATGTCACAATGCTAAATGTCAAAAATGACAAATTTCAAGATGGCAAATGTCAAAGATGTCAAATGACAAATGTCACAATGCTAAATGTCAAAAATGACAAATTTCAAGATGGCAAATGTCTAAGATGTCAAATGACAAATGTCACAATGCTAAATGTCAAAAATGAAAAGTGTCACCATGAAAAATGTCAAAAATGACAAATTTCAAGATGGCAAATGTCCAAGATGTCAAATGACAAATGTCACAATGCTAAATGTCAAAAATGAAAAGTGTCACCATGAAAAATGTCAAAAATGACAAATTTCAAGATGGCAAATGTCCAAGATGTCAAATGACAAATGTCACAATGCTAAATGTCAAAAATAAAAAGTGTCACCATGAAAAATGTCAAAAATGACAAATTTCAAGATGGCAAATGTCAAAGATGTCAAATGACAAATGTCACAATGCTAAATGTCAAAAATGAAAAGTGTCAAAAATGACAAATTTTAAGATGGCAAATGTCTAAGATGTCAAATGACAAATGTCACAATGCTAAATGTCAAAAATGAAAAGTGTCACCATGAAAAATGTCAAAAAGGACAAATTTTAAGATGGCAAATGTCCAAGATGTCAAATGACAAATGTCACAATGCTAAATGTCAAAAATGAAAAGTGTCACCATGAAAAATGTCAAAAATGACAAATTTCAAGATGGCAAATGTCAAAGATGTCAAATGACAAATGTCACAATGCTAAATGTCAAAAATGAAAAGTGTCAAAAATGACAAATTTCAAGATGGCAAATGTCTAAGATGTCAAATGACAAATGTCACAATGCTAAATGTCAAAAATGAAAAGTGTCACAATGCTAAATGTCAAAAATGACAAATTTCAAGATGGCAAATGTCAAAACTGACAAATGTCACAATGCTAAATGTCAAAAATGACAAATTTCAAGGTGGCAAATGTCAAAGATGTCAAATGACAAATGTCACAATGCTAAATGTCAAAAATGAAAAGTGTCACCATGAAAAATGTCAAAAATGACAAATTTCAAGATGGCAAATGTCAAAGATGTCAAATGACAAATGTCACAATGCTAAATGTCAGAAATGAAAAGTGTCACCATGAAAAATGTCAAAAATGACAAATTTCAAGATGGCAAATGTCAAAGATGTCAAATGACAAATGTCACAATGCTAAATGTCAAAAATGAAAAGTGTCACCATGAAAAATGTCAAAAATGACAAATTTCAAGATGGCAAATGTCAAAGATGTCAAATGACAAATGTCACAATGCTAAATGTCAAAAATGAAAAGTGTCACCATGAAAAATGTCAAAAATGACAAATTTCAAGATGGCAAATGTCAAAGATGTCAAATGACAAATGTCACAATGCTAAATGTCAAAAATGAAAAGTGTCACCATGTAAAATGTCAAAAATGACAAATTTCAAGATGGCAAATGTCAAAACTGGCAAATGTCACAATGCTAAATGTCAAAAATAATAAGTGTCACCATGAAAAATGTCAAAAATGACAAATTTCAAGATGGCAAATGTCCAAGATGTCAAATGACAAATGTCACAATGCTAAATGTCAAAAATGAAAAGTGTCACCATGAAAAATGTCAAAAATGACAAATTTTAAGATGGCAAATGTCAAAGATGTCAAATGACAAATGTCACAATGCTAAATGTCAAAAATGAAAAGTGTCAAAAATGACAAATTTTAAGATGGCAAATGTCTAAGATGTCAAATGACAAATGTCACAATGCTAAATGTCAAAAATGAAAAGTGTCACCATGAAAAATGTCAAAAATGACAAATTTCAAGATGGCAAATGTCAAAGATGTCAAATGACAAATGTCACAATGCTAAATGTCAAAAATGAAAAGTGTCACCATGAAAAATATCAAAAATGACAAATTTCAAGATGGCAAATGTCAAAGATGTCAAATGACAAATGTCACAATGCTAAATGTCAGAAATGAAAAGTGTCACCATGAAAAATGTCAAAAATGACAAATTTCAAGATGGCAAATGTCAAAGATGTCAAATGACAAATGTCACAATGCTAAATGTCAAAAATGAAAAGTGTCACCATGAAAAATGTCAAAAATGACAAATTTCAAGATGGCAAATGTCAAAGATGTCAAATGACAAATGTCACAATGCTAAATGTCAAAAATGAAAAGTGTCACCATGAAAAATGTCAAAAATGACAAATTTCAAGATGGCAAATGTCAAAGATGTCAAATGACAAATGTCACAATGCTAAATGTCAAAAATGAAAAGTGTCACCATGTAAAATGTCAAAAATGACAAATTTCAAGATGGCAAATGTCAAAACTGGCAAATGTCACAATGCTAAATGTCAAAAATAATAAGTGTCACCATGAAAAATGTCAAAAATGACAAATTTCAAGATGGCAAATGTCCAAGATGTCAAATGACAAATGTCACAATGCTAAATGTCAAAAATGAAAAGTGTCACCATGAAAAATGTCAAAAATGACAAATTTTAAGATGGCAAATGTCAAAGATGTCAAATGACAAATGTCACAATGCTAAATGTCAAAAATGAAAAGTGTCAAAAATGACAAATTTTAAGATGGCAAATGTCTAAGATGTCAAATGACAAATGTCACAATGCTAAATGTCAAAAATGAAAAGTGTCACCATGAAAAATGTCAAAAATGACAAATTTCAAGATGGCAAATGACAAATGTCACAATGCTAAATGTCAAAAATGAAAAGTGTCACCATGTAAAATGTCAAAAATGACAAATTTCAAGATGGCAAATGTCAAAACTGACAAATGTCACAATGCTAAATGTCCAAAATAAAAAGTGTCACCATGAAAAATGTCAAAAATGACAAATTTCAAGATGGCAAATGTCCAAGATGTCAAATGACAAATGTCACAATGCTAAATGTCAAAAATGAAAAGTGTCACCATGAAAAATGTCAAAAATGACAAATTTCAAGATGGCAAATGTCAAAGATGTCAAATGACAAATATCACAATGCTAAATGTCAAAAATGACAAATTTCAAGATGGCAAATGTCAAAGATGTCAAATGACAAATGTAACAATGCTAAATGTCAAAAATGAAAAGTGTCACCATGAAAAATGTCAAAAATGACAAATTTCAAGATGGCAAATGTCAAAGATGTCAAATGACAAATGTCACAATGCTAAATGTCAAAAATGAAAAGTGTCACAATGCTAAATGTCAAAAATGACAAATTTCAAGATGGCAAATATCAAAACTGACAAATGTCACAATGCTAAATGTCAAAAATGAAAAGTGTCACCATGAAAAATGTCAAAAATAACAAATTTCAAGATGGCAAATGTCAAAGATGTCAAATGACAAATGTCACAATGCTAAATGTCAAAAATGAAAAGTGTCACCATGAAAAATGTCAAAAATGACAAATTTCAAGATGGCAAATGTCAAAGATGTCAAATGACAAATGTCACAATGCTAAATGTCAAAAATGAAAAGTGTCACCATGAAAAATGTCAAAAATGACAAATTTCAAGATGGCAAATGTCAAAGATGTCAAATGACAAATGTCACAATGCTAAATGTCAAAAATGAAAAGTGTCAAAAATGACAAATTTCAAGATGGCAAATGTCTAAGATGTCAAATGACAAATGTCACAATGCTTAATGTCAAAAATGAAAAGTGTCACAATGCTAAATGTCAAAAATGACAAATTTCAAGATGGCAAATGTCAAAACTGACAAATGTCACAATGCTAAATGTCAAAAATGACAAATTTCAAGATGGCAAATGTCAAAGATGTCAAATGACAAATGTCAAAATGCTAAATGTCAGAAATGAAAAGTGTCACCATGAAAAATGTCAAAAATGACAAATTTCAAGATGGCAAATGTCAAAGATGTCAAATGACAAATGTCACAATGCTAAATGTCAAAAATGAAAAGTGTCACCATGAAAAATGTCAAAAATAACAAATTTCAAGATGGCAAATGTCAAAGATGTCAAATGACAAATGTCACAATGCTAAATGTCAAAAATGAAAAGTGTCACCATGAAAAATGTTAAAAATGACAAATTTCAAGATGGCAAATGTCAAAGATGTCAAATGACAAATGTCACAATGCTAAATGTCAAAAATGAAAAGTGTCACCATGAAAAATGTCAAAAATGACAAATTTCAAGATGGCAAATGTCAAAGATGTCAAATGACAAATGTCACAATGCTAAATGTCAAAAATGAAAAGTGTCACCATGAAAAATGTCAAAAATAACAAATTTCAAGATGGCAAATGTCAAAGATGTCAAATGACAAATGTCACAATGCTAAATGTCAAAAATGAAAAGTGTCACCATGAAAAATGTCAAAAATGACAAATTTCAAGATGGCAAATGTCAAAGATGTCAAATGTCACAATGCTAAATGTCAAAAATGAAAAGTGTCACAATGAAAAATGTCAAAAATGACAAATTTCAAGATGGCAAATGTCAAAGATGTCAAATGACAAATGTCACAATGCTAAATGTCAAAAATGAAAAGTGTCACCATGAAAAATGTCAAAAATGACAAATTTCAAGATGGCAAATGTCAAAGATGTCAAATGACAAATGTCACAATGCTAAATGTCAAAAATGACAAATTTCAAGATGGCAAATGTCAAAGATGTCAACTGACAAATGTCACAATGCTAAATGTCAAAAATGAAAAGTGTCACCATGAAAAATGTCAAAAATGACAAATTTCAAGATGGCAAATGTCAAAGATGTCAAATGACAAATGTCACAATGCTAAATGTCAAAAATAACAAATTTCAAGATGGCAAATGTCAAAGATGTCAAATGACAAATGTCACAATGCTAAATGTCAAAAATGACAAATTTCAAGATGGCAAATGTCTAAGATGTCAAATGACAAATGTCACAATGCTAAATGTCAAAAATGAAAAGTGTCACCATGAAAAATGTCAAAAATGACAAATTTCAAGATGGCAAATGTCCAAGATGTCAAATGACAAATGTCACAATGCTAAATGTCAAAAATGAAAAGTGTCACCATGAAAAATGTCAAAAATGACAAATTTCAAGATGGCAAATGTCCAAGATGTCAAATGACAAATGTCACAATGCTAAATGTCAAAAATAAAAAGTGTCACCATGAAAAATGTCAAAAATGACAAATTTCAAGATGGCAAATGTCAAAGATGTCAAATGACAAATGTCACAATGCTAAATGTCAAAAATGAAAAGTGTCAAAAATGACAAATTTTAAGATGGCAAATGTCTAAGATGTCAAATGACAAATGTCACAATGCTAAATGTCAAAAATGAAAAGTGTCACCATGAAAAATGTCAAAAAGGACAAATTTTAAGATGGCAAATGTCCAAGATGTCAAATGACAAATGTCACAATGCTAAATGTCAAAAATGAAAAGTGTCACCATGAAAAATGTCAAAAATGACAAATTTCAAGATGGCAAATGTCAAAGATGTCAAATGACAAATGTCACAATGCTAAATGTCAAAAATGAAAAGTGTCAAAAATGACAAATTTCAAGATGGCAAATGTCTAAGATGTCAAATGACAAATGTCACAATGCTAAATGTCAAAAATGAAAAGTGTCACAATGCTAAATGTCAAAAATGACAAATTTCAAGATGGCAAATGTCAAAACTGACAAATGTCACAATGCTAAATGTCAAAAATGACAAATTTCAAGGTGGCAAATGTCAAAGATGTCAAATGACAAATGTCACAATGCTAAATGTCAAAAATGAAAAGTGTCACCATGAAAAATGTCAAAAATGACAAATTTCAAGATGGCAAATATCAAAGATGTCAAATGACAAATATCACAATGCTAAATGTCAAAAATGACAAATTTCAAGATGGCAAATGTCAAAGATGTTAAATGACAAATGTAACAATGCTAAATGTCAAAAATGAAAAGTGTCACCATGAAAAATGTCAAAAATGACAAATTTCAAGATGGCAAATGTCAAAGATGTCAAATGACAAATGTCACAATGCTAAATGTCAAAAATGAAAAGTGTCACCATGAAAAATGTCAAAAATAACAAATTTCAAGATGGCAAATGTCCAAGATGTCAAATGACAAATGTCACAATGCTAAATGTCAAAAATGAAAAGTGTCACCATGAAAAATGTCAAAAATGACAAATTTCAAGATGGCAAATATCAAAGATGTCAAATGACAAATATCACAATGCTAAATGTCAAAAATGACAAATTTCAAGATGGCAAATGTCAAAGATGTTAAATGACAAATGTAACAATGCTAAATGTCAAAAATGAAAAGTGTCACCATGAAAAATGTCAAAAATGACAAATTTCAAGATGGCAAATGTCAAAGATGTCAAATGACAAATGTCACAATGCTAAATGTCAAAAATGAAAAGTGTCACCATGAAAAATGTCAAAAATGACAAATTTCAAGATGGCAAATATCAAAGATGTCAAATGACAAATATCACAATGCTAAATGTCAAAAATGACAAATTTCAAGATGGCAAATGTCAAAGATGTTAAATGACAAATGTAACAATGCTAAATGTCAAAAATGAAAAGTGTCACCATGAAAAATGTCAAAAATGACAAATTTCAAGATGGCAAATGTCAAAGATGTCAAATGACAAATGTCACAATGCTAAATGTCAAAAATGAAAAGTGTCACCATGAAAAATGTCAAAAATAACAAATTTCAAGATGACAAATGTCAAAGATGTCAAATGACAAATGTCACAATGCTAAATGTCAAAAATGAAAAGTGTCACCATGAAAAATGTCAAAAATGACAAATTTCAAGATGGCAAATGTCAAAGATGTCAAATGACAAATGTCACAATGCTAAATGTCAAAAATGAAAAGTGTCAAAAATGACAAATTTCAAGATGGCAAATGTCTAAGATGTCAAATGACAAATGTCACAATGCTTAATGTCAAAAATGAAAAGTGTCACAATGCTAAATGTCAAAAATGACAAATTTCAAGATGGCAAATGTCAAAACTGACAAATGTCACAATGCTAAATGTCAAAAATGACAAATTTCAAGATGGCAAATGTCAAAGATGTCAAATGACAAATGTCACAATGCTAAATGTCAGAAATGAAAAGTGTCACCATGAAAAATGTCAAAAATGACAAATTTCAAGATGGCAAATGTCAAAGATGTCAAATGACAAATGTCACAATGCTAAATGTCAAAAATGAAAAGTGTCACCATGAAAAATGTCAAAAATAACAAATTTCAAGATGGCAAATGTCAAAGATGTCAAATGACAAATATCACAATGCTAAATGTCAAAAATGAAAAGTGTCACCATGAAAAATGTTAAAAATGACAAATTTCAAGATGGCAAATGTCAAAGATGTCAAATGACAAATGTCACAATGCTAAATGTCAAAAATGAAAAGTGTCACCATGAAAAATGTCAAAAATGACAAATTTCAAGATGGCAAATGTCAAAGATGTCAAATGACAAATGTCACAATGCTAAATGTCAAAAATGAAAAGTGTCACCATGAAAAATGTCAAAAATAACAAATTTCAAGATGGCAAATGTCAAAGATGTCAAATGACAAATGTCACAATGCTAAATGTCAAAAATGAAAAGTGTCACCATGAAAAATGTCAAAAATGACAAATTTCAAGATGGCAAATGTCAAAGATGTCAAATGACAAATGTCACAATGCTAAATGTCAAAAATGAAAAGTGTCACCATGAAAAATGTCAAAAATGACAAATTTCAAGATGGCAAATGTCAAAAATGTCAAATGACAAATGTCACAATGCTAAATGTCAAAAATGAAAAGTGTCACCATGTAAAATGTCAAAAATGACAAATTTCAAGATGGCAAATATCAAAACTGACAAATGTCACAATGCTAAATGTCAAAAATAATAAGTGTCACCATGAAAAATGTCAAAAATGACAAATTTCAAGATGGCAAATGTCCAAGATGTCAAATGACAAATGTCACAATGCTAAATGTCAAAAATGAAAAGTGTCACCATGAAAAATGTCAAAAATGACAAATTTTAAGATGGCAAATGTCAAAGATGTCAAATGACAAATGTCACAATGCTAAATGTCAAAAATGAAAAGTGTCAAAAATGACAAATTTCAAGATGGCAAATGTCTAAGATGTCAAATGACAAATGTCACAATGCTAAATGTCAAAAATGAAAAGTGTCACCGTGAAAAATGTCAAAAATGACAAATTTCAAGATGGCAAATGTCAAAGATGTCAAATGACAAATGTCACAATGCTAAATGTCAAAAATGAAAAGTGTCACCATGAAAAATGTCAAAAATGACAAATTTCAAGATGGCAAATGTCAAAGATGTCAAATGACAAATGTCACAATGCTAAATGTTAAAAATGAAAAGTGTCACCATGAAAAATATCAAAAATAACAAATTTCAAGATGGCAAATGTCAAAGATGTCAAATGACAAATGTCACAATGCTAAATGTCAAAAATGAAAAGTGTTACAATGAAAAATGTCAAAAATGACAAATTTCATGATGGCAAATGTCAAAACTGACAAATGTCACAATTCTAAATGTCAAAAATGAAAAGTGTCAACATGAAAAATGTCAAAAATAACAAATTTCAAGATGGCAAATGTCAAAGATGTCAAATGACAAATGTCACAATGCTAAATGTCAAAAATGACAAATTTCAAGATGGCAAATGTCAAAGATGTCAAATGACAAATGTCACAATGCTAAATGTTAAAAATGAAAAGTGTCACCATGAAAAATGTCAAAAATGACAAATTTCAGGATGGCAAATGTCAAAGATGTCAAATGACAAATGTCACAATGCTAAATGTCAAAAATGAAAAGTGTCACCATGAAAAATGTCAAAAATAACAAATTTCAAGATGGCAAATGTCAAAGATGTCAAATGACAAATGTCAAAATGCTAAATGTCAAAAATAAAAAGTGTCACCATGAAAAATGTCAAAAATGACAAATTTCAAGATGGCAAATGTCAAAGATGTCAAATGACAAATGTCACAATGCTAAATGTCAAAAATGAAAAGTGTCAAAAATGACAAATTTCAAGATGGCAAATGTCTAAGATGTCAAATGACAAATGTCACAATGCTAAATGTCAAAAATGAAAAGTGTCACCATGAAAAATGTCAAAAATGACAAATTTCAAGATGGCAAATGTCCAAGATGTCAAATGACAAATGTCACAATGCTAAATGTCAAAAATGAAAAGTGTCACCATGAAAAATGTCAAAAATGACAAATTTCAAGATGGCAAATGTCCAAGATCTCAAATGACAAATGTCACAATGCTAAATGTCAAAAATAAAAAGTGTCACCATAAAAAATGTCAAAAATGACAAATTTCAAGATGGCAAATGTCAAAGATGTCAAATGACAAATGTCACAATGCTAAATGTCAAAAATGAAAAGTGTCAAAAATGACAAATTTCAAGATGGCAAATGTCTAAGATGTCAAATGACAAATGTCACAATGCTAAATGTCAAAAATGAAAAGTGTCACAATGCTAAATGTCAAAAATGACAAATTTCAAGATGGCAAATGTCAAAACTGACAAATGTCACAATGCTAAATGTCAAAAATGACAAATTTCAAGGTGGCAAATGTCAAAGATGTCAAATGACAAATGTCACAATGCTAAATGTCAAAAATGAAAAGTGTCACCATGAAAAATGTCAAAAATGACAAATTTCAAGATGGCAAATGTCAAAGATGTCAAATGACAAATGTCAAAAATGAAAAGTGTCACCATGAAAAATGTCAAAAATGACAAATTTCAAGATGGCAAATGTCAAAGATGTCAAATGACAAATGTCACAATGCTAAATGTCAAAAATGAAAAGTGTCAACATGAAAAATGTCAGAAATAACAAATTTCAAGATGGCAAATGTCAAAGATGTCAAATGACAAATGTCACAATGCTAAATGTCAAAAATGAAAAGTGTCACCATGAAAAATGTCAAAAATGACAAATTTCAAGATGGCAAATGTCAAAGATGTCAAATGACAAATGTCACAATGCTAAATGTCAAAAATGAAAAGTGTCACCATGAAAAATGTCAAAAATGACAAATTTCAAGATGGCAAATGTCAAAGATGTCAAATGACAAATGTCACAATGCTAAATGTCAAAAATGAAAAGTGTCACCATGAAAAATGTCAAAAATGACAAATTTCAAGATGGCAAATGTCAAAGATGTCAAATGACAAATGTCACAATGCTAAATGTCAAAAATGAAAAGTGTCACCATGAAAAATGTCAAAAATGACAAATTTCAAGATAGCAAATGTCAAAGATGTCAAATGACAAATGTCACAATGCTAAATGTCAAAAATGAAAAGTGTCACCATGTAAAATGTCAAAAATGACAAATTTCAAGATGGCAAATATCAAAACTGACAAATGTCACAATGCTAAATGTCAAAAATAATAAGTGTCACCATGAAAAATGTCAAAAATGACAAATTTCAAGATGGCAAATGTCCAAGATGTCAAATGACAAATGTCACAATGCTAAATGTCAAAAATGAAAAGTGTCACCATAAAAAATGTCAAAAATGACAAATTTCAAGATGGCAAATGTCAAAGATGTCAAATGACAAATGTCACAATGCTAAATGTCAAAAATGAAAAGTGTCAAAAATGACAAATTTCAAGATGGCAAATGTCTAAGATGTCAAATGACAAATGTCACAATGCTAAATGTCAAAAATGAAAAGTGTCACCATGAAAAATGTCAAAAATGACAAATTTCAAGATGGCAAATGTCAAAGATGTCAAATGACAAATGTCACAATGCTAAATGTCAAAAATGATAAGTGTCACCATGTAAAATGTCAAAAATGACAAATTTCAAGATGGCAAATGTCAAAACTGACAAATGTCACAATGCTAAATGTCAAAAATAATAAGTGTCACCATGAAAAATGTCAAAAATGACAAATTTCAAGATGGCAAATGTCCAAGATGTCAAATGACAAATGTCACAATGCTAAATGTCAAAAATGAAAAGTGTCACCATGAAAAATGTCAAAAATGACAAATTTCAAGATGGCAAATGTCAAAGATTTCAAATGACAAGTATCACAATGCTAAATGTCAAAAATGACAAATTTCAAGATGGCAAATGTCAAAGATGTCAAATGACAAATGTAACAATGCTAAATGTCAAAAATAAAAAGTGTCACCATGAAAAATGTCAAAAATGACAAATTTCAAGATGGCAAATGTCAAAGATGTCAAATGACAAATGTCACAATGCTAAATGTCAAAAATGAAAAGTGTCACAATGCTAAATGTCAAAAATGACAAATTTCAAGATGGCAAATGTCAAAACTGACAAATGTCACAATGCTAAATGTCAAAAATGAAAAGTGTCACCATGAAAAATGTCAAAAATAACAAATTTCAAGATGGCAAATGTCAAAGATGTCAAATGACAAATGGCACAATGCTAAATGTCAAAAATGAAAAGTGTCACCATGAAAAATGTCAAAAATGACAAATTTCAAGATGGCAAATGTCAAAGATGTCAAATGACAAATGTCACAATGCTAAATGTCAAAAATGAAAAGTGTCACCATGAAAAATGTCAAAAATGACAAATTTCAAGATGGCAAATGTCAAAGATGTCAAATGACAAATGTCACAATGCTAAATGTCAAAAATGAAAAGTGACAAAAATGACAAATTTCAAGATGGCAAATGTCTAAGATGTCAAATGACAAATGTCACAATGCTTAATGTCAAAAATGAAAAGTGTCACAATGCTAAATGTCAAAAATGACAAATTTCAAGATGGCAAATGTCAAAACTGACAAATGTCACAATGCTAAATGTCAAAAATGACAAATTTCAAGATGGCAAATGTCAAAGATGTCAAATGACAAATGTCACAATGCTAAATGTCAGAAATGAAAAGTGTCACCATGAAAAATGTCAAAAATGACAAATTTCAAGATGGCAAATGTCAAAGATGTCAAATGACAAATGTCACAATGCTAAATGTCAAAAAAAAAAGTGTCACCATGAAAAATGTTAAAAATGACAAATTTCAAGATGGCAAATGTCAAAGATGTCAAATGACAAATGTCACAATGCTAAATGTCAAAAATGAAAAGTGTCACCATGAAAAATGTCAAAAATGACAAATTTCAAGATGGCAAATGTCAAAGATGTCAAATGACAAATGTCACAATGCTAAATGTCAAAAATGAAAAGTGTCACCATGAAAAATGTCAAAAATAACAAATTTCAAGATGGCAAATGTCAAAGATGTCAAATGACAAATGTCACAATGCTAAATGTCAAAAATGAAAAGTGTCACCATAAAAAATGTCAAAAATGACAAATTTCAAGATGGCAAATGTCAAAGATGTCAAATGACAAATGTCACAATGCTAAATGTCAAAAATGAAAAGTGTCACAATGAAAAATGTCAAAAATGACAAATTTCAAGATGGCAAATGTCAAAGATGTCAAATGACAAATGTCACAATGCTAAATGTCAAAAATGAAAAGTGCCACCATGAAAAATGTCAAAAATGACAAATTTCAAGATGGCAAATGTCAAAGATGTCAAATGACAAATGTCACAATGCTAAATGTCAAAAATGAAAAGTGTCACCATGAAAAATGTCAAAAATGACAAATTTCAAGATGGCAAATGTCAAAGATGTCAAATGACAAATGTCACAATGCTAAATGTCAAAAATGAAAAGTGTCACCATGTAAAATGTCAAAAATGACAAGTTTCAAGATGGCAAATGTCAAAGATGTCAAATGACAAATGTCACAAGGCTAAATGTCAAAAATGAAAAGTGTCAAAAATGACAAATTTCAAGATGGCAAATGTCTAAGATGTCAAATGACAAATGTCACAATGCTTAATGTCAAAAATGAAAAGTGTCACAATGCTAAATGTCAAAAATGACAAATTTCAAGATGGCAAATGTCAAAACTGACAAATGTCACAATGCTAAATGTCAAAAATGACAAATTTCAAGATGGCAAATGTCAAAGATGTCAAATGACAAATGTCACAATGCTAAATGTCAGAAATGAAAAGTGTCACCATGAAAAATGTCAAAAATGACAAATTTCAAGATGGCAAATGTCAAAGATGTCAAATGACAAATGTCACAATGCTAAATGTCAAAAATGAAAAGTGTCACCATGAAAAATGTCAAAAATAACAAATTTCAAGATGGCAAATGTCAAAGATTTCAAATGACAAATGTCACAATGCTAAATGTCAAAAATGAAAAGTGTCACCATGAAAAATGTTAAAAATGACAAATTTCAAGATGGCAAATGTCAAAGATGTCAAATGACAAATGTCACAATGCTAAATGTCAAAAATGAAAAGTGTCACCATGAAAAATGTCAAAAATGACAAATTTCAAGATGGCAAATGTCAAAGATGTCAAATGACAAATGTCACAATGCTAAATGTCAAAAATGAAAAGTGTCACCATGAAAAATGTCAAAAATAACAAATTTCAAGATGGCAAATGTCAAAGATGTCAAATGACAAATGTCACAATGCTAAATGTCAAAAATGAAAAGTGTCACCATGAAAAATGTCAAAAATGACAAATTTCAAGATGGCAAATGTCAAAGATGTCAAATGACAAATGTCACAATGCTAAATGTCAAAAATGAAAAGTGTCACAATGAAAAATGTCAAAAATGACAAATTTCAAGATGGCAAATGTCAAAGATGTCAAATGACAAATGTCACAATGCTAAATGTCAAAAATGAAAAGTGTCACCATGAAAAATGTCAAAAATGACAAATTTCAAGATGGCAAATGTCAAAGATGTCAAATGACAAATGTCACAATGCTAAATGTCAAAAATGAAAAGTGTCACCATGAAAAATGTCAAAAATGACAAATTTCAAGATGGCAAATGTCCAAGATGTCAAATGACAAATGTCACAATGCTAAATGTCAAAAATGAAAAGTGTCACCATGAAAAATGTCAAAAATGACAAATTTTAAGATGGCAAATGTCAAAGATGTCAAATGACAAATGTCACAATGCTAAATGTCAAAAATGAAAAGTGTCAAAAATGACAAATTTCAAGATGGCAAATGTCTAAGATGTCAAATGACAAATGTCACAATGCTAAATGTCAAAAATGAAAAGTGTCACCGTGAAAAATGTCAAAAATGACAAATTTCAAGATGGCAAATGTCAAAGATGTCAAATGTCACAATGCTAAATGTCAAAAATGAAAAGTGTCACCATGAAAAATGTCAAAAATGACAAATTTCAAGATGGCAAATGTCAAAGATGTCAAATGACAAATGTCACAATGCTAAATGTCAAAAATGAAAAGTGTCACCATGAAAAATGTCAAAAATAACAAATTTCAAGATGGCAAATGTCAAAGATGTCAAATGACAAATGTCACAATGCTAAATGTCAAAAATGAAAAGTGTTACAATAAAAAATGTCAAAAATGACAAATTTCAAGATGGCAAATGTCAAAACTGACAAATGTCACAATTCTAAATGTCAAAAATGAAAAGTGTCAACATGAAAAATGTCAAAAATAACAAATTTCAAGATGGCAAATGTCAAAGATGTCAAATGACAAATGTCACAATGCTAAATGTCAAAAATGACAAATTTCAAGATGGCAAATGTCAAAGATGTCAAATGACAAATGTCACAATGCTAAATGTTAAAAATGAAAAGTGTCACCATGAAAAATGTCAAAAATGACAAATTTCAGGATGGCAAATGTCAAAGATGTCCAATGACAAATGTCACAATGCTAAATGTCAAAAATGAAAAGTGTCACCATGAAAAATGTCAAAAATAACAAATTTCAAGATGGCAAATGTCAAAGATGTCAAATGACAAATGTCACAATGCTAAATGTCAAAAATAAAAAGTGTCACCATGAAAAATGTCAAAAATGACAAATTTCAAGATGGCAAATGTCAAAGATGTCAAATGACAAATGTCACAATGCTAAATGTCAAAAATAAAAAGTGTCACCATGAAAAATGTCAAAAATGACAAATTTCAAGATGGCAAATGTCAAAGATGTCAAATGACAAATGTCACAATGCTAAATGTCAAAAATGAAAAGTGTCAAAAATGACAAATTTCAAGATGGCAAATGTCTAAGATGTCAAATGACAAATGTCACAATGCTAAATGTCAAAAATGAAAAGTGTCACCATGAAAAATGTCAAAAATGACAAATTTCAAGATGGCAAATGTCCAAGATGTCAAATGACAAATGTCACAATGCTAAATGTCAAAAATGAAAAATGTCACCATGAAAAATGTCAAAAATGACAAATTTCAAGATGGCAAATGTCCAAGATGTCAAATGACAAATGTCACAATGCTAAATGTCAAAAATAAAAAGTGTGACCATGAAAAATGTCAAAAATGACAAATTTCAAGATGGCAAATGTCAAAGATGTCAAATGACAAATGTCACAATGCTAAATGTCAAAAATGAAAAGTGTCAAAAATGACAAATTTTAAGATGGCAAATGTCTAAGATGTCAAATGACAAATGTCACAATGCTAAATGTCAAAAATGAAAAGTGTCACCATGAAAAATGTCAAAAAGGACAAATTTCAAGATGGCAAATGTCCAAGATGTCAAATGACAAATGTCACAATGCTAAATGTCAAAAATGAAAAGTGTCACCATGAAAAATGTCAAAAATGACAAATTTCAAGATGGCAAATGTCAAAGATGTCAAATGACAAATGTCACAATGCTAAATGTCAAAAATGAAAAGTGTCAAAAATGACAAATTTCAAGATGGCAAATGTCTAAGATGTCAAATGACAAATGTCACAATGCTAAATGTCAAAAATGAAAAGTGTCACAATGCTAAATGTCAAAAATGACAAATTTCAAGATGGCAAATGTCAAAACTGACAAATGTCACAATGCTAAATGTCAAAAATGACAAATTTCAAGGTGGCAAATGTCAAAGATGTCAAATGACAAATGTCACAATGCTAAATGTCAAAAATGAAAAGTGTCACCATGAAAAATGTCAAAAATAACAAATTTCAAGATGGCAAATGTCAAAGATGTCAAATGACAAATGTCACAATGCTAAATGTCAAAAATGAAAAGTGTCACCATGAAAAATGTCAAAAATGACAAATTTCAAGATGGCAAATGTCAAAGATGTCAAATGACAAATGTCACAATGCTAAATGTCAAAAATGAAAAGTGTCACCATGAAAAATGTCAAAAATGACAAATTTCAAAAGGCAAATGTCAAAGATGTCAAATGACAAATGTCACAATGCTAAATGTCAAAAATGAAAAGTGTCACCATGAAAAATGTCAAAAATGACAAATTTCAAGATGGCAAATATCAAAGATGTCAAATGACAAATGTCACAATGCTAAATGTCAAAAATGAAAAGTGTCACCATGAAAAATGTCAAAAATGACAAATTTCAAGATGGCAAATGTCAAAGATGTCAAATGACAAATGTCACAATGCTAAATGTCAAAAATGAAAAGTGTCACCATGTAAAATGTCAAAAATGACAAATTTCAAGATGGCAAATGTCAAAACTGACAAATGTCACAATGCTAAATGTCAAAAATAATAAGTGTCACCATGAAAAATGTCAAAAATGACAAATTTCAAGTTGGCAAATGTCCAAGATGTCAAATGACAAATGTCACAATGCTAAATGTCAAAAATGAAAAGTGTCACCATGAAAAATGTCAAAAATGACAAATTTCAAGATGGCAAATGTCAAAGATGTCAAATGACAAATGTCACAATGCTAAATGTCAAAAATGAAAAGTGTCACCATGAAAAATGTCAAAAATGACAAATTTCAATATGGCAAATGTCAAAGATGTCAAATGACAAATGTCACAATGCTAAATGTCAAAAATGAAAAGTGTCACCATGAAAAATGTCAAAAATGACAAATTTCAAGATGGCAAATGTCAAAGATGTCAAATGACAAATGTCACAATGCTAAATGTCAAAAATGAAAAGTGTCACCATGAAAAATGTCAAAAATGACAAATTTCAAGATGGCAAATGTCAAAGATGTCAAATGACAAATGTCACAATGCTAAATGTCAAAAATGAAAAGTGTCACCATGAAAAATGTCAAAAATGACAAATTTCAAGATGGCAAATGTCAAAGATGTCAAATGACAAATGTCACAATGCTAAATGTCAAAAATGAAAAGTGTCACCATGAAAAATGTCAAAAATGACAAATTTTAAGATGGCAAATGTCAAAGATGTCAAATGACAAATGTCACAATGCTAAATGTCAAAAATGAAAAGTGTCACCATGTAAAATGTCAAAAATGACAAATTTCAAGATGGCAAATGTCAAAACTGACAAATGTCACAATGCTAAATGTCAAAAATAATAAGTGTCACCATGAAAAATGTCAAAAATGACAAATTTCAAGATGGCAAATGTCCAAGATGTCAAATGACAAATGTCACAATGCTAAATGTCAAAAATGAAAAGTGTCACCATGAAAAATGTCAAAAATGACAAATTTTAAGATGGCAAATGTCAAAGATGTCAAATGACAAATGTCACAATGCTAAATGTCAAAAATGAAAAGTGTCAAAAATGACAAATTTCAAGATGGCAAATGTCTAAGATGTCAAATGACAAATGTCACAATGCTAAATGTCAAAAATGAAAAGTGTCACCATGAAAAATGTCAAAAATGACAAATTTCAAGATGACAAATGTCAAAGATGTCAAATGACAAATGTCACAATGCTAAATGTCAAAAATGAAAAGTGTCACCATGTAAAATGTCAAAAATGACAAATTTCAAGATGGCAAATGTCAAAACTGACAAATGTCACAATGCTAAATGTCAAAAATAATAAGTGTCACCATGAAAAATGTCAAAAATGACAAATTTCAAGATGGCAAATGTCCAAGATGTCAAATGACAAATGTCACAATGCTAAATGTCAAAAATGAAAAGTGTCACCATGAAAAATGTCAAAAATGACAAATTTCAAGATGGCAAATGTCAAAGATGTCAAATGACAAATATCACAATGCTAAATGTCAAAAATGACAAATTTCAAGATGGCAAATGTCAAAGATGTCAAATGACAAATGTAACAATGCTAAATGTCAAAAATGAAAAGTGTCACCATGAAAAATGTCAAAAATGACAAATTTCAAGATGGCAAATGTCAAAGATGTCAAATGACAAATGTCACAATGCTAAATGTCAAAAATGAAAAGTGTCACAATGCTAAATGTCAAAAATGACAAATTTCAAGATGGCAAATATCAAAACTGACAAATGTCACAATGCTAAATGTCAAAAATGAAAAGTGTCACCCTGAAAAATGTCAAAAATAACAAATTTCAAGATGGCAAATGTCAAAGATGTCAAATGACAAATGTCACAATGCTAAATGTCAAAAATGAAAAGTGTCACCATGAAAAATGTCAAAAATGACAAATTTCAAGATGGCAAATGTCAAAGATGTCAAATGACAAATGTCACAATGCTAAATGTCAAAAATGAAAAGTGTCACCATGAAAAATGTCAAAAATGACAAATTTCAAGATGGCAAATGTCAAAGATGTCAAATGACAAATGTCACAATGCTAAATGTCAAAAATGAAAAGTTTCAAAAATGACAAATTTCAGAATGTAAATGTCTAAGATGTCAAATGACAAATGTCACAATGCTTAATGTCAAAAATGAAAAGTGTCACAATGCTAAATGTCAAAAATGACAAATTTCAAGATGGCAAATGTCAAAACTGACAAATGTCACAATGCTAAATGTCAAAAATGACAAATTTCAAGATGGCAAATGTCAAAGATGTCAAATGACAAATGTCACAATGCTAAATGTCAGAAATGAAAAGTGTCACCATGAAAAATGTCAAAAATGACAAATTTCAAGATGGCAAATGTCAATGAAAAATGTTAAAAATGACAAATTTCAAGATGGCAAATGTCAAAGATGTCAAATGACAAATGTCACAATGCTAAATGTCAAAAATGAAAAGTGTCAAAAATGACAAATTTTAAGATGGCAAATGTCTAAGATGTCAAATGACAAATGTCACAATGCTAAATGTCAAAAATGAAAAGTGTCACCATGAAAAATGTCAAAAATGACAAATTTCAAGATGGCAAATGTCAAAGATGTCAAATGACAAATGTCACAATGCTAAATGTCAAAAATGAAAAGTGTCACCATGTAAAATGTCAAAAATGACAAATTTCAAGATGGCAAATGTCAAAACTGACAAATGTCACAATGCTAAATGTCAAAAATAATAAGTGTCACCATGAAAAATGTCAAAAATGACAAATTTCAAGATGGCAAATGTCCAAGATGTCAAATGACAAATGTCACAATGCTAAATGTCAAAAATGAAAAGTGTCACCATGAAAAATGTCAAAAATGACAAATTTCAAGATGGCAAATGTCAAAGATGTCAAATGACAAATATCACAATGCTAAATGTCAAAAATGACAAATTTCAAGATGGCAAATGTCAAAGATGTCAAATGACAAATGTAACAATGCTAAATGTCAAAAATGAAAAGTGTCACCATGAAAAATGTCAAAAATGACAAATTTCAAGATGGCAAATGTCAAAGATGTCAAATGACAAATGTCACAATGCTAAATGTCAAAAATGAAAAGTGTCACAATGCTAAATGTCAAAAATGACAAATTTCAAGATGGCAAATATCAAAACTGACAAATGTCACAATGCTAAATGTCAAAAATGAAAAGTGTCACCATGAAAAATGTCAAAAATAACAAATTTCAAGATGGCAAATGTCAAAGATGTCAAATGACAAATGTCACAATGCTAAATGTCAAAAATGAAAAGTGTCACCATGAAAAATGTCAAAAATGACAAATTTCAAGATGGCAAATGTCAAAGATGTCAAATGACAAATGTCACAATGCTAAATGTCAAAAATGAAAAGTGTCACCATGAAAAATGTCAAAAATGACAAATTTCAAGATGGCAAATGTCAAAGATGTCAAATGACAAATGTCACAATGCTAAATGTCAAAAATGAAAAGTGTCAAAAATGACAAATTTCAAGATGGCAAATGTCTAAGATGTCAAATGACAAATGTCACAATGCTTAATGTCAAAAATGAAAAGTGTCACAATGCTAAATGTCAAAAATGACAAATTTCAAGATGGCAAATGTCAAAACTGACAAATGTCACAATGCTAAATGTCAAAAATGACAAATTTCAAGATGGCAAAGGTCAAAGATGTCAAATGACAAATGTCACAATGCTAAATGTCAGAAATGAAAAGTGTCACCATGAAAAATGTCAAAAATGACAAATTTCAAGATGGCAAATGTCAAAGATGTCAAATGACAAATGTCACAATGCTAAATGTCAAAAATGAAAAGTGTCACCATGAAAAATGTCAAAAATAACAAATTTCAAGATGGCAAATGTCAAAGATGTCAAATGACAAATGTCACAATGCTAAATGTCCAAAATGAAAAGTGTCACCATGAAAAATGTTAAAAATGACAAATTTCAAGATGGCAAATGTCAAAGATATCAAATGACAAATGTCACAATGCTAAATGTCAAAAATGAAAAGTGTCACCATGAAAAATGTCAAAAATGACAAATTTCAAGATGGCAAATGTCAAAGATGTCAAATGACAAATGTCACAATGCTAAATGTCAAAAATGAAAAGTGTCACCATGAAAAATGTCAAAAATAACAAATTTCAAGATGGCAAATGTCAAAGATGTCAAATGACAAATGTCACAATGCTAAATGTCAAAAATGAAAAGTGTCACAATGAAAAATGTCAAAAATGACAAATTTCAAGATGGCAAATGTCAAAGATGTCAAATGACAAATGTCACAATGCTAAATGTCAAAAATGAAAAGTGTCAACATGAAAAATGTTAAAAATAACAAATTTCAAGATGGCAAATGTCAAAGATGTCAAATGACATATGTCACAATGCTAAATGTCAAAAATGAAAAGTGTCACCATGAAAAATGTCAAAAATGACAAATTTCAAGATGGCAAATGTCAAAGATGTCAAATGACAAATGTCACAATGCTAAATGTCAAAAATGAAAAGTGTCACCATGAAAAATGTCAAAAATGACAAATTTCAAAAAGGCAAATGTCAAAGATGTCAAATGACAAATGTCACAATGTTAAATGTCAAAAATGAAAAGTGTCACCATGAAAAATGTCAAAAATGACAAATTTCAAGATGGCAAATGTCAAAGATGTCAAATGTCACAATGCTAAATGTCAAAAATGAAAAGTGTCACCATGAAAAATGTCAAAAATGACAAATTTCAAGATGGCAAATGTCAAAGATGTCAAATGACAAATGTCACAATGCTAAATGTCAAAAATGAAAAGTGTCACCATGTAAAATGTCAAAAATGACAAATTTCAAGGTGGCAAATGTCAAAACTGACAAATGTCACAATGCTAAATGTCAAAAATAATAAGTGTCACCATGAAAAATGTCAAAAATGACAAATTTCAAGATGGCAAATGTCCAAGATGTCAAATGACAAATGTCACAATGCTAAATGTCAAAAATGAAAAGTGTCACCATGAAAAATGTCAAAAATGACAAATTTCAAGATGGCAAATGTCAAAGATGTCAAATGACAAATGTCACAATGCTAAATGTCAAAAATGAAAAGTGTCACCATGAAAAATGTCAAAAATGACAAATTTCAAGATGGCAAATGTCAAAGATGTCAAATGACAAATGTCACAATGCTAAATGTCAAAAATGAAAAGTGTCACCATGAAAAATGTCAAAAATGACAAATTTCAAGATGGCAAATGTCAAAGATGTCAAATAACAAATGTCACAATGCTAAATGTCAGAAATGAAAAGTGTCACCATGAAAAATGTCAAAAATGACTAATTTCAAGATGGCAAATGTCAAAGATGTCAAATGACAAATGTCACAATGCTAAATGTCAAAAATGAAAAGTGTCACCATGAAAAATGTCAAAAATGACAAATTTCAAGATGGCAAATGTCAAAGATGTCAAATGACAAATGTCACAATGCTAAATGTCAAAAATGAAAAGTGTCACCATGAAAAATGTCAAAAATGACAAATTTCAAGATGGCAAATGTCAAAGATGTCAAATGACAAATGTCACAATGCTAAATGTCAAAAATGAAAAGTGTCACCATGTAAAATGTCAAAAATGACAAATTTCAAGATGGCAAATGTCAAAACTGACAAATGTCACAATGCTAAATGTCAAAAATAATAAGTGTCACCATGAAAAATGTCAAAAATGACAAATTTCAAGATGGCAAATTTCCAAGATGTCAAATGACAAATGTCACAATGCTAAATGTCAAAAATGAAAAGTGTCACCATGAAAAATGTCAAAAATGACAAATTTTAAGATGGCAAATGTCAAAGATGTCAAATGACAAATGTCACAATGCTAAATGTCAAAAATGAAAAGTGTCAAAAATGACAAATTTTAAGATGGCAAATGTCTAAGATGTCAAATGACAAATGTCACAATGCTAAATGTCAAAAATGAAAAGTGTCACCATGAAAAATGTCAAAAATGACAAATTTCAAGATGGCAAATGTCAAAGATGTCAAATGACAAATGTCACAATGCTAAATGTCAAAAATGAAAAGTGTCACCATGTAAAATGTCAAAAATGACAAATTTCAAGATGGCAAATGTCAAAACTGACAAATGTCACAATGCTAAATGTCCAAAATAATAAGTGTCACCATGAAAAATGTCAAAAATGACAAATTTCAAGATGGCAAATGTCCAAGATGTCAAATGACAAATGTCACAATGCTAAATGTCAAAAATTAAAAGTGTCACCATGAAAAATGTCAAAAATGACAAATTTCAAGATGGCAAATGTCAAAGATGTCAAATGACAAATATCACAATGCTAAATGTCAAAAATGACAAATTTCAAGATGGCAAATGTCAAAGATGTCAAATGACAAATGTGACAATGCTAAATGTCAAAAATGAAAAGTGTCACCATGAAAAATGTCAAAAATGACAAATTTCAAGATGGCAAATGTCAAAGATGTCAAATGACAAATGTCACAATGCTAAATGTCAAAAATGAAAAGTGTCACAATGCTAAATGTCAAAAATGACAAATTTCAAGATGGCAAATATCAAAACTGACAAATGTCACAATGCTAAATGTCAAAAATGAAAAGTGTCACCATGAAAAATGTCAAAAATAACAAATTTCAAGATGGCAAATGTCAAAGATGTCAAATGACAAATGTCACAATGCTAAATGTCAAAAATGAAAAGTGTCACCATGAAAAATGTCAAAAATGACAAATTTCAAGATGGCAAATGTCAAAGATGTCAAATGACAAATGTCACAATGCTAAATGTCAAAAATGAAAAGTGTCACCATGAAAAATGTCAAAAATGACAAATTTCAAGATGGCAAATGTCAAAGATGTCAAATGACAAATGTCACAATGCTAAATGTCAAAAATGAAAAGTGTCAAAAATGACAAATTTCAAGATGGCAAATGTCTAAGATGTCAAATGACAAATGTCACAATGCTTAATGTCAAAAATGAAAAGTGTCACAATGCTAAATGTCAAAAATGACAAATTTCAAGATGGCAAATGTCAAAACTGACAAATGTCACAATGCTAAATGTCAAAAATGACAAATTTCAAGATGGCAAATGTCAAAGATGTCAAATGACAAATGTCAAAATGCTAAATGTCAGAAATGAAAAGTGTCACCATGAAAAATGTCAAAAATGACAAATTTCAAGATGGCAAATGTCAAAGATGTCAAATGACAAATGTCACAATGCTAAATGTCAAAAATGAAAAGTGTCACCATGAAAAATGTCAAAAATAACAAATTTCAAGATGGCAAATGTCAAAGATGTCAAATGACAAATGTCACAATGCTAAATGTCAAAAATGAAAAGTGTCACCATGAAAAATGTTAAAAATGACAAATTTCAAGATGGCAAATGTCAAAGATGTCAAATGACAAATGTCACAATGCTAAATGTCAAAAATGAAAAGTGTCACCATGAAAAATGTCAAAAATGACAAATTTCAAGATGGCAAATGTCAAAGATGTCAAATGACAAATGTCACAATGCTAAATGTCAAAAATGAAAAGTGTCACCATGAAAAATGTAAAAATAACAAATTTCAAGATGGCAAATGTCAAAGATGTCAAATGACAAATGTCACAATGCTAAATGTCAAAAATGAAAAGTGTCACCATGAAAAATGTCAAAAATGACAAATTTCAAGATGGCAAATGTCAAAGATGTCAAATGACAAATGTCACAATGCTAAATGTCAAAAATGAAAAGTGTCACAATGAAAAATGTCAAAAATGACAAATTTCAAGATGGCAAATGTCAAAGATGTCAAATGACAAATGTCACAATGCTAAATGTCAAAAATGAAAAGTGTCACCATGAAAAATGTCAAAAATGACAAATTTCAAGATGGCAAATGTCAAAGATGTCAAATGACAAATGTCACAATGCTAAATGTCAAAAATGACAAATTTCAAGATGGCAAATGTCAAAGATGTCAACTGACAAATGTCACAATGCTAAATGTCAAAAATGAAAAGTGTCACCATGAAAAATGTCAAAAATGACAAATTTCAAGATGGCAAATGTCAAAGATGTCAAATGACAAATGTCACAATGCTAAATGTCAAAAATGACAAATTTCAAGATGGCAAATGTCAAAGATGTCAAATGACAAATGTCACAATGCTAAATGTCAAAAATGACAAATTTCAAGATGGCAAATGTCTAAGATGTCAAATGACAAATGTCACAATGCTAAATGTCAAAAATGAAAAGTGTCACCATGAAAAATGTCAAAAATGACAAATTTCAAGATGGCAAATGTCCAAGATGTCAAATGACAAATGTCACAATGCTAAATGTCAAAAATGAAAAGTGTCACCATGAAAAATGTCAAAAATGACAAATTTCAAGATGGCAAATGTCCAAGATGTCAAATGACAAATGTCACAATGCTAAATGTCAAAAATAAAAAGTGTCACCATGAAAAATGTCAAAAATGACAAATTTCAAGATGGCAAATGTCAAAGATGTCAAATGACAAATGTCACAATGCTAAATGTCAAAAATGAAAAGTGTCAAAAATGACAAATTTTAAGATGGCAAATGTCTAAGATGTCAAATGACAAATGTCACAATGCTAAATGTCAAAAATGAAAAGTGTCACCATGAAAAATGTCAAAAAGGACAAATTTCAAGATGGCAAATGTCCAAGATGTCAAATGACAAATGTCACAATGCTAAATGTCAAAAATGAAAAGTGTCACCATGAAAAATGTCAAAAATGACAAATTTCAAGATGGCAAATGTCAAAGATGTCAAATGACAAATGTCACAATGCTAAATGTCAAAAATGAAAAGTGTCAAAAATGACAAATTTCAAGATGGCAAATGTCTAAGATGTCAAATGACAAATGTCACAATGCTAAATGTCAAAAATGAAAAGTGTCACAATGCTAAATGTCAAAAATGACAAATTTCAAGATGGCAAATGTCAAAACTGACAAATGTCACAATGCTAAATGTCAAAAATGACAAATTTCAAGGTGGCAAATGTCAAAGATGTCAAATGACAAATGTCACAATGCTAAATGTCAAAAATGAAAAGTGTCACCATGAAAAATGTCAAAAATGACAAATTTCAAGATGGCAAATGTCAAAGATGTCAAATGACAAATGTCACAATGCTAAATGTCAAAAATGAAAAGTGTCACCATGAAAAATGTCAAAAATGACAAATTTTAAGATGGCAAATGTCAAAGATGTCAAATGACAAATGTCACAATGCTAAATGTCAAAAATGAAAAGTGTCAACATGAAAAATGTCAAAAATAACAAATTTCAAGATGGCAAATGTCAAAGATGTCAAATGACAAATGTCACAATGCTAAATGTCAAAAATGAAAAGTGTCACCATGAAAAATGTCAAAAATGACAAATTTCAAGATGGCAAATGTCAAAGATGTCAAATGACAAATGTCACAATGCTAAATGTCAAAAATGAAAAGTGTCACCATGAAAAATGTCAAAAATGACAAATTTCAAAAAGGCAAATGTCAAAGATGTCAAATGACAAATGTCACAATGCTAAATGTCAAAAATGAAAAGTGTCACCATGAAAAATGTCAAAAATGACAAATTTCAAGATGGCAAATGTCAAAGATGTCAAATGACAAATGTCACAATGCTAAATGTCAAAAATGAAAAGTGTCACCATGAAAAATGTCAAAAATGACAAATTTCAAGATGGCAAATGTCAAAACTGACAAATGTCACAATGCTAAATGTCAAAAATAATAAGTGTCACCATGAAAAATGTCAAAAATGACAAATTTCAGGTTGGCAAATGTCCAAGATGTCAAATGACAAATGTCACAATGCTAAATGTCAAAAATGAAAAGTGTCACCATGAAAAATGTCAAAAATGACAAATTTCAAGATGGCAAATGTCAAAGATGTCAAATGACAAATGTCACAATGCTAAATGTCAAAAATGAAAAGTGTCACCATGAAAAATGTCAAAAATGACAAATTTCAATATGGCAAATGTCAAAGATGTCAAATGACAAATGTCACAATGCTAAATGTCAAAAATGAAAAGTGTCACCATGAAAAATGTCAAAAATGACAAATTTCAAGATGGCAAATGTCAAAGATGTCAAATGACAAATGTCACAATGCTAAATGTCAAAAATGAAAAGTGTCACCATGAAAAATGTCAAAAATGACAAATTTCAAGATGGCAAATGTCAAAGATGTCAAATGACAAATGTCACAATGCTAAATGTCAAAAATGAAAAGTGTCACCATGAAAAATGTCAAAAATGACAAATTTCAAGATGGCAAATGTCAAAGATGTCAAATGACAAATGTCACAATGCTAAATGTCAAAAATGAAAAGTGTCACCATGAAAAATGTCAAAAATGACAAATTTCAAGATGGCAAATGTCAAAGATGTCAAATGACAAATGTCACAATGCTAAATGTCAAAAATGAAAAGTGTCAAAAATGACAAATTTCAAGATGGCAAATGTCTAAGATGTCAAATGACAAATGTCACAATGCTAAATGTCAAAAATGAAAAGTGTCACCATGAAAAATGTCAAAAATGACAAATTCCAAGATGGCAAATGTCAAAGATGTCAAATGACAAATGTCACAATGCGAAATGTCAAAAATGAAAAGTGTCACCATGTAAAATGTCAAAAATGACAAATTTCAAGATGGCAAATGTCAAAACTGACAAATGTCACAATGCTAAATGTCAAAAATAATAAGTGTCACCATGAAAAATGTCAAAAATGACAAATTTCAAGATGGCAAATGTCCAAGATGTCAAATGACAAATGTCACAATGCTAAATGTCAAAAATGAAAAGTGTCACCATGAAAAATGTCAAAAATGACAAATTTCAAGATGGCAAATGTCAAAGATGTCAAATGACAAATATCACAATGCTAAATGTCAAAAATGACAAATTTTAAGATGGCAAATGTCAAAGATGTCAAATGACAAAAGTAACAATGCTAAATGTCAAAAATGAAAAGTGTCACCATGAAAAATGTCAAAAATGACAAATTTCAAGATGGCAAATGTCAAAGATGTCAAATGACAAATGTCACAATGCTAAATGTCAAAAATGAAAAGTGTCACAATGCTAAATGTCAAAAATGACAAATTTCAAGATAGCAAATATCAAAACTGACAAATGTCACAATGCTAAATGTCAAAAATGAAAAGTGTCACCATGAAAAATGTCAAAAATAACAAATTTCAAGATGGCAAATGTCAAAGATGTCAAATGACAAATGTCACAATGCTAAATGTCAAAAATGAAAAGTGTCACCATGAAAAATGTCAAAAATGACAAATTTCAAGATGGCAAATGTCAAAGATGTCAAATGACAAATGTCACAATGCTAAATGTCAAAAATGAAAAGTGTCACCATGAAAAATGTCAAAAATGACAAATTTCAAGATGGCAAATGTCAAAGATGTCAAATGACAAATGTCACAATGCTAAATGTCAAAAATGAAAAGTGTCAAAAATGACAAATTTCAGAATGCAAATGTCTAAGATGTCAAATGACAAATGTCACAATGCTTAATGTCAAAAATGAAAAGTGTCACAATGCTAAATGTCAAAAATGACAAATTTCAAGATGGCAAATGTCAAAACTGACAAATGTCACAATGCTAAATGTCAAAAATGACAAATTTCAAGATGGCAAATGTCAAAGATGTCAAATGACAAATGTCACAATGCTAAATGTCAGAAATGAAAAGTGTCACCATGAAAAATGTCAAAAATGACAAATTTCAAGATGGCAAATGTCAATGAAAAATGTTAAAAATGACAAATTTCAAGATGGCAAATGTCAAAGATGTCAAATGACAAATGTCACAATGCTAAATGTCAAAAATGAAAAGTGTCAAAAATGACAAATTTTAAGATGGCAAATGTCTAAGATGTCAAATGACAAATGTCACAATGCTAAATGTCAAAAATGAAAAGTGTCACCATGAAAAATGTCAAAAATGACAAATTTCAAGATGGCAAATGTCAAAGATGTCAAATGACAAATGTCACAATGCTAAATGTCAAAAATGAAAAGTGTCACCATGTAAAATGTCAAAAATGACAAATTTCAAGATGGCAAATGTCAAAACTGACAAATGTCACAATGCTAAATGTCAAAAATAATAAGTGTCACCATGAAAAATGTCAAAAATGACAAATTTCAAGATGGCAAATGTCCAAGATGTCAAATGACAAATGTCACAATGCTAAATGTCAAAAATGAAAAGTGTCACCATGAAAAATGTCAAAAATGACAAATTACAAGATGGCAAATGTCAAAGATGTCAAATGACAAATATCACAATGCTAAATGTCAAAAATGACAAATTTCAAGATGGCAAATGTCAAAGATGTCAAATGACAAATGTAACAATGCTAAATGTCAAAAATGAAAAGTGTCACCATGAAAAATGTCAAAAATGACAAATTTCAAGATGGCAAATGTCAAAGATGTCAAATGACAAATGTCACAATGCTAAATGTCAAAAATGAAAAGTGTCACAATGCTAAATGTCAAAAATGACAAATTTCAAGATGGCAAATATCAAAACTGACAAATTTTACAATGCTAAATGTCAAAAATGAAAAGTGTCACCATGAAAAATGTCAAAAATAACAAATTTCAAGATGGCAAATGTCAAAGATGTCAAATGACAAATGTCACAATGCTAAATGTCAAAAATGAAAAGTGTCACCATGAAAAATGTCAAAAATGACAAATTTCAAGATGGCAAATGTCAAAGATGTCAAATGACAAATGTCACAATGCTAAATGTCAAAAATGAAAAGTGTCACCATGAAAAATGTCAAAAATGACAAATTTCAAGATGGCAAATGTCAAAGATGTCAAATGACAAATGTCACAATGCTAAATGTCAAAAATGAAAAGTGTCAAAAATGACAAATTTCAAGATGGCAAATGTCTAAGATGTCAAATGACAAATGTCACAATGCTTAATGTCAAAAATGAAAAGTGTCACAATGCTAAATGTCAAAAATGACAAATTTCAAGATGGCAAATGTCAAAACTGACAAATGTCACAATGCTAAATGTCAAAAATGACAAATTTCAAGATGGCAAATGTCAAAGATGTCAAATGACAAATGTCACAATGCTAAATGTCAGAAATGAAAAGTGTCACCATGAAAAATGTCAAAAATGACAAATTTCAAGATGGCAAATGTCAAAGATGGCAAATGTCAAAGATGTCAAATGACAAATGTCACAATGCTAAATGTCAAAAATGAAAAGTGTCACCATGAAAAATGTCAAAAATAACAAATTTCAAGATGGCAAATGTCAAAGATGTCAAATGACAAATGTCACAATGCTAAATGTCCAAAATGAAAAGTGTCACCATGAAAAATGTTAAAAATGACAAATTTCAAGATGGCAAATGTCAAAGATGTCAAATGACAAATGTCACAATGCTAAATGTCAAAAATGAAAAGTGTCACCATGAAAAATGTCAAAAATGACAAATTTCAAGATGGCAAATGTCAAAGATGTCAAATGACAAATGTCACAATGCTAAATGTCAAAAATGAAAAGTGTCACCATGAAAAATGTCAAAAATAACAAATTTCAAGATGGCAAATGTCAAAGATGTCAAATGACAAATGTCACAATGCTAAATGTCAAAAATGAAAAGTGTCACCATGAAAAATGTCAAAAATGACAAATTTCAAGATGGCAAATGTCAAAGATGTCAAATGACAAATGTCACAATGCTAAATGTCAAAAATGAAAAGTGTCAACATGAAAAATGTCAAAAATAACAAATTTCAAGATGGCAAATGTCAAAGATGTCAAATGACAAATGTCACAATGCTAAATGTCAAAAATGAAAAGTGTCACCATGAAAAATGTCAAAAATGACAAATTTCAAGATGGCAAATGTCAAAGATGTCAAATGACAAATGTCACAATGCTAAATGTCAAAAATGAAAAGTGTCACCATGAAAAATGTCAAAAATGACAAATTTCAAAAAGGCAAATGTCAAAGATGTCAAATGACAAATGTCACAATGTTAAATGTCAAAAATGAAAAGTGTCACCATGAAAAATGTCAAAAATGACAAATTTCAAGATGGCAAATGTCAAAGATGTCAAATGACAAATGTCACAATGCTAAATGTCAAAAATGAAAAGTGTCACCATGAAAAATGTCAAAAATGACAAATTTCAAGATGGCAAATGTCAAAGATGTCAAATGACAAATGTCACAATGCTAAATGTCAAAAATGAAAAGTGTCACCATGTAAAATGTCAAAAATGACAAATTTCAAGGTGGCAAATGTCAAAACTGACAAATGTCACAATGCTAAATGTCAAAAATAATAAGTGTCACCATGAAAAATGTCAAAAATGACAAATTTCAAGATGGCAAATGTCCAAGATGTCAAATGACAAATGTCACAATGCTAAATGTCAAAAATGAAAAGTGTCACCATGAAAAATGTCAAAAATGACAAATTTCAAGATGGCAAATGTCAAAGATGTCAAATGACAAATGTCACAATGCTAAATGTCAAAAATGAAAAGTGTCACTATGAAAAATGTCAAAAATGTCAAATTTCAAGATGGCAAATGTCAAAGATGTCAAATGACAAATGTCACAATGCTAAATGTCAAAAATGAAAAGTGTCACCATGAAAAATGTCAAAAATGACAAATTTCAAGATGGCAAATGTCAAAGATGTCAAACGACAAATGTCACAATGCTAAATGTCAGAAATGAAAAGTGTCACCATGAAAAATGTCAAAAATGACAAATTTCAAGATGGCAAATGTCAAAGATGTCAAATGACAAATGTCACAATGCTAAATGTCAAAAATGAAAAGTGTCACCATGAAAAATGTCAAAAATGACAAATTTCAAGATGGCAAATGTCAAAGATGTCAAATGACAAATGTCACAATGCTAAATGTCAAAAATGAAAAGTGTCACCATGAAAAATGTCAAAAATGACAAATTTCAAGATGGCAAATGTCAAAGATGTCAAATGACAAATGTCACAATGCTAAATGTCAAAAATGAAAAGTGTCACCATGTAAAATGTCAAAAATGACAAATTTCAAGATGGCAAATGTCAAAACTGACAAATGTCACAATGCTAAATGTCAAAAATAATAAGTGTCACCATGAAAAATGTCAAAAATGACAAATTTCAAGATGGCAAATGTCCAAGATGTCAAATGACAAATGTCACAATGCTAAATGTCAAAAATGAAAAGTGTCACCATGAAAAATGTCAAAAATGACAAATTTTAAGATGGCAAATGTCAAAGATGTCAAATGACAAATGTCACAATGCTAAATGTCAAAAATGAAAAGTGTCAAAAATGACAAATTTTAAGATGGCAAATGTCTAAGATGTCAAATGACAAATGTCACAATGCTAAATGTCAAAAATGAAAAGTGTCACCATGAAAAATGTCAAAAATGACAAATTTCAAGATGGCAAATGTCAAAGATGTCAAATGACAAATGTCAAAGATGTCAAATGACAAATGTCACAATGCTAAATGTCAAAAATGAAAAGTGTCACCATGTAAAATGTCAAAAATGACAAATTTCAAGATGGCAAATGTCAAAACTGACAAATGTCACAATGCTAAATGTCCAAAATAATAAGTGTCACCATGAAAAATGTCAAAAATGACAAATTTCAAGATGGCAAATGTCCAAGATGTCAAATGACAAATGTCACAATGCTAAATGTCAAAAATGAAAAGTGTCACCATGAAAAATGTCAAAAATGACAAATTTCAAGATGGCAAATGTCAAAGATGTCAAATGACAAATATCACAATGCTAAATGTCAAAAATGACAAATTTCAAGATGGCAAATGTCAAAGATGTCAAATGACAAATGTAACAATGCTAAATGTCAAAAATGAAAAGTGTCACCATGAAAAATGTCAAAAATGACAAATTTCAAGATGGCAAATGTCAAAGATGTCAAATGACAAATGTCACAATGCTAAATGTCAAAAATGAAAAGTGTCACAATGCTAAATGTCAAAAATGACAAATTTCAAGATGGCAAATATCAAAACTGACAAATGTCACAATGCTAAATGTCAAAAATGAAAAGTGTCACCATGAAAAATGTCAAAAATAACAAATTTTAAGATGGCAAATGTCAAAGATGTCAAATGACAAATGTCACAATGCTAAATGTCAAAAATGAAAAATGTCAAAAATGACAAATTTCAAGATGGCAAATGTCAAAGATGTCAAATGACAAATGTCACAATGCTAAATGTCAAAAATGAAAAGTGTCACCATGAAAAATGTCAAAAATGACAAATTTCAAGATGGCAAATGTCAAAGATGTCAAATGACAAATGTCACAATGCTAAATGTCAAAAATGAAAAGTGTCAAAAATGACAAATTTCAAGATGGCAAATGTCTAAGATGTCAAATGACAAATGTCACAATGCTTAATGTCAAAAATGAAAAGTGTCACAATGCTAAATGTCAAAAATGACAAATTTCAAGATGGCAAATGTCAAAACTGACAAATGTCACAATGCTAAATGTCAAAAATGACAAATTTCAAGATGGCAAATGTCAAAGATGTCAAATGACAAATGTCAAAATGCTAAATGTCAGAAATGAGAAGTGTCACCATGAAAAATGTCAAAAATGACAAATTTCAAGATGGCAAATGTCAAAGATGTCAAATGACAAATGTCACAATGCTAAATGTCAAAAATGAAAAGTGTCACCATGAAAAATGTCAAAAATAACAAATTTCAAGATGGCAAATGTCAAAGATGTCAAATGACAAATGTCACAATGCTAAATGTCAAAAATGAAAAGTGTCACCATGAAAAATGTTAAAAATGACAAATTTCAAGATGGCAAATGTCAAAGATGTCAAATGACAAATGTCACAATGCTAAATGTCAAAAATGAAAAGTGTCACCATGAGAAATGTCAAAAATGACAAATTTCAAGATGGCAAATGTCAAAGATGTCAAATGACAAATGTCACAATGCTAAATGTCAAAAATGAAAAGTGTCACCATGAAAAATGTCAAAAATAACAAATTTCAAGATGGCAAATGTCAAAGATGTCAAATGACAAATGTCACAATGCTAAATGTCAAAAATGAAAAGTGTCACCATGAAAAATGTCAAAAATGACAAATTTCAAGATGGCAAATGTCAAAGATGTCAAATGACAAATGTCAAATGACAAATGTCACAATGCTAAATGTCAAAAATGAAAAGTGTCACAATGAAAAATGTCAAAAATGACAAATTTCAAGATGGCAAATGTCAAAGATGTCAAATGACAAATGTCACAATGCTAAATGTCAAAAATGAAAAGTGTCACCATGAAAAATGTCAAAAATGACAAATTTCAAGATGGCAAATGTCAAAGATGTCAAATGACAAATGTCACAATGCTAAATGTCAAAAATGACAAATTTCAAGATGGCAAATGTCAAAGATGTCAACTGACAAATGTCACAATGCTAAATGTCAAAAATGAAAAGTGTCACCATGAAAAATGTCAAAAATGACAAATTTCAAGATGGCAAATGTCAAAGATGTCAAATGACAAATGTCACAATGCTAAATGTCAAAAATGACAAATTTCAAGATGGCAAATGTCAAAGATGTCAAATGACAAATGTCACAATGCTAAATGTCAAAAATGACAAATTTCAAGATGGCAAATGTCAAAACTGACAAATGTCACAATGCTAAATGTCAAAAATGAAAAGTGTCACCATGAAAAATGTCAAAAATAATAAATTTCAAGATGGCAAATGTCAAAGATGTCAAATGACAAATGTCACAATGCTAAATGTCAAAAATGAAAAGTGTCACCATGAAAAATGTCAAAAATGACAATATTCAAGATAGCAAATGTCAAAACTGACAAATGTCACAATGCTAAATGTCAAAAATGAAAAGTGTCACCATGAAAAATGTCAAAAATAACAAATTTCAAGATGGCAAATGTCAAAGATGTCAAATGACAAATGTCACAATGATAAATGTCAAAAATGACAAATTTCAAGATGGCAAATGTCAAAGATGTCAAATGACAAATGTCACAATGCTAAATGTCAAAAATGACAAATTTCAAGATGGCAAATGTCAAAACTGACAAATGTCACAATGCTAAATGTCAAAAATGAAAAGTGTCACCATGAAAAATGTCAAAAATAACAAATTTCAAGATGGCAAATGTCAAAGATGTCAAATGACAAATATCACAATGCTAAATGTCAAAAATGACAAATTTCAAGATGGCAAATGTCAACGATGTCAAATGACAAATGTCACAATGCTAAATGTCAAAAATGAAAAGTGTCACCATGAAAAATGTCAAAAATGACAAATTTCAAGATGGCAAATGTCAAAGATGTCAAATGACAAATGTCACAATGCTAAATGTCAAAAATGAAAAGTGTCACCATGAAAAATGTCAAAAATGACAAATTTCAAAAAGGCAAATGTCAAAGATGTCAAATGACAAATGTCACAATGTTAAATGTCAAAAATGAAAAGTGTCACCATGAAAAATGTCAAAAATGACAAATTTCAAGATGGCAAATGTCAAAGATGTCAAATGACAAATGTCACAATGCTAAATGTCAAAAATGAAAAGTGTCACCATGAAAAATGTCAAAAATGACAAATTTCAAGATGGCAAATGTCAAAGATGTCAAATGACAAATGTCACAATGCTAAATGTCAAAAATGAAAAGTGTCACCATGTAAAATGTCAAAAATGACAAATTTCAAGGTGGCAAATGTCAAAACTGACAAATGTCACAATGCTAAATGTCAAAAATAATAAGTGTCACCATGAAAAATGTCAAAAATGACAAATTTCAAGATGGCAAATGTCAAAGATGGCAAATGTCAAAGATGTCAAATGACAAATGTCACAATGCTAAATGTCAAAAATGAAAAGTGTCACCATGAAAAATGTCAAAAATGACAAATTTCAAGATGGCAAATGTCAAAGATGTCAAATGACAAATGTCACAATGCTAAATGTCAAAAATGAAAAGTGTCACAATGCTAAATGTCAAAAATGACAAATTTCAAGA
The DNA here is from genome assembly GCA_964028335.1 of Altica lythri. NCBI lineage: Eukaryota > Metazoa > Arthropoda > Insecta > Coleoptera > Chrysomelidae > Altica > Altica lythri. The sequence goes on along the minus strand of OZ034800.1, from coordinate 39,229,107 downwards.
TGGCAAATATCAAAACTGACAAATGTCACAATGCTAAATGTCAAAAATGAAAAGTGTCACCATGAAAAATGTCAAAAATAACAAATTTCAAGATGGCAAATGTCAAAGATGTCAAATGACAAATGTCACAATGCTAAATGTCAAAAATGAAAAGTGTCACCATGAAAAATGTCAAAAATGACAAATTTCAAGATGGCAAATGTCAAAGATGTCAAATGACAAATGTCACAATGCTAAATGAAAAGTGTCACCATGAAAAATGTCAAAAATGACAAATTTCAAGATGGCAAATGTCAAAGATGTCAAATGACAAATGTCACAATGCTAAATGTCAAAAATGAAAAGTGTCAAAAATGACAAATTTCAGAATGCAAATGTCTAAGATGTCAAATGACAAATGTCACAATGCTTAATGTCAAAAATGAAAAGTGTCACAATGCTAAATGTCAAAAATGACAAATTTCAAGATGGCAAATGTCAAAACTGACAAATGTCACAATGCTAAATGTCAAAAATGACAAATTTCAAGATGGCAAATGTCAAAGATGTCAAATGACAAATGTCACAATGCTAAATGTCAGAAATGAAAAGTGTCACCATGAAAAATGTCAAAAATGACAAATTTCAAGATGGCAAATGTCAAAGATGTCAAATGACAAATGTCACAATGCTAAATGTCAAAAATGACAAATTTCAAGATGGCAAATGTCAAAGATGTCAAATGACAAATGTCACAATGCTAAATGTCAAAAATGACAAATTTCAAGATGGCAAATGTCAAAACTGACAAATGTCACAATGCTAAATGTCAAAAATGAAAAGTGTCACCATGAAAAATGTCAAAAATAATAAATTTCAAGATGGCAAATGTCAAAGATGTCAAATGACAAATGTCACAATGCTAAATGTCAAAAATGAAAAGTGTCACCATGAAAAATGTCAAAAATGACAATATTCAAGATAGCAAATGTCAAAACTGACAAATGTCACAATGCTAAATGTCAAAAATGAAAAGTGTCACCATGAAAAATGTCAAAAATAACAAATTTCAAGATGGCAAATGTCAAAGATGTCAAATGACAAATGTCACAATGATAAATGTCAAAAATGACAAATTTCAAGATGGCAAATGTCAAAGATGTCAAATGACAAATGTCACAATGCTAAATGTCAAAAATGACAAATTTCAAGATGGCAAATGTCAAAACTGACAAATGTCACAATGCTAAATGTCAAAAATGAAAAGTGTCACCATGAAAAATGTCAAAAATAACAAATTTCAAGATGGCAAATGTCAAAGATGTCAAATGACAAATATCACAATGCTAAATGTCAAAAATGACAAATTTCAAGATGGCAAATGTCAACGATGTCAAATGACAAATGTCACAATGCTAAATGTCAAAAATGAAAAGTGTCACCATGAAAAATGTCAAAAATGACAAATTTCAAGATGGCAAATGTCAAAGATGTCAAATGACAAATGTCACAATGCTAAATGTCAAAAATGAAAAGTGTCACCATGAAAAATGTCAAAAATGACAAATTTCAAAAAGGCAAATGTCAAAGATGTCAAATGACAAATGTCACAATGTTAAATGTCAAAAATGAAAAGTGTCACCATGAAAAATGTCAAAAATGACAAATTTCAAGATGGCAAATGTCAAAGATGTCAAATGACAAATGTCACAATGCTAAATGTCAAAAATGAAAAGTGTCACCATGAAAAATGTCAAAAATGACAAATTTCAAGATGGCAAATGTCAAAGATGTCAAATGACAAATGTCACAATGCTAAATGTCAAAAATGAAAAGTGTCACCATGTAAAATGTCAAAAATGACAAATTTCAAGGTGGCAAATGTCAAAACTGACAAATGTCACAATGCTAAATGTCAAAAATAATAAGTGTCACCATGAAAAATGTCAAAAATGACAAATTTCAAGATGGCAAATGTCAAAGATGGCAAATGTCAAAGATGTCAAATGACAAATGTCACAATGCTAAATGTCAAAAATGAAAAGTGTCACCATGAAAAATGTCAAAAATGACAAATTTCAAGATGGCAAATGTCAAAGATGTCAAATGACAAATGTCACAATGCTAAATGTCAAAAATGAAAAGTGTCACAATGCTAAATGTCAAAAATGACAAATTTCAAGATGGCAAATATCAAAACTGACAAATGTCACAATGCTAAATGTCAAAAATGAAAAGTGTCACCATGAAAAATGTCAAAAATAACAAATTTCAAGATGGCAAATGTCAAAGATGTCAAATGACAAATGTCACAATGCTAAATGTCAAAAATGAAAAGTGTCACCATGAAAAATGTCAAAAATGACAAATTTCAAGATGGCAAATGTCAAAGATGTCAAATGACAAATGTCACAATGCTAAATGAAAAGTGTCACCATGAAAAATGTCAAAAATGACAAATTTCAAGATGGCAAATGTCAAAGATGTCAAATGACAAATGTCACAATGCTAAATGTCAAAAATGAAAAGTGTCAAAAATGACAAATTTCAGAATGCAAATGTCTAAGATGTCAAATGACAAATGTCACAATGCTTAATGTCAAAAATGAAAAGTGTCACAATGCTAAATGTCAAAAATGACAAATTTCAAGATGGCAAATGTCAAAACTGACAAATGTCACAATGCTAAATGTCAAAAATGACAAATTTCAAGATGGCAAATGTCAAAGATGTCAAATGACAAATGTCACAATGCTAAATGTCAGAAATGAAAAGTGTCACCATGAAAAATGTCAAAAATGACAAATTTCAAGATGGCAAATGTCAATGAAAAATGTTAAAAATGACAAATTTCAAGATGGCAAATGTCAAAGATGTCAAATGACAAATGTCACAATGCTAAATGTCAAAAATGAAAAGTGTCAAAAATGACAAATTTTAAGATGGCAAATGTCTAAGATGTCAAATGACAAATGTCACAATGCTAAATGTCAAAAATGAAAAGTGTCACCATGAAAAATGTCAAAAATGACAAATTTCAAGATGGCAAATGTCAAAGATGTCAAATGACAAATGTCACAATGCTAAATGTCAAAAATGAAAAGTGTCACCATGTAAAATGTCAAAAATGACAAATTTCAAGATGGCAAATGTCAAAACTGACAAATGTCACAATGCTAAATGTCAAAAATAATAAGTGTCACCATGAAAAATGTCAAAAATGACAAATTTCAAGATGGCAAATGTCCAAGATGTCAAATGACAAATGTCACAATGCTAAATGTCAAAAATGAAAAGTGTCACCATGAAAAATGTCAAAAATGACAAATTTCAAGATGGCAAATGTCAAAGATGTCAAATGACAAATATCACAATGCTAAATGTCAAAAATGACAAATTTCAAGATGGCAAATGTCAAAGATGTCAAATGACAAATGTAACAATGCTAAATGTCAAAAATGAAAAGTGTCACCATGAAAAATGTCAAAAATGACAAATTTCAAGATGGCAAATGTCAAAGATGTCAAATGACAAATGTCACAATGCTAAATGTCAAAAATGAAAAGTGTCACAATGCTAAATGTCAAAAATGACAAATTTCAAGATGGCAAATATCAAAACTGACAAATGTCACAATGCTAAATGTCAAAAATGAAAAGTGTCACCATGAAAAATGTCAAAAATAACAAATTTCAAGATGGCAAATGTCAAAGATGTCAAATGACAAATGTCACAATGCTAAATGTCAAAAATGAAAAGTGTCACCATGAAAAATGTTAAAAATGACAAATTTCAAGATGGCAAATGTCAAAGATGTCAAATGACAAATGTCACAATGCTAAATGTCAAAAATGAAAAGTGTCACCATGAAAAATGTCAAAAATGACAAATTTCAAGATGGCAAATGTCAAAGATGTCAAATGACAAATGTCACAATGCTAAATGTCAAAAATGAAAAGTGTCAAAAATGACAAATTTCAAGATGGCAAATGTCTAAGATGTCAAATGACAAATGTCACAATGCTTAATGTCAAAAATGAAAAGTGTCAACATGAAAAATGTCAAAAATAACAAATTTCAAGATGGCAAATGTCAAAGATGTCAAATGACAAATGTCACAATGCTAAATGTCAAAAATGAAAAGTGTCACCATGAAAAATGTCAAAAATGACAAATTTCAAGATGGCAAATGTCAAAGATGTCAAATGACAAATGTCACAATGCTAAATGTCAGAAATGAAAAGTGTCACCATGAAAAATGTCAAAAATGACAAATTTCAAGATGGCAAATGTCAAAGATGTCAAATGACAAATGTCACAATGCTAAATGTCAAAAATGAAAAGTGTCACCATGAAAAATGTCAAAAATGACAAATTTCAAGATGGCAAATGTCAAAGATGTCAAATGACAAATGTCACAATGCTAAATGTCAAAAATGAAAAGTGTCACCATGAAAAATGTCAAAAATGACAAATTTCAAGATGGCAAATGTCAAAGATGTCAAATGACAAATGTCACAATGCTAAATGTCAAAAATGAAAAGTGTCACCATGTAAAATGTCAAAAATGACAAATTTCAAGATGGCAAATGTCAAAACTGACAAATGTCACAATGCTAAATGTCAAAAATAATAAGTGTCACCATGAAAAATGTCAAAAATGACAAATTTCAAGATGGCAAATGTCCAAGATGTCAAATGACAAATGTCACAATGCTAAATGTCAAAAATGAAAAGTGTCACCATGAAAAATGTCAAAAATGACAAATTTTAAGATGGCAAATGTCAAAGATGTCAAATGACAAATGTCACAATGCTAAATGTCAAAAATGAAAAGTGTCAAAAATGACAAATTTTAAGATGGCAAATGTCTAAGATGTCAAATGACAAATGTCACAATGCTAAATGTCAAAAATGAAAAGTGTCACCATGAAAAATGTCAAAAATGACAAATTTCAAGATGGCAAATGTCAAAGATGTCAAATGACAAATGTCAAAGATGTCAAATGACAAATGTCACAATGCTAAATGTCAAAAATGAAAAGTGTCACCATGTAAAATGTCAAAAATGACAAATTTCAAGATGGCAAATGTCAAAACTGACAAATGTCACAATGCTAAATGTCCAAAATAATAAGTGTCACCATGAAAAATGTCAAAAATGACAAATTTCAAGATGGCAAATGTCCAAGATGTCAAATGACAAATGTCACAATGCTAAATGTCAAAAATGAAAAGTGTCACCATGAAAAATGTCAAAAATGACAAATTTCAAGATGGCAAATGTCAAAGATGTCAAATGACAAATATCACAATGCTAAATGTCAAAAATGACAAATTTCAAGATGGCAAATGTCAAAGATGTCAAATGACAAATGTAACAATGCTAAATGTCAAAAATGAAAAGTGTCACCATGAAAAATGTCAAAAATGACAAATTTCAAGATGGCAAATGTCAAAGATGTCAAATGACAAATGTCACAATGCTAAATGTCAAAAATGAAAAGTGTCACAATGCTAAATGTCAAAAATGACAAATTTCAAGATGGCAAATATCAAAACTGACAAATGTCACAATGCTAAATGTCAAAAATGAAAAGTGTCACCATGAAAAATGTCAAAAATAACAAATTTCAAGATGGCAAATGTCAAAGATGTCAAATGACAAATGTCACAATGCTAAATGTCAAAAATGAAAAGTGTCACCATGAAAAATGTCAAAAATGACAAATTTCAAGATGGCAAATGTCAAAGATGTCAAATGACAAATGTCACAATGCTAAATGTCAAAAATGAAAAGTGTCACCATGAAAAATGTCAAAAATGACAAATTTCAAGATGGCAAATGTCAAAGATGTCAAATGACAAATGTCACAATGCTAAATGTCAAAAATGAAAAGTGTCAAAAATGACAAATTTCAAGATGGCAAATGTCTAAGATGTCAAATGACAAATGTCACAATGCTTAATGTCAAAAATGAAAAGTGTCACAATGCTAAATGTCAAAAATGACAAATTTCAAGATGGCAAATGTCAAAACTGACAAATGTCACAATGCTAAATGTCAAAAATGACAAATTTCAAGATAGCAAATGTCAAAGATGTCAAATGACAAATGTCAAAATGCTAAATGTCAGAAATGAAAAGTGTCACCATGAAAAATGTCAAAAATGACAAATTTCAAGATGGCAAATGTCAAAGATGTCAAATGACAAATGTCACAATGCTAAATGTCAAAAATGAAAAGTGTCACCATGAAAAATGTCAAAAATAACAAATTTCAAGATGGCAAATGTCAAAGATGTCAAATGACAAATGTCACAATGCTAAATGTCAAAAATGAAAAGTGTCACCATGAAAAATGTTAAAAATGACAAATTTCAAGATGGCAAATGTCAAAGATGTCAAATGACAAATGTCACAATGCTAAATGTCAAAAATGAAAAGTGTCACCATGAAAAATGTCAAAAATGACAAATTTCAAGATGGCAAATGTCAAAGATGTCAAATGACAAATGTCACAATGCTAAATGTCAAAAATGAAAAGTGTCACCATGAAAAATGTCAAAAATAACAAATTTCAAGATGGCAAATGTCAAAGATGTCAAATGACAAATGTCACAATGCTAAATGTCAAAAATGAAAAGTGTCACCATGAAAAATGTCAAAAATGACAAATTTCAAGATGGCAAATGTCAAAGATGTCAAATGACAAATGTCAAAGATGTCAAATGACAAATGTCACAATGCTAAATGTCAAAAATGAAAAGTGTCACAATGAAAAATGTCAAAAATGACAAATTTCAAGATGGCAAATGTCAAAGATGTCAAATGACAAATGTCACAATGCTAAATGTCAAAAATGAAAAGTGTCACCATGAAAAATGTCAAAAATGACAAATTTCAAGATGGCAAATGTCAAAGATGTCAAATGACAAATGTCACAATGCTAAATGTCAAAAATGACAAATTTCAAGATGGCAAATGTCAAAGATGTCAACTGACAAATGTCACAATGCTAAATGTCAAAAATGAAAAGTGTCACCATGAAAAATGTCAAAAATGACAAATTTCAAGATGGCAAATGTCAAAGATGTCAAATGACAAATGTCACAATGCTAAATGTCAAAAATGACAAATTTCAAGATGGCAAATGTCAAAGATGTCAAATGACAAATGTCACAATGCTAAATGTCAAAAATGACAAATTTCAAGATGGCAAATGTCAAAACTGACAAATGTCACAATGCTAAATGTCAAAAATGAAAAGTGTCACCATGAAAAATGTCAAAAATAACAAATTTCAAGATGGCAAATGTCAAAGATGTCAAATGACAAATGTCACAATGCTAAATGTCCAAAATGAAAAGTGTCACCATGAAAAATGTTAAAAATGACAAATTTCAAGATGGCAAATGTCAAAGATGTCAAATGACAAATGTCACAATGCTAAATGTCCAAAATGAAAAGTGTCACCATGAAAAATGTCAAAAATGACAAATTTCAAGATGGCAAATGTCAAAGATGTCAAATGACAAATGTCACAATGCTAAATGTCAAAAATGAAAAGTGTCAAAAATGACAAATTTCAAGATGGCAAATGTCTAAGATGTCAAATGACAAATGTCACAATGCTTAATGTCAAAAATGAAAAGTGTCACAATGCTAAATGTCAAAAATGACAAATTTCAAGATGGCAAATGTCAAAACTGACAAATGTCACAATGCTAAATGTCAAAAATGACAAATTTCAAGATGGCAAATGTCAAAGATGTCAAATGACAAATGTCACAATGCTAAATGTCAGAAATGAAAAGTGTCACCATGAAAAATGTCAAAAATGACAAATTTCAAGATGGCAAATGTCAAAGATGGCAAATGTCAAAGATGTCAAATGACAAATGTCACAATGCTAAATGTCCAAAATGAAAAGTGTCACCATGAAAAATGTTAAAAATGACAAATTTCAAGATGGCAAATGTCAAAGATGTCAAATGACAAATGTCACAATGCTAAATGTCAAAAATAAAAAGTGTCACCATGAAAAATGTCAAAAATGACAAATTTCAAGATGGCAAATGTCAAAGATGTCAAATGACAAATGTCACAATGCTAAATGTCAAAAATGAAAAGTGTCACCATGAAAAATGTCAAAAATAACAAATTTCAAGATGGCAAATGTCAAAGATGTCAAATGACAAATGTCACAATGCTAAATGTCAAAAATGAAAAGTGTCACCATGAAAAATGTCAAAAATGACAAATTTCAAGATGGCAAATGTCAAAGATGTCAAATGACAAATGTCACAATGCTAAATGTCAAAAATGAAAAGTGTCAACATGAAAAATGTCAAAAATAACAAATTTCAAGATGGCAAATGTCAAAGATGTCAAATGACAAATGTCACAATGCTAAATGTCAAAAATGACAAATTTCAAGATGGCAAATGTCAAAGATGTCAAATGACAAATGTCACAATGCTAAATGTCAAAAATGAAAAGTGTCACCATGAAAAATGTAAAAATGACAAATTTCAAGATGGCAAATGTCAAAGATGTCAAATGTCACAATGCTAAATGTCAAAAATGAAAAGTGTCACCATGAAAAATGTCAAAAATAACAAATTTTAAGATGGCAAATGTCAAAGATGTCAAATGACAAATGTCACAATGCTAAATGTCAAAAATGACAAATTTCAAGATGGCAAATGTCAAAGATGTCAAATGACAAATGTCACAATGCTAAATGTCAAAAATGACAAATTTCAAGATGGCAAATGTCAAAACTGACAAATGTCACAATGCTAAATGTCAAAAATGAAAAGTGTCACCATGAAAAATGTCAAAAATAACAAATTTCAAGATGGCAAATGTCAAAGATGTCAAATGACAAATGTCACAATGCTAAATGTCAAAAATGACAAATTTCAAGATGGCAAATGTCAAAGATGTCAAATGACAAATGTCACAATGCTAAATGTCAAAAATGAAAAGTGTCACCATGAAAATTGTCAAAAATGACAAATTTCAAGATGGCAACTGTCAAAGATGTCAAATGACAAATGTCACAATGCTAAATGTCAAAAATGACAAATTTCAAGATGGCAAATGTCAAAGATGTCAAATGACAAATGTCACAATGCTAAATGTCAAAAATGACAAATTTCAAGATGGCAAATGTCAAAACTGACAAATGTCACAATGCTAAATGTCAAAAATGAAAAGTGTCACCATGAAAAATGTCAAAAATAACAAATTTCAAGATGGCAAATGTCAAAGATGTCAAATGACAAATGTCACAATGCTAAATGTCAAAAATGACAAATTTCAAGATTGCAAATGTCAAAGATGTCAAATGACAAATGTCACAATGCTAAATGACAAATTTCAAGATGGCAAATGTCAAAGATGTCAAATGACAAATGTCACAATGCTAAATATCAAAAATGAAAAGTGTCACCATGAAAAATGTAAAAATGACAAATTTCAAGATGGCAAATGTCAAAGATGTCAAATGACAAATGTCACAATGCTAAATGTCAAAAATGACAAATTTCAAGATTGCAAATGTCAAAGATGTCAAATGACAAATGTCACAATGCTAAATGACAAATTTCAAGATGGCAAATGTCAAAGATGTCAAATGACAAATGTCACAATGCTAAATGTCAACAATGAAAAGTGTCACCATGAAAAATGTCAAAAATGACAAATTTTAAGATGGCAAATGTCAAAGATGTCAAATGACAAATGTCACAATGCTAAATGTCAAAAATGAAAAGTGTCACCATGAAAAATATCAAAAATGACAAATTTCAAGATGGCAAATGTCAAAGATGTCAAATGACAAATGTCACAATGCTAAATGTCAAAAATGACAAATTTCAAGATGGCAAATGTCAAAGATGTCAAATGACAAATGTCACAATGCTAAATGTCAAAAATGACAAATTTCAAGATGGCAAATGTCAAAGATGTCAAATGACAAAGGTCACAATGCTAAATGTCAAAAATGAAAAGTGTCACCATGAAAAATGTCAAAAATGACAAATTTCAAGATGGCAAATGTCAAAGATGTCAAATGACAAATGTCACAATGCTAAATGTCAAAAATGACAAATTTCAAGATGGCAAATGTCAAAGATGTCAAATGACAAATGTCACAATGCTAAATGTCAAAAATGAAAAGTGTCACATGAAAAATGTCAAAAATGACAAATTTCAAGATGGCAAATGTCAAAACTGACAAATGTCACAATGCTTAATGTCAAAAATGATAAGTGTCACCATGAAAAATGTCAAAAATGACAAATTTCAAGATGGCAAATGTCCAAGATGTCAAATGACAAATGTCACAATGCTAAATGTCAAAAATGGAAAGTGTCACCATGAAAAAATGTCAAAAATGACAAATTTCAAGATGGCAAATGTCAAAGATGTCAAATGACAAATGTCACAATGCTAAATGTCAAAAATGACAAATTTCAAGATGGCAAATGTCAAAGATGTCAAATGACAAATGTCACAACGCTAAATGTCAAAAATGAAAAGTGTCACCATGAAAAATGTCAAAAATGACAAATTTCAAGATGGCAAATGTCAAAGATGTCAAATGACAAATGTCACAATGCTAAATGTCAAAAATGAAAAGTGTCACCATGAAAAATGTCAAAAATGACAAATTTCAAGATGGCAAATGTCAAAGATGTCAAATGACAAATGTCACAATGCTAAATGTCAAAAATGACAAATTTCAAGATGGCAAATGTCAAAGATGTCAAATGACAAATGTCACAATGCTAAATGTCAAAAATGAAAAGTGTCACCATGAAAAATGTCAAAAATGACAAATTTCAAGATGGCAAATGTCCAAGATGTCAAATGACAAATGTCACAATGCTAAATGTCAAAAATGGAAACTGTCACCATGAAAAATGTCAAAAATGACAAATTTCAAGATGGCAAATGTCAAAGATGTCAAATGACAAATGTCACAATGCTAAATGTCAAAAATGACAAATTTCAAGATGGCAAATGTCAAAGATGTCAAATGACAAATGTCACAACGCTAAATGTCAAAAATGAAAAGTGTCACCATGAAAAATGTCAAAAATGACAAATTTCAAGATGGCAAATGTCAAAGATGTCAAATGACAAATGTCACAATGCTAAATGTCAAAAATGAAAAGTGTCACCATGAAAAATGTCAAAAATGACAAATTTCAAGATGGCAAATGTCAAAGATGTCAAATGACAAATGTCACAATGCTAAATGTCAAAAATGACAAATTTCAAGATGGCAAATGTCAAAGATGTCAAATGACAAATGTCACAATGCTTAATGTCAAAAATGATAAGTGTCACCATGAAAAATGTCAAAAATGACAAATTTCAAGATGGCAAATGTCCAAGATGTCAAATGACAAATGTCACAATGCTAAATGTCAAAAATGGAAACTGTCACCATGAAAAATGTCAAAAATGACAAATTTCAAGATGGCAAATGTCAAAGATGTCAAATGACAAATGTCACAATGCTAAATGTCAAAAATGACAAATTTCAAGATGGCAAATGTCAAAGATGTCAAATGACAAATGTCACAATGCTAAATGTCAAAAATGACAAATTTCAAGATAGCAAATGTCAAAGATGTCAAATGACAAATGTCACAATGCTAAATGTCAAAAATGAAAAGTGTCACCATGAAAAATGTCAAAAATGACAAATTTCAAGATGGCAACTGTCAAAGATGTCAAATGACAAATGTCACAATGCTAAATGTCTAAAATGACAAATTTCAAGATGGCAAATGTCAAAGATGTCAAATGACAAATGACACAATGCTAAATGTCAAAAATGACAAATTTCAAGATGGCAAATGTCAAAACTGACAAATGTCACAATGCTAAATGTCAAAAATGAAAAGTGTCACCATGAAAAATGTCAAAAATAACATATTTCAAGATGGCAAATGTCAAAGATGTCAAATGACAAATATCACAATGCTAAATGTCAAAAATGACAAATTTCAAGATGGCAAATGTCAAAGATGTCAAATGACAAATGTCACAATGCTAAATGTCAAAAATGAAAAGTGTCACCATGAAAAATGTAAAAATGACAAATTTCAAGATGGCAAATGTCAAAGATGTCAAATGACAAATGACACAATGCTAAATGTCAAAAATGACAAATTTCAAGATTGCAAATGTCAAAGATGTCAAATGACAAATGTCACAATGCTAAATGTCAAAAATGACAAATTTCAAGATGGCAAATGTCAAAGATGTCAAATGACAAAGGTCACAATGCTAAATGTCAAAAATGAAAAGTGTCACCATGAAAAATGTAAAAATGACAAATTTCAAGATGGCAAATGTCAAAGATGTCAAATGACAAATGACACAATGCTAAATGTCAAAAATGACAAATTTCAAGATTGCAAATGTCAAAGATGTCAAATGACAAATGTCACAATGCTAAATGTCAAAAATGACAAATTTCAAGATGGCAAATGTCAAAGATGTCAAATGACAAATGACACAATGCTAAATGTCAAAAATGACAAATTTCAAGATGGCAAATGTCAAAACTGACAAATGTCACAATGCTAAATGTCAAAAATGAAAAGTGTCACCATGAAAAATGTCAAAAATAACAAATTTCAAGATGGCAAATGTCAAAGATGTCAAATGACAAATATCACAATGCTAAATGTCAAAAATGACAAATTTCAAGATGGCAAATGTCAAAGATGTCAAATGACAAATGTCACAATGCTAAATGTCAACAATGAAAAGTGTCACCATGAAAAATGTCAAAAATGACAAATTTTAAGATGGCAAATGTCAAAGATGTCAAATGACAAATGTCACAATGCTAAATGTTAAAAATGAAAAGTGTCACCATGAAAAATGTCAAAAATGACAAATTTCAAGATGGCAAATGTCAAAGATGTCAAATGACAAATGTCACAATGCTAAATGTCAAAAATGACAAATTTCAAGATGGCAAATGTCAAAGATGTCAAATGACAAATGTCACAATGCTAAATGTCAAAAATGACAAATTTCAAGATGGCAAATGTCAAAGATGTCAAATGACAAAGGTCACAATGCTAAATGTCAAAAATGAAAAGTGTCACCATGAAAAATGTCAAAAATGACAAATTTCAAGATGGCAAATGTCAAAGATGTCAAATGACAAATGTCACAATGCTAAATGTCAAAAATGACAAATTTCAAGATGGCAAATGTCAAAGATGTCAAATGACAAATGTCACAATGCTAAATGTCAAAAATGAAAAGTGTCACCATGAAAAATGTCAAAAATGACAAATTTCAAGATGGCAAATGTCAAAACTGACAAATGTCACAATGCTTAATGTCAAAAATGATAAGTGTCACCATGAAAAATGTCAAAAATGACAAATTTCAAGATGGCAAATGTCCAAGATGTCAAATGACAAATGTCACAATGCTAAATGTCAAAAATGGAAAGTGTCACCATGAAAAATGTCAAAAATGACAAATTTCAAGATGGCAAATGTCAAAGATGTCAAATGACAAATGTCACAATGCTAAATGTCAAAAATGACAAATTTCAAGATGGCAAATGTCAAAGATGTCAAATGACAAATGTCACAACGCTAAATGTTAAAAATGAAAAGTGTCACCATGAAAAATGTCAAAAATGACAAATGGCAAATGCCAAAGATGTCAAATGACAAATGTCACAATGCTAAATGTCAAAAATGACAAATTTCAAGATGGCAAATGTCAAAACTGACAAATGTCACAATGCTAAATGTCAAAAATGAAAAGTGTCACCATGAAAAATGTCAAAAATAACAAATTTCAAGATGGCAAATGTTAAAGATGTCAAATGACAAATGTCACAATGCTAAATGTCAAAAATGACAAATTTCAAGATGGCAAATGTCAAAGATGTCAAATGACAAATGTCACAATGCTAAATGTCAAAAATGACAAATTTCAAGATGGCAAATGTCAAAACTGACAAACGTCACAATGCTAAATGTCAAAAATGAAAAGTGTCACCATGAAAAATGTCAAAAATGACAAATTTCAAAATGACAAATGTCAAAGATGTCAAATGACAAATGTCACAATGCTAAATGTCAAAAATGACAAATTTCAAGATGGCAAATGTCAAAGATGTCAAATGACAAATGTCACAATGCTAAATGTCAAAAATGAAAAGTGTCACCATGAAAAATGTCAAAAATGACAAATTTCAAGATGGCAAATGTCAAAGATGTCAAATGACCAATGTCACAATGCTAAATATCAAAAATGACAAATTTCAAGATAGCAAATGTCAAAGATGTCAAATGACAAATGTCACAATGCTAAATGTCAAAAATGACAAATTTCAAGATGGCAAATGTCAAAACTGACAAATGTCACAATGCTAAATGTCAAAAATGAAAAGTGTCACCATGAAAAATGTCAAAAATAACAAATTTCAAGATGGCAAAGGTCAAAGATGTCAAATGACAAATGTCACAATGCTAAATGTCAAAAATGAAAAGTGTCACCATGAAAAATGTCAAAAATGACAAATTTCAAGATGGCAAATGTCAAAACTGACAAATGTCACAATGCTAAATGTCAAAAATGAAAAGTGTCACCATGAAAAATGTCAAAAATAACAAATTTCAAGATGGCAAATGTCAAAGATGTCAAATGACAAATGTCACAATGATAAATGTCAAAAATGACAAATTTCAAGATGGCAAATGTCAAAGATGTCAAATGACAAATGTCACAATGCTAAATTTCAAAAATGACAAATTTCAAGATGGCAAATGTCAAAACTGACAAATGTCACAATGCTAAATGTCTAAAATGAAAAGTGTCACCATGAAAAATGTCAAAAATAACAAATTTCAAGATGGCAAATGTCAAAGATGTCAAATGACAAATATCACAATGCTAAATGTTAAAAATGACAAATTTCAAGATGGCAAATGTCAAAGATGTCAAATGACAAATGTCACAATGCTAAATGTCAAAAATGAAAAGTGTCATCATGAAAAATGTAAAAATGACAAATTTCAAGATGGCAAATGTCAAAGATGTCAAATGACAAATGTCACAATGCTAAATGTCAAAAATGACAAATTTCAAGATGGCAGATGTCAAAGATGTCAAATGACAAATGTCACAATGCTAAATGTCAAAAATGACAAATTTCAAGATGGCAAATGTCAAAGATGTCAAATGACAAATGTCACAATGCTAAATGTCAAGAATGAAAGGTGTCACCATGAAAAATGTCAAAAATGACAAATTTTAAGATGGCAAATGTCAAAGATGTCAAATGACAAATGTCACAATGCTAAATGTCAAAAATGAAAAGTGTCACCATGAAAAATGTCAAAAATGACAAATTTCAAGATGGCAAATGTCGAAGATGTCAAATGACAAAAGTCACAATGCTAAATGTCAAAAATGACAAATTTCAAGATGGCAAATGTCAAAGATGTCAAATGACAAATGTCACAATGCTAAATGTCAAAAATGACAAATTTCAAGATGGCAAATGTCAAAGATGTCAAATGACAAAGGTTACAATGCTAAATGTCAAAAATCAAAAGTGTCACCATGAAAAATGTCAAAAATGACAAATTTCAAGATGGCAAATGTCAAAGATGTCAAATGACAAATGTCACAATGCTAAATGTCAAAAATGACAAATTTCAAGATGGCAAATGTCAAAGATGTCAAGTGACAAATGTCACAATGCTAAATGTCAAAAATGAAAAGTGTCACCATGAAAAATGTCAAAAATGACAAATTTCAAGATGGCAAATGTCAAAACTGACAAATGTTACAATGTCAAATGTCAAAAATGATAAGTGTCACCATGAAAAATGTCAAAAATGACAAATTTCAAGATGGCAAATGTCCAAGATGTCAAATGACAAATGTCACAATGCTAAATGTCAAAAATGGAAAGTGTTACCATGAAAAATGTCAAAAATGACAAATTTCAAGATGGCAAATGTCAAGGATGTCAAATGACAAATGTCACAATGCTAAATGTCAAAAATGAAAAGTGTCACCATGAAAAATGTCAAAAATGACAAATATCAAGATGGCAAATGTCAAAGATGTCAAATGACAAATGTCACAATGCTAAATGTCAAAAATGAAAAGTGTCACCATGAAAAATGTCAAAAATGACAAATTTCAAGATGGCAAATGTCAAGGATGTCAAATGACAAATGTCACAATGCTAAATGTCAAAAATGACAAATTTCAAGATGGCAAATGTCAAAGATGTCAAATGACAAATGTCACAATGCTAAATGTCAAAAATGAAAAGTGTCACCATGAAAAATGTCAAAAATGACAAATATCAAGATGGCAAATGTCAAAGATGTCAAATGACAAATGTCACAATGCTAAATGTCAAAAATGAAAAGTGTCACCATGAAAAATGTCAAAAATGACAAATTTCAAGATGGCAAATGTCAAAGATGTCAAATGACAAATGTCACAATGCTAAATGTCAAAAATGAAAAGTGTCACCATGAAAAATGTCAAAAATGACAAATTTCAAGATGGCAAATGTCAAAGATGTCAAATGACAAAAGCCACAATGCTAAATGTCAAAAATGACAAATTTCAAGATGGCAAATGTCAAAGATGTCAAATGACAAATGTCACAATGCTAAATGTCAAAAATGACAAATTTCAAGATGGCAAATGTCAAAGATGTCAAATGACAAAGGTTACAATGCTAAATGTCAAAAATCAAAAGTGTCACCATGAAAAATGTCAAAAATGACAAATTTCAAGATGGCAAATGTCAAAGATGTCAAATGACAAATGTCACAATGCTAAATGTCAAAAATGACAAATTTCAAGATGGCAAATGTCAAAGATGTCAAGTGACAAATGTCACAATGCTAAATGTCAAAAATGAAAAGTGTCACCATGAAAAATGTCAAAAATGACAAATTTCAAGATGGCAAATGTCAAAACTGACAAATGTTACAATGTCAAATGTCAAAAATGATAAGTGTCACCATGAAAAATGTCAAAAATGACAAATTTCAAGATGGCAAATGTCCAAGATGTCAAATGACAAATGTCACAATGCTAAATGTCAAAAATGGAAAGTGTTACCATGAAAAATGTCAAAAGTGACAAATTTCAAGATGGCAAATGTCAAGGATGTCAAATGACAAATGTCACAATGCTAAATGTCAAAAATGAAAAGTGTCACCATGAAAAATGTCAAAAATGACAAATATCAAGATGGCAAATGTCAAAGATGTCAAATGACAAATGTCACAATGCTAAATGTCAAAAATGAAAAGTGTCACCATGAAAAATGTCAAAAATGACAAATTTCAAGATGGCAAATGTCAAGGATGTCAAATGACAAATGTCACAATGCTAAATGTCAAAAATGACAAATTTCAAGATGGCAAATGTCAAAGATGTCAAATGACAAATGTCACAATGCTAAATGTCAAAAATGAAAAGTGTCACCATGAAAAATGTCAAAAATGACAAATATCAAGATGGCAAATGTCAAAGATGTCAAATGACCAATGTCACAATGCTAAATGTCAAAACTGAAAAGTGTCACCATGAAAAATGTCAAAAATGACAAATTTCAAGATGGCAAATGTCAAAGATGTCAAATGACAAATGTCACAATGCTAAATGTCAAAAATGAAAAGTGTCACAATGAAAAATGTCAAAAATGACAAATTTCAAGATGGCAAATGTCAAAACTGACAAATGTCACAATGCTAAATGTCAAAAATGAAAAGTGTCACCATGAAAAATGTCAAAAATAACAAATTTCAAGATGGCAACTGTCAAAGATGTCAAATGACAAATGTCACAATGCTAAATGTCAAAAATGACAAATTTCAAGATGGCAAATGTCAAAGATGTCAAATGACAAATGTCACAATGCTAAATGTCAAAAATGACAAATTTCAAGATGGCAAATGTCAAAACTGACAAATGTCACAATGCTAAATGTCAAAAATGAAAAGTGTCACCATGAAAAATGTCAAAAATAATAAATTTCAAGATGGCAAATGTCAAAGATGTCAAATGACAAATGTCACAATGCTAAATGTCAAAAATGACAAATTTCAAGATGGCAAATGTCAAAGATGTCAAATGACAAATGTCACAATGCTAAATGTCAAAAATAAAAAGTGTCACCATAAAATTTGTCAAAAATAACAAATTTCAAGATGGCAAATGTTAAAGATGTCAAATGACAAATGTCACAATGCTAAATGTCAAAAATGACAAATTTCAAGATGGCAAATGTCAAAGATGTCAAATGACAAATGTCACAATGCTAAATGTCAAAAATGACAAATTTCAAGATGGCAAATGTCAAAACTGACAAATGTCACAATGCTAAATGTCAAAAATGAAAAGTGTCACCATGAAAAATGTCAAAAATGACAAATTTTAATATGACAAATGTCAAAGATGTCAAATGACAAATGTCACAATGCTAAATGTCAAAAATGACAAATTTCAAGATGGCAAATGTCAAAGATGTCAAATGACAAATGTCACAATGCTAAATGTCAAAAATGAAAAGTGTCACCATGAAAAATGTCAAAAATGACAAATTTCAAGATGGCAAATGTCAAAGATGTCAAATGACAAATGTCACAATGCTAAATGTCAAAAATGACAAATTTCAAGATAGCAAATGTCAAAGATGTCAAATGACAAATGTCACAATGCTAAATGTCAAAAATGACAAATTTCAAGATGGCAAATGTCAAAACTGACAAATGTCACAATGCTGAATGTCAAAAATGAAAAGTGTCACCATGAAAAATGTCAAAAATAACAAATTTCAAGATGGCAAAGGTCAAAGATGTCAAATGACAAATGTCACAATGCTAAATGTCAAAAATGAAAAGTGTCACCATGAAAAATGTCAAAAATGACAAATTTCAATATGGCAAATGTCAAAACTGACAAATGTCACAATGCTAAATGTCAAAAATGAAAAGTGTCACCATGAAAAATGTCAAAAATAACAAATTTCAAGATGGCAAATGTCAAAGATGTCAAATGACAAATGTCACAATGCTAAATGTCAAAAATGAAAAGTGTCACCATGAAAAATGTCAAAAATGACAAATTTCAAGATGGCAGATGTCAAAGATGTCAAATGACAAATGTCACAATGCTAAATGTCAAAAATGAAAAGTGTCACCATAAAATATGTCAAAAATGACAAATTTCAAGATGGCAAATGTCAAAGATGTCAAATGACAAATGTCACAATGCTAAATGTCAACAATGAAAAGTGTCACCATGAAAAATGTCAAAAATGACAAATTTCAAGATGGCAAATGTCAAAGATGTCAAATGACAAATGTCACAATGCTAAATGTCAAAAATGAAAAGTGTCACCATAAAATATGTCAAAAATGACAAATTTCAAGATGGCAAATGTCAAAGATGTCAAATGACAAATGACACAATGCTAAATGTCAAAAAAGACAAATTTCAAGATGGCAAATGTCAAAGATGTCAAATGACAAATGTCACAATGCTAAATGTCAAAAATTACAAATTTCAAGATGACAAATGTCAAAGATGTCAAATGACAAAGGTCACAATGCTAAATGTCAAAAATGAAATTGTCACCATGAAAAATGTCAAAAATGACAAATTTCAAGATGGCAAATGTCAAAGATGTCAAATGACAAATGTCACAATGCTAAATGTCAAAAATGACAAATTTCAAGATGGCAAATGTCAAAGATGTCAAGTGACAAATGTCACAATGCTAAATGTCAAAAATGAAAAGTGTCACCATGAAAAATGTCAAAAATGACAAATTGCAAGATGGCAAATGACAAAGATGTCAAATGACAAATGTCACAATGCTAAATGTCAAAAATGACAAATTTAAAGATGGCAAATGTCAAAGATGTCAAATGACAAATGTCACAATGCTAAATGTCAAAAATGACAAATTTCAAGATGGTAAATGTCAAAGATGTCAAATGACAAATGTCACAATGCTAAATGTCAAAAATGACAAATTTCAAGATGGCAAATGTCAAAGATGTCAAATGACAAATGTCACAATGCTAAATGTCAACAATGAAAAGTGTCACCATGAAAAATGTCAAAAATGACAAATTTTAAGATGGCAAATGTCAAAGATGTCAAATGACAAATGTCACAATGCTAAATGTCAAAAATGAAAAGTGTCACCATGAAAAATGTCAAAAATGACAAATTTCAAGATGGCAAATGTTAAAGATGTCAAATGACAAATGTCACAATGCTAAATGTCAAAAATGACAAATTTCAAGATGGCAAATGTCAAAGATGTCAAATGACAAATGTCACAATGCTAAATGTCAAAAATGACAAATTTCAAGATGGCAAATGTCAAAGATGTCAAATGACAAAGGTCACAATTCTAAATGTCAAAAATGAAAAGTGTCACCATGAAAAATGTCAAAAATGACAAATTTCAAGATGGCAAATGTCAAAGATGTCAAATGACAAATGTCACAATGCTAAATGTCAAAAATGACAAATTCCAAGATGGCAAATGTCAAAGATGTCAAATGACAAATGTCATAATGCTAAATGTCAAAAATGAAAAGTGTCACCATGAAAAATGTCAAAAATCACAAATTTCAAGATGGCAAATGTCAAAACTGACAAATGTCACAATGCTAAATGTCAAAAATGATAAGTGTCACCACGAAAAATGTCAAAAATGACAAATTTCAAGATGGCAAATGTCCAAGATGTCAAATGACAAATGTCACAATGCTAAATGTCAAAAATGACAAATTTCAAGATGGCAAATGTCAAAGATGTCAAATGGCAAATGTCACAATGCTAAATGTCAAAAATGACAAATTTCAAGATGGCAAATGTCAAAGATGTCAAATGACAAATGTCACAATGCTAAATGTCAAAAATGAAAAGTGTCACCATGAAAAATGTCAAAAATGACAAATTTCAAGATGGCAAATGTCAAAGATGTCAAATGACAAATGTCACAATGCTAAATGTCAAAAATGAAAAGTGTCACCATGAAAAATGTCAAAAATGACAAATTTCAAGATGGCAAATGTCAAAGATGTCAAATGACAAATGTCACAATGCTAAATGTCAAAAATGACAAATTTCAACATGACAAATGTCAAATATGTCAAATGACAAATGTCACAATGCTAAATGTCAAAAATGACAAATTTCAAGATGGCAAATGTCAAAGATGTCAAATGACAAATGTCACAATGCTAAATGTCAAAAATGAAAAGTGTCACCATGAAAAATGACAAATTTCAAGATGGCAAATGTCAAAGATGTCAAATGACAAATGTCACAATGCTAAATGTCAAAAATGACAAATTTCAAGATGGCAAATGTCAAAGATGTCAAATGACAAATGTCACAATGCTAAATGTCAAAAATGACAAATTTCAAGATGGCAAATGTCAAAACTGACAAATGTCACAATGCTAAATGTCAAAAATGAAAAGTGTCACCATGAAAAATGTCAAAAATGACAAATTTCAAGATGGCAAATGTCAAAACTGACAAATGTCACAATGCT
Source organism: Altica lythri (assembly GCA_964028335.1). Classification (NCBI taxonomy): domain Eukaryota; kingdom Metazoa; phylum Arthropoda; class Insecta; order Coleoptera; family Chrysomelidae; genus Altica; species Altica lythri. The sequence continues at coordinate 39,207,503 of OZ034800.1, read as the reverse complement.
AAATGTCAAAAATGAAAAGTGTCACAATGCTAAATGTCAAAAATAAAAAGTGTCACCATGAAAAATGTCAAAAATAACAAATTTCAAGATGGCAAATGTTAAAGATGTCAAATGACAAATGTCACAATGCTAAATGTCAAAAATGACAAATTTCAAGATGGCAAATGTCAAAGATGTCAAATGACAAATGTCACAATGCTAAATGTCAAAAATGACAAATTTCAAGATGGCAAATGTCAAAACTGACAAATGTCACAATGCTAAATGTCCAAAATAAAAAGTGTCACCATGAAAAATGTCAAAAATGACAAATTTTAAGATGACAAATGTCAAAGATGTCAAATGACAAATGTCACAATGCTAAATGTCAAAAATGACAAATTTCAAGATGGCAAATGTCAAAGATGTCAAATGACAAATGTCACAATGCTAAATGTCAAAAATGAAAAGTGTCACCATGAAAAATGTCAAAAATGACAAATTTCAAAATGGCAAATGTCAAAGATGTCAAATGACAAATGTCACAATGCTAAATGTCAAAAATGACAAATTTCAAGATAGCAAATGTCAAAGATGTCAAATGACAAATGTCACAATGCTAAATGTCAAAAATGACAAATTTCAAGATGGCAAATGTCAAAACTGACAAATGTCAAAATGCTAAATGTCAAAAATGAAAAGTGTCACCATGAAAAATGTCAAAAATAACAAATTTCAAGATGGCAAAGGTCAAAGATGTCAAATGACAAATGTCACAATGCTAAATGTCAAAAATGAAAAGTGTCACCATGAAAAATGTCAAAAATGACAAATTTCAAGATGGCAAATGTCAAAACTGACAAATGTCACAATGCTAAATGTCAAAAATGAAAAGTGTCACCATGAAAAATGTCAAAAATAACAAATTTCAAGATGGCAAATGTCAAAGATGTCAAATGACAAATATCACAATGCTAAATGTCAAAAATGAAAAGTGTCACCATAAAAAATGTCAAAAATGACAAATTTCAAGATGGCAGATGTCAAAGATGTCAAATGACAAATGTCACAATGCTAAATGTCAAAAATGACAAATTTCAAGATGGCAAATGTCAAAGATGTCAAATGACAAATGTCACAATGCTAAATGTCAAAAATGACAAATTTCAAGATGGCAAATGTCAAAGATGTCAAATGACAAATGTCACAATGCTAAATGTCAACAATGAAAAGTGTCACCATGAAAAATGTCAAAAATGACAAATTTCAAGATGGCAAATGTCAAAGATGTCAAATGACAAATGTCACAATGCTAAATGTCAAAAATGAAAAGTGTCACCATAAAATATGTCAAAAATGACAAATTTCAAGATGGCAAATGTCAAAGATGTCAAATGACAAATGTCACAATGCTAAATGTCAAAAAAGACAAATTTCAAGATGGCAAATGTCAAAGATGTCAAATGACAAATGTCACAATGCTAAATGTCAAAAATTACAAATTTCAAGATGACAAATGTCAAAGATGTCAAATGACAAAGGTCACAATGCTAAATGTCAAAAATGAAATTGTCACCATGAAAAATGTCAAAAATGACAAATTTCAAGATGGCAAATGTCAAAGATGTCAAATGACAAATGTCACAATGCTAAATGTCAAAAATGACAAATTTCAAGATGGCAAATGTCAAAGATGTCAAGTGACAAATGTCACAATGCTAAATGTCAAAAATGAAAAGTGTCACCATGAAAAATGTCAAAAATGACAAATTTCAAGATGGCAAATGTCAAAACTGACAAATGTCACAATGCTAAATGTCAAAAATGAAAAGTGTCACCATGAAAAATGTCAAAAATGACAAATTTCAAGGTGGCAAATGACAAATGTCACAATGCTAAATGTCAAAAATGACAAATTTCAAGATGGCAAATGTCAAAGATGTCAAATGACAAATGTCACAATGCTAAATGTCAAAAATGACAAATTTCAAGATGGTAAATGTCAAAGATGTCAAATGACAAATGTCACAATGCTAAATGTCAAAAATGACAAATTTCAAGATGGCAAATGTCAAAGATGTCAAATGACAAATGTCACAATGCTAAATGTCAAAAATGACAAATTTCAAGATGGCAAATGTCAAAGATGTCAAATGACAAATGTCACAATGCTAAATGTCAAAAATGAAAAGTGTCACCATGAAAAATGTCAAAAATGACAAATTTCAAGATGGCAAATGTCAAAGATGTCAAATGACAAATGTCACAATGCTAAATGTCAAAAATGACAAATTTCAAGATAGCAAATGTCAAAGATGTCAAATGACAAATGTCACAATGCTAAATGTCAAAAATGACAAATTTCAAGATGGCAAATGTCAAAACTGACAAATGTCACAATGCTAAATGTCAAAAATGAAAAGTGTCACCATGAAAAATGTCAAAAATAACAAATTTCAAGATGGCAAAGGTCAAAGATGTCAAATGACAAATGTCACAATGCTAAATGTCAAAAATGAAAAGTGTCACCATGAAAAATGTCAAAAATGACAAATTTCAAGATGGCAAATGTCAAAACTGACAAATGTCACAATGCTAAATGTCAAAAATGAAAAGTGTCACCATGAAAAATGTCAAAAATAACAAATTTCAAGATGGCAAATGTCAAAGATGTCAAATGACAAATATCACAATGCTAAATGTCAAAAATGAAAAGTGTCACCATAAAAAATGTCAAAAATGACAAATTTCAAGATGGCAGATGTCAAAGATGTCAAATGACAAATGTCACAATGCTAAATGTCAAAAATGACAAATTTCAAGATGGCAAATGTCAAAGATGTCAAATGACAAATGTCACAATGCTAAATGTCAAAAATGACAAATTTCAAGATGGCAAATGTCAAAGATGTCAAATGACAAATGTCACAATGCTAAATGTCAACAATGAAAAGTGTCACCATGAAAAATGTCAAAAATGACAAATTTCAAGATGGCAAATGTCAAAGATGTCAAATGACAAATGTCACAATGCTAAATGTCAAAAATGAAAAGTGTCACCATAAAATATGTCAAAAATGACAAATTTCAAGATGGCAAATGTCAAAGATGTCAAATGACAAATGTCACAATGCTAAATGTCAAAAAAGACAAATTTCAAGATGGCAAATGTCAAAGATGTCAAATGACAAATGTCACAATGCTAAATGTCAAAAATTACAAATTTTAAGATGACAAATGTCAAAGATGTCAAATGACAAAGGTCACAATGCTTAATGTCACAAATGAAATTGTCACCATGAAAAATGTCAAAAATGACAAATTTCAAGATGGCAAATGTCAAAGATGTCAAATGACAAATGTCACAATGCTAAATGTCAAAAATGACAAATTTCAAGATGGCAAATGTCAAAGATGTCAAGTGACAAATGTCACAATGCTAAATGTCAAAAATGAAAAGTGTCACCATGAAAAATGTCAAAAATGACAAATTTCAAGATGGCAAATGTCAAAACTGACAAATGTCACAATGCTAAATGTCAAAAATGAAAAGTGTCACCATGAAAAATGTCAAAAATGACAAATTTCAAGATGGCAAATGACAAATGTCACAATGCTAAATGTCAAAAATGACAAATTTCAAGATGGCAAATGTCAAAGATGTCAAATGACAAATGTCACAATGCTAAATGTCAAAAATGACAAATTTCAAGATGGTAAATGTCAAAGATGTCAAATGACAAATGTCACAATGCTAAATGTCAAAAATGACAAATTTCAAGATGGCAAATGTCAAAGATGTCAAATGACAAATGTCACAATGCTAAATGTCAACAATGAAAAGTGTCACCATGAAAAATGTCAAAAATGACAAATTTTAAGATGGCAAATGTCAAAGATGTCAAATGACAAATGTCACAATGCTAAATGTCAAAAATGAAAAGTGTCACCATGAAAAATGTCAAAAATGACAAATTTCAAGATGGTAAATGTCAAAGATGTCAAATGACAAATGTCACAATGCTAAATGTCAAAAATGACAAATTTCAAGATGGCAAATGTCAAAGATGTCAAATGACAAATGTCACAATGCTAAATGTCAACAATGAAAAGTGTCACCATGAAAAATGTCAAAAATGACAAATTTTAAGATGGCAAATGTCAAAGATGTCAAATGACAAATGTCACAATGCTAAATGTCAAAAATGAAAAGTGTCACCATGAAAAATGTCAAAAATGACAAATTTCAAGATGGCAAATGTCAAAGATGTCAAATGACAAATGTCACAATGCTAAATGTCAAAAATGACAAATTTCAAGATGGCAAATGTCAAGGATGTCAAATGACAAATGTCACAATGCTAAATGTCAAAAATGACAAATTTCAAGATGGCAAATGTCAAAGATGTCAAATGACAAAGGTCACAATGCTAAATGTCAAAAATGAAAAGTGTCACCATGAAAAATGTCAAAAATGACAAATTTCAAGATGGCAAATGTCAAAGATGTCAAATGACAAATGTCACAATGCTAAATGTCAAAAATGACAAATTCCAAGATGGCAAATGTCAAAGATGTCAAATGACAAATGTCACAATGCTAAATGTCAAAAATGAAAAGTGTCACCATGAAAAATGTCAAAAATCACAAATTTCAAGATGGCAAATGTCAAAACTGACAAATGTCACAATGCTAAATGTCAAAAATGATAAGTGTCACCATGAAAAATGTCAAAAATGACAAATTTCAAGATGGCAAATGTCCAAGATGTCAAATGACAAATGTCACAATGCTAAATGTCAAAAATGACAAATTTCAAGATGGCAAATGTCAAAGATGTCAAATGACAAATGTCACAATGCTAAATGTCAAACATGACAAATTTCAAGATGACAAATGTCAAAGATGTCAAATGACAAATGTCACAATGCTAAATGTCAAAAATGAAAAGTGTCACCATGAAAAATGTCAAAAATGACAAATTTCAAGATGGCAAATGTCAAAGATGTCAAATGACAAATGTCACAATGCTAAATGTCAAAAATGAAAAGTGTCACCATGAAAAATGTCAAAAATGACAAATTTCAAGATGGCAAATGTCAAAGATGTCAAATGACAAATGTCACAATGCTAAATGTCAAAAATGACAAATTTCAACATGACAAATGTCAAAGATGTCAAATGACAAATGTCACAATGCTAAATGTCAAAAATGACAAATTTCAAGATGGCAAATGTCAAAGATGTCAAATGACAAATGTCACAATGCTAAATGTCAAAAATGAAAAGTGTCACCATGAAAAATGTCAAAAATGACAAATTTCAAGATGGCAAATGTCAAAGATGTCAAATGACAAATGTCACAATGCTAAATGTCAAAAATGACAAATTTCAAGATGGCAAATGTCAAAGATGTCAAATGACAAATGTCACAATGCTAAATGTCAAAAATGACAAATTTCAAGATGGCAAATGTCAAAACTGACAAATGTCACAATGCTAAATGTCAAAAATAAAAAGTGTCACCATGAAAAATGTCAAAAATGACAAATTTCAAGATGGCAAATGTCAAAACTGACAAATGTCACAATGCTAAATGTCAAAAATGAAAAGTGTCACCATGAAAAATGTCAAAAATAACAAATTTCAAGATGGCAAATGTCAAAGATGTCAAATGACAAATGTCACAATGATAAATGTCAAAAATGACAAATTTCAAGATGGCAAATGTCAAAGATGTCAAATGACAAATGTCACAATGCTAAATGTCAAAAATGACAAATTTCAAGATGGCAAATGTCAAAACTGACAAATGTCACAATGCTAAATGTCAAAAATAAAAAGTGTCACCATGAAAAATGTCAAAAATAACAAATTTCAAGATGGCAAATGTTAAAGATGTCAAATGACAAATGTCACAATGCTAAATGTCAAAAATGACAAATTTCAAGATGGCAAATGTCAAAGATGTCAAATGACAAATGTCACAATGCTAAATGTCAAAAATGACACATTTCAAGATGGCAAATGTCAAAACTGACAAATGTCACAATGCTAAATGTCCAAAATGAAAAGTGTCACCATGAAAAATGTCAAAAATGACAAATTTTAAGATGACAAATGTCAAAGATGTCAAATGACAAATGTCACAATGCTAAATGTCAAAAATGACAAATTTCAAGATGGCAAATGTCAAAGATGTCAAATGACAAATGTCACAATGCTAAATGTCAAAAATGAAAAGTGTCACCATGAAAAATGTCAAAAATGACAAATTTCAAGATGGCAAATGTCAAAGATGTCAAATGACAAATGTCACAATGCTAAATGTCAAAAATGACAAATTTCAAGATAGCAAATGTCAAAGATGTCAAATGACAAATGTCACAATGCTAAATGTCAAAAATGACAAATTTCAAGATGGCAAATGTCAAAACTGACAAATGTCACAATGCTAAATGTCAAAAATGAAAAGTGTCACCATGAAAAATGTCAAAAATAACAAATTTCAAGATGGCAAAGGTCAAAGATGTCAAATGACAAATGTCACAATGCTAAATGTCAAAAATGAAAAGTGTCACCATGAAAAATGTCAAAAATGACAAATTTCAAGATGGCAAATGTCAAAACTGACAAATGTCACAATGCTAAATGTCAAAAATGAAAAGTGTCACCATGAAAAATGTCAAAAATGACAAATTTCAAGATGGCAAATGTCAAAACTGACAAATGTCACAATGCTAAATGTCAAAAATGAAAAGTGTCACCATAAAAAATGTCAAAAATAACAAATTTCAAGATGGCAAATGTCAAAGATGTCAAATGACAAATGTCACAATGATAAATGTCAAAAATGACAAATTTCAAGATGGCAAATGTCAAAGATGTCAAATGACAAATGTCACAATGCTAAATGTCAAAAATGACAAATTTCAAGATGGCAAATGTCAAAACTGACAAATGTCACAATGCTAAATGTCAAAAATAAAAAGTGTCACCATGAAAAATGTCAAAAATAACAAATTTCAAGATGGCAAATGTTAAAGATGTCAAATGACAAATGTCACAATGCTAAATGTCAAAAATGACAAATTTCAAGATGGCAAATGTCAAAGATGTCAAATGACAAATGTCACAATGCTAAATGTCAAAAATGACACATTTCAAGATGGCAAATGTCAAAACTGACAAATGTCACAATGCTAAATGTCCAAAATGAAAAGTGTCACCATGAAAAATGTCAAAAATGACAAATTTTAAGATGACAAATGTCAAAGATGTCAAATGACAAATGTCACAATGCTAAATGTCAAAAATGACAAATTTCAAGATGGCAAATGTCAAAGATGTCAAATGACAAATGTCACAATGCTAAATGTCAAAAATGAAAAGTGTCACCATGAAAAATGTCAAAAATGACAAATTTCAAGATGGCAAATGTCAAAGATGTCAAATGACAAATGTCACAATGCTAAATGTCAAAAATGACAAATTTCAAGATAGCAAATGTCAAAGATGTCAAATGACAAATGTCACAATGCTAAATGTCAAAAATGACAAATTTCAAGATGGCAAATGTCAAAACTGACAAATGTCACAATGCTAAATGTCAAAAATGAAAAGTGTCACCATGAAAAATGTCAAAAATAACAAATTTCAAGATGGCAAAGGTCAAAGATGTCAAATGACAAATGTCACAATGCTAAATGTCAAAAATGAAAAGTGTCACCATGAAAAATGTCAAAAATGACAAATTTCAAGATGGCAAATGTCAAAACTGACAAATGTCACAATGCTAAATGTCAAAAATGAAAAGTGTCACCATGAAAAATGTCAAAAATAACAAATTTCAAGATGGCAAATGTCAAAGATGTCAAATGACAAATGTCACAATGCTAAATGTCAAAAATGAAAAGTGTCACCATGAAAAATGTCAAAAATGACAAATTTCAAGATGGCAAATGTCAAAACTGACAAATGTCACAATGCTAAATGTCAAAAATGAAAAGTGTCACCATGAAAAATGTCAAAAATAACAAATTTCAAGATGGCAAATGTCAAAGATGTCAAATGACAAATGTCACAATGCTAAATGTCAAAAATGAAAAGTGTCAAAAATGACAAATTTCAAGATGGCAAATGTCTTAGATGCCAAATGACAAATGTCACAATGCTAAATGTCAAAAATGAAAAGTGTCACCGTGAAAAATGTCAAAAATGACAAATTTTAAGATGGCAAATGTCAAAGATGTCAAATGACACAATGCTAACTGTCAAAAATGATAAGTGTCACCATAAAAAATGTCAAAAATGACAAATTTCAAGATGGCAAATGTCCAAGATGTCAAATGACAAACGTCACAATGCTAAATGTCAAAAATGAAAAGTGTCACCATGAAAAATGTCAAAAATGACAAATTTCAAGATGGCAAATGTCAAAGATGTCAAATGACAAATGTCACAATGCTAAATGTCAAAAATGAAAAGTGTCAAAAATGACAAATTTCAAGATGGCAAATGTCTAAGATGCCAAATGACAAATGTCAAAAATGAAAAGTGTCACAGTGAAAAATGTCAAAAATGACAAATTTCAAGATGGCAAATGTCAAAGATGTCAAATGACAAATGTCACAATGCGAAATGTCAAAAATGAAAAGTGTCACCATGAAAAATGTCAAAAATGACAAATTTCAAGATGGCAAATGTCAAAGATGTCAAATGACAAATGTCACAATGCTAAATGTCAAAAATGCAAACTGTCCCCATGAAAAATGTCAATAATGACAAATTTCAAGATGGCAAATGTCAAAGATGTCAAATGACAAATGTCACAATGCTAAATGTCAAAAATGAAAAGTGTCCCCATGAAAAATGTCAATAATGACAAATTTCAAGATGGCAAATGTCAAAGATGTCAAATGACAAATGTCACAATGCTAAATGTCAAAAATGAAAAGTGTCACCATGAAAAATGTCAAAAATAACAATTTTCAAGATGGCAAATGTCAAAGATGTCAAATGACAAATGTCACAATGCTAAATGTCAAAAATGAAAAGTGTCACCATGAAAAATGTCAAAAACGACAAATTTCAAGATGGCAAATATCAAAGATGTCAAATGACAAATGTCACAATGCTTAATGTCAAAAATGACAAATTTCAAGATGGCAAATGTCAAAGATGTCAAATGACAAATGTCACAATGCTAAATGTCAAAAATGAAAAGTGTCACCATGAAAAATGTCAAAAATGACAAATTTCAAGATGGCAACTGTCAAAGATGTCAAATGACAAATGTCACAATGCTAAATGTCAAAAATGAAAATTGTCAAAAATGACAAATTTCAAGATGGCAAATGTCTAAGATGTCAAATGACAAATGTCACAATGCTAAATGTCAAAAATGAAAAGTGTCACCATGAAAAATGTCAAAAATGACAAATTTCAAGATGGCAAATGTCAAAGATGTCAAATGACAAATGTCACAATGCTAAATGTCAAAAATGAAAAGTGTCACCATGAAAAATGTCAAAAATGACAAATTTCAATATGGCAAATGTCAAAGATGTCAAATGACAAATGTCACAATGCTAAATGTAAAAATGAAAAGTGTCACCATGAAAAATGTCAAAAATGACAAATTTCAAGATGGCAAATGTCAAAGATGTCAAATGACAAATGTCACAATGCTAAATGTCAAAAATGAAAAGTGTCACCATGAAAAATGTCAAAAATGACAAATTTCAAGATGGCAAATGTCAAAGATGTCAAATGACAAATGTCACAATGCTAAATGTCAAAAATGAAAAGTGTCACAATGAAAAATGTCAAAAATGACAAATTTCAAGATGGCAAATGTCAAAGATGTCAAATGACAAATGTCACAATGCTAAATGTCAAAAATGACAAATTTCAAGATTGCAAATGTCAAAGATGTCAAATGACAAATGTCACAATGCTAAATGACAAATTTCAAGATGGCAAATGTCAAAGATGTCAAATGACAAATGTCACAATGCTAAATGTCAACAATGAAAAGTGTCACCATGAAAAATGTCAAAAATGACAAAATTTAAGATAGCAAATGTCAAAGATGTCAAATGACAAATGTCACAATGCTAAATGTCAAAAATGAAAAGTGTCACCATGAAAAATGTCAAAAATGACAAATTTCAAGATGGCAAATGTCAAAGATGTCAAATGACAAATGTCACAATGCTAAATGTCAAAAATGACAAATTTCAAGATGGCAAATGTCAAAGATGTCAAATGACAAATGTCACAATGCTAAATGTCAAAAATGACAAATTTCAAGATGGCAAATGTCAAAGATGTCAAATGACAAAGGTCACAATGCTAAATGTCAAAAATGAAAAGTGTCACCATGAAAAATGTCAAAAATGACAAATTTCAAGATGGCAAATGTCAAAGATGTCAAATGACAAATGTCACAATGCTAAATGTCAAAAATGACAAATTTCAAGATGGCAAATGTCAAAGATGTCAAATGACAAATGTCACAATGCTAAATGTCAAAAATGAAAAGTGTCACCATGAAAAATGTCAAAAATGACAAATTTCAAGATGGCAAATGTCAAAACTGACAAATGTCACAATGCTTAATGTCAAAAATGATAAGTGTCACCATGAAAAATGTCAAAAATGACAAATTTCAAGATGGCAAATGTCCAAGATGTCAAATGACAAATGTCACAATGCTAAATGTCAAAAATGACAAATTTCAAGATGGCAAATGTCAAAGATGTCAAATGTCACAACGCTAAATGTTAAAAATGAAAAGTGTCACCATGAAAAATGTCAAAAATGACAAATGGCAAATGTCAAAAATGTCAAATGACAAATGTCACAATGCTTAATGTCAAAAATGAAAAGTGTCACCATGAAAAATGTCAAAAATGACAAATTTCAAGATGGCAAATGTCAAAGGTGTCAAATGACAAATGTCACAATGCTAAATGTCAAAAATGAAAAGTGTCACAATAAAAAATGTCAAAAATGACAAATTTTAAGATGGCAAATGTCAAAACTGACAAATGTCACAATGCTAAATGTCAAAAATGAAAAGTGTCACCATGAAAAATGTCAAAAATAACAAATTTTAAGATGGCAAATGTCAAAGATGTCAAATGACAAATGTCACAATGCTAAATGTCAAAAATGACAAATTTCAAGATGGCAAATGTCAAAGATGTCAAATGACAAATGTCACAATGCTAAATGTCAAAAATGACAAATTTCAAGATGGCAAATGTCAAAACTGACAAATGTCACAATGCTAAATGTCAAAAATGAAAAGTGTCACCATGAAAAATGTCAAAAATAACAAATTTCAAGATGGCAAATGTCAAAGATGTCAAATGACAAATGTCACAATGCTAAATGTCAAAAATGACAAATTTCAAGATGGCAAATGTCAAAGATGTCAAATGACAAATGTCACAATGCTAAATGTCAAAAATGAAAAGTGTCACCATGAAAAATGTCAAAAATGACAAATTTCAAGATGGCAACTGTCAAAGATGTCAAATGACAAATGTCACAATGCTAAATGTCAAAAATGACAAATTTCAAGATGGCAAATGTCAAAGATGTCAAATGACAAATGTCACAATGCTAAATGTCAAAAATGACAAATTTCAAGATGGCAAATGTCAAAACTGACAAATGTCACAATGCTAAATGTCAAAAATGAAAAGTGTCACCATGAAAAATGTCAAAAATAACAAATTTCAAGATGGCAAATGTCAAAGATGTCAAATGACAAATATCACAATGCTAAATGTCAAAAATGACAAATTTCAAGATGGCAAATGTCAAAGATGTCAAATGACAAATGTCACAATGCTAAATATCAAAAATGAAAAGTGTCACCATGAAAAATGTAAAAATGACAAATTTCAAGATGGCAAATGTCAAAGATGTCAAATGACAAATGTCACAATGCTAAATGTCAAAAATGACAAATTTCAAGATTGCAAATGTCAAAGATGTCAAATGACAAATGTCACAATGCTAAATGACAAATTTCAAGATGGCAAATGTCAAAGATGTCAAATGACAAATGTCACAATGCTAAATGTCAACAATGAAAAGTGTCACCATGAAAAATGTCAAAAATGACAAATTTTAAGATGGCAAATGTCAAAGATGTCAAATGACAAATGTCACAATGCTAAATGTCAAAAATGAAAAGTGTCACCATGAAAAATATCAAAAATGACAAATTTCAAGATGGCAAATGTCAAAGATGTCAAATGACAAATGTCACAATGCTAAATGTCAAAAATGACAAATTTCAAGATGGCAAATGTCAAAGATGTCAAATGACAAATGTCACAATGCTAAATGTCAAAAATGACAAATTTCAAGATGGCAAATGTCAAAGATGTCAAATGACAAAGGTCACAATGCTAAATGTCAAAAATGAAAAGTGTCACCATGAAAAATGTCAAAAATGACAAATTTCAAGATGGCAAATGTCAAAGATGTCAAATGACAAATGTCACAATGCTAAATGTCAAAAATGACAAATTTCAAGATGGCAAATATCAAAGATGTCAAATGACAAATGTCACAATGCTAAATGTCAAAAATGAAAAGTGTCACCATGAAAAATGTCAAAAATGACAAATTTCAAGATGGCAAATGTCAAAACTGACAAATGTCACAATGCTTAATGTCAAAAATGATAAGTGTCACCATGAAAAATGTCAAAAATGACAAATTTCAAGATGGCAAATGTCCAAGATGTCAAATGACAAATGTCACAATGCTAAATGTCAAAAATGGAAAGTGTCACCATGAAAAAATGTCAAAAATGACAAATTTCAAGATGGCAAATGTCAAAGATGTCAAATGACAAATGTCACAATGCTAAATGTCAAAAATGACAAATTTCAAGATGGCAAATGTCAAAGATGTCAAATGACAAATGTCACAACGCTAAATGTCAAAAATGAAAAGTGTCACCATGAAAAATGTCAAAAATGACAAATTTCAAGATGGCAAATGTCGAAGATGTCAAATGACAAATGTCACAATGCTAAATGTCAAAAATGAAAAGTGTCACCATGAAAAATGTCAAAAATGACAAATTTCAAGATGGCAAATGTCAAAGATATCAAATGACAAATGTCACAATGCTAAATGTCAAAAATGACAAATTTCAAGATGGCAAATGTCAAAGATGTCAAATGACAAATGTCACAATGCTAAATGTCAAAAATGAAAAGTGTCACCATGAAAAATGTCAAAAATGACAAATTTCAAGATGGCAAATGTCAAAACTGACAAATGTCACAAGGCTTAATGTCAAAAATGATAAGTGTCACCATGAAAAATGTCAAAAATGACAAATTTCAAGATGGCAAATGTCCAAGATGTCAAATGACAAATGTCACAATGCTAAATGTCAAAAATGGAAAGTGTCACCATGAAAAATGTCAAAAATGACAAATTTCAAGATGGCAAATGTCAAAGATGTCAAATGACAAATGTCACAATGCTAAATGTCAAAAATGACAAATTTCAAGATGGCAAATGTCAAAGATGTCAAATGACAAATGTCACAATGCTAAATGTCAAAAATGACAAATTTCAAGATGGCAAATGTCAAAGATGTCAAATGACAAATGTCACAATGCTAAATGTCAAAAATGAAAAGTGTCACCATGAAAAATGTCAAAAATGACAAATTTCAAGATGGCAACTGTCAAAGATGTCAAATGACAAATGTCACAATGCTAAATGTCTAAAATGACAAATTTCAAGATGGCAAATGTCAAAGATGTCAAATGACAAATGACACAATGCTAAATGTCAAAAATGACAAATTTCAAGATGGCAAATGTCAAAACTGACAAATGTCACAATGCTAAATGTCAAAAATGAAAAGTGTCACCATGAAAAATGTCAAAAATAACAAATTTCAAGATGGCAAATGTCAAAGATGTCAAATGACAAATATCACAATGCTAAATGTCAAAAATGACAAATTTCAAGATGGCAAATGTCAAAGATGTCAAATGACAAATGTCACAATGCTAAATGTCAAAAATGAAAAGTGTCACCATGAAAAATGTAAAAATGACAAATTTCAAGATGGCAAATGTCAAAGATGTCAAATGACAAATGACACAATGCTAAATGTCAAAAATGACAAATTTCAAGATTGCAAATGTCAAAGATGTCAAATGACAAATGTCACAATGCTAAATGACAAATTTCAAGATGGCAAATGTCAAAGATGTCAAATGACAAATGTCACAATGCTAAATGTCAACAATGAAAAGTGTCACCATGAAAAATGTCAAAAATGACAAATTTTAAGATGGCAAATGTCAAAGATGTCAAATGACAAATGTCACAATGCTAAATGTTAAAAATGAAAAGTGTCACCATGAAAAATGTCAAAAATGACAAATTTCAAGATGGCAAATGTCAAAGATGTCAAATGACAAATGTCACAATGCTAAATGTCAAAAATGACAAATTTCAAGATGGCAAATGTCAAAGATGTCAAATGACAAATGTCACAATGCTAAATGTCAAAAATGACAAATTTCAAGATGGCAAATGTCAAAGATGTCAAATGACAAAGGTCACAATGCTAAATGTCAAAAATGAAAAGTGTCACCATGAAAAATGTCAAAAATGACAAATTTCAAGATGGCAAATGTCAAAGATGTCAAATGACAAATGTCACAATGCTAAATGTCAAAAATGACAAATTTCAAGATGGCAAATGTCAAAGATGTCAAATGACAAATGTCACAATGCTAAATGTCAAAAATGAAAAGTGTCACCATGAAAAATGTCAAAAATGACAAATTTCAAGATGGCAAATGTCAAAACTGACAAATGTCACAATGCTTAATGTCAAAAATGATAAGTGTCACCATGAAAAATGTCAAAAATGACAAATTTCAAGATGGCAAATGTCCAAGATGTCAAATGACAAATGTCACAATGCTAAATGTCAAAAATGGAAAGTGTCACCATGAAAAATGTCAAAAATGACAAATTTCAAGATGGCAAATGTCAAAGATGTCAAATGACAAATGTCACAATGCTAAATGTCAAAAATGACAAATTTCAAGATGGCAAATGTCAAAGATGTCAAATGACAAATGTCACAACGCTAAATGTTAAAAATGAAAAGTGTCACCATGAAAAATGTCAAAAATGACAAATGGCAAATGCCAAAGATGTCAAATGACAAATGTCACAATGCTAAATGTCAAAAATGACAAATTTCAAGATGGCAAATGTCAAAACTGACAAATGTCACAATGCTAAATGTCAAAAATGAAAAGTGTCACCATGAAAAATGTCAAAAATAACAAATTTCAAGATGGCAAATGTTAAAGATGTCAAATGACAAATGTCACAATGCTAAATGTCAAAATTGACAAATTTCAAGATGGCAAATGTCAAAGATGTCAAATGACAAATGTCACAATGCTAAATGTCAAAAATGACAAATTTCAAGATGGCAAATGTCAAAACTGACAAATGTCACAATGCTAAATGTCAAAAATGAAAAGTGTCACCATGAAAAATGTCAAAAATGACAAATTTCAAAATGACAAATGTCAAAGATGTCAAATGACAAATGTCACAATGCTAAATGTCAAAAATGACAAATTTCAAGATGGCAAATGTCAAAGATGTCAAATGACAAATGTCACAATGCTAAATGTCAAAAATGAAAAGTGTCAACATGAAAAATGTCAAAAATGACAAATTTCAAGATGGCAAATGTCAAAGATGTCAAATGACCAATGTCACAATGCTAAATATCAAAAATGACAAATTTCAAGATAGCAAATGTCAAAGATGTCAAATGACAAATGTCACAATGCTAAATGTCAAAAATGACAAATTTCAAGATGGCAAATGTCAAAACTGACAAATGTCACAATGCTAAATGTCAAAAATGAAAAGTGTCACCATGAAAAATGTCAAAAATAACAAATTTCAAGATGGCAAAGGTCAAAGATGTCAAATGACAAATGTCACAATGCTAAATGTCAAAAATGAAAAGTGTCACCATGAAAAATGTCAAAAATGACAAATTTCAAGATGGCAAATGTCAAAACTGACAAATGTCACAATGCTAAATGTTAAAAATGAAAAGTGTCACCATGAAAAATGTCAAAAATAACAAATTTCAAGATGGCAAATGTCAAAGATGTCAAATGACAAATGTCACAATGATAAATGTCAAAAATGACAAATTTCAAGATGGCAAATGTCAAAGATGTCAAATGACAAATGTCACAATGCTAAATTTCAAAAATGACAAATTTCAAGATGGCAAATGTCAAAACTGACAAATGTCACAATGCTAAATGTCAAAAATGAAAAGTGTCACCATGAAAAATGTCAAAAATAACAAATTTCAAGATGGCAAATGTCAAAGATGTCAAATGACAAATATCACAATGCTAAATGTTAAAAATGACAAATTTCAAGATGGCAAATGTCAAAGATGTCAAATAACAAATGTCACAATGCTAAATGTCAAAAATGAAAAGTGTCATCATGAAAAATGTAAAAATGACAAATTTCAAGATGGCAAATGTCAAAGATGTCAAATGACAAATGTCACAATGCTAAATGTCAAGAATGAAAGGTGTCACCATGAAAAATGTCAAAAATGACAAATTTTAAGATGGCAAATGTCAAAGATGTCAAATGACAAATGTCACAATGCTAAATGTCAAAAATGAAAAGTGTCACCATGAAAAATGTCAAAAATGACAAATTTCAAGATGGCAAATGTCAAAGATGTCAAATGACAAAAGTCACAATGCTAAATGTCAAAAATGACAAATTTCAAGATGGCAAATGTCAAAGATGTCAAATGACAAATGTCACAATGCTAAATGTCATAAATGACAAATTTCAAGATGGCAAATGTCAAAGATGTCAAATGACAAAGGTTACAATGCTAAATGTCAAAAATCAAAAGTGTCACCATGAAAAATGTCAAAAATGACAAATTTCAAGATGGCAAATGTCACAGATGTCAAATGACAAATGTCACAATGCTAAATGTCAAAAATGACAAATTTCAAGATGGCAAATGTCAAAGATGTCAAGTGACAAATGTCACAATGCTAAATGTCAAAAATGAAAAGTGTCACCATGAAAAATGTCAAAAATGACAAATTTCAAGATGGCAAATGTCAAAACTGACAAATGTTACAATGTCAAATGTCAAAAATGATAAGTGTCACCATGAAAAATGTCAAAAATGACAAATTTCAAGATGGCAAATGTCCAAGATGTCAAATGACAAATGTCACAATGCTAAATGTCAAAAATGGAAAGTGTTACCATGAAAAATGTCAAAAATGACAAATTTCAAGATGGCAAATGTCAAGGATGTCAAATGACAAATGTCACAATGCTAAATGTCAAAAATGAAAAGTGTCACCATGAAAAATGTCAAAAATGACAAATATCAAGATGGCAAATGTCAAAGATGTCAAATGACAAATGTCACAATGCTAAATGTCAAAAATGAAAAGCGTCACCATGAAAAATGTCAAAAATGACAAATTTCAAGATGGCAAATGTCAAGGATGTCAAATGACAAATGTCACAATGCTAAATGTCAAAAATGACAAATTTCAAGATGGCAAATGTCAAAGATGTCAAATGACAAATGTCACAATGCTAAATGTCAAAAATGAAAAGTGTCACCATGAAAAATGTCAAAAATGACAAATATAAAGATGGCAAATGTCAAAGATGTCAAATGACAAATGTCACAATGCTAAATGTCAAAAATGAAAAGTGTCACCATGAAAAATGTCAAAAATGACAAATTTCAAGATGGCAAATGTCAAAGATGTCAAATGACAAATGTCACAATGCTAAATGTCAAAAATGAAAAGTGTCACCATGAAAAATGTCAAAAATGACAAATTTCAAGATGGCAAATGTCAAAGATGTCAAATGACAAAAGTCACAATGCTAAATGTCAAAAATGACAAATTTCAAGATGGCAAATGTCAAAGATGTCAAATGACAAATGTCACAATGCCAAATGTCAAAAATGACAAATTTCAAGATGGCAAATGTCAAAGATGTCAAATGACAAAGGTTACAATGCTAAATGTCAAAAATCAAAAGTGTCACCATGAAAAATGTCAAAAATGACAAATTTCAAGATGGCAAATGTCAAAGATGTCAAATGACAAATGTCACAATGCTAAATGTCAAAAATGACAAATTTCAAGATGGCAAATGTCAAAGATGTCAAGTGACAAATGTCACAATGCTAAATGTCAAAAATGAAAAGTGTCACCATGAAAAATGTCAAAAATGACAAATTTCAAGATGGCAAATGTCAAAACTGACAAATGTTACAATGTCAAATGTCAAAAATGATAAGTGTCACCATGAAAAATATCAAAAATGACAAATTTCAAGATGGCAAATGTCCAAGATGTCAAATGACAAATGTCACAATGCTAAATGTCAAAAATGGAAAGTGTTACCATGAAAAATGTCAAAAATGACAAATTTCAAGATGGCAAATGTCAAGGATGTCAAATGACAAATGTCACAATGCTAAATGTCAAAAATGAAAAGTGTCACCATGAAAAATGTCAAAAATGACAAATATCAAGATGGCAAATGTCAAAGATGTCAAATGACAAATGTCACAATGCTAAATGTCAAAAATGAAAAGTGTCACCATGAAAAATGTCAAAAATGACAAATTTCAAGATGGCAAATGTCAAGGATGTCAAATGACAAATGTCACAATGCTAAATGTCAAAAATGACAAATTTCAAGATGGCAAATGTCAAAGATGTCAAATGACAAATGTCACAATGCTAAATGTCAAAAATGAAAAGTGTCACCATGAAAAATGTCAAAAATGACAAATATCAAGATGGCAAATGTCAAAGATGTCAAATGACCAATGTCACAATGCTAAATGTCAAAAATGAAAAGTGTCACCATGAAAAATGTCAAAAATGACAAATTTCAAGATGGCAAATGTCAAAGATGTCAAATGACAAATGTCACAATGCTAAATGTCAAAAATGAAAAGTGTCACAATGAAAAATGTCAAAAATGACAAATTTCAAGATGGCAAATGTCAAAACTGACAAATGTCACAATGCTAAATGTCAAAAATGAAAAGTGTCACCATGAAAAATGTCAAAAATAACAAATTTCAAAATGGCAACTGTCAAAGATGTCAAATGACAAATGTCACAATGCTAAATGTCAAAAATGACAAATTTCAAGATGGCAAATGTCAAAGATGTCAAATGACAAATGTCACAATGCTAAATGTCAAAAATGACAAATTTCAAGATGCCAAATGTCAAAACTGACAAATGTCACAATGCTAAATGTCAAAAATGAAAAGTGTCACCATGAAAAATGTCAAAAATAATAAATTTCAAGATGGCAAATGTCAAAGATGTCAAATGACAAATGTCACAATGCTAAATGTCAAAAATGACAAATTTCAAGATGGCAAATGTCAAAGATGTCAAATGACAAATGTCACAATGCTAAATGTCAAAAATAAAAAGTGTCACCATGAAAAATGTCAAAAATAACAAATTTCAAGATGGCAAATGTCAAAGATGTCAAATGACAAATGTCACAATGCTAAATGTCAAAAATGACAAATTTCAAGATGGCAAATGTCAAAGATGTCAAATGACAAATGTCACAATGCTAAATGTCAAAAATGACAAATTTCAAGATGGCAAATGTCAAAGATGTCAAATGACAAATGTCACAATGCTAAATGTCAAAAATGAAAAGTGTCACCATGAAAAATGTCAAAAATGACAAATTTCAAGATGGCAAATGTCAAAGATGTCAAATGACAAATGTCACAATGCTAAATGTCAAAAATGAAAAGTGTCACCATGAAAAATGTCAAAAATGACAAATTTCAAGATGGCAAATGTCAAAGATGTCAAATGACAAATTTCACAATGCTAAATGTCAAAAATGACAAATTTCAAGATGGCAAATGTCAAAGATGTCAAATGACAAATGTCACAATGCTAAATGTCAAAAATGAAAAGTGTCACAATGAAAAATGTCAAAAATGACAAATTTCAAGATGGCAAATGTCAAAACTGACAAATGTCACAATGCTAAATGTCAAAAATAAAAAGTGTCACCATGAAAAATGTCAAAAATAACAAATTTCAAGATGGCAAATGTCAAAATTGTCAAGTGACAAATGTCACAATGCTAAATGTCAAAAATGACAAATTTCAAGATGGCAAATGTCAAAGATGTCAAATGACAAATGTCACAATGCTAAATGTCAAAAATGACAAATTTCAAGATGCCAAATGTCAAAACTGACAAATGTCACAATGCTAAATGTCAAAAATGAAAAGTGTCACCATGAAAAATGTCAAAAATAATAAATTTCAAGATGGCAAATGTCAAAGATGTCAAATGACAAATGTCACAATGCTAAATGTCAAAAATGACAAATTTCAAGATGGCAAATGTCAAAGATGTCAAATGACAAATGTCACAATGCTAAATGTCAAAAATAAAAAGTGTCACCATGAAAAATGTCAAAAATAACAAATTTCAAGATGGCAAATGTCAAAGATGTCAAATGACAAATGTCACAATGCTAAATGTCAAAAATGACAAATTTCAAGATGGCAAATGTCAAAGATGTCAAATGACAAATGTCACAATGCTAAATGTCAAAAATGACAAATTTCAAGATGGCAAATGTCAAAGATGTCAAATGACAAATGTCACAATGCTAAATGTCAAAAATGAAAAGTGTCACCATGAAAAATGTCAAAAATGACAAATTTCAAGATGGCAAATGTCAAAGATGTCAAATGACAAATGTCACAATGCTAAATGTCAAAAATGAAAAGTGTCACCATGAAAAATGTCAAAAATGACAAATTTCAAGATGGCAAATGTCAAAGATGTCAAATGACAAATTTCACAATGCTAAATGTCAAAAATGACAAATTTCAAGATGGCAAATGTCAAAGATGTCAAATGACAAATGTCACAATGCTAAATGTCAAAAATGAAAAGTGTCACAATGAAAAATGTCAAAAATGACAAATTTCAAGATGGCAAATGTCAAAACTGACAAATGTCACAATGCTAAATGTCAAAAATAAAAAGTGTCACCATGAAAAATGTCAAAAATAACAAATTTCAAGATGGCAAATGTCAAAATTGTCAAGTGACAAATGTCACAATGGTAAATGTAAAAAATGACAAATTTCAAGATGGCAAATGTCAAAGATGTCAAATGACAAATGTCACAATGCTAAATGTCAAAAATGACAAATTTCAAGATGGCAAATGTCAAAACTGACAAATGTCACAATGCTAAATGTCAAAAATGAAAAGTGTCACCATGAAAAATGTCAAAAATAATAAATTTCAAGATGGCAAATGTCAAAGATGTCAAATGACAAATGTCACAATGCTAAATGTCAAAAATGACAAATTTCAAGATGGCAAATGTCAAAGATGTCAAATGACAAATGTCACAATGCTAAATGTCAAAAATAAAAAGTGTCACCATGAAAAATGTCAAAAATAACAAATTTCAATATGGCAAATGTTAAAGATGTCAAATGACAAATGTCACAATGCTAAATGTCAAAAATGACAAATTTCAAGATGGCAAATGTCAAAGATGTCAAATGACAAATGTCACAATGCTAAATGTCAAAAATGACAAATTTCAAGATGGCAAATGTCAAAACTGACAAATGTCACAATGCTAAATGTCAAAAATGAAAAGTGTCACCATGAAAAATGTCAAAAATGACAAATTTTAAGATGACAAATGTCAAAGATGTCAAATGACAAATGTCACAATGCTAAATGTCAAAAATGACAAATTTCAAGATGGCAAATGTCAAAGATGTCAAATGACAAATGTCACAATGCTAAATGTCAAAAATGAAAAGTGTCACCATGAAAAATGTCAAAAATGACAAATTTCAAGATGGCAAATGTCAAAGATGTCAAATGACAAATGTCACAATGCTAAATGTCAAAAATGACAAATTTCAAGATAGCAAATGTCAAAGATATCAAATGACAAATGTCACAATGCTAAATGTCAAAAATGACAAATTTCAAGATGGCAAATGTCAAAACTGACAAATGTCACAATGCTAAATGTCAAAAATGAAAATTGTCACCATGAAAAATGTCAAAAATAACAAATTTCAAGATGGCAAAGGTCAAAGATGTCAAATGACAAATGTCACAATGCTAAATGTCAAAAATGAAAAGTGTCACCATGAAAAATGTCAAAAATGACAAATTTCAATATGGCAAATGTCAAAGATGTCAAATGACAAATGTCACAATGCTAAATGTAAAAATGAAAAGTGTCACCATGAAAAATGTCAAAAATGACAAATTTCAAGATGGCAAATGTCAAAGATGTCAAATGACAAATGTCACAATGCTAAATGTCAAAAATGAAAAGTGTCACCATGAAAAATGTCAAAAATGACAAATTTCAAGATGGCAAATGTCAAAGATGTCAAATGACAAATGTCACAATGCTAAATGTCAAAAATGAAAAGTGTCACAATGAAAAATGTCAAAAATGACAAATTTCAAGATGGCAAATGTCAAAGATGTCAAATGACAAATGTCACAATGCTAAATGTCAAAAATGACAAATTTCAAGATTGCAAATGTCAAAGATGTCAAATGACAAATGTCACAATGCTAAATGACAAATTTCAAGATGGCAAATGTCAAAGATGTCAAATGACAAATGTCACAATGCTAAATGTCAACAATGAAAAGTGTCACCATGAAAAATGTCAAAAATGACAAAATTTAAGATAGCAAATGTCAAAGATGTCAAATGACAAATGTCACAATGCTAAATGTCAAAAATGAAAAGTGTCACCATGAAAAATGTCAAAAATGACAAATTTCAAGATGGCAAATGTCAAAGATGTCAAATGACAAATGTCACAATGCTAAATGTCAAAAATGACAAATTTCAAGATGGCAAATGTCAAAGATGTCAAATGACAAATGTCACAATGCTAAATGTCAAAAATGACAAATTTCAAGATGGCAAATGTCAAAGATGTCAAATGACAAAGGTCACAATGCTAAATGTCAAAAATGAAAAGTGTCACCATGAAAAATGTCAAAAATGACAAATTTCAAGATGGCAAATGTCAAAGATGTCAAATGACAAATGTCACAATGCTAAATGTCAAAAATGACAAATTTCAAGATGGCAAATGTCAAAGATGTCAAATGACAAATGTCACAATGCTAAATGTCAAAAATGAAAAGTGTCACCATGAAAAATGTCAAAAATGACAAATTTCAAGATGGCAAATGTCAAAACTGACAAATGTCACAATGCTTAATGTCAAAAATGATAAGTGTCACCATGAAAAATGTCAAAAATGACAAATTTCAAGATGGCAAATGTCCAAGATGTCAAATGACAAATGTCACAATGCTAAATGTCAAAAATGACAAATTTCAAGATGGCAAATGTCAAAGATGTCAAATGTCACAACGCTAAATGTTAAAAATGAAAAGTGTCACCATGAAAAATGTCAAAAATGACAAATGGCAAATGTCAAAAATGTCAAATGACAAATGTCACAATGCTTAATGTCAAAAATGAAAAGTGTCACCATGAAAAATGTCAAAAATGACAAATTTCAAGATGGCAAATGTCAAAGGTGTCAAATGACAAATGTCACAATGCTAAATGTCAAAAATGAAAAGTGTCACAATAAAAAATGTCAAAAATGACAAATTTTAAGATGGCAAATGTCAAAACTGACAAATGTCACAATGCTAAATGTCAAAAATGAAAAGTGTCACCATGAAAAATGTCAAAAATAACAAATTTTAAGATGGCAAATGTCAAAGATGTCAAATGACAAATGTCACAATGCTAAATGTCAAAAATGACAAATTTCAAGATGGCAAATGTCAAAGATGTCAAATGACAAATGTCACAATGCTAAATGTCAAAAATGACAAATTTCAAGATGGCAAATGTCAAAACTGACAAATGTCACAATGCTAAATGTCAAAAATGAAAAGTGTCACCATGAAAAATGTCAAAAATAACAAATTTCAAGATGGCAAATGTCAAAGATGTCAAATGACAAATGTCACAATGCTAAATGTCAAAAATGACAAATTTCAAGATGGCAAATGTCAAAGATGTCAAATGACAAATGTCACAATGCTAAATGTCAAAAATGAAAAGTGTCACCATGAAAAATGTCAAAAATGACAAATTTCAAGATGGCAACTGTCAAAGATGTCAAATGACAAATGTCACAATGCTAAATGTCAAAAATGACAAATTTCAAGATGGCAAATGTCAAAGATGTCAAATGACAAATGTCACAATGCTAAATGTCAAAAATGACAAATTTCAAGATGGCAAATGTCAAAACTGACAAATGTCACAATGCTAAATGTCAAAAATGAAAAGTGTCACCATGAAAAATGTCAAAAATAACAAATTTCAAGATGGCAAATGTCAAAGATGTCAAATGACAAATATCACAATGCTAAATGTCAAAAATGACAAATTTCAAGATGGCAAATGTCAAAGATGTCAAATGACAAATGTCACAATGCTAAATATCAAAAATGAAAAGTGTCACCATGAAAAATGTAAAAATGACAAATTTCAAGATGGCAAATGTCAAAGATGTCAAATGACAAATGTCACAATGCTAAATGTCAAAAATGACAAATTTCAAGATTGCAAATGTCAAAGATGTCAAATGACAAATGTCACAATGCTAAATGACAAATTTCAAGATGGCAAATGTCAAAGATGTCAAATGACAAATGTCACAATGCTAAATGTCAACAATGAAAAGTGTCACCATGAAAAATGTCAAAAATGACAAATTTTAAGATGGCAAATGTCAAAGATGTCAAATGACAAATGTCACAATGCTAAATGTCAAAAATGAAAAGTGTCACCATGAAAAATATCAAAAATGACAAATTTCAAGATGGCAAATGTCAAAGATGTCAAATGACAAATGTCACAATGCTAAATGTCAAAAATGACAAATTTCAAGATGGCAAATGTCAAAGATGTCAAATGACAAATGTCACAATGCTAAATGTCAAAAATGACAAATTTCAAGATGGCAAATGTCAAAGATGTCAAATGACAAAGGTCACAATGCTAAATGTCAAAAATGAAAAGTGTCACCATGAAAAATGTCAAAAATGACAAATTTCAAGATGGCAAATGTCAAAGATGTCAAATGACAAATGTCACAATGCTAAATGTCAAAAATGACAAATTTCAAGATGGCAAATGTCAAAGATGTCAAATGACAAATGTCACAATGCTAAATGTCAAAAATGAAAAGTGTCACCATGAAAAATGTCAAAAATGACAAATTTCAAGATGGCAAATGTCAAAACTGACAAATGTCACAATGCTTAATGTCAAAAATGATAAGTGTCACCATGAAAAATGTCAAAAATGACAAATTTCAAGATGGCAAATGTCCAAGATGTCAAATGACAAATGTCACAATGCTAAATGTCAAAAATGGAAAGTGTCACCATGAAAAAATGTCAAAAATGACAAATTTCAAGATGGCAAATGTCAAAGATGTCAAATGACAAATGTCACAATGCTAAATGTCAAAAATGACAAATTTCAAGATGGCAAATGTCAAAGATGTCAAATGACAAATGTCACAACGCTAAATGTCAAAAATGAAAAGTGTCACCATGAAAAATGTCAAAAATGACAAATTTCAAGATGGCAAATGTCGAAGATGTCAAATGACAAATGTCACAATGCTAAATGTCAAAAATGAAAAGTGTCACCATGAAAAATGTCAAAAATGACAAATTTCAAGATGGCAAATGTCAAAGATATCAAATGACAAATGTCACAATGCTAAATGTCAAAAATGACAAATTTCAAGATGGCAAATGTCAAAGATGTCAAATGACAAATGTCACAATGCTAAATGTCAAAAATGAAAAGTGTCACCATGAAAAATGTCAAAAATGACAAATTTCAAGATGGCAAATGTCAAAACTGACAAATGTCACAATGCTTAATGTCAAAAATGATAAGTGTCACCATGAAAAATGTCAAAAATGACAAATTTCAAGATGGCAAATGTCCAAGATGTCAAATGACAAATGTCACAATGCTAAATGTCAAAAATGGAAAGTGTCACCATGAAAAATGTCAAAAATGACAAATTTCAAGATGGCAAATGTCAAAGATGTCAAATGACAAATGTCACAATGCTAAATGTCAAAAATGACAAATTTCAAGATGGCAAATGTCAAAGATGTCAAATGACAAATGTCACAATGCTAAATGTCAAAAATGACAAATTTCAAGATGGCAAATGTCAAAGATGTCAAATGACAAATGTCACAATGCTAAATGTCAAAAATGAAAAGTGTCACCATGAAAAATGTCAAAAATGACAAATTTCAAGATGGCAACTGTCAAAGATGTCAAATGACAAATGTCACAATGCTAAATGTCTAAAATGACAAATTTCAAGATGGCAAATGTCAAAGATGTCAAATGACAAATGACACAATGCTAAATGTCAAAAATGACAAATTTCAAGATGGCAAATGTCAAAACTGACAAATGTCACAATGCTAAATGTCAAAAATGAAAAGTGTCACCATGAAAAATGTCAAAAATAACAAATTTCAAGATGGCAAATGTCAAAGATGTCAAATGACAAATATCACAATGCTAAATGTCAAAAATGACAAATTTCAAGATGGCAAATGTCAAAGATGTCAAATGACAAATGTCACAATGCTAAATGTCAAAAATGAAAAGTGTCACCATGAAAAATGTAAAAATGACAAATTTCAAGATGGCAAATGTCAAAGATGTCAAATGACAAATGACACAATGCTAAATGTCAAAAATGACAAATTTCAAGATTGCAAATGTCAAAGATGTCAAATGACAAATGTCACAATGCTAAATGACAAATTTCAAGATGGCAAATGTCAAAGATGTCAAATGACAAATGTCACAATGCTAAATGTCAACAATGAAAAGTGTCACCATGAAAAATGTCAAAAATGACAAATTTTAAGATGGCAAATGTCAAAGATGTCAAATGACAAATGTCACAATGCTAAATGTTAAAAATGAAAAGTGTCACCATGAAAAATGTCAAAAATGACAAATTTCAAGATGGCAAATGTCAAAGATGTCAAATGACAAATGTCACAATGCTAAATGTCAAAAATGACAAATTTCAAGATGGCAAATGTCAAAGATGTCAAATGACAAATGTCACAATGCTAAATGTCAAAAATGACAAATTTCAAGATGGCAAATGTCAAAGATGTCAAATGACAAAGGTCACAATGCTAAATGTCAAAAATGAAAAGTGTCACCATGAAAAATGTCAAAAATGACAAATTTCAAGATGGCAAATGTCAAAGATGTCAAATGACAAATGTCACAATGCTAAATGTCAAAAATGACAAATTTCAAGATGGCAAATGTCAAAGATGTCAAATGACAAATGTCACAATGCTAAATGTCAAAAATGAAAAGTGTCACCATGAAAAATGTCAAAAATGACAAATTTCAAGATGGCAAATGTCAAAACTGACAAATGTCACAATGCTTAATGTCAAAAATGATAAGTGTCACCATGAAAAATGTCAAAAATGACAAATTTCAAGATGGCAAATGTCCAAGATGTCAAATGACAAATGTCACAATGCTAAATGTCAAAAATGGAAAGTGTCACCATGAAAAATGTCAAAAATGACAAATTTCAAGATGGCAAATGTCAAAGATGTCAAATGACAAATGTCACAATGCTAAATGTCAAAAATGACAAATTTCAAGATGGCAAATGTCAAAGATGTCAAATGACAAATGTCACAACGCTAAATGTTAAAAATGAAAAGTGTCACCATGAAAAATGTAAAAAATGACAAATTTCAAGATGGCAAATGTCAAAACTGACAAATGTCACAATGCTAAATGTCAAAAATGAAAAGTATCACCATGAAAAATGTCAAAAATAACAAATTTCAAGATGGCAAATGTCAAATGACAAATGTCACAATGCTAAATGTCAAAAATGAAAAGTGTCACCCTGAAAAATGTCAAAAATAACAAATTTCAAGATGGCAAATGTCAAAGATGTCAAATGACAAATGTCACAATGCTAAATGTCAAAAATGAAAAGTGTCACCATGAAAAATGTCAAAAATGACAAATTTCAAGATGGCAAATGTCAAAGATGTCAAATGACAAATGTCACAATGCTAAATGTCAAAAATGAAAAGTGTGACCATGAAAAATGTCAAAAATAACAAATTTCAAGATGGAAAATGTCAAAGATGTCAAATGACAAATGTCACAATGCTAAATGTCAAAAATGAAAAGTGTCACCATGAAAAATGTCAAAACTGACAAATGTCACAATGCTAAATGTCAAAAATGAAAAGTGTCACCATGAAGAATGTCAAAAATAACAAATTTCAAGATGGCAAATGTCAAAGATGTCAAATGACAAATGTCACAATGCTAAATGTCAAAAATGAAAAGTGTCACCATGAAAAATGTCAAAAATGACAAATTTCAAGATAGCAAATGTCAAAGATGTCAAATGACAAATGTCACAATGCTAAATGTCAAAAATGAAAAGTGTCACCATGAAAAATGTCAAAAATGACAAATTTCAAGATTGCAAATGTCAAAGATGTCAAATGACAAATGTCACAATGCTAAATGTCAAAAATGACAAATTTCAAGATGGCAAATGTCAAAGATGTCAAATGACAAATGTCACAATGCTAAATGTCAAAAATGAAAAGTGTCACCATGAAAAATGTCAAAAATGACAAGTGTCACCATGAAAAATGTCAAAAATGACAAATTTCAAGATGGCAAATATCAAAGATGTCAAATGACAAATATCACAATGCTAAATGTCAAAAATGAAAAGTGTCACCATGAAAAATGTCAAAAATGACAAATTTCAAGATGGCAAATGTCAAAGATGTCAAATGACAAATGTCACAATGCTAAATGTCAAAAATGAAAAGTGTCACCATGAAAAATGTCAAAAATAACAAATTTCAAGATGGCAAATGTCAAAGATGTCAAATGACAAATGTCACAATGCTAAATGTCAAAAATGAAAAGTGTCACCATGAAAAATGTCAAAAATGACAAATTTCAAGATGGCAAATGTCAAAGATGTCAAATGACAAATGTCACAATGCTAAATGTCAAAAATGAAAAGTGTGACCATGAAAAATGTCAAAAATAACAAATTTCAAGATGGAAAATGTCAAAGATGTCAAATGACAAATGTCACAATGCTAAATGTCAAAAATGAAAAGTGTTACCATGAAAAATGTCAAAACTGACAAATGTCACAATGCTAAATGTCAAAAATGAAAAGTGTCACCATGAAGAATGTCAAAAATAACAAATTTCAAGATGGCAAATGTCAAAGATGTCAAATGACAAATGTCACAATGCTAAATGTCAAAAATGAAAAGTGTCACCATGAAAAATGTCAAAAATGACAAATTTCAAGATAGCAAATGTCAAAGATGTCAAATGACAAATGTCACAATGCTAAATGTCAAAAATGAAAAGTGTCACCATGAAAAATGTCAAAAATGACAAATTTCAAGATTGCAAATGTCAAAGATGTCAAATGACAAATGTCACAATGCTAAATGTCAAAAATGACAAATTTCAAGATGGCAAATGTCAAAGATGTCAAATGACAAATGTCACAATGCTAAATGTCAAAAATGAAAAGTGTCACCATGAAAAATGTCAAAAATGACAAGTGTCACCATGAAAAATGTCAAAAATGACAAATTTCAAGATGGCAAATATCAAAGATGTCAAATGACAAATATCACAATGCTAAATGTCAAAAATGAAAAGTGTCACCATGAAAAATGTCAAAAATGACAAATTTCAAGATGGCAAATGTCAAAACTGACAAATGTCACAATGCTTAATGTCAAAAATGAAAAGTGTCATCATGAAAAATGTCAAAAATAACAAATTTCAAGATGGCAAATGTCAAAGATGTCAAATGACAAATGTCACAATGCTAAATGTCAAAAATGAAAAGTGTCACCATGAAAAATGTCAAAAATGACAAATTTCAAGATGGCAAATGTCAAAACTGACAAATGTCACAATGCTAAATGTCAAAAATGAAAAGTGTCACCATAAAATATGTCAAAAATGACAAATTTCAAAATGGCAAATGTCAAAGATGTCAAATGACAAATGTCACAATGCTAAATGTCAAAAATGAAAAGTGTCACCATAAAAAATGTCAAAAATGAAAAATTTCAAGATGGCAAATGTCAAAGATGTCGAATATGACAAATGTCACAATGCTAAATGTCAAAAATGATAAGTGTAACGATGAAAAATGTCAAAAATGACAAATTTCAAGATGGCAAATGTCCAAGATGTCAAATGACAAATGTCACAATGCTAAATGTCACAAATGACAAATTTCAAGATGGCAAATGTCAAAGATGTCAAACGACAAATGTCACAATGCTAAATGTCAAAAATGAAAAGTGTCACCATGAAAAATTTCAAAAATGACAAATTTTAAGATGGCAAATGTCAAAGATGTCAAATGACAAATGTCACAATGCTAAATGTCAAAAATGAAAAGTGTCCCCATGAAAAATGTCAATAGTGACAAATTTCAAGATGGCAAATGTCAAAGATGTCAAATGACAAATGTCACAATGCTAAATGTCAAAAATGAAAAGTGTGACCATGAAAAATGTCAAAAATGACAAATTTCAAGATGGCAAATGTCAAAGATGTCGAATATGACAAATGTCACAATGCTAAATGTCAAAAATAAAAAGTGTTACCATGAAAAATCCCAAAAATGACAAATTTCAAGATAGCAAATATCAAAGATGTCAAATGACAAATGTCACAATGCTAAATGTCAAAAATGAAAAGTGTCACCATGAAAAATGTCAAAAATGACAAATTTCAAGATGGCAAATATCAAATATGTCAAATGTCACAATGCTAAATGTCAAAAATGACAAATTTCAAGATGGCAAATGTCAAAGATGTCAAATGACAAATGTCACGATGCTAAATGTCAAAAATGAAAAGTGTCACCATGAAAAATGTCAAAAATGACAAATTTCAAGATGGCAAATGTCAAAGATGTCAAATGACAAATGTCACGATGCTAAATGTCAAAAATGAAAAGTGTCACCATGAAAAATGTCACAAATGACAAATTTCAAGATGGCAAATGTCCAAGATGTCAAATGACGAATGTCACAATGCTAAATGTCAAAAATGAAAAGTGTCACCATAAAAAATGTCAAAAATGACAAATTTCAAGATGGCATATGTCAAAGATGTCAAATGACAAATGTCACAATGCTAAATGTCAAAAATGAAAAGTGTCAAAAATGACAAATTTCAAGATGGCAAATGTCAAAGATGTCAAATGACAAATGTCACAATGCTAAATGTCAAAAATGAAAAGTGTCACCATGAAAAATGTCAAAAATGACAAATTTCAAGATGGCAAATGTCAAAACTGACAAATGTCACAATGCTAAATGTCAAAAATGAAAAGTGTCACCATAAAAAATGTCAAAAATAACAAATTTTAAGATGGCAAATGTCAAAGATGTCAAATGACAAATGTCACAATGCTAAATGTCAATGACAAATTTCAAGATGGCAAATGTCAAAGATGTCAAATGACAAATGTCACAATGCTAAATGTCAAAAATGAAAAGTGTCACCATGAAAAATGTCAAAAATGACAAATTTCAAAATGGCAAATGTCAAAGATGTCAAATGACAAATGTCACAATGCTAAATGTCAAAAATGAAAAGTGTCACCATGAAAAATGTCAAAAATGACAAATTTCAAGATGGCAAATGTCAAAACTGACAAATGTCACAATGCTAAATGTCAAAAATAATAAGTGTCACCATAAAAAATGTCAAAAATGACAAATTTCAAGATGGCAAATGTCAAAGATGTCAAATGAAAAATGTCCCAATGCTAAATGTCAAAAATAAAAAGTGTCACCATGAAAAATGACAAAAATGACAAATTTCAAGATGGCAAATGTCCAAGATGTCAAATGACAAATGTCACAATGCTAAATGTCAAAAATGAAAAGTGTCACCATGAAAAATTTTAAAAATGACAAATTTCAAGATGGCAAATGTCAAAGATGTCAAATGACAAATGTCACAATGCTAAATGTCAAAAATGAAAAGTGTCACCATGAAAAATGTCAAAAATGACAAATTTCAAGATGGCAAATGACAAATGTCACAATTCTAAATGTCAAAAATGAAAAGTGTCACCATGAAAAATGTCAAAAATGACAAATTTCAAGATGGCAAATATCAAAGATGTCAAATGACAAATGTCACAATGCTAAATGTCAAAAATGAAAAGTGTCACCATGAAAAATTTTAAAAATGACAAATTTCAAGATGGCAAATGTCCAAGATGTCAAATGACAAATGTCACAATGCTAAATGTCTAAAATAATAAGTGTCACCATAAAAAATGTCAAAAATGACAAATTGCAAGATGGCAAATGTCAAAGATGTCAAATGACAAATGTCACAATGCTAAATGTCAAAAATGGAAAGTGTCAAAAATGACAAATTTCAAGATGGCAAATGTCTAAGATGTCAAATGACAAATGTCACAATGCTAAATGTCAAAAATGAAAAGTGTCACAATGCTAAATGTCAAAAATGACAAATTTCAAAATGGCAAATGTCAAAACTGACAAATGTCACAATGCTAAATGTCAAAAATGAAAAGTGTCACCATAAAAAATGTCAAAAATAACAAATTTTAAGATGGCAAATGTCAAAGATGTCAAATGACAAATGTCACAATGCTAAATGTCAATGACAAATTTCAAGATGGCAAATGTCAAAGATGTCAAATGACAAATGTCACAATGCTAAATGTCAAAAATGAAAAGTGTCACCATGAAAAATGTCAAAAATGACAAATTTCAAAATGGCAAATGTCAAAGATGTCAAATGACAAATGTCACAATGCTAACTGTCAAAAATGAAAAGTGTCACCATGAAAAATGTCAAAAATGACAAATTTCAAGATGGCAAATGTCAAAACTGACAAATTTCAAGATGGCAAATGTCAAAACTGACAAATGTCACAATGCTAAATGTCAAAAATAATAAGTGTCACCATAAAAAATGTCAAAAATGACAAATTTCAAGATGGCAAATGTCAAAGATGTCAAATGAAAAATGTCCCAATGCTAAATGTCAAAAATAAAAAGTGTCACCATGAAAAATGACAAAAATGACAAATTTCAAGATGGCAAATGTCCAAGATGTCAAATGACAAATGTCACAATGCTAAATGTCAAAAATGAAAAGTGTCACCATGAAAAATTTTAAAAATGACAAATTTCAAGATGGCAAATGTCAAAGATGTCAAATGACAAATGTCACAATGCTAAATGTCAAAAATGAAAAGTGTCACCATGAAAAATGTCAAAAATGACAAATTTTAAGATGGCAAATGACAAATGTCACAATTCTAAATGTCAAAAATGAAAAGTGTCACCATGAAAAATGTCAAAAATGACAAATTTCAAGATGGCAAATATCAAAGATGTCAAATGACAAATGTCACAATGCTAAATGTCAAAAATGAAAAGTGTCACCATGAAAAATTTTAAAAATGACAAATTTCAAGATGGCAAATGTCCAAGATGTCAAATGACAAATGTCACAATGCTAAATGTCAAAAATAATAAGTGTCACCATAAAAAATGTCAAAAATGACAAATTGCAAGATGGCAAATGTCAAAGATGTCAAATGACAAATGTCACAATGCTAAATGTCAAAAATGGAAAGTGTCAAAAATGACAAATTTCAAGATGGCAAATGTCTAAGATGTCAAATGACAAATGTCACAATGCTAAATGTCAAAAATGAAAAGTGTCACAATGCTAAATGTCAAAAATGACAATTTTCAAAATGGCAAATGTCAAAAATGACAAATGTCACAATGCTAAATGTCAAAAATGAAAAGTGTCACCATGAAAAATGTCAAAAATAACAAATTTCAAGATGGCAAATGTCAAAGATGTCAAATGACAAATGTCACAATGGTAAATGTCAAAAATGACAAATTTCAAGATGGCAAATGTCAAAGATGTCAAATGACCAATGTCACAGTGCTAAATGTCAAAAATGAAAAGTGTTACCATGAAAAATGTCAAAAATGACAAATTTCAAGATGGCAAATGTCAAAGATGTCAAATGACAAATGTCACAATGCTAAATGTCAAAAATGAAAAGTGTCACCATGAAAAATGTCAAAAATGACAAATTTCAAGATGGCAAATGTCAAAACTGACAAATGTCACAATGCTAAATGTCAAAAATGAAAAGTGTCACCATGAAAAATGTCAAAAATGACAAATTTCAAGATGGCAAATGTCAAAGATGTCAAATAACAAATGTCACAATGCTAAATGTCAAAAATGACAAATTTCAAGATGGCAAATGTCAAAGATGTCAAATGACAAATGTCACAATGATAAATGTCAAAAATGAAAAGTGTCACCATGAAAAATGTCAAAAATGACAAATTTCAAGATGGCAAATGTCAAAGATGTCGAATATGACAAATGTCACAATGCTAAATGTCAAAAATGAAAAGTGTCACCATGAAAAATGTCAAAAATGACAAATTTCAAGATGGCAAATATCCAAGATGTCAAATGACAAATGTCACAATGCTAAATGTCAAAAATGAAAAGTGTCACCATAAAAAATGTCAAAAATGACAAATTTCAAGATGGCAAATGTCAAAGATGTCAAATGACAAATGTCACAATGCTAAATGTCAAAAATGAAAAGTGTCAAAAATGACAAATTTTAAGATGGCAAATGTCAAAGATGTCAAATGACAAATGTCACAATGCTAAATGTCAAAAATGAAAAGTGTCACCATGAAAAATGTCAAAAATGACAAATTTCAAGATGGCAAATGTCAAAGATGTCAAATAACAAATGTCACAATGCTAAATGTCAAAAATGACAAATTTCAAGATGGCAAATGTCAAAGATGTCAAATGACAAATGTCACAATGATAAATGTCAAAAATGAAAAGTGTCACCATGAAAAATGTCAAAAATGACAAATTTCAAGATGGCAAATGTCCAAGATGTCAAATGACAAATGTCACAATGCTAAATGTCAAAAATGAAAAGTGTCACCATAAAAAATGTCAAAAATGACAAATTTCAAGATGGCAAATGTCAAAGATGTCAAATGACAAATGTCACAATGCTAAATGTCAAAAATGAAAAGTGTCAAAAATGACAAATTTTAAGATGGCAAATGTCAAAGATGTCAAATGACAAATGTCACAATGCTAAATGTCAAAAATGAAAAGTGTCACCATGAAAAATGTCAAAAATGACAAATTTCAAGATGGCAAATGTCAAAGATGTCAAATAACAAATGTCACAATGCTAAATGTCAAAAATGACAAATTTCAAGATGGCAAATGTCAAAGATGTCAAATGACAAATGTCACAATGATAAATGTCAAAAATGAAAAGTGTCACCATGAAAAATGTCAAAAATGACAAATTTCAAGATGGCAAATGTCAAAGATGTCGAATATGACAAATGTCACAATGCTAAATGTCAAAAATGAAAAGTGTCACCATGAAAAATGTCAAAAATGACAAATTTCAAGATGGCAAATGTCCAAGATGTCAAATGACAAATGTCACAATGCTAAATGTCAAAAATGAAAAGTGTCACCATAAAAAATGTCAAAAATGACAAATTTCAAGATGGCAAATGTCAAAGATGTCAAATGACAAATGTCACAATGCTAAATGTCAAAAATGAAAAGTGTCAAAAATGACAAATTTTAAGATGGCAAATGTCAAAGATGTCAAATGACAAATGTCACAATGCTAAATGTCAAAAATGAAAAGTGTCACCATGAAAAATGTCAAAAATGACAAATTTCAAGATGGCAAATGTCAAAACTGACAAATGTCACAATGCTAAATGTCAAAAATGAAAAGTGTCACCATAAAAAATGTCAAAAATAACAAATTTTAAGATGGCAAATGTCAAAGATGTCAAATGACAAATGTCACAATGCTAAATGTCAATGACAAATTTCAAGATGGCAAATGTCAAAGATGTCAAATGACAAATGTCACAATGCTAAATGTCAAAAATGAAAAGTGTCACCATGAAAAATGTCAAAAATGACAAATTTCAAAATGGCAAATGTCAAAGATGTCAAATGACAAATGTCACAATGCTAAATGTCAAAAATGAAAAGTGTCACCATGAAAAATGTCAAAAATGACAAATTTCAAGATGGCAAATGTCAAAACTGACAAATGTCACAATGCTAAATGTCAAAAATAATAAGTGTCACCATAAAAAATGTCAAAAATGACAAATTTCAAGATGGCAAATGTCAAAGATGTCAAATGAAAAATGTCCCAATGCTAAATGTCAAAAATGAAAAGTGTCACCATGAAAAATGTCAAAAATGACAAATTTCAAGATGGCAAATGTCCAAGATGTCAAATGACAAATGTCACAATGCTAAATGTCAAAAATGAAAAGAGTCACCATGAAAAATTTTAAAAATGACAAATTTCAAGATGGCAAATGTCAAAGATGTCAAATGACAAATGTCACAATGCTAAATGTCAAAAATGAAAAGTGTCACCATGAAAAATGTCAAAAATGACAAATTTCAAGATGGCAAATGTCAAAGATGTCAAATGACAAATGTCACAATGCTAAATGTCAAAAATGGAAAGTGTCAAAAATGACAAATTTCAAGATGGCAAATGTCTAAGATGTCAAATGACAAATGTCACAATGCTAAATGTCAAAAATGAAAAGTGTCACAATGCTAAATGTCAAAAATGACAAATTTCAAGATGGCAAATGTCAAAAATGACAAATGTCACAATGCTAAATGTCAAAAATGAAAAGTGTCACCATGAAAAATGTCAAAAATAACAAATTTCAAGATGGCAAATGTCAAAGATGTCAAATGACAAATGTCACAATGCTAAATGTCAAAAATGACAAATTTCAAGATGGCAAATGTCAAAGATGTCAAATGACAAATGTCACAATGCTAAATGTCAAAAATGAAAAGTGTTACCATGAAAAATGTCAAAAATGACAAATTTCAAGATGGCAAATGTCAAAGATGTCAAATGACAAATGTCACAATGCTAAATGTCAAAAATGAAAAGTGTCACCATGAAAAATGTCAAAAATGACAAATTTCAAGATGGCAAATGTCAAAACTGACAAATGTCACAATGCTAAATGTCAAAAATGAAAAGTGTCACCATGAAAAATGTCAAAAATGACAAATTTCAAGATGGCAAATGTCAAAGATGTCAAATAACAAATGTCACAATGCTAAATGTCAAAAATGACAAATTTCAAGATGGCAAATGTCAAAGATGTCAAATGACAAATGTCACAATGATAAATGTCAAAAATGAAAAGTGTCACCATGAAAAATGTCAAAAATGACAAATTTCAAGATGGCAAATGTCAAAGATGTCGAATATGACAAATGTCACAATGCTAAATGTCAAAAATGAAAAGTGTCACTATGAAAAATGTCAAAAATGAAAAATTTCAAGATGGCAAATGTCAAAGATGTCAAATGACAAATGTCACAATGCTAAATGTCAAAAATGAAAAGTGTCACCATGAAAAATGTTAAAAATGACAAATTTCAAGATGGCAAATATCAAAGATGTCAAATGACAAATGTCACAATGCTTAATGTCAAAAATAAGAAGTGTCACCATGAAAAATGTCAAAAATGACAAATTTCAAGATGGCAAATGTCAAAGATGTCAAATGACAAATGTCACAATGCTAAATGTCAAAAATGAAAAGTGTTACCATGAAAAATGTCAAAAATAACAAATTTCAAGATAGCAAATGTCAAAGATGTCAAATGACAAATGTCACAATGCTAAATGTCAAAAATGAAAAGTGTCACCATGAAAAATGTCAAAAATGACAAATTTTAAGATGGCAAATGTCCAAGATGTCAAATGACAAATGTCACAATGCTAAATGTCAAAAATGAAAAGTGTCACCATAAAAAATGTCAAAAATGACAAATTTCAAGATGGCAAATGTCAAAGATGTCAAATGACAAATGTCACAATGCTAAATGTCAAAAATGAAAAGTGTCAAAAATGACAAATTTCAAGATGGCAAATGTCAAAGATGTCAAATGACAAATGTCACAATGCTAAATGTCAAAAATGAAAAGTGTCACCATGAAAAATGTCAAAAATGACAAATTTCAAGATGGCAAATGTCAAAACTGACAAATGTCACAATGCTAAATGTCAAAAATGAAAAGTGTCACCATGAAAAATGACAAAAATAACAAATTTTAAAATGGCAAATGTCAAAGATGTCAAATGACAAATGTCACAATGCTAAATGTCAAAAATGACAAATTTCAAGATGGCAAATGTCAAAGATGTCAAATGACAAATGTCAAAAATGAAAAGTGTCACCATGAAACATGTGAAAAATGACAAATTTCAAGATGCCAAATGTCAAAGATGTCAAATGACAAATGTCACAATGCTAAATGTCAAAAATGAAAAGTGTCACCATGAAAAATGTCAAAAATGACAAATTTCAAGATGGCAAATGTCAAAACTGACAAATGTCACAATGCTAAATGTCAAAAATAATAAGTGTCACCATGAAAAATGTCAAAAATGACAAATTTCAAGATAGCAAATGTCAAAGATGTCAAATAACAAATGTCCCAATGCTAAATGTCAAAAATGAAAAGAGTCACCATGAAAAATGTCAAAAATGACAAATTTCAAGATGGCAAATGTCCAAGATGTCAAATGACAAATGTCACAATGCTAAATGTCAAAAATGAAAAGTGTCACCATGAAAAATTTTAAAAATGACAAATTTCAAGATGGCAAATGTCAAAGATGTCAAATGACAAATGTCACAATGCTAAATGTCAAAAATGAAAAGTGTCACCATGAAAAATGTCAAAAATGACAAATTTCAAGATGGTAAATGTTAAAGATGTCAAATGACAAATGTCACAATGCTAAATGTCAAAAATGAAAAGTGTCAAGAATGACAAATTTCAAGATGGCAAATGTCTAAGATGTCAAATGACAAATGTCACAATGCTAAATGTCAAAAATAAAAAGTGTCACAATGCTAAATGTCAAAAATGACAAATTTCAAGATGGCAAATGTTAAAACTGACAAATGTCACAATGCTAAATGTCAAAAATAAAAAGTGTCACCATGAAAAATGTCAAAAATAACAAATTTCAAGATGGCAAATGTCAAAGATGTCAAATGACAAATGTCACAATGCTAAATGTCAAAAACGACAAATTTCAAGATGGCAAATGTCAAAGATGTCAAATGACAAATGTCACAATGCTAAATGTCAAAAATGAAAAGTGTTACCATAAAAAATGTCAAAAATGACAAATTTTAAGATGGCAAATGTCAAAGATGTCAAATGACAAATGTCACAATGCTTAATGTCAAAAATGAAAAGTGTCACCATGAAAACTGTCAAAAATGACAAATTTCAAGATGGCAAATGTCAAAACTGACAAATGTCACAATGCTAAATGTCAAAAATGAAAAGTGTCACCATGAAAAATGTCAAAAATGACAAATTTCAAGATGGCAAATGTCAAAGATGTCAAATAACAAATGTCACAATGCTAAATGTCAAAAATGACAAATTTCAAAGTGTCACCATGAAAAATGTTAAAAATGACAAATTTCAAGATGGCAAATATCAAAGATGTCAAATGACAAATGTCACAATGCTTAATGTCAAAAATGAGAAGTGTCACCATGAAAAATGTCAAAAATGACAAATTTCAAGATGGCAAATGTCAAAGATGTCAAATGACAAATGTCACAATGCTAAATGTCAAAAATGAAAAGTGTTACCATGAAAAATGTCAAAAATAACAAATTTCAAGATGGCAAATGTCAAAGATGTCAAATGACAAATGTCACAATGCTAAATGTCAAAAATGAAAAGTGTCACCATGAAAAATGTCAAAAATGACAAATTTTAAGATGGCAAATGTCCAAGATGTCAAATGACAAATGTCACAATGCTAAATGTCAAAAATGAAAAGTGTCACCATAAAAAATGTCAAAAATGACAAATTTCAAGATGGCAAATGTCAAAGATGTCAAATGACAAATGTCACAATGCTAAATGTCAAAAATGAAAAGTGTCAAAAATGACAAATTTCAAGATGGCAAATGTCAAAGATGTCAAATGACAAATGTCACAATGCTAAATGTCAAAAATGAAAAGTGTCACCATGAAAAATGTCAAAAATGACAAATTTCAAGATGGCAAATGTCAAAACTGACAAATGTCACAATGCTAAATGTCAAAAATGAAAAGTGTCACCATGAAAAATGACAAAAATAACAAATTTTAAAATGGCAAATGTCAAAGATGTCAAATGACAAATGTCACAATGCTAAATGTCAAAAATGACAAATTTCAAGATGGCAAATGTCAAAGATGTCAAATGACAAATGTCAAAAATGAAAAGTGTCACCATGAAACATGTGAAAAATGACAAATTTCAAGATGCCAAATGTCAAAGATGTCAAATGACAAATGTCACAATGCTAAATGTCAAAAATGAAAAGTGTCACCATGAAAAATGTCAAAAATGACAAATTTCAAGATGGCAAATGTCAAAACTGACAAATGTCACAATGCTAAATGTCAAAAATAATAAGTGTCACCATGAAAAATGTCAAAAATGACAAATTTCAAGATAGCAAATGTCAAAGATGTCAAATAACAAATGTCCCAATGCTAAATGTCAAAAATGAAAAGAGTCACCATGAAAAATGTCAAAAATGACAAATTTCAAGATGGCAAATGTCCAAGATGTCAAATGACAAATGTCACAATGCTAAATGTCAAAAATGAAAAGTGTCACCATGAAAAATTTTAAAAATGACAAATTTCAAGATGGCAAATGTCAAAGATGTCAAATGACAAATGTCACAATGCTAAATGTCAAAAATGAAAAGTGTCACCATGAAAAATGTCAAAAATGACAAATTTCAAGATGGTAAATGTTAAAGATGTCAAATGACAAATGTCACAATGCTAAATGTCAAAAATGAAAAGTGTCAAGAATGACAA
Source organism: Altica lythri (assembly GCA_964028335.1). Taxonomy (NCBI): domain Eukaryota; kingdom Metazoa; phylum Arthropoda; class Insecta; order Coleoptera; family Chrysomelidae; genus Altica; species Altica lythri. Next base: position 39,166,150 of record OZ034800.1, on the reverse strand, counting down.
ATTTCAAGATGGCAAATGTCTAAGATGTCAAATGACAAATGTCACAATGCTAAATGTCAAAAATGAAAAGTGTCACAATGCTAAATGTCAAAAATGACAAATTTCAAGATGGCAAATGTTAAAACTGACAAATGTCACAATGCTAAATGTCAAAAATAAAAAGTGTCACCATGAAAAATGTCAAAAATAACAAATTTCAAGATGGCAAATGTCAAAGATGTCAAATGACAAATGTCACAATGCTAAATGTCAAAAACGACAAATTTCAAGATGGCAAATGTCAAAGATGTCAAATGACAAATGTCACAATGCTAAATGTCAAAAATGAAAAGTGTTACCATAAAAAATGTCAAAAATGACAAATTTCAAGATGGCAAATGTCAAAGATGTCAAATGACAAATGTCACAATGCTTAATGTCAAAAATGAAAAGTGTCACCATGAAAACTGTCAAAAATGACAAATTTCAAGATGGCAAATGTCAAAACTGACAAATGTCACAATGCTAAATGTCAAAAATGAAAAGTGTCACCATGAAAAATGTCAAAAATGACAAATTTCAAGATGGCAAATGTCAAAGATGTCAAATAACAAATGTCACAATGCTAAATGTCAAAAATGACAAATTTCAAGATGGCAAATGTCAAAGATGTCAAATGACAAATGTCACAATGCTAAATGTCAAAAATGAAAAGTGTCACCATGAAAAATGTCAAGAATGACAAATTTCAAGATGGCAAATGTCAAAGATGTCGAATATGACAAATGTCACAATGCTAAATGTCAAAAATGAAAAGTGTCACCATGAAAAATGTCAAAAATGAAAAATTTTAAGATGGCAAATGTCAAAGATGTCAAATGACAAATGTCACAATGCTAAATGTCAAAAATGAAAAGTGTCACCATGAAAAATGTCAAAAATGACAAATTTCAAGATGGCAAATATCAAAGATGTCAAATGACAAATGTCACAATGCTAAATGTCAATAATGACAAATTTCAAGATGGCAAATGTCAAAGATGTCAAATGACAAATGTCACAATGCTAAATGTCAAAAATGAAAAGTGTCACCATGAAAAATGTCAAAAATGACAAATTTCAAGATGGCAAATGTCAAATGACAAATGTCACAATGCTAAATGTCAAAAATGAAAAGTGTCACCATGAAAAATGTCAAAAATAACTAATTTCAAGATGGCAAATGTCAAAGATGTCAAACGACAAATGTCACAATGCTAAATGTCAAAAATGAAAAGTGTCACCATGAAAAATGTCAAAAATGACAAATTTCAAGATGGCAAATGTCAAAACTGACAAATGTCACAATGCTAAATGTCAAAAATGACAAATTTCAAGATGGCAAATGTCAAAGATGTAAAATGACAAATGTTACAATGCTAAATGTCAAAAATGAAAAGTGTCACCATGAAAAATGTCAAAAATGACAAATTTCAAGATGGCAAATGTCAAAGATGTCAAATGACAAATGTCACAATGCTAAATGTCAAAAATGAAAAGTGTCACCATGAAAAATGTCAAAAATAACAAATTTCAAGATGGCAAATGTCAAAGATGTCAAATGACAAATGTCACCATGCTAAATGTCAAAAATGACAAATTTCAAGGATGCAAATGTCAAAGATGTCAAATGACAAATGTCACAATGCTAAATGTCAAAAATGAAAAATGTCACCATGAAAAATGTCAAAAATGACAAATTTCAAGATGGCAAATGTCAAAACTGACAAATGTCACAATGCTAAATGTCAAAAATGAAAAGTGTTACCATGAAAAATGTCAAAAATAACAAATTTCAAGATGGCAAATGTCAAAGATGTCAAATGACAAATGTCACAATGCTAAATGTCAAAAATAAAAAGTGTCACCATGAAAAATGTCAAAAATAACAAATTTCAAGATGGCAAATGTCAAAGATGTCAAATGACAAATGTCACAATGCTAAATGTCAAAAATGAAAAGTGTCACCATGAAAAATGTCAAAAATGACAAATTTCAAGATGGCAAATGTCAAAGATGTCAAATGACAAATGTCACAATGCTAAATGTCAAAAATTAAAAATGTCACCATGAAAAATGTCAAAAATAACAAATTTCAAGATGGCAAATTTCAAAGATGTCAAATAACAAATGTCACAATGCTAAATGTCAAAAATGACAAATTTCAAGATGACAAATGTCAAAACTGACAAATGTCACAATGCTAAATGTCAAAAATGAAAAGTGTCAAAAATGACAAATTTCAAGATGGCAAATGTCTAAGATGTCAAATGACAAATGCCACAATGCTAAATATCAAAAATGAAAAGTGTCAAAAATGACAAATTTCAAGATGGCAAATGTCTAAGATGTCAAATGACAAATGTCACAATGCTAAATGTCAAAAATGACAAATTTCAAGATGGCAAATGTCAAAGATGTCAAATGACAAATGTCACAATGCTAAATGTCAAAAATGAAAAGTGTCACCATGAAAAATGTCAAAAATGACAAATTTCAAGATGGCAAATGTCAAAGATGTCAAATGACAAATGTCACAATGCTAAATGTCAAAAATGAAAAGTGTCACCATAAAAAATGTCAAAAATAACAAATTTCAAGATGGCAAATGTCAAAGATGTCTAATGACAAATGTCACAATGCTAAATCTCAAAAATGAAAAGTGTCACCATGAAAAATGTCAAAAATAACAAATTTCAAGATGGCAAATGTCAAAGATGTCAAATGACAAATGTCACAATGCTAAATATCAAAAATGAAAAGTGTCACCATGAAAAATGTCAAAAATGACAAATTTCAAGATGGCAAATGTCAAAGATGTCAAATGACAAATGTCACAATGCTAAATGTCAAAAATGAAAAGTGTCACCATGAAAAATGTCAAAAATAACAAATTTCAAGATGGCAAATGTCAAAGATGTCAAATGACAAATGTCACAATGCTAAATGTCAAAAATGAAAAGTGTCACCATGAAAAATGTCAAAAATGACAAATTTCAAGATGGCAAATGTCAAAACTGACAAATGTCACAATGCTAAATGTCAAAAATGAAAAGTGTCACCATGAAATGTGTCAAAAATAACAAATTTCAAGATGGCAAATGTCAAAGATGTCAAATGATAAATGTCACAATGCTAAATGTCAAAAATAAAAAGTGTCACCATGAAAAATGTCAAAAATGACAAATTTCAAGATAGCTAATGTCAAAGATGTCAAATGACAAATGTCACAATGCTAAATGTCAAAAATGAAAAGTGTCACCATGAAAAATGTCAAAAATGACAAATTTCAAGATGGCAAATGTCAAAGATGTCAAATGAAAAATGTCACAATGCTAAATGTCAAAAATGACAAATTTCAAGATGGCAAATGTCAAAGATGTTAAATGACAAATGTTACAATGCTAAATGTCAAAAATGAAAAGTGTCACCATGAAAAATGTCAAAAATGACAAATTTCAAGATGGCAAATGTCAAAGATGTCAAATGACAAATGTCACAATGCTAAATGTCAAAAATGAAAAGTGTCACCATAAAAAATGTCAAAAATAACAAATTTCAAGATGGCAAATGTCAAAGATGTCAAATGACAAATGTCACCATGCTAAATGTCAAAAATGACAAATTTCAAGATGGCAAATGTCAAAGTTGTCAAATGACAAATGTCACAATGCTAAATGTCAAAAATGAAAAGTGTCACCATGAAAAATGTCAAAAATGACAAATTTCCAGATGGCAAATGTCAAAGATGTCAAATGCCAAATGTCACAATGCTAAATGTCAAAAATGAAAAGTGTCACCATGAAAAATGTCAAAAATAACAAATTTCAAGATGGCAAATGTCAAAGATGTCAAATGACAAATGTCACAATGCTAAATGTCAAAAATGAAAAGTGTCACCATGAAAAATGTCAAAAATGACAAATTTCAAGATGGCAAATGTCAAAACTGACAAATGTCACAATGCTAAATGTCAAAAATGAAAAGTGTCAAAAATGACAAATTTCAAGATGGCAAATGTCTAAGATGTCAAATGACAAATGCCACAATGTTAAATGTCAAAAATGAAAAGTGTCAAAAATGACAAATTTCAAGATGGCAAATGTCAAAGATGTCAAATGACAAATGTCACAATGCTAAATGTCAAAAATGAAAAGTGTCACCATGAAAAATGTCAAAAATGACAAATTTCAAGATGGCAAATGTCAAAACTGACAAATGTCACAATGCTAAATGTTAAAAATGAAAAGTGTCAAAAATGACAAATTTCAAGATGGCAAATGTCTAAGATGTCAAATGACAAATGCCACAATGTTAAATGTCAAAAATGAAAAGTGTCAAAAATGACAAATTTCAAGTTGGCAAATGTCTAAGATGTCAAATGACAAATGTCACAATGCTAAATGTCAAAAATGACAAATTTCAAGAACGCAAATGTCAAAGATGTCAAATGACAAATGTCACAATGCTAAATGTCAAAAATGAAAAGTGTCACCATGAAAAATGTCAAAAATGACAAATTTCAAGATGGCAAATGTCAAAACTGACAAATGTCACAATGCTAAATGTCAAAAATGAAAAGTGTCACCATGAAAAATGTCAAAAATAACAAATTTCAAGATGGCAAATGTCAAAGATGTCTAATGACAAATGTCACAATGCTAAATGTCAAAAATGAAAAGTGTCACCATGAAAATTGTCAAAAATAACAAATTTCAAGATGGCAAATGTCAAAGATGTCAAATGACAAATGTCACAATGCTAAATGTCAAAAATGAAAAGTGTTACCATGAAAAATGTCAAAAATGACAAATTTCAAGATGGCAAATGTCAAAGATGTCAAATGACAAATGTCACAATGCTAAATGTCAAAAATGAAAAGTGTCACCATGAAAAATGTCAAAAATAACAAATTTCAAGATGGCAAATGTCAAAGATGTCAAATGACAAATGTCACAATGCTAAATGTCAAAAATGAAAAGTGTCACCATGAAAAATGTCAAAAATGACAAATTTCAAGATGGCAAATGTCAAAACTGACAAATGTCACAATGCTAAATGTCAAAAATGAAAAGTGCCACCATGAAAAGTGTCAAAAATAACAAATTTCAAGATGGCAAATGTCAAAGATGTCAAATGATAAATGTCACAATGCTAAATGTCAAAAATAAAAAGTGTCACCATGAAAAATGTCAAAAATGACAAATTTCCAGATAGCTAATGTCAAAGATGTTAAATCACAAATGTCACAATGCTAAATGTCAAAAATGAAAAGTGTCACCATGAAAAATGTCAAAAATGACAAATTTCAAGATGGCAAATGTCAAAGATGTCAAATGACAAATGTCACAATGCTAAATGTCAAAAATGACAAATTTCAAGATGGCAAATGTCAAAGATGTCAAATGACAAATGTTACAATGCTAAATGTCAAAAATGAAAAGTGTCACCATGAAAAATGTCAAAAATGACAAATTTCAAGATGGCAAATGTCAAAGATGTCAAATGACAAATGTCACAATGCTAAATGTCAAAAATGAAAAGTTTCACCATGAAAAATGTCAAAAATAACAAATTTCAAGATGGCAAATGTCAAAGATGTCAAATGACAAATGTCACCATGCTAAATGTCAAAAATGACAAATTTCAAGATGGCAAATGTCAAAGATGTCAAATGACAAATGTCACAATGCTAAATGTCAAAAATGAAAAGTGTCACCATGAAAAATGTCAAAAATGACAAATTTCAAGATGGCAAATGTCAAAACTGACAAATGTCACAATGCTAAATGTCAAAAATGAAAAGTGTCACCATGAAAAATGTCAAAAATAACAAATTTCAAGATGGCAAATGTCAAAGATGTCAAATGACAAATGTCACAATGCTAAATGTAAAAAATGAAAAGTGTCACCATGAAAAATGTCAAAAATAACAAATTTCAAGATGGGAAATGTCAAAGATGTCAAATGACAAATGTCACAATGCTAAGTGTCAAAAATGAAAAGTGTCACCATGAAAAATGTCAAAAATGACAAATTTCAAGATGGCAAATGTCAAAGATGTCAAATGACAAATGTCACAATGCTAAATGTCAAAAATGAAAAGTGTCACCATGAAAAATGTCAAAAATAACAAATTTCAAGATGGCAAATGTCAAAGATGTCAAATGACAAATGTCACAATGCTAAATGTCAAAAATGAAAAGTGTCACCATGAAAAATGTCAAAAATGACAAATTTCAAGATGGCAAATGTCAAAACTGACAAATGTCACAATGCTAAATGTCAAAAATGAAAAGTGTCACCATGAAAAATGTCAAAAATAACAAATTTCAAGATGGCAAATGTCAAAGATGTCAAATGACAAATGTCACAATGCTAAATGTCAAAAATGAAAAGTGTCACCATAAAAAATGTCAAAAATGACAAATTTCAAGATGGCAAATGTCAAAACTGACAAATGTCACAATGCTAAATGTCAAAAATGAAAAGTGTCACCATGAAAAATGTCAAAAATAACAAATTTCAAGATGGCAAATGTCAAAATATGTCAAATGACAAATGTCACAATGTTAAATGTCAAAAATGACAAATTTCAAGATGGCAAATGTCAAAGATGTCAAATGACAAATGTCACAATGCTAAATGTCAAAAATGAAAAGTGTCAATATGAAAAATGTGAAAAATGTCAAATTTCAAGATGGCAAATGTCAAAGATGTCAAATGACAAATGTCACAATGCTAAATGTCAAAAATGAAAAGTGTCACCATGAAAAATGTCAAAAATAACAAATTTCAAGACGGCAAATGTCAAAGATGTCAAATGACAAATGTCACCATGCTAAATGTCAAAAATGACAAATTTCAAGATGGCAAATGTCAAAGATGTCAAATGACAAATGTCACAATGCTAAATGTCAAAAATGAAAAGTGTCACCATGAAAAATGTCAAAAATAACAAATTTCAAGATGGCAAATGTCAAAGATGTCAAATGACAAATGTCACAATGCTTAATGTCAAAAATAAAAAGTGTCACCATGAAAAATGTCAAAAATGACAAATTTCAAGATGGCAAATGTCAAAGATGTCAAATGACAAATGTCACAATGCTTAATGTCAAAAATGAAAAGTGTCACCATGAAAAATGTCAAAAGTGACAAATTTCAAGATGGCAAATGTCAAAGATGTCAAATGACAAATGTCACAATGCTAAATGTCAAAAATGACAAATTTCAAGGTGCCAAATGTCAAAGATGTCAAATGACAAATGTCACAATGCTAAATGTCAAAAATGAAAAGTGTCACCATGAAAAATGTCAAAAATGACAAATTTCAAGATGGCAAATGTCAAAGATGTCAAATGACAAATGTCACAATGCTAAATGTCAAAAATGAAAAGTGTCACCATGAAAAATGTCAAAAATGACAAATTTCAAGATGGCAAATGTCAAAACTGACAAATGTCACAATGCTAAATGTCAAAAATGAAAAGTATCACCATGAAAAATGTCAAAAATAACAAATTTCAAGATGGCAAATGTCAAAGATGTCAAATGACAAATGTCACAATGCTAAATGTCAAAAATGAAAAGTGTCACTATGAAAAATGTCAAAAATGACAAATTTCAAGATGGCAAATGTCAAAACTGACAAATGTCACAATGCTAAATGTCAAAAATGAAAAGTGTCACCATGAAAAATGTCAAAAATAACAAATTTCAAGATGGCAAATGTCAAAGATGTCAAATGACAAATGTCACAATGCTAAATGTCAAAAATTACAAATTTCAAGATGGCAAATGTCAAAGATGTCAAATGACAAATGTCACAATGCTGAATGTCAAAAATGAAAAGTGTCACCATGAAAAATGTCAAAAATGACAAATTTCAAGATGGCAAATGTCAGAGATGTCAAATGACAAATGTCACAATGCTAAATGGCAAAAATGAAAAGTGTCACCATAAAAAATGTCAAAAATGACAAATTTCCAGATGGCAAATGTCAAAGATGTCAAATGACAAATGTCACAATGCTAAATGTCAAAAATGAAAAGTGTCAAAAATGACAAATTTCAAGATGGCAAATGTCTAAGATGTCAAATGACAAATGCCACAATGCTAAATGTCAAAAATGCAAAGTGTCAAAAATGACAAATATCAAGATGGCAAATGTCTAAGATGTCAAATGACAAATGTCACAATGCTAAATGTCAAAAATGACAAATTTCAAGATGGCAAATGTGAAAGATGTCAAATGACAAATGTCACAATGCTAAATGTCAAAAATGAAAAGTGTCACCATGAAAAATGTCAAAAATGACAAATTTCAAGATGGCAAATGTCAGAGATGTCAAATGACAAATGTCACAATGCTAAATGTCAAAAATGAAAAGTGTCACCATAAAAAATGTCAAAAATGACAAATTTCCAGATGGCAAATGTCAAAGATGTCAAATGACAAATGTCACAATGCTAAATGTCAAAAATGAAAAGTGTCAAAAATGACAAATTTCAAGATGGCAAATGTCTAAGATGTCAAATGACAAATGCCACAATGCTAAATGTCAAAAATGAAAAGTGTCAAAAATGACAAATTTCAAGATGGCAAATGTCTAAGATGTCAAATGACAAATGCCACAATGCTAAATGTCAAAAATGAAAAGTGTCAAAAATGACAAATTTCAAGATGGCAAATGTCTAAGATGTCAAATGACAAATGTCACAATGCTAAATGTCAAAAATGACAAATTTCAAGATGGCAAATGTCAAAGATGTCTAATGACAAATGTCACAATGCTAAATGTCAAAAATGAAAAGTCTCACCATGAAAAATGTCAAAAATAACAAATTTCAAGATGGCAAATGTCAAAGATGTCACATGACAAATGTCACAATGCTAAATGTCAAAAATGAAAAGTGTCACCATGAAAAATGTCAAAAATAACAAATTTCAAGATGGCAAATGTCAAAGATGTCAAATGACAAATGTCACAATGCTAAATGTCAAAAATGAAAAGTGTCACCATGAAAAATGTCAAAAATGACAAATTTCAAGATGGCAAATGTCAAAACTGACAAATGTCACAATGCTAAATGTCAAAAATGAAAAGTGTCACCATGAAAAATGTCAAAAATGAAAACTTTCAAGATGGCAAATGTCAAAGATGTCAAATGACAAATGTCACAATGCTAAATGTCAAAAATGACAAATTTCAAGATGGCAAATGTCAAAGATGTCAAATGACAAATGTTACAATGCTAAATGTCAAAAATGAAAAGTGTCACCATGAAAAATGTCAAAAATGACAAATTTCAAGATGGCAAATGTCAAAGATGTTAAATGACAAATGTCACAATGCTAAATGTCAAAAATGAAAAGTGTCACCATGAAAAATGTCAAAAATAACAAATTTCAAGATGGCAAATTTCAAAGATGTCAAATAACAAATGTCACAATGCTAAATGTCAAAAATGACAAATTTCAAGATGACAAATGTCAAAACTGACAAATGTCACAATGCTAAATGTCAAAAACGAAAAGTGTCAAAACTGACAAATTTCAAGATGGCAAATGTCTAAGATGTCAAATGACAAATGCCACAATGCTAAATATCAAAAATGAAAAGTGTCAAAAATGACAAATTTCAAGATGGCAAATGTCTAAGATGTCAAATGACAAATGTCACAATGCTAAATGTCAAAAATGACAAATTTCAAGATGGCAAATGTCAAAGATGTCAAATGACAAATGTCACAATGCTAAATGTCAAAAATGAAAAGTGTCACCATGAAAAATGTCAAAAATGACAAATTTCAAGATGGCAAATGTCAAAGATGTCAAATGACAAATGTCACAATGCTAAATGTCAAAAATGAAAAGTGTCACCATAAAAAATGTCAAAAATAACAAATTTCAAGATGGCAAATGTCAAAGATGTCTAATGACAAATGTCACAATGCTAAATCTCAAAAATGAAAAGTGTCACCATGAAAAATGTCAAAAATAACAAATTTCAAGATGGCAAATGTCAAAGATGTCAAATGACAAATGTCACAATGCTAAATATCAAAAATGAAAAGTGTCACCATGAAAAATGTCAAAAATGACAAATTTCAAGATGGCAAATGTCAAAGATGTCAAATGACAAATGTCACAATGCTAAATGTCAAAAATGAAAAGTGTCACCATGAAAAATGTCAAAAATAACAAATTTCAAGATGGCAAATGTCAAAGATGTCAAATGACAAATGTCACAATGCTAAATGTCAAAAATGAAAAGTGTCACCATGAAAAATGTCAAAAATGACAAATTTCAAGATGGCAAATGTCAAAACTGACAAATGTCACAATGCTAAATGTCAAAAATGAAAAGTGTCACCATGAAATGTGTCAAAAATAACAAATTTCAAGATGGCAAATGTCAAAGATGTCAAATGATAAATGTCACAATGCTAAATGTCAAAAATAAAAAGTGTCACCATGAAAAATGTCAAAAATGACAAATTTCAAGATAGCTAATGTCAAAGATGTCAAATGACAAATGTCACAATGCTAAATGTCAAAAATGAAAAGTGTCACCATGAAAAATGTCAAAAATGACAAATTTCAAGATGGCAAATGTCAAAGATGTCAAATGAAAAATGTCACAATGCTAAATGTCAAAAATGACAAATTTCAAGATGGCAAATGTCAAAGATGTTAAATGACAAATGTTACAATGCTAAATGTCAAAAATGAAAAGTGTCACCATGAAAAATGTCAAAAATGACAAATTTCAAGATGGCAAATGTCAAAGATGTCAAATGACAAATGTCACAATGCTAAATGTCAAAAATGAAAAGTGTCACCATAAAAAATGTCAAAAATAACAAATTTCAAGATGGCAAATGTCAAAGATGTCAAATGACAAATGTCACCATGCTAAATGTCAAAAATGACAAATTTCAAGATGGCAAATGTCAAAGTTGTCAAATGACAAATGTCACAATGCTAAATGTCAAAAATGAAAAGTGTCACCATGAAAAATGTCAAAAATGACAAATTTCCAGATGGCAAATGTCAAAGATGTCAAATGCCAAATGTCACAATGCTAAATGTCAAAAATGAAAAGTGTCACCATGAAAAATGTCAAAAATAACAAATTTCAAGATGGCAAATGTCAAAGATGTCAAATGACAAATGTCACAATGCTAAATGTCAAAAATGAAAAGTGTCACCATAAAAAATGTCAAAAATGACAAATTTCAAGATGGCAAATGTCAAAACTGACAAATGTCACAATGCTAAATGTCAAAAATGAAAAGTGTCAAAAATGACAAATTTCAAGATGGCAAATGTCTAAGATGTCAAATGACAAATGCCACAATGTTAAATGTCAAAAATGAAAAGTGTCAAAAATGACAAATTTCAAGATGGCAAATGTCAAAGATGTCAAATGACAAATGTCACAATGCTAAATGTCAAAAATGAAAAGTGTCACCATGAAAAATGTCAAAAATGACAAATTTCAAGATGGCAAATGTCAAAACTGACAAATGTCACAATGCTAAATGTCAAAAATGAAAAGTGTCAAAAATGACAAATTTCAAGATGGCAAATGTCTAAGATGTCAAATGACAAATGCCACAATGTTAAATGTCAAAAATGAAAAGTGTCAAAAATGACAAATTTCAAGTTGGCAAATGTCTAAGATGTCAAATGACAAATGTCACAATGCTAAATGTCAAAAATGACAAATTTCAAGAACGCAAATGTCAAAGATGTCAAATGACAAATGTCACAATGCTAAATGTCAAAAATGAAAAGTGTCACCATGAAAAATGTCAAAAATGACAAATTTCAAGATGGCAAATGTCAAAACTGACAAATGTCACAATGCTAAATGTCAAAAATGAAAAGTGTCACCATGAAAAATGTCAAAAATAACAAATTTCAAGATGGCAAATGTCAAAGATGTCTAATGACAAATGTCACAATGCTAAATGTCAAAAATGAAAAGTGTCACCATGAAAATTGTCAAAAATAACAAATTTCAAGATGGCAAATGTCAAAGATGTCAAATGACAAATGTCACAATGCTAAATGTCAAAAATGAAAAGTGTTACCATGAAAAATGTCAAAAATGACAAATTTCAAGATGGCAAATGTCAAAGATGTCAAATGACAAATGTCACAATGCTAAATGTCAAAAATGAAAAGTGTCACCATGAAAAATGTCAAAAATAACAAATTTCAAGATGGCAAATGTCAAAGATGTCAAATGACAAATGTCACAATGCTAAATGTCAAAAATGAAAAGTGTCACCATGAAAAATGTCAAAAATGACAAATTTCAAGATGGCAAATGTCAAAACTGACAAATGTCACAATGCTAAATGTCAAAAATGAAAAGTGCCACCATGAAAAGTGTCAAAAATAACAAATTTCAAGATGGCAAATGTCAAAGATGTCAAATGATAAATGTCACAATGCTAAATGTCAAAAATAAAAAGTGTCACCATGAAAAATGTCAAAAATGACAAATTTCCAGATAGCTAATGTCAAAGATGTTAAATCACAAATGTCACAATGCTAAATGTCAAAAATGAAAAGTGTCACCATGAAAAATGTCAAAAATGACAAATTTCAAGATGGCAAATGTCAAAGATGTCAAATGACAAATGTCACAATGCTAAATGTCAAAAATGACAAATTTCAAGATGGCAAATGTCAAAGATGTCAAATGACAAATGGTACAATGCTAAATGTCAAAAATGAAAAGTGTCACCATGAAAAATGTCAAAAATGACAAATTTCAAGATGGCAAATGTCAAAGATGTCAAATGACAAATGTCACAATGCTAAATGTCAAAAATGAAAAGTTTCACCATGAAAAATGTCAAAAATAACAAATTTCAAGATGGCAAATGTCAAAGATGTCAAATGACAAATGTCACCATGCTAAATGTCAAAAATGACAAATTTCAAGATGGCAAATGTCAAAGATGTCAAATGACAAATGTCACAATGCTAAATGTCAAAAATGAAAAGTGTCACCATGAAAAATGTCAAAAATGACAAATTTCAAGATGGCAAATGTCAAAACTGACAAATGTCACAATGCTAAATGTCAAAAATGAAAAGTGTCACCATGAAAAATGTCAAAAATAACAAATTTCAAGATGGCAAATGTCAAAGATGTCAAATGACAAATGTCACAATGCTAAATGTAAAAAATGAAAAGTGTCACCATGAAAAATGTCAAAAATAACAAATTTCAAGATGGGAAATGTCAAAGATGTCAAATGACAAATGTCACAATGCTAAGTGTCAAAAATGAAAAGTGTCACCATGAAAAATGTCAAAAATGACAAATTTCAAGATGGCAAATGTCAAAGATGTCAAATGACAAATGTCACAATGCTAAATGTCAAAAATGAAAAGTGTCACCATGAAAAATGTCAAAAATAACAAATTTCAAGATGGCAAATGTCAAAGATGTCAAATGACAAATGTCACAATGCTAAATGTCAAAAATGAAAAGTGTCACCATGAAAAATGTCAAAAATGACAAATTTCAAGATGGCAAATGTCAAAACTGACAAATGTCACAATGCTAAATGTCAAAAATGAAAAGTGTCACCATGAAAAATGTCAAAAATAACAAATTTCAAGATGGCAAATGTCAAAGATGTCAAATGACAAATGTCACAATGCTAAATGTCAAAAATGAAAAGTGTCACCATAAAAAATGTCAAAAATGACAAATTTCAAGATGGCAAATGTCAAAACTGACAAATGTCACAATGCTAAATGTCAAAAATGAAAAGTGTCACCATGAAAAATGTCAAAAATAACAAATTTCAAGATGGCAAATGTCAAAATATGTCAAATGACAAATGTCACAATGTTAAATGTCAAAAATGACAAATTTCAAGATGGCAAATGTCAAAGATGTCAAATGACAAATGTCACAATGCTAAATGTCAAAAATGAAAAGTGTCAATATGAAAAATGTGAAAAATGTCAAATTTCAAGATGGCAAATGTCAAAGATGTCAAATGACAAATGTCACAATGCTAAATGTCAAAAATGAAAAGTGTCACCATGAAAAATGTCAAAAATAACAAATTTCAAGACGGCAAATGTCAAAGATGTCAAATGACAAATGTCACCATGCTAAATGTCAAAAATGACAAATTTCAAGATGGCAAATGTCAAAGATGTCAAATGACAAATGTCACAATGCTAAATGTCAAAAATGAAAAGTGTCACCATGAAAAATATCAAAAATAACAAATTTCAAGATGGCAAATGTCAAAGATGTCAAATGACAAATGTCACAATGCTTAATGTCAAAAATAAAAAGTGTCACCATGAAAAATGTCAAAAATGACAAATTTCAAGATGGCAAATGTCAAAGATGTCAAATGACAAATGTCACAATGCTTAATGTCAAAAATGAAAAGTGTCACCATGAAAAATGTCAAAAGTGACAAATTTCAAGATGGCAAATGTCAAAGATGTCAAATGACAAATGTCACAATGCTAAATGTCAAAAATGACAAATTTCAAGGTGCCAAATGTCAAAGATGTCAAATGACAAATGTCACAATGCTAAATGTCAAAAATGAAAAGTGTCACCATGAAAAATGTCAAAAATGACAAATTTCAAGATGGCAAATGTCAAAGATGTCAAATGACAAATGTCACAATGCTAAATGTCAAAAATGAAAAGTGTCACCATGAAAAATGTCAAAAATGACAAATTTCAAGATGGCAAATGTCAAAACTGACAAATGTCACAATGCTAAATGTCAAAAATGAAAAGTATCACCATGAAAAATGTAAAAAATAACAAATTTTAAGATGGCAAATGTCAAAGATGTCAAATGACAAATGTCACAATGCTAAATGTCAAAAATGAAAAGTGTCACTATGAAAAATGTCAAAAATGACAAATTTCAAGATGGCAAATGTCAAAACTGACAAATGTCACAATGCTAAATGTCAAAAATGAAAAGTGTCACCATGAAAAATGTCAAAAATAACAAATTTCAAGATGGCAAATGTCAAAGATGTCAAATGACAAATGTCACAATGCTAAATGTCAAAAATTACAAATTTCAAGATGGCAAATGTCAAAGATGTCAAATGACAAATGTCACAATGCTGAATGTCAAAAATGAAAAGTGTCACCATGAAAAATGTCAAAAATGACAAATTTCAAGATGGCAAATGTCAGAGATGTCAAATGACAAATGTCACAATGCTAAATGGCAAAAATGAAAAGTGTCACCATAAAAAATGTCAAAAATGACAAATTTCCAGATGGCAAATGTCAAAGATGTCAAATGACAAATGTCACAATGCTAAATGTCAAAAATGAAAAGTGTCAAAAATGACAAATTTCAAGATGGCAAATGTCTAAGATGTCAAATGACAAATGCCACAATGCTAAATGTCAAAAATGCAAAGTGTCAAAAATGACAAATATCAAGATGGCAAATGTCTAAGATGTCAAATGACAAATGTCACAATGCTAAATGTCAAAAATGACAAATTTCAAGATGGCAAATGTCAAAGATGTCAAATGACAAATGTCACAATGCTAAATGTCAAAAATGAAAAGTGTCACCATGAAAAATGTCAAAAATGACAAATTTCAAGATGGCAAATGTCAGAGATGTCAAATGACAAATGTCACAATGCTAAATGTCAAAAATGAAAAGTGTCACCATAAAAAATGTCAAAAATGACAAATTTCCAGATGGCAAATGTCAAAGATGTCAAATGACAAATGTCACAATGCTAAATGTCAAAAATGAAAAGTGTCAAAAATGACAAATTTCAAGATGGCAAATGTCTAAGATGTCAAATGACAAATGCCACAATGCTAAATGTCAAAAATGAAAAGTGTCAAAAATGACAAATTTCAAGATGGCAAATGTCTAAGATGTCAAATGACAAATGCCACAATGCTAAATGTCAAAAATGAAAAGTGTCAAAAATGACAAATTTCAAGATGGCAAATGTCTAAGATGTCAAATGACAAATGTCACAATGCTAAATGTCAAAAATGACAAATTTCAAGATGGCAAATGTCAAAGATGTCTAATGACAAATGTCACAATGCTAAATGTCAAAAATGAAAAGTTTCACCATGAAAAATGTCAAAAATAACAAATTTCAAGATGGCAAATGTCAAAGATGTCACATGACAAATGTCACAATGCTAAATGTCAAAAATGAAAAGTGTCACCATGAAAAATGTCAAAAATAACAAATTTCAAGATGGCAAATGTCAAAGATGTCAAATGACAAATGTCACAATGCTAAATGTCAAAAATGAAAAGTGTCACCATGAAAAATGTCAAAAATGACAAATTTCAAGATGGCAAATGTCAAAACTGACAAATGTCACAATGCTAAATGTCAAAAATGAAAAGTGTCACCATGAAAAATGTCAAAAATGACAACTTTCAAGATGGCAAATGTCAAAGATGTCAAATGACAAATGTCACAATGCTAAATGTCAAAAATGACAAATTTCAAGATGGCAAATGTCAAAGATGTCAAATGACAAATGTTACAATGCTAAATGTCAAAAATGAAAAGTGTCACCATGAAAAATGTCAAAAATGACAAATTTCAAGATGGCAAATGTCAAAGATGTTAAATGACGAATGTCACAATGCTAAATGTCAAAAATGAAAAGTGTCACCATGAAAAATGTCAAAAATAACAAATTTCAAGATGGCAAATATCAAAGATGTCAAATGACAAATGTCACCATGCTAAATGTCAAAAATGACAAATTTCAAGATGGCAAATGTCAAAGATGTCAAATGACAAATGTCACAATGCTAAATGTCAAAAATGAAAAGTGTCACCATGAAAAATGTCAAAAATGACAAATTTCAAGATGGCAAATATCAAAACTGACAAATGTCACAATGCTAAATGTCAAAAATGAAAAGTGTCACCATGAAAAATGTCAAAAATAACAAATTTCAAGATGGCAAATGTCAAAGATGTCAAATGACAAATGTCACAATGCTAAATGTCAAAAATGAAAAGTGTCACCATGAAAAATGTCAAAAATAACAAATTTCAAGATGGCAAATGTCAAAGATGTCAAATGACAAATGTCACAATGCTAAGTGTCAAAAATGAAAAGTGTCACCATGAAAAATGTCAAAAATGACAAATTTCAAGATGGCAAATGTCAAAGATGTCAAATGACAAATGTCACAATGCTAAATGTCAAAAATGAAAAGTGTCACCATGAAAAATGTTAAAAATAACAAATTTCAAGATGACAAATGTCAAAGATATCAAATCACAAATGTCACAATGCTTAATGTCAAAAATGAAAAGTGTTACCATGAAAAATGTCAAAAATGACAAATTTCAAGATGGCAAATGTCAAAACTTACAAATGTCACAATGCTAAATGTCAAAAATGAAAAGTGTCACCATGAAAAATGTCAAAAATGACAAATTTCAAGATGGCAAATGTCAAAGCTGACAAATGTCACAATGCTAAATGTCAAAAATGAAAAGTGTCAAAAATGACAAATTTCAAGATGGCAAATGTCTAAGATGTCAAATGACAAATGCCACAATGTTAAATGTCAAAAATGAAAAGTGTCAAAAATGACAAATTTCAAGATGGCAAATGTCAAAGATGTCAAATGACAAATGTCACAATGCTAAATGTCAAAAATGAAAAGTGTCACCATGAAAAATGTCAAAAATGACAAATTTCAAGATGGCAAATGTCAAAACTGACAAATGTCACAATGCTAAATGTCAAAAATGAAAAGTGTCAAAAATGACAAATTTCAAGATGGCAAATGTCTAAGATGTCAAATGACAAATGCCACAATGTTAAATGTCAAAAATGAAAAGTGTCAAAAATGACAAATTTCAAGATGGCAAATGTCTAAGATGTCAAATGACAAATGTCACAATGCTAAATGTCAAAAATGACAAATTTCAAGATGGCAAATGTCAAAGATGTCAAATGACAAATGTCACAATGCTAAATGTCAAAAATGAAAAGTGTCACCATGAAAAATGTCAAAAATGACAAATTTCAAGATGGCAAATGTCAAAACTGACAAATGTCACAATGCTAAATGTCAAAAATGAAAAGTGTCACCATGAAAAATGTCAAAAATAACAAATTTCAAGATGGCAAATGTCAAAGATGTCTAATGACAAATGTCACAATGCTAAATGTCAAAAATGAAAAGTGTCACCATGAAAATTGTCAAAAATAACAAATTTCAAGATGGCAAATGTCAAAGATGTCAAATGACAAATGTCACAATGCTAAATGTCAAAAATGAAAAGTGTTACCATGAAAAATGTCAAAAATGACAAATTTCAAGATGGCAAATGTCAAAGATGTCAAATGACAAATGTCACAATGCTAAATGTCAAAAATGAAAAGTGTCACCATGAAAAATGTCAAAAATAACAAATTTCAAGATGGCAAATGTCAAAGATGTCAAATGACAAATGTCACAATGCTAAATGTCAAAAATGAAAAGTGTCACCATGAAAAATGTCAAAAATGACAAATTTCAAGATGGCAATTGTCAAAACTGACAAATGTCACAATGCTAAATGTCAAAAATGAAAAGTGTCACCATGAAAAGTGTCAAAAATAACAAATTTCAAGATGGCAAATGTCAAAGATGTCAAATGATAAATGTCACAATGCTAAATGTCAAAAATAAAAAGTGTCACCATGAAAAATGTCAAAAATGACAAATTTCCAGATAGCTAATGTCAAAGATGTTAAATCACAAATGTCACAATGCTAAATGTCAAAAATGAAAAGTGTCACCATGAAAAATGTCAAAAATGACAAATTTCAAGATGGCAAATGTCAAAGATGTCAAATGACAAATGTCACAATGCTAAATGTCAAAAATGACAAATTTCAAGATGGCAAATGTCAAAGATGTCAAATGACAAATGTTACAATGCTAAATGTCAAAAATGAAAAGTGTCACCATGAAAAATGTCAAAAATGACAAATTTCAAGATGGCAAATGTCAAAGATGTCAAATGACAAATGTCACAATGCTTAATGTCAAAAATGAAAAGTGTTACCATGAAAAATGTCAAAAATAACAAATTTCAAGATGGCAAATGTCAAAACTGACAAATGTCACAATGCTAAATGTCAAAAATGAAAAGTGTCACCATGAAAAATGTCAAAAATGACAAATTTCAAGATGGCAAATGTCAAAGCTGACAAATGTCACAATGCTAAATGTCAAAAATGAAAAGTGTCAAAAATGACAAATTTCAAGATGGCAAATGTCTAAGATGTCAAATGACAAATGCCACAATGTTAAATGTCAAAAATGAAAAGTGTCAAAAATGACAAATTTCAAGATGGCAAATGTCAAAGATGTCAAATGACAAATGTCACAATGCTAAATGTCAAAAATGAAAAGTGTCACCATGAAAAATGTCAAAAATGACAAATTTCAAGATGGCAAATGTCAAAACTGACAAATGTCACAATGCTAAATGTCAAAAATGAAAAGTGTCAAAAATGACAAATTTCAAGATGGCAAATGTCTAAGATGTCAAATGACAAATGCCACAATGTTAAATGTCAAAAATGAAAAGTGTCAAAAATGACAAATTTCAAGATGGCAAATGTCTAAGATGTCAAATGACAAATGTCACAATGCTAAATGTCAAAAATGACAAATTTCAAGATGGCAAATGTCAAAGATGTCAAATGACAAATGTCATAATGCTAAATGTCAAAAATGAAAAGTGTCACCATGAAAAATGTCAAAAATGACAAATTTCAAGATGGCAAATGTCAAAACTGACAAATGTCACAATGCTAAATGTCAAAAATGAAAAGTGTCACCATGAAAAATGTCAAAAATAACAAATTTCAAGATGGCAAATGTCAAAGATGTCTAATGACAAATGTCACAATGCTAAATGTCAAAAATGAAAAGTGTCACCATGAAAAATGTCAAAAATAACAAATTTCAAGATGGCAAATGTCAAAGATGTCTAATGACAAATGTCACAATGCTAAATGTCAAAAATGAAAAGTGTCACCATGAAAATTGTCAAAAATAACAAATTTCAAGATGGCAAATGTCAAAGATGTCAAATGACAAATGTCACAATGCTAAATGTCAAAAATGAAAAGTGTTACCATGAAAAATGTCAAAAATGACAAATTTCAAGATGGCAAATGTCAAAGATGTCAAATGACAAATGTCACAATGCTAAATGTCAAAAATGAAAAGTGTCACCATGAAAAATGTCAAAAATAACAAATTTCAAGATGGCAAATGTCAAAGATGTCAAATGACAAATGTCACAATGCTAAATGTCAAAAATGAAAAGTGTCACCATGAAAAATGTCAAAAATGACAAATTTCAAGATGGCAATTGTCAAAACTGACAAATGTCACAATGCTAAATGTCAAAAATGAAAAGTGTCACCATGAAAAGTGTCAAAAATAACAAATTTCAAGATGGCAAATGTCAAAGATGTCAAATGATAAATGTCACAATGCTAAATGTCAAAAATAAAAAGTGTCACCATGAAAAATGTCAAAAATGACAAATTTCCAGATAGCTAATGTCAAAGATGTTAAATCACAAATGTCACAATGCTAAATGTCAAAAATGAAAAGTGTCACCATGAAAAATGTCAAAAATGACAAATTTCAAGATGGCAAATGTCAAAGATGTCAAATGACAAATGTCACAATGCTAAATGTCAAAAATGACAAATTTCAAGATGGCAAATGTCAAAGATGTCAAATGACAAATGTTACAATGCTAAATGTCAAAAATGAAAAGTGTCACCATGAAAAATGTCAAAAATGACAAATTTCAAGATGGCAAATGTCAAAGATGTCAAATGACAAATGTCACAATGCTTAATGTCAAAAATGAAAAGTGTTACCATGAAAAATGTCAAAAATAACAAATTTCAAGATGGCAAATGTCAAAACTGACAAATGTCACAATGCTAAATGTCAAAAATGAAAAGTGTCACCATGAAAAATGTCAAAAATGACAAATTTCAAGATGGCAAATGTCAAAGCTGACAAATGTCACAATGCTAAATGTCAAAAATGAAAAGTGTCAAAAATGACAAATTTCAAGATGGCAAATGTCTAAGATGTCAAATGACAAATGCCACAATGTTAAATGTCAAAAATGAAAAGTGTCAAAAATGACAAATTTCAAGATGGCAAATGTCAAAGATGTCAAATGACAAATGTCACAATGCTAAATGTCAAAAATGAAAAGTGTCACCATGAAAAATGTCAAAAATGACAAATTTCAAGATGGCAAATGTCAAAACTGACAAATGTCACAATGCTAAATGTCAAAAATGAAAAGTGTCAAAAATGACAAATTTCAAGATGGCAAATGTCTAAGATGTCAAATGACAAATGCCACAATGTTAAATGTCAAAAATGAAAAGTGTCAAAAATGACAAATTTCAAGATGGCAAATGTCTAAGATGTCAAATGACAAATGTCACAATGCTAAATGTCAAAAATGACAAATTTCAAGATGGCAAATGTCAAAGATGTCAAATGACAAATGTCACAATGCTAAATGTCAAAAATGAAAAGTGTCACCATGAAAAATGTCAAAAATGACAAATTTCAAGATGGCAAATGTCAAAACTGACAAATGTCACAATGCTAAATGTCAAAAATGAAAAGTGTCACCATGAAAAATGTCAAAAATAACAAATTTCAAGATGGCAAATGTCAAAGATGTCTAATGACAAATGTCACAATGCTAAATGTCAAAAATGAAAAGTGTCACCATGAAAATTGTCAAAAATAACAAATTTCAAGATGGCAAATGTCAAAGATGTCAAATGACAAATGTCACAATGCTAAATGTCAAAAATGAAAAGTGTTACCATGAAAAATGTCAAAAATGACAAATTTCAAGATGGCAAATGTCAAAGATGTCAAATGACAAATGTCACAATGCTAAATGTCAAAAATGAAAAGTGTCACCATGAAAAATGTCAAAAATAACAAATTTCAAGATGGCAAATGTCAAAGATGTCAAATGACAAATGTCACAATGCTAAATGTCAAAAATGAAAAGTGTCACCATGAAAAATGTCAAAAATGACAAATTTCAAGATGGCAATTGTCAAAACTGACAAATGTCACAATGCTAAATGTCAAAAATGAAAAGTGTCACCATGAAAAGTGTCAAAAATAACAAATTTCAAGATGGCAAATGTCAAAGATGTCAAATGATAAATGTCACAATGCTAAATGTCAAAAATAAAAAGTGTCACCATGAAAAATGTCAAAAATGACAAATTTCCAGATAGCTAATGTCAAAGATGTTAAATCACAAATGTCACAATGCTAAATGTCAAAAATGAAAAGTGTCACCATGAAAAATGTCAAAAATGACAAATTTCAAGATGGCAAATGTCAAAGATGTCAAATGACAAATGTCACAATGCTAAATGTCAAAAATGACAAATTTCAAGAGGGCAAATGTCAAAGATGTCAAATGACAAATGTTACAATGCTAAATGTCAAAAATGAAAAGTGTCACCATGAAAAATGTCAAAAATGACAAATTTCAAGATGGCAAATGTCAAAGATGTCAAATGACAAATGTCACAATGCTAAATGTCAAAAATGAAAAGTTTCACCATGAAAAATGTCAAAAATAACAAATTTCAAGATGGCAAATGTCAAAGATGTCAAATGACAAATGTCACCATGCTAAATGTCAAAAATGACAAATTTCAAGATGACAAATGTCAAAGATGTCAAATGACAAATGTCACAATGCTAAATGTCAAAAATGAAAAGTGTCACCATGAAAAATGTCAAAAATGACAAATTTCAAGATGGCAAATGTCAAAACTGACAAATGTCACAATGCTTAATGTCAAAAATGAAAAGTGTCACCATGAAAAATGTCAAAAATAACAAATTTCAAGATGGCAAATGTCAAAGATGTCAAATGACAAATGTCACAATGCTAAATGTCAAAAATGAAAAGTGTCACCATGAAAATTGTCAAAAATAACAAATTTCAAGATGGCAAATGTCAAAGATGTCAAATGACAAATGTCACAATGCTAAATGTCAAAAATGAAAAGTGTTACCATGAAAAATGTCAAAAATGACAAATTTCAAGATGGCAAATGTCAAAGATGTCAAATGACAAATGTCACAATGCTAAATGTCAAAAATGAAAAGTGTCACCATGAAAAATGTCAAAAATAACAAATTTCAAGATGGCAAATGTCAAAGATGTCAAATGACAAATGTCACAATGCTAAATGTCAAAAATGAAAAGTGTCACCATGAAAAATGTCAAAAATGACAAATTTCAAGATGGCAATTGTCAAAACTGACAAATGTCACAATGCTAAATGTCAAAAATGAAAAGTGTCACCATGAAAAGTGTCAAAAATAACAAATTTCAAGATGGCAAATGTCAAAGATGTCAAATGATAAATGTCACAATGCTAAATGTCAAAAATAAAAAGTGTCACCATGAAAAATGTCAAAAATGACAAATTTCCAGATAGCTAATGTCAAAGATGTTAAATCACAAATGTCACAATGCTAAATGTCAAAAATGAAAAGTGTCACCATGAAAAATGTCAAAAATGACAAATTTCAAGATGGCAAATGTCAAAGATGTCAAATGACAAATGTCACAATGCTAAATGTCAAAAATGACAAATTTCAAGATGGCAAATGTCAAAGATGTCAAATGACAAATGTTACAATGCTAAATGTCAAAAATGAAAAGTGTCACCATGAAAAATGTCAAAAATGACAAATTTCAAGATGGCAAATGTCAAAGATGTCAAATGACAAATGTCACAATGCTAAATGTCAAAAATGAAAAGTTTCACCATGAAAAATGTCAAAAATAACAAATTTCAAGATGGCAAATGTCAAAGATGTCAAATGACAAATGTCACCATGCTAAATGTCAAAAATGACAAATTTCAGGATGACAAATGTCAAAGATGTCAAATGACAAATGTCACAATGCTAAATGTCAAAAATGAAAAGTGTCACCATGAAAAATGTCAAAAATGACAAATTTCAAGATGGCAAATGTCAAAACTGACAAATGTCACAATGCTAAATGTCAAAAATGAAAAGTGTCACCATGAAAAATGTCAAAAATAACAAATTTCAAGATGGCAAATGTCAAAGATGTCAAATGACAAATGTCACAATGCTAAATGTCAAAAATGAAAAGTGTCACCATGAAAAATGTCAAAAATAACAAATTTCAAGATGGCAAATGTCAAAGATGTCAAATGACAAATGTCACAATGCTAAGTGTCAAAAATGAAAAGTGTCACCATGAAAAATGTCAAAAATGACAAATTTCAAGATGGCAAATGTCAAAGATGTCAAATGACAAATGTCACAATGCTAAATGTCAAAAATGAAAAGTGTCACCATGAAAAATGTCAAAAATAACAAATTTTAAGATGGCAAATGTCAAAGATGTCAAATGACAAATGTCACAATGCTAAATGTCAAAAATGAAAAGTGTCACCATGAAAAATGTCAAAAATGACAAATTTCAAGATGGCAAATGTCAAAACTGACAAATGTCACAATGCTAAATGTCAAAAATGAAAAGTGTCACCATGAAAAATGTCAAAAATAACAAATTTCAAGATGGCAAATGTCAAAGATGTCAAATGACAAATGTCACAATGCTAAATGTCAAAAATGAAAAGTGTCACCATAAAAAATGTCAAAAATGACAAATTTCAAGATGGCAAATGTCAAAACTGACAAATGTCACAATGCTAAATGTCAAAAATGAAAAGTGTCACCATGAAAAATGTCAAAAATAACAAATTTCAAGATGGCAAATGTCAAAATATGTCAAATGACAAATGTCACAATGCTAAATGTTAAAAATGACAAATTTCAAGATGACAAATGTCAAAGATGTCAAATGACAAATGTCACAATGCTAAATGTCAAAAATAAAAAGTGTCAATATGAAAAATGTGAAAAATGTCAAATTTCAAGATGGCAAATGTCAAAGATGTCAAATGACAAATGTCACAATGCTAAATGTCAAAAATGAAAAGTGTCACCATGAAAAATGTCAAAAATAACAAATTTCAAGATGGCAAATGTCAAAGATGTCAAATGACAAATGTCACCATGCTAAATGTCAAAAATGACAAATTTCAAGATGGCAAATGTCAAAGATGTCAAATGACAAATGTCACAATGCTAAATGTCAAAAATGAAAAGTGTCACCATGAAAAATGTCAAAAATAACAAATTTCAAGATGGCAAATGTCAAAGATGTCAAATGACAAATGTCACAATGCTAAATGTCAAAAATAAAAAGTGTCACCATGAAAAATGTCAAAAATGACAAATTTCAAGATGGCAAATGTCAAAGATGTCAAATGACAAATGTCACAATGCTTAATGTCAAAAATGAAAAGTGTCACCATGAAAAATGTCAAAAGTGACAAATTTCAAGATGGCAAATGTCAAAGATGTCAAATGACAAATGTCACAATGCTAAATGTCAAAAATGACAAATTTCAAGATGCCAAATGTCAAAGATGTCAAATGACAAATGTCACAATGCTAAATGTCAAAAATGAAAAGTGTCACCATGAAAAATGTCAAAAATGACAAATTTCAAGATGGCAAATGTCAAAGATGTCAAATGACAAATGTCACAATGCTAAATGTCAAAAATGAAAAGTGTCACCATGAAAAATGTCAAAAATGACAAATTTCAAGATGGCAAATGTCAAAACTGACAAATGTCACAATGCTAAATGTCAAAAATGAAAAGTGTCACCATGAAAAATGTCAAAAATAACAAATTTCAAGATGGCAAATGTCAAAGATGTCAAATGACAAATGTCACAATGCTAAATGTCAAAAATGAAAAGTGTCACTATGAAAAATGTCAAAAATGACAAATTTCAAGATGGCAAATGTCAAAACTGACAAATGTCACAATGCTAAATGTCAAAAATGAAAAGTGTCACCATGAAAAATGTCAAAAATAACAAATTTCAAGATGGCAAATGTCAAAGATGTCAAATGACAAATGTCACAATGCTAAATGTCAAAAATTACAAATTTCAAGATGGCAAATGTCAAAGATGTCAAATGACAAATGTCACAATGCTGAATGTCAAAAATGAAAAGTGTCACCATGAAAAATGTCAAAAATGACAAATTTCAAGATGGCAAATGTCAGAGATGTCAAATGACAAATGTCACAATGCTAAATGGCAAAAATGAAAAGTGTCACCATAAAAAATGTCAAAAATGACAAATTTCCAGATGGCAAATGTCAAAGATGTCAAATGACAAATGTCACAATGCTAAATGTCAAAAATGAAAAGTGTCAAAAATGACAAATTTCAAGATGGCAAATGTCTAAGATGTCAAATGACAAATGCCACAATGCTAAATGTCAAAAATGCAAAGTGTCAAAAATGACAAATATCAAGATGGCAAATGTCTAAGATGTCAAATGACAAATGTCACAATGCTAAATGTCAAAAATGACAAATTTCAAGATGGCAAATGTCAAAGATGTCAAATGACAAATGTCACAATGCTAAATGTCAAAAATGAAAAGTGTCACCATGAAAAATGTCAAAAATGACAAATTTCAAGATGGCAAATGTCAGAGATGTCAAATGACAAATGTCACAATGCTAAATGTCAAAAATGAAAAGTGTCACCATAAAAAATGTCAAAAATGACAAATTTCCAGATGGCAAATGTCAAAGATGTCAAATGACAAATGTCACAATGCTAAATGTCAAAAATGAAAAGTGTCAAAAATGACAAATTTCAAGATGGCAAATGTCTAAGATGTCAAATGACAAATGCCACAATGCTAAATGTCAAAAATGAAAAGTGTCAAAAATGACAAATTTCAAGATGGCAAATGTCTAAGATGTCAAATGACAAATGCCACAATGCTAAATGTCAAAAATGAAAAGTGTCAAAAATGACAAATTTCAAGATGGCAAATGTCTAAGATGTCAAATGACAAATGTCACAATGCTAAATGTCAAAAATGACAAATTTCAAGATGGCAAATGTCAAAGATGTCTAATGACAAATGTCACAATGCTAAATGTCAAAAATGAAAAGTCTCATCATGAAAAATGTCAAAAATAACAAATTTCAAGATGGCAAATGTCAAAGATGTCACATGACAAATGTCACAATGCTAAATGTCAAAAATGAAAAGTGTCACCATGAAAAATGTCAAAAATAACAAATTTCAAGATGGCAAATGTCAAAGATGTCAAATGACAAATGTCACAATGCTAAATGTCAAAAATGAAAAGTGTCACCATGAAAAATGTCAAAAATGACAAATTTCAAGATGGCAAATGTCAAAACTGACAAATGTCACAATGCTAAATGTCAAAAATGAAAAGTGTCACCATGAAAAGTGTCAAAAATAACAAATTTCAAGATGGCAAATGTCAAAGATGTCAAATGATAAATGTCACAATGCTAAATGTCAAAAATAAAAAGTGTCACCATGAAAAATGTCAAAAATGACAAATTTCAAGATAGCTAATGTCAAAGATGTCAAATGACAAATGTCACAATGCTAAATGTCAAAAATGAAAAGTGTCACCATGAAAAATGTCAAAAATGACAAATTTCAAGATGGCAAATGTCAAAGATGTCAAATGACAAATGTCACAATGCTAAATGTCAAAAATGACAAATTTCAAGATGGCAAATGTCAAAGATGTCAAATGACAAATGTTACAATGCTAAATGTCAAAAATGAAAAGTGTCACCATGAAAAATGTCAAAAATGACAAATTTCAAGATGGCAAATGTCAAAGATGTTAAATGACAAATGTCACAATGCTAAATGTCAAAAATGAAAAGTGTCACCATGAAAAATGTCAAAAATAACAAATTTCAAGATGGCAAATATCAAAGATGTCAAATGACAAATGTCACCATGCCAAATGTCAAAAATGACAAATTTCAAGATGGCAAATGTCAAAGATGTCAAATGACAAATGTCACAATGCTAAATGTCAAAAATGAAAAGTGTCACCATGAAAAATGTCAACAATGACAAATTTCAAGATGGCAAATGTCAAAACTGACAAATGTCACAATGCTAAATGTCAAAAATGAAAAGTGTCACCATGAAAAATGTCAAAAATAACAAATTTCAAGATGGCAAATGTCAAAGATGTCAAATGACAAATGTCACAATGCTAAATGTCAAAAATGAAAAGTGTCACCATGAAAAATGTCAAAAATAACAAATTTCAAGATGGCAAATGTCAAAGATGTCAAATGACAAATGTCACAATGCTAAGTGTCAAAAATGAAAAGTGTCACCATGAAAAATGTCAAAAATGACAAATTTCAAGATGGCAAATGTCAAAGATGTCAAATGACAAATGTCACAATGCTAAATGTTAAAAATGACAAATTTCAAGATGGCAAATGTCAAAGATGTCAAATGACAAATGTCACAATGCTAAATGTCAAAAATGAAAAGTGTCAATATGAAAAATGTGAAAAATGTCAAATTTCAAGATGGCAAATGTCAAAGATGTCAAATGACAAATGTCACAATGCTAAATGTCAAAAATGAAAAGTGTCACCATGAAAAATGTCAAAAATAACAAATTTCAAGATGGCAAATGTCAAAGATGTCAAATGACAAATGTCACCATGCTAAATGTCAAAAATGACAAATTTCAAGATGGCAAATGTCAAAGATGTCAAATGACAAATGTCACAATGCTAAATGTCAAAAATGAAAAGTGTCACCATGAAACATGTCAAAAATAACAAATTTCAAGATGGCAAATGTCAAAGATGTCAAATGACAAATGTCACAATGCTAAATGTCAAAAATAAAAAGTGTCACCATGAAAAATGTCAAAAATGACAAATTTCAAGATGGCAAATGTCAAAGATGTCAAATGACAAATGTCACAATGCTTAATGTCAAAAATGAAAAGTGTCACCATGAAAAATGTCAAAAGTGACAAATTTCAAGATGGCAAATGTCAAAGATGTCAAATGACAAATGTCACAATGCTAAATGTCAAAAATGACAAATTTCAAGATGCCAAATGTCAAAGATGTCAAATGACAAATGTCACAATGCTAAATGTCAAAAATGAAAAGTGTCACCATGAAAAATGTCAAAAATGACAAATTTCAAGATGGCAAATGTCAAAGATGTCAAATGACAAATGTCACAATGCTAAATGTCAAAAATGAAAAGTGTCACCATGAAAAATGTCAAAAATGACAAATTTCAAGATGGCAAATGTCAAAACTGACAAATGTCACAATGCTAAATGTCAAAAATGAAAAGTGTCACCATGAAAAATGTCAAAAATAACAAATTTCAAGATGGCAAATGTCAAAGATGTCAAATGACAAATGTCACAATGCTAAATGTCAAAAATGAAAAGTGTCACCATAAAAAATGTCAAAAATGACAAATTTCAAGATGGCAAATGTCAAAACTGACAAATGTCACAATGCTAAATGTCAAAAATGAAAAGTGTCACCATGAAAAATGTCAAAAATAACAAATTTCAAGATGGCAAATGTCAAAATATGTCAAATGACAAATGTCACAATGCTAAATGTTAAAAATGACAAATTTCAAGATGACAAATGTCAAAGATGTCAAATGACAAATGTCACAATGCTAAATGTCAAAAATAAAAAGTGTCAATATGAAAAATGTGAAAAATGTCAAATTTCAAGATGGCAAATGTCAAAGATGTCAAATGACAAATGTCACAATGCTAAATGTCAAAAATGAAAAGTGTCACCATGAAAAATGTCAAAAATAACAAATTTCAAGATGGCAAATGTCAAAGATGTCAAATGACAAATGTCACCATGCTAAATGTCAAAAATGACAAATTTCAAGATGGCAAATGTCAAAGATGTCAAATGACAAATGTCACAATGCTAAATGTCAAAAATGAAAAGTGTCACCATGAAAAATGTCAAAAATAACAAATTTCAAGATGGCAAATGTCAAAGATGTCAAATGACAAATGTCACAATGCTAAATGTCAAAAATAAAAAGTGTCACCATGAAAAATGTCAAAAATGACAAATTTCAAGATGGCAAATGTCAAAGATGTCAAATGACAAATGTCACAATGCTTAATGTCAAAAATGAAAAGTGTCACCATGAAAAATGTCAAAAGTGACAAATTTCAAGATGGCAAATGTCAAAGATGTCAAATGACAAATGTCACAATGCTAAATGTCAAAAATGACAAATTTCAAGATGCCAAATGTCAAAGATGTCAAATGACAAATGTCACAATGCTAAATGTCAAAAATGAAAAGTGTCACCATGAAAAATGTCAAAAATGACAAATTTCAAGATGGCAAATGTCAAAGATGTCAAATGACAAATGTCACAATGCTAAATGTCAAAAATGAAAAGTGTCACCATGAAAAATGTCAAAAATGACAAATTTCAAGATGGCAAATGTCAAAACTGACAAATGTCACAATGCTAAATGTCAAAAATGAAAAGTGTCACCATGAAAAATGTCAAAAATAACAAATTTCAAGATGGCAAATGTCAAAGATGTCAAATGACAAATGTCACAATGCTAAATGTCAAAAATGAAAAGTGTCACTATGAAAAATGTCAAAAATGACAAATTTCAAGATGGCAAATGTCAAAACTGACAAATGTCACAATGCTAAATGTCAAAAATGAAAAGTGTCACCATGAAAAATGTCAAAAATAACAAATTTCAAGATGGCAAATGTCAAAGATGTCAAATGACAAATGTCACAATGCTAAATGTCAAAAATTACAAATTTCAAGATGGCAAATGTCAAAGATGTCAAATGACAAATGTCACAATGCTGAATGTCAAAAATGAAAAGTGTCACCATGAAAAATGTCAAAAATGACAAATTTCAAGATGGCAAATGTCAGAGATGTCAAATGACAAATGTCACAATGCTAAATGGCAAAAATGAAAAGTGTCACCATAAAAAATGTCAAAAATGACAAATTTCCAGATGGCAAATGTCAAAGATGTCAAATGACAAATGTCACAATGCTAAATGTCAAAAATGAAAAGTGTCAAAAATGACAAATTTCAAGATGGCAAATGTCTAAGATGTCAAATGACAAATGCCACAATGCTAAATGTCAAAAATGCAAAGTGTCAAAAATGACAAATATCAAGATGGCAAATGTCTAAGATGTCAAATGACAAATGTCACAATGCTAAATGTCAAAAATGACAAATTTCAAGATGGCAAATGTCAAAGATGTCAAATGACAAATGTCACAATGCTAAATGTCAAAAATGAAAAGTGTCACCATGAAAAATGTCAAAAATGACAAATTTCAAGATGGCAAATGTCAGAGATGTCAAATGACAAATGTCACAATGCTAAATGTCAAAAATGAAAAGTGTCACCATAAAAAATGTCAAAAATGACAAATTTCCAGATGGCAAATGTCAAAGATGTCAAATGACAAATGTCACAATGCTAAATGTCAAAAATGAAAAGTGTCAAAAATGACAAATTTCAAGATGGCAAATGTCTAAGATGTCAAATGACAAATGCCACAATGCTAAATGTCAAAAATGAAAAGTGTCAAAAATGACAAATTTCAAGATGGCAAATGTCTAAGATGTCAAATGACAAATGCCACAATGCTAAATGTCAAAAATGAAAAGTGTCAAAAATGACAAATTTCAAGATGGCAAATGTCTAAGATGTCAAATGACAAATGTCACAATGCTAAATGTCAAAAATGACAAATTTCAAGATGGCAAATGTCAAAGATGTCTAATGACAAATGTCACAATGCTAAATGTCAAAAATGAAAAGTCTCATCATGAAAAATGTCAAAAATAACAAATTTCAAGATGGCAAATGTCAAAGATGTCACATGACAAATGTCACAATGCTAAATGTCAAAAATGAAAAGTGTCACCATGAAAAATGTCAAAAATAACAAATTTCAAGATGGCAAATGTCAAAGATGTCAAATGACAAATGTCACAATGCTAAATGTCAAAAATGAAAAGTGTCACCATGAAAAATGTCAAAAATGACAAATTTCAAGATGGCAAATGTCAAAACTGACAAATGTCACAATGCTAAATGTCAAAAATGAAAAGTGTCACCATGAAAAGTGTCAAAAATAACAAATTTCAAGATGGCAAATGTCAAAGATGTCAAATGATAAATGTCACAATGCTAAATGTCAAAAATAAAAAGTGTCACCATGAAAAATGTCAAAAATGACAAATTTCAAGATAGCTAATGTCAAAGATGTCAAATGACAAATGTCACAATGCTAAATGTCAAAAATGAAAAGTGTCACCATGAAAAATGTCAAAAATGACAAATTTCAAGATGGCAAATGTCAAAGATGTCAAATGACAAATGTCACAATGCTAAATGTCAAAAATGACAAATTTCAAGATGGCAAATGTCAAAGATGTCAAATGACAAATGTTACAATGCTAAATGTCAAAAATGAAAAGTGTCACCATGAAAAATGTCAAAAATGACAAATTTCAAGATGGCAAATGTCAAAGATGTTAAATGACAAATGTCACAATGCTAAATGTCAAAAATGAAAAGTGTCACCATGAAAAATGTCAAAAATAACAAATTTCAAGATGGCAAATATCAAAGATGTCAAATGACAAATGTCACCATGCCAAATGTCAAAAATGACAAATTTCAAGATGGCAAATGTCAAAGATGTCAAATGACAAATGTCACAATGCTAAATGTCAAAAATGAAAAGTGTCACCATGAAAAATGTCAACAATGACAAATTTCAAGATGGCAAATGTCAAAACTGACAAATGTCACAATGCTAAATGTCAAAAATGAAAAGTGTCACCATGAAAAATGTCAAAAATAACAAATTTCAAGATGGCAAATGTCAAAGATGTCAAATGACAAATGTCACAATGCTAAATGTCAAAAATGAAAAGTGTCACCATGAAAAATGTCAAAAATAACAAATTTCAAGATGGCAAATGTCAAAGATGTCAAATGACAAATGTCACAATGCTAAGTGTCAAAAATGAAAAGTGTCACCATGAAAAATGTCAAAAATGACAAATTTCAAGATGGCAAATGTCAAAGATGTCAAATGACAAATGTCACAATGCTAAATGTTAAAAATGACAAATTTCAAGATGGCAAATGTCAAAGATGTCAAATGACAAATGTCACAATGCTAAATGTCAAAAATGAAAAGTGTCAATATGAAAAATGTGAAAAATGTCAAATTTCAAGATGGCAAATGTCAAAGATGTCAAATGACAAATGTCACAATGCTAAATGTCAAAAATGAAAAGTGTCACCATGAAAAATGTCAAAAATAACAAATTTCAAGATGGCAAATGTCAAAGATGTCAAATGACAAATGTCACCATGCTAAATGTCAAAAATGACAAATTTCAAGATGGCAAATGTCAAAGATGTCAAATGACAAATGTCACAATGCTAAATGTCAAAAATGAAAAGTGTCACCATGAAACATGTCAAAAATAACAAATTTCAAGATGGCAAATGTCAAAGATGTCAAATGACAAATGTCACAATGCTAAATGTCAAAAATAAAAAGTGTCACCATGAAAAATGTCAAAAATGACAAATTTCAAGATGGCAAATGTCAAAGATGTCAAATGACAAATGTCACAATGCTTAATGTCAAAAATGAAAAGTGTCACCATGAAAAATGTCAAAAGTGACAAATTTCAAGATGGCAAATGTCAAAGATGTCAAATGACAAATGTCACAATGCTAAATGTCAAAAATGACAAATTTCAAGATGCCAAATGTCAAAGATGTCAAATGACAAATGTCACAATGCTAAATGTCAAAAATGAAAAGTGTCACCATGAAAAATGTCAAAAATGACAAATTTCAAGATGGCAAATGTCAAAGATGTCAAATGACAAATGTCACAATGCTAAATGTCAAAAATGAAAAGTGTCACCATGAAAAATGTCAAAAATGACAAATTTCAAGATGGCAAATGTCAAAACTGACAAATGTCACAATGCTAAATGTCAAAAATGAAAAGTGTCACCATGAAAAATGTCAAAAATAACAAATTTCAAGATGGCAAATGTCAAAGATGTCAAATGACAAATGTCACAATGCTAAATGTCAAAAATGAAAAGTGTCACTATGAAAAATGTCAAAAATGACAAATTTCAAGATGGCAAATGTCAAAACTGACAAATGTCACAATGCTAAATGTCAAAAATGAAAAGTGTCACCATGAAAAATGTCAAAAATAACAAATTTCAAGATGGCAAATGTCAAAGATGTCAAATGACAAATGTCACAATGCTAAATGTCAAAAATTACAAATTTCAAGATGGCAAATGTCAAAGATGTCAAATGACAAATGTCACAATGCTGAATGTCAAAAATGAAAAGTGTCACCATGAAAAATGTCAAAAATGACAAATTTCAAGATGGCAAATGTCAGAGATGTCAAATGACAAATGTCACAATGCTAAATGGCAAAAATGAAAAGTGTCACCATAAAAAATGTCAAAAATGACAAATTTCCAGATGGCAAATGTCAAAGATGTCAAATGACAAATGTCACAATGCTAAATGTCAAAAATGAAAAGTGTCAAAAATGACAAATTTCAAGATGGCAAATGTCTAAGATGTCAAATGACAAATGCCACAATGCTAAATGTCAAAAATGCAAAGTGTCAAAAATGACAAATATCAAGATGGCAAATGTCTAAGATGTCAAATGACAAATGTCACAATGCTAAATGTCAAAAATGACAAATTTCAAGATGGCAAATGTCAAAGATGTCAAATGACAAATGTCACAATGCTAAATGTCAAAAATGAAAAGTGTCACCATGAAAAATGTCAAAAATGACAAATTTCAAGATGGCAAATGTCAGAGATGTCAAATGACAAATGTCACAATGCTAAATGTCAAAAATGAAAAGTGTCACCATAAAAAATGTCAAAAATGACAAATTTCCAGATGGCAAATGTCAAAGATGTCAAATGACAAATGTCACAATGCTAAATGTCAAAAATGAAAAGTGTCAAAAATGACAAATTTCAAGATGGCAAATGTCTAAGATGTCAAATGACAAATGCCACAATGCTAAATGTCAAAAATGAAAAGTGTCAAAAATGACAAATTTCAAGATGGCAAATGTCTAAGATGTCAAATGACAAATGCCACAATGCTAAATGTCAAAAATGAAAAGTGTCAAAAATGACAAATTTCAAGATGGCAAATGTCTAAGATGTCAAATGACAAATGTCACAATGCTAAATGTCAAAAATGACAAATTTCAAGATGGCAAATGTCAAAGATGTCTAATGACAAATGTCACAATGCTAAATGTCAAAAATGAAAAGTCTCATCATGAAAAATGTCAAAAATAACAAATTTCAAGATGGCAAATGTCAAAGATGTCACATGACAAATGTCACAATGCTAAATGTCAAAAATGAAAAGTGTCACCATGAAAAATGTCAAAAATAACAAATTTCAAGATGGCAAATGTCAAAGATGTCAAATGACAAATGTCACAATGCTAAATGTCAAAAATGAAAAGTGTCACCATGAAAAATGTCAAAAATGACAAATTTCAAGATGGCAAATGTCAAAACTGACAAATGTCACAATGCTAAATGTCAAAAATGAAAAGTGTCACCATGAAAAGTGTCAAAAATAACAAATTTCAAGATGGCAAATGTCAAAGATGTCAAATGATAAATGTCACAATGCTAAATGTCAAAAATAAAAAGTGTCACCATGAAAAATGTCAAAAATGACAAATTTCAAGATAGCTAATGTCAAAGATGTCAAATGACAAATGTCACAATGCTAAATGTCAAAAATGAAAAGTGTCACCATGAAAAATGTCAAAAATGACAAATTTCAAGATGGCAAATGTCAAAGATGTCAAATGACAAATGTCACAATGCTAAATGTCAAAAATGACAAATTTCAAGATGGCAAATGTCAAAGATGTCAAATGACAAATGTTACAATGCTAAATGTCAAAAATGAAAAGTGTCACCATGAAAAATGTCAAAAATGACAAATTTCAAGATGGCAAATGTCAAAGATGTTAAATGACAAATGTCACAATGCTAAATGTCAAAAATGAAAAGTGTCACCATGAAAAATGTCAAAAATAACAAATTTCAAGATGGCAAATATCAAAGATGTCAAATGACAAATGTCACCATGCCAAATGTCAAAAATGACAAATTTCAAGATGGCAAATGTCAAAGATGTCAAATGACAAATGTCACAATGCTAAATGTCAAAAATGAAAAGTGTCACCATGAAAAATGTCAACAATGACAAATTTCAAGATGGCAAATGTCAAAACTGACAAATGTCACAATGCTAAATGTCAAAAATGAAAAGTGTCACCATGAAAAATGTCAAAAATAACAAATTTCAAGATGGCAAATGTCAAAGATGTCAAATGACAAATGTCACAATGCTAAATGTCAAAAATGAAAAGTGTCACCATGAAAAATGTCAAAAATAACAAATTTCAAGATGGCAAATGTCAAAGATGTCAAATGACAAATGTCACAATGCTAAGTGTCAAAAATGAAAAGTGTCACCATGAAAAATGTCAAAAATGACAAATTTCAAGATGGCAAATGTCAAAGATGTCAAATGACAAATGTCACAATGCTAAATGTCAAAAATGAAAAGTGTCACCATGAAAAATGTCAAAAATAACAAATTTCAAGATGACAAATGTCAAAGATGTCAAATGACAAATGTCACAATGCTTAATGTCAAAAATGAAAAGTGTTACCATGAAAAATGTCAAAAATGACAAATTTCAAGATGGCAAATGTCAAAACTGACAAATGTCACAATGCTAAATGTCAAAAATGAAAAGTGTCACCATGAAAAATGTCAAAAATGACAAATTTCAAGATGGCAAATGTCAAAACTGACAAATGTCACAATGCTAAATGTCAAAAATGAAAAGTGTCACCATGAAAAATGTCAAAAATAACAAATTTCAAGATGGCAAATGTCAAAGATGTGAAATGACAAATGTCACAATGCTAAATGTCAAAAATAAAAAGTGTCACCATGAAAAATGTCAAAAATGACAAATTTCAAGATGGCAAATGTCAAAGATATCAAATGACAAATGTCACAATGCTAAATGTCAAAAATTGAAAGTGTCACCATGAAAAATGTCAAAAATGACAAATTTCAAGATGGCAAATGTCAAAGATGTCAAATGACAAATGTCACAATGCTAAATGTCAAAAATGACAAATTTCAAGATGGCAAATGTCAAAGATGTCAAATAACAAATGTCACAATGCTAAATGTCAAAAATGAAAAGTGTCACCATGAAAAATGTCAAAAATGACAAATTTTAAGATGGCAAATGTCAAAGATGTCAAATGACAAATGTCACAATGCTAAATGGCAAAAATGAAAAGTGTCACCATGAAAAATGTCAAAAATAACAAATTTCAAGATGGCAAATGTCAAAACTGACAAATGTCACAATGCTAAATGTCAAAAATAAAAAGTGTCACCATGAAAAATGTCAAAAATAACAAATTTCAAGATGTCAAATGTCAAAGATGTCAAATGACTAATGTCACAATCCTAAATGTCAAAAATGAAAAGTGTCACCATAAAAAATGTCAAAAATGACAAATTTCAAGATGGCAAATATCAAAACTGACAAATGTCACAATGCTAAATGTCAAAAATGAAAAGTGTCACCATGAAAAATGTCAAAAATAACAAATTTCAAGATGGCAAATGTCAAAAGATGTCAAATGACAAATGTCACAATGCTAAATGTCAAAAATGACAAATTTCAAGATGGCAAATGTCAAAGATGTCAAATGACAAATGTCACAATGCTAAATGTCAAAAATGAAAAGTGTCACCATGAAATATGTCAAAAATGACAAATTTCAAGATGGCAAATGTCAAAGATGTCAAATGACAAATGTCACAATGCTAAATGTCAAAAATGAAAAGTGTCACCATAAAAAATGTCAAAAATGACAAATTTCAAGATGGCAAATGTCAAAGATGTCAAATGACAAATGTCACAATGCTAAATGTCAAAAATGAAAAGTGTGACCATGAAAAATGTCAAAAATGACAAATTTCAAGATGGCAAATGTCAAAACTGACAAATGTCACAATGCTAAATGTCAAAAATGAAAAGTG
Source organism: Altica lythri (assembly GCA_964028335.1). Taxonomy (NCBI): domain Eukaryota; kingdom Metazoa; phylum Arthropoda; class Insecta; order Coleoptera; family Chrysomelidae; genus Altica; species Altica lythri. The sequence continues at coordinate 39,127,823 of OZ034800.1, read as the reverse complement.
TCACCATGAAAAATGTCAAAAATAACAAATTTCAAGATGGCAAATGACAAATGTCACAATGCTAAATGTCAAAAATAAAAAGTGTCACCATGAAAAATGTCAAAAATGACAAATTTCAAGATAGCTAATGTCAAAGATGTCAAATGACAAATGTCACAATGCTAAATGTCAAAAATGAAAAGTGTCACCATGAAAAATGTCAAAAATGACAAATTTCAAGATGGCAAATGTCAAAGATGTCAAATGACAAATGTCACAATGCTAAATGTCAAAAATGACAAATTTCAAGATGGCAAATGTCAAAGATGTCAAATGACAAATGTTACAATGCTAAATGTCAAAAATGAAAAGTGTCACCATGAAAAATGTCAAAAATGACAAATTTCAAGATGGCAAATGTCAAAGATGTTAAATGACAAATGTCACAATGCTAAATGTCAAAAATGAAAAGTGTCACCATGAAAAATGTCAAAAATAACAAATTTCAAGATGGCAAATATCAAAGATGTCAAATGACAAATGTCACCATGCTAAATGTCAAAAATGACAAATTTCAAGATGGCAAATGTCAAAGATGTCAAATGACAAATGTCACAATGCTAAATGTCAAAAATGAAAAGTGTCACCATGAAAAAGGTCAAAAATGACAAATATCAAGATGGCAAATGTCAAAACTGACAAATGTCACAATGCTAAATGTCAAAAATGAAAAGTGTCACCATAAAAAATGTCAAAAATAACAAATTTCAAGATGGCAAATGTCAAAGATGTCAAATGACAAATGTCACAATGCTAAATGTCAAAAATGAAAAGTGTCACCATGAAAAATGTCAAAAATAACAAATTTCAAGATGGCAAATGTCAAAGATGTCAAATGACAAATGTCACAATGCTAAGTGTCAAAAATGAAAAGTGTCACCATGAGAAATGTCAAAAATGACAAATTTCAAGATTGCAAATGTCAAAGATGTCAAATGACAAATGTCACAATGCTAAATGTCAAAAATGAAAAGTGTCACCATGAAAAATGTCAAAAATAACAAATTTCAAGATGACAAATGTCAAAGATGTCAAATGACAAATGTCACAATGCTTAATGTCAAAAATGAAAAGTGTTACCATGAAAAATGTCAAAAATGACAAATTTTAAGATGGCAAATGTCAAAACTGACAAATGTCACAATGCTAAATGTCAAAAATGAAAAGTGTCACCATGAAAAATGTCAAAAATGACAAATTTCAAGATGGCAAATGTCAAAACTGACAAATGTCACAATGCTAAATGTCAAAAATGAAAAGTGTCACCATGAAAAATGTCAAAAATAACAAATTTCAAGATGGCAAATGTCAAAGATGTGAAATGACAAATGTCACAATGCTAAATGTCAAAAATAAAAAGTGTCACCATGAAAAATGTCAAAAATGACAAATTTCAAGATGGCAAATGTCAAAGATATCAAATGACAAATGTCACAATGCTAAATGTCAAAAATTGAAAGTGTCACCATGAAAAATGTCAAAAATGACAAATTTCAAGATGGCAAATGTCAAAGATGTCAAATGACAAATGTCACAATGCTAAATGTCAAAAATGACAAATTTCAAGATGGCAAATGTCAAAGATGTCAAATAACAAATGTCACAATGCTAAATGTCAAAAATGAAAAGTGTCACCATGAAAAATGTCAAAAATGACAAATTTTAAGATCGAAAATGTCAAAGATGTCAAATGACAAATCTCACAATGCTAAATGGCAAAAATGAAAAGTGTCACCATGAAAAATGTCAAAAATAACAAATTTCAAGATGGCAAATGTCAAAACTGACAAATGTCACAATGCTAAATGTCAAAAATAAAAAGTGTCACCATGAAAAATGTCAAAAATAACAAATTTCAAGATGTCAAATGTCAAAGATGTCAAATGACTAATGTCACAATCCTAAATGTCAAAAATGAAAAGTGTCACCATAAAAAATGTCAAAAATGACAAATTTCAAGATGGCAAATATCAAAACTGACAAATGTCACAATGCTAAATGTCAAAAATGAAAAGTGTCACCATGAAAAATGTCAAAAATAACAAATTTCAAGATGGCAAATGTCAAAAGATGTCAAATGACAAATGTCACAATGCTAAATGTCAAAAATGACAAATTTCAAGATGGCAAATGTCAAAGATGTCAAATGACAAATGTCACAATGCTAAATGTCAAAAATGAAAAGTGTCACTATGAAAAATGTCAAAAATGACAAATTTCAAGATGGCAAATGTCAAAGATGTCAAATGACAAATGTCACAATGCTAAATGTCAAAAATGAAAAGTGTCACCATAAAAAATGTCAAAAATGACAAATTTCAAGATGGCAAATGTCAAAGATGTCAAATGACAAATGTCACAATGCTAAATGTCAAAAATGAAAAGTGTGACCATGAAAAATGTCAAAAATGACAAATTTCAAGATGGCAAATGTCAAAACTGACAAATGTCACAATGCTAAATGTCAAAAATGAAAAGTGTCACCATGAAAAATGTCAAAAATAACAAATTTCAAGATGGCAAATGACAAATGTCACAATGCTAAATGTCAAAAATAAAAAGTGTCACCATGAAAAATGTCAAAAATAACAAATTTTAAGATGGCAAATGTCAAAGATGTCAAATGACAAATGTCACAATGCTAAATGTCAAAAATGAAAAGTGTCACCATGAAAAATGTCAAAAATGACAAATTTCAAGATGGCAAATGTCAAAGATGTCAAATGACAACTGTCACAATGCTAAATGTCAAAAATAAAAAGTGTCACCATGAAAAATGTCAAAAATAACAAATTTCAAGATTGCAAATGTCAAAGATGTCAAATGACAAATGTCAGAATGCTAAATGTCAAAAATGACAAATTTCAAGATGGCAAATGTCAAAGATGTCAAATGACAAATGTCACAATGCTAAATGTCAAAAATGAAAGTTGTCACCATGAAAAATGTCAAAACTGACAAATTTCAAGATGGCAAATGTCAAAGATGTCAAATGACAAATGTCACAATGCTAAATGTCAAAAATGAAAAGTGTCACCATAAAAAATGTCAAAAATGACAAATTTAAAGATGGCAAATGTCAAAGATTTCAAATGACAAATGTCACAATGCTAAATGTCAAAAATGAAAAGTGTCACCATGAAAAATGTCAAAAATAACAAATTTCAAGATGGCAAATGTCAAAGATGTCAAATGACAAATGTCACAATGCTAAATGTCAAAAATGAAAAGTGTCACCATGAAAAATGTCAAAAATGACAAATTTCAAGATGGCAAATGTCAAAGATGTCAAATGACAAATGTCACAATGCTAAATGTCAAAAATTGAAAGTGTCACCATGAAAAATGTCAAAAATGACAAATTTCAAGATGGCAAATGTCAAAGATGTCAAATGACAAATGTCACAATGCTAAATGTCAAAAATGACAAATTTCAAGATGGCAAATGTCAAAGATGTCAAATGACAAATGTCACAATGCTAAATGTCAAAAATGAAAAGTGTCACCATGAAAAATGTCAAAAATGACAAATTTTAAGATGGCAAATGTCAAAGATGTCAAATGACAAATGTCACAATGCTAAATGTCAAAAATGAAAAGTGTCACCATAAAAAATGTCAAAAATGACAAATTTCAAGATGGCAAATGTCAAAGATGTCAAATGACAAATGTCACAATGCTAAGTGTCAAAAATGAAAAGTGTCACCATGAAAAATGTCAAAAATGACAAATTTCAAGATGGCAAATGTCAAAGATGTCAAATGACAAATGTCACAATGCTAAATGTCAAAAATGAAAAGTGTCACCATGAAAAATGTCAAAAATAACAAATTTCAAGATGACAAATGTCAAAGATGTCAAATGACAAATGTCACAATGCTTAATGTCAAAAATGAAAAGTGTTACCATGAAAAATGTCAAAAATGACAAATTTCAAGATGGCAAATGTCAAAACTGACAAATGTCACAATGCTAAATGTCAAAAATGAAAAGTGTCACCATGAAAAATGTCAAAAATGACAAATTTCAAGATGGCAAATGTCAAAACTGACAAATGTCACAATGCTAAATGTCAAAAATGAAAAGTGTTACCATGAAAAATGTCAAAAATAACAAATTTCAAGATGGCAAATGTCAAAGATGTGAAATGACAAATGTCACAATGCTAAATGTCAAAAATAAAAAGTGTCACCATGAAAAATGTCAAAAATGACAAATTTCAAGATGGCAAATGTCAAAGATATCAAATGACAAATGTCACAATGCTAAATGTCAAAAATTGAAAGTGTCACTATGAAAAATGTCAAAAATGACAAATTTCAAGATGGCAAATGTCAAAGATGTCAAATGACAAATGTCACAATGCTAAATGTCAAAAATGACAAATTTCAAGATGGCAAATGTCAAAGATGTCAAATAACAAATGTCACAATGCTAAATGTCAAAAATGAAAAGTGTCACCATGAAAAATGTCAAAAATGACAAATTTTAAGATGGCAAATGTCAAAGATGTCAAATGACAAATGTCACAATGCTAAATGGCAAAAATGAAAAGTGTCACCATGAAAAATGTCAAAAATAACAAATTTCAAGATGGCAAATGTCAAAACTGACAAATGTCACAATGCTAAATGTCAAAAATAAAAAGTGTCACCATGAAAAATGTCAAAAATAACAAATTTCAAGATGTCAAATGTCAAAGATGTCAAATGACTAATGTCACAATCCTAAATGTCAAAAATGAAAAGTGTCACCATAAAAAATGTCAAAAATGACAAATTTCAAGATGGCAAATATCAAAACTGACAAATGTCACAATGCTAAATGTCAAAAATGAAAAGTGTCACCATGAAAAATGTCAAAAATAACAAATTTCAAGATGGCAAATGTCAAAAGATGTCAAATGACAAATGTCACAATGCTAAATGTCAAAAATGACAAATTTCAAGATGGCAAATGTCAAAGATGTCAAATGACAAATGTCACAATGCTAAATGTCAAAAATGAAAAGTGTCACCATGAAAAATGTCAAAAATGACAAATTTCAAGATGGCAAATGTCAAAGATGTCAAATGACAAATGTCACAATGCTAAATGTCAAAAATGAAAAGTGTCACCATAAAAAATGTCAAAAATGACAAATTTCAAGATGGCAAATGTCAAAGATGTCAAATGACAAATGTCACAATGCTAAATGTCAAAAATGAAAAGTGTGACCATGAAAAATGTCAAAAATGACAAATTTCAAGATGGCAAATGTCAAAACTGACAAATGTCACAATGCTAAATGTCAAAAATGAAAAGTGTCACCATGAAAAATGTCAAAAATAACAAATTTCAAGATGGCAAATGACAAATGTCACAATGCTAAATGTCAAAAATAAAAAGTGTCACCATGAAAAATGTCAAAAATGACAAATTTCAAGATAGCTAATGTCAAAGATGTCAAATGACAAATGTCACAATGCTAAATGTCAAAAATGAAAAGTGTCACCATGAAAAATGTCAAAAATGACAAATTTTAAGATGGCAAATGTCAAAGATGTCAAATGACAAATGTCACAATGCTAAATGGCAAAAATGAAAAGTGTCACCATGAAAAATGTCAAAAATAACAAATTTCAAGATGGCAAATGTCAAAACTGACAAATGTCACAATGCTAAATGTCAAAAATAAAAAGTGTCACCATGAAAAATGTCAAAAATAACAAATTTCAAGATGTCAAATGTCAAAGATGTCAAATGACTAATGTCACAATCCTAAATGTCAAAAATGAAAAGTGTCACCATAAAAAATGTCAAAAATGACAAATTTCAAGATGGCAAATATCAAAACTGACAAATGTCACAATGCTAAATGTCAAAAATGAAAAGTGTCACCATGAAAAATGTCAAAAATAACAAATTTCAAGATGGCAAATGTCAAAAGATGTCAAATGACAAATGTCACAATGCTAAATGTCAAAAATGACAAATTTCAAGATGGCAAATGTCAAAGATGTCAAATGACAAATGTCACAATGCTAAATGTCAAAAATGAAAAGTGTCACCATGAAAAATGTCAAAAATGACAAATTTTAGGATGGCAAATGTCAAAGATGTCAAATGACAAATGTCACAATGCTAAATGTCAAAAATGAAAAGTGTCACCATAAAAAATGTCAAAAATGACAAATTTCAAGATGGCAAATGTCAAAGATGTCAAATGACAAATGTCACAATGCTAAATGTCAAAAATGAAAAGTGTGACCATGAAAAATGTCAAAAATGACAAATTTCAAGATGGCAAATGTCAAAACTGACAAATGTCACAATGCTAAATGTCAAAAATGAAAAGTGTCACCATGAAAAATGTCAAAAATAACAAATTTCAAGATGGCAAATGACAAATGTCACAATGCTAAATGTCAAAAATAAAAAGTGTCACCATGAAAAATGTCAAAAATGACAAATTTCAAGATAGCTAATGTCAAAGATGTCAAATGACAAATGTCACAATGCTAAATGTCAAAAATGAAAAGTGTCACCATGAAAAATGTCAAAAATGACAAATTTCAAGATGGCAAATGTCAAAGATGTCAAATGACAAATGTCACAATGCTAAATGTCAAAAATGACAAATTTCAAGATGGCAAATGTCAAAGATGTCAAATGACAAATGTTACAATGCTAAATGTCAAAAATGAAAAGTGTCACCATGAAAAATGTCAAAAATGACAAATTTCAAGATGGCAAATGTCAAAGATGTTAAATGACAAATGTCACAATGCTAAATGTCAAAAATGAAAAGTGTCACCATGAAAAATGTCAAAAATAACAAATTTCAAGATGGCAAATATCAAAGATGTCAAATGACAAATGTCACCATGCTAAATGTCAAAAATGACAAATTTCAAGATGGCAAATGTCAAAGATGTCAAATGACAAATGTCACAATGCTAAATGTCAAAAATGAAAAGTGTCACCATGAAAAATGTCAAAAATGACAAATATCAAGATGGCAAATGTCAAAACTGACAAATGTCACAATGCTAAATGTCAAAAATGAAAAGTGTCACCATGAAAAATGTCAAAAATAACAAATTTCAAGATGGCAAATGTCAAAGATGTCAAATGACAAATGTCACAATGCTAAATGTCAAAAATGAAAAGTGTCACCATGAAAAATGTCAAAAATAACAAATTTCAAGATGGCAAATGTCAAAGATGTCAAATGACAAATGTCACAATGCTAAGTGTCAAAAATGAAAAGTGTCACCATGAAAAATGTCAAAAATGACAAATTTCAAGATGGCAAATGTCAAAGATGTCAAATGACAAATGTCACAATGCTAAATGTCAAAAATGAAAAGTGTCACCATGAAAAATGTCAAAAATAACAAATTTCAAGATGACAAATGTCAAAGATGTCAAATGACAAATGTCACAATGCTTAATGTCAAAAATGAAAAGTGTTACCATGAAAAATGTCAAAAATGACAAATTTCAAGATGGCAAATGTCAAAACTGACAAATGTCACAATGCTAAATGTCAAAAATGAAAAGTGTCACCATGAAAAATGTCAAAAATGACAAATTTCAAGATGGCAAATGTCAAAACTGACAAATGTCACAATGCTAAATGTCAAAAATGAAAAGTGTCACCATGAAAAATGTCAAAAATAACAAATTTCAAGATGGCAAATGTCAAAGATGTGAAATGACAAATGTCACAATGCTAAATGTCAAAAATAAAAAGTGTCACCATAAAAAATGTCAAAAATGACAAATTTCAAGATGGCAAATGTCAAAGATATCAAATGACAAATGTCACAATGCTAAATGTCAAAAATTGAAAGTGTCACCATGAAAAATGTCAAAAATGACAAATTTCAAGATGGCAAATGTCAAAGATGTCAAATGACAAATGTCACAATGCTAAATGTCAAAAATGACAAATTTCAAGATGGCAAATGTCAAAGATGTCAAATAACAAATGTCACAATGCTAAATGTCAAAAATGAAAAGTGTCACCATGAAAAATGTCAAAAATGACAAATTTTAAGATGGCAAATGTCAAAGATGTCAAATGACAAATCTCACAATGCTAAATGGCAAAAATGAAAAGTGTCACCATGAAAAATGTCAAAAATAACAAATTTCAAGATGGCAAATGTCAAAACTGACAAATGTCACAATGCTAAATGTCAAAAATAAAAAGTGTCACCATGAAAAATGTCAAAAATAACAAATTTCAAGATGTCAAATGTCAAAGATGTCAAATGACTAATGTCACAATCCTAAATGTCAAAAATGAAAAGTGTCACCATAAAAAATGTCAAAAATGACAAATTTCAAGATGGCAAATATCAAAACTGACAAATGTCACAATGCTAAATGTCAAAAATGAAAAGTGTCACCATGAAAAATGTCAAAAATAACAAATTTCAAGATGGCAAATGTCAAAAGATGTCAAATGACAAATGTCACAATGCTAAATGTCAAAAATGACAAATTTCAAGATGGCAAATGTCAAAGATGTCAAATGACAAATGTCACAATGCTAAATGTCAAAAATGAAAAGTGTCACCATGAAAAATGTCAAAAATGACAAATTTCAAGATGGCAAATGTCAAAGATGTCAAATGACAAATGTCACAATGCTAAATGTCAAAAATGAAAAGTGTCACCATAAAAAATGTCAAAAATGACAAATTTCAAGATGGCAAATGTCAAAGATGTCAAATGACAAATGTCACAATGCTAAATGTCAAAAATGAAAAGTGTGACCATGAAAAATGTCAAAAATGACAAATTTCAAGATGGCAAATGTCAAAACTGACAAATGTCACAATGCTAAATGTCAAAAATGAAAAGTGTTACCATGAAAAATGTCAAAAATGACAAATTTCAAGATGGCAAATGTCAAAACTGACAAATGTCACAATGCTAAATGTCAAAAATGAAAAGTGTCACCATGAAAAATGTCAAAAATGACAAATTTCAAGATGGCAAATGTCAAAACTGACAAATGTCACAATGCTAAATGTCAAAAATGAAAAGTGTCACCATGAAAAATGTCAAAAATAACAAATTTCAAGATGGCAAATGTCAAAGATGTGAAATGACAAATGTCACAATGCTAAATGTCAAAAATAAAAAGTGTCACCATGAAAAATGTCAAAAATGACAAATTTCAAGATGGCAAATGTCAAAGATATCAAATGACAAATGGCACAATGCTAAATGTCAAAAATTGAAAGTGTCACCATGAAAAATGTCAAAAATGACAAATTTCAAGATGGCAAATGTCAAAGATGTCAAATGACAAATGTCACAATGCTAAATGTCAAAAATGACAAATTTCAAGATGGCAAATGTCAAAGATGTCAAATAACAAATGTCACAATGCTAAATGTCAAAAATGAAAAGTGTCCCCATGAAAAATGTCAAAAATGACAAATTTTAAGATGGCAAATGTCAAAGATGTCAAATGACAAATGTCACAATGCTAAATGGCAAAAATGAAAAGTGTCACCATGAAAAATGTCAAAAATAACAAATTTCAAGATGGCAAATGTCAAAACTGACAAATGTCACAATGCTAAATGTCAAAAATAAAAAGTGTCACCATGAAAAATGTCAAAAATAACAAATTTCAAGATGTCAAATGTCAAAGATGTCAAATGACTAATGTCACAATCCTAAATGTCAAAAATGAAAAGTGTCACCATAAAAAATGTCAAAAATGACAAATTTCAAGATGGCAAATATCAAAACTGACAAATGTCACAATGCTAAATGTCAAAAATGAAAAGTGTCACCATGAAAAATGTCAAAAATAACAAATTTCAAGATGGCAAATGTCAAAAGATGTCAAATGACAAATGTCACAATGCTAAATGTCAAAAATGACAAATTTCAAGATGGCAAATGTCAAAGATGTCAAATGACAAATGTCACAATGCTAAATGTCAAAAATGAAAAGTGTCACCATGAAAAATGTCAAAAATGACAAATTTCAAGATGGCAAATGTCAAAACTGACAAATGTCACAATGCTAAATGTCAAAAATGAAAAGTGTTACCATGAAAAATGTCAAAAATGACAAATTTCAAGATGGCAAATGTCAAAACTGACAAATGTCACAATGCTAAATGTCAAAAATGAAAAGTGTCACCATGAAAAATGTCAAAAATGACAAATTTCAAGATGGCAAATGTCAAAACTGACAAATGTCACAATGCTAAATGTCAAAAATGAAAAGTGTCACCATGAAAAATGTCAAAAATAACAAATTTCAAGATGGCAAATGTCAAAGATGTGAAATGACAAATGTCACAATGCTAAATGTCAAAAATAAAAAGTGTCACCATGAAAAATGTCAAAAATGACAAATTTCAAGATGGCAAATGTCAAAGATATCAAATGACAAATGGCACAATGCTAAATGTCAAAAATTGAAAGTGTCACCATGAAAAATGTCAAAAATGACAAATTTCAAGATGGCAAATGTCAAAGATGTCAAATGACAAATGTCACAATGCTAAATGTCAAAAATGACAAATTTCAAGATGGCAAATGTCAAAGATGTCAAATAACAAATGTCACAATGCTAAATGTCAAAAATGAAAAGTGTTACCATGAAAAATGTCAAAAATGACAAATTTCAAGATGGCAAATGTCAAAACTGACAAATGTCACAATGCTAAATGTCAAAAATGAAAAGTGTCACCATGAAAAATGTCAAAAATGACAAATTTCAAGATGGCAAATGTCAAAACTGACAAATGTCACAATGCTAAATGTCAAAAATGAAAAGTGTCACCATGAAAAATGTCAAAAATAACAAATTTCAAGATGGCAAATGTCAAAGATGTGAAATGACAAATGTCACAATGCTAAATGTCAAAAATAAAAAGTGTCACCATGAAAAATGTCAAAAATGACAAATTTCAAGATGGCAAATGTCAAAGATATCAAATGACAAATGGCACAATGCTAAATGTCAAAAATTGAAAGTGTCACCATGAAAAATGTCAAAAATGACAAATTTCAAGATGGCAAATGTCAAAGATGTCAAATGACAAATGTCACAATGCTAAATGTCAAAAATGACAAATTTCAAGATGGCAAATGTCAAAGATGTCAAATAACAAATGTCACAATGCTAAATGTCAAAAATGAAAAGTGTCCCCATGAAAAATGTCAAAAATGACAAATTTTAAGATGGCAAATGTCAAAGATGTCAAATGACAAATGTCACAATGCTAAATGGCAAAAATGAAAAGTGTCACCATGAAAAATGTCAAAAATAACAAATTTCAAGATGGCAAATGTCAAAACTGACAAATGTCACAATGCTAAATGTCAAAAATAAAAAGTGTCACCATGAAAAATGTCAAAAATAACAAATTTCAAGATGTCAAATGTCAAAGATGTCAAATGACTAATGTCACAATCCTAAATGTCAAAAATGAAAAGTGTCACCATAAAAAATGTCAAAAATGACAAATTTCAAGATGGCAAATATCAAAACTGACAAATGTCACAATGCTAAATGTCAAAAATGAAAAGTGTCACCATGAAAAATGTCAAAAATAACAAATTTCAAGATGGCAAATGTCAAAAGATGTCAAATGACAAATGTCACAATGCTAAATGTCAAAAATGACAAATTTCAAGATGGCAAATGTCAAAGATGTCAAATGACAAATGTCACAATGCTAAATGTCAAAAATGAAAAGTGTCACCATGAAAAATGTCAAAAATGACAAATTTCAAGATGGCAAATGTCAAAGATGTCAAATGACAAATGTCACAATGCTAAATGTCAAAAATGAAAAGTGTCACCATAAAAAATGTCAAAAATGACAAATTTCAAGATGGCAAATGTCAAAGATGTCAAATGACAAATGTCACAATGCTAAATGTCAAAAATGAAAAGTGTGACCATGAAAAATGTCAAAAATGACAAATTTCAAGATGGCAAATGTCAAAACTGACAAATGTCACAATGCTAAATGTCAAAAATGAAAAGTGTCACCATGAAAAATGTCAAAAATAACAAATTTCAAGATGGCAAATGACAAATGTCACAATGCTAAATGTCAAAAATAAAAAGTGTCACCATGAAAAATGTCAAAAATGACAAATTTCAAGATAGCTAATGTCAAAGATGTCAAATGACAAATGTCACAATGCTAAATGTCAAAAATGAAAAGTGTCACCATGAAAAATGTCAAAAATGACAAATTTCAAGATGGCAAATGTCAAAGATGTCAAATGACAAATGTCACAATGCTAAATGTCAAAAATGACATATTTCAAGATGGCAAATGTCAAAGATGTCAAATGACAAATGTTACAATGCTAAATGTCAAAAATGAAAAGTGTCACCATGAAAAATGTCAAAAATGACAAATTTCAAGAGGGCAAATGTCAAAGATGTTAAATGACAAATGTCACAATGCTAAATGTCAAAAATGAAAAGTGTCACCATGAAAAATGTCAAAAATAACAAATTTCAAGATGGCAAATATCAAAGATGTCAAATGACAAATGTCACCATGCTAAATGTCAAAAATGACAAATTTCAAGATGGCAAATGTCAAAGATGTCAAATGACAAATGTCACAATGCTAAATGTCAAAAATGAAAAGTGTCACCATGAAAAATGTCAAAAATGACAAATATCAAGATGGCAAATGTCAAAACTGACAAATGTCACAATGCTAAATGTCAAAAATGAAAAGTGTCACCATGAAAAATGTCAAAAATAACAAATTTCAAGATGGCAAATGTCAAAGATGTCAAATGACAAATGTCACAATGCTAAATGTCAAAAATGAAAAGTGTCACCATGAAAAATGTCAAAAATAACAAATTTCAAGATGGCAAATGTCAAAGATGTCAAATGACAAATGTCACAATGCTAAGTGTCAAAAATGAAAAGTGTCACCATGAAAAATGTCAAAAATGACAAATTTCAAGATGGCAAATGTCAAAGATGTCAAATGACAAATGTCACAATGCTAAATGTCAAAAATGAAAAGTGTCACCATGAAAAATGTCAAAAATAACAAATTTCAAGATGACAAATGTCAAAGATGTCAAATGACAAATGTCACAATGCTTAATGTCAAAAATGAAAAGTGTTACCATGAAAAATGTCAAAAATGACAAATTTCAAGATGGCAAATGTCAAAACTGACAAATGACACAATGCTAAATGTCAAAAATGAAAAGTGTCACCATGAAAAATGTCAAAAATGACAAATTTCAAGATGGCAAATGTCAAAACTGACAAATGTCACAATGCTAAATGTCAAAAATGAAAAGTGTCACCATGAAAAATGTCAAAAATAACAAATTTCAAGATGGCAAATGTCAAAGATGTGAAATGACAAATGTCACAATGCTAAATGTCAAAAATAAAAAGTGTCACCATGAAAAATGTCAAAAATGACAAATTTCAAGATGGCAAATGTCAAAGATATCAAATGACAAATGTCACAATGCTAAATGTCAAAAATTGAAAGTGTCACCATGAAAAATGTCAAAAATGACAAATTTCAAGATGGCAAATGTCAAAGATGTCAAATGACAAATGTCACAATGCTAAATGTCAAAAATGACAAATTTCAAGATGGCAAATGTCAAAGATGTCAAATAACAAATGTCACAATGCTAAATGTCAAAAATGAAAAGTGTCACCATGAAAAATGTCAAAAATGACAAATTTTAAGATGGCAAATGTCAAAGATGTCAAATGACAAATCTCACAATGCTAAATGGCAAAAATGAAAAGTGTCACCATGAAAAATGTCAAAAATAACAAATTTCAAGATGGCAAATGTCAAAACTGACAAATGTCACAATGCTAAATGTCAAAAATAAAAAGTGTCACCATGAAAAATGTCAAAAATAACAAATTTCAAGATGTCAAATGTCAAAGATGTCAAATGACTAATGTCACAATCCTAAATGTCAAAAATGAAAAGTGTCACCATAAAAAATGTCAAAAATGACAAATTTCAAGATGGCAAATATCAAAACTGACAAATGTCACAATGCTAAATGTCAAAAATGAAAAGTGTCACCATGAAAAATGTCAAAAATAACAAATTTCAAGATGGCAAATGTCAAAAGATGTCAAATGACAAATGTCACAATGCTAAATGTCAAAAATGACAAATTTCAAGATGGCAAATGTCAAAGATGTCAAATGACAAATGTCACAATGCTAAATGTCAAAAATGAAAAGTGTCACCATGAAAAATGTCAAAAATGACAAATTTCAAGATGGCAAATGTCAAAGATGTCAAATGACAAATGTCACAATGCTAAATGTCAAAAATGAAAAGTGTCACCATAAAAAATGTCAAAAATGACAAATTTCAAGATGGCAAATGTCAAAGATGTCAAATGACAAATGTCACAATGCTAAATGTCAAAAATGAAAAGTGTGACCATGAAAAATGTCAAAAATGACAAATTTCAAGATGGCAAATGTCAAAACTGACAAATGTCACAATGCTAAATGTCAAAAATGAAAAGTGTCACCATGAAAAATGTCAAAAATAACAAATTTCAAGATGGCAAATGACAAATGTCACAATGCTAAATGTCAAAAATAAAAAGTGTCACCATGAAAAATGTCAAAAATAACAAATTTTAAGATGGCAAATGTCAAAGATGTCAAATGACAAATGTCACAATGCTAAATGTCAAAAATGAAAAGTGTCACCATGAAAAATGTCAAAAATGACAAATTTCAAGATGGCAAATGTCAAAGATGTCAAATGACAACTGTCACAATGCTAAATGTCAAAAATAAAAAGTGTCACCATGAAAAATGTCAAAAATAACAAATTTCAAGATTGCAAATGTCAAAGATGTCAAATGACAAATGTCAGAATGCTAAATGTCAAAAATGAAAAGTGTCACTATGAAAAATGTCAAAAATGACAAATTTCAAGATGGCAAATGTCAAAGATGTCAAATGACAAATGTCACAATGCTAAATGTCAAAAATGACAAATTTCAAGATGGCAAATGTCAAAGAGGTCAAATGACAAATGTCACAATGCTAAATGTCAAAAATAAAAAGTGTCACCATGAAAAATGTCAAAAATGACAAATTTTAAGATGGCAAATGTCGAAGATGTCAAATGACAAATGTCACAATGCTAAATGTCAAAAATAAAACGTGTCACCATGAAAAATGTCAAAAATGACAAATTTCAAGATGGCAAATGTCAAAACTGACAAATGTCACAATGCTAAATGTCAAAAATGAAAAGTGTCACCATGAAAAATGTCAAAAATAACAAATTTCAAGATGGCAAATGTCAAAAGATGTCAAATGACAAATGTCACAATGCTAAATGTCAAAAATGACAAATTTCAAGATGGCAAATGTCAAAGATGTCAAATGACAAATGTCACAATGCTAAATGTCAAAAATGAAAATTGTCACCATGAAAAATGTCAAAACTGACAAATTTCAAGATGGCAAATGTCAAAGATGTCAAATGACAAATGTCACAATGCTAAATGTCAAAAATGAAAAGTGTCACCATAAAAAATGTCAAAAATGACAAATTTAAAGATGGCAAATGTCAAAGATTTCAAATGACAAATGTCACAATGCTAAATGTTAAAAATGAAAAGTGTCACCATGAAAAATGTCAAAAATGACAAATTTCAAGATGGCAAATGTCAAAACTGACAAATGTCACAATGCTAACTGTCAAAAATGAAAAGTGTCACCATGAAAAATGTCAAAAATAACAAATTTCAAGATGGCAAATGTCAAAGATGTCAAATGACAAATGTCACAATGCTAAATGTCAAAAATGAAAAGTGTCACCATGAAAAATGTCAAAAATGACAAATTTCAAGATGGCAAATGTCAAAGATGTCAAATGACAAATGTCACAATGCTAAATGTCAAAAATTGAAAGTGTCACCATGAAAAATGTCAAAAATGACAAATTTCAAGATGGCAAATGTCAAAGATGTCAAATGACAAATGTCACAATGCTAAATGTCAAAAATGACAAATTTCAAGATGGCAAATGTCAAAGATGTCAAATGACAAATGTCACAATGCCAAATGTCAAAAATGAAAAGTGTCACCATGAAAAATGTCAAAAATGACAAGTTTTAAGATGCCAAATGTCAAAGATGTCAAATGACAAATGTCACAATGCTAAATGTCAAAAATGAAAAGTGTCACCATAAAAAATGTCAAAAATGACAAATTTCAAGATGGCAAATGTCAAAACTGACAAATGTCACAATGCTAAATGTCAAAAATGAAAAGTGTCACCATGAAAAATGTCAAAAATAACAAATTTCAAGATGGCAAATGTCAAAGATGTCAAATGACAAATGTCACAATGCTAAATGTCAAAAATGAAAAGTGTCACCATGAAAAATGTCAAAAATGACAAATTTCAAGATGGCAAATGTCAAAGATGTCAAATGACAAATGTCACAATGCTAAATGTCAAAAATTGAAAGTGTCACCATAAAAAATGTCAAAAATGACAAATTTCAAGATGGCAAATGTCAAAGATGTCAAATGACAAATGTCACAATGCAAAATGTCAAAAATGACAAATTTCAAGATGGCAAATGTCAAAGATGTCAAATGACAAATTTCACAATGCTAAATGTCAAAAATGAAAAGTGTCACCATGAAAAATGTCAAAAATGACAAATTTCAAGATGGCAAATGTCAAAACTGACAAATGTCACAATGCTAAATGTCAAAAATGAAAAGTGTTACCATGAAAAATGTCAAAAATAACAAATTTCAAGATGGCAAATGTCAAAGATGTCAAATGACAAATGTCACAATGCTAAATGTCAAAAATGGAAAGTGTCACCATGAAAAATGTCAAAAATGACAAATTTCAAGATGGCAAATGTCAAAGATGTCAAATGACAAATGTCACAATGCTAAATGTCAAAAATTGAAAGTGTCACCATGAAAAATGTCAAAAATGACAAATTTCAAGATGGCAAATGTCAAAGATGTCAAATGACAAATATCACAATGCTAAATGACAAATTTCAAGATGGCAAATGTCAAAGATGTCAAATGACAAATATCACAATGCTAAATGACAAATTTCTAGATGGCAAATGTCAAAGATGTCAAATGACAAATGTCACAATGCTAAATGTCAAAAATGAAAAGTGTCAACATGAAAAATGTCAAAAATGACAAATTTTAAGATGGCAAATGTCAAAGATGTCAAATGACAAATGTCACAATGCTAAGTGTCAAAAATGAAAAGTGTCACCATGAAAAATGTCAAAAATGACAAATTTCAAGATGGCAAATGTCAAAACTGACAAATGTCACAATGCTAAATGTCAAAAATAAAAAGTGTCACCATGAAAAATGTCAAAAATAACAAATTTCAAGATGTCAAATGTCAAAGATGTCAAATGACAAATGTCACAATGCTAATTGTCAAAAATGAAAAGTGTCACCATGAAAAATGTCAAAAATGACAAATTTCAAGATGGCAAATGTCAAAAGATGTCAAACGACAAATGTCACAATGCTAAATGTCAAAAATGACAAATTTCAAGATGGCAAATGTCAAAGATGTCAAATGACAAATGTCACAATGCTAAATGTCAAAAATGACAAATTTCAAGATGGCAAATGTCAAAGATGTCAAATGACAAATGTCACAATGCTAAATGTCAAAAATGAAAAGTGTCACCATGAAAAATGTCAAAAATGACAAATTTTAAGATGGCAAATGTCAAAGATGTCAAATGACAAATGTCACAATGCTAAATGTCAAAAATGAAAAGTGTCACCATGAAAAATGTCAAAAATGACAAATTTCAAGATGGCAAATGTCAAAACTGACAAATGTCACAATGCTAAATGTCAAAAATAAAAAGTGTCACCATGAAAAATGTCAAAAATAACAAATTTCAAGATGTCAAATGTCAAAGATGTCAAATGACAAATGTCACAATGCTAATTGTCAAAAATAAAAAGTGTCACCATGAAAAATGTCAAAAATGACAAATTTCAAGATGGCAAATGTCAAAACTGACAAATGTCACAATGCTAAATGTCAAAAATGAAAAGTGTCACCATGAAAAATGTCAAAAATAACAAATTTCAAGATGGCAAATGTCAAAGATGTCAAATGACAAATGTCACAATGCTAAATGTCAAAAATGAAAAGTGTCACTATGAAAAATGTCAAAAATGACAAATTTCAAGATGGCAAATGTCAAAACTGACAAATGTCACAATGCTAAATGTCAAAAATGAAAAGTGTCACCATGAAAAATGTCAAAAATAACAAATTTCAAGATGGCAAATGTCAAAGATGTCAAATGACAAATGTCACAATGCTAAATGTCAAAAATTACAAATTTCAAGATGGCAAATGTCAAAGATGTCAAATGACAAATGTCACAATGCTGAATGTCAAAAATGAAAAGTGTCACCATGAAAAATGTCAAAAATGACAAATTTCAAGATGGCAAATGTCAGAGATGTCAAATGACAAATGTCACAATGCTAAATGGCAAAAATGAAAAGTGTCACCATAAAAAATGTCAAAAATGACAAATTTCCAGATCGCAAATGTCAAAGATGTCAAATGACAAATGTCACAATGCTAAATGTCAAAAATGAAAAGTGTCAAAAATGACAAATTTCAAGATGGCAAATGTCTAAGATGTTAAATGACAAACGCCACAATGCTAAATGTCAAAAATGCAAAGTGTCAAAAATGACAAATATCAAGATGGCAAATGTCTAAGATGTCAAATGACAAATGTCACAATGCTAAATGTCAAAAATGACAAATTTCAAGATGGCAAATGTCAAAGATGTCAAATGACAAATGTCACAATGCTAAATGTCAAAAATGAAAAGTGTCACCATGAAAAATGTCAAAAATGACAAATTTCAAGATGGCAAATGTCAGAGATGTCAAATGACAAATGTCACAATGCTTAATGTCAAAAATGAAAAGTGTCACCATAAAAAATGTCAAAAATGACAAATTTCCAGATGGCAAATGTCAAAGATGTCAAATGACAAATGTCACAATGCTAAATGTCAAAAATGAAAAGTGTCAAAAATGACAAATTTCAAGATGGCAAATGTCTAAGATGTCAAATGACAAATGCCACAATGCTAAATGTCAAAAATGAAAAGTGTCAAAAATGACAAATTTCAAGATGGCAAATGTCTAAGATGTCAAATGACAAATGCCACAATGCTAAATGTCAAAAATGAAAAGTGTCAAAAATGACAAATTTCAAGATGGCAAATGTCTAAGATGTCAAATGACAAATGTCACAATGCTAAATGTCAAAAAAGACAAATTTCAAGATGGCAAATGTCAAAGATGTCTAATGACAAATGTCACAATGCTAAATGTCAAAAATGAAAAGTGTCACCATGAAAAATGTCAAAAATAACAAATTTCAAGATGGCAAATGTCAAAGATGTCACATGACAAATGTCACAATGCTAAATGTCAAAAATGAAAAGTGTCACCATGAAAAATGTCAAAAATAACAAATTTCAAGATGGCAAATGTCAAAGATGTCAAATGACAAATGTCACAATGCTAAATGTCAAAAATGAAAAGTGTCACCATGAAAAATGTCAAAAATGACAAATTTCAAGATGGCAAATGTCAAAACTGACAAATGTCACAATGCTAAATGTCAAAAATGAAAAGTGTCACCATGAAAAGTGTCAAAAATAACAAATTTCAAGATGGCAAATGTCAAAGATGTCAAATGATAAATGTCACAATGCTAAATGTCAAAAATAAAAAGTGTCACCATGAAAAATGTCAAAAATGACAAATTTCAAGATAGCTAATGTCAAAGATGTCAAATGACAAATGTCACAATGCTAAATGTCAAAAATGAAAAGTGTCACCATAAAAAATGTCAAAAATGACAAATTTCAAGATGGCAAATGTCAAAGATGTCAAATGACAAATGTCACAATGCTAAATGTATAAAATGACAAATTTCAAGATGGCAAATGACAAATGTTACAATGCTAAATGTCAAAAATGAAAAGTGTCACCATGAAAAATGTCAAAAATGACAAATTTCAAGATGGCAAATGTCAAAGATGTTAAATGACAAATGTCACAATGCTAAATGTCAAAAATGAAAAGTGTCACCATGAAAAATGTCAAAAATAACAAATTTCAAGATGGCAAATATCAAAGATGTCAAATGACAAATGTCACCATGCTAAATGTCAAAAATGACAAATTTCAAGATGGCAAATGTCAAAGATGTCAAATGACAAATGTCACAATGCTAAATGTCAAAAATGAAAAGTGTCACCATGAAAAATGTCAAAAATGACAAATTTCAAGATGGCAAATGTCAAAACTGACAAATGTCACAATGCTAAATGTCAAAAATGAAAAGTGTCACCATGAAAAATGTCAAAAATAACAAATTTCAAGATGACAAATGTCAAAGATGTCAAATGACAAATGTCACAATGCTAAATGTCAAAAATGAAAAGTGTCACCATGAAAAATGTCAAAAATAACAAATTTCAAGATGGCAAATGTCAAAGATGTCAAATGACAAATGTCACAATGCTAAGTGTCAAAAATGAAAAGTGTCACCATGAAAAATGTCAAAAATGACAAATTTCAAGATGGCAAATGTCAAAGAGGTCAAATGACAAATGTCACAATGCTAAATGTCAAAAATGAAAAGTGTTACCATGAAAAATGTCAAAAATGACAAATTTCAAGATGGCAAATGTCAAAACTGACAAATGTCACAATGCTAAATGTCAAAAATGAAAAGTGTCACCATGAAAAATGTCAAAAATGACAAATTTCAAGATGGCAAATGTCAAAACTGACAAATGTCACAATGCTAAATGTCAAAAATGAAAAGTGTCACCATGAAAAATGTCAAAAATAACAAATTTCAAGATGGCAAATGTCAAAGATGTGAAATGACAAATGTCACAATGATAAATGTCAAAAATAAAAAGTGTCACCATGAAAAATGTCAAAAATGACAAATTTCAAGATGGCAAATGTCAAAGATATCAAATGACAAATGTCACAATGCTAAATGTCAAAAACTGAAAGTGTCACCATGAAAAATGTCAAAAATGACAAATTTCAAGATGGCAAATGTCAAAGATGTCAAATGACAAATGTCACAATGCTAAATGTCAAAAATGACAAATTTCAAGATGGCAAATGTCAAAGATGTCAAATAACAAATGTCACAATGAAAAGTGTCACCATGAAAAATGTCAAAAATGACAAATTTTAAGATGGAAAATGTCAAAGATGTCAAATGACAAATGTCACAATGCTAAATGGCAAAAATGAAAAGTGTCACCATGAAAAATGTCAAAAATAACAAATTTCAAGATGGCAAATGTCAAAACTGACAAATGTCACAATGCTAAATGTCAAAAATAAAAAGTGTCACCATGAAAAATGTCAAAAATAACAAATTTCAAGATGTCAAATGTCAAAGATGTCAAATGACTAATGTCACAATCCTAAATGTCAAAAATGAAAAGTGTCACCATAAAAAATGTCAAAAATGACAAATTTCAAGATGGCAAATATCAAAACTGACAAATGTCACAATGCTAAATGTCAAAAATGAAAAGTGTCACCATGAAAAATGTCAAAAATAACAAATTTCAAGATGGCAAATGTCAAAAGATGTCAAATGACAAATGTCACAATGCTAAATGTCAAAAATGACAAATTTCAAGATGGCAAATGTCAAAGATGTCAAATGACAAATGTCACAATGCTAAATGTCAAAAATGAAAAGTGTCACCATGAAAAATGTCAAAAATGACAAATTTCAAAATGGCAAATGTCAAAGATGTCAAATGACAAATGTCACAATGCTAAATGTCAAAAATGAAAAGTGTCACCATAAAAAATGTCAAAAATGACAAATTTCAAGATGGCAAATGTCAAAGATGTCAAATGACAAATGTCACAATGCTAAATGTCAAAAATGAAAAGTGTGACCATGAAAAATGTCAAAAATGACAAATTTCAAGATGGCAAATGTCAAAACTGACAAATGTCACAATGCTAAATGTCAAAAATGAAAAGTGTCACCATGAAAAATGTCAAAAATAACAAATTTCAAGATGGCAAATGACAAATGTCACAATGCTAAATGTCAAAAATAAAAAGTGTCACCATGAAAAATTTCAAAAATAACAAATTTTAAGATGGCAAATGTCAAAGATGTCAAATGACAAATGTCACAATGCTAAATGTCAAAAATGAAAAGTGTCACCATGAAAAATGTCACAAATGACAAATTTCAAGATGGCAAATGTCAAAGATGTCAAATGACAACTGTCACAATGCTAAATGTCAAAAATAAAAAGTGTCACCATGAAAAATGTCAAAAATAACAAATTTCAAGATTGCAAATGTCAAAGATGTCAAATGACAAATGTCACAATGCTAAATGTCAAAAATGAAAAGTGTCACTATGAAAAATGTCAAAAATGACAAATTTCAAGATGGCAAATGTCAAAGATGTCAAATGACAAATGTCACAATGCTAAATGTCAAAAATGACAAATTTCAAGATGGCAAATGTCAAAGAGGTCAAATGACAAATGTCACAATGCTAAATGTCAAAAATAAAAAGTGTCACCATGAAAAATGTCAAAAATGACAAATTTTAAGATGGCAAATGTCGAAGATGTCAAATGACAAATGTCACAATGCTAAATGTCAAAAATAAAACGTGTCACCATGAAAAATGTCAAAAATGACAAATTTCAAGATGGCAAATGTCAAAACTGACAAATGTCACAATGCTAAATGTCAAAAATTGAAAGTGTCACCATGAAAAATGTCAAAAATGACAAATTTCAAGATGGCAAATGTCAAAGATGTCAAATGACAAATGTCACAATGCTAAATGTCAAAAATGACAAATTTCAAGATGGCAAATGTCAAAGATGTCAAATGACAAATGTCACAATGCTAAATGTCAAAAATGAAAAGTGTCACCATGAAAAATGTCAAAAATGACAAATTTTAAGATGGCAAATGTCAAAGATGTCAAATGACAAATGTCACAATGCTAAATGTCAAAAATGAAAAGTGTCACCATAAAAAATGTCAAAAATGACAAATTTCAAGATGGCAAATGTCAAAACTGACAAATGTCACAATGCTAAATGTCAAAAATGAAAAGTGTCAAAATGAAAAATGTCAAAAATAACAAATTTCAAGATGGCAAATGTCAAAGATGTCAAATGACAAATGTCACAATGCTAAATGTCAAAAATGAAAAGTGTCACCATGAAAAATGTCAAAAATGACAAATTTCAAGATGGCAAATGTCAAAGATGTCAAATGACAAATGTCACAATGCTAAATGTCAAAAATTGAAAGTGTCACCATAAAAAATGTCAAAAATGACAAATTTCAAGATGGCAAATGTCAAAGATGTCAAATGACAAATGTCACAATGCAAAATGTCAAAAATGACAAATTTCAAGATGGCAAATGTCAAAGATGTCAAATGACAAATTTCACAATGCTAAATGTCAAAAATGAAAAGTGTCACCATGAAAAATGTCAAAAATGACAAATTTCAAGATGGCAAATGTCAAAACTGACAAATGTCACAATGCTAAATGTCAAAAATGAAAAGTGTCACCATGAAAAATGTCAAAAATAACAAATTTCAAGATGGCAAATGTCAAAGATGTCAAATGACAAATGTCACAATGCTAAATGTCAAAAATGGAAAGTGTCACCATGAAAAATGTCAAAAATGACAAATTTCAAGATGGCAAATGTCAAAGATGTCAAATGACAAATATCACAATGCTAAATGTCAAAAATTGAAAGTGTCACCATGAAAAATGTCAAAAATGACAAATTTCAAGATGGCAAATGTCAAAGATGTCAAATGACAAATGTCACAATGCTAAATGTCAAAAATGACAAATTTCAAGATGGCAAATGTCAAAGATGTCAAATGACAAATGTCACAATGCTAAATGTCAAAAATGAAAAGTGTCAACATGAAAAATGTCAAAAATGACAAATTTTAAGATGGCAAATGTCAAAGATGTCAAATGACAAATGTCACAATGCTAAATGTCAAAAATGAAAAGTGTCACCATGAAAAATGTCAAAAATGACAAATTTTAAGATGGCAAATGTCAAAGATGTCAAATGACAAATGTCACAATGCTAAATGTCAAAAATGAAAAGTGTCACCATGAAAAATGTCAAAAATGACAAATTTCAAGATGGCAAATGTCAAAACTGACAAATGTCACAATGCTAAATGTCAAAAATAAAAAGTGTCACCATGAAAAATGTCAAAAATAACAAATTTCAAGATGTCAAATGTCAAAGATGTCAAATGACAAATGTCACAATGCTAATTGTCAAAAATGAAAAGTGTCACCATGAAAAATGTCAAAAATGACAAATTTCAAGATGGCAAATGTCAGAAGATGTCAAATGACAAATGTCACAATGCTAAATGTCAAAAATGAAAAGTGTCATCATGAAAAATGTCAAAAATGACAAATTTTAAGATGGCAAATGTCAAATGACAAATGTCACAATGCTAAATGTCAAAAATGAAAAGTGTCACCATGAAAAATGTCAAAAATGACAAATTTCAAGATGGCAAATGTCAAAACTGACAAATGTCACAATGCTAAATGTCAAAAATGAAAAGTGTCACCATGAAAAATGTCAAAAATAACAAATTTCAAGATGGCAAATGTCAAAGATGTCAAATGACAAATGTCACAATGCTAAATGTCAAAAATGAAAAGTGTCACCATGAAAAATGTCAAAAATGACAAATTTCAAGATGGCAAATGTCAAAGATGTCAAATGACAAATGTCACAATGCTAAATGTCAAAAATTGAAAGTGTCACCATGAAAAATGTCAAAAATGACAAATTTCAAGATGGCAAATGTCAAAGATGTCAAATGACAAATGTCACAATGCTAAATGTCAAAAATGACAAATTTCAAGATGGCAAATGTCAAAGATGTCAAATGACAAATTTCACAATGCTAAATGTCAAAAATGAAAAGTGTCACCATGAAAAATGTCAAAAATGACATATTTCAAGATGGCAAATGTCAAAACTGACAAATGTCACAATGCTAAATGTCAAAAATGAAAAGTGTCACCATGAAAAATGTCAAAAATAACAAATTTCAAGATGGCAAATGTCAAAGATGTCAAATGACAAATGTCACAATGCTAAATGTCAAAAATGAAAAGTGTCACCATGAAAAATGTCAAAAATGACCAATTTCAAGATGGCAAATGTCAAAGATGTCAAATGACAAATGTCACAATGCTAAATGTCAAAAATTGAAAGTGTCACCATGAAAAATGTCAAAAATGACAAATTTCAAGATGGCAAATGTCAAAGATGTCAAATGACAAATGTCACAATGCTAAATGTCAAAAATGACAAATTTCAAGATGGCAAATGTCAAAGATGTCAAATGACAAATGTCACAATGCTAAATGTCAAAAATGAAAAGTGTCACCATGAAAAATGTCAAAAATGACAAATTTTAAGATGGCAAATGTCAAAGATGTCAAATGACAAATGTCACAATGCTAAATGTCAAAAATGAAAAGTGTCACCATAAAAAATGTCAAAAATGACAAATTTCAAGATGGCAAATGTCAAAGATGTCAAATGACAAATGTCACAATGCTTAATGTCAAAAATGAAAAGTGTTACCATGAAAAATGTCAAAAATGACAAATTTCAAGATGGCAAATGTCAAAACTGACAAATGTCACAATGCTAAATGTCAAAAATGAAAAGTGTCACCATGAAAAATGTCAAAAATGACAAATTTCAAGATGGCAAATGTCAAAACTGACAAATGTCACAATGCTAGATGTCAAAAATGAAAAGTGTCACCATGAAAAATGTCAAAAATAACAAATTTCAAGATGTCAAATGTCAAAGATGTCAAATGACAAATGTCACAATGCTAAATGTCAAAAATGAAAAGTGTCACCATGAAAAATGTCAAAAACGACAAATTTCAAGATGGCAAATGTCAAAACTGACAAATGTCACAATGCTAAATGTCAAAAATGAAAAGTGTCACCATGAAAAATGTCAAAAATAACAAATTTCAAGATGGCAAATGTCAAAAGATGTCAAATGACAAATGTCACAATGCTAAATGTCAAAAATGACAAATTTTAAGATGGCAAATGTCAAAGATGTCAAATGACAAATGTCACAATGCTAAATGTCAAAAATGAAAAGTGTCACCATGAAAAATGTCAAAAATGACAAATTTCAAGATGGCAAATGTCAAAAATGTCAAATGACAAATGTCACAATGCTAAATGTCAAAAATGAAAAGTGTCACCATAAAAAATGTCCAAAATGACAAATTTCAGGATGGCAAATGTCAAAGATGTCAAATGACAAATGTCACAATGCTAAATGTCAAAAATGGAAAGTGTCACCATGAGAAATGTCAAAAATGACAAATTTCAAGATGGCAAATGTCAAAACTGACAAATGTCACAATGCTAAATGTCAAAAATGAAAAGTGTCACCATGAAAAATGTCAAAAATAACAAATTTCAAGATGGCAAATGTCAAAGATGTCAAATGACAAATGTCACCATGCTAAATGTCAAAAATGACAAATTTCAAGATGGCAATTGTTAAAGATGTCAAATGACAAATGTCACAATGCTAAATGTCAAAAATGAAAAGTGTCACCATGAAAAATGTCAAAAATGACAAATTTCAAGATGGCAAATGTCAAAACTAACCAATGTCACAATGCTTAATGTCAAAAATGAAAAGTGTCACCATGAAAAATGTCAAAAATGACAAATTTCAAGATGGCAAATGTCAAAGATGTCAAATGACAAATGTCACAATGCTAAATGTCAAAAATGGAAAGTGTCACCATGAAAAATGTCAAAAATGACAAATTTCAAGATGGCAAATGTCAAAGATGTCAAATGACAAATGTCACAATGCTAAATGTCAAAAATTGAAAGTGTCACCATGAAAAATGTCAAAAATGACAAATTTCAAGATGGCAAATGTCAAAGATGTCAAATGACAAATGTCAAAAATGAAAAGTGTCACCATGAAAAATGTCAAAAATGACAAATTTCAAGATGGCAAATGTCAAAACTGACAAATGTCACAATGCTAAATGTCAAAAATAAAAAGTGTCACCATGAAAAATGTCAAAAATGACAAATTTTAAGATGGCAAATGTCAAAGATGTCAAATGACAAATGTCACAATGCTAAATGTCAAAAATGAAAAGTGTCACCATGAAAAATGTCAAAAATGACAAATTTTAAGATGGCAAATGTCAAAGATGTCAAATGACAACTGTCAAAAATGAAAAGTATCACCATGAAAAATGTCAAAAATGACAAATTTCAAGATGGCAAATGTCAAAACTGACAAATGTCACAATGCTAAATGTCAAAAATAAAAAGTGTCACCATGAAAAATGTCAAAAATAACAAATTTCAAGATGTCAAATGTCAAAGATGACAAATGACAAATGTCACAATGCTAATTGTCAAAAATGAAAAGTGTCACCATGAAAAATGTCAAAAATGACAAATTTCAAGATGGCAAATGTCAGAAGATGTCAAATGACAAATGTCACAATGCTAAATGTCAAAAATGAAAAGTGTCATCATGAAAAATGTCAAAAATGACAAATTTTAAGATGGCAAATGTCAAATGACAAATGTCACAATGCTAAATGTCAAAAATGAAAAGTGTCACCATGAAAAATGTCAAAAATGACAAATTTCAAGATGGCAAATGTCAAAACTGACAAATTTCACAATGCTAAATGTCAAAAATGAAAAGTGTCACCATGAAAAATGTCAAAAATAACAAATTTCAAGATGGCAAATGTCAAAGATGTCAAATGACAAATGTCACAATGCTAAATGTCAAAAATGAAAAGTGTCACCATGAAAAATGTCAAAAATGACAAATTTCAAGATGGCAAATGTCAAAGATGTCAAATGACAAATGTCACAATGCTAAATGTCAAAAATTGAAAGTGTCACCATGAAAAATGTCAAAAATGACAAATTTCAAGGTGGCAAATGTCAAAGATGTCAAATGACAAATGTCACAATGCTAAATGTCAAAAATGACAAATTTCAAGATGGCAAATGTCAAAGATGTCAAATGACAAATTTCACAATGCTAAATGTCAAAAATGAAAAGTGTCACCATGAAAAATGTCAAAAATGACATATTTCAAGATGGCAAATGTCAAAACTGACAAATGTCACAATGCTAAATGTCAAAAATGAAAAGTGTCACCATGAAAAATGTCAAAAATAACAAATTTCAAGATGGCAAATGTCAAAGATGTCAAATGACAAATGTCACAATGCTAAATGTCAAAAATGAAAAGTGTCACCATGAAAAATGTCAAAAATGACCAATTTCAAGATGGCAAATGTCAAAGATGTCAAATGACAAATTTCACAATGCTAAATGTCAAAAATTGAAAGTGTCACCATGAAAAATGTCAAAAATGACAAATTTCAAGATGGCAAATGTCAAAGATGTCAAATGACAAATGTCACAATGCTAAATGTCAAAACTGACAAATTTCAAGATGGCAAATGTCAAAGATGTCAAATGACAAATGTCACAATGCTAAATGTCAAAAATGAAAAGTGTCACCATGAAAAATGTCAAAAATGACAAATTTTAAGATGGCAAATGTCAAAGATGTCAAATGACAAATGTCACAATGCTAAATGTCAAAAATGAAAAGTGTCACCATAAAAAATGTCAAAAATGACAAATTTCAAGATGGCAAATGTCAAAGATGTCAAATGACAAATGTCACAATGCTTAATGTCAAAAATGAAAAGTGTTACCATGAAAAATGTCAAAAATGACAAATTTCAAGATGGCAAATGTCAAAACTGACAAATGTCACAATGCTAAATGTCAAAAATGAAAAGTGTCACCATGAAAAATGTCAAAAATGACAAATTTCAAGATGGCAAATGTCAAAACTGACAAATGTCACAATGCTAGATGTCAAAAATGAAAAGTGTCACCATGAAAAATGTCAAAAATAACAAATTTCAAGATGTCAAATGTCAAAGATGTCAAATGACAAATGTCACAATGCTAAATGTCAAAAATGAAAAGTGTCACCATGAAAAATGTCAAAAATGACAAATTTCAAGATGGCAAATGTCAAAACTGACAAATGTCACAATGCTAAATGTCAAAAATGAAAAGTGTCACCATGAAAAATGTCAAAAATAACAAATTTCAAGATGGCAAATGTCAAAAGATGTCAAATGACAAATGTCACAATGCTAAATGTCAAAAATGACAAATTTTAAGATGGCAAATGTCAAAGATGTCAAATGACAAATGTCACAATGCTAAATGTCAAAAATGAAAAGTGTCACCATGAAAAATGTCAAAAATGACAAATTTCAAGATGGCAAATGTCAAAGATGTCAAATGACAAATGTCACAATGCTAAATGTCAAAAATGAAAAGTGTCACCATAAAAAATGTCCAAAATGACAAATTTCAGGATGGCAAATGTCAAAGATGTCAAATGACAAATGTCACAATGCTAAATGTCAAAAATGGAAAGTGTCACCATGAGAAATGTCAAAAATGACAAATTTCAAGATGGCAAATGTCAAAACTGACAAATGTCACAATGCTAAATGTCAAAAATGAAAAGTGTCACCATGAAAAATGTCAAAAATAACAAATTTCAAGATGGCAAATGTCAAAGATGTCAAATGACAAATGTCACCATGCTAAATGTCAAAAATGACAAATTTCAAGATGGCAATTGTTAAAGATGTCAAATGACAAATGTCACAATGCTAAATGTCAAAAATGAAAAGTGTCACCATGAAAAATGTCAAAAATGACAAATTTCAAGATGGCAAATGTCAAAACTGACCAATGTCACAATGCTTAATGTCAAAAATGAAAAGTGTCACCATGAAAAATGTCAAAAATAACAAATTTCAAGATGGCAAATGTCAAAGATGTCAAATGACAAATGTCACAATGCTAAATGTCAAAAAATGAAAAGTGTCACCATGAAAAATGTCAAAAATAACAAATTTCAAGATGGCAAATGTCAAAGATGTCAAATGACAAATGTCACAATGCTAAGTGTCAAAAATGAAAAGTGTCACCATGAAAAATGTCAAAAATGACAAATTTCAAGATGGCAAATGTCAAAGATGTCAAATGACAAATGTCACAATGCTAAATGTCAAAAATAAAAAGTGTCACCATGAAAAATGTCAAAAATAACAAATTTCAAGATGGCAAATGTCAAAGATGTCAAATGACAAATGTCACAATGCTAAATGTCAAAAATGAAAATTGTCACCATGAAAAATGTCAAAAATGACAAATTTCAAGATGGCAAATGTCAAAACTGACAAATGTCACAATGCTAAATGTCAAAAATGAAAAGTGTCACCATGAAAAATGTCAAAAATAACAAATTTCAAGATGGCAAATGTCAAAGATGTCAAATGACAAATGTCACAATGCTAAATGTCAAAAATGAAAAGTGTCACCATGGAAAATGTCAAAATGACAAATTTCAAGATGGCAAATGTCAAAACTGACAAATGTTACAATGCTAAATGTCAAAAATGAAAAGTGTCACCATAAAAAATGTCAAAAATGACAAATTTCAAGATGGCAAATGTCAAAGATGTCAAATGACAAATGTCACCATGCTAAATGTCAAAAATGACAAATTTCAAGATGGCAAATGTCAAAGATGTCAAATGACAAATGTCACAATGCTAAATGTCAAAAATGAAAAGTGTCACCATGAAAAATGTCAAAAATAACAAATTTCAAGATGGCAAATGTCAAAGATGTCAAATGACAAATGTCACAATGCTAAATGTCAAAAATGAAAAGTGTCACCATGAAAAATGTCAAAAATGACAAATTTAAAGGTGGCAAATGTCAAAACTGACAAATGTCACAATGCTAAATGTCAAAAATGAAAAGTGTCACCATGAAAAATGTCAAAAATAACAAATTTCAAGATGGCAAATGTCAAAGATGTCAAATGACAAATGTCACAATGCTAAATGTCAAAAATGAAAAGTGTCACCATGAAAAATGTCAAAATGACAAATTTCAAGATGGCAAATGTCAAAACTGACAAATGTTACAATGCTAAATGTGAAAAATGAAAAGTGTCACCATGAAAAATGTCAAAAATAACAAATTTCAAGATGGCAAATGTCAAAGATGTCAAATGACAAATGTCACAATGCTAAATGTCAAAAATGAAAAGTGTCACCATGAAAAATGTCAAAAATGACAAATTTCAAGATGGCAAATGTCAAAACTGACAAATGTCACAATGCTAAATGTCAAAAATGAAAAGTGTCACCATGAAAAATGTCAAAAATAACAAATTTCAAGATGGCAAATGTCAAAGATGTCAAATGACAAATGTCACAATGCTAAATGTCAAAAATGAAAAGTGTCACCATGAAAAATGTCAAAATGACAAATTTCAAGATGGCAAATGTCAAAACTGACAAATGTCACAATGCTAAATGTCAAAAATGAAAAGTGTCACCATGAAAAATGTCAAAAATGACCAATTTCAAGATAGCAAATGTCAAAACTGACAAATGTCACAATGCTAAATGTCCAAAATAAAAAGTGTCACCATGAAAAATGTCAAAAATAACAAATTTCAAGATGGCAAATGTCAAAGATGTAAAATGACAAATGTCACCATGCTAAATGTCAAAAATGACAAATTTCAAGATGGCAAATGTCAAAGATGTCAAATGACAAATGTCACAATGCTAAATGTCAAAAATGAAAAGTGTCACCATGAAAAATGTCAAAAATGACAAATTTCAAGATGGCAAATGTCAAAACTGACAAATGTCACAATGCTAAATGTCAAAAATGAAAAGTGTCACCATGAAAAATGTCAAAAATAACAAATTTCAAGATGGCAAATGTCAAAGATGTCAAATGACAAATGTCACAATGCTAAATGTCAAAAATGAAAATTGTCACCATGAAAAATGTCAAAAATAACAAATTTCAAGATGGCAAATGTCAAAGATGTCAAATGACAAATGTCACAATGCTAAATGTCAAAAATGAAAAGTGTCACCATGAAAAATGTCAAAAATGACAAATTTCAAGATGGCAAATGTCAAAGATGTCAAATGACAAATGTCACAATGCTAAATGTCAAAAATGAAAAGTGTCACCATGAAAAATGTCAAAAATAACAAATTTCAAGATGGCAAATGTCAAAGATGTCAAATGACAAATGTCACAATGCTAAATGTCAAAAATGACAAATTTCAAGATGGCAAATGTTAAAGATGTAAAATCACAAATGTCACAATGCTAAATGTCAAAAATGAAAAGTGTCACCATGAAAAATGTCAAAAATGACAAATTTCAAGATAGCAAATGTCAAAGATGTCAAATGACAAATGCCACAATGCTAAATGTCAAAAATGAAAAGTGTCACCATGAAAAATGTCAAAAATGACAAATTTCAAGATGGCAAATGTCAAAACTGACAAATGTCACAATGCTAAATGTCAAAAATAAAAAGTGTCACCATGAAAAATGTCAAAAATAACAAATTTTAAGATGGCAAATGTCAAAGATGTCAAATGACAAATGTCACCATGCTAAATGTCAAAAATGACAAATTTTTAGATGGCAAATGTCAAAGATGTCAAATGACAAATGTCACAATGCTAAATGTCAAAAATGAAAAGTGTCACCATGAAAAATGTCAAAAATAACAAATTTCAAGATGGCAAATGTCAAAGATGTCAAATGACAAATGTCACAATGCTAAATGTCAAAAATGAAAAGTGTCACCATGAAAAATGTCAAAAATGACAAATTTCAAGATGGCAAATGTTAAAACTGACAAATGTCACAATGCTAGATGTCAAAAATGAAAAGTGTAACCATGAAAAATGTCAAAAATAACAAATTTCAAGATGTCAAATGTCAAAGATGTCAAATGACAAATGTCACAATGCTAAATGTCAAAAATGAAAAGTGTCACCATGAAAAATGTCAAAAATGACAAATTTCAAGATGGCAAATGTCAAAACTGACAAATGTCACAATGCTAAATGTCAAAAATAAAAAGTGTCACCATGAAAAATGTCAAAAATAACAAATTTCAAGATGGCAAATGTCAAAAGATGTCAAATGACAAATGTCACAATGCTAAATGTCAAAAATGACAAATTTTAAGATGGAAATGTCAAAGATGTCAAATGACAAATGTCACAATGCTAAATGTCAAAAATGAAAAGTGTCACCATGAAAAATGTCAAAAATGACAAATTTCAAGATGGCAAATGTCAAAGATGTCAAATAACAAATGTCACAATGCTAAATGTCAAAAATGAAAAGTGTCACCATAAAAAATGTCAAAAATGACAAATTTCAGGATGGCAAATGTCAAAGATGTCAAATGACAAATGTCACAATGCTAAATGTCAAAAATGGAAAGTGTCACCATGAAAAATGTCAAAAATGACAAATTTCAAGATGGCAAATGTCAAAACTGACAAATGTCACAGTGCTAAATGTCAAAAATGAAAAGTGTCACCATGAAAAATGTCAAAAATAACAAATTTCAAGATGGCAAATGTCAAAGATGTCAAATGACAAATGTCACCATGCTAAATGTCAAAAATGACAAATTTCAAGATGGCAATTGTTAAAGATGTCAAATGACAAATGTCACAATGCTAAATGTCAAAAATGAAAAGTGTCACCATGAAAAATGTCAAAAATGACAAATTTCAAGATGGCAAATGTCAAAACTGACCAATGTCACAATGCTTAATGTCAAAAATGAAAAGTGTCACCATGAAAAATGTCAAAAATAACAAATTTCAAGATGGCAAATGTCAAAGATGTCAAATGACAAATGTCACAATGCTAAATGTCAAAAATGAAAAGTGTCACCATGAAAAATGTCAAAAATAACAAATTTCAAGATGGCAAATGTCAAAGATGTCAAATGACAAATGTCACAATGCTAAATGTCAAAAATGAAAAGTGTCACCATGAAAAATGTCAAAATGACAAATTTCAAGATGGCAAATGTCAAAACTGACAAATGTCACAATGCTAAATGTCAAAAATGAAAAGTGTCACCATGAAAAATGTCAAAAATGACCAATTTCAAGATAGCAAATGTCAAAACTGACAAATGTCACAATGCTAAATGTCAAAAATAAAAAGTGTCACCATGAAAAATGTTAAAAATAACAAATTTCAAGATGGCAAATGTCAAAGATGTCAAATGACAAATGTCACCATGCTAAATGTCAAAAATGACAAATTTCAAGATGGCAAATGTCAAAGATGTCAAATGACAAATGTCACAATGCTAAATGTCAAAAATGAAAAGTGTCACCATGAAAAATGTCAAAAATGACAAATTTCAAGATGGCAAATGTCAAAACTGACAAATGTCACAATGCTAAATGTCAAAAATGAAAAGTGTCACCATGAAAAATGTCAAAAATAACAAATTTCAAGATGGCAAATGTCAAAGATGTCAAATGACAAATGTCACAATGCTAAATGTCAAAAATGAAAATTGTCACCATGAAAAATGTCAAAAATAACAAATTTCA
This sequence comes from Altica lythri, assembly GCA_964028335.1. NCBI lineage: Eukaryota > Metazoa > Arthropoda > Insecta > Coleoptera > Chrysomelidae > Altica > Altica lythri. The sequence continues at coordinate 39,093,022 of OZ034800.1, read as the reverse complement.
AGATGGCAAATGTCAAAGATGTCAAATGACAAATGTCACAATGCTAAATGTCAAAAATGAAAAGTGTCACCATGAAAAATGTCAAAAATGACAAATTTTAAGATGGCAAATGTCAAAGATGTCAAATGACAAATGTCACAATGCTAAATGTCAAAAATGAAAAGTGTCACCATGAAAAATGTCAAAAATAACAAATTTCAAGATGGCAAATGTCAAAGATGTCAAATGACAAATGTCACAATGCTAAATGGCAAATTTCAAGATGGCAAATGTTAAAGATGTAAAATCACAAATGTCACAATGCTAAATGTCAAAAATGAAAAGTGTCACCATGAAAAATGTCAAAAATGACAAATTTCAAGATGGCAAATGTCAAAGATGTCAAATGACAAATGTCACAATGCTAAATGTAAAAAATGAAAAGTGTCACCATGAAAAATGTCAAAAATGACAAATTTCAAGATGGCAAATGTCAAAACTGACAAATGTCACAATGCTAAATGTCAAAAATAAAAAGTGTCACCATGAAAAATGTCAAAAATAACAAATTTCAAGATGGCAAATGTCAAAGATGTCAAATGACAAATGTCACCATGCTAAATGTCAAAAATGACAAATTTTTAGATGGCAAATGTCAAAGATGTCAAATGACAAATGTCACAATGCTAAATGTCAAAAATGAAAAGTGTCACCATGAAAAATGTCAAAAATGACAAATTTTAAGATAGCAAATGTCAAAACTGACAAATGTCACAATGCTAAATGTCAAAAATGAAAAGTGTCACCATGTAAAATGTCAAAAATAACAAATTTCAAGATGGCAAATGTCAAAGATATCAAATGACAAATGTCACAATGCTAAATGTCAAAAATGAAAAGTGTCACCATGAAAAATGTCAAAAATGACAAATTTCAAGATGGCAAATGTCAAAGATGTCAAATGACAAATGTCACAATGCTAAATGTCAAAAATGAAAAGTGTCACCATGAAAAATGTCAAAAAAACAAATTTTAAGATGGCAAATGTCAAAGATGTCAAATGACAAATGTCACAATGCTAAATGTCAAAAATGAAAAGTGTCACCATGAAAAATGTCAAAAATGACAAATTTCAAGATGGCAAATGTCAAAACTGACAAATGTCACAATGCTAAATGTCAAAAATGAAAAGTGTCACCATGAAAAATGTCAAAAATGACAAATTTCAAGATGGCAAATGTCAAAGATGACAAATGACAAATGTCACAATGCTAAATGTCAAAAATGGAAAGTGTCACCATGAAAAATGTCAAAAATGACAAATTTCAAGATGGCAAATCTCAAAACTGACAAATGTCACAATGCTAAATGTCAAAAATGAAAAGTGTCACCATGAAAAATGTCAAAAATGACAAATTTCAAGATGGCAAATGTCAAAGATGTCAAATGAAAAATGTCACAATGCTAAATGTCAAAAATGAAAAGTGTCAAAAATGACAAATTTTAAGATGGCAAATGTCTAAGATGACAAATGTCACAATGCTAAATGTCAAAAATGAAAAGTGTCACCATGAAAAATGTCAAAAATGACAAATTTCAAGATTGCAAATGTCAAAACTGACAAATGTCACAATGCTAAATGTCAAAAATGAAATGTGTCACCATGAAAAATGTCAAAAATAACAAATTTCAAGATGGCAAATATCAAAAGATGTCAAATGACAAATGTCACAATGCTAAATGTCAAAAATGACAAATTTCAAGATGGCAAATGTCAAAGATGTCAAATGACAAATGTCACAATGCTAAATGTCAAAAATGACAAATTTCAAGATGGCAAATGTTAAAGATGTAAAATCACAAATGTCACAATGCTAAATGTCAAAAATGAAAAGTGTCACCATGAAAAATGTCAAAAATGACAAATTTCAAGATGGCAAATGTCAAAGATGTCAAATGACAAATGTCACAATGCTAAATGTCAAAAATGAAAAGTGTGACCATGAAAAATGTCAAAAATGACAAATTTCAAGATGGCAAATGTCAAAACTGACAAATGTTACAATGCTAAATGTCAAAAATGAAAAGTGTCACCATGAAAAATGTCAAAAATAACAAATTTCAAGATGGCAAATGACAAATGTCACAATGCTAAATGTCAAGAATAAAAAGTGTCACCATGCTAAATGTCAAAAATAACAAATTTTAAGATGGCAAATGTCAAAGATGTCAAATGACAATTGTCACAATGCTAAATGTCAAAAATGAAAAGTGTCACCATGAAAAATGTCAAAAATGACAAATTTCAAGATGGCAAATGTCAAAGATGTCAAATGACAACTGTCACAATGCTAAATGTCAAAAATAAAAAGTGTCACCATGAAAAATGTCAAAAATAACAAATTTCAAGATTGCAAATGTCAAAGATGTCAAATGACAAATGTCACAATGCTAAATGTCAAAAATGAAAAGTGTCACTATGAAAAATGTCAAAAATGACAAATTTCAAGATGGCAAATGTCAAAGATGTCAAATGACAAATGTCACAATGCTAAATGTCAAAAATGACAAATTTCAAGATGGCAAATGTCAAAGAGGTCAAATGACAAATGTCACAATGCTAAATGTCAAAAATGAAAAGTGTCACCATGAAAAATGTCAAAAATGACAAATTTTAAGATGGCAAATGTCGAAGATGTCAAATGACAAATGTCACAATGCTAAATGTCAAAAATAAAACGTGTCACCATGAAAAATGTCAAAAATGACAAATTTCAAGATGGCAAATGTCAAAACTGACAAATGTCACAATGCTAAATGTCAAAAATGAAAAGTGTCACCATGAAAAATGTCAAAAATAACAAATTTCAAGATGGCAAATGACAAATGTCACAATGCTAAATGTCAAAAATAAAAAGTGTCACCATGCTAAATGTCAAAAATAACAAATTTTAAGATGGCAAATGTCAAAGATGTCAAATGACAAATGTCACAATGCTAAATGTCAAAAATAAAAAGTGTCACCACGCTAAATGTCAAAAATAACAAATTTTAAGATGGCAAATGTCAAAGATGTCAAATGACAAATGTCACAATGCTAAATGTCAAAAATGAAAAGTGTCACCATGAAAAATGTCAAAAATGACAAATTTCAAGATGGCAAATGTCAAAGATGTCAAATGACAACTGTCACAATGCTAAATGTCAAAAATAAAAAGTGTCACCATGAAAAATGTCAAAAATAACAAATTTCAAGATTGCAAATGTCAAAGATGTCAAATGACAAATGTCACAATGCTAAATGTCAAAAATGAAAAGTGTCACTATGAAAAATGTCAAAAATGACAAATTTCAAGATGGCAAATGTCAAAGATGTCAAATGACAAATGTCACAATGCTAAATGTCAAAAATGACAAATTTCAAGATGGCAAATGTCAAAGAGGTCAAATGACAAATGTCACAATGCTAAATGTCAAAAATGAAAAGTGTCACCATGAAAAATGTCAAAAATGACAAATTTTAAGATAGCAAATGTCGAAGATGTCAAATGACAAATGTCACAATGCTAAATGTCAAAAATAAAACGTGTCACCATGAAAAATGTCAAAAATGACAAATTTCAAGATGGCAAATGTCAAAACTGACAAATGTCACAATGCTAAATGTCAAAAATGAAAAGTGTCACCATGAAAAATGTCAAAAATAACAAATTTCAAGATGGCAAATGTCAAAAGATGTCAAATGACAAATGTCACAATGCTAAATGTCAAAAATGACAAATTTCAAGATGGCAAATGTCAAAGATGTCAAATGACAAATGTCACAATGCTAAATGTCAAAAATGAAAAGTGTCACCATGAAAAATGTCAAAAATAACAAATTTCAAGATGGCAAATGACAAATGTCACAATGCTAAATGTCAAGAATAAAAAGTGTCACCATGCTAAATGTCAAAAATAACAAATTTTAAGATGGCAAATGTCAAAGATGTCAAATGACAAATGTCACAATGCTAAATGTCAAAAATGAAAAGTGTCACCATGAAAAATGTCAAAAATGACAAATTTCAAGATGGCAAATGTCAAAGATGTCAAATGACAACTGTCACAATGCTAAATGTCAAAAATAAAAAGTGTCACCATGAAAAATGTCAAAAATAACAAATTTCAAGATTGCAAATGTCAAAGATGTCAAATGACAAATGTCACAATGCTAAATGTCAAAAATGAAAAGTGTCACTATGAAAAATGTCAAAAATGACAAATTTCAAGATGGCAAATGTCAAAGATGTCAAATGACAAATGTCACAATGCTAAATGTCAAAAATGACAAATTTCAAGATGGCAAATGTCAAAGAGGTCAAATGACAAATGTCACAATGCTAAATGTCAAAAATGAAAAGTGTCACCATGAAAAATGTCAAAAATGACAAATTTTAAGATGGCAAATGTCGAAGATGTCAAATGACAAATGTCACAATGCTAAATGTCAAAAATAAAACGTGTCACCATGAAAAATGTCAAAAATGACAAATTTCAAGATGGCAAATGTCAAAACTGACAAATGTCACAATGCTAAATGTCAAAAATGAAAAGTGTCACCATGAAAAATGTCAAAAATAACAAATTTCAAGATGGCAAATGACAAATGTCACAATGCTAAATGTCAAAAATAAAAAGTGTCACCATGCTAAATGTCAAAAATAACAAATTTTAAGATGGCAAATGTCAAAGATGTCAAATGACAAATGTCACAATGCTAAATGTCAAAAATAAAAAGTGTCACCACGCTAAATGTCAAAAATAACAAATTTTAAGATGGCAAATGTCAAAGATGTCAAATGACAAATGTCACAATGCTAAATGTCAAAAATGAAAAGTGTCACCATGAAAAATGTCAAAAATGACAAATTTCAAGATGGCAAATGTCAAAGATGTCAAATGACAACTGTCACAATGCTAAATGTCAAAAATAAAAAGTGTCACCATGAAAAATGTCAAAAATAACAAATTTCAAGATTGCAAATGTCAAAGATGTCAAATGACAAATGTCACAATGCTAAATGTCAAAAATGAAAAGTGTCACTATGAAAAATGTCAAAAATGACAAATTTCAAGATGGCAAATGTCAAAGATGTCAAATGACAAATGTCACAATGCTAAATGTCAAAAATGACAAATTTCAAGATGGCAAATGTCAAAGAGGTCAAATGACAAATGTCACAATGCTAAATGTCAAAAATGAAAAGTGTCACCATGAAAAATGTCAAAAATGACAAATTTTAAGATAGCAAATGTCGAAGATGTCAAATGACAAATGTCACAATGCTAAATGTCAAAAATAAAACGTGTCACCATGAAAAATGTCAAAAATGACAAATTTCAAGATGGCAAATGTCAAAACTGACAAATGTCACAATGCTAAATGTCAAAAATGAAAAGTGTCACCATGAAAAATGTCAAAAATAACAAATTTCAAGATGGCAAATGTCAAAAGATGTCAAATGACAAATGTCACAATGCTAAATGTCAAAAATGACAAATTTCAAGATGGCAAATGTCAAAGATGTCAAATGACAAATGTCACAATGCTAAATGTCAAAAATGAAAATTGTCACCATGAAAAATGTCAAAACTGACAAATTTCAAGATGGCAAATGTCAAAGATGTCAAATGACAAACGTCACAATGCTAAATGTCAAAAATGAAAAGTGTCACCATAAAAAATGTCAAAAATGACAAATTTCAAGATGGCAAATGTCAAAGATTTCAAATGACAAATGTCACAATGCTAAATGTCAAAAATGAAAAGTGTCACCATGAAAAATGTCAAAAATGACAAATTTCAAGATGGCAAATGTCAAAACTGACAAATGTCACAATGCTAAATGTCAAAAATGAAAAGTGTCACCATGAAAAATGTCAAAAATGACAAATTTCAAGATGGCAAATGTCAAAGATGTCAAATGACAAATGTCACAATGCTAAATGTCAAAAATTGAAAGTGTCACCATGAAAAATGTCAAAAATGACAAATTTCAAGATGGCAAATGTCAAAGATGTCAAATGACAAATGTCACAATGCTAAATGTCAAAAATGACAAATTTCAAGATGGCAAATGTCAAAGATGTCAAATGACAAATGTCACAATGCTAAATGTCAAAAATGAAAAGTGTCACCATGAAAAATGTCAAAAATGACAAATTTTAAGATGGCAAATGTCAAAGATGTCAAATGACAAATGTCACAATGCTAAATGTCAAAAATGAAAAATGTCACCATAAAAAATGTCAAAAATGACAAATTTCAAGATGGCAAATGTCAAAACTGACAAATGTCACAATGCTAAATGTCAAAAATGAAAAGTGTCACCATGAAAAATGTCAAAAATAACAAATTTCAAGATGGCAAATGTCAAAGATGTCAAATGACAAATGTCACAATGCTAAATGTCAAAAATGAAAAGTGTCACCATGAAAAATGTCAAAAATGACAAATTTCAAGATGGCAAATGTCAAAGATGTCAAATGACAAATGTCACAATGCTAAATGTCAAAAATTGAAAGTGTCACCATAAAAAATGTCAAAAATGACAAATTTCAAGATGGCAAATGTCAAAGATGTCAAATGACAAATGTCACAATGCAAAATGTCAAAAATGACAAATTTCAAGATGGCAAATGTCAAAGATGTCAAATGACAAATTTCACAATGCTAAATGTCAAAAATGAAAAGTGTCACCATGAAAAATGTCAAAAATGACAAATTTCAAGATGGCAAATGTCAAAACTGACAAATGTCACAATGCTAAATGTCAAAAATGAAAAGTGTCACCATGAAAAATGTCAAAAATAACAAATTTCAAGATGGCAAATGTCAAAGATGTCAAATGACAAATGTCACAATGCTAAATGTCAAAAATGGAAAGTGTCACCATGAAAAATGTCAAAAATGACAAATTTCAAGATGGCAAATGTCAAAGATGTCAAATGACAAATGTCACAATGCTAAATGTCAAAAATGACAAATTTCAAGGTGGCAAATGTCAAAGATGTCAAATGACAAATGTCACAATGCTAAATGTCAAAAATGAAAAGTGTCAACATGAAAAATGTCAAAAATGACAAATTTTAAGATGGCAAATGTCAAAGATGTCAAATGACAAATGTCACAATGCTAAATGTCAAAAATGAAAAGTGTCACCATGAAAAATGTCAAAAATGACAAATTTCAAGATGGCAAATGTCAAAACTGACAAATGTCACAATGCTAAATGTCAAAAATAAAAAGTGTCACCATGAAAAATGTCAAAAATAACAAATTTCAAGATGTCAAATGTCAAAGATGTCAAATGACAAATGTCACAATGCTAATTGTCAAAAATGAAAAGTGTCACCATGAAAAATGTCAAAAATGACAAATTTCAAGATGGCAAATGTCAAAAGATGTCAAACGACAAATGTCACAATGCTAAATGTCAAAAATGACAAATTTCAAGATGGCAAATGTCAAAGATGTCAAATGACAAATGTCACAATGCTAAATGTCAAAAATGACAAATTTCAAGATGGCAAATGTCAAAGATGTCAAATGACAAATGTCACAATGCTAAATGTCAAAAATGAAAAGTGTCACCATGAAAAATGTCAAAAATGACAAATTTTAAGATGGCAAATGTCAAAGATGTCAAATGACAAATGTCACAATGCTAAATGTCAAAAATGAAAAGTGTCACCATGAAAAATGTCAAAAATTACAAATTTCAAGATGGCAAATGTCAAAACTGACAAATGTCACAATGCTACATGTCAAAAATAAAAAGTGTCACCATGAAAAATGTCAAAAATAACAAATTTCAAGATGTCAAATGTCAAAGATGTCAAATGACAAATGTCACAATGCTAATTGTCCAAAAAGGAAAAGTGTCACCATGAAAAATGTCAAAAATGACAAATTTCAAGATGGCAAATGTCACAATGCTAATTGTCCAAAAAGGAAAAGTGTCACCATGAAAAATGTCAAAAATGACAAATTTCAAGATGGCAAATGTCAAAAGATGTCAAATGACAAATGTCACAATGCTAAATGTCAAAAATGAAAAGTGTCATCATGAAAAATGTCAAAAATGACAAATTTTAAGATGGCAAATGTCAAATGACAAATGTCACAATGCTAAATGTCAAAAATGAAAAGTGTCACCATGAAAAATGTCAAAAATGACAAATTTCAAGATGGCAAATGTCAAAACTGACAAATGTCACAATGCTAAATGTCAAAAATGAAAAGTGTCACCTTGAAAAATGTCAAAAATAACAAATTTCAAGATGGCAAATGTCAAAGATGTCAAATGACAAATGTCACAATGCTAAATGTCAAAAATGAAAAGTGTCACCATGAAAAATGTCAAAAATGACAAATTTCAAGATGGCAAATGTCAAAGATGTCAAATGACAAATGTCACAATGCTAAATGTCAAAAATTGAAAGTGTCACCATGAAAAATGTCAAAAATGACAAATTTCAAGATGGCAAATGTCAAAGATGTCAAATGACAAATGTCACAATGCTAAATGTCAAAAATGACAAATTTCAAGATGGCAAATGTCAAAGATGTCAAATGACAAATGTCACAATGCTAAATGTCAAAAATGAAAAGTGTCACCATGAAAAATGTCAAAAATGACAAATTTTAAGATGGCAAATGTCAAAGATGTCAAATGACAAATGTCACAATGCTAAATGTCAAAAATGAAAAGTGTCACCATAAAAAATGTCAAAAATGACAAATTTCAAGATGGCAAATGTCAAAACTGACAAATGTCACAATGCTAAATGTCAAAAATGAAAAGTGTCACCATGAAAAATGTCAAAAATAACAAATTTCAAGATGGCAAATGTCAAAGATGTCAAATGACAAATGTCACAATGCTAAATGTCAAAAATGAAAAGTGTCACCATGAAAAATGTCAAAAATGACAAATTTCAAGATGGCAAATGTCAAAGATGTCAAATGACAAATGTCACAATGCTAAATGTCAAAAATTGAAAGTGTCACCATAAAAAATGTCAAAAATGACAAATTTCAAGATGGCAAATGTCAAAGATGTCAAATGACAAATGTCACAATGCAAAATGTCAAAAATGACAAATTTCAAGATGACAAATGTCAAAGATGTCAAATGACAAATTTCACAATGCTAAATGTCAAAAATGAAAAGTGTCACCATGAAAAATGTCAAAAATGACAAATTTCAAGATGGCAAATGTCAAAACTGACAAATGTCACAATGCTAAATGTCAAAAATGAAAAGTGTCACCATGAAAAATGTCAAAAATAACAAATTTCAAGATGGCAAATGTCAAAGATGTCAAATGACAAATGTCACAATGCTAAATGTCAAAAATGGAAAGTGTCACCATGAAAAATGTCAAAAATGACAAATTTCAAGATGGCAAATGTCAAAGATGTCAAATGACAAATGTCACAATGCTAAATGTCAAAAATTGAAAGTGTCACCATGAAAAATGTCAAAAATGACAAATTTCAAGATGGCAAATGTCAAAGATGTCAAATGACAAATGTCACAATGCTAAATGTCAAAAATGACAAATTTCAAGATGGCAAATGTCAAAGATGTCAAATGACAAATGTCACAATGCTAAATGTCAAAAATGAAAAGTGTCAACATGAAAAATGTCAAAAATGACAAATTTTAAGATGGCAAATGTCAAAGATGTCAAATGACAAATGTCACAATGCTAAATGTCAAAAATGAAAAGTGTCACCATGAAAAATGTCAAAAATGACAAATTTCAAGATGGCAAATGTCAAAACTGACAAATGTCACAATGCTAAATGTCAAAAATAAAAAGTGTCACCATGAAAAATGTCAAAAATAACAAATTTCAAGATGTCAAATGACAAATGTCACAATGCTAATTGTCAAAAATGAAAAGTGTCACCATGAAAAATGTCAAAAATGACAAATTTCAAGATGGCAAATGTCAAAAGATGTCAAACGACAAATGTCACAATGCTAAATGTCAAAAATGACAAATTTCAAGATGGCAAATGTCAAAGATGTCAAATGACAAATGTCAAAGATGTCAAATGACAAATGTCACAATGCTAAATGTCAAAAATGAAAAGTGTCACCATGAAAAATGTCAAAAATTACAAATTTCAAGATGGCAAATGTCAAAACTGACAAATGTCACAATGCTAAATGTCAAAAATAAAAAGTGTCACCATGAAAAATGTCAAAAATAACAAATTTCAAGATGTCAAATGTCAAAGATGTCAAATGACAAATGTCACAATGCTAATTGTCAAAAATGAAAAGTGTCACCATGAAAAATGTCAAAAATGACAAATTTCAAGATGGCAAATGTCAAAAGATGTCAAATGACAAATGTCACAATGCTAAATGTCAAAAATGAAAAGTGTCATCATGAAAAATGTCAAAAATGACAAATTTTAAGATGGCAAATGTCAAATGACAAATGTCACAATGCTAAATGTCAAAAATGAAAAGTGTCACCATGAAAAATGTCAAAAATAACAAATTTCAAGATGGCAAATGTCAAAGATGTCAAATGACAAATGTCACAATGCTAAATGTCAAAAATGAAAAGTGTCACCATGAAAAATGTCAAAAATGACAAATTTCAAGATGGCAAATGTCAAAGATGTCAAATGACAAATGTCACAATGCTAAATGTCAAAAATTGAAAGTGTCACCATGAAAAATGTCAAAAATGACAAATTTCAAGATGGCAAATGTCAAAGATGTCAAATGACAAATGTCACAATGCTAAATGTCAAAAATGACAAATTTCAAGATGGCAAATGTCAAAGATGTCAAATGACAAATTTCACAATGCTAAATGTCAAAAATGAAAAGTGTCACCATGAAAAATGTCAAAAATGACAAATTTCAAGATGGCAAATGTCAAAACTGACAAATGTCACAATGCTAAATGTCAAAAATGAAAAGTGTCACCATGAAAAATGTCAAAAATAACAAATTTCAAGATGGCAAATGTCAAAGATGTCAAATGACAAATGTCAAAATGCTAAATGTCAAAAATGAAAAGTGTCACCATGAAAAATGTCAAAAATGACCAATTTCAAGATGGCAAATGTCAAAGATGTCACATGACAAATGTCACAATGCTAAATGTCAAAAATGAAAAGTGTCACCATGAAAAATGTCAAAAATAACAAATTTCAAGATGGCAAATGTCAAAGATGTCAAATGACAAATGTCACAATGCTAAATGTCAAAAATGAAAAGTGTCACCATGAAAAATGTCAAAAATGACAAATTTCAAGATGGCAAATGTCAAAACTGACAAATGTCACAATGCTAAATGTCAAAAATGAAAAGTGTCACCATGAAAAGTGTCAAAAATAATAAATTTCAAGATGGCAAATGTCAAAGATGTCAAATGATAAATGTCACAATGCTAAATGTCAAAAATAAAAAGTGTCACCATGAAAAATGTCAAAAATGACAAATTTCAAGATAGCTAATGTCAAAGATGTCAAATGACAAATGTCACAATGCTAAATGTCAAAAATGAAAAGTGTCACCATTAAAAATGTCAAAAATGATAAATTTCAAGATGGCAAATGTCAAAGATGTCAAATGACAAATGTCACAATGCTAAATGTCAAAAATGACAAATTTCAAGATGGCAAATGTCAAAGATGTCAAATGACAAATGTTACAATGCTAAATGTCAAAAATGAAAAGTGTCACCATGAAAAATGTCAAAAATGACAAATTTCAAGATGGCAAATGTCAAAGATGTTAAATGACAAATGTCACAATGCTAAATGTCAAAAATGAAAAGTGTCACCATGAAAAATGTCAAAAATAACAAATTTCAAGATGGCAAATATCAAAGATGTCAAATGACAAATGTCACCATGCTAAATGTCAAAAATGACAAATTTCAAGATGGCAAATGTCAAAGATGTCAAATGACAAATGTCACAATGCTAAATGTCAAAAATGAAAAGTGTCACCATGAAAAATGTCAAAAATGACAAATTTCAAGATGGCTAATGTCAAAACTGACAAATGTCACAATGCTAAATGTCAAAAATGAAAAATGTCAAAAATAACAAATTTCAAGATGGCAAATGTCAAAGATGTCAAATGACAAATGTCACAATGCTAAATGTTAAAAATGAAAAGTGTCACCATGAAAAATGTCAAAAATAACAAATTTCAAGATGGCAAATGTCAAAGATGTCAAATGACAAATGTCACAATGCTAAGTGTCAAAAATGAAAAGTGTCACCATGAAAAATGTCAAAAATGACAAATTTCAAGATGGCAAATGTCAAAGATGTCAAATGACAAATGTCACAATGCTAAATGTCAAAAATGAAAAGTGTCACCATGAAAAATGTCAAAAATAACAAATTTCAAGATGACAAATGTCAAAGATGTCAAATGACAAATGTCACAATGCTTAATGTCAAAAATGAAAAGTGTTACCATGAAAAATGTCAAAAATGACAAATTTCAAGATGGCAAATGTCAAAACTGACAAATGTCACAATGCTAAATGTCAAAAATGAAAAGTGTCACCATGAAAAATGTCAAAAATGACAAATTTCAAGATGGCAAATGTCAAAACTGACAAATGTCACAATGCTAAATGTCAAAAATGAAAAGTGTCACCATGAAAAATGTCAAAAATAACAAATTTCAAGATGGCAAATGTCAAAGATGTGAAATGACAAATGTCACAATGCTAAATGTCAAAAATGAAAAGTGTCACCATGAAAAATGTCAAAAATGACAAATTTCAAGATGGCAAATGTCAAAGATGTCAAATGACAAATGTCACAATGCTAAATGTCAAAAATTGAAAGTGTCACCATGAAAAATGTCAAAAATGACAAATTTCAAGATGGCAAATGTCAAAGATGTCAAATGACAAATGTCACAATGCTAAATGTCAAAAATGACAAATTTCAAGATGGCAAATGTCAAAGATGTCAAATAACAAATGTCACAATGCTAAATGTCAAAAATGAAAAGTGTCACCATGAAAAATGTCAAAAATGACAAATTTTAAGATGGCAAATGTCAAAGATGTCAAATGACAAATGTCACAATGCTAAATGGCAAAAATGAAAAGTGTCACCATGAAAAATGTCAAAAATAACAAATTTCAAGATGGCAAATGTCAAAACTGACAAATGTCACAATGCTAAATGTCAAAAATAAAAAGTGTCACCATGAAAAATGTCAAAAATAACAAATTTCAAGATGTCAAATGTCAAAGATGTCAAATGACTAATGTCACAATCCTAAATGTCAAAAATGAAAAGTGTCACCATAAAAAATGTCAAAAATGACAAATTTCAAGATGGCAAATATCAAAACTGACAAATGTCACAATGCAAAATGTCAAAAATGAAAAGTGTCACCATGAAAAATGTCAAAAATAACAAATTTCAAGATGGCAAATGTCAAAAGATGTCAAATGACAAATGTCACAATGCTAAATGTCAAAAATGACAAATTTCAAGATGGCAAATGTCAAAGATGTCAAATGACAAATGTCACAATGCTAAATGTCAAAAATGAAAAGTGTCACCATGAAAAATGTCAAAAATGACAAATTTCAAGATGGCAAATGTCAAAGATGTCAAATGACAAATGTCACAATGCTAAATGTCAAAAATGAAAAGTGTCACCATAAAAAATGTCAAAAATGACAAATTTCAAGATGGCAAATGTCAAAGATGTCAAATGACAAATGTCACAATGCTAAATGTCAAAAATGAAAAGTGTGACCATGAAAAATGTCAAAAATGACAAATTTCAAGATGGCAAATGTCAAAACTGACAAATGTCACAATGCTAAATGTCAAAAATGAAAAGTGTCACCATGAAAAATGTCAAAAATAACAAATTTCAAGATGGCAAATGACAAATGTCACAATGCTAAATGTCAAAAATAAAAAGTGTCACCATGAAAAATGTCAAAAATAACAAATTTTAAGATGGCAAATGTCAAAGATGTCAAATGACAAATGTCACAATGCTAAATGTCAAAAATGAAAAGTGTCACCATCAAAAATGTCAAAAATGACAAATTTCAAGATGGCAAATGTCAAAGATGTCAAATGACAAATGTCACAATGCTAAATGTCAAAAATGAAAAGTGTCACTATGAAAAATGTCAAAAATGACAAATTTCAAGATGGCAAATGTCAAAGATGTCAAATGACAAATGTCACAATGCTAAATGTCAAAAATGACAAATTTCAAGATGGCAAATGTCAAAGAGGTCAAATGACAAATGTCACAATGCTAAATGTCAAAAATAAAAAGTGTCACCATGAAAAATGTCAAAAATGACAAATTTTAAGATGGCAAATGTCGAAGATGTCAAATGACAAATGTCACAATGCTAAATGTCAAAAATAAAACGTGTCACCATGAAAAATGTCAAAAATGACAAATTTCAAGATGGCAAATGTCAAAACTGACAAATGTCACAATGCTAAATGTCAAAAATAAAAAGTGTCACCATGAAAAATGTCAAAAATAACAAATTTCAAGATGTCAAATGTCAAAGATGTCAAATGACAAATGTCACAATGCTAATTGTCAAAAATGAAAAGTGTCACCATGAAAAATGTCAAAAATGACAAATTTCAAGATGGCAAATGTCAAAAGATGTCAAACGACAAATGTCACAATGCTAAATGTCAAAAATGACAAATTTCAAGATGGCAAATGTCAAAGATGTCAAATGACAAATGTCACAATGCTAAATGTCAAAAATGACAAATTTCAAGATGGCAAATGTCAAAGATGTCAAATGACAAATGTCACAATGCTAAATGTCAAAAATGAAAAGTGTCACCATGAAAAATGTCAAAAATGACAAATTTTAAGATGGCAAATGTCAAAGATGTCAAATGACAAATGTCACAATGCTAAATGTCAAAAATGAAAAGTGTCACCATGAAAAATGTCAAAAATGACAAATTTCAAGATGGCAAATGTCAAAACTGACAAATGTCACAATGCTAAATGTCAAAAATAAAAAGTGTCACCATGAAAAATGTCAAAAATAACAAATTTCAAGATGTCAAATGTCAAAGATGTCAAATGACAAATGTCACAATGCTAATTGTCAAAAATGAAAAGTGTCACCATGAAAAATGTCAAAAATGACAAATTTCAAGATGGCAAATGTCAAAAGATGTCAAATGACAAATGTCACAATGCTAAATGTCAAAAATGAAAAGTGTCATCATGAAAAATGTCAAAAATGACAAATTTTAAGATGGCAAATGTCAAATGACAAATGTCACAATGCTAAATGTCAAAAATGAAAAGTGTCACCATGAAAAATGTCAAAAATGACAAAGTTCAAGATGGCAAATATCAAAACTGACAAATGTCACAATGCTAAATGTCAAAAATGAAAAGTGTCACCATGAAAAATGTCAAAAATAACAAATTTCAAGATGGCAAATGTCAAAGATGTCAAATGACAAATGTCACAATGCTAAATGTCAAAAATGAAAAGTGTCACCATGAAAAATGTCAAAAATGACAAATTTCAAGATGGCAAATGTCAAAGATGTCAAATGACAAATGTCACAATGCTAAATGTCAAAAATTGAAAGTGTCACCATGAAAAATGTCAAAAATGACAAATTTCAAGATGGCAAATGTCAAAGATGTCAAATGACAAATGTCACAATGCTAAATGTCAAAAATGACAAATTTCAAGATGGAAAATGTCAAAGATGTCAAATGACAAATTTCACAATGCTAAATGTCAAAAATGAAAAGTGTCACCATGAAAAATGTCAAAAATGACAAATTTCAAGATGGCAAATGTCAAAACTGACAAATGTCACAATGCTAAATGTCAAAAATGAAAAGTGTCACCATGAAAAATGTCAAAAATAACAAATTTCAAGATGGCAAATGTCAAAGATGTCAAATGACAAATGTCACAATGCTAAATGTCAAAAATGAAAAGTGTCACCATGAAAAATGTCAAAAATGACCAATTTCAAGATGGCAAATGTCAAAGATGTCAAATGACAAATGTCACAATGCTAAATGTCAAAAATTGAAAGTGTCACCATGAAAAATGTCAAAAATGACAAATTTCAAGATGGCAAATGTCAAAGATGTCAAATGACAAATGTCACAATGCTAAATGTCAAAAATGACAAATTTCAAGATGGCAAATGTCAAAGATGTCGAATGACAAATGTCACAATGCTAAATGTCAAAAATGAAAAGTGTCACCATAAAAAATGTCAAAAATGACAAATTTCAAGATGGCAAATGTCAAAGATGTCAAATGACAAATGTCACAATGCTAAATGTCAAAAATGAAAAGTGTGACCATGAAAAATGTCAAAAATGACAAATTTCAAGATGGCAAATGTCAAAACTGACAAATGTCACAATGCTAAATGTCAAAAATGAAAAGTGTCACCATGAAAAATGTCAAAAATAACAAATTTCAAGATGGCAAATGACAAATGTCACAATGCTAAATGTCAAAAATAAAAAGTGTCACCACGAAAAATGTCAAAAATAACAAATTTTAAGATGGCAAATGTCAAAGATGTCAAATGACAAATGTCACAATGCTAAATGTCAAAAATGAAAAGTGTCACCATGAAAAATGTCAAAAATGACAAATTTCAAGATGGCAAATGTCAAAGATGTCAAATGACAACTGTCACAATGCTAAATGTCAAAAATAAAAAGTGTCACCATCAAAAATGTCAAAAATGACAAATTTCAAGATGGCAAATGTCAAAGATGTCAAATGACAAATGTCACAATGCTAAATGTCAAAAATGAAAAGTGTCACTATGAAAAATGTCAAAAATGACAAATTTCAAGATGGCAAATGTCAAAGATGTCAAATGACAAATGTCACAATGCTAAATGTCAAAAATGACAAATTTCAAGATGGCAAATGTCAAAGAGGTCAAATGACAAATGTCACAATGCTAAATGTCAAAAATAAAAAGTGTCACCATGAAAAATGTCAAAAATGACAAATTTTAAGATGGCAAATGTCGAAGATGTCAAATGACAAATGTCACAATGCTAAATGTCAAAAATAAAACGTGTCACCATGAAAAATGTCAAAAATGACGAATTTCAAGATGGCAAATGTCAAAACTGACAAATGTCACAATGCTAAATGTCAAAAATAAAAAGTGTCACCATGAAAAATGTCAAAAATAACAAATTTCAAGATGTCAAATGTCAAAGATGTCAAATGACAAATGTCACAATGCTAATTGTCAAAAATGAAAAGTGTCACCATGAAAAATGTCAAAAATGACAAATTTCAAGATGGCAAATGTCAAAAGATGTCAAACGACAAATGTCACAATGCTAAATGTCAAAAATGACAAATTTCAAGATGGCAAATGTCAAAGATGTCAAATGACAAATGTCACAATGCTAAATGTCAAAAATGACAAATTTCAAGATGGCAAATGTCAAAGATGTCAAATGACAAATGTCACAATGCTAAATGTCAAAAATGAAAAGTGTCACCATGAAAAATGTCAAAAATGACAAATTTTAAGATGGCAAATGTCAAAGATGTCAAATGACAAATGTCACAATGCTAAATGTCAAAAATGAAAAGTGTCACCATGAAAAATGTCAAAAATGACAAATTTCAAGATGGCAAATGTCAAAACTGACAAATGTCACAATGCTAAATGTCAAAAATAAAAAGTGTCACCATGAAAAATGTCAAAAATAACAAATTTCAAGATGTCAAATGTCAAAGATGTCAAATGACAAATGTCACAATGCTAATTGTCAAAAATGAAAAGTGTCACCATGAAAAATGTCAAAAATGACAAATTTCAAGATGGCAAATGTCAAAAGATGTCAAATGACAAATGTCACAATGCTAAATGTCAAAAATGAAAAGTGTCATCATGAAAAATGTCAAAAATGACAAATTTTAAGATGGCAAATGTCAAATGACAAATGTCACAATGCTAAATGTCAAAAATGAAAAGTGTCACCATGAAAAATGTCAAAAATGACAAATTTCAAGATGGCAAATATCAAAACTGACAAATGTCACAATGCTAAATGTCAAAAATGAAAAGTGTCACCATGAAAAATGTCAAAAATAACAAATTTCAAGATGGCAAATGTCAAAGATGTCAAATGACAAATGTCGCAATGCTAAATGTCAAAAATGAAAAGTGTCACCATGAAAAATGTCAAAAATGACAAATTTCAAGATGGCAAATGTCAAAGATGTCAAATGACAAATGTCACAATGCTAAATGTCAAAAATTGAAAGTGTCACCATGAAAAATGTCAAAAATGACAAATTTCAAGATGGCAAATGTCAAAGATGTCAAATGACAAATGTCATAATGCTAAATGTCAAAAATGACAAATTTCAAGATGGCAAATGTCAAAGATGTCAAATGACAAATTTCACAATGCTAAATGTCAAAAATGAAAAGTGTCACCATGAAAAATGTCAAAAATAACAAATTTCAAGATGGCAAATGTCAAAGATGTCAAATGACAAATGTCACAATGCTAAATGTCAAAAATGAAAAGTGTCACCATGAAAAATGTCAAAAATGACCAATTTCAAGATGGCAAATGTCAAAGATGTCAAATGACAAATGTCACAATGCTAAATGTCAAAAATTGAAAGTGTCACCATGAAAAATGTCAAAAATGACAAATTTCAAGATGGCAAATGTCAAAGATGTCAAATGACAAATGTCACAATGCTAAATGTCAAAAATGACAAATTTCAAGATGGCAAATGTCAAAGATGTCAAATGACAAATGTCACAATGCTAAATGTCAAAAATGAAAAGTGTCACCATGAAAAATGTCAAAAATGACAAATTTTAAGATGGCAAATGTCAAAGATGTCAAATGACAAATGTCACAATGCTAAATGTCAAAAATGAAAAGTGTCACCATAAAAAATGTCAAAAATGACAAATTTCAAGATGGCAAATATCAAAGATGTCAAATGACAAATGTCACAATGCTTAATGTCAAAAATGAAAAGTGTTACCATGAAAAATGTCAAAAATGACAAATTTCAAGATGGCAAATGTCAAAACTGACAAATGTCACAATGCTAAATGTCAAAAATGAAAAGTGTCACTATGAAAAATGTCAAAAATGACAAATTTCAAGATGGCAAATGTCAAAACTGACAAATGTCACAATGCTAGATGTCAAAAATGAAAAGTGTCACCATGAAAAATGTCAAAAATAACAAATTTCAAGATGTCAAATGTCAAAGATGTCAAATGACAAATGTCACAATGCTAAATGTCAAAAATGAAAAGTGTCACCATGAAAAATGTCAAAAATGACAAATTTCAAGATGGCAAATGTCAAAACTGACAAATGTCACAATGCTAAATGTCAAAAATGAAAAGTGTCACCATGAAAAATGTCAAAAATAACAAATTTCAAGATGGCAAATGTCAAAAGATGTCAAATGACAAATGTCACAATGCTAAATGTCAAAAATGACAAATTTTAAGATGGCAAATGTCAAAGATGTCAAATGACAAATGTCACAATGCTAAATGTCAAAAATGAAAAGTGTCACCATGAAAAATGTCAAAAATGACAAATTTCAAGATGGCAAATGTCAAAGATGTCAAATGACAAATGTCACAATGCTAAATGTCAAAAATGAAAAGTGTCACCATAAAAAATGTCCAAAATGACAAATTTCAGGATGGCAAATGTCAAAGATGTCAAATGACAAATGTCACAATGCTAAATGTCAAAAATGGAAAGTGTCACCATGAAAAATGTCAAAAATGACAAATTTCAAGATGGCAAATGTCAAAACTGACAAATGTCACAATGCTAAATGTCAAAAATGAAAAGTGTCACCATGAAAAATGTCAAAAATAACAAATTTCAAGATGGCAAATGTCAAAGATGTCAAATGACAAATGTCACCATGCTAAATGTCAAAAATGACAAATTTCAAGATGGCAATTGTTAAAGATGTCAAATGACAAATGTCACAATGCTAAATGTCAAAAATGAGAAGTGTCACCATGAAAAATGTCAAAAATGACAAATTTCAAGATGGCAAATGTCAAAACTGACCAATGTCACAATGCTTAATGTCAAAAATGAAAAGTGTCACCATGAAAAATGTCAAAAATAACAAATTTCAAGATGGCAAATGTCAAAGATGTCAAATGACAAATGTCACAATGCTAAATGTCAAAAATGAAAAGTGTCACCATAAAATATGTCAAAAATAACAAATTTCAAGATGGCAAATGTCAAAGATGTCAAATGACAAATGTCACAATGCTAAATGTCAAAAATGAAAAGTGTCACCATGAAAAATGTCAAAAATGACAAATTTCAAGATGGCAAATGTCAAAGATGTCAAATGACAAATGTCACAATGCTAAATGTCAAAAATGAAAAGTGTCACCATGAAAAATGTCAAAAATAACAAATTTCAAGATGGCAAATGTCAAAGATGTCAAATGACAAATGTCACAATGCTAAATGTCAAAAATGAAAATTGTCACCATGAAAAATGTCAAAAATGACAAATTTCAAGATGGCAAATGTCAAAACTGACAAATGTCACAATGCTAAATGTCAAAAATGAAAAGTGTCACCATGAAAAATGTCAAAAATAACAAATTTCAAGATGGCAAATGTCAAAGATGTCAAATGACAAATGTCACAATGCTAAATGTCAAAAATGAAAAGTGTCACCATGGAAAATGTCAAAATGACAAATTTCAAGATGGCAAATGTCAAAACTGACAAATGTTACAATGCTAAATGTCAAAAATGAAAAGTGTCACCATAAAAAATGTCAAAAATGACAAATTTCAAGATGGCAAATGTCAAAGATGTCAAATGACAAATGTCACCATGCTAAATGTCAAAAATGACAAATTTCAAGATGGCAAATGTCAAAGAT
Organism: Altica lythri; assembly: GCA_964028335.1. NCBI lineage: Eukaryota > Metazoa > Arthropoda > Insecta > Coleoptera > Chrysomelidae > Altica > Altica lythri. The sequence continues at coordinate 39,072,031 of OZ034800.1, read as the reverse complement.
GTCAAATGACAAATGTCACAATGCTAAATGTCAAAAATGAAAAGTGTCACCATGAAAAATGTCAAAAATAACAAATTTCAAGATGGCAAATGTCAAAGATGTCAAATGACAAATGTCACAATGCTAAATGTCAAAAATGAAAAGTGTCACCTTGAAAAATGTCAAAAATGACAAATTTAAAGGTGGCACATGTCAAAACTGACAAATGTCACAATGCTAAATGTCAAAAATGAAAAGTGTCACCATGAAAAATGTCAAAAATAACAAATTTCAAGATGGCAAATGTCAAAGATGTCAAATGACAAATGTCACAATGCTAAATGTCAAAAATGAAAAGTGTCACCATGAAAAATGTCAAAATGACAAATTTCAAGATGGCAAATGTCAAAACTGACAAATGTTACAATGCTAAATGTGAAAAATGAAAAGTGTCACCATGAAAAATGTCAAAAATAACAAATTTCAAGATGGCAAATGTCAAAGATGTCAAATGACAAATGTCACAATGCTAAATGTCAAAAATGAAAAGTGTCACCATGAAAAATGTCAAAAATGACAAATTTCAAGATGGCAAATGTCAAAACTGACAAATGTCACAATGCTAAATGTCAAAAATGAAAAGTGTCACCATGAAAAATGTCAAAAATAACAAATTTCAAGATGGCAAATGTCAAAGATGTCAAATGACAAATGTCACAATGCTAAATGTCAAAAATGAAAAGTGTCACCATGAAAAATGTCAAAATGACAAATTTCAAGATGGCAAATGTCAAAACTGACAAATGTCACAATGCTAAATGTCAAAAATGAAAAGTGTCACCATGAAAAATGTCAAAAATGACCAATTTCAAGATAGCAAATGTCAAAACTGACAAATGTCACAATGTTAAATGTCAAAAATAAAAAGTGTCACCATGAAAAATGTCAAAAATAACAAATTTCAAGATGGCAAATGTCAAAGATGTAAAATGACAAATGTCACCATGCTAAATGTCAAAAATGACAAATTTCAAGATGGCAAATGTCAAAGATGTCAAATGACAAATGTCACAATGCTAAATGTCAAAAATGAAAAGTGTCACCATGAAAAATGTCAAAAATGACAAATTTCAAGATGGCAAATGTCAAAACTGACAAATGTCACAATGCTAAATGTCAAAAATGAAAAGTGTCACCATGAAAAATGTCAAAAATAACAAATTTCAAGATGGCAAATGTCAAAGATGTCAAATGACAAATGTCACAATGCTAAATGTCAAAAATGAAAATTGTCACCATGAAAAATGTCAAAAATAACAAATTTCAAGATGGCAAATGTCAAAGATGTCAAATGACAAATGTCACAATGCTAAATGTCAAAAATGAAAAGTGTCACCATGAAAAATATCAAAAATGACAAATTTCAAGATGGCAAATGTCAAAGATGTCAAATGACAAATGTCACAATGCTAAATGTCAAAAATGAAAAGTGTCACCATGAAAAATGTCAAAAATAACAAATTTCAAGATGGCAAATGTCAAAGATGTCAAATGACAAATGTCACAATGCTAAATGTCAAAAATGACAAATTTCAAGATGGCAAATGTTAAAGATGTAAAATCACAAATGTCACAATGCTAAATGTCAAAAATTAAAAGTGTCACCATGAAAAATGTCAAAAATGACAAATTTCAAGATGGCAAATGTCAAAGATGTCAAATGACAAATGCCACAATGCTAAATGTCAAAAATGAAAAGTGTCACCATGAAAAATGTCAAAAATGACAAATTTCAAGATGGCAAATGTCAAAACTGACAAATGTCACAATGCTAAATGTCAAAAATAAAAAGTGTCACCATGAAAAATGTCAAAAATAACAAATTTCAAGATGGCAAATGTCAAAAGATGTCAAATGACAAATGTCACAATGCTAAATGTCAAAAATGACAAATTTTAAGATGGAAATGTCAAAGATGTCAAATGACAAATGTCACAATGCTAAATGTCAAAAATGAAAAGTGTCACCATGAAAAATGTCAAAAATGACAAATTTCAAGATGGCAAATATCAAAGATGTCAAATGACAAATGTCACAATGCTAAATGTCAAAAATGAAAAGTGTCACCATAAAAAATGTCAAAAATGACAAATTTCAGGATGGCAAATGTCAAAGATGTCAAATGACAAATGTCACAATGCTAAATGTCAAAAATGGAAAGTGTCACCATAAAAAATGTCAAAAATGACAAATTTCAAGATGGCAAATGTCAAAACTGACAAATGTCACAATGCTAAATGTCAAAAATGAAAAGTGTCACCATGAAAAATGTCAAAAATAACAAATTTCAAGATGACAAATGTCAAAGATGTCAAATGACAAATGTCACCATGCTAAATGTCAAAAATGACAAATTTCAAGATGGCAATTGTTAAAGATGTCAAATGACAAATGTCACAATGCTAAATGTCAAAAATGAAAAGTGTCACCATGAAAAATGTCAAAAATGACAAATTTCAAGATGGCAAATGTCAAAACTGACAAATGTCACAATGCTTAATGTCAACAATGAAAAGTGTCACCATGAAAAATGTCAAAAATAACAAATTTCAAGATGGCAAATGTCAAAGATGTCAAATGACAAATGTCACAATGCTAAATGTCAAAAATGAAAAGTGTCACCATGAAAAATGTCAAAAATGACAAATTTCAAGATGGCAAATGTCAAAGATGTCAAATGACAAATGTCACAATGCTAAATGTCAAAAATGAAAAGTGTCACCATGAAAAATGTCAAAAATAACAAATTTCAAGATGGCAAATGTCAAAGATGTCAAATGACAAATGTCACAATGCTAAATGTCAAAAATGAAAATTGTCACCATGAAAAATGTCAAAAATGACAAATTTCAAGATGGCAAATGTCAAAACTGACAAATGTCACAATGCTAAATGTCAAAAATGAAAAGTGTCACCATGAAAAATGTCAAAAATAACAAATTTCAAGATGGCAAATGTCAAAGATGTCAAATGACAAATGTCACAATGCTAAATGTCAAAAATGAAAATTGTCACCATGAAAAATGTCAAAAATGACAAATTTCAAGATGGCAAATGTCAAAACTGACAAATGTCACAATGCTAAATGTCAAAAATGAAAAGTGTCACCATGAAAAATGTCAAAAATAACAAATTTCAAGATGGCAAATGTCAAAGATGTCAAATGACAAATGTCACAATGCTAAATGTCAAAAATGAAAAGTGTCACCATGAAAAATGTCAAAATGACAAATTTCAAGATGGCAAATGTCAAAACTGACAAATGTTACAATGCTAAATGTCAAAAATGAAAAGTGTCACCATAAAAAATGTCAAAAATGACAAATTTCAAGATGGCAAATGTCAAAGATGTCAAATGACAAATGTCACCATGCTAAATGTCAAAAATGACAAATTTCAAGATGGCAAATGTCAAAGATGTCAAATGACAAATGTCACAATGCTAAATGTCAAAAATGAAAAGTGTCACCATGAAAAATGTCAAAAATAACAAATTTCAAGATGGCAAATGTCAAAGATGTCAAATGACAAATGTCACAATGCTAAATGTCAAAAGTGAAAAGTGTCACCATGAAAAATGTCAAAAATGACAAATTTAAAGGTGGCAAATGTCAAAACTGACAAATGTCACAATGCTAAATGTCAAAAATGAAAAGTGTCACCATGAAAAATGTCAAAAATAACAAATTTCAAGATGGCAAATGACAAATGTCACAATGCTAAATGTCAAAAATGAAAAGTGTCACCATGAAAAATGTCAAAATGACAAATTTCAAGATGGCAAATGTCAAAACTGACAAATGGTACAATGCTAAATGTGAAAAATGAAAAGTGTCACCATGAAAAATGTCAAAAATAACAAATTTCAAGATGGCAAATGTCAAAGATGTCAAATGACAAATGTCACAATGCTAAATGTCAAAAAAGAAAAGTGTCACCATGAAAAATGTCAAAAATGACAAATTTCAAGATGGCAAATGTCAAAACTGACAAATGTCACAATGCTAAATGTCAAAAATGAAAAGTGTCACCATGAAAAATGTCAAAAATAACAAATTTCAAGATGGCAAATGTCAAAGATGTCAAATGACAAATGTCACAATGCTAAATGTCAAAAATGAAAAGTGTCACCATGAAAAATGTCAAAATAACAAATTTCAAGATGGCAAATGTCAAAACTGACAAATGTCACAATGCTAAATGTCAAAAATGAAAAGTGTCACCATGAAAAATGTCAAAAATGACCAATTTCAAGATAGCAAATGTCAAAACTGACAAATGTCACAATGCTAAATGTCAAAAATAAAAAGTGTCACCATGAAAAATGTCAAAAATAACAAATTTCAAGATGGCAAATGTCAAAGATGTCAAATGACAAATGTCACCATGCTAAATGTCAAAAATGACAAATTTCAAGATGGCAAATGTCAAAGATGTCAAATGACAAATGTCACAATGCTAAATGTCAAAAATGAAAAGTGTCACCATGAAAAATGTCAAAAATGACAAATTTCAAGATGGCAAATGTCAAAACTGACAAATGTCACAATGCTAAATGTCAAAAATGAAAAGTGTCACCATGAAAAATGTCAAAAATAACAAATTTCAAGATGGCAAATGTCAAAGATGTCAAATGACAAATGTCACAATGCTAAATGTCAAAAATGAAAATTGTCACCATGAAAAATGTCAAAAATAACAAATTTCAAGATGGCAAATGTCAAAGATGTCAAATGTCACAATGCTAAATGTCAAAAATGAAAAGTGTCACCATGAAAAATGTCAAAAATGACAAATTTCAAGATGGCAAATGTCAAAGATGTCAAATGACAAATGTCACAATGCTAAATGTCAAAAATGAAAAGTGTCACCATGAAAAATGTCAAAAATAACAAATTTCAAGATGGCAAATGTCAAATATGTCAAATGACAAATGTCACAATGCTAAATGTCAAAAATGACAAATTTCAAGATGGCAAATGTTAAAGATGTAAAATCACAAATGTCACAATGCTAAATGTCAAAAATGAAAAGTGTCACCATGAAAAATGTCAAAAATGACAAATTTCAAGATGGCAAATGTCAAAGATGTCAAATGACAAATGTCACAATGCTAAATGTCAAAAATGAAAAGTGTCACCATGAAAAATGTCAAAAATGACAAATTTCAAGATGGCAAATGTCAAAACTGACAAATGTCACAATGCTAAATGTCAAAAATAAAAAGTGTCACCATGAAAAATGTCAAAAATAACAAATTTCAAGATGGCAAATGTCAAAGATGTCAAATGACAAATGTCACCATGCTAAATGTCAAAAATGACAAATTTTTAGATGGCAAATGTCAAAGATGTCAAATGACAAATGTCACAATGCTAAATGTCAAAAATGAAAAGTGTCACCATGAAAAATGTCAAAAATGACAAATTTTAAGATGGCAAATGTCAAAACTGACAAATGTCACAATGCTAAATGTCAAAAATGAAAAGTGTCACCATGTAAAATGTCAAAAATAACAAATTTCAAGATGGCAAATGTCAAAGATATCAAATGACAAATGTCACAATGCTAAATGTCAAAAATGAAAAGTGTCACCATGAAAAATGTCAAAAATGACAAATTTCAAGATGGCAAATGTCAAAGATGTCAAATGACAAATGTCACAAAGCTAAATGTCAAAAATGAAAAGTGTCACCATGAAAAATGTCAAAAAAACAAATTTCAAGATGGCAAATGTCAAAGATGTCAAATGACAAATGTCACAATGCTAAATGTCAAAAAAGAAAAGTCTCACCATGAAAAATGTCAAAAATGACAAATTTCAAGATGGCAAATGTCAAAACTGACAAATGTCACAATGCTAAATGTCAAAAATGAAAAGTGTCACCATGAAAAATGTCAAAAATAACAAATTTCAAGATGGCAAATGTCAAAGATGTCAAATGACAAATGTCACAATGCTAAATGTCAAAAATGAAAAGTGTCACCATGAAAAATGTCAAAATGACAAATTTCAAGATGGCAAATGTCAAAACTGACAAATGTCACAATGCTAAATGTCAAAAATGAAAAGTGTCACCATGAAAAATGTCAAAAATGACCAATTTCAAGATAGCAAATGTCAAAACTGACAAATGTCACAATGCTAAATGTCAAAAATAAAAAGTGTCACCATGAAAAATGTCAAAAATAACAAATTTCAAGATGGCAAATGTCAAAGATGTCAAATGACAAATGTCACCATGCTAAATGTCAAAAATGACAAATTTCAAGATGGCAAATGTCAAAGATGTCAAATGACAAATGTCACAATGCTAAATGTCAAAAATGAAAAGTGTCACCATGAAAAATGTCAAAAATGACAAATTTCAAGATGGCAAATGTCAAAACTGACAAATGTCACAATGCTAAATGTCAAAAATGAAAAGTGTCACCATGAAAAATGTCAAAAATAACAAATTTCAAGATGGCAAATGTCAAAGATGTCAAATGACAAATGTCACAATGCTAAATGTCAAAAATGAAAATTGTCACCATGAAAAATGTCAAAAATAACAAATTTCAAGATGGCAAATGTCAAAGATGTCAAATGTCACAATGCTAAATGTCAAAAATGAAAAGTGTCACCATGAAAAATGTCAAAAATGACAAATTTCAAGATGGCAAATGTCAAAGATGTCAAATGACAAATGTCACAATGCTAAATGTCAAAAATGAAAAGTGTCACCATGAAAAATGTCAAAAATAACAAATTTCAAGATGGCAAATGTCAAAGATGTCAAATGACAAATGTCACAATGCTAAATGTCAAAAATGACAAATTTCAAGATGGCAAATGTTAAAGATGTAAAATCACAAATGTCACAATGCTAAATGTCAAAAATGAAAAGTGTCACCATGAAAAATGTCAAAAATGACAAATTTCAAGATGGCAAATGTCAAAGATGTCAAATGACAAATGTCACAATGCTAAATGTCAAAAATGAAAAGTGTCACCATGAAAAATGTCAAAAATGACAAATTTCAAGATGGCAAATGTCAAAACTGACAAATGTCACAATGCTAAATGTCAAAAATAAAAAGTGTCACCATGAAAAATGTCAAAAATAACAAATTTCAAGATGGCAAATGTCAAAGATGTCAAATGACAAATGTCACCATGCTAAATGTCAAAAATGACAAATTTTTAGATGGCAAATGTCAAAGATGTCAAATGACAAATGTCACAATGCTAAATGTCAAAAATGAAAAGTGTCACCATGAAAAATGTCAAAAATGACAAATTTTAAGATGGCAAATGTCAAAACTGACAAATGTCACAATGCTAAATGTCAAAAATGAAAAGTGTCACCATGTAAAATGTCAAAAATAACAAATTTCAAGATGGCAAATGTCAAAGATATCAAATGACAAATGTCACAATGCTAAATGTCAAAAATGAAAAGTGTCACCATGAAAAATGTCAAAAATGACAAATTTCAAGATGGCAAATGTCAAAGATGTCAAATGACAAATGTCACAATGCTAAATGTCAAAAATGAAAAGTGTCACCATGAAAAATGTCAAAAAAACAAATTTCAAGATGGCAAATGTCAAAGATGTCAAATGACAAATGTCACAATGCTAAATGTCAAAAATGAAAAGTGTCACCATGAAAAATGTCAAAAATGACAAATTTCAAGATGGCAAATGTCAAAACTGACAAATGTCACAATGCTAAATGTCAAAAATGAGAAGTGTCACCATGAAAAATGTCAAAAATGACAAATTTCAAGATGGCAAATGTCAAAACTGACCAATGTCACAATGCTTAATGTCAAAAATGAAAAGTGTCACCATGAAAAATGTCAAAAATAACAAATTTCAAGATGGCAAATGTCAAAGATGTCAAATGACAAATGTCACAATGCTAAATGTCAAAAATGAAAAGTGTCACCATAAAATATGTCAAAAATAACAAATTTCAAGATGGCAAATGTCAAAGATGTCAAATGACAAATGTCACAATGCTAAATGTCAAAAATGAAAAGTGTCACCATGAAAAATGTCAAAAATGACAAATTTCAAGATGGCAAATGTCAAAGATGTCAAATGACAAATGTCACAATGCTAAATGTCAAAAATGAAAAGTGTCACCATGAAAAATGTCAAAAATAACAAATTTCAAGATGGCAAATGTCAAAGATGTCAAATGACAAATGTCACAATGCTAAATGTCAAAAATGAAAATTGTCACCATGAAAAATGTCAAAAATGACAAATTTCAAGATGGCAAATGTCAAAACTGACAAATGTCACAATGCTAAATGTCAAAAATGAAAAGTGTCACCATGAAAAATGTCAAAAATAACAAATTTCAAGATGGCAAATGTCAAAGATGTCAAATGACAAATGTCACAATGCTAAATGTCAAAAATGAAAAGTGTCACCATGGAAAATGTCAAAATGACAAATTTCAAGATGGCAAATGTCAAAACTGACAAATGTTACAATGCTAAATGTCAAAAATGAAAAGTGTCACCATAAAAAATGTCAAAAATGACAAATTTCAAGATGGCAAATGTCAAAGATGTCAAATGACAAATGTCACCATGCTAAATGTCAAAAATGACAAATTTCAAGATGGCAAATGTCAAAGATGTCAAATGACAAATGTCACAATGCTAAATGTCAAAAATGAAAAGTGTCACCATGAAAAATGTCAAAAATAACAAATTTCAAGATGGCAAATGTCAAAGATGTCAAATGACAAATGTCACAATGCTAAATGTCAAAAATGAAAAGTGTCACCTTGAAAAATGTCAAAAATGACAAATTTAAAGGTGGCACATGTCAAAACTGACAAATGTCACAATGCTAAATGTCAAAAATGAAAAGTGTCACCATGAAAAATGTCAAAAATAACAAATTTCAAGATGGCAAATGTCAAAGATGTCAAATGACAAATGTCACAATGCTAAATGTCAAAAATGAAAAGTGTCACCATGAAAAATGTCAAAATGACAAATTTCAAGATGGCAAATGTCAAAACTGACAAATGTTACAATGCTAAATGTGAAAAATGAAAAGTGTCACCATGAAAAATGTCAAAAATAACAAATTTCAAGATGGCAAATGTCAAAGATGTCAAATGACAAATGTCACAATGCTAAATGTCAAAAATGAAAAGTGTCACCATGAAAAATGTCAAAAATGACAAATTTCAAGATGGCAAATGTCAAAACTGACAAATGTCACAATGCTAAATGTCAAAAATGAAAAGTGTCACCATGAAAAATGTCAAAAATAACAAATTTCAAGATGGCAAATGTCAAAGATGTCAAATGACAAATGTCACAATGCTAAATGTCAAAAATGAAAAGTGTCACCATGAAAAATGTCAAAATGACAAATTTCAAGATGGCAAATGTCAAAACTGACAAATGTCACAATGCTAAATGTCAAAAATGAAAAGTGTCACCATGAAAAATGTCAAAAATGACCAATTTCAAGATAGCAAATGTCAAAACTGACAAATGTCACAATGTTAAATGTCAAAAATAAAAAGTGTCACCATGAAAAATGTCAAAAATAACAAATTTCAAGATGGCAAATGTCAAAGATGTAAAATGACAAATGTCACCATGCTAAATGTCAAAAATGACAAATTTCAAGATGGCAAATGTCAAAGATGTCAAATGACAAATGTCACAATGCTAAATGTCAAAAATGAAAAGTGTCACCATGAAAAATGTCAAAAATGACAAATTTCAAGATGGCAAATGTCAAAACTGACAAATGTCACAATGCTAAATGTCAAAAATGAAAAGTGTCACCATGAAAAATGTCAAAAATAACAAATTTCAAGATGGCAAATGTCAAAGATGTCAAATGACAAATGTCACAATGCTAAATGTCAAAAATGAAAATTGTCACCATGAAAAATGTCAAAAATAACAAATTTCAAGATGGCAAATGTCAAAGATGTCAAATGACAAATGTCACAATGCTAAATGTCAAAAATGAAAAGTGTCACCATGAAAAATATCAAAAATGACAAATTTCAAGATGGCAAATGTCAAAGATGTCAAATGACAAATGTCACAATGCTAAATGTCAAAAATGAAAAGTGTCACCATGAAAAATGTCAAAAATAACAAATTTCAAGATGGCAAATGTCAAAGATGTCAAATGACAAATGTCACAATGCTAAATGTCAAAAATGACAAATTTCAAGATGGCAAATGTTAAAGATGTAAAATCACAAATGTCACAATGCTAAATGTCAAAAATTAAAAGTGTCACCATGAAAAATGTCAAAAATGACAAATTTCAAGATGGCAAATGTCAAAGATGTCAAATGACAAATGCCACAATGCTAAATGTCAAAAATGAAAAGTGTCACCATGAAAAATGTCAAAAATGACAAATTTCAAGATGGCAAATGTCAAAACTGACAAATGTCACAATGCTAAATGTCAAAAATAAAAAGTGTCACCATGAAAAATGTCAAAAATAACAAATTTCAAGATGGCAAATGTCAAAGATGTCAAATGACAAATGTCACCATGCTAAATGTCAAAAATGACAAATTTTTAGATGGCAAATGTCAAAGATGTCAAATGACCAATGTCACAATGCTAAATGTCAAAAATGAAAAGTGTCACCATGAAAAATGTCAAAAATAACAAATTTCAAGATGGCAAATGTCAAAGATGTCAAATGACAAATGTCACAATGCTAAATGTCAAAAATGAAAAGTGTCACCATGAAAAATGTCAAAAATGACAAATTTCAAGATGGCAAATGTTAAAACTGACAAATGTCACAATGCTAGATGTCAAAAATGAAAAGTGTCACCATGAAAAATGTCAAAAATAACAAATTTCAAGATGTCAAATGTCAAAGATGTCAAATGACAAATGTCACAATGCTAAATGTCAAAAATGAAAAGTGTCACCATGAAAAATGTCAAAAATGACAAATTTCAAGATGGCAAATGTCAAAACTGACAAATGTCACAATGCTAAATGTCAAAAATAAAAAGTGTCACCATGAAAAATGTCAAAAATAACAAATTTCAAGATGGCAAATGTCAAAAGATGTCAAATGACAAATGTCACAATGCTAAATGTCAAAAATGACAAATTTTAAGATGGAAATGTCAAAGATGTCAAATGACAAATGTCACAATGCTAAATGTCAAAAATGAAAAGTGTCACCATGAAAAATGTCAAAAATGACAAATTTCAAGATGGCAAATATCAAAGATGTCAAATGACAAATGTCACAATGCTAAATGTCAAAAATGAAAAGTGTCACCATAAAAAATGTCAAAAATGACAAATTTCAGGATGGCAAATGTCAAAGATGTCAAATGACAAATGTCACAATGCTAAATGTCAAAAATGGAAAGTGTCTCCATAAAAAATGTCAAAAATGACAAATTTCAAGATGGCAAATGTCAAAACTGACAAATGTCACAATGCTAAATGTCAAAAATGAAAAGTGTCACCATGAAAAATGTCAAAAATAACAAATTTCAAGATGACAAATGTCAAAGATGTCAAATGACAAATGTCACCATGCTAAATGTCAAAAATGACAAATTTCAAGATGGCAATTGTTAAAGATGTCAAATGACAAATGTCACAATGCTAAATGTCAAAAATGAAAAGTGTCACCATGAAAAATGTCAAAAATGACAAATTTCAAGATGGCAAATGTCAAAACTGACAAATGTCACAATGCTTAATGTCAAAAATGAAAAGTGTCACCATGAAAAATGTCAAAAATAACAAATTTCAAGATGGCAAATGTCAAAGATGTCAAATGACAAATGTCACAATGCTAAATGTCAAAAATGAAAAGTGTCACCATGAAAAATGTCAAAAATGACAAATTTCAAGATGGCAAATGTCAAAGATGTCAAATGACAAATGTCACAATGCTAAATGTCAAAAATGAAAAGTGTCACCATGAAAAATGTCAAAAATAACAAATTTCAAGATGGCAAATGTCAAAGATGTCAAATGACAAATGTCACAATGCTAAATGTCAAAAATGAAAATTGTCACCATGAAAAATGTCAAAAATGACAAATTTCAAGATGGCAAATGTCAAAACTGACAAATGTCACAATGCTAAATGTCAAAAATGAAAAGTGTCACCATGAAAAATGTCAAAAATAACAAATTTCAAGATGGCAAATGTCAAAGATGTCAAATGACAAATGTCACAATGCTAAATGTCAAAAATGAAAATTGTCACCATGAAAAATGTCAAAAATGACAAATTTCAAGATGGCAAATGTCAAAACTGACAAATGTCACAATGCTAAATGTCAAAAATGAAAAGTGTCACCATGAAAAATGTCAAAAATAACAAATTTCAAGATGGCAAATGTCAAAGATGTCAAATGACAAATGTCACAATGCTAAATGTCAAAAATGAAAAGTGTCACCATGAAAAATGTCAAAATGACAAATTTCAAGATGGCAAATGTCAAAACTGACAAATGTTACAATGCTAAATGTCAAAAATGAAAAGTGTCACCATAAAAAATGTCAAAAATGACAAATTTCAAGATGGCAAATGTCAAAGATGTCAAATGACAAATGTCACCATGCTAAATGTCAAAAATGACAAATTTCAAGATGGCAAATGTCAAAGATGTCAAATGACAAATGTCACAATGCTAAATGTCAAAAATGAAAAGTGTCACCATGAAAAATGTCAAAAATAACAAATTTCAAGATGGCAAATGTCAAAGATGTCAAATGACAAATGTCACAATGCTAAATGTCAAAAATGAAAAGTGTCACCATGAAAAATGTCAAAAATGACAAATTTAAAGGTGGCAAATGTCAAAACTGACAAATGTCACAATGCTAAATGTCAAAAATGAAAAGTGTCACCATGAAAAATGTCAAAAATAACAAATTTCAAGATGGCAAATGACAAATGTCACAATGCTAAATGTCAAAAATGAAAAGTGTCACCATGAAAAATGTCAAAATGACAAATTTCAAGATGGCAAATGTCAAAACTGACAAATGGTACAATGCTAAATGTGAAAAATGAAAAGTGTCACCATGAAAAATGTCAAAAATAACAAATTTCAAGATGGCAAATGTCAAAGATGTCAAATGACAAATGTCACAATGCTAAATGTCAAAAAAGAAAAGTGTCACCATGAAAAATGTCAAAAATGACAAATTTCAAGATGGCAAATGTCAAAACTGACAAATGTCACAATGCTAAATGTCAAAAATGAAAAGTGTCACCATGAAAAATGTCAAAAATAACAAATTTCAAGATGGCAAATGTCAAAGATGTCAAATGACAAATGTCACAATGCTAAATGTCAAAAATGAAAAGTGTCACCATGAAAAATGTCAAAATGACAAATTTCAAGATGGCAAATGTCAAAACTGACAAATGTCACAATGCTAAATGTCAAAAATGAAAAGTGTCACCATGAAAAATGTCAAAAATGACCAATTTCAAGATAGCAAATGTCAAAACTGACAAATGTCACAATGCTAAATGTCAAAAATAAAAAGTGTCACCATGAAAAATGTCAAAAATAACAAATTTCAAGATGGCAAATGTCAAAGATGTCAAATGACAAATGTCACCATGCTAAATGTCAAAAATGACAAATTTCAAGATGGCAAATGTCAAAGATGTCAAATGACAAATGTCACAATGCTAAATGTCAAAAATGAAAAGTGTCACCATGAAAAATGTCAAAAATGACAAATTTCAAGATGGCAAATGTCAAAACTGACAAATGTCACAATGCTAAATGTCAAAAATGAAAAGTGTCACCATGAAAAATGTCAAAAATAACAAATTTCAAGATGGCAAATGTCAAAGATGTCAAATGACAAATGTCACAATGCTAAATGTCAAAAATGAAAATTGTCACCATGAAAAATGTCAAAAATAACAAATTTCAAGATGGCAAATGTCAAAGATGTCAAATGTCACAATGCTAAATGTCAAAAATGAAAAGTGTCACCATGAAAAATGTCAAAAATGACAAATTTCAAGATGGCAAATGTCAAAGATGTCAAATGACAAATGTCACAATGCTAAATGTCAAAAATGAAAAGTGTCACCATGAAAAATGTCAAAAATAACAAATTTCAAGATGGCAAATGTCAAATATGTCAAATGACAAATGTCACAATGCTAAATGTCAAAAATGACAAATTTCAAGATGGCAAATGTTAAAGATGTAAAATCACAAATGTCACAATGCTAAATGTCAAAAATGAAAAGTGTCACCATGAAAAATGTCAAAAATGACAAATTTCAAGATGGCAAATGTCAAAGATGTCAAATGACAAATGTCACAATGCTAAATGTCAAAAATGAAAAGTGTCACCATGAAAAATGTCAAAAATGACAAATTTCAAGATGGCAAATGTCAAAACTGACAAATGTCACAATGCTAAATGTCAAAAATAAAAAGTGTCACCATGAAAAATGTCAAAAATAACAAATTTCAAGATGGCAAATGTCAAAGATGTCAAATGACAAATGTCACCATGCTAAATGTCAAAAATGACAAATTTTTAGATGGCAAATGTCAAAGATGTCAAATGACAAATGTCACAATGCTAAATGTCAAAAATGAAAAGTGTCACCATGAAAAATGTCAAAAATGACAAATTTTAAGATGGCAAATGTCAAAACTGACAAATGTCACAATGCTAAATGTCAAAAATGAAAAGTGTCACCATGTAAAATGTCAAAAATAACAAATTTCAAGATGGCAAATGTCAAAGATATCAAATGACAAATGTCACAATGCTAAATGTCAAAAATGAAAAGTGTCACCATGAAAAATGTCAAAAATGACAAATTTCAAGATGGCAAATGTCAAAGATGTCAAATGACAAATGTCACAATGCTAAATGTCAAAAATGAAAAGTGTCACCATGAAAAATGTCAAAAAAACAAATTTCAAGATGGCAAATGTCAAAGATGTCAAATGACAAATGTCACAATGCTAAATGTCAAAAAAGAAAAGTGTCACCATGAAAAATGTCAAAAATGACAAATTTCAAGATGGCAAATGTCAAAACTGACAAATGTCACAATGCTAAATGTCAAAAATGAAAAGTGTCACCATGAAAAATGTCAAAAATAACAAATTTCAAGATGGCAAATGTCAAAGATGTCAAATGACAAATGTCACAATGCTAAATGTCAAAAATGAAAAGTGTCACCATGAAAAATGTCAAAATGACAAATTTCAAGATGGCAAATGTCAAAACTGACAAATGTCACAATGCTAAATGTCAAAAATGAAAAGTGTCACCATGAAAAATGTCAAAAATGACCAATTTCAAGATAGCAAATGTCAAAACTGACAAATGTCACAATGCTAAATGTCAAAAATAAAAAGTGTCACCATGAAAAATGTCAAAAATAACAAATTTCAAGATGGCAAATGTCAAAGATGTCAAATGACAAATGTCACCATGCTAAATGTCAAAAATGACAAATTTCAAGATGGCAAATGTCAAAGATGTCAAATGACAAATGTCACAATGCTAAATGTCAAAAATGAAAAGTGTCACCATGAAAAATGTCAAAAATGACAAATTTCAAGATGGCAAATGTCAAAACTGACAAATGTCACAATGCTAAATGTCAAAAATGAAAAGTGTCACCATGAAAAATGTCAAAAATAACAAATTTCAAGATGGCAAATGTCAAAGATGTCAAATGACAAATGTCACAATGCTAAATGTCAAAAATGAAAATTGTCACCATGAAAAATGTCAAAAATAACAAATTTCAAGATGGCAAATGTCAAAGATGTCAAATGTCACAATGCTAAATGTCAAAAATAAAAAGTGTCACCATGAAAAATGTCAAAAATGACAAATTTCAAGATGGCAAATGTCAAAGATGTCAAATGACAAATGTCACAATGCTAAATGTCAAAAATGAAAAGTGTCACCATGAAAAATGTCAAAAATAACAAATTTCAAGATGGCAAATGTCAAAGATGTCAAATGACAAATGTCACAATGCTAAATGTCAAAAATGACAAATTTCAAGATGGCAAATGTTAAAGATGTAAAATCACAAATGTCACAATGCTAAATGTCAAAAATGAAAAGTGTCACCATGAAAAATGTCAAAAATGACAAATTTCAAGATGGCAAATGTCAAAGATGTCAAATGACAAATGTCACAATGCTAAATGTCAAAAATGAAAAGTGTCACCATGAAAAATGTCAAAAATGACAAATTTCAAGATGGCAAATGTCAAAACTGACAAATGTCACAATGCTAAATGTCAAAAATAAAAAGTGTCACCATGAAAAATGTCAAAAATAACAAATTTCAAGATGGCAAATGTCAAAGATGTCAAATGACAAATGTCACCATGCTAAATGTCAAAAATGACAAATTTTTAGATGGCAAATGTCAAAGATGTCAAATGACAAATGTCACAATGCTAAATGTCAAAAATGAAAAGTGTCACCATGAAAAATGTCAAAAATGACAAATTTTAAGATGGCAAATGTCAAAACTGACAAATGTCACAATGCTAAATGTCAAAAATGAAAAGTGTCACCATGTAAAATGTCAAAAATAACAAATTTCAAGATGGCAAATGTCAAAGATATCAAATGACAAATGTCACAATGCTAAATGTCAAAAATGAAAAGTGTCACCATGAAAAATGTCAAAAATGACAAATTTCAAGATGGCAAATGTCAAAGATGTCAAATGACAAATGTCACAATGCTAAATGTCAAAAATGAAAAGTGTCACCATGAAAAATGTCAAAAAAACAAATTTCAAGATGGCAAATGTCAAAGATGTCAAATGACAAATGTCACAATGCTAAATGTCAAAAATGAAAAGTGTCACCATGAAAAATGTCAAAAATGACAAATTTCAAGATGGCAAATGTCAAAACTGACAAATGTCACAATGCTAAATGTCAAAAATGAAAAGTGTCACCATGAAAAATGTCAAAAATGACAAATTTCAAGATGGCAAATATCAAAGATGACAAATGTCACAATGCTAAATGTCAAAAATGGAAAGTGTCACCATGAAAAATGTCAAAAATGACAAATTTCAAGATGGCAAATCTCAAAACTGACAAATGTCACAATGCTAAATGTCAAAAATGAAAAGTGTCACCATGAAAAATGTCAAAAATGACAAATTTCAAGATGGCAAATGTCAAAGATGTCAAATGAAAAATGTCACAATGCTAAATGTCAAAAATGAAAAGTGTCAAAAATGACAAATTTTAAGATGGCAAATGTCTAAGATGTCAAATGACAAATGTCACAATGCTAAATGTCAAAAATGAAAAGTGTCACCATGAAAAATGTCAAAAATGACAAATTTCAAGATTGCAAATGTCAAAACTGACAAATGTCACAATGCTAAATGTCAAAAATGAAAAGTGTCACCATGAAAAATGTCAAAAATAACAAATTTCAAGATGGCAAATGTCAAAGATGTCAAATGACAAATGTCACCATGCTAAATGTCAAAAATGACAAATTTCAAAATGGCAAATGTCAAAGATGTCAAATGACAAATGTCACAATGCTAAATGTCAAAAATGAAAAGTGTCACCATGAAAAATGTCAAAAATGACAAATTTCAAGATGGCAAATGTCAAAACTGACAAATGTCACAATGCTAAATGTCAAAAATGAAAAGTGTCACCATAAAAAATGTCAAAAATAACAAATTTCAAGATGGCAAATGTCAAAGATGTCAAATGACAAATGTCACAATGCTAAATGTCAAAAATAAAAAGTGTCACCATGAAAAATGTCAAAAATGACAAATTTCAAGATGGCAAATGTCAAAGATGTCAAATGACAAATGTCACAATGCTAAATGTCAAAAATGACAAATTTCAAGATGCCAAATGTCCAAGATGTCAAATGACAAATGTCACAATGCTAAATGTCAAAAATGAAAAGTGTCAATATAAAAAATGTAAAAAATGACAAATTTCAAGATGGCAAATGTCAAAGATGTCAAATGACAAATGTCACAATGCTAAATGTCAAAAATGAAAAGTGTCACCATGAAAAATGTCAAAAATAACAAATTTCAAGATGGCAAATGTCAAAGATGTCAAATGACAAATGTCACAATGCTGAATGTCAAAATGACAAATTTCAAGATGGCAAATGTCAAAACTGACAAATGTTACAATGCTAAATGTGAAAAATGAAAAGTGTCACCATGAAAAATGTCAAAAATAACAAATTTCAAGATGGCAAATGTCAAAGATGTCAAATGACAAATGTCACAATGCTAAATGTCAAAAATGAAAAGTGTCACCATGAAAAATGTCAAAAATGACAAATTTCAAGATGGCAAATGTCAAAACTGACAAATGTCACAATGCTAAATGTCAAAAATGAAAAGTGTCACCATGAAAAATGTCAAAAATAACAAATTTCAAGATGGCAAATGTCAAAGATGTCAAATGACAAATGTCACAATGCTAAATGTCAAAAATGAAAAGTGTCACCATGAAAAATGTCAAAATGACAAATTTCAAGATGGCAAATGTCAAAACTGACAAATGTTACAATGCTAAATGTGAAAAATGAAAAGTGTCACCATGAAAAATGTCAAAAATAACAAATTTCAAGATGGCAAATGTCAAAGATGTCAAATGACAAATGTCACAATGCTAAATGTCAAAAATGAAAAGTGTCACCATGAAAAATGTCAAAAATGACAAATTTCAAGATGGCAAATGTCAAAACTGACAAATGTTACAATGCTAAATGTCAAAAATGAAAAGTGTCACCATGAAAAATGTCAAAAATAACAAATTTCAAGATGGCAAATGTCAAAGATGTCAAATGACAAATGTCACAATGCTAAATATCAAAAATAAAAAGTGTCACCATGAAAAATGTCAAAATGACAAATTTCAAGATGGCAAATGTCAAAACTGACAAATGTCACAATGCTAAATGTCAAAAATGAAAAGTGTCACCATGAAAAATGGCAAAAATGACCAATTTCAAGATAGCAAATGTCAAAACTGACAAATGTCACAATGCTAAATGTCAAAAATAAAAAGTGTCACCATGAAAAATGTCAAAAATAACAAATTTCAAGATGGCAAATGTCAAAGATGTCAAATGACAAATGTCAAAAATGACAAATTTCAAGATGGCAAATGTCAAAGATGTCAAATGACAAATGTCACAATGCTAAATGTCAAAAATGAAAAGTGTCACCATGAAAAATGTCAAAAATGACAAATTTCAAGATGGCAAATGTCAAAACTGACAAATGTCACAATGCTAAATGTCAAAAATGTAAAGTGTCACCATGAAAAATGTCAAAAATAACAAATTTCAAGATGGCAAATGTCAAAGATGTCAAATGACAAATGTCACAATGCTAAATGTCAAAAATGAAAATTGTCACCATGAAAAATGTCAAAAATAACAAATTTCAAGATGGCAAATGTCAAAGATGTCAAATGACAAATGTCACAAGGCTAAATGTCAAAAATGAAAAGTGTCACCATGAAAAATGTCAAAAATGACAAATTTCAAGATGGCAAATGTCAAAGATGTCAAATGACAAATGTCACAATGCTAAATGTCAAAAATGAAAAGTGTCACCATGAAAAATGTCAAAAATAACAAATTTCAAGATGGCAAATGTCAAAGATGTCAAATGACAAATGTCACAATGCTAAATGTCAAAAATGACAAATTTCAAGATGGCAAATGTTAAAGATGTAAAATCACAAATGTCACAATGCTAAATGTCAAAAATGAAAAGTGTCACCATGAAAAATGTCAAAAATGACAAATTTCAAGATGGCAAATGTCAAAGATGTCAAATGACAAATGTCACAATGCTAAATGTCAAAAATGAAAAGTGTCACCATGAAAAATGTCAAAAATGACAAATTTCAAGATGGCAAATGTCAAAACTGACAAATGTCACAATGCTAAATGTCAAAAATAAAAAGTGTCACCATGAAAAATGTCAAAAATAACAAATTTCAAGATGGCAAATGTCAAAGATGTCAAATGACAAATGTCACCATGCTAAATGTCAAAAATGACAAATTTTAAGATGGCAAATGTCAAAGATGTCAAATGACAAATGTCACAATGCTAAATGTCAAAAATGAAAAGTGTCACCATGAAAAATGTCAAAAATGACAAATTTTAAGATGGCAAATGTCAAAACTGACAAATGTCACAATGCTAAATGTCAAAAATGAAAAGTGTCACCATGTAAAATGTCAAAAATAACAAATTTCAAGATGGCAAATGTCAAATGACAAATGTCACAATGCTAAATGTCAAAAATGAAAAGTGTCACCATGAAAAATGTCAAAAATGACAAATTTCAAGATGGCAAATGTCAAAGATGTCAAATGACAAATGTCACAATGCTAAATGTCAAAAATGAAAAGTGTCACCATGAAAAATGTCAAAAAAACAAATTTCAAGATGGCAAATGTCAAAGATGTCAAATGACAAATGTCACAATGCTAAATGTCAAAAATGAAAAGTGTCACCATGAAAAATGTCAAAAATGACAAATTTCAAGATGGCAAATGTCAAAACTGACAAATGTCACAATGCTAAATGTCAAAAATGAAAAGTGTCACCATGAAAAATGTCAAAAATGACAAATTTCAAGATGGCAAATGTCAAAGATGACAAATGACAAATGTCACAATGCTAAATGTCAAAAATGGAAAGTGTCACCATGAAAAATGTCAAAAATGACAAATTTCAAGATGGCAAATCTCAAAACTGACAAATGTCACAATGCTAAATGTCAAAAATGAAAAGTGTCACCATGAAAAATGTCAAAAATGACAAATTTCAAGATGGCAAATGTCAAAACTGACAAATGTCACAATGCTAAATGTCAAAAATGAAAAGTGTCACCATGAAAAATGTCAAAAATAACAAATTTCAAGATGGCAAATGTCAAAGATGTCAAATGACAAATGTCACAATGCTAAATGTCAAAAATGAAAAGTGTCACCATGGAAAATGTCAAATGTCAAAGATGTCAAATGACAAATGTCACAATGCTAAATGTCAAAAATGAAAAGTGTCACCATAAAAAATGTCAAAAATGACAAATTTCAAGATGGCAAATGTCAAAGATGTCAAATGACAAATGTCACAATGCTAAATGTCAAAAATGAAAAGTGTCACCATGAAAAATGTCAAAATGACAAATTTCAAGATGGCAAATGTCAAAACTGACAAATGTTACAATGCTAAATGTGAAAAATGAAAAGTGTCACCATGAAAAATGTCAAAAATAACAAATTTCAAGATGGCAAATGTCAAAGATGTCAAATGACAAATGTCACAATGCTAAATGTCAAAAATGAAAAGTGTCACCATGAAAAATGTCAAAAATGACAAATTTCAAGATGGCAAATGTCAAAACTGACAAATGTCACAATGCTAAATGTCAAAAATGAAAAGTGTCACCATGAAAAATGTCAAAAATAACAAATTTCAAGATGGCAAATGTCAAAGATGTCAAATGACAAATGTCACAATGCTAAATGTCAAAAATGAAAAGTGTCACCATGAAAAATGTCAAAATGACAAATTTCAAGATGGCAAATGTCAAAACTGACAAATGTCACAATGCTAAATGTCAAAAATGAAAAGTGTCACCATGAAAAATGTCAAAAATGACCAATTTCAAGATAGCAAATGTCAAAACTGACAAATGTCACAATGTTAAATGTCAAAAATAAAAAGTGTCACCATGAAAAATGTCAAAAATAACAAATTTCAAGATGGCAAATGTCAAAGATGTAAAATGACAAATGTCACCATGTTAAATGTCAAAAATGACAAATTTCAAGATGGCAAATGTCAAAGATGTCAAATGACAAATGTCACAATGCTAAATGTCAAAAATGAAAAGTGTCACCATGAAAAATGTCAAAAATGACAAATTTCAAGATGGCAAATGTCAAAACTGACAAATGTCACAATGCTAAATGTCAAAAATGAAAAGTGTCACCATGAAAAATGTCAAAAATAACAAATTTCAAGATGGCAAATGTCAAAGATGTCAAATGACAAATGTCACAATGCTAAATGTCAAAAATGAAAATTGTCACCATGAAAAATGTCAAAAATAACAAATTTCAAGATGGCAAATGTCAAAGATGTCAAATGACAAATGTCACAATGCTAAATGTCAAAAATGAAAAGTGTCACCATGAAAAATATCAAAAATGACAAATTTCAAGATGGCAAATGTCAAAGATGTCAAATGACAAATGTCACAATGCTAAATGTCAAAAATGAAAAGTGTCACCATGAAAAATGTCAAAAATAACAAATTTCAAGATGGCAAATTTCAAAGATGTCAAATGACAAATGTCACAATGCTAAATGTCAAAAATGACAAATTTCAAGATGGCAAATGTTAAAGATGTAAAATCACAACTGTCACAATGCTAAATGTCAAAAATTAAAAGTGTCACCATGAAAAATGTCAAAAATGACAAATTTCAAGATGGCAAATGTCAAAGATGTCAAATGACAAATGCCACAATGCTAAATGTCAAAAATGAAAAGTGTCACCATGAAAAATGTCAAAAATGACAAATTTCAAGATGGCAAATGTCAAAACTGACAAATGTCACAATGCTAAATGTCAAAAATAAAAAGTGTCACCATGAAAAATGTCAAAAATAACAAATTTCAAGATGGCAAATGTCAAAGATGTCAAATGACAAATGTCACCATGCTAAATGTCAAAAATGACAAATTTTTAGATGGCAAATGTCAAAGATGTCAAATGACAAATGTCACAATGCTAAATGTCAAAAATGAAAAGTGTCACCATGAAAAATGTCAAAAATAACAAATTTCAAGATGGCAAATGTCAAAGATGTCAAATGACAAATGTCACAATGCTAAATGTCAAAAATGAAAAGTGTCACCATGAAAAATGTCAAAAATGACAAATTTCAAGATGGCAAATGTTAAAACTGACAAATGTCACAATGCTAGATGTCAAAAATGAAAAGTGTCACCATGAAAAATGTCAAAAATAACAAATTTCAAGATGTCAAATGTCAAAGATGTCAAATGACAAATGTCACAATGCTAAATGTCAAAAATGAAAAGTGTCACCATGAAAAATGTCAAAAATGACAAATTTCAAGATGGCAAATGTCAAAACTGACAAATGTCACAATGCTAAATGTCAAAAATAAAAAGTGTCACCATGAAAAATGTCAAAAATAACAAATTTCAAGATGGCAAATGTCAAAAGATGTCAAATGACAAATGTCACAATGCTAAATGTCAAAAATGACAAATTTTAAGATGGAAATGTCAAAGATGTCAAATGACAAATGTCACAATGCTAAATGTCAAAAATGAAAAGTGTCACCATGAAAAATGTCAAAAATGACAAATTTCAAGATGGCAAATATCAAAGATGTCAAATGACAAATGTCACAATGCTAAATGTCAAAAATGAAAAGTGTTACCATAAAAAATGTCAAAAATGACAAATTTCAGGATGGCAAATGTCAAAGATGTCAAATGACAAATGTCACAATGCTAAATGTCAAAAATCGAAAGTGTCACCATAAAAAATGTCAAAAATGACAAATTTCAAGATGGCAAATGTCAAAACTGACAAATGTCACAATGCTAAATGTCAAAAATGAAAAGTGTCACCATGAAAAATGTCAAAAATAACAAATTTCAAGATGACAAATGTCAAAGATGTCAAATGACAAATGTCACCATGCTAAATGTCAAAAATGACAAATTTCAAGATGGCAATTGTTAAAGATGTCAAATGACAAATGTCACAATGCTAAATGTCAAAAATGAAAAGTGTCACCATGAAAAATGTCAAAAATAACAAATTTCAAGATGGCAAATGTCAAAGATGTCAAATGACAAATGTCACAATGCTAAATGTCAAAAATGAAAAGTGTCACCATGAAAAATGTCAAAAATGACAAATTTCAAGATGGCAAATGTCAAAGATGTCAAATGACAAATGTCACAATGCTAAATGTCAAAAATGAAAAGTGTCACCATGAAAAATGTCAAAAATAACAAATTTCAAGATGGCAAATGTCAAAGATGTCAAATGACAAATGTCACAATGCTAAATGTCAAAAATGAAAATTGTCACCATGAAAAATGTCAAAAATGACAAATTTCAAGATGGCAAATGTCAAAACTGACAAATGTCACAATGCTAAATGTCAAAAATAAAAAGTGTCACCATGAAAAATGTCAAAAATAACAAATTTCAAGATGGCAAATGTCAAAGATGTCAAATGACAAATGTCACAATGCTAAATGTCAAAAATGAAAATTGTCACCATGAAAAATGTCAAAAATGACAAATTTCAAGATGGCAAATGTCAAAACTGACAAATGTCACAATGCTAAATGTCAAAAATGAAAAGTGTCACCATGAAAAATGTCAAAAATAACAAATTTCAAGATGGCAAATGTCAAAGATGTCAAATGACAAATGTCACAATGCTAAATGTCAAAAATGAAAAGTGTCACCATGAAAAATGTCAAAATGACAAATTTCAAGATGGCAAATGTCAAAACTGACAAATGTTACAATGCTAAATGTCAAAAATGAAAAGTGTCACCATAAAAAATGTCAAAAATGACAAATTTCAAGCTGGCAAATGTCAAAGATGTCAAATGACAAATGTCACCATGCTAAATGTCAAAAATGACAAATTTCAAGATGGCAAATGTCAAAGATGTCAAATGACAAATGTCACAATGCTAAATGTCAAAAATGAAAAGTGTCACCATGAAAAATGTCAAAAATAACAAATTTCAAGATGGCAAATGTCAAAGATGTCAAATGACAAATGTCACAATGCTAAATGTCAAAAATGAAAAGTGTCACCATGAAAAATGTCAAAAATGACAAATTTAAAGGTGGCAAATGTCAAAACTGACAAATGTCACAATGCTAAATGTCAAAAATGAAAAGTGTCACCATGAAAAATGTCAAAAATAACAAATTTCAAGATGGCAAATGTCAAAGATGTCAAATGACAAATGTCACAATGCTAAATGTCAAAAATGAAAAGTGTCACCATGAAAAATGTCAAAATGACAAATTTCAAGATGGCAAATGTCAAAACTGACAAATGTTACAATGCTAAATGTCAAAAATGAAAAGTGTCACCATAAAAAATGTCAAAAATGACAAATTTCAAGATGGCAAATGTCAAAGATGTCAAATGACAAATGTCACCATGCTAAATGTCAAAAATGACAAATTTCAAGATGGCAAATGTCAAAGATGTCAAATGACAAATGTCACAATGCTAAATGTCAAAAATGAAAAGTGTCACCATGAAAAATGTCAAAAATAACAAATTTCAAGATGGCAAATGTCAAAAGATGTCAAATGACAAATGTCACAATGCTAAATGTCAAAAATGACAAATTTTAAGATGGCAAATGTCAAAGATGTCAAATGACAAATGTCACAATGCTAAATGTCAAAAATGAAAAGTGTCACCATGAAAAATGTCAAAAATGACAAATTTCAAGATGGCAAATGTCAAAGATGTCAAATGACAAATGTCACAATGCTAAATGTCAAAAATGAAAAGTGTCACCATAAAAAATGTCAAAAATGACAAATTTCAAGATGGCAAATGTCAAAGATGTCAAATGACAAATGTCACAATGCTAAATGTCAAAAATGAAAAGTGTGACCATGAAAAATGTCAAAAATGACAAATTTCAAGATGGCAAATGTCAAAACTGACAAATGTCACAATGCTAAATGTCAAAAATGAAAAGTGTTACCATGAAAAATGTCAAAAATGACAAATTTCAAGATGGCAAATGTCAAAACTGACAAATGTCACAATGCTAAATGTCAAAAATGAAAAGTGTCACCATGAAAAATGTCAAAAATGACAAATTTCAAGATGGCAAATGTTAAAACTGACAAATGTCACAATGCTAAATGTCAAAAATGAAAAGTGTCACCATGAAAAATGTCAAAAATAACAAATTTCAAGATGGCAAATGTCAAAGATGTGAAATGACAAATGTCACAATGCTAAATGTCAAAAATAAAAAGTGTCACCATGAAAAATGTCAAAAATGACAAATTTCAAGATGGCAAATGTCAAAGATATCAAATGACAAATGTCACAATGCTAAATGTCAAAAATTGAAAGTGTCACCATGAAAAATGTCAAAAATGACAAATTTCAAGATGGCAAATGTCAAAGATGTCAAATGACAAATGTCACAATGCTAAATGTCAAAAATGACAAATTTCAAGATGGCAAATGTCAAAGATGTCAAATAACAAATGTCACAATGCTAAATGTCAAAAATGAAAAGTGTCACCATGAAAAATGTCAAAAATGACAAATTTTAAGATGGCAAATGTCAAAGATGTCAAATGACAAATGTCACAATGCTAAATGGCAAAAATGAAAAGTGTCACCATGAAAAATGTCAAAAATAACAAATTTCAAGATGGCAAATGTCAAAACTGACAAATGTCACAATGCTAAATGTCAAAAATAAAAAGTGTCACCATGAAAAATGTCAAAAATAACAAATTTCAAGATGTCAAATGTCAAAGATGTCAAATGACTAATGTCACAATCCTAAATGTCAAAAATGAAAATTGTCACCATAAAAAATGTCAAAAATGACAAATTTCAAGATGGCAAATATCAAAACTGACAAATGTCACAATGCTAAATGTCAAAAATGAAAAGTGTCACCATGAAAAATGTCAAAAATAACAAATTTCAAGATGGCAAATGTCAAAAGATGTCAAATGACAAATGTCACAATGCTAAATGTCAAAAATGACAAATTTCAAGATGGCAAATGTCAAAGATGTCAAATGACAAATGTCACAATGCTAAATGTCAAAAATGAAAAGTGTCACCATGAAAAATGTCAAAAATGACAAATTTCAAGATGGCAAATGTCAAAGATGTCAAATGACAAATGTCACAATGCTAAATGTCAAAAATGAAAAGTGTCACCATAAAAAATGTCAAAAATGACAAATTTCAAGATGGCAAATGTCAAAGATGTCAAATGACAAATGTCACAATGCTAAATGTCAAAAATGAAAAGTGTGACCATGAAAAATGTCAAAAATGACAAATTTCAAGATGGCAAATGTCAAAACTGACAAATGTCACAATGCTAAATGTCAAAAATGAAAAGTGTCACCATGAAAAATGTCAAAAATAACAAATTTCAAGATGGCAAATGACAAATGTCACAATGCTAAATGTCAAAAATAAAAAGTGTCACCATGAAAAATGTCAAAAATGACAAATTTCAAGATAGCTAATGTCAAAGATGTCAAATGACAAATGTCACAATGCTAAATGTCAAAAATGAAAAGTGTCACCATGAAAAATGTCAAAAATGACAAATTTCAAGATGGCAAATGTCAAAGATGTCAAATGACAAATGTCACAATGCTAAATGTCAAAAATGACATATTTCAAGATGGCAAATGTCAAAGATGTCAAATGACAAATGTTACAATGCTAAATGTCAAAAATGAAAAGTGTCACCATGAAAAATGTCAAAAATGACAAATTTCAAGAGGGAAAATGTCAAAGATGTTAAATGACAAATGTCACAATGCTAAATGTCAAAAATGAAAAGTGTCACCATGAAAAATGTCAAAAATAACAAATTTCAAGATGGCAAATATCAAAGATGTCAAATGACAAATGTCACCATGCTAAATGTCAAAAATGACAAATTTCAAGATGGCAAATGTCAAAGATGTCAAATGACAAATGTCACAATGCTAAATGTCAAAAATGAAAAGTGTCACCATGAAAAATGTCAAAAATGACAAATATCAAGATGGCAAATGTCAAAACTGACAAATGTCACAATGCTAAATGTCAAAAATGAAAAGTGTCACCATGAAAAATGTCAAAAATAACAAATTTCAAGATGGCAAATGTCAAAGATGTCAAATGACAAATGTCACAATGCTAAATGTCAAAAATGAAAAGTGTCACCATGAAAAATGTCAAAAATAACAAATTTCAAGATGGCAAATGTCAAAGATGTCAAATGACAAATGTCACAATGCTAAGTGTCAAAAATGAAAAGTGTCACCATGAAAAATGTCAAAAATGACAAATTTCAAGATGGCAAATGTCAAAGATGTCAAATGACAAATGTCACAATGCTAAATGTCAAAAATGAAAAGTGTCACCATGAAAAATGTCAAAAATAACAAATTTCAAGATGACAAATGTCAAAGATGTCAAATGACAAATGTCACAATGCTTAATGTCAAAAATGAAAAGTGTTACCATGAAAAATGTCAAAAATGACAAATTTCAAGATGGCAAATGTCAAAACTGACAAATGTCACAATGCTAAATTTCAAAAATGAAAAGTGTCACCATGAAAAATGTCAAAAATGACAAATTTCAAGATGGCAAATGTCAAAACTGACAAATGTCACAATGCTAAATGTCAAAAATGAAAAGTGTCACCATGAAAAATGTCAAAAATAACAAATTTCAAGATGGCAAATGTCAAAGATGTGAAATGACAAATGTCACAATGCTAAATGTCAAAAATAAAAAGTGTCACCATGGAAAATGTCAAAAATGACAAATTTCAAGATGGCAAATGTCAAAGATATCAAATGACAAATGTCACAATGCTAAATGTCAAAAATTGAAAGTGTCACCATGAAAAATGTCAAAAATGACAAATTTCAAGATGGCAAATGTCAAAGATGTCAAATGACAAATGTCACAATGCTAAATGTCAAAAATGACAAATTTCAAGATGGCAAATGTCAAAGATGTCAAATAACAAATGTCACAATGCTAAATGTCAAAAATGAAAAGTGTCACCATGAAAAATGTCAAAAATGACAAATTTTAAGATGGCAAATGTCAAAGATGTCAAATCACAAATCTCACAATGCTAAATGGCAAAAATGAAAAGTGTCACCATGAAAAATGTCAAAAATAACAAATTTCAAGATGGCAAATGTCAAAACTGACAAATGTCACAATGCTAAATGTCAAAAATAAAAAGTGTCACCATGAAAAATGTCAAAAATAACAAATTTCAAGATGTCAAATGTCAAAGATGTCAAATGACTAATGTCACAATCCTAAATGTCAAAAATGAAAAGTGTCACCATAAAAAATGTCAAAAATGACAAATTTCAAGATGGCAAATATCAAAACTGACAAATGTCACAATGCTAAATGTCAAAAATGAAAAGTGTCACCATGAAAAATGTCAAAAATAACAAATTTCAAGATGGCAAATGTCAAAAGATGTCAAATGACAAATGTCACAATGCTAAATGTCAAAAATGACAAATTTCAAGATGGCAAATGTCAAAGATGTCAAATGACAAATGTCACAATGCTAAATGTCAAAAATGAAAAGTGTCACCATGAAAAATGTCAAAAATGACAAATTTCAAGATGGCAAATGTCAAAGATGTCAAATGACAAATGTCACAATGCTAAATGTCAAAAATGAAAAGTGTCACCATAAAAAATGTCAAAAATGACAAATTTCAAGATGGCAAATGTCAAAGATGTCAAATGACAAATGTCACAATGCTAAATGTCAAAAATGAAAAGTGTGACCATGAAAAATGTCAAAAATGACAAATTTCAAGATGGCAAATGTCAAAACTGACAAATGTCACAATGCTAAATGTCAAAAATGAAAAGTGTCACCATGAAAAATGTCAAAAATAACAAATTTCAAGATGGCAAATGACAAATGTCACAATGCTAAATGTCAAAAATAAAAAGTGTCACCATGAAAAATGTCAAAAATAACAAATTTTAAGATGGCAAATGTCAAAGATGTCAAATGACAAATGTCACAATGCTAAATGTCAAAAATGAAAAGTGTCACCATGAAAAATGTCAAAAATGACAAATTTCAAGATGGCAAATGTCAAAGATGTCAAATGACAACTGTCACAATGCTAAATGTCAAAAATAAAAAGTGTCACCATGAAAAATGTCAAAAATAACAAATTTCAAGATTGCAAATGTCAAAGATGTCAAATGACAAATGTCAGAATGCTAAATGTCAAAAATTAAAAGTGTCACTATGAAAAATGTCAAACATGACAAATTTCAAGATGGCAAATGTCAAAGATGTCAAATGACAAATGTCACAATGCTAAATGTCAAAAATGACAAATTTCAAGATGGCAAATGTCAAAGAGGTCAAATGACAAATGTCACAATGCTAAATGTCAAAAATAAAAAGTGTCACCATGAAAAATGTCAAAAATGACAAATTTTAAGATGGCAAATGTCGAAGATGTCAAATGACAAATGTCACAATGCTAAATGTCAAAAATAAAACGTGTCACCATGAAAAATGTCAAAAATGACAAATTTCAAGATGGCAAATGTCAAAACTGACAAATGTCACAATGCTAAATGTCAAAAATGAAAAGTGTCACCATGAAAAATGTCAAAAATAACAAATTTCAAGATGGCAAATGTCAAAAGATGTCAAATGACAAATGTCACAATGCTAAATGTCAAAAATGACAAATTTCAAGATGGCAAATGTCAAAGATGTCAAATAACAAATGTCACAATGCTAAATGTCAAAAATGAAAATTGTCACCATGAAAAATGTCAAAACTGACAAATTTCAAGATGGCAAATGTCAAAGATGTCAAATGACAAATGTCACAATGCTAAATGTCAAAAATGAAAAGTGTCACCATAAAAAATGTCAAAAATGACAAATTTAAAGATGGCAAATGTCAAAGATTTCAAATGACAAATGTCACAATGCTAAATGTCAAAAATGAAAAGTGTCACCATGAAAAATGTCAAAAATGACAAATTTCAAGATGGCAAATGTCAAAACTGACAAATGTCACAATGCTAACTGTCAAAAATGAAAAGTGTCACCATGAAAAATGTCAAAAATAACAAATTTCAAGATGGCAAATGTCAAAGATGTCAAATGACAAATGTCACAATGCTAAATGTCAAAAATGAAAAGTGTCACCATGAAAAATGTCAAAAATGACAAATTTCAAGATGGCAAATGTCAAAGATGTCAAATGACAAATGTCACAATGCTAAATGTCAAAAATTGAAAGTGTCACCATGAAAAATGTCAAAAATGACAAATTTCAAGATGGCAAATGTCAAAGATGTCAAATGACAAATGTCACAATGCTAAATGTCAAAAATGACAAATTTCAAGATGGCAAATGTCAAAGATGTCAAATGACAAATGTCACAATGCTAAATGTCAAAAATGAAAAGTGTCACCATGAAAAATGTCAAAAATGACAAATTTTAAGATGCCAAATGTCAAAGATGTCAAATGACAAATGTCACAATGCTAAATGTCAAAAATGAAAAGTGTCACCATAAAAAATGTCAAAAATGACAAATTTCAAGATGGCAAATGTCAAAACTGACAAATGTCACAATGCTAAATGTCAAAAATGAAAAGTGTCACCATGAAAAATGTCAAAAATAACAAATTTCAAGATGGCAAATGTCAAAGATGTCAAATGACAAATGTCACAATGCTAAATGTCAAAAATGAAAAGTGTCACCATGAAAAATGTCAAAAATGACAAATTTCAAGATGGCAAATGTCAAAGATGTCAAATGACAAATGTCACAATGCTAAATGTCAAAAATTGAAAGTGTCACCATAAAAAATGTCAAAAATGACAAATTTCAAGATGGCAAATGTCAAAGATGTCAAATGACAAATGTCACAATGCAAAATGTCAAAAATGACAAATTTCAAGATGGCAAATGTCAAAGATGTCAAATGACAAATTTCACAATGCTAAATGTCAAAAATGAAAAGTGTCACCATGAAAAATGTCAAAAATGACAAATTTCAAGATGGCAAATGTCAAAACTGACAAATGTCACAATGCTAAATGTCAAAAATGAAAAGTGTCACCATGAAAAATGTCAAAACTAACAAATTTCAAGATGGCAAATGTCAAAGATGTCAAATGACAAATGTCACAATGCTAAATGTCAAAAATGGAAAGTGTCACCATGAAAAATATCAAAAATGACAAATTTCAAGATGGCAAATGTCAAAGATGTCAAATGACAAATGTCACAATGCTAAATGTCAAAAATTGAAAGTGTCACCATGAAAAATGTCAAAAATGACAAATTTCAAGATGGCAAATGTCAAAGATGTCAAATGACAAATATCACAATGCTAAATGACAAATTTCAAGATGGCAAATGTCAAAGATGTCAAATGACAAATGTCACAATGCTAAATGTCAAAAATGAAAAGTGTCAACATGAAAAATGTCAAAAATGACAAATTTTAAGATGGCAAATGTCAAAGATGTCAAATGACAAATGTCACAATGCTAAATGTCAAAAATGAAAAGTGTCACCATGAAAAATGTCAAAAATGACAAATTTCAAGATGGCAAATGTCAAAACTGACAAATGTCACAATGCTAAATGTCAAAAATAAAAAGTGTCACCATGAAAAATGTCAAAAATAACAAATTTCAAGATGTCAAATGTCAAAGATGTCAAATGACAAATGTCACAATGCTAATTGTCAAAAATGAAAAGTGTCACCATGAAAAATGTCAAAAATGACAAATTTCAAGATGGCAAATGTCAAAAGATGTCAAACGACAAATGTCACAATGCTAAATGTCAAAAATGACAAATTTCAAGATGGCAAATGTCAAAGATGTCAAATGACAAATGTCACAATGCTAAATGTCAAAAATGACAAATTTCAAGATGGCAAATGTCAAAGATGTCAAATGACAAATGTCACAATGCTAAATGTCAAAAATGAAAAGTGTCACCATGAAAAATGTCAAAAATGACAAATTTTAAGATGGCAAATGTCAAAGATGTCAAATGACAAATGTCACAATGCTAAATGTCAAAAATGAAAAGTGTCACCATGAAAAATGTCAAAAATGACAAATTTCAAGATGGCAAATGTCAAAACTGACAAATGTCACAATGCTAAATGTCAAAAATAAAAAGTGTCACTATGAAAAATGTCAAAAATAACAAATTTCAAGATGTCAAATGTCAAAGATGTCAAATGACAAATGTCACAATGCTAATTGTCAAAAATAAAAAGTGTCACCATGAAAAATGTCAAAAGTGACAAATTTCAAGATGGCAAATGTCAAAACTGACAAATGTCACAATGCTAAATGTCAAAAATGAAAAGTGTCACCATGAAAAATGTCAAAAATAACAAATTTCAAGATGGCAAATGTCAAAGATGTCAAATGACAAATGTCACAATGCTAAATGTCAAAAATGAAAAGTGTCAACATGAAAAATGTCAAAAATGACAAATTTTAAGATGGCAAATGTCAAAGATGTCAAATGACAAATGTCACAATGCTAAATGTCAAAAATGAAAAGTGTCACCATGAAAAATGTCAAAAATGACAAATTTCAAGATGGCAAATGTCAAAACTGACAAATGTCACAATGCTAAATGTCAAAAATAAAAAGTGTCACCATGAAAAATGTCAAAAATAACAAATTTCAAGATGTCAAATGTCAAAGATGTCAAATGACAAATGTCACAATGCTAATTGTCAAAAATGAAAAGTGTCACCATGAAAAATGTCAAAAATGACAAATTTCAAGATGGCAAATGTCAAAAGATGTCAAACGACAAATGTCACAATGCTAAATGTCAAAAATGACAAATTTCAAGATGGCAAATGTCAAAGATGTCAAATGACAAATGTCACAATGCTAAATGTCAAAAATGACAAATTTCAAGATGGCAAATGTCAAAGATGTCAAATGACAAATGTCACAATGCTAAATGTCAAAAATGAAAAGTGTCACCATGAAAAATGTCAAAAATGACAAATTTTAAGATGGCAAATGTCAAAGATGTCAAATGACAAATGTCACAATGCTAAATGTCAAAAATGAAAAGTGTCACCATGAAAAATGTCAAAAATGACAAATTTCAAGATGGCAAATGTCAAAACTGACAAATGTCACAATGCTAAATGTCAAAAATAAAAAGTGTCACCATGAAAAATGTCAAAAATAACAAATTTCAAGATGTCAAATGTCAAAGATGTCAAATGACAAATGTCACAATGCTAATTGTCAAAAATAAAAAGTGTCACCATGAAAAATGTCAAAAGTGACAAATTTCAAGATGGCAAATGTCAAAACTGACAAATGTCACAATGCTAAATGTCAAAAATGAAAAGTGTCACCATGAAAAATGTCAAAAATAACAAATTTCAAGATGGCAAATGTCAAAGATGTCAAATGACAAATGTCACAATGCTAAATGTCAAAAATGAAAAGTGTCACTATGAAAAATGTCAAAAATGACAAATTTCAAGATGGCAAATGTCAAAACTGACAAATGTCACAATGCTAAATGTCAAAAATGAAAAGTGTCACCATGAAAAATGTCAAAAATAACAAATTTCAAGATGGCAAATGTCAAAGATGTCAAATGACAAATGTCACAATGCTAAATGTCAAAAATTACAAATTTCAAGATGGCAAATGTCAAAGATGTCAAATGACAAATGTCACAATGCTGAATGTCAAAAATGAAAAGTGTCACCATGAAAAATGTCAAAAATGACAAATTTCAAGATGGCAAATGTCAGAGATGTCAAATGACAAATGTCACAATGCTAAATGGCAAAAATGAAAAGTGTCACCATAAAAAATGTCAAAAATGACAAATTTCCAGATGGCAAATGTCAAAGATGTCAAATGACAAATGTCACAATGCTAAATGTCAAAAATGAAAAGTGTCAAAAATGACAAATTTCAAGATGGCAAATGTCTAAGATGTCAAATGACAAACGCCACAATGCTAAATGTCAAAAATGCAAAGTGTCAAAAATGACAAATATCAAGATGGCAAATGTCTAAGATGTCAAATGACAAATGTCACAATGCTAAATGTCAAAAATGACAAATTTCAAGATGGCAAATGTCAAAGATGTCAAATGACAAATGTCACAATGCTAAATGTCAAAAATGAAAAGTGTCACCATGAAAAATGTCAAAAATGACAAATTTCAAGATGGCAAATGTCAGAGATGTCAAATGACAAATGTCACAATGCTTAATGTCAAAAATGAAAAGTGTCACCATAAAAAATGTCAAAAATGACAAATTTCCAGATGGAAAATGTCAAAGATGTCAAATGACAAATGTCACAATGCTAAATGTCAAAAATGAAAAGTGTCAAAAATGACAAATTTCAAGATGGCAAATGTCTAAGATGTCAGATGACAAATGCCACAATGCTAAATGTCCAAAATGAAAAGTGTCAAAAATGACAAATTTCAAGATGGCAAATGTCTAAGATGTCAAATGACAAATGCCACAATGCTAAATGTCAAAAATGAAAAGTGTCAAAAATGACAAATTTCAAGATGGCAAATGTCTAAGATGTCAAATGACAAATGTCACAATGCTAAATGTCAAAAAAGACAAATTTCAAGATGGCAAATGTCAAAGATGTCTAATGACAAATGTCACAATGCTAAATGTCAAAAATGAAAAGTGTCACCATGAAAAATGTCAAAAATAACAAATTTCAAGATGGCAAATGTCAAAGATGTCACATGACAAATGTCACAATGCTAAATGTCAAAAATGAAAAGTGTCACCATGAAAAATGTCAAAAATAACAAATTTCAAGATGGCAAATGTCAAAGATGTCAAATGACAAATGTCACAATGCTAAATGTCAAAAATGAAAAGTGTCACCATGAAAAATGTCAAAAATGACAAATTTCAAGATGGCAAATGTCAAAACTGACAAATGTCACAATGCTAAATGTCAAAAATGAAAAGTGTCACCATGAAAAGTGTCAAAAATAACAAATTTCAAGATGGCAAATGTCAAAGATGTCAAATGATAAATGTCACAATGCTAAATGTCAAAAATAAAAAGTGTCACCATGAAAAATGTCAAAAATGACAAATTTCAAGATAGCTAATGTCAAAGATGTCAAATGACAAATGTCACAATGCTAAATGTCAAAAATGAAAAGTGTCACCATGAAAAATGTCAAAAATGACAAATTTCAAGATGGCAAATGTCAAAGATGTCAAATGACAAATGTCACAATGCTAAATGTATAAAATGACAAATTTCAAGATGGCAAATGACAAATGTTACAATGCTAAATGTCAAAAATGAAAAGTGTCACCATGAAAAATGTCAAAAATGACAAATTTCAAGATGGCAAATGTCAAAGATGTTAAATGACAAATGTCACAATGCTAAATGTCAAAAATGAAAAGTGTCACCATGAAAAATGTCAAAAATAACAAATTTCAAGATGGCAAATATCAAAGATGTCAAATGACAAATGTCACCATGCTAAATGTCAAAAATGACAAATTTCAAGATGGCAAATGTCAAAGATGTCAAATGACAAATGTCACAATGCTAAATGTCAAAAATGAAAAGTGTCACCATGAAAAATGTCAAAAATGACAAATTTCAAGATGGCAAATGTTAAAACTGACAAATGTCACAATGCTAAATGTCAAAAATGAAAAGTGTCACCATGAAAAATGTCAAAAATAACAAATTTCAAGATGACAAATGTCAAAGATGTCAAATGACAAATGTCACAATGCTAAATGTCAAAAATGAAAAGTGTCACCATGAAAAATGTCAAAAATAACAAATTTCAAGATGGCAAATGTCAAAGATGTCAAATGACAAATGTCACAATGCTAAGTGTCAAAAATGAAAAGTGT
The DNA here is from genome assembly GCA_964028335.1 of Altica lythri. NCBI lineage: Eukaryota > Metazoa > Arthropoda > Insecta > Coleoptera > Chrysomelidae > Altica > Altica lythri. Next base: position 39,035,154 of record OZ034800.1, on the reverse strand, counting down.
CACCATGAAAAATGTCAAAAATGACAAATTTCAACATGGCAAATGTCAAAGAGGTCAAATGACAAATGTCACAATGCTAAATGTCAAAAATGAAAAGTGTTACCATGAAAAATGTCAAAAATGACAAATTTCAAGATGGCAAATGTCAAAACTGACAAATGTCACAATGCTAAATGTCAAAAATGAAAAGTGTCACCATGAAAAATGTCAAAAATGACAAATTTCAAGATGGCAAATGTCAAAACTGACAAATGTCACAATGCTAAATGTCAAAAATGAAAAGTGTCACCATGAAAAATGTCAAAAATAACAAATTTCAAGATGGCAAATGTCAAAGATGTGAAATGACAAATGTCACAATGCTAAATGTCAAAAATAAAAAGTGTCACCATGAAAAATGTCAAAAATGACAAATTTCAAGATGGCAAATGTCAAAGATATCAAATGACAAATGTCACAATGCTAAATGTCAAAAATTGAAAGTGTCACCATGAAAAATGTCAAAAATGACAAATTTCAAGATGGCAAATGTCAAAGATGTCAAATGACAAATGTCACAATGCTAAATGTCAAAAATGACAAATTTCAAGATGGCAAATGTCAAAGATGTCAAATAACAAATGTCACAATGCTAAATGTCAAAAATGAAAAGTGTCACCATGAAAAATGTCAAAAATGACAAATTTTAAGATGGAAAATGTCAAAGATGTCAAATGACAAATGTCACAATGCTAAATGGCAAAAATGAAAAGTGTCACCATGAAAAATGTCAAAAATAACAAATTTCAAGATGGCAAATGTCAAAACTGACAAATGTCACAATGCTAAATGTCAAAAATAAAAAGTGTCACCCTGAAAAATGTCAAAAATAACAAATTTCAAGATGTCAAATGTCAAAGATGTCAAATGACTAATGTCACAATCCTAAACGTCAAAAATGAAAAGTGTCACCATAAAAAATGTCAAAAATGACAAATTTCAAGATGGCAAATATCAAAACTGACAAATGTCACAATGCTAAATGTCAAAAATGAAAAGTGTCACCATGAAAAATGTCAAAAATAACAAATTTCAAGATGGCAAATGTCAAAAGATGTCAAATGACAAATGTCACAATGCTAAATGTCAAAAATGACAAATTTCAAGATGGCAAATGTCAAAGATGTCAAATGACAAATGTCACAATGCTAAATGTCAAAAATGAAAAGTGTCACCATGAAAAATGTCAAAAATGACAAATTTCATGATGGCAAATGTCAAAGATGTCAAATGACAAATGTCACAATGCTAAATGTCAAAAATGAAAAGTGTCACCATAAAAAATGTCAAAAATGACAAATTTCAAGATGGCAAATGTCAAAGATGTCAAATGACAAATGTCACAATGCTAAATGTCAAAAATGAAAAGTGTGACCATGAAAAATGTCAAAAATGACAAATTTCAAGATGGCAAATGTCAAAACTGACAAATGTCACAATGCTAAATGTCAAAAATGAAAAGTGTCACCATGAAAAATGTCAAAAATAACAAATTTCAAGATGGCAAATGACAAATGTCACAATGCTAAATGTCAAAAATAAAAAGTGTCACCATGAAAAATTTCAAAAATAACAAATTTTAAGATGGCAAATGTCAAAGATGTCAAATGACAAATGTCACAATGCTAAATGTCAAAAATGAAAAGTGTCACCATGAAAAATGTCACAAATGACAAATTTCAAGATGGCAAATGTCAAAGATGTCAAATGACAACTGTCACAATGCTAAATGTCAAAAATAAAAAGTGTCACCATGAAAAATGTCAAAAATAACAAATTTCAAGATTGCAAATGTCAAAGATGTCAAATGACAAATGTCACAATGCTAAATGTCAAAAATGAAAAGTGTCACTATGAAAAATGTCAAAAATGACAAATTTCAAGATGGCAAATGTCAAAGATGTCAAATGACAAATGTCACAATGCTAAATGTCAAAAATGACAAATTTCAAGATGGCAAATGTCAAAGAGGTCAAATGACAAATGTCACAATGCTAAATGTCAAAAATAAAAAGTGTCACCATGAAAAATGTCAAAAATGGCAAATTTTAAGATGGCAAATGTCGAAGATGTCAAATGACAAATGTCACAATGCTAAATGTCAAAAATAAAACGTGTCACCATGAAAAATGTCAAAAATGACAAATTTCAAGATGGCAAATGTCAAAACTGACAAATGTCACAATGCTAAATGTCAAAAATTGAAAGTGTCACCATGAAAAATGTCAAAAATGACAAATTTCAAGATGGCAAATGTCAAAGATGTCAAATGACAAATGTCACAATGCTAAATGTCAAAAATGACAAATTTCAAGATGGCAAATGTCAAAGATGTCAAATGACAAATGTCACAATGCTAAATGTCAAAAATGAAAAGTGTCACCATGAAAAATGTCAAAAATGACAAATTTTAAGATGGCAAATGTCAAAGATGTCAAATGACAAATGTCACAATGCTAAATGTCAAAAATGAAAAGTGTCACCATAAAAAATGTCAAAAATGACAAATTTCAAGATGGCAAATGTCAAAACTGACAAATGTCACAATGCTAAATGTCAAAAATGAAAAGTGTCACCATGAAAAATGTCAAAAATAACAAATTTCAAGATGGCAAATGTCAAAGATGTCAAATGACAAATGTCACAATGCTAAATGTCAAAAATGAAAAGTGTCACCATGAAAAATGTCAAAAATGACAAATTTCAAGATGGCAAATGTCAAAGATGTCAAATGACAAATGTCACAATGCTAAATGTCAAAAATTGAAAGTGTCACCATAAAAAATGTCAAAAATGACAAATTTCAAGATGGCAAATGTCAAAGATGTCAAATGACAAATGTCACAATGCAAAATGTCAAAAATGACAAATTTCAAGATGGCAAATGTCAAAGATGTCAAATGACAAATTTCACAATGCTAAATGTCAAAAATGAAAAGTGTCACCATGAAAAATGTCAAAAATGACAAATTTCAAGATGGCAAATGTCAAAACTGACAAATGTCACAATGCTAAATGTCAAAAATGAAAAGTGTCACCATGAAAAATGTCAAAAATAACAAATTTCAAGATGGCAAATGTCAAAGATGTCAAATGACAAATGTCACAATGCTAAATGTCAAAAATGGAAAGTGTCACCATGAAAAATGTCAAAAATGACAAATTTCAAGATGGCAAATGTCAAAGATGTCAAATGACAAATGTCACAATGCTAAATGTCAAAAATTGAAAGTGTCACCATGAAAAATGTCAAAAATGACAAATTTCAAGATGGCAAATGTCAAAGATGTCAAATGACAAATGTCACAATGCTAAATGTCAAAAATGACAAATTTCAAGATGGCAAATGTCAAAGATGTCAAATGACAAATGTCACAATGCTAAATGTCAAAAATGAAAAGTGTCAACATGAAAAATGTCAAAAATGACAAATTTTAAGATGGCAAATGTCAAAGATGTCAAATGACAAATGTCACAATGCTAAATGTCAAAAATGAAAAGTGTCACCATGAAAAATGTCAAAAATGACAAATTTTAAGATGGCAAATGTCAAAGATGTCAAATGACAAATGTCACAATGCTAAATGTCAAAAATGAAAAGTGTCACCATGAAAAATGTCAAAAATGACAAATTTCAAGATGGCAAATGTCAAAACTGACAAATGTCACAATGCTAAATGTCAAAAATAAAAAGTGTCACCATGAAAAATGTCAAAAATAACAAATTTCAAGATGTCAAATGTCAAAGATGTCAAATGACAAATGTCACAATGCTAATTGTCAAAAATGAAAAGTGTCACCATGAAAAATGTCAAAAATGACAAATTTCAAGATGGCAAATGTCAGAAGATGTCAAATGACAAATGTCACAATGCTAAATGTCAAAAATGAAAAGTGTCATCATGAAAAATGTCAAAAATGACAAATTTTAAGATGGCAAATGTCAAATGACAAATGTCACAATGCTAAATGTCAAAAATGAAAAGTGTCACCATGAAAAATGTCAAAAATGACAAATTTCAAGATGGCAAATGTCAAAACTGACAAATGTCACAATGCTAAATGTCAAAAATGAAAAGTGTCACCATGAAAAATGTCAAAAATAACAAATTTCAAGATGGCAAATGTCAAAGATGTCAAATGACAAATGTCACAATGCTAAATGTCAAAAATGAAAAGTGTCACCATGAAAAATGTCAAAAATGACAAATTTCAAGATGGCAAATGTCAAAGATGTCAAATGACAAATGTCACAATGCTAAATGTCAAAAATTGAAAGTGTCACCATGAAAAATGTCAAAAATGACAAATTTCAAGATGGCAAATGTCAAAGATGTCAAATGACAAATGTCACAATGCTAAATGTCAAAAATGACAAATTTCAAGATGGCAAATGTCAAAGATGTCAAATGACAAATTTCACAATGCTAAATGTCAAAAATGAAAAGTGTCACCATGAAAAATGTCAAAAATGACATATTTCAAGATGGCAAATGTCAAAACTGACAAATGTCACAATGCTAAATGTCAAAAATGAAAAGTGTCACCATGAAAAATGTCAAAAATAACAAATTTCAAGATGGCAAATGTCAAAGATGTCAAATGACAAATGTCACAATGCTAAATGTCAAAAATGAAAAGTGTCACCATGAAAAATGTCAAAAATGACCAATTTCAAGATGGCAAATGTCAAAGATGTCAAATGACAAATGTCACAATGCTAAATGTCAAAAATTGAAAGTGTCACCATGAAAAATGTCAAAAATGACAAATTTCAAGATGGCAAATGTCAAAGATGTCAAATGACAAATGTCACAATGCTAAATGTCAAAAATGACAAATTTCAAGATGGCAAATGTCAAAGATGTCAAATGACAAATGTCACAATGCTAAATGTCAAAAATGAAAAGTGTCACCATGAAAAATGTCAAAAATGACAAATTTTAAGATGGCAAATGTCAAAGATGTCAAATGACAAATGTCACAATGCTAAATGTCAAAAATGAAAAGTGTCACCATAAAAAATGTCAAAAATGACAAATTTCAAGATGGCAAATGTCAAAGATGTCAAATGACAAATGTCACAATGCTTAATGTCAAAAATGAAAAGTGTTACCATGAAAAATGTCAAAAATGACAAATTTCAAGATGGCAAATGTCAAAACTGACAAATGTCACAATGCTAAATGTCAAAAATGAAAAGTGTCACCATGAAAAATGTCAAAAATGACAAATTTCAAGATGGCAAATGTCAAAACTGACAAATGTCACAATGCTAGATGTCAAAAATGAAAAGTGTCACCATGAAAAATGTCAAAAATAACAAATTTCAAGATGTCAAATGTCAAAGATGTCAAATGACAAATGTCACAATGCTAAATGTCAAAAATGAAAAGTGTCACCATGAAAAATGTAAAATGACAAATTTCAAGATGGCAAATGTCAAAACTGACAAATGTCACAATGCTAAATGTCAAAAATGAAAAGTGTCACCATGAAAAATGTCAAAAATAACAAATTTCAAGATGGCAAATGTCAAAAGATGTCAAATGACAAATGTCACAATGCTAAATGTCAAAAATGACAAATTTTAAGATGGCAAATGTCAAAGATGTCAAATGACAAATGTCACAATGCTAAATGTCAAAAATGAAAAGTGTCACCATGAAAAATGTCAAAAATGACAAATTTCAAGATGGCAAATGTCAAAGATGTCAAATGACAAATGTCACAATGCTAAATGTCAAAAATGAAAAGTGTCACCATAAAAAATGTCCAAAATGACAAATTTCAGGATGGCAAATGTCAAAGATGTCAAATGACAAATGTCACAATGCTAAATGTCAAAAATGGAAAGTGTCACCATGAGAAATGTCAAAAATGACAAATTTCAAGATGGCAAATGTCAAAACTGACAAATGTCACAATGCTAAATGTCAAAAATGAAAAGTGTCACCATGAAAAATGTCAAAAATAACAAATTTCAAGATGGCAAATGTCAAAAATGTCAAATGACAAATGTCACCATGCTAAATGTCAAAAATGACAAATTTCAAGATGGCAATTGTTAAAGATGTCAAATGACAAATGTCACAATGCTAAATGTCAAAAATGAAAAGTGTCACCATGAAAAATGTCAAAAATGACAAATTTCAAGATGGCAAATGTCAAAACTGACCAATGTCACAATGCATAATGTCAAAAATGAAAAGTGTCACCATGAAAAATGTCAAAAATGACAAATTTCAAGATGGCAAATGTCAAAGATGTCAAATGACAAATGTCACAATGCTAAATGTCAAAAATGAAAAGTGTCACCATGAAAAATGTCAAAAATAACAAATTTCAAGATGGCAAATGTCAAAGATGTCAAATGACAAATGTCACAATGCTAAATGTCAAAAATGAAAATTGTCACCATGAAAAATGTCAAAAATGACAAATTTCAAGATGGCAAATGTCAAAACTGACAAATGTCACAATGCTAAATGTCAAAAATGAAAAGTGTCACCATGAAAAATGTCAAAAATAACAAATTTCAAGATGGCAAATGTCAAAGATGTCAAATGACAAATGTCACAATGCTAAATGTCAAAAATGAAAAGTGTCACCATGGAAAATGTCAAAATGACAAATTTCAAGATGGCAAATGTCAAAACTGACAAATGTTACAATGCTAAATGTCAAAAATGAAAAGTGTCACCATAAAAAATGTCAAAAATGACAAATTTCAAGATGGCAAATGTCAAAGATGTCAAATGACAAATGTCACCATGCTAAATGTCAAAAATGACAAATTTCAAGATGGCAAATGTCAAATGACAAATGTCACAATGCTAAATTTCAAAAATGAAAAGTGTCACCATGAAAAATGTCAAAAATAACAAATTTCAAGATGGCAAATGTCAAAGATGTCAAATGACAAATGTCACAATGCTAAATGTCAAAAATGAAAAGTGTCACCATGAAAAATGTCAAAAATGACAAATTTAAAGGTGGCAAATGTCAAAACTGACAAATGTCACAATGCTAAATGTCAAAAATGAAAAGTGTCACCATGAAAAATGTCAAAAATAACAAATTTCAAGATGGCAAATGTCAAAGATGTCAAATGACAAATGTCACAATGCTAAATGTCAAAAATGAAAAGTGTCACCATGAAAAATGTCAAAATGACAAATTTCAAGATGGCAAATGTCAAAACTGACAAATGTTACAATGCTAAATGTGAAAAATGAAAAGTGTCACCATGAAAAATGTCAAAAATAACAAATTTCAAGATGGCAAATGTCAAAGATGTCAAATGACAAATGTCACAATGCTAAATGTCAAAAATGAAAAGTGTCACCATGAAAAATGTCAAAAATGACAAATTTCAAGATGGCAAATGTCAAAACTGACAAATGTCACAATGCTAAATGTCAAAAATGAAAAGTGTCACCATGAAAAATGTCAAAAATAACAAATTTCAAAATGGCAAATGTCAAAGATGTCAAATGACAAATGTCACAATGCTAAATGTCAAAAATGAAAAGTGTCACCATGAAAAATGTCAAAATGACAAATTTCAAGATGGCAAATGTCAAAACTGACAAATGTCACAATGCTAAATGTCAAAAATGAAAAGTGTCACCATGAAAAATGTCAAAAATGACCAATTTCAAGATAGCAAATGTCAAAACTGACAAATGTCACAATGCTAAATGTCAAAAATAAAAAGTGTCACCATGAAAAATGTCAAAAATAACAAATTTCAAGATGGCAAATGTCAAAGATGTAAAATGACAAATGTCACCATGCTAAATGTCAAAAATGACAAATTTCAAGATGGCAAATGTCAAAGATGTCAAATGACAAATGTCACAATGCTAAATGTCAAAAATGAAAAGTGTCACCATGAAAAATGTCAAAAATGACAAATTTCAAGATGGCAAATGTCAAAACTGACAAATGTCACAATGCTAAATGTCAAAAATGAAAAGTGTCACCATGAAAAATGTCAAAAATAACAAATTTCAAGATGGCAAATGTCAAAGATGTCAAATGACAAATGTCACAATGCTAAATGTCAAAAATGAAAATTGTCACCATGAAAAATGTCAAAAATAACAAATTTCAAGATGGCAAATGTCAAAGATGTCAAATGACAAATGTCACAATGCTAAATGTCAAAAATGAAAAGTGTCACCATGAAAAATGTCAAAAATGACAAATTTCAAGATGGCAAATGTCAAAGATGTCAAATGACAAATGTCACAATGCTAAATGTCAAAAATGAAAAGTGTCACCATGAAAAATGTCAAAAATAACAAATTTCAAGATGGCAAATGTCAAAGATGTCAAATGACAAATGTCACAATGCTAAATGTCAAAAATGACAAATTTCAAGATGGCAAATGTTAAAGATGTAAAATCACAAATGTCACAATGCTAAATGTCAAAAATGAAAAGTGTCACCATGAAAAATGTCAAAAATGACAAATTTCAAGATGGCAAATGTCAAAGATGTCAAATGACAAATGCCACAATGCTAAATGTCAAAAATGAAAAGTGTCACCATGAAAAATGTCAAAAATGACAAATTTCAAGATGGCAAATGTCAAAACTGACAAATGTCACAATGCTAAATGTCAAAAATAAAAAGTGTCACCATGAAAAATGTCAAAAATAACAAATTTTAAGATGGCAAATGTCAAAGATGTCAAATGACAAATGTCACCATGCTAAATGTCAAAAATGACAAATTTTTAGATGGCAAATGTCAAAGATGTCAAATGACAAATGTCACAATGCTAAATGTCAAAAATGAAAAGAGTCACCATGAAAAATGTCAAAAATAACAAATTTCAAGATGGCAAATGTCAAAGATGTCAAATGACAAATGTCACAATGCTAAATGTCAAAAATGAAAAGTGTCACCATGAAAAATGTCAAAAATGACAAATTTCAAGATGGCAAATGTTAAAACTGACAAATGTCACAATGCTAGATGTCAAAAATGAAAAGTGTAACCATGAAAAATGTCAAAAATAACAAATTTCAAGATGTCAAATGTCAAAGATGTCAAATGACAAATGTCACAATGCTAAATGTCAAAAATGAAAAGTGTCACCATGAAAAATGTCAAAAATGACAAATTTCAAGATGGCAAATGTTAAAACTGACAAATGTCACAATGCTAGATGTCAAAAATGAAAAGTGTAACCATGAAAAATGTCAAAAATAACAAATTTCAAGATGTCAAATGTCAAAGATGTCAAATGACAAATGTCACAATGCTAAATGTCAAAAATGAAAAGTGTCACCATGAAAAATGTCAAAAATGACAAATTTCAAGATGGCAAATGTCAAAACTGACAAATGTCACAATGCTAAATGTCAAAAATAAAAAGTGTCACCATGAAAAATGTCAAAAATAACAAATTTCAAGATGGCAAATGTCAAAAGATGTCAAATGACAAATGTCACAATGCTAAATGTCAAAAATGACAAATTTTAAGATGGAAATGTCAAAGATGTCAAATGACAAATGTCACAATGCTAAATGTCAAAAATGAAAAGTGTCACCATGAAAAATGTCAAAAATGACAAATTTCAAGATGGCAAATGTCAAAGATGTCAAATAACAAATGTCACAATGCTAAATGTCAAAAATGAAAAGTGTCACCATAAAAAATGTCAAAAATGACAAATTTCAGGATGGCAAATGTCAAAGATGTCAAATGACAAATGTCACAATGCTAAATGTCAAAAATGGAAAGTGTCACCATGAAAAATGTCAAAAATGACAAATTTCAAGATGGCAAATGTCAAAACTGACAAATGTCACAGTGCTAAATGTCAAAAATGAAAAGTGTCACCATGAAAAATGTCAAAAATAACAAATTTCAAGATGGCAAATGTCAAAGATGTCAAATGACAAATGTCACCATGCTAAATGTCAAAAATGACAAATTTCAAGATGGCAATTGTTAAAGATGTCAAATGACAAATGTCACAATGCTAAATGTCAAAAATGAAAAGTGTCACCATGAAAAATGTCAAAAATGACAAATTTCAAGATGGCAAATGTCAAAACTGACCAATGTCACAATGCTTAATGTCAAAAATGAAAAGTGTCACCATGAAAAATGTCAAAAATAACAAATTTCAAGATGGCAAATGTCAAAGATGTCAAATGACAAATGTCACAATGCTAAATGTCAAAAATGAAAAGTGTCACCATGAAAAATGTCAAAAATAACAAATTTCAAGATGGCAAATGTCAAAGATGTGAAATGACAAATGTCACAATGCTAAATGTCAAAAATGAAAAGTGTCACCATGAAAAATGTCAAAAATGACAAATTTCAAGATGGCAAATGTCAAAGATGTCAAATGACAAATGTCACAATGCTAAATGTCAAAAATGAAAAGTGTCACCATGAAAAATGTCAAAAATAACAAATTTCAAGATGGCAAATGTCAAAGATGTCAAATGACAAATGTCACAATGCTAAATGTCAAAATTGAAAATTGTCACCATGAAAAATGTCAAAAATGACAAATTTCAAGATGGCAAATGTCAAAACTGACAAATGTCACAATGCTAAATGTCAAAAATGAAAAGTGTCACCATGAAAAATGTCAAAAATAACAAATTTCAAGATGGCAAATGTCAAAGATGTCAAATGACAAATGTCACAATGCTAAATGTCAAAAATGAAAAGTGTCACCATGAAAAATGTCAAAATGACAAATTTCAAGATGGCAAATGTCAAAACTGACAAATGTTACAATGCTAAATGTCAAAAATGAAAAGTGTCACCATAAAAAATGTCAAAAATGACAAATTTCAAGATGGCAAATGTCAAAGATGTCAAATGACAAATGTCACCATGCTAAATGTCAAAAATGACAAATTTCAAGATGGCAAATGTCAAAGATGTCAAATGACAAATGTCACAATGCTAAATGTCAAAAATGAAAAGTGTCACCATGAAAAATGTCAAAAATAACAAATTTCAAGATGGCAAATGTCAAAGATGTCAAATGACAAATGTCACAATGCTAAATGTCAAAAATGAAAAGTGTCACCATGAAAAATGTCAAAAATGACAAATTTCAAGATGGAAAATGTCAAAACTGACAAATGTCACAATGCTAAATGTCAAAAATGAAAAGTGTCACCATGAAAAATGTCAAAAATAACAAATTTCAAGATAGCAAATATCAAAGATGTCAAATGACAAATGTCACAATGCTAAATGTCAAAACTGACAAATTTCAAGATGGCAAATGTCAAAGATGTCAAATGACAAATGTCACAATGCTAAATGTCAAAAATGAAAAGTGTCACCATAAAAAATGTCAAAAATGACAAATTTCAAGATGGCAAATGTCAAAGATTTCAAATGACAAATGTCACAATGCTAAATGTCAAAAATGAAAAGTGTCACCATGAAAAATGTCAAAAATGACAAATTTCAAGATGGCAAATGTCAAAACTGACAAATGTCACAATGCTAAATGTCAAAAATGAAAAGTGTCACCATGAAAAATGTCAAAAATGACAAATTTCAAGATGGCAAATGTCAAAGATGTCAAATGACAAATGTCACAATGCTAAATGTCAAAAATGAAAAGTGTCACCATGAGAAATGTCAAAAATTACAAATTTTAAGATGGCAAATGTCAAAGATGTCAAATGACAAATGTCACAATGCTAAATGACAAAAATGAAAAGTGTCAAAATTGACAAATTTCAAGATGGCAAATGTCTAAGATGTCAAATGACAAATGTCACAATGCTAAATGACAAAAATGAAAAGTGTCACCATGAAAAATGTCAAAAATAACAAATTTCAAGATGGCAAATGTCAAAGATGTCAAATGACAAATGTCACAATGCTAAATGTCAAAAATGAAAAGTGTCACCATGAAAAATGTCAAAAATGACAAATTTCAAGATGGCAAATGTCAAAACTGACAAATGTCACAATGCTAAATGTCAAAAATGAAAAGTGTCACCATGAAAAATGTCAAAAATAACAAATTTCAAGATGGCAAATGTCAAAGATGTCAAATGACAAATGTCACAATGCTAAATGTCAAAAATGAAAAGTGTCACCATGAAAAATGTCAAAAATGACAAATTTCAAGATTGCAAATGTCAAAACTGACAAATGTCACAATGCTAAATGTCAAAAATGAAAAGTGTCACCATGAAAAATGTCAAAAATAACAAATTTCAAGATGGCAAATGTCAAAGATGTCAAATGACAAATGTCACCATGCTAAATGTCAAAAATGACAAATTTCAAGATGGCAAATGTCAAAGATGTCAAATGACAAATGTCACAATGCTAAATGTCAAAAATGAAAAGTGTAACCATGAAAAATGTCAAAAATGACAAATTTCAAGATGGCAAATGTCAAAGATGTCAAATGACAAATGTCACAATGCTAAATGTCAAAAATGACAAATTTCAAGATGGCAAATGTTAAAGATGTAAAATCACAAATGTCACAATGCTAAATGTCAAAAATGAAAAGTGTCACCATGAAAAATGTCAAAAATGACAAATTTCAAGATGGCAAATGTCAAAGATGTCAAATGACAAATGTCACAATGCTAAATGTCAAAAATGAAAAGTGTGACCATGAAAAATGTCAAAAATGACAAATTTCAAGATGGCAAATGTCAAAACTGACAAATGTCACAATGCTAAATGTCAAAAATGAAAAGTGTCACCATGAAAAATGTCAAAAATAACAAATTTCAAGATGGCAAATGACAAATGTCACAATGCTAAATGTCAAGAATAAAAAGTGTCACCATGCTAAATGTCAAAAATAACAAATTTTAAGATGGCAAATGTCAAAGATGTCAAATGACAAATGTCACAATGCTAAATGTCAAAAATGAAAAGTGTCACCATGAAAAATGTTAAAAATAACAAATTTCAAGATGGCAAATGTCAAAGATGTCAAATGACAAATGTCACCATGCTAAATGTCAAAAATGAAAAGTGTCACCATGAAAAATGTCAAAAATAACAAATTTCAAGATGGCAAATGTCAAAGATGTCAAATGACAAATGTCACAATGCTAAATGTCAAAAATGGAAAGTGTCACCATGAAAAATGTCAAAAATGACAAATTTCAAGATGGCAAATGTCAAAGATGTCAAATGACAAATGTCACAATGCTAAATGTCAAAAATGACAAATTTCAAGGTGGCAAATGTCAAAGATGTCAAATGACAAATGTCACAATGCTAAATGTCAAAAATGAAAAGTGTCAACATGAAAAATGTCAAAAATGACAAATTTTAAGATGGCAAATGTCAAAGATGTCAAATGACAAATGTCACAATGCTAAATGTCAAAAATGAAAAGTGTCACCATGAAAAATGTCAAAAATGACAAATTTCAAGATGGCAAATGTCAAAACTGACAAATGTCACAATGCTAAATGTCAAAAATGAAAAGTGTCACCATGAAAAATGTCAAAAATGACAAATTTCAAGATTGCAAATGTCAAAACTGACAAATGTCACAATGCTAAATGTCAAAAATGAAAAGTGTCACCATGAAAAATGTCAAAAATAACAAATTTCAAGATGGCAAATGTCAAAGATGTCAAATGACAAATGTCACAATGCTAAATGTCAAAAATGGAAAGTGTCACCATGAAAAATGTCAAAAATGACAAATTTCAAGATGGCAAATGTCAAAGATGTCAAATGACAAATGTCACAATGCTAAATGTCAAAAATGACAAATTTCAAGGTGGCAAATGTCAAAGATGTCAAATGACAAATGTCACAATGCTAAATGTCAAAAATGAAAAGTGTCAACATGAAAAATGTCAAAAATGACAAATTTTAAGATGGCAAATGTCAAAGATGTCAAATGACAAATGTCACAATGCTAAATGTCAAAAATGAAAAGTGTCACTATGAAAAATGTCAAAAATGACAAATTTCAAGATGGCAAATGTCAAAACTGACAAATGTCACAATGCTAAATGTCAAAAATGAAAAGTGTCACCATGAAAAATGTCAAAAATGACAAATTTCAAGATTGCAAATGTCAAAACTGACAAATGTCACAATGCTAAATGTCAAAAATGAAAAGTGTCACCATGAAAAATGTCAAAAATAACAAATTTCAAGATGGCAAATGTCAAAGATGTCAAATGACAAATGTCACCATGCTAAATGTCAAAAATGACAAATTTCAAGATGGCAAATGTCAAAGATGTCAAATGACAAATGTCACAATGCTAAATGTCAAAAATGAAAAGTGTAACCATGAAAAATGTCAAAAATGACAAATTTCAAGATGGCAAATGTCAAAGATGTCAAATGACAAATGTCACAATGCTAAATGTCAAAAATGACAAATTTCAAGATGGCAAATGTTAAAGATGTAAAATCACAAATGTCACAATGCTAAATGTCAAAAATGAAAAGTGTCACCATGAAAAATGTCAAAAATGACAAATTTCAAGATGGCAAATGTCAAAGATGTCAAATGACAAATGTCACAATGCTAAATGTCAAAAATGAAAAGTGTGACCATGAAAAATGTCAAAAATGACAAATTTCAAGATGGCAAATGTCAAAACTGACAAATGTCACAATGCTAAATGTCAAAAATGAAAAGTGTCACCATGAAAAATGTCAAAAATAACAAATTTCAAGATGGCAAATGACAAATGTCACAATGCTAAATGTCAAGAATAAAAAGTGTCACCATGCTAAATGTCAAAAATAACAAATTTTAAGATGGCAAATGTCAAAGATGTCAAATGACAAATGTCACAATGCTAAATGTCAAAAATGAAAAGTGTCACCATGAAAAATGTCAAAAATGACAAATTTCAAGATGGCAAATGTCAAAGATGTCAAATGACAACTGTCACAATGCTAAATGTCAAAAATAAAAAGTGTCACCATGAAAAATGTCAAAAATAACAAATTTCAAGATTGCAAATGTCAAAGATGTCAAATGACAAATGTCACAATGCTAAATGTCAAAAATGAAAAGTGTCACTATGAAAAATGTCAAAAATGACAAATTTCAAGATGGCAAATGTCAAAGATGTCAAATGACAAATGTCACAATGCTAAATGTCAAAAATGACAAATTTCAAGATGGCAAATGTCAAAGAGGTCAAATGACAAATGTCACAATGCTAAATGTCAAAAATGAAAAGTGTCACCATGAAAAATGTCAAAAATGACAAATTTTAAGATGGCAAATGTCGAAGATGTCAAATGACAAATGTCACAATGCTAAATGTCAAAAATAAAACGTGTCACCATGAAAAATGTCAAAAATGACAAATTTCAAGATGGCAAATGTCAAAACTGACAAATGTCACAATGCTAAATGTCAAAAATGAAAAGTGTCACCATGAAATATGTCAAAAATAACAAATTTCAAGATGGCAAATGACAAATGTCACAATGCTAAATGTCAAAAATAAAAAGTGTCACCATGCTAAATGTCAAAAATAACAAATTTTAAGATGGCAAATGTCAAAGATGTCAAATGACAAATGTCACAATGCTAAATGTCAAAAATAAAAAGTGTCACCACGCTAAATGTCAAAAATAACAAATTTTAAGATGGCAAATGTCAAAGATGTCAAATGACAAATGTCACAATGCTAAATGTCAAAAATGAAAAGTGTCACCATGAAAAATGTCAAAAATGACAAATTTCAAGATGGCAAATGTCAAAGATGTCAAATGACAACTGTCACAATGCTAAATGTCAAAAATAAAAAGTGTCACCATGAAAAATGTCAAAAATAACAAATTTCAAGATTGCAAATGTCAAAGATGTCAAATGACAAATGTCACAATGCTAAATGTCAAAAATGAAAAGTGTCACTATGAAAAATGTCAAAAATAACAAATTTCAAGATGGCAAATGTCAAAGATGTCAAATGACAAATGTCACAATGCTAAATGTCAAAAATGACAAATTTCAAGATGGCAAATGTCAAAGAGGTCAAATGACAAATGTCACAATGCTAAATGTCAAAAATGAAAAGTGTCACCATGAAAAATGTCAAAAATGACAAATTTTAAGATAGCAAATGTCGAAGATGTCAAATGACAAATGTCACAATGCTAAATGTCAAAAATAAAACGTGTCACCATGAAAAATGTCAAAAATGACAAATTTCAAGATGGCAAATGTCAAAACTGACAAATGTCACAATGCTAAATGTCAAAAATGAAAAGTGTCACCATGAAAAATGTCAAAAATAACAAATTTCAAGATGGCAAATGTCAAAAGATGTCAAATGACAAATGTCACAATGCTAAATGTCAAAAATGACAAACTTCAAGATGGCAAATGTCAAAGATGTCAAATGACAAATGTCACAATGCTAAATGTCAAAAATGAAAATTGTCACCATGAAAAATGTCAAAACTGACAAATTTCAAGATGGCAAATGTCAAAGATGTCAAATGACAAATGTCACAATGCTAAATGTCAAAAATGAAAAGTGTCACCATAAAAAATGTCAAAAATGACAAATTTCAAGATGGCAAATGTCAAAGATTTCAAATGACAAATGTCACAATGCTAAATGTCAAAAATGAAAAGTGTCACCATGAAAAATGTCAAAAATGACAAATTTCAAGATGGCAAATGTCAAAACTGACAAATGTCACAATGCTAAATGTCAAAAATGAAAAGTGTCACCATGAAAAATGTCAAAAATGACAAATTTCAAGATGGCAAATGTCAAAGATGTCAAATGACAAATGTCACAATGCTACATGTCAAAAATTGAAAGTGTCACCATGAAAAATGTCAAAAATGACAAATTTCAAGATGGCAAATGTCAAAGATGTCAAATGACAAATGTCACAATGCTAAATGTCAAAAATGACAAATTTCAAGATGGCAAATGTCAAAGATGTCAAATGACAAATGTCACAATGCTAAATGTCAAAAATGAAAAGTGTCACCATGAAAAATGTCAAAAATGACAAATTTTAAGATGGCAAATGTCAAAGATGTCAAATGACAAATGTCACAATGCTAAATGTCAAAAATGAAAAGTGTCACCATAAAAAATGTCAAAAATGACAAATTTCAAGATGGCAAATGTCAAAACTGACAAATGTCACAATGCTAAATGTCAAAAATGAAAAGTGTCACCATGAAAAATGTCAAAAATAACAAATTTCAAGATGGCAAATGTCAAAGATGTCAAATGACAAATGTCACAATGCTAAATGTCAAAAATGAAAAGTGTCACCATGAAAAATGTCAAAAATGACAAATTTCAAGATGGCAAATGTCAAAGATGTCAAATGACAAATGTGACAATGCTAAATGTCAAAAATTGAAAGTGTCACCATAAAAAATGTCAAAAATGACAAATTTCAAGATGGCAAAATGTCAAAGATGTCAAATGACAAATGTCGCAATGCAAAATGTCAAAAATGACAAATTTCAAGATGGCAAATGTCAAAGATGTCAAATGACAAATTTCACAATGCTAAATGTCAAAAATGAAAAGTGTCACCATGAAAAATGTCAAAAATGACAAATTTCAAGATGGCAAATGTCAAAACTGACAAATGTCACAATGCTAAATGTCAAAAATGAAAAGTGTCACCATGAAAAATGTCAAAAATAACAAATTTCAAGATGGCAAATGTCAAAGATGTCAAATGACAAATGTCACAATGCTAAATGTCAAAAATGGAAAGTGTCACCATGAAAAATGTCAAAAATGACAAATTTCAAGATGGCAAATGTCAAAGATGTCAAATGACAAATGTCACAATGCTAAATGTCAAAAATGACAAATTTCAAGGTGGCAAATGTCAAAGATGTCAAATGACAAATGTCACAATGCTAAATGTCAAAAATGAAAAGTGTCAACATGAAAAATGTCAAAAATGACAAATTTTAAGATGGCAAATGTCAAAGATGTCAAATGACAAATGTCACAATGCTAAATGTCAAAAATGAAAAGTGTCACCATGAAAAATGTCAAAAATGACAAATTTCAAGATGGCAAATGTCAAAACTGACAAATGTCACAATGCTAAATGTCAAAAATAAAAAGTGTCACCATAAAAAATGTCAAAAATAACAAATTTCAAGATGTCAAATGTCAAAGATGTCAAATGACAAATGTCACAATGCTAATTGTCAAAAATGAAAAGTGTCACCATGAAAAATGTCAAAAATGACAAATTTCAAGATGGCAAATGTCAAAAGATGTCAAACGACAAATGTCACAATGCTAAATGTCAAAAATGACAAATTTCAAGATGGCAAATGTCAAAGATGTCAAATGACAAATGTCACAATGCTAAATGTCAAAAATGACAAATTTCAAGATGGCAAATGTCAAAGATGTCAAATGACAAATGTCACAATGCTAAATGTCAAAAATGAAAAGTGTCACCATGAAAAATGTCAAAAATGACAAATTTTAAGATGGCAAATGTCAAAGATGTCAAATGACAAATGTCACAATGCTAAATGTCAAAAATGAAAAGTGTCACCATGAAAAATGTCAAAAATTACAAATTTCAAGATGGCAAATGTCAAAACTGACAAATGTCACAATGCTAAATGTCAAAAATAAAAAGTGTCACCATGAAAAATGTCAAAAATAACAAATTTCAAGATGTCAAATGTCAAAGATGTCAAATGACAAATGTCACAATGCTAATTGTCCAAAAAGGAAAAGTGTCACCATGAAAAATGTCAAAAATGACAAATTTCAAGATGGCAAATGTCACAATGCTAATTGTCCAAAAAGGAAAAGTGTCACCATGAAAAATGTCAAAAATGACAAATTTCAAGATGGCAAATGTCAAAAGATGTCAAATGACAAATGTCACAATGCTAAATGTCAAAAATGAAAAGTGTCATCATGAAAAATGTCAAAAATGACAAATTTTAAGATGGCAAATGTCAAATGACAAATGTCGCAATGCTAAATGTCAAAAATGAAAAGTGTCACCATGAAAAATGTCAAAAATGACAAATTTCAAGATGGCAAATGTCAAAACTGACAAATGTCACAATGCTAAATGTCAAAAATGAAAAGTGTCACCATGAAAAATGTCAAAAATAACAAATTTCAAGATGGCAAATGTCAAAGATGTCAAATGACAAATGTCACAATGCTAAATGTCAAAAATGAAAAGTGTCACCATGAAAAATGTCAAAAATGACAAATTTCAAGATGGCAAATGTCAAAGATGTCAAATGACAAATGTCACAATGCTAAATGTCAAAAATTGAAAGTGTCACCATGAAAAATGTCAAAAATGACAAATTTCAAGATGGCAAATGTCAAAGATGTCAAATGACAAATGTCACAATGCTAAATGTCAAAAATGACAAATTTCAAGATGGCAAATGTCAAAGATGTCAAATGACAAATGTCACAATGCTAAATGTCAAAAATGAAAAGTGTCACCATGAAAAATGTCAAAAATGACAAATTTTAAGATGGCAAATGTCAAAGATGTCAAATGACAAATGTCACAATGCTAAATGTCAAAAATGAAAAGTGTCACCATAAAAAATGTCAAAAATGACAAATTTCAAGATGGCAAATGTCAAAACTGAAAAATGTCACAATGCTAAATGTCAAAAATGAAAAGTGTCACCATGAAAAATGTCAAAAATAACAAATTTCAAGATGGCAAATGTCAAAGATGTCAAATGACAAATGTCACAATGCTAAATGTCAAAAATGAAAAGTGTCACCATGAAAAATGTCAAAAATGACAAATTTCAAGATGGCAAATGTCAAAGATGTCAAATGACAAATGTCACAATGCTAAATGTCAAAAATTGAAAGTGTCACCATAAAAAATGTCAAAAATGACAAATTTCAAGATGGCAAATGTCAAAGATGTCAAATGACAAATGTCACAATGCAAAATGTCAAAAATGACAAATTTCAAGATGACAAATGTCAAAGATGTCAAATGACAAATTTCACAATGCTAAATGTCAAAAATGAAAAGTGTCACCATGAAAAATGTCAAAAATGACAAATTTCAAGATGGCAAATGTCAAAACTGACAAATGTCACAATGCTAAATGTCAAAAATGAAAAGTGTCACCATGAAAAATGTCAAAAATAACAAATTTCAAGATGGCAAATGTCAAAGATGTCAAATGACAAATGTCACAATGCTAAATGTCAAAAATGGAAAGTGTCACCATGAAAAATGTCAAAAATGACAAATTTCAAGATGGCAAATGTCAAAGATGTCAAATGACAAATGTCACAATGCTAAATGTCAAAAATTGAAAGTGTCACCATGAAAAATGTCAAAAATGACAAATTTCAAGATGGCAAATGTCAAAGATGTCAAATGACAAATGTCACAATGCTAAATGTCAAAAATGACAAATTTCAAGATGGCAAATGTCAAAGATGTCAAATGACAAATGTCACAATGCTAAATGTCAAAAATGAATAGTGTCAACATGAAAAATGTCAAAAATGACAAATTTTAAGATGGCAAATGTCAAAGATGTCAAATGACAAATGTCACAATGCTAAATGTCAAAAATGAAAAGTGTCACCATGAAAAATGTCAAAAATGACAAATTTCAAGATGGCAAATGTCAAAACTGACAAATGTCACAATGCTAAATGTCAAAAATAAAAAGTGTCACCATGAAAAATGTCAAAAATAACAAATTTCAAGATGTCAAATGTCAAAGATGTCAAATGACAAATGTCACAATGCTAATTGTCAAAAATGAAAAGTGTCACCATGAAAAATGTCAAAAATGACAAATTTCAAGATGGCAAATGTCAAAAGATGTCAAACGACAAATGTCACAATGCTAAATGTCAAAAATGACAAATTTCAAGATGGCAAATGTCAAAGATGTCAAATGACAAATGTCAAAGATGTCAAATGACAAATGTCACAATGCTAAATGTCAAAAATGAAAAGTGTCACCATGAAAAATGTCAAAAATTACAAATTTCAAGATGGCAAATGTCAAAACTGACAAATGTCACAATGCTAAATGTCAAAAATAAAAAGTGTCACCATGAAAAATGTCAAAAATAACAAATTTCAAGATGTCAAATGTCAAAGATGTCAAATGACAAATGTCACAATGCTAATTGTCAAAAATGAAAAGTGTCACCATGAAAAATGTCAAAAATGACAAATTTCAAGATGGCAAATGTCAAAAGATGTCAAATGACAAATGTCACAATGCTAAATGTCAAAAATGAAAAGTGTCATCATGAAAAATGTCAAAAATGACAAATTTTAAGATGGCAAATGTCAAATGACAAATGTCACAATGCTAAATGTCAAAAATGAAAAGTGTCACCATGAAAAATGTCAAAAATGACAAATTTCAAGATGGCAAATGTCAAAACTGACAAATGTCAAAAATGAAAAGTGTCACCATGAAAAATGTCAAAAATAACAAATTTCAAGATGGCAAATGTCAAAGATGTCAAATGACAAATGTCACAATGCTAAATGTCAAAAATGAAAAGTGTCACCATGAAAAATGTCAAAAATGACAAATTTCAAGATGGCAAATGTCAAATGACAAATGTCACAATGCTAAATGTCAAAAATTGAAAGTGTCACCATGAAAAATGTCAAAAATGACAAATTTCAAGATGGCAAATGTCAAAGATGTCAAATGACAAATGTCACAATGCTAAATGTCAAAAATGACAAATTTCAAGATGGCAAATGTCAAAGATGTCAAATGACAAATTTCACAATGCTAAATGTCAAAAATGAAAAGTGTCACCATGAAAAATGTCAAAAATGACAAATTTCAAGATGGCAAATGTCAAAACTGACAAATGTCACAATGCTAAATGTCAAAAATGAAAAGTGTCACCATGAAAAATGTCAAAAATAACAAATTTCAAGATGGCAAATGTCAAAGATGTCAAATGACAAATGTCACAATGCTAAATGTCAAAAATGAAAAGTGTCACCATGAAAAATGTCAAAAATGACCAATTTCAAGATGGCAAATGTCAAAGATGTCACATGACAAATGTCACAATGCTAAATGTCAAAAATGAAAAGTGTCACCATGAAAAATGTCAAAAATAACAAATTTCAAGATGGCAAATGTCAAAGATGTCAAATGACAAATGTCACAATGCTAAATGTCAAAAATGAAAAGTGTCACCATGAAAAATGTCAAAAATGACAAATTTCAAGATGGCAAATGTCAAAACTGACAAATGTCACAATGCTAAATGTCAAAAATGAAAAGTGTCACCATGAAAAGTGTCAAAAATAATAAATTTCAAGATGGCAAATGTCAAAGATGTCAAATGATAAATGTCACAATGCTAAATGTCAAAAATAAAAAGTGTCACCATGAAAAATGTCAAAAATGACAAATTTCAAGATAGCTAATGTCAAAGATGTCAAATGACAAATGTCACAATGCTAAATGTCAAAAATGACAAATTTCAAGATGGCAAATGTCAAAGATGTCAAATGACAAATGTCACAATGCTAAATGTCAAAAATGAAAAGTGTCACCATGAAAAATGTCAAAAATGACAAATTTTAAGATGGCAAATGTCAAAGATGTCAAATGACAAATGTCACAATGCTAAATGTCAAAAATGAAAAGTGTCACCATGAAAAATGTCAAAAATGACAAATTTCAAGATGGCAAATGTCAAAACTGACAAATGTCACAATGCTAAATGTCAAAAATAAAAAGTGTCACCATGAAAAATGTCAAAAATAACAAATTTTAAGATGTCAAATGTCAAAGATGTCAAATGACAAATGTCACAATGCTAATTGTCAAAAATAAAAAGTGTCACCATGAAAAATGTCAAAAGTGACAAATTTCAAGATGGCAAATGTCAAAACTGACAAATGTCACAATGCTAAATGTCAAAAATGAAAAGTGTCACCATGAAAAATGTCAAAAATAACAAATTTCAAGATGGCAAATGTCAAAGATGTCAAATGACAAATGTCACAATGCTAAATGTCAAAAATGAAAAGTGTCACTATGAAAAATGTCAAAAATGACAAATTTCAAGATGGCAAATGTCAAAACTGACAAATGTCACAATGCTAAATGTCAAAAATGAAAAGTGTCACCATGAAAAATGTCAAAAATAACAAATTTCAAGATGGCAAATGTCAAAGATGTCAAATGACAAATGTCACAATGCTAAATGTCAAAAATTACAAATTTCAAGATGGCAAATGTCAAAAATGTCAAATGACAAATGTCACAATGCTGAATGTCAAAAATGAAAAGTGTCACCATGAAAAATGTCAAAAATGACAAATTTCAAGATGGCAAATGTCAGAGATGTCAAATGACAAATGTCACAATGCTAAATGGCAAAAATGAAAAGTGTCACCATAAAAAATGTCAAAAATGACAAATTTCCAGATGGCAAATGTCAAAGATGTGAAATGACAAATGTCACAATGCTAAATGTCAAAAATGAAAAGTGTCAAAAATGACAAATTTCAAGATGGCAAATGTCTAAGATGTCAAATGACAAACGCCACAATGCTAAATGTCAAAAATGCAAAGTGTCAAAAATGACAAATATCAAGATGGCAAATGTCTAAGATGTCAAATGACAAATGTCACAATGCTAAATGTCAAAAATGACAAATTTCAAGATGGCAAATGTCAAAGATGTCAAATGACAAATGTCACAATGCTAAATGTCAAAAATGAAAAGTGTCACCATGAAAAATGTCAAAAATGACAAATTTCAAGATGGCAAATGTCAGAGATGTCAAATGACAAATGTCACAATGCTTAATGTCAAAAATGAAAAGTGTCACCATAAAAAATGTCAAAAATGACAAATTTCCAGATGGCAAATGTCAAAGATGTCAAATGACAAATGTCACAATGCTAAATGTCAAAAATGAAAAGTGTCAAAAATGACAAATTTCAAGATGGCAAATGTCTAAGATGTCAAATGACAAATGCCACAATGCTAAATGTCCAAAATGAAAAGTGTCAAAAATGACAAATTTCAAGATGGCAAATGTCTAAGATGTCAAATGACAAATGCCACAATGCTAAATGTCAAAAATGAAAAGTGTCAAAAATGACAAATTTCAAGATGGCAAATGTCTAAGATGTCAAATGACAAATGTCACAATGCTAAATGTCAAAAAAGACAAATTTCAAGATGGCAAATGTCAAAGATGTCTAATGACAAATGTCACAATGCTAAATGTCAAAAATGAAAAGTGTCACCATGAAAAATGTCAAAAATAACAAATTTCAAGATGGCAAATGTCAAAGATGTCACATGACAAATGTCACAATGCTAAATGTCAAAAATGAAAAGTGTCACCATGAAAAATGTCAAAAATAACAAATTTCAAGATGGCAAATGTCAAAGATGTCAAATGACAAATGTCACAATGCTAAATGTCAAAAATGAAAAGTGTCACCACGAAAAATGTCAAAAATGACAAATTTCAAGATGGCAAATGTCAAAACTGACAAATGTCACAATGCTAAATGTCAAAAATGAAAAGTGTCACCATGAAAAGTGTCAAAAATAACAAATTTCAAGATGGCAAATGTCAAAGATGTCAAATGATAAATGTCACAATGCTAAATGTCAAAAATAAAAAGTGTCACCATGAAAAATGTCAAAAATGACAAATTTCAAGATAGCTAATGTCAAAGATGTCAAATGACAAATGTCACAATGCTAAATGTCAAAAATGAAAAGTGTCACCATGAAAAATGTCAAAAATGACAAATTTCAAGATGGCAAATGTCAAAGATGTCAAATGACAAATGTCACAATGCTAAATGTATAAAATGACAAATTTCAAGATGGCAAATGACAAATGTTACAATGCTAAATGTCAAAAATGAAAAGTGTCACCATGAAAAATGTCAAAAATGACAAATTTCAAGATGGCAAATGTCAAAGATGTTAAATGACAAATGTCACAATGCTAAATGTCAAAAATGAAAAGTGTCACCATGAAAAATGTCAAAAATAACAAATTTCAAGATGGCAAATATCAAAGATGTCAAATGACAAATGTCACCATGCTAAATGTCAAAAATGACAAATTTCAAGATGGCAAATGTCAAAGATGTCAAATGACAAATGTCACAATGCTAAATGTCAAAAATGAAAAGTGTCACCATGAAAAATGTCAAAAATGACAAATTTCAAGATGGCAAATGTTAAAACTGACAAATGTCACAATGCTAAATGTCAAAAATGAAAAGTGTCACCATGAAAAATGTCAAAAATAACAAATTTCAAGATGACAAATGTCAAAGATGTCAAATGACAAATGTCACAATGCTAAATGTCAAAAATGAAAAGTGTCACCATGAAAAATGTCAAAAATAACAAATTTCAAGATGGCAAATGTCAAAGATGTCAAATGACAAATGTCACAATGCTAAGTGTCAAAAATGAAAAGTGTCACCATGAAAAATGTCAAAAATGACAAATTTCAACATGGCAAATGTCAAAGAGGTCAAATGACAAATGTCACAATGCTAAATGTCAAAAATGAAAAGTGTTACCATGAAAAATGTCAAAAATGACAAATTTCAAGATGGCAAATGTCAAAACTGACAAATGTCACAATGCTAAATGTCAAAAATGAAAAGTGTCACCATGAAAAATGTCAAAAATGACAAATTTCAAGATGGCAAATGTCAAAACTGACAAATGTCACAATGCTAAATGTCAAAAATGAAAAGTGTCACCATGAAAAATGTCAAAAATAACAAATTTCAAGATGGCAAATGTCAAAGATGTGAAATGACAAATGTCACAATGCTAAATGTCAAAAATAAAAAGTGTCACCATGAAAAATGTCAAAAATGACAAATTTCAAGATGGCAAATGTCAAAGATATCAAATGACAAATGTCACAATGCTAAATGTCAAAAATTGAAATGAAAATGAAAAGTGTCACCATGAAAAATGTCAAAAATGACAAATTTTAAGATGGCAAATGTCAAAGATGTCAAATGACAAATGTCACAATGCTAAATGTCAAAAATGAAAAGTGTCACCATGAAAAATGTCACAAATGACAAATTTCAAGATGGCAAATGTCAAAGATGTCAAATGACAACTGTCACAATGCTAAATGTCAAAAATAAAAAGTGTCACCATGAAAAATGTCAAAAATAACAAATTTCAAGATTGCAAATGTCAAAGATGTCAAATGACAAATGTCACAATGCTAAATGTCAAAAATGAAAAGTGTCACTATGAAAAATGTCAAAAATGACAAATTTCAAGATGGCAAATGTCAAAGATGTCAAATGACAAATGTCACAATGCTAAATGTCAAAAATGACAAATTTCAAGATGGCAAATGTCAAAGAGGTCAAATGACAAATGTCACAATGCTAAATGTCAAAAATAAAAAGTGTCATTATGAAAAATGTCAAAAATGACAAATTTTAAGATGGCAAATGTCGAAGATGTCAAATGACAAATGTCACAATGCTAAATGTCAAAAATAAAACGTGTCACCATGAAAAATGTCAAAAATGACAAATTTCAAGATGGCAAATGTCAAAACTGACAAATGTCACAATGCTAAATGTCAAAAATTGAAAGTGTCACCATGAAAAATGTCAAAAATGACAAATTTCAAGATGGCAAATGTCAAAGATGTCAAATGACAAATGTCACAATGCTAAATGTCAAAAATGACAAATTTCAAGATGGCAAATGTCAAAGATGTCAAATGACAAATGTCACAATGCTAAATGTCAAAAATGAAAAGTGTCACCATGAAAAATGTCAAAAATGACAAATTTTAAGATGGCAAATGTCAAAGATGTCAAATGACAAATGTCACAATGCTAAATGTCAAAAATGAAAAGTGTCACCATAAAAAATGTCAAAAATGACAAATTTCAAGATGGCAAATGTCAAAACTGACAAATGTCACAATGCTAAATGTCAAAAATGAAAAGTGTCACCATGAAAAATGTCAAAAATAACAAATTTCAAGATGGCAAATGTCAAAGATGTCAAATGACAAATGTCACAATGCTAAATGTCAAAAATGAAAAGTGTCACCATGAAAAATGTCAAAAATGACAAATTTCAAGATGGCAAATGTCAAAGATGTCAAATGACAAATGTCACAATGCTAAATGTCAAAAATTGAAAGTGTCACCATAAAAAATGTCAAAAATGACAAATTTCAAGATGGCAAATGTCAAAGATGTCAAATGACAAATGTCACAATGCAAAATGTCAAAAATGACAAATTTCAAGATGGCAAATGTCAAAGATGTCAAATGACAAATTTCACAATGCTAAATGTCAAAAATGAAAAGTGTCACCATGAAAAATGTCAAAAATGACAAATTTCAAGATGGCAAATGTCAAAACTGACAAATGTCACAATGCTAAATGTCAAAAATGAAAAGTGTCACCATGAAAAATGTCAAAAATAACAAATTTCAAGATGGCAAATGTCAAAGATGTCAAATGACAAATGTCACAATGCTAAATGTCAAAAATGGAAAGTGTCACCATGAAAAATGTCAAAAATGACAAATTTCAAGATGGCAAATGTCAAAGATGTCAAATGACAAATGTCACAATGCTAAATGTCAAAAATTGAAAGTGTCACCATGAAAAATGTCAAAAATGACAAATTTCAAGATGGCAAATGTCAAAGATGTCAAATGACAAATGTCACAATGCTAAATGTCAAAAATGACAAATTTCAAGATGGCAAATGTCAAAGATGTCAAATGACAAATGTCACAATGCTAAATGTCAAAAATGAAAAGTGTCAACATGAAAAATGTCAAAAATGACAAATTTTAAGATGGCAAATGTCAAAGATGTCAAATGACAAATGTCACAATGCTAAATGTCAAAAATGAAAAGTGTCACCATGAAAAATGTCAAAAATGACAAATTTTAAGATGGCAAATGTCAAAGATGTCAAATGACAAATGTCACAATGCTAAATGTCAAAAATGAAAAGTGTCACCATGAAAAATGTTAAAAATGACAAATTTCAAGATGGCAAATGTCAAAACTGACAAATGTCACAATGCTAAATGTCAAAAATAAAAAGTGTCACCATGAAAAATGTCAAAAATAACAAATTTCAAGATGTCAAATGTCAAAGATGTCAAATGACAAATGTCACAATGCTAATTGTCA
This sequence comes from Altica lythri, assembly GCA_964028335.1. Lineage (NCBI taxonomy): Eukaryota > Metazoa > Arthropoda > Insecta > Coleoptera > Chrysomelidae > Altica > Altica lythri. The sequence goes on along the minus strand of OZ034800.1, from coordinate 39,006,914 downwards.
AAAATGAAAAGTGTCACCATGAAAAATGTCAAAAATGACAAATTTCAAGATGGCAAATGTCAGAAGATGTCAAATGACAAATGTCACAATGCTAAATGTCAAAAATGAAAAGTGTCATCATGAAAAATGTCAAAAATGACAAATTTTAAGATGGCAAATGTCAAATGACAAATGTCACAATGCTAAATGTCAAAAATGAAAAGTGTCACCATGAAAAATGTCAAAAATGACAAATTTCAAGATGGCAAATGTCAAAACTGACAAATGTCACAATGCTAAATGTCAAAAATGAAAAGTGTCACCATGAAAAATGTCAAAAATAACAAATTTCAAGATGGCAAATGTCAAAGATGTCAAATGACAAATGTCACAATGCTAAATGTCAAAAATGAAAAGTGTCACCATGAAAAATGTGAAAAATGACAAATTTCAAGATGGCAAATGTCAAAGATGTCAAATGACAAATGTCACAATGCTAAATGTCAAAAATTGAAAGTGTCACCATGAAAAATGTCAAAAATGACAAATTTCAAGATGGCAAATGTCAAAGATGTCAAATGACAAATGTCACAATGCTAAATGTCAAAAATGACAAATTTCAAGATGGCAAATGTCAAAGATGTCAAATGACAAATTTCACAATGCTAAATGTCAAAAATGAAAAGTGTCACCATGAAAAATGTCAAAAATGACATATTTCAAGATGGCAAATGTCAAAACTGACAAATGTCACAATGCTAAATGTCAAAAATGAAAAGTGTCACCATGAAAAATGTCAAAAATAACAAATTTCAAGATGGCAAATGTCAAAGATGTCAAATGACAAATGTCACAATGCTAAATGTCAAAAATGAAAAGTGTCACCATGAAAAATGTCAAAAATGACCAATTTCAAGATGGCAAATGTCAAAGATGTCAAATGACAAATGTCACAATGCTAAATGTCAAAAATTGAAAGTGTCACCATGAAAAATGTCAAAAATGACAAATTTCAAGATGGCAAATGTCAAAGATGTCAAATGACAAATGTCACAATGCTAAATGTCAAAAATGACAAATTTCAAGATGGCAAATGTCAAAGATGTCAAATGACAAATGTCACAATGCTAAATGTCAAAAATGAAAAGTGTCACCATGAAAAATGTCAAAAATGACAAATTTTAAGATGGCAAATGTCAAAGATGTCAAATGACAAATGTCACAATGCTAAATGTCAAAAATGAAAAGTGTCACCATAAAAAATGTCAAAAATGACAAATTTCAAGATGGCAAATGTCAAAGATGTCAAATGACAAATGTCACAATGCTTAATGTCAAAAATGAAAAGTGTTACCATGAAAAATGTCAAAAATGACAAATTTCAAGATGGCAAATGTCAAAACTGACAAATGTCACAATGCTAAATGTCAAAAATGAAAAGTGTCACCATGAAAAATGTCAAAAATGACAAATTTCAAGATGGCAAATGTCAAAACTGACAAATGTCACAATGCTAGATGTCAAAAATGAAAAGTGTCACCATGAAAAATGTCAAAAATAACAAATTTCAAGATGTCAAATGTCAAAGATGTCAAATGACAAATGTCACAATGCTAAATGTCAAAAATGAAAAGTGTCACCATGAAAAATGTCAAAAATGACAAATTTCAAGATGGCAAATGTCAAAACTGACAAATGTCACAATGCTAAATGTCAAAAATGAAAAGTGTCACCATGAAAAATGTCAAAAATAACAAATTTCAAGATGGCAAATGTCAAAAGATGTCAAATGACAAATGTCACAATGCTAAATGTCAAAAATGACAAATTTTAAGATGGCAAATGTCAAAGATGTCAAATGACAAATGTCACAATGCTAAATGTCAAAAATGAAAAGTGTCACCATGAAAAATGTCAAAAATGACAAATTTCAAGATGGCAAATGTCAAAGATGTCAAATGACAAATGTCACAATGCTAAATGTCAAAAATGAAAAGTGTCACCATAAAAAATGTCCAAAATGACAAATTTCAGGATGGCAAATGTCAAAGATGTCAAATGACAAATGTCACAATGCTAAATGTCAAAAATGGAAAGTGTCACCATGAGAAATGTCAAAAATGACAAATTTCAAGATGGCAAATGTCAAAACTGACAAATGTCACAATGCTAAATGTCAAAAATGAAAAGTGTCACCATGAAAAATGTCAAAAATAACAAATTTCAAGATGGCAAATGTCAAAGATGTCAAATGACAAATGTCACCATGCTAAATGTCAAAAATGACAAATTTCAAGATGGCAATTGTTAAAGATGTCAAATGACAAATGTCACAATGCTAAATGTCAAAAATGAAAAGTGTCACCATGAAAAATGTCAAAAATGACAAATTTCAAGATGGCAAATGTCAAAACTGACCAATGTCACAATGCATAATGTCAAAAATGAAAAGTGTCACCATGAAAAATGTCAAAAATAACAAATTTCAAGATGGCAAATGTCAAAGATGTCAAATGACAAATGTCACAATGCTAAATGTCAAAAAATGAAAAGTGTCACCATGAAAAATGTCAAAAATAACAAATTTCAAGATGGCAAATGTCAAAGATGTCAAATGACAAATGTCACAATGCTAAGTGTCAAAAATGAAAAGTGTCACCATGAAAAATGTCAAAAATGACAAATTTCAAGATGGCAAATGTCAAAGATGTCAAATGACAAATGTCACAATGCTAAATGTCAAAAATGAAAAGTGTCACCATGAAAAATGTCAAAAATAACAAATTTCAAGATGGCAAATGTCAAAGATGTCAAATGACAAATGTCACAATGCTAAATGTCAAAAATGAAAATTGTCACCATGAAAAATGTCAAAAATGACAAATTTCAAGATGGCAAATGTCAAAACTGACAAATGTCACAATGCTAAATGTCAAAAATGAAAAGTGTCACCATGAAAAATGTCAAAAATAACAAATTTCAAGATGGCAAATGTCAAAGATGTCAAATGACAAATGTCACAATGCTAAATGTCAAAAATGAAAAGTGTCACCATGGAAAATGTCAAAATGACAAATTTCAAGATGGCAAATGTCAAAACTGACAAATGTTACAATGCTAAATGTCAAAAATGAAAAGTGTCACCATAAAAAATGTCAAAAATGACAAATTTCAAGATGGCAAATGTCAAAGATGTCAAATGACAAATGTCACCATGCTAAATGTCAAAAATGACAAATTTCAAGATGGCAAATGTCAAATGACAAATGTCACAATGCTAAATGTCAAAAATGAAAAGTGTCACCATGAAAAATGTCAAAAATAACAAATTTCAAGATGGCAAATGTCAAAGATGTCAAATGACAAATGTCACAATGCTAAATGTCAAAAATGAAAAGTGTCACCATGAAAAATGTCAAAAATGACAAATTTAAAGGTGGCAAATGTCAAAACTGACAAATGTCACAATGCTAAATGTCAAAAATGAAAAGTGTCACCATGAAAAATGTCAAAAATAACAAATTTCAAGATGGCAAATGTCAAAGATGTCAAATGACAAATGTCACAATGCTAAATGTCAAAAATGAAAAGTGTCACCATGAAAAATGTCAAAATGACAAATTTCAAGATGGCAAATGTCAAAACTGACAAATGTTACAATGCTAAATGTGAAAAATGAAAAGTGTCACCATGAAAAATGTCAAAAATAACAAATTTCAAGATGGCAAATGTCAAAGATGTCAAATGACAAATGTCACAATGCTAAATGTCAAAAATGAAAAGTGTCACCATGAAAAATGTCAAAAATGACAAATTTCAAGATGGCAAATGTCAAAACTGACAAATGTCACAATGCTAAATGTCAAAAATGAAAAGTGTCACCATGAAAAATGTCAAAAATAACAAATTTCAAAATGGCAAATGTCAAAGATGTCAAATGACAAATGTCACAATGCTAAATGTCAAAAATGAAAAGTGTCACCATGAAAAATGTCAAAATGACAAATTTCAAGATGGCAAATGTCAAAACTGACAAATGTCACAATGCTAAATGTCAAAAATGAAAAGTGTCACCATGAAAAATGTCAAAAATGACCAATTTCAAGATAGCAAATGTCAAAACTGACAAATGTCACAATGCTAAATGTCAAAAATAAAAAGTGTCACCATGAAAAATGTCAAAAATAACAAATTTCAAGATGGCAAATGTCAAAGATGTAAAATGACAAATGTCACCATGCTAAATGTCAAAAATGACAAATTTCAAGATGGCAAATGTCAAAGATGTCAAATGACAAATGTCACAATGCTAAATGTCAAAAATGAAAAGTGTCACCATGAAAAATGTCAAAAATGACAAATTTCAAGATGGCAAATGTCAAAACTGACAAATGTCACAATGCTAAATGTCAAAAATGAAAAGTGTCACCATGAAAAATGTCAAAAATAACAAATTTCAAGATGGCAAATGTCAAAGATGTCAAATGACAAATGTCACAATGCTAAATGTCAAAAATGAAAATTGTCACCATGAAAAATGTCAAAAATAACAAATTTCAAGATGGCAAATGTCAAAGATGTCAAATGACAAATGTCACAATGCTAAATGTCAAAAATGAAAAGTGTCACCATGAAAAATGTCAAAAATGACAAATTTCAAGATGGCAAATGTCAAAGATGTCAAATGACAAATGTCACAATGCTAAATGTCAAAAATGAAAAGTGTCACCATGAAAAATGTCAAAAATAACAAATTTCAAGATGGCAAATGTCAAAGATGTCAAATGACAAATGTCACAATGCTAAATGTCAAAAATGACAAATTTCAAGATGGCAAATGTTAAAGATGTAAAATCACAAATGTCACAATGCTAAATGTCAAAAATGAAAAGTGTCACCATGAAAAATGTCAAAAATGACAAATTTCAAGATGGCAAATGTCAAAGATGTCAAATGACAAATGCCACAATGCTAAATGTCAAAAATGAAAAGTGTCACCATGAAAAATGTCAAAAATGACAAATTTCAAGATGGCAAATGTCAAAACTGACAAATGTCACAATGCTAAATGTCAAAAATAAAAAGTGTCACCATGAAAAATGTCAAAAATAACAAATTTTAAGATGGCAAATGTCAAAGATGTCAAATGACAAATGTCACCATGCTAAATGTCAAAAATAACAAATTTCAAGATGGCAAATGTCAAAGATGTCAAATGACAAATGTCACAATGCTAAATGTCAAAAATGAAAAGTGTCACCATGAAAAATGTCAAAAATTACAAATTTCAAGATGGCAAATGTTAAAACTGACAAATGTCACAATGCTAGATGTCAAAAATGAAAAGTGTAACCATGAAAAATGTCAAAAATAACAAATTTCAAGATGTCAAATGTCAAAGATGTCAAATGACAAATGTCACAATGCTAAATGTCAAAAATGAAAAGTGTCACCATGAAAAATGTCAAAAATGACAAATTTCAAGATGGCAAATGTCAAAACTGACAAATGTCACAATGCTAAATGTCAAAAATAAAAAGTGTCACCATGAAAAATGTCAAAAATAACAAATTTCAAGATGGCAAATGTCAAAAGATGTCAAATGACAAATGTCACAATGCTAAATGTCAAAAATGACAAATTTTAAGATGGAAATGTCAAAGAAGTCAAATGACAAATGTCACAATGCTAAATGTCAAAAATGAAAAGTGTCACCATGAAAAATGTCAAAAATGACAAATTTCAAGATGGCAAATGTCAAAGATGTCAAATAACAAATGTCACAATGCTAAATGTCAAAAATGAAAAGTGTCACCATAAAAAATGTCAAAAATGACAAATTTCAGGATGGCAAATGTCAAAGATGTCAAATGACAAATGTCACAATGCTAAATGTCAAAAATGGAAAGTGTCACCATGAAAAATGTCAAAAATGACAAATTTCAAGATGGCAAATGTCAAAACTGACAAATGTCACAGTGCTAAATGTCAAAAATGAAAAGTGTCACCATGAAAAATGTCAAAAATAACAAATTTCAAGATGGCAAATGTCAAAGATGTCAAATGACAAATGTCACCATGCTAAATGTCAAAAATGACAAATTTCAAGATGGCAATTGTTAAAGATGTCAAATGACAAATGTCACAATGCTAAATGTCAAAAATGACAAATTTCAAGATGGCAAATGTCAAAGATGTCAAATGACAAATTTCACAATGCTAAATGTCAAAAATGAAAAGTGTCACCATGAAAAATGTCAAAAATGACAAATTTCAAGATGGCAAATGTCAAAACTGACAAATGTCACAATGCTAAATGTCAAAAATGAAAAGTGTCACCATGAAAAATGTCAAAAATAACAAATTTCAAGATGGCAAATGTCAAAGATGTCAAATGACAAATGTCACAATGCTAAATGTCAAAAATGAAAAGTGTCACCATGAAAAATGTCAAAAATGACCAATTTCAAGATGGCAAATGTCAAAGATGTCACATGACAAATGTCACAATGCTAAATGTCAAAAATGAAAAGTGTCACCATGAAAAATGTCAAAAATAACAAATTTCAAGATGGCAAATGTCAAAGATGTCAAATGACAAATGTCACAATGCTAAATGTCAAAAATGAAAAGTGTCACCATGAAAAATGTCAAAAATGACAAATTTCAAGATGGCAAATGTCAAAACTGACAAATGTCACAATGCTAAATGTCAAAAATGAAAAGTGTCACCATGAAAAGTGTCAAAAATAATAAATTTCAAGATGGCAAATGTCAAAGATGTCAAATGATAAATGTCACAATGCTAAATGTCAAAAATAAAAAGTGTCACCATGAAAAACGTCAAAAATGACAAATTTCAAGATAGCTAATGTCAAAGATGTCAAATGACAAATGTCACAATGCTAAATGTCAAAAATGACAAATTTCAAGATGGCAAATGTCAAAGATGTCAAATGACAAATGTCACAATGCTAAATGTCAAAAATGAAAAGTGTCACCATGAAAAATGTCAAAAATGACAAATTTTAAGATGGCAAATGTCAAAGATGTCAAATGACAAATGTCACAATGCTAAATGTCAAAAATGAAAAGTGTCACCATGAAAAATGTCAAAAATGACAAATTTCAAGATGGCAAATGTCAAAACTGACAAATGTCACAATGCTAAATGTCAAAAATAAAAAGTGTCACCATGAAAAATGTCAAAAATAACAAATTTCAAGATGTCAAATGTCAAAGATGTCAAATGACAAATGTCACAATGCTAATTGTCAAAAATAAAAAGTGTCACCATGAAAAATGTCAAAAGTGACAAATTTCAAGATGGCAAATGTCAAAACTGACAAATGTCACAATGCTAAATGTCAAAAATGAAAAGTGTCACCATGAAAAATGTCAAAAATAACAAATTTCAAGATGGCAAATGTCAAAGATGTCAAATGACAAATGTCACAATGCTAAATGTCAAAAATGAAAAGTGTCACTATGAAAAATGTCAAAAATGACAAATTTCAAGATGGCAAATGTCAAAACTGACAAATGTCACAATGCTAAATGTCAAAAATGAAAAGTGTCACCATGAAAAATGTCAAAAATAACAAATTTCAAGATGGCAAATGTCAAAGATGTCAAATGACAAATGTCACAATGCTAAATGTCAAAAATTACAAATTTCAAGATGGCAAATGTCAAAGATGTCAAATGACAAATGTCACAATGCTGAATGTCAAAAATGAAAAGTGTCACCATGAAAAATGTCAAAAATGACAAATTTCAAGATGGCAAATGTCAGAGATGTCAAATGACAAATGTCACAATGCTAAATGGCAAAAATGAAAAGTGTCACCATAAAAAATGTCAAAAATGACAAATTTCCAGATGGCAAATGTCAAAGATGTCAAATGACAAATGTCACAATGCTAAATGTCAAAAATGAAAAGTGTCAAAAATGACAAATTTCAAGATGGCAAATGTCTAAGATGTCAAATGACAAACGCCACAATGCTAAATGTCAAAAATGCAAAGTGTCAAAAATGACAAATATCAAGATGGCAAATGTCTAAGATGTCAAATGACAAATGTCACAATGCTAAATGTCAAAAATGACAAATTTCAAGATGGCAAATGTCAAAGATGTCAAATGACAAATGTCACAATGCTAAATGTCAAAAATGAAAAGTGTCACCATGAAAAATGTCAAAAATGACAAATTTCAAGATGGCAAATGTCAGAGATGTCAAATGACAAATGTCACAATGCTTAATGTCAAAAATGAAAAGTGTCACCATAAAAAATGTCAAAAATGACAAATTTCCAGATGGCAAATGTCAAAGATGTCAAATGACAAATGTCACAATGCTAAATGTCAAAAATGAAAAGTGTCAAAAATGACAAATTTCAAGATGGCAAATGTCTAAGATGTCAAATGACAAATGCCACAATGCTAAATGTCCAAAATGAAAAGTGTCAAAAATGACAAATTTCAAGATGGCAAATGTCTAAGATGTCAAATGACAAATGCCACAATGCTAAATGTCAAAAATGAAAAGTGTCAAAAATGACAAATTTCAAGATGGCAAATGTCTAAGATGTCAAATGACAAATGTCACAATGCTAAATGTCAAAAAAGACAAATTTCAAGATGGCAAATGTCAAAGATGTCTAATGACAAATGTCACAATGCTAAATGTCAAAAATGAAAAGTGTCACCATGAAAAATGTCAAAAATAACAAATTTCAAGATGGCAAATGTCAAAGATGTCACATGACAAATGTCACAATGCTAAATGTCAAAAATGAAAAGTGTCACCATGAAAAATGTCAAAAATAACAAATTTCAAGATGGCAAATGTCAAAGATGTCAAATGACAAATGTCACAATGCTAAATGTCAAAAATGAAAAGTGTCACCATGAAAAATGTCAAAAATGACAAATTTCAAGATGGCAAATGTCAAAACTGACAAATGTCACAATGCTAAATGTCAAAAATGAAAAGTGTCACCATGAAAAGTGTCAAAAATAACAAATTTCAAGATGGCAAATGTCAAAGATGTCAAATGATAAATGTCACAATGCTAAATGTCAAAAATAAAAAGTGTCACCATGAAAAATGTCAAAAATGACAAATTTCAAGATAGCTAATGTCAAAGATGTCAAATGACAAATGTCACAATGCTAAATGTCAAAAATGAAAAGTGTCACCATGAAAAATGTCAAAAATGACAAATTTCAAGATGGCAAATGTCAAAGATGTCAAATGACAAATGTCACAATGCTAAATGTATAAAATGACAAATTTCAAGATGGCAAATGACAAATGTTACAATGCTAAATGTCAAAAATGAAAAGTGTCACCATGAAAAATGTCAAAAATGACAAATTTCAAGATGGCAAATGTCAAAGATGTTAAATGACAAATGTCACAATGCTAAATGTCAAAAATGAAAAGTGTCACCATGAAAAATGTCAAAAATAACAAATTTCAAGATGGCAAATATCAAAGATGTCAAATGACAAATGTCACCATGCTAAATGTCAAAAATGACAAATTTCAAGATGGCAAATGTCAAAGATGTCAAATGACAAATGTCACAATGCTAAATGTCAAAAATGAAAAGTGTCACCATGAAAAATGTCAAAAATGACAAATTTCAAGATGGCAAATGTTAAAACTGACAAATGTCACAATGCTAAATGTCAAAAATGAAAAGTGTCACCATGAAAAATGTCAAAAATAACAAATTTCAAGATGACAAATGTCAAAGATGTCAAATGACAAATGTCACAATGCTAAATGTCAAAAATGAAAAGTGTCACCATGAAAAATGTCAAAAATAACAAATTTCAAGATGGCAAATGTCAAAGATGTCAAATGACAAATGTCACAATGCTAAGTGTCAAAAATGAAAAGTGTCACCATGAAAAATGTCAAAAATGACAAATTTCAACATGGCAAATGTCAAAGAGGTCAAATGACAAATGTCACAATGCTAAATGTCAAAAATGAAAAGTGTTACCATGAAAAATGTCAAAAATGACAAATTTCAAGATGGCAAATGTCAAAACTGACAAATGTCACAATGCTAAATGTCAAAAATGAAAAGTGTCACCATGAAAAATGTCAAAAATGACAAATTTCAAGATGGCAAATGTCAAAACTGACAAATGTCACAATGCTAAATGTCAAAAATGAAAAGTGTCACCATGAAAAATGTCAAAAATAACAAATTTCAAGATGGCAAATGTCAAAGATGTGAAATGACAAATGTCACAATGCTAAATGTCAAAAATAAAAAGTGTCACCATGAAAAATGTCAAAAATGACAAATTTCAAGATGGCAAATGTCAAAGATGTCAAATGACAAATGTCACAATGCTAAATGTCAAAAATTGAAAGTGTCACCATGAAAAATGTCAAAAATGACAAATTTCAAGATGGCAAATGTCAAAGATGTCAAATGACAAATGTCACAATGCTAAATGTCAAAAATGACAAATTTCAAGATGGCAAATGTCAAAGATGTCAAATAACAAATGTCACAATGCTAAATGTCAAAAATGAAAAGTGTCACCATGAAAAATGTCAAAAATGACAAATTTTAAGATGGAAAATGTCAAAGATGTCAAATGACAAATGTCACAATGCTAAATGGCAAAAATGAAAAGTGTCACCATGAAAAATGTCAAAAATAACAAATTTCAAGATGGCAAATGTCAAAACTGACAAATGTCACAATGCTAAATGTCAAAAATAAAAAGTGTCACCATGAAAAATGTCAAAAATAACAAATTTCAAGATGTCAAATGTCAAAGATGTCAAATGACTAATGTCACAATCCTAAACGTCAAAAATGAAAAGTGTCACCATAAAAAATGTCAAAAATGACAAATTTCAAGATGGCAAATATCAAAACTGACAAATGTCACAATGCTAAATGTCAAAAATGAAAAGTGTCACCATGAAAAATGTCAAAAATAACAAATTTCAAGATGGCAAATGTCAAAAGATGTCAAATGACAAATGTCACAATGCTAAATGTCAAAAATGACAAATTTCAAGATGGCAAATGTCAAAGATGTCAAATGACAAATGTCACAATGCTAAATGTCAAAAATGAAAAGTGTCACCATGAAAAATGTCAAAAATGACAAATTTCATGATGGCAAATGTCAAAGATGTCAAATGACAAATGTCACAATGCTAAATGTCAAAAATGAAAAGTGTCACCATAAAAAATGTCAAAAATGACAAATTTCAAGATGGCAAATGTCAAAGATGTCAAATGACAAATGTCACAATGCTAAATGTCAAAAATGAAAAGTGTGACCATGAAAAATGTCAAAAATGACAAATTTCAAGATGGCAAATGTCAAAACTGACAAATGTCACAATGCTAAATGTCAAAAATGAAAAGTGTCACCATGAAAAATGTCAAAAATAACAAATTTCAAGATGGCAAATGACAAATGTCACAATGCTAAATGTCAAAAATAAAAAGTGTCACCATGAAAAATTTCAAAAATAACAAATTTTAAGATGGCAAATGTCAAAGATGTCAAATGACAAATGTCACAATGCTAAATGTCAAAAATGAAAAGTGTCACCATGAAAAATGTCACAAATGACAAATTTCAAGATGGCAAATGTCAAAGATGTCAAATGACAACTGTCACAATGCTAAATGTCAAAAATAAAAAGTGTCACCATGAAAAATGTCAAAAATAACAAATTTCAAGATTGCAAATGTCAAAGATGTCAAATGACAAATGTCACAATGCTAAATGTCAAAAATGAAAAGTGTCACTATGAAAAATGTCAAAAATGACAAATTTCAAGATGGCAAATGTCAAAGATGTCAAATGACAAATGTCACAATGCTAAATGTCAAAAATGACAAATTTCAAGATGGCAAATGTCAAAGAGGTCAAATGACAAATGTCACAATGCTAAATGTCAAAAATAAAAAGTGTCACCATGAAAAATGTCAAAAATGACAAATTTTAAGATGGCAAATGTCGAAGATGTCAAATGACAAATGTCACAATGCTAAATGTCAAAAATAAAACGTGTCACCATGAAAAATGTCAAAAATGACAAATTTCAAGATGGCAAATGTCAAAACTGACAAATGTCACAATGCTAAATGTCAAAAATTGAAAGTGTCACCATGAAAAATGTCAAAAATGACAAATTTCAAGATGGCAAATGTCAAAGATGTCAAATGACAAATGTCACAATGCTAAATGTCAAAAATGACAAATTTCAAGATGGCAAATGTCAAAGATGTCAAATGACAAATGTCACAATGCTAAATGTCAAAAATGAAAAGTGTCACCATGAAAAATGTCAAAAATGACAAATTTTAAGATGGCAAATGTCAAAGATGTCAAATGACAAATGTCACAATGCTAAATGTCAAAAATGAAAAGTGTCACCATAAAAAATGTCAAAAATGACAAATTTCAAGATGGCAAATGTCAAAACTGACAAATGTCACAATGCTAAATGTCAAAAATGAAAAGTGTCACCATGAAAAATGTCAAAAATAACAAATTTCAAGATGGCAAATGTCAAAGATGTCAAATGACAAATGTCACAATGCTAAATGTCAAAAATGAAAAGTGTCACCATGAAAAATGTCAAAAATGACAAATTTCAAGATGGCAAATGTCAAAGATGTCAAATGACAAATGTCACAATGCTAAATGTCAAAAATTGAAAGTGTCACCATAAAAAATGTCAAAAATGACAAATTTCAAGATGGCAAATGTCAAAGATGTCAAATGACAAATGTCACAATGCAAAATGTCAAAAATGACAAATTTCAAGATGGCAAATGTCAAAGATGTCAAATGACAAATTTCACAATGCTAAATGTCAAAAATGAAAAGTGTCACCATGAAAAATGTCAAAAATGACAAATTTCAAGATGGCAAATGTCAAAACTGACAAATGTCACAATGCTAAATGTCAAAAATGAAAAGTGTCACCATGAAAAATGTCAAAAATAACAAATTTCAAGATGGCAAATGTCAAAGATGTCAAATGACAAATGTCACAATGCTAAATGTCGAAAATGGAAAGTGTCACCATGAAAAATGTCAAAAATGACAAATTTCAAGATGGCAAATGTCAAAGATGTCAAATGACAAATGTCACAATGCTAAATGTCAAAAATTGAAAGTGTCACCATGAAAAATGTCAAAAATGACAAATTTCAAGATGGCAAATGTCAAAGATGTCAAATGACAAATGTCACAATGCTAAATGTCAAAAATGACAAATTTCAAGATGGCAAATGTCAAAGATGTCAAATGACAAATGTCACAATGCTAAATGTCAAAAATGAAAAGTGTCAACATGAAAAATGTCAAAAATGACAAATTTTAAGATGGCAAATGTCAAAGATGTCAAATGACAAATGTCACAATGCTAAATGTCAAAAATGAAAAGTGTCACCATGAAAAATGTCAAAAATGACAAATTTTAAGATGGCAAATGTCAAAGATGTCAAATGACAAATGTCACAATGCTAAATGTCAAAAATGAAAAGTGTCACCATGAAAAATGTCAAAAATGACAAATTTCAAGATGGCAAATGTCAAAACTGACAAATGTCACAATGCTAAATGTCAAAAATAAAAAGTGTCACCATGAAAAATGTCAAAAATAACAAATTTCAAGATGTCAAATGTCAAAGATGTCAAATGACAAATGTCACAATGCTAATTGTCAAAAATGAAAAGTGTCACCATGAAAAATGTCAAAAATGACAAATTTCAAGATGGCAAATGTCAGAAGATGTCAAATGACAAATGTCACAATGCTAAATGTCAAAAATGAAAAGTGTCATCATGAAAAATGTCAAAAATGACAAATTTTAAGATGGCAAATGTCAAATGACAAATGTCACAATGCTAAATGTCAAAAATGAAAAGTGTCACCATGAAAAATGTCAAAAATGACAAATTTCAAGATGGCAAATGTCAAAACTGACAAATGTCACTATGCTAAATGTCAAAAATGAAAAGTGTCACCATGAAAAATGTCAAAAATAACAAATTTCAAGATGGCAAATGTCAAAGATGTCAAATGACAAATGTCACAATGCTAAATGTCAAAAATGAAAAGTGTCACCATGAAAAATGTCAAAAATGACAAATTTCAAGATGGCAAATGTCAAAGATGTCAAATGACAAATGTCACAATGCTAAATGTCAAAAATTGAAAGTGTCACCATGAAAAATGTCAAAAATGACAAATTTCAAGATGGCAAATGTCAAAGATGTCAAATGACAAATGTCACAATGCTAAATGTCAAAAATGACAAATTTCAAGATGGCAAATGTCAAAGATGTCAAATGACAAATTTCACAATGCTAAATGTCAAAAATGAAAAGTGTCACCATGAAAAATGTCAAAAATGACATATTTCAAGATGGCAAATGTCAAAACTGACAAATGTCACAATGCTAAATGTCAAAAATGAAAAGTGTCACCATGAAAAATGTCAAAAATAACAAATTTCAAGATGGCAAATGTCAAAGATGTCAAATGACAAATGTCACAATGCTAAATGTCAAAAATGAAAAGTGTCACCATGAAAAATGTCAAAAATGACCAATTTCAAGATGGCAAATGTCAAAGATGTCAAATGACAAATGTCACAATGCTAAATGTCAAAAATTGAAAGTGTCACCATGAAAAATGTCAAAAATGACAAATTTCAAGATGGCAAATGTCAAAGATGTCAAATGACAAATGTCACAATGCTAAATGTCAAAAATGACAAATTTCAAGATGGCAAATGTCAAAGATGTCAAATGACAAATGTCACAATGCTAAATGTCAAAAATGAAAAGTGTCACCATGAAAAATGTCAAAAATGACAAATTTTAAGATGGCAAATGTCAAAGATGTCAAATGACAAATGTCACAATGCTAAATGTCAAAAATGAAAAGTGTCACCATAAAAAATGTCAAAAATGACAAATTTCAAGATGGCAAATGTCAAAGATGTCAAATGACAAATGTCACAATGCTTAATGTCAAAAATGAAAAGTGTTACCATGAAAAATGTCAAAAATGACAAATTTCAAGATGGCAAATGTCAAAACTGACAAATGTCACAATGCTAAATGTCAAAAATGAAAAGTGTCACCATGAAAAATGTCAAAAATGACCAATTTCAAGATGGCAAATGTCAAAACTGACAAATGTCACAATGCTAGATGTCAAAAATGAAAAGTGTCACCATGAAAAATGTCAAAAATAACAAATTTCAAGATGTCAAATGTCAAAGATGTCAAATGACAAATGTCACAATGCTAAATGTCAAAAATGAAAAGTGTCACCATGAAAAATGTCAAAAATGACAAATTTCAAGATGGCAAATGTCAAAACTGACAAATGTCACAATGCTAAATGTCAAAAATGAAAAGTGTCACCATGAAAAATGTCAAAAATAACAAATTTCAAGATGGCAAATGTCAAAAGATGTCAAATGACAAATGTCACAATGCTAAATGTCAAAAATGACAAATTTTAAGATGGCAAATGTCAAAGATGTCAAATGACAAATGTCACAATGCTAAATGTCAAAAATGAAAAGTGTCACCATGAAAAATGTCAAAAATGACAAATTTCAAGATGGCAAATGTCAAAGATGTCAAATGACAAATGTCACAATGCTAAATGTCAAAAATGAAAAGTGTCACCATAAAAAATGTCCAAAATGACAAATTTCAGGATGGCAAATGTCAAAGATGTCAAATGACAAATGTCACAATGCTAAATGTCAAAAATGGAAAGTGTCACCATGAGAAATGTCAAAAATGACAAATTTCAAGATGGCAAATGTCAAAACTGACAAATGTCACAATGCTAAATGTCAAAAATGAAAAGTGTCACCATGAAAAATGTCAAAAATAACAAATTTCAAGATGGCAAATGTCAAAGATGTCAAATGACAAATGTCACCATGCTAAATGTCAAAAATGACAAATTTCAAGATGGCAATTGTTAAAGATGTCAAATGACAAATGTCACAATGCTAAATGTCAAAAATGAAAAGTGTCACCATGAAAAATGTCAAAAATGACAAATTTCAAGATGGCAAATGTCAAAACTGACCAATGTCACAATGCATAATGTCAAAAATGAAAAGTGTCACCATGAAAAATGTCAAAAATAACAAATTTCAAGATGGCAAATGTCAAAGATGTCAAATGACAAATGTCACAATGCTAAATGTCAAAAAATGAAAAGTGTCACCATGAAAAATGTCAAAAATAACAAATTTCAAGATGGCAAATGTCAAAGATGTCAAATGACAAATGTCACAATGCTAAGTGTCAAAAATGAAAAGTGTCACCATGAAAAATGTCAAAAATGACAAATTTCAAGATGGCAAATGTCAAAGATGTCAAATGACAAATGTCACAATGCTAAATGTCAAAAATGAAAAGTGTCACCATGAAAAATGTCAAAAATAACAAATTTCAAGATGGCAAATGTCAAAGATGTCAAATGACAAATGTCACAATGCTAAATGTCAAAAATGAAAATTGTCACCATGAAAAATGTCAAAAATGACAAATTTCAAGATGGCAAATGTCAAAACTGACAAATGTCACAATGCTAAATGCTAAATGAAAAGTGTCACCATGGAAAATGTCAAAATGACAAATTTCAAGATGGCAAATGTCAAAACTGACAAATGTTACAATGCTAAATGTCAAAAATGAAAAGTGTCACCATAAAAAATGTCAAAAATGACAAATTTCAAGATGGCAAATGTCAAAGATGTCAAATGACAAATGTCACCATGCTAAATGTCAAAAATGACAAATTTCAAGATGGCAAATGTCAAATGACAAATGTCACAATGCTAAATGTCAAAAATGAAAAGTGTCACCATGAAAAATGTCAAAAATAACAAATTTCAAGATGGCAAATGTCAAAGATGTCAAATGACAAATGTCACAATGCTAAATGTCAAAAATGAAAAGTGTCACCATGAAAAATGTCAAAAATGACAAATTTAAAGGTGGCAAATGTCAAAACTGACAAATGTCACAATGCTAAATGTCAAAAATGAAAAGTGTCACCATGAAAAATGTCAAAAATAACAAATTTCAAGATGGCAAATGTCAAAGATGTCAAATGACAAATGTCACAATGCTAAATGTCAAAAATGAAAAGTGTCACCATGAAAAATGTCAAAATGACAAATTTCAAGATGGCAAATGTCAAAACTGACAAATGTTACAATGCTAAATGTGAAAAATGAAAAGTGTCACCATGAAAAATGTCAAAAATAACAAATTTCAAGATGGCAAATGTCAAAGATGTCAAATGACAAATGTCACAATGCTAAATGTCAAAAATGAAAAGTGTCACCATGAAAAATGTCAAAAATGACAAATTTCAAGATGGCAAATGTCAAAACTGACAAATGTCACAATGCTAAATGTCAAAAATGAAAAGTGTCACCATGAAAAATGTCAAAAATAACAAATTTCAAAATGGCAAATGTCAAAGATGTCAAATGACAAATGTCACAATGCTAAATGTCAAAAATGAAAAGTGTCACCATGAAAAGTGTCAAAATGACAAATTTCAAGATGGCAAATGTCAAAACTGACAAATGTCACAATGCTAAATGTCAAAAATGAAAAGTGTCACCATGAAAAATGTCAAAAATGACCAATTTCAAGATAGCAAATGTCAAAACTGACAAATGTCACAATGCTAAATGTCAAAAATAAAAAGTGTCACCATGAAAAATGTCAAAAATAACAAATTTCAAGATGGCAAATGTCAAAGATGTAAAATGACAAATGTCACCATGCTAAATGTCAAAAATGACAAATTTCAAGATGGCAAATGTCAAAGATGTCAAATGACAAATGTCACAATGCTAAATGTCAAAAATGAAAAGTGTCACCATGAAAAATGTCAAAAATGACAAATTTCAAGATGGCAAATGTCAAAACTGACAAATGTCACAATGCTAAATGTCAAAAATGAAAAGTGTCACCATGAAAAATGTCAAAAATAACAAATTTCAAGATGGCAAATGTCAAAGATGTCAAATGACAAATGTCACAATGCTAAATGTCAAAAATGAAAATTGTCACCATGAAAAATGTCAAAAATAACAAATTTCAAGATGGCAAATGTCAAAGATGTCAAATGACAAATGTCACAATGCTAAATGTCAAAAATGAAAAGTGTCACCATGAAAAATGTCAAAAATGACAAATTTCAAGATGGCAAATGTCAAAGATGTCAAATGACAAATGTCACAATGCTAAATGTCAAAAATGAAAAGTGTCACCATGAAAAATGTCAAAAATAACAAATTTCAAGATGGCAAATGTCAAAGATGTCAAATGACAAATGTCACAATGCTAAATGTCAAAAATGACAAATTTCAAGATGGCAAATGTTAAAGATGTAAAATCACAAATGTCACAATGCTAAATGTCAAAAATGAAAAGTGTCACCATGAAAAATGTCAAAAATGACAAATTTCAAGATGGCAAATGTCAAAGATGTCAAATGACAAATGCCACAATGCTAAATGTCAAAAATGAAAAGTGTCACCATGAAAAATGTCAAAAATGACAAATTTCAAGATGGCAAATGTCAAAACTGACAAATGTCACAATGCTAAATGTCAAAAATAAAAAGTGTCACCATGAAAAATGTCAAAAATAACAAATTTTAAGATGGCAAATGTCAAAGATGTCAAATGACAAATGTCACCATGCTAAATGTCAAAAATAACAAATTTCAAGATGGCAAATGTCAAAGATGTCAAATGACAAATGTCACAATGCTAAATGTCAAAAATGAAAAGTGTCACCATGAAAAATGTCAAAAATGACAAATTTCAAGATGGCAAATGTTAAAACTGACAAATGTCACAATGCTAGATGTCAAAAATGAAAAGTGTAACCATGAAAAATGTCAAAAATAACAAATTTCAAGATGTCAAATGTCAAAGATGTCAAATGACAAATGTCACAATGCTAAATGTCAAAAATGAAAAGTGTCACCATGAAAAATGTCAAAAATGACAAATTTCAAGATGGCAAATGTCAAAACTGACAAATGTCACAATGCTAAATGTCAAAAATAAAAAGTGTCACCATGAAAAATGTCAAAAATAACAAATTTCAAGATGGCAAATGTCAAAAGATGTCAAATGACAAATGTCACAATGCTAAATGTCAAAAATGACAAATTTTAAGATGGAAATGTCAAAGATGTCAAATGACAAATGTCACAATGCTAAATGTCAAAAATGAAAAGTGTCACCATGAAAAATGTCAAAAATGACAAATTTCAAGATGGCAAATGTCAAAGATGTCAAATAACAAATGTCACAATGCTAAATGTCAAAAATGAAAAGTGTCACCATAAAAAATGTCAAAAATGACAAATTTCAGGATGGCAAATGTCAAAGATGTCAAATGACAAATGTCACAATGCTAAATGTCAAAAATGGAAAGTGTCACCATGAAAAATGTCAAAAATGACAAATTTCAAGATGGCAAATGTCAAAACTGACAAATGTCACAGTGCTAAATGTCAAAAATGAAAAGTGTCACCATGAAAAATGTCAAAAATAACAAATTTCAAGATGGCAAATGTCAAAGATGTCAAATGACAAATGTCACCATGCTAAATGTCAAAAATGACAAATTTCAAGATGGCAATTGTTAAAGATGTCAAATGACAAATGTCACAATGCTAAATGTCAAAAATGAAAAGTGTCACCATGAAAAATGTCAAAAATGACAAATTTCAAGATGGCAAATGTCAAAACTGACCAATGTCACAATGCTTAATGTCAAAAATGAAAAGTGTCACCATGAAAAATGTCAAAAATAACAAATTTCGAGATGGCAAATGTCAAAGATGTCAAATGACAAATGTCACAATGCTAAATGTCAAAAATGAAAAGTGTCACCATGAAAAATGTCAAAAATAACAAATTTCAAGATGGCAAATGTCAAAGATGTGAAATGACAAATGTCACAATGCTAAATGTCAAAAATGAAAAGTGTCACCATGAAAAATGTCAAAAATGACAAATTTCAAGATGGCAAATGTCAAAGATGTCAAATGACAAATGTCACAATGCTAAATGTCAAAAATGAAAAGTGTCACCATGAAAAATGTCAAAAATAACAAATTTCAAGATGGCAAATGTCAAAGATGTCAAATGACAAATGTCACAATGCTAAATGTCAAAATTGAAAATTGTCACCATGAAAAATGTCAAAAATGACAAATTTCAAGATGGCAAATGTCAAAACTGACAAATGTCACAATGCTAAATGTCAAAAATGAAAAGTGTCACCATGAAAAATGTCAAAAATAACAAATTTCAAGATGGCAAATGTCAAAGATGTCAAATGACAAATGTCACAATGCTAAATGTCAAAAATGAAAAGTGTCACCATGAAAAGTGTCAAAATGACAAATTTCAAGATGGCAAATGTCAAAACTGACAAATGTTACAATGCTAAATGTCAAAAATGAAAAGTGTCACCATAAAAAATGTCAAAAATGACAAATTTCAAGATGGCAAATGTCAAAGATGTCAAATGACAAATGTCACCATGCTAAATGTCAAAAATGACAAATTTCAAGATGGCAAATGTCAAAGATGTCAAATGACAAATGTCACAATGCTAAATGTCAAAAATGAAAAGTGTCACCATGAAAAATGTCAAAAATAACAAATTTCAAGATGGCAAATGTCAAAGATGTCAAATGACAAATGTCACAATGCTAAATGTCAAAAATGAAAAGTGTCACCATGAAAAATGTCAAAAATGACAAATTTCAAGATGGAAAATGTCAAAACTGACAAATGTCACAATGCTAAATGTCAAAAATGAAAAGTGTCACCATGAAAAATGTCAAAAATAACAAATTTCAAGATGGCAAATATCAAAGATGTCAAATGACAAATGTCACAATGCTAAATGTCAAAAATGACAAATTTCAAGATGGCAAATGTCAAAGATGTCAAATGACAAATGTCACAATGCTAAATGTCAAAAATGAAAAGTGTCACCATGAAAAATGTCAAAAATGACAAATTTCAAGATGGCAAATGTCAAAGATGTCAAATGACAAATGTCACAATGCTAAATGTCAAAAATGAAAAGTGTCACCATGAAAAATGTCAAAAATGACAAATTTCAAGATGGCAAATGTCAAAACTGACAAATGTCACAATGCTAAATGTCAAAAATGATAAGTGTCACCATGAAAAAGGTCAAAAATGACAAATTTCAAGATGGCAAATGTCCAAGATGTCAAATGACAAATGTCACAATGCTAAATGTCAAAAATGAAAAGTGTCACCATGAGAAATGTCAAAAATTACAAATTTCAAGATGGCAAATGTCAAAGATGTCAAATGACAAATGTCACAATGCTAAATGACAAAAATGAAAAGTGTCAAAATTGACAAATTTCAAGATGGCAAATGTCAAAGATGTCAAATGACAAATGTCACAATGCTAAATGTCAAAAATAAAAAGTGTCACCACGCTAAATGTCAAAAATAACAAATTTTAAGATGGCAAATGTCAAAGATGTCAAATGACAAATGTCACAATGCTAAATGTCAAAAATGAAAAGTGTCACCATGAAAAATGTCAAAAATGACAAATTTCAAGATGGCAAATGTCAAAACTGACAACTGTCACAATGCTAAATGTCAAAAATAAAAAGTGTCACCATGAAAAATGTCAAAAATAACAAATTTCAAGATTGCAAATGTCAAAGATGTCAAATGACAAATGTCACAATGCTAAATGTCAAAAATGAAAAGTGTCACCATGAAAAATGTCAAAATGACAAATTTCAAGATGGCAAATGTCAAAACTGACAAATGTCACAATGCTAAATGTCAAAAATGAAAAGTGTCACCATGAAAAATGTCAAAAATGACCAATTTCAAGATAGCAAATGTCAAAACTGACAAATGTCACAATGCTAAATGTCAAAAATAAAAAGTGTCACCATGAAAAATGTTAAAAATAACAAATTTCAAGATGGCAAATGTCAAAGATGTCAAATGACAAATGTCACCATGCTAAATGTCAAAAATGACAAATTTCAAGATGGCAAATGTCAAAGATGTCAAATGACAAATGTCACAATGCTAAATGTCAAAAATGAAAAGTGTCACCATGAAAAATGTCAAAAATGACAAATTTCAAGATGGCAAATGTCAAAACTGACAAATGTCACAATGCTAAATGTCAAAAATGAAAAGTGTCACCATGAAAAATGTCAAAAATAACAAATTTCAAGATGGCAAATGTCAAAGATGTCAAATGACAAATGTCACAATGCTAAATGTCAAAAATGAAAATTGTCACCATGAAAAATGTCAAAAATAACAAATTTCAAGATGGCAAATGTCAAAGATGTCAAATGACAAATGTCACAATGCTAAATGTCAAAAATAAAAAGTGTCACCATGAAAAATGTCAAAAATGACAAATTTCAAGATGGCAAATGTCAAAGATGTCAAATGACAAATGTCACAATGCTAAATGTCAAAAATGAAAAGTGTCACCATGAAAAATGTCAAAAATAACAAATTTCAAGATGGCAAATGTCAAAGATGTCAAATGACAAATGTCACAATGCTAAATGTCAAAAATGGCAAATTTCAAGATGGCAAATGTTAAAGATGTAAAATCACAAATGTCACAATGCTAAATGTCAAAAATGAAAAGTGTCACCATGAAAAATGTCAAAAATGACAAATGTCACAATGCTAAATGTCAAAAATGAAAAGTGTGACCATGAAAAATGTCAAAAATGACAAATTTCAAGATGGCAAATGTCAAAACTGACAAATGTCACAATGCTAAATGTCAAAAATGAAAAGTGTCACCATGAAAAATGTCAAAAATAACAAATTTCAAGATGGCAAATGACAAATGTCACAATGCTAAATGTCAAGAATAAAAAGTGTCACCATGCTAAATGTCAAAAATAACAAATTTTAAGATGGCAAATGTCAAAGATGTCAAATGACAAATGTCACAATGCTAAATGTCAAAAATGAAAAGTGTCACCATGAAAAATGTCAAAAATGACAAATTTCAAGATGGCAAATGTCAAAGATGTCAAATGACAACTGTCACAATGCTAAATGTCAAAAATAAAAAGTGTCACCATGAAAAATGTCAAAAATAACAAATTTCAAGATTGCAAATGTCAAAGATGTCAAATGACAAATGTCACAATGCTAAATGTCAAAAATGAAAAGTGTCACTATGAAAAATGTCAAAAATGACAAATTTCAAGATGGCAAATGTCAAAGATGTCAAATGACAAATGTCACAATGCTAAATGTCAAAAATGACAAATTTCAAGATGGCAAATGTCAAAGAGGTCAAATGACAAATGTCACAATGCTAAATGTCAAAAATGAAAAGTGTCACCATGAAAAATGTCAAAAATGACAAATTTCAAGATGGCAAATGTCAAAGATGTCAAATGACAACTGTCACAATGCTAAATGTCAAAAATAAAAAGTGTCACCATGAAAAATGTCAAAAATAACAAATTTCAAGATTGCAAATGTCAAAGATGTCAAATGACAAATGTCACAATGCTAAATGTCAAAAATGAAAAGTGTCACTATGAAAAATGTCAAAAATGACAAATTTCAAGATGGCAAATGTCAAAGATGTCAAATGACAAATGTCACAATGCTAAATGTCAAAAATGACAAATTTCAAGATGGCAAATGTCAAAGAGGTCAAATGACAAATGTCACAATGCTAAATGTCAAAAATGAAAAGTGTCACCATGAAAAATGTCAAAAATGACAAATTTTAAGATAGCAAATGTCGAAGATGTCAAATGACAAATGTCACAATGCTAAATGTCAAAAATAAAACGTGTCACCATGAAAAATGTCAAAAATGACAAATTTCAAGATGGCAAATGTCAAAACTGACAAATGTCACAATGCTAAATGTCAAAAATGAAAAGTGTCACCATAAAAAATGTCAAAAATAACAAATTTCAAGATGGCAAATGTCAAAAGATGTCAAATGACAAATGTCACAATGCTAAATGTCAAAAATGACAAATTTCAAGATGGCAAATGTCAAAGATGTCAAATGACAAATGTCACAATGCTAAATGTCAAAAATGAAAATTGTCACCATGAAAAATGTCAAAACTGACAAATTTCAAGATGGCAAATGTCAAAGATGTCAAATGACAAATGTCACAATGCTAAATGTCAAAAATGAAAAGTGTCACCATAAAAAATGTCAAAAATGACAAATTTCAAGATGGCAAATGTCAAAGATTTCAAATGACAAATGTCACAATGCTAAATGTCAAAAATGAAAAGTGTCACCATGAAAAATGTCAAAAATGACAAATTTCAAGATGGCAAATGTCAAAACTGACAAATGTCACAATGCTAAATGTCAAAAATGAAAAGTGTCACCTTGAAAAATGTCAAAAATGACAAATTTCAAGATGGCAAATGTCAAAGATGTCAAATGACAAATGTCACAATGCTAAATGTCAAAAATTGAAAGTGTCACCATGAAAAATGTCAAAAATGACAAATTTCAAGATGGCAAATGTCAAAGATGTCAAATGACAAATGTCACAATGCTAAATGTCAAAAATGACAAATTTCAAGATGGCAAATGTCAAAGATGTCAAATGACAAATGTCACAATGCTAAATGTCAAAAATGAAAAGTGTCACCATGAAAAATGACAAAAATGACAAATTTTAAGATGGCAAATGTCAAAGATGTCAAATGACAAATGTCACAATGCTAAATTTCAAAAATGAAAAGTGTCACCATAAAAAATGTCAAAAATGACAAATTTCAAGATGGCAAATGTCAAAACTGACAAATGTCACAATGCTAAATGTCAAAAATGAAAAGTGTCACCATGAAAAATGTCAAAAATAACAAATTTCAAGATGGCAAATGTCAAAGATGTCAAATGACAAATGTCACAATGCTAAATGTCAAAAATGAAAAGTGTCACCATGAAAAATGTCAAAAATGACAAATTTCAAGATGGCAAATGTCAAAGATGTCAAATGACAAATGTCACAATGCTAAATGTCAAAAATTGAAAGTGTCACCATAAAAAATGTCAAAAATGACAAATTTCAAGATGGCAAATGTCAAAGATGTCAAATGACAAATGTCACAATGCAAAATGTCAAAAATGACAAATTTCAAGATGGCAAATGTCAAAGATGTCAAATGACAAATTTGACAATGCTAAATGTCAAAAATGAAAAGTGTCACCATGAAAAATGTCAAAAATGACAAATTTCAAGATGGCAAATGTCAAAACTGACAAATGTCACAATGCTAAATGTCAAAAATGAAAAGTGTCACCATGAAAAATGTCAAAAATAACAAATTTCAAGATGGCAAATGTCAAAGATGTCAAATGACAAATGTCACAATGCTAAATGTCAAAAATGGAAAGTGTCACCATGAAAAATGTCAAAAATGACAAATTTCAAGATGGCAAATGTCAAAGATGTCAAATGACAAATGTCACAATGCTAAATGTCAAAAATGACAAATTTCAAGGTGGCAAATGTCAAAGATGTCAAATGACAAATGTCACAATGCTAAATGTCAAAAATGAAAAGTGTCAACATGAAAAATGTCAAAAATGACAAATTTTAAGATGGCAAATGTCAAAGATGTCAAATGACAAATGTCACAATGCTAAATGTCAAAAATGAAAAGTGTCACCATGAAAAATGTCAAAAATGACAAATTTCAAGATGGCAAATGTCAAAACTGACAAATGTCACAATGCTAAATGTCAAAAATGAAAAGTGTCACCATGAAAAATGTCAAAAATGACAAATTTCAAGATTGCAAATGTCAAAACTGACAAATGTCACAATGCTAAATGTCAAAAATGAAAAGTGTCACCATGAAAAATGTCAAAAATAACAAATTTCAAGATGGCAAATGTCAAAGATGTCAAATGACAAATGTCACAATGCTAAATGTCAAAAATGGAAAGTGTCACCATGAAAAATGTCAAAAATGACAAATTTCAAGATGGCAAATGTCAAAGATGTCAAATGACAAATGTCACAATGCTAAATGTCAAAAATGACAAATTTCAAGGTGGCAAATGTCAAAGATGTCAAATGACAAATGTCACAATGCTAAATGTCAAAAATGAAAAGTGTCAACATGAAAAATGTCAAAAATGACAAATTTTAAGATGGCAAATGTCAAAGATGTCAAATGACAAATGTCACAATGCTAAATGTCAAAAATGAAAAGTGTCACCATGAAAAATGTCAAAAATGACAAATTTCAAGATGGCAAATGTCAAAACTGACAAATGTCACAATGCTAAATGTCAAAAATGAAAAGTGTCACCATGAAAAATGTCAAAAATGACAAATTTCAAAATTGCAAATGTCAAAACTGACAAATGTCACAATGCTAAATGTCAAAAATGAAAAGTGTCACCATGAAAAATGTCAAAAATAACAAATTTCAAGATGGCAAATGTCAAAGATGTCAAATGACAAATGTCACCATGCTAAATGTCAAAAATGACAAATTTCAAGATGGCAAATGTCAAAGATGTCAAATGACAAATGTCACAATGCTAAATGTCAAAAATGAAAAGTGTAACCATGAAAAATGTCAAAAATGACAAATTTCAAGATGGCAAATGTCAAAGATGTCAAATGACAAATGTCACAATGCTAAATGTCAAAAATGACAAATTTCAAGATGGCAAATGTTAAAGATGTAAAATCACAAATGTCACAATGCTAAATGTCAAAAATGAAAAGTGTCACCATGAAAAATGTCAAAAATGACAAATTTCAAGATGGCAAATGTCAAAGATGTCAAATGACAAATGTCACAATGCTAAATGTCAAAAATGAAAAGTGTGACCATGAAAAATGTTAAAAATGACAAATTTCAAGATGGCAAATGTCAAAACTGACAAATGTCACAATGCTAAATGTCAAAAATGAAAAGTGTCACCATGAAAAATGTCAAAAATAACAAATTTCAAGATGGCAAATGACAAATGTCACAATGCTAAATGTCAAGAATAAAAAGTGTCACCATGCTAAATGTCAAAAATAACAAATTTTAAGATGGCAAATGTCAAAGATGTCAAATGACAAATGTCACAATGCTAAATGTCAAAAATGAAAAGTGTCACCATGAAAAATGTCAAAAATGACAAATTTCAAGATGGCAAATGTCAAAGATGTCAAATGACAACTGTCACAATGCTAAATGTCAAAAATAAAAAGTGTCACCATGAAAAATGTCAAAAATAACAAATTTCAAGATTGCAAATGTCAAAGATGTCAAATGACAAATGTCACAATGCTAAATGTCAAAAATGAAAAGTGTCACTATGAAAAATGTCAAAAATGACAAATTTCAAGATGGCAAATGTCAAAGATGTCAAATGACAAATGTCACAATGCTAAATGTCAAAAATGACAAATTTCAAGATGGCAAATGTCAAAGAGGTCAAATGACAAATGTCACAATGCTAAATGTCAAAAATGAAAAGTGTCACCATGAAAAATGTCAAAAATGACAAATTTTAAGATGGCAAATGTCGAAGATGTCAAATGACAAATGTCACAATGCTAAATGTCAAAAATAAAACGTGTCACCATGAAAAATGTCAAAAATGACAAATTTCAAGATGGCAAATGTCAAAACTGACAAATGTCACAATGCTAAATGTCAAAAATGAAAAGTGTCACCATGAAAAATGTCAAAAATAACAAATTTCAAGATGGCAAATGACAAATGTCACAATGCTAAATGTCAAAAATAAAAAGTGTCACCATGCTAAATGTCAAAAATAACAAATTTTAAGATGGCAAATGTCAAAGATGTCAAATGACAAATGTCACAATGCTAAATGTCAAAAATAAAAAGTGTCACCACGCTAAATGTCAAAAATAACAAATTTTAAGATGGCAAATGTCAAAGATGTCAAATGACAAATGTCACAATGCTAAATGTCAAAAATGAAAAGTGTCACCATGAAAAATGTCAAAAATGACAAATTTCAAGATGGCAAATGTCAAAGATGTCAAATGACAACTGTCACAATGCTAAATGTCAAAAATAAAAAGTGTCACCATGAAAAATGTCAAAAATAACAAATTTCAAGATTGCAAATGTCAAAGATGTCAAATGACAAATGTCACAATGCTAAATGTCAAAAATGAAAAGTGTCACTATGAAAAATGTCAAAAATAACAAATTTCAAGATGGCAAATGTCAAAGATGTCAAATGACAAATGTCACAATGCTAAATGTCAAAAATGACAAATTTCAAGATGGCAAATGTCAAAGAGGTCAAATGACAAATGTCACAATGCTAAATGTCAAAAATGAAAAGTGTCACCATGAAAAATGTCAAAAATGACAAATTTTAAGATAGCAAATGTCGAAGATGTCAAATGACAAATGTCACAATGCTAAATGTCAAAAATAAAACGTGTCACCATGAAAAATGTCAAAAATGACAAATTTCAAGATGGCAAATGTCAAAACTGACAAATGTCACAATGCTAAATGTCAAAAATGAAAAGTGTCACCATGAAAAATGTCAAAAATAACAAATTTCAAGATGGCAAATGTCAAAAGATGTCAAATGACAAATGTCACAATGCTAAATGTCAAAAATGACAAATTTCAAGATGGCAAATGTCAAAGATGTCAAATGACAAATGTCACAATGCTAAATGTCAAAAATGAAAATTGTCACCATGAAAAATGTCAAAACTGACAAATTTCAAGATGGCAAATGTCAAAGATGTCAAATGACAAATGTCACAATGCTAAATGTCAAAAATGAAAAGTGTCACCATAAAAAATGTCAAAAATGACAAATTTCAAGATGGCAAATGTCAAAGATTTCAAATGACAAATGTCACAATGCTAAATGTCAAAAATGAAAAGTGTCACCATGAAAAATGTCAAAAATGACAAATTTCAAGATGGCAAATGTCAAAACTGACAAATGTCACAATGCTAAATGTCAAAAATGAAAAGTGTCACCATGAAAAATGTCAAAAATGACAAATTTCAAGATGGCAAATGTCAAAGATGTCAAATGACAAATGTCACAATGCTAAATGTCAAAAATTGAAAGTGTCACCATGAAAAATGTCAAAAATGACAAATTTCAAGATGGCAAATGTCAAAGATGTCAAATGACAAATGTCACAATGCTAAATGTCAAAAATGACAAATTTCAAGATGGCAAATGTCAAAGATGTCAAATGACAAATGTCACAATGCTAAATGTCAAAAATGAAAAGTGTCACCATGAAAAATGTCAAAAATGACAAATTTTAAGATGGCAAATGTCAAAGATGTCAAATGACAAATGTCACAATGCTAAATGTCAAAAATGAAAAGTGTCACCATAAAAAATGTCAAAAATGACAAATTTCAAGATGGCAAATGTCAAAACTGACAAATGTCACAATGCTAAATGTCAAAAATGAAAAGTGTCACCATGAAAAATGTCAAAAATAACAAATTTCAAGATGGCAAATGTCAAAGATGTCAAATGACAAATGTCACAATGCTAAATGTCAAAAATAAAAAGTGTCACCATGAAAAATGTCAAAAATGACAAATTTCAAGATGGCAAATGTCAAAGATGTCAAATGACAAATGTCACAATGCTAAATGTCAAAAATTGAAAGTGTCACCATAAAAAATGTCAAAAATGACAAATTTCAAGATGGCAAATGTCAAAGATGTCAAATGACAAATGTCACAATGCAAAATGTCAAAAATGACAAATTTCAAGATGGCAAATGTCAAAGATGTCAAATGACAAATTTCACAATGCTAAATGTCAAAAATGAAAAGTGTCACCATGAAAAATGTCAAAAATGACAAATTTCAAGATGGCAAATGTCAAAACTGACAAATGTCACAATGCTAAATGTCAAAAATGAAAAGTGTCACCATGAAAAATGTCAAAAATAACAAATTTCAAGATGGCAAATGTCAAAGATGTCAAATGACAAATGTCACAATGCTAAATGTCAAAAATGGAAAGTGTCACCATGAAAAATGTCAAAAATGACAAATTTCAAGATGGCAAATGTCAAAGATGTCAAATGACAAATGTCACAATGCTAAATGTCAAAAATGACAAATTTCAAGGTGGCAAATGTCAAAGATGTCAAATGACAAATGTCACAATGCTAAATGTCAAAAATGAAAAGTGTCAACATGAAAAATGTCAAAAATGACAAATTTTAAGATGGCAAATGTCAAAGATGTCAAATGACAAATGTCACAATGCTAAATGTCAAAAATGAAAAGTGTCACCATGAAAAATGTCAAAAATGACAAATTTCAAGATGGCAAATGTCAAAACTGACAAATGTCACAATGCTAAATGTCAAAAATAAAAAGTGTCACCATGAAAAATGTCAAAAATAACAAATTTCAAGATGTCAAATGTCAAAGATGTCAAATGACAAATGTCACAATGCTAATTGTCAAAAATGAAAAGTGTCACCATGAAAAATGTCAAAAATGACAAATTTCAAGATGGCAAATGTCAAAAGATGTCAAACGACAAATGTCACAATGCTAAATGTCAAAAATGACAAATTTCAAGATGGCAAATGTCAAAGATGTCAAATGACAAATGTCACAATGCTAAATGTCAAAAATGACAAATTTCAAGATGGCAAATGTCAAAGATGTCAAATGACAAATGTCACAATGCTAAATGTCAAAAATGAAAAGTGTCACCATGAAAAATGTCAAAAATGACAAATTTTAAGATGGCAAATGTCAAAGATGTCAAATGACAAATGTCACAATGCTAAATGTCAAAAATGAAAAGTGTCACCATGAAAAATGTCAAAAATTACAAATTTCAAGATGGCAAATGTCAAAACTGACAAATGTCACAATGCTAAATGTCAAAAATAAAAAGTGTCACCATGAAAAATGTCAAAAATAACAAATTTCAAGATGTCAAATGTCAAAGATGTCAAATGACAAATGTCACAATGCTAATTGTCCAAAAAGGAAAAGTGTCACCATGAAAAATGTCAAAAATGACAAATTTCAAGATGGCAAATGTCACAATGCTAATTGTCCAAAAAGGAAAAGTGTCACCATGAAAAATGTCAAAAATGACAAATTTCAAGATGGCAAATGTCAAAAGATGTCAAATGACAAATGTCACAATGCTAAATGTCAAAAATGAAAAGTGTCATCATGAAAAATGTCAAAAATGACAAATTTTAAGATGGCAAATGTCAAATGACAAATGTCACAATGCTAAATGTCAAAAATGAAAAGTGTCACCATGAAAAATGTCAAAAATGACAAATTTCAAGATGGCAAATGTCAAAACTGACAAATGTCACAATGCTAAATGTCAAAAATGAAAAGTGTCACCATGAAAAATGTCAAAAATAACAAATTTCAAGATGGCAAATGTCAAAGATGTCAAATGACAAATGTCACAATGCTAAATGTCAAAAATGAAAAGTGTCACCATGAAAAATGTCAAAAATGACAAATTTCAAGATGGCAAATGTCAAAGATGTCAAATGACAAATGTCACAATGCTAAATGTCAAAAATTGAAAGTGTCACCATGAAAAATGTCAAAAATGACAAATTTCAAGATGGCAAATGTCAAAGATGTCAAATGACAAATGTCACAATGCTAAATGTCAAAAATGACAAATTTCAAGATGGCAAATGTCAAAGATGTCAAATGACAAATGTCACAATGCTAAATGTCAAAAATGAAAAGTGTCACCATGAAAAATGTCAAAAATGACAAATTTTAAGATGGCAAATGTCAAAGATGTCAAATGACAAATGTCACAATGCTAAATGTCAAAAATGAAAAGTGTCACCATAAAAAATGTCAAAAATGACAAATTTCAAGATGGCAAATGTCAAAACTGACAAATGTCACAATGCTAAATGTCAAAAATGAAAAGTGTCACCATGAAAAATGTCAAAAATAACAAATTTCAAGATGGCAAATGTCAAAGATGTCAAATGACAAATGTCACAATGCTAAATGTCAAAAATGAAAAGTGTCACCATGAAAAATGTCAAAAATGACAAATTTCAAGATGGCAAATGTCAAAGATGTCAAATGACAAATGTCACAATGCTAAATGTCAAAAATTGAAAGTGTCACCATAAAAAATGTCAAAAATGACAAATTTCAAGATGGCAAATGTCAAAGATGTCAAATGACAAATGTCACAATGCAAAATGTCAAAAATGACAAATTTCAAGATGACAAATGTCAAAGATGTCAAATGACAAATTTCACAATGCTAAATGTCAAAAATGAAAAGTGTCACCATGAAAAATGTCAAAAATGACAAATTTCAAGATGGCAAATGTCAAAACTGACAAATGTCACAATGCTAAATGTCAAAAATGAAAAGTGTCACCATGAAAAATGTCAAAAATAACAAATTTCAAGATGGCAAATGTCAAAGATGTCAAATGACAAATGTCACAATGCTAAATGTCAAAAATGGAAAGTGTCACCATGAAAAATGTCAAAAATGACAAATTTCAAGATGGCAAATGTCAAAGATGTCAAATGACAAATGTCACAATGCTAAATGTCAAAAATTGAAAGTGTCACCATGAAAAATGTCAAAAATGACAAATTTCAAGATGGCAAATGTCAAAGATGTCAAATGACAAATGTCACAATGCTAAATGTCAAAAATGACAAATTTCAAGATGGCAAATGTCAAAGATGTCAAATGACAAATGTCACAATGCTAAATGTCAAAAATGAATAGTGTCAACATGAAAAATGTCAAAAATGACAAATTTTAAGATGGCAAATGTCAAATGACAAATGTCACAATGCTAAATGTCAAAAATGAAAAGTGTCACCATGAAAAATGTCAAAAATGACAAATTTCAAGATGGCAAATGTCAAAACTGACAAATGTCACAATGCTAAATGTCAAAAATAAAAAGTGTCACCATGAAAAATGTCAAAAATAACAAATT
The DNA here is from genome assembly GCA_964028335.1 of Altica lythri. Classification (NCBI taxonomy): domain Eukaryota; kingdom Metazoa; phylum Arthropoda; class Insecta; order Coleoptera; family Chrysomelidae; genus Altica; species Altica lythri. The sequence goes on along the minus strand of OZ034800.1, from coordinate 38,973,807 downwards.
TCAAGATGTCAAATGTCAAAGATGTCAAATGACAAATGTCACAATGCTAATTGTCAAAAATGAAAAGTGTCACCATGAAAAATGTCAAAAATGACAAATTTCAAGATGGCAAATGTCAAAAGATGTCAAACGACAAATGTCACAATGCTAAATGTCAAAAATGACAAATTTCAAGATGGCAAATGTCAAAGATGTCAAATGACAAATGTCAAAGATGTCAAATGACAAATGTCACAATGCTAAATGTCAAAAATGAAAAGTGTCACCATGAAAAATGTCAAAAATTACAAATTTCAAGATGGCAAATGTCAAAACTGACAAATGTCACAATGCTAAATGTCAAAAATAAAAAGTGTCACCATGAAAAATGTCAAAAATAACAAATTTCAAGATGTCAAATGTCAAAGATGTCAAATGACAAATGTCACAATGCTAATTGTCAAAAATGAAAAGTGTCACCATGAAAAATGTCAAAAATGACAAATTTCAAGATGGCAAATGTCAAAAGATGTCAAATGACAAATGTCACAATGCTAAATGTCAAAAATGAAAAGTGTCATCATGAAAAATGTCAAAAATGACAAATTTTAAGATGGCAAATGTCAAATGACAAATGTCACAATGCTAAATGTCAAAAATGAAAAGTGTCACCATGAAAAATGTCAAAAATGACAAATTTCAAGATGGCAAATGTCAAAACTGACAAATGTCAAAAATGAAAAGTGTCACCATGAAAAATGTCAAAAATAACAAATTTCAAGATGGCAAATGTCAAAGATGTCAAATGACAAATGTCACAATGCTAAATGTCAAAAATGAAAAGTGTCACCATGAAAAATGTCAAAAATGACAAATTTCAAGATGGCAAATGTCAAATGACAAATGTCACAATGCTAAATGTCAAAAATTGAAAGTGTCACCATGAAAAATGTCAAAAATGACAAATTTCAAGATGGCAAATGTCAAAGATGTCCAAATGACAAATGTCACAATGCTAAATGTCAAAAATGACAAATTTCAAGATGGCAAATGTCAAAGATGTCAAATGACAAATTTCACAATGCTAAATGTCAAAAATGAAAAGTGTCACCATGAAAAATGTCAAAAATGACAAATTTCAAGATGGAAAATGTCAAAACTGACAAATGTCACAATGCTAAATGTCAAAAATGAAAAGTGTCACCATGAAAAATGTCAAAAATAACAAATTTCAAGATGGCAAATGTCAAAGATGTCAAATGACAAATGTCACAATGCTAAATGTCAAAAATGAAAAGTGTCACCATGAAAAATGTCAAAAATGACCAATTTCAAGATGGCAAATGTCAAAGATGTCACATGACAAATGTCACAATGCTAAATGTCAAAAATGAAAAGTGTCACCATGAAAAATGTCAAAAATAACAAATTTCAAGATGGCAAATGTCAAAGATGTCAAATGACAAATGTCACAATGCTAAATGTCAAAAATGAAAAGTGTCACCATGAAAAATGTCAAAAATGACAAATTTCAAGATGGCAAATGTCAAAACTGACAAATGTCACAATGCTAAATGTCAAAAATGAAAAGTGTCACCATGAAAAGTGTCAAAAATAATAAATTTCAAGATGGCAAATGTCAAAGATGTCAAATGATAAATGTCACAATGCTAAATGTCAAAAATAAAAAGTGTCACCATGAAAAATGTCAAAAATGACAAATTTCAAGATAGCTAATGTCAAAGATGTCAAATGACAAATGTCACAATGCTAAATGTCAAAAATGAAAAGTGTCACCATGAAAAATGTCAAAAATGATAAATTTCAAGATGGCAAATGTCAAAGATGTCAAATGACAAATGTCACAATGCTAAATGTCAAAAATGACAAATTTCAAGATGGCAAATGTCAAAGATGTCAAATGACAAATGTTACAATGCTAAATGTCAAAAATGAAAAGTGTCACCATGAAAAATGTCAAAAATGACAAATTTCAAGATGGCAAATGTCAAAGATGTTAAATGACAAATGTCACAATGCTAAATGTCAAAAATGAAAAGTGTCACCATGAAAAATGTCAAAAATAACAAATTTCAAGATGGCAAATATCAAAGATGTCAAATGACAAATGTCACCATGCTAAATGTCAACAATGACAAATTTCAAGATGGCAAATGTCAAAGATGTCAAATGACAAATGTCACAATGCTAAATGTCAAAAATGAAAAGTGTCACCATGAAAAATGTCAAAAATGACAAATTTCAAGATGGCTAATGTCAAAACTGACAAATGTCACAATGCTAAATGTCAAAAATGAAAAATGTCAAAAATAACAAATTTCAAGATGGCAAATGTCAAAGATGTCAAATGACAAATGTCACAATGCTAAATGTTAAAAATGAAAAGTGTCACCATGAAAAATGTCAAAAATAACAAATTTCAAGATGGCAAATGTCAAAGATGTCAAATGACAAATGTCACAATGCTAAGTGTCAAAAATGAAAAGTGTCACCATGAAAAATGTCAAAAATGACAAATTTCAAGATGGCAAATGTCAAAGATGTCAAATGACAAATGTCACAATGCTAAATGTCAAAAATAAAAAGTGTCACCATGAAAAATGTCAAAAATAACAAATTTCAAGATGACAAATGTCAAAGATGTCAAATGACAAATGTCACAATGCTTAATGTCAAAAATGAAAAGTGTTACCATGAAAAATGTCAAAAATGACAAATTTCAAGATGGCAAATGTCAAAACTGACAAATGTCACAATGCTAAATGTCAAAAATGAAAAGTGTCACCATGAAAAATGTCAAAAATGACAAATTTCAAGATGGCAAATGTCAAAACTGACAAATGTCACAATGCTAAATGTCAAAAATGAAAAGTGTCACCATGAAAAATGTCAAAAATAACAAATTTCAAGATGGCAAATGTCAAAGATGTGAAATGACAAATGTCACAATGCTAAATGTCAAAAATGAAAAGTGTCACCATGAAAAATGTCAAAAATGACAAATTTCAAGATGGCAAATGTCAAAGATGTCAAATGACAAATGTCACAATGCTAAATGTCAAAAATTGAAAGTGTCACCATGAAAAATGTCAAAAATGACAAATTTCAAGATGGCAAATGTCAAAGATGTCAAATGACAAATGTCACAATGCTAAATGTCAAAAATGACAAATTTCAAGATGGCAAATGTCAAAGATGTCAAATAACAAATGTCACAATGCTAAATGTCAAAAATGAAAAGTGTCACCATGAAAAATGTCAAAAATGACAAATTTTAAGATGGCAAATGTCAAAGATGTCAAATGACAAATGTCACAATGCTAAATGGCAAAAATGAAAAGTGTCACCATGAAAAATGTCAAAAATAACAAATTTCAAGATGGCAAATGTCAAAACTGACAAATGTCACGATGCTAAATGTCAAAAATAAAAAGTGTCACCATGAAAAATGTCAAAAATAACAAATTTCAAGATGTCAAATGTCAAAGATGTCAAATGACTAATGTCACAATCCTAAATGTCAAAAATGAAAAGTGTCACCATAAAAAATGTCAAAAATGACAAATTTCAAGATGGCAAATATCAAAACTGACAAATGTCACAATGCAAAATGTCAAAAATGAAAAGTGTCACCATGAAAAATGTCAAAAATAACAAATTTCAAGATGGCAAATGTCAAAAGATGTCAAATGACAAATGTCACAATGCTAAATGTCAAAAATGACAAATTTCAAGATGGCAAATGTCAAAGATGTCAAATGACAAATGTCACAATGCTAAATGTCAAAAATGAAAAGTGTCACCATGAAAAATGTCAAAAATGACAAATTTCAAGATGGCAAATGTCAAAGATGTCAAATGACAAATGTCACAATGCTAAATGTCAAAAATGAAAAGTGTGACCATGAAAAATGTCAAAAATGACAAATTTCAAGATGGCAAATGTCAAAACTGACAAATGTCACAATGCTAAATGTCAAAAATGAAAAGTGTCACCATGAAAAATGTCAAAAATAACAAATTTCAAGATGGCAAATGACAAATGTCACAATGCTAAATGTCAAAAATAAAAAGTGTCACCATGAAAAATGTCAAAAATAACAAATTTTAAGATGGCAAATGTCAAAGATGTCAAATGACAAATGTCACAATGCTAAATGTCAAAAATGAAAAGTGTCACCATGAAAAATGTCAAAAATGACAAATTTCAAGATGGCAAATGTCAAAGATGTCAAATGACAACTGTCACAATGCTAAATGTCAAAAATAAAAAGTGTCACCATCAAAAATGTCAAAAATGACAAATTTCAAGATGGCAAATGTCAAAGATGTCAAATGACAAATGTCACAATGCTAAATGTCAACAATGAAATGTGTCACTATGAAAAATGTCAAAAATGACAAATTTCAAGATGGCAAATGTCAAAGATGTCAAATGACAAATGTCACAATGCTAAATGTCAAAAATGACAAATTTCAAGATGGCAAATGTCAAAGAGGTCAAATGACAAATGTCACAATGCTAAATGTCAAAAATAAAAAGTGTCACCATGAAAAATGTCAAAAATGACAAATTTTAAGATGGCAAATGTCGAAGATGTCAAATGACAAATGTCACAATGCTAAATGTCAAAAATAAAACGTGTCACCATGAAAAATGTCAAAAATGACAAATTTCAAGATGGCAAATGTCAAAACTGACAAATGTCACAATGCTAAATGTCAAAAATAAAAAGTGTCACCATGAAAAATGTCAAAAATAACAAATTTCAAGATGTCAAATGTCAAAGATGTCAAATGACAAATGTCACAATGCTAATTGTCAAAAATGAAAAGTGTCACCATGAAAAATGTCAAAAATGACAAATTTCAAGATGGCAAATGTCACAATGCTAATTGTCCAAAAAGGAAAAGTGTCACCATGAAAAATGTCAAAAATGACAAATTTCAAGATGGCAAATGTCAAAAGATGTCAAATGACAAATGTCACAATGCTAAATGTCAAAAATGACAAATTTCAAGATGGCAAATGTCAAAGATGTCAAATGACAAATGTTACAATGCTAAATGTCAAAAATGAAAAGTGTCACCATGAAAAATGTCAAAAATGACAAATTTCAAGATGGCAAATGTCAAAGATGTTAAATGACAAATGTCACAATGCTAAATGTCAAAAATGAAAAGTGTCACCATGAAAAATGTCAAAAATAACAAATTTCAAGATGGCAAATATCAAAGATGTCAAATGACAAATGTCACCATGCTAAATGTCAAAAATGACAAATTTCAAGATGGCAAATGTCAAAGATGTCAAATGACAAATGTCACAATGCTAAATGTCAAAAATGAAAAGTGTCACCATGAAAAATGTCAAAAATGACAAATTTCAAGATGGCTAATGTCAAAACTGACAAATGTCACAATGCTAAATGTCAAAAATGAAAAATGTCAAAAATAACAAATTTCAAGATGGCAAATGTCAAAGATGTCAAATGACAAATGTCACAATGCTAAATGTTAAAAATGAAAAGTGTCACCATGAAAAATGTCAAAAATAACAAATTTCAAGATGGCAAATGTCAAAGATGTCAAATGACAAATGTCACAATGCTAAGTGTCAAAAATGAAAAGTGTCACCATGAAAAATGTCAAAAATGACAAATTTCAAGATGGCAAATGTCAAAGATGTCAAATGACAAATGTCACAATGCTAAATGTCAAAAATGAAAAGTGTCACCATGAAAAATGTCAAAAATAACAAATTTCAAGATGACAAATGTCAAAGATGTCAAATGACAAATGTCACAATGCTAAATGTCAAAAATGAAAAGTGTCACCATGAAAAATGTCAAAAATGACAAATTTCAAGATGGCAAATGTCAAAGATGTCAAATGACAAATGTCACAATGCTAAATGTTAAAAATGACAAATTTCAAGATGGCAAATGTCAAAGATGTCAAATAACAAACGTCACAATGCTAAATGTCAAAAATGAAAAGTGTCACCATGAAAAATGTCAAAAATGACAAATTTTAAGATGGCAAATGTCAAAGATGTCAAATGACAAATGTCACAATGCTAAATGGCAAAAATGAAAAGTGTCACCATGAAAAATGTCAAAAATAACAAATTTCAAGATGGCAAATGTCAAAACTGACAAATGTCACAATGCTAAATGTCAAAAATAAAAAGTGTCACCATGAAAAATGTCAAAAATAACAAATTTCAAGATGTCAAATGTCAAAGATGTCAAATGACTAATGTCACAATCCTAAATGTCAAAAATGAAAAGTGTCACCATAAAAAATGTCAAAAATGACAAATTTCAAGATGGCAAATATCAAAACTGACAAATGTCACAATGCAAAATGTCAAAAATGAAAAGTGTCACCATGAAAAATGTCAAAAATAACAAATTTCAAGATGGCAAATGTCAAAAGATGTCAAATGACAAATGTCACAATGCTAAATGTCAAAAATGACAAATTTCAAGATGGCAAATGTCAAAGATGTCAAATGACAAATGTCACAATGCTAAATGTCAAAAATGAAAAGTGTCACCATGAAAAATGTCAAAAATGACAAATTTTAAGATGGCAAATGTCAAAGATGTCAAATGACAAATGTCACAATGCTAAATGTCAAAAATGAAAAGTGTCACCATAAAAAATGTCAAAAATGACAAATTTCAAGATGGCAAATGTCAAAGATGTCAAATGACAAATGTCACAATGCTAAATGTCAAAAATGAAAAGTGTGACCATGAAAAATGTCAAAAATGACAAATTTCAAGATGGCAAATGTCAAAACTGACAAATGTCACAATGCTAAATGTCAAAAATGAAAAGTGTCACCATGAAAAATGTCAAAAATAACAAATTTCAAGATGGCAAATGACAAATGTCACAATGCTAAATGTCAAAAATAAAAAGTGTCACCATGAAAAATGTCAAAAATAACAAATTTTAAGATGGCAAATGTCAAAGATGTCAAATGACAAATGTCACAATGCTAAATGTCAAAAATGAAAAGTGTCACCATGAAAAATGTCAAAAATGACAAATTTCAAGATGGCAAATGTCAAAGATGTCAAATGACAACTGTCACAATGCTAAATGTCAAAAATAAAAAGTGTCACCATTAAAAATGTCAAAAATGACAAATTTCAAGATGGCAAATGTCAAAGATGTCAAATGACAAATGTCACAATGCTAAATGTCAAAAATGAAAAGTGTCACTATGAAAAATGTCAAAAATGACAAATTTCAAGATGGCAAATGTCAAAGATGTCAAATGACAAATGTCACAATGCTAAATGTCAAAAATGACAAATTTCAAGATGGCAAATGTCAAAGAGGTCAAATGACAAATGTCACAATGCTAAATGTCAAAAATAAAAAGTGTCACCATGAAAAATGTCAAAAATGACAAATTTTAAGATGGCAAATGTCGAAGATGTCAAATGACAAATGTCACAATGCTAAATGTCAAAAATAAAACGTGTCACCATGAAAAATGTCAAAAATGACAAATTTCAAGATGGCAAATGTCAAAACTGACAAATGTCACAATGCTAAATGTCAAAAATAAAAAGTGTCACCATGAAAAATGTCAAAAATAACAAATTTCAAGATGTCAAATGTCAAAGATGTCAAATGACAAATGTCACAATGCTAATTGTCAAAAATGAAAAGTGTCACCATGAAAAATGTCAAAAATGACAAATTTCAAGATGGCAAATGTCAAAGATGTCAAATGACAAATGTCACAATGCTAAATGTCAAAAATGACAAATTTCAAGATGGCAAATGTCAAAGATGTCAAATGACAAATGTCACAATGCTAAATGTCAAAAATGAAAAGTGTCACCATGAAAAATGTCAAAAATGACAAATTTTAAGATGGCAAATGTCAAAGATGTCAAATGACAAATGTCACAATGCTAAATGTCAAAAATGAAAAGTGTCACCATGAAAAATGTCAAAAATTACAAATTTCAAGATGGCAAATGTCAAAACTGACAAATGTCGCAATGCTAAATGTCAAAAATAAAAAGTGTCACCATGAAAAATGTCAAAAATAACAAATTTCAAGATGTCAAATGTCAAAGATGTCAAATGACAAATGTCACAATGCTAATTGTCCAAAAAGGAAAAGTGTCACCATGAAAAATGTCAAAAATGACAAATTTCAAGATGGCAAATGTCACAATGCTAATTGTCCAAAAAGGAAAAGTGTCACCATGAAAAATGTCAAAAATGACAAATTTCAAGATGGCAAATGTCAAAAGATGTCAAATGACAAATGTCACAATGCTAAATGTCAAAAATGAAAAGTGTCATCATGAAAAATGTCAAAAATGACAAATTTTAAGATGGCAAATGTCAAATGACAAATGTCACAATGCTAAATGTCAAAAATGAAAAGTGTCACCATGAAAAATGTCAAAAATGACAAATTTCAAGATGGCAAATGTCAAAACTGACAAATGTCACAATGCTAAATGTCAAAAATGAAAAGTGTCACCATGAAAAATGTCAAAAATAACAAATTTCAAGATGGCAAATGTCAAAGATGTCAAATGACAAATGTCACAATGCTAAATGTCAAAAATGGAAAGTGTCACCATGAAAAATGTCAAAAATGACAAATTTCAAGATGGCAAATGTCAAAGATGTCAAATGACAAATGTCACAATGCTAAATGTCAAAAATTGAAAGTGTCACCATGAAAAATGTCAAAAATGACAAATTTCAAGATGGCAAATGTCAAAGATGTCAAATGACAAATGTCACAATGCTAAATGTCAAAAATGACAAATTTCAAGATGGCAAATGTCAAAGATGTCAAATGACAAATGTCACAATGCTAAATGTCAAAAATGAATAGTGTCAACATGAAAAATGTCAAAAATGACAAATTTTAAGATGGCAAATGTCAAAGATGTCAAATGACAAATGTCACAATGCTAAATGTCAAAAATGAAAAGTGTCACCATGAAAAATGTCAAAAATGACAAATTTCAAGATGGCAAATGTCAAAACTGACAAATGTCACAATGCTAAATGTCAAAAATAAAAAGTGTCACCATGAAAAATGTCAAAAATAACAAATTTCAAGATGTCAAATGTCAAAGATGTCAAATGACAAATGTCACAATGCTAATTGTCAAAAATGAAAAGTGTCACCATGAAAAATGTCAAAAATGACAAATTTCAAGATGGCAAATGTCAAAAGATGTCAAACGACAAATGTCACAATGCTAAATGTCAAAAATGACAAATTTCAAGATGGCAAATGTCAAAGATGTCAAATGACAAATGTCAAAGATGTCAAATGAAAAATGTCACAATGCTAAATGTCAAAAATGAAAAGTGTCACCATGAAAAATGTCAAAAATTACAAATTTCAAGATGGCAAATGTCAAAACTGACAAATGTCACAATGCTAAATGTCAAAAATAAAAAGTGTCACCATGAAAAATGTCAAAAATAACAAATTTCAAGATGTCAAATGTCAAAGATGTCAAATGACAAATGTCACAATGCTAATTGTCAAAAATGAAAAGTGTCACCATGAAAAATGTCAAAAATGACAAATTTCAAGATGGCAAATGTCAAAAGATGTCAAATGACAAATGTCACAATGCTAAATGTCAAAAATGAAAAGTGTCATCATGAAAAATGTCAAAAATGACAAATTTTAAGATGGCAAATGTCAAATGACAAATGTCACAATGCTAAATGTCAAAAATGAAAAGTGTCACCATGAAAAATGTCAAAAATGACAAATTTCAAGATGGCAAATGTCAAAACTGACAAATGTCACAATGCTAAATGTCAAAAATGAAAAGTGTCACCATGAAAAATGTCAAAAATAACAAATTTCAAGATGGCAAATGTCAAAGATGTCAAATGACAAATGTCACAATGCTAAATGTCAAAAATGAAAAGTGTCACCATGAAAAATGTCAAAAATGACAAATTTCAAGATGGCAAATGTCAAATGACAAATGTCACAATGCTAAATGTCAAAAATTGAAAGTGTCACCATGAAAAATGTCAAAAATGACAAATTTCAAGATGGCAAATGTCAAAGATGTCAAATGACAAATGTCACAATGCTAAATGTCAAAAATGACAAATTTCAAGATGGCAAATGTCAAAGATGTCAAATGACAAATTTCACAATGCTAAATGTCAAAAATGAAAAGTGTCACCATGAAAAATGTCAAAAATGACAAATTTCAAGATGGCAAATGTCAAAACTGACAAATGTCACAATGCTAAATGTCAAAAATGAAAAGTGTCACCATGAAAAATGTCAAAAATAACAAATTTCAAGATGGCAAATGTCAAAGATGTCAAATGACAAATGTCACAATGCTAAATGTCAAAAATGAAAAGTGTCACCATGAAAAATGTCAAAAATGACCAATTTCAAGATGGCAAATGTCAAAGATGTCACATGACAAATGTCACAATGCTAAATGTCAAAAATGAAAAGTGTCACCATGAAAAATGTCAAAAATAACAAATTTCAAGATGGCAAATGTCAAAGATGTCAAATGACAAATGTCACAATGCTAAATGTCAAAAATGAAAAGTGTCACCATGAAAAATGTCAAAAGTGACAAATTTCAAGATGGCAAATGTCAAAACTGACAAATGTCACAATGCTAAATGTCAAAAATGAAAAGTGTCACCATGAAAAGTGTCAAAAATAATAAATTTCAAGATGGCAAATGTCAAAGATGTCAAATGATAAATGTCACAATGCTAAATGTCAAAAATAAAAAGTGTCACCATGAAAAATGTCAAAAATGACAAATTTCAAGATAGCTAATGTCAAAGATGTCAAATGACAAATGTCACAATGCTAAATGTCAAAAATGAAAAGTGTCACCATGAAAAATGTCAAAAATGATAAATTTCAAGATGGCAAATGTCAAAGATGTCAAATGACAAATGTCACAATGCTAAATGTCAAAAATGACAAATTTCAAGATGGCAAATGTCAAAGATGTCAAATGACAAATGTTACAATGCTAAATGTCAAAAATGAAAAGTGTCACCATGAAAAATGTCAAAAATGACAAATTTCAAGATGGCAAATGTCAAAGATGTTAAATGACAAATGTCACAATGCTAAATGTCAAAAATGAAAAGTGTCACCATGAAAAATGTCAAAAATAACAAATTTCAAGATGGCAAATATCAAAGATGTCAAATGACAAATGTCACCATGCTAAATGTCAAAAATGACAAATTTCAAGATGGCAAATGTCAAAGATGTCAAATGACAAATGTCACAATGCTAAATGTCAAAAATGAAAAGTGTCACCATGAAAAATGTCAAAAATGACAAATTTCAAGATGGCTAATGTCAAAACTGACAAATGTCACAATGCTAAATGTCAAAAATGAAAAATGTCAAAAATAACAAATTTCAAGATGGCAAATGTCAAAGATGTCAAATGACAAATGTCACAATGCTAAATGTTAAAAATGAAAAGTGTCACCATGAAAAATGTCAAAAATAACAAATTTCAAGATGGCAAATGTCAAAGATGTCAAATGACAAATGTCACAATGCTAAGTGTCAAAAATGAAAAGTGTCACCATGAAAAATGTCAAAAATGACAAATTTCAAGATGGCAAATGTCAAAGATGTCAAATGACAAATGTCACAATGCTAAATGTCAAAAATGAAAAGTGTCACCATGAAAAATGTCAAAAATAACAAATTTCAAGATGACAAATGTCAAAGATGTCAAATGACAAATGTCACAATGCTTAATGTCAAAAATGAAAAGTGTTACCATGAAAAATGTCAAAAATGACAAATTTCAAGATGGCAAATGTCAAAACTGACAAATGTCACAATGCTGAATGTCAAAAATGAAAAGTGTCACCATGAAAAATGTCAAAAATGACAAATTTCAAGATGGCAAATGTCAAAACTGACAAATGTCACAATGCTAAATGTCAAAAATGAAAAGTGTCACCATGAAAAATGTCAAAAATAACAAATTTCAAGATGGCAAATGTCAAAGATGTGAAATGACAAATGTCACAATGCTAAATGTCAAAAATGAAAAGTGTCACCATGAAAAATGTCAAAAATGACAAATTTCAAGATGGCAAATGTCAAAGATGTCAAATGACAAATGTCACAATGCTAAATGTCAAAAATTGAAAGTGTCACCATGAAAAATGTCAAAAATGACAAATTTCAAGATGGCAAATGTCAAAGATGTCAAATGACAAATGTCACAATGCTAAATGTCAAAAATGACAAATTTCAAGATGGCAAATGTCAAAGATGTCAAATAACAAATGTCACAATGCTAAATGTCAAAAATGAAAAGTGTCACCATGAAAAATGTCAAAAATGACAAATTTTAAGATGGCAAATGTCAAAGATGTCAAATGACAAATGTCACAATGCTAAATGGCAAAAATGAAAAGTGTCACCATGAAAAATGTCAAAAATAACAAATTTCAAGATGGCAAATGTCAAAACTGACAAATGTCACAATGCTAAATGTCAAAAATAAAAAGTGTCACCATGAAAAATGTCAAAAATAACAAATTTCAAGATGTCAAATGTCATAGATGTCAAATGACTAATGTCACAATCCTAAATGTCAAAAATGAAAAGTGTCACCATAAAAAATGTCAAAAATGACAAATTTCAAGATGGCAAATATCAAAACTGACAAATGTCACAATGCAAAATGTCAAAAATGAAAAGTGTCACCATGAAAAATGTCAAAAATAACAAATTTCAAGATGGCAAATGTCAAAAGATGTCAAATGACAAATGTCACAATGCTAAATGTCAAAAATGACAAATTTTAAGATGGCAAATGTCAAAGATGTCAAATGACAAATGTCACAATGCTAAATGTCAAAAATGAAAAGTGTCACCATGAAAAATGTCAAAAATGACAAATTTCAAGATGGCAAATGTCAAAGATGTCAAATGACAAATGTCACAATGCTAAATGTCAAAAATGAAAAGTGTCACCATAAAAAATGTCAAAAATGACAAATTTCAAGATGGCAAATGTCAAAGATGTCAAATGACAAATGTCACAATGCTAAATGTCAAAAATGAAAAGTGTGACCATGAAAAATGTCAAAAATGACAAATTTCAAGATGGCAAATGTCAAAACTGACAAATGTCACAATGCTAAATGTCAAAAATGAAAAGTGTCACCATGAAAAATGTCAAAAATAACAAATTTCAAGATGGCAAATGACAAATGTCACAATGCTAAATGTCAAAAATAAAAAGTGTCACCATGAAAAATGTCAAAAATAACAAATTTTAAGATGGCAAATGTCAAAGATGTCAAATGACAAATGTCACAATGCTAAATGTCAAAAATGAAAAGTGTCACCATGAAAAATGTCAAAAATGACAAATTTCAAGATGGCAAATGTCAAAGATGTCAAATGACAACTGTCACAATGCTAAATGTCAAAAATAAAAAGTGTCACCATCAAAAATGTCAAAAATGACAAATTTCAAGATGGCAAATGTCAAAGATGTCAAATGACAAATGTCACAATGCTAAATGTCAAAAATGAAAAGTGTCACTCTGAAAAATGTCAAAAATGACAAATTTCAAGATGGCAAATGTCAAAGATGTCAAATGACAAATGTCACAATGCTAAATGTCAAAAATGACAAATTTCAAGATGGCAAATGTCAAAGAGGTCAAATGACAAATGTCACAATGCTAAATGTCAAAAATAAAAAGTGTCACCATGAAAAATGTCAAAAATGACAAATTTTAAGATGGCAAATGTCGAAGATGTCAAATGACAAATGTCACAATGCTAAATGTCAAAAATAAAACGTGTCACCATGAAAAATGTCAAAAATGACAAATTTCAAGATGGCAAATGTCAAAACTGACAAATGTCACAATGCTAAATGTCAAAAATAAAAAGTGTCACCATGAAAAATGTCAAAAATAACAAATTTCAAGATGTCAAATGTCAAAGATGTCAAATGACAAATGTCACAATGCTAATTGTCAAAAATGAAAAGTGTCACCATGAAAAATGTCAAAAATGACAAATGTCAAAAGATGTCAAACGACAAATGTCACAATGCTAAATGTCAAAAATGACAAATTTCAAGATGGCAAATGTCAAAGATGTCAAATGACAAATGTCACAATGCTAAATGTCAAAAATGACAAATTTCAAGATGGCAAATGTCAAAGATGTCAAATGACAAATGTCACAATGCTAAATGTCAAAAATGAAAAGTGTCACCATGAAAAATGTCAAAAATGACAAATTTTAAGATGGCAAATGTCAAAGATGTCAAATGACAAATGTCACAATGCTAAATGTCAAAAATGAAAAGTGTCACCATGAAGAATGTCAAAAATGACAAATTTCAAGATGGCAAATGTCAAAACTGACAAATGTCACAATGCTAAATGTCAAAAATAAAAAGTGTCACCATGAAAAATGTCAAAAATAACAAATTTCAAGATGTCAAATGTCAAAGATGTCAAATGACAAATGTCACAATGCTAATTGTCAAAAATGAAAAGTGTCACCATGAAAAATGTCAAAAATGACAAATTTCAAGATGGCAAATGTCAAAAGATGTCAAATGACAAATGTCACAATGCTAAATGTCAAAAATGAAAAGTGTCATCATGAAAAATGTCAAAAATGACAAATTTTAAGATGGCAAATGTCAAATGACAAATGTCACAATGCTAAATGTCAAAAATGAAAAGTGTCACCATGAAAAATGTCAAAAATGACAAATTTCAAGATGGCAAATATCAAAACTGACAAATGTCACAATGCTAAATGTCAAAAATGAAAAGTGTCACCATGAAAAATGTCAAAAATAACAAATTTCAAGATGGCAAATGTCAAAGATGTCAAATGACAAATGTCACAATGCTAAATGTCAAAAATGAAAAGTGTCACCATGAAAAATGTCAAAAATAACAAATTTCAAGATGGCAAATGTCAAAGATGTCAAATGACAAATGTCACAATGCTAAATGTCAAAAATGAAAAGTGTCACCATGGAAAATGTCAAAATGACAAATTTCAAGATGGCAAATGTCAAAACTGACAAATGTTACAATGCTAAATGTCAAAAATGAAAAGTGTCACCATAAAAAATGTCAAAAATGACAAATTTCAAGATGGCAAATGTCAAAGATGTCAAATGACAAATGTCACCATGCTAAATGTCAAAAATGACAAATTTCAAGATGGCAAATGTCAAAGATGTCAAATGACAAATGTCACAATGCTAAATGTCAAAAATGAAAAGTGTCACCATGAAAAATGTCAAAAATAACAAATTTCAAGATGGCAAATATCAAAGATGTCAAATGACAAATGTCACAATGCTAAATGTCAAAAATGAAAAGTGTCACCTTGAAAAATGTCAAAAATGACAAATTTAAAGGTGGCAAATGTCAAAACTGACAAATGTCACAATGCTAAATGTCAAAAATGAAAAGTGTCACCATGAAAAATGTCAAAAATAACAAATTTCAAGATGGCAAATGTCAAAGATGTCAAATGACAAATGTCACAATGCTAAATGTCAAAAATGAAAAGTGTCACCATGAAAAATGTCAAAATGACAAATTTCAAGATGGCAAATGTCAAAACTGACAAATGTTACAATGCTAAATGTGAAAAATGAAAAGTGTCACCATGAAAAATGTCAAAAATAACAAATTTCAAGATGGCAAATGTCAAAGATGTCAAATGACAAATGTCACAATGCTAAATGTCAAAAATGAAAAGTGTCACCATGAAAAATGTCAAAAATGACAAATTTCAAGATGGCAAATGTCAAAACTGACAAATGTCACAATGCTAAATGTCAAAAATGAAAAGTGTCACCATGAAAAATGTCAAAAATAACAAATTTCAAGATGGCAAATGTCAAAGATGTCAAATGACAAATGTCACAATGCTAAATGTCAAAAATGAAAAGTGTCACCATGAAAAATGTCAAAAATAACAAATTTCAAGATGGCAAATGTCAAAGATGTCAAATGACAAATGTCACAATGCTAAATGTCAAAAATGAAAATTGTCACCATGAAAAATGTCAAAAATAACAAATTTCAAGATGGCAAATGTCAAAGATGTCAAATGACAAATGTCACAATGCTAAATGTCAAGCATGAAAAGTGTCACCATGAAAAATATCAAAAATGACAAATTTCAAGATGGCAAATGTCAAAGATGTCAAATGACAAATGTCACAATGCTAAATGTCAAAAATGAAAAGTGTCACCATGAAAAATGTCAAAAATAACAAATTTCAAGATGGCAAATGTCAAAGATGTCAAATGACAAATGTCACAATGCTAAATGTCAAAAATGACAAATTTTAAGATGGCAAATGTTAAAGATGTAAAATCACAAATGTCACAATGCTAAATGTCAAAAATTAAAAGTGTCACCATGAAAAATGTCAAAAATGACAAATTTCAAGATGGCAAATGTCAAAGATGTCAAATGACAAATGCCACAATGCTAAATGTCAAAAATGAAAAGTGTCACCATGAAAAATGTCAAAAATGACAAATTTCAAGATGGCAAATGTCAAAACTGACAAATGTCACAATGCTAAATGTCAAAAATAAAAAGTGTCACCATGAAAAATGTCAAAAATAACAAATTTCAAGATGGCAAATGTCAAAGATGTCAAATGACAAATGTCACCATGCTAAATGTCAAAAATGACAAATTTTTAGATGGCAAATGTCAAAGATGTCAAATGACAAATGTCACAATGCTAAATGTCAAAAATGAAAAGTGTCACCATGAAAAATGTCAAAAATAACAAATTTCAAGATGGCAAATGTCAAAGATGTCAAATGACAAATGTCACAATGCTAAATGTCAAAAATGAAAAGTGTCACCATGAAAAATGTCAAAAATGACAAATTTCAAGATGGCAAATGTTAAAACTGACAAATGTCACAATGCTAGATGTCAAAAATGAAAAGTGTCACCATGAAAAATGTCAAAAATAACAAATTTCAAGATGTCAAATGTCAAAGATGTCAAATGACAAATGTCACAATGCTAAATGTCAAAAATGAAAAGTGTCACCATGAAAAATGTCAAAAATGACAAATTTCAAGATGGCAAATGTCAAAACTGACAAATGTCACAATGCTAAATGTCAAAAATGAAAAGTGTCACCATGAAAAATGTCAAAAATAACAAATTTCAAGATGTCAAATGTCAAAGATGTCAAATGACAAATGTCACAATGCTAAATGTCAAAAATGAAAAGTGTCACCATGAAAAATGTCAAAAATGACAAATTTCAAGATGGCAAATGTCAAAGATGTCAAATGACAAATGTCACAATGCTAAATGTCAAAAATGAAAAGTGTCACCATAAAAAATGTCAAAAATGACAAATTTCAAGATGGCAAATGTCAAAGATGTCAAATGACAAATGTCACAATGCTAAATGTCAAAAATGAAAAGTGTGACCATGAAAAATGTCAAAAATGACAAATTTCAAGATGGCAAATGTCAAAACTGACAAATGTCACAATGCTAAATGTCAAAAATGAAAAGTGTCACCATGAAAAATGTCAAAAATAACAAATTTCAAGATGGCAAATGACAAATGTCACAATGCTAAATGTCAAAAATAAAAAGTGTCACCATGAAAAATGTCAAAAATAACAAATTTTAAGATGGCAAATGTCAAAGATGTCAAATGACAAATGTCACAATGCTAAATGTCAAAAATGAAAAGTGTCACCATGAAAAATGTCAAAAATGACAAATTTCAAGATGGCAAATGTCAAAGATGTCAAATGACAACTGTCACAATGCTAAATGTCAAAAATAAAAAGTGTCACCATCAAAAATGTCAAAAATGACAAATTTCAAGATGGCAAATGTCAAAGATGTCAAATGACAAATGTCACAATGCTAAATGTCAAAAATGAAAAGTGTCACTCTGAAAAATGTCAAAAATGACAAATTTCAAGATGGCAAATGTCAAAGATGTCAAATGACAAATGTCACAATGCTAAATGTCAAAAATGACAAATTTCAAGATGGCAAATGTCAAAGAGGTCAAATGACAAATGTCACAATGCTAAATGTCAAAAATAAAAAGTGTCACCATGAAAAATGTCAAAAATGACAAATTTTAAGATGGCAAATGTCGAAGATGTCAAATGACAAATGTCACAATGCTAAATGTCAAAAATAAAACGTGTCACCATGAAAAATGTCAAAAATGACAAATTTCAAGATGGCAAATGTCAAAACTGACAAATGTCACAATGCTAAATGTCAAAAATAAAAAGTGTCACCATGAAAAATGTCAAAAATAACAAATTTCAAGATGTCAAATGTCAAAGATGTCAAATGACAAATGTCACAATGCTAATTGTCAAAAATGAAAAGTGTCACCATGAAAAATGTCAAAAATGACAAATGTCAAAAGATGTCAAACGACAAATGTCACAATGCTAAATGTCAAAAATGACAAATTTCAAGATGGCAAATGTCAAAGATGTCAAATGACAAATGTCACAATGCTAAATGTCAAAAATGACAAATTTCAAGATGGCAAATGTCAAAGATGTCAAATGACAAATGTCACAATGCTAAATGTCAAAAATGAAAAGTGTCACCATGAAAAATGTCAAAAATGACAAATTTTAAGATGGCAAATGTCAAAGATGTCAAATGACAAATGTCACAATGCTAAATGTCAAAAATGAAAAGTGTCACCATGAAGAATGTCAAAAATGACAAATTTCAAGATGGCAAATGTCAAAACTGACAAATGTCACAATGCTAAATGTCAAAAATAAAAAGTGTCACCATGAAAAATGTCAAAAATAACAAATTTCAAGATGTCAAATGACAAATGTCACAATGCTAATTGTCAAAAATGAAAAGTGTCACCATGAAAAATGTCAAAAATGACAAATTTCAAGATGGCAAATGTCAAAAGATGTCAAATGACAAATGTCACAATGCTAAATGTCAAAAATGAAAAGTGTCATCATGAAAAATGTCAAAAATGACAAATTTTAAGATGGCAAATGTCAAATGACAAATGTCACAATGCTAAATGTCAAAAATGAAAAGTGTCACCATGAAAAATGTCAAAAATGACAAATTTCAAGATGGCAAATATCAAAACTGACAAATGTCACAATGCTAAATGTCAAAAATGAAAAGTGTCACCATGAAAAATGTCAAAAATAACAAATTTCAAGATGGCAAATGTCAAAGATGTCAAATGACAAATGTCACAATGCTAAATGTCAAAAATGAAAAGTGTCACCATGAAAAATGTCAAAAATAACAAATTTCAAGATGGCAAATGTCAAAGATGTCAAATGACAAATGTCACAATGCTAAATGTCAAAAATGAAAAGTGTCACCATGGAAAATGTCAAAATGACAAATTTCAAGATGGCAAATGTCAAAACTGACAAATGTTACAATGCTAAATGTCAAAAATGAAAAGTGTCACCATAAAAAATGTCAAAAATGACAAATTTCAAGATGGCAAATGTCAAAGATGTCAAATGACAAATGTCACCATGCTAAATGTCAAAAATGACAAATTTCAAGATGGCAAATGTCAAAGATGTCAAATGACAAATGTCACAATGCTAAATGTCAAAAATGAAAAGTGTCACCATGAAAAATGTCAAAAATAACAAATTTCAAGATGGCAAATATCAAAGATGTCAAATGACAAATGTCACAATGCTAAATGTCAAAAATGAAAAGTGTCACCTTGAAAAATGTCAAAAATGACAAATTTAAAGGTGGCAAATGTCAAAACTGACAAATGTCACAATGCTAAATGTCAAAAATGAAAAGTGTCACCATGAAAAATGTCAAAAATAACAAATTTCAAGATGGCAAATGTCAAAGATGTCAAATGACAAATGTCACAATGCTAAATGTCAAAAATGAAAAGTGTCACCATGAAAAATGTCAAAATGACAAATTTCAAGATGGCAAATGTCAAAACTGACAAATGTTACAATGCTAAATGTGAAAAATGAAAAGTGTCACCATGAAAAATGTCAAAAATAACAAATTTCAAGATGGCAAATGTCAAAGATGTCAAATGACAAATGTCACAATGCTAAATGTCAAAAATGAAAAGTGTCACCATGAAAAATGTCAAAAATGACAAATTTCAAGATGGCAAATGTCAAAACTGACAAATGTCACAATGCTAAATGTCAAAAATGAAAAGTGTCACCATGAAAAATGTCAAAAATAACAAATTTCAAGATGGCAAATGTCAAAGATGTCAAATGACAAATGTCACAATGCTAAATGTCAAAAATGAAAAGTGTCACCATGAAAAATGTCAAAAATAACAAATTTCAAGATGGCAAATGTCAAAGATGTCAAATGACAAATGTCACAATGCTAAATGTCAAAAATGAAAATTGTCACCATGAAAAATGTCAAAAATAACAAATTTCAAGATGGCAAATGTCAAAGATGTCAAATGACAAATGTCACAATGCTAAATGTCAAAAATGAAAAGTGTCACCATGAAAAATATCAAAAATGACAAATTTCAAGATGGCAAATGTCAAAGATGTCAAATGACAAATGTCACAATGCTAAATGTCAAAAATGAAAAGTGTCACCATGAAAAATGTCAAAAATAACAAATTTCAAGATGGCAAATGTCAAAGATGTCAAATGACAAATGTCACAATGCTAAATGTCAAAAATGACAAATTTTAAGATGGCAAATGTTAAAGATGTAAAATCACAAATGTCACAATGCTAAATGTCAAAAATTAAAAGTGTCACCATGAAAAATGTCAAAAATGACAAATTTCAAGATGGCAAATGTCAAAGATGTCAAATGACAAATGCCACAATGCTAAATGTCAAAAATGAAAAGTGTCACCATGAAAAATGTCAAAAATGACAAATTTCAAGATGGCAAATGTCAAAACTGACAAATGTCACAATGCTAAATGTCAAAAATAAAAAGTGTCACCATGAAAAATGTCAAAAATAACAAATTTCAAGATGGCAAATGTCAAAGATGTCAAATGACAAATGTCACCATGCTAAATGTCAAAAATGACAAATTTTTAGATGGCAAATGTCAAAGATGTCAAATGACAAATGTCACAATGCTAAATGTCAAAAATGAAAAGTGTCACCATGAAAAATGTCAAAAATAACAAATTTCAAGATGGCAAATGTCAAAGATGTCAAATGACAAATGTCACAATGCTAAATGTCAAAAATGAAAAGTGTCACCATGAAAAATGTCAAAAATGACAAATTTCAAGATGGCAAATGTTAAAACTGACAAATGTCACAATGCTAGATGTCAAAAATGAAAAGTGTCACCATGAAAAATGTCAAAAATAACAAATTTCAAGATGTCAAATGTCAAAGATGTCAAATGACAAATGTCACAATGCTAAATGTCAAAAATGAAAAGTGTCACCATGAAAAATGTCAAAAATGACAAATTTCAAGATGGCAAATGTCAAAACTGACAAATGTCACAATGCTAAATGTCAAAAATAAAAAGTGTCACCATGAAAAATGTCAAAAATAACAAATTTCAAGATGGCAAATGTCAAAAGATGTCAAATGACAAATGTCACAATGCTAAATGTCAAAAATGACAAATTTTAAGATGGAAATGTCAAAGATGTCAAATGACAAATGTCACAATGCTAAATGTCAAAAATGAAAAGTGTCACCATGAAAAATGTCAAAAATGACAAATTTCAAGATGGCAAATATCAAAGATGTCAAATGACAAATGTCACAATGCTAAATGTCAAAAATGAAAAGTGTCACCATAAAAAATGTCAAAAATGACAAATTTCAGGATGGCAAATGTCAAAGATGTCAAATGACAAATGTCACAATGCTAAGTGTCAAAAATGGAAAGTGTCACCATAAAAAATGTCAAAAATGACAAATTTCAAGATGGCAAATGTCAAAACTGACAAATGTCACAATGCTAAATGTCAAAAATGAAAAGTGTCACCATGAAAAATGTCAAAAATAACAAATTTCAAGATGACAAATGTCAAAGATGTCAAATGACAAATGTCACCATGCTAAATGTCAAAAATGACAAATTTCAAGATGGCAATTGTTAAAGATGTCAAATGACAAATGTCACAATGCTAAATGTCAAAAATGAAAAGTGTCACCATGAAAAATGTCAAAAATGACAAATTTCAAGATGGCAAATGTCAAAACTGACAAATGTCACAATGCTTAATGTCAAAAATGAAAAGTGTAACCATGAAAAATGTCAAAAATAACAAATTTCAAGATGGCAAATGTCAAAGATGTCAAATGACAAATGTCACAATGCTAAATGTCAAAAATGAAAAGTGTCACCATGAAAAATGTCAAAAATAACAAATTTCAAGATGGCAAATGTCAAAGATGTCAAATGACAAATGTCACAATGCTAAATGTCAAAAATGAAAAGTGTCACCATGAAAAATGTCAAAAATGACAAATTTCAAGATGGCAAATGTCAAAGATGTCAAATGACAAATGTCACAATGCTAAATGTCAAAAATGAAAAGTGTCACCATGAAAAATGTCAAAAATAACAAATTTCAAGATGGCAAATGTCAAAGATGTCAAATGACAAATGTCACAATGCTAAATGTCAAAAATGAAAATTGTCACCATGAAAAATGTCAAAAATGACAAATTTCAAGATGGCAAATGTCAAAACTGACAAATGTCACAATGCTAAATGTCAAAAATGAAAAGTGTCACCATGAAAAATGTCAAAAATAACAAATTTCAAGATGGCAAATGTCAAAGATGTCAAATGACAAATGTCACAATGCTAAATGTCAAAAATGAAAATTGTCACCATGAAAAATGTCAAAAATGACAAATTTCAAGATGGCAAATGTCAAAACTGACAAATGTCACAATGCTAAATGTCAAAAATGAAAAGTGTCACCATGAAAAATGTCAAAAATAACAAATTTCAAGATGGCAAATGTCAAAGATGTCAAATGACAAATGTCACAATGCTAAATGTCAAAAATGAAAAGTGTCACCATGAAAAATGTCAAAATGACAAATTTTAAGATGGCAAATGTCAAAACTGACAAATGTTACAATGCTAAATGTCAAAAATGAAAAGTGTCACCATAAAAAATGTCAAAAATGACAAATTTCAAGATGGCAAATGTCAAAGATGTCAAATGACAAATGTTACCATGCTAAATGTCAAAAATGACAAATTTCAAGATGGCAAATGTCAAAGATGTCAAATGACAAATGTCACAATGCTAAATGTCAAAAATGAAAAGTGTCACCATGAAAAATGTCAAAAATAACAAATTTCAAGATGGCAAATGTCAAAGATGTCAAATGACAAATGTCACAATGCTAAATGTCAAAAATGAAAAGTGTCACCATGAAAAATGTCAAAAATGACAAATTTAAAGGTGGCAAATGTCAAAACTGACAAATGTCACAATGCTAAATGTCAAAAATGAAAAGTGTCACCATGAAAAATGTCAAAAATAACAAATTTCAAGATGGCAAATGTCAAAGATGTCAAATGACAAATGTCACAATGCTAAATGTCAAAAATGAAAAGTGTCACCATGAAAAATGTCAAAATGACAAATTTCAAGATGGCAAATGTCAAAACTGACAAATGTTACAATGCTAAATGTGAAAAATGAAAAGTGTCACCATGAAAAATGTCAAAAATAACAAATTTCAAGATGGCAAATGTCAAAGATGTCAAATGACAAATGTCACAATGCTAAATGTCAAAAATGAAAAGTGTCACCATGAAAAATGTCAAAAATGACAAATTTCAAGATGGCAAATGTCAAAACTGACAAATGTCACAATGCTAAATGTCAAAAATGAAAAGTGTCACCATGAAAAATGTCAAAAATAACAAATTTCAAGATGGCAAATGTCAAAGATGTCAAATGACAAATGTCACAATGCTAAATGTCAAAAATGAAAAGTGTCACCATGAAAAATGTCAAAATGACAAATTTCAAGATGGCAAATGTCAAAACTGACAAATGTCACAATGCTAAATGTCAAAAATGAAAAGTGTCACCATGAAAAATGTCAAAAATGACCAATTTCAAGATAGCAAATGTCAAAACTGACAAATGTCACAATGCTAAATGTCAAAAATAAAAAGTGTCACCATGAAAAATGTCAAAAATAACAAATTTCAAGATGGCAAATGTCAAAGATGTCAAATGACAAATGTCACCATGCTAAATGTCAAAAATGACAAATTTCAAGATGGCAAATGTCAAAGATGTCAAATGACAAATGTCACAATGCTAAATGTCAAAAATGAAAAGTGTCACCATGAAAAATGTCAAAAATGACAAATTTCAAGATGGCAAATGTCAAAACTGACAAATGTCACAATGCTAAATGTCAAAAATGAAAAGTGTCACCATGAAAAATGTCAAAAATAACAAATTTCAAGATGGCAAATGTCAAAGATGTCAAATGACAAATGTCACAATGCTAAATGTCAAAAATGAAAATTGTCACCATGAAAAATGTCAAAAATAACAAATTTCAAGATGGCAAATGTCAAAGATGTCAAATGTCACAATGCTAAATGTCAAAAATGAAAAGTGTCACCATGAAAAATGTCAAAAATGACAAATTTCAAGATGGCAAATGTCAAAGATGTCAAATGACAAATGTCACAATGCTAAATGTCAAAAATGAAAAGTGTCACCATGAAAAATGTCAAAAATAACAAATTTCAAGATGGCAAATGTCAAAGATGTCAAATGACAAATGTCACAATGCTAAATGTCAAAAATGACAAATTTCAAGATGGCAAATGTTAAAGATGTAAAATCACAAATGTCACAATGCTAAATGTCAAAAATGAAAAGTGTCACCATGAAAAATGTCAAAAATGACAAATTTCAAGATGGCAAATGTCAAAGATGTCAAATGACAAATGTCACAATGCTAAATGTCAAAAATGAAAAGTGTCACCATGAAAAATGTCAAAAATGACAAATTTCAAGATGGCAAATGTCAAAACTGACAAATGTCACAATGCTAAATGTCAAAAATAAAAAGTGTCACCATGAAAAATGTCAAAAATAACAAATTTCAAGATGGCAAATGTCAAAGATGTCAAATGACAAATGTCACCATGCTAAATGTCCAAAATGACAAATTTTTAGATGGCAAATGTCAAAGATGTCAAATGACAAATGTCACAATGCTAAATGTCAAAAATGAAAAGTGTCACCATGAAAAATGTCAAAAATGACAAATTTTAAGATGGCAAATGTCAAAACTGACAAATGTCACAATGCTAAATGTCAAAAATGAAAAGTGTCACCATGTAAAATGTCAAAAATAACAAATTTCAAGATGGCAAATGTCAAAGATATCAAATGACAAATGTCACAATGCTAAATGTCAAAAATGAAAAGTGTCACCATGAAAAATGTCAAAAATGACAAATTTCAAGATGGCAAAAAATGTCAAAGATGTCAAATGACAAATGTCACAATGCTAAATGTCAAAAATGAAAAGTGTCACCATGAAAAATGTCAAAAAAACAAATTTCAAGATGGCAAATGTCAAAGATGTCAAATGACAAATGTCACAATGCTAAATGTCAAAAATGAAAAGTGTCACCATGAAAAATGTCAAAAATGACAAATTTCAAGATGGCAAATGTCAAAACTGACAAATGTCACAATGCTAAATGTCAAAAATGAAAAGTGTCACCATGAAAAATGTCAAAAATGACAAATTTCAAGATGGCAAATATCAAAGATGACAAATGACAAATGTCACAATGCTAAATGTCAAAAATGGAAAGTGTCACCATGAAAAATGTCAAAAATGACAAATTTCAAGATGGCAAATCTCAAAACTGACAAATGTCACAATGCTAAATGTCAAAAATGAAAAGTGTCACCATGAAAAATGTCAAAAATGACAAATTTCAAGATGGCAAATGTCAAAGATGTCAAATGAAAAATGTCACAATGCTAAATGTCAAAAATGAAAAGTGTCAAAAATGACAAATTTTAAGATGGCAAATGTCTAAGATGTCAAATGACAAATGTCACAATGCTAAATGTCAAAAATGAAAAGTGTCACCATGAAAAATGTCAAAAATGACAAATTTCAAGATTGCAAATGTCAAAACTGACAAATGTCACAATGCTAAATGTCAAAAATGAAATGTGTCACCATGAAAAATGTCAAAAATAACAAATTTCAAGATGGCAAATGTCAAAGATGTCAAATGACAAATGTCACCATGCTAAATGTCAAAAATGACAAATTTCAAAATGGCAAATGTCAAAGATGTCAAATGACAAATGTCACAATGCTAAATGTCAAAAATGAAAAGTGTCACCATGAAAAATGTCAAAAATGACAAATTTCAAGATGGCAAATGTCAAAGATGTCAAATGACAAATGTCACAATGCTAAATGTCAAAAATGAAAAGTGTCACCATGAAAAATGTCAAAAATGACAAATTTCAAGATGGCAAATATCAAAACTGACAAATGTCACAATGCTAAATGTCAAAAATGAAAAGTGTCACCATGAAAAATGTCAAAAATAACAAATTTCAAGATGGCAAATGTCAAAGATGTCAAATGACAAATGTCAAAAATGAAAAGTGTCACTATGAAAAATGTCAAAAATGACAAATTTCAAGATGGCAAATGTCAAAACTGACAAATGTCACAATGCTAAATGTCAAAAATGAAAAGTGTCACCATGAAAAATGTCAAAAATAACAAATTTCAAGATGGCAAATGTCAAAGATGTCAAATGACAAATGTCACAATGCTAAATGTCAAAAATTACAAATTTCAAGATGGCAAATTTCAAAGATGTCAAATGACAAATGTCACAATGCTAAAGGTCAAAAATGAAAAGTGTCACCATGAAAACTGTCAAAAATGACAAATTTCAAGATGGCAAATGTCAAAGATGTCAAATGACAAATGTCACAATGCTAAATGTCAAAAATGAAAAGTGTCACCATGAAAAATGTCAAAAATGACAAATTTCAAGATGGCAATGTCAAAGATGTCAAATGACAAATGTCACAATGCTAAATGTCAAAAATGACAAATTTCAAGATGGCAAATGTCTAAGATGTCAAATGACAAATGCCACAATGCTAAATGTCAAAAATGAAAGGTGTCAAAAATGACAAATTTCAAGATGGCAAATGTCTAAGATGTCAAATGACAAATGTCACAATGCTAAATGTTAAAAATGACAAATTTCAAGATAGCAAATGTCAAAGATGTCAAATGACAAATGTCACAATGCTAAATGTCAAAAATGAAAAGTGTCACCATGAAAAATGTCAAAAATGACAAATTTCAAGATGGCAAATGTCAAAACTGACAAATGTCACAATGCTAAATGTCAAAAATGAAAAGTGTCACCATGAAAAATGTCAAAAATAACAAATTTCAAGATGGCAAATGTCAAAGATGTCTAATGACAAATGTCACAATGCTAAATGTCAAAAATGAAAAGTGTCACCATGAAAAATGTCAAAAATAACAAATTTCAAGATGGCAAACGTCAAAGATGTCAAATGACAAATGTCACAATGCTAAATGTCAAAAATGAAAAGTGTCACCATGATAAATGTCAAAAATGACAAATTTCAAGATGGCAAATGTCAAAGATGTCAAATGACAAATGTCACAATGCTAAATGTCAAAAATGAAAAGTGTCACCATGAAAAATGTCAAAAATAACAAATTTCAAGATGGCAAAGGTCAAAGATGTCAAATGACAAATGTCACAATGCTAAATGTCAAAAATGAAAAGTGTCACCATGAAAAATGTCAAAAATGACAAATTTCAAGATGGCAAATGTCAAAACTGACAAATGTCACAATGCTAAATGTCAAAAATGAAAAGTGTCACCATGAAAAGTGTCAAAAATAACAAATTTCAAGATGGCAAATGTCAAAGATGTCAAATGATAAATGTCACAATGCTAAATGTCAAAAATGAAAAGTGTCACCATGAAAAATGTCAAAAATGACAAATTTCAAGATGGCAAATGTCAAAGATGTCAAATGACAAATGTCACAATGCCAAATGACAAATGTCACAATGCTAAATGTCAAAAATGAAAAGTGTCAAAAATGACAAATTTCAAGATGGCAAATGTCTAAGATGTCAAATGACAAATGTCACAATGCTAAATGTCAAAAATGAAAAGTGTCACCATGAAAAATGTCAAAAATGACAAATTTCAAGATGGCAAATGTCAAAGATGTCAAATGACAAATGTCACAATGCTAAATGTCAAAAATGAAAAGTGTCAAAAATGACAAATTTTAAGATGGCAAATGTCTAAGATGTCAAATGACAAATGTCACAATGCTAAATGTCAAAAATGAAAAGTGTCACCATGAAAAATGTCAAAAATGACAAATTTCAAGATGGCAAATATCAAAACTGACAAATGTCACAATGCTAAATGTCAAAAATGATAAGAGTCACCATGAAAAATGTCAAAAATGACAAATTTCAAGATGGCAAATGTCTAAGATGTCAAATGACAAATGTCACAATGCTAAATGTCAAAAATGAAAAGTGTCACCATGAAAAATGTCAAAAATGACAAATTTCAAAATGGCAAATATCAAAGATGTCAAATGACAAATGTCACAATGCTAAATGTCAAAAATGAAAAGTGTCAAAAATGACAAATTTTAAGATGGCAAATGTCTAAGATGTCAAATGACAAATGTCACAATGCTAAATGTCAAAAATGAAAAGTGTCACCATGAAAAATGTCAAAAATGACAAATTTCAAGATGGCAAATGTCAAAGATGTCAAATGACAAATGTCACAATGCTAAATGTCAAAAATGAAAAGTGTCACCATGAAAAATGTCAAAAATGACAAATTTCAAGATGGCAAATGTCAAAGATGTCAAATGTCACAATGCTAAATGTCAAAAATGATAAGAGTCACCATGAAAAATGTCAAAAATGACAAATTTCAAGATGGCAAATGTTTAAGATGTCAAATGACAAATGTCACAATGCTAAATGTCAAAAATGAAAAGTGTCACCATAAAAAATGTCAAAAATGACAAATTTCAAGATGGCAAATGTCAAAGATGTCAAATGACAAATGTCACAATGCTAAATGTCAAAAATGAAAAGTGTCAAAATGTCAAATTTTAAGATGGCAAATGTCTAAGATGTCAAATGACAAATGTCACAATGCTAAATGTCCAAAATAAAAAGTGTCACCATGAAAAATGTCAAAAATGAAAAATTTCAAGATGGCAAATGTCAAAGATGTCAAATGACAAATGTCACAATGCTAAATGTCAAAAAGGAAAAGTGTCACCATGAAAAATGTTAAAAATGACAAATTTCAAGATGGCAAATGTCAAAGATGTCAAATAACAAATGTCACAATGCTAAATGTCAAAAATGAAAAGTGTCACCATAAAATA
The DNA here is from genome assembly GCA_964028335.1 of Altica lythri. Lineage (NCBI taxonomy): Eukaryota > Metazoa > Arthropoda > Insecta > Coleoptera > Chrysomelidae > Altica > Altica lythri. The sequence goes on along the minus strand of OZ034800.1, from coordinate 38,944,244 downwards.
TGTCAAAAATGACAAATTTCAAGATGGCAAATGTCAAAACTGACTAATGTCACAATGCTAAATGTCACAAATGAAAAGTGTCACCATGAAAAATGTCAAAAATGACAAATTTCATAATGGCAAATGTCAAGATGTCAAATGACAAATGTCACAATGCTAAATGTCAAAAATGAAAAGTGTCACCATGAAAAGTGTCAAAAATGACAAATTTCAAGATGGCAAACGTCTAAGATGTCAAATGACAAATGTCACAATGCTAAATGTCAAAAATGAAAAGTGTCACCATGAAAAATGTCAAAAATGACAAATTTCAAGATGGCAAATGTCAAAGATGTTAAATGACAAATGTCACATTGCTAAATGTCAAAAATGAAAAGTGTCACCATGAAAAATGTCAAAAATGACAAATTTAAAGATGGCAAATGTCAAAGATGTCAAATGACAAATGTCACAATGCTAAATGTCAAAAATGAAAAGTGTCACCATGAAAAATGTCAAAAATGGCAAATTTCAAGATGGCAAATGTCAAAGATGTCAAATGACAAATGTCACAATGCTAAATGTCAAAAATGAAAAGTGTCACCATCAAAAATGTCAAAAATGACAAATTTCAAGATGGCAAATATCAAAGATGTCAAATGACAAATGTCACAATGCTAAATGTCAAAAATGGAAAGTGTCACAATGCTAAATGTCAAAAATGAAAAGTGTCACAATGCTAAATGTCAAAAATGACAAATTTCAAGATGGCAAATGTCAAAGATGTCAAATGACAAATGTCACAATGCTAAATAACAAAAATGACAAATTTCAAGATGGCAAATGTCAAAGATGTCAAATGACAAATGTCACAATGGTAAATGTCAAAAATGAAAAGTGTCACCATGAAAAATGTCAAAAATGACAAACTTCAAGATGGCAAATGTCAAAACTGACAAACGTCACAATGCTAAATGTACAAAATGAAAAGTGTCACCTTGAAAAATGTCAAAAATAACAAATTTCAAGTTGGCAAATGTCAAAGATGTCAAGTGACAAATGTCACAATGCTAAATTTCAAAACTGACAAATTTTAAGATGGCAAATGTCAAAGATGTCAAATGACAAATGTCACAATACTAAATGTCAAAAATGAAAAGTGTCACCATGAAAAATGTCAAAAATGACAAATTTCAAGATGGCAAATGTCAAAGATGTCAAATGACAAATGTCACAATGCTAAATGTCAAAAATGACAAATTTCAAGATGGCAAATGTCAAAGATGTCAAATGACAAATGTCACAATGCTAAATGTCAAAAATGAAAAGTGTCACCATGAAAAATGTCAAAAATAACAAATTTTAAGATGGCAAATGTCAAAGATGTCAAATGACAAATGTCACAATGCTAAATGTCAAAAATGACAAATTTCAAGATGGCAAATGTCAAAGATATCAAATGTCACAATGCTAAATGTCAAAAATGAAAAGTGTCACCATGAAAAATGTCAAAAATGACAAATTTCAAGATGGCAAATGTCAAAGATGTCAAATGACAAATGTCACAATGCTAAATGTCAAAAATGAAAAGTGTCACCATGAAAAATGTCAAAAATGACAAATTTCAAGATGGCAAATGTCAAAGATGTCAAATGACAAATGTCACAATGCTAAATGTCAAAAATGAAAAGTGTCACCATGAAAAATGTCAAAAATAACAAATTTCAAGATAGCAAATGTCAAAGATGTCAAATGACAAATGTCACAATGCTAAATGTCAAAAATGAAAAGTGTTACCATAAAAAATGTCAAAAATGACAAATTTTAAGATGGCAAATATTAAAGATGTCAAATGACAAATGTCACAATGCTAAATGTCAAAAATGAAAAGTGTCAAAAATGACAAATTTCAAGATGGAAAATGTCAAAGATGTCAAATGACAAATGTCACAATGCTAAATGTCAAAAATGATAAGTGTCACCATGAAAAATGTCAAAAATAACAAATTTCAAGATGGCAAATGTCAAAGATGTCAAATGACAAATGTCACAATGCTAAATGTCAAAAATGACAAATTTTAAGATGGCAAATGTCAAAGATGTCAAATGACAACTGTCACAATGCTAAATGTCAAAAATGAAAAGTGTCACCATGAAAAATGTCAAAAATAACAAATTTCAAGATGGCAAATGTCAAAGATGTCAAATGACAAATGTCACAATGCTAAATGTCAAAAATGACAAATTTCAAGATGGCAAATGTCAAAGATGTCAAATGTCACAATGCTAAATGTCAAAAATGAAAAGTGTCACCATGAAAAATGTCAAAAATGACAAATTTTAAGATGGCAAATGTCAAAGATGTCAAATGACAAATGTCACAATGCTAAATGTCAAAAATGAAAAGTGTCACCATGAAAAATGTCAAAAATGACAAATTTCAAGATGGCAAATGTCAAAGATGTCAAATGACAAATGTCACAATGCTAAATGTCAAAAATGAAAAGTGTTACCATGAAAAATGTCAAAAATGACAAATTTCAAGATGGCAAATGTCAAAGATGTCAAATGACAAATGTCACAATGCTAAATGTCAAAAATGAAAAGTGTCAAAAATGACAAATTTCAAGATGGCAAATGTCTAAGATGTCAAATGACAAATGTCACAATGCTAAATGTCAAAAATGAAAAGTGTCACCATGAAAAATGTCAAAAATGACAAATTTCAAGATGGCAAATGTCAAAGATGTCAAATGACAAATGTCACAATGCTAAATGTCAAAAATGAAAAGTGTCACCATGAAAAATGTCAAAAATGACAACTTTCAAGATGGCAAATGCAAAGATGTAAAATGACAAATGTCACAATGCTAAATGGCAAAAATGAAAAGTGTCACCATAAAATATGTCAAAAATGACAAATTTCAAGATGGCAAATGTCAAAGATTTTAAATATGACAAATGTCACAATGCTAAATGTCAAAAATGAAAAGTGTCACCATGAAAAATGTCAAAAATGACAAATTTTAAGATGGCAAATGTCAAATGACAAATGTCACACTGCTAAAAGTCAAAAATGAAAAGTGTCACCATGAAAAATGTCAAAAATGACAAATTTCAAGATGGCAAATGTCAAAGATGTCAAATGACAAATGTCACAATGCTAAATGTCAAAAATGAAAAGTGTCACCATGAAAAATGTCAAAAATGACAAATTTCAAGATGGCAAATGTCAAAGATGTCAAATGACAAATGTCACAATGCTAAATGTCAAAAATGAAAAGTGTCAAAAATGACAAATTTTAAGATGGCAAATGTCTAAGATGTCAAATGACAAATGTCACAATGCTAAATGTCAAAAATGAAAAGTGTCACCATGAAAAATGTCAAAAATGACAAATTTCAAGATGGCAAATATCAAAACTGACAAATGTCACAATGCTAAATGTCAAAAATGATAAGAGTCACCATGAAAAATGTCAAAAATGACAAATTTCCAGATGGCAAATGTCTAAGATGTCAAATGACAAATGTCACAATGCTAAATGTCAAAAATGAAAAGTGTCACCATGAAAAATGTCAAAAATGACAAATTTCAAGATGGCAAATATCAAAGATGTCAAATGACAAATGTCACAATGCTAAATGTCAAAAATGAAAAGTGTCAAAAATGACAAATTTTAAGATGGCAAATGTCTAAGATGTCAAATGACAAATGTCACAATGCTAAATGTCAAAAATGAAAAGTGTCACCATGAAAAATGTCAAAAATGACAAATTTTAAGATGGCAAATGTCAAAGATGTCAAATGACAAATGTCACAATGCTAAATGTCAAAAATGAAAAGTGTCACCATGAAAAATGTCAAAAATGACAAATTTCAAGATGGCAAATGTCAAAGATGTCAAATGTCACAATGCTAAATGTCAAAGATGTCAAATGTCACAATGCTAAATGTCAAAAATGATAAGAGTCACCATGAAAAATGTCAAAAATGACAAATTTCAAGATGGCAAATGTTTAAGATGTCAAATGACAAATGTCACAATGCTAAATGTCAAAAATGAAAAGTGTCACCATGAAAAATGTCAAAAATGACAAATTTTAAGATGGCAAATGTCAAAGATGTCAAATGACAAATGTCACAATGCTAAATGTCAAAAATGAAAAGTGTCAAAAATGACAAATTTTAAGATGGCAAATGTCTAAGATGTCAAATGACAAATGTCACAATGCTAAATGTCCAAAATAAAAAGTGTCACCATGAAAAATGTCAAAAATGAAAAATTTCAAGATGGCAAATGTCAAAGATGTCAAATGACAAATGTCACAATGCTAAATGTCAAAAAGGAAAAGTGTCACCATGAAAAATGTCAAAAATGACAAATTTCAAGATGGCAAATGTCAAAGATGTCAAATGACAAATGTCACAATGCTAAATGTCAAAAATGAAAAGTGTCACCATGAAAAATGTCAAAAATGACAAATTTCAAGATGGCAAATGTCAAAACTGACTAATGTCACAATGCTAAATGTCAAAAATGAAAAGTGTCACCATGAAAAATGTCAAAAATGACAAATTTCAAAATGGCAAATGTCAAAGATGTCAAATGACAAATGTCACAATGCTAAATGTCAAAAATGAAAAGTGTCACCATGAAAAGTGTCAAAAATGACAAATTTCAAGATGGCAAACATCTAAGATGTCAAATGACAAATGTCACAATGCTAAATGTCAAAAATGAAAAGTGTCACCATGAAAAATGTCAAAAATGACAAATTTCAAGATGGCAAATGTCAAAGATGTTAAATGACAAATGTCAAAAATGAAAAGTGTCACCATGAAAAATGTCAAAAATGACAAATTTAAAGATGGCAAATGTCAAAGATGTCAAATGACAAATGTCACAATGCTAAATGTCAAAAATGAAAAGTGTCACCATGAAAAATGTCAAAAATGGCAAATTTCAAGATGGCAAATGTCAAAAATGTCAAATGACAAATGTCACAATGCTAAATGTCAAAAATGACAAATTTCAAGATGGCAAATGTCAAAGATATCAAATGTCACAATGCTAAATGTCAAAAATGAAAAGTGTCACCATAAAAAATGTCAAAAATGACAAATTTCAAGATGGCAAATGTCAAAGATGTCAAATGACAAATGTCACAATGCTAAATGTCAAAAATGAAAAGTGTCACCATGAAAAATGTCAAAAATGACAAATTTCAAGATGGCAAATGTCAAAGATGTCAAATGACAAATGTCACAATGCTAAATGTCAAAAATGAAAAGTGTCACCATGAAAAATGTCAAAAATAACAAATTTCAAGATAGCAAATGTCAAAGATGTCAAATGACAAATGTCACAATGCTAAATGTCAAAAATGAAAAGTGTTACCATAAAAAATGTCAAAAATGACAAATTTTAAGATGGCAAATATTAAAGATGTCAAATGACAAATGTCACAATGCTAAATGTCAAAAATGAAAAGTGTCAAAAATGACAAATTTCAAGATGGCAAATGTCAAAGATGTCAAATGAAAAATGTCACAATGCTAAATGTCAAAAATGATAAGTGTCACCATGAAAAATGTCAAAAATTACAAATTTCAAGATGGCAAATGTCAAAGATGTCAAATGACAAATGTCACAATGCTAAATGTCAAAAATGACAAATTTTAAGATGGCAAATGTCAAAGATGTCAAATGACAAATGTCACAATGCTAAATGTCAAAAATGAAAAGTGTCACCATGAAAAATGTCAAAAATGACAAATTTCAAGATGGCAAATGTCAAAGATGTCAAATGACAAATGTCACAATGCTAAATGTCAAAAATGAAAAGTGTTACCATGAAAAATGTCAAAAATGACAAATTTCAAGATGGCAAATGTCAAAGATGTCAAATGACAAATGTCACAATGCTAAATGTCAAAAATGAAAAGTGTCAAAAATGACAAATTTCAAGATGGCAAATGTCTAAAATGTCAAATGACAAATGTCACAATGCTAAATGTCAAAAATGAAAAGTGTCACCATGAAAAATGTCAAAAATGACAAATTTCAAGATGGCAAATGTCAAAGATGTCAAATGACAAATGTCACAATGCTAAATGTCAAAAATGAAAAGTGTCACCATGAAAAATGTCAAAAATGACAACTTTCAAGATGGCAAATGCAAAGATGTAAAATGACAAATGTCACAATGCTAAATGGCAAAAATGAAAAGTGTCACCATAAAATATGTCAAAAATGACAAATTTCAAGATGGCAAATGTCAAAGATTTTGAATATGACAAATGTCGCAATGCTAAATGTCAAAAATGAAAAGTGTCACCATGAAAAATGTCAAAAATGACAAATTTCAAGATGGCAAATGTCAAATGACAAATGTCACACTGCTAAAAGTCAAAAATGAAAAGTGTCACCATGAAAAATGTCAAAAATGACAAATTTCAAGATGGCAAATGTCAAAGATGTCAAATGACAAATGTCACAATGCTAAATGTCAAAAATGAAAAGTGTCACCATGAAAAATGTCAAAAATGACAAATTTCAAGATGGCAAATGTCAAAGATGTCAAATGACAAATGTCACAATGCTAAATGTCAAAAATGGAAAGTGTCAAAAATGACAAATTTTAAGATGGCAAATGTCTAAGATGTCAAATGACAAATGTCACAATGCTAAATGTCAAAAATGAAAAGTGTCACCATGAAAAATGTCAAAAATGACAAATTTCAAGATGGCAAATATCAAAACTGACAAATGTCACAATGCTAAATGTCAAAAATGATAAGAGTCACCATGAAAAATGTCAAAAATGACAAATTTCAAGATGGCAAATGTCTAAGATGTCAAATGACAAATGTCACAATGCTAAATGTCAAAAATGAAAAGTGTCACCATGAAAAATGTCAAAAATGACAAATTTCAAGATGGCAAATATCAAAGATGTCAAATGACAAATGTCACAATGCTAAATGTCAAAAATGAAAAGTGTCAAAAATGACAAATTTTAAGATGGCAAATGTCTAAGATGTCAAATGACAAATGTCACAATGCTAAATGTCAAAAATGAAAAGTGTCACCATGAAAAATGTCAAAAATGACAAATTTTAAGATGGCAAATGTCAAAGATGTCAAATGACAAATGTCACAATGCTAAATGTCAAAAATGAAAAGTGTCACCATGAAAAATGTCAAAAATGACAAATTTCAAGATGGCAAATGTCAAAGATGTCAAATGTCACAATGCTAAATGTCAAAAATGATAAGAGTCACCATGAAAAATGTCAAAAATGACAAATTTCAAGATGGCAAATGTTTAAGATGTCAAATGACAAATGTCACAATGCTAAATGTCAAAAATGAAAAGTGTCACCATGAAAAATGTCAAAAATGACAAATTTTAAGATGGCAAATGTCAAAGATGTCAAATGACAAATGTCACAATGCTAAATGTCAAAAATGAAAAGTGTCAAAAATGACAAATTTTAAGATGGCAAATGTCTAAGATGTCAAATGACAAATGTCACAATGCTAAATGTCCAAAATAAAAAGTGTCACCATGAAAAATGTCAAAAATGAAAAATTTCAAGATGGCAAATGTCAAAGATGTCAAATGACAAATGTCACAATGCTAAATGTCAAAAAGGAAAAGTGTCACCATGAAAAATGTCAAAAATGACAAATTTCAAGATGGCAAATGTCAAAGATGTCAAATGACATATGTCACAATGCTAAATGTCAAAAATGAAAAGTGTCACCATGAAAAATGTCAAAAATGACAAATTTCAAGATGGCAAATGTCAAAACTGACTAATGTCACAATGCTAAATGTCAAAAATGAAAAGTGTCACCATGAAAAATGTCAAAAATGACAAATTTCAAAATGGCAAATGTCAAAGATGTCAAATGACAAATGTCACAATGCTAAATGTCAAAAATGAAAAGTGTCACCATGAAAAGTGTCAAAAATGACAAATTTCAAGATGGCAAACATCTAAGATGTCAAATGACAAATGTCACAATGCTAAATGTCAAAAATGAAAAGTGTCACCATGAAAAATGTCAAAAATGACAAATTTCAAGATGGCAAATGTCAAAGATGTTAAATGACAAATGTCAAAAATGAAAAGTGTCACCATGAAAAATGTCAAAAATGACAAATTTAAAGATGGCAAATGTCAAAGATGTCAAATGACAAATGTCACAATGCTTAATGTCAAAAATGAAAAGTGTCACCATGAAAAATGTCAAAAATGGCAAATTTCAAGATGGCAAATGTCAAAGATGTCAAATGACAAATGTCACAATCCTAAATGTCAAAAATGAAAAGTGTCACCATCAAAAATGTCAAAAATGACAAATTTCAAGATGGCAAATATCAAAGATGTCAAATGACAAATGTCACAATGCTAAATGTCAAAAATGGAAAGTGTCACAATGCTAAATGTCAAAAATGAAAAGTGTCACAATGCTAAATGTCAAAAATGACAAATTTCAAGATGGCAAATGTCAAAGATGTCAAATGACAAATGTCACAATGCTAAATAACAAAAATGACAAATTTCAAGATGGCAAATGTCAAAGATGTCAAATGACAAATGTCACAATGGTAAATGTCAAAAATGAAAAGTTTCACCATGAAAAATGTCAAAAATGACAAATTTCAAGATGGCAAATGTCAAAACTGACAAACGTCACAATGCTAAATGTCAAAAATGAAAAGTGTCACCATGAAAAATGTCAAAAATAACAAATTTCAAGATGGCAAATGTCAAAGATGTCAAGTGACAAATGTCACAATGCTAAATTTCAAAACTGACAAATTTTAAGATGGCAAATGTCAAAGATGTCAAATGACAAATGTCACAATGCTAAATGTCAAAAATGAAAAGTGTCACCATGAAAAATGTCAAAAATGACAAATTTCAAGATGGCAAATGTCAAAGATGTCAAATGACAAATGTCACAATGCTAAATGTCAAAAATGATAAGTGTCACCATAAAATATGTCAAAAAGAACAAATTTCAAGATGGCAAATGTCAAAGATGTCAAATGACAAATGTCACAATGCTAAATGTCAAAAATGACAAATTTCAAGATGGCAAATGTCAAAGATGTCAAATGACAAATGTCACAATGCTAAATGTCAAAAATGAAAAGTGTCACCATGAAAAATGTCAAAAATAACAAATTTTAAGATGGCAAATGTCAAAGATGTCAAATGACAAATGTCATAATGCTAAATGTCAAAAATGACAAATTTCAAGATGGCAAATGTCAAAGATATCAAATGTCACAATGCTAAATGTCAAAAATGAAAAGTGTCACCATGAAAAATGTCAAAAATGACAAATTTCAAGATGGCAAATGTCAAAGATGTCAAATGACAAATGTCACAATGCTAAATGTCAAAAATGAAAAGTGTCACCATGAAAAATGTCAAAAATGACAAATTTCAAGATGGCAAATGTCAAAGATGTCAAATGACAAATGTCACAATGCTAAATGTCAAAAATGAAAAGTGTCACCATAAAAAATGTCAAAAATAACAAATTTCAAGATAGCAAATATCAAAGATGTCAAATGACAAATGTCACAGTGCTAAATGTCAAAAATGAAAAGTGTCACCATGAAAAATGTCAAAAATGACAAATTTCAAGATGGCAAATGTCAAAGATGTCAAATGACAAATGTCACAATGCTAAATGTCAAAAATGAAAAGTGTCACCATGAAAAATGTCAAAAATAACAAATTTCAAGATGGCAAATGTCAAAGATGTCAAATGACAAATGTCACAATGCTAAATGTCAAAAATGAAAAGTGTTACCATAAAAAATGTCAAAAATGACAAATTTTAAGATGGCAAATGTCAAAGATGTCAAATGACAAATGTCACAATGCTAAATGTCAAAAATGAAAAGTGTCACCATGAAAAATGTCAAAAATGACAAATTTCAAGATGGCAAATGTCAAAGATGTCAAATGACAAATGTCACAATGCTAAATGTCAAAAATGAAAAGTGTCAAAAATGACAAATTTCAAGATGGCAAATGTCTAAGATGTCAAATGACAAATGTCACAATGCTAAATGTCAAAAATGAAAAGTGTCACTATAAAAAATGTCAAAAATGACAAATTTCAAGATGGCAAATGTCAAAGATGTCAAATGACAAAAGTCACAATGCTAAATGTCAAAAATGAAAAGTGTCACCATGAAAAATGTTAAAAATGACAAATTTCAAGATGGCAAATATCAAAACTGACAAATGTCACAATGCTAAATGTCAAAAATGACAAATTTCAAGATGGCAAATGTCAAAGATGTCAAATGACAAATGTCACAATGCTAAATGTCAAAAATGAAAAGTGTCACCATGAAAAATGTCAAAAATGACAAATTTCAAGATGGCAAATATTAAAGATGTCAAATGACAAATGTCACAATGCTAAATGTCAAAAATGAAAAGTGTCACCATGGAAAATGTCAAAAATAACAAATTTCAAGATGGCAAATGTCAAAGATGTCAAATGACAAATGTCACAATGCTAAATGTCAAAAATGAAAAGTGTCACCATGAAAAATGTTAAAAATGACAAATTTCAAGATGGCAAATATCAAAACTGACAAATGTCACAATGCTAAATGTCAAAAATGACAAATTTCAAGATGGCAAATGTCAAAGATGTCAAATGACAAATGTCACAATGCTAAATGTCAAAAATGAAAAGTGTCACCATGAAAAATGTCAAAAATGACAAATTTCAAGATGGCAAATGTCAAAGATGTCAAATGACAAATGTCACAATGCTAAATGTCAAAAATGAAAAGTGTCACCATGAAAAATGTCAAAAATGACAAATTTCAAGATGGCAAATGTCAAAGATGTCAAATGACAAATGTCACAATGCTAAATGTCAAAAATGAAAAGTGTCAAAAATGACAAATTTCAAGATGGCAAATGTCTAAGATGTCAAATGACAAATGTCACAATGCTAAATGTCAAAAATAAAAAGTGTCACTATAAAAAATGTCAAAAATGACAAATTTCAAGATGGCAAATGTCAGGGATGTCAAATGACAAATGTCACAATGCTAAATGTCAAAAATGAAAAGTGTCACCATGAAAAATGTCAAAAATGACAAATTTCAAGATGGCAAATGTCAAAGATGTCAAATGACAAATGTCACAATGCTAAATGTCAAAAATGAAAAGTTTCACCATGAAAATTGTCAAAAATGACAAATTTCAAGATGGGAAATGTCAAAGATTTTGGATATGACAAATGTCACAATGCTAAATGTCAAAAATGAAAAGTGTCACCATGAAAAATGTCAAAAATGACAAATTTCAAGATGGCAAATGTCAAAGATGTTAAATGACAAATGTCACAATGCTAAAAGTCAAAATGAAAAGTGTCACCATGAAAAATGTCAAAAATGACAAATTTCAAGATGGCAAATATCAAAGATGTCAAATGACAAATGTCACAATGCTAAATGTCAAAAATGACAAATTTCAAGATGGCAAATGTCAAAGATGTCAAATGACAAATGTCACAATGCTAAATGTCAAAAATGAAAAGTGTCACCATAAAAATTGCCAAAAATGACAAATTTCAAGATGGCAAATTTCAAAGATGTCAAATGACAAATGTCACAATGCTAAATGTCAAAAATGAAAAGTGTCACCATGAAAAATGTCAAAAATAACAAATTTCAAGATGGCAAATGTCAAAGATGTCAAATGACAAATGTCACAATGCTAAATGTCAAAAATGAAAAGTGTCACCATGAAAAATGTCAAAAATGACAAATTTCAAGATGGCAAATGTCAAAGATGTCAAATGACAAATGTCACAATGCTAAATGTCAAAAATGAAAAGTGTCACCATGAAAAATGTCAAAAATAACAAATTTTAAGATGGCAAATGTCAAAGATGTCAAATGACAAATGTCACAATGCTAAATGTCAAAAATGAAAAGTGTTACCATGAAAAATGTCAAAAATGACAAATTTCAAGATGGCAAATGTCAAAGATGTCAAATGACAAATGTCACAATGCTAAATGTCAAAAATGAAAAGTGTCACCATGAAAAATGTCAAAAATGACAAATTTCAAGATGGCAAATGTCAAAACTGACAAATGTCACAATGCTAAATGTCAAAAATGATAAGTGTCAACATGAAAAATGTCAAAAATGACAAATTTCAAGATGGCAAATGTCCAAGATGTCAAATGACAAATGTCACAATGCTAAATGTTAAAAATGAAAAGTGTCACCATGAAAAATGTCAAAAATGACAAATTTCAAGATGGCAAATGTCAAAGATGTCAAATGACAAATGTCACAATGCTAAATGTCAAAAATAAAAAGTGTCAAAAATGACAAATTTCAAGATGGCAAATGTCAAAGATGTCAAATGACAAATGTCACAATGCTAAATGTCACAAATGAAAAGTGTCACCATGAAAAATGTAAAAAATGACAAATTTTAAGATGGCAAATGTCAAAACTGACAAATGTCACAATGCTAAATGTCAACAATGAAAAGTGTCACCATGAAAAATGTCAAAAATAACAAATTTCAAGATGGCAAATGTCAAAGATGTCAAATGACAAATGTCACAATGCTAAATGTCAAAAATGACAAATTTCAAGATGGCAAATGTCAAAGATGTCAAATAACAAATGTCACAATGCTAAATGTCAAAAATAAAAAGTGTCACCATAAAAAATGTCAAAAATGACAAATTTCAAGATGGCAAATGTCAAAGATGTCAAATGACAAATGTCACAATGCTAAATGTCAAAAATGAAAAGTGTCACCATGAAAAATGTCAAAAATATCAAATTTCAAGATGGCAAATATCAAAACTGACAAATGTCACAATGCTAAATGTCAAAAATGATAAGAGTCACCATGAAAAATGTCAAAAATGACAAATTTCAAGATGGCAAATGTCTAAGATGTCAAATGACAAATGTCACAATGCTAAATGTCAAAAATGAAAAATGTCACCATGAAAAATTTTAAAAATGACAAATTTCAAGATGGCAAATGCCAAAGATGTCAAATGACAAATGTCACAATGCTAAATGTCAAAAATGAGAAATTTCAAGATGGCAAATGTCAAAGATGTCAAATGACAAATGTCACAATGCTAAATGTCAAAAATAACAAATTTCAAGATGGCAAATGTCAAAGATGTCAAATGACAAATGTCACAATGCTAAGTGTCAAAAATGAAAAGTGTCACCATGAAAAATGTTAAAAATGACAAATTTCAAGATGGCAAATATCAAAACTGACAAATGTCACAATGCTAAATGTCAAAAATGACAAATTTCAAGATGGCAAATGTCAAAGATGTCAAATGACAAATGTCACAATGCTAAATGTCAAAAATGAAAAGTGTCACCATGAAAAATGTCAAAAATGACAAATTTTAAGATGGCAAATGTCAAAGATGTCAAATGACAAATGTCACAATGCTAAATGTCAAAAATGAAAAGTGTCACCATGAAAAATGTTAAAAATGACAAATTTCAAGATGGCAAATGTCAAAGATGTCAAATGACAAATGTCACAATGCTAAATGTCAAAAATGACAAATTTCAAGATGGCAAATGTCAAAGATGTCAAATGACAAATGTCACAATGCTAAATGTCAAAAATGAAAAGTGTCACTATAAAAAATGTCAAAAATGACAAATTTCAAGATGGCAAATGTCAAAGATGTCAAATGACAAATGTCACAATGCTAAATGTCAAAAATGAAAAGTGTCACCATGAAAAATGTCAAAAATGACAAATTTCAAGATGGCAAATGTCAAAGATGTCAAATGACAAATGTCACAATGCTAAATGTCAAAAATGAAAAGTTTCACCATGAAAATTGTCAAAAATGACAAATTTCAAGATGGGAAATGTCAAAGATTTTGGATATGACAAATGTCACAATGCTAAATGTCAAAAATGAAAAGTGTCACCATGAAAAATGTCAAAAATGACAAATTTCAAGATGGCAAATGTCAAAGATGTTAAATGACAAATGTCACAATGCTAAAAGTCAAAATGAAAAGTGTCACCATGAAAAATGTCAAAAATGACAAATTTCAAGATGGCAAATATCAAAGATGTCAAATGACAAATGTCACAATGCTAAATGTCAAAAATGACAAATTTCAAGATGGCAAATGTCAAAGATGTCAAATGACAAATGTCACAATGCTAAATGTCAAAAATGAAAAGTGTCACCATGAAAAATGTCAAAAATGACAAATTTCAAGATGGCAAATGTCAAAGATGTCAAATGACAAATGTCACAATGCTAAATGTCAAAAATGAAAAGTGTCACCATGAAAAATGTCAAAAATAACAAATTTCAAGATGGCAAATGTCAAAGATGTCAAATGACAAATGTCACAATGCTAAATGTCAAAAATGAAAAGTGTCACCATGAAAAATGTCAAAAATGACAAATTTCAAGATGGCAAATGTCAAAGATGTCAAATGACAAATGTCACAATGCTAAATGTCAAAAATGAAAAGTGTCACCATGAAAAATGTCAAAAATAACAAATTTTAAGATGGCAAATGTCAAAGATGTCAAATGACAAATGTCACAATGCTAAATGTCAAAAATGAAAAGTGTCACCATGAAAAATGTCAAAAATGACAAATTTCAAGATGGCAAATGTCAAAGATGTCAAATGACAAATGTCACAATGCTAAATGTCAAAAATGAAAAGTGTCACCATGAAAAATGTCAAAAATGACAAATTTCAAGATGGCAAATGTCAAAACTGACAAATGTCACAATGCTAAATGTCAAAAATGATAAGTGTCAACATGAAAAATGTCAAAAATGACAAATTTCAAGATGGCAAATGTCCAAGATGTCAAATGACAAATATCACAATGCTAAATGTTAAAAATGAAAAGTGTCACCATGAAAAATGTCAAAAATGACAAATTTCAAGATGGCAAATGTCAAAGATGTCAAATGACAAATGTCACAATGCTAAATGTCAAAAATGAAAAGTGTCACCATGAAAAATGTCAAAAATGACAAATTTCAAGATGGCAAATGTCAAAGATGTCAAATGACAAATGTCACAATGCTAAATGTCAAAAATGCAAAGTGTCACCATGCAAAATGTCAAAAATGACAAATTTCAAGATGGCAAATGTCAAAACTGACAAATGTCACAATGCTAAATGTCAAAAATGATAAGTGTCAACATGAAAAATGTCAAAAATGACAAATTTCAAGATGGCAAATGTTAAAGATGTCAAATGACAAATGTCACAATGCTAAATGTCAAAAATAAAAAGTGTCAAAAATGACAAATTTCAAGATGGCAAATGTCAAAGATGTCAAATGACAAATGTCACAATGCTAAATGTCACAAATGAAAAGTGTCACCATGAAAAATGTCAAAAATGACAAATTTTAAGATGGCAAATGTCAAAACTGACAAATGTCACAATGCTAAATGTCAAAAATGAAAAGTGTCACCATGAAAAATGTCAAAAATATCAAATTTCAAGATGGCAAATATCAAAACTGACAAATGTCACAATGCTAAATGTCAAAAATGATAAGAGTCACCATGAAAAATGTCAAAAATGACAAATTTCAAGATGGCAAATGTCTAAGATGTCAAATGACAAATGTCACAATGCTAAATGTCAAAAATGAAAAGTGTCACCATGAAAAATGTTAAAAATGACAAATTTCAAGATGGCAAATGCCAAAGATGTCAAATGACAAATGTCACAATGCTAAATGTCAAAAATGACAAATTTCAAGATGGCAAATGTCAAAGATGTCAAATGACAAATGTCACAATGCTAAATGTCAAAAAGGACAAATTTCAAGATGGCAAATGTCAAAGATGTCAAATGACAAATGTCACAATGCTAAGTGTCAAAAATGAAAAGTGTCACCATGAAAAATGTCAAAAATGACAAATTTCAAGATGGCAAATGTCAAAGATGTCAAATGACAAATGTCACAATGCTAAATGTCAAAAATGACAAATTTCAAAATTGCAAATGTCAAAGATGTCAAATGACAAATGTCACAATGCTAAATGTCAAAAATAAAAAGTGTTACCATAAAAAATGTCAAAAATGACAAATTTCAAGATGGCAAATGTCAAAGATGTCAAATGACAAATGTCACAATGCTAAATGTCAAAAATGAAAAGTGTCACCATGAAAAATGTCAAAAATATCAAATTTCAAGATGGCAAATATCAAAACTGACAAATGTCACAATGCTAAATGTCAAAAATGATAAGAGTCACCATGAAAAATGTCAAAAATGACAAATTTCAAGATGGCAAATGTCTAAGATGTCAAATGACAAATGTCACAATGCTAGATGTCAAAAATGAAAAGTGTCACCATGAAAAATGTTAAAAATGACAAATTTCAAGATGGCAAATGCCAAAGATGTCAAATGACAAATGTCACAATGCTAAATGTCAAAAATGACAAATTTCAAGATGGCAAATATCAAAGATGTCAAATGACAAATGTCACAATGCTAAATGTCAAAAATAACAAATTTCAAGATGGCAAATGTCAAAGATGTCAAATGACAAATGTCACAATGCTAAGTGTCAGAAATGAAAAGTGTCACCATGAAAAATGTTAAAAATGACAAATTTCAAGATGGCAAATATCAAAACTGACAAATGTCACAATGCTAAATGTCAAAAATGACAAATTTCAAGATGGCAAATGTCAAAGATGTCAAATGACAAATGTCACAATGCTAAATGTCAAAAATGAAAAGTGTCACCATGAAAAATGTCAAAAATGACAAATTTCAAGATGGCAAATGTCAAAGATGTCAAATGACAAATGTCACAATGCTAAATGTCAAAAATGAAAAGTGTCACCATGAAAAATGTCAAAAATATCAAATTTCAAGATGGCAAATATCAAAACTGACAAATGTCACAATGCTAAATGTCAAAAATGATAAGAGTCACCATGAAAAATGTCAAAAATGACAAATTTCAAGATGGCAAATGTCTAAGATGTCAAATGACAAATGTCACAATGCTAAATGTCAAAAATGAAAAGTGTCACCATGAAAAATGTTAAAAATGACAAATTTCAAGATGGCAAATGCCAAAGATGTCAAATGACAAATGTCACAATGCTAAATGTCAAAAATGACAAATTTCAAGATGGCAAATGTCAAAGATGTCAAATGACAAATGTCACAATGCTAAATGTCAAAAAGGACAAATTTCAAGATGGCAAATGTCAAAGATGTCAAATGACAAATGTCACAATGCTAAGTGTCAAAAATGAAAAGTGTCACCATGAAAAATGTCAAAAATGACAAATTTCAAGATGGCAAATGTCAAAGATGTCAAATGACAAATGTCACAATGCTAAATGTCAAAAATGACAAATTTCAAAATTGCAAATGTCAAAGATGTCAAATGACAAATGTCACAATGCTAAATGTCAAAAATAAAAAGTGTTACCATAAAAAATGTCAAAAATGACAAATTTCAAGATGGCAAATGTCAAAGATGTCAAATGACAAATGTCACAATGCTAAATGTCAAAAATGAAAAGTGTCACCATGAAAAATGTCAAAAATATCAAATTTCAAGATGGCAAATATCAAAACTGACAAATGTCACAATGCTAAATGTCAAAAATGATAAGAGTCACCATGAAAAATGTCAAAAATGACAAATTTCAAGATGGCAAATGTCTAAGATGTCAAATGACAAATTTCACAATGCTAGATGTCAAAAATGAAAAGTGTCACCATGAAAAATGTTAAAAATGACAAATTTCAAGATGGCAAATGCCAAAGATGTCAAATGACAAATGTCACAATGCTAAATGTCAAAAATGACAAATTTCAAGATGGCAAATATCAAAGATGTCAAATGACAAATGTCACAATGCTAAATGTCAAAAATAACAAATTTCAAGATGGCAAATGTCAAAGATGTCAAATGACAAATGTCACAATGCTAAGTGTCAAAAATGAAAAGTGTCACCATGAAAAATGTTAAAAATGACAAATTTCAAGATGGCAAATATCAAAACTGACAAATGTCACAATGCTAAATGTCAAAAATGACAAATTTCAAGATGGCAAATGTCAAAGATGTCAAATGACAAATGTCACAATGCTAAATGTCAAAAATGAAAAGTGTCACCATGAAAAATGTCAAAAATGACAAATTTCAAGATGGCAAATGTCAAAGATGTCAAATGACAAATGTCACAATGCTAAATGTCAAAAATGAAAAGTGTCACCATGAAAAATGTTAAAAATGACAAATTTCAAGATGGCAAATGTCAAAGATGTCAAATGACAAATGTCACAATGCTAAATGTCAAAAATGAAAAGTGTCAAAAATGACAAATTTCAAGATGGCAAATGTCTAAGATGTCAAATGACAAATGTCACAATGCTAAATGTCAAAAATGAAAAGTGTCACTATAAAAAATGTCAAAAATGACAAATTTTAAGATGACAAATTTTAAGATGGCAAATGTCAAAGATGTCAAATGACAAATGTCACAATGCTAAATGTCAAAAATGAAAAGTGTCACCATGAAAAATGTCAAAAATGACAAATTTCAAGATGGCAAATGTCAAAGATGTCAAATGACAAATGTCACAATGCTAAATGTCAAAAATGAAAAGTTTCACCATGAAAATTGTCAAAAATGACAAATTTCAAGATGGGAAATGTCAAAGATTTTGGATATGACAAATGTCACAATGCTAAATGTCAAAAATGAAAAGTGTCACCATGAAAAATGTCAAAAATGACAAATTTCAAGATGGCAAATGTCAAAGATGTTAAATGACAAATGTCACAATGCTAAAAGTCAAAATGAAAAGTGTCACCATGAAAAATGTCAAAAATGACAAATTTCAAGATGGCAAATATCAAAGATGTCAAATGACAAATGTCACAATGCTAAATGTCAAAAATGACAAATTTCAAGATGGCAAATGTCAAAGATGTCAAATGACAAATGTCACAATGCTAAATGTCAAAAATGAAAAGTGTCACCATGAAAAATGTCAAAAATGACAAATTTCAAGATGGCAAATGTCAAAGATGTCAAATGACAAATGTCACAATGCTAAATGTCAAAAATGAAAAGTGTCACCATGAAAAATGTCAAAAATGACAAATTTCAAGATGGCAAATGTCAAAGATGTCAAATGACAAATGTCACAATGCTAAATGTCAAAAATGAAAAGTGTCACCATGAAAAATGTCAAAAATAACAAATTTTAAGATGGCAAATGTCAAAGATGTCAAATGACAAATGTCACAATGCTAAATGTCAAAAATGAAAAGTGTCACCATGAAAAATGTCAAAAATGACAAATTTCAAGATGGCAAATGTCAAAGATGTCAAATGACAAATGTCACAATGCTAAATGTCAAAAATGAAAAGTGTCACCATGAAAAATGTCAAAAATGACAAATTTCAAGATGGCAAATGTCAAAACTGACAAATGTCACAATGCTAAATGTCAAAAATGATAAGTGTCAACATGAAAAATGTCAAAAATGACAAATTTCAAGATGGCAAATGTCCAAGATGTCAAATGACAAATGTCACAATGCTAAATGTTAAAAATGAAAAGTGTCACCATGAAAAATGTTAAAAATGACAAATTTCAAGATGGCAAATGTCAAAGATGTCAAATGACAAATGTCACAATGCTAAATGTCAAAAATAAAAAGTGTCAAAAATGACAAATTTCAAGATGGCAAATGTCAAAGATGTCAAATGACAAATGTCACAATGCTAAATGTCACAAATGAAAAGTGTCACCATGAAAAATGTCAAAAATGACAAATTTTAAGATGGCAAATGTCAAAACTGACAAATGTCACAATGCTAAATGTCAACAATGAAAAGTGTCACCATGAAAAATGTCAAAAATAACAAATTTCAAGATGGCAAATGTCAAAGATGTCAAATGACAAATGTCACAATGCTAAATGTCAAAAATGACAAATTTTAAGATGGCAAATGTCAAAGATGTCAAATAACAAATGTCACAATGCTAAATGTCAAAAATGAAAAGTGTCACCATGAAAAATGTCAAAAATATCAAATTTCAAGATGGCAAATATCAAAACTGACAAATGTCAAAATGCTAAATGTCAAAAATGATAAGAGTCACCATGAAAAATGTCAAAAATGACAAATTTCAAGATGGCAAATGTCTAAGATGTCAAATGACAAATGTCACAATGCTAAATGTCAAAAATGAAAAGTGTCACCATGAAAAATGTTAAAAATGACATATTTCAAGATGGCAAATGCCAAAGATGTCAAATGACAAATGTCACAATGCTAAATGTCAAAAATGACAAATTTCAAGATGGCAAATGTCAAAGATGTCAAATGACAAATGTCACAATGCTAAATGTCAAAAAGGACAAATTTCAAGATGGCAAATGTCAAAGATGTCAAATGACAAATGTCACAATGCTAAGTGTCAAAAATGAAAAGTGTCACCATGAAAAATGTCAAAAATGACAAATTTCAAGATGGCAAATGTCAAAGATGTCAAATGACAAATGTCACAATGCTAAATGTCAAAAATGACAAATTTCAAAATTGCAAATGTCAAAGATGTCAAATGACAAATGTCACAATGCTAAATGTCAAAAATGAAAAGTGTCACCATAAAAAATGTCAAAAATGACAAATTTCAAGATGGCAAATGTCAAAACTGACAAATGTCACAATGCTAAATGTAAAAATGAAAAGTGTCACCATGAAAAATGTCAAAAATGACAAATTTCAAGATGGCAAATGTCAAAGATGTCAAATGACAAATGTCACAATGCTAAATGTCAAAAATGAAAAGTGTCACCATGAAAAATGTCAAAAATGACAAATTTCAAGATGACAAATGTCAAAGATGTCAAATGACAAATGTCACAATGCTAAATGTCAAAAATGAAAAGTGTCAAAAATGACAAATTTTAAGATGGCAAATGTCTAAGATGTCAAATGACAAATGTCACAATGCTAAATGTCAAAAATGAAAAGTGTCACCATGAAAAATGTCAAAAATGACAAATTTCAAGATGGCAAATATCAAAACTGACAAATGTCACAATGCTAAATGTCAAAAATGATAAGAGTCACCATGAAAAATGTAAAAAAGGGCAAATTTCAAGATGGCAAATGTCTAAGATGTCAAATGACAAATGTCACAATGCTAAATGTCAAAAATGAAAAGAGTCACCATGAAAAATGTCAAAAATGACAAATTTCAAGATGGCAAATGTCAAAGATGTCAAATGACAAATGTCACAATGCTAAATGTCAAAAATGAAAAGTGTCAAAAATGACAAGTTTTAAGATGGCAAATGTCTAAGATGTCAAATGACAAATGTCACAATGCTAAATGTCAAAAATGAAAAGTGTCACCATGAAAAATGTCAAAAATGACAAATTTCAAGATGGCAAATGTCAAAGATGTCAAATGACAAATGTCACAATGCTAAATGTCAAAAATGAAAAGTGTCACCATGAAAAATGTCAAAAATGACAAATTTCAAGATGGCAAATGTCAAAGATGTCAAATGTCACAATGCTAAATGTCAAAAATGATAAGAGTCACCATGAAAAATGTCAAAAATGACAAATTTCAAGATGGCAAATGTCTAAGATGTCAAATGACAAATGTCACAATGCTAAATGTCAAAAATGAAAAGTGTCACCATGAAAAATGTCAAAAATAACACATTTCAAGATGGCAAATGTCAAAGATGTCAAATGACAAATGTCACAATGCTAAATGTCAAAAATGAAAAGTTTCAAAAATGACAAATTTTAAGATGGCAAATGTCTAAGATGTCAAATGACAAATGTCACAATGCTAAATGTCAAAAATGAAAAGTGTCACCATGAAAAATGTCAAAAATGACAAATTTCAAGATGGCAAATGTCAAAGATGTCAAATGACAAATGTCACAATGCTAAATGTCAAAAATGAAAAGTGTCACCATGAAAAATGTCAAAAATGACAAATTTCAAGATGGCAAATGTCAAAGATGTCAAATGACAAATGTCACAATGCTAAATGTCAAAAATGAAAAGTGTCAGCATGAAAAATGTCAAAAATGACAAATTTCAAGATGGCAAATGTCAAAACTGACTAATGTCACAATGCTAAATGTCAAAAATGAAAAGTGTCACCATGAAAAATGTCAAAAATGACAAATTTCAAAATGGCGAATGTCAAAGATGTCAAATGACAAATGTCACAATGCTAAATGTCAAAAATGAAAAGTGTCACCATGAAAAGTGTCAAAAATGACAAATTTCAAGATGGCAAATGTCTAAGATGTCAAATGACAAATGTCACAATGCTAAATGTCAAAAATGAAAAGTGTCACCATGAAAAATGTCAAAAATGACAAATTTCAAGATGGCAAATGTCAAAGATGTCAAATGACAAATGTCACAATGCTAAATGTCAAAAATGAAAAGTGTCACCATGAAAAATGTCAAAAATGACAAATTTCAAGATGGCAAATGTCAAAGATGTCAAATGACAAATGTCACAATGCTAAATGTCAAAAATGAAAAGTGTCACCATGAAAAATGTTAAAAATGACAAATTTCAAGATGGCAAATGTCAAAGATGTCAAATGACAAATGTCACAATGCTAAATGTCAAAAATGAAAAGTGTCACCATGAAAAATGTCAAAAATGACAAATTTCAAGATGGCAAATATCAAAGATGTCAAATGACAAATGTCACAATGCTAAATGTCAAAAAGGGAAAGTGTCACAATGCTAAATGTCAAAAATGAAAAGTGTCACAATGCTAAATGTCAAAAATGACAAATTTCAAGATAGCAAATGTCAAAGATGTCAAATGACAAATGTCACAATGCTAAATAACAAAAATGACAAATTTCAAGATGGCAAATGTCAAAGATGTCAAATGACAAATGTCACAATGCTAAATGTCAAAAATGAAAAGTGTCACCATGAAAAATGTCAAAAATGACAAATTTCAAGATGGCAAATATCAAAACTGACAAATGTCACAATGCTAAATGTCAAAAATGATAAAAATCACCATGAAAAATGTCAAAAATGACAAATTTCAAGATGGCAAATGTCTAAGATGTCAAATGACAAATGTCACAATGCTAAATGTCAAAAGTGAAAAGTGTCACCATAAAAAATGTCAACAATGACAAATTTCAAGATGGCAAATGTCAAAGATGTCAAATGACAAATGTCACAATGCTAAATGTCAAAAATGAAAAGTGTCAAAAATGACAAATTTTAAGATGGCAAATGTCTAAGATGTCAAATGACAAATGTCACAATGCTAAATGTCAAAATCAAAAAGTGTCACCATGAAAAATGTCAAAAATGACAAATTTTAAGATGGCAAATGTCAAAGATGTCAAATAACAAATGTCACAATGCTAAATGTCAAAAATGAAAAGTGTCACCATGAAAAATGTCAAAAATAACAAATTTTAAGATGGCAAATGTCAAAGATGTCAAATGACAAATGTCACAATGCTAAATGTCAAAAATGAAAAGTGTCACCATGAAAAATGTCAAAAATGACAAATTTCAAGATGGCAAATGTCAAAGATGTCAAATGACAAATGTCACAATGCTAAATGTCAAAAATGAAAAGTGTCACCATGAAAAATGTCAAAAATGACAAATTTCAAGATGGCAAATGTCAAAACTGACAAATGTCACAATGCTAAATGTCAAAAATGATAAGTGTCAACATGAAAAATGTCAAAAATGACAAATTTCAAGATGGCAAATGTCCAAGATGTCAAATGACAAATGTCACAATGCTAAATGTTAAAAATGAAAAGTGTCACCATGAAAAATGTCAAAAATGACAAATTTCAAGATGGCAAATGTCAAAAATGTCAAATGACAAATGTCACAATGCTAAATGTCAAAAATAAAAAGTGTCAAAAATGACAAATTTCAAGATGGCAAATGTCAAAGATGTCAAATGACAAATGTCACAATGCTAAATGTCACAAATGAAAAGTGTCACCATGAAAATGTCAAAAATGACAAATTTTAAGATGGCAAATGTCAAACCTGACAAATGTCACAATGCTAAATGTCAACAATGAAAAGTGTCACCATGAAAAATGTCAAAAATAACAAATTTCAAGATGGCAAATGTCAAAGATGTCAAATGACAAATGTCACAATGCTAAATGTCAAAATCAAAAAGTGTCACCATGAAAAATGTCAAAAATGACAAATTTTAAGATGGCAAATGTCAAAGATGTCAAATAACAAATGTCACAATGCTAAATGTCAAAAATGAAAAGTGTCACCATGAAAAATGTCAAAAATAACAAATTTTAAGATGGCAAATGTCAAAGATGTCAAATGACAAATGTCACAATGCTAAATGTCAAAAATGAAAAGTGTCACCATGAAAAATGTCAAAAATGACAAATTTCAAGATGGCAAATGTCAAAGATGTCAAATGACAAATGTCACAATGCTAAATGTCAAAAATGAAAAGTGTCACCATGAAAAATGTCAAAAATGACAAATTTCAAGATGGCAAATGTCAAAACTGACAAATGTCACAATGCTAAATGTCAAAAATGATAAGTGTCAACATGAAAAATGTCAAAAATGACAAATTTCAAGATGGCAAATGTCCAAGATGTCAAATGACAAATGTCACAATGCTAAATGTTAAAAATGAAAAGTGTCACCATGAAAAATGTCAAAAATGACAAATTTCAAGATGGCAAATGTCAAAAATGTCAAATGACAAATGTCACAATGCTAAATGTCAAAAATAAAAAGTGTCAAAAATGACAAATTTCAAGATGGCAAATGTCAAAGATGTCAAATGACAAATGTCACAATGCTAAATGTCACAAATGAAAAGTGTCACCATGAAAATGTCAAAAATGACAAATTTTAAGATGGCAAATGTCAAACCTGACAAATGTCACAATGCTAAATGTCAACAATGAAAAGTGTCACCATGAAAAATGTCAAAAATAACAAATTTCAAGATGGCAAATGTCAAAGATGTCAAATGACAAATGTCACAATGCTAAATGTCAAAAATGACAAATTTCAAGATGGCAAATGTCAAAGATGTCAAATAACAAATGTCACAATGCTAAATGTCAAAAATAAAAAGTGTCACCATAAAAAATGTCAAAAATGACAAATTTCAAGATGGCAAATGTCAAAGATGTCAAATGACAAATGTCACAATGCTAAATGTCAAAAATGAAAAGTGTCACCATGAAAAATGTCAAAAATATCAAATTTCAAGATGGCAAATATCAAAACTGACAAATGTCACAATGCTAAATGTCAAAAATGATAAGAGTCACCATGAAAAATGTCAAAAATGACAAATTTCAAGATGGCAAATGTCTAAGATGTCAAATGACAAATGTCACAATGCTAAATGTCAAAAATGAAAAGTGTCACCATGAAAAATGTTAAAAATGACAAATTTCAAGATGGCAAATGCCAAAGATGTCAAATGACAAATGTCACAATGCTAAATGTCAAAAATGACAAATTTCAAGATGGCAAATGTCAAAGATGTCAAATGACAAATGTCACAATGCTAAATGTCAAAAAGGACAAATTTCAAGATGGCAAATGTCAAAGATGTCAAATGACAAATGTCACAATGCTAAGTGTCAAAAATGAAAAGTGTCACCATGAAAAATGTCAAAAATGACAAATTTCAAGATGGCAAATGTCAAAGATGTCAAATGACAAATGTCACAATGCTAAATGTCAAAAATGACAAATTTCAAAATTGCAAATGTCAAAGATGTCAAATGACAAATGTCACAATGCTAAATGTCAAAAATGAAAAGTGTCACCATAAAAAATGTCAAAAATGACAAATTTCAAGATGGCAAATGTCAAAACTGACAAATGTCACAATGCTAAATGTCAAAAATGAAAAGTGTCACCATGAAAAATGTCAAAAATGACAAATTTCAAGATGGCAAATGTCAAAGATGTCAAATGACAAATGTCACAATGCTAAATGTCAAAAATGAAAAGTGTCACCATGAAAAATGTCAAAAATGACAAATTTCAAGATGACAAATGTCAAAGATGTCAAATGACAAATGTCACAATGCTAAATGTCAAAAATGAAAAGTGTCACCATGAAAAATGTTAAAAATGACAAATTTCAAGATGGCAAATGCCAAAGATGTCAAATGACAAATGTCACAATGCTAAATGTCAAAAATGACAAATTTCAAGATGGCAAATGTCAAAGATGTCAAATGACAAATGTCACAATGCTAAATGTCAAAAAGGACAAATTTCAAGATGGCAAATGTCAAAGATGTCAAATGACAAATGTCACAATGCTAAGTGTCAAAAATGAAAAGTGTCACCATGAAAAATGTCAAAAATGACAAATTTCAAGATGGCAAATGTCAAAGATGTCAAATGACAAATGTCACAATGCTAAATGTCAAAAATGACAAATTTCAAAATTGCAAATGTCAAAGATGTCAAATGACAAATGTCACAATGCTAAATGTCAAAAATGAAAAGTGTCACCATAAAAAATGTCAAAAATGACAAATTTCAAGATGGCAAATGTCAAAACTGACAAATGTCACAATGCTAAATGTCAAAAATGATAAGTGTCAACATGAAAAATGTCAAAAATGACAAATTTCAAGATGGCAAATGTCCAAGATGTCAAATGACAAATGTCACAATGCTAAATGTTAAAAATGAAAAGTGTCACCATGAAAAATGTCAAAAATGACAAATTTCAAGATGGCAAATGTCAAAAATGTCAAATGACAAATGTCACAATGCTAAATGTCAAAAATAAAAAGTGTCAAAAATGACAAATTTCAAGATGGCAAATGTCAAAGATGTCAAATGACAAATGTCACAATGCTAAATGTCACAAATGAAAAGTGTCACCATGAAAATGTCAAAAATGACAAATTTTAAGATGGCAAATGTCAAACCTGACAAATGTCACAATGCTAAATGTCAACAATGAAAAGTGTCACCATGAAAAATGTCAAAAATAACAAATTTCAAGATGGCAAATGTCAAAGATGTCAAATGACAAATGTCACAATGCTAAATGTCAAAAATGACAAATTTCAAGATGGCAAATGTCAAAGATGTCAAATAACAAATGTCACAATGCTAAATGTCAAAAATAAAAAGTGTCACCATAAAAAATGTCAAAAATGACAAATTTCAAGATGGCAAATGTCAAAGATGTCAAATGACAAATGTCACAATGCTAAATGTCAAAAATGAAAAGTGTCACCATGAAAAATGTCAAAAATATCAAATTTCAAGATGGCAAATATCAAAACTGACAAATGTCACAATGCTAAATGTCAAAAATGATAAGAGTCACCATGAAAAATGTCAAAAATGACAAATTTCAAGATGGCAAATGTCTAAGATGTCAAATGACAAATGTCACAATGCTAAATGTCAAAAATGAAAAGTGTCACCATGAAAAATGTTAAAAATGACAAATTTCAAGATGGCAAATGCCAAAGATGTCAAATGACAAATGTCACAATGCTAAATGTCAAAAATGACAAATTTCAAGATGGCAAATGTCAAAGATGTCAAATGACAAATGTCACAATGCTAAATGTCAAAAAGGACAAATTTCAAGATGGCAAATGTCAAAGATGTCAAATGACAAATGTCACAATGCTAAGTGTCAAAAATGAAAAGTGTCACCATGAAAAATGTCAAAAATGACAAATTTCAAGATGGCAAATGTCAAAGATGTCAAATGACAAATGTCACAATGCTAAATGTCAAAAATGACAAATTTCAAAATTGCAAATGTCAAAGATGTCAAATGACAAATGTCACAATGCTAAATGTCAAAAATGAAAAGTGTCACCATAAAAAATGTCAAAAATGACAAATTTCAAGATGGCAAATGTCAAAACTGACAAATGTCACAATGCTAAATGTCAAAAATGAAAAGTGTCACCATGAAAAATGTCAAAAATGACAAATTTCAAGATGGCAAATGTCAAAGATGTCAAATGACAAATGTCACAATGCTAAATGTCAAAAATGAAAAGTGTCACCATGAAAAATGTCAAAAATGACAAATTTCAAGATGACAAATGTCAAAGATGTCAAATGACAAATGTCACAATGCTAAATGTCAAAAATGAAAAGTGTCAAAAATGACAAATTTCAAGATGACAAATGTCAAAGATGTCAAATGACAAATGTCACAATGCTAAATGTCAAAAATGAAAAGTGTCAAAAATGACAAATTTTAAGATGGCAAATGTCTAAGATGTCAAATGACAAATGTCACAATGCTAAATGTCAAAAATGAAAAGTGTCACCATGAAAAATGTCAAAAATGACAAATTTCAAGATGGCAAATATCAAAACTGACAAATGTCACAATGCTAAATGTCAAAAATGATAAGAGTCACCATGAAAAATGTAAAAAAGGGCAAATTTCAAGATGGCAAATGTCTAAGATGTCAAATGACAAATGTCACAATGCTAAATGTCAAAAATGAAAAGTGTCACCATGAAAAATGTCAAAAATGACAAATTTCAAGATGGCAAATGTCAAAGATGTCAAATGACAAATGTCACAATGCTAAATGTCAAAAATGAAAAGTGTCAAAAATGACAAGTTTTAAGATGGCAAATGTCTAAGATGTCAAATGACAAATGTCACAATGCTAAATGTCAAAAATGAAAAGTGTCACCATGAAAAATGTCAAAAATGACAAATTTCAAGATGGCAAATGTCAAAGATGTCAAATGACAAATGTCACAATGCTAAATGTCAAAAATGAAAAGTATCACCATGAAAAATGTCAAAAATGACAAATTTCAAGATGGCAAATGTCAAAGATGTCAAATGTCACAATGCTAAATGTCAAAAATGATAAGAGTCACCATGAAAAATGTCAAAAATGACAAATTTCAAGATGGCAAATGTCTAAGATGTCAAATGACAAATGTCACAATGCTAAATGTCAAAAATGAAAAGTGTCACCATGAAAAATGTCAAAAATAACACATTTCAAGATGGCAAATGTCAAAGATGTCAAATGACAAATGTCACAATGCTAAATGTCAAAAATGAAAAGTTTCAAAAATGACAAATTTCAAAATGGCAAATGTCAAAGATGTCAAATGACAAATGTCACAATGCTAAATGTCAAAAATGAAAAGTGTCACCATGAAAAGTGTCAAAAATGACAAATTTCAAGATGGCAAATGTCTAAGATGTCAAATGACAAATGTCACAATGCTAAATGTCAAAAATGAAAAGTGTCACCATGAAAAATGTCAAAAATGACAAATTTCAAGATGGCAAATGTCAAAGATGTCAAATGACAAATGTCACAATGCTAAATGTCAAAAATGAAAAGTGTCACCATGAAAAATGTCAAAAATGTCAAATTTCAAGATGGCAAATGTCAAAGATGTCAAATGACAAATGTCACAATGCTAAATGTCAAAAATGAAAAGTGTCACCATGAAAAATGTTAAAAATGACAAATTTCAAGATGGCAAATGTCAAAGATGTCAAATGACAAATGTCACAATGCTAAATGTCAAAAATGAAAAGTGTCACCATGAAAAATGTCAAAAATGACAAATTTCAAGATAGCAAATATCAAAGATGTCAAATGACAAATGTCACAATGCTAAATGTCAAAAAGGGAAAGTGTCACAATGCTAAATGTCAAAAATAAAAAGTGTCACAATGCTAAATGTCAAAAATGACAAATTTCAAGATAGCAAATGTCAAAGATGTCAAATGACAAATGTCACAATGCTAAATAACAAAAATGACAAATTTCAAGATGGCAAATGTCAAAGATGTCAAATGACAAATGTCACAATGCTAAATGTCAAAAATGAAAAGTGTCACCATGAAAAATGTCAAAAATGACAAATTTCAAGATGGCAAATATCAAAACTGACAAATGTCACAATGCTAAATGTCAAAAATGATAAAAATCACCATGAAAAATGTCAAAAATGACAAATTTCAAGATGGCAAATGTCTAAGATGTCAAATGACAAATGTCACAATGCTAAATGTCAAAAGTGAAAAGTGTCACCATAAAAAATGTCAACAATGACAAATTTCAAGATGGCAAATGTCAAAGATGTCAAATGACAAATGTCACAATGCTAAATGTCAAAAATGAAAAGTGTCAAAAATGACAAATTTTAAGATGGCAAATGTCTAAGATGTCAAATGACAAATGTCACAATGCTAAATGTCAAAATCAAAAAGTGTCACCATGAAAAATGTCAAAAATGACAAATTTTAAGATGGCAAATGTCAAAGATGTCAAATAACAAATGTCACAATGCTAAATGTCAAAATTGAAAAGTGTCACCATGAAAAATGTCAAAAATGACAAATTTCAAGATGGCAAATGTCAAAGATGTCAAATGACAAATGTCACAATGCTAAATGTCAAAAATGAAAAGTGTCACCATGAAAAATGTCAAAAATGACAAATTTCAAGATGGCAAATGTCAAAACTGACTAATGTCACAATGCTAAATGTCAAAAATGAAAAGTGTCACCATGAAAAATGTCAAAAATGACAAATTTCAAAATGGCAAATGTCAAAGATGTCAAATGACAAATGTCACAATGCTAAATGTCAAAAATGAAAAGTGTCACCATGAAAAGTGTCAAAAATGACAAATTTCAAGATGGCAAATGTCTAAGATGTCAAATGACAAATGTCACAATGCTAAATGTCAAAAATGAAAAGTGTCACCATGAAAAATGTCAAAAATGACAAATTTCAAGATGGCAAATGCCAAAGATGTCAAATGACAAATGTCACAATGCTAAATGTCAAAAATGAAAAGTGTCACCATGAAAAATGTCAAAAATGACAAATTTCAAGATGGCAAATGTCAAAGATGTCAAATGACAAATGTCACAATGCTAAATGTCAAAAATGAAAAGTGTCACCATGAAAAATGTCAAAAATGACAAATTTCAAGATGGCAAATGTCAAAGATGTCAAATGACAAATGTCACAATGCTAAATGTCAAAAATGAAAAGTGTCACCATGAAAAATATCAAAAATGACAAATTTCAAGATGGCAAATATCAAAGGTGTCAAATGACAAATGTCACAATGCTAAATGTCAAAAATGGAAAGTGTCACAATGCTAAATGACAAATTACAAAATGGCAAATGTCAAAGATGTCAAATAACAAATGTCACAATGCTAAATGTCAAAAATGACAAATTTCAAGATGGCAAATGTCAAAGATGTCAAATGAAAAATGTCACAATGCTAAATGTCAAAAATGAAAAGTGTCACCATGAAAAATGTCAAAAATGACAAATTTCAAGATGGCAAATGTCAAAGATGTCAAATGACAAATGTCACACTGCTAAATGTCAAAAATGATAAGTGTCACCATGAAAAATGTCAAAAATAACAAATTTCAAGATGGCAAATGTCAAAGATGTCAAATGACAAATGTCACAATGCTAAATGTCAAAAATGACAAATTTTAAGAATGCAAATGTCAAAGATGTCAAATGACAACTGTCACAATGCTAAATGTCAAAAATGAAAAGTGTCACCATGAAAAATGTCAAAAATAACAAATTTCAAGATGGCAAATGTCAAAGATGTCAAATGACAAATGTCACAATGCTAAATGTCAAAAATGACAAATTTCAAGATGGCAAATGTCAAAGATGTCAAATGTCACAATGCTAAATGTCAAAAATGAAAAGTGTCACCATGAAAAATGTCAAAAATGACAAATTTCAAGATGGCAAATGTCAAAGATGTCAAATGACAAATGTCACAATGCTAAATGTCAAAAATGAAAAGTGTCACTATGAAAAATGTCAAAAATGACAAATTTCAAGATGGCAAATGTCAAAGATGTCAAATGACAAATGTCACAATGCTAAATGTCAAAAATGAAAAGTGTCACCATGACAAATGTCAAAAATGACAAATTTCAGGATGGCAAATGTCAAAGATGTCAAATGACAAATGTCACAATGCTAAATGTCAAAAATGAAAAGTGTCAAAAATGACAAATTTCAAGATGGCAAATGTCTAAGATGTCAAATGACAAATGTCACAATGCTAAATGTCAAAAATGAAAAGTGTCACTATAAAAAATGTCAAAAATGACAAATTTCAAGATGGCAGATGTCAAAGATGTCAAATGACATATGTCACAATGCTAAATGTCAAAAATGAAAAGTGTCACCATGAAAAATGTCAAAAATGACAAATTTCAAGATGGCAAATGTCAAAGATGTCAAATGACAAATGTCACAATGCTAAATGTCAAAAATGAAAAGTTTCACCATGAAAAATGTCAAAAATGACAAATTTCAAGATGGGAAATGTCAAAGATTTTGAATATGACAAATGTCACAATGCTAAATGTCAAAAATGAAAAGTGTCACCATGAAAAATGTCAAAAATTGCAAATTTCAAGATGGCAAATGTCAAAGATGTCAAATGACAAATGTCACAATGCTAAATGTCAAAAATGAAAAGTGTCACCATGAAAAATGTCAAAAATGACAAATTTCAAGATGGCAAATGTCAAAGATGTCAAATGACAAATGTCACAATGCTAAATGTCAAAAATGAAAAGTGTCACCATGAAAAATGTCAAAAATGACAAATTTCAAGATGGCAAATATCAAAGATGTCAAATGACAAATGTCACAATGCTACATGTCAAAAATGGAAAGTGTCACAAT
Organism: Altica lythri; assembly: GCA_964028335.1. Taxonomy (NCBI): domain Eukaryota; kingdom Metazoa; phylum Arthropoda; class Insecta; order Coleoptera; family Chrysomelidae; genus Altica; species Altica lythri. The sequence goes on along the minus strand of OZ034800.1, from coordinate 38,911,401 downwards.
GCTAAATGTCAAAAATGAAAAGTGTCACAATGCTAAATGTCAAAAATGACAAATTTCAAGATAGCAAATGTCAAAGATGTCAAATGACAAATGTCACAATGCTAAATGTCAAAAATGAAAAGTGTCACCATGAAAAATGTCAAAAATGACAAATTTCAAGATGGCAAATATCAAAACTGACAAATGTCACAATGCTAAATGTCAAAAATGATAAAAATCACCATGAAAAATGTCAAAAATGACAAATTTCAAGATGGCAAATGTCTAAGATGTCAAATGACAAATGTCACAATGCTAAATGTCAAAAATGAAAAGTGTCACCATAAAAAATGTCAAAAATGACAAATTTCAAGATGGCAAATGTCAAAGATGTCAAATGACAAATGTCACAATGCTAAATGTCAAAAATGAAAAGTGTCAAAAATGACAAATTTTAAGATGGCAAATGTCTAAGATGTCAAATGACAAATGTCACAATGCTAAATGTCAAAAATAAAAAGTGTCACCATGAAAAATGTCAAAAATGACAAATTTTAAGATGGCAAATGTCAAAGATGTCAAATGACAAATGTCACAATGCTAAATGTCAAAAATGAAAAGTGTCATCATGAAAAATGTCAAAAATGACAAATTTCAAGATGGCAAATGTCAAAGATGTCAAATGACAAATGTCACAATGCTAAATGTCAAAAATGAAAAGTGTCACCATGAAAAATGTCAAAAATGACAAATTTCAAGATGGCAAATGTCAAAACTGACTAATGTCACAATGCTAAATGTCAAAAATGAAAAGTGTCACCATGAAAAATGTCAAAAATGACAAATTTCAAAATGGCAAATGTCAAAGATGTCAAATGACAAATGTCACAATGCTAAATGTCAAAAATGAAAAGTGTCACCATGAAAAGTGTCAAAAATGACAAATTTCAAGATGGCAAATGTCTAAGATGTCAAATGACAAATGTCACAATGCTAAATGTCAAAAATGAAAAGTGTCACCATGAAAAATGTCAAAAATGACAAATTTCAAGATGGCAAATGCCAAAGATGTCAAATGACAAATGTCACAATGCTAAATGTCAAAAATGAAAAGTGTCACCATGAAAAGTGTCAAAAATGACAAATTTCAAGATGGCAAATGTCTAAGATGTCAAATGACAAATGTCACAATGCTAAATGTCAAAAATGAAAAGTGTCACCATGAAAAATGTCAAAAATGACAAATTTCAAGATGGCAAATGCCAAAGATGTCAAATGACAAATGTCACAATGCTAAATGTCAAAAATGAAAAGTGTCACCATGAAAAATATCAAAAATGACAAATTTCAAGATGGCAAATATCAAAGATGTCAAATGACAAATGTCACAATGCTAAATGTCAAAAATGGAAAGTGTCACAATGCTAAATGTCAAAAATGAAAAGTGTCACAATGCTAAATGTCAAAAATGACAAATTTCAAAATGGCAAATGTCAAAGATGTCAAATAACAAATGTCACAATGATAAATGTCAAAAATGACAAATTTCAAGATGGCAAATATCAAAGATGTCAAATGACAAATGTCACAATGCTAAATGTCAAAAATGAAAAGTGTCACCATGAAAAATGTCAAAAATGACAAATTTCAAAAAGGCAAATGTCAAAACTGACAAACGTCACAATGCTAAATGTCAAAAATGAAAAGTGTCACCATGAAAAATGTCAAAAATAACAAATTTCAAGATGGCAAATGTCAAAGATGTCAAATGACAAATGTCACAATGCTAAATGTCAAAAATGACAAATTTTAAGATGGCAAATGTCAAAGATGTCAAATGACAACTGTCACAATGCTAAATGTCAAAAATGAAAAGTGTCACCATGAAAAATGTCAAAAATAACAAATTTCAAGATGGCAAATGTCAAAGATGTCAAATGACAAATGTCACAATGCTAAATGTCAAAAATGACAAATTTCAAGATGGCAAATGACAAAGATGTCAAATGTCACAATGCTAAATGTCAAAAATGAAAAGTGTCACCATGAAAAATGTCAAAAATGACAAATTTCAAGATGGCAAATGTCAAAGATGTCAAATGACAAATGTCACAATGCTAAATGTCAAAAATGAAAAGTGTCACCATGAAAAATGTCAAAAATGACAAATTTCAAGATGGCAAATGTCAAAGATGTCAAATGACAAATGTCACAATGCTAAATGTCAAAAATGAAAAGTGTCACCATGAAAAATGTCAAAAATGACAAATTTCAGGATGGCAAATGTCAAAGATGTCAAATGACAAATGTCACAATGCTAAATGTCAAAAATGAAAAGTGTCAAAAATGACAAATTTCAAGATGGCAAATGTCTAAGATGTCAAATGACAAATGTCACAATGCTAAATGTCAAAAATGAAAAGTGTCACTATAAAAAATGTCAAAAATGACAAATTTTAAGATGGCAAATGTCAAAGATGTCAAATGACATATATCACAATGCTAAATGTCAAAAATGAAAAGTGTCACCATGAAAAATGTCAAAAATGACAAATTTCAAGATGGCAAATGTCAAAGATGTCAAATGACAAATGTCACAATGCTAAATGTCAAAAATGAAAAGTTTCACCATGAAAAATGTCAAAAATGACAAATTTCAAGATGGGAAATGTCAAAGATTTTGAATATGACAAATGTCACAATGCTAAATGTCAAAAATGAAAAGTGTCACCATGAAAAATGTCAAAAATGACAAATTTCAAGATGGCAAATGTCAAAGATGTCAAATGACAAATGTCACAATGCTAAAAGTCAAAATGAAAAGTGTCACCATGAAAAATGTCAAAAATGACAAATTTCAAGATGGCAAATATCAAAGATGTCAAATGACAAATGTCACAATGCTAAATGTCAAAAATGACAAATTTCAAGATGGCAAATGTCAAAGATGTCAAATGACAAATGTCACAATGCTAAATGTCAAAAATGAAAAGTGTCACCATGAAAAATGTCAAAAATGACAAATTTCAAGATGGCAAATGTCAAAGATGTCAAATGACAAATGTCACAATGCTAAATGTCAAAAATGAAAAGTGTCACCATGAAAAATGTCAAAAATAACAAATTTCAAGATGGCAAATGTCAAAGATGTCAAATGACAAATGTCACAATGCTAAATGTCAAAAATGAAAAGTGTCACCATGAAAAATGTCAAAAATGACAAATTTCAAGATGGCAAATGTCAAAGATGTCAAATGTCACAATGCTAAATGTCAAAAATGAAAAGTGTCACCATGAAAAATGTCAAAAATAACAAATTTCAAGATGGCAAATGTCAAAGATGTCAAATGACAAATGTCACAATGCTAAATGTCAAAAATGAAAAGTGTCACCATGAAAAATGTCAAAAATGACAAATTTCAAGATGGCAAATGTCCAAGATGTCAAATGACAAATGTCACAATGCTAAATGTCAAAAATGAAAAGTGTCACCATGAAAAATGTCAAAAATGACAAATTTCAAGATGGCAAATGTCAAAGATGTCAAATGACAAATGTCACAATGCTAAATGTCAAAAATGAAAAGTGTCACCATGAAAAATGTCAAAAATGACAAATTTCAAGATGGCAAATGTCAAAGATGTCAAATGACAAATGTCACAATGCTAAATGTCAAAAATGAAAAGTGTCACCATGAAAAATGTCAAAAATGACAAATTTCAAGATGGCAAATGTCAAAACTGACAAATGTCACAATGCTAAATGTCAAAAATGATAAGTGTCAACATGAAAAATGTCAAAAATGACAAATTTCAAGATGGCAAATGTCCAAGATGTCAAATGACAAATGTCACAATGCTAAATGTCAAAAATGAAAAGTGTCACCATGAAAAATGTCAAAAATGACAAATTTCAAGATGGCAAATGTCAAAGATGTCAAATGACAAATGTCACAATGCTAAATGTCAAAAATGAAAAGTGTCACCATGAAAAATGTCAAAAATGACAAATTTCAAGATGGCAAATGTCAAAGATGTCAAATGACAAATGTCACAATGCTAAATGTCAAAAATGAAAAGTGTCAAAAATGACAAATTTTAAGATGGCAAATGTCTAAGATGTCAAATGACAAATGTCACAATGCTAAATGTCAAAAATAAAAAGTGTCAAAAATGACAAATTTCAAGATGGCAAATGTCAAAGATGTCAAATGACAAATGTCACAATGCTAAATGTCAAAAATGAAAAGTGTCACCATGAAAAATGTCAAAAATGACAAATTTCAAGATGGCAAATGTCCAAGATGTCAAATGACAAATGTCACAATGCTAAATGTCAAAAATGAAAAGTGTCACCATGAAAAATGTCAAAAATAACAAATTTCAAGATGGCAAATGTCAAAGATGTCAAATGACAAATGTCACAATGCTAAATGTCAAAAATGAAAAGTGTCACCATGAAAAATGTCAAAAATGACAAATTTCAAGATGGCAAATGTCAAAGATGTCAAATGACAAATGTCACAATGCTAAATGTCAAAAATGAAAAGTGTCACCATGAAAAATGTCAAAAATGACAAATTTCAAGATGGCAAATGTCAAAACTGACAAATGTCACAATGCTAAATGTCAAAAATGATAAGTGTCAACATGAAAAATGTCAAAAATGACAAATTTCAAGATGGCAAATGTCCAAGATGTCAAATGACAAATGTCACAATGCTAAATGTCAAAAATGAAAAGTGTCACCATGAAAAATGTCAAAAATGACAAATTTCAAGATGGCAAATGTCAAAGATGTCAAATGACAAATGTCACAATGCTAAATGTCAAAAATAACAAGTGTCAAAAATGACAAATTTCAAGATGGCAAATGTCAAAGATGTCAAATGACAAATGTCACAATGCTAAATGTCAAAAATGAAAAGTGTCACCATGAAAAATGTCAAAAATGACAAATTTTAAGATGGCAAATGTCAAAACTGACAAATGTCACAATGCTAAATGTCAAAAATGAAAAGTGTCACCATGAAAAATGTCAAAAATAACAAATTTCAAGATGGCAAATGTCAAAGATGTCAAATGACAAATGTCACAATGCTAAATGTCAAAAATGACAAATTTCAAGATGGCAAATGTCAAAGATGTCAAATGACAAATGTCACAATGCTAAATGTCAAAAATGAAAAGTGTCACCATAAAAAATGTCAAAAATGACAAATTTCAAGATGGCAAATGTCAAAGATGTCAAATGACAAATGTCACAATGCTAAATGTCAAAAATGAAAAGTGTCACCATGAAAAATGTCAAAAATAACAAATTTCCAGATGGCAAATGTCCAAGATGTCAAGTGACAAATGTCACAATGCTAAATGTCAAAACTGACAAATTTCAAGATGGCAAACGTCAAAGATGTCAAATGACAAATGTCACAATGCTAAATGTCAAAAATGAAAAGTGTCACCATGAAAAATGTCAAAAATGACAAATTTCAAGATGGCAAATGTCAAAGATGTCAAATGACAAATGTCACAATGCTAAATGTCAAAAATGATAAGTGTCACCATGAAAAATGTCAAAAATAACAAATTTCAAGATGGCAAATGTCAAAGATGTCAAATGACAAATGTCACAATGCTAAATGTCAAAAATGACAAATTTTAAGATGGCAAATGTCAAAGATGTCAAATGACAACTGTCACAATGCTAAATGTCAAAAATGAAAAGTGTCACCATGAAAAATGTCAAAAATAACAAATTTCAAGATGGCAAATGTCAAAGATGTCAAATGACAAATGTCACAATGCTAAATGTCAAAAATGACAAATTTCAAGATTGCAACTGTCAAAGATGTCAAATGTCACAATGCTAAATGTAAAAAATGAAAAGTGTCACCATGAAAAATGTCAAAAATGACAAATTTCAAGATGGCAAATGTCAAAGATGTCAAATGACAAATGTCACAATGCTAAATGTCAAAAATGAAAAGTGTCACCATGAAAAATGTCAAAAATGACAAATTTCAAGATGGCAAATGTCAAAGATGTCAAATGACAAATGTCACAATGCTAAATGTCAACAATGAAAAGTGTCACCATGAAAAATGTCAAAAATGACAAATTTCAAGATGGCAAATGTCAAAGATGTCAAATGACAAATGTCACAATGCTAAATGTCAAAAATGAAAAGTGTCAAAAATGACAAATTTCAAGATGGCAAATGTCTAAGATGTCAAATGACAAATGTCACAATGCTAAATGTCAAAAATGAAAAGTGTCACTATAAAAAATGTCAAAAATGACAAATTTCAAGATGGCAAATGTCAAAGATGTCAAATGACAAATGTCACAATGCTAAATGTCAAAAATGAAAAGTGTCACCATGAAAAATGTCAAAAATGACAAATTTCAAGATGGCAAATGTCAAAGATGTCAAATGACAAATGTCACAATGCTAAATCTCAAAAATGAAAAGTTTCACCATGAAAAATGTCAAAAATGACAAATTTCAAGATGGGAAATGTCAAAGATTTTGAATATGACAAATGCCACAATGCTAAATGTCAAAAATGAAAAGTGTCACCATGAAAAATGTCAAAAATGACAAATTTCAAGATGGCAAATGTCAAAGATGTCAAATGACAAATGTCATAATGCTAAAATTCAAAATGAAATGTGTCACCATGAAAAATGTCAAAAATGACAAATTTCAAGATGGCAAATATCAAAGATGTCAAATGACAAATGTCACAATGCTCAATGTCAAAAATGACAAATTTCAAGATGGCAAATGTCAAAGATGTCAAATGACAAATGTCACAATGCTAAATGTCAAAAATGAAAAGTGTCACCATAAAAAATGTCAAAAATGACAAATTTCAAGATGGCAAATGTCAAAGATGTCAAATGACAAATGTCACAATGATAAATGTCAAAAATGAAAGTGTCACCATGAAAAATGTCAAAAATAACAAATTTCAAGATGGCAAATGTCAAAGATGTCAAATGACAAATGTCACAATGCTAAATGTCAAAAATGAAAAGTGTCACCATGAAAAATGTCAAAAATGACAAATTTCAAGATGGCAAATGTCAAAGATGTCAAATGACAAATGTCACAATGCTAAATGTCAAAAATGAAAAGTGTCACCATGAAAAATGTCAAAAATAACAAATTTTAAGATGGCAAATGTCAAAGATGTCAAATGACAAATGTCACAATGCTAAATGTCAAAAATGAAAAGTGTCACCATGAAAAATGTCAAAAATGACAAATTTCAAGATGGCAAATGTCAAAACTGACAAATGTCACAATGCTAAATGTCAAAAATGATAAGTGTCACCATGAAAAATGTCAAAAATGACAAATTTCAAGATGGCAAATGTCCAAGATGTCAAATGACAAATGTCACAATGCTAAATGTCAAAAATGAAAAGTGTCACCATGAAAAATGTCAAAAATGACAAATTTCAAGATGGCAAATGTCAAAGATGTCAAATCACAAATGTCACAATGCTAAATGTCAAAAATGAAAAGTGTCACCATGAAAAATGTCAAAAATGACAAATTTCAAGATGGCAAATGTCAAAGATGTCAAATGACAAATGTCACAATGCTAAATGTCAAAAATGAAAAGTGTCACCATGAAAAATATCAAAAATGACAAATTTCAAGATGGCAAATATCAAAGATGTCAAATGACAAATGTCACAATGCTAAATGTCAAAAATGGAAAGTGTCACAATGCTAAATGTCAAAAATGAAAAGTGTCACAATGCTAAATGTCAAAAATGACAAATTTCAAAATGGCAAATGTCAAAGATGTCAAATAACAAATGTCACAATGATAAATGTCAAAAATGACAAATTTCAAGATGGCAAATATCAAAGATGTCAAATGACAAATGTCACAATGCTAAATGTCAAAAATGAAAAGTGTCACCATGAAAAATGTCAAAAATGACAAATTTCAAAAAGGCAAATGTCAAAACTGACAAACGTCACAATGCTAAATGTCAAAAATGAAAAGTGTCACCATGAAAAATGTCAAAAATAACAAATTTCCAGATGGCAAATGTCAAAGATGTCAAGTGACAAATGTCACAATGCTAAATGTCAAAACTGACAAATTTCAAGATGGCAAACGTCAAAGATGTCAAATGACAAATGTCACAATGCTAAATGTCAAAAATGAAAAGTGTCACCATGAAAAATGTCAAAAATGACAAATTTCAATATGGCAAATGTCAAAGATGTCAAATGACAAATGTCACAATGCTAAATGTCAAAAAAGATAAGTGTCACCATGAAAAATGTCAAAAATAACAAATTTCAAGATGGCAAATGTCAAAGATGTCAAATGACAAATGTCACAATGCTAAATGTCAAAAATGACAAATTTTAAGATGGCAAATGTCAAAGATGTCAAATGACAACTGTCACAATGCTAAATGTCAAAAATGAAAAGTGTCACCATGAAAAATGTCAAAAATAACAAATTTCAAGATGGCAAATGTCAAAGATGTCAAATGACAAATGTCACAATGCTAAATGTCAAAAATGACAAATTTCAAGATGGCAAATGACAAAGATGTCAAATGTCACAATGCTAAATGTCAAAAATGAAAAGTGTCACCATGAAAAATGTCAAAAATGACAAATTTCAAGATGGCAAATGTCAAAGATGTCAAATGACAAATGTCACAATGCTAAATGTCAAAAATGAAAAGTGTCACCATGAAAAATGTCAAAAATGACAAATTTCAAGATGGCAAATGTCAAAGATGTCAAATGACAAATGTCACAATGCTAAATGTCAAAAATGAAAAGTGTCACTATGAAAAATGTCAAAAATGACAAATTTCAGGATGGCAAATGTCAAAGATGTCAAATGACAAATGTCACAATGCTAAATGTCAAAAATGAAAAGTGTCAAAAATGACAAATTTCAAGATGGCAAATGTCTAAGATGTCAAATGACAAATGTCACAATGCTAAATGTCAAAAATGAAAAGTGTCACTATAAAAAATGTCAAAAATGACAAATTTTAAGATGGCAAATGTCAAAGATGTCAAATGACATATGTCACAATGCTAAATGTCAAAAATGAAAAGTGTCACCATGAAAAATGTCAAAAATGACAAATTTCAAGATGGCAAATGTCAAAGATGTCAAATGACAAATGTCACAAGGCTAAATGTCAAAAATGAAAAGTTTCACCATGAAAAATGTCAAAAATGACAAATTTCAAGATGGGAAATGTCAAAGATTTTGAATATGACAAATGTCACAATGCTAAATGTCAAAAATGAAAAGTGTCACCATGAAAAATGTCAAAAATGACAAATTTCAAGATGGCAAATGTCAAAGATGTCAAATGACAAATGTCACAATGCTAAAAGTCAAAATGAAAAGTGTCACCATGAAAAATGTCAAAAATGACAAATTTCAAGATGGCAAATATCAAAGATGTCAAATGACAAATGTCACAATGCTAAATGTCAAAAATGACAAATTTCAAGATGGCAAATGTCAAAGATGTCAAATGACAAATGTCACAATGCTAAATGTCAAAAATGAAAAGTGTCACCATGAAAAATGTCAAAAATGACAAATTTCAAGATGGCAAATGTCAAAGATGTCAAATGACAAATGTCACAATGCTAAATGTCAAAAATGAAAAGTGTCACCATGAAAAATGTCAAAAATAACAAATTTCAAGATGGCAAATGTCAAAGATGTCAAATGACAAATGTCACAATGCTAAATGTCAAAAATGAAAAGTGTCACCATGAAAAATGTCAAAAATGACAAATTTCAAGATGGCAAATGTCAAAGATGTCAAATGTCACAATGCTAAATGTCAAAAATGAAAAGTGTCACCATGAAAAATGTCAAAAATAACAAATTTCAAGATGGCAAATGTCAAAGATGTCAAATGACAAATGTCACAATGCTAAATGTCAAAAATGAAAAGTGTCACCATGAAAAATGTCAAAAATGACAAATTTCAAGATGGCAAATGTCCAAGATGTCAAATGACAAATGTCACAATGCTAAATGTCAAAAATGAAAAGTGTCACCATGAAAAATGTCAAAAATGACAAATTTCAAGATGGCAAATGTCAAAGATGTCAAATGACAAATGTCACAATGCTAAATGTCAAAAATGAAAAGTGTCACCATGAAAAATGTCAAAAATGACAAATTTCAAGATGGCAAATGTCAAAGATGTCAAATGACAAATGTCACAATGCTAAATGTCAAAAATGAAAAGTGTCACCATGAAAAATGTCAAAAATGACAAATTTCAAGATGGCAAATGTCAAAACTGACAAATGTCACAATGCTAAATGTCAAAAATGATAAGTGTCAACATGAAAAATGTCAAAAATGACAAATTTCAAGATGGCAAATATCAAAGATGTCAAATGACAAATGTCACAATGCTAAATGTCAAAAATGGAAAGTGTCACAATGCTAAATGTCAAAAATGAAAAGTGTCACAATGCTAAATGTCAAAAATGACAAATTTCAAAATGGCAAATGTCAAAGATGTCAAATAACAAATGTCACAATGATAAATGTCAAAAATGACAAATTTCAAGATGGCAAATATCAAAGATGTCAAATGACAAATGTCACAATGCTAAATGTCAAAAATGAAAAGTGTCACCATGAAAAATGTCAAAAATGACAAATTTCAAAAAGGCAAATGTCAAAACTGACAAACGTCACAATGCTAAATGTCAAAAATGAAAAGTGTCACCATGAAAAATGTCAAAAATAACAAATTTCCAGATGGCAAATGTCAAAGATGTCAAGTGACAAATGTCACAATGCTAAATGTCAAAACTGACAAATTTCAAGATGGCAAACGTCAAAGATGTCAAATGACAAATGTCACAATGCTAAATGTCAAAAATGAAAAGTGTCACCATGAAAAATGTCAAAAATGACAAATTTCAAGATGGCAAATGTCAAAGATGTCAAATGACAAATGTCACAATGCTAAATGTCAAAAAAGATAAGTGTCACCATGAAAAATGTCAAAAATAACAAATTTCAAGATGGCAAATGTCAAAGATGTCAAATGACAAATGTCACAATGCTAAATGTCAAAAATGACAAATTTTAAGATGGCAAATGTCAAAGATGTCAAATGACAACTGTCACAATGCTAAATGTCAAAAATGAAAAGTGTCACCATGAAAAATGTCAAAAATAACAAATTTCAAGATGGCAAATGTCAAAGATGTCAAATGACAAATGTCACAATGCTAAATGTCAAAAATGACAAATTTCAAGATGGCAAATGACAAAGATGTCAAATGTCACAATGCTAAATGTCAAAAATGAAAAGTGTCACCATGAAAAATGTCAAAAATGACAAATTTCAAGATGGCAAATGTCAAAGATGTCAAATGACAAATGTCACAATGCTAAATGTCAAAAATGAAAAGTGTCACCATGAAAAATGTCAAAAATGACAAATTTCAAGATGGCAAATATCAAAGATGTCAAATGACAAATGTCACAATGCTAAATGTCAAAAATGAAAAGTGTCACCATGAAAAATGTCAAAAATGACAAATTTCAGGATGGCAAATGTCAAAGATGTCAAATGACAAATGTCACAATGCTAAATGTCAAAAATGAAAAGTGTCAAAAATGACAAATTTCAAGATGGCAAATGTCTAAGATGTCAAATGACAAATGTCACAATGCTAAATGTCAAAAATGAAAAGTGTCACCATGAAAAATGTCAAAAATAACAAATTTCAAGATGGCAAATGTCAAAGATGTCAAATGACAAATGTCACAATGCTAAATGTCAAAAATGACAAATTTCAAGATGGCAAATGACAAAGATGTCAAATGTCACAATGCTAAATGTCAAAAATGAAAAGTGTCACCATGAAAAATGTCAAAAATGACAAATTTCAAGATGGCAAATGTCAAAGATGTCAAATGACAAATGTCACAATGCTAAATGTCAAAAATGAAAAGTGTCACCATGAAAAATGTCAAAAATGACAAATTTCAAGATGGCAAATATCAAAGATGTCAAATGACAAATGTCACAATGCTAAATGTCAAAAATGAAAAGTGTCACCATGAAAAATGTCAAAAATGACAAATTTCAGGATGGCAAATGTCAAAGATGTCAAATGACAAATGTCACAATGCTAAATGTCAAAAATGAAAAGTGTCAAAAATGACAAATTTCAAGATGGCAAATGTCTAAGATGTCAAATGACAAATGTCACAATGCTAAATGTCAAAAATGAAAAGTGTCACCATGAAAAATGTCAAAAATGACAAATTTCAAGATGGCAGATGTCAAAGATGTCAAATGACATATGTCACAATGCTAAATGTCAAAAATGAAAAGTGTCACCATGAAAAATGTCAAAAATGACAAATTTCAAGATGGCAAATGTCAAAGATGTCAAATGACAAATGTCACAATGCTAAATGTCAAAAATGAAAAGTTTCACCATGAAAAATGTCAAAAATGACAAATTTCAAGATGGGAAATGTCAAAGATTTTGAATATGACAAATGTCACAATGCTAAATGTCAAAAATGAAAAGTGTCACCATGAAAAATGTCAAAAATTGCAAATTTCAAGATGGCAAATGTCAAAGATGTCAAATGACAAATGTCACAATGCTAAATGTCAAAAATGAAAAGTGTCACCATGAAAAATGTCAAAAATGACAAATTTCAAGATGGCAAATGTCAAAGATGTCAAATGACAAATGTCACAATGCTAAATGTCAAAAATGAAAAGTGTCACCATGAAAAATGTCAAAAATGACAAATTTCAAGATGGCAAATATCAAAGATGTCAAATGACAAATGTCACAATGCTACATGTCAAAAATGGAAAGTGTCACAATGCTAAATGTCAAAAATGAAAAGTGTCACAATGCTAAATGTCAAAAATGACAAATTTCAAGATAGCAAATGTCAAAGATGTCAAATGACAAATGTCACAATGCTAAATGTCAAAAATGAAAAGTGTCACCATGAAAAATGTCAAAAATGACAAATTTCAAGATGGCAAATATCAAAACTGACAAATGTCACAATGCTAAATGTCAAAAATGATAAAAATCACCATGAAAAATGTCAAAAATGACAAATTTCAAGATGGCAAATGTCTAAGATGTCAAATGACAAATGTCACAATGCTAAATGTCAAAAATGAAAAGTGTCACCATAAAAAATGTCAAAAATGACAAATTTCAAGATGGCAAATGTCAAAGATGTCAAATGACAAATGTCACAATGCTAAATGTCAAAAATGAAAAGTGTCAAAAATGACAAATTTTAAGATGGCAAATGTCTAAGATGTCAAATGACAAATGTCACAATGCTAAATGTCAAAAATAAAAAGTGTCACCATGAAAAATGTCAAAAATGACAAATTTTAAGATGGCAAATGTCAAAGATGTCAAATGACAAATGTCACAATGCTAAATGTCAAAAATGAAAAGTGTCATCATGAAAAATGTCAAAAATGACAAATTTCAAGATGGCAAATGTCAAAGATGTCAAATGACAAATGTCACAATGCTAAATGTCAAAAATGAAAAGTGTCACCATGAAAAATGTCAAAAATGACAAATTTCAAGATGGCAAATGTCAAAACTGACTAATGTCACAATGCTAAATGTCAAAAATGAAAAGTGTCACCATGAAAAATGTCAAAAATGACAAATTTCAAAATGGCAAATGTCAAAGATGTCAAATGACAAATGTCACAATGCTAAATGTCAAAAATGAAAAGTGTCACCATGAAAAGTGTCAAAAATGACAAATTTCAAGATGGCAAATGTCTAAGATGTCAAATGACAAATGTCACAATGCTAAATGTCAAAAATGAAAAGTGTCACCATGAAAAATGTCAAAAATGACAAATTTCAAGATGGCAAATGCCAAAGATGTCAAATGACAAATGTCACAATGCTAAATGTCAAAAATGAAAAGTGTCACCATGAAAAGTGTCAAAAATGACAAATTTCAAGATGGCAAATGTCTAAGATGTCAAATGACAAATGTCACAATGCTAAATGTCAAAAATGAAAAGTGTCACCATGAAAAATGTCAAAAATGACAAATTTCAAGATGGCAAATGCCAAAGATGTCAAATGACAAATGTCACAATGCTAAATGTCAAAAATGAAAAGTGTCACCATGAAAAATATCAAAAATGACAAATTTCAAGATGGCAAATATCAAAGATGTCAAATGACAAATGTCACAATGCTAAATGTCAAAAATGGAAAGTGTCACAATGCTAAATGTCAAAAATGAAAAGTGTCACAATGCTAAATGTCAAAAATGACAAATTTCAAAATGGCAAATGTCAAAGATGTCAAATAACAAATGTCACAATGATAAATGTCAAAAATGACAAATTTCAAGATGGCAAATATCAAAGATGTCAAATGACAAATGTCACAATGCTAAATGTCAAAAATGAAAAGTGTCACCATGAAAAATGTCAAAAATGACAAATTTCAAAAAGGCAAATGTCAAAACTGACAAACGTCACAATGCTAAATGTCAAAAATGAAAAGTGTCACCATGAAAAATGTCAAAAATAACAAATTTCAAGATGGCAAATGTCAAAGATGTCAAATGACAAATGTCACAATGCTAAATGTCAAAAATGACAAATTTTAAGATGGCAAATGTCAAAGATGTCAAATGACAACTGTCACAATGCTAAATGTCAAAAATGAAAAGTGTCACCATGAAAAATGTCAAAAATAACAAATTTCAAGATGGCAAATGTCAAAGATGTCAAATGACAAATGTCACAATGCTAAATGTCAAAAATGACAAATTTCAAGATGGCAAATGACAAAGATGTCAAATGTCACAATGCTAAATGTCAAAAATGAAAAGTGTCACCATGAAAAATGTCAAAAATGACAAATTTCAAGATGGCAAATGTCAAAGATGTCAAATGACAAATGTCACAATGCTAAATGTCAAAAATGAAAAGTGTCACCATGAAAAATGTCAAAAATGACAAATTTCAAGATGGCAAATGTCAAAGATGTCAAATGACAAATGTCACAATGCTAAATGTCAAAAATGAAAAGTGTCACCATGAAAAATGTCAAAAATGACAAATTTCAGGATGGCAAATGTCAAAGATGTCAAATGACAAATGTCACAATGCTAAATGTCAAAAATGAAAAGTGTCAAAAATGACAAATTTCAAGATGGCAAATGTCTAAGATGTCAAATGACAAATGTCACAATGCTAAATGTCAAAAATGAAAAGTGTCACTATAAAAAATGTCAAAAATGACAAATTTTAAGATGGCAAATGTCAAAGATGTCAAATGACATATATCACAATGCTAAATGTCAAAAATGAAAAGTGTCACCATGAAAAATGTCAAAAATGACAAATTTCAAGATGGCAAATGTCAAAGATGTCAAATGACAAATGTCACAATGCTAAATGTCAAAAATGAAAAGTTTCACCATGAAAAATGTCAAAAATGACAAATTTCAAGATGGGAAATGTCAAAGATTTTGAATATGACAAATGTCACAATGCTAAATGTCAAAAATGAAAAGTGTCACCATGAAAAATGTCAAAAATGACAAATTTCAAGATGGCAAATGTCAAAGATGTCAAATGACAAATGTCACAATGCTAAAAGTCAAAATGAAAAGTGTCACCATGAAAAATGTCAAAAATGACAAATTTCAAGATGGCAAATATCAAAGATGTCAAATGACAAATGTCACAATGCTAAATGTCAAAAATGACAAATTTCAAGATGGCAAATGTCAAAGATGTCAAATGACAAATGTCACAATGCTAAATGTCAAAAATGAAAAGTGTCACCATGAAAAATGTCAAAAATGACAAATTTCAAGATGGCAAATGTCAAAGATGTCAAATGACAAATGTCACAATGCTAAATGTCAAAAATGAAAAGTGTCACCATGAAAAATGTCAAAAATAACAAATTTCAAGATGGCAAATGTCAAAGATGTCAAATGACAAATGTCACAATGCTAAATGTCAAAAATGAAAAGTGTCACCATGAAAAATGTCAAAAATGACAAATTTCAAGATGGCAAATGTCAAAGATGTCAAATGTCACAATGCTAAATGTCAAAAATGAAAAGTGTCACCATGAAAAATGTCAAAAATAACAAATTTCAAGATGGCAAATGTCAAAGATGTCAAATGACAAATGTCACAATGCTAAATGTCAAAAATGAAAAGTGTCACCATGAAAAATGTCAAAAATGACAAATTTCAAGATGGCAAATGTCCAAGATGTCAAATGACAAATGTCACAATGCTAAATGTCAAAAATGAAAAGTGTCACCATGAAAAATGTCAAAAATGACAAATTTCAAGATGGCAAATGTCAAAGATGTCAAATGACAAATGTCACAATGCTAAATGTCAAAAATGAAAAGTGTCACCATGAAAAATGTCAAAAATGACAAATTTCAAGATGGCAAATGTCAAAGATGTCAAATGACAAATGTCACAATGCTAAATGTCAAAAATGAAAAGTGTCACCATGAAAAATGTCAAAAATGACAAATTTCAAGATGGCAAATGTCAAAACTGACAAATGTCACAATGCTAAATGTCAAAAATGATAAGTGTCAACATGAAAAATGTCAAAAATGACAAATTTCAAGATGGCAAATGTCCAAGATGTCAAATGACAAATGTCACAATGCTAAATGTCAAAAATGAAAAGTGTCACCATGAAAAATGTCAAAAATGACAAATTTCAAGATGGCAAATGTCAAAGATGTCAAATGACAAATGTCACAATGCTAAATGTCAAAAATGAAAAGTGTCACCATGAAAAATGTCAAAAATGACAAATTTCAAGATGGCAAATGTCAAAGATGTCAAATGACAAATGTCACAATGCTAAATGTCAAAAATGAAAAGTGTCAAAAATGACAAATTTTAAGATGGCAAATGTCTAAGATGTCAACTGACAAATGTCACAATGCTAAATGTCAAAAATAAAAAGTGTCAAAAATGACAAATTTCAAGATGGCAAATGTCAAAGATGTCAAATGACAAATGTCACAATGCTAAATGTCAAAAATGAAAAGTGTCACCATGAAAAATGTCAAAAATGACAAATTTCAAGATGGCAAATGTCCAAGATGTCAAATGACAAATGTCACAATGCTAAATGTCAAAAATGAAAAGTGTCACCATGAAAAATGTCAAAAATAACAAATTTCAAGATGGCAAATGTCAAAGATGTCAAATGACAAATGTCACAATGCTAAATGTCAAAAATGAAAAGTGTCACCATGAAAAATGTCAAAAATGACAAATTTCAAGATGGCAAATGTCAAAGATGTCAAATGACAAATGTCACAATGCTAAATGTCAAAAATGAAAAGTGTCACCATGAAAAATGTCAAAAATGACAAATTTCAAGATGGCAAATGTCAAAACTGACAAATGTCACAATGCTAAATGTCAAAAATGATAAGTGTCAACATGAAAAATGTCAAAAATGACAAATTTCAAGATGGCAAATGTCCAAGATGTCAAATGACAAATGTCACAATGCTAAATGTCAAAAATGAAAAGTGTCACCATGAAAAATGTCAAAAATGACAAATTTCAAGATGGCAAATGTCAAAGATGTCAAATGACAAATGTCACAATGCTAAATGTCAAAAATAACAAGTGTCAAAAATGACAAATTTCAAGATGGCAAATGTCAAAGATGTCAAATGACAAATGTCACAATGCTAAATGTCAAAAATGAAAAGTGTCACCATGAAAAATGTCAAAAATGACAAATTTTAAGATGGCAAATGTCAAAACTGACAAATGTCACAATGCTAAATGTCAAAAATGAAAAGTGTCACCATGAAAAATGTCAAAAATAACAAATTTCAAGATGGCAAATGTCAAAGATGTCAAATGACAAATGTCACAATGCTAAATGTCAAAAATGACAAATTTCAAGATGGCAAATGTCAAAGATGTCAAATGACAAATGTCACAATGCTAAATGTCAAAAATGAAAAGTGTCACCATAAAAAATGTCAAAAATGACAAATTTCAAGATGGCAAATGTCAAAGATGTCAAATGACAAATGTCACAATGCTAAATGTCAAAAATGAAAAGTGTCACCATGAAAAATGTCAAAAATAACAAATTTCCAGATGGCAAATGTCCAAGATGTCAAGTGACAAATGTCACAATGCTAAATGTCAAAACTGACAAATTTCAAGATGGCAAACGTCAAAGATGTCAAATGACAAATGTCACAATGCTAAATGTCAAAAATGAAAAGTGTCACCATGAAAAATGTCAAAAATGACAAATTTCAAGATGGCAAATGTCAAAGATGTCAAATGACAAATGTCACAATGCTAAATGTCAAAAATGATAAGTGTCACCATGAAAAATGTCAAAAATAACAAATTTCAAGATGGCAAATGTCAAAGATGTCAAATGACAAATGTCACAATGCTAAATGTCAAAAATGACAAATTTTAAGATGGCAAATGTCAAAGATGTCAAATGACAACTGTCACAATGCTAAATGTCAAAAATGAAAAGTGTCACCATGAAAAATGTCAAAAATAACAAATTTCAAGATGGCAAATGTCAAAGATGTCAAATGACAAATGTCACAATGCTAAATGTCAAAAATGACAAATTTCAAGATTGCAACTGTCAAAGATGTCAAATGTCACAATGCTAAATGTAAAAAATGAAAAGTGTCACCATGAAAAATGTCAAAAATGACAAATTTCAAGATGGCAAATGTCAAAGATGTCAAATGACAAATGTCACAATGCTAAATGTCAAAAATGAAAAGTGTCACCATGAAAAATGTCAAAAATGACAAATTTCAAGATGGCAAATGTCAAAGATGTCAAATGACAAATGTCACAATGCTAAATGTCAACAATGAAAAGTGTCACCATGAAAAATGTCAAAAATGACAAATTTCAAGATGGCAAATGTCAAAGATGTCAAATGACAAATGTCACAATGCTAAATGTCAAAAATGAAAAGTGTCAAAAATGACAAATTTCAAGATGGCAAATGTCTAAGATGTCAAATGACAAATGTCACAATGCTAAATGTCAAAAATGAAAAGTGTCACTATAAAAAATGTCAAAAATGACAAATTTCAAGATGGCAAATGTCAAAGATGTCAAATGACAAATGTCACAATGCTAAATGTCAAAAATGAAAAGTGTCACCATGAAAAATGTCAAAAATGACAAATTTCAAGATGGCAAATGTCAAAGATGTCAAATGACAAATGTCACAATGCTAAATCTCAAAAATGAAAAGTTTCACCATGAAAAATGTCAAAAATGACAAATTTCAAGATGGGAAATGTCAAAGATTTTGAATATGACAAATGCCACAATGCTAAATGTCAAAAATGAAAAGTGTCACCATGAAAAATGTCAAAAATGACAAATTTCAAGATGGCAAATGTCAAAGATGTCAAATGACAAATGTCATAATGCTAAAATTCAAAATGAAATGTGTCACCATGAAAAATGTCAAAAATGACAAATTTCAAGATGGCAAATATCAAAGATGTCAAATGACAAATGTCACAATGCTCAATGTCAAAAATGACAAATTTCAAGATGGCAAATGTCAAAGATGTCAAATGACAAATGTCACAATGCTAAATGTCAAAAATGAAAAGTGTCACCATAAAAAATGTCAAAAATGACAAATTTCAAGATGGCAAATGTCAAAGATGTCAAATGACAAATGTCACAATGATAAATGTCAAAAATGAAAGTGTCACCATGAAAAATGTCAAAAATAACAAATTTCAAGATGGCAAATGTCAAAGATGTCAAATGACAAATGTCACAATGCTAAATGTCAAAAATGAAAAGTGTCACCATGAAAAATGTCAAAAATGACAAATTTCAAGATGGCAAATGTCAAAGATGTCAAATGACAAATGTCACAATGCTAAATGTCAAAAATGAAAAGTGTCACCATGAAAAATGTCAAAAATAACAAATTTTAAGATGGCAAATGTCAAAGATGTCAAATGACAAATGTCACAATGCTAAATGTCAAAAATGAAAAGTGTCACCATGAAAAATGTCAAAAATGACAAATTTCAAGATGGCAAATGTCAAAACTGACAAATGTCACAATGCTAAATGTCAAAAATGATAAGTGTCACCATGAAAAATGTCAAAAATGACAAATTTCAAGATGGCAAATGTCCAAGATGTCAAATGACAAATGTCACAATGCTAAATGTCAAAAATGAAAAGTGTCACCATGAAAAATGTCAAAAATGACAAATTTCAAGATGGCAAATGTCAAAGATGTCAAATCACAAATGTCACAATGCTAAATGTCAAAAATGAAAAGTGTCACCATGAAAAATGTCAAAAATGACAAATTTCAAGATGGCAAATGTCAAAGATGTCAAATGACAAATGTCACAATGCTAAATGTCAAAAATGAAAAGTGTCACCATGAAAAATATCAAAAATGACAAATTTCAAGATGGCAAATATCAAAGATGTCAAATGACAAATGTCACAATGCTAAATGTCAAAAATGGAAAGTGTCACAATGCTAAATGTCAAAAATGAAAAGTGTCACAATGCTAAATGTCAAAAATGACAAATTTCAAAATGGCAAATGTCAAAGATGTCAAATAACAAATGTCACAATGATAAATGTCAAAAATGACAAATTTCAAGATGGCAAATATCAAAGATGTCAAATGACAAATGTCACAATGCTAAATGTCAAAAATGAAAAGTGTCACCATGAAAAATGTCAAAAATGACAAATTTCAAAAAGGCAAATGTCAAAACTGACAAACGTCACAATGCTAAATGTCAAAAATGAAAAGTGTCACCATGAAAAATGTCAAAAATAACAAATTTCCAGATGGCAAATGTCAAAGATGTCAAGTGACAAATGTCACAATGCTAAATGTCAAAACTGACAAATTTCAAGATGGCAAACGTCAAAGATGTCAAATGACAAATGTCACAATGCTAAATGTCAAAAATGAAAAGTGTCACCATGAAAAATGTCAAAAATGACAAATTTCAATATGGCAAATGTCAAAGATGTCAAATGACAAATGTCACAATGCTAAATGTCAAAAAAGATAAGTGTCACCATGAAAAATGTCAAAAATAACAAATTTCAAGATGGCAAATGTCAAAGATGTCAAATGACAAATGTCACAATGCTAAATGTCAAAAATGACAAATTTTAAGATGGCAAATGTCAAAGATGTCAAATGACAACTGTCACAATGCTAAATGTCAAAAATGAAAAGTGTCACCATGAAAAATGTCAAAAATAACAAATTTCAAGATGGCAAATGTCAAAGATGTCAAATGACAAATGTCACAATGCTAAATGTCAAAAATGACAAATTTCAAGATGGCAAATGACAAAGATGTCAAATGTCACAATGCTAAATGTCAAAAATGAAAAGTGTCACCATGAAAAATGTCAAAAATGACAAATTTCAAGATGGCAAATGTCAAAGATGTCAAATGACAAATGTCACAATGCTAAATGTCAAAAATGAAAAGTGTCACCATGAAAAATGTCAAAAATGACAAATTTCAAGATGGCAAATGTCAAAGATGTCAAATGACAAATGTCACAATGCTAAATGTCAAAAATGAAAAGTGTCACTATGAAAAATGTCAAAAATGACAAATTTCAGGATGGCAAATGTCAAAGATGTCAAATGACAAATGTCACAATGCTAAATGTCAAAAATGAAAAGTGTCAAAAATGACAAATTTCAAGATGGCAAATGTCTAAGATGTCAAATGACAAATGTCACAATGCTAAATGTCAAAAATGAAAAGTGTCACTATAAAAAATGTCAAAAATGACAAATTTTAAGATGGCAAATGTCAAAGATGTCAAATGACATATGTCACAATGCTAAATGTCAAAAATGAAAAGTGTCACCATGAAAAATGTCAAAAATGACAAATTTCAAGATGGCAAATGTCAAAGATGTCAAATGACAAATGTCACAAGGCTAAATGTCAAAAATGAAAAGTTTCACCATGAAAAATGTCAAAAATGACAAATTTCAAGATGGGAAATGTCAAAGATTTTGAATATGACAAATGTCACAATGCTAAATGTCAAAAATGAAAAGTGTCACCATGAAAAATGTCAAAAATGACAAATTTCAAGATGGCAAATGTCAAAGATGTCAAATGACAAATGTCACAATGCTAAAAGTCAAAATGAAAAGTGTCACCATGAAAAATGTCAAAAATGACAAATTTCAAGATGGCAAATATCAAAGATGTCAAATGACAAATGTCACAATGCTAAATGTCAAAAATGACAAATTTCAAGATGGCAAATGTCAAAGATGTCAAATGACAAATGTCACAATGCTAAATGTCAAAAATGAAAAGTGTCACCATGAAAAATGTCAAAAATGACAAATTTCAAGATGGCAAATGTCAAAGATGTCAAATGACAAATGTCACAATGCTAAATGTCAAAAATGAAAAGTGTCACCATGAAAAATGTCAAAAATAACAAATTTCAAGATGGCAAATGTCAAAGATGTCAAATGACAAATGTCACAATGCTAAATGTCAAAAATGAAAAGTGTCACCATGAAAAATGTCAAAAATGACAAATTTCAAGATGGCAAATGTCAAAGATGTCAAATGTCACAATGCTAAATGTCAAAAATGAAAAGTGTCACCATGAAAAATGTCAAAAATAACAAATTTCAAGATGGCAAATGTCAAAGATGTCAAATGACAAATGTCACAATGCTAAATGTCAAAAATGAAAAGTGTCACCATGAAAAATGTCAAAAATGACAAATTTCAAGATGGCAAATGTCCAAGATGTCAAATGACAAATGTCACAATGCTAAATGTCAAAAATGAAAAGTGTCACCATGAAAAATGTCAAAAATGACAAATTTCAAGATGGCAAATGTCAAAGATGTCAAATGACAAATGTCACAATGCTAAATGTCAAAAATGAAAAGTGTCACCATGAAAAATGTCAAAAATGACAAATTTCAAGATGGCAAATGTCAAAGATGTCAAATGACAAATGTCACAATGCTAAATGTCAAAAATGAAAAGTGTCACCATGAAAAATGTCAAAAATGACAAATTTCAAGATGGCAAATGTCAAAACTGACAAATGTCACAATGCTAAATGTCAAAAATGATAAGTGTCAACATGAAAAATGTCAAAAATGACAAATTTCAAGATGGCAAATATCAAAGATGTCAAATGACAAATGTCACAATGCTAAATGTCAAAAATGGAAAGTGTCACAATGCTAAATGTCAAAAATGAAAAGTGTCACAATGCTAAATGTCAAAAATGACAAATTTCAAAATGGCAAATGTCAAAGATGTCAAATAACAAATGTCACAATGATAAATGTCAAAAATGACAAATTTCAAGATGGCAAATATCAAAGATGTCAAATGACAAATGTCACAATGCTAAATGTCAAAAATGAAAAGTGTCACCATGAAAAATGTCAAAAATGACAAATTTCAAAAAGGCAAATGTCAAAACTGACAAACGTCACAATGCTAAATGTCAAAAATGAAAAGTGTCACCATGAAAAATGTCAAAAATAACAAATTTCCAGATGGCAAATGTCAAAGATGTCAAGTGACAAATGTCACAATGCTAAATGTCAAAACTGACAAATTTCAAGATGGCAAACGTCAAAGATGTCAAATGACAAATGTCACAATGCTAAATGTCAAAAATGAAAAGTGTCACCATGAAAAATGTCAAAAATGACAAATTTCAAGATGGCAAATGTCAAAGATGTCAAATGACAAATGTCACAATGCTAAATGTCAAAAAAGATAAGTGTCACCATGAAAAATGTCAAAAATAACAAATTTCAAGATGGCAAATGTCAAAGATGTCAAATGACAAATGTCACAATGCTAAATGTCAAAAATGACAAATTTTAAGATGGCAAATGTCAAAGATGTCAAATGACAACTGTCACAATGCTAAATGTCAAAAATGAAAAGTGTCACCATGAAAAATGTCAAAAATAACAAATTTCAAGATGGCAAATGTCAAAGATGTCAAATGACAAATGTCACAATGCTAAATGTCAAAAATGACAAATTTCAAGATGGCAAATGACAAAGATGTCAAATGTCACAATGCTAAATGTCAAAAATGAAAAGTGTCACCATGAAAAATGTCAAAAATGACAAATTTCAAGATGGCAAATGTCAAAGATGTCAAATGACAAATGTCACAATGCTAAATGTCAAAAATGAAAAGTGTCACCATGAAAAATGTCAAAAATGACAAATTTCAAGATGGCAAATATCAAAGATGTCAAATGACAAATGTCACAATGCTAAATGTCAAAAATGAAAAGTGTCACCATGAAAAATGTCAAAAATGACAAATTTCAGGATGGCAAATGTCAAAGATGTCAAATGACAAATGTCACAATGCTAAATGTCAAAAATGAAAAGTGTCAAAAATGACAAATTTCAAGATGGCAAATGTCTAAGATGTCAAATGACAAATGTCACAATGCTAAATGTCAAAAATGAAAAGTGTCACTATAAAAAATGTCAAAAATGACAAATTTTAAGATGGCAAATGTCAAAGATGTCAAATGACATATGTCACAATGCTAAATGTCAAAAATGAAAAGTGTCACCATGAAAAATGTCAAAAATGACAAATTTCAAGATGGCAAATGTCAAAGATGTCAAATGACAAATGTCACAATGCTAAATGTCAAAAATGAAAAGTTTCACTATGAAAAATGTCAAAAATGACAAATTTCAAGATGGGAAATGTCAAAGATTTTGAATATGACAAATGTCACAATGCTAAATGTCAAAAATGAAAAGTGTCACCATGAAAAATGTCAAAAATGACAAATTTCAAGATGGCAAATGTCAAAGATGTCAAATGACAAATGTCACAATGCTAAAAGTCAAAATGAAAAGTGTCACCATGAAAAATGTCAAAAATGACAAATTTCAAGATGGCAAATATCAAAGATGTCAAATGACAAATGTCACAATGCTAAATGTCAAAAATGACAAATTTCAAGATGGCAAATGTCAAAGATGTCAAATGACAAATGTCACAATGCTAAATGTCAAAAATGAAAAGTGTCACCATGAAAAATGTCAAAAATGACAAATTTCAAGATGGCAAATGTCAAAGATGTCAAATGACAAATGTCACAATGCTAAATGTGAAAAATGAAAAGTGTCACCATGAAAAATGTCAAAAATAACAAATTTCAAGATGGCAAATGTCAAAGATGTCAAATGACAAATGTCACAATGCTAAATGTCAAAAATGAAAAGTGTCACCATGAAAAATGTCAAAAATGACAAATTTCAAGATGGCAAATGTCAAAGATGTCAAATGTCAAAATGCTAAATGTCAAAAATGAAAAGTGTCACCATGAAAAATGTCAAAAATAACAAATTTTAAGATGGCAAATGTCAAAGATGTCAAATGACAAATGTCACAATGCTAAATGTCAAAAATGAAAAGTGTCACCATGAAAAATGTCAAAAATGACAAATTTCAAGATGGCAAATGTCCAAGATGTCAAATGACAAATGTCACAATGCTAAATGTCAAAAATGAAAAGTGTCACCATGAAAAATGTCAAAAATGACAAATTTCAAGATGGCAAATGTCAAAGATGTCAAATGACAAATGTCACAATGCTAAATGTCAAAAATGAAAAGTGTCACCATGAAAAATGTCAAAAATGACAAATTTCAAGATGGCAAATGTCAAAGATGTCAAATGACAAATGTCACAATGCTAAATGTCAAAAATGAAAAGTGTCACCATGAAAAATGTCAAAAATGACAAATTTCAAGATGGCAAATGTCAAAACTGACAAATGACAAATGTCACAATGCTAAATGTCAAAAATGAAAAGTGTCACCATGAAAAATGTCAAAAATGACAAATTTCAAGATGGCAAATGTCAAAGATGTCAAATGACAAATGTCACAATGCTAAATGTCAAAAATGAAAAGTGTCACCATAAAAAATGTCAAAAATGACAAATTTCAAGATGGCAAATGTCAAAGATGTCAAATGACAAATGTCACAATGCTAAATGTCAAAAATGACAAATTTTAAGATGGCAAATGTCAAAGATGTCAAATGACAACTGTCACAATGCTAAATGTCAAAAATGAAAAGTGTCACCATGAAAAATGTCAAAAATAACAAATTTCAAGATGGCAAATGTCAAAGATGTCAAATGACAAATGTCACAATGCTAAATGTCAAAAATGACAAATTTCAAGATGGCAAATGACAAAGATGTCAAATGTCACAATGCTAAATGTCAAAAATGAAAAGTGTCACCATGAAAAATGTCAAAAATGACAAATTTCAAGATGGCAAATGTCAAAGATGTCAAATGACAAATGTCACAATGCTAAATGTCAAAAATGAAAAGTGTCACCATGAAAAATGTCAAAAATGACAAATTTCAAGATGGCAAATATCAAAGATGTCAAATGACAAATGTCACAATGCTAAATGTCAAAAATGAAAAGTGTCACCATGAAAAATGTAAAAAATGACAAATTTCAGGATGGCAAATGTCAAAGATGTCAAATGACAAATGTCACAATGCTAAATGTCAAAAATGAAAAGTGTCAAAAATGACAAATTTCAAGATGGCAAATGTCTAAGATGTCAAATGACAAATGTCACAATGCTAAATGTCAAAAATGAAAAGTGTCACTATAAAAAATGTCAAAAATGACAAATTTTAAGATGGCAAATGTCAAAGATGTCAAATGACATATGTCACAATGCTAAATGTCAAAAATGAAAAGTGTCACCATGAAAAATGTCAAAAATGACAAATTTCAAGATGGCAAATGTCAAAGATGTCAAATGACAAATGTCACAATGCTAAATGTCAAAAATGAAAAGTTTCACCATGAAAAATGTCAAAAATGACAAATTTCAAGATGGGAAATGTCAAAGATTTTGAATATGACAAATGTCACAATGCTAAATGTCAAAAATGAAAAGTGTCACCATGAAAAATGTCAAAAATGACAAATTTCAAGATGGCAAATGTCAAAGATGTCAAATGACAAATGTCACAATGCTAAAAGTCAAAATGAAAAGTGTCACCATGAAAAATGTCAAAAATGACAAATTTCAAGATGGCAAATATCAAAGATGTCAAATGACAAATGTCACAATGCTAAATGTCAAAAATGACAAATTTCAAGATGGCAAATGTCAAAGATGTCAAATGACAAATGTCACAATGCTAAATGTCAAAAATGAAAAGTGTCACCATGAAAAATGTCAAAAATGACAAATTTCAAGATGGCAAATGTCAAAGATGTCAAATGACAAATGTCACAATGCTAAATGTGAAAAATGAAAAGTGTCACCATGAAAAATGTCAAAAATAACAAATTTCAAGATGGCAAATGTCAAAGATGTCAAATGACAAATGTCACAATGCTAAATGTCAAAAATGAAAAGTGTCACCATGAAAAATGTCAAAAATGACAAATTTCAAGATGGCAAATGTCAAAGATGTCAAATGTCACAATGCTCAATGTCAAAAATGAAAAGTGTCACCATGAAAAATGTCAAAAATAACAAATTTCAAGATGGCAAATGTCAAAGATGTCAAATGACAAATGTCACAATGCTAAATGTCAAAAATGAAAAGTGTCACCATGAAAAATGTCAAAAATGACAAATTTCAAGATGGCAAATGTCCAAGATGTCAAATGACAAATGTCACAATGCTAAATGTCAAAAATGAAAAGTGTCACCATGAAAAATGTCAAAAATGACAAATTTCAAGATGGCAAATGTCAAAGATGTCAAATGACAAATGTCACAATGCTAAATGTCAAAAATGAAAAGTGTCACCATGAAAAATGTCAAAAATGACAAATTTCAAGATGGCAAATGTCAAAGATGTCAAATGACAAATGTCACAATGCTAAATGTCAAAAATGAAAAGTGTCACCATGAAAAATGTCAAAAATGACAAATTTCAAGATGGCAAATGTCAAAACTGACAAATGACAAATGTCACAATGCTAAATGTCAAAAATGAAAAGTGTCACCATGAAAAATGTCAAAAATGACAAATTTCAAGATGGCAAATGTCAAAGATGTCAAATGACAAATGTCACAATGCTAAATGTCAAAAATGAAAAGTGTCACCATGAAAAATGTCAAAAATGACAAATTTCAAGATGGCAAATGTCAAAGATGTCAAATGTCACAATGCTAAATGTCAAAAATGATAAGAGTCACCATGAAAAATGTAAAAAATGACAAATTTCAAGATGGCAAATGTCTAAGATGTCAAATGACAAATGTCACAATGCTAAATGTCAAAAATGAAAAGTGTCACCATGAAAAATGTCAAAAATGACAAATTTCAAAAAGGCAAATGTCAAAGATGTCAAATGACAAATGTCACAATGCTAAATGTCAAAAATGAAAAGTGTCAAAAATGACAAATTTTAAGATGGCAAATGTCTAAGATGTCAAATGACAAATGTCACAATGCTAAATGTCAAAAATAAAAAGTGTCAAAAATGACAAATTTCAAGATGGCAAATGTCAAAGATGTCAAATGACAAATGTCACAATGCTAAATGTCAAAAATGAAAAGTGTCACCATGAAAAATGTCAAAAATGACAAATTTCAAGATGGCAAATGTCCAAGATGTCAAATGACAAATGTCACAATGCTAAATGTCAAAAATGAAAAGTGTCACCATGAAAAATGTCAAAAATAACAAATTTCAAGATGGCAAATGTCAAAGATGTCAAATGACAAATGTCACAATGCTAAATGTCAAAAATGAAAAGTGTCACCATGAAAAATGTCAAAAATGACAAATTTCAAGATGGCAAATGTCAAAGATGTCAAATGACAAATGTCACAATGCTAAATGTCAAAAATGAAAAGTGTCACCATGAAAAATGTCAAAAATGACAAATTTCAAGATGGCAAATGTCCAAGATGTCAAGTGACAAATGTCACAATGCTAAATGTCAAAACTGACAAATTTCAAGATGGCAAACGTCAAAGATGTCAAATGACAAATGTCACAATGCTAAATGTCAAAAATGAAAAGTGTCACCATGAAAAATGTCAAAAATGACAAATTTCAAGATGGCAAATGTCAAAGATGTCAAATGACAAATGTCACAATGCTAAATGTCAAAAATGATAAGTGTCACCATGAAAAATGTCAAAAATAACAAATTTCAAGATGGCAAATGTCAAAGATGTCAAATGACAAATGTCACAATGCTAAATGTCAAAAATGACAAATTTTAAGATGGCAAATGTCAAAGATGTCAAATGACAACTGTCACAATGCTTAATGTCAAAAATGAAAAGTGTCACCATGAAAAATGTCAAAAATAACAAATTTCAAGATGGCAAATGTCAAAGATGTCAAATGACAAATGTCACAATGCTAAATGTCAAAAATGACAAATTTCAAGATTGCAACTGTCAAAGATGTCAAATGTCACAATGCTAAATGTAAAAAATGAAAAGTGTCACCATGAAAAATGTCAAAAATGACAAATTTCAAGATGGCAAATGTCAAAGATGTCAAATGACAAATGTCACAATGCTAAATGTCAAAAATGAAAAGTGTCACCATGAAAAATGTCAAAAATGACAAATTTCAAGATGGCAAATGTCAAAGATGTCAAATGACAAATGTCACAATGCTAAATGTCAACAATGAAAAGTGTCACCATGAAAAATGTCAAAAATGACAAATTTCAAGATGGCAAATGTCAAAGATGTCAAATGACAAATGTCACAATGCTAAATGTCAAAAATGAAAAGTGTCAAAAATGACAAATTTCAAGATGGCAAATGTCTAAGATGTCAAATGACAAATGTCACAATGCTAAATGTCAAAAATGAAAAGTGTCACTATAAAAAATGTCAAAAATGACAAATTTCAAGATGGCAAATGTCAAAGATGTCAAATGACAAATGTCACAATGCTAAATGTCAAAAATGAAAAGTGTCACCATAAAAAATGTCAAAAATGACAAATTTCAAGATGGCAAATGTCAAAGATGTCAAATGACAAATGTCACAATGCTAAATCTCAAAAATGAAAAGTTTCACCATGAAAAATGTCAAAAATGACAAATTTCAAGATGGGAAATGTCAAAGATTTTGAATATGACAAATGTCACAATGCTAAATGTCAAAAATGAAAAGTGTCACCATGAAAAATGTCAAAAATGACAAATTTCAAGATGGCAAATGTCAAAGATGTCAAATGACAAATGTCATAATGCTAAAAGTCAAAATGAAATGTGTCACCATAAAAAATGTCAAAAATGACAAATTTCAAGATGGCAAATATCAAAGATGTCAAATGACAAATGTCACAATGCTAAATGTCAAAAATGACAAATTTCAAGATGGCAAATGTCAAAGATGTCAAATGACAAATGTCACAATGCTAAATGTCAAAAATGAAAAGTGTCACCATAAAAAATGTCAAAAATGACAAATTTCAAGATGGCAAATGTCAAAGATGTCAAATGACAAATGTCACAATGCTAAATGTCAAAAATGAAAAGTGTCACCATGAAAAATGTCAAAAATAACAAATTTCAAGATGGCAAATGTCAAAGATGTCAAATGACAAATGTCACAATGCTAAATGTCAAAAATGAAAAGTGTCACCATGAAAAATGTCAAAAATGACAAATTTCAAGATGGCAAATGTCAAAGATGTCAAATGACAAATGTCACAATGCTAAATGTCAAAAATGAAAAGTGTCACCATGAAAAATGTCAAAAATAACAAATTTTAAGATGGCAAATGTCAAAGATGTCAAATGACAAATGTCACAATGCTAAATGTCAAAAATGAAAAGTGTCACCATGAAAAATGTCAAAAATGACAAATTTCAAGATGGCAAATGTCAAAACTGACAAATGTCACAATGCTAAATGTCAAAAATGATAAGTGTCACCATGAAAAATGTCAAAAATGACAAATTTCAAGATGGCAAATGTCCAAGATGTCAAATGACAAATGTCACAATGCTAAATGTCAAAAATGAAAAGTGTCACCATGAAAAATGTCAAAAATGACAAATTTCAAGATGGCAAATGTCAAAGATGTCAAATCACAAATGTCACAATGCTAAATGTCAAAAATGAAAAGTGTCACCATGAAAAATGTCAAAAATGACAAATTTCAAGATGGCAAATGTCAAAGATGTCAAATGACAAATGTCACAATGCTAAATGTCAAAAATGAAAAGTTTCACCATGAAAAATGTCAAAAATGACAAATTTCAAGATGGGAAATGTCAAAGATTTTGAATATGACAAATGTCACAATGCTAAATGTCAAAAATGAAAAGTGTCACCATGAAAAATGTCAAAAATGACAAATTTCAAGATGGCAAATGTCAAAGATGTCAAATGACAAATGTCATAATGCTAAAAGTCAAAATGAAAAGTGTCACCATGAAAAATGTCAAAAATGACAAATTTCAAGATGGCAAATATCAAAGATGTCAAATGACAAATGTCACAATGCTAAATGTCAAAAATGACAAATTTCAAGATGGCAAATGTCAAAGATGTCAAATGACAAATGTCACAATGCTAAATGTCAAAAATGAAAAGTGTCACCATGAAAAATGTCAAAAATGACAAATTTCAAGATGGCAAATGTCAAAGATGTCAAATGACAAATGTCACAATGCTAAATGTCAAAAATGAAAAGTGTCACCATGAAAAATGTCAAAAATGACAAATTTCAAAATGGCAAATGTCAAAGATGTCAAATGACAAATGTCACAATGCTAAATGTCAAAAATGAAAAGTGTCACCATAAAAAGTGTCAAAAATGACAAATTTCAAGATGGCAAATGTCTAAGATGTCAAATGACAAATGTCACAATGCTATATGTCAAAAATGAAAAGTGTCACCATGAAAAATGTCAAAAATGACAAATTTCAAGATGGCAAATGCCAAAGATGTCAAATGACAAATGTCACAATGCTAAATGTCAAAAATGAAAAGTGTCACCATAAAAAATGTCAAAAATGACAAATTTCAAGACGGCAAATGTCAAAGATGTCAAATGACAAATGTCACAATGCTAAATGTCAAAAATGAAAAGTGTCACCATGAAAAATGTCAAAAATGACAAATTTCAAGATGGCAAATGTCAAAGATGTCAAATGACAAATGTCACAATGCTAAATGTCAAAAATGAAAAGTGTCACCATGAAAAATATCAAAAATGACAAATTTCAAGATGGCAAATATCAAAGATGTCAAATGACAAATGTCACAATGCTAAATGTCAAAAATGGAAAGTGTCACAATGCTAAATGTCAAAAATGAAAAGTGTCACAATGCTAAATGTCAAAAATGACAAATTACAAAATGGCAAATGTCAAAGATGTCAAATAACAAATGTCACAATGCTAAATGTCAAAAATGACAAATTTCAAGATGGCAAATGTCAAAGATGTCAAATGAAAAATGTCACAATGCTAAATGTCAAAAATGAAAAGTGTCACCATGAAAAATGTCAAAAATGACAAATTTCAAGATGGCAAATGTCAAAACTGACAAACGTCACAATGCTAAATGTCAAAAATGAAAAGTGTCACCATGAAAAATGTCAAAAATAACAAATTTCCAGATGGCAAATGTCAAAGATGTCAAGTGACAAATGTCACAATGCTAAATGTCAAAACTGACAAATTTCAAGATGGCAAACGTCAAAGATGTCAAATGACAAATGTCACAATGCTAAATGTCAAAAATGAAAAGTGTCACCATGAAAAATGTCAAAAATGACAAATTTCAAGATGCAAATGTCAAAGATGTCAAATGACAAATGTCACAATGCTAAATGTCAAAAATGATAAGTGTCACCATGAAAAGTGTCAAAAATGACAAATTTCAAGATGGCAAATGTCTAAGATGTCAAATGACAAATGTCACAATGCTAAATGTCAAAAATGAAAAGTGTCACCATGAAAAATGTCAAAAATAACAAATTTCAAGATGGCAAATGTCAAAGATGTCAAATGACAAATGTCACAATGCTAAATGTCAAAAATGACAAATTTTAAGATGGCAAATGTCAAAGATGTCAAATGACAACTGTCACAATGCTAAATGTCAAAAATGAAAAGTGTCACCATGAAAAATGTCAAAAATAACAAATTTCAAGATGGCAAATGTCAAAGATGTCAAATGACAAATGTCACAATGCTAAATGTCAAAAATGACAAATTTCAAGATGGCAAATGTCAAAGATGTCAAATGTCACAATGCTAAATGTCAAAAATGAAAAGTGTCACCATGAAAAATGTCAAAAATGACAAATTTCAAGATGGCAAATGTCAAAGATGTCAAATGACAAATGTCACAATGCTAAATGTCAAAAATGAAAAGTGTCACCATGAAAAATGTCAAAAATGACAAATTTCAAGATGGCAAATGTCAAAGATGTCAAATGACAAATGTCACAATGCTAAATGTCAAAAATGAAAAGTGTCACCATGACAAATGTCAAAAATGACAAATTTCAGGATGGCAAATGTCAAAGATGTCAAATGACAAATGTCACAATGCTAAATGTCAAAAATGAAAGTGTCAAAAATGACAAATTTCAAGATGGCAAATGTCTAAGATGTCAAATGACAAATGTCACAATGCTAAATGTCAAAAATGAAAAGTGTCACTATAAAAAATGTCAAAAATGACAAATTTCAAGATGGCAAATGTCAAAGATGTCAAATGACATATGTCACAATGCTAAATGTCAAAAATGAAAAGTGTCACCATGAAAAATGTCAAAAATGACAAATTTCAAGATGGCAAATGTCAAAGATGTCGAATGACATATGTCACAATGCTAAATGTCAAAAATGAAAAGTTTCACCATGAAAAATGTCAAAAATGACAAATTTCAAGATGGGAAATGTCAAAGATTTTGAATATGACAAATGTCACAATGCTAAATGTCAAAAATGAAAAGTGTCACCATAAAAAATGTCAAAAATGACAAATTTCAAGATGGCAAATGTCAAAGATGTCAAATGACAAATGTCACAATGCTAAATGTCAAAAATGAAAAGTGTCACCATGAAAAATGTCAAAAATGACAAATTTCAAGATGGCAAATGTCAAAGATGTCAAATGACAAATGTCACAATGCTAAATGTCAAAAATGAAAAGTGTCACCATGAAAAATGTCAAAAATGACAAATTTCAAGATGGCAAATATCAAAGATGTCAAATGACAAATGTCACAATGCTAAATGTCAAAAATGGAAAGTGTCACAATGCTAAATGTCAAAAATGAAAAGTGTCACAATGCTAAATGTCAAAAATGACAAATTTCAAGATAGCAAATGTCAAAGATGTCAAATGACAAATGTCACAATGCTAAATAACAAAAATGACAAATTTCAAGATGGCAAATGTCAAAGATGTCAAATGACAAATGTCACAATGCTAAATGTCAAAAATGAAAAGTGTCACCATGAAAAATGTCAAAAATGACAAATTTCAAGATGGCAAATATCAAAACTGACAAATGTCACAATGCTAAATGTCAAAAATGATAAAAATCACCATGAAAAATGTCAAAAATGACAAATTTCAAGATGGCAAATGTCTAAGATGTCAAATGACAAATGTCACAATGCTAAATGTCAAAAATGAAAAGTGTCACCATAAAAAATGTCAAAAATGACAAATTTCAAGATGGCATATGTCAAAGATGTCAAATGACAAATGTCACAATGCTAAATGTCAAAAATGAAAAGTGTCAAAAATGACAAATTTTAAGATGGCAAATGTCTAAGATGTCAAATGACAAATGTCACAATGCTAAATGTCAAAAATAAAAAGTGTCACCATGAAAAATGTCAAAAATGACAAATTTTAAGATGGCAAATGTCAAAGATGTCAAATGACAAATGTCACAATGCTAAATGTCAAAAATGAAAAGTGTCACCATGAAAAATGTCAAAAATGACAAATTTCAAGATGGCAAATGTCACAGATGTCAAATGACAAATGTCACAATGCTAAATGTCAAAAATGAAAAGTGTCACCATGAAAAATGTCAAAAATGACAAATTTCAAGATGGCAAATGTCAAAACTGACTAATGTCACAATGCTAAATGTCAAAAATGAAAAGTGTCACCATGAAAAATGTCAAAAATGACAAATTTCAAAATGGCAAATGTCAAAGATGTCAAATGACAAATGTCACAATGCTAAATGTCAAAAATGAAAAGTGTCACCATGAAAAATGTCAAAAATGACAAATTTCAAGATGGCATATGTCAAAGATGTCAAATGACAAATGTCACAATGCTAAATGTCAAAAATGAAAAGTGTCAAAAATGACAAATTTTAAGATGGCAAATGTCTAAGATGTCAAATGACAAATGTCACAATGCTAAATGTCAAAAATAAAAAGTGTCACCATGAAAAATGTCAAAAATGACAAATTTTAAGATGGCAAATGTCAAAGATGTCAAATGACAAATGTCACAATGCTAAATGTCAAAAATGAAAAGTGTCACCATGAAAAATGTCAAAAATGACAAATTTCAAGATGGCAAATGTCACAGATGTCAAATGACAAATGTCACAATGCTAAATGTCAAAAATGAAAAGTGTCACCATGAAAAATGTCAAAAATGACAAATTTCAAGATGGCAAATGTCAAAACTGACTAATGTCACAATGCTAAATGTCAAAAATGAAAAGTGTCACCATGAAAAATGTCAAAAATGACAAATTTCAAAATGGCAAATGTCAAAGATGTCAAATGACAAATGTCACAATGCTAAATGTCAAAAATGAAAAGTGTCACCATGAAAAGTGTCAAAAATGACAAATTTCAAGATGGCAAATGTCTAAGATGTCAAATGACAAATGTCACAATGCTAAATGTCAAAAATGAAAAGTGTCACCATGAAAAATGTCAAAAATGACAAATTTCAAGATGGCAAATGCCAAAGATGTCAAATGACAAATGTCACAATGCTAAATGTCAAAAATGAAAAGTGTCACCATGAAAAATGTCAAAAATGGCAAATTTCAAGATGACAAATGTCAAAGATGTCAAATGACAAATGTCACAATGCTAAATGTCAAAAATGAAAAGTGTCACCATGAAAAATGTCAAAAATGACAAATTTTAAGATGGCAAATGTCAAAGATGTCAAATGACAAATGTCACAATGCTAAATGTCAAAAATGAAAAGTGTCACCATGAAAAATATCAAAAATGACAAATTTCAAGATGGCAAATATCAAAGATGTCAAATGACAAATGTCACAATGCTAAATGTCAAAAATGGAAAGTGTCACAATGCTAAATGTCAAAAATGAAAAGTGTCACAATGCTAAATGTCAAAAATGACAAATTTCAAAATGGCAAATGTCAAAGATGTCAAATAACAAATGTCACAATGACAAATGTCAAAAATGACAAATTTCAAGATGGCAAATATCAAAGATGTCAAATGACAAATGTCACAATGCTAAATGTCAAAAATGAAAAGTGTTACCATGAAAAATGTCAAAAATAACAAATTTCCAGATGGCAAATGTCAAAGATGTCAAGTGACAAATGTCACAACGCTAAATGTCAAAACTGACAAATTTCAAGATGGCAAACGTCAAAGATGTCAAATGACAAATGTCACAATGCTAAATGTCAAAAATGAAAAGTGTCACCATGAAAAATGTCAAAAATGACAAATTTCAGGATGGCAAATGTCAAAGATGTCAAATGACAAATGTCACAATGCTAAATGTCAAAAATGAAAAGTGTCAAAAATGACAAATTTCAAGATGGCAAATGTCTAAGATGTCAAATGACAAATGTCACAATGCTAAATGTCAAAAATGAAAAGTGTCACTATAAAAAATGTCAAAAATGACAAATTTCAAGATGGCAAATGTCAAAGATGTCAAATGACATACGTCACAATGCTAAATGTCAAAAATGAAAAGTGTCACCATGAAAAATGTCAAAAATGACAAATTTCAAGATGGCAAATGTCAAAGATGTCAAATGACAAATGTCACAATGCTAAATGTCAAAAATGAAAAGTTTCACCATGAAAAATGTCAAAAATGACAAATTTCAAGATGGGAAATGTCAAAGATTTTGAATATAACAAATGTCACAATGCTAAATGTCAAAAATGAAAAGTGTCACCATGAAAAATGTCAAAAATGACAAATTTCAAGATGGCAAATGTCAAAGATGTCAAATGACAAATGTCACAATGCTAAAAGTCAAAATGAAAAGTGTCACCATGAAAAATGTCAAAAATGACAAATTTCAAGATGGCAAATATCAAAGATGTCAAATGACAAATGTCACAATGCTAAATGTCAAAAATGACAAATTTCAAGATGGCAAATGTCAAAGATGTCAAATGACAAATGTCACAATGCTAAATGTCAAAAATGAAAAGTGTCACCATGAAAAATGTCAAAAATGACAAATTTCAAGATGGCAAATGTCAAAGATGTCAAATGACAAATGTCACAATGCTAAATGTCAAAAATGAAAAGTGTCACCATGAAAAATGTCAAAAATATCAAATTTCAAGATGGCAAATGTCAAAGATGTCAAATGACAAATGTCACAATGCTAAATGTCAAAAATGAAAAGTGTCACCATGAAAAATGTCAAAAATGACAAATTTCAAGATGGCAAATGTCAAAGATGTCAAATGACAAATGTCACAATGCTAAATGTCAAAAATGAAAAGTGTCACCATGAAAATTGTCAAAAATAACAAATTTTAAGATGGCAAATGTCAAAGATGTCAAATGACAAATGTCACAATGCTAAATGTCAAAAATGAAAAGTGTCACCATGAAAAATGTCAAAAATGACAAATTTCAAGATGGCAAATATCAAAACTGACAAATGTCACAATGCTAAATGTCAAAAATGATAAGTGTCACCATGAAAAATGTCAAAAATGACAAATTTCAAGATGGCAAATGTCCAAGATGTCAAATGACAAATGTCACAATGCTAAAGTCAAAAATAAAAAGTGTCACCATGAAAAATGTCAAAAATGACAAATTTCAAGATGGCAAATGTCAAAGATGTCAAATGACAAATATCACAATGCTAAATGTCAAAAATGAAAAGTGTCAAAAATGACAAATTTTAAGATGGCAAATGTCTAAGATGTCAAATGACAAATGTCACAATGCTAAATGTCAAAAATGAAAAGTGTCACCATGAAAAATGTCAAAAATGACAAATTTCAAGATGGCAAATGTCAAAGATGTCAAATGACAAATGTCACAATGCTAAATGTCAAAAATGAAAAGTGTCACCATGAAAAATGTCAAAAATGACAAATTTTAAGATGGCAAATGTCAAAGATGTCAAATGACAAATGTCACAATGCTAAATGTCAAAAATGAAAAGTGTCACCATGAAAAATATCAAAAATGACAAATTTCAAGATGGCAAATATCAAAGATGTCAAATGACAAATGTCACAATGCTAAATGTCAAAAATGGAAAGTTTCACAATGCTAAATGTCAAAAATGAAAAGTGTCACAATGCTAAATGTCAAAAATGACAAATTTCAAAATGGCAAATGTCAAAGATGTCAAATAACAAATGTCACAATGATAAATGTCAAAAATGACAAATTTCAAGATGGCAAATATCAAAGATGTCAAATGACAAATGTCACAATGCTAAATGTCAAAAATGAAAAGTGTCACCATGAAAAATGTCAAAAATGACAAATTTCAAGATGGCAAATGTCAAAACTGACAAACGTCACAATGCTAAATGTCAAAAATGAAAAGTGTTACCATGAAAAATGTCAAAAATAACAAATTTCCAGATGGCAAATGTCAAAGATGTCAAGTGACAAATGTCACAATGCTAAATGTCAAAACTGACAAATTTCAAGATGGCAAACGTCAAAGATGTCAAATGACAAATGTCACAATGCTAAATGTCAAAAATGAAAAGTGTCACCATGAAAAATGTCAAAAATGACAAATTTCAGGATGGCAAATGTCAAAGATGTCAAATGACAAATGTCACAATGCTAAATGTCAAAAATGAAAAGTGTCAAAAATGACAAATTTCAAGATGGCAAATGTCTAAGATGTCAAATGACAAATGTCACAATGCTAAATGTCAAAAATGAAAAGTGTCACTATAAAAAATGTCAAAAATGACAAATTTCAAGATGGCAAATGTCAAAGATGTCAAATGACATACGTCACAATGCTAAATGTCAAAAATGAAAAGTGTCACCATGAAAAATGTCAAAAATGACAAATTTCAAGATGGCAAATGTCAAAGATGTCAAATGACAAATGTCACAATGCTAAATGTCAAAAATGAAAAGTTTCACCATGAAAAATGTCAAAAATGACAAATTTCAAGATGGGAAATGTCAAAGATTTTGAATATGACAAATGTCACAATGCTAAATGTCAAAAATGAAAAGTGTCACCATGAAAAATGTCAAAAATGACAAATTTCAAGATGGCAAATGTCAAAGATGTCAAATGACAAATGTCACAATGCTAAAAGTCAAAATGAAAAGTGTCACCATGAAAAATGTCAAAAATGACAAATTTCAAGATGGCAAATATCAAAGATGTCAAATGACAAATGTCACAATGCTAAATGTCAAAAATGACAAATTTCAAGATGGCAAATGTCAAAGATGTCAAATGACAAATGTCACAATGCTAAATGTCAAAAATGAAAAGTGTCACCATGAAAAATGTCAAAAATGACAAATTTCAAGATGGCAAATGTCAAAGATGTCAAATGACAAATGTCACAATGCTAAATGTCAAAAATGAAAAGTGTCACCATGAAAAATGTCAAAAATAACAAATTTCAAGATGGCAAATGTCAAAGATGTCAAATGACAAATGTCACAATGCTAAATGTCAAAAATGAAAAGTGTCACCATGAAAAATGTCAAAAATGACAAATTTCAAGATGGCAAATGTCAAAGATGTCAAATGACAAATGTCACAATGCTAAATGTCACAAATGAAAAGTGTCACCATGAAAAATGTCAAAAATAACAAATTTTAAGATGGCAAATGTCAAAGATGTCAAATGACAAATGTCACAATTCTAAATGTCAAAAATGAAAAGTGTCACCATGAAAAATGTCAAAAATGACAAATTTCAATATGGCAAATATCAAAACTGACAAATGTCACAATGCTAAATGTCAAAAATGATAAGTGTCACCATGAAAAATGTCAAAAATGACAAATTTCAAGATGGCAAATGTCCAAGATGTCAAATGACAAATGTCACAATGCTAAATGTCAAAAATGAAAAGTGTCACCATGAAAAATGTCAAAAATGACAAATTTCAAGATGGCAAATGTCAAAGATGTCAAATGACAAATGTCACAATGCTAAATGTCAAAAATGAAAAGTGTCACCATGAAAAATGTCAAAAATGACAAATTTCAAGATGGCAAATGTCAAAGATGTCAAATGACAAATGTCACAATGCTAAATGTCAAAAATGAAAAGTGTCACCATGAAAAATGTCAAAAATGACAAATTTCAAGATGGCAAATGTCAAAACTGACAAATGTCACAATGCTAAATGTCAAAAATGATAAGTGTCAACATGAAAAATGTCAAAAATGACAAATTTCAAGATGGCAAATGTCCAAGATGTCAAATGAGAAATGTCACAATGCTAAATGTCAAAAATGAAAAGTGTCACCATGAAAAATGTCAAAAATGACAAATTTCAAGATGGCAAATGTCAAAGATGTCAAATGACAAATGTCACAATGCTAAATGTCAAAAATAAAAAGTGTCAAAAATGACAAATTTCAAGATGGCAAATGTCAAAGATGTCAAATGACAAATGTCACAATGCTAAATGTCAAAAATGAAAAGTGTCACCATGAAAAATGTCAAAAATGACAAATTTTAAGATGGCAAATGTCAAAACTGACAAATGTCACAATGCTAAATGTCAAAAATGAAAAGTGTCACCATGAAAAATGTCAAAAATAACAAATTTCAAGATGGCAAATGTCAAAGATGTCAAATGACAAATGTCACAATGCTAAATGTCAAAAATGACAAATTTCAAGATGGCAAATGTCAAAGATGTCAAATGACAAATGTCACAATGCTAAATGTCAAAAATGAAAAGTGTCACCATAAAAAATGTCAAAAATGACAAATTTCAAGATGGCAAATGTCAAAGATGTCAAATGACAAATGTCACAATGCTAAATGTCAAAAATAAAAAGTGTCACCATGAAAAATGTCAAAAATAACAAATTTCCAGATGGCAAATGTCCAAGATGTCAAGTGACAAATGTCACAATGCTAAATGTCAAAACTGACAAATTTCAAGATGGCAAACGTCAAAGATGTCAAATGACAAATGTCACAATGCTAAATGTCAAAAATGAAAAGTGTCACCATGAAAAATGTCAAAAATGACAAATTTCAAGATGGCAAATGTCAAAGATGTCAAATGACAAATGTCACAATGCTAAATGTCAAAAATGATAAGTGTCACCATGAAAAATGTCAAAAATAACAAATTTCAAGATGGCAAATGTCAAAGATGTCAAATGACAAATGTCACAATGCTAAATGTCAAAAATGACAAATTTTAAGATGGCAAATGTCAAAGATGTCAAATGACAACTGTCATAATGCTAAATGTCAAAAATGAAAAGTGTCACCATGAAAAATGTCAAAAATAACAAATTTCAAGATGGCAAATGTCAAAGATGTCAAATGACAAATGTCACAATGCTAAATGTCAAAAATGACAAATTTCAAGATGGCAACTGTCAAAGATGTCAAATGTCACAATGCTAAATGTAAAAAATGAAAAGTGTCACCATGAAAAATGTCAAAAATGACAAATTTCAAGATGGCAAATGCCAAAGATGTCAAATGACAAATGTCACAATGCTAAATGTCAAAAATGAAAAGTGTCACCATGAAAAATGTCAAAAATGACAAATTTCAAGATGGCAAATGTCAAAGATGTCAAATGACAAATGTCACAATGCTAAATGTCAACAATGAAAAGTGTCACGATGAAAAATGTCAAAAATGACAAATTTCAAGATGGCAAATGTCAAAGATGTCAAATGACAAATGTCACAATGCTAAATGTCAAAAATGAAAAGTGTCAAAAATGACAAATTTCAAGATGGCAAATGTCTAAGATGTCAAATGACAAATGTCACAATGCTAAATGTCAAAAATGAAAAGTGTCACTATAAAAAATGTCAAAAATGACAAATTTCAAGATGGCAAATGTCAAAGATGTCAAATGACAAATGTCACAATGCAAAATGTCAAAAATGAAAAGTGTCACCATGAAAAATGTCAAAAATGACAAATTTCAAGATGGCAAATGTCAAAGATGTCAAATGACAAATGTCACAATGCCAAATGTCAAAAATGAAAAGTTTCACCATGAAAAATGTCAAAAATGACAAATTTCAAGATGGGAAATGTCAAAGATTTTGAATATGACAAATGTCACAATGCTAAATGTCAAAAATGAAAAGTGTCACCATGAAAAATGTCAAAAAAAACAAATTTCAAGATGGCAAATGTCAAAGATGTCAAATGACAAATGTCATAATGCTAAAAGTCAAAATGAAAAGTGTCACCATGAAAAATGTCAAAAATGACAAATTTCAAGATGGCAAATATCAAAGATGTCAAATGACAAATGTCACAATGCTAAATGTCAAAAATGACAAATTTCAAGATGGCAAATGTCAAAGATGTCAAATGACAAATGTCACAATGCTAAATGTCAAAAATGAAAAGTGTCACCATGAAAAATGTCAAAAATGACAAATTTCAA
Organism: Altica lythri; assembly: GCA_964028335.1. Lineage (NCBI taxonomy): Eukaryota > Metazoa > Arthropoda > Insecta > Coleoptera > Chrysomelidae > Altica > Altica lythri. The sequence continues at coordinate 38,868,396 of OZ034800.1, read as the reverse complement.
GATGGCAAATGTCAAAGATGTCAAATGACAAATGTCACAATGCTAAATGTCAAAAATGAAAAGTGTCACCATGAAAAATGTCAAAAATAACAAATTTCAAGATGGCAAATGTCAAAGATGTCAAATGACAAATGTCACGATGCTAAAGGTCAAAAATGAAAAGTGTCACCATAAAAAATGTCAAAAATGACAAATTTCAAGATGGCAAATGTCAAAGATGTCAAATGACAAATGTCACAATGCTAAATGTCAAAAATGAAAAGTGTCACCATGAAAAATGTCAAAAATAACAAATTTTAAGATGGCAAATGTCAAAGATGTCAAATGACAAATGTCACAATGCTAAATGTCAAAAATGAAAAGTGTCACCATGAAAAATGTCAAAAATGACAAATTTCAAGATGGCAAATGTCAAAACTGACAAATGTCACAATGCTAAATGTCAAAAATGATAAGTGTCAACATGAAAAATGTCAAAAATGACAAATTTCAAGATGGCAAATGTCCAAGATGTCAAATGACAAATGTCACAATGCTAAATGTCAAAAATGAAAAGTGTCACCATGAAAAATGTCAAAAATGACAAATTTCAAGATGGCAAATGTCAAAGATGTCAAATGACAAATGTCACAATGCTAAATGTCAAAAATAAAAAGTGTCAAAAATGACAAATTTCAAGATGGCAAATGTCAAAGATGTCAAATGACAAATGTCACAATGCTAAATGTCAAAAATGAAAAGTGTCACCATGAAAAATGTCAAAAATGACAAATTTTAAGATGGCAAATGTCAAAACTGACAAATGTCACAATGCTAAATGTCAAAAATGAAAAGTGTCACCATGAAAAATGTCAAAAATAACAAATTTCAAGATGGCAAATGTCAAAGATGTCAAATGACAAATGTCACAATGCTAAATGTCAAAAATGACAAATTTCAAGATGGCAAATGTCAAAGATGTCAAATGACAAATGTCACAATGCTAAATGTCAAAAATGAAAAGTGTCACCATAAAAAATGTCAAAAATGACAAATTTCAAGATGGCAAATGTCAAAGATGTCAAATGACAAATGTCACAATGCTAAATGTCAAAAATGAAAAGTGTCACCATGAAAAATGTCAAAAATAACAAATTTCCAGATGGCAAATGTCCAAGATGTCAAGTGACAAATGTCACAATGCTAAATGTCAAAACTGACAAATTTCAAGATGGCAAACGTCAAAGATGTCAAATGACAAATGTCACAATGCTAAATGTCAAAAATGAAAAGTGTCACCATGAAAAATGTCAAAAATGACAAATTTCAAGATGGCAAATGTCAAAGATGTCAAATGACAAATGCCACAATGCTAAATGTCAAAAATGATAAGTATCACCATGAAAAATGTCAAAAATAACAAATTTCAAGATGGCAAATGTCAAAGATGTCAAATGACAAATGTCACAATGCTAAATGTCAAAAATGACAAATTTTAAGATGGCAAATGTCAAAGATGTCAAATGACAACTGTCACAATGCTAAATGTCAAAAATGAAAAGTGTCACCATGAAAAATGTCAAAAATAACAAATTTCAAGATGGCAAATGTCAAAGATGTCAAATGACAAATGTCACAATGCTAAATGTCAAAAATGACAAATTTCAAGATGGCAACTGTCGAAGATGTCAAATCTCACAATGCTAAATGTAAAAAATGAAAAGTGTCACCATGAAAAATGTCAAAAATGACAAATTTCAAGATGGCAAATGTCAAAGATGTCAAATGACAAATGTCACAATGCTAAATGTCAAAAATGAAAAGTGTCACCATGAAAAATGTCAAAAATGACAAATTTCAAGATGGCAAATGTCAAAGATGTCAAATGACAAATGTCACAATGCTAAATGTCAACAATGAAAAGTGTCACCATGAAAAATGTCAAAAATGACAAATTTCAAGATGGCAAATGTCAAAGATGTCAAATGACAAATGTCACAATGCTAAATGTCAAAAATGAAAAGTGTCAAAAATGACAAATTTCAAGATGGCAAATGTCTAAGATGTCAAATGACAAATGTCACAATGCTAAATGTCAAAAATGAAAAGTGTCACTATAAAAAATGTCAAAAATGACAAATTTCAAGATGGCAAATGTCAAAGATGTCAAATGACAAATGTCACAATGCTAAATGTCAAAAATGAAAAGTGTCACCATGAAAAATGTCAAAAATGACAAATTTCAAGATGGCAAATGTCAAAGATGTCAAATGACAAATGTCACAATGCTAAATGTCAAAAATGAAAAGTTTCACCATGAAAAATGTCAAAAATGACAAATTTCAAGATGGGAAATGTCAAAGATTTTGAATATGACAAATGTCACAATGCTAAATGTTAAAAATGAAAAGTGTCACCATGAAAAATGTCAAAAATGACAAATTTCAAGATGGCAAATGTCAAAGATGTCAAATGACAAATGTCATAATGCTAAAAGTCAAAATGAAAAGTGTCACCATGAAAAATGTCAAAAATGACAAATTTCAAGATGGCAAATATCAAAGATGTCAAATGACAAATGTCACAATGCTAAATGTCAAAAATGACAAATTTCAAGATGGCAAATGTCAAAGATGTCAAATGACAAATGTCACAATGCTAAATGTCAAAAATGAAAAGTGTCACCATGAAAAATGTCAAAAATGACAAATTTCAAGATGGCAAATGTCAAAGATGTCAAATGACAAATGTCACAATGCTAAATGTCAAAAATGAAAAGTGTCACCATGAAAAATGTCAAAAATAACAAATTTCAAGATGGCAAATGTCAAAGATGTCAAATGACAAATGTCACAATGCTAAATGTCAAAAATGAAAAGTGTCACCATGAAAAATGTCAAAAATGACAAATTTCAAGATGGCAAATGTCAAAGATGTCAAATGAAAAATGTCACAATGCTAAATGTCAAAAATGAAAAGTGTCACCATGAAAAATGTCAAAAATAACAAATTTTAAGATGGCAAATGTCAAAGATGTCAAATGACAAATGTCACAATGCTAAATGTCAAAAATGAAAAGTGTCACCATGAAAAATGTCAAAAATGACAAATTTCAAGATGGCAAATGTCAAAACTGACAAATGTCACAATGCTAAATGTCAAAAATGATAAGTGTCACCATGAAAAATGTCAAAAATGACAAATTTCAAGATGGCAAATGTCCAAGATGTCAAATGACAAATGTCACAATGCTAAATGTCAAAAATGAAAAGTGTCACCATGAAAAATGTCAAAAATGACAAATTTCAAGATGGCAAATGTCAAAGATGTCAAATCACAAATGTCACAATGCTAAATGTCAAAAATGAAAAGTGTCACCATGAAAAATGTCAAAAATGACAAATTTCAAGATGGCAAATGTCAAAGATGTCAAATGACAAATGTCACAATGCTAAATGTCAAAAATGAAAAGTTTCACCATGAAAAATGTCAAAAATGACAAATTTCAAGATGGGAAATGTCAAAGATTTTGAATATGACAAATGTCACAATGCTAAATGTCAAAAATGAAAAGTGTCACCATGAAAAATGTCAAAAATGACAAATTTCAAGATGGCAAATGTCAAAGATGTCAAATGACAAATGTCATAATGCTAAAAGTCAAAATGAAAAGTGTCACCATGAAAAATGTCAAAAATGACAAATTTTAAGATGGCAAATATCAAAGATGTCAAATGACAAATGTCACAATGCTAAATGTCAAAAATGACAAATTTCAAGATGGCAAATGTCAAAGATGTCAAATGACAAATGTCACAATGCTAAATGTCAAAAATGAAAAGTGTCACCATGAAAAATGTCAAAAATGACAAATTTCAAGATGGCAAATGTCAAAGATATCAAATGACAAATGTCACAATGCTAAATGTCAAAAATGAAAAGTGTCACCATGAAAAATGTCAAAAATAACAAATTTCAAGATGGCAAATGTCAAAGATGTCAAATGACAAATGTCACAATGCTAAATGTCAAAAATGAAAAGTGTCACCATGAAAAATGTCAAAAATGACAAATTTCAAGATGGCAAATGTCAAAGATGTCAAATGACAAATGTCACAATGCTAAATGTCAAAAATGAAAAGTGTCACCATGAAAAATGTCAAAAATAACAAATTTTAAGATGGCAAATGTCAAAGATGTCAAATGACAAATGTCACAATGCTAAATGTCAAAAATGAAAAGTGTCACCATGAAAAATGTCAAAAATGACAAATTTCAAGATGGCAAATGTCAAAGATGTCAAATGACAAATGTCACAATGCTAAATGTCAAAAATGAAAAGTGTCACCATGAAAAATGTCAAAAATGACAAATTTCAAGATGGCAAATGTCAAAACTGACAAATGTCACAATGCTAAATGTCAAAAATGATAAGTGTCAACATGAAAAATGTCAAAAATGACAAATTTCAAGATGGCAAATGTCCAAGATGTCAAATGACAAATGTCACAATGCTAAATGTCAAAAATGAAAAGTGTCACCATGAAAAATGTCAAAAATGACAAATTTCAAGATGGCAAATGTCAAAGATGTCAAATGACAAATGTCACAATGCTAAATGTCAAAAATAAAAAGTGTCAAAAATGACAAATTTCAAGATGGCAAATGTCAAAGATGTCAAATGACAAATGTCACAATGCTAAATGTCAAAAATGAAAAGTGTCACCATGAAAAATGTCAAAAATGACAAATTTTAAGATGGCAAATGTCAAAACTGACAAATGTCACAATGCTAAATGTCAAAAATGAAAAGTGTCACCATGAAAAATGTCAAAAATAACAAATTTCAAGATGGCAAATTTCAAAGATGTCAAATGACAAATGTCACAATGCTAAATGTCAAAAATGACAAATTTCAAGACGGCAAATGTCAAAGATGTCAAATGACAAATGTCACAATGCTAAATGTCAAAAATGAAAAGTGTCACCATAAAAAATGTCAAAAATGACAAATTTCAAGATGGCAAATGTCAAAGATGTCAAATGACAAATGTCACAATGCTAAATGTCAAAAATGAAAAGTGTCACCATGAAAAATGTCAAAAATAACAAATTTCCAGATGGCAAATGTCCAAGATGTCAAGTGACAAATGTCACAATGCTAAATGTCAAAACTGACAAATTTCAAGATGGCAAACGTCAAAGATGTCAAATGAAAAAATGTCACAATGCTAAATGTCAAAAATGAAAAGTGTCACCATGAAAAATGTCAAAAATGACAAATTTCAAGATGGCAAATGTCAAAGATGTCAAATGACAAATGTCACAATGCTAAATGTCAAAAATGATAAGTGTCACCATGAAAAATGTCAAAAATAACAAATTTCAAGATGGCAAATGTCAAAGATGTCAAATGACAAATGTCACAATGCTAAATGTCAAAAATGACAAATTTTAAGATGGCAAATGTCAAAGATGTCAAATGACAACTGTCACAATGCTAAATGTCAAAAATGAAAAGTGTCACCATGAAAAATGTCAAAAATAACAAATTTCAAGATGGCAAATGTCAAAGATGTCAAATGACAAATGTCACAATGCTAAATGTCAAAAATGACAAATTTCAAGATTGCAACGGTCAAAGATGTCAAATGTCACAATGCTAAATGTAAAAAATGAAAAGTGTCACCATGAAAAATGTCAAAAATGACAAATTTCAAGATGGCAAATGTCAAAGATGTCAAATGACAAATGTCACAATGCTAAATGTCAAAAATGAAAAGTGTCACCATGAAAAATGTCAAAAATGACAAATTTCAAGATGGCAAATATCAAAGATGTCAAATGACAAATGTCACAATGCTAAATGTCAACAATGAAAAGTGTCACCATGAAAAATGTCAAAAATGACAAATTTCAAGATGGCAAATGTCAAAGATGTCAAATGACAAATGTCACAATGCTAAATGTCAAAAATGAAAAGTGTCAAAAATGACAAATTTCAAGATGGCAAATGTCTAAGATGTCAAATGACAAATGTCACAATGCTAAATGTCAAAAATGAAAAGTGTCACTATAAAAAATGTCAAAAATGACAAATTTCAAGATGGCAAACGTCAAAGATGTCAAATGACAAATGTCACAATGCTAAATGTCAAAAATGAAAAGTGTCACCATGAAAAATGTCAAAAATGACAAATTTCAAGATGGCAAATGTCAAAGATGTCAAATGACAAATGTCACAATGCTAAATCTCAAAAATGAAAAGTTTCACCATGAAAAATGTCAAAAATGACAAATTTCAAGATGGGAAATGTCAAAGATTTTGAATATGACAAATGTCACAATGCTAAATGTCAAAAATGAAAAGTGTCACCATGAAAAATGTCAAAAATGACAAATTTCAAGATGGCAAATGTCAAAGATGTCAAATGACAAATGTCATAATGCTAAAATTCAAAATGAAATGTGTCACCATGAAAAATGTCAAAAATGACAAATTTCAAGATGGCAAATATCAAAGATGTCAAATGACAAATGTCACAATGCTAAATGTCAAAAATGACAAATTTCAAGATGGCAAATGTCAAAGATGTCAAATGACAAATGTCACAATGCTAAATGTCAAAAATGACAAATTTCAAGATGGCAAATGTCAAAGATGTCAAATGACAAATGTCACAATGCTAAATGTCAAAAATGAAAAGTGTCACCATGAAAAATGTCAAAAATGACAAATTTCAAGATGGCAAATGTCAAAGATGTCAAATGACAAATGTCACAATGCTAAATCTCAAAAATGAAAAGTTTCACCATGAAAAATGTCAAAAATGACAAATTTCAAGATAGGAAATGTCAAAGATTTTGAATATGACAAATGTCACAATGCTAAATGTCAAAAATGAAAAGTGTCACCATGAAAAATGTCAAAAATGACAAATTTCAAGATGGCAAATGTCAAAGATGTCAAATGACAAATGTCATAATGCTAAAATTCAAAATGAAATGTGTCACCATGAAAAATGTCAAAAATGACAAATTTCAAGATGGCAAATATCAAAGATGTCAAATGACAAATGTCACAATGCTAAATGTCAAAAATGACAAATTTCAAGATGGCAAATGTCAAAGATGTCAAATGACAAATGTCACAATGCTAAATGTCAAAAATGAAAAGTGTCACCATAAAAAATGTCAAAAATGACAAATTTCAAGATGGCAAATGTCAAAGATGTCAAATGACAAATGTCACAATGCTAAATGTCAAAAATGAAAAGTGTCACCATGAAAAATGTCAAAAATAACAAATTTCAAGATGGCAAATGTCAAAGATGTCAAATGACAAATGTCACAATGCTAAATGTCAAAAATGAAAAGTGTCACCATGAAAAATGTCAAAAATGACAAATTTCAAGATGGCAAATGTCAAAGATGTCAAATGACAAATGTCACAATGCTAAATGTCAAAAATGAAAAGTGTCACCATGAAAAATGTCAAAAATAACAAATTTTAAGATGGCAAATGTCAAAGATGTCAAATGACAAATGTCACAATGCTAAATGTCAAAAATGAAAAGTGTCACCATGAAAAATGTCAAAAATGACAAATTTCAAGATGGCAAATGTCAAAGATGTCAAATGACAAATGTCACAATGCTAAATGTCAAAAATGAAAAGTGTCACCATGAAAAATGTCAAAAATGACAAATTTCAGAATGGCAAATGTCAAAGATGTCAAATGACAAATGTCACAATGCTAAATGTCAAAAATGAAAAGTGTCAAAAATGACAAATTTCAAGATGGCAAATGTCTAAGATGTCAAATGACAAATGTCACAATGCTAAATGTCAAAAATGAAAAGTGTCACTATAAAAAATGTCAAAAATGACAAATTTTAAGATGGCAAATGTCAAAGATGTCAAATGACATATGTCACAATGCTAAATGTCAAAAATGAAAAGTGTCACCATGAAAAATGTCAAAAATGACAAATTTCAAGATGGGAAATGTCAAAGATTTTGAATATGACAAATGTCACAATGCTAAATGTCAAAAATGAAAAGTGTCACCATGAAAAATGTCAAAAATGACAAATTTCAAGATGGCAAATGTCAAAGATGTCAAATGACAAATGTCACAATGCTAAAAGTCAAAATGAAAAGTGTCACCATGAAAAATGTCAAAAATGACAAATTTCAAGATGGCAAATATCAAAGATGTCAAATGACAAATGTCACAATGCTAAATGTCAAAAATGACAAATTTCAAGATGGCAAATGTCAAAGATGTCAAATGACAAATGTCACAATGCTAAATGTCAAAAATGAAAAGTGTCACCATGAAAAATGTCAAAAATGACAAATTTCAAGATGGCAAATGTCAAAGATGTCAAATGACAAATGTCACAATGCTAAATGTCAAAAATGAAAAGTGTCACCATGAAAAATGTCAAAAATAACAAATTTCAAGATGGCAAATGTCAAAGATGTCAAATAACAAATGTCACAATGCTAAATGTCAAAAATGAAAAGTGTCACCATGAAAAATGTCAAAAATGACAAATTTCAAGATGGCAAATGTCAAAGATGTCAAATGTCACAATGCTAAATGTCAAAAATGAAAAGTGTCACCATGAAAAATGTCAAAAATAACAAATTTCAAGATGGCAAATGTCAAAGATGTCAAATGACAAATGTCACAATGCTAAATGTCAAAAATGAAAAGTGTCACCATGAAAAATGTCAAAAATGACAAATTTCAAGATGGCAAATGTCCAAGATGTCAAATGACAAATGTCACAATGCTAAATGTCAAAAATGAAAAGTGTCACCATGAAAAATGTCAAAAATGACAAATTTCAAGATGGCAAATGTCAAAGATGTCAAATGACAAATGTCACAATGCTAAATGTCAAAAATGAAAATTGTCACCATGAAAAATGTCAAAAATGACAAATTTCAAGATGGCAAATGTCAAAGATGTCAAATGACAAATGTCACAATGCTAAATGTCAAAAATGAAAAGTGTCACCATGAAAAATGTCAAAAATGACAAATTTCAAGATGGCAAATGTCAAAACTGACAAATGTCACAATGCTAAATGTCAAAAATGATAAGTGTCAACATGAAAAATGTCAAAAATGACAAATTTCAAGATGGCAAATGTCCAAGATGTCAAATGACAAATGTCACAATGCTAAATGTCAAAAATGAAAAGTGTCACCATGAAAAATGTCAAAAATGACAAATTTCAAGATGGCAAATGTCAAAGATGTCAAATGACAAATGTCACAATGCTAAATGTCAAAAATGAAAAGTGTCACCATGAAAAATGTCAAAAATGACAAATTTCAAGTTGGCAAATGTCAAAGATGTCAAATGTCACAATGCTAAATGTCAAAAATGATAAGAGTCACCATGAAAAATGTCAAAAATGACAAATTTCAAGATGGCAAATGTCTAAGATGTCAAATGACAAATGTCACAATGCTAAATGTCAAAAATGAAAAGTGTCACCATGAAAAATGTCAAAAATGACAAATTTCAAGATGGCAAATGTCAAAGATGTCAAATGACAAATGTCACAATGCTAAATGTCAAAAATGAAAAGTGTCAAAAATGACAAATTTTAAGATGGCAAATGTCTAAGATGTCAAATGACAAATGTCACAATGCTAAATATCAAAAATAAAAAGTGTCAAAAATGACAAATTTCAAGATGGCAAATGTCAAAGATGTCAAATGACAAATGTCACAATGCTAAATGTCAAAAATGAAAAGTGTCACCATGAAAAATGTCAAAAATGACAAATTTCAAGATGGCAAATGTCCAAGATGTCAAATGACAAATGTCACAATGCTAAATGTCAAAAATGAAAAGTGTCACCATGAAAAATGTCAAAAATAACAAATTTCAAGATGGCAAATGTCAAAGATGTCAAATGACAAATGTCACAATGCTAAATGTCAAAAATGAAAAGTGTCACCATGAAAAATGTCAAAAATGACAAATTTCAAGATGGCAAATGTCAAAGATGTCAAATGACAAATGTCACAATGCTAAATGTCAAAAATGAAAAGTGTCACCATGAAAAATGTCAAAAATGACAAATTTCAAGATGGCAAATGTCAAAACTGACAAATGTCACAATGCTAAATGTCAAAAATGATAAGTGTCAACATGAAAAATGTCAAAAATGACAAATTTCAAGATGGCAAATGTCCAAGATGTCAAATGACAAATGTCACAATGCTAAATGTCAAAAATGAAAAGTGTCACCATGAAAAATGTCAAAAATGACAAATTTCAAGATGGCAAATGTCAAAGATGTCAAATGACAAATGTCACAATGCTAAATGTCAAAAATAAAAAGTGTCAAAAATGACAAATTTCAAGATGGCAAATGTCAAAGATGTCAAATGACAAATGTCACAATGCTAAATGTCAAAAATGAAAAGTGTCACCATGAAAAATGTCAAAAATGACAAATTTTAAGATGGCAAATGTCAAAACTGACAAATGTCACAATGCTAAATGTCAAAAATGAAAAGTGTCACCATGAAAAATGTCAAAAATAACAAATTTCAAGATGGCAAATGTCAAAGATGTCAAATGACAAATGTCACAATGCTAAATGTCAAAAATGACAAATTTCAAGATGGCAAATGTCAAAGATGTCAAATGACAAATGTCACAATGCTAAATGTCAAAAATGAAAAGTGTCACCATAAAAAATGTCAAAAATGACAAATTTCAAGATGGCAAATGTCAAAGATGTCAAATGACAAATGTCACAATGCTAAATGTCAAAAATGAAAAGTGTCACCATGAAAAATGTCAAAAATAACAAATTTCCAGATGGCAAATGTCCAAGATGTCAAGTGACAAATGTCACAATGCTAAATGTCAAAACTGACAAATTTCAAGATGGCAAACGTCAAAGATGTCAAATGACAAATGTCACAATGCTAAATGTCAAAAATGAAAAGTGTCACCATGAAAAATGTCAAAAATGACAAATTTCAAGATGGCAAATGTCAAAGATGTCAAATGACAAATGTCACAATGCTAAATGTCAAAAATGATAAGTGTCACCATGAAAAATGTCAAAAATAACAAATTTCAAGATGGCAAATGTCAAAGATGTCAAATGACAAATGTCACAATGCTAAATGTCAAAAATGACAAATTTTAAGATGGCAAATGTCAAAGATGTCAAATGACAACTGTCACAATGCTAAATGTCAAAAATGAAAAGTGTCACCATGAAAAATGTCAAAAATAACAAATTTCAAGATGGCAAATGTCAAAGATGTCAAATGACAAATGTCACAATGCTAAATGTCAAAAATGACAAATTTCAAGATTGCAACTGTCAAAGATGTCAAATGTCACAATGCTAAATGTAAAAAATGAAAAGTGTCACCATGAAAAATGTCAAAAATGACAAATTTCAAGATGGCAAATGTCAAAGATGTCAAATGACAAATGTCACAATGCTAAATGTCAAAAATGAAAAGTGTCACCATGAAAAATGTCAAAAATGACAAATTTCAAGATGGCAAATGTCAAAGATGTCAAATGACAAATGTCACAATGCTAAATGTCAACAATGAAAAGTGTCACCATGAAAAATGTCAAAAATGACAAATTTCAAGATGGCAAATGTCAAAGATGTCAAATGACAAATGTCACAATGCTAAATGTCAAAAATGAAAAGTGTCAAAAATGACAAATTTCAAGATGGCAAATGTCTAAGATGTCAAATGACAAATGTCACAATGCTAAATGTCAAAAATGAAAAGTGTCACTATAAAAAATGTCAAAAATGACAAATTTCAAGATGGCAAATGTCAAAGATGTCAAATGACAAATGTCACAATGCTAAATGTCAAAAATGAAAAGTGTCACCATAAAAAATGTCAAAAATGACAAATTTCAAGATGGCAAATGTCAAAGATGTCAAATGACAAATGTCACAATGCTAAATCTCAAAAATGAAAAGTTTCACCATGAAAAATGTCAAAAATGACAAATTTCAAGATGGGAAATGTCAAAGATTTTGAATATGACAAATGTCACAATGCTAAATGTCAAAAATGAAAAGTGTCACCATGAAAAATGTCAAAAATGACAAATTTCAAGATGGCAAATGTCAAAGATGTCAAATGACAAATGTCATAATGCTAAAAGTCAAAATGAAATGTGTCACCATGAAAAATGTCAAAAATGACAAATTTCAAGATGGCAAATATCAAAGATGTCAAATGACAAATGTCACAATGCTAAATGTCAAAAATGACAAATTTCAAGATGGCAAATGTCAAAGATGTCAAATGACAAATGTCACAATGCTAAATGTCAAAAATGAAAAGTGTCACCATAAAAAATGTCAAAAATGACAAATTTCAAGATGGCAAATGTCAAAGATGTCAAATGACAAATGTCACAATGCTAAATGTCAAAAATGAAAAGTGTCACCATGAAAAATGTCAAAAATAACAAATTTCAAGATGGCAAATGTCAAAGATGTCAAATGACAAATGTCACAATGCTAAATGTCAAAAATGAAAAGTGTCACCATGAAAAATGTCAAAAATGACAAATTTCAAGATGGCAAATGTCAAAGATGTCAAATGACAAATGTCACAATGCTAAATGTCAAAAATGAAAAGTGTCACCATGAAAAATGTCAAAAATAACAAATTTTAAGATGGCAAATGTCAAAGATGTCAAATGACAAATGTCACAATGCTAAATGTCAAAAATGAAAAGTGTCACCATGAAAAATGTCAAAAATGACAAATTTCAAGATGGCAAATGTCAAAACTGACAAATGTCACAATGCTAAATGTCAAAAATGATAAGTGTCACCATGAAAAATGTCAAAAATGACAAATTTCAAGATGGCAGATGTCCAAGATGTCAAATGACAAATGTCACAATGCTAAATGTCAAAAATGAAAAGTGTCACCATGAAAAATGTCAAAAATGACAAATTTCAAGATGGCAAATGTCAAAGATGTCAAATCACAAATGTCACAATGCTAAATGTCAAAAATGAAAAGTGTCACCATAAAAAATGTCAAAAATGACAAATTTCAAGATGGCAAATGTCAAAGATGTCAAATGACAAATGTCACAATGCTAAATGTCAAAAATGAAAAGTTTCACCATGAAAAATGTCAAAAATGACAAATTTCAAGATGGGAAATGTCAAAGATTTTGAATATGACAAATGTCACAATGCTAAATGTCAAAAATGAAAAGTGTCACCATGAAAAATGTCAAAAATGACAAATTTCAAGATGGCAAATGTCAAAGATGTCAAATGACAAATGTCATAATGCTAAAAGTCAAAATGAAAAGTGTCACCATGAAAAATGTCAAAAATGACAAATTTCAAGATGGCAAATATCAAAGATGTCAAATGACAAATGTCACAATGCTAAATGTCAAAAATGACAAATTTCAAGATGGCAAATGTCAAAGATGTCAAATGACAAATGTCACAATGCTAAATGTCAAAAATGAAAAGTGTCACCATGAAAAATGTCAAAAATGACAAATTTCAAGATGGCAAATGTCAAAGATGTCAAATGACAAATGTCACAATGCTAAATGTCAAAAATGAAAAGTGTCACCATGAAAAATGTCAAAAATAACAAATTTCAAGATGGCAAATGTCAAAGATGTCAAATGACAAATGTCACAATGCTAAATGTCAAAAATGAAAAGTGTCACCATGAAAAATGTCAAAAATGACAAATTTCAAGATGGCAAATGTCAAAGATGTCAAATGACAAATGTCACAATGCTAAATGTCAAAAATGAAAAGTGTCACCATGAAAAATGTCAAAAATAACAAATTTTAAGATGGCAAATGTCAAAGATGTCAAATGACAAATGTCACAATGCTAAATGTCAAAAATGAAAAGTGTCACCATGAAAAATGTCAAAAATGACAAATTTCAAGATGGCAAATGTCAAAACTGACAAATGTCACAATGCTAAATGTCAAAAATGATAAGTGTCACCATAAAAAATGTCAAAAATGACAAATTTCAAGATGGCAAATGTCCAAGATGTCAAATGACAAATGTCACAATGCTAAATGTCAAAAATGAAAAGTGTCACCATGAAAAATGTCAAAAATGACAAATTTCAAGATGGCAAATGTCAAAGATGTCAAATGACAAATGTCACAATGCTAAATGTCAAAAATGAAAAGTGTCACCATGAAAAATGTCAAAAATGACAAATTTCAAGATGGCAAATGTCAAAGATGTCAAATGACAAATGTCACAATGCTAAATGTCAAAAATGTGTCACCATGAAAAATGTCAAAAATGACAAATTTCAAGATGGCAAATGTCAAAGATGTCAAATGACAAAAGTCACAATGCTAAATGTCAAAAATGAAAAGTGTCAGCATGAAAAATGTCAAAAATGACACATTTCAAGATGGCAAATGTCAAAACTGACTAATGTCACAATGCTAAATGTCAAAAATGAAAAGTGTCACCATGAAAAATGTCAAAAATGACAAATTTCAAAATGGCAAATGTCAAAGATGTCAAATGACAAATGTCACAATGCTAAATGTCAAAAATGAAAAGTGTCACCCTGAAAAGTGTCAAAAATGACAAATTTCAAGATGGCAAATGACTAAGATGTCAAATGACAAATGTCACAATGCTAAATGTCAAAAATGAAAAGTGTCACCATGAAAAATGTCAAAAATGACAAATTTCAAGATGGCAAATGTCAAAGATGTCAAATGACAAATGTCACAATGCTAAATGTCAAAAATGAAAAGTGTCACCATGAAAAATGTCAAAAATGTCAAATTTCAAGATGGCAAATGTCAAAGATGTCAAATGACAAATGTCACAATGCTAAATGTCAAAAATGAAAAGTGTCACCATGAAAAATGTCAAAAATGACAAATTTCAAGATGGCAAATGTCAAAGATGTCAAATGACAAATGTCACAATGCTAAATGTCAAAAATGAAAAGTGTCACCATGAAAAATGTCAAAAATGACAAATTTCAAGATGGCAAATATGAAAGATGTCAAATGACAAATGTCACAATGCTAAATGTCAAAAATGGAAAGTGTCACAATGCTAAATGTCAAAAATGAAAAGTGTCACAATGCTAAATGTCAAAAATGACAAATTTCAAGATAGCAAATGTCAAAGATGTCAAATGACAAATGTCACAATGCTAAATAACAAAAATGGCAAATTTCAAGATGGCAAATGTCAAAGATGTCAAATGACAAATGTCACAATGCTAAATGTCAAAAATGAAAAGTGTCACCATGAAAAATGTCAAAAATGACAAATTTCAAGATGGCAAATATCAAAACTGACAAATGTCACAATGCTAAATGTCAAAAATGATAAAAATCACCATGAAAAATGTCAAAAATGACAAATTTCAAGATGGCAAATGTCTAAGATGTCAAATGACAAATGTCACAATGCTAAATGTCAAAAATGAAAAGTGTCACCATAAAAAATGTCAAAAATGACAAATTTCAAGATGGCAAATGTCAAAGATGTCAAATGACAAATGTCACAATGCTAAATGTCAAAAATGAAAAGTGTCAAAAATGACAAATTTTAAGATGGCAAATGTCTAAGATGTCAAATGACAAATGTCACAATGCTAAATGTCAAAAATGAAAAGTGTCACCATGAAAAATGTCAAAAATGACAAATTTCAAGATGGCAAATGTCAAAGATGTCAAATGACAAATGTCACAATGCTAAATGTCAAAAATGAAAAGTGTCACCATGAAAAATGTCAAAAATGACAAATTTCAAGATGGCAAATGTCAAAACTGACAAATGTCACAATGCTAAATGTCAAAAATGAAAAGTGTCACCATAAAAAGTGTCAAAAATGACAAATTTCAAGATGGCAAATGTCTAAGATGTCAAATGACAAATGTCACAATGCTAAATGTCAAAAATGAAAAGTGTCACCATGAAAAATGTCAAAAATGACAAATTTCAAGACGGCAAATGTCAAAGATGTCAAATGACAAATGTCACAATGCTAAATGTCAAAAATGAAAAGTGTCACCATGAAAAATGTCAAAAATGACAAATTTCAAGATGGCAAATGTCAAAACTGACAAATGTCACAATGCTAAATGTCAAAAATAAAAAGTGTCACCATGAAAAATGTCAAAAATGACAAATTTCAAGATGGCAAATGTCAAAGATGTCAAATGACAAATGTCACAATGCTAAATGTCAAAAATGAAAAATGTCAAAAATGACAAATTTCAAGATGGCAAATGTCAAAACTGACTAATGTCACAATGCTAAATGTCAAAAATGAAAAGTGTCACCATGAAAAATGTCAAAAATGACAAATTTTAAAATGGCAAATGTCAAAGATGTCAAATGACAAATGTCACAATGCTAAATGTCAAAAATGAAAAGTGTCACCATAAAAAGTGTCAAAAATGACAAATTTCAAGATGGCAAATGTCTAAGATGTCAAATAACAAATGTCACAATGCTTTATGTCAAAAATGAAAAGTGTCACCATGAAAAATGTCAAAAATGACAAATTTCAAGATGGCAAATGCCAAAGATGTCAAATGACAAATGTCACAATGCTAAATGTCAAAAATGAAAAGTGTCACCATGAAAAATGTCAAAAATGACAAATTTCAAGACGGCAAATGTCAAAGATGTCAAATGACAAATGTCACAATGCTAAATGTCAAAAATGAAAAGTGTCACCATGAAAAATGTCAAAAATGACAAATTTCAAGATGGCAAATGTCAAAGATGTCAAATAACAAATGTCACAATGCTAAATGTCAAAAATGAAAAGTGTCACCATGAAAAATATCAAAAATGACAAATTTCAAGATGGCAAATATCAAAGATGTCAAATGACAAATGTCACAATGCTAAATGTCAAAAATGGAAAGTGTCACAATGCTAAATGTCAAAAATGAAAAGTGTCACAATGCTAAATGTCAAAAATGACAAATTACAAAATGGCAAATGTCAAAGATGTCAAATAACAAATGTCACAATGCTAAATGTCAAAAATGACAAATTTCAAGATGGCAAATGTCAAAGATGTCAAATGAAAAATGTCACAATGCTAAATGTCAAAAATGAAAAGTGTCACCATGAAAAATGTCAAAAATGACAAATTTCAAGATGGCAAATGTCAAAACTGACAAACGTCACAATGCTAAATGTCAAAAATGAAAAGTGTCACCATGAAAAATGTCAAAAATAACAAATTTCCAGATGGCAAATGTCAAAGATGTCAAGTGACAAGTGTCACAATGCTAAATGTCAAAACTGACAAATTTCAAGATGGCAAACGTCAAAGATGTCAAATGACAAATGTCACAATGCTAAATGTCAAAAATGAAAAGTGTCACCATGAAAAATGTCAAAAATGACAAATTTCAAGATGCAAATGTCAAAGATGTCAAATGACAAATGTCACAATGCTAAATGTCAAAAATGATAAGTGTCACCATGAAAAATGTCAAAAATAACAAATTTCAAGATGGCAAATGTCAAAGATGTCAAATGACAAATGTCACAATGCTAAATGTCAAAAATGACAAATTTTAAGATGGCAAATGTCAAAGATGTCAAATGACAACTGTTACAATGCTAAATGTCAAAAATGAAAAGTGTCACCATGAAAAATGTCAAAAATAACAAATTTCAAGATGGCAAATGTCAAAGATGTCAAATGACAAATGTCACAATGCTAAATGTCAAAAATGACAAATTTCAAGATGGCAAATGTCAAAGATGTCAAATGTCACAATGCTAAATGTCAAAAATGAAAAGTGTCACCATGAAAAATGTCAAAAATGACAAATTTCAAGATGGCAAATGTCAAAGATGTCAAATGACAAATGTCACAATGCTAAATGTCAAAAATGAAAAGTGTCACCATGAAAAATGTCAAAAATGACAAATTTCAAGATGGCAAATGTCAAAGATGTCAAATGACAAATGTCACAATGCTAAATGTCAAAAATGAAAAGTGTCACCATGCCAAATGTCAAAAATGACAAATTTCAGGATGGCAAATGTCAAAGATGTCAAATGACAAATGTCACAATGCTAAATGTCAAAAATGAAAGTGTCAAAAATGACAAATTTCAAGATGGCAAATGTCTAAGATGTCAAATGACAAATGTCACAATGCTAAATGTCAAAAATGAAAAGTGTCACTATAAAAAATGTCAAAAATGACAAATTTCAAGATGGCAAATGTCAAAGATGTCAAATGACATATGTCACAATGCTAAATGTCAAAAATGAAAAGTGTCACCATGAAAAATGTCAAAAATGACAAATTTCAAGATGGCAAATGTCAAAGATGTCGAATGACATATGTCACAATGCTAAATGTCAAAAATGAAAAGTTTCACCATGAAAAATGTCAAAAATGACAAATTTCAAGATGGGAAATGTCAAAGATTTTGAATATGACAAATGTCACAATGCTAAATGTCAAAAATGAAAAGTGTCACCATGAAAAATGTCAAAAATGACAAATTTCAAGATGGCAAATGTCAAAGATGTCAAATGACAAATGTCACAATGCTAAATGTCAAAAATGAAAAGTGTCACCATGAAAAATGTCAAAAATGACAAATTTCAAGATGGCAAATGTCAAAGATGTCAAATGACAAATGTCACAATGCTAAATGTCAAAAATGAAAAGTGTCACCATGAAAAATGTCAAAAATGACAAATTTCAAGATGGCAAATATCAAAGATGTCAAATGACAAATGTCACAATGCTAAATGTCAAAAATGGAAAGTGTCACAATGCTAAATGTCAAAAATGAAAAGTGTCACAATGCTAAATGTCAAAAATGACAAATTTCAAGATAGCAAATGTCAAAGATGTCAAATGACAAATGTCACAATGCTAAATAACAAAAATGACAAATTTCAAGATGGCAAATGTCAAAGATGTCAAATGACAAATGTCACAATGCTAAATGTCAAAAATGAAAAGTGTCACCATGAAAAATGTCAAAAATGACAAATTTCAAGATGGCAAATATCAAAACTGACAAATGTCACAATGCTAAATGTCAAAAATGATAAAAATCACCATGAAAAATGTCAAAAATGACAAATTTCAAGATGGCAAATGTCTAAGATGTCAAATGACAAATGTCACAATGCTAAATGTCAAAAATGAAAAGTGTCACCATAAAAAATGTCAAAAATGACAAATTTCAAGATAGCATATGTCAAAGATGTCAAATGACAAATGTCACAATGCTAAATGTCAAAAATGAAAAGTGTCAAAAATGACAAATTTTAAGATGGCAAATGTCTAAGATGTCAAATGACAAATGTCACAATGCTAAATGTCAAAAATAAAAAGTGTCACCATGAAAAATGTCAAAAATGACAAATTTTAAGATGGCAAATGTCAAAGATGTCAAATGACAAATGTCACAATGCTAAATGTCAAAAATGAAAAGTGTCACCATGAAAAATGTCAAAAATGACAAATTTCAAGATGGCAAATGTCACAGATGTCAAATGACAAATGTCACAATGCTAAATGTCAAAAATGAAAAGTGTCACCATGAAAAATGTCAAAAATGACAAATTTCAAGATGGCAAATGTCAAAACTGACTAATGTCACAATGCTAAATGTCAAAAATGAAAAGTGTCACCATGAAAAATGTCAAAAATGACAAATTTCAAGATGGCAAATGTCAAAGATGTCAAATGACAAATGTCACAATGCTAAATGTCAAAAATGAAAAGTGTCACGATGAAAAATGTCAAAAATGACAAATTTTAAGATGGCAAATGTCAAAGATGTCAAATGACAAATGTCACAATGCTAAATGTCAAAAATGAAAAGTGTCACCATGAAAAATATCAAAAATGACAAATTTCAAGATGGCAAATATCAAAGATGTCAAATGACAAATGTCACAATGCTAAATGTCAAAAATGGAAAGTGTCACAATGATAAATGTCAAAAATGACAAATTTCAAGATGGCAAATATCAAAGATGTCAAATGACAAATGTCACAATGCTAAATGTCAAAAATGAAAAGTGTCACCATGAAAAATGTCAAAAATGACAAATTTCAAGATGGCAAATGTCAAAACTGACAAACGTCACAATGCTAAATGTCAAAAATGAAAAGTGTTACCATGAAAAATGTCAAAAATAACAAATTTCCAGATGGCAAATGTCAAAGATGTCAAGTGACAAATGTCACAATGCTAAATGTCAAAACTGACAAATTTCAAGATGGCAAACGTCAAAGATGTCAAATGACAAATGTCACAATGCTAAATGTCAAAAATGAAAAGTGTCACCATGAAAAATGTCAAAAATGACAAATTTCAGGATGGCAAATGTCAAAGATGTCAAATGACAAATGTCACAATGCTAAATGTCAAAAATGAAAAGTGTCAAAAATGACAAATTTCAA
This sequence comes from Altica lythri, assembly GCA_964028335.1. NCBI lineage: Eukaryota > Metazoa > Arthropoda > Insecta > Coleoptera > Chrysomelidae > Altica > Altica lythri. The sequence continues at coordinate 38,847,922 of OZ034800.1, read as the reverse complement.
GATGGCAAATGTCTAAGATGTCAAATGACAAATGTCACAATGCTAAATGTCAAAAATGAAAAGTGTCACTATAAAAAATGTCAAAAATGACAAATTTCAAGATGGCAAATGTCAAAGATGTCAAATGACATACGTCACAATGCTAAATGTCAAAAATGAAAAGTGTCACCATGAAAAATGTCAAAAATGACAAATTTCAAGATGGCAAATGTCAAAGATGTCAAATGACAAATGTCACAATGCTAAATGTCAAAAATGAAAAGTTTCACCATGAAAAATGTCAAAAATGACAAATTTCAAGATGGGAAATGTCAAAGATTTTGAATATGACAAATGTCACAATGCTAAATGTCAAAAATGAAAAGTGTCACCATGAAAAATGTCAAAAATGACAAATTTCAAGATGGCAAATGTCAAAGATGTCAAATGACAAATGTCACAATGCTAAAAGTCAAAATGAAAAGTGTCACCATGAAAAATGTCAAAAATGACAAATTTCAAGATGGCAAATATCAAAGATGTCAAATGACAAATGTCACAATGCTAAATGTCAAAAATGACAAATTTCAAGATGGCAAATGTCAAAGATGTCAAATGACAAATGTCACAATGCTAAATGTCAAAAATGAAAAGTGTCACCATGAAAAATGTCAAAAATGACAAATTTCAAGATGGCAAATGTCAAAGATGTCAAATGACAAATGTCACAATGCTAAATGTCAAAAATGAAAAGTGTCACCATGAAAAATGTCAAAAATAACAAATTTCAAGATGGCAAATGTCAAAGATGTCAAATGACAAATGTCACAATGCTAAATGTCAAAAATGAAAAGTGTCACCATGAAAAATGTCAAAAATGACAAATTTCAAGATGGCAAATGTCAAAGATGTCAAATGACAAATGTCACAATGCTAAATGTCAAAAATGAAAAGTGTCACCATGAAAAATGTCAAAAATAACAAATTTTAAGATGGCAAATGTCAAAGATGTCAAATGACAAATGTCACAATGCTAAATGTCAAAAATGAAAAGTGTCACCATGAAAAATGTCAAAAATGACAAATTTCAAGATGGCAAATATCAAAACTGACAAATGTCACAATGCTAAATGTCAAAAATGATAAGTGTCACCATGAAAAATGTCAAAAATGACAAATTTCAAGATGGCAAATGTCCAAGATGTCAAATGACAAATGTCACAATGCTAAATGTCAAAAATGAAAAGTGTCACCATGAAAAATGTCAAAAATGACAAATTTCAACATGGCAAATGTCAAAGATGTCAAATGACAAATATCACAATGCTAAATGTCAAAAATGAAAAGTGTCAAAAATGACAAATTTTAAGATGGCAAATGTCTAAGATGTCAAATGACAAATGTCACAATGCTAAATGTCAAAAATAAAAAGTGTCACCATGAAAAATGTCAAAAATGACAAATTTCAAGATGGCAAATGTCAAAGATGTCAAATGACAAATGTCACAATGCTAAATGTCAAAAATGAAAAGTGTCACCATGAAAAATGTCAAAAATGACAAATTTTAAGATGGCAAATGTCAAAGATGTCAAATGACAAATGTCACAATGCTAAATGTCAAAAATGAAAAGTGTCACCATGAAAAATATCAAAAATGACAAATTTCAAGATGGCAAATATCAAAGATGTCAAATGACAAATGTCACAATGCTAAATGTCAAAAATGGAAAGTGTCACAATGCTAAATGTCAAAAATGAAAAGTGTCACAATGCTAAATGTCAAAAATGACAAATTTCAAAATGGCAAATGTCAAAGATGTCAAATAACAAATGTCACAATGATAAATGTCAAAAATGACAAATTTCAAGATGGCAAATATCAAAGATGTCAAATGACAAATGTCGCAATGCTAAATGTCAAAAATGAAAAGTGTCACCATGAAAAATGTCAAAAATGACAAATTTCAAGATGGCAAATGTCAAAACTGACAAACGTCACAATGCTAAATGTCAAAAATGAAAAGTGTTACCATGAAAAATGTCAAAAATAACAAATTTCCAGATGGCAAATGTCAAAGATGTCAAGTGACAAATGTCACAATGCTAAATGTCAAAACTGACAAATTTCAAGATGGCAAACGTCAAAGATGTCAAATGACAAATGTCACAATGCTAAATGTCAAAAATGAAAAGTGTCACCATGAAAAATGTCAAAAATAACAAATTTCAGGATTGCAAATGTCAAAGATGTCAAATGACAAATGTCACAATGCTAAATGTCAAAAATGAAAAGTGTCAAAAATGACAAATTTCAAGATGGCAAATGTCTAAGATGTCAAATGACAAATGTCACAATGCTAAATGTCAAAAATGAAAAGTGTCACTATAAAAAATGTCAAAAATGACAAATTTCAAGATGGCAAATGTCAAAGATGTCAAATGACATACGTCACAATGCTAAATGTCAAAAATGAAAAGTGTCACCATGAAAAATGTCAAAAATGACAAATTTCAAGATGGCAAATGTCAAAGATGTCAAATGACAAATGTCACAATGCTAAATGTCAAAAATGAAAAGTTTCACCATGAAAAATGTCAAAAATGACAAATTTCAAGATGGGAAATGTCAAAGATTTTGAATATGACAAATGTCACAATGCTAAATGTCAAAAATGAAAAGTGTCACCATGAAAAATGTCAAAAATGACAAATTTCAAGATGGCAAATGTCAAAGATGTCAAATGACAAATGTCACAATGCTAAAAGTCAAAATGAAAAGTGTCACCATGAAAAATGTCAAAAATGACAAATTTCAAGATGGCAAATATCAAAGATGTCAAATGACAAATGTCACAATGCTAAATGTCAAAAATGACAAATTTCAAGATGGCAAATGTCAAAGATGTCAAATGACAAATGTCACAATGCTAAATGTCAAAAATGAAAAGTGTCACCATGAAAAATGTCAAAAATGACAAATTTCAAGATGGCAAATGTCAAAGATGTCAAATGACAAATGTCACAATGCTAAATGTCAAAAATGAAAAGTGTCACCATGAAAAATGTCAAAAATAACAAATTTCAAGATGGCAAATGTCAAAGATGTCAAATGACAAATGTCACAATGCTAAATGTCAAAAATGAAAAGTGTCACCATGAAAAATGTCAAAAATGACAAATTTCAAGATGGCAAATGTCAAAGATGTCAAATGACAAATGTCACAATGCTAAATGTCAAAAATGAAAAGTGTCACCATGAAAAATGTCAAAAATAACAAATTTTAAGATGGCAAATGTCAAAGATGTCAAATGACAAATGTCACAATGCTAAATGTCAAAAATGAAAAGTGTCACCATGAAAAATGTCAAAAATGACAAATTTCAAGATGGCAAATATCAAAACTGACAAATGTCACAATGCTAAATGTCAAAAATGATAAGTGTCACCATGAAAAATGTCAAAAATGACAAATTTCAAGATGGCAAATGTCCAAGATGTCAAATGACAAATGTCACAATGCTAAATGTCAAAAATGAAAAGTGTCACCATGAAAAATGTCAAAAATGACAAATTTCAAGATGGCAAATGTCAAAGATGTCAAATGACAAATGTCACAATGCTAAATGTCAAAAATGAAAAGTGTCACCATGAAAAATGTCAAAAATGACAAATTTCAAGATGGCAAATGTCAAAGATGTCAAATGACAAATGTCACAATGCTAAATGTCAAAAATGAAAAGTGTCACCATGAAAAATGTCAAAAATGACAAATTTCAAGATGGCAAATGTCAAAACTGACAAATGTCACAATGCTAAATGTCAAAAATGATAAGTGTCAACATGAAAAATGTCAAAAATGACAAATTTCAAGATGGCAAATGTCCAAGATGTCAAATGACAAATGTCACAATGCTAAATGTCAAAAATGAAAAGTGTCACCATGAAAAATGTCAAAAATGACAAATTTCAAGATGGCAAATGTCAAAGATGTCAAATGACAAATGTCACAATGCTAAATGTCAAAAATAAAAAGTGTCAAAAATGACAAATTTCAAGATGGCAAATGTCAAAGATGTCAAATGACAAATGTCACAATGCTAAATGTCAAAAATGAAAAGTGTCACCATGAAAAATGTCAAAAATGACAAATTTTAAGATGGCAAATGTCAAAACTGACAAATGTCACAATGCTAAATGTCAAAAATGAAAAGTGTCACCATGAAAAATGTCAAAAATAACAAATTTCAAGATGGCAAATGTCAAAGATGTCAAATGACAAATGTCACAATGCTAAATGTCAAAAATGACAAATTTCAAGATGGCAAATGTCAAAGATGTCAAATGACAAATGTCACAATGCTAAATGTCAAAAATGAAAAGTGTCACCATGAAAAATGTCAAAAATAACAAATTTCCAGATGGCAAATGTCCAAGATGTCAAGTGACAAATGTCACAATGCTAAATGTCAAAACTGACAAATTTCAAGATGGCAAACGTCAAAGATGTCAAATGACAAATGTCACAATGCTAAATGTCAAAAATGAAAAGTGTCACCATGAAAAATGTCAAAAATGACAAATTTCAAGATGGCAAATGTCAAAGATGTCAAATGACAAATGTCACAATGCTAAATGTCAAAAATGATAAGTGTCACCATGAAAAATGTCAAAAATAACAAATTTCAAGATGGCAAATGTCAAAGATGTCAAATGACAAATGTCACAATGCTAAATGTCAAAAATGACAAATTTTAAGATGGCAAATGTCAAAGATGTCAAATGACAACTGTCATAATGCTAAATGTCAAAAATGAAAAGTGTCACCATGAAAAATGTCAAAAATAACAAATTTCAAGATGACAAATGTCAAAGATGTCAAATGACAAATGTCACAATGCTAAATGTCAAAAATGACAAATTTCAAGATGGCAACTGTCAAAGATGTCAAATGTCACAATGCTAAATGTAAAAAATGAAAAGTGTCACCATGAAAAATGTCAAAAATGACAAATTTCAAGATGGCAAATGCCAAAGATGTCAAATGACAAATGTCACAATGCTAAATGTCAAAAATGAAAAGTGTCACCATGAAAAATGTCAAAAATGACAAATTTCAAGATGGCAAATGTCAAAGATGTCAAATGACAAATGTCACAATGCTAAATGTCAACAATGAAAAGTGTCACGATGAAAAATGTCAAAAATGACAAATTTCAAGATGGCAAATGTCAAAGATGTCAAATGACAAATGTCACAATGCTAAATGTCAAAAATGAAAAGTGTCAAAAATGACAAATTTCAAGATGGCAAATGTCTAAGATGTCAAATGACAAATGTCACAATGCTAAATGTCAAAAATGAAAAGTGTCACTATAAAAAATGTCAAAAATGACAAATTTCAAGATGGCAAATGTCAAAGATGTCAAATGACAAATGTCACAATGCAAAATGTCAAAAATGAAAAGTGTCACCATGAAAAATGTCAAAAATGACAAATTTCAAGATGGCAAATGTCAAAGATGTCAAATGACAAATGTCACAATGCCAAATGTCAAAAATGAAAAGTTTCACCATGAAAAATGTCAAAAATGACAAATTTCAAGATGGGAAATGTCAAAGATTTTGAATATGACAAATGTCACAATGCTAAATGTCAAAAATGAAAAGTGTCACCATGAAAAATGTCAAAAATGACAAATTTCAAGATGGCAAATGTCAAAGATGTCAAATGACAAATGTCATAATGCTAAAAGTCAAAATGAAAAGTGTCACCATGAAAAATGTCAAAAATGACAAATTTCAAGATGGCAAATATCAAAGATGTCAAATGACAAATGTCACAATGCTAAATGTCAAAAATAACAAATTTCAAGATGGCAAATGTCAAAGATGTCAAATGACAAATGTCACAATGCTAAATGTCAAAAATGAAAAGTGTCACCATGAAAAATGTCAAAAATGACAAATTTCAAGATGGCAAATGTCAAAGATGTCAAATGACAAATGTCACAATGCTAAATGTCAAAAATGAAAAGTGTCACCATGAAAAATGTCAAAAATAACAAATTTCAAGATGGCAAATGTCAAAGATGTCAAATGACAAATGTCACGATGCTAAAGGTCAAAAATGAAAAGTGTCACCATAAAAAATGTCAAAAATGACAAATTTCAAGATGGCAAATGTCAAAGATGTCAAATGACAAATGTCACAATGCTAAATGTCAAAAATGAAAAGTGTCACCATGAAAAATGTCAAAAATAACAAATTTTAAGATGGCAAATGTCAAAGATGTCAAATGACAAATGTCACAATGCTAAATGTCAAAAATGAAAAGTGTCACCATGAAAAATGTCAAAAATGACAAATTTCAAGATGGCAAATGTCAAAACTGACAAATGTCACAATGCTAAATGTCAAAAATGATAAGTGTCAACATGAAAAATGTCAAAAATGACAAATTTCAAGATGGCAAATGTCCAAGATGTCAAATGACAAATGTCACAATGCTAAATGTCAAAAATGAAAAGTGTCACCATGAAAAATGTCAAAAATGACAAATTTCAAGATGGCAAATGTCAAAGATGTCAAATGACAAATGTCACAATGCTAAATGTCAAAAATAAAAAGTGTCAAAAATAACAAATTTCAAGATGGCAAATGTCAAAGATGTCAAATGACAAATGTCACAATGCTAAATGTCAAAAATGAAAAGTGTCACCATGAAAAATGTCAAAAATGACAAATTTTAAGATGGCAAATGTCAAAACTGACAAATGTCACAATGCTAAATGTCAAAAATGAAAAGTGTCACCATGAAAAATGTCAAAAATAACAAATTTCAAGATGGCAAATGTCAAAGATGTCAAATGACAAATGTCACAATGCTAAATGTCAAAAATGACAAATTTCAAGATGGCAAATGTCAAAGATGTCAAATGACAAATGTCACAATGCTAAATGTCAAAAATGAAAAGTGTCACCATAAAAAATGTCAAAAATGACAAATTTCAAGATGGCAAATGTCAAAGATGTCAAATGACAAATGTCACAATGCTAAATGTCAAAAATGAAAAGTGTCACCATGAAAAATGTCAAAAATAACAAATTTCCAGATGGCAAATGTCCAAGATGTCAAGTGACAAATGTCACAATGCTAAATGTCAAAACTGACAAATTTCAAGATGGCAAACGTCAAAGATGTCAAATGACAAATGTCACAATGCTAAATGTCAAAAATGAAAAGTGTCACCATGAAAAATGTCAAAAATGACAAATTTCAAGATGGCAAATGTCAAAGATGTCAAATGACAAATGTCACAATGCTAAATGTCAAAAATGATAAGTGTCACCATGAAAAATGTCAAAAATAACAAATTTCAAGATGGCAAATGTCAAAGATGTCAAATGACAAATGTCACAATGCTAAATGTCAAAAATGACAAATTTTAAGATGGCAAATGTCAAAGATGTCAAATGACAACTGTCACAATGCTAAATGTCAAAAATGAAAAGTGTCACCATGAAAAATGTCAAAAATAACAAATTTCAAGATGGCAAATGTCAAAGATGTCAAATGACAAATGTCACAATGCTAAATGTCAAAAATGACAAATTTCAAGATGGCAACTGTCAAAGATGTCAAATGTCACAATGCTAAATGTAAAAAATGAAAAGTGTCACCATGAAAAATGTCAAAAATGACAAATTTCAAGATGGCAAATGTCAAAGATGTCAAATGACAAATGTCACAATGCTAAATGTCAAAAATGAAAAGTGTCACCATGAAAAATGTCAAAAATGACAAATTTCAAGATGGCAAATGTCAAAGATGTCAAATGACAAATGTCACAATGCTAAATGTCAACAATGAAAAGTGTCACCATGAAAAATGTCAAAAATGACAAATTTCAAGATGGCAAATGTCAAAGATGTCAAATGACAAATGTCACAATGCTAAATGTCAAAAATGAAAAGTGTCAAAAATGACAAATTTCAAGATGGCAAATGTCTAAGATGTCAAATGACAAATGTCACAATGCTAAATGTCAAAAATGAAAAGTGTCACTATAAAAAATGTCAAAAATGACAAATTTCAAGATGGCAAATGTCAAAGATGTCAAATGACAAATGTCACAATGCTAAATGTCAAAAATGAAAAGTGTCACCATAAAAAATGTCAAAAATGACAAATTTCAAGATGGCAAATGTCAAAGATGTTAAATGACAAATGTCACAATGCTAAATGTCAAAAATGAAAAGTTTCACCATGAAAAATGTCAAAAATGACAAATTTCAAGATGGGAAATGTCAAAGATTTTGAATATGACAAATGTCACAATGCTAAATGTTAAAAATGAAAAGTGCCACCATGAAAAATGTCAAAAATGACAAATTTCAAGATGGCAAATGTCAAAGATGTCAAATGACAAATGTCATAATGCTAAAAGTCAAAATGAAAAGTGTCATTATGAAAAATGTCAAAAATGACAAATTTCAAGATGGCAAATATCAAAGATGTCAAATGACAAATGTCACAATGCTAAATGTCAAAAATGACAAATTTCAAGATGGCAAATGTCAAAGATGTCAAATGACAAATGTCACAATGCTAAATGTCAAAAATGAAAAGTGTCACCATGAAAAATGTCAAAAATGACAAATTTCAAGATGGCAAATGTCAAAGATGTCAAATGACAAATGTCACAATGCTAAATGTCAAAAATGAAAAGTGTCACCATGAAAAATGTCAAAAATAACAAATTTCAAGATGGCAAATGTCAAAGATGTCAAATGACAAATGTCACAATGCTAAATGTCAAAAATGAAAAGTGTCACCATGAAAAATGTCAAAAATGACAAATTTCAAGATGGCAAATGTCAAAGATGTCAAATGACAAATGTCACAATGCTAAATGTCAAAAATGAAAAGTGTCACCATGAAAAATGTCAAAAATAACAAATTTTAAGATGGCAAATGTCAAAGATGTCAAATGACAAATGTCACAATGCTAAATGTCAAAAATGAAAAGTGTCACCATGAAAAATGTCAAAAATGACAAATTTCAAGATGGCAAATGTCAAAACTGACAAATGTCACAATGCTAAATGTCAAAAATGATAAGTGTCACCATGAAAAATGTCAAAAATGACAAATTTCAAGATGGCAAATGTCCAAGATGTCAAATGACAAATGTCACAATGCTAAATGTCAAAAATGAAAAGTGTCACCATGAAAAATGTCAAAAATGACAAATTTCAAGATGGCAAATGTCAAAGATGTCAAATCACAAATGTCACAATGCTAAATGTCAAAAATGAAAAGTGTCACCATGAAAAATGTCAAAAATGACAAATTTCAAGATGGCAAATGTCAAAGATGTCAAATGACAAATGTCACAATGCTAAATGTCAAAAATGAAAAGTTTCACCATGAAAAATGTCAAAAATGACAAATTTCAAGATGGGAAATGTCAAAGATTTTGAATATGACAAATGTCACAATGCTAAATGTCAAAAATGAAAAGTGTCACCATGAAAAATGTCAAAAATGACAAATTTCAAGATGGCAAATGTCAAAGATGTCAAATGACAAATGTCATAATGCTAAAAGTCAAAATGAAAAGTGTCACCATGAAAAATGTCAAAAATGACAAATTTCAAGATGGCAAATATCAAAGATGTCAAATGACAAATGTCACAATGCTAAATGTCAAAAATGACAAATTTCAAGATGGCAAATGTCAAAGATGTCAAATGACAAATGTCACAATGCTAAATGTCAAAAATGAAAAGTGTCACCATGAAAAATGTCAAAAATGACAAATTTCAAGATGGCAAATGTCAAAGATATCAAATGACAAATGTCACAATGCTAAATGTCAAAAATGAAAAGTGTCACCATGAAAAATGTCAAAAATAACAAATTTCAAGATGGCAAATGTCAAAGATGTCAAATGACAAATGTCACAATGCTAAATGTCAAAAATGAAAAGTGTCACCATGAAAAATGTCAAAAATGACAAATTTCAAGATGGCAAATGTCAAAGATGTCAAATGACAAATGTCACAATGCTAAATGTCAAAAATGAAAAGTGTCACCATGAAAAATGTCAAAAATAACAAATTTTAAGATGGCAAATGTCAAAGATGTCAAATGACAAATGTCACAATGCTAAATGTCAAAAATGAAAAGTGTCACCATGAAAAATGTCAAAAATGACAAATTTCAAGATGGCAAATGTCAAAACTGACAAATGTCACAATGCTAAATGTCAAAAATGATAAGTGTCACCATAAAAAATGTCAAAAATGACAAATTTCAAGATGGCAAATGTCCAAGATGTCAAATGACAAATGTCACAATGCTAAATGTCAAAAATGAAAAGTGTCACCATGAAAAATGTCAAAAATGACAAATTTCAAGATGGCAAATGTCAAAGATGTCAAATGACAAATGTCACAATGCTAAATGTCAAAAATGAAAAGTGTCACCATGAAAAATGTCAAAAATGACAAATTTCAAGATGGCAAATGTCAAAGATGTCAAATGACAAATGTCACAATGCTAAATGTCAAAAATGTGTCACCATGAAAAATGTCAAAAATGACAAATTTCAAGATGGCAAATGTCAAAGATGTCAAATGACAAATGTCACAATGCTAAATGTCAAAAATGAAAAGTGTCAGCATGAAAAATGTCAAAAATGACAAATTTCAAGATGGCAAATGTCAAAACTGACTAATGTCACAATGCTAAATGTCAAAAATGAAAAGTGTCACCATGAAAAATGTCAAAAATGACAAATTTCAAAATGGCAAATGTCAAAGATGTCAAATGACAAATGTCACAATGCTAAATGTCAAAAATGAAAAGTGTCACCATGAAAAGTGTCAAAAATGACAAATTTCAAGATGGCAAATGTCAAAGATGTCAAATGACAAATGTCACAATGCTAAATGTCAAAAATGAAAAGTTTCACCATGAAAAATGTCAAAAATGACAAATTTCAAGATGGGAAATGTCAAAGATTTTGAATATGACAAATGTCACAATGCTAAATGTCAAAAATGAAAAGTGTCACCATGAAAAATGTCAAAAATGACAAATTTCAAGATGGCAAATGTCAAAGATGTCAAATGACAAATGTCATAATGCTAAAAGTCAAAATGAAAAGTGTCACCATGAAAAATGTCAAAAATGACAAATTTCAAGATGGCAAATATCAAAGATGTCAAATGACAAATGTCACAATGCTAAATGTCAAAAATGACAAATTTCAAGATGGCAAATGTCAAAGATGTCAAATGACAAATGTCACAATGCTAAATGTCAAAAATGAAAAGTGTCACCATGAAAAATGTCAAAAATGACAAATTTCAAGATGGCAAATGTCAAAGATATCAAATGACAAATGTCACAATGCTAAATGTCAAAAATGAAAAGTGTCACCATGAAAAATGTCAAAAATAACAAATTTCAAGATGGCAAATGTCAAAGATGTCAAATGACAAATGTCACAATGCTAAATGTCAAAAATGAAAAGTGTCACCATGAAAAATGTCAAAAATGACAAATTTCAAGATGGCAAATGTCAAAGATGTCAAATGACAAATGTCACAATGCTAAATGTCAAAAATGAAAAGTGTCACCATGAAAAATGTCAAAAATAACAAATTTTAAGATGGCAAATGTCAAAGATGTCAAATGACAAATGTCACAATGCTAAATGTCAAAAATGAAAAGTGTCACCATGAAAAATGTCAAAAATGACAAATTTCAAGATGGCAAATGTCAAAACTGACAAATGTCACAATGCTAAATGTCAAAAATGATAAGTGTCACCATAAAAAATGTCAAAAATGACAAATTTCAAGATGGCAAATGTCCAAGATGTCAAATGACAAATGTCACAATGCTAAATGTCAAAAATGAAAAGTGTCACCATGAAAAATGTCAAAAATGACAAATTTCAAGATGGCAAATGTCAAAGATGTCAAATGACAAATGTCACAATGCTAAATGTCAAAAATGAAAAGTGTCACCATGAAAAATGTCAAAAATGACAAATTTCAAGATGGCAAATGTCAAAGATGTCAAATCACAAATGTCACAATGCTAAATGTCAAAAATGAAAAGTGTCACCATGAAAAATGTCAAAAATGACAAATTTCAAGATGGCAAATGTCAAAGATGTCAAATGACAAATGTCACAATGCTAAATGTCAAAAATGAAAAGTTTCACCATGAAAAATGTCAAAAATGACAAATTTCAAGATGGGAAATGTCAAAGATTTTGAATATGACAAATGTCACAATGCTAAATGTCAAAAATGAAAAGTGTCACCATGAAAAATGTCAAAAATGACAAATTTCAAGATGGCAAATGTCAAAGATGTCAAATGACAAATGTCATAATGCTAAAAGTCAAAATGAAAAGTGTCACCATGAAAAATGTCAAAAATGACAAATTTCAAGATGGCAAATATCAAAGATGTCAAATGACAAATGTCACAATGCTAAATGTCAAAAATGACAAATTTCAAGATGGCAAATGTCAAAGATGTCAAATGACAAATGTCACAATGCTAAATGTCAAAAATGAAAAGTGTCACCATGAAAAATGTCAAAAATGACAAATTTCAAGATGGCAAATGTCAAAGATATCAAATGACAAATGTCACAATGCTAAATGTCAAAAATGAAAAGTGTCACCATGAAAAATGTCAAAAATAACAAATTTCAAGATGGCAAATGTCAAAGATGTCAAATGACAAATGTCACAATGCTAAATGTCAAAAATGAAAAGTGTCACCATGAAAAATGTCAAAAATGACAAATTTCAAGATGGCAAATGTCAAAGATGTCAAATGACAAATGTCACAATGCTAAATGTCAAAAATGAAAAGTGTCACCATGAAAAATGTCAAAAATAACAAATTTTAAGATGGCAAATGTCAAAGATGTCAAATGACAAATGTCACAATGCTAAATGTCAAAAATGAAAAGTGTCACCATGAAAAATGTCAAAAATGACAAATTTCAAGATGGCAAATGTCAAAACTGACAAATGTCACAATGCTAAATGTCAAAAATGATAAGTGTCACCATAAAAAATGTCAAAAATGACAAATTTCAAGATGGCAAATGTCCAAGATGTCAAATGACAAATGTCACAATGCTAAATGTCAAAAATGAAAAGTGTCACCATGAAAAATGTCAAAAATGACAAATTTCAAGATGGCAAATGTCAAAGATGTCAAATGACAAATGTCACAATGCTAAATGTCAAAAATGAAAAGTGTCACCATGAAAAATGTCAAAAATGACAAATTTCAAGATGGCAAATGTCAAAGATGTCAAATGACAAATGTCACAATGCTAAATGTCAAAAATGTGTCACCATGAAAAATGTCAAAAATGACAAATTTCAAGATGGCAAATGTCAAAGATGTCAAATGACAAATGTCACAATGCTAAATGTCAAAAATGAAAAGTGTCAGCATGAAAAATGTCAAAAATGACAAATTTCAAGATGGCAAATGTCAAAACTGACTAATGTCACAATGCTAAATGTCAAAAATGAAAAGTGTCACCATGAAAAATGTCAAAAATGACAAATTTCAAAATGGCAAATGTCAAAGATGTCAAATGACAAATGTCACAATGCTAAATGTCAAAAATGAAAAGTGTCACCATGAAAAGTGTCAAAAATGACAAATTTCAAGATGGCAAATGTCAAAGATGTCAAATGACAAATGTCACAATGCTAAATGTCAAAAATGAAAAGTTTCACCATGAAAAATGTCAAAAATGACAAATTTCAAGATGGGAAATGTCAAAGATTTTGAATATGACAAATGTCACAATGCTAAATGTCAAAAATGAAAAGTGTCACCATGAAAAATGTCAAAAATGACAAATTTCAAGATGGCAAATGTCAAAGATGTCAAATGACAAATGTCATAATGCTAAAAGTCAAAATGAAAAGTGTCACCATGAAAAATGTCAAAAATGACAAATTTCAAGATGGCAAATATCAAAGATGTCAAATGACAAATGTCACAATGCTAAATGTCAAAAATGACAAATTTCAAGATGGCAAATGTCAAAGATGTCAAATGACAAATGTCACAATGCTAAATGTCAAAAATGAAAAGTGTCACCATGAAAAATGTCAAAAATGACAAATTTCAAGATGGCAAATGTCAAAGATATCAAATGACAAATGTCACAATGATAAATGTCAAAAATGAAAAGTGTCACCATGAAAAATGTCAAAAATAACAAATTTCAAGATGGCAAATGTCAAAGATGTCAAATGACAAATGTCACAATGCTAAATGTCAAAAATGAAAAGTGTCACCATGAAAAATGTCAAAAATGACAAATTTCAAGATGGCAAATGTCAAAGATGTCAAATGACAAATGTCACAATGCTAAATGTCAAAAATGAAAAGTGTCACCATGAAAAATGTCAAAAATAACAAATTTTAAGATGGCAAATGTCAAAGATGTCAAATGACAAATGTCACAATGCTAAATGTCAAAAATGAAAAGTGTCACCATGAAAAATGTCAAAAATGACAAATTTCAAGATGGCAAATGTCAAAACTGACAAATGTCACAATGCTAAATGTCAAAAATGATAAGTGTCACCATAAAAAATGTCAAAAATGACAAATTTCAAGATGGCAAATGTCCAAGATGTCAAATGACAAATGTCACAATGCTAAATGTCAAAAATGAAAAGTGTCACCATGAAAAATGTCAAAAATGACAAATTTCAAGATGGCAAATGTCAAAGATGTCAAATGACAAATGTCACAATGCTAAATGTCAAAAATGAAAAGTGTCACCATGAAAAATGTCAAAAATGACAAATTTCAAGATGGCAAATGTCAAAGATGTCAAATGACAAATGTCACAATCCTAAATGTCAAAAGTGTGTCACCATGAAAAATGTCAAAAATGACAAATTTCAAGATGGCAAATGTCAAAGATGTCAAATGACAAATGTCACAATGCTAAATGTCAAAAATGAAAAGTGTCAGCATGAAAAATGTCAAAAATGACAAATTTCAAGATGGCAAATGTCAAAACTGACTAATGTCACAATGCTAAATGTCAAAAATGAAAAGTGTCACCATGAAAAATGTCAAAAATGACAAATTTCAAAATGGCAAATGTCAAAGATGTCAAATGACAAATGTCACAATGCTAAATGTCAAAAATGAAAAGTGTCACCATGAAAAGTGTCAAAAATGACAAATTTCAAGATGGCAAATGTCTAAGATGTCAAATGACAAATGTCACAATGCTAAATGTCAAAAATGAAAAGTGTCACCATGAAAAATGTCAAAAATGACAAATTTCAAGATGGCAAATGTCAAAGATGTCAAATGACAAATGTCACAATGCTGAATGTCAAAAATGAAAAGTGTCACCATGAAAAATGTCAAAAATGACAAATTTCAAGATGGCAAATGTCAAAGATGTCAAATGACAAATGTCACAATGCTAAATGTCAAAAATGAAAAGTGTCACCATGAAAAATGTCAAAAATAACAAATTTTAAGATGGCAAATGTCAAAGATGTCAAATGACAAATGTCACAATGCTAAATGTCAAAAATGAAAAGTGTCACCATGAAAAATGTCAAAAATGACAAATTTCAAGATGGCAAATGTCAAAACTGACAAATGTCACAATGCTAAATGTCAAAAATGATAAGTGTCACCATGAAAAATGTCAAAAATGACAAATTTCAAGATGGCAAATGTCCAAGATGTCAAATGACAAATGTCACAATGCTAAATGTCAAAAATGAAAAGTGTCACCATGAAAAATGTCAAAAATGACAAATTTCAAGATGGCAAATGTCAAAGATGTCAAATCACAAATGTCACAATGCTAAATGTCAAAAATGAAAAGTGTCACCATGAAAAATGTCAAAAATGACAAATTTCAAGATGGCAAATGTCAAAGATGTCAAATGACAAATGTCACAATGCTAAATGTCAAAAATGAAAAGTTTCACCATGAAAAATGTCAAAAATGACAAATTTCAAGATGGGAAATGTCAAAGATTTTGAATATGACAAATGTCACAATGCTAAATGTCAAAAATGAAAAGTGTCACCATGAAAAATGTCAAAAATGACAAATTTCAAGATGGCAAATGTCCAAGATGTCAAATGACAAATGTCACAATGCTAAATGTCAAAAATGAAAAGTGTCACCATGAAAAATGTCAAAAATGACAAATTTCAAGATGGCAAATGTCAAAGATGTCAAATCACAAATGTCACAATGCTAAATGTCAAAAATGAAAAGTGTCACCATGAAAAATGTCAAAAATGACAAATTTCAAGATGGCAAATGTCAAAGATGTCAAATGACAAATGTCACAATGCTAAATGTCAAAAATGAAAAGTTTCACCATGAAAAATGTCAAAAATGACAAATTTCAAGATGGGAAATGTCAAAGATTTTGAATATGACAAATGTCACAATGCTAAATGTCAAAAATGAAAAGTGTCACCATGAAAAATGTCAAAAATGACAAATTTCAAGATGGCAAATGTCAAAGATGTCAAATGACAAATGTCATAATGCTAAAAGTCAAAATGAAAAGTGTCACCATGAAAAATGTCAAAAATGACAAATTTCAAGATGGCAAATATCAAAGATGTCAAATGACAAATGTCACAATGCTAAATGTCAAAAATGACAAATTTCAAGATGGCAAATGTCAAAGATGTCAAATGACAAATGTCACAATGCTAAATGTCAAAAATGAAAAGTGTCACCATGAAAAATGTCAAAAATGACAAATTTCAAGATGGCAAATGTCAAAGATATCAAATGACAAATGTCACAATGCTAAATGTCAAAAATGAAAAGTGTCACCATGAAAAATGTCAAAAATAACAAATTTCAAGATGGCAAATGTCAAAGATGTCAAATGACAAATGTCACAATGCTAAATGTCAAAAATGAAAAGTGTCACCATGAAAAATGTCAAAAATGACAAATTTCAAGATGGCAAATGTCAAAGATGTCAAATGACAAATGTCACAATGCTAAATGTCAAAAATGAAAAGTGTCACCATGAAAAATGTCAAAAATAACAAATTTTAAGATGGCAAATGTCAAAGATGTCAAATGACAAATGTCACAATGCTAAATGTCAAAAATGAAAAGTGTCACCATGAAAAATGTCAAAAATGACAAATTTCAAGATGGCAAATGTCAAAACTGACAAATGTCACAATGCTAAATGTCAAAAATGATAAGTGTCACCATAAAAAATGTCAAAAATGACAAATTTCAAGATGGCAAATGTCCAAGATGTCAAATGACAAATGTCACAATGCTAAATGTCAAAAATGAAAAGTGTCACCATGAAAAATGTCAAAAATGACAAATTTCAAGATGGCAAATGTCAAAGATGTCAAATGACAAATGTCACAATGCTAAATGTCAAAAATGAAAAGTGTCACCATGAAAAATGTCAAAAATGACAAATTTCAAGATGGCAAATGTCAAAGATGTCAAATGACAAATGTCACAATGCTAAATGTCAAAAATGTGTCACCATGAAAAATGTCAAAAATGACAAATTTCAAGATGGCAAATGTCAAAGATGTCAAATGACAAATGTCACAATGCTAAATGTCAAAAATGAAAAGTGTCAGCATGAAAAATGTCAAAAATGACAAATTTCAAGATGGCAAATGTCAAAACTGACTAATGTCACAATGCTAAATGTCAAAAATGAAAAGTGTCACCATGAAAAATGTCAAAAATGACAAATTTCAAAATGGCAAATGTCAAAGATGTCAAATGACAAATGTCACAATGCTAAATGTCAAAAATAAAAAGTGTCACCATGAAAAGTGTCAAAAATGACAAATTTCAAGATGGCAAATGTCAAAGATGTAAAATGACAAATGTCACAATGCTAAATGTCAAAAATGAAAAGTTTCACCATGAAAAATGTCAAAAATGACAAATTTCAAGATGGGAAATGTCAAAGATTTTGAATATGACAAATGTCACAATGCTAAATGTCAAAAATGAAAAGTGTCACCATGAAAAATGTCAAAAATGACAAATTTCAAGATGGCAAATGTCAAAGATGTCAAATGACAAATGTCATAATGCTAAAAGTCAAAATGAAAAGTGTCACCATGAAAAATGTCAAAAATGACAAATTTCAAGATGGCAAATATCAAAGATGTCAAATGACAAATGTCACAATGCTAAATGTCAAAAATGACAAATTTCAAGATGGCAAATGTCAAAGATGTCAAATGACAAATGTCACAATGCTAAATGTCAAAAATGAAAAGTGTCACCATGAAAAATGTCAAAAATGACAAATTTCAAGATGGCAAATGTCAAAGATATCAAATGACAAATGTCACAATGCTAAATGTCAAAAATGAAAAGTGTCACCATGAAAAATGTCAAAAATAACAAATTTCAAGATGGCAAATGTCAAAGATGTCAAATGACAAATGTCACAATGCTAAATGTCAAAAATGAAAAGTGTCACCATGAAAAATGTCAAAAATGACAAATTTCAAGATGGCAAATGTCAAAGATGTCAAATGACAAATGTCACAATGCTAAATGTCAAAAATGAAAAGTGTCACCATGAAAAATGTCAAAAATAACAAATTTTAAGATGGCAAATGTCAAAGATGTCAAATGACAAATGTCACAATGCTAAATGTCAAAAATGAAAAGTGTCACCATGAAAAATGTCAAAAATGACAAATTTCAAGATGGCAAATGTCAAAACTGACAAATGTCACAATGCTAAATGTCAAAAATGATAAGTGTCACCATAAAAAATGTCAAAAATGACAAATTTCAAGATGGCAAATGTCCAAGATGTCAAATGACAAATGTCACAATGCTAAATGTCAAAAATGAAAAGTGTCACCATGAAAAATGTCAAAAATGACAAATTTCAAGATGGCAAATGTCAAAGATGTCAAATGACAAATGTCACAATGCTAAATGTCAAAAATGAAAAGTGTCACCATGAAAAATGTCAAAAATGACAAATTTCAAGATGGCAAATGTCAAAGATGTCAAATGACAAATGTCACAATGCTAAATGTCAAAAGTGTGTCACCATGAAAAATGTCAAAAATGACAAATTTCAAGATGGCAAATGTCAAAGATGTCAAATGACAAATGTCACAATGCTAAATGTCAAAAATGAAAAGTGTCAGCATGAAAAATGTCAAAAATGACAAATTTCAAGATGGCAAATGTCAAAACTGACTAATGTCACAATGCTAAATGTCAAAAATGAAAAGTGTCACCATGAAAAATGTCAAAAATGACAAATTTCAAAATGGCAAATGTCAAAGATGTCAAATGACAAATGTCACAATGCTAAATGTCAAAAATGAAAAGTGTCACCATGAAAAGTGTCAAAAATGACAAATTTCAAGATGGCAAATGTCTAAGATGTCAAATGACAAATGTCACAATGCTAAATGTCAAAAATGAAAAGTGTCACCATGAAAAATGTCAAAAATGACAAATTTCAAGATGGCAAATGTCAAAGATGTCAAATGACAAATGTCACAATGCTGAATGTCAAAAATGAAAAGTGTCACCATGAAAAATGTCAAAAATGACAAATTTCAAGATGGCAAATGTCAAAGATGTCAAATGACAAATGTCACAATGCTAAATGTCAAAAATGAAAAGTGTCACCATGAAAAATGTCAAAAATGACAAATTTCAAGATGGCAAATGTCAAAGATGTCAAATGACAAATGTCACAATGCTAAATGTCAAAAATGAAAAGTGTCAGCATGAAAAATGTCAAAAATGACAAATTTCAAGATGGCAAATGTCAAAACTGACTAATGTCACAATGCTAAATGTCAAAAATGAAAAGTGTCACCATGAAAAATGTCAAAAATGACAAATTTCAAAATGGCAAATGTCAAAGATGTCAAATGACAAATGTCACAATGCTAAATGTCAAAAATGAAAAGTGTCACCATGAAAAATGTCAAAAATGACAAATTTCAAGATGGCAAATGTCAAAGATGTCAAATGACAAATGTCACAATGCTAAATGTCAAAAATAAAAAGTGTCAAAAATGACAAATTTCAAGATGGCAAATGTCAAAGATGTCAAATGACAAATGTCACAATGCTAAATGTCAAAAATGAAAAGTGTCACCATGAAAAATGTCAAAAATGACAAATTTTAAGATGGCAAATGTCAAAACTGACAAATGTCACAATGCTTAATGTCAAAAATGAAAAGTGTCACCATGAAAAATGTCAAAAATAACAAATTTCAAGATGGCAAATGTCAAAGATGTCAAATGACAAATGTCACAATGCTAAATGTCAAAAATGACAAATTTCAAGATGGCAAATGTCAAAGATGTCAAATGACAAATGTCACAATGCTAAATGTCAAAAATGAAAAGTGTCACCATAAAAAATGTCAAAAATGACAAATTTCAAGATGGCGAATGTCAAAGATGTCAAATGACAAATGTCACAATGCTAAATGTCAAAAATAAAAAGTGTCAAATGACAAATGTCACAATGCTAAATGTCAAAAATGACAAATTTTAAGATGGCAAATGTCAAAGATGTCAAATGACAACTGTCATAATGCTAAATGTCAAAAATGAAAAGTGTCACCATGAAAAATGTCAAAAATAACAAATTTCAAGATGGCAAATGTCAAAAATGTCAAATGACAAATGTCACAATGCTAAATGTCAAAAATGACAAATTTCAAGATGGCAACTGTCAAAGATGTCAAATGTCACAATGCTAAATGTAAAAAATGAAAAGTGTCACCATGAAAAATGTCAAAAATGACAAATTTCAAGATGGCAAATGCCAAAGATGTCAAATGACAAATGTCACAATGCTAAATGTCAAAAATGAAAAGTGTCACCATGAAAAATGTCAAAAATGACAAATTTCAAGATGGCAAATGTCAAAGATGTCAAATGACAAATGTCACAATGCTAAATGTCAACAATGAAAAGTGTCACGATGAAAAATGTCAAAAATGACAAATTTCAAGATGGCAAATGTCAAAGATGTCAAATGACAAATGTCACAATGCTAAATGTCAAAAATGAAAAGTGTCAAAAATGACAAATTTCAAGATGGCAAATGTCTAAGATGTCAAATGACAAATGTCACAATGCTAAATGTCAAAAATGAAAAGTGTCACTATAAAAAATGTCAAAAATGACAAATTTCAAGATGGCAAATGTCAAAGATGTCAAATGACAAATGTCACAATGCAAAATGTCAAAAATGAAAAGTGTCACCATGAAAAATGTCAAAAATGACAAATTTCAAGATGGCAAATGTCAAAGATGTCAAATGACAAATGTCACAATGCCAAATGTCAAAAATGAAAAGTTTCACCATGAAAAATGTCAAAAATGACAAATTTCAAGATGGGAAATGTCAAAGATTTTGAATATGACAAATGTCACAATGCTAAATGTCAAAAATGAAAAGTGTCACCATGAAAAATGTCAAAAATGACAAATTTCAAGATGGCAAATGTCAAAGATGTCAAATGACAAATGTCATAATGCTAAAAGTCAAAATGAAAAGTGTCACCATGAAAAATGTCAAAAATGACAAATTTCAAGATGGCAAATATCAAAGATGTCAAATGACAAATGTCACAATGCTAAATGTCAAAAATGACAAATTTCAAGATGGCAAATGTCAAAGATGTCAAATGACAAATGTCACAATGCTAAATGTCAAAAATGAAAAGTGTCACCATGAAAAATGTCAAAAATGACAAATTTCAAGATGGCAAATGTCAAAGATGTCAAATGACAAATGTCACAATGCTAAATGTCAAAAATGAAAAGTGTCACCATGAAAAATGTCAAAAATAACAAATTTCAAGATGGCAAATGTCAAAGATGTCAAATGACAAATGTCACGATGCTAAAGGTCAAAAATGAAAAGTGTCACCATAAAAAATGTCAAAAATGACAAATTTCAAGATGGCAAATGTCAAAGATGTCAAATGACAAATGTCACAATGCTAAATGTCAAAAATGAAAAGTGTCACCATGAAAAATGTCAAAAATAACAAATTTTAAGATGGCAAATGTCAAAGATGTCAAATGACAAATGTCACAATGCTAAATGTCAAAAATGAAAAGTGTCACCATGAAAAATGTCAAAAATGACAAATTTTAAGATGGCAAATGTCAAAACTGACAAATGTCACAATGCTAAATGTCAAAAATGATAAGTGTCAACATGAAAAATGTCAAAAATGACAAATTTCAAGATGGCAAATGTCCAAGATGTCAAATGACAAATGTCACAATGCTAAATGTCAAAAATGATAAGTGTCACCATGAAAAATGTCAAAAATGACAAATTTCAAGATGGCAAATGTCAAAGATGTCAAATGACAAATGTCACAATGCTAAATGTCAAAAATAAAAAGTGTCAAAAATGACAAATTTCAAGATGGCAAATGTCAAAGATGTCAAATGACAAATGTCACAATGCTAAATGTCAAAAATGAAAAGTGTCACCATGAAAAATGTCAAAAATGACAAATTTTAAGATGGCAAATGTCAAAACTGACAAATGTCACAATGCTAAATGTCAAAAATGAAAAGTGTCACCATGAAAAATGTCAAAAATAACAAATTTCAAGATGGCAAATGTCAAAGATGTCAAATGACAAATGTCACAATGCTAAATGTCAAAAATGACAAATTTCAAGATGGCAAATGTCAAAGATGTCAAATGACAAATGTCACAATGCTAAATGTCAAAAATGAAAAGTGTCACCATAAAAAATGTCAAAAATGACAAATTTCAAGATGGCAAATGTCAAAGATGTCAAATGACAAATGTCACAATGCTAAATGTCAAAAATGAAAAGTGTCACCATGAAAAATGTCAAAAATAACAAATTTCCAGATGGCAAATGTCCAAGATGTCAAGTGACAAATGTCACAATGCTAAATGTCAAAACTGACAAATTTCAAGATGGCAAACGTCAAAGATGTCAAATGACAAATGTCACAATGCTAAATGTCAAAAATGAAAAGTGTCACCATGAAAAATGTCAAAAATGACAAATTTCAAGATGGCAAATGTCAAAGATGTCAAATGACAAATGTCACAATGCTAAATGTCAAAAATGATAAGTGTCACCATGAAAAATGTCAAAAATAACAAATTTCAAGATGGCAAATGTCAAAGATGTCAAATGACAAATGTCACAATGCTAAATGTCAAAAATGACAAATTTTAAGATGGCAAATGTCAAAGATGTCAAATGACAACTGTCACAATGCTAAATGTCAAAAATGAAAAGTGTCACCATGAAAAATGTCAAAAATAACAAATTTCAAGATGGCAAATGTCAAAGATGTCAAATGACAAATGTCACAATGCTAAATGTCAAAAATGACAAATTTCAAGATGGCAACTGTCAAAGATGTCAAATGTCACAATGCTAAATGTAAAAAATGAAAAGTGTCACCATGAAAAATGTCAAAAATGACAAATTTCAAGATGGCAAATGTCAAAGATGTCAAATGACAAATGTCACAATGCTAAATGTCAAAAATGAAAAGTGTCACCATGAAAAATGTCAAAAATGACAAATTTCAAGATGGCAAATGTCAAAGATGTCAAATGACAAATGTCACAATGCTAAATGTCAAAAATGATAAGTGTCACCATGAAAAATGTCAAAAATGACAAATTTCAAGATGGCAAATGTCCAAGATGTCAAATGACAAATGTCACAATGCTAAATGTCAAAAATGAAAAGTGTCACCATGAAAAATGTCAAAAATGACAAATTTCAAGATGGCAAATGTCAAAGATGTCAAATCACAAATGTCACAATGCTAAATGTCAAAAATGAAAAGTGTCACCATGAAAAATGTCAAAAATGACAAATTTCAAGATGGCAAATGTCAAAGATGTCAAATGACAAATGTCACAATGCTAAATGTCAAAAATGAAAAGTTTCACCATGAAAAATGTCAAAAATGACAAATTTCAAGATGGGAAATGTCAAAGATTTTGAATATGACAAATGTCACAATGCTAAATGTCAAAAATGAAAAGTGTCACCATGAAAAATGTCAAAAATGACAAATTTCAAGATGGCAAATGTCAAAGATGTCAAATGACAAATGTCATAATGCTAAAAGTCAAAATGAAAAGTGTCACCATGAAAAATGTCAAAAATGACAAATTTCAAGATGGCAAATATCAAAGATGTCAAATGACAAATGTCACAATGCTAAATGTCAAAAATGACAAATTTCAAGATGGCAAATGTCAAAGATGTCAAATGACAAATGTCACAATGCTAAATGTCAAAAATGAAAAGTGTCACCATGAAAAATGTCAAAAATGACAAATTTCAAGATGGCAAATGTCAAAGATATCAAATGACAAATGTCACAATGCTAAATGTCAAAAATGAAAAGTGTCACCATGAAAAATGTCAAAAATAACAAATTTCAAGATGGCAAATGTCAAAGATGTCAAATGACAAATGTCACAATGCTAAATGTCAAAAATGAAAAGTGTCACCATGAAAAATGTCAAAAATGACAAATTTCAAGATGGCAAATGTCAAAGATGTCAAATGACAAATGTCACAATGCTAAATGTCAAAAATGAAAAGTGTCACCATGAAAAATGTCAAAAATAACAAATTTTAAGATGGCAAATGTCAAAGATGTCAAATGACAAATGTCACAATGCTAAATGTCAAAAATGAAAAGTGCCACCATGAAAAATGTCAAAAATGACAAATTTCAAGATGGCAAATGTCAAAACTGACAAATGTCACAATGCTAAATGTCAAAAATGATAAGTGTCACCATAAAAAATGTCAAAAATGACAAATTTCAAGATGGCAAATGTCCAAGATGTCAAATGTCACAATGCTAAATGTCAAAAATGAAAAGTGTCACCATGAAAAATGTCAAAAATGACAAATTTCAAGATGGCAAATGTCAAAGATGTCAAATGACAAATGTCACAATGCTAAATGTCAAAAATGAAAAGTGTCACCATGAAAAATGTCAAAAATGACAAATTTCAAGATGGCAAATGTCAAAGATGTCAAATGACAAATGTCACAATGCTAAATGTCAAAAATGTGTCACCATGAAAAATGTCAAAAATGACAAATTTCAAGATGGCAAATGTCAAAGATGTCAAATGACAAATGTCACAATGCTAAATGTCAAAAATGAAAAGTGTCACCATGAAAAATGTCAAAAATGACAAATTCCAAGATGGCAAATGTCAAAGATGTCAAATGACAAATGTCATAATGCTAAAAGTCAAAATGAAAAGTGTCACCATGAAAAATGTCAAAAATGACAAATTTCAAGATGGCAAATATCAAAGATGTCAAATGACAAATGTCACAATGCTAAATGTCAAAAATGACAAATTTCAAGATGGCAAATGTCAAAGATGTCAAATGACAAATGTCACAATGCTAAATGTCAAAAATGAAAAGTGTCACCATGAAAAATGTCAAAAATGACAAATTTCAAGATGGCAAATGTCAAAGATATCAAATGACAAATGTCACAATGCTAAATGTCAAAAATGAAAAGTGTCACCATGAAAAATGTCAAAAATAACAAATTTCAAGATGGCAAATGTCAAAGATGTCAAATGACAAATGTCACAATGCTAAATGTCAAAAATGAAAAGTGTCACCATGAAAAATGTCAAAAATGACAAATTTCAAGATGGCAAATGTCAAAGATGTCAAATGACAAATGTCACAATGCTAAATGTCAAAAATGAAAAGTGTCACCATGAAAAATGTCAAAAATAACAAATTTTAAGATGGCAAATGTCAAAGATGTCAAATGACAAATGTCACAATGCTAAATGTCAAAAATGAAAAGTGCCACCATGAAAAATGTCAAAAATGACAAATTTCAAGATGGCAAATGTCAAAACTGACAAATGTCACAATGCTAAATGTCAAAAATGATAAGTGTCACCATAAAAAATGTCAAAAATGACAAATTTCAAGATGGCAAATGTCCAAGATGTCAAATGTCACAATGCTAAATGTCAAAAATGAAAAGTGTCACCATGAAAAATGTCAAAAATGACAAATTTCAAGATGGCAAATGTCAAAGATGTCAAATGACAAATGTCACAATGCTAAATGTCAAAAATGAAAAGTGTCACCATGAAAAATGTCAAAAATGACAAATTTCAAGATGGCAAATGTCAAAGATGTCAAATGACAAATGTCACAATGCTAAATGTCAAAAATGTGTCACCATGAAAAATGTCAAAAATGACAAATTTCAAGATGGCAAATGTCAAAGATGTCAAATGACAAATGTCACAATGCTAAATGTCAAAAATGAAAAGTGTCAGCATGAAAAATGTCAAAAATGACAAATTTCAAGAAGGCAAATGTCAAAACTGACTAATGTCACAATGCTAAATGTCAAAAATGAAAAGTGTCACCATGAAAAATGTCAAAAATGACAAATTTCAAAATGGCAAATGTCAAAGATGTCAAATGACAAATGTCACAATGCTAAATGTCAAAAATGAAAAGTGTCACCATGAAAAGTGTCAAAAATGACAAATTTCAAGATGGCAAATGTCAAAGATGTCAAATGACAAATGTCACAATGCTACATGTCAAAAATGAAAAGTTTCACCATGAAAAATGTCAAAAATGACAAATTTCAAGATGGGAAATGTCAAAGATTTTGAATATGACAAATGTCACAATGCTAAATGTCAAAAATGAAAAGTGTCACCATGAAAAATGTCAAAAATGACAAATTTCAAGATGGCAAATGTCAAAGATGTCAAATGACAAATGTCATAATGCTAAAAGTCAAAATGAAAAGTGTCACCATGAAAAATGTCAAAAATGACAAATTTCAAGATGGCAAATATCAAAGATGTCAAATGACAAATGTCACAATGCTAAATGTCAAAAATGACAAATTTCAAGATGGCAAATGTCAAAGATGTCAAATGACAAATGTCACAATGCTAAATGTCAAAAATGAAAAGTGTCACCATGAAAAATGTCAAAAATGACAAATTTCAAGATGGCAAATGTCAAAGATATCAAATGACAAATGTCACAATGCTAAATGTCAAAAATGAAAAGTGTCACCATGAAAAATGTCAAAAATAACAAATTTCAAGATGGCAAATGTCAAAGATGTCAAATGACAAATGTCACAATGCTAAATGTCAAAAATGAAAAGTGTCACCATGAAAAATGTCAAAAATGACAAATTTCAAGATGGCAAATGTCAAAGATGTCAAATGACAAATGTCACAATGCTAAATGTCAAAAATGAAAAGTGTCACCATGAAAAATGTCAAAAATAACAAATTTTAAGATGGCAAATGTCAAAGATGTCAAATGACAAATGTCACAATGCTAAATGTCAAAAATGAAAAGTGTCACCATGAAAAATGTCAAAAATGACAAATTTCAAGATGGCAAATGTCAAAACTGACAAATGTCACAATGCTAAATGTCAAAAATGATAAGTGTCACCATAAAAAATGTCAAAAATGACAAATTTCAAGATGGCAAATGTCCAAGATGTCAAATGACAAATGTCACAATGCTAAATGTCAAAAATGAAAAGTGTCACCATGAAAAATGTCAAAAATGACAAATTTCAAGATGGCAAATGTCAAAGATGTCAAATGACAAATGTCACAATGCTAAATGTCAAAAATGAAAAGTGTCACCATGAAAAATGTCAAAAATGACAAATTTCAAGATGGCAAATGTCAAAGATGTCAAATGACAAATGTCACAATGCTAAATGTCAAAAATGTGTCACCATGAAAAATGTCAAAAATGACAAATTTCAAGATGGCAAATGTCAAAGATGTCAAATGACAAATGTCACAATGCTAAATGTCAAAAATGAAAAGTGTCAGCATGAAAAATGTCAAAAATGACAAATTTCAAGATGGCAAATGTCAAAACTGACTAATGTCACAATGCTAAATGTCAAAAATGAAAAGTGTCACCATGAAAAATGTCAAAAATGACAAATTTCAAAATGGCAAATGTCAAAGATGTCAAATGACAAATGTCACAATGCTAAATGTCAAAAATGAAAAGTGTCACCATGAAAAGTGTCAAAAATGACAAATTTCAAGATGGCAAATGTCTAAGATGTCAAATGACAAATGTCACAATGCTAAATGTCAAAAATGAAAAGTGTCACCATGAAAAATGTCAAAAATGACAAATTTCAAGATGGCAAATGTCAAAGATGTCAAATGACAAATGTCACAATGCTAAATGTCAAAAATGAGAAGTGTCACCATGAAAAATGTCAAAAATGACAAATTTCAAGATGGCAAATGTCAAAGATGTCAAATGACAAATGTCACAATGCTAAATGTCAAAAATGAAAAGTGTCACCATGAAAAATGTCAAAAATGACAAATTTCAAGATGGCAAATGTCAAAGATGTCAAATGACAAATGTCACAATGCTAAATGTCAAAAATGAAAAGTGTCAGCATGAAAAATGTCAAAAATGACAAATTTCAAGATGGCAAATGTCAAAACTGACTAATGTCACAATGCTAAATGTCAAAAATGAAAAGTGTCACCATGAAAAATGTCAAAAATGACAAATTTCAAAATGGCAAATGTCAAAGATGTCAAATGACAAATGTCACAATGCTAAATGTCAAAAATGAAAAGTGTCACCATGAAAAATGTCAAAAATGACAAATTTCAAGATGGCAAATGTCAAAGATGTCAAATGACAAATGTCACAATGCTAAATGTCAAAAATAAAAAGTGTCAAAAATGACAAATTTCAAGATGGCAAATGTCAAAGATGTCAAATGACAAATGTCACAATGCTAAATGTCAAAAATGAAAAGTGTCACCATGAAAAATGTCAAAAATGACAAATTTTAAGATGGCAAATGTCAAAACTGACAAATGTCACAATGCTAAATGTCAAAAATGAAAAGTGTCACCATGAAAAATGTCAAAAATAACAAATTTCAAGATGGCAAATGTCAAAGATGTCAAATGACAAATGTCACAATGCTAAATGTCAAAAATGACAAATTTCAAGATGGCAAATGTCAAAGATGTCAAATGACAAATGTCACAATGCTAAATGTCAAAAATGAAAAGTGTCACCATAAAAAATGTCAAAAATGACAAATTTCAAGATGGCAAATGTCAAAGATGTCAAATGACAAATGTCACAATGCTAAATGTCAAAAATAAAAAGTGTCACCATGAAAAATGTCAAAAATAACAAATTTCCAGATGGCAAATGTCCAAGATGTCAAGTGACAAATGTCACAATGCTAAATGTCAAAACTGACAAATTTCAAGATGGCAAACGTCAAAGATGTCAAATGACAAATGTCACAATGCTAAATGTCAAAAATGAAAAGTGTCACCATGAAAAATGTCAAAAATGACAAATTTCAAGATGGCAAATGTCAAAGATGTCAAATGACAAATGTCACAATGCTAAATGTCAAAAATGATAAGTGTCACCATGAAAAATGTCAAAAATAACAAATTTCAAGATGGCAAATGTCAAAGATGTCAAATGACAAATGTCACAATGCTAAATGTCAAAAATGACAAATTTTAAGATGGCAAATGTCAAAGATGTCAAATGACAACTGTCATAATGCTAAATGTCAAAAATGAAAAGTGTCACCATGAAAAATGTCAAAAATAACAAATTTCAAGATGGCAAATGTCAAAGATGTCAAATGACAAATGTCACAATGCTAAATGTCAAAAATGACAAATTTCAAGATGGCAACTGTCAAAGATGTCAAATGTCACAATGCTAAATGTAAAAAATGAAAAGTGTCACCATGAAAAATGTCAAAAATGACAAATTTCAAGATGGCAAATGCCAAAGATGTCAAATGACAAATGTCACAATGCTAAATGTCAAAAATGAAAAGTGTCACCATGAAAAATGTCAAAAATGACAAATTTCAAGATGGCAAATGTCAAAGATGTCAAATGACAAATGTCACAATGCTAAATGTCAACAATGAAAAGTGTCACGATGAAAAATGTCAAAAATGACAAATTTCAAGATGGCAAATGTCAAAGATGTCAAATGACAAATGTCACAATGCTAAATGTCAAAAATGAAAAGTGTCAAAAATGACAAATTTCAAGATGGCAAATGTCTAAGATGTCAAATGACAAATGTCACAATGCTAAATGTCAAAAATGAAAAGTGTCACTATAAAAAATGTCAAAAATGACAAATTTCAAGATGGCAAATGTCAAAGATGTCAAATGACAAATGTCACAATGCAAAATGTCAAAAATGAAAAGTGTCACCATGAAAAATGTCAAAAATGACAAATTTCAAGATGGCAAATGTCAAAGATGTCAAATGACAAATGTCACAATGCCAAATGTCAAAAATGAAAAGTTTCACCATGAAAAATGTCAAAAATGACAAATTTCAAGATGGGAAATGTCAAAGATTTTGAATATGACAAATGTCACAATGCTAAATGTCAAAAATGAAAAGTGTCACCATGAAAAATGTCAAAAATGACAAATTTCAAGATGGCAAATGTCAAAGATGTCAAATGACAAATGTCATAATGCTAAAAGTCAAAATGAAAAGTGTCACCATGAAAAATGTCAAAAATGACAAATTTCAAGATGGCAAATATCAAAGATGTCAAATGACAAATGTCACAATGCTAAATGTCAAAAATGACAAATTTCAAGATGGCAAATGTCAAAGATGTCAAATGACAAATGTCACAATGCTAAATGTCAAAAATGAAAAGTGTCACCATGAAAAATGTCAAAAATGACAAATTTCAAGATGGCAAATGTCAAAGATGTCAAATGACAAATGTCACAATGCTAAATGTCAAAAATGAAAAGTGTCACCATGAAAAATGTCAAAAATAACAAATTTCAAGATGGCAAATGTCAAAGATGTCAAATGACAAATGTCACGATGCTAAAGGTCAAAAATGAAAAGTGTCACCATAAAAAATGTCAAAAATGACAAATTTCAAGATGGCAAATGTCAAAGATGTCAAATGACAAATGTCACAATGCTAAATGTCAAAAATGAAAAGTGTCACCATGAAAAATGTCAAAAATAACAAATTTTAAGATGGCAAATGTCAAAGATGTCAAATGACAAATGTCACAATGCTAAATGTCAAAAATGAAAAGTGTCACCATGAAAAATGTCAAAAATGACAAATTTCAAGATGGCAAATGTCAAAACTGACAAATGTCACAATGCTAAATGTCAAAAATGATAAGTGTCAACATGAAAAATGTCAAAAATGACAAATTTCAAGATGGCAAATGTCCAAGATGTCAAATGACAAATGTCACAATGCTAAATGTCAAAAATGATAAGTGTCACCATGAAAAATGTCAAAAATGACAAATTTCAAGATGGCAAATGTCAAAGATGTCAAATGACAAATGTCACAATGCTAAATGTCAAAAATGACAAATTTCAAGATGGCAAATGTCAAAGATGTCAAATGACAAATGTCACAATGCTAAATGTCAAAAATGAAAAGTGTCACCATGAAAAATGTCAAAAATGACAAATTTTAAGATGGCAAATGTCAAAACTGACAAATGTCACAATGCTAAATGTCAAAAATGAAAAGTGTCACCATGAAAAATGTCAAAAATAACAAATTTCAAGATGGCAAATATCAAAGATGTCAAATGACAAATGTCACAATGCTAAATGTCAAAAATGACAAATTTCAAGATGGCAAATGTCAAAGATGTCAAATGACAAATGTCACAATGCTAAATGTCAAAAATGAAAAGTGTCACCATAAAAAATGTCAAAAATGACAAATTTCAAGATGGCAAATGTCAAAGATGTCAAATGACAAATGTCACAATGCTAAATGTCAAAAATGAAAAGTGTCACCATGAAAAATGTCAAAAATAACAAATTTCCAGATGGCAAATGTCCAAGATGTCAAGTGACAAATGTCACAATGCTAAATGTCAAAACTGACAAATTTCAAGATGGCAAACGTCAAAGATGTCAAATGACAAATGTCACAATGCTAAATGTCAAAAATGAAAAGTGTCACCATGAAAAATGTCAAAAATGACAAATTTCAAGATGGCAAATGTCAAAGATGTCAAATGACAAATGTCACAATGCTAAATGTCAAAAATGATAAGTGTCACCATGAAAAATGTCAAAAATAACAAATTTCAAGATGGCAAATGTCAAAGATGTCAAATGACAAATGTCACAATGCTAAATGTCAAAAATGACAAATTTTAAGATGGCAAATGTCAAAGATGTCAAATGACAACTGTCACAATGCTAAATGTCAAAAATGAAAAGTGTCACCATGAAAAATGTCAAAAATAACAAATTTCAAGATGGCAAATGTCAAAGATGTCAAATGACAAATGTCACAATGCTAAATGTCAAAAATGACAAATTTCAAGATGGCAACTGTCAAAGATGTCAAATGTCACAATGCTAAATGTAAAAAATGAAAAGTGTCACCATGAAAAATGTCAAAAATGACAAATTTCAAGATGGCAAATGTCAAAGATGTCAAATGACAAATGTCACAATGCTAAATGTCAAAAATGAAAAGTGTCACCATGAAAAATGTCAAAAATGACAAATTTCAAGATGGCAAATGTCAAAGATGTCAAATGACAAATGTCACAATGCTAAATGTCAACAATGAAAAGTGTCACCATGAAAAATGTCAAAAATGACAAATTTCAAGATGGCAAATGTCAAAGATGTCAAATGACAAATGTCACAATGCTAAATGTCAAAAATGAAAAGTGTCAAAAATGACAAATTTCAAGATGGCAAATGTCTAAGATGTCAAATGACAAATGTCACAATGCTAAATGTCAAAAATGAAAAGTGTCACTATAAAAAATGTCAAAAATGACAAATTTCAAGATGGCAAATGTCAAAGATGTCAAATGACAAATGTCACAATGCTAAATGTCAAAAATGAAAAGTGTCACCATGAAAAATGTCAAAAATGACAAATTTCAAGATGGCAAATGTCAAAGATGTCAAATGACAAATGTCACAATGCTAAATGTCAAAAATGAAAAGTTTCACCATGAAAAATGTCAAAAATGACAAATTTCAAGATGGGAAATGTCAAAGATTTTGAATATGACAAATGTCACAATGCTAAATGTTAAAAATGAAAAGTGTTACCATGAAAAATGTCAAAAATGACAAATTTCAAGATGGCAAATGTCAAAGATGTCAAATGACAAATGTCATAATGCTAAAAGTCAAAATGAAAAGTGTCACCATGAAAAATGTCAAAAATGACAAATTTCAAGATGGCAAATATCAAAGATGTCAAATGACAAATGTCACAATGCTAAATGTCAAAAATGACAAATTTCAAGATGGCAAATGTCAAAGATGTCAAATGACAAATGTCACAATGCTAAATGTCAAAAATGAAAAGTGTCACCATGAAAAATGTCAAAAATGACAAATTTCAAGATGGCAAATGTCAAAGATGTCAAATGACAAATGTCACAATGCTAAATGTCAAAAATGAAAAGTGTCACCATGAAAAATGTCAAAAATAACAAATTTCAAGATGGCAAATGTCAAAGATGTCAAATGACAAATGTCACAATGCTAAATGTCAAAAATGAAAAGTGTCACCATGAAAAATGTCAAAAATGACAAATTTCAAGATGGCAAATGTCAAAGATGTCAAATGACAAATGTCACAATGCTAAATGTCAAAAATGAAAAGTGTCACCATGAAAAATGTCAAAAATAACAAATTTTAAGATGGCAAATGTCAAAGATGTCAAATGACAAATGTCACAATGCTAAATGTCAAAAATGAAAAGTGTCACCATGAAAAATGTCAAAAATGACAAATTTCAAGATGGCAAATGTCAAAACTGACAAATGTCACAATGCTAAATGTCAAAAATGATAAGTGTCACCATGAAAAATGTCAAAAATGACAAATTTCAAGATGGCAAATGTCCAAGATGTCAAATGACAAATGTCACAATGCTAAATGTCAAAAATGAAAAGTGTCACCATGAAAAATGTCAAAAATGACAAATTTCAAGATGGCAAATGTCAAAGATGTCAAATCACAAATGTCACAATGCTAAATGTCAAAAATGAAAAGTGTCACCATGAAAAATGTCAAAAATGACAAATTTCAAGATGGCAAATGTCAAAGATGTCAAATGACAAATGTCACAATGCTAAATGTCAAAAATGAAAAGTTTCACCATGAAAAATGTCAAAAATGACAAATTTCAAGATGGGAAATGTCAAAGATTTTGAATATGACAAATGTCACAATGCTAAATGTCAAAAATGAAAAGTGTCACCATGAAAAATGTCAAAAATGACAAATTTCAAGATTGCAAATGTCAAAGATGTCAAATGACAAATGTCATAATGCTAAAAGTCAAAATGAAAAGTGTCACCATGAAAAATGTCAAAAATGACAAATTTCAAGATGGCAAATATCAAAGATGTCAAATGACAAATGTCACAATGCTAAATGTCAAAAATGACAAATTTCAAGATGGCAAATGTCAAAGATGTCAAATGACAAATGTCACAATGCTAAATGTCAAAAATGAAAAGTGTCACCATGAAAAATGTCAAAAATGACAAATTTCAAGATGCAAATGTCAAAGATATCAAATGACAAATGTCACAATGCTAAATGTCAAAAATGAAAAGTGTCACCATGAAAAATGTCAAAAATAACAAATTTCAAGATGGCAAATGTCAAAGATGTCAAATGACAAATGTCACAATGCTAAATGTCAAAAATGAAAAGTGTCACCATGAAAAATGTCAAAAATGACAAATTTCAAGATGGCAAATGGCAAAGATGTCAAATGACAAATGTCACAATGCTAAATGTCAAAAATGAAAAGTGTCACCATGAAAAATGTCAAAAATAACAAATTTTAAGATGGCAAATGTCAAAGATGTCAAATGACAAATGTCACAATGCTAAATGTCAAAAATGAAAACTGTCACCATGAAAAATGTCAAAAATGACAAATTTCAAGATGGCAAATGTCAAAACTGACAAATGTCACAATGCTAAATGTCAAAAATGATAAGTGTCACCATAAAAAATGTCAAAAATGACAAATTTCAAGATGGCAAATGTCCAAGATGTCAAATGACAAATGTCACAATGCTAAATGTCAAAAATGAAAAGTGTCACCATGAAAAATGTCAAAAATGACAAATTTCAAGATGGCAAATGTCAAAGATGTTAAATGACAAATGTCACAATGCTAAATGTCAAAAATGAAAAGTGTCACCATGAAAAATGTCAAAAATGACAAATTTCAAGATGGCAAATGTCAAAGATGTCAAATAACAAATGTCACAATGCTAAATGTCAAAAATGTGTCACCATGAAAAATGTCAAAAATGACAAATTTCAAGATGGCAAATGTCAAAGATGTCAAATGACAAATGTCACAATGCTAAATGTCAAAAATGAAAAGTGTCAGCATGAAAAATGTCAAAAATGACAAATTTCAAGATGGCAAATGTCAAAACTGACTAATGTCACAATGCTAAATGTCAAAAATGAAAAGTGTCACCATGAAAAATGTCAAAAATGACAAATTTCAAAATGGCAAATGTCAAAGATGTCAAATGACAAATGTCACAATGCTAAATGTCAAAAATGAAAAGTGTCACCATGAAAAGTGTCAAAAATGACAAATTTCAAGATGGCAACTGTCAAAGATGTCAAATGACAAATGTCACAATGCTAAATGTCAAAAATGAAAAGTTTCACCATGAAAAATGTCAAAAATGACAAATTTCAAGATGGGAAATGTCAAAGATTTTGAATATGACAAATGTCACAATGCTAAATGTCAAAAATGAAAAGTGTCACCATGAAAAATGTCAAAAATGACAAATTTCAAGATGGCAAATGTCAAAGATGTCAAATGACAAATGTCATAATGCTAAAAGTCAAAATGAAAAGTGTCACCATGAAAAATGTCAAAAATGACAAATTTCAAGATGGCAAATATCAAAGATGTCAGATGACAAATGTCACAATGCTAAATGTCAAAAATGACAAATTTCAAGATGGCAAATGTCAAAGATGTCAAATGACAAATGTCACAATGCTAAATGTCAAAAATGAAAAGTGTCACCATGAAAAATGTCAAAAATGACAAATTTCAAGATGGCAAATGTCAAAGATATCAAATGACAAATGTCACAATGCTAAATGTCAAAAATGAAAAGTGTCACCATGAAAAATGTCAAAAATAACAAATTTCAAGATGGCAAATGTCAAAGATGTCAAATGACAAATGTCACAATGCTAAATGTCAAAAATGAAAAGTGTCACCATGAAAAATGTCAAAAATGACAAATTTCAAGATGGCAAATGTCAAAGATGTCAAATGACAAATGTCACAATGCTAAATGTCAAAAATGAAAAGTGTCACCATGAAAAATGTCAAAAATAACAAATTTTAAGATGGCAAATGTCAAAGATGTCAAATGACAAATGTCACAATGCTAAATGTCAAAAATGAAAAGTGTGACCATGAAAAATGTCAAAAATGACAAATTTCAAGATGGCAAATGTCAAAACTGACAAATGTCACAATGCTTAATGTCAAAAATGATAAGTGTCACCATAAAAAATGTCAAAAATGACAAATTTCAAGATGGCAAATGTCCAAGATGTCAAATGACAAATGTCACAATGCTAAATGTCAAAAATGAAAAGTGTCACCATGAAAAATGTCAAAAATGACAAATTTCAAGATGGCAAATGTCAAAGATGTCAAATGACAAATGTCACAATGCTAAATGTCAAAAATGAAAAGTGTCACCATGAAAAATGTCAAAAATGACAAATTTCAAGATGGCAAATGTCAAAGATGTCAAATGACAAATGTCACAATGCTAAATGTCAAAAATGTGTCACCATGAAAAATGTCAAAAATGACAAATTTCAAGATGGCAAATGTCAAAGATGTCAAATGACAAATGTCACAATGCTAAATGTCAAAAATGAAAAGTGTCAGCATGAAAAATGTCAAAAATGACAAATTTCAAGATGGCAAATGTCAAAACTGACTAATG
The DNA here is from genome assembly GCA_964028335.1 of Altica lythri. NCBI lineage: Eukaryota > Metazoa > Arthropoda > Insecta > Coleoptera > Chrysomelidae > Altica > Altica lythri. The sequence continues at coordinate 38,810,711 of OZ034800.1, read as the reverse complement.
TCACAATGCTAAATGTCAAAAATGAAAAGTGTCACCATGAAAAATGTCAAAAATGACAAATTTCAAAATGGCAAATGTCAAAGATGTCAAATGACAAATGTTACAATGCTAAATGTCAAAAATGAAAAGTGTCACCATGAAAAGTGTCAAAAATGACAAATTTCAAGATGGCAAATGTCTAAGATGTCAAATGACAAATGTCACAATGCTAAATGTCAAAAATGAAAAGTGTCACCATGAAAAATGTCAAAAATGACAAATTTCAAGATGGCAAATGTCAAAGATGTCAAATGACAAATGTCACAATGCTAAATGTCAAAAATGAAAAGTGTCACCATGAAAAATGTCAAAAATGACAAATTTCAAGATGGCAAATGTCAAAGATGTCAAATGACAAATGTCACAATGCTAAATGTCAAAAATGAAAAGTGTCACCATGAAAAATGTCAAAAATGACAAATTTCAAGATGGCAAATATCAAAGATGTCAAATGACAAATGTCACAATGCTAAATGTCAAAAATGGAAAGTGTCACAATGCTAAATGTCAAAAATGAAAAGTGTCACAATGCTAAATGTCAAAAATGACAAATTTCAAGATAGCAAATGTCAAAGATGTCAAATGACAAATGTCACAATGCTAAATAACAAAAATGACAAATTTCAAGATGGCAAATGTCAAAGATGTCAAATGACAAATGTCACAATGCTAAATGTCAAAAATGAAAAGTGTCACCATGAAAAATGTCAAAAATGACAAATTTCAAGATGGCAAATATCAAAACTGACAAATGTCACAATGCTAAATGTCAAAAATGATAAAAATCACCATGAAAAATGTCAAAAATGACAAATTTCAAGATGGCAAATGTCTAAGATGTCAAATGACAAATGTCACAATGCTAAATGTCAAAAATGAAAAGTGTCACCATAAAAAATGTCAAAAATGACAAATTTCAAGATGGCAAATGTCAAAGATGTCAAATGACAAATGTCACAATGCTAAATGTCAAAAATGAAAAGTGTCAAAAATGACAAATTTTAAGATGGCAAATGTCTAAGATGTCAAATGACAAATGTCACAATGCTAAATGTCAAAAATAAAAAGTGTCACCATGAAAAATGTCAAAAATGACAAATTTTAAGATGGCAAATGTCAAAGATGTCAAATAACAAATGTCACGATGCTAAATGTCAAAAATGAAAAGTGTCACCATGAAAAATGTCAAAAATGACAAATTTCAAGATGGCAAATGTCAAAGATGTCAAATGACAAATGTCACAATGCTAAATGTCAAAAATGAAAAGTGTCACCATGAAAAATGTCAATAATGACAAATTTCAAGATGGCAAATGTCAAAACTGACTAATGTCACAATGCTAAATGTCAAAAATGAAAAGTGTCACCATGAAAAATGTCAAAAATGACAAATTTCAAAATGGCAAATGTCAAAGATGTCAAATGACAAATGTCACAATGCTAAATGTCAAAAATGAAAAGTGTCACCATGAAAAGTGTCAAAAATGACAAATTTCAAGATGGCAAATGTCTAAGATGTCAAATGACAAATGTCACAATGCTAAATGTCAAAAATGAAAAGTGTCACCATGAAAAATGTCAAAAATGACAAATTTCAAGATGGCAAATGCCAAAGATGTCAAATGACAAATGTCACAATGCTAAATGTCAAAAATGAAAAGTGTCACCATAAAAAATGTCAAAAATGACAAATTTCAAGACGGCAAATGTCAAAGATGTCAAATGACAAATGTCACAATGCTAAATGTCAAAAATGAAAAGTGTCACCATGAAAAATGTCAAAAATGACATATTTCAAGATGGCAAATGTCAAAGATGTCAAATGACAAATGTCACAATGCTAAATGTCAAAAATGAAAAGTGTCACCATGAAAAATATCAAAAATGACAAATTTCAAGATGGCAAATATCAAAGATGTCAAATGACAAATGTCACAATGCTAAATGTCAAAAATGGAAAGTGTCACAATGCTAAATGTCAAAAATGAAAAGTGTCACAATGCTAAATGTCAAAAATGACAAACTACAAAATGGCAAATGTCAAAGATGTCAAATAACAAATGTCACAATGCTAAATGTCAAAAATGACAAATTTCAAGATGGCAAATGTCAAAGATGTCAAATGAAAAATGTCACAATGCTAAATGTCAAAAATGAAAAGTGTCACAATGCTAAATGTCAAAAATGACAAATTTCAAGATGGCAAATGTCAAAGATGTCAAATGTCACAATGCTAAATGTCAAAAATGAAAAGTGTCACCATGAAAAATGTCAAAAATGACAAATTTCAAGATGGCAAATGTCAAAGATGTCAAATGACAAATGTCACAATGCTAAATGTCAAAAATGAAAAGTGTCACCATGAAAAATGTCAAAAATGACAAATTTCAAGATGGCAAATGTCAAAGAAGTCAAATGACAAATGTCACAATGCTAAATGTCAAAAATGAAAAGTGTCACCATGACAAATGTCAAAAATGACAAATTTCAGGATGGCAAATGTCAAAGATGTCAAATGACAAATGTCACAATGCTAAATGTCAAAAATGAAAGTGTCAAAAATGACAAATTTCAAGATGGCAAATGTCTAAGATGTCAAATGACAAATGTCACAATGCTAAATGTCAAAAATGAAAAGTGTCACTATAAAAAATGTCAAAAATGACAAATTTCAAGATGGCAAATGTCAAAGATGCCAAATGACATATGTCACAATGCTAAATGTCAAAAATGAAAAGTGTCACCATGAAAAATGTCAAAAATGACAAATTTCAAGATGGCAAATGTCAAAGATGTCGAATGACATATGTCACAATGCTAAATGTCAAAAATGAAAAGTTTCACCATGAAAAATGTCAAAAATGACAAATTTCAAGATGGGAAATGTCAAAGATTTTGAATATTACAAATGTCACAATGCTAAATGTCAAAAATGAAAAGTGTCACCATGAAAAATGTCAAAAATGACAAATTTCAAGATGGCAAATGTCAAAGATGTCAAATGACAAATGTCACAATGCTAAATGTCAAAAATGAAAAGTGTCACCATGAAAAATGTCAAAAATGACAAATTTCAAGATGGCAAATGTCAAAGATGTCAAATGACAAATGTCACAATGCTAAATGTCAAAAATGAAAAGTGTCACCATGAAAAATGTCAAAAATGACAAATTTCAAGATGGCAAATATCAAAGATGTCAAATGACAAATGTCACAATGCTAAATGTCAAAAATGGAAAGTGTCACAATGCTAAATGTCAAAAATGAAAAGTGTCACAATGCTAAATGTCAAAAATGACAAATTTCAAGATAGCAAATGTCAAAGATGTCAAATGACAAATGTCACAATGCTAAATAACAAAAATGACAAATTTCAAGATGGCAAATGTCAAAGATGTCAAATGACAAATGTCACAATGCTAAATGTCAAAAATGAAAAGTGTCACCATGAAAAATGTCAAAAATGACAAATTTCAAGATGGCAAATATCAAAACTGACAAATGTCACAATGCTAAATATGTCAAAAATGATAAAAATCACCATGAAAAATGTCAAAAATGACAAATTTCAAGATGGCAAATGTCTAAGATGTCAAATGACAAATGTCACAATGCTAAATGTCAAAAATGAAAAGTGTCACCATAAAAAATGTCAAAAATGACAAATTTCAAGATGGCAAATGTCAAAGATGTCAAATGACAAATGTCACAATGCTAAATGTCAAAAATGAAAAGTGTCAAAAATGACAAATTTTAAGATGGCAAATGTCTAAGATGTCAAATGACAAATGTCACAATGCTAAATGTCAAAAATAAAAAGTGTCACCATGAAAAATGTCAAAAATGACAAATTTTAAGATGGCAAATGTCAAAGATGTCAAATGACAAATGTCACAATGCTAAATGTCAAAAATGAAAAGTGTCACCATGAAAAATGTCAAAAATGACAAATTTCAAGATGGCAAATGTCAAAACTGACTAATGTCACAATGCTAAATGTCAAAAATGAAAAGTGTCACCATGAAAAATGTCAAAAATGACAAATTTCAAAATGGCAAATGTCAAAGATGTCAAATGACAAATGTCACAATGCTAAATGTCAAAAATGAAAAGTGTCACCATGAAAAGTGTCAAAAATGACAAATTTCAAGATGGCAAATGTCTAAGATGTCAAATGACAAATGTCACAATGCTAAATGTCAAAAATGAAAAGTGTCACCATGAAAAATGTCAAAAATGACAAATTTCAAGATGGCAAATGCCAAAGATGTCAAATGACAAATGTCACAATGCTAAATGTCAAAAATGAAAAGTGTCACCATGAAAAATGTCAAAAATGGCAAATTTCAAGATGGCAAATGTCAAAGATGTCAAATGACAAATGTCACAATGCTAAATGTCAAAAATGAAAAGTGTCACCATGAAAAATGTCAAAAATGACAAATTTTAAGATGGCAAATGTCAAAGATGTCAAATGACAAATGTCACAATGCTAAATGTCAAAAATGAAAAGTGTCACCATGAAAAATATCAAAAATGACAAATTTCAAGATGGCAAATATCAAAGATGTCAAATGACAAATGTCACAATGCTAAATGTCAAAAATGGAAAGTGTCACAATGCTAAATGTCAAAAATGAAAAGTGTCACAATGCTAAATGTCAAAAATGACAAATTTCAAAATGGCAAATGTCAAAGATGTCAAATAACAAATGTCACAATGATAAATGTCAAAAATGACAAATTTCAAGATGGCAAATATCAAAGATGTCAAATGACAAATGTCACAATGCTAAATGTCAAAAATGAAAAGTGTCACCATGAAAAATGTCAAAAATGACAAATTTCAAGATGGCAAATGTCAAAACTGACAAACGTCACAATGCTAAATGTCAAAAATGAAAAGTGTCACCATGAAAAATGTCAAAAATAACAAATTTCCAGATGGCAAATGTCAAAGATGTCAAGTGACAAATGTCACAATGCTAAATGTCAAAACTGACAAATTTCAAGATGGCAAACGTCAAAGATGTCAAATGACAAATGTCACAATGCTAAATGTCAAAAATGAAAAGTGTCACCATGAAAAATGTCAAAAATGACAAACTTCAAGATGGCAAATGTCAAAGATGTCAAATGACAAATGTCACAATGCTAAATGTCAAAAATGATAAGTGTCACCATGAAAAATGTCAAAAATAACAAATTTCAAGATGGCAAATGTCAAAGATGTCAAATGACAAATGTCACAATGCTAAATGTCAAAAATGACAAATTTTAAGATGGCAAATGTCAAAGATGTCAAATGACAACTGTCACAATGCTAAATGTCAAAAATGAAAAGTGTCACCATGAAAAATGTCAAAAATAACAAATTTCAAGATGGCAAATGCCAAAGATGTCAAATGACAAATGTCACAATGCTAAATGTCAAAAATGACAAATTTCAAGATGGCAAATGTCAAAGATGTCAAATGTCACAATGCTAAATGTCAAAAATGAAAAGTGTCACCATGAAAAATGTCAAAAATGACAAATTTCAAGATGGCAAATGTCAAAGATGTCAAATGACAAATGTCACAATGCTAAATGTCAAAAATGAAAAGTGTCACCATGAAAAATGTCAAAAATGACAAATTTCAAGATGGGAAATGTCAAAGATTTTGAATATGACAAATGTCACAATGCTAAATGTCAAAAATGAAAAGTGTCACCATGAAAAATGTCAAAAATGACAAATTTCAGGATGGCAAATGTCAAAGATGTCAAATGACAAATGTCACAATGCTAAATGTCAAAAATGAAAAGTGTCAAAAATGACAAATTTCAAGATGGCAAATGTCTAAGATGTCAAATGACAAATGTCACAATGCTAAATGTCAAAAATGAAAAGTGTCACCATGAAAAATGTCAAAAATGACAAATTTCAGGATGGCAAATGTCAAAGATGTCAAATGACAAATGTCACAATGCTAAATGTCAAAAATGAAAAGTGTCAAAAATGACAAATTTCAAGATGGCAAATGTCTAAGATGTCAAATGACAAATGTCACAATGCTTAATGTCAAAAATGAAAAGTGTCACTATAAAAAATGTCAAAAATGACAAATTTCAAGATGGCAAATGTCAAAGATGTCAAATGACATATGTCACAATGCTAAATGTCAAAAATGAAAAGTGTCACCATGAAAAATGTCAAAAATGACAAATTTCAAGATGGCAAATGTCAAAGATGTCAAATGACAAATGTCACAATGCTAAATGTCAAAAATGAAAAGTTTTACCATGAAAAATGTCAAAAATAACAAATTTCAAGATGGGAAATGTCAAAGATTTTGAATATGACAAATGTCACAATGCTAAATGTCAAATATGAAAAGTGTCACCATGAAAAATGTCAAAAATGACAAATTTCAAGATGGCAAATGTCAAAGATGTCAAATGACAAATGTCACAATGCTAAAAGTCAAAATGAAAAGTGTCACCATGAAAAATGTCAAAAATGACAAATTTCAAGATGGCAAATATCAAAGATGTCAAATGACAAATGTCACAATGCTAAATGTCAAAAATGACAAATTTCAAGATGGCAAATGTCAAAGATGTCAAATGACAAATGTCACAATGCTAAATGTCAAAAATGAAAAGTGTCACCATGAAAAATGTCAAAAATGACAGATTTCAAGATGGCAAATGTCAAAGATGTCAAATGACAAATGTCACAATGCTCAATGTCAAAAATGAAAAGTGTCACCATGAAAAATGTCAAAAATAACAAATTTCAAGATGGCAAATGTCAAAGATGTCAAATGACAAATGTCACAATGCTAAATGTCAAAAATGAAAAGTGTCACCATGAAAAATGTCAAAAATGACAAATTTCAAGATGGCAAATGTCAAAGATGTCAAATGACAAATGTCACAATGCTAAATGTCAAAAATGAAAAGTGTCACCATGAAAAATGTCAAAAATAACAAATTTTAAGACGGCAAATGTCAAAGATGTCAAATGACAAATGTCACAATGCTAAATGTCAAAAATGAAAAGTGTCACCATGAAAAATGTCAAAAATGACAAATTTCAAGATGGCAAATATCAAAACTGACAAATGTCACAATGCTAAATGTCAAAAATGATAAGTGTCACCATGAAAAATGTCAAAAATGACAAATTTCAAGATGGCAAATGTCCAAGATGTCAAATGACAAATGTCACAATGCTAAATGTCAAAAATGAAAAGTGTCACCATGAAAAATGTCAAAAATGACAAATTTCAAGATAGCAAATGTCAAAGATGTCAAATGACAAATGTCACAATGCTATATGTCAAAAATGAAAAGTGTCACCATGAAAAATGTCAAAAATGACAAATTTCAAGATGGCAAATGTCAAAGATGTCAAATGACAAATGTCACAATGCTAAATGTCAAAAATGAAAAGTGTCACCATGAAAAATGTCAAAAATGACAAATTTCCAGATGGCAAATGTCAAAGATGTCAAGTGACAAATGTCACAATGCTAAATGTCAAAACTGACAAATTTCAAGATGGCAAACGTCAAAGATGTCAAATGACAAATGTCACAATGCTAAATGTCAAAAATGAAAAGTGTCACCATGAAAAATGTCAAAAATGACAAATTTCAAGATGGCAAATGTCAAAGATGTCAAATGACAAATGTCACAATGCTAAATGTCAAAAATGATAAGTGTCACCATGAAAAATGTCAAAAATAACAAATTTCAAGATGGCAAATGTCAAAGATGTCAAATGACAAATGTCACAATGCTAAATGTCAAAAATGACAAATTTTAAGATGGCAAATGTCAAAGATGTCAAATGACAACTGTCACAATGCTAAATGTCAAAAATGAAAAGTGTCACCATGAAAAATGTCAAAAATAACAAATTTCAAGATGGCAAATGCCAAAGATGTCAAATGACAAATGTCACAATGCTAAATGTCAAAAATGACAAATTTCAAGATGGCAAATGTCAAAGATGTCAAATGTCACAATGCTAAATGTCAAAAATGAAAAGTGTCACCATGAAAAATGTCAAAAATGACAAATTTCAAGATGGCAAATGTCAAAGATGTCAAATGACAAATGTCACAATGCTAAATGTCAAAAATGAAAAGTGTCACCATGAAAAATGTCAAAAATGACAAATTTCAAGATGGGAAATGTCAAAGATTTTGAATATGACAAATGTCACAATGCTAAATGTCAAAAATGAAAAGTGTCACCATGAAAAATGTCAAAAATGACAAATTTCAGGATGGCAAATGTCAAAGATGTCAAATGACAAATGTCACAATGCTAAATGTCAAAAATGAAAAGTGTCAAAAATGACAAATTTCAAGATGGCAAATATCAAAGATGTCAAATGACAAATGTCACAATGCTAAATGTCAAAAATGAAAAGTGTCACCATGAAAAATGTCAAAAATGACAAATTTCAAGATGGCAAATGTCAAAACTGACAAACGTCACAATGCTAAATGTCAAAAATGAAAAGTGTCACCATGAAAAATGTCAAAAATAACAAATTTCCAGATGGCAAATGTCAAAGATGTCAAGTGACAAATGTCACAATGCTAAATGTCAAAACTGACAAATTTCAAGATGGCAAACGTCAAAGATGTCAAATGACAAATGTCACAATGCTAAATGTCAAAAATGAAAAGTGTCACCATGAAAAATGTCAAAAATGACAAATTTCAAGATGGCAAATGTCAAAGATGTCAAATGACAAATGTCACAATGCTAAATGTCAAAAATGATAAGTGTCACCATGAAAAATGTCAAAAATAACAAATTTCAAGATGGCAAATGTCAAAGATGTCAAATGACAAATGTCACAATGCTAAATGTCAAAAATGACAAATTTTAAGATGGCAAATGTCAAAGATGTCAAATGACAACTGTCACAATGCTAAATGTCAAAAATGAAAAGTGTCACCATGAAAAATGTCAAAAATAACAAATTTCAAGATGGCAAATGCCAAAGATGTCAAATGACAAATGTCACAATGCTAAATGTCAAAAATGACAAATTTCAAGATGGCAAATGTCAAAGATGTCAAATGTCACAATGCTAAATGTCAAAAATGAAAAGTGTCACCATGAAAAATGTCAAAAATGACAAATTTCAAGATGGCAAATGTCAAAGATGTCAAATGACAAATGTCACAATGCTAAATGTCAAAAATGAAAAGTGTCACCATGAAAAATGTCAAAAATGACAAATTTCAAGATGGGAAATGTCAAAGATTTTGAATATGACAAATGTCACAATGCTAAATGTCAAAAATGAAAAGTGTCACCATGAAAAATGTCAAAAATGACAAATTTCAGGATGGCAAATGTCAAAGATGTCAAATGACAAATGTCACAATGCTAAATGTCAAAAATGAAAAGTGTCAAAAATGACAAATTTCAAGATGGCAAATGTCTAAGATGTCAAATGACAAATGTCACAATGCTAAATGTCAAAAATGAAAAGTGTCACCATGAAAAATGTCAAAAATGACAAATTTCAGGATGGCAAATGTCAAAGATGTCAAATGACAAATGTCACAATGCTAAATGTCAAAAATGAAAAGTGTCAAAAATGACAAATTTCAAGATGGCAAATGTCTAAGATGTCAAATGACAAATGTCACAATGCTTAATGTCAAAAATGAAAAGTGTCACTATAAAAAATGTCAAAAATGACAAATTTCAAGATGGCAAATGTCAAAGATGTCAAATGACATATGTCACAATGCTAAATGTCAAAAATGAAAAGTGTCACCATGAAAAATGTCAAAAATGACAAATTTCAAGATGGCAAATGTCAAAGATGTCAAATGACAAATGTCACAATGCTAAATGTCAAAAATGAAAAGTTTTACCATGAAAAATGTCAAAAATAACAAATTTCAAGATGGGAAATGTCAAAGATTTTGAATATGACAAATGTCACAATGCTAAATGTCAAATATGAAAAGTGTCACCATGAAAAATGTCAAAAATGACAAATTTCAAGATGGCAAATGTCAAAGATGTCAAATGACAAATGTCACAATGCTAAAAGTCAAAATGAAAAGTGTCACCATGAAAAATGTCAAAAATGACAAATTTCAAGATGGCAAATATCAAAGATGTCAAATGACAAATGTCACAATGCTAAATGTCAAAAATGACAAATTTCAAGATGGCAAATGTCAAAGATGTCAAATGACAAATGTCACAATGCTAAATGTCAAAAATGAAAAGTGTCACCATGAAAAATGTCAAAAATGACAGATTTCAAGATGGCAAATGTCAAAGATGTCAAATGACAAATGTCACAATGCTCAATGTCAAAAATGAAAAGTGTCACCATGAAAAATGTCAAAAATAACAAATTTCAAGATGGCAAATGTCAAAGATGTCAAATGACAAATGTCACAATGCTAAATGTCAAAAATGAAAAGTGTCACCATGAAAAATGTCAAAAATGACAAATTTCAAGATGGCAAATGTCAAAGATGTCAAATGACAAATGTCACAATGCTAAATGTCAAAAATGAAAAGTGTCACCATGAAAAATGTCAAAAATAACAAATTTTAAGACGGCAAATGTCAAAGATGTCAAATGACAAATGTCACAATGCTAAATGTCAAAAATGAAAAGTGTCACCATGAAAAATGTCAAAAATGACAAATTTCAAGATGGCAAATATCAAAACTGACAAATGTCACAATGCTAAATGTCAAAAATGATAAGTGTCACCATGAAAAATGTCAAAAATGACAAATTTCAAGATGGCAAATGTCCAAGATGTCAAATGACAAATGTCACAATGCTAAATGTCAAAAATGAAAAGTGTCACCATGAAAAATGTCAAAAATGACAAATTTCAAGATAGCAAATGTCAAAGATGTCAAATGACAAATGTCACAATGCTATATGTCAAAAATGAAAAGTGTCACCATGAAAAATGTCAAAAATGACAAATTTCAAGATGGCAAATGTCAAAGATGTCAAATGACAAATGTCACAATGCTAAATGTCAAAAATGAAAAGTGTCACCATGAAAAATGTCAAAAATGACAAATTTCAAGATGGCAAATGTCAAAACTGACAAATGTCACAATGCTAAATGTCAAAAATGATAAGTGTCAACATGAAAAATGTCAAAAATGACAAATTTCAAGATGGCAAATGTCCAAGATGTCAAATGACAAATGTCACAATGCTAAATGTCAAAAATGAAAAGTGTCACCATGAAAAATGTCAAAAATGACAAATTTCAAGATGGCAAATGTCAAAGATGTCAAATGACAAATGTCACAATGCTAAATGTCAAAAATAAAAAGTGTCAAAAATGACAAATTTCAAGATGGCAAATGTCAAAGATGTCAAATGACAAATGTCACAATGCTAAATGTCAAAAATGAAAAGTGTCACCATAAAAAATGTCAAAAATGACAAATTTCAAGATGGCAAATGTCAAAGATGTCAAATGACAAATGTCACAATGCTAAATGTCAAAAATGAAAAGTGTCACCATGAAAAATGTCAAAAATAACAAATTTCCAGATGGCAAATGTCCAAGATGTCAAGTGACAAATGTCACAATGCTAAATGTCAAAACTGACAAATTTCAAGATGACAAACGTCAAAGATGTCAAATGACAAATGTCACAATGCTAAATGTCAAAAATGAAAAGTGTCACCATGAAAAATGTCAAAAATGACAAATTTCAAGATGGCAAATGTCAAAGATGTCAAATGACAAATGTCACAATGCTAAATGTCAAAAATGATAAGTGTCACCATGAAAAATGTCAAAAATAACAAATTTCAAGATGGCAAATGTCAAAGATGTCAAATGACAAATGTCACAATGCTAAATGTCAAAAATGACAAATTTTAAGATGGCAAATGTCAAAGATGTCAAATGACAACTGTCATAATGCTAAATGTCAAAAATGAAAAGTGTCACCATGAAAAATGTCAAAAATAACAAATTTCAAGATGGCAAATGTCAAAGATGTCAAATGACAAATGTCACAATGCTAAATGTCAAAAATAACAAATTTTAAGATGGCAAATGTCAAAGATGTCAAATGACAACTGTCACGATGCTAAATGTCAAAAATGAAAAGTGTCACCATGAAAAATGTCAAAAATAACAAATTTCAAGATGGGAAATGTCAAAGATTTTGAATATGACAAATGTCACAATGCTAAATGTCAAAAATGAAAAGTGTCACCATGAAAAATGTCAAAAATGACAAATTTCAAGATGGCAAATGTCAAAGATGTCAAATGACAAATGTCACAATTGTAATAAAACATCTCTTTCATATATTTATTCATGGGTTTTACTTCTTAATTATATTAAAAACACATCTTACCAGTTTAATAGTTTTTATTAAAAAGCCCCGATTTTCGGTCACTCACTCCGACGAGTTCATAACTCTTGCTGAGTCGTCGGAATTCGTGACGACATAATTTACATTATTTCTAAATACTAATATGCTTAACTAAACTTAAATAGCTTCTCAATAATCGTAATAAATCTACTGAGTGTTTCCTAATTAATATAGATATAAATACATAAACCTATAAATATAAATATAAATACAATTACAAATATAAATACCCTTATAAATATAGCTCTATATTACATCTCCCACGGGAAGGAGAAAAAAAAAAAATATTCTTTACTTAACCAATTAGACATATATATATATATTTTTTTTTTTTTTTAACTATTATATAACTTTATCCTATTTTTGTGAATCTCTATTATACGGTTGTCTATTTTTATAAAAATATTGGGATCTTTCTCCTCAATCACCGTATATGGACCTATATACAATGGTTCTAATTTATTTTTAATTACATTTTTTAGCATTACTTTATCCCCTACTTTATATTTTACAGATTTTATGTCTTTATCATACATAGATTTTCGTTTGCTTTTTGATACCTCTAGATTGTGTTTTGCATCATTACATGCTTGTTGTAATCTATATTTTAGTTCGTGAGGGTAATCTTCAAAATTATATATAGGGTCTATCCAAGAATTTAAATTAGAGGGGATTTTTGCGAGTTTTCCGAAAATAAGTTCGTAAGGGGTATATTTTGTTTCAGTGTGTACTGTTGTGTTGTAAGCGAAACACCAATACGGAACCCAAGAACTCCATGCATTCTGAAATTTTGCAACTTGAATTCGCAAATAAGCACCCAAATTCTTATGAGAGTTCTCAAGAGCGCCTAGTGTCTCGTGATGATACGCGGTTGAATTAAGTTTCTTAATTTGTAAAATTTGACAGACTTCTTTAAAAATACACGCCATAAATTCAGTACCTTGATCTGAGACAATTTCATCTGGAATGCCGTAACGTAATATGAAATTATTAGTTAGTGTAGTTGCCACTGTATTAGCTTCCTTGTTTTTTAATAAATATGCCTCTACAAATTTAGTTAACTCACACTGTATCGTTAAAATATATTTATTATTTTCTACATCTTCTTGGAGTGGACCAACTAAGTCTATAAAAATTTTTTGAAATCCTGATGAAGCAGTTGTGGTTATAGATAAAGGTTCTTTGTTTGGATTGAAATGTTTACACCTTTGACAATGGTCGCATCTTTTTACAAAACTTTCTACATCCTTATTTAAATTTTGCCAAAAATACCTCTTTTTAATATTATTGTACATCCTGTTTATACCTGCATGTCCTCCAGTAGGGAGAATATGAAAATCATTTAGAATAATTTGTCTAGTCTCATTATCTAAGATATTTTCTACATCTTTTATAATAGATATTTTGATACCTATATTTTTAATCTCGTTACGGAATTTCATTAACAATTTAATTACTTGTGCACTTTTTCGATTCTTTAAAATAATTAATTCCGGAATTTTATTTTTATTATAAATATATTTCAGGTCTCTCAACATCGTACCTAAGTCTGATGATGATCGAGGATCCTGATAAAAATATATGATTCGCGAATCTTTATCACATATTAAGTTTCCAACTATATAATTACCTTTTTTATTTTTACGTACTAAATTGTCAAATTCCTTTTTTGAAATTATATTTAAACTAAACGAATCTTTAGGCGGTTTCAATAATTCTAAAACTCCAGGGTGATCAATCCTTTCGTCAGAATCATCTTTAAAACTACTTAAAAATTCTTTTTCGACGTTTTTTGATTGTGCTCTTGTGGTAACAAAAATTGAATCGCACACTTCTTTATTTAAATTTTTTAGTTCTTCTGAAGATATATCGATACGTGATAGCGCGTCCGCTACAACATTATCTTTACCCTTAATATATTTTACTGTAAAATCGTATTCTTCGAGAATGAGTCTAAACTTAATTAATCTACTGCTGGGATTTGTCATTCCAAATAAATAAACTAACGGTCTATGGTCGCTCAAGATCAAAAATTTTCTACCAAATAGGTAAGGTCTAAAGTGTTTTACTGCGAAAACGATTGCTAAAAGCTCCTTCTCTATAACGCTATAGTTTTTCTCGGCTTTATTAAGAGATCGACTTGCAAATGCAACAGGTCTATCATCTGAATTAGATAGTACAGCACCTAATGCATAATTTGATGCGTCGGTTTTAAGTATAAATTCATTTTCTGGTGCAAAGTTTGGATATTGTAGAACCGGTGGATTACTTAGAGCCTTTTTTAGGTTTTCGAAAGAATTTTGACAATCGTTAGTCCAAATGAAAGGAACATTTTTTCTCGTGAGATAATTTAAAGGTTGAGCAATTTTTGCAAAATTTTTTACATATTTTCTATAGTAGTTAGTAAAAGCAACGAATCTTTTAACCTCTTGGGAATCTTTGGGCAGTGGAAATTTTTGAATAGATTCTATTTTAGAAGAATCAGGAGAGACACCTTCTGAAGATATTTGGTGACCTAAGTAAAGAATTTCTTTTTTCAAAAATTCACATTTATTCGGATTTAATTTTAAATTAACCTGTCTTAATCTTTGAAAAACTTTTACCAAATTTTTATTATGATTAATTAAATTATTTGCAAAAACTACTAAATCATCAAGATAAACGAAACAACATTCGTAGTTTAGTCCCGACATTGCGATTGTCATTGCCCGTGAAAATGAACTGGGACTTGTCTTTAATCCCATGGGGAGTCGCGTCATTTGATATTGACCTCTATCGGTTGCAAAAGCTGTATATTTCCTGCTATTTTTGTCTAGTTCGATCTGATAATAACCCTGAGATAAGTCAAGATGAGAAAAATACATTGCTCCTGATAATGAGTCCCAAATTTCAGATATACAAGGCAATGGAAATTTATCATCCTCTATTTGCTGGTTTAATTGTCTATAATCTATCACAATTCTAGCCTTTCTAACACCATTCTCATCAAAACCCTTTTTAGGAACAATTAACAAAGGTGATTGAAACTCTGACCTACATTCCTCTATAATCCCGTCGCGAAGCATTTTATCTATTTCATTATGAATTTGTGTTTTTTGTGCATGTGGCAGTCTGTAAGGTTTAATAAAATGTGGTTTTGTTGATTCTTTAAGTATAATTTTTTCTTTATAAATATTGCACACCGTGAGCGGATCATTTTCAAGATGAAATACGTCTGAATATTTTACTAAAATTTTTTGTAATGAGTCTCTTTCGTCCGAATTCAAATGCTGGAAATTTATTGAATTTAACAGTTTATCTGCTCTACTGACAGAATTTGTTGGCTTTGCTTTAAATTCGCATAAATTATAGCAATCTATTGTTTCTAATTTTGGATAAAAATTTTTTAAGATAACTTCTTGATCTCTAACATTTAAAATTTTAATAGGGATTATATTTTGGTTAGCACGAACTAAAGCTCCCGCTACAAATACTCCTTCACACAGTTCACCCGGCAGAACAACATAATCTCCGTTGGTTTGAACTTTAAAATATTTAACTATTTCGCATCTACTAGGAATTGATATATACAATTGTTGTTCCGACACAAGAGGAATTACTTGTCTGGTCTTATATAAATTAAATGAGAATAAGCACTTTTCATAGTCTATCGTAGCTCCGTAGTCATAAAAGAAATCTGATCCCAAAATACCGTGCATTTCAATGTCATTTGCAAGGCCGTCTAGGAGTTGGAATTCCTGACAAAGTTCTATTTTATTTATTTGTAATGAAAGATGTACTGTGCCAACTGATACTACTGACCCACATAATCCATTAATATGCATTTTCTTTGATGAATTAATTCTTTCGCTAATAACTACTTTATTTTTAAAAATTACACTTACACTAGCGCCTGTATCAAGTAAAAATATAAGTTTAGTACCATTATAAAATAAATTAATAAAATTCAATCCATTTAAAGCAAAAATATTATAAAATGTTTCTGAATTAGTGTTGGTCACGAAAAAATGGTTGAGATATTTGAGGATTTTCTGAATATTCACCATTTGTATTAGCATTAGAATTATTTAGGTGAAATACCCTTCTATTATTATTATTATTATTGAACGTATTATTATTAGTATTATTATTATTATTATTACCCCTAAAATTATTTGATCTGTAATTTGTACCCCTATAAGAATTTCTGTTACCATTGTTTCCTCTAAAGTTATTTCCTCTAACATTATTTGGTCTAAAATTATTTCCTCTGCTATTATTATTACCCCTAAAACTATTACCTCTAAAATTCCTATGTTCTCTTATCTGATAGATTTGGTCATTACTTTTGCAACAGTTATTAAGTTCTTCTTCTTTTGCACCTTGTATTGCTTGACTTAAATTTGTATAATTTCGTGCTTTGACAATTATTTGTAAATTATTATTTCTAAGCCCATTTGCAAAAGTATTGATTGCAATCTTTTCGTTAACTTGATTTAAAATATTACTATGACTTTAATTATCGCCAGCTTGAGAAAGTGTTAGCTCTGCTAATAGTTTTTCTAACGTTTTTCCAAACTGATCAATAGTCTTTGACCCTTGTTTAGCATTGTGTAATTGAATAGCTAAGGATGTTTCAGATTTTTTAGTTATAAAATATTTCTTTAAATCATTTACTAGAGCCCCATTATCAGTGTAAGTTTTATTTAATCTAATTTTTGCATTTTCACTTAAACTTTTCTTTAAAATATAAGTAGTTAATAATATTTTACCATTTGCATCAAGCATAGAATCATACAATTCAATTCCATCAATAAGTTGTTTGGTTACAGTTTCAGAACCGTCCATAACCGGTAGCAGACTTGCCGCTGTTCTCAAATCGAATTTTTCCGTCATTTTATTAATTGAACAATCTAAATTTGATACACTATTACCCTGTACAATTTGCTCAGTATGCTGCAAAACCCGTAATCTTTCTGTTAAACTATTTTCTATTGCATTAATTAATTTTTCTATTGTAATAGCAAGTTCTTTAATATTAGTTTTAATACGAAAATCTATGTCTGATTTATTAAACAAATCTTTTAAATTCTTATAACTATTTTTACACTTAGCTAAAGTTTCTAACTTACGATTTGTAACACTTTCATCCGTCCTTCTTTCGGTATTGTCTTTTATTAAGTTCTTATAAAACACTTTTAGTTCTTCAGCAAAATTTTGGAATTGTCTTTCTAGATCCATTCATTTTATACTTAATTGCAAAACCTAAAAATAAAATCTTCTCTATCTTCTTAAACTAACTCTTGGCTCGCCCTTATATGTCTGTCGATTTTCCTTTCTACCATATTTTTACATTTACGGTATAAATATGCTAATACCATAAGAAAAGCCAATGTAATAAATATAATTTCTAGTACCTCCTTTACTCCATTGGATTGAGTATTATTTGTTTGGCCTCCACTGTTACCAGCTTGTGCAATTATAACTTCCTCTTTTGATTCTTGTTGTCCCATTTTATTTATTAAAATAACAGAGTAGCCCATTAACATTAACCAAAGTGATAACGCTGGACTGGCAGGATCGCCATGTAATAAAACATCTCTTTCATATATTTATTCATGGGTTTTACTTCTTAATTATATTAAAAACACATCTTACCAGTTTAATAGTTTTTATTAAAAAGCCCCGATTTTCGGTCACTCACTCCGACGAGTTCATAACTCTTGCTGAGTCGTCGGAATTCGTGACGACATAATTTACATTATTTCTAAATACTAATATGCTTAACTAAACTTAAATAGCTTCTCAATAATCGTAATAAATCTACTGAGTGTTTCCTAATTAATATAGATATAAATACATAAACCTATAAATATAAATATAAATACAATTACAAATATAAATACCCTTATAAATATAGCTCTATATTACACAATGCTAAAAGTCAAAATGAAAAGTGTCACCATGAAAAATGTCAAAAATGACAAATTTCAAGATGGCAAATATCAAAGATGTCAAATGACAAATGTCACAATGCTAAATGTCAAAAATGACAAATTTCAAGATGGCAAATGTCAAAGATGTCAAATGACAAATGTCACAATGCTAAATGTCAAAAATGAAAAGTGTCACCATGAAAAATGTCAAAAATGACAAATTTCAAGATGGCAAATGTCAAAGATGTCAAATGACAAATGTCACAATGCTAAATGTCAAAAATGAAAAGTGTCACCATGAAAAATGTCAAAAATAACAAATTTCAAGATGGCAAATGTCAAAGATGTCAAATGACAAATGTCACAATGCTAAATGTCAAAAATGAAAAGTGTCACCATGAAAAATGTCAAAAATGACAAATTTCAAGATGGCAAATGTCAAAGATGTCAAATGACAAATGTCACAATGCTAAATGTCAAAAATGAAAAGTGTCACCATGAAAAATGTCAAAAATAACAAATTTTAAGATGGCAAATGTCAAAGATGTCAAATGACAAATGTCACAATGCTAAATGTCAAAAATGAAAAGTGTCACCATGAAAAATGTCAAAAATGACAAATTTCAAGATGGCAAATATCAAAACTGACAAATGTCACAATGCTAAATGTCAAAAATGATAAGTGTCACCATGAAAAATGTCAAAAATGACAAATTTCAAGATGGCAAATGTCCAAGATGTCAAATGACAAATGTCACAATGCTAAATGTCAAAAATGAAAAGTGTCACCATGAAAAATGTCAAAAATGACAAATTTCAAGATAGCAAATGTCAAAGATGTCAAATGACAAATGTCACAATGCTATATGTCAAAAATGAAAAGTGTCACCATGAAAAATGTCAAAAATGACAAATTTCAAGATGGCAAATGTCAAAGATGTCAAATGACAAATGTCACAATGCTAAATGTCAAAAATGAAAAGTGTCACCATGAAAAATGTCAAAAATGACAAATTTCAAGATGGCAAATGTCAAAACTGACAAATGTCACAATGCTAAATGTCAAAAATGATAAGTGTCAACATGAAAAATGTCAAAAATGACAAATTTCAAGATGGCAAATGTCCAAGATGTCAAATGACAAATGTCACAATGCTAAATGTCAAAAATGAAAAGTGTCACCATGAAAAATGTCAAAAATGACAAATTTCAAGATGGCAAATGTCAAAGATGTCAAATGACAAATGTCACAATGCTAAATGTCAAAAATAAAAAGTGTCAAAAATGACAAATTTCAAGATGGCAAATGTCAAAGATGTCAAATGACAAATGTCACAATGCTACATGTCAAAAATGAAAAGTGTCACCATGAAAAATGTCAAAAATGACAAATTTTAAGATGGCAAATGTCAAAACTGACAAATGTCACAATGCTAAATGTCAAAAATGAAAAGTGTCATCATGAAAAATGTCAAAAATAACAAATTTCAAGATGGCAAATGTCAAAGATGTCAAATGACAAATGTCACAATGCTAAATGTCAAAAGTGACAAATTTCAAGATGGCAAATGTCAAAGATGTCAAATGACAAATGTCACAATGCTAAATGTCAAAAATGAAAAGTGTCACCATAAAAAATGTCAAAAATGACAAATTTCAAGATGGCAAATGTCAAAGATGTCAAATGACAAATGTCACAATGCTAAATGTCAAAAATGAAAAGTGTCACCATGAAAAATGTCAAAAATAACAAATTTCCAGATGGCAAATGTCCAAGATGTCAAGTGACAAATGTCACAATGCTAAATGTCAAAACTGACAAATTTCAAGATGACAAACGTCAAAGATGTCAAATGACAAATGTCACAATGCTAAATGTCAAAAATGAAAAGTATCACCATGAAAAATGTCAAAAATGACAAATTTCAAGATGGCAAATGTCAAAGATGTCAAATGACAAATGTCACAATGCTAAATGTCAAAAATGATAAGTGTCACCATGAAAAATGTCAAAAATAACAAATTTCAAGATGGCAAATGTCAAAGATGTCAAATGACAAATGTCACAATGCTAAATGTCAAAAATGACAAATTTTAAGATGGCAAATGTCAAAGATGTCAAATGACAACTGTCATAATGCTAAATGTCAAAAATGAAAAGTGTCACCATGAAAAATGTCAAAAATAACAAATTTCAAGATGGCAAATGTCAAAGATGTCAAATGACAAATGTCACAATGCTAAATGTCAAAAATGACAAATTTCAAGATGGCAACTGTCAAAGATGTCAAATGTCACAATGCTAAATGTAAAAAATGAAAAGTGTCACCATGAAAAATGTCAAAAATGACAAATTTCAAGATGGCAAATGCCAAAGATGTCAAATGACAAATGTCACAATGCTAAATGTCAAAAATGAAAAGTGTCACCATGAAAAATGTCAAAAATGACAAATTTCAAGATGGCAAATGTCAAAGATGTCAAATGTCACAATGCTAAATGTCAACAATGAAAAGTGTCAAGATGAAAAATGTCAAAAATGACAAATTTCAAGATGGCAAATGTCAAAGATGTCAAATGACAAATGTCACAATGCTAAATGTCAAAAATGAAAAGTGTCAAAAATGACAAATTTCAAGATGGCAAATGTCTAAGATGTCAAATGACAAATGTCACAATGCTAAATGTCAAAAATGAAAAGTGTCACTATAAAAAATGTCAAAAATGACAAATTTCAAGATGGCAAATGTCAAAGATGTCAAATGACAAATGTCACAATGCAAAATGTCAAAAATGAAAAGTGTCACCATGAAAAATGTCAAAAATGACAAATTTCAAGATGGCAAATGTCAAAGATGTCAAATGACAAATGTCACAATGCCAAATGTCAAAAATGAAAAGTTTCACCATGAAAAATGTCAAAAATGACAAATTTCAAGATGGGAAATGTCAAAGATTTTGAATATGACAAATGTCACAATGCTGAATGTCAAAAATGAAAAGTGTCACCATGAAAAATGTCAAAAATGACAAATTTCAAGATGGCAAATGTCAAAGATGTCAAATGACAAATGTCATAATGCTAAAAGTCAAAATGAAAAGTGTCACCATGAAAAATGTCAAAAATGACAAATTTCAAGATGGCAAATATCAAAGATGTCAAATGACAAATGTCACAATGCTAAATGTCAAAAATGACAAATTTCAAGATGGCAAATGTCAAAGATGTCAAATGACAAATGTCACAATGCTAAATGTCAAAAATGAAAAGTGTCACCATGAAAAATGTCAAAAATGACAAATTTCAAGATGGCAAATGTCAAAGATGTCAAATGACAAATGTCACAATGCTAAATGTCAAAAATGAAAAGTGTCACCATGAAAAATGTCAAAAATAACAAATTTCAAGATGGCAAATGTCAAAGATGTCAAATGACAAATGTCACAATGCTAAAGGTCAAAAATGAAAAGTGTCACCATAAAAAATGTCAAAAATGACAAATTTCAAGATGGCAAATGTCAAAGATGTCAAATGACAAATGTCACAATGCTAAATGTCAAAAATGAAAAGTGTCACCATGAAAAATGTCAAAAATAACAAATTTTAAGATGGCAAATGTCAAAGATGTCAAATGACAAATGTCACAATGCTAAATGTCAAAAATGAAAAGTGTCACCATGAAAAATGTCAAAAATGACAAATTTCAAGATGGCAAATGTCAAAACTGACAAATGTCACAATGCTAAATGTCAAAAATGATAAGTGTCACCATGAAAAATGTCAAAAATGACAAATTTCAAGATGGCAAATGTCCAAGATGTCAAATGACAAATGTCACAATGCTAAATGTCAAAAATGAAAAGTGTCACCATGAAAAATGTCAAAAATGACAAATTTCAAGATGGCAAATGTCAAAGATGTCAAATGACAAATGTCACAATGCTAAATGTCAAAAATGAAAAGTGTCACCATGAAAAATGTCAAAAATGACAAATTTCAAGATGGCAAATGTCAAAGATGTCAAATGACAAATGTCACAATGCTAAATGTCAAAAATGAAAAGTGTCACCATGAAAAATGTCAAAAATGACAAATTTCAAGATGGCAAATGTCAAAACTGACAAATGTCACAATGCTAAATGTCAAAAGTGATAAGTGTCAACATGAAAAATGTCAAAAATGACAAATTTCAAGATGGCAAATGCCAAAGATGTCAAATGACAAATGTCACAATGCTAAATGTCAAAAATGAAAAGTGTCACCATGAAAAATGTCAAAAATGACAAATTTCAAGATGGCAAATGTCAAAGATGTCAAATGACAAATGTCACAATGCTAAATGTCAAAAATGAAAAGTGTCACCATGAAAAATGTCAAAAATAACAAATTTCAAGATGGCAAATGTCAAAGATGTCAAATGACAAATGTCACGATGCTAAATGTCAAAAATGAAAAGTGTCACCATGAAAAATATCAAAAATGACAAATTTCAAGATGGCAAATATCAAAGATGTCAAATGACAAATGTCACAATGCTAAATGTCAAAAATGGAAAGTGTCACAATGCTAAATGTCAAAAATGAAAAGTGTTACAATGCTAAATGTCAAAAATGACAAATTTCAAAATGGCAAATGTCAAAGATGTCAAATAACAAATGTCACAATGCTAAATGTCAAAAATGACAAATTTCAAGATGGCAAATGTCAAAGATGTCAAATGACAAATGTCACAATGCTAAATGTCAAAAATGAAAAGTGTCACCATGAAAAATGTCAAAAATGACAAATTTCAAGATGGCAAATGTCAAAACTGACAAACGTCACAATGCTAAATGTCAAAAATGAAAAGTGTCACCATGAAAAATGTCAAAAATAACAAATTTCCAGATGGCAAATGTCAAAGATGTCAAGTGACAAATGTCACAATGCTAAATGTCAAAACTGACAAATTTCAAGATGGCAAACGTCAAAGATGTCAAATGACAAATGTCACAATGCTAAATGTCAAAAATGAAAAGTGTCACCATGAAAAATGTCAAAAATGACAAATTTCAAGATGGCAAATGTCAAAGATATCAAATGACAAATGTCGCAATGCTAAATGTCAAAAATGATAAGTGTCACCATGAAAAATGTCAAAAATAACAAATTTCAAGATGGCAAATGTCAAAGATGTCAAATGACAAATGTCACAATGCTAAATGTCAAAAAAAACAAATTTTAAGATGGCAAATGTCAAAGATGTCAAATGACAACTGTCACAATGCTAAATGTCAAAAATGAAAAGTGTCACCATGAAAAATGTCAAAAATAACAAATTTCAAGATGGCAAATGTCAAAGATGTCAAATGACAAATGTCACAATGCTAAATGTCAAAAATGACAAATTTCAAGATGGCAAATGTCAAAGATGTCAAATGTCACAATGCTAAATGTCAAAAATGAAAAGTGCCACCATGAAAAATGTCAAAAATGACAAATTTCAAGATGGCAAATGTCAAAGATGTCAAATGACAAATGTCACAATGCTAAATGTCAAAAATAAAAAGTGTCACCATGAAAAATGTCAAAAATGACAAATTTCAAGATGGCAAATGTCAAAGATGTCAAATGACAAATGTCACAATGCTAAATGTCAAAAATGAAAAGTGTCACCATGAAAAATGTCAAAAATGACAAATTTCAAGATGGCAAATGTCAAAGATGTCAAATGACAAATGTCACAATGCTAAATGTCAAAAATGAAAAGTGTCAAAAATGACAAATTTCAAGATGGCAAATGTCTAAGATGTCAAATGACAAATGTCACAATGCTAAATGTCAAAAATGAAAAGTGTCACTATAAAAAATGTCAAAAATGACAAATTTCAAGATGGCAAATGTCAAAGATGTCAAATGACAAATGTCACAATGCTAAATGTAAAAATGAAAAGTGTCACCATGAAAAATGTCAAAAATGACAAATTTCAAGATGGCAAATGTCAAAGATGTCAAATGACAAATGTCACAATGCTAAATGTCAAAAATGAAAAGTGTCACCATGAAAAATGTCAAAAATAACAAATTTCAAGATGGCAAATGTCAAAGATGTCAAATGACAAATGTCACAATGCTAAATGGCAAAAATGAAAAGTGTCACCATGAAAAATGTCAAAAATGACAAATTTCAAGATGGCAAATGTCAAAGATGTCAAATGACAAATGTCACAATGCTAAATGTCAAAGATGAAAAGTGTCAAAAATGACAAATTTCAAGATGGCAAATGTCTAAGATGTCAAATGACAAATGTCAAAATGCTAAATGTCAAAAATGAAAAGTGTCACCATGAAAAATGTCAAAAATGACAAATTTCAAGATGGCAAATGTCAAAGATGTCAAATGACAAATGTCACAATGCTAAATGTCAAAAATGAAAAGTGTCACCATGAAAAATGTCAAAAATGACAAATTTCAAGATGGCAAATATCAAAGATGTCAAATGACAAATGTCACAATGCTAAATGTCAAAAATGGAAAGTGTCACAATGCTAAATGTCAAAAATGAAAAGTGCCACCATGAAAAATGTCAAAAATGACAAATTTCAAGATGGCAAATGTCAAAACTGACAAATGTCACAATGCTAAATGTCAAAAATGATAAGTGTCACCATGAAAAATGTCAAAAATGACAAATTTCAAGATGGCAAATGTCCAAGATGTCAAATGACAAATATCACAATGCTAAATGTCAAAAATGAAAAGTGTCACCATGAAAAATGTCAAAAATGTCAAATTTCAAGATGGCAAATGTCAAAGATGTCAAATGACAAATGTCACAATGCTAAATGTCAAAAATGAAAAGTATCACCATGAAAAATGTCAAAAATGACAAATTTCAAGATGGCAAATGTCAAAGATGTCAAATGACAAATGTCATAATGCTAAAAGTCAAAATGAAAAGTGTCACCATAAAAAATGTCAAAAATGACAAATTTCAAGATGGCAAATGTCAAAACTGACAAATGTCAGAATGCTAAATGTCAAAAATGATAAGTGTCAACATGAAAAATGTCAAAAATGACAAATTTCAAGATGGCAAATATCAAAGATGTCAAATGACAAATGTCACAATGCTAAATGTCAAAAATGACAAATTTCAAGATGGCAAAATGTCAAAGCTGTCAAATGACAAATGTCACAATGCTAAATGTCAAAAATGAAAAGTGTCACCATGAAAAATGTCAAAAATGACAAATTTCAAGATGGCAAATGTCAAAGATGTCAAATGACAAATGTCACAATGCTAAATGTCAAAAATGAAAAGTGTCACCATGAAAAATGTCAAAAATAACAAATTTCAAGATGGCAAATGTCAAAGATGTCAAATGACAAATGTCACAATGCTAAATGTCAAAAATGAAAAGTGTCACCATGAAAAATGTCAAAAATGACAAATTTCAAGATGGCAAATGTCAAAGATGTCAAATGACAAATGTCACAATGCTAAATGTCAAAAATGAAAAGTGTCACCATGAAAAATGTCAAAAATAACAAATTTTAAGATGGCAAATGTCAAAGATGTCAAATGACAAATGTCACAATGCTAAATGTCAAAAATGAAAAGTGTCACCATGAAAAATGTCAAAAATGACAAATTTCAAGATGGCAAATGTCCAAGATGTCAAATGACAAATGTCACAATGCTAAATGTCAAAAATGAAAAGTGTCACCATGAAAAATGTCAAAAATGACAAATTTCAAGATGGCAAATGTCAAAACTGACAAATGTCAGAATGCTAAATGTCAAAAATGATAAGTGTCAACATGAAAAATGTCAAAAATGACAAATTTCAAGATGGCAAATGCCAAAGATGTCAAATGACAAATGTCACAATGCTAACTGTCAAAAATGAAAAGTGTCACCATGAAAAATGTCAAAAATGACAAATTTCAAGATGGCAAATGTCAAAGATGTCAAATGACAAATGTCACAATGCTAAATGTCAAAAATGAAAAGTGTCACCATGAAAAATGTCAAAAATGACAAATTTCAAGATGGCAAATGTCAAAGATGTCAAATGACAAATGTCACAATGCTAAATGTCAAAAATGAAAAGTGTCACCATGAAAAATATCAAAAATGACAAATTTCAAGATGGCAAATATCAAAGATGTCAAATGACAAATGTCACAATGCTAAATGTCAAAAATGGAAAGTGTCACAATGCTAAATGTCAAAAATGAAAAGTGTTACAATGCTAAATGTCAAAAATGACAAATTTCAAAATGGCAAATGTCAAAGATGTCAAATAACAAATGTCACAATGCTAAATGTCAAAAATGACAAATTTCAAGATGGCAAATGTCAAAGATGTCAAATGACAAATGTCACAATGCTAAATGTCAAAAATGAAAAGTGTCACCATAAAAAATGTCAAAAATGACAAATTTCAAGATGGCAAATGTCAAAACTGACAAACGTCACAATGCTAAATGTCAAAAATGAAAAGTGTCACCATGAAAAATGTCAAAAATAACAAATTTCCAGATGGCAAATGTCAAAGATGTCAAGTGACAAATGTCACAATGCTAAATGTCAAAACTGACAAATTTCAAGATGGCAAACGTCAAAGATGTTAAATGACAAATGTCACAATGCTAAATGTCAAAAATGAAAAGTGTCACCATGAAAAATGTCAAAAATGACAAATTTCAAGATGGCAAATGTCAAAGATGTCAAATGACAAATGTCGCAATGCTAAATGTCAAAAATGATAAGTGTCACCATGAAAAATGTCAAAAATAACAAATTTCAAGATGGCAAATGTCAAAGATGTCAAATGACAAATGTCGCAATGCTAAGTGTCAAAAATAACAAATTTTAAGATGGCAAATGACAACTGTCACAATGCTAAATGTCAAAAATGAAAAATGTCACCATGAAAAATGTCAAAAATAACAAATTTCAAGATGGCAAATGTCAAAGATGTCAAATGACAAATGTCACAATGCTAAATGTCAAAAATGACAAATTTCAAGATGGCAAATGTCAAAGATGTCAAATGTCACAATGCTAAATGTCAAAAATGAAAAGTGTCACCATGAAAAATGTCAAAAATGACAAATTTCAAGATGGCAAATGTCAAAGATGTCAAATGACAAATGTCACAATGCTAAATGTCAAAAATGAAAAGTGTCACCATGAAAAATGTCAAAAATGACAAATTTCAAGATGGCAAATGTCAAAGATGTCAAATGACAAATGTCACAATGCTAAATGTCAAAAATGAAAAGTGTCACCATGAAAAATGTCAAAAATGACAAATTTCAAGATGGCAAATGTCAAAGATGTCAAATGACAAATGTCACAATGCTAAATGTCAAAAATGAAAAGTGTCAAAAATGACAAATTTCAAGATGGCAAATGTCTAAGATGTCAAATGACAAATGTCACAATGCTAAATGTCAAAATGAAAAGTGTCACTATAAAAAATGTCAAAAATGACAAATTTCAAGATGGCAAATGTCAAAGATGTCAAATGACAAATGTCAGAATGCTAAATGTAAAAATGAAAAGTGTCACCATGAAAAATGTCAAAAATGACAAATTTCAAGATGGCAAATGTCAAAGATGTCAAATGACAAATGTCACAATGCTAAATGTCAAAAATGAAAAGTGTCACCATGAAAAATGTCAAAAATGACAAATTTCAAGATGGCAAATGTCAAAGATGTCAAATGACAAATGTGACAATGCTAAATGTCAAAAATGAAAAGTGTCACCATAAAAAATGTCAAAAATAACAAATTTCAAGATGGCAAATGTCAAAGATGTCAAATGACAAATGTCACAATGCTAAATGTCAAAAATGAAAAGTGTCAAAAATGACAAATTTCAAGATGGCAAATGTCTAAGATGTCAAATGACAAATGTCACAGTGCTAAATGTCAAATATGAAAAGTGTCACCATGAAAAATGTCAAAAATGACAAATTTCAAGATGGCAAATGTCAAAGATGTCAAATGACAAATGTCACAATGCTAAATGTCAAAAATGAAAAGTGTCACCATGAAAAATGTCAAAAATGACAAATTTCAAGATGGCAAATATCAAAGATGTCAAATGACAAATGTCACAAAGCTAAATGTCAAAAATGGAAAGTGTCACAATGCTAAATGTCAAAAATGAAAAGTGTCACCATGA
This sequence comes from Altica lythri, assembly GCA_964028335.1. NCBI lineage: Eukaryota > Metazoa > Arthropoda > Insecta > Coleoptera > Chrysomelidae > Altica > Altica lythri. The sequence continues at coordinate 38,782,161 of OZ034800.1, read as the reverse complement.
AAAATGTCAAAAATGACAAATTTCAAGATGGCAAATGTCAAAACTGACAAATGTCACAATGCTAAATGTCAAAAATGATAAGTGTCACCATGAAAAATGTCAAAAATGACAAATTTCAAGATGGCAAATGTCCAAGATGTCAAATGACAAATATCACAATGCTAAATGTCAAAAATGAAAAGTGTCACCATGAAAAATGTCAAAAATGTCAAATTTCAAGATGGCAAATGTCAAAGATGTCAAATGACAAATGTCACAATGCTAAATGTCAAAAATGAAAAGTGTCACCATGAAAAATGTCAAAAATGACAAATTTCAAGATGGCAAATGTCAAAGATGTCAAATGACAAATGTCATAATGCTAAAAGTCAAAATGAAAAGTGTCACCATGAAAAATGTCAAAAATGACAAATTTCAAGATGGCAAATATCAAAGATGTCAAATGACAAATGTCACAATGCTAAATGTCAAAAATGACAAATTTCAAGATGGCAAATGTCAAAGATGTCAAATGACAAATGTCACAATGCTAAATGTCAAAAATGAAAAGTGTCACCATGAAAAATGTCAAAAATGACAAATTTCAAAATGGCAAATGTCAAAGATGTCAAATGACAAATGTCACAATGCTAAATGTCAAAAATGAAAAGTGTCACCATGAAAAATGTCAAAAATGAAAAATTTCAAGATGGCAAATGTCAAAGATGTCAAATGACAAATGTCACAATGCTAAATGTCAAAAATGAAAAGTGTCACCATGAAAAATGTCAAAAATAACAAATTTTAAGATGGCAAATGTCAAAGATGTCAAATGACAAATGTCACAATGCTAAATGTCAAAAATGAAAAGTGTCACCATGAAAAATGTCAAAAATGACAAATTTCAAGATGGCAAATGTCAAAACTGACAAATGTCACAATGTTAAATGTCAAAAATGATAAGTGTCACCATGAAAAATGTCAAAAATGACAAATTTCAAGATGGCAAATGTCCAAGATGTCAAATGACAAATGTCACAATGCTAAATGTCAAAAATGAAAAGTGTCACCATGAAAAATGTCAAAAATGACAAATTTCAAGATGGCAAATGTCAAAACTGACAAATGTCAGAATGCTAAATGTCAAAAATGATAAGTGTCAACATGAAAAATGTCAAAAATGACAAATTTCAAGATGGCAAATGCCAAAGATGTCAAATGACAAATGTCACAATGCTAACTGTCAAAAATGAAAAGTGTCACCATGAAAAATGTCAAAAATGACAAATTTCAAGATGGCAAATGTCAAAGATGTCAAATGACAAATGTCACAATGCTAAATGTCAAAAATGAAAAGTGTCACCATGAAAAATGTCAAAAATGACAAATTTCAAGATGGCAAATGTCAAAGATGTCAAATGACAAATGTCACAATGCTAAATGTCAAAAATGAAAAGTGTCACCATGAAAAATATCAAAAATGACAAATTTCAAGATGGCAAATATCAAAGATGTCAAATGACAAATGTCACAATGCTAAATGTCAAAAATGGAAAGTGTCACAATGCTAAATGTCAAAAATGAAAAGTGTTACAATGCTAAATGTCAAAAATGACAAATTTCAAAATGGCAAATGTCAAAGATGTCAAATAACAAATGTCACAATGCTAAATGTCAAAAATGACAAATTTCAAGATGGCAAATGTCAAAGATGTCAAATGACAAATGTCACAATGCTAAATGTCAAAAATGAAAAGTGTCACCATGAAAAATGTCAAAAATGACAAATTTCAAGATGGCAAATGTCAAAACTGACAAACGTCACAATGCTAAATGTCAAAAATGAAAAGTGTCACCATGAAAAATGTCAAAAATAACAAATTTCCAGATGGCAAATGTCAAAGATGTCAAGTGACAAATGTCACAATGCTAAATGTCAAAACTGACAAATTTCAAGATGGCAAACATCAAAGATGTCAAATGACAAATGTCACAATGCTAAATGTCAAAAATGAAAAGTGTCACCATGAAAAATGTCAAAAATGACAAATTTCAAGATGGCAAATGTCAAAGATGTCAAATGACAAATGTCGCAATGCTAAATGTCAAAAATGATAAGTGTCACCATGAAAAATGTCAAAAATAACAAATTTCAAGATGGCAAATGTCAAAGATGTCAAATGACAAATGTCACAATGCTAAATGTCAAAAATAACAAATTTTAAGATGGCAAATGTCAAAGATGTCAAATGACAACTGTCACAATGCTAAATGTCAAAAATGAAAAGTGTCACCATGAAAAATGTCAAAAATAACAAATTTCAAGATGGCAAATGTCAAAGATGTCAAATGACAAATGTCACAATGCTAAATGTCAAAAATGACAAATTTCAAGATGGCAAATGTCAAAGATGTGAAATGTCACAATGCTAAATGTCAAAAATGAAAAGTGTCACCATGAAAAATGTCAAAAATGACAAATTTCAAGATGGCAAATGTCAAAGATGTCAAATGACAAATGTCACAATGCTAAATGTCAAAAATGAAAAGTGTCACCATGAAAAATGTCAAAAATGACAAATTTCAAGATGGCAAATGTCAAAGATGTCAAATGACAAATGTCACAATGCTAAATGTCAAAAATGAAAAGTGTCACCATGAAAAATGTCAAAAATGACAAATTTCAAGATGGCAAATGTCAAAGATGTCAAATGACAAATGTCACAAGGCTAAATGTCAAAAATGAAAAGTGTCAAAAATGACAAATTTCAAGATGGCAAATGTCTAAGATGTCAAATGACAAATGTCACAATGCTAAATGTCAAAAATGAAAAGTGTCACTATAAAAAATGTCAAAAATGACAAATTTCAAGATGGCAAATGTCAAAGATGTCAAATGACAAATGTCAGAATGCTAAATGTAAAAATGAAAAGTGTCACCATGAAAAATGTCAAAAATGACAAATTTCAAGATGGCAAATGTCAAAGATGTCAAATGACAAATGTCACAATGCTAAATGTCAAAAATGAAAAGTGTCACCATAAAAAATGTCAAAAATAACAAATTTCAAGATGGCAAATGTCAAAGATGTCAAATGACAAATGTCACAATGCTAAATGTCAAAAATGAAAAGTGTCACCATGAAAAATGTCAAAAATGACAAATTTCAAGATGGCAAATGTCAAAGATGTCAAATGACAAATGTCACAATGCTAAATGTAAAAATGAAAAGTGTCACCATGAAAAATGTCAAAAATGACAAATTTCAAGATGGCAAATGTCAAAGATGTCAAATGACAAATGTCACAATGCTAAATGTCAAAAATGAAAAGTGTCACCATAAAAAATGTCAAAAATAACAAATTTCAAGATGGCAAATGTCAAAGATGTCAAATGACAAATGTCACAATGCTAAATGTCAAAAATGAAAAGTGTCAAAAATGACAAATTTCAAGATGGCAAATGTCTAAGATGTCAAATGACAAATGTCACAATGCTAAATGTCAAAAATGAAAAGTGTCACCATAAAAAATGTCAAAAATTACAAATTTCAAGATGGCAAATGTCAAAGATGTCAAATGACAAATGTCAGAATGCTAAATGTAAAAATGAAAAGTGTCACCATGAAAAATGTCAAAAATGACAAATTTCAAGATGGCAAATGTCAAAGATGTCAAATGACAAATGTCACAATGCTAAATGTCAAAAATGAAAAGTGTCACCATAAAAAATGTCAAAAATAACAAATTTCAAGATGGCAAATGTCAAAGATGTCAAATGACAAATGTCACAATGCTAAATGTCAAAAATGAAAAGTGTCACCATGAAAAATGTCTAAAATGACAAATTTCAAGATGGCAAATGTCAAAGATGTCAAATGACAAATGTCACAATGCTAAATGTAAAAATGAAAAGTGTCACCATGAAAAATGTCAAAAATGACAAATTTCAAGATGGCAAATGTCAAAGATGTCAAATGACAAATGTCACAATGCTAAATGTCAAAAATGAAAAGTGTCACCATAAAAAATGTCAAAAATAACAAATTTTAAGATGGCAAATGTCAAAGATGTCAAATGACAAATGTCACAATGCTAAATGTCAAAAATGAAAAGTGTCACCATGAAAAATGTCAAAAATGACAAATTTCAAGATGGCAAATGTCAAAGATGTCAAATGACAAATGTCACAATGCTAAATGTCAAAAATGAAAAGTGTCACCATGAAAAATGTCAAAAATGACAAATTTCAAGATGGCAAATGTCAAAGATGTCAAATGACAAATGTCACAATGCTAAATGTCAAAAATGAAAAGTGTCACCATGAAAAATGTCAAAAATGACAAATTTCAAGATGGCAAATGTCAAAACTGACAAATGTCAGAATGCTAAATGTCAAAAATGATAAGTGTCAACATGAAAAATGTCAAAAATGACAAATTTCAAGATGGCAAATGCCAAAGATGTCAAATAACAAATGTCACAATGCTAAATGTCAAAAATGAAAAGTGTCACCATGAAAAATGTCAAAAATGACAAATTTCAAGATGGCAAATGTCAAAGATGTCAAATGACAAATGTCACAATGCTAAATGTCAAAAATGAAAAGTGTCACCATGAAAAATGTCAAAAATGACAAATTTCAAGATGGCAAATGTCAAAGATGTCAAATGACAAATGTCACAATGCTAAATGTCAAAAATGAAAAGTGTCACCATGAAAAATATCAAAAATGACAAATTTCAAGATGACAAATATCAAAGATGTCAAATGACAAATGTCACAATGCTAAATGTCAAAAATGGAAAGTTTCACAATGCTAAATGTCAAAAATGAAAAGTGTTACAATGCTAAATGTCAAAAATGACAAATTTCAAAATGGCAAATGTCAAAGATGTCAAATAACAAATGTCACAATGCTAAATGTCAAAAATGACAAATTTCAAGATGGCAAATGTCAAAGATGTCAAATGACAAATGTCACAATGCTAAATGTCAAAAATGAAAAGTGTCACCATGAAAAATGTCAAAAATGACAAATTTCAAGATGGCAAATGTCAAAACTGACAAACGTCACAATGCTAAATGTCAAAAATGAAAAGTGTCACCATGAAAAATGTCAAAAATAACAAATTTCCAGATGGCAAATGTCAAAGATGTCAAGTGACAAATGTCACAATGCTAAATGTCAAAACTGACAAATTTCAAGATGGCAAACGTCAAAGATGTCAAATGACAAATGTCACAATGCTAAATGTCAAAAATGAAAAGTGTCACCATGAAAAATGTCAAAAATGACAAATTTCAAGATGGCAAATGTCAAAGATGTCAAATGACAAATGTCGCAATGCTAAATGTCAAAAATGATAAGTGTCACCATGAAAAATGTCAAAAATAACAAATTTCAAGATGGCAAATGTCAAAGATGTCAAATGACAAATGTCACAATGCTAAATGTCAAAAATAACAAATTTTAAGATGGCAAATGTCAAAGATGTCAAATGACAACTGTCACGATGCTAAATGTCAAAAATGAAAAGTGTCACCATGAAAAATGTCAAAAATAACAAATTTCAAGATGGCAAATGTCAAAGATGTCAAATGACAAATGTCACAATGCTAAATGTCAAAAATGACAAATTTCAAGATGGCAAATGTCAAAGATGTCAAATGTCACAATGCTAAATGTCAAAAATGAAAAGTGTCACCATGAAAAATGTCAAAAATGACAAATTTCAAGATGGCAAATGTCAAAGATGTCAAATGACAAATGTCACAATGCTAAATGTCAAAAATGAAAAGTGTCACCATGAAAAATGTCAAAAATGACAAATTTCAAGATGGCAAATGTCAAAGATGTCAAATGACAAATGTCACAATGCTAAATGTCAAAAATGAAAAGTGTCATCATGAAAAATGTCAAAAATGACAAATTTCAAGATGGCAAATGTCAAAGATGTCAAATGACAAATGTCACAATGCTAAATGTCAAAAATGAAAAGTGTCAAAAATGACAAATTTCAAGATGGCAAATGTCTAAGATGTCAAATGACAAATGTCACAATGCTAAATGTCAAAAATGAAAAGTGTCACTATAAAAAATGTCAAAAATGACAAATTTCAAGATGGCAAATGTCAAAGATGTCAAATGACAAATGTCACAATGCTAAATGTAAAAATGAAAAGTGTCACCATGAAAAATGTCAAAAATGACAAATTTCAAGATGGCAAATGTCAAAGATGTCAAATGACAAATGTCACAATGCTAAATGTCAAAAATGAAAATGTCACCATAAAAAATGTCAAAAATAACAAATTTCAAGATGGCAAATGTCAAAGATGTCAAATGACAAATGTCACAATGCTAAATGTCAAAAATGAAAAGTGTCACCATGAAAAATGTCAAAAATGACAAATTTCAAGATGGCAAATGTCAAAGATGTCAAATGACAAATGTCACAATGCTAAATGTAAAAATGAAAAGTGTCACCATGAAAAATGTCAAAAATGACAAATTTCAAGATGGCAAATGTCAAAGATGTCAAATGACAAATGTCACAATGCTAAATGTCAAAAATGAAAAGTGTCACCATAAAAAATGTCAAAAATAACAAATTTCAAGATGGCAAATGTCAAAGATGTCAAATGACAAATGTCACAATGCTAAATGTCAAAAATGAAAAGTGTCACCATGAAAAATGTCAAAAATGACAAATTTCAAGATGGCAAATGTCAAAGATGTCAAATGACAAATGTCACAATGCTAAATGTCAAAAATGAAAAGTGTCACCATGAAAAATGTCAAAAATAACAAATTTTAAGATGGCAAATGTCAAAGATGTCAAATGACAAATGTCACAATGCTAAATGTCAAAAATAAAAAGTGTCACCATGAAAAATGTCAATGTCAAAAATGACAAATTTCAAGATGGCAAATGTCCAAGATGTCAAATGACAAATATCACAATGCTAAATGTCAAAAATGAAAAGTGTCACCATGAAAAATGTCAAAAATGTCAAATTTCAAGATGGCAAATGTCAAAGATGTCAAATGACAAATGTCACAATGCTAAATGTCAAAAATGAAAAGTGTCACCATGAAAAATGTCAAAAATGACAAATTTCAAGATGGCAAATGTCAAAGATGTCAAATGACAAATGTCACAATGCTAAATGTCAAAAATGAAAAGTGTCACCATGAAAAATGTCAAAAATGACAAATTTTAAGATGGCAAATGTCAAAACTGACAAATGTCACAATGCTAAATGTCAAAAATGAAAAGTGTCACCATGAAAAATGTCAAAAATAACAAATTTCAAGATGGCAAATGTCAAAGATGTCAAATGACAAATGTCACAATGCTAAATGTCAAAAATGACAAATTTCAAGATGGCAAATGTCAAAGATGTCAAATGACAAATGTCACAATGCTAAATGTCAAAAATGAAAAGTGTCACCATAAAAAATGTCAAAAATGACAAATTTTAAGATGGCAAATGTCAAAGATGTCAAATGACAAATGTCACAATGCTAAATGTCAAAAATGAAAAGTGTCACCATGAAAAATGTCAAAAATATCAAATTTCAAGATGGCAAATATCAAAACTGACAAATGTCACAATGCTAAATGTCAAAAATGATAAGAGTCACCATGAAAAATGTCAAAAATGACAAATTTCAAGATGGCAAATGTCTAAGATGTCAAATGACAAATGTCACAATGCTAAATGTCAAAAATGAAAAGTGTCACCATGAAAAATGTCAAAAATGACAAATTTCAAGATGGCAAATGCCAAAGATGTCAAATGACAAATGTCACAATGCTAAATGTCAAAAATGACAAATTTCAAGATGGCAAATGTCAAAGATGTCAAATGACAAATGTCACAATGCTAAATGTCAAAAAGGACAAATTTCAAGATGGCAAATGTCAAAGATGTCAAATGACAAATGTCACAATGCTAAGTGTCAAAAATGAAAAGTGTCACCATGAAAAATGTCAAAAATGACAAATTTCAAGATGGCAAATGTCAAAGATGTCAAATGACAAATGTCACAATGCTAAATGTCAAAAATGACAAATTTCAAAATTGCAAATGTCAAAGATGTCAAATGACAAATGTCACAATGCTAAATGTCAAAAATGAAAAGTGTCACCATAAAAAATGTCAAAAATGACAAATTTCAAGATGGCAAATGTCAAAACTGACAAATGTCACAATGCTAAATGTCAAAAATGAAAAGTGTCACCATAAAAAATGTCAAAAATGACAAATTTCAAGATGGCAAATGTCAAAGATGTCAAATGACAAATGTCACAATGCTAAATGTCAAAAATGAAAAGTGTCACCATGAAGAATGTCAAAAATGACAAATTTCAAGATGACAAATGTCAAAGATGTCAAATGACAAATGTCACAATGCTAAATGTCAAAAATGAAAAGTGTCACCATGAAAAATGTCAAAAATGAAAAATTTCAAGATGGCAAATATCAAAACTGACAAATGTCACAATGCTAAATGTCAAAAATGATAAGAGTCACCATAAAAAATGTAAAAAAGGGCAAATTTCAAGATGGCAAATGTCAAAGATGTCAAATGACAAATGTCACAATGCTAAATGTCAAAAATGATAAGAGTCACCATGAAAAATGTCAAAAATGACTAATTTCAAGATGGCAAATGTCTAAGATGTCAAATGACAAATGTCACAATGCTAAATGTCAAAAATGAAAAATGTCACCATGAAAAATTTTAAAAATGACAAATTTCAAGATGGCAAATGCCAAAGATGTCAAATGACAAATGTCACAATGCTAAATGTCAAAAATGACAAATTTCAAGATGGCAAATGTCAAAGATGTCAAATGACAAATGTCACAATGCTAAATGTCAAAAATAACAAATTTCAAGATGGCAAATGTCAAAGATGTCAAATGACAAATGTCACAATGCTAAGTGTCAAAAATGAAAAGTGTCACCATGAAAAATGTTGAAAATGACAAATTTCAAGATGGCAAATATCAAAACTGACAAATGTCACAATGCTAAATGTCAAAAATGACAAATTTCAAGATGGCAAATGTCAAAGATGTCAAATGACAAATGTCACAATGCTAAATGTCAAAAATGAAAAGTGTCACCATGAAAAATGTCAAAAATGACAAATTTCAAGATGGCAAATGTCAAAGATGTCAAATGACAAATGTCACAATGCTAAATGTCAAAAATGAAAAGTGTCACCATGAAAAATGTTAAAAATGACAAATTTCAAGATGGCAAATGTCAAAGATGTCAAATGACAAATGTCACAATGCTAAATGTCAAAAATGAAAAGTGTCAAAAATGACAAATTTCAAGATGGCAAATGTCTAAGATGTCAAATGACAAATGTCACAATGCTAAATGTCAAAAATGAAAAGTGTCACTATAAAAAATGTCAAAAATGACAAATTTCAAGATGGCAAATGTCAAAGATGTCAAATGACAAATGTCACAATGCTAAATGTCAAAAATGAAAAGTGTCACCATGAAAAATGTCAAAAATGACAAATTTCAAGATGGCAAATGTCAAAGATGTCAAATGACAAATGTCACAATGCTAAATGTCAAAAATGAAAAGTTTCACCATGAAAATTGTCAAAAATGACAAATTTCAAGATGGGAAATGTCAAAGATTTTGGATATGACAAATGTCACAATGCTAAATGTCAAAAATGAAAAGTGTCACCATGAAAAATGTCAAAAATGACAAATTTCAAGATGGCAAATGTCAAAGATGTTAAATGACAAATGTCACAATGCTAAAAGTCAAAATGAAAAGTGTCACCATGAAAAATGTCAAAAATGACAAATTTCAAGATGGCAAATATCAAAGATGTCAAATGACAAATGTCACAATGCTAAATGTCAAAAATGACAAATTTCAAGATGGCAAATGTCAAAGATGTCAAATGACAAATGTCACAATGCTAAATGTCAAAAATGAAAAGTGTCACCATGAAAAATGTCAAAAATGACAAATTTCAAGATGGCAAATGTCAAAGATGTCAAATGACAAATGTCACAATGCTAAATGTCAAAAATGAAAAGTGTCACCATGAAAAATGTCAAAAATAACAAATTTCAAGATGGCAAATGTCAATGATGTCAAATGACAAATGTCACAATGCTAAATGTGAAAAATGAAAAGTGTCACCATGAAAAATGTCAAAAATGACAAATTTCAAGATGGCAAATGTCAAAGATGTCAAATGACAAATGTCACAATGCTAAATGTCAAAAATGAAAAGTGTCACCATGAAAAATGTCAAAAATAACAAATTTTAAGATGGCAAATGTCAAAGATGTCAAATGACAAATGTCACAATGCTAAATGTCAAAAATGAAAAGTGTCACCATGAAAAATGTCAAAAATGACAAATTTCAAGATGGCAAATGTCAAAGATGTCAAATGACAAATGTCACAATGCTAAATGTCAAAAATGAAAAGTGTCACCATGAAAAATGTCAAAAATGACAAATTTCAAGATGGCAAATGTCAAAACTGACAAATGTCACAATGCTAAATGTCAAAAATGATAAGTGTCAACATGAAAAATGTCAAAAATGACAAATTTCAAGATGGCAAATGTCCAAGATGTCAAATGACAAATGTCACAATGCTAAATGTTAAAAATGAAAAGTGTCACCATGAAAAATGTCAAAAATGACAAATTTCAAGATGGCAAATGTCAAAGATGTCAAATGACAAATGTCACAATGCTAAATGTCAAAAATAAAAAGTGTCAAAAATGACAAATTTCAAGATGGCAAATGTCAAAGATGTCAAATGACAAATGTCACAATGCTAAATGTCACAAATGAAAAGTGTCACCATGAAAAATGTCAAAAATGACAAATTTTAAGATGGCAAATGTCAAAACTGACAAATGTCACAATGCTAAATGTCAACAATGAAAAGTGTCACCATGAAAAATGTCAAAAATAACAAATTTCAAGATAGCAAATGTCAAAGATGTCAAATGACAAATGTCACAATGCTAAATGTCAAAAATGACAAATTTCAAGATGGCAAATGTCAAAGATGTCAAATAACAAATGTCACAATGCTAAATGTCAAAAATAAAAAGTGTCACCATAAAAAATGTCAAAAATGACAAATTTCAAGATGGCAAATTTCAAAGATGTCAAATGACAAATGTCACAATGCTAAATGTCAAAAATGAAAAGTGTCACCATGAAAAATGTCAAAAATATCAAATTTCAAGATGGCAAATATCAAAACTGACAAATGTCACAATGCTAAATGTCAAAAATGATAAGAGTCACCATGAAAAATGTCAAAAATGACAAATTTCAAGATGGCAAATGTCTAAGATGTCAAATGACAAATGTCACAATGCTAAATGTCAAAAATGAAAAGTGTCACCATGAAAAATGTTAAAAATGACAAATTTCAAGATGGCAAATGCCAAAGATGTCAAATGACAAATGTCACAATGCTAAATGTCAAAAATGACAAATTTCAAGATGGCAAATGTCAAAGATGTCAAATGACAAATGTCACAATGCTAAATGTCAAAAAGGACAAATTTCAAGATGGCAAATGTCAAAGATGTCAAATGACAAATGTCACTATGCTAAGTGTCAAAAATGAAAAGTGTCACCATGAAAAATGTCAAAAATGACAAATTTCAAGATGGCAAATGTCAAAGATGTCAAATGACAAATGTCACAATGCTAAATGTCAAAAATGACAAATTTCAAAATTGCAAATGTCAAAGATGTCAAATGACAAATGTCACAATGCTAAATGTCAAAAATAAAAAGTGTCACCATAAAAAATGTCAAAAATGACAAATTTCAAGATGGCAAATGTCAAAGATGTCAAATGACAAATGTCACAATGCTAAATGTCAAAAATGAAAAGTGTCACCATGAAAAATGTCAAAAATATCAAATTTCAAGATGGCAAATATCAAAACTGACAAATGTCACAATGCTAAATGTCAAAAATGATAAGAGTCACCATGAAAAATGTCAAAAATGACAAATTTCAAGATGGCAAATGTCTAAGATGTCAAATGACAAATGTCACAATGCTAAATGTCAAAAATGAAAAGTGTCACCATGAAAAATGTTAAAAATGACAAATTTCAAGATGGCAAATGCCAAAGATGTCAAATGACAAATGTCACAATGCTAAATGTCAAAAATGACAAATTTCAAGATGGCAAATATCAAAGATGTCAAATGACAAATGTCACAATGCTAAATGTCAAAAATAACAAATTTCAAGATGGCAAATGTCAAAGATGTCAAATGACAAATGTCACAATGCTAAGTGTCAAAAATGAAAAGTGTCACCATGAAAAATGTTAAAAATGACAAATTTCAAGATGGCAAATATCAAAACTGACAAATGTCACAATGCTAAATGTCAAAAATGACAAATTTCAAGATGGCAAATGTCAAAGATGTCAAATGACAAATGTCACAATGCTAAATGTCAAAAATGAAAAGTGTCACCATGAAAAATGTCAAAAATGACAAATTTCAAGATGGCAAATGTCAAAGATGTCAAATGACAAATGTCACAATGCTAAATGTCAAAAATGAAAAGTGTCACCATGAAAAATGTTAAAAATGACAAATTTCAAGATGGCAAATGTCAAAGATGTCAAATGACAAATGTCACAATGCTAAATGTCAAAAATGAAAAGTGTCAAAAATGACAAATTTCAAGATGGCAAATGTCTAAGATGTCAAATGACAAATGTCACAATGCTAAATGTCAAAAATGAAAAGTGTCACTATAAAAAATGTCAAAAATGACAAATTTCAAGATGGCAAATGTCAAAGATGTCAAATGACAAATGTCACAATGCTAAATGTCAAAAATGAAAAGTGTCACCATGAAAAATGTCAAAAATGACAAATTTCAAGATGGCAAATGTCAAAGATGTCAAATGACAAATGTCACAATGCTAAATGTCAAAAATGAAAAGTTTCACCATGAAAATTGTCAAAAATGACAAATTTCAAGATGGGAAATGTCAAAGATTTTGGATATGACAAATGTCACAATGCTAAATGTCAAAAATGAAAAGTGTCACCATGAAAAATGTCAAAAATGACAAATTTCAAGATGGCAAATGTCAAAGATGTTAAATGACAAATGTCACAATGCTAAAAGTCAAAATGAAAAGTGTCACCATGAAAAATGTCAAAAATGACAAATTTCAAGATGGCAAATATCAAAGATGTCAAATGACAAATGTCACAATGCTAAATGTCAAAAATGACAAATTTCAAGATGGCAAATGTCAAAGATGTCAAATGACAAATGTCACAATGCTAAATGTCAAAAATGAAAAGTGTCACCATGAAAAATGTCAAAAATGACAAATTTCAAGATGGCAAATGTCAAAGATGTCAAATGACAAATGTCACAATGCTAAATGTCAAAAATGAAAAGTGTCACCATGAAAAATGTCAAAAATAACAAACTTCAAGATGGCAAATGTCAAAGATGTCGAATGACAAATGTCACAATGCTAAATGTCAAAAATGAAAAGTGTCACCATGAAAAATGTCAAAAATGACAAATTTCAAGATGGCAAATGTCAAAGATGTCAAATGACAAATGTCACAATGCTAAATGTCAAAAATGAAAAGTGTCACCATAAAAAATGTCAAAAATAACAAATTTTAAGATGGCAAATGTCAAAGATGTCAAATGACAAATGTCACAATGCTAAATGTCAAAAATGAAAAGTGTCACCATGAAAAATGTCAAAAATGACAAATTTCAAGATGGCAAATGTCAAAGATGTCAAATGACAAATGTCACAATGCTAAATGTCAAAAATGAAAAGTGTCACCATGAAAAATGTCAAAAATGACAAATTTCAAGATGGCAAATGTCAAAACTGACAAATGTCACAATGCTAAATGTCAAAAATGATAAGTGTCAACATGAAAAATGTCAAAAATGACAAATTTCAAGATGGCAAATGTCCAAGATGTCAAATGACAAATGTCACAATGCTAAATGTTAAAAATGAAAAGTGTCACCATGAAAAATGTCAAAAATGACAAATTTCAAGATGGCAAATGTCAAAGATGTCAAATAACAAATGTCACAATGCTAAATGTCAAAAATAAAAAGTGTCAAAAATGACAAATTTCAAGATGGCAAATGTCAAAGATGTCAAATGACAAATGTCACAATGCTAAATGTCACAAATGAAAAGTGTCACCATGAAAAATGTCAAAAATGACAAATTTTAAGATGGCAAATGTCAAAACTGACAAATGTCACAATTCTAAATGTCAACAATGAAAAGTGTCACCATGAAAAATGTCAAAAATAACAAATTTCAAGATGGCAAATGTCAAAGATGTCAAATGACAAATGTCACAATGCTAAATGTCAAAAATGACAAATTTTAAGATGGCAAATGTCAAAGATGTCAAATAACAAATGTCACAATGCTAAATGTCAAAAATAAAAAGTGTCACCATAAAAAATGTCAAAAATGACAAATTTCAAGATGGCAAATGTCAAAGATGTCAAATGACAAATGTCACAATGCTAAATGTCAAAAATGAAAAGTGTCACCATGAAAAATGTCAAAAATATCAAATTTCAAGATGGCAAATATCAAAACTGACAAATGTCACAATGCTAAATGTCAAAAATGATAAGAGTCACCATGAAAAATGTCAAAAATGACAAATTTCAAGATGGCAAATGTCTAAGATGTCAAATGACAAATGTCACAATGCTAAATGTCAAAAATGAAAAGTGTCACCATGAAAAATGTTAAAAATGACAAATTTCAAGATGGCAAATGCCAAAGATGTCAAATGACAAATGTCACAATGCTAAATGTCAAAAATGACAAATTTCAAGATGGCAAATGTCAAAGATGTCAAATGACAAATGTCACAATGCTAAATGTCAAAAAGGACAAATTTCAAGATGGCAAATGTCAAAGATGTCAAATGACAAATGTCACAATGCTAAGTGTCAAAAATGAAAAGTGTCACCATGAAAAATGTCAAAAATGACAAATTTCAAGATGGCAAATGTCAAAGATGTCAAATGACAAATGTCACAATGCTAAATGTCAAAAATGACAAATTTCAAAATTGCAAATGTCAAAGATGTCAAATGACAAATGTCACAATGCTAAATGTCAAAAATGAAAAGTGTCACCATAAAAAATGTCAAAAATGACAAATTTCAAGATGGCAAATGTCAAAACTGACAAATGTCACAATGCTAAATGTCAAAAATGAAAAGTGTCACCATGAAAAATGTCAAAAATGACAAATTTCAAGATGGCAAATGTCAAAGATGTCAAATGACAAATGTCACAATGCTAAATGTCAAAAATGAAAAGTGTCAAAAATGACAAATTTTAAGATGGCAAATGTCTAAGATGTCAAATGACAAATGTCACAATGCTAAATGTCAAAAATGAAAAGTGTCACCATGAAAAATGTCAAAAATGACAAATTTCAAGATGGCAAATATCAAAACTGACAAATGTCACAATGCTAAATGTCAAAAATGATAAGAGTCACCATGAAAAATGTAAAAAAGGGCAAATTTCAAGATGGCAAATGTCTAAGATGTCAAATGACAAATGTCACAATGCTAAATGTCAAAAATGAAAAGTGTCACCATGAAAAATGTCAAAAATGACAATTTTCAAGATGGCAAATGTCAAAGATGTCAAATGACAAATGTCACAATGCTAAATGTCAAAAATGAAAAGTGTCAAAAATGACAAGTTTTAAGATGGCAAATGTCTAAGATGTCAAATGACAAATGTCACAATGCTAAATGTCAAAAATGAAAAGTGTCACCATGAAAAATGTCAAAAATGACAAATTTCAAGATGGCAAATGTCAAAGATGTCAAATGACAAATGTCACAATGCTAAATGTCAAAAATGAAAAGTGTCACCATGAAAAATGTCAAAAATGACAAATTTCAAGATGGCAAATGTCAAAGATGTCAAATGTCACAATGCTAAATGTCAAAAATGATAAGAGTCACCATGAAAAATGTCAAAAATGACAAATTTCAAGATGGCAAATGTCTAAGATGTCAAATGACAAATGTCACAATGCTAAATGTCAAAAATGAAAAGTGTCACCATGAAAAATGTCAAAAATAACACATTTCAAGATGGCAAATGTCAAAGATGTCAAATGTCACAATGCTAAATGTCAAAAATGATAAGAGTCACCATGAAAAATGTCAAAAATGACAAATTTCAAGATGGCAAATGTCAAAGATGTCAAATGACAAATGTCACAATGCTAAATGTCAAAAATGAAAAGTTTCAAAAATGACAAATTTTAAGATGGCAAATGTCTAAGATGTCAAATGACAAATGTCACAATGCTAAATGTCAAAAATGAAAAGTGTCACCATAAAAAATGTCAAAAATGACAAATTTCAAGATGGCAAATGTCAAAGATGTCAAATGACAAATGTCACAATGCTAAATGTCAAAAATGAAAAGTGTCACCATAAAAAATGTCAAAAATGACAAATTTCAAGATGGCAAATGTCAAAGATGTCAAATGACAAATGTCACAATGCTAAATGTCAAAAATGAAAAGTGTCAGCATGAAAAATGTCAAAAATGACAAATTTCAAGATGGCAAATGTCAAAACTGACTAATGTCACAATGCTAAATGTCAAAAATGAAAAGTGTCACCATGAAAAATGTCAAAAATGACAAATTTCAAAATGGCGAATGTCAAAGATGTCAAATGACAAATGTCACAATGCTAAATGTCAAAAATGAAAAGTGTCACCATGAAAAATGTCAAAAATGACAAATTTCAAGATGGCAAATGTCAAAGATGTCAAATGTCACAATGCTAAATGTCAAAAATGATAAGAGTCACCATGAAAAATGTCAAAAATGACAAATTTCAAGATGGCAAATGTCTAAGATGTCAAATGACAAATGTCACAATGCTAAATGTCAAAAATGAAAAGTGTCACCATGAAAAATGTCAAAAATAACACATTTCAAGATGGCAAATGTCAAAGATGTCAAATGACAAATGTCACAATGCTAAATGTCAAAAATGAAAAGTTTCAAAAATGACAAATTTTAAGATGGCAAATGTCTAAGATGTCAAATGACAAATGTCACAATGCTAAATGTCAAAAATGAAAAGTGTCACCATAAAAAATGTCAAAAATGACAAATTTCAAGATGGCAAATGTCAAAGATGTCAAATGACAAATGTCACAATGCTAAATGTCAAAAATGAAAAGTGTCACCATAAAAAATGTCAAAAATGACAAATTTCAAGATGGCAAATGTCAAAGATGTCAAATGACAAATGTCACAATGCTAAATGTCAAAAATGAAAAGTGTCAGCATGAAAAATGTCAAAAATGACAAATTTCAAGATGGCAAATGTCAAAACTGACTAATGTCACAATGCTAAATGTCAAAAATGAAAAGTGTCACCATGAAAAATGTCAAAAATGACAAATTTCAAAATGGCGAATGTCAAAGATGTCAAATGACAAATGTCACAATGCTAAATGTCAAAAATGAAAAGTGTCACCATGAAAAGTGTCAAAAATGACAAATTTCAAGATGGCAAATGTCTAAGATGTCAAATGACAAATGTCACAATGCTAAATGTCAAAAATGAAAAGTGTCACCATGAAAAATGTCAAAAATGACAAATTTCAAGATGGCAAATGTCAAAGATGTCAAATGACAAATGTCACAATGCTAAATGTCAAAAATGAAAAGTGTCACCATGAAAAATGTCAAAAATGACAAATTTCAAGATGGCAAATGTCAAAGATGTCAAATGACAAATGTCACAATGCTAAATGTCAAAAATGAAAAGTGTCACCATAAAAAATGTCAAAAATGACAAATTTCAAGATGGCAAATGTCAAAACTGACAAATGTCACAATGCTAAATGTCAAAAATGATAAGTGTCAACATGAAAAATGTCAAAAATGACAAATTTCAAGATGGCAAATGTCCAAGATGTCAAATGACAAATGTCACAATGCTAAATGTTAAAAATGAAAAGTGTCACCATGAAAAATGTCAAAAATGACAAATTTCAAGATGGCAAATGTCAAAGATGTCAAATGACAAATGTCACAATGCTAAATGTCAAAAATAAAAAGTGTCAAAAATGACAAATTTCAAGATGGCAAATGTCAAAGATGTCAAATGACAAATGTCACAATGCTAAATGTCACAAATGAAAAGTGTCACCATGAAAAATGTCAAAAATGACAAATTTTAAGATGGCAAATGTCAAAACTGACAAATGTCACAATTCTAAATGTCAACAATGAAAAGTGTCACCATGAAAAATGTCAAAAATAACAAATTTCAAGATGGCAAATGTCAAAGATGTCAAATGACAAATGTCACAATGCTAAATGTCAAAAATGACAAATTTTAAGATGGCAAATGTCAAAGATGTCAAATAACAAATGTCACAATGCTAAATGTCAAAAATAAAAAGTGTCACCATAAAAAATGTCAAAAATGACAAATTTCAAGATGGCAAATGTCAAAGATGTCAAATGACAAATGTCACAATGCTAAATGTCAAAAATGAAAAGTGTCACCATGAAAAATGTCAAAAATATCAAATTTCAAGATGGCAAATATCAAAACTGACAAATGTCACAATGCTAAATGTCAAAAATGATAAGAGTCACCATGAAAAATGTCAAAAATGACAAATTTCAAGATGGCAAATGTCTAAGATGTCAAATGACAAATGTCACAATGCTAAATGTCAAAAATGAAAAGTGTCACCATGAAAAATGTTAAAAATGACAAATTTCAAGATGGCAAATGCCAAAGATGTCAAATGACAAATGTCACAATGCTAAATGTCAAAAATGACAAATTTCAAGATGGCAAATGTCAAAGATGTCAAATGACAAATGTCACAATGCTAAATGTCAAAAAGGACAAATTTCAAGATGGCAAATGTCAAAGATGTCAAATGACAAATGTCACAATGCTAAGTGTCAAAAATGAAAAGTGTCACCATGAAAAATGTCAAAAATGACAAATTTCAAGATGGCAAATGTCAAAGATGTCAAATGACAAATGTCACAATGCTAAATGTCAAAAATGACAAATTTCAAAATTGCAAATGTCAAAGATGTCAAATGACAAATGTCACAATGCTAAATGTCAAAAATGAAAAGTGTCACCATAAAAAATGTCAAAAATGACAAATTTCAAGATGGCAAATGTCAAAACTGACAAATGTCACAATGCTAAATGTCAAAAATGAAAAGTGTCACCATGAAAAATGTCAAAAATGACAAATTTCAAGATGGCAAATGTCAAAGATGTCAAATGACAAATGTCACAATGCTAAATGTCAAAAATGAAAAGTGTCAAAAATGACAAATTTTAAGATGGCAAATGTCTAAGATGTCAAATGACAAATGTCACAATGCTAAATGTCAAAAATGAAAAGTGTCACCATGAAAAATGTCAAAAATGACAAATTTCAAGATGGCAAATATCAAAACTGACAAATGTCACAATGCTAAATGTCAAAAATGATAAGAGTCACCATGAAAAATGTAAAAAAGGGCAAATTTCAAGATGGCAAATGTCTAAGATGTCAAATGACAAATGTCACAATGCTAAATGTCAAAAATGAAAAGTGTCACCATGAAAAATGTCAAAAATGACAAATTTCAAGATGGCAAATGTCAAAGATGTCAAATGACAAATGTCACAATGCTAAATGTCAAAAATGAAAAGTGTCAAAAATGACAAGTTTTAAGATGGCAAATGTCTAAGATGTCAAATGACAAATGTCACAATGCTAAATGTCAAAAATGAAAAGTGTCACCATGAAAAATGTCAAAAATGACAAATTTCAAGATGGCAAATGTCAAAGATGTCAAATGACAAATGTCACAATGCTAAATGTCAAAAATGAAAAGTGTCACCATGAAAAATGTCAAAAATGACAAATTTCAAGATGGCAAATGTCAAAGATGTCAAATGTCACAATGCTAAATGTCAAAAATGATAAGAGTCACCATGAAAAATGTCAAAAATGACAAATTTCAAGATGGCAAATGTCTAAGATGTCAAATGACAAATGTCACAATGCTAAATGTCAAAAATGAAAAGTGTCACCATGAAAAATGTCAAAAATAACACATTTCAAGATGGCAAATGTCAAAGATGTCAAATGACAAATGTCACAATGCTAAATGTCAAAAATGAAAAGTTTCAAAAATGACAAATTTTAAGATGGCAAATGTCTAAGATGTCAAATGACAAATGTCACAATGCTAAATGTCAAAAATGAAAAGTGTCACCATAAAAAATGTCAAAAATGACAAATTTCAAGATGGCAAATGTCAAAGATGTCAAATGACAAATGTCACAATGCTAAATGTCAAAAATGAAAAGTGTCACCATAAAAAATGTCAAAAATGACAAATTTCAAGATGGCAAATGTCAAAGATGTCAAATGACAAATGTCACAATGCTAAATGTCAAAAATGAAAAGTGTCAGCATGAAAAATGTCAAAAATGACAAATTTCAAGATGGCAAATGTCAAAACTGACTAATGTCACAATGCTAAATGTCAAAAATGAAAAGTGTCACCATGAAAAATGTCAAAAATGACAAATTTCAAAATGGCGAATGTCAAAGATGTCAAATGACAAATGTCACAATGCTAAATGTCAAAAATGAAAAGTGTCACCATGAAAAGTGTCAAAAATGACAAATTTCAAGATGGCAAATGTCTAAGATGTCAAATGACAAATGTCACAATGCTAAATGTCAAAAATGAAAAGTGTCACCATGAAAAATGTCAAAAATGACAAATTTCAAGATGGCAAATGTCAAAGATGTCAAATGACAAATGTCACAATGCTAAATGTCAAAAATGAAAAGTGTCACCATGAAAAATGTCAAAAATGACAAATTTCAAGATGGCAAATGTCAAAGATGTCAAATGACAAATGTCACAATGCTAAATGTCAAAAATGAAAAGTGTCACCATGAAAAATGTTAAAAATGACAAATTTCAAGATGGCAAATGTCAAAGATGTCAAATGACAAATGTCACAATGCTAAATGTCAAAAATGAAAAGTGTCACCATGAAAAATGTCAAAAATGACAAATTTCAAGATGGCAAATATCAAAGATGTCAAATGACAAATGTCACAATGCTAAATGTCAAAAAGGGAAAGTGTCACAATGCTAAATGTCAAAAATGAAAAGTGTCACAATGCTAAATGTCAAAAATGACAAATTTCAAGATAGCAAATGTCAAAGATGTCAAATGACAAATGTCACAATGCTAAATAACAAAAATGACAAATTTCAAGATGGCAAATGTCAAAGATGTCAAATGACAAATGTCACAATGCTAAATGTCAAAAATGAAAAGTGTCACCATGAAAAATGTCAAAAATGACAAATTTCAAGATGGCAAATATCAAAACTGACAAATGTCACAATGCTAAATGTCAAAAATGATAAAAATCACCATGAAAAATGTCAAAAATGACAAATTTCAAGATGGCAAATGTCTAAGATGTCAAATGACAAATGTCACAATGCTAAATGTCAAAAGTGAAAAGTGTCACCATAAAAAATGTCAACAATGACAAATTTCAAGATGGCAAATGTCAAAGATGTCAAATGACAAATGTCACAATGCTAAATGTCAAAAATGAAAAGTGTCAAAAATGACAAATTTTAAGATGGCAAATGTCTAAGATGTCAAATGACAAATGTCACAATGCTAAATGTCAAAATCAAAAAGTGTCACCATGAAAAATGTCAAAAATGACAAATTTTAAGATGGCAAATGTCAAAGATGTCAAATAACAAATGTCACAATGCTAAATGTCAAAAATGAAAAGTGTCACCATGAAAAATGTCAAAAATAACAAATTTTAAGATGGCAAATGTCAAAGATGTCAAATGACAAATGTCACAATGCTAAATGTCAAAAATGAAAAGTGTCACCATGAAAAATGTCAAAAATGACAAATTTCAAGATGGCAAATGTCAAAGATGTCAAATGACAAATGTCACAATGCTAAATGTCAAAAATGAAAAGTGTCACCATGAAAAATGTCAAAAATGACAAATTTCAAGATGGCAAATGTCAAAACTGACAAATGTCACAATGCTAAATGTCAAAAATGATAAGTGTCAACATGAAAAATGTCAAAAATGACAAATTTCAAGATGGCAAATGTCCAAGATGTCAAATGACAAATGTCACAATGCTAAATGTTAAAAATGAAAAGTGTCACCATGAAAAATGTCAAAAATGACAAATTTCAAGATGGCAAATGTCAAAGATGTCAAATGACAAATGTCACAATGCTAAATGTCAAAAATAAAAAGTGTCAAAAATGACAAATTTCAAGATGGCAAATGTCAAAGATGTCAAATGACAAATGTCACAATGCTAAATGTCACAAATGAAAAGTGTCACCATGAAAATGTCAAAAATGACAAATTTTAAGATGGCAAATGTCAAAACTGACAAATGTCACAATGCTAAATGTCAACAATGAAAAGTGTCACCATGAAAAATGTCAAAAATAACAAATTTCAAGATGGCAAATGTCAAAGATGTCAAATGACAAATGTCACAATGCTAAATGTCAAAAATGACAAATTTCAAGATGGCAAATGTCAAAGATGTCAAATAACAAATGTCACAATGCTAAATGTCAAAAATAAAAAGTGTCACCATAAAAAATGTCAAAAATGACAAATTTCAAGATGGCAAATGTCAAAGATGTCAAATGACAAATGTCACAATGCTAAATGTCAAAAATGAAAAGTGTCACCATGAAAAATGTCAAAAATATCAAATTTCAAGATGGCAAATATCAAAACTGACAAATGTCACAATGCTAAATGTCAAAAATGATAAGAGTCACCATGAAAAATGTCAAAAATGACAAATTTCAAGATGGCAAATGTCTAAGATGTCAAATGACAAATGTCACAATGCTAAATGTCAAAAATGAAAAGTGTCACCATGAAAAATGTTAAAAATGACAAATTTCAAGATGGCAAATGCCAAAGATGTCAAATGACAAATGTCACAATGCTAAATGTCAAAAATGACAAATTTCAAAATTGCAAATGTCAAAGATGTCAAATGACAAATGTCACAATGCTAAATGTCAAAAAGGACAAATTTCAAGATGGCAAATGTCAAAGATGTCAAATGACAAATGTCACAATGCTAAGTGTCAAAAATGAAAAGTGTCACCATGAAAAATGTCAAAAATGACAAATTTCAAGATGGCAAATGTCAAAGATGTCAAATGACAAATGTCACAATGCTAAATGTCAAAAATGACAAATTTCAAAATTGCAAATGTCAAAGATGTCAAATGACAAATGTCACAATGCTAAATGTCAAAAATGAAAAGTGTCACCATAAAAAATGTCAAAAATGACAAATTTCAAGATGGCAAATGTCAAAACTGACAAATGTCACAATGCTAAATGTCAAAAATGAAAAGTGTCACCATGAAAAATGTCAAAAATGACAAATTTCAAGATGGCAAATGTCAAAGATGTCAAATGACAAATGTCACAATGCTAAATGTCAAAAATGAAAAGTGTCACCATGAAAAATGTCAAAAATGACAAATTTCAAGATGACAAATGTCAAAGATGTCAAATGACAAATGTCACAATGCTAAATGTCAAAAATGAAAAGTGTCAAAAATGACAAATTTTAAGACGGCAAATGTCTAAGATGTCAAATGACAAATGTCACAATGCTAAATGTCAAAAATGAAAAGTGTCACCATGAAAAATGTCAAAAATGACAAATTTCAAGATGGCAAATATCAAAACTGACAAATGTCACAATGCTAAATGTCAAAAATGATAAGAGTCACCATGAAAAATGTAAAAAAGGGCAAATTTCAAGATGGCAAATGTCTAAGATGTCAAATGACAAATGTCACAATGCTAAATGTCAAAAATGAAAAGTGTCACCATGAAAAATGTCAAAAATGACAAATTTCAAGATGGCAAATGTCAAAGATGTCAAATGACAAATGTCACAATGCTAAATGTCAAAAATGAAAAGTGTCAAAAATGACAAGTTTTAAGATGGCAAATGTCTAAGATGTCAAATGACAAATGTCACAATGCTAAATGTCAAAAATGAAAAGTGTCACCATGAAAAATGTCAAAAATGACAAATTTCAAGATGGCAAATGTCAAAGATGTCAAATGACAAATGTCACAATGCTAAATGTCAAAAATGAAAAGTGTCACCATGAAAAATGTCAAAAATGACAAATTTCAAGATGGCAAATGTCAAAGATGTCAAATGTCACAATGCTAAATGTCAAAAATGATAAGAGTCACCATGAAAAATGTCAAAAATGACAAATTTCAAGATGGCAAATGTCTAAGATGTCAAATGACAAATGTCACAATGCTAAATGTCAAAAATGAAAAGTGTCACCATGAAAAATGTCAAAAATAACACATTTCAAGATGGCAAATGTCAAAGATGTCAAATGACAAATGTCACAATGCTAAATGTCAAAAATTAAAAGTTTCAAAAATGACAAATTTTAAGATGGCAAATGTCTAAGCTGTCAAATGACAAATGTCACAATGCTAAATGTCAAAAATGAAAAGTGTCACCATGAAAAATGTCAAAAATGACAAATTTCAAGATGGCAAATGTCAAAGATGTCAAATGACAAATGTCACAATGCTAAATGTCAAAAATAAAAAGTGTCAAAAATGACAAATTTCAAGATGGCAAATGTCAAAGATGTCAAATGACAAATGTCACAATGCTAAATGTCAAAAATGAAAAATGTCAAAAATGACAAATTTCAAGATGGCAAATGTCAAAACTGACAAATGTCACAATGCTAAATGTCAAAAATGATAAGTGTCAACATGAAAAATGTCAAAAATGACAAATTTCAAGATGGCAAATGTCCAAGATGTCAAATGACAAATGTCACAATGCTAAATGTTAAAAATGAAAAGTGTCACCATGAAAAATGTCAAAAATGACAAATTTCAAGATGGCAAATGTCAAAGATGTCAAATGACAAATGTCACAATGCTAAATGTCAAAAATAAAAAGTGTCAAAAATGACAAATTTCAAGATGGCAAATGTCAAAGATGTCAAATGACAAATGTCACAATGCTAAATGTCACAAATGAAAAGTGTCACCATGAAAATGTCAAAAATGACAAATTTTAAGATGGCAAATGTCAAAACTGACAAATGTCACAATGCTAAATGTCAACAATGAAAAGTGTCACCATGAAAAATGTCAAAAATAACAAATTTCAAGATGGCAAATGTCAAAGATGTCAAATGACAAATGTCACAATGCTAAATGTCAAAAATAAAAAGTGTCAAAAATGACAAATTTCAAGATGGCAAATGTCAAAGATGTCAAATGACAAATGTCACAATGCTAAATGTCACAAATGAAAAGTGTCACCATGAAAATGTCAAAAATGACAAATTTTAAGATGGCAAATGTCAAAACTGACAAATGTCACAATGCTAAATGTCAACAATGAAAAGTGTCACCATGAAAAATGTCAAAAATAACAAATTTCAAGATGGCAAATGTCAAAGATGTCAAATGACAAATGTCACAATGCTAAATGTCAAAAATGACAAATTTTAAGATGGCAAATGTCAAAACTGACAAATGTCACAATGCTAAATGTCAACAATGAAAAGTGTCACCATGAAAAATGTCAAAAATAACAAATTTCAAGATGGCAAATGTCAAAGATGTCAAATGACAAATGTCACAATGCTAAATGTCAAAAATGACAAATTTCAAGATGGCAAATGTCAAAGATGTCAAATGACAAATGTCACAATGCTAAATGTCAAAAATGAAAAGTGTCACCATGAAAAATGTCAAAAATATCAAATTTCAAGATGGCAAATATCAAAACTGACAAATGTCACAATGCTAAATGTCAAAAATGATAAGAGTCACCATGAAAAATGTCAAAAATGACAAATTTCAAGATGGCAAATGTCTAAGATGTCAAATGACAAATGTCACAATGCTAAATGTCAAAAATGAAAAGTGTCACCATGAAAAATGTTAAAAATGACAAATTTCAAGATGGCAAATGCCAAAGATGTCAAATGACAAATGTCACAATGCTAAATGTCAAAAATGACAAATTTCAAGATGGCAAATGTCAAAGATGTCAAATGACAAATGTCACAATGCTAAATGTCAAAAAGGACAAATTTCAAGATGGCAAATGTCAAAGATGTCAAATGACAAATGTCACAATGCTAAGTGTCAAAAATGAAAAGTGTCACCATGAAAAATGTCAAAAATGACAAATTTCAAGATGGCAAATGTCAAAGATGTCAAATGACAAATGTCACAATGCTAAATGTCAAAAATGACAAATTTCAAAATTGCAAATGTCAAAGATGTCAAATGACAAATGTCACAATGCTAAATGTCAAAAATGAAAAGTGTCACCATAAAAAATGTCAAAAATGACAAATTTCAAGATGGCAAATGTCAAAACTGACAAATGTCACAATGCTAAATGTCAAAAATGAAAAGTGTCACCATGAAAAATGTCAAAAATGACAAATTTCAAGATGGCAAATGTCAAAGATGTCAAATGACAAATGTCACAATGCTAAATGTCAAAAATGAAAAGTGTCACCATGAAAAATGTCAAAAATGACAAATTTCAAGATGACAAATGTCAAAGATGTCAAATGACAAATGTCACAATGCTAAATGTCAAAAATGAAAAGTGTCAAAAATGACAAATTTTAAGACGGCAAATGTCTAAGATGTCAAATGACAAATGTCACAATGCTAAATGTCAAAAATGAAAAGTGTCACCATGAAAAATGTCAAAAATGACAAATTTCAAGATGGCAAATATCAAAACTGACAAATGTCACAATGCTAAATGTCAAAAATGATAAGAGTCACCATGAAAAATGTAAAAAAGGGCAAATTTCAAGATGGCAAATGTCTAAGATGTCAAATGACAAATGTCACAATGCTAAATGTCAAAAATGAAAAGTGTCACCATGAAAAATGTCAAAAATGACAAATTTCAAGATGGCAAATGTCAAAGATGTCAAATGACAAATGTCACAATGCTAAATGTCAAAAATGAAAAGTGTCAAAAATGACAAGTTTTAAGATGGCAAATGTCTAAGATGTCAAATGACAAATGTCACAATGCTAAATGTCAAAAATGAAAAGTGTCACCATGAAAAATGTCAAAAATGACAAATTTCAAGATGGCAAATGTCAAAGATGTCAAATGACAAATGTCACAATGCTAAATGTCAAAAATGAAAAGTGTCACCATGAAAAATGTCAAAAATGACAAATTTCAAGATGGCAAATGTCAAAGATGTCAAATGTCACAATGCTAAATGTCAAAAATGATAAGAGTCACCATGAAAAATGTCAAAAATGACAAATTTCAAGATGGCAAATGTCTAAGATGTCAAATGACAAATGTCACAATGCTAAATGTCAAAAATGAAAAGTGTCACCATGAAAAATGTCAAAAATAACACATTTCAAGATGGCAAATGTCAAAGATGTCAAATGACAAATGTCACAATGCTAAATGTCAAAAATTAAAAGTTTCAAAAATGACAAATGTCTAAGCTGTCAAATGACAAATGTCACAATGCTAAATGTCAAAAATGAAAAGTGTCACCATGAAAAATGTCAAAAATGACAAATTTCAAGATGGCAAATGTCAAAGATGTCAAATGACAAATGTCACAATGCTAAATGTCAAAAATGAAAAGTGTCACCATGAAAAATGTCAAAAATGACAAATTTGAAGATGGCAAATGTCAAAGATGTCAAATGACAAATGTCACAATGCTAAATGTCAAAAATGAAAAGTGTCAGCATGAAAAATGTCAAAAATGACAAATTTCAAGATGGCAAATGTCAAAACTGACTAATGTCACAATGCTAAATGTCAAAAATGAAAAGTGTCACCATGAAAAATGTCAAAAATGACAAATTTCAAAATGGCAAATGTCAAAGATGTCAAATGACAAATGTCACAATGCTAAATGTCAAAAATGAAAAGTGTCACCATGAAAAGTGTCAAAAATGACAAATTTCAAGATGGCAAATGTCTAAGATGTCAAATGACAAATGTCACAATGCTAAATGTCAAAAATGAAAAGTGTCACCATGAAAAATGTCAAAAATGACAAATTTCAAGATGGCAAATGTCAAAGATGTCAAATGACAAATGTCACAATGCTAAATGTCAAAAATGAAAAGTGTCACCATGAAAAATGTCAAAAATGACAAATTTCAAGATGGCAAATGTCAAAGATGTCAAATGACAAATGTCACAATGCTAAATGTCAAAAATGAAAAGTGTCACCATGAAAAATGTTAAAAATGACAAATTTCAAGATGGCAAATGTCAAAGATGTCAAATGACAAATGTCACAATGCTAAATGTCAAAAATGAAAAGTGTCACCATGAAAAATGTCAAAAATGACAAATTTCAAGATGGCAAATATCAAAGATGTCAAATGACAAATGTCACAATGCTAAATGTCAAAAAGGGAAAGTGTCACAATGCTAAATGTCAAAAATGAAAAGTGTCACAATGCTAAATGTCAAAAATGACAAATTTCAAGATAGCAAATGTCAAAGATGTCAAATGACAAATGTCACAATGCTAAATAACAAAAATGACAAATTTCAAGATGGCAAATGTCAAAGATGTCAAATGACAAATGTCACAATGCTAAATGTCAAAAATGAAAAGTGTCACCATGAAAAATGTCAAAAATGACAAATTTCAAGATGGCAAATATCAAAACTGACAAATGTCACAATGCTAAATGTCAAAAATGATAAAAATCACCATGAAAAATGTCAAAAATGACAAATTTTAAGATGGCAAATGTCTAAGATGTCAAATGACAAATGTCACAATGCTAAATGTCAAAAGTGAAAAGTGTCACCATAAAAAATGTCAACAATGACAAATTTCAAGATGGCAAATGTCAAAGATGTCAAATGACAAATGTCACAATGCTAAATGTCAAAAATGAAAAGTGTCAAAAATGACAAATTTTAAGATGGCAAATGTCTAAGATGTCAAATGACAAATGTCACAATGCTAAATGTCAAAATCAAAAAGTGTCACCATGAAAAATGTCAAAAATGACAAATTTTAAGATGGCAAATGTCAAAGATGTCAAATAACAAATGTCACAATGCTAAATGTCAAAAATGAAAAGTGTCACCATGAAAAATGTCAAAAATGACAAATTTCAAGATGGCAAATGTCAAAGATGTCAAATGACAAATGTCACAATGCTAAATGTCAAAAATGAAAAGTGTCACCATGAAAAATGTCAAAAATGACAAATTTCAAGATGGCAAATGTCAAAACTGACTAATGTCACAATGCTAAATGTCAAAAATGAAAAGTGTCACCATGAAAAATGTCAAAAATGACAAATTTCAAAATGGCAAATGTCAAAGATGTCAAATGACAAATGTCACAATGCTAAATGTCAAAAATGAAAAGTGTCACCATGAAAAGTGTCAAAAATGACAAATTTCAAGATGGCAAATGTCTAAGATGTCAAATGACAAATGTCACAATGCTAAATGTCAAAAATGAAAAGTGTCACCATGAAAAATGTCAAAAATGACAAATTTCAAGATGGCAAATGCCAAAGATGTCAAATGACAAATGTCACAATGCTAAATGTCAAAAATGAAAAGTGTCACCATGAAAAATGTCAAAAATGACAAATTTCAAGATGGCAAATGTCAAAGATGTCAAATGACAAATGTCACAATGCTAAATGTCAAAAATGAAAAGTGTCACCATGAAAAATGTCAAAAATGACAAATTTCAAGATGGCAAATGTCAAAGATGTCAAATGACAAATGTCACAATGCTAAATGTCAAAAATGAAAAGTGTCACCATGAAAAATATCAAAAATGACAAATTTCAAGATGGCAAATATCAAAGATGTCAAATGACAAATGTCACAATGCTAAATGTCAAAAATGGAAAGTGTCACAATGCTAAATGACAAATTACAAAATGGCAAATGTCAAAGATGTCAAATAACAAATGTCACAATGCTAAATGTCAAAAATGACAAATTTCAAGATGGCAAATGTCAAAGATGTCAAATGAAAAATGTCACAATGCTAAATGTCAAAAATGAAAAGTGTCACCATGAAAAATGTCAAAAATGACAAATTTCAAGATGGCAAATGTCAAAACTGACAAACGTCACAATGCTAAATGTCAAAAATGAAAAGTGTCACCATGAAAAATGTCAAAAATAACAAATTTCCAGATGGCAAATCTCAAAGATGTCAAGTGACAAATGTCACAATGCTAAATGTCAAAACTGACAAATTTCAAGATGGCAAACGTCAAAGATGTCAAATGACAAATGTCACAATGCTAAATGTCAAAAATGAAAAGTGTCACCATGAAAAATGTCAAAAATGACAAATTTCAAGATGGCAAATGTCAAAGATGTCAAATGACAAATGTCACACTGCTAAATGTCAAAAATGATAAGTGTCACCATGAAAAATGTCAAAAATAACAAATTTCAAGATGGCAAATGTCAAAGATGTCAAATGACAAATGTCACAATGCTAAATGTCAAAAATGACAAATTTTAAGAATGCAAATGTCAAAGATGTCAAATGACAACTGTCACAATGCTAAATGTCAAAAATGAAAAGTGTCACCATGAAAAATGTCAAAAATAACAAATTTCAAGATGGCAAATGTCAAAGATGTCAAATGACAAATGTCACAATGCTAAATGTCAAAAATGACAAATTTCAAGATGGCAAATGTCAAAGATGTCAAATGTCACAATGCTAAATGTCAAAAATGAAAAGTGTCACCATGAAAAATGTCAAAAATGACAAATTTCAAGATGGCAAATGTCAAAGATGTCAAATGACAAATGTCACAATGCTAAATGTCAAAAATGAAAAGTGTCACTATGAAAAATGTCAAAAATGACAAATTTCAAGATGGCAAATGTCAAAGATGTCAAATGACAAATGTCACAATGCTAAATGTCAAAAATGAAAAGTGTCACCATGACAAATGTCAAAAATGACAAATTTCAGGATGGCAAATGTCAAAGATGTCAAATGACAAATGTCACAATGCTAAATGTCAAAAATGAAAAGTGTCAAAAATGACAAATTTCAAGATGGCAAATGTCTAAGATGTCAAATGACAAATGTCACAATGCTAAATGTCAAAAATGAAAAGTGTCACTATAAAAAATGTCAAAAATGACAAATTTCAAGATGGCAAATGTCAAAGATGTCAAATGACATATGTCACAATGCTAAATGTCAAAAATGAAAAGTGTCACCATGAAAAATGTCAAAAATGACAAATTTCAAGATGGCAAATGTCAAAGATGTCAAATGACAAATGTCACAATGCTAAATGTCAAAAATGAAAAGTTTCACCATGAAAAATGTCAAAAATGACAAATTTCAAGATGGGAAATGTCAAAGATTTTGAATATGACAAATGTCACAATGCTAAATGTCAAAAATGAAAAGTGTCACCATGAAAAATGTCAAAAATGACAAATTTCAAGATGGCAAATGTCAAAGATGTCAAATGACAAATGTCACAATGCTAAATGTCAAAAATGAAAAGTGTCACCATGAAAAATGTCAAAAATGACAAATTTCAAGATGGCAAATGTCAAAGATGTCAAATGACAAATGTCACAATGCTAAATGTCAAAAATGAAAAGTGTCACCATGAAAAATGTCAAAAATGACAAATTTCAAGATGGCAAATATCAAAGATGTCAAATGACAAATGTCACAATGCTAAATGTCAAAAATGGAAAGTGTCACAATGCTTAATGTCAAAAATGAAAAGTGTCACAATGCTAAATGTCAAAAATGACAAATTTCAAGATAGCAAATGTCAAAGATGTCAAATGACAAATGTCACAATGCTAAATGTCAAAAATGAAAAGTGTCACCATGAAAAATGTCAAAAATGACAAATTTCAAGATGGCAAATATCAAAACTGACAAATGTCACAATGCTAAATTTCAAAAATGATAAAAATCACCATGAAAAATGTCAAAAATGACAAATTTCAAGATGGCAAATGTCTAAGATGTCAAATGACAAATGTCACAATGCTAAATGTCAAAAATGAAAAGTGTCACCATAAAAAATGTCAAAAATGACAAATTTCAAGATGGCAAATGTCAAAGATGTCAAATGACAAATGTCACAATGCTAAATGTCAAAAATGAAAAGTGTCAAAAATGACAAATTTTAAGATGGCAAATGTCTAAGATGTCAAATGACAAATGTCACAATGCTAAATGTCAAAAATAAAAAGTGTCACCATGAAAAATGTCAAAAATGACAAATTTTAAGATGGCAAATGTCAAAGATGTCAAATGACAAATGTCACAATGCTAAATGTCAAAAATGAAAAGTGTCAAAAATGACAAATTTTAAGATGGCAAATGTCTAAGATGTCAAATGACAAATGTCACAATGCTAAATGTCAAAAATAAAAAGTGTCAAAAATGACAAATTTCAAGATGGCAAATGTCAAAGATGTCAAATGACAAATGTCACAATGCTAAATGTCAAAAATGAAAAGTGTCACCATGAAAAATGTCAAAAATGACAAATTTCAAGATGGCAAATGTCAAAACTGACAAATGTCACAATGCTAAATGTCAAAAATGATAAGTGTCAACATGAAAAATGTCAAAAATGACAAATTTCAAGATGGCAAATGTCCAAGATGTCAAATGACAAATGTCACAATGCTAAATGTCAAAAATGAAAAGTGTCACCATGAAAAATGTCAAAAATGACAAATTTCAAGATGGCAAATGTCAAAGATGTCAAATGACAAATGTCACAATGCTAAATGTCAAAAATGAAAAGTGTCACCATGAAAAATGTCAAAAATGACAAATTTCAAGATGGCAAATGTCAAAGATGTCAAATGACAAATGTCACAATGCTAAATGTCAAAAATGAAAAGTGTCAAAAATGACAAATTTTAAGATGGCAAATGTCTAAGATGTCAAATGACAAATGTCACAATGCTAAATGTCAAAAATAAAAAGTGTCAAAAATGACAAATTTCAAGATGGCAAATGTCAAAGATGTCAAATGACAAATGTCACAATGCTAAATGTCAAAAATGAAAAGTGTCACCATGAAAAATGTCAAAAATGACAAATTTCAAGATGGCAAATGTCCAAGATGTCAAATGACAAATGTCACAATGCTAAATGTCAAAAATGAAAAGTGTCACCATGAAAAATGTCAAAAATAACAAATTTCAAGATGGCAAATGTCAAAGATGTCAAATGACAAATGTCACAATGCTAAATGTCAAAAATAAAAAGTGTCACCATGAAAAATGTCAAAAATGACAAATTTCAAGATGGCAAATGTCAAAGATGTCAAATGACAAATGTCACAATGCTAAATGTCAAAAATGAAAAGTGTCACCATGAAAAATGTCAAAAATGACAAATTTCAAGATGGCAAATGTCAAAACTGACAAATGTCACAATGCTAAATGTCAAAAATGATAAGTGTCAACATGAAAAATGTCAAAAATGACAAATTTCAAGATGGCAAATGTCCAAGATGTCAAATGACAAATGTCACAATGCTAAATGTCAAAAATGAAAAGTGTCACCATGAAAAATGTCAAAAATGACAAATTTCAAGATGGCAAATGTCAAAGATGTCAAATGACAAATGTCACAATGCTAAATGTCAAAAATAAAAAGTGTCAAAAATGACAAATTTCAAGATGGCAAATGTCAAAGATGTCAAATGACAAATGTCACAATGCTAAATGTCAAAAATGAAAAGTGTCACCATGAAAAATGTCAAAAATGACAAATTTTAAGATGGCAAATGTCAAAACTGACAAATGTCACAATGCTAAATGTCAAAAATGAAAAGTGTCACCATGAAAAATGTCAAAAATAACAAATTTCAAGATGTCAAATGTCAAAGATGTCAAATGACAAATGTCACAATGCTAAATGTCAAAAATGACAAATTTCAAGATGGCAAATGTCAAAGATGTCAAATGACAAATGTCACAATGCTAAATGTCAAAAATGAAAAGTGTCACCATAAAAAATGTCAAAAATGACAAATTTCAAGATGGCAAATGTCAAAGATGTCAAATGACAAATGTCACAATGCTAAATGTCAAAAATGAAAAGTGTCACCATGAAAAATGTCAAAAATAACAAATTTCCAGATGGCAAATGTCCAAGATGTCAAGTGACAAATGTCACAATGCTAAATGTCAAAACTGACAAATTTCAAGATGGCAAACGTCAAAGATGTCAAATGACAAATGTCACAATGCTAAATGTCAAAAATGAAAAGTGTCACCATGAAAAATGTCAAAAATGACAAATTTCAAGATGGCAAATGTCAAAGATGTCAAATGACAAATGTCACAATGCTAAATGTCAAAAATGATAAGTGTCACCATGAAAAATGTCAAAAATAACAAATTTCAAGATGGCAAATGTCAAAGATGTCAAATGACAAATGTCACAATGCTAAATGTCAAAAATGACAAATTTCAAGATTGCAACTGTCAAAGATGTCAAATGTCACAATGCTAAATGTAAAAAATGAAAAGTGTCACCATGAAAAATGTCAAAAATGACAAATTTCAAGATGGCAAATGTCAAAGATGTCAAATGACAAATGTCACAATGCTAAATGTCAAAAATGAAAAGTGTCACCATGAAAAATGTCAAAAATGACAAATTTCAAGATGGCAAATGTCAAAGATGTCAAATGACAACTGTCACAATGCTAAATGTCAACAATGAAAAGTGTCACCATGAAAAATGTCAAAAATGACAAATTTCAAGATGGCAAATGTCAAAGATGTCAAATGACAAATGTCACAATGCTAAATGTCAAAAATGAAAAGTGTCAAAAATGACAAATTTCAAGATGGCAAATGTCTAAGATGTCAAATGACAAATGTCACAATGCTAAATGTCAAAAATGAAAAGTGTCACTATAAAAAATGTCAA
This sequence comes from Altica lythri, assembly GCA_964028335.1. NCBI lineage: Eukaryota > Metazoa > Arthropoda > Insecta > Coleoptera > Chrysomelidae > Altica > Altica lythri. Next base: position 38,746,962 of record OZ034800.1, on the reverse strand, counting down.
AAATGACAAATTTCAAGATGGCAAATGTCAAAGATGTCAAATGACAAATGTCACAATGCTAAATGTCAAAAATGAAAAGTGTCACCATGAAAAATGTCAAAAATGACAAATTTCAAGATGGCAAATGTCAAAGATGTCAAATGACAAATGTCACAATGCTAAATCTCAAAAATGAAAAGTTTCACCATGAAAAATGTCAAAAATGACAAATTTCAAGATGGGAAATGTCAAAGATTTTGAATATGACAAATGCCACAATGCTAAATGTCAAAAATGAAAAGTGTCACCATGAAAAATGTCAAAAATGACAAATTTCAAGATGGCAAATGTCAAAGATGTCAAATGACAAATGTCATAATGCTAAAATTCAAAATGAAATGTGTCACCATGAAAAATGTCAAAAATGACAAATTTCAAGATGGCAAATATCAAAGATGTCAAATGACAAATGTCACAATGCTAAATGTCAAAAATGACAAATTTCAAGATGGCAAATGTCAAAGATGTCAAATGACAAATGTCACAATGCTAAATGTCAAAAATGAAAAGTGTCACCATAAAAAATGTCAAAAATGACAAATTTCAAGATGGCAAATGTCAAAGATGTCAAATGACAAATGTCACAATGCTAAATGTCAAAAATGAAAAGTGTCACCATGAAAAATGTCAAAAATAACAAATTTCAAGATGGCAAATGTCAAAGATGTCAAATGACAAATGTCACAATGCTAAATGTCAAAAATGAAAAGTGTCACCATGAAAAATGTCAAAAATGACAAATTTCAAGATGGCAAATGTCAAAGATGTCAAATGACAAATGTCACAATGCTAAATGTCAAAAATGAAAAGTGTCACCATGAAAAATGTCAAAAATAACAAATTTTAAGATGGCAAATGTCAAAGATGTCAAATGACAAATGTCACAATGCTAAATGTCAAAAATAAAAAGTGTCACCATGAAAAATGTCAAAAATGACAAATTTCAAGATGGCAAATGTCAAAACTGACAAATGTCACAATGCTAAATGTCAAAAATGATAAGTGTCACCATGAAAAATGTCAAAAATGACAAATTTCAAGATGGCAAATGTCCAAGATGTCAAATGACAAATGTCACAATGCTAAATGTCAAAAATGAAAAGTGTCACCATGAAAAATGTCAAAAATGACAAATTTCAAGATGGCAAATGTCAAAGATGTCAAATCACAAATGTCACAATGCTAAATGTCAAAAATGAAAAGTGTCACCATGAAAAATGTCAAAAATGACAAATTTCAAGATGGCAAATGTCAAAGATGTCAAATGACAAATGTCACAATGCTAAATGTCAAAAATGAAAAGTGTCACCATGAAAAATATCAAAAATGACAAATTTCAAGATGGCAAATATCAAAGATGTCAAATGACAAATGTCACAATGCTAAATGTCAAAAATGGAAAGTGTCACAATGCTAAATGTCAAAAATGAAAAGTGTCACAATGCTAAATGTCAAAAATGACAAATTTCAAAATGGCAAATGTCAAAGATGTCAAATAACAAATGTCACAATGATAAATGTCAAAAATGACAAATTTCAAGATGGCAAATATCAAAGATGTCAAATGACAAATGTCACAATGCTAAATGTCAAAAATGAAAAGTGTCACCATGAAAAATGTCAAAAATGACAAATTTCAAAAAGGCAAATGTCAAAACTGACAAACGTCACAATGCTAAATGTCAAAAATGAAAAGTGTCACCATGAAAAATGTCAAAAATAACAAATTTCCAGATGGCAAATGTCAAAGATGTCAAGTGACAAATGTCACAATGCTAAATGTCAAAACTGACAAATTTCAAGATGGCAAACGTCAAAGATGTCAAATGACAAATGTCACAATGCTAAATGTCAAAAATGAAAAGTGTCACCATGAAAAATGTCAAAAATGACAAATTTCAAGATGGCAAATGTCAAAGATGTCAAATGACAAATGTCACAATGCTAAATGTCAAAAAAGATAAGTGTCACCATGAAAAATGTCAAAAATAACAAATTTCAAGATGGCAAATGTCAAAGATGTCAAATGACAAATGTCACAATGCTAAATGTCAAAAATGACAAATTTTAAGATGGCAAATGTCAAAGATGTCAAATGACAACTGTCACAATGCTAAATGTCAAAAATGAAAAGTGTCACCATGAAAAATGTCAAAAATAACAAATTTCAAGATGGCAAATGTCAAAGATGTCAAATGACAAATGTCACAATGCTAAATGTCAAAAATGACAAATTTCAAGATGGCAAATGACAAAGATGTCAAATGTCACAATGCTAAATGTCAAAAATGAAAAGTGTCACCATGAAAAATGTCAAAAATGACAAATTTCAAGATGGCAAATGTCAAAGATGTCAAATGACAAATGTCACAATGCTAAATGTCAAAAATGAAAAGTGTCACCATGAAAAATGTCAAAAATGACAAATTTCAAGATGGCAAATGTCAAAGATGTCAAATGACAAATGTCACAATGCTAAATGTCAAAAATGAAAAGTGTCACCATGAAAAATGTCAAAAATGACAAATTTCAGGATGGCAAATGTCAAAGATGTCAAATGACAAATGTCACAATGCTAAATGTCAAAAATGAAAAGTGTCAAAAATGACAAATTTCAAGATGGCAAATGTCTAAGATGTCAAATGACAAATGTCACAATGCTAAATGTCAAAAATGAAAAGTGTCACTATAAAAAATGTCAAAAATGACAAATTTTAAGATGGCAAATGTCAAAGATGTCAAATGACATATGTCACAATGCTAAATGTCAAAAATGAAAAGTGTCACCATGAAAAATGTCAAAAATGACAAATTTCAAGATGGCAAATGTCAAAGATGTCAAATGACAAATGTCACAAGGCTAAATGTCAAAAATGAAAAGTTTCACCATGAAAAATGTCAAAAATGACAAATTTCAAGATGGGAAATGTCAAAGATTTTGAATATGACAAATGTCACAATGCTAAATGTCAAAAATGAAAAGTGTCACCATGAAAAATGTCAAAAATGACAAATTTCAAGATGGCAAATGTCAAAGATGTCAAATGACAAATGTCACAATGCTAAAAGTCAAAATGAAAAGTGTCACCATGAAAAATGTCAAAAATGACAAATTTCAAGATGGCAAATATCAAAGATGTCAAATGACAAATGTCACAATGCTAAATGTCAAAAATGACAAATTTCAAGATGGCAAATGTCAAAGATGTCAAATGACAAATGTCACAATGCTAAATGTCAAAAATGAAAAGTGTCACCATAAAAAATGTCAAAAATGACAAATTTCAAGATGGCAAATGTCAAAGATGTCAAATGACAAATGTCACAATGCTAAATGTCAAAAATGAAAAGTGTCACCATGAAAAATGTAAAAATGACAAATTTCAAGATGGCAAATGTCAAAGATGTCAAATGTCACAATGCTAAATGTCAAAAATGAAAAGTGTCACCATGAAAAATGTCAAAAATAACAAATTTCAAGATGGCAAATGTCAAAGATGTCAAATGACAAATGTCACAATGCTAAATGTCAAAAATGAAAAGTGTCACCATGAAAAATGTCAAAAATGACAAATTTCAAGATGGCAAATGTCCAAGATGTCAAATGACAAATGTCACAATGCTAAATGTCAAAAATAAAAAGTGTCACCATGAAAAATGTCAAAAATGACAAATTTCAAGATGGCAAATGTCAAAGATGTCAAATGACAAATGTCACAATGCTAAATGTCAAAAATGAAAAGTGTCACCATGAAAAATGTCAAAAATGACAAATTTCAAGATGGCAAATGTCAAAGATGTCAAATGACCAATGTCACAATGCTAAATGTCAAAAATGAAAAGTGTCACCATGAAAAATGTCAAAAATGACAAATTTCAAGATGGCAAATGTCAAAACTGACAAATGTCACAATGCTAAATGTCAAAAATGATAAGTGTCAACATGAAAAATGTCAAAAATGACAAATTTCAAGATGGCAAATATCAAAGATGTCAAATGACAAATGTCACAATGCTAAATGTCAAAAATGGAAAGTGTCACAATGCTAAATGTCAAAAATGAAAAGTGTCACAATGCTAAATGTCAAAAATGACAAATTTCAAAATGGCAAATGTCAAAGATGTCAAATAACAAATGTCACAATGATAAATGTCAAAAATGACAAATTTCAAGATGGCAAATATCAAAGATGTCAAATGACAAATGTCACAATGCTAAATGTCAAAAATGAAAAGTGTCACCATGAAAAATGTCAAAAATGACAAATTTCAAAAAGGCAAATGTCAAAACTGACAAACGTCACAATGCTAAATGTCAAAAATGAAAAGTGTCACCATGAAAAATGTCAAAAATAACAAATTTCCAGATGGCAAATGTCAAAGATGTCAAGTGACAAATGTCACAATGCTAAATGTCAAAACTGACAAATTTCAAGATGGCAAACGTCAAAGATGTCAAATGACAAATGTCACAATGCTAAATGTCAAAAATGAAAAGTGTCACCATGAAAAATGTCAAAAATGACAAATTTCAAGATGGCAAATGTCAAAGATGTCAAATGACAAATGTCACAATGCTAAATGTCAAAAAAGATAAGTGTCACCATGAAAAATGTCAAAAATAACAAATTTCAAGATGGCAAATGTCAAAGATGTCAAATGACAAATGTCACAATGCTAAATGTCAAAAATGACAAATTTTAAGATGGCAAATGTCAAAGATGTCAAATGACAACTGTCACAATGCTAAATGTCAAAAATGAAAAGTGTCACCATGAAAAATGTCAAAAATAACAAATTTCAAGATGGCAAATGTCAAAGATGTCAAATGACAAATGTCACAATGCTAAATGTCAAAAATGACAAATTTCAAGATGGCAAATGACAAAGATGTCAAATGTCACAATGCTAAATGTCAAAAATGAAAAGTGTCACCATGAAAAATGTCAAAAATGACAAATTTCAAGATGGCAAATGTCAAAGATGTCAAATGACAAATGTCACAATGCTAAATGTCAAAAATGAAAAGTGTCACCATGAAAAATGTCAAAAATGACAAATTTCAAGATGGCAAATATCAAAGATGTCAAATGACAAATGTCACAATGCTAAATGTCAAAAATGAAAAGTGTCACCATGAAAAATGTCAAAAATGACAAATTTCAGGATGGCAAATGTCAAAGATGTCAAATGACAAATGTCACAATGCTAAATGTCAAAAATGAAAAGTGTCAAAAATGACAAATTTCAAGATGGCAAATGTCTAAGATGTCAAATGACAAATGTCACAATGCTAAATGTCAAAAATGAAAAGTGTCACCATGAAAAATGTCAAAAATGACAAATTTCAAGATGGCAAATGTCAAAGATGTCAAATGCCAAATGTCACAATGCTAAATGTCAAAAATGAAAAGTGTCAAAAATGACAAATTTTAAGATGGCAAATGTCAAAGATGTCAAATGACATATGTCACAATGCTAAATGTCAAAAATGAAAAGTGTCACCATGAAAAATGTCAAAAATGACAAATTTCAAGATGGCAAATGTCAAAGATGTCAAATGACAAATGTCACAATGCTAAATGTCAAAAATGAAAAGTTTCACCATGAAAAATGTCAAAAATGACAAATTTCAAGATGGGAAATGTCAAAGATTTTGAATATGACAAATGTCACAATGCTAAATGTCAAAAATGAAAAGTGTCACCATGAAAAATGTCAAAAATGACAAATTTCAAGATGGCAAATGTCAAAGATGTCAAATGACAAATGTCGCAATGCTAAAAGTCAAAATGAAAAGTGTCACCATGAAAAATGTCAAAAATGACAAATTTCAAGATGGCAAATATCAAAGATGTCAAATGACAAATGTCACAATGCTAAATGTCAAAAATGACAAATTTCAAGATGGCAAATGTCAAAGATGTCAAATGACAAATGTCACAATGCTAAATGTCAAAAATGAAAAGTGTCACCATGAAAAATGTCAAAAATGACAAATTTCAAGATGGCAAATGTCAAAGATGTCAAATGACAAATGTCACAATGCTAAATGTGAAAAATGAAAAGTGTCACCATGAAAAATGTCAAAAATAACAAATTTCAAGATGGCAAATGTCAAAGATGTCAAATGACAAATGTCACAATGCTAAATGTCAAAAATGAAAAGTGTCACCATGAAAAATGTCAAAAATGACAAATTTCAAGATGGCAAATGTCAAAGATGTCAAATGTCACAATGCTAAATGTCAAAAATGAAAAGTGTCACCATGAAAAATGTCAAAAATAACAAATTTCAAGATGGCAAATGTCAAAGATGTCAAATGACAAATGTCACAATGCTAAATGTCAAAAATGAAAAGTGTCACCATGAAAAATGTCAAAAATGACAAATTTCAAGATGGCAAATGTCCAAGATGTCAAATGACAAATGTCACAATGCTAAATGTCAAAAATGAAAAGTGTCACCATGAAAAATGTCAAAAATGACAAATTTCAAGATGGCAAATGTCAAAGATGTCAAATGACAAATGTCACAATGCTAAATGTCAAAAATGAAAAGTGTCACCATGAAAAATGTCAAAAATGACAAATTTCAAGATGGCAAATGTCAAAGATGTCAAATGACAAATGTCACAATGCTAAATGTCAAAAATGAAAAGTGTCACCATGAAAAATGTCAAAAATGACAAATTTCAAGATGGCAAATGTCAAAACTGACAAATGACAAATGTCACAATGCTAAATGTCAAAAATGAAAAGTGTCACCATGAAAAATGTCAAAAATGACAAATTTCAAGATGGCAAATGTCAAAGATGTCCAATGACAAATGTCACAATGCTAAATGTCAAAAATGAAAAGTGTCACCATGAAAAATGTCAAAAATGACAAATTTCAAGATGGCAAATGTCAAAGATGTCAAATGTCACAATGCTAAATGTCAAAAATGATAAGAGTCACCATGAAAAATGTCAAAAATGACAAATTTCAAGATGGCAAATGTCTAAGATGTCAAATGACAAATGTCACAATGCTAAATGTCAAAAATGAAAAGTGTCACCATGAAAAATGTCAAAAATGACAAATTTCAAGATGGCAAATGTCAAAGATGTCAAATGCCAAATGTCACAATGCTAAATGTCAAAAATGAAAAGTGTCAAAAATGACAAATTTTAAGATGGCAAATGTCTAAGATGTCAAATGACAAATGTCACAATGCTAAATGTCAAAAATGAAAAGTGTCACCATGAAAAATGTCAAAAATGACAAATTTCAAGATGGCAAATGTCAAAGATGTCAAATGACAAATGTCACAATGCTAAATGTCAAAAATGAAAAGTGTCACCATGAAAAATGTCAAAAATGACAAATTTCAAGATGGCAAATGTCAAAGATGTCAAATGACAAATGTCACAATGCTAAATGTCAAAAATGAAAAGTGTCACCATAAAAAATGTCAAAAATGACAAATTTCAAGATGGCAAATGTCAAAACTGACAAATGTCACAATGCTAAATGTCAAAAATGATAAGTGTCAACATGAAAAATGTCAAAAATGACAAATTTCAAGATGGCAAATATCAAAGATGTCAAATGACAAATGTCACAATGCTAAATGTCAAAAATGGAAAGTGTCACAATGCTAAATGTCAAAAATGAAAAGTGTCACAATGCTAAATGTCAAAAATGACAAATTTCAAGATGGCAAATATCAAAGATGTCAAATGACAAATGTCACAATGCTAAATGTCAAAAATGAAAAGTGTCACCATGAAAAATGTCAAAAATGACAAATTTCAAAAAGGCAAATGTCAAAACTGACAAACGTCACAATGCTAAATGTCAAAAATGAAAAGTGTCACCATGAAAAATGTCAAAAATAACAAATTTCCAGATGGCAAATGTCAAAGATGTCAAGTGACAAATGTCACAATGCTAAATGTCAAAACTGACAAATTTCAAGATGGCAAACGTCAAAGATGTCAAATGACAAATGTCACAATGCTAAATGTCAAAAATGAAAAGTGTCACCATGAAAAATGTCAAAAATGACAAATTTCAAGATGGCAAATGTCAAAGATGTCAAATGACAAATGTCACAATGCTAAATGTCAAAAAAGATAAGTGTCACCATGAAAAATGTCAAAAATAACAAATTTCAAGATGGCAAATGTCAAAGATGTCAAATGACAAATGTCACAATGCTAAATGTCAAAAATGACAAATTTTAAGATGGCAAATGTCAAAGATGTCAAATGACAACTGTCACAATGCTAAATGTCAAAAATGAAAAGTGTCACCATGAAAAATGTCAAAAATAACAAATTTCAAGATGGCAAATGTCAAAGATGTCAAATGACAAATGTCACAATGCTAAATGTCAAAAATGACAAATTTCAAGATGGCAAATGACAAAGATGTCAAATGTCACAATGCTAAATGTCAAAAATGAAAAGTGTCACCATGAAAAATGTCAAAAATGACAAATTTCAAGATGGCAAATGTCAAAGATGTCAAATGACAAATGTCACAATGCTAAATGTCAAAAATGAAAAGTGTCACCATGAAAAATGTCAAAAATGACAAATTTCAAGATGGCAAATATCAAAGATGTCAAATGACAAATGTCACAATGCTAAATGTCAAAAATGAAAAGTGTCACCATGAAAAATGTCAAAAATGACAAATTTCAGGATGGCAAATGTCAAAGATGTCAAATGACAAATGTCACAATGCTAAATGTCAAAAATGAAAAGTGTCAAAAATGACAAATTTCAAGATGGCAAATGTCTAAGATGTCAAATGACAAATGTCACAATGCTAAATGTCAAAAATGAAAAGTGTCACTATAAAAAATGTCAAAAATGACAAATTTTAAGATGGCAAATGTCAAAGATGTCAAATGACATATGTCACAATGCTAAATGTCAAAAATGAAAAGTGTCACCATGAAAAATGTCAAAAATGACAAATTTCAAGATGGCAAATGTCAAAGATGTCAAATGACAAATGTCACAATGCTAAATGTCAAAAATGAAAAGTTTCACCATGAAAAATGTCAAAAATGACAAATTTCAAGATGGGAAATGTCAAAGATTTTGAATATGACAAATGTCACAATGCTAAATGTCAAAAATGAAAAGTGTCACCATGAAAAATGTCAAAAATGACAAATTTCAAGATGGCAAATGTCAAAGATGTCAAATGACAAATGTCACAATGCTAAAAGTCAAAATGAAAAGTGTCACCATGAAAAATGTCAAAAATGACAAATTTCAAGATGGCAAATATCAAAGATGTCAAATGACAAATGTCACAATGCTAAATGTCAAAAATGACAAATTTCAAGATGGCAAATGTCAAAGATGTCAAATGACAAATGTCACAATGCTAAATGTCAAAAATGAAAAGTGTCACCATGAAAAATGTCAAAAATGACAAATTTCAAGATGGCAAATGTCAAAGATGTCAAATGACAAATGTCACAATGCTAAATGTGAAAAATGAAAAGTGTCACCATGAAAAATGTCAAAAATAACAAATTTTAAGATGGCAAATGTCAAAGATGTCAAATGACAAATGTCACAATGCTAAATGTCAAAAATGAAAAGTGTTACCATGAAAAATGTCAAAAATGACAAATTTCAAGATGGCAAATGTCAAAGATGTCAAATGTCACAATGCTAAATGTCAAAAATGAAAAGTGTCACCATGAAAAATGTCAAAAATAACAAATTTCAAGATGGCAAATGTCAAAGATGTCAAATGACAAATGTCACAATGCTAAATGTCAAAAATGAAAAGTGTCACCATGAAAAATGTCAAAAATGACAAATTTCAAGATGGCAAATGTCCAAGATGTCAAATGACAAATGTCACAATGCTAAATGTCAAAAATGAAAAGTGTCACCATGAAAAATGTCAAAAATGACAAATTTCAAGATGGCAAATGTCAAAGATGTCAAATGACAAATGTCACAATGCTAAATGTCAAAAATGAAAAGTGTCACCATGAAAAATGTCAAAAATGACAAATTTCAAGATGGCAAATGTCAAAGATGTCAAATGACAAATGTCACAATGCTAAATGTCAAAAATGAAAAGTGTCACCATGAAAAATGTCAAAAATGACAAATTTCAAGATGGCAAATGTCAAAGATGTCAAATGACAAATGTCACAATGCTAAATGTCAAAAATGAAAAGTGTCACCATGAAAAATGTCAAAAATGACAAATTTCAAGATGGCAAATGTCAAAGATGTCAAATGTCACAATGCTAAATGTCAAAAATGATAAGAGTCACCATGAAAAATGTCAAAAATGACAAATTTCAAGATGGCAAATGTCTAAGATGTCAAATGACAAATGTCACAATGCTAAATGTCAAAAATGAAAAGTGTCACCATGAAAAATGTCAAAAATGACAAATTTCAAGATGGCAAATGTCAAAGATGTCAAATGACAAATGTCACAATGCTAAATGTCAAAAATGAAAAGTGTCAAAAATGACAAATTTTAAGATGGCAAATGTCTAAGATGTCAAATGACAAATGTCACAATGCTAAATGTCAAAAATAAAAAGTGTCAAAAATGACAAATTTCAAGATGGCAAATGTCAAAGATGTCAAATGACAAATGTCACAATGCTAAATGTCAAAAATGAAAAGTGTCACCATGAAAAATGTCAAAAATGACAAATTTCAAGATGGCAAATGTCCAAGATGTCAAATGACAAATGTCACAATGCTAAATGTCAAAAATGAAAAGTGTCACCATGAAAAATGTCAAAAATAACAAATTTCAAGATGGCAAATGTCAAAGATGTCAAATGACAAATGTCACAATGCTAAATGTCAAAAATGAAAAGTGTCACCATGAAAAATGTCAAAAATGACAAATTTCAAGATGGCAAATGTCAAAGATGTCAAATGACAAATGTCACAATGCTAAATGTCAAAAATGAAAAGTGTCACCATGAAAAATGTCAAAAATGACAAATTTCAAGATGGCAAATGTCCAAGATGTCAAGTGACAAATGTCACAATGCTAAATGTCAAAACTGACAAATTTCAAGATGGCAAACGTCAAAGATGTCAAATGACAAATGTCACAATGCTAAATGTCAAAAATGAAAAGTGTCACCATGAAAAATGTCAAAAATGACAAATTTCAAGATGGCAAATGTCAAAGATGTCAAATGACAAATGTCACAATGCTAAATGTCAAAAATGATAAGTGTCACCATGAAAAATGTCAAAAATAACAAATTTCAAGATGGCAAATGTCAAAGATGTCAAATGACAAATGTCACAATGCTAAATGTCAAAAATGACAAATTTTAAGATGGCAAATGTCAAAGATGTCAAATGACAACTGTCACAATGCTAAATGTCAAAAATGAAAAGTGTCACCATGAAAAATGTCAAAAATAACAAATTTCAAGATGGCAAATGTCAAAGATGTCAAATGACAAATGTCACAATGCTAAATGTCAAAAATGACAAATTTCAAGATTGCAACTGTCAAAGATGTCAAATGTCACAATGCTAAATGTAAAAAATGAAAAGTGTCACCATGAAAAATGTCAAAAATGACAAATTTCAAGATGGCAAATGTCAAAGATGTCAAATGACAAATGTCACAATGCTAAATGTCAAAAATGAAAAGTGTCACCATGAAAAATGTCAAAAATGACAAATTTCAAGATGGCAAATGTCAAAGATGTCAAATGACAAATGTCACAATGCTAAATGTCAACAATGAAAAGTGTCACCATGAAAAATGTCAAAAATGACAAATTTCAAGATGGCAAATGTCAAAGATGTCAAATGACAAATGTCACAATGCTAAATGTCAAAAATGAAAACTGTCAAAAATGACAAATTTCAAGATGGCAAATGTCTAAGATGTCAAATGACAAATGTCACAATGCTAAATGTCAAAAATGAAAAGTGTCACTATAAAAAATGTCAAAAATGACAAATTTCAAGATGGCAAATGTCAAAGATGTCAAATGACAAATGTCACAATGCTAAATGTCAAAAATGAAAAGTGTCACCATAAAAAATGTCAAAAATGACAAATTTCAAGATGGCAAATGTCAAAGATGTCAAATGACAAATGTCACAATGCTAAATCTCAAAAATGAAAAGTTTCACCATGAAAAATGTCAAAAATGACAAATTTCAAGATGGGAAATGTCAAAGATTTTGAATATGACAAATGTCACAATGCTAAATGTCAAAAATGAAAAGTGTCACCATGAAAAATGTCAAAAATGACAAATTTCAAGATGGCAAATTTCAAAGATGTCAAATGACAAATGTCATAATGCTAAAAGTCAAAATGAAATGTGTCACCATAAAAAATGTCAAAAATGACAAATTTCAAGATGGCAAATATCAAAGATGTCAAATGACAAATGTCACAATGCTAAATGTCAAAAATGACAAATTTCAAGATGGCAAATGTCAAAGATGTCAAATGACAAATGTCACAATGCTAAATGTCAAAAATGAAAAGTGTCACCATAAAAAATGTCAAAAATGACAAATTTCAAGATGGCAAATGTCAAAGATGTCAAATGACAAATGTCACAATGCTAAATGTCAAAAATGAAAAGTGTCACCATGAAAAATGTCAAAAATAACAAATTTCAAGATGGCAAATGTCAAAGATGTCAAATGACAAATGTCACAATGCTAAATGTCAAAAATGAAAAGTGTCACCATGAAAAATGTCAAAAATGACAAATTTCAAGATGGCAAATGTCAAAGATGTCAAATGACAAATGTCACAATGCTAAATGTCAAAAATGAAAAGTGTCACCATGAAAAATGTCAAAAATAACAAATTTTAAGATGGCAAATGTCAAAGATGTCAAATGACAAATGTCACAATGCTAAATGTCAAAAATGAAAAGTGTCACCATGAAAAATGTCAAAAATGACAAATTTCAAGATGGCAAATGTCAAAACTGACAAATGTCACAATGCTAAATGTCAAAAATGATAAGTGTCACCATGAAAAATGTCAAAAATGACAAATTTCAAGATGGCAAATGTCCAAGATGTCAAATGACAAATGTCACAATGCTAAATGTCAAAAATGAAAAGTGTCACCATGAAAAATGTCAAAAATGACAAATTTCAAGATGGCAAATGTCAAAGATGTCAAATCACAAATGTCACAATGCTAAATGTCAAAAATGAAAAGTGTCACCATGAAAAATGTCAAAAATGACAAATTTCAAGATGGCAAATGTCAAAGATGTCAAATGACAAATGTCACAATGCTAAATGTCAAAAATGAAAAGTTTCACCATGAAAAATGTCAAAAATGACAAATTTCAAGATGGGAAATGTCAAAGATTTTGAATATGACAAATGTCACAATGCTAAATGTCAAAAATGAAAAGTGTCACCATGAAAAATGTCAAAAATGACAAATTTCAAGATGGCAAATGTCAAAGATGTCAAATGACAAATGTCATAATGCTAAAAGTCAAAATGAAAAGTGTCACCATGAAAAATGTCAAAAATGACAAATTTCAAGATGGCAAATATCAAAGATGTCAAATGACAAATGTCACAATGCTAAATGTCAAAAATGACAAATTTCAAGATGGCAAATGTCAAAGATGTCAAATGACAAATGTCACAATGCTAAATGTCAAAAATGAAAAGTGTCACCATGAAAAATGTCAAAAATGACAAATTTCAAGATGGCAAATGTCAAAGATGTCAAATGACAAATGTCACAATGCTAAATGTCAAAAATGAAAAGTGTCACCATGAAAAATGTCAAAAATAACAAATTTCAAGATGGCAAATGTCAAAGATGTCAAATGACAAATGTCACAATGAAAAGTGTCACCATGAAAAATGTCAAAAATGACAAATTTCAAGATGGCAAATGTCAAAGATGTCAAATGACAAATGTCACAATGCTAAATGTCAAAAATGAAAAGTGTCACCATGAAAAATGTCAAAAATAACAAATTTTAAGATGGCAAATGTCAAAGATGTCAAATGACAAATGTCACAATGCTAAATGTCAAAAATGAAAAGTGTCACCATGAAAAATGTCAAAAATGACAAATTTCAAGATGGCAAATGTCAAAACTGACAAATGTCACAATGCTAAATGTCAAAAATGATAAGTGTCACCATAAAAAATGTCAAAAATGACAAATTTCAAGATGGCAAATGTCCAAGATGTCAAATGACAAATGTCACAATGCTAAATGTCAAAAATGAAAAGTGTCACCATGAAAAATGTCAAAAATGACAAATTTCAAGATGGCAAATGTCAAAGATGTCAAATGACAAATGTCACAATGCTAAATGTCAAAAATGAAAAGTGTCACCATGAAAAATGTCAAAAATGACAAATTTCAAGATGGCAAATGTCAAAGATGTCAAATGACAAATGTCACAATGCTAAATGTCAAAAATGTGTCACCATGAAAAATGTCAAAAATGACAAATTTCAAGATGGCAAATGTCAAAGATGTCAAATGACAAATGTCACAATGCTAAATGTCAAAAATGAAAAGTGTCAGCATGAAAAATGTCAAAAATGACACATTTCAAGATGGCAAATGTCAAAACTGACTAATGTCACAATGCTAAATGTCAAAAATGAAAAGTGTCACCATGAAAAATGTCAAAAATGACAAATTTCAAAATGGCAAATGTCAAAGATGTCAAATGACAAATGTCACAATGCTAAATGTCAAAAATGAAAAGTGTCACCATGAAAAGTGTCAAAAATGACAAATATCAAGATGGCAAATGTCTAAGATGTCAAATGACAAATGTCACAATGCTAAATGTCAAAAATGAAAAGTGTCACCATGAAAAATGTCAAAAATGACAAATTTCAAGATGGCAAATGTCAAAGATGTCAAATGACAAATGTCACAATGCTAAATGTCAAAAATGGAAAGTGTCACCATGAAAAATGTCAAAAATGACAAATTTCAAGATGGCAAATATCAAAGATGTCAAATGACAAATGTCACAATGCTAAATGTCAAAAATGGAAAGTGTCACAATGCTAAATGTCAAAAATGAAAAGTGTCACAATGCTAAATGTCAAAAATGACAAATTTCAAGATAGCAAATGTCAAAGATGTCAAATGACAAATGTCACAATGCTAAATAACAAAAATGGCAAATTTCAAGATGGCAAATGTCAAAGATGTCAAATGACAAATGTCACAATGCTAAATGTCAAAAATGAAAAGTGTCACCATGAAAAATGTCAAAAATGACAAATTTCAAGATGGCAAATATCAAAACTGACAAATGTCACAATGCTAAATGTCAAAAATGATAAAAATCACCATGAAAAATGTCAAAAATGACAAATTTCAAGATGGCAAATGTCTAAGATGTCAAATGACAAATGTCACAATGCTAAATGTCAAAAATGAAAAGTGTCACCATAAAAAATGTCAAAAATGACAAATTTCAAGATGGCAAATGTCAAAGATGTCAAATGACAAATGTCACAATGCTAAATGTCAAAAATGAAAAGTGTCAAAAATGACAAATTTTAAGATGGCAAATGTCTAAGATGTCAAATGACAAATGTCACAATGCTAAATGACAAAAATAAAAAGTGTCACCATGAAAAATGTCAAAAATGACAAATTTTAAGATGGCAAATGTCAAAGATGTCAAATAACAAATGTCACAATGCTAAATGTCAAAAATGAAAAGTGTCACCATGAAAAATGTCAAAAATGACAAATTTCAAGATGGCAAATGTCAAAGATGTCAAATGACAAATGTCACAATGCTAAATGTCAAAAATGAAAAATGTCAAAAATGACAAATTTCAAGATGGCAAATGTCAAAACTGACTAATGTCACAATGCTAAATGTCAAAAATGAAAAGTGTCACCATGAAAAATGTCAAAAATGACAAATTTCAAAATGGCAAATGTCAAAGATGTCAAATGACAAATGTCACAATGCTAAATGTCAAAAATGAAAAGTGTCACCATAAAAAGTGTCAAAAATGACAAATTTCAAGATGGCAAATGTCTAAGATGTCAAATGACAAATGTCACAATGCTATATGTCAAAAATGAAAAGTGTCACCATGAAAAATGTCAAAAATGACAAATTTCAAGATGGCAAATGCCAAAGATGTCAAATGACAAATGTCACAATGCTAAATGTCAAAAATGAAAAGTGTCACCATGAAAAATGTCAAAAATGACAAATTTCAAGACGGCAAATGTCAAAGATGTCAAATGACAAATGTCACAATGCTAAATGTCAAAAATGAAAAGTGTCACCATGAAAAATGTCAAAAATGACAAATTTCAAGATGGCAAATGTCAAAGATGTCAAATGACAAATGTCACAATGCTAAATGTCAAAAATGAAAAGTGTCACCATGAAAAATATCAAAAATGACAAATTTCAAGATGGCAAATATCAAAGATGTCAAATGACAAATGTCACAATGCTAAATGTCAAAAATGGAAAGTGTCACAATGCTAAATGTCAAAATGAAAAGTGTCACAATGCTAAATGTCAAAAATGACAAATTACAAAATGGCAAATGTCAAAGATGTCAAATAACAAATGTCACAATGCTAAATGTCAAAAATGACAAATTTCAAGATGGCAAATGTCAAAGATGTCAAATGAAAAATGTCACAATGCTAAATGTCAAAAATGAAAAGTGTCACCATGAAAAATGTCAAAAATGACAAATTTCAAGATGGCAAATGTCAAAACTGACAAACGTCACAATGCTAAATGTCAAAAATGAAAAGTGTCACCATGAAAAATGTCAAAAATAACAAATTTCCAGATGGCAAATGTCAAAGATGTCAAGTGACAAATGTCACAATGCTAAATGTCAAAACTGACAAATTTCAAGATGGCAAACGTCAAAGATGTCAAATGACAAATGTCACAATGCTAAATGTCAAAAATGAAAAGTGTCACCATGAAAAATGTCAAAAATGACAAATTTCAAGATGCAAATGTCAAAGATGTCAAATGACAAATGTCACAATGCTAAATGTCAAAAATGATAAGTGTCACCATGAAAAATGTCAAAAATAACAAATTTCAAGATGGCAAATGTCAAAGATGTCAAATGACAAATGTCACAATGCTAAATGTCAAAAATGACAAATTTTAAGATGGCAAATGTCAAAGATGTCAAATGACAACTGTCACAATGCTAAATGTCAAAAATGAAAAGTGTCACCATGAAAAATGTCAAAAATAACAAATTTCAAGATGGCAAATGTCAAAGATGTCAAATGACAAATGTCACAATGCTAAATGTCAAAAATGACAAATTTCAAGATGGCAAATGTCAAAGATGTCAAATGTCACAATGCTAAATGTCAAAAATGAAAAGTGTCACCATGAAAAATGTCAAAAATGACAAATTTCAAGATGGCAAATGTCAAAGATGTCAAATGACAAATGTCACAATGCTAAATGTCAAAAATGAAAAGTGTCACCATGAAAAATGTCAAAAATGACAAATTTCAAGATGGCAAATGTCAAAGATGTCAAATGACAAATGTCACAATGCTAAATGTCAAAAATGAAAAGTGTCACCATGACAAATGTCAAAAATGACAAATTTCAGGATGGCAAATGTCAAAGATGTCAAATGACAAATGTCACAATGCTAAATGTCAAAAATGAAAGTGTCAAAAATGACAAATTTCAAGATGGCAAATGTCTAAGATGTCAAATGACAAATGTCACAATGCTAAATGTCAAAAATGAAAAGTGTCACTATAAAAAATGTCAAAAATGACAAATTTCAAGATGGCAAATGTCAAAGATGTCAAATGACATATGTCACAATGCTAAATGTCAAAAATGAAAAGTGTCACCATGAAAAATGTCAAAAATGACAAATTTCAAGATGGCAAATGTCAAAGATGTCGAATGACATATGTCACAATGCTAAATGTCAAAAATGAAAAGTTTCACCATGAAAAATGTCAAAAATGACAAATTTCAAGATGGGAAATGTCAAAGATTTTGAATATGACAAATGTCACAATGCTAAATGTCAAAAATGAAAAGTGTCACCATAAAATGTCAAAAATGACAAATTTTAAGATGGCAAATGTCAAAGATGTCAAATGACAAATGTCACAATGCTAAATGTCAAAAATGAAAAGTGTCACCATGAAAAATGTCAAAAATGACAAATTTCAAGATGGCAAATGTCAAAGATGTCAAATGACAAATGTCACAATGCTAAATGTCAAAAATGAAAAGTGTCACCATGAAAAATGTCAAAAATGACAAATTTCAAGATGGCAAATATCAAAGATGTCAAATGACAAATGTCACAATGCTAAATGTCAAAAATGGAAAGTGTCACAATGCTAAATGTCAAAAATGAAAAGTGTCACAATGCTAAATGTCAAAAATGACAAATTTCAAGATAGCAAATGTCAAAGATGTCAAATGACAAATGTCACAATGCTAAATAACAAAAATGACAAATTTCAAGATGGCAAATGTCAAAGATGTCAAATGACAAATGTCACAATGCTAAATGTCAAAAATGAAAAGTGTCACCATGAAAAATGTCAAAAATGACAAATTTCAAGATGGCAAATATCAAAACTGACAAATGTCACAATGCTAAATGTCAAAAATGATAAAAATCACCATGAAAAATGTCAAAAATGACAAATTTCAAGATGGCAAATGTCTAAGATGTCAAATGACAAATGTCACAATGCTAAATGTCAAAAATGAAAAGTGTCACCATAAAAAATGTCAAAAATGACAAATTTCAAGATGGCATATGTCAAAGATGTCAAATGACAAATGTCACAATGCTAAATGTCAAAAATGAAAAGTGTCAAAAATGACAAATTTTAAGATGGCAAATGTCTAAGATGTCAAATGACAAATGTCACAATGCTAAATGTCAAAAATAAAAAGTGTCACCATGAAAAATGTCAAAAATGACAAATTTTAAGATGGCAAATGTCAAAGATGTCAAATGACAAATGTCACAATGCTAAATGTCAAAAATGAAAAGTGTCACCATGAAAAATGTCAAAAATGACAAATTTCAAGATGGCAAATGTCACAGATGTCAAATGACAAATGTCACAATGCTAAATGTCAAAAATGAAAAGTGTCACCATGAAAAATGTCAAAAATGACAAATTTCAAGATGGCAAATGTCAAAACTGACTAATGTCACAATGCTAAATGTCAAAAATGAAAAGTGTCACCATGAAAAATGTCAAAAATGACAAATTTCAAAATGGCAAATGTCAAAGATGTCAAATGACAAATGTCACAATGCTAAATGTCAAAAATGAAAAGTGTCACCATGAAAAATGTCAAAAATGACAAATTTCAAGATGGCATATGTCAAAGATGTCAAATGACAAATGTCACAATGCTAAATGTCAAAAATGAAAAGTGTCAAAAATGACAAATTTTAAGATGGCAAATGTCTAAGATGTCAAATGACAAATGTCACAATGCTAAATGTCAAAAATAAAAAGTGTCACCATGAAAAATGTCAAAAATGACAAATTTTAAGATGGCAAATGTCAAAGATGTCAAATGACAAATGTCACAATGCTAAATGTCAAAAATGAAAAGTGTCACCATGAAAAATGTCAAAAATGACAAATTTCAAGATGGCAAATGTCACAGATGTCAAATGACAAATGTCACAATGCTAAATGTCAAAAATGAAAAGTGTCACCATGAAAAATGTCAAAAATGACAAATTTCAAGATGGCAAATGTCAAAACTGACTAATGTCACAATGCTAAATGTCAAAAATGAAAAGTGTCACCATGAAAAATGTCAAAAATGACAAATTTCAAAATGGCAAATGTCAAAGATGTCAAATGACAAATGTCACAATGCTAAATGTCAAAAATGAAAAGTGTCACCATGAAAAGTGTCAAAAATGACAAATTTCAAGATGGCAAATATCTAAGATGTCAAATGACAAATGTCACAATGCTAAATGTCAAAAATGAAAAGTGTCACCATGAAAAATGTCAAAAATGACAAATTTCAAGATGGCAAATGCCAAAGATGTCAAATGACAAATGTCACAATGCTAAATGTCAAAAATGAAAAGTGTCACCATGAAAAATGTCAAAAATGGCAAATTTCAAGATGACAAATGTCAAAGATGTCAAATGACAAATGTCACAATGCTAAATGTCAAAAATGAAAAGTGTCACCATGAAAAATGTCAAAAATGACAAATTTTAAGATGGCAAATGTCAAAGATGTCAAATGACAAATGTCACAATGCTAAATGTCAAAAATGAAAAGTGTCACCATGAAAAATATCAAAAATGACAAATTTCAAGATGGCAAATATCAAAGATGTCAAATGACAAATGTCACAATGCTAAATGTCAAAAATGGAAAGTGTCACAATGCTAAATGTCAAAAATGAAAAGTGTCACAATGCTAAATGTCAAAAATGACAAATTTCAAAATGGCAAATGTCAAAGATGTCAAATAACAAATGTCACAATGACAAATGTCAAAAATGACAAATTTCAAGATGGCAAATATCAAAGATGTCAAATGACAAATGTCACAATGCTAAATGTCAAAAATGAAAAGTGTCACCATGAAAAATGTCAAAAATGACAAATTTCAAGATGGCAAATGTCAAAACTGACAAACGTCACAATGCTAAATGTCAAAAATGACAAATTTCAAGATGGCAAATGTCAAAACTGACAAACGTCACAATGCTAAATGTCAAAAATGAAAAGTGTTACCATGAAAAATGTCAAAAATAACAAATTTCCAGATGGCAAATGTCAAAGATGTCAAGTGACAAATGTCACAATGCTAAATGTCAAAACTGACAAATTTCAAGATGGCAAACGTCAAAGATGTCAAATGACAAATGTCACAATGCTAAATGTCAAAAATGAAAAGTGTCCCCATGAAAAATGTCAAAAATGACAAATTTCAGGATGGCAAATGTCAAAGATGTCAAATGACAAATGTCACAATGCTAAATGTCAAAAATGAAAAGTGTCCAAAATTACAAATTTCAAGATGGCAAATGTCTAAGATGTCAAATGACAAATGTCACAATGCTAAATGTCAAAAATGAAAAGTGTCACTATAAAAAATGTCAAAAATGACAAATTTCAAGATGGCAAATGTCAAAGATGTCAAATGACATACGTCACAATGCTAAATGTCAAAAATGAAAAGTGTCACCATGAAAAATGTCAAAAATGACAAATTTCAAGATGGCAAATGTCAAAGATGTCAAATGACAAATGTCACAATGCTAAATGTCAAAAATGAAAAGTTTCACCATGAAAAATGTCAAAAATGACAAATTTCAAGATGGGAAATGTCAAACATTTTGAATATAACAAATGTCACAATGCTAAATGTCAAAAATGAAAAGTGTCACCATGAAAAATGTCAAAAATGACAAATTTCAAGATGGCAAATGTCAAAGATGTCAAATGACAAATGTCACAATGCTAAAAGTCAAAATGAAAAGTGTCACCATGAAAAATGTCAAAAATGACAAATTTCAAGATGGCAAATATCAAAGATGTCAAATGACAAATGTCACAATGCTAAATGTCAAAAATGACAAATTTCAAGATGGCAAATGTCAAAGATGTCAAATGACAAATGTCACAATGCTAAATGTCAAAAATGAAAAGTGTCACCATGAAAAATGTCAAAAATGACAAATTTCAAGATGGCAAATGTCAAAGATGTCAAATGACAAATGTCACAATGCTAAATGTCAAAAATGAAAAGTGTCACCATGAAAAATGTCAAAAATAACAAATTTCAAGATGGCAAATGTCAAAGATGTCAAATGACAAATGTCACAATGCTAAATGTCAAAAATGAAAAGTGTCACCATGAAAAATGTCAAAAATGACAAATTTCAAGATGGCAAATGTCAAAGATGTCAAATGACAAATGTCACAATGCTAAATGTCAAAAATGAAAAGTGTCACCATGAAAAATGTCAAAAATAACAAATTTTAAGATGGCAAATGTCAAAGATGTCAAATGACAAATGTCACAATGCTAAATGTCAAAAATGAAAAGTGTCACCATGAAAAATGTCAAAAATGACAAATTTCAAGATGGCAAATATCAAAACTGACAAATGTCACAATGCTAAATGTCAAAAATGATAAGTGTCACCATGAAAAATGTCAAAAATGACAAATTTCAAGATGGCAAATGTCCAAGATGTCAAATGACAAATGTCACAATGCTAAATGTCAAAAATGAAAAGTGTCACCATGAAAAATGTCAAAAATGACAAATTTCAAGATGGCAAATGTCAAAGATGTCAAATGACAAATATCACAATGCTAAATGTCAAAAATGAAAAGTGTCAAAAATGACAAATTTTAAGATGGCAAATGTCTAAGATGTCAAATGACAAATGTCACAATGCTAAATGTCAAAAATGAAAAGTGTCACCATGAAAAATGTCAAAAATGACAAATTTCAAGATGGCAAATGTCAAAGATGTCAAATGACAAATGTCACAATGCTAAATGTCAAAAATGAAAAGTGTCACCATGAAAAATGTCAAAAATGACAAATTTTAAGATGGCAAATGTCAAAGATGTCAAATGACAAATGTCACAATGCTAAATGTCAAAAATGAAAAGTGTCACCATGAAAAATATCAAAAATGACAAATTTCAAGATGGCAAATATCAAAGATGTCAAATGACAAATGTCACAATGCTAAATGTCAAAAATGGAAAGTGTCACAATGCTAAATGTCAAAAATGAAAAGTGTCACAATGCTAAATGTCAAAAATGACAAATTTCAAAATGGCAAATGTCAAAGATGTCAAATAACAAATGTCACAATGATAAATGTCAAAAATGACAAATTTCAAGATGGCAAATATCAAAGATGTCAAATGACAAATGTCACAATGCTAAATGTCAAAAATGAAAAGTGTCACCATGAAAAATGTCAAAAATGACAAATTTCAAGATGGCAAATGTCAAAACTGACAAACGTCACAATGCTAAATGTCAAAAATGAAAAGTGTTACCATGAAAAATGTCAAAAATAACAAATTTCCAGATGGCAAATGTCAAAGATGTCAAGTGACAAATGTCACAATGCTAAATGTCAAAACTGACAAATTTCAAGATGGCAAACGTCAAAGATGTCAAATGACAAATGTCACAATGCTAAATGTCAAAAATGAAAAGTGTCACCATGAAAAATGTCAAAAATGACAAATTTCAGGATGGCAAATGTCAAAGATGTCAAATGACAAATGTCACAATGCTAAATGTCAAAAATGAAAAGTGTCAAAAATGACAAATTTCAAGATGGCAAATGTCTAAGATGTCAAATGACAAATGTCACAATGCTAAATGTCAAAAATGAAAAGTGTCACTATAAAAAATGTCAAAAATGACAAATTTCAAGATGGCAAATGTCAAAGATGTCAAATGACATACGTCACAATGCTAAATGTCAAAAATGAAAAGTGTCACCATGAAAAATGTCAAAAATGACAAATTTCAAGATGGCAAATGTCAAAGATGTCAAATGACAAATGTCACAATGCTAAATGTCAAAAATGAAAAGTTTCACCATGAAAAATGTCAAAAATGACAAATTTCAAGATGGGAAATGTCAAAGATTTTGAATATGACAAATGTCACAATGCTAAATGTCAAAAATGAAAAGTGTCACCATGAAAAATGTCAAAAATGACAAATTTCAAGATGGCAAATGTCAAAGATGTCAAATGACAAATGTCACAATGCTAAAAGTCAAAATGAAAAGTGTCACCATGAAAAATGTCAAAAATGACAAATTTCAAGATGGCAAATATCAAAGATGTCAAATGACAAATGTCACAATGCTAAATGTCAAAAATGACAAATTTCAAGATGGCAAATGTCAAAGATGTCAAATGACAAATGTCACAATGCTAAATGTCAAAAATGAAAAGTGTCACCATGAAAAATGTCAAAAATGACAAATTTCAAGATGGCAAATGTCAAAGATGTCAAATGACAAATGTCACAATGCTAAATGTCAAAAATGAAAAGTGTCACCATGAAAAATGTCAAAAATAACAAATTTCAAGATGGCAAATGTCAAAGATGTCAAATGACAAATGTCACAATGCTAAATGTCAAAAATGAAAAGTGTCACCATGAAAAATGTCAAAAATGACAAATTTCAAGATGGCAAATGTCAAAGATGTCAAATGACAAATGTCACAATGCTAAATGTCAAAAATGAAAAGCGTCACCATGAAAAATGTCAAAAATAACAAATTTTAAGATGGCAAATGTCAAAGATGTCAAATGACAAATGTCACAATTCTAAATGTCAAAATGAAAAGTGTCACCATGAAAAATGTCAAAAATGACAAATTTCAAGATGGCAAATATCAAAACTGACAAATGTCACAATGCTAAATGTCAAAAATGATAAGTGTCACCATGAAAAATGTCAAAAATGACAAATTTCAAGATGGCAAATGTCCAAGATGTCAAATGACAAATGTCACAATGCTAAATGTCAAAAATGAAAAGTGTCACCATGAAAAATGTCAAAAATGACAAATTTCAAGATGGCAAATGTCAAAGATGTCAAATGACAAATGTCACAATGCTAAATGTCAAAAATGAAAAGTGTCACCATGAAAAATGTCAAAAATGACAAATTTCAAGATGGCAAATGTCAAAGATGTCAAATGACAAATGTCACAATGCTAAATGTCAAAAATGAAAAGTGTCACCATGAAAAATGTCAAAAATGACAAATTTCAAGATGGCAAATGTCAAAACTGACAAATGTCACAATGCTAAATGTCAAAAATGATAAGTGTCAACATGAAAAATGTCAAAAATGACAAATTTCAAGATGGCAAATGTCCAAGATGTCAAATGACAAATGTCACAATGCTAAATGTCAAAAATGAAAAGTGTCACCATGAAAAATGTCAAAAATGACAAATTTCAAGATGGCAAATGTCAAAGATGTCAAATGACAAATGTCACAATGCTAAATGTCAAAAATAAAAAGTGTCAAAAATGACAAATTTCAAGATGGCAAATGTCAAAGATGTCAAATGACAAATGTCACAATGCTAAATGTCAAAAATGAAAAGTGTCACCATGAAAAATGTCAAAAATGACAAATTTTAAGATGGCAAATGTCAAAACTGACAAATGTCACAATGCTAAATGTCAAAAATGAAAAGTGTCACCATGAAAAATGTCAAAAATAACAAATTTCAAGATGGCAAATGTCAAAGATGTCAAATGACAAATGTCACAATGCTAAATGTCAAAAATGACAAATTTCAAGATGGCAAATGTCAAAGATGTCAAATGACAAATGTCACAATGCTAAATGTCAAAAATGAAAAGTGTCACCATAAAAAATGTCAAAAATGACAAATTTCAAGATGGCAAATGTCAAAGATGTCAAATGACAAATGTCACAATGCTAAATGTCAAAAATAAAAAGTGTCACCATGAAAAATGTCAAAAATAACAAATTTCCAGATGGCAAATGTCCAAGATGTCAAGTGACAAATGTCACAATGCTAAATGTCAAAACTGACAAATTTCAAGATGGCAAACGTCAAAGATGTCAAATGACAAATGTCACAATGCTAAATGTCAAAAATGAAAAGTGTCACCATGAAAAATGTCAAAAATGACAAATTTCAAGATGGCAAATGTCAAAGATGTCAAATGACAAATGTCACAATGCTAAATGTCAAAAATGATAAGTGTCACCATGAAAAATGTCAAAAATAACAAATTTCAAGATGGCAAATGTCAAAGATGTCAAATGACAAATGTCACAATGCTAAATGTCAAAAATGACAAATTTTAAGATGGCAAATGTCAAAGATGTCAAATGACAACTGTCATAATGCTAAATGTCAAAAATGAAAAGTGTCACCATGAAAAATGTCAAAAATAACAAATTTCAAGATGGCAAATGTCAAAGATGTCAAATGACAAATGTCACAATGCTAAATGTCAAAAATGACAAATTTCAAGATGGCAACTGTCAAAGATGTCAAATGTCACAATGCTAAATGTAAAAAATGAAAAGTGTCACCATGAAAAATGTCAAAAATGACAAATTTCAAGATGGCAAATGCCAAAGATGTCAAATGACAAATGTCACAATGCTAAATGTCAAAAATGAAAAGTGTCACCATGAAAAATGTCAAAAATGACAAATTTCAAGATGGCAAATGTCAAAGATGTCAAATGACAAATGTCACAATGCTAAATGTCAACAATGAAAAGTGTCACGATGAAAAATGTCAAAAATGACAAATTTCAAGATGGCAAATGTCAAAGATGTCAAATGACAAATGTCACAATGCTAAATGTCAAAAATGAAAAGTGTCAAAAATGACAAATTTCAAGATGGCAAATGTCTAAGATGTCAAATGACAAATGTCACAATGCTAAATGTCAAAAATGAAAAGTGTCACTATAAAAAATGTCAAAAATGACAAATTTCAAGATGGCAAATGTCAAAGATGTCAAATGACAAATGTCACAATGCAAAATGTCAAAAATGAAAAGTGTCACCATGAAAAATGTCAAAAATGACAAATTTCAAGATGGCAAATGTCAAAGATGTCAAATGACAAATGTCACAATGCCAAATGTCAAAAATGAAAAGTTTCACCATGAAAAATGTCAAAAATGACAAATTTCAAGATGGGAAATGTCAAAGATTTTGAATATGACAAATGTCACAATGCTAAATGTCAAAAATGAAAAGTGTCACCATGAAAAATGTCAAAAAAAACAAATTTCAAGATGGCAAATGTCAAAGATGTCAAATGACAAATGTCATAATGCTAAAAGTCAAAATGAAAAGTGTCACCATGAAAAATGTCAAAAATGACAAATTTCAAGATGGCAAATATCAAAGATGTCAAATGACAAATGTCACAATGCTAAATGTCAAAAATGACAAATTTCAAGATGGCAAATGTCAAAGATGTCAAATGACAAATGTCACAATGCTAAATGTCAAAAATGAAAAGTGTCACCATGAAAAATGTCAAAAATGACAAATTTCAAGATGGCAAATGTCAAAGATGTCAAATGACAAATGTCACAATGCTAAATGTCAAAAATGAAAAGTGTCACCATGAAAAATGTCAAAAATAACAAATTTCAAGATGGCAAATGTCAAAGATGTCAAATGACAAATGTCACGATGCTAAAGGTCAAAAATGAAAAGTGTCACCATAAAAAATGTCAAAAATGACAAATTTCAAGATGGCAAATGTCAAAGATGTCAAATGACAAATGTCACAATGCTAAATGTCAAAAATGAAAAGTGTCACCATGAAAAATGTCAAAAATAACAAATTTTAAGATGGCAAATGTCAAAGATGTCAAATGACAAATGTCACAATGCTAAATGTCAAAAATGAAAAGTGTCACCATGAAAAATGTCAAAAATGACAAATTTCAAGATGGCAAATGTCAAAACTGACAAATGTCACAATGCTAAATGTCAAAAATGATAAGTGTCAACATGAAAAATGTCAAAAATGACAAATTTCAAGATGGCAAATGTCCAAGATGTCAAATGACAAATGTCACAATGCTAAATGTCAAAAATGAAAAGTGTCACCATGAAAAATGTCAAAAATGACAAATTTCAAGATGGCAAATTTCAAAGATGTCAAATGACAAATGTCACAATGCTAAATGTCAAAAATAAAAAGTGTCAAAAATGACAAATTTCAAGATGGCAAATGTCAAAGATGTCAAATGACAAATGTCACAATGCTAAATGTCAAAAATGAAAAGTGTCACCATGAAAAATGTCAAAAATGACAAATTTTAAGATGGCAAATGTCAAAACTGACAAATGTCACAATGCTAAATGTCAAAAATGAAAAGTGTCACCATGAAAAATGTCAAAAATAACAAATTTCAAGATGCAAATGTCAAAGATGTCAAATGACAAATGTCACAATGCTAAATGTCAAAAATGACAAATTTCAAGATGGCAAATGTCAAAGATGTCAAATGACAAATGTCACAATGCTAAATGTCAAAAATGAAAAGTGTCACCATAAAAAATGTCAAAAATGACAAATTTCAAGATGGCAAATGTCAAAGATGTCAAATGACAAATGTCACAATGCTGAATGTCAAAAATGAAAAGTGTCACCATGAAAAATGTCAAAAATAACAAATTTCCAGATGGCAAATGTCCAAGATGTCAAGTGACAAATGTCACAATGCTAAATGTCAAAACTGACAAATTTCAAGATGGCAAACGTCAAAGATGTCAAATGACAAATGTCACAATGCTAAATGTCAAAAATGAAAAGTGTCACCATGAAAAATGTCAAAAATGACAAATTTCAAGATGGCAAATGTCAAAGATGTCAAATGACAAATGTCACAATGCTAAATGTCAAAAATGATAAGTATCACCATGAAAAATGTCAAAAATAACAAATTTCAAGATGGCAAATGTCAAAGATGTCAAATGACAAATGTCACAATGCTAAATGTCAAAAATGACAAATTTTAAGATGGCAAATGTCAAAGATGTCAAATGACAACTGTCACAATGCTAAATGTCAAAAATGAAAAGTGTCACCATGAAAAATGTCAAAAATAACAAATTTCAAGATGGCAAATGTCAAAGATGTCAAATGACAAATGTCACAATGCTAAATGTAAAAAATGAAAAGTGTCACCATGAAAAATGTCAAAAATGACAAATTTCAAGATGGCAAATGTCAAAGATGTCAAATGACAAATGTCACAATGCTAAATGTCAAAAATGAAAAGTGTCACCATGAAAAATGTCAAAAATGACAAATTTCAAGATGGCAAATGTCAAAGATGTCAAATGACAAATGTCACAATGCTAAATGTCAACAATGAAAAGTGTCACCATGAAAAATGTCAAAAATGACAAATTTCAAGATGGCAAATGTCAAAGATGTCAAATGACAAATGTCACAATGCTAAATGTCAAAAATGAAAAGTGTCAAAAATGACAAATTTCAAGATGGCAAATGTCTAAGATGTCAAATGACAAATGTCACAATGCTAAATGTCAAAAATGAAAAGTGTCACTATAAAAAATGTCAAAAATGACAAATTTCAAGATGGCAAATGTCAAAGATGTCAAATGACAAATGTCACAATGCTAAATGTCAAAAATGAAAATTGTCACCATGAAAAATGTCAAAAATGACAAATTTCAAGATGGCAAATGTCAAAGATGTCAAATGACAAATGTCACAATGCTAAATGTCAAAAATGAAAAGTTTCACCATGAAAAATGTCAAAAATGACAAATTTCAAGATGGGAAATGTCAAAGATTTTGAATATGACAAATGTCACAATGCTAAATGTTAAAAATGAAAAGTGTCACCATGAAAAATGTCAAAAATGACAAATTTCAAGATGGCAAATGTCAAAGATGTCAAATGACAAATGTCATAATGCTAAAAGTCAAAATGAAAAGTGTCACCATGAAAAATGTCAAAAATGACAAATTTCAAGATGGCAAATATCAAAGATGTCAAATGACAAATGTCACAATGCTAAATGTCAAAAATGACAAATTTCAAGATGGCAAATGTCAAAGATGTCAAATGACAAATGTCACAATGCTAAATGTCAAAAATGAAAAGTGTCACCATGAAAAATGTCAAAAATGACAAATTTCAAGATGGCAAATGTCAAAGATGTCAAATGACAAATGTCACAATGCTAAATGTCAAAAATGAAAAGTGTCACCATGAAAAATGTCAAAAATAACAAATTTCAAGATGGCAAATGTCAAAGATGTCAAATGACAAATGTCACAATGCTAAATGTCAAAAATGAAAAGTGTCACCATGAAAAATGTCAAAAATGACAAATTTCAAGATGGCAAATGTCAAAGATGTCAAATGACAAATGTCACAATGCTAAATGTCAAAAATGAAAAGTGTCACCATGAAAAATGTCAAAAATAACAAATTTTAAGATGGCAAATGTCAAAGATGTCAAATGACAAATGTCACAATGCTAAATGTCAAAAATGAAAAGTGTCACCATGAAAAATGTCAAAAATGACAAATTTCAAGATGGCAAATGTCAAAACTGACAAATGTCACAATGCTAAATGTCAAAAATGCTAAGTGTCACCATGAAAAATGTCAAAAATGACAAATTTCAAGATGGCAAATGTCCAAGATGTCAAATGACAAATGTCACAATGCTAAATGTCAAAAATGAAAAGTGTCACCATGAAAAATGTCAAAAATGACAAATTTCAAGATGGCAAATGTCAAAGATGTCAAATCACAAATGTCACAATGCTAAATGTCAAAAATGAAAAGTGTCACCATGAAAAATGTCAAAAATGACAAATTTCAAGATGGCAAATGTCAAAGATGTCAAATGACAAATGTCACAATGCTAAATGTCAAAAATGAAAAGTTTCACCATGAAAAATGTCAAAAATGACAAATTTCAAGATGGGAAATGTCAAAGATTTTGAATATGACAAATGTCACAATGCTAAATGTCAAAAATGAAAAGTGTCACCATGAAAAATGTCAAAAATGACAAATTTCAAGATGGCAAATGTCAAAGATGTCAAATGACAAATGTCATAATGCTAAAAGTCAAAATGAAAAGTGTCACCATGAAAAATGTCAAAAATGACAAATTTTAAGATGGCAAATATCAAAGATGTCAAATGACAAATGTCACAATGCTAAATGTCAAAAATGACAAATTTCAAGATGGCAAATGTCAAAGATGTCAAATGACAAATGTCACAATGCTAAATGTCAAAAATGAAAAGTGTCACCATGAAAAATGTCAAAAATGACAAATTTCAAGATGGCAAATGTCAAAGATATCAAATGACAAATGTCACAATGCTAAATGTCAAAAATGAAAAGTGTCACCATGAAAAATGTCAAAAATAACAAATTTCAAGATGGCAAATGTCAAAGATGTCAAATGACAAATGTCACAATGCTAAATGTCAAAAATGAAAAGTGTCACCATGAAAAATGTCAAAAATGACAAATTTCAAGATGGCAAATGTCAAAGATGTCAAATGACAAATGTCACAATGCTAAATGTCAAAAATGAAAAGTGTCACCATGAAAAATGTCAAAAATAACAAATTTTAAGATGGCAAATGTCAAAGATGTCAAATGACAAATGTCACAATGCTAAATGTCAAAAATGAAAAGTGTCACCATGAAAAATGTCAAAAATGACAAATTTCAAGATGGCAAATGTCAAAGATGTCAAATGACAAATGTCACAATGCTAAATGTCAAAAATGAAAAGTGTCACCATGAAAAATGTCAAAAATGACAAATTTCAAGATGGCAAATGTCAAAACTGACAAATGTCACAATGCTAAATGTCAAAAATGATAAGTGTCAACATGAAAAATGTCAAAAATGACAAATTTCAAGATGGCAAATGTCCAAGATGTCAAATGACAAATGTCACAATGCTAAATGTCAAAAATGAAAAGTGTCACCATGAAAAATGTCAAAAATGACAAATTTCAAGATGGCAAATGTCAAAGATGTCAAATGACAAATGTCACAATGCTAAATGTCAAAAATAAAAAGTGTCAAAAATGACAAATTTCAAGATGGCAAATGTCAAAGATGTCAAATGACAAATGTCACAATGCTAAATGTCAAAAATGAAAAGTGTCACCATGAAAAATGTCAAAAATGACAAATTTTAAGATGGCAAATGTCAAAACTGACAAATGTCACAATGCTAAATGTCAAAAATGAAAAGTGTCACCATGAAAAATGTCAAAAATAACAAATTTCAAGATAGCAAATGTCAAAGATGTCAAATGACAAATGTCACAATGCTAAATGTCAAAAATGACAAATTTCAAGACGGCAAATGTCAAAGATGTCAAATGACAAATGTCACAATGCTAAATGTCAAAAATGAAAAGTGTCACCATAAAAAATGTCAAAAATGACAAATTTCAAGATGGCAAATGTCAAAGATGTCAAATGACAAATGTCACAATGCTAAATGTCAAAAATGAAAAGTGTCACCATGAAAAATGTCAAAAATAACAAATTTCCAGATGGCAAATGTCCAAGATGTCAAGTGACAAATGTCACAATGCTAAATGTCAAAACTGACAAATTTCAAGATGGCAAACGTCAAAGATGTCAAATGACAAATGTCACAATGCTAAATGTCAAAAATGAAAAGTGTCACCATGAAAAATGTCAAAAATGACAAATTTCAAGATGGCAAATGTCAAAGATGTCAAATGACAAATGTCACAATGCTAAATGTCAAAAATGATAAGTGTCACCATGAAAAATGTCAAAAATAACAAATTTCAAGATGGCAAATGTCAAAGATGTCAAATGACAAATGTCACAATGCTAAATGTCAAAAATGACAAATTTTAAGATGGCAAATGTCAAAGATGTCAAATGACAACTGTCACAATGCTAAATGTCAAAAATGAAAAGTGTCACCATGAAAAATGTCAAAAATAACAAATTTCAAGATGGCAAATGTCAAAGATGTCAAATGACAAATGTCACAATGCTAAATGTCAAAAATGACAAATTTCAAGATTGCAACTGTCAAAGATGTCAAATGTCACAATGCTAAATGTAAAAAATGAAAAGTGTCACCATGAAAAATGTCAAAAATGACAAATTTCAAGATGGCAAATGTCAAAGATGTCAAATGACAAATGTCACAATGCTAAATGTCAAAAATGAAAAGTGTCACCATGAAAAATGTCAAAAATGACAAATTTCAAGATGGCAAATATCAAAGATGTCAAATGACAAATGTCACAATGCTAAATGTCAACAATGAAAAGTGTCACCATGAAAAATGTCAAAAATGACAAATTTCAAGATGGCAAATGTCAAAGATGTCAAATGACAAATGTCACAATGCTAAATGTCAAAAATGAAAAGTGTCAAAAATGACAAATTTCAAGATGGCAAATGTCTAAGATGTCAAATGACAAATGTCACAATGCTAAATGTCAAAAATGAAAAGTGTCACTATAAAAAATGTCAAAAATGACAAATTTCAAGATGGCAAACGTCAAAGATGTCAAATGACAAATGTCACAATGCTAAATGTCAAAAATGAAAAGTGTCACCATGAAAAATGTCAAAAATGACAAATTTCAAGATGG
This sequence comes from Altica lythri, assembly GCA_964028335.1. Taxonomy (NCBI): domain Eukaryota; kingdom Metazoa; phylum Arthropoda; class Insecta; order Coleoptera; family Chrysomelidae; genus Altica; species Altica lythri. The sequence continues at coordinate 38,713,669 of OZ034800.1, read as the reverse complement.
CAAATGTCAAAGATGTCAAATGACAAATGTCACAATGCTAAATCTCAAAAATGAAAAGTTTCACCATGAAAAATGTCAAAAATGACAAATTTCAAGATGGGAAATGTCAAAGATTTTGAATATGACAAATGTCACAATGCTAAATGTCAAAAATGAAAAGTGTCACCATGAAAAATGTCAAAAATGACAAATTTCAAGATGGCAAATGTCAAAGATGTCAAATGACAAATGTCATAATGCTAAAATTCAAAATGAAATGTGTCACCATGTAAAATGTCAAAAATGACAAATTTCAAGATGGCAAATATCAAAGATGTCAAATGACAAATGTCACAATGCTAAATGTCAAAAATGACAAATTTCAAGATGGCAAATGTCAAAGATGTCAAATGACAAATGTCACAATGCTAAATGTCAAAAATGACAAATTTCAAGATGGCAAATGTCAAAGATGTCAAATGACAAATGTCACAATGCTAAATGTCAAAAATGAAAAGTGTCACCATGAAAAATGTCAAAAATGACAAATTTCAAGATGGCAAATGTCAAAGATGTCAAATGACAAATGTCACAATGCTAAATCTCAAAAATGAAAAGTTTCACCATGAAAAATGTCAAAAATGACAAATTTCAAGATGGGAAATGTCAAAGATTTTGAATATGACAAATGTCACAATGCTAAATGTCAAAAATGAAAAGTGTCACCATGAAAAATGTCAAAAATGACAAATTTCAAGATGGCAAATGTCAAAGATGTCAAATGACAAATGTCATAATGCTAAAATTCAAAATGAAATGTGTCACCATGAAAAATGTCAAAAATGACAAATTTCAAGATGGCAAATATCAAAGATGTCAAATGACAAATGTCACAATGCTAAATGTCAAAAATGACAAATTTCAAGATGGCAAATGTCAAAGATGTCAAATGACAAATGTCACAATGCTAAATGTCAAAAATGAAAAGTGTCACCATAAAAAATGTCAAAAATGACAAATTTCAAGATGGCAAATGTCAAAGATGTCAAATGACAAATGTCACAATGCTAAATGTCAAAAATGAAAAGTGTCACCATGAAAAATGTCAAAAATAACAAATTTCAAGATGGCAAATGTCAAAGATGTCAAATGACAAATGTCACAATGCTAAATGTCAAAAATGAAAAGTGTCACCATGAAAAATGTCAAAAATGACAAATTTCAAGATGGCAAATGTCAAAGATGTCAAATGACAAATGTCACAATGCTAAATGTCAAAAATGAAAAGTGTCACCATGAAAAATGTCAAAAATAACAAATTTTAAGATGGCAAATGTCAAAGATGTCAAATGACAAATGTCACAATGCTAAATGTCAAAAATGAAAAGTGTCACCATGAAAAATGTCAAAAATGACAAATTTCAAGATGGCAAATGTCAAAACTGACAAATGTCACAATGCTAAATGTCAAAAATGATAAGTGTCACCATGAAAAATGTCAAAAATGACAAATTTCAAGATGGCAAATGTCCAAGATGTCAAATGACAAATGTCACAATGCTAAATGTCAAAAATGAAAAGTGTCACCATGAAAAATGTCAAAAATGACAAATTTCAAGATGGCAAATGTCAAAGATGTCAAATCACAAATGTCACAATGCTAAATGTCAAAAATGAAAAGTGTCACCATGAAAAATGTCAAAAATGACAAATTTCAAGATGGCAAATGTCAAAGATGTCAAATGACAAATGTCACAATGCTAAATGTCAAAAATGAAAAGTGTCACCATGAAAAATATCAAAAATGACAAATTTCAAGATGGCAAATATCAAAGATGTCAAATGACAAATGTCACAATGCTAAATGTCAAAAATGGAAAGTGTCACAAAGCTAAATGTCAAAAATGAAAAGTGTCACAATGCTAAATGTCAAAAATGACAAATTTCAAAATGGCAAATGTCAAAGATGTCAAATAACAAATGTCACAATGATAAATGTCAAAAATGACAAATTTCAAGATGGCAAATATCAAAGATGTCAAATGACAAATGTCACAATGCTAAATGTCAAAAATGAAAAGTGTCACCATGAAAAATGTCAAAAATGACAAATTTCAAAAAGGCAAATGTCAAAACTGACAAACGTCACAATGCTAAATGTCAAAAATGAAAAGTGTCACCATGAAAAATGTCAAAAATAACAAATTTCCAGATGGCAAATGTCAAAGATGTCAAGTGACAAATGTCACAATGCTAAATGTCAAAACTGACAAATTTCAAGATGGCAAACGTCAAAGATGTCAAATGACAAATGTCACAATGCTAAATGTCAAAAATGAAAAGTGTCACCATGAAAAATGTCAAAAATGACAAATTTCAAGATGGCAAATGTCAAAGATGTCAAATGACAAATGTCACAATGCTAAATGTCAAAAAAGATAAGTGTCACCATGAAAAATGTCAAAAATAACAAATTTCAAGATGGCAAATGTCAAAGATGTTAAATGACAAATGTCACAATGCTAAATGTCAAAAATGACAAATTTTAAGATGGCAAATGTCAAAGATGTCAAATGACAACTGTCACAATGCTAAATGTCAAAAATGAAAAGTGTCACCATGAAAAATGTCAAAAATAACAAATTTCAAGATGGCAAATGTCAAAGATGTCAAATGACAAATGTCACAATGCTAAATGTCAAAAATGACAAATTTCAAGATGGCAAATGACAAAGATGTCAAATGTCACAATGCTAAATGTCAAAAATGAAAAGTGTCACCATGAAAAATGTCAAAAATGACAAATTTCAAGATGGCAAATGTCAAAGATGTCAAATGACAAATGTCACAATGCTAAATGTCAAAAATAAAAAGTGTCACCATGAAAAATGTCAAAAATGACAAATTTCAAGATGGCAAATGTCAAAGATGTCAAATGACAAATGTCACAATGCTAAATGTCAAAAATGAAAAGTGTCACCATGAAAAATGTCAAAAATGACAAATTTCAGGATGGCAAATGTCAAAGATGTCAAATGACAAATGTCACAATGCTAAATGTCAAAAATGAAAAGTGTCAAAAATGACAAATTTCAAGATGGCAAATGTCTAAGATGTCAAATGACAAATGTCACAATGCTAAATGTCAAAAATGAAAAGTGTCACTATAAAAAATGTCAAAAATGACAAATTTTAAGATGGCAAATGTCAAAGATGTCAAATGACATATGTCACAATGCTAAATGTCAAAAATGAAAAGTGTCACCATGAAAAATGTCAAAAATGACAAATTTCAAGATGGGAAATGTCAAAGATTTTGAATATGACAAATGTCACAATGCTAAATGTCAAAAATGAAAAGTGTCACCATGAAAAATGTCAAAAATGACAAATTTCAAGATGGCAAATGTCAAAGATGTCAAATGACAAATGTCACAATGCTAAAAGTCAAAATGAAAAGTGTCACCATGAAAAATGTCAAAAATGACAAATTTCAAGATGGCAAATATCAAAGATGTCAAATGACAAATGTCACAATGCTAAATGTCAAAAATGACAAATTTCAAGATGGCAAATGTCAAAGATGTCAAAGGACAAATGTCACAATGCTAAATGTCAAAAATGAAAAGTGTCACCATGAAAAATGTCAAAAATGACAAATTTCAAGATGGCAAATGTCAAAGATGTCAAATGACAAATGTCACAATGCTAAATGTCAAAAATGAAAAGTGTCACCATAAAAAATGTCAAAAATAACAAATTTCAAGATGGCAAATCTCAAAGATGTCAAATGACAAATGTCACAATGCTAAATGTCAAAAATGAAAAGTGTCACCATGAAAAATGTCAAAAATGACAAATTTCAAGATGGCAAATGTCAAAGATGTCAAATGTCACAATGCTAAATGTCAAAAATGAAAAGTGTCACCATGAAAAATGTCAAAAATAACAAATTTCAAGATGGCAAATGTCAAAGATGTCAAATGACAAATGTCACAATGCTAAATGTCAAAAATGAAAAGTGTCACCATGAAAAATGTCAAAAATGACAAATTTCAAGATGGCAAATGTCCAGGATGTCAAATGACAAATGTCACAATGCTAAATGTCAAAAATGAAAAGTCTCACCATGAAAAATGTCAAAAATGACAAATTTCAAGATGGCAAATGTCAAAGATGTCAAATGACAAATGTCACAATGCTAAATGTCAAAAATGAAAAGTGTCACCATGAAAAATGTCAAAAATGACAAATTTCAAGATGGCAAATGTCAAAGATGTCAAATGACAAATGTCACAATGCTAAATGTCAAAAATGAAAAGTGTCACCATGAAAAATGTCAAAAATGACAAATTTCAAGATGGCAAATGTCAAAACTGACAAATGTCACAATGCTAAATGTCAAAAATGATAAGTGTCAACATGAAAAATGTCAAAAATGACAAATTTCAAGATGGCAAATGTCCAAGATGTCAAATGACAAATGTCACAATGCTAAATGTCAAAAATGAAAAGTGTCACCATGAAAAATGTCAAAAATGACAAATTTCAAGATGGCAAATGTCAAAGATGTCAAATGACAAATGTCACAATGCTAAATGTCAAAAATGAAAAGTGTCACCATGAAAAATGTCAAAAATGACAAATTTCAAGTTGGCAAATGTCAAAGATGTCAAATGTCACAATGCTAAATGTCAAAAATGATAAGAGTCACCATGAAAAATGTCAAAAATGACAAATTTCAAGATGGCAAATGTCTAAGATGTCAAATGACAAATGTCACAATGCTAAATGTCAAAAATGAAAAGTGTCACCATGAAAAATGTCAAAAATGACAAATTTCAAGATGGCAAATGTCAAAGATGTCAAATGACAAATGTCACAATGCTAAATGTCAAAAATGAAAAGTGTCAAAAATGACAAATTTTAAGATGGCAAATGTCTAAGATGTCAAATGACAAATGTCACAATGCTAAATATCAAAAATAAAAAGTGTCAAAAATGACAAATTTCAAGATGGCAAATGTCAAAGATGTCAAATGACAAATGTCACAATGCTAAATGTCAAAAATGAAAAGTGTCACCATGAAAAATGTCAAAAATGACAAATTTCAAGATGGCAAATGTCCAAGATGTCAAATGACAAATGTCACAATGCTAAATGTCAAAAATGAAAAGTGTCACCATGAAAAATGTCAAAAATAACAAATTTCAAGATGGCAAATGTCAAAGATGTCAAATGACAAATGTCACAATGCTAAATGTCAAAAATGAAAAGTGTCACCATGAAAAATGTCAAAAATGACAAATTTCAAGATGGCAAATGTCAAAGATGTCAAATGACAAATGTCACAATGCTAAATGTCAAAAATGAAAAGTGTCACCATGAAAAATGTCAAAAATGACAAATTTCAAGATGGCAAATGTCAAAACTGACAAATGTCACAATGCTAAATGTCAAAAATGATAAGTGTCAACATGAAAAATGTCAAAAATGACAAATTTCAAGATGGCAAATGTCCAAGATGTCAAATGACAAATGTCACAATGCTAAATGTCAAAAATGAAAAGTGTCACCATGAAAAATGTCAAAAATGACAAATTTCAAGATGGCAAATGTCAAAGATGTCAAATGACAAATGTCACAATGCTAAATGTCAAAAATAAAAAGTGTCAAAAATGACAAATTTCAAGATGGCAAATGTCAAAGATGTCAAATGACAAATGTCACAATGCTAAATGTCAAAAATGAAAAGTGTCACCATGAAAAATGTCAAAAATGACAAATTTTAAGATGGCAAATGTCAAAACTGACAAATGTCACAATGCTAAATGTCAAAAATGAAAAGTGTCACCATGAAAAATGTCAAAAATAACAAATTTCAAGATGGCAAATGTCAAAGATGTCAAATGACAAATGTCACAATGCTAAATGTCAAAAATGACAAATTTCAAGATGGCAAATGTCAAAGATGTCAAATGACAAATGTCACAATGCTAAATGTCAAAAATGAAAAGTGTCACCATAAAAAATGTCAAAAATGACAAATTTCAAGATGGCAAATGTCAAAGATGTCAAATGACAAATGTCACAATGCTAAATGTCAAAAATGAAAAGTGTCACCATGAAAAATGTCAAAAATAACAAATTTCCAGATGGCAAATGTCCAAGATGTCAAGTGACAAATGTCACAATGCTAAATGTCAAAACTGACAAATTTCAAGATGGCAAACGTCAAAGATGTCAAATGACAAATGTCACAATGCTAAATGTCAAAAATGAAAGGTGTCACCATGAAAAATGTCAAAAATGACAAATTTCAAGATGGCAAATGTCGAAGATGTCAAATGACAAATGTCACAATGCTAAATGTCAAAAATGATAAGTGTCACCATGAAAAATGTCAAAAATAACAAATTTCAAGATGGCAAATGTCAAAGATGTCAAATGACAAATGTCACAATGCTAAATGTCAAAAATGACAAATTTTAAGATGGCAAATGTCAAAGATGTCAAATGACAACTGTCACAATGCTAAATGTCAAAAATGAAAAGTGTCACCATGAAAAATGTCAAAAATAACAAATTTCAAGATGGCAAATGTCAAAGATGTCAAATGACAAATGTCACAATGCTAAATGTCAAAAATGACAAATTTCAAGATTGCAACTGTCAAAGATGTCAAATGTCACAATGCTAAATGTAAAAAATGAAAAGTGTCACCATGAAAAATGTCAAAAATGACAAATTTCAAGATGGCAAATGTCAAAGATGTCAAATGACAAATGTCACAATGCTAAATGTCAAAAATGAAAAGTGTCACCATGAAAAATGTCAAAAATGACAAATTTCAAGATGGCAAATGTCAAAGATGTCAAATGACAAATGTCACAATGCTAAATGTCAACAATGAAAAGTGTCACCATGAAAAATGTCAAAAATGACAAATTTCAAGATGGCAAATGTCAAAGATGTCAAATGACAAATGTCACAATGCTAAATGTCAAAAATGAAAAGTGTCAAAAATGACAAATTTCAAGATGGCAAATGTCTAAGATGTCAAATGACAAATGTCACAATGCTAAATGTCAAAAATGAAAAGTGTCACTATAAAAAATGTCAAAAATGACAAATTTCAAGATGGCAAATGTCAAAGATGTCAAATGACAAATGTCACAATGCTAAATGTCAAAAATGAAAAGTGTCACCATAAAAAATGTCAAAAATGACAAATTTCAAGATGGCAAATGTCAAAGATGTCAAATGACAAATGTCACAATGCTAAATCTCAAAAATGAAAAGTTTCACCATGAAAAATGTCAAAAATGACAAATTTCAAGATGGGAAATGTCAAAGATTTTGAATATGACAAATGTCACAATGCTAAATGTCAAAAATGAAAAGTGTCACCATGAAAAATGTCAAAAATGACAAATTTCAAGACGGCAAATGTCAAAGATGTCAAATGACAAATGTCATAATGCTAAAAGTCAAAATGAAATGTGTCACCATGAAAAATGTCAAAAATGACAAATTTCAAGATGGCAAATATCAAAGATGTCAAATGACAAATGTCACAATGCTAAATGTCAAAAATGACAAATTTCAAGATGGCAAATGTCAAAGATGTCAAATGACAAATGTCACAATGCTAAATGTCAAAAATGAAAAGTGTCACCATAAAAAATGTCAAAAATGACAAATTTCAAGATGGCAAATGTCAAAGATGTCAAATGACAAATGTCACAATGCTAAATGTCAAAAATGAAAAGTGTCACCATGAAAAATGTCAAAAATAACAAATTTCAAGATGGCAAATGTCAAAGATGTCAAATGACAAATGTCACAATGCTAAATGTCAAAAATGAAAAGTGTCACCATGAAAAATGTCAAAAATGACAAATTTCAAGATGGCAAATGACTAAGATGTCAAATGACAAATGTCACAATGCTAAATGTCAAAAATGAAAAGTGTCACCATGAAAAATGTCAAAAATGACAAATTTCAAGATGGCAAATGTCAAAGATGTCAAATGACAAATGTCACAATGCTAAATGTCAAAAATGAAAAGTGTCACCATGAAAAATGTCAAAAATGTCAAATTTCAAGATGGCAAATGTCAAAGATGTCAAATGACAAATGTCACAATGCTAAATGTCAAAAATGAAAAGTGTCACCATGAAAAATGTCAAAAATGACAAATTTCAAGATGGCAAATGTCAAAGATGTCAAATGACAAATGTCACAATGCTAAATGTCAAAAATGAAAAGTGTCACCATGAAAAATGTCAAAAATGACAAATTTCAAGATGGCAAATATCAAAGATGTCAAATGACAAATGTCACAATGCTAAATGTCAAAAATGGAAAGTGTCACAATGCTAAATGTCAAAAATGAAAAGTGTCACAATGCTAAATGTCAAAAATGACAAATTTCAAGATAGCAAATGTCAAAGATGTCAAATGACAAATGTCACAATGCTAAATAACAAAAATGGCAAATTTCAAGATGGCAAATGTCAAAGATGTCAAATGACAAATGTCACAATGCTAAATGTCAAAAATGAAAAGTGTCACCATGAAAAATGTCAAAAATGACAAATTTCAAGATGGCAAATATCAAAACTGACAAATGTCACAATGCTAAATGTCAAAAATGATAAAAATCACCATGAAAAATGTCAAAAATGACAAATTTCAAGATGGCAAATGTCTAAGATGTCAAATGACAAATGTCACAATGCTAAATGTCAAAAATGAAAAGTGTCACCATAAAAAATGTCAAAAATGACAAATTTCAAGATGGCAAATGTCAAAGATGTCAAATGACAAATGTCACAATGCTAAATGTCAAAAATGAAAAGTGTCAAAAATGACAAATTTTAAGATGGCAAATGTCTAAGATGTCAAATGACAAATGTCACAATGCTAAATGTCAAAAATGAAAAGTGTCACCATGAAAAATGTCAAAAATGACAAATTTCAAGATGGCAAATGTCAAAGATGTCAAATGACAAATGTCACAATGCTAAATGTCAAAAATGAAAAGTGTCACCATGAAAAATGTCAAAAATGACAAATTTCAAGATGGCAAATGTCAAAACTGACAAATGTCACAATGCTAAATGTCAAAAATGAAAAGTGTCACCATAAAAAGTGTCAAAAATGACAAATTTCAAGATGGCAAATGTCTAAGATGTCAAATGACAAATGTCACAATGCTAAATGTCAAAAATGAAAAGTGTCACCATGAAAAATGTCAAAAATGACAAATTTCAAGACGGCAAATGTCAAAGATGTCAAATGACAAATGTCACAATGCTAAATGTCAAAAATGAAAAGTGTCACCATGAAAAATGTCAAAAATGACAAATTTCAAGATGGCAAATGTCAAAACTGACAAATGTCACAATGCTAAATGTCAAAAATGAAAAGTGTCACCATGAAAAATGTCAAAAATGACAAATTTCAAGATGGCAAATGTCAAAGATGTCAAATGACAAATGTCACAATGCTAAATGTCAAAAATGAAAAATGTCAAAAATGACAAATTTCAAGATGGCAAATGTCAAAACTGACTAATGTCACAATGCTAAATGTCAAAAATGAAAAGTGTCACCATGAAAAATGTCAAAAATGACAAATTTTAAAATGGCAAATGTCAAAGATGTCAAATGACAAATGTCACAATGCTAAATGTCAAAAATGAAAAGTGTCACCATAAAAAGTGTCAAAAATGACAAATTTCAAGATGGCAAATGTCTAAGATGTCAAATGACAAATGTCACAATGCTTTATGTCAAAAATGAAAAGTGTCACCATGAAAAATGTCAAAAATGACAAATTTCAAGATGGCAAATGCCAAAGATGTCAAATGACAAATGTCACAATGCTAAATGTCAAAAATGAAATGTGTCACCATGAAAAATGTCAAAAATGACAAATTTCAAGACGGCAAATGTCAAAGATGTCAAATGACAAATGTCACAATGCTAAATGTCAAAAATGAAAAGTGTCACCATGAAAAATGTCAAAAATGACAAATTTCAAGATGGCAAATGTCAAAGATGTCAAATGACAAATGTCACAATGCTAAATGTCAAAAATGAAAAGTGTCACCATGAAAAATATCAAAAATGACAAATTTCAAGATGGCAAATATCAAAGATGTCAAATGACAAATGTCACAATGCTAAATGTCAAAAATGGAAAGTGTCACAATGCTAAATGTCAAAAATGAAAAGTGTCACAATGCTAAATGTCAAAAATGACAAATTACAAAATGGCAAATGTCAAAGATGTCAAATAACAAATGTCACAATGCTAAATGTCAAAAATGACAAATTTCAAGATGGCAAATGTCAAAGATGTCAAATGAAAAATGTCACAATGCTAAATGTCAAAAATGAAAAGTGTCACCATGAAAAATGTCAAAAATGACAAATTTCAAGATGGCAAATGTCAAAACTGACAAACGTCACAATGCTAAATGTCAAAAATGAAAAGTGTCACCATGAAAAATGTCAAAAATAACAAATTTCCAGATGGCAAATGTCAAAGATGTCAAGTGACAAGTGTCACAATGCTAAATGTCAAAACTGACAAATTTCAAGATGGCAAACGTCAAAGATGTCAAATAACAAATGTCACAATGCTAAATGTCAAAAATGAAAAGTGTCACCATGAAAAATGTCAAAAATGACAAATTTCAAGATGCAAATGTCAAAGATGTCAAATGACAAATGTCACAATGCTAAATGTCAAAAATGATAAGTGTCACCATGAAAAATGTCAAAAATAACAAATTTCAAGATGGCAATTGTCAAAGATGTCAAATGACAAATGTCACAATGCTAAATGTCAAAAATGACAAATTTTAAGATGGCAAATGTCAAAGATGTCAAATGACAACTGTTACAATGCTAAATGTCAAAAATGAAAAGTGTCACCATGAAAAATGTCAAAAATAACAAATTTCAAGATGGCAAATGTCAAAGATGTCAAATGACAAATGTCACAATGCTAAATGTCAAAAATGACAAATTTCAAGATGGCAAATGTCAAAGATGTCAAATGTCACAATGCTAAATGTCAAAAATGAAAAGTGTCTCCATGAAAAATGTCAAAAATGACAAATTTCAAGATGTCAAATGTCAAAGATGTCAAATGACAAATGTCACAATGCTAAATGTCAAAAATGAAAAGTGTCACCATGAAAAATGTCAAAAATGACAAATTTCAAGATGGCAAATGTCAAAGATGTCAAATGACAAATGTTACAATGCTAAATGTCAAAAATGACAAATTTCAGGATGGCAAATGTCAAAGATGTCAAATGACAAATGTCACAATGCTAAATGTCAAAAATGAAAGTGTCAAAAATGACAAATTTCAAGATGGCTAATGTCTAAGATGTCAAATGACAAATGTCACAATGCTAAATGTCAAAAATGAAAAGTGTCACTATAAAAAATGTCAAAAATGACAAATTTCAAGATGGCAAATGTCAAAGATGTCAAATGACATATGTCACAATGCTAAATGTCAAAAATGAAAAGTGTCACCATGAAAAATGTCAAAAATGACAAATTTCAGGATGGCAAATGTCAAAGATGTCAAATGACAAATGTCACAATGCTAAATGTCAAAAATGAAAAGTGTCAAAAATGACAAATTTCAAGATGGCAAATGTCTAAGATGTCAAATGACAAATGTCACAATGCTAAATGTCAAAAATGAAAAGTGTCACTATAAAAAATGTCAAAAATGACAAATTTCAAGATGGCAAATGTCAAAGATGTCAAATGACATACGTCACAATGCTAAATGTCAAAAATGAAAAGTGTCACCATGAAAAATGTCAAAAATGACAAATTTCAAGATGGCAAATGTCAAAGATGTCAAATGACAAATGTCACAATGCTAAATGTCAAAAATGAAAAGTTTCACCATGAAAAATGTCAAAAATGACAAATTTCAAGATGGGAAATGTCAAAGATTTTGAATATGACAAATGTCACAATGCTAAATGTCAAAAATGAAAAGTGTCACCATGAAAAATGTCAAAAATGACAAATTTCAAGATGGCAAATGTCAAAGATGTCAAATGACAAATGTCACAATTCTAAAAGTCAAAATGAAAAGTGTCACCATGAAAAATGTCAAAAATGACAAATTTCAAGATGGCAAATATCAAAGATGTCAAATGACAAATGTCACAATGCTAAATGTCAAAAATGACAAATTTCAAGATGGCAAATGTCAAAGATGTCAAATGACAAATGTCACAATGCTAAATGTCAAAAATGAAAAGTGTCACCATGAAAAATGTCAAAAATGACAAATTTCAAGATGGCAAATGTCAAAGATGTCAAATGACAAATGTCACAATGCTAAATGTCAAAAATGAAAAGTGTCACCATGAAAAATGTCAAAAATGACAAATTTCAAGATGGCAAATGTCAAAGATGTCAAATGACAAATGTCACAATGCTAAATGTCAAAAATGAAAAGTGTCACCATGAAAAATGTCAAAAATGACAAATTTCAAGATGGCAAATGTCAAAACTGACAAATGTCACAATGCTAAATGTCAAAAATGAAAAGTGTCACCATAAAAAGTGTCAAAAATGACAAATTTCAAGATGGCAAATGTCTAAGATGTCAAATGACAAATGTCACAATGCTAAATGTCAAAAATGAAAAGTGTCACCATGAAAAATGTCAAAAATGACAAATTTCAAGACGGCAAATGTCAAAGATGTCAAATGACAAATGTCACAATGCTAAATGTCAAAAATGAAAAGTGTCACCATGAAAAATGTCAAAAATGACAAATTTCAAGATGGCAAATGTCAAAACTGACAAATGTCACAATGCTAAATGTCAAAAATGAAAAGTGTCACCATGAAAAATGTCAAAAATGACAAATTTCAAGATGGCAAATGTCAAAGATGTCAAATGACAAATGTCACAATGCTAAATGTCAAAAATGAAAAATGTCAAAAATGACAAATTTCAAGATGGCAAATGTCAAAACTGACTAATGTCACAATGCTAAATGTCAAAAATGAAAAGTGTCACCATGAAAAATGTCAAAAATGACAAATTTTAAAATGGCAAATGTCAAAGATGTCAAATGACAAATGTCACAATGCTAAATGTCAAAAATGAAAAGTGTCACCATAAAAAGTGTCAAAAATGACAAATTTCAAGATGGCAAATGTCTAAGATGTCAAATGACAAATGTCACAATGCTTTATGTCAAAAATGAAAAGTGTCACCATGAAAAATGTCAAAAATGACAAATTTCAAGATGGCAAATGCCAAAGATGTCAAATGACAAATGTCACAATGCTAAATGTCAAAAATGAAATGTGTCACCATGAAAAATGTCAAAAATGACAAATTTCAAGACGGCAAATGTCAAAGATGTCAAATGACAAATGTCACAATGCTAAATGTTAAAAATGAAAAGTGTCACCATGAAAAATGTCAAAAATGACAAATTTCAAGATGGCAAATGTCAAAGATGTCAAATGACAAATGTCACAATGCTAAATGTCAAAAATGAAAAGTGTCACCATGAAAAATATCAAAAATGACAAATTTCAAGATGGCAAATATCAAAGATGTCAAATGACAAATGTCACAATGCTAAATGTCAAAAATGGAAAGTGTCACAATGCTAAATGTCAAAAATGAAAAGTGTCACAATGCTAAATGTCAAAAATGACAAATTACAAAATGGCAAATGTCAAAGATGTCAAATAACAAATGTCACAATGCTAAATGTCAAAAATGACAAATTTCAAGATGGCAAATGTCAAAGATGTCAAATGAAAAATGTCACAATGCTAAATGTCAAAAATGAAAAGTGTCACCATGAAAAATGTCAAAAATGACAAATTTCAAGATGGCAAATGTCAAAACTGACAAACGTCACAATGCTAAATGTCAAAAATGAAAAGTGTCACCATGAAAAATGTCAAAAATAACAAATTTCCAGATGGCAAATGTCAAAGATGTCAAGTGACAAGTGTCACAATGCTAAATGTCAAAACTGACAAATTTCAAGATGGCAAACGTCAAAGATGTCAAATAACAAATGTCACAATGCTAAATGTCAAAAATGAAAAGTGTCACCATGAAAAATGTCAAAAATGACAAATTTCAAGATGCAAATGTCAAAGATGTCAAATGACAAATGTCACAATGCTAAATGTCAAAAATGATAAGTGTCACCATGAAAAATGTCAAAAATAACAAATTTCAAGATGGCAATTGTCAAAGATGTCAAATGACAAATGTCACAATGCTAAATGTCAAAAATGACAAATTTTAAGATGGCAAATGTCAAAGATGTCAAATGACAACTGTTACAATGCTAAATGTCAAAAATGAAAAGTGTCACCATGAAAAATGTCAAAAATAACAAATTTCAAGATGGCAAATGTCAAAGATGTCAAATGACAAATGTCACAATGCTAAATGTCAAAAATGACAAATTTCAAGATGGCAAATGTCAAAGATGTCAAATGTCACAATGCTAAATGTCAAAAATGAAAAGTGTCTCCATGAAAAATGTCAAAAATGACAAATTTCAAGATGTCAAATGTCAAAGATGTCAAATGACAAATGTCACAATGCTAAATGTCAAAAATGAAAAGTGTCACCATGAAAAATGTCAAAAATGACAAATTTCAAGATGGCAAATGTCAAAGATGTCAAATGACAAATGTCACAATGCTAAATGTCAAAAATGAAAAGTGTCACCATGACAAATGTCAAAAATGACAAATTTCAGGATGGCAAATGTCAAAGATGTCAAATGACAAATGTCACAATGCTAAATGTCAAAAATGAAAGTGTCAAAAATGACAAATTTCAAGATGGCAAATGTCTAAGATGTCAAATGACAAATGTCACAATGCTAAATGTCAAAAATGAAAAGTGTCACTATAAAAAATGTCAAAAATGACAAATTTCAAGATGGCAAATGTCAAAGATGTCAAATGACATATGTCACAATGCTAAATGTCAAAAATGAAAAGTGTCACCATGAAAAATGTCAAAAATGACAAATTTCAGGATGGCAAATGTCAAAGATGTCAAATGACAAATGTCACAATGCTAAATGTCAAAAATGAAAAGTGTCAAAAATGACAAATTTCAAGATGGCAAATGTCTAAGATGTCAAATGACAAATGTCACAATGCTAAATGTCAAAAATGAAAAGTGTCACTATAAAAAATGTCAAAAATGACAAATTTCAAGATGGCAAATGTCAAAGATGTCAAATGACATACGTCACAATGCTAAATGTCAAAAATGAAAAGTGTCACCATGAAAAATGTCAAAAATGACAAGTTTCAAGATGGCAAATGTCAAAGATGTCAAATGACAAATGTCACAATGCTAAATGTCAAAAATGAAAAGTTTCACCATGAAAAATGTCAAAAATGACAAATTTCAAGATGGGAAATGTCAAAGATTTTGAATATGACAAATGTCACAATGCTAAATGTCAAAAATGAAAAGTGTCACCATGAAAAATGTCAAAAATGACAAATTTCAAGATGGCAAATGTCAAAGATGTCAAATGACAAATGTCACAATGCTAAAAGTCAAAATGAAAAGTGTCACCATGAAAAATGTCAAAAATGACAAATTTCAAGATGGCAAATATCAAAGATGTCAAATGACAAATGTCACAATGCTAAATGTCAAAAATGACAAATTTCAAGATGGCAAATGTCAAAGATGTCAAATGACAAATGTCACAATGCTAAATGTCAAAAATGAAAAGTGTCACCATGAAAAATGTCAAAAATGACAAATTTCAAGATGGCAAATGTCAAAGATGTCAAATGACAAATGTCACAATGCTAAATGTCAAAAATGAAAAGTGTCACCATGAAAAATGTCAAAAATAACAAATTTCAAGATGGCAAATGTCAAAGATGTCAAATGACAAATGTCACAATGCTAAATGTCAAAAATGAAAAGTGTCACCATGAAAAATGTCAAAAATGACAAATTTCAAGATGGCAAATGTCAAAGATGTCAAATGACAAATGTCACAATGCTAAATGTCAAAAATGAAAAGTGTCACCATGAAAAATGTCAAAAATAACAAATTTTAAGATGGCAAATGTCAAAGATGTCAAATGACAAATGTCACAATGCTAAATGTCAAAAATGAAAAGTGTCACCATGAAAAATGTCAAAAATGACAAATTTCAAGATGGCAAATATCAAAACTGACAAATGTCACAATGCTAAATGTCAAAAATGATAAGTGTCACCATGAAAAATGTCAAAAATGACAAATTTCAAGATGGCAAATGTCCAAGATGTCAAATGACAAATGTCACAATGCTAAATGTCAAAAATGAAAAGTGTCACCATGAAAAATGTCAAAAATGACAAATTTCAAGATGGCAAATGTCAAAGATGTCAAATGACAAATATCACAATGCTAAATGTCAAAAATGAAAAGTGTCAAAAATGACAAATTTTAAGATGGCAAATGTCTAAGATGTCAAATGACAAATGTCACAATGCTAAATGTCAAAAATAAAAAGTGTCACCATGAAAAATGTCAAAAATGACAAATTTCAAGATGGCAAATGTCAAAGATGTCAAATGACAAATGTCACAATGCTAAATGTCAAAAATGAAAAGTGTCACCATGAAAAATGTCAAAAATGACAAATTTTAAGATGGCAAATGTCAAAGATGTCGACAAATGTCACAATGCTAAATGTCAAAAATGAAAAGTGTCACCATGAAAAATATCAAAAATGACAAATTTCAAGATGGCAAATATCAAAGATGTCAAATGACAAATGTCACAATGCTAAATGTCAAAAATGGAAAGTGTCACAATGCTAAATGTCAAAAATGAAAAGTGTCACAATGCTAAATGTCAAAAATGACAAATTTCAAAATGGCAAATGTCAAAGATGTCAAATAACAAATGTCACAATGATAAATGTCAAAAATGACAAATTTCAAGATGGCAAATATCAAAGATGTCAAATGACAAATGTCACAATGCTAAATGTCAAAAATGAAAAGTGTCACCATGAAAAATGTCAAAAATGACAAATTTCAAGATGGCAAATGTCAAAACTGACAAACGTCACAATGCTAAATGTCAAAAATGAAAAGTGTTACCATGAAAAATGTCAAAAATAACAAATTTCCAGATGGCAAATGTCAAAGATGTCAAGTGACAAATGTCACAATGCTAAATGTCAAAACTGACAAATTTCAAGATGGCAAATGTCAAAGATGTCAAATGACATACGTCACAATGCTAAATGTCAAAAATGAAAAGTGTCACCATGAAAAATGTCAAAAATGACAAATTTCAAGATGGCAAATGTCAAAGATGTCAAATGACAAATGTCACAATGCTAAATGTCAAAAATGAAAAGTTTCACCATGAAAAATGTCAAAAATGACAAATTTCAAGATGGGAAATGTCAAAGATTTTGAATATGACAAATGTCACAATGCTAAATGTCAAAAATGAAAAGTGTCACCATGAAAAATGTCAAAAATGACAAATTTCAAGATGGCAAATGTCAAAGATGTCAAATGACAAATGTCACAATGCTAAAAGTCAAAATGAAAAGTGTCACCATGAAAAATGTCAAAAATGACAAATTTTAAGATGGCAAATATCAAAGATGTCAAATGACAAATGTCACAATGCTAAATGTCAAAAATGACAAATTTCAAGATGGCAAATGTCAAAGATGTCAAATGACAAATGTCACAATGCTAAATGTCAAAAATGAAAAGTGTCACCATGAAAAATGTCAAAAATGACAAATTTCAAGATGGCAAATGTCAAAGATGTCAAATGACAAATGTCACAATGCTAAATGTCAAAAATGAAAAGTGTCACCATGAAAAATGTCAAAAATAACAAATTTCAAGATGGCAAATGTCAAAGATGTCAAATGACAAATGTCACAATGCTAAATGTCAAAAATGAAAAGTGTCACCATGAAAAATGTCAAAAATGACAAATTTCAAGATGGCAAATGTCAAAGATGTCAAATGACAAATGTCACAATGCTAAATGTCAAAAATGAAAAGTGTCACCATGAAAAATGTCAAAAATAACAAATTTTAAGATGGCAAATGTCAAAGATGTCAAATGACAAATGTCACAATGCTAAATGTCAAAAATGAAAAGTGTCACCATGAAAAATGTCAAAAATGACAAATTTCAAGATGGCAAATATCAAAACTGACAAATGTCACAATGCTAAATGTCAAAAATGATAAGTGTCACCATGAAAAATGTCAAAAATGACAAATTTCAAGATGGCAAATGTCCAAGATGTCAAATGACAAATGTCACAATGCTAAATGTCAAAAATGAAAAGTGTCACCATGAAAAATGTCAAAAATGACAAATTTCAAGATGGCAAATGTCAAAGATGTCAAATGACAAATGTCACAATGCTAAATGTCAAAAATGAAAAGTGTCACCATGAAAAATGTCAAAAATGACAAATTTCAAGATGGCAAATGTCAAAGATGTCAAATGACAAATGTCACAATGCTAAATGTCAAAAATGAAAAGTGTCACCATGAAAAATGTCAAAAATGACAAATTTCAAGATGGCAAATGTCAAAACTGACAAATGTCACAATGCTAAATGTCAAAAATGATAAGTGTCAACATGAAAAATGTCAAAAATGACAAATTTCAAGATGGCAAATGTCCAAGATGTCAAATGACAAATGTCACAATGCTAAATGTCAAAAATGAAAAGTGTCACCATGAAAAATGTCAAAAATGACAAATTTCAAGATGGCAAATGTCAAAGATGTCAAATGACAAATGTCACAATGCTAAATGTCAAAAATAAAAAGTGTCAAAAATGACAAATTTCAAGATGGCAAATGTCAAAGATGTCAAATGACAAATGTCACAATGCTAAATGTCAAAAATGAAAAGTGTCACCATGAAAAATGTTAAAAATGACAAATTTTAAGATGGCAAATGTCAAAACTGACAAATGTCACAATGCTAAATGTCAAAAATGAAAAGTGTCACCATGAAAAATGTCAAAAATAACAAATTTCAAGATGGCAAATGTCAAAGATGTCAAATGACAAATGTCACAATGCTAAATGTCAAAAATGACAAATTTCAAGATGGCAAATGTCAAAGATGTCAAATGACAAATGTCACAATGCTAAATGTCAAAAATGAAAAGTGTCACCATGAAAAATGTCAAAAATAACAAATTTCCAGATGGCAAATGTCCAAGATGTCAAGTGACAAATGTCACAATGCTAAATGTCAAAACTGACAAATTTCAAGATGGCAAACGTCAAAGATGTCAAATGACAAATGTCACAATGCTAAATGTCAAAAATGAAAAGTGTCACCATGAAAAATGTCAAAAATGACAAATTTCAAGATGGCAAATGTCAAAGATGTCAAATGACAAATGTCACAATGCTAAATGTCAAAAATGATAAGTGTCACCATGAAAAATGTCAAAAATAACAAATTTCAAGATGGCAAATGTCAAAGATGTCAAATGACAAATGTCACAATGCTAAATGTCAAAAATGACAAATTTTAAGATGGCAAATGTCAAAGATGTCAAATGACAACTGTCATAATGCTAAATGTCAAAAATGAAAAGTGTCACCATGAAAAATGTCAAAAATAACAAATTTCAAGATGGCAAATGTCAAAGATGTCAAATGACAAATGTCACAATGCTAAATGTCAAAAATGACAAATTTCAAGATGGCAACTGTCAAAGATGTCAAATGTCACAATGCTAAATGTAAAAAATGAAAAGTGTCACCATGAAAAATGTCAAAAATGACAAATTTCAAGATGGCAAATGCCAAAGATGTCAAATGACAAATGTCACAATGCTAAATGTCAAAAATGAAAAGTGTCACCATGAAAAATGTCAAAAATGACAAATTTCAAGATGGCAAATGTCAAAGATGTCAAATGACAAATGTCACAATGCTAAATGTCAACAATGAAAAGTGTCACGATGAAAAATGTCAAAAATGACAAATTTCAAGATGGCAAATGTCAAAGATGTCAAATGACAAATGTCACAATGCTAAATGTAAAAAATGAAAAGTGTCAAAAATGGCAAATTTCAAGATGGCAAATGTCTAAGATGTCAAATGACAAATGTCACAATGCTAAATGTCAAAAATGAAAAGTGTCACTATAAAAAATGTCAAAAATGACAAATTTCAAGATGGCAAATGTCAAAGATGTCAAATGACAAATGTCACAATGCAAAATGTCAAAAATGAAAAGTGTCACCATGAAAAATGTCAAAAATGACAAATTTTAAGATGGCAAATGTCAAAGATGTCAAATGACAAATGTCACAATGCCAAATGTCAAAAATGAAAAGTTTCACCATGAAAAATGTCAAAAATGACAAATTTCAAGATGGGAAATGTCAAAGATTTTGAATATGACAAATGTCACAATGCTAAATGTCAAAAATGAAAAGTGTCACCATGAAAAATGTCAAAAATGACAAATTTCAAGATGGCAAATGTCAAAGATGTCAAATGACAAATGTCATAATGCTAAAAGTCAAAATGAAAAGTGTCACCATGAAAAATGTCAAAAATGACAAATTTCAAGATGGCAAATATCAAAGATGTCAAATGACAAATGTCACAATGCTAAATGTCAAAAATGACAAATTTCAAGATGGCAAATGTCAAAGATGTCAAATGACAAATGTCACAATGCTAAATGTCAAAAATGAAAAGTGTCACCATGAAAAATGTCAAAAATGACAAATTTCAAGATGGCAAATGTCAAAGATGTCAAATGACAAATGTCACAATGCTAAATGTCAAAAATGAAAAGTGTCACCATGAAAAATGTCAAAAATAACAAATTTCAAGATGGCAAATGTCAAAGATGTCAAATGACAAATGTCACGATGCTAAAGGTCAAAAATGAAAAGTGTCACCATAAAAAATGTCAAAAATGACAAATTTCAAGATGGCAAATGTCAAAGATGTCAAATGACAAATGTCACAATGCTAAATGTCAAA
The DNA here is from genome assembly GCA_964028335.1 of Altica lythri. Classification (NCBI taxonomy): domain Eukaryota; kingdom Metazoa; phylum Arthropoda; class Insecta; order Coleoptera; family Chrysomelidae; genus Altica; species Altica lythri. The sequence goes on along the minus strand of OZ034800.1, from coordinate 38,692,595 downwards.
AATGAAAAGTGTCACCATGAAAAATGTCAAAAATAACAAATTTTAAGATGGCAAATGTCAAAGATGTCAAATGACAAATGTCACAATGCTAAATGTCAAAAATGAAAAGTGTCACCATGAAAAATGTCAAAAATGACAAATTTCAAGATGGCAAATGTCAAAACTGACAAATGTCACAATGCTAAATGTCAAAAATGATAAGTGTCAACATGAAAAATGTCAAAAATGACAAATTTCAAGATGGCAAATGTCCAAGATGTCAAATGACAAATGTCACAATGCTAAATGTCAAAAATGAAAAGTGTCACCATGAAAAATGTCAAAAATGACAAATTTCAAGATGGCAAATGTCAAAGATGTCAAATGACAAATGTCACAATGCTAAATGTCAAAAATAAAAAGTGTCAAAAATGACAAATTTCAAGATGGCAAATGTCAAAGATGTCAAATGACAAATGTCACAATGCTAAATGTCAAAAATGAAAAGTGTCACCATGAAAAATGTCAAAAATGACAAAGTTTAAGATGGCAAATGTCAAAACTGACAAATGTCACAATGCTAAATGTCAAAAATGAAAAGTGTCACCATGAAAAATGTCAAAAATAACAAATTTCAAGATGGCAAATGTCAAAGATGTCAAATGACAAATGTCACAATGCTAAATGTCAAAAATGACAAATTTCAAGATGGCAAATGTCAAAGATGTCAAATGACAAATGTCACAATGCTAAATGTCAAAAATGAAAAGTGTCACCATAAAAAAGGTCAAAAATGACAAATTTCAAGATGGCAAATGTCAAAGATGTCAAATGACAAATGTCACAATGCTAAATGTCAAAAATGAAAAGTGTCACCATGAAAAATGTCAAAAATAACAAATTTCCAGATGGCAAATGTCCAAGATGTCAAGTGACAAATGTCACAATGCTAAATGTCAAAACTGACAAATTTCAAGATGGCAAACGTCAAAGATGTCAAATGACAAATGTCACAATGCTAAATGTCAAAAATGAAAAGTGTCACCATGAAAAATGTCAAAAATGACAAATTTCAAGATGGCAAATGTCAAAGATGTCAAATGACAAATGTCACAATGCTAAATGTCAAAAATGATAAGTGTCACCATGAAAAATGTCAAAAATAACAAATTTCAAGATGGCAAATGTCAAAGATGTCAAATGACAAATGTCACAATGCTAAATGTCAAAAATGACAAATTTTAAGATGGCAAATGTCAAAGATGTCAAATGACAACTGTCACAATGCTAAATGTCAAAAATGAAAAGTGTCACCATGAAAAATGTCAAAAATAACAAATTTCATGATGGCAAATGTCAAACATGTCAAATGACAAATGTCACAATGCTAAATGTCAAAAATGACAAATTTCAAGATGGCAACTGTCAAAGATGTCAAATGTCACAATGCTAAATGTAAAAAATGAAAAGTGTCACCATGAAAAATGTCAAAAATGACAAATTTCAAGATGGCAAATGTCAAAGATGTCAAATGACAAATGTCACAATGCTAAATGTCAAAAATGAAAAGTGTCACCATGAAAAATGTCAAAAATGACAAATTTCAAGATGGCAAATGTCAAAGATGTCAAATGACAAATGTCACAATGCTAAATGTCAACAATGAAAAGTGTCACCATGAAAAATGTCAAAAATGACAAATTTCAATATGGCAAATGTCAAAGATGTCAAATGACAAATGTCACAATGCTAAATGTCAAAAATGAAAAGTGTCAAAAATGACAAATTTCAAGATGGCAAATGTCTAAGATGTCAAATGACAAATGTCACAATGCTAAATGTCAAAAATGAAAAGTGTCACTATAAAAAATGTAAAAAATGACAAATTTCAAGATGGCAAATGTCAAAGATGTCAAATGACAAATGTCACAATGCTAAATGTCAAAAATGAAAAGTGTCACCATGAAAAATGTCAAAAATGACAAATTTCAAGATGGCAAATGTCAAAGATGTCAAATGACAAATGTCACAATGCTAAATGTCAAAAATGAAAAGTTTCACCATGAAAAATGTCAAAAATGACAAATTTCAAGATGGGAAATGTCAAAGATTTTGAATATGACAAATGTCACAATGCTAAATGTTAAAAATGAAAAGTGTCACCATGAAAAATGTCAAAAATGACAAATTTCAAGATGGCAAATGTCAAAGATGTCAAATGACAAATGTCATAATGCTAAAAGTCAAAATGAAAAGTGTCATTATGAAAAATGTCAAAAATGACAAATTTCAAGATGGCAAATATCAAAGATGTCAAATGACAAATGTCACAATGCTAAATGTCAAAAATGACAAATTTCAAGATGGCAAATGTCAAAGATGTCAAATGACAAATGTCACAATGCTAAATGTCAAAAATGAAAAGTGTCACCATGAAAAATGTCAAAAATGACAAATTTCAAGATGGCAAATGTCAAAGATGTCAAATGACAAATGTCACAATGCTAAATGTCAAAAATGAAAAGTGTCACCATGAAAAATGTCAAAAATAACAAATTTCAAGATGGCAAATGTCAAAGATGTCAAATGACAAATGTCACAATGCTAAATGTCAAAAATGAAAAGTGTCACCATGAAAAATGTCAAAAATGACAAATTTCAAGATGGCAAATGTCAAAGATGTCAAATGACAAATGTCACAATGCTAAATGTCAAAAATGAAAAGTGTCACCATGAAAAATGTCAAAAATAACAAATTTTAAGATGGCAAATGTCAAAGATGTCAAATGACAAATGTCACAATGCTAAATGTCAAAAATGAAAAGTGTCACCATGAAAAATGTCAAAAATGACAAATTTCAAGATGGCAAATGTCAAAACTGACAAATGTCACAATGCTAAATGTCAAAAATGATAAGTGTCACCATGAAAAATGTCAAAAATGACAAATTTCAAGATGGCAAATGTCCAAGATGTCAAATGACAAATGTCACAATGCTAAATGTCAAAAATGAAAAGTGTCACCATGAAAAATGTCAAAAATGACAAATTTCAAGATGGCAAATGTCAAAGATGTCAAATCACAAATGTCACAATGCTAAATGTCAAAAATGAAAAGTGTCACCATGAAAAATGTCAAAAATGACAAATTTCAAGATGGCAAATGTCAAAGATGTCAAATGACAAATGTCACAATGCTAAATGTCAAAAATGAAAAGTTTCACCATGAAAAATGTCAAAAATGACAAATTTCAAGATGGGAAATGTCAAAGATTTTGAATATGACAAATGTCACAATGCTAAATGTCAAAAATGAAAAGTGTCACCATGAAAAATGTCAAAAATGACAAATTTCAAGATGGCAAATGTCAAAGATGTCAAATGACAAATGTCATAATGCTAAAAGTCAAAATGAAAAGTGTCACCATGAAAAATGTCAAAAATGACAAATTTCAAGATGGCAAATATCAAAGATGTCAAATGACAAATGTCACAATGCTAAATGTCAAAAATGACAAATTTCAAGATGGCAAATGTCAAAGATGTCAAATGACAAATGTCACAATGCTAAATGTCAAAAATGAAAAGTGTCACCATGAAAAATGTCAAAAATGACAAATTTCAAGATGGCAAATGTCAAAGATATCAAATGACAAATGTCACAATGCTAAATGTCAAAAATGAAAAGTGTCACCATGAAAAATGTCAAAAATAACAAATTTCAAGATGGCAAATGTCAAAGATGTCAAATGACAAATGTCACAATGCTAAATGTCAAAAATGAAAAGTGTCACCATGAAAAATGTCAAAAATGACAAATTTCAAGATGGCAAATGTCAAAGATGTCAAATGACAAATGTCACAATGCTAAATGTCAAAAATGAAAAGTGTCACCATGAAAAATGTCAAAAATAACAAATTTTAAGATGGCAAATGTCAAAGATGTCAAATGACAAATGTCACAATGCTAAATGTCAAAAATGAAAAGTGTCACCATGAAAAATGTCAAAAATGACAAATTTCAAGATGGCAAATGTCAAAACTGACAAATGTCACAATGCTAAATGTCAAAAATGATAAGTGTCACCATAAAAAATGTCAAAAATGACAAATTTCAAGATGGCAAATGTCCAAGATGTCAAATGACAAATGTCACAATGCTAAATGTCAAAAATGAAAAGTGTCACCATGAAAAATGTCAAAAATGACAAATTTCAAGATGGCAAATGTCAAAGATGTCAAATGACAAATGTCACAATGCTAAATGTCAAAAATGAAAAGTGTCACCATGAAAAATGTCAAAAATGACAAATTTCAAGATGGCAAATGTCAAAGATGTCAAATGACAAATGTCACAATGCTAAATGTCAAAAATGTGTCACCATGAAAAATGTCAAAAATGACAAATTTCAAGATGGCAAATGTCAAAGATGTCAAATGACAAATGTCACAATGCTAAATGTCAAAAATGAAAAGTGTCAGCATGAAAAATGTCAAAAATGACAAATTTCAAGATGGCAAATGTCAAAACTGACTAATGTCACAATGCTAAATGTCAAAAATGAAAAGTGTCACCATGAAAAATGTCAAAAATGACAAATTTCAAAATGGCAAATGTCAAAGATGTCAAATTACAAATGTCACAATGCTAAATGTCAAAAATGAAAAGTGTCACCATGAAAAGTGTCAAAAATGACAAATTTCAAGATGGCAAATGTCAAAGATGTCAAATGACAAATGTCACAATGCTAAATGTCAAAAATGAAAAGTTTCACCATGAAAAATGTCAAAAATGACAAATTTCAAGATGGGAAATGTCAAAGATTTTGAATATGACAAATGTCACAATGCTAAATGTCAAAAATGAAAAGTGTCACCATGAAAAATGTCAAAAATGACAAATTTCAAGATGGCAAATGTCAAAGATGTCAAATGACAAATGTCATAATGCTAAAAGTCAAAATGAAAAGTGTCACCATGAAAAATGTCAAAAATGACAAATTTCAAGATGGCAAATATCAAAGATGTCAAATGACAAATGTCACAATGCTAAATGTCAAAAATGACAAATTTCAAGATGGCAAATGTCAAAGATGTCAAATGACAAATGTCACAATGCTAAATGTCAAAAATGAAAAGTGTCACCATGAAAAATGTCAAAAATGACAAATTTCAAGATGGCAAATGTCAAAGATATCAAATGACAAATGTCACAATGCTAAATGTCAAAAATGAAAAGTGTCACCATGAAAAATGTCAAAAATAACAAATTTCAAGATGGCAAATGTCAAAGATGTCAAATGACAAATGTCACAATGCTAAATGTCAAAAATGAAAAGTGTCACCATGAAAAATGTCAAAAATGACAAATTTCAAGATGGCAAATGTCAAAGATGTCAAATGACAAATGTCACAATGCTAAATGTCAAAAATGAAAAGTGTCACCATGAAAAATGTCAAAAATAACAAATTTTAAGATGGCAAATGTCAAAGATGTCAAATGACAAATGTCACAATGCTAAATGTCAAAAATGAAAAGTGTCACCATGAAAAATGTCAAAAATGACAAATTTCAAGATGGCAAATGTCAAAACTGACAAATGTCACAATGCTAAATGTCAAAAATGATAAGTGTCACCATAAAAAATGTCAAAAATGACAAATTTCAAGATGGCAAATGTCCAAGATGTCAAATGACAAATGTCACAATGCTAAATGTCAAAAATGAAAAGTGTCACCATGAAAAATGTCAAAAATGACAAATTTCAAGATGGCAAATGTCAAAGATGTCAAATGACAAATGTCACAATGCTAAATGTCAAAAATGAAAAGTGTCACCATGAAAAATGTCAAAAATGACAAATTTCAAGATGGCAAATGTCAAAGATGTCAAATGACAAATGTCACAATGCTAAATGTCAAAAGTGTGTCACCATGAAAAATGTCAAAAATGACAAATTTCAAGATGGCAAATGTCAAAGATGTCAAATGACAAATGTCACAATGCTAAATGTCAAAAATGAAAAGTGTCAGCATGAAAAATGTCAAAAATGACAAATTTCAAGATGGCAAATGTCAAAACTGACTAATGTCACAATGCTAAATGTCAAAAATGAAAAGTGTCACCATGAAAAATGTCAAAAATGACAAATTTCAAAATGGCAAATGTCAAAGATGTCAAATGACAAATGTCACAATGCTAAATGTCAAAAATGAAAAGTGTCACCATGAAAAGTGTCAAAAATGACAAATTTCAAGATGGCAAATATCTAAGATGTCAAATGACAAATGTCACAATGCTAAATGTCAAAAATGAAAAGTGTCACCATGAAAAATGTCAAAAATGACAAATTTCAAGATGGCAAATGTCAAAGATGTCAAATGACAAATGTCACAATGCTAAATGTCAAAAATGAAAAGTGTCACCATGAAAAATGTCAAAAATGACAAATTTCAAGATGGCAAATGTCAAAGATGTCAAATGACAAATGTCACAATGCTAAATGTCAAAAATGAAAAGTGTCACCATGAAAAATGTCAAAAATGACAAATTTCAAGATGGCAAATGTCAAAGATGTCAAATGACAAATGTCACAATGCTAAATGTCAAAAATGAAAAGTGTCAGCATGAAAAATGTCAAAAATGACAAATTTCAAGATGGCAAATGTCAAAACTGACTAATGTCACAATGCTAAATGTCAAAAATGAAAAGTGTCACCATGAAAAATGTCAAAAATGACAAATTTCAAAATGGCAAATGTCAAAGATGTCAAATGACAAATGTCACAATGCTAAATGTCAAAAATGAAAAGTGTCACCATGAAAAATGTCAAAAATGACAAATTTCAAGATGGCAAATGTCAAAGATGTCAAATGACAAATGTCACAATGCTAAATGTCAAAAATAAAAAGTGTCAAAAATGACAAATTTCAAGATGGCAAATGTCAAAGATGTCAAATGACAAATGTCACAATGCTAAATGTCAAAAATGAAAAGTTTCACCATGAAAAATGTCAAAAATGACAAATTTTAAGATGGCAAATGTCAAAACTGACAAATGTCACAATGCTAAATGTCAAAAATGAAAAGTGTCACCATGAAAAATGTCAAAAATAACAAATTTCAAGATGGCAAATGTCAAAGATGTCAAATGACAAATGTCACAATGCTAAATGTCAAAAATGACAAATTTCAAGATGGCAAATGTCAAAGATGTCAAATGACAAATGTCACAATGCTAAATGTCAAAAATGAAAAGTGTCACCATAAAAAATGTCAAAAATGACAAATTTCAAGATGGCAAATGTCAAAGATGTCAAATGACAAATGTCACAATGCTAAATGTCAAAAATAAAAAGTGTCAAATGACAAATGTTACAATGCTAAATGTCAAAAATGACAAATTTTAAGATGGCAAATGTCAAAGATGTCAAATGACAACTGTCATAATGCTAAATGTCAAAAATGAAAAGTGTCACCATGAAAAATGTCAAAAATAACAAATTTCAAGATGGCAAATGTCAAAGATGTCAAATGACAAATGTCACAATGCTAAATGTCAAAAATGACAAATTTCAAGATGGCAACTGTCAAAGATGTCAAATGTCACAATGCTAAATGTAAAAAATGAAAAGTGTCACCATGAAAAATGTCAAAAATGACAAATTTCAAGATGGCAAATGCCAAAGATGTCAAACGACAAATGTCACAATGCTAAATGTCAAAAATGAAAAGTGTCACCATGAAAAATGTCAAAAATGACAAATTTCAAGATGGCAAATGTCAAAGATGTCAAATGACAAATGTCACAATGCTAAATGTCAACAATGAAAAGTGTCACGATGAAAAATGTCAAAAATGACAAATTTTAAGATGGCAATTGTCAAAGATGTCAAATGACAAATGTCACAATGCTAAATGTCAAAAATGAAAAGTGTCAAAAATGACAAATTTCAAGATGGCAAATGTCTAAGATGTCAAATGACAAATGTCACAATGCAAAATGTCAAAAATGAAAAGTGTCACCATGAAAAATGTCAAAAATGACAAATTTCAAGATGGCAAATGTCAAAGATGTCAAATGACAAATGTCACAATGCCAAATGTCAAAAATGAAAAGTTTCACCATGAAAAATGTCAAAAATGACAAATTTCAAGATGGGAAATGTCAAAGATTTTGAATATGACAAATGTCACAATGCTAAATGTCAAAAATGAAAAGTGTCACCATGAAAAATGTCAAAAATGACAAATTTCAAGATGGCAAATGTCAAAGATGTCAAATGACAAATGTCATAATGCTAAAAGTCAAAATGAAAAGTGTCACCATGAAAAATGTCAAAAATGACAAATTTCAAGATGGAAAATATCAAAGATGTCAAATGACAAATGTCACAATGCTAAATGTCAAAAATGACAAATTTCAAGATGGCAAATGTCAAAGATGTCAAATGACAAATGTCACAATGCTAAATGTCAAAAATGAAAAGTGTCACCATGGAAAATGTCAAAAATGACAAATTTCAAGATGGCAAATGTCAAAGATGTCAAATGACAAATGTCACAATGCTAAATGTCAAAAATGAAAAGTGTCACCATGAAAAATGTCAAAAATAACAAATTTCAAGATGGCAAATGTCAAAGATGTCAAATGACAAATGTCACGATGCTAAAGGTCAAAAATGAAAAGTGTCACCATAAAAAATGTCAAAAATGACAAATTTCAAGATGGCAAATGTCAAAGATGTCAAATGACAAATGTCACAATGCTAAATGTCAAAAATGAAAAGTGTCACCATGAAAAATGTCAAAAATAACAAATTTTAAGATGGCAAATGTCAAAGATGTCAAATGACAAATGTCACAATGCTAAATGTCAAAAATGAAAAGTGTCACCATGAAAAATGTCAAAAATGACAAATTTCAAGATGGCAAATGTCAAAACTGACAAATGTCACAATGCTAAATGTCAAAAATGATAAGTGTCAACATGAAAAATGTCAAAAATGACAAATTTCAAGATGGCAAATGTCCAAGATGTCAAATGACAAATGTCACAATGCTAAATGTCAAAAATGATAAGTGTCACCATGAAAAATGTCAAAAATGACAAATTTCAAGATGACAAATGTCAAAGATGTCAAATGACAAATGTCACAATGCTAAATGTCAAAAATAAAAAGTGTCAAAAATGACAAATTTCAAGATGGCAAATGTCAAAGATGTCAAATGACAAATGTCACAATGCTAAATGTCAAAAATGAAAAGTGTCACCATGAAAAATGTCAAAAATGACAAATTTTAAGATGGCAAATGTCAAAACTGACAAATGTCACAATGCTAAATGTCAAAAATGAAAAGTGTCACCATGAAAAATGTCAAAAATAACAAATTTCAAGATGGCAAATGTCAAAGATGTCAAATGACAAATGTCACAATGCTAAATGTCAAAAATGACAAATTTCAAGATGGCAAATGTCAAAGATGTCAAATGACAAATGTCACAATGCTAAATGTCAAAAATGAAAAGTGTCACCATAAAAAATGTCAAAAATGACAAATTTCAAGATGGCAAATGTCAAAGATGTCAAATGACAAATGTCACAATGCTAAATGTCAAAAATGAAAAGTGTCACCATGAAAAATGTCAAAAATAACAAATTTCCAGATGGCAAATGTCCAAGATGTCAAGTGACAAATGTCACAATGCTAAATGTCAAAACTGACAAATTTCAAGATGGCAAACGTCAAAGATGTCAAATGACAAATGTCACAATGCTAAATGTCAAAAATGAAAAGTGTCACCATGAAAAATGTCAAAAATGACAAATTTCAAGATGGCAAATGTCAAAGATGTCAAATGACAAATGTCACAATGCTAAATGTCAAAAATGATAAGTGTCACCATGAAAAATGTCAAAAATAACAAATTTCAAGATGGCAAATGTCAAAGATGTCAAATGACAAATGTCACAATGCTAAATGTCAAAAATGACAAATTTTAAGATGGCAAATGTCAAAGATGTCAAATGACAACTGTCACAATGCTAAATGTCAAAAATGAAAAGTGTCACCATGAAAAATGTCAAAAATAACAAATTTCAAGATGGCAAATGTCAAAGATGTCAAATGACAAATGTCACAATGCTAAATGTCAAAAATGACAAATTTCAAGATGGCAACTGTCAAAGATGTCAAATGTCACAATGCTAAATGTAAAAAATGAAAAGTGTCACCATGAAAAATGTCAAAAATGACAAATTTCAAGATGGCAAATGTCAAAGATGTCAAATGACAAATGTCACAATGCTAAATGTCAAAAATGAAAAGTGTCACCATGAAAAATGTCAAAAATGACAAATTTCAAGATGGCAAATGTCAAAGATGTCAAATGACAAATGTCACAATGCTAAATGTCAAAAATGATAAGTGTCACCATGAAAAATGTCAAAAATGACAAATTTCAAGATGGCAAATGTCCAAGATGTCAAATGACAAATGTCACAATGCTAAATGTCAAAAATGAAAAGTGTCACCATGAAAAATGTCAAAAATGACAAATTTCAAGATGGCAAATGTCAAAGATGTCAAATCACAAATGTCACAATGCTAAATGTCAAAAATGAAAAGTGTCACCATGAAAAATGTCAAAAATGACAAATTTCAAGATGGCAAATGTCAAAGATGTCAAATGACAAATGTCACAATGCTAAATGTCAAAAATGAAAAGTTTCACCATGAAAAATGTCAAAAATGACAAATTTCAAGATGGGAAATGTCAAAGATTTTGAATATGACAAATGTCACAATGCTAAATGTCAAAAATGAAAAGTGTCACCATGAAAAATGTCAAAAATGACAAATTTCAAGATGGCAAATGTCAAAGATGTCAAATGACAAATGTCATAATGCTAAAAGTCAAAATGAAAAGTGTCACCATGAAAAATGTCAAAAATGACAAATTTCAAGATGGCAAATATCAAAGATGTCAAATGACAAATGTCACAATGCTAAATGTCAAAAATGACAAATTTCAAGATGGCAAATGTCAAAGATGTCAAATGACAAATGTCACAATGCTAAATGTCAAAAATGAAAAGTGTCACCATGAAAAATGTCAAAAATGACAAATTTCAAGATGGCAAATGTCAAAGATATCAAATGACAAATGTCACAATGCTAAATGTCAAAAATGAAAAGTGTCACCATGAAAAATGTCAAAAATAACAAATTTCAAGATGGCAAATGTCAAAGATGTCAAATGACAAATGTCACAATGCTAAATGTCAAAAATGAAAAGTGTCACCATGAAAAATGTCAAAAATGACAAATTTCAAGATGGCAAATGTCAAAGATGTCAAATGACAAATGTCACAATGCTAAATGTCAAAAATGAAAAGTGTCACCATGAAAAATGTCAAAAATAACAAATTTTAAGATGGCAAATGTCAAAGATGTCAAATGACAAATGTCACAATGCTAAATGTCAAAAATGAAAAGTGTCACCATGAAAAATGTCAAAAATGACAAATTTCAAGATGGCAAATGTCAAAACTGACAAATGTCACAATGCTAAATGTCAAAAATGATAAGTGTCACCATAAAAAATGTCAAAAATGACAAATTTCAAGATGGCAAATGTCCAAGATGTCAAATGTCACAATGCTAAATGTCAAAAATGAAAAGTGTCACCATGAAAAATGTCAAAAATGACAAATTTCAAGATGGCAAATGTCAAAGATGTCAAATGACAAATGTCACAATGCTAAATGTCAAAAATGAAAAGTGTCACCATGAAAAATGTCAAAAATGACAAATTTCAAGATGGCAAATGTCAAAGATGTCAAATGACAAATGTCACAATGCTAAATGTCAAAAATGTGTCACCATGAAAAATGTCAAAAATGACAAATTTCAAGATGGCAAATGTCAAAGATGTCAAATGACAAATGTCACAATGCTAAATGTCAAAAATGAAAAGTGTCAGCATGAAAAATGTCAAAAATGACAAATTTCAAGATGGCAAATGTCAAAACTGACTAATGTCACAATGCTAAATGTCAAAAATGAAAAGTGTCACCATGAAAAATGTCAAAAATGACAAATTTCAAAATGGCAAATGTCAAAGATGTCAAATGACAAATGTCACAATGCTAAATGTCAAAAATGAAAAGTGTCACCATGAAAAGTGTCAAAAATGACAAATTTCAAGATGGCAAATGTCAAAGATGTCAAATGACAAATGTCACAATGCTAAATGTCAAAAATGAAAAGTTTCACCATGAAAAATGTCAAAAATGACAAATTTCAAGATGGGAAATGTCAAAGATTTTGAATATGACAAATGTCACAATGCTAAATGTCAAAAATGGAAAGTGTCACCATGAAAAATGTCAAAAATGACAAATTTCAAGATGGCAAATGTCAAAGATGTCAAATGACAAATGTCATAATGCTAAAAGTCAAAATGAAAAGTGTCACCATGAAAAATGTCAAAAATGACAAATTTCAAGATGGCAAATATCAAAGATGTCAAATGACAAATGTCACAATGCTAAATGTCAAAAATGACAAATTTCAAGATGGCAAATGTCAAAGATGTCAAATGACAAATGTCACAATGCTAAATGTCAAAAATGAAAAGTGTTACCATGAAAAATGTCAAAAATGACAAATTTCAAGATGGCAAATGTCAAAGATATCAAATGACAAATGTCACAATGCTAAATGTCAAAAATGAAAAGTGTCACCATGAAAAATGTCAAAAATAACAAATTTCAAGATGGCAAATGTCAAAGATGTCAAATGACAAATGTCACAATGCTAAATGTCAAAAATGAAAAGTGTCACCATGAAAAATGTCAAAAATGACAAATTTCAAGATGGCAAATGTCAAAGATGTCAAATGACAAATGTCACAATGCTAAATGTCAAAAATGAAAAGTGTCACCATGAAAAATGTCAAAAATAACAAATTTTAAGATGGCAAATGTCAAAGATGTCAAATGACAAATGTCACAATGCTAAATGTCAAAAATGAAAAGTGTCACCATGAAAAATGTCAAAAATGACAAATTTCAAGATGGCAAATGTCAAAACTGACAAATGTCACAATGCTAAATGTCAAAAATGATAAGTGTCACCATAAAAAATGTCAAAAATGACAAATTTCAAGATGGCAAATGTCCAAGATGTCAAATGACAAATGTCACAATGCTAAATGTCAAAAATGAAAAGTGTCACCATGAAAAATGTCAAAAATGACAAATTTCAAGATGGCAAATGTCAAAGATGTCAAATGACAAATGTCACAATGCTAAATGTCAAAAATGAAAAGTGTCACCATGAAAAATGTCAAAAATGACAAATTTCAAGATGGCAAATGTCAAAGATGTCAAATGACAAATGTCACAATGCTAAATGTCAAAAATGTGTCACCATGAAAAATGTCAAAAATGACAAATTTCAAGATGGCAAATGTCAAAGATGTCAAATGACAAATGTCACAATGCTAAATGTCAAAAATGAAAAGTGTCAGCATGAAAAATGTCAAAAATGACAAATTGCAAGATGGCAAATGTCAAAACTGACTAATGTCACAATGCTAAATGTCAAAAATGAAAAGTGTCACCATGAAAAATGTCAAAAATGACAAATTTCAAAATGGCAAATGTCAAAGATGTCAAATGACAAATGTCACAATGCTAAATGTCAAAAATGAAAAGTGTCACCATGAAAAGTGTCAAAAATGACAAATTTCAAGATGGCAAATGTCTAAGATGTCAAATGACAAATGTCACAATGCTAAATGTCAAAAATGAAAAGTGTCACCATGAAAAATGTCAAAAATGACAAATTTCAAGATGGCAAATGTCAAAGATGTCAAATGACAAATGTCACAATGCTAAATGTCAAAAATGAAAAGTGTCACCATGAAAAATGTCAAAAATGACAAATTTCAAGATGGCAAATATCAAAGATGTCAAATGACAAATGTCACAATGCTAAATGTCAAAAATGAAAAGTGTCACCATGAAAAATGTCAAAAATGACAAATTTCAAGATGGCAAATGTCAAAGATGTCAAATGACAAATGTCACAATGCTAAATGTCAAAAATGAAAAGTGTCAGCATGAAAAATGTCAAAAATGACAAATTTCAAGATGGCAAATGTCAAAACTGACTAATGTCACAATGCTAAATGTCAAAAATGAAAAGTGTCACCATGAAAAATGTCAAAAATGACAAATTTCAAAATGGCAAATGTCAAAGATGTCAAATGACAAATGTCACAATGCTAAATGTCAAAAATGAAAAGTGTCACCATGAAAAATGTCAAAAATGACAAATTTCAAGATGGCAAATGTCAAAGATGTCAAATGACAAATGTCACAATGCTAAATGTCAAAAATAAAAAGTGTCAAAAATGACAAATTTCAAGATGGCAAATGTCAAAGATGTCAAATGACAAATGTCACAATGCTAAATGTCAAAAATGAAAAGTGTCACCATGAAAAATGTCAAAAATGACAAATTTTAAGATGGCAAATGTCAAAACTGACAAATGTCACAATGCTAAATGTCAAAAATGAAAAGTGTCACCATGAAAAATGTCAAAAATAACAAATTTCAAGATGGCAAATGTCAAAGATGTCAAATGACAAATGTCACAATGCTAAATGTCAAAAATGACAAATTTCAAGATGGCAAATGTCAAAGATGTCAAATGACAAATGTCACAATGCTAAATGTCAAAAATGAAAAGTGTCACCATAAAAAATGTCAAAAATGACAAATTTCAAGATGGCAAATGTCAAAGATGTCAAATGACAAATGTCACAATGCTAAATGTCAAAAATAAAAAGTGTCACCATGAAAAATGTCAAAAATAACAAATTTCCAGATGGCAAATGTCCAAGATGTCAAGTGACAAATGTCACAATGCTAAATGTCAAAACTGACAAATTTCAAGATGGCAAACGTCAAAGATGTCAAATGACAAATGTCACAATGCTAAATGTCAAAAATGAAAAGTGTCACCATGAAAAATGTCAAAAATGACAAATTTCAAGATGGCAAATGTCAAAGATGTCAAATGACAAATGTCACAATGCTAAATGTCAAAAATGATAAGTGTCACCATGAAAAATGTCAAAAATAACAAATTTCAAGATGGCAAATGTCAAAGATGTCAAATGACAAATGTCACAATGCTAAATGTCAAAAATGACAAATTTTAAGATGGCAAATGTCAAAGATGTCAAATGACAACTGTCATAATGCTAAATGTCAAAAATGAAAAGTGTCACCATGAAAAATGTCAAAAATAACAAATTTCAAGATGGCAAATGTCAAAGATGTCAAATGACAAATGTCACAATGCTAAATGTCAAAAATGACAAATTTCAAGATGGCAACTGTCAAAGATGTCAAATGTCACAATGCTAAATGTAAAAAATGAAAAGTGTCACCATGAAAAATGTCAAAAATGACAAATTTCAAGATGGCAAATGCCAAAGATGTCAAATGACAAATGTCACAATGCTAAATGTCAAAAATGAAAAGTGTCACCATGAAAAATGTCAAAAATGACAAATTTCAAGATAGCAAATGTCAAAGATGTCAAATGACAAATGTCACAATGCTAAATGTCAACAATGAAAAGTGTCACGATGAAAAATGTCAAAAATGACAAATTTCAAGATGGCAAATGTCAAAGATGTCAAATGACAAATGTCACAATGCTAAATGTCAAAAATGAAAAGTGTCAAAAATGACAAATTTCAAGATGGCAAATGTCTAAGATGTCAAATGACAAATGTCACAATGCTAAATGTCAAAAATGAAAAGTGTCACTATAAAAAATGTCAAAAATGACAAATTTCAAGATGGCAAATGTCAAAGATGTCAAATGACAAATGTCACAATGCAAAATGTCAAAAATGAAAAGTGTCACCATGAAAAATGTCAAAAATGACAAATTTCAAGATGGCAAATGTCAAAGATGTCAAATGACAAATGTCACAATGCCAAATGTCAAAAATGAAAAGTTTCACCATGAAAAATGTCAAAAATGACAAATTTCAAGATGGGAAATGTCAAAGATTTTGAATATGACAAATGTCACAATGCTAAATGTCAAAAATGAAAAGTGTCACCATGAAAAATGTCAAAAATGACAAATTTCAAGATGGCAAATGTCAAAGATGTCAAATGACAAATGTCATAATGCTAAAAGTCAAAATGAAAAGTGTCACCATGAAAAATGTCAAAAATGACAAATTTCAAGATGGCAAATATCAAAGATGTCAAATGACAAATGTCACAATGCTAAATGTCAAAAATGACAAATTTCAAGATGGCAAATGTCAAAGATGTCAAATGACAAATGTCACAATGCTAAATGTCAAAAATGAAAAGTGTCACCATGAAAAATGTCAAAAATGACAAATTTCAAGATGGCAAATGTCAAAGATGTCAAATGACAAATGTCACAATGCTAAATGTCAAAAATGTGTCACCATGAAAAATGTCAAAAATGACAAATTTCAAGATGGCAAATGTCAAAGATGTCAAATGACAAATGTCACAATGCTAAATGTCAAAAATGAAAAGTGTCAGCATGAAAAATGTCAAAAATGACAAATTTCAAGATGGCAAATGTCAAAACTGACTAATGTCGCAATGCTAAATGTCAAAAATGAAAAGTGTCACCATGAAAAATGTCAAAAATGACAAATTTCAAGATGGCAAATGTCAAAGATGTCAAATGACAAATGTCACAATGCTAAATGTCAAAAATGAAAAGTGTCACCATGAAAAATGTCAAAAATAACAAATTTTAAGATGGCAAATGTCAAAGATGTCAAATGACAAATGTCACAATGCTAAATGTCAAAAATGAAAAGTGTCACCATGAAAAATGTCAAAAATGACAAATTTCAAGATGGCAAATGTCAAAACTGACAAATGTCACAATGCTAAATGTCAAAAATGATAAGTGTCAACATGAAAAATGTCAAAAATGACAAATTTCAAGATGGCAAATGTCCAAGATGTCAAATGACAAATGTCACAATGCTAAATGTCAAAAATGATAAGTGTCACCATGAAAAATGTCAAAAATGACAAATTTCAAGATGGCAAATGTCAAAGATGTCAAATGACAAATGTCACAATGCTAAATGTCAAAAATAAAAAGTGTCAAAAATGACAAATTTCAAGATGGCAAATGTCAAAGATGTCAAATGACAAATGTCACAATGCTAAATGTCAAAAATGAAAAGTGTCACCATGAAAAATGTCAAAAATGACAAATTTTAAGATGGCAAATGTCAAAACTGACAAATGTCACAATGCTAAATGTCAAAAATGAAAAGTGTCACCATGAAAAATGTCAAAAATAACAAATTTCAAGATGGCAAATGTCAAAGATGTCAAATGACAAATGTCACAATGCTAAATGTCAAAAATGACAAATTTCAAGATGGCAAATGTCAAAGATGTCAAATGACAAATGTCACAATGCTAAATGTCAAAAATGAAAAGTGTCACCATAAAAAATGTCAAAAATGACAAATTTCAAGATGGCAAATGTCAAAGATGTCAAATGACAAATGTCACAATGCTAAATGTCAAAAATGAAAAGTGTCACCATGAAAAATGTCAAAAATAACAAATTTCCAGATGGCAAATGTCCAAGATGTCAAGTGACAAATGTCACAATGCTAAATGTCAAAACTGACAAATTTCAAGATGGCAAACGTCAAAGATGTCAAATGACAAATGTCACAATGCTAAATGTCAAAAATGAAAAGTGTCACCATGAAAAATGTCAAAAATGACAAATTTCAAGATGGCAAATGTCAAAGATGTCAAATGACAAATGTCACAATGCTAAATGTCAAAAATGATAAGTGTCACCATGAAAAATGTCAAAAATAACAAATTTCAAGATGGCAAATGTCAAAGATGTCAAATGACAAATGTCACAATGCTAAATGTCAAAAATGACAAATTTTAAGATGGCAAATGTCAAAGATGTCAAATGACAACTGTCACAATGCTAAATGTCAAAAATGAAAAGTGTCACCATGAAAAATGTCAAAAATAACAAATTTCAAGATGGCAAATGTCAAAGATGTCAAATGACAAATGTCACAATGCTAAATGTCAAAAATGACAAATTTCAAGATGGCAACTGTCAAAGATGTCAAATGTCACAATGCTAAATGTAAAAAATGAAAAGTGTCACCATGAAAAATGTCAAAAATGACAAATTTCAAGATGGCAAATGTCAAAGATGTCAAATGACAAATGTCACAATGCTAAATGTCAAAAATGAAAAGTGTCACCATGAAAAATGTCAAAAATGACAAATTTCAAGATGGCAAATGTCAAAGATGTCAAATGACAAATGTCACAATGCTAAATGTCAACAATGAAAAGTGTCACCATGAAAAATGTCAAAAATGACAAATTTCAAGATGGCAAATGTCAAAGATGTCAAATGACAAATGTCACAATGCTAAATGTCAAAAATGAAAAGTGTCAAAAATGACAAATTTCAAGATGGCAAATGTCTAAGATGTCAAATGACAAATGTCACAATGCTAAATGTCAAAAATGAAAAGTGTCACTATAAAAAATGTCAAAAATGACAAATTTCAAGATGGCAAATGTCAAAGATGTCAAATGACAAATGTCACAATGCTAAATGTCAAAAATGAAAAGTGTCACCATGAAAAATGTCAAAAATGACAAATTTCAAGATGGCAAATGTCAAAGATGTCAAATGACAAATGTCACAATGCTAAATGTCAAAAATGAAAAGTTTCACCATGAAAAATGTCAAAAATGACAAATTTCAAGATGGGAAATGTCAAAGATTTTGAATATGACAAATGTCACAATGCTAAATGTTAAAAATGAAAAGTGTCACCATGAAAAATGTCAAAAATGACAAATTTCAAGATGGCAAATGTCAAAGATGTCAAATGACAAATGTCATAATGCTAAAAGTCAAAATGAAAAGTGTCACCATGAAAAATGTCAAAAATGACAAATTTCAAGATGGCAAATATCAAAGATGTCAAATGACAAATGTCACAATGCTAAATGTCAAAAATGACAAATTTCAAGATGGCAAATGTCAAAGATGTCAAATGACAAATGTCACAATGCTAAATGTCAAAAATGAAAAGTGTCACCATGAAAAATGTCAAAAATGACAAATTTCAAGATGGCAAATGTCAAAGATGTCAAATGACAAATGTCACAATGCTAAATGTCAAAAATGAAAAGTGTCACCATGAAAAATGTCAAAAATAACAAATTTCAAGATGGCAAATGTCAAAGATGTCAAATGACAAATGTCACAATGCTAAATGTCAAAAATGACAAATTTCAAGATGGCAACTGTCAAAGATGTCAAATGTCACAATGCTAAATGTAAAAAATGAAAAGTGTCACCATGAAAAATGTCAAAAATGACAAATTTCAAGATGGCAAATGCCAAAGATGTCAAATGACAAATGTCACAATGCTAAATGTCAAAAATGAAAAGTGTCACCATGAAAAATGTCAAAAATGACAAATTTCAAGATGGCAAATGTCAAAGATGTCAAATGACAAATGTCACAATGCTAAATGTCAACAATGAAAAGTGTCACGATGAAAAATGTCAAAAATGACAAATTTCAAGATGGCAAATGTCAAAGATGTCAAATGACAAATGTCACAATGCTAAATGTAAAAAATGAAAAGTGTCAAAAATGGCAAATTTCAAGATGGCAAATGTCTAAGATGTCAAATGACAAATGTCACAATGCTAAATGTCAAAAATGAAAAGTGTCACTATAAAAAATGTCAAAAATGACAAATTTCAAGATGGCAAATGTCAAAGATGTCAAATGACAAATGTCACAATGCAAAATGTCAAAAATGAAAAGTGTCACCATGAAAAATGTCAAAAATGACAAATTTCAAGATGGCAAATGTCAAAGATGTCAAATGACAAATGTCACAATGCCAAATGTCAAAAATGAAAAGTTTCACCATGAAAAATGTCAAAAATGACAAATTTCAAGATGGGAAATGTCAAAGATTTTGAATATGACAAATGTCACAATGCTAAATGTCAAAAATGAAAAGTGTCACCATGAAAAATGTCAAAAATGACAAATTTCAAGATGGCAAATGTCAAAGATGTCAAATGACAAATGTCATAATGCTAAAAGTCAAAATGAAAAGTGTCACTATGAAAAATGTCAAAAATGACAAATTTCAAGATGGCAAATATCAAAGATGTCAAATGACAAATGTCACAATGCTAAATGTCAAAAATGACAAATTTCAAGATGGCAAATGTCAAAGATGTCAAATGACAAATGTCACAATGCTAAATGTCAAAAATGAAAAGTGTCACCATGAAAAATGTCAAAAATGACAAATTTCAAGATGGCAAATGTCAAAGATGTCAAATGACAAATGTCACAATGCTAAATGTCAAAAATGAAAAGTGTCACCATGAAAAATGTCAAAAATAACAAATTTCAAGATGGCAAATGTCAAAGATGTCAAATGACAAATGTCACGATGCTAAAGGTCAAAAATGAAAAGTGTCACCATAAAAAATGTCAAAAATGACAAATTTCAAGATGGCAAATGTCAAAGATGTCAAATGACAAATGTCACAATGCTAAATGTCAAAAATGAAAAGTGTCACCATGAAAAATGTCAAAAATAACAAATTTTAAGATGGCAAATGTCAAAGATGTCAAATGACAAATGTCACAATGCTAAATGTCAAAAATGAAAAGTGTCACCATGAAAAATGTCAAAAATGACAAATTTCAAGATGGCAAATGTCAAAACTGACAAATGTCACAATGCTAAATGTCAAAAATGATAAGTGTCAACATGAAAAATGTCAAAAATGACAAATTTCAAGATGGCAAATGTCCAAGATGTCAAATGACAAATGTCACAATGCTAAATGTCAAAAATGAAAAGTGTCACCATGAAAAATGTCAAAAATGACAAATTTCAAGATGGCAAATGTCAAAGATGTCAAATGACAAATGTCACAATGCTAAATGTCAAAAATAAAAAGTGTCAAAAATGACAAATTTCAAGATGGCAAATGTCAAAGATGTCAAATGACAAATGTCACAATGCTAAATGTCAAAAATGAAAAGTGTCACCATGAAAAATGTCAAAAATGACAAAGTTTAAGATGGCAAATGTCAAAACTGACAAATGTCACAATGCTAAATGTCAAAAATGAAAAGTGTCACCATGAAAAATGTCAAAAATAACAAATTTCAAGATGGCAAATGTCAAAGATGTCAAATGACAAATGTCACAATGCTAAATGTCAAAAATGACAAATTTCAAGATGGCAAATGTCAAAGATGTCAAATGACAAATGTCACAATGCTAAATGTCAAAAATGAAAAGTGTCACCATAAAAAATGTCAAAAATGACAAATTTCAAGATGGCAAATGTCAAAGATGTCAAATGACAAATGTCACAATGCTAAATGTCAAAAATGAAAAGTGTCACCATGAAAAATGTCAAAAATAACAAATTTCCAGATGGCAAATGTCCAAGATGTCAAGTGACAAATGTCACAATGCTAAATGTCAAAACTGACAAATTTCAAGATGGCAAACGTCAAAGATGTCAAATGACAAATGTCACAATGCTAAATGTCAAAAATGAAAAGTGTCACCATGAAAAATGTCAAAAATGACAAATTTCAAGATGGCAAATGTCAAAGATGTCAAATGACAAATGTCACAATGCTAAATGTCAAAAATGATAAGTGTCACCATGAAAAATGTCAAAAATAACAAATTTCAAGATGGCAAATGTCAAAGATGTCAAATGACAAATGTCACAATGCTAAATGTCAAAAATGACAAATTTTAAGATGGCAAATGTCAAAGATGTCAAATGACAACTGTCACAATGCTAAATGTCAAAAATGAAAAGTGTCACCATGAAAAATGTCAAAAATAACAAATTTCATGATGGCAAATGTCAAACATGTCAAATGACAAATGTCACAATGCTAAATGTCAAAAATGACAAATTTCAAGATGGCAACTGTTAAAGATGTCAAATGTCACAATGCTAAATGTAAAAAATGAAAAGTGTCACCATGAAAAATGTCAAAAATGACAAATTTCAAGATGGCAAATGTCAAAGATGTCAAATGACAAATGTCACAATGCTAAATGTCAAAAATGAAAAGTGTCACCATGAAAAATGTCAAAAATGACAAATTTCAAGATGGCAAATGTCAAAGATGTCAAATGACAAATGTCACAATGCTAAATGTCAACAATGAAAAGTGTCACCATGAAAAATGTCAAAAATGACAAATTTCAAGATGGCAAATGTCAAAGATGTCAAATGACAAATGTCACAATGCTAAATGTCAAAAATGAAAAGTGTCAAAAATGACAAATTTCAAGATGGCA
The DNA here is from genome assembly GCA_964028335.1 of Altica lythri. NCBI lineage: Eukaryota > Metazoa > Arthropoda > Insecta > Coleoptera > Chrysomelidae > Altica > Altica lythri. The sequence goes on along the minus strand of OZ034800.1, from coordinate 38,670,126 downwards.
AATGTCTAAGATGTCAAATGACAAATGTCACAATGCTAAATGTCAAAAATGAAAAGTGTCACTATAAAAAATGTCAAAAATGACAAATTTCAAGATGGCAAATGTCAAAGATGTCAAATGACAAATGTCACAATGCTAAATGTCAAAAATGAAAAGTGTCACCATGAAAAATGTCAAAAATGACAAATTTCAAGATGGCAAATGTCAAAGATGTCAAATGACAAATGTCACAATGCTAAATGTCAAAAATGAAAAGTTTCACCATGAAAAATGTCAAAAATGACAAATTTCAAGATGGGAAATGTCAAAGATTTTGAATATGACAAATGTCACAATGCTAAATGTTAAAAATGAAAAGTGTCACCATGAAAAATGTCAAAAATAACAAATTTCAAGATGGCAAATGTCAAAGATGTCAAATGACAAATGTCATAATGCTAAAAGTCAAAATGAAAAGTGTCATTATGAAAAATGTCAAAAATGACAAATTTCAAGATGGCAAATATCAAAGATGTCAAATGACAAATGTCACAATGCTAAATGTCAAAAATGACAAATTTCAAGATGGCAAATGTCAAAGATGTCAAATGACAAATGTCACAATGCTAAATGTCAAAAATGAAAAGTGTCACCATGAAAAATGTCAAAAATGACAAATTTCAAGATGGCAAATGTCAAAGATGTCAAATGACAAATGTCACAATGCTAAATGTCAAAAATGAAAAGTGTCACCATAAAAAATGTCAAAAATGACAAATTTCAAGATGGCAAATGTCAAAGATGTCAAATGACAAATGTCACAATGCTAAATGTCAAAAATGAAAAGTGTCACCATGAAAAATGTCAAAAATAACAAATTTCCAGATGGCAAATGTCCAAGATGTCAAGTGACAAATGTCACAATGCTAAATGTCAAAACTGACAAATTTCAAGATGGCAAACGTCAAAGATGTCAAATGACAAATGTCACAATGCTAAATGTCAAAAATGAAAAGTGTCACCATGAAAAATGTCAAAAATGACAAATTTCAAGATGGCAAATGTCAAAGATGTCAAATGACAAATGTCACAATGCTAAATGTCAAAAATGATAAGTGTCACCATGAAAAATATCAAAAATAACAAATTTCAAGATGGCAAATGTCAAAGATGTCAAATGACAAATGTCACAATGCTAAATGTCAAAAATGACAAATTTTAAGATGGCAAATGTCAAAGATGTCAAATGACAACTGTCAAAAATGAAAAGTGTCACCATGAAAAATGTCAAAAATAACAAATTTCATGATGGCAAATGTCAAACATGTCAAATGACAAATGTCACAATGCTAAATGTCAAAAATGACAAATTTCAAGATGGCAACTGTCAAAGATGTCAAATGTCACAATGCTAAATGTAAAAAATGAAAAGTGTCACCATGAAAAATGTCAAAAATGACAAATTTCAAGATGGCAAATGTCAAAGATGTCAAATGACAAATGTCACAATGCTAAATGTCAAAAATGAAAAGTGTCACCATGAAAAATGTCAAAAATGACAAATTTCAAGATGGCAAATGTCAAAGATGTCAAATGACAAATGTCACAATGCTAAATGTCAACAATGAAAAGTGTCACCATGAAAAATGTCAAAAATGACAAATTTCAAGATGGCAAATGTCAAAGATGTCAAATGACAAATGTCACAATGCTAAATGTCAAAAATGAAAAGTGTCAAAAATGACAAATTTCAAGATGGCAAATGTCTAAGATGTCAAATGACAAATGTCACAATGCTAAATGTCAAAAATGAAAAGTGTCACTATAAAAAATGTCAAAAATGACAAATTTCAAGATGGCAAATGTCAAAGATGTCAAATGACAAATGTCACAATGCTAAATGTCAAAAATGAAAAGTGTCACCATGAAAAATGTCAAAAATGACAAATTTCAAGATGGCAAATGTCAAAGATGTCAAATGACAAATGTCACAATGCTAAATGTCAAAAATGAAAAGTTTCACCATGAAAAATGTCAAAAATGACAAATTTCAAGATGGGAAATGTCAAAGATTTTGAATATGACAAATGTCACAATGCTAAATGTTAAAAATGAAAAGTGTCACCATGAAAAATGTCAAAAATGACAAATTTCAAGATGGCAAATGTCAAAGATGTCAAATGACAAATGTCATAATGCTAAAAGTCAAAATGAAAAGTGTCATTATGAAAAATGTCAAAAATGACAAATTTCAAGATGGCAAATATCAAAGATGTCAAATGACAAATGTCACAATGCTAAATGTCAAAAATGACAAATTTCAAGATGGCAAATGTCAAAGATGTCAAATGACAAATGTCACAATGCTAAATGTCAAAAATGAAAAGTGTCACCATGAAAAATGTCAAAAATGACAAATTTCAAGATGGCAAATGTCAAAGATGTCAAATGACAAATGTCACAATGCTAAATGTCAAAAATGAAAAGTGTCACCATGAAAAATGTCAAAAATAACAAATTTCAAGATGGCAAATGTCAAAGATGTCAAATGACAAATGTCACAATGCTAAATGTCAAAAATGAAAAGTGTCACCATGAAAAATGTCAAAAATGACAAATTTCAAGATGGCAAATGTCAAAGATGTCAAATGACAAATGTCACAATGCTAAATGTCAAAAATGAAAAGTGTCACCATGAAAAATGTCAAAAATAACAAATTTTAAGATGGCAAATGTCAAAGATGTCAAATGACAAATGTCACAATGCTAAATGTCAAAAATGAAAAGTGTCACCATGAAAAATGTCAAAAATGACAAATTTCAAGATGGCAAATGTCAAAACTGACAAATGTCACAATGCTAAATGTCAAAAATGATAAGTGTCACCATGAAAAATGTCAAAAATGACAAATTTCAAGATGGCAAATGTCCAAGATGTCAAATGACAAATGTCACAATGCTAAATGTCAAAAATGAAAAGTGTCACCATGAAAAATGTCAAAAATGACAAATTTCAAGATGGCAAATGTCAAAGATGTCAAATCACAAATGTCACAATGCTAAATGTCAAAAATGAAAAGTGTCACCATGAAAAATGTCAAAAATGACAAATTTCAAGATGGCAAATGTCAAAGATGTCAAATGACAAATGTCACAATGCTAAATGTCAAAAATGAAAAGTTTCACCATGAAAAATGTCAAAAATGACAAATTTCAAGATGGGAAATGTCAAAGATTTTGAATATGACAAATGTCACAATGCTAAATGTCAAAAATGAAAAGTGTCACCATGAAAAATGTCAAAAATGACAAATTTCAAGATGGCAAATGTCAAAGATGTCAAATGACAAATGTCATAATGCTAAAAGTCAAAATGAAAAGTGTCACCATGAAAAATGTCAAAAATGACAAATTTCAAGATGGCAAATATCAAAGATGTCAAATGACAAATGTCACAATGCTAAATGTCAAAAATGACAAATTTCAAGATGGCAAATGTCAAAGATGTCAAATGACAAATGTCACAATGCTAAATGTCAAAAATGAAAAGTGTCACCATGAAAAATGTCAAAAATGACAAATTTCAAGATGGCAAATGTCAAAGATATCAAATGACAAATGTCACAATGCTAAATGTCAAAAATGAAAAGTGTCACCATGAAAAATGTCAAAAATAACAAATTTCAAGATGGCAAATGTCAAAGATGTCAAATGACAAATGTCACAATGCTAAATGTCAAAAATGAAAAGTGTCACCATGAAAAATGTCAAAAATGACAAATTTCAAGATGGCAAATGTCAAAGATGTCAAATGACAAATGTCACAATGCTAAATGTCAAAAATGAAAAGTGTCACCATGAAAAATGTCAAAAATAACAAATTTTAAGATGGCAAATGTCAAAGATGTCAAATGACAAATGTCACAATGCTAAATGTCAAAAATGAAAAGTGTCACCATGAAAAATGTCAAAAATGACAAATTTCAAGATGGCAAATGTCAAAACTGACAAATGTCACAATGCTAAATGTCAAAAATGATAAGTGTCACCATAAAAAATGTCAAAAATGACAAATTTCAAGATGGCAAATGTCCAAGATGTCAAATGACAAATGTCACAATGCTAAATGTCAAAAATGAAAAGTGTCACCATGAAAAATGTCAAAAATGACAAATTTCAAGATGGCAAATGTCAAAGATGTCAAATGACAAATGTCACAATGCTAAATGTCAAAAATGAAAAGTGTCACCATGAAAAATGTCAAAAATGACAAATTTCAAGATGGCAAATGTCAAAGATGTCAAATGACAAATGTCACAATGCTAAATGTCAAAAATGTGTCACCATGAAAAATGTCAAAAATGACAAATTTCAAGATGGCAAATGTCAAAGATGTCAAATGACAAATGTCACAATGCTAAATGTCAAAAATGAAAAGTGTCAGCATGAAAAATGTCAAAAATGACAAATTTCAAGATGGCAAATGTCAAAACTGACTAATGTCACAATGCTAAATGTCAAAAATGAAAAGTGTCACCATGAAAAATGTCAAAAATGACAAATTTCAAAATGGCAAATGTCAAAGATGTCAAATTACAAATGTCACAATGCTAAATGTCAAAAATGAAAAGTGTCATCATGAAAAGTGTCAAAAATGACAAATTTCAAGATGGCAAATGTCAAAGATGTCAAATGACAAATGTCACAATGCTAAATGTCAAAAATGAAAAGTTTCACCATGAAAAATGTCAAAAATGACAAATTTCAAGATGGGAAATGTCAAAGATTTTGAATATGACAAATGTCACAATGCTAAATGTCAAAAATGAAAAGTGTCACCATGAAAAATGTCAAAAATGACAAATTTCAAGATGGCAAATGTCAAAGATGTCAAATGACAAATGTCATAATGCTAAAAGTCAAAATGAAAAGTGTCACCATGAAAAATGTCAAAAATGACAAATTTCAAGATGGCAAATATCAAAGATGTCAAATGACAAATGTCACAATGCTAAATGTCAAAAATGACAAATTTCAAGATGGCAAATGTCAAAGATGTCAAATGACAAATGTCACAATGCTAAATGTCAAAAATGAAAAGTGTCACCATGAAAAATGTCAAAAATGACAAATTTCAAGATGGCAAATGTCAAAGATATCAAATGACAAATGTCACAATGCTAAATGTCAAAAATGAAAAGTGTCACCATGAAAAATGTCAAAAATAACAAATTTCAAGATGGCAAATGTCAAAGATGTCAAATGACAAATGTCACAATGCTAAATGTCAAAAATGAAAAGTGTCACCATGAAAAATGTCAAAAATGACAAATTTCAAGATGGCAAATGTCAAAGATGTCAAATGACAAATGTCACAATGCTAAATGTCCAAAATGAAAAGTGTCACCATGAAAAATGTCAAAAATAACAAATTTTAAGATGGCAAATGTCAAAGATGTCAAATGACAAATGTCACAATGCTAAATGTCAAAAATGAAAAGTGTCACCATGAAAAATGTCAAAAATGACAAATTTCAAGATGGCAAATGTCAAAACTGACAAATGTCACAATGCTAAATGTCAAAAATGATAAGTGTCACCATAAAAAATGTCAAAAATGACAAATTTCAAGATGGCAAATGTCCAAGATGTCAAATGACAAATGTCACAATGCTAAATGTCAAAAATGAAAAGTGTCACCATGAAAAATGTCAAAAATGACAAATTTCAAGATGGCAAATGTCAAAGATGTCAAATGACAAATGTCACAATGCTAAATGTCAAAAATGAAAAGTGTCACCATGAAAAATGTCAAAAATGACAAATTTCAAGATGGCAAATGTCAAAGATGTCAAATGACAAATGTCACAATGCTAAATGTCAAAAGTGTGTCACCATGAAAAATGTCAAAAATGACAAATTTCAAGATGGCAAATGTCAAAGATGTCAAATGACAAATGTCACAATGCTAAATGTCAAAAATGAAAAGTGTCGGCATGAAAAATGTCAAAAATGACAAATTTCAAGATGGCAAATGTCAAAACTGACTAATGTCACAATGCTAAATGTCAAAAATGAAAAGTGTCACCATGAAAAATGTCAAAAATGACAAATTTCAAAATGGCAAATGTCAAAGATGTCAAATGACAAATGTCACAATGCTAAATGTCAAAAATGAAAAGTGTCACCATGAAAAGTGTCAAAAATGACAAATTTCAAGATGGCAAATATCTAAGATGTCAAATGACAAATGTCACAATGCTAAATGTCAAAAATGAAAAGTGTCACCATGAAAAATGTCAAAAATGACAAATTTCAAGATGGCAAATGTCAAAGATGTCAAATGACAAATGTCACAATGCTAAATGTCAAAAATGAAAAGTGTCACCATGAAAAATGTCAAAAATGACAAATTTCAAGATGGCAAATGTCAAAGATGTCAAATGACAAATGTCACAATGCTAAATGTCAAAAATGAAAAGTGTCACCATGAAAAATGTCAAAAATGACAAATTTCAAGATGGCAAATGTCAAAGATGTCAAATGACAAATGTCACAATGCTAAATGTCAAAAATGAAAAGTGTCAGCATGAAAAATGTCAAAAATGACAAATTTCAAGATGGCAAATGTCAAAACTGACTAATGTCACAATGCTAAATGTCAAAAATGAAAAGTGTCACCATGAAAAATGTCAAAAATGACAAATTTCAAAATGGCAAATGTCAAAGATGTCAAATGACAAATGTCACAATGCTAAATGTCAAAAATGAAAAGTGTCACCATGAAAAATGTCAAAAATGACAAATTTCAAGATGGCAAATGTCAAAGATGTCAAATGACAAATGTCACAATGCTAAATGTCAAAAATAAAAAGTGTCAAAAATGACAAATTTCAAGATGGCAAATGTCAAAGATGTCAAATGACAAATGTCACAATGCTAAATGTCAAAAATGAAAAGTGTCACCATGAAAAATGTCAAAAATGACAAATTTTAAGATGGCAAATGTCAAAACTGACAAATGTCACAATGCTAAATGTCAAAAATGAAAAGTGTCACCATGAAAAATGTCAAAAATAACAAATTTCAAGATGGCAAATGTCAAAGATGTCAAATGACAAATGTCACAATGCTAAATGTCAAAAATGACAAATTTCAAGATGGCAAATGTCAAAGATGTCAAATGACAAATGTCACAATGCTAAATGTCAAAAATGAAAAGTGTCACCATAAAAAATGTCAAAAATGACAAATTTCAAGATGGCAAATGTCAAAGATGTCAAATGACAAATGTCACAATGCTAAATGTCAAAAATAAAAAGTGTCAAATGACAAATGTCACAATGCTAAATGTCAAAAATGACAAATTTTAAGATGGCAAATGTCAAAGATGTCAAATGACAACTGTCATAATGCTAAATGTCAAAAATGAAAAGTGTCACCATGAAAAATGTCAAAAATAACAAATTTCAAGATGGCAAATGTCAAAGATGTCAAATGACAAATGTCACAATGCTAAATGTCAAAAATGACAAATTTCAAGATGGCAACTGTCAAAGATGTCAAATGTCACAATGCTAAATGTAAAAAATGAAAAGTGTCACCATGAAAAATGTCAAAAATGACAAATTTCAAGATGGCAAATGCCAAAGATGTCAAACGACAAATGTCACAATGCTAAATGTCAAAAATGAAAAGTGTCACCATGAAAAATGTCAAAAATGACAAATTTCAAGATGGCAAATGTCAAAGATGTCAAATGACAAATGTCACAATGCTAAATGTCAACAATGAAAAGTGTCACGATGAAAAATGTCAAAAATGACAAATTTCAAGATGGCAATTGTCAAAGATGTCAAATGACAAATGTCACAATGCTAAATGTCAAAAATGAAAAGTGTCAAAAATGACAAATTTCAAGATGGCAAATGTCTAAGATGTCAAATGACAAATGTCACAATGCTAAATGTCAAAAATGAAAAGTGTCACTATAAAAAATGTCAAAAATGACAAATTTCAAGATGGCAAATGTCAAAGATGTCAAATGACAAATGTCACAATGCAAAATGTCAAAAATGAAAAGTGTCACCATGAAAAATGTCAAAAATGACAAATTTCAAGATGGCAAATGTCAAAGATGTCAAATGACAAATGTCACAATGCCAAATGTCAAAAATGAAAAGTTTCACCATGAAAAATGTCAAAAATGACAAATTTCAAGATGGGAAATGTCAAAGATTTTGAATATGACAAATGTCACAATGCTAAATGTCAAAAATGAAAAGTGTCACCATGAAAAATGTCAAAAATGACAAATTTCAAGATGGCAAATGTCAAAGATGTCAAATGACAAATGTCATAATGCTAAAAGTCAAAATGAAAAGTGTCACCATGAAAAATGTCAAAAATGACAAATTTCAAGATGGCAAATATCAAAGATGTCAAATGACAAATGTTACAATGCTAAATGTCAAAAATGACAAATTTCAAGATGGCAAATGTCAAAGATGTCAAATGACAAATGTCACAATGCTAAATGTCAAAAATGAAAAGTGTCACCATGGAAAATGTCAAAAATGACAAATTTCAAGATGGCAAATGTCAAAGATGTCAAATGACAAATGTCACAATGCTAAATGTCAAAAATGAAAAGTGTCACCATGAAAAATGTCAAAAATAACAAATTTCAAGATGGCAAATGTCAAAGATGTCAAATGACAAATGTCACGATGCTAAAGGTCAAAAATGAAAAGTGTCACCATAAAAAATGTCAAAAATGACAAATTTCAAGATGGCAAATGTCAAAGATGTCAAATGACAAATGTCACAATGCTAAATGTCAAAAATGAAAAGTGTCACCATGAAAAATGTCAAAAATAACAAATTTTAAGATGGCAAATGTCAAAGATGTCAAATGACAAATGTCACAATGCTAAATGTCAAAAATGAAAAGTGTCACCATGAAAAATGTCAAAAATGACAAATTTCAAGATGGCAAATGTCAAAACTGACAAATGTCACAATGCTAAATGTCAAAAATGATAAGTGTCAACATGAAAAATGTCAAAAATGACAAATTTCAAGATGGCAAATGTCCAAGATGTCAAATGACAAATGTCACAATGCTAAATGTCAAAAATGATAAGTGTCACCATGAAAAATGTCAAAAATGACAAATTTCAAGATGACAAATGTCAAAGATGTCAAATGACAAATGTCACAATGCTAAATGTCAAAAATAAAAAGTGTCAAAAATGACAAATTTCAAGATGGCAAATGTCAAAGATGTCAAATGACAAATGTCACAATGCTAAATGTCAAAAATGAAAAGTGTCACCATGAAAAATGTCAAAAATGACAAATTTTAAGATGGCAAATGTCAAAACTGACAAATGTCACAATGCTAAATGTCAAAAATGAAAAGTGTCACCATGAAAAATGTCAAAAATAACAAATTTCAAGATGGCAAATGTCAAAGATGTCAAATGACAAATGTCACAATGCTAAATGTCAAAAATGACAAATTTCAAGATGGCAAATGTCAAAGATGTCAAATGACAAATGTCACAATGCTAAATGTCAAAAATGAAAAGTGTCACCATAAAAAATGTCAAAAATGACAAATTTCAAGATGGCAAATGTCAAAGATGTCAAATGACAAATGTCACAATGCTAAATGTCAAAAATGAAAAGTGTCACCATGAAAAATGTCAAAAATAACAAATTTCCAGATGGCAAATGTCCAAGATGTCAAGTGACAAATGTCACAATGCTAAATGTCAAAACTGACAAATTTCAAGATGGCAAACGTCAAAGATGTCAAATGACAAATGTCACAATGCTAAATGTCAAAAATGAAAAGTGTCACCATGAAAAATGTCAAAAATGACAAATTTCAAGATGGCAAATGTCAAAGATGTCAAATGACAAATGTCACAATGCTAAATGTCAAAAATGATAAGTGTCACCATGAAAAATGTCAAAAATAACAAATTTCAAGATGGCAAATGTCAAAGATGTCAAATGACAAATGTCACAATGCTAAATGTCAAAAATGACAAATTTTAAGATGGCAAATGTCAAAGATGTCAAATGACAACTGTCACAATGCTAAATGTCAAAAATGAAAAGTGTCACCATGAAAAATGTCAAAAATAACAAATTTCAAGATGGCAAATGTCAAAGATGTCAAATGACAAATGTCACAATGCTAAATGTCAAAAATGACAAATTTCAAGATGGCAACTGTCAAAGATGTCAAATGTCACAATGCTAAATGTAAAAAATGAAAAGTGTCACCATGAAAAATGTCAAAAATGACAAATTTCAAGATGGCAAATGTCAAAGATGTCAAATGACAAATGTCACAATGCTAAATGTCAAAAATGAAAAGTGTCACCATGAAAAATGTCAAAAATGACAAATTTCAAGATGGCAAATGTCAAAGATGTCAAATGACAAATGTCACAATGCTAAATGTCAAAAATGATAAGTGTCACCATGAAAAATGTCAAAAATGACAAATTTCAAGATGGCAAATGTCCAAGATGTCAAATGACAAATGTCACAATGCTAAATGTCAAAAATGAAAAGTGTCACCATGAAAAATGTCAAAAATGACAAATTTCAAGATGGCAAATGTCAAAGATGTCAAATCACAAATGTCACAATGCTAAATGTCAAAAATGAAAAGTGTCACCATGAAAAATGTCAAAAATGACAAATTTCAAGATGGCAAATGTCAAAGATGTCAAATGACAAATGTCACAATGCTAAATGTCAAAAATGAAAAGTTTCACCATGAAAAATGTCAAAAATGACAAATTTCAAGATGGCAAATGTCAAAGATTTTGAATATGACAAATGTCACAATGCTAAATGTCAAAAATGAAAAGTGTCACCATGAAAAATGTCAAAAATGACAAATTTCAAGATGGCAAATGTCAAAGATGTCAAATGACAAATGTCACAATGCTAAATGTCAAAAATGAAAAGTGTCAGCATGAAAAATGTCAAAAATGACAAATTTCAAGATGGCAAATGTCAAAACTGACTAATGTCACAATGCTAAATGTCAAAAATGAAAAGTGTCACCATGAAAAATGTCAAAAATGACAAATTTCAAAATGGCAAATGTCAAAGATGTCAAATGACAAATGTCACAATGCTAAATGTCAAAAATGAAAAGTGTCACCATGAAAAATGTCAAAAATGACAAATTTCAAGATGGCAAATGTCAAAGATGTCAAATGACAAATGTCACAATGCTAAATGTCAAAAATAAAAAGTGTCAAAAATGACAAATTTCAAGATGGCAAATGTCAAAGATGTCAAATGACAAATGTCACAATGCTAAATGTCAAAAATGAAAAGTGTCACCATGAAAAATGTCAAAAATGACAAATTTTAAGATGGCAAATGTCAAAACTGACAAATGTCACAATGCTAAATGTCAAAAATGAAAAGTGTCACCATGAAAAATGTCAAAAATAACAAATTTCAAGATGGCAAATGTCAAAGATGTCAAATGACAAATGTCACAATGCTAAATGTCAAAAATGACAAATTTCAAGATGGCAAATGTCAAAGATGTCAAATGACAAATGTCACAATGCTAAATGTCAAAAATGAAAAGTGTCACCATAAAAAATGTCAAAAATGACAAATTTCAAGATGGCAAATGTCAAAGATGTCAAATGACAAATGTCACAATGCTAAATGTCAAAAATAAAAAGTGTCAAATGACAAATGTCACAATGCTAAATGTCAAAAATGACAAATTTTAAGATGGCAAATGTCAAAGATGTCAAATGACAACTGTCATAATGCTAAATGTCAAAAATGAAAAGTGTCACCATGAAAAATGTCAAAAATAACAAATTTCAAGATGGCAAATGTCAAAGATGTCAAATGACAAATGTCACAATGCTAAATGTCAAAAATGACAAATTTCAAGATGGCAACTGTCAAAGATGTCAAATGTCACAATGCTAAATGTAAAAAATGAAAAGTGTCACCATGAAAAATGTCAAAAATGACAAATTTCAAGATGGCAAATGCCAAAGATGTCAAACGACAAATGTCACAATGCTAAATGTCAAAAATGAAAAGTGTCACCATGAAAAATGTCAAAAATGACAAATTTCAAGATGGCAAATGTCAAAGATGTCAAATGACAAATGTCACAATGCTAAATGTCAACAATGAAAAGTGTCACGATGAAAAATGTCAAAAATGACAAATTTCAAGATGGCAATTGTCAAAGATGTCAAATGACAAATGTCACAATGCTAAATGTCAAAAATGAAAAGTGTCAAAAATGACAAATTTCAAGATGGCAAATGTCTAAGATGTCAAATGACAAATGTCACAATGCTAAATGTCAAAAATGAAAAGTGTCACTATAAAAAATGTCAAAAATGACAAATTTCAAGATGGCAAATGTCAAAGATGTCAAATGACAAATGTCACAATGCAAAATGTCAAAAATGAAAAGTGTCACCATGAAAAATGTCAAAAATGACAAATTTCAAGATGGCAAATGTCAAAGATGTCAAATGACAAATGTCACAATGCCAAATGTCAAAAATGAAAAGTTTCACCATGAAAAATGTCAAAAATGACAAATTTCAAGATGGGAAATGTCAAAGATTTTGAATATGACAAATGTCACAATGCTAAATGTCAAAAATGAAAAGTGTCACTATGAAAAATGTCAAAAATGACAAATTTCAAGATGGCAAATGTCAAAGATGTCAAATGACAAATGTCATAATGCTAAAAGTCAAAATGAAAAGTGTCACCATGAAAAATGTCAAAAATGACAAATTTCAAGATGGCAAATATCAAAGATGTCAAATGACAAATGTTACAATGCTAAATGTCAAAAATGACAAATTTCAAGATGGCAAATGTCAAAGATGTCAAATGACAAATGTCACAATGCTAAATGTCAAAAATGAAAAGTGTCACCATGGAAAATGTCAAAAATGACAAATTTCAAGATGGCAAATGTCAAAGATGTCAAATGACAAATGTCACAATGCTAAATGTCAAAAATGAAAAGTGTCACCATGAAAAATGTCAAAAATAACAAATTTCAAGATGGCAAATGTCAAAGATGTCAAATGACAAATGTCACGATGCTAAAGGTCAAAAATGAAAAGTGTCACCATAAAAAATGTCAAAAATGACAAATTTCAAGATGGCAAATGTCAAAGATGTCAAATGACAAATGTCACAATGCTAAATGTCAAAAATGAAAAGTGTCACCATGAAAAATGTCAAAAATAACAAATTTTAAGATGGCAAATGTCAAAGATGTCAAATGACAAATGTCACAATGCTAAATGTCAAAAATGAAAAGTGTCACCATGAAAAATGTCAAAAATGACAAATTTCAAGATGGCAAATGTCAAAACTGACAAATGTCACAATGCTAAATGTCAAAAATGATAAGTGTCAACATGAAAAATGTCAAAAATGACAAATTTCAAGATGGCAAATGTCCAAGATGTCAAATGACAAATGTCACAATGCTAAATGTCAAAAATGATAAGTGTCACCATGAAAAATGTCAAAAATGACAAATTTCAAGATGACAAATGTCAAAGATGTCAAATGACAAATGTCACAATGCTAAATGTCAAAAATAAAAAGTGTCAAAAATGACAAATTTCAAGATGGCAAATGTCAAAGATGTCAAATGACAAATGTCACAATGCTAAATGTCAAAAATGAAAAGTGTCACCATGAAAAATGTCAAAAATGACAAATTTTAAGATGGCAAATGTCAAAACTGACAAATGTCACAATGCTAAATGTCAAAAATGAAAAGTGTCACCATGAAAAATGTCAAAAATAACAAATTTCAAGATGGCAAATGTCAAAGATGTCAAATGACAAATGTCACAATGCTAAATGTCAAAAATGACAAATTTCAAGATGGCAAATGTCAAAGATGTCAAATGACAAATGTCACAATGCTAAATGTCAAAAATGAAAAGTGTCACCATAAAAAATGTCAAAAATGACAAATTTCAAGATGGCAAATGTCAAAGATGTCAAATGACAAATGTCACAATGCTAAATGTCAAAAATGAAAAGTGTCACCATGAAAAATGTCAAAAATAACAAATTTCCAGATGGCAAATGTCCAAGATGTCAAGTGACAAATGTCACAATGCTAAATGTCAAAACTGACAAATTTCAAGATGGCAAACGTCAAAGATGTCAAATGACAAATGTCACAATGCTAAATGTCAAAAATGAAAAGTGTCACCATGAAAAATGTCAAAAATGACAAATTTCAAGATGGCAAATGTCAAAGATGTCAAATGACAAATGTCACAATGCTAAATGTCAAAAATGATAAGTGTCACCATGAAAAATGTCAAAAATAACAAATTTCAAGATGGCAAATGTCAAAGATGTCAAATGACAAATGTCACAATGCTAAATGTCAAAAATGACAAATTTTAAGATGGCAAATGTCAAAGATGTCAAATGACAACTGTCACAATGCTAAATGTCAAAAATGAAAAGTGTCACCATGAAAAATGTCAAAAATAACAAATTTCAAGATGGCAAATGTCAAAGATGTCAAATGACAAATGTCACAATGCTAAATGTCAAAAATGACAAATTTCAAGATGGCAACTGTCAAAGATGTCAAATGTCACAATGCTAAATGTAAAAAATGAAAAGTGTCACCATGAAAAATGTCAAAAATGACAAATTTCAAGATGGCAAATGTCAAAGATGTCAAATGACAAATGTCACAATGCTAAATGTCAAAAATGAAAAGTGTCACCATGAAAAATGTCAAAAATGACAAATTTCAAGATGGCAAATGTCAAAGATGTCAAATGACAAATGTCACAATGCTAAATGTCAAAAATGATAAGTGTCACCATGAAAAATGTCAAAAATGACAAATTTCAAGATGGCAAATGTCCAAGATGTCAAATGACAAATGTCACAATGCTAAATGTCAAAAATGAAAAGTGTCACCATGAAAAATGTCAAAAATGACAAATTTCAAGATGGCAAATGTCAAAGATGTCAAATCACAAATGTCACAATGCTAAATGTCAAAAATGAAAAGTGTCACCATGAAAAATGTCAAAAATGACAAATTTCAAGATGGCAAATGTCAAAGATGTCAAATGACAAATGTCACAATGCTAAATGTCAAAAATGAAAAGTTTCACCATGAAAAATGTCAAAAATGACAAATTTCAAGATGGGAAATGTCAAAGATTTTGAATATGACAAATGTCACAATGCTAAATGTCAAAAATGAAAAGTGTCACCATGAAAAATGTCAAAAATGACAAATTTCAAGATGGCAAATGTCAAAGATGTCAAATGACAAATGTCATAATGCTAAAAGTCAAAATGAAAAGTGTCACCATGAAAAATGTCAAAAATGACAAATTTCAAGATGGCAAATATCAAAGATGTCAAATGACAAATGTCACAATGCTAAATGTCAAAAATGACAAATTTCAAGATGGCAAATGTCAAAGATGTCAAATGACAAATGTCACAATGCTAAATGTCAAAAATGAAAAGTGTCACCATGAAAAATGTCAAAAATGACAAATTTCAAGATGGCAAATGTCAAAGATATCAAATGACAAATGTCACAATGCTAAATGTCAAAAATGAAAAGTGTCACCATGAAAAATGTCAAAAATAACAAATTTCAAGATGGCAAATGTCAAAGATGTCAAATGACAAATGTCACAATGCTAAATGTCAAAAATGAAAAGTGTCACCATGAAAAATGTCAAAAATGACAAATTTCAAGATGGCAAATGTCAAAGATGTCAAATGACAAATGTCACAATGCTAAATGTCAAAAATGAAAAGTGTCACCATGAAAAATGTCAAAAATAACAAATTTTAAGATGGCAAATGTCAAAGATGTCAAATGACAAATGTCACAATGCTAAATGTCAAAAATGAAAAGTGTCACCATGAAAAATGTCAAAAATGACAAATTTCAAGATGGCAAATGTCAAAACTGACAAATGTCACAATGCTAAATGTCAAAAATGATAAGTGTCACCATAAAAAATGTCAAAAATGACAAATTTCAAGATGGCAAATGTCCAAGATGTCAAATGTCACAATGCTAAATGTCAAAAATGAAAAGTGTCACCATGAAAAATGTCAAAAATGACAAATTTCAAGATGGCAAATGTCAAAGATGTCAAATGACAAATGTCACAATGCTAAATGTCAAAAATGAAAAGTGTCACCATGAAAAATGTCAAAAATGACAAATTTCAAGATGGCAAATGTCAAAGATGTCAAATGACAAATGTCACAATGCTAAATGTCAAAAATGTGTCACCATGAAAAATGTCAAAAATGACAAATTTCAAGATGGCAAATGTCAAAGATGTCAAATGACAAATGTCACAATGCTAAATGTCAAAAATGAAAAGTGTCAGCATGAAAAATGTCAAAAATGACAAATTTCAAGATGGCAAATGTCAAAACTGACTAATGTCACAATGCTAAATGTCAAAAATGAAAAGTGTCACCATGAAAAATGTCAAAAATGACAAATTTCAAAATGGCAAATGTCAAAGATGTCAAATGACAAATGTCACAATGCTAAATGTCAAAAATGAAAAGTGTCACCATGAAAAGTGTCAAAAATGACAAATTTCAAGATGGCATATGTCAAAGATGTCAAATGACAAATGTCACAATGCTAAATGTCAAAAATGAAAAGTTTCACCATGAAAAATGTCAAAAATGACAAATTTCAAGATGGGAAATGTCAAAGATTTTGAATATGACAAATGTCACAATGCTAAATGTCAAAAATGGAAAGTGTCACCATGAAAAATGTCAAAAATGACAAATTTCAAGATGGCAAATGTCAAAGATGTCAAATGACAAATGTCATAATGCTAAAAGTCAAAATGAAAAGTGTCACCATGAAAAATGTCAAAAATGACAAATTTCAAGATGGCAAATATCAAAGATGTCAAATGACAAATGTCACAATGCTAAATGTCAAAAATGACAAATTTCAAGATGGCAAATGTCAAAGATGTCAAATGACAAATGTCACAATGCTAAATGTCAAAAATGAAAAGTGTTACCATGAAAAATGTCAAAAATGACAAATTTCAAGATGGCAAATGTCAAAGATATCAAATGACAAATGTCACAATGCTAAATGTCAAAAATGAAAAGTGTCACCATGAAAAATGTCAAAAATAACAAATTTCAAGATGGCAAATGTCAAAGATGTCAAATGACAAATGTCACAATGCTAAATGTCAAAAATGAAAAGTGTCACCATGAAAAATGTCAAAAATGACAAATTTTAAGATGGCAAATGTCAAAGATGTCAAATGACAAATGTCACAATGCTAAATGTCAAAAATGAAAAGTGTCACCATGAAAAATGTCAAAAATAACAAATTTTAAGATGGCAAATGTCAAAGATGTCAAATGACAAATGTCACAATGCTAAATGTCAAAAATGAAAAGTGTCACCATGAAAAATGTCAAAAATGACAAATTTCAAGATGGCAAATGTCAAAACTGACAAATGTCACAATGCTAAATGTCAAAAATGATAAGTGTCACCATAAAAAATGTCAAAAATGACAAATTTCAAGATGGCAAATGTCCAAGATGTCAAATGACAAATGTCACAATGCTAAATGTCAAAAATGAAAAGTGTCACCATGAAAAATGTCAAAAATGACAAATTTCAAGATGGCAAATGTCAAAGATGTCAAATGACAAATGTCACAATGCTAAATGTCAAAAATGAAAAGTGTCACCATGAAAAATGTCAAAAATGACAAATTTCAAGATGGCAAATGTCAAAGATGTCAAATGACAAATGTCACAATGCTAAATGTCAAAAATGTGTCACCATGAAAAATGTCAAAAATGACAAATTTCAAGATGGCAAATGTCAAAGATGTCAAATGACAAATGTCACAATGCTAAATGTCAAAAATGAAAAGTGTCAGCATGAAAAATGTCAAAAATGACAAATTGCAAGATGGCAAATGTCAAAACTGACTAATGTCACAATGCTAAATGTCAAAAATGAAAAGTGTCACCATGAAAAATGTCAAAAATGACAAATTTCAAAATGGCAAATGTCAAAGATGTCAAATGACAAATGTCACAATGCTAAATGTCAAAAATGAAAAGTGTCACCATGAAAAGTGTCAAAAATGACAAATTTTAAGATGGCAAATGTCTAAGATGTCAAATGACAAATGTCACAATGCTAAATGTCAAAAATGAAAAGTGTCACCATGAAAAATGTCAAAAATGACAAATTTCAAGATGGCAAATGTCAAAGATGTCAAATGACAAATGTCACAATGCTAAATGTCAAAAATGAAAAGTGTCACCATGAAAAATGTCAAAAATGACAAATTTCAAGATGGCAAATGTCAAAGATGTCAAATGACAAATGTCACAATGCTAAATGTCAAAAATGAAAAGTGTCACCATGAAAAATGTCAAAAATGACAAATTTCAAGATGGCAAATGTCAAAGATGTCAAATGACAAATGTCACAATGCTAAATGTCAAAAATGAAAAGTGTCAGCATGAAAAATGTCAAAAATGACAAATTTCAAGATGGCAAATGTCAAAACTGACTAATGTCACAATGCTAAATGTCAAAAATGAAAAGTGTCACCATGAAAAATGTCAAAAATGACAAATTTCAAAATGGCAAATGTCAAAGATGTCAAATGACAAATGTCACAATGCTAAATGTCAAAAATGAAAAGTGTCACCATGAAAAATGTCAAAAATGACAAATTTCAAGATGGCAAATGTCAAAGATGTCAAATGACAAATGTCACAATGCTAAATGTCAAAAATAAAAAGTGTCAAAAATGACAAATTTCAAGATGGCAAATGTCAAAGATGTCAAATGACAAATGTCACAATGCTAAATGTCAAAAATGAAAAGTGTCACCATGAAAAATGTCAAAAATGACAAATTTTAAGATGGCAAATGTCAAAACTGACAAATGTCACAATGCTAAATGTCAAAAATGAAAAGTGTCACCATGAAAAATGTCAAAAATAACAAATTTCAAGATGGCAAATGTCAAAGATGTCAAATGACAAATGTCACAATGCTAAATGTCAAAAATGACAAATTTCAAGATGGCAAATGTCAAAGATGTCAAATGACAAATGTCACAATGCTAAATGTCAAAAATGAAAAGTGTCACCATAAAAAATGTCAAAAATGACAAATTTCAAGATGGCAAATGTCAAAGATGTCAAATGACAAATGTCACAATGCTAAATGTCAAAAATAAAAAGTGTCACCATGAAAAATGTCAAAAATAACAAATTTCCAGATGGCAAATGTCCAAGATGTCAAGTGACAAATGTCACAATGCTAAATGTCAAAACTGACAAATTTCAAGATGGCAAACGTCAAAGATGTCAAATGACAAATGTCACAATGCTAAATGTCAAAAATGAAAAGTGTCACCATGAAAAATGTCAAAAATGACAAATTTCAAGATGGCAAATGTCAAAGATGTCAAATGACAAATGTCACAATGCTAAATGTCAAAAATGATAAGTGTCACCATGAAAAATGTCAAAAATAACAAATTTCAAGATGGCAAATGTCAAAGATGTCAAATGACAAATGTCACAATGCTAAATGTCAAAAATGACAAATTTTAAGATGGCAAATGTCAAAGATGTCAAATGACAACTGTCATAATGCTAAATGTCAAAAATGAAAAGTGTCACCATGAAAAATGTCAAAAATAACAAATTTCAAGATGGCAAATGTCAAAGATGTCAAATGACAAATGTCACAATGCTAAATGTCAAAAATGACAAATTTCAAGATGGCAACTGTCAAAGATGTCAAATGTCACAATGCTAAATGTAAAAAATGAAAAGTGTCACCATGAAAAATGTCAAAAATGACAAATTTCAAGATGGCAAATGCCAAAGATGTCAAATGACAAATGTCACAATGCTAAATGTCAAAAATGAAAAGTGTCACCATGAAAAATGTCAAAAATGACAAATTTCAAGATGGCAAATGTCAAAGATGTCAAATGACAAATGTCACAATGCTAAATGTCAACAATGAAAAGTGTCACGATGAAAAATGTCAAAAATGACAAATTTCAAGATGGCAAATGTCAAAGATGTCAAATGACAAATGTCACAATGCTAAATGTCAAAAATGAAAAGTGTCAAAAATGACAAATTTCAAGATGGCAAATGTCTAAGATGTCAAATGACAAATGTCACAATGCTAAATGTCAAAAATGAAAAGTGTCACTATAAAAAATGTCAAAAATGACAAATTTCAAGATGGCAAATGTCAAAGATGTCAAATGACAAATGTCACAATGCAAAATGTCAAAAATGAAAAGTGTCACCATGAAAAATGTCAAAAATGACAAATTTCAAGATGGCAAATGTCAAAGATGTCAAATGACAAATGTCACAATGCCAAATGTCAAAAATGAAAAGTTTCACCATGAAAAATGTCAAAAATGACAAATTTCAAGATGGGAAATGTCAAAGATTTTGAATATGACAAATGTCACAATGCTAAATGTCAAAAATGAAAAGTGTCACCATGAAAAATGTCAAAAATGACAAATTTCAAGATGGCAAATGTCAAAGATGTCAAATGACAAATGTCATAATGCTAAAAGTCAAAATGAAAAGTGTCACCATGAAAAATGTCAAAAATGACAAATTTCAAGATGGCAAATATCAAAGATGTCAAATGACAAATGTCACAATGCTAAATGTCAAAAATGACAAATTTCAAGATGGCAAATGTCAAAGATGTCAAATGACAAATGTCACAATGCTAAATGTCAAAAATGAAAAGTGTCACCATGAAAAATGTCAAAAATGACAAATTTCAAGATGGCAAATGTCAAAGATGTCAAATGACAAATGTCACAATGCTAAATGTCAAAAATGTGTCACCATGAAAAATGTCAAAAATGACAAATTTCAAGATGGCAAATGTCAAAGATGTCAAATGACAAATGTCACAATGCTAAATGTCAAAAATGAAAAGTGTCAGCATGAAAAATGTCAAAAATGACAAATTTCAAGATGGCAAATGTCAAAACTGACTAATGTCACAATGCTAAATGTCAAAAATGAAAAGTGTCACCATGAAAAATGTCAAAAATGACAAATTTCAAGATGGCAAATGTCAAAGATGTCAAATGACAAATGTCACAATGCTAAATGTCAAAAATGAAAAGTGTCACCATGAAAAATGTCAAAAATAACAAATTTTAAGATGGCAAATGTCAAAGATGTCAAATGACAAATGTCACAATGCTAAATGTCAAAAATGAAAAGTGTCACCATGAAAAATGTCAAAAATGACAAATTTCAAGATGGCAAATGTCAAAACTGACAAATGTCACAATGCTAAATGTCAAAAATGATAAGTGTCAACATGAAAAATGGCAAAAATGACAAATTTCAAGATGGCAAATGTCCAAGATGTCAAATGACAAATGTCACAATGCTAAATGTCAAAAATGATAAGTGTCACCATGAAAAATGTCAAAAATGACAAATTTCAAGATGGCAAATGTCAAAGATGTCAAATGACAAATGTCACAATGCTAAATGTCAAAAATAAAAAGTGTCAAAAATGACAAATTTCAAGATGGCAAATGTCAAAGATGTCAAATGACAAATGTCACAATGCTAAATGTCAAAAATGAAAAGTGTCACCATGAAAAATGTCAAAAATGACAAATTTTAAGATGGCAAATGTCAAAACTGACAAATGTCACAATGCTAAATGTCAAAAATGAAAAGTGTCACCATGAAAAATGTCAAAAATAACAAATTTCAAGATGGCAAATGTCAAAGATGTCAAATGACAAATGTCACAATGCTAAATGTCAAAAATGACAAATTTCAAGATGGCAAATGTCAAAGATGTCAAATGACAAATGTCACAATGCTAAATGTCAAAAATGAAAAGTGTCACCATAAAAAATGTCAAAAATGACAAATTTCAAGATGGCAAATGTCAAAGATGTCAAATGACAAATGTCACAATGCTAAATGTCAAAAATGAAAAGTGTCACCATGAAAAATGTCAAAAATAACAAATTTCCAGATGGCAAATGTCCAAGATGTCAAGTGACAAATGTCACAATGCTAAATGTCAAAACTGACAAATTTCAAGATGGCAAACGTCAAAGATGTCAAATGACAAATGTCACAATGCTAAATGTCAAAAATGAAAAGTGTCACCATGAAAAATGTCAAAAATGACAAATTTCAAGATGGCAAATGTCAAAGATGTCAAATGACAAATGTCACAATGCTAAATGTCAAAAATGATAAGTGTCACCATGAAAAATGTCAAAAATAACAAATTTCAAGATGGCAAATGTCAAAGATGTCAAATGACAAATGTCACAATGCTAAATGTCAAAAATGACAAATTTTAAGATGGCAAATGTCAAAGATGTCAAATGACAACTGTCACAATGCTAAATGTCAAAAATGAAAAGTGTCACCATGAAAAATGTCAAAAATAACAAATTTCAAGATGGCAAATGTCAAAGATGTCAAATGACAAATGTCACAATGCTAAATGTCAAAAATGACAAATTTCAAGATGGCAACTGTCAAAGATGTCAAATGTCACAATGCTAAATGTAAAAAATGAAAAGTGTCACCATGAAAAATGTCAAAAATGACAAATTTCAAGATGGCAAATGTCAAAGATGTCAAATGACAAATGTCACAATGCTAAATGTCAAAAATGAAAAGTGTCACCATGAAAAATGTCAAAAATGACAAATTTCAAGATGGCAAATGTCAAAGATGTCAAATGACAAATGTCACAATGCTAAATGTCAACAATGAAAAGTGTCACCATGAAAAATGTCAAAAATGACAAATTTCAAGATGGCAAATGTCAAAGATGTCAAATGACAAATGTCACAATGCTAAATGTCAAAAATGAAAAGTGTCAAAAATGACAAATTTCAAGATGGCAAATGTCTAAGATGTCAAATGACAAATGTCACAATGCTAAATGTCAAAAATGAAAAGTGTCACTATAAAAAATGTCAAAAATGACAAATTTCAAGATGGCAAATGTCAAAGATGTCAAATGACAAATGTCACAATGCTAAATGTCAAAAATGAAAAGTGTCACCATGAAAAATGTCAAAAATGACAAATTTCAAGATGGCAAATGTCAAAGATGTCAAATGACAAATGTCACAATGCTAAATGTCAAAAATGAAAAGTTTCACCATGAAAAATGTCAAAAATGACAAATTTCAAGATGGGAAATGTCAAAGATTTTGAATATGACAAATGTCACAATGCTAAATGTTAAAAATGAAAAGTGTCACCATGAAAAATGTCAAAAATGACAAATTTCAAGATGGCAAATGTCAAAGATGTCAAATGACAAATGTCATAATGCTAAAAGTCAAAATGAAAAGTGTCACCATGAAAAATGTCAAAAATGACAAATTTCAAGATGGCAAATATCAAAGATGTCAAATGACAAATGTCACAATGCTAAATGTCAAAAATGACAAATTTCAAGATGGCAAATGTCAAAGATGTCAAATGACAAATGTCACAATGCTAAATGTCAAAAATGAAAAGTGTCACCATGAAAAATGTCAAAAATGACAAATTTCAAGATGGCAAATGTCAAAGATGTCAAATGACAAATGTCACAATGCTAAATGTCAAAAATGAAAAGTGTCACCATGAAAAATGTCAAAAATAACAAATTTCAAGATGGCAAATGTCAAAGATGTCAAATGACAAATGTCACAATGCTAAATGTCAAAAATGAAAAGTGTCACCATGAAAAATGTCAAAAATGACAAATTTCAAGATGGCAAATGTCAAAGATGTCAAATGACAAATGTCACAATGCTAAATGTCAAAAATGAAAAGTGTCACCATGAAAAATGTCAAAAATAACAAATTTTAAGATGGCAAATGTCAAAGATGTCAAATGACAAATGTCACAATGCTAAATGTCAAAAATGAAAAGTGTCACCATGAAAAATGTCAAAAATGACAAATTTCAAGATGGCAAATGTCAAAACTGACAAATGTCACAATGCTAAATGTCAAAAATGATAAGTGTCACCATGAAAAATGTCAAAAATGACAAATTTCAAGATGGCAAATGTCCAAGATGTCAAATGACAAATGTCACAATGCTAAATGTCAAAAATGAAAAGTGTCACCATGAAAAATGTCAAAAATGACAAATTTCAAGATGGCAAATGTCAAAGATGTCAAATCACAAATGTCACAATGCTAAATGTCAAAAATGAAAAGTGTCACCATGAAAAATGTCAAAAATGACAAATTTCAAGATGGCAAATGTCAAAGATGTCAAATGACAAATGTCACAATGCTAAATGTCAAAAATGAAAAGTTTCACCATGAAAAATGTCAAAAATGACAAATTTCAAGATGGGAAATGTCAAAGATTTTGAATATGACAAATGTCACAATGCTAAATGTCAAAAATGAAAAGTGTCACCATGAAAAATGTCAAAAATGACAAATTTCAAGATTGCAAATGTCAAAGATGTCAAATGACAAATGTCATAATGCTAAAAGTCAAAATGAAAAGTGTCACCATGAAAAATGTCAAAAATGACAAATTTCAAGATGGCAAATATCAAAGATGTCAAATGACAAATGTCACAATGCTAAATGTCAAAAATGACAAATTTCAAGATGGCAAATGTCAAAGATGTCAAATGACAAATGTCACAATGCTAAATGTCAAAAATGAAAAGTGTCACCATGAAAAATGTCAAAAATGACAAATTTCAAGATGCAAATGTCAAAGATATCAAATGACAAATGTCACAATGCTAAATGTCAAAAATGAAAAGTGTCACCATGAAAAATGTCAAAAATAACAAATTTCAAGATGGCAAATGTCAAAGATGTCAAATGACAAATGTCACAATGCTAAATGTCAAAAATGAAAAGTGTCACCATGAAAAATGTCAAAAATGACAAATTTCAAGATGGCAAATATCAAAACTGACAAATGTCACAATGCTAAATATGTCAAAAATGATAAAAATCACCATGAAAAATGTCAAAAATGACAAATTTCAAGATGGCAAATGTCTAAGATGTCAAATGACAAATGTCACAATGCTAAATGTCAAAAATGAAAAGTGTCACCATAAAAAATGTCAAAAATGACAAATTTCAAGATGGCAAATGTCAAAGATGTCAAATGACAAATGTCACAATGCTAAATGTCAAAAATGAAAAGTGTCAAAAATGACAAATTTTAAGATGGCAAATGTCTAAGATGTCAAATGACAAATGTCACAATGCTAAATGTCAAAAATAAAAAGTGTCACCATGAAAAATGTCAAAAATGACAAATTTTAAGATGGCAAATGTCAAAGATGTCAAATGACAAATGTCACAATGCTAAATGTCAAAAATGAAAAGTGTCACCATGAAAAATGTCAAAAATGACAAATTTCAAGATGGCAAATGTCAAAACTGACTAATGTCACAATGCTAAATGTCAAAAATGAAAAGTGTCACCATGAAAAATGTCAAAAATGACAAATTTCAAAATGGCAAATGTCAAAGATGTCAAATGACAAATGTCACAATGCTAAATGTCAAAAATGAAAAGTGTCACCATGAAAAGTGTCAAAAATGACAAATTTCAAGATGGCAAATGTCTAAGATGTCAAATGACAAATGTCACAATGCTAAATGTCAAAAATGAAAAGTGTCACCATGAAAAATGTCAAAAATGACAAATTTCAAGATGGCAAATGCCAAAGATGTCAAATGACAAATGTCACAATGCTAAATGTCAAAAATGAAAAGTGTCACCATGAAAAATGTCAAAAATGGCAAATTTCAAGATGGCAAATGTCAAAGATGTCAAATGACAAATGTCACAATGCTAAATGTCAAAAATGAAAAGTGTCACCATGAAAAATGTCAAAAATGACAAATTTTAAGATGGCAAATGTCAAAGATGTCAAATGACAAATGTCACAATGCTAAATGTCAAAAATGAAAAGTGTCACCATGAAAAATATCAAAAATGACAAATTTCAAGATGGCAAATATCAAAGATGTCAAATGACAAATGTCACAATGCTAAATGTCAAAAATGGAAAGTGTCACAATGCTAAATGTCAAAAATGAAAAGTGTCACAATGCTAAATGTCAAAAATGACAAATTTCAAAATGGCAAATGTCAAAGATGTCAAATAACAAATGTCACAATGATAAATGTCAAAAATGACAAATTTCAAGATGGCAAATATCAAAGATGTCAAATGACAAATGTCACAATGCTAAATGTCAAAAATGAAAAGTGTCACCATGAAAAATGTCAAAAATGACAAATTTCAAGATGGCAAATGTCAAAACTGACAAACGTCACAATGCTAAATGTCAAAAATGAAAAGTGTCACCATGAAAAATGTCAAAAATAACAAATTTCCAGATGGCAAATGTCAAAGATGTCAAGTGACAAATGTCACAATGCTAAATGTCAAAACTGACAAATTTCAAGATGGCAAACGTCAAAGATGTCAAATGACAAATGTCACAATGCTAAATGTCAAAAATGAAAAGTGTCACCATGAAAAATGTCAAAAATGACAAATTTCAAGATGGCAAATGTCAAAGATGTCAAATGACAAATGTCACAATGCTAAATGTCAAAAATGATAAGTGTCGCCATGAAAAATGTCAAAAATAACAAATTTCAAGATGGCAAATGTCAAAGATGTCAAATGACAAATGTCACAATGCTAAATGTCAAAAATGACAAATTTTAAGATGGCAAATGTCAAAGATGTCAAATGACAACTGTCACAATGCTAAATGTCAAAAATGAAAAGTGTCACCATGAAAAATGTCAAAAATAACAAATTTCAAGATGGCAAATGCCAAAGATGTCAAATGACAAATGTCACAATGCTAAATGTCAAAAATGACAAATTTCAAGATGGCAAATGTCAAAGATGTCAAATGTCACAATGCTAAATGTCAAAAATGAAAAGTGTCACCATGAAAAATGTCAAAAATGACAAATTTCAAGATGGCAAATGTCAAAGATGTCAAATGACAAATGTCACAATGCTAAATGTCAAAAATGAAAAGTGTCACCATGAAAAATGTCAAAAATGACAAATTTCAAGATGGGAAATGTCAAAGATTTTGAATATGACAAATGTCACAATGCTAAATGTCAAAAATGAAAAGTGTCACCATGAAAAATGTCAAAAATGACAAATTTCAGGATGGCAAATGTCAAAGATGTCAAATGACAAATGTCACAATGCTAAATGTCAAAAATGAAAAGTGTCAAAAATGACAAATTTCAAGATGGCAAATGTCTAAGATGTCAAATGACAAATGTCACAATGCTAAATGTCAAAAATGAAAAGTGTCACCATGAAAAATGTCAAAAATGACAAATTTCAGGATGGCAAATGTCAAAGATGTCAAATGACAAATGTCACAATGCTAAATGTCAAAAATGAAAAGTGTCAAACATGACAAATTTCAAGATGGCAAATGTCTAAGATGTCAAATGACAAATGTCACAATGCTAAATGTCAAAAATGAAAAGTGTCACTATAAAAAATGTCAAAAATGACAAATTTCAAGATAACAAATGTCAAAGATGTCAAATGACATATGTCACAATGCTAAATGTCAAAAATGAAAAGTGTCACCATGAAAAATGTCAAAAATGACAAATTTCAAGATGGCAAATGTCAAAGATGTCAAATGACAAATGTCACAATGCTAAATGTCAAAAATGAAAAGTTTTACCATGAAAAATGTCAAAAATAACAAATTTCAAGATGGGAAATGTCAAAGATTTTGAATATGACAAATGTCACAATGCTAAATGTCAAAAATGAAAAGTGTCACAATGAAAAATGTCAAAAATGACAAATTTCAAGATGGCAAATGTCAAAGATGTCAAATGACAAATGTCACAATGCTAAAAGTCAAAATGAAAAGTGTCACCATGAAAAATGTCAAAAATGACAAATTTCAAGATGGCAAATATCAAAGATGTCAAATGACAAATGTCACAATGCTAAATGTCAAAAATGACAAATTTCAAGATGGCAAATGTCAAAGATGTCAAATGACAAATGTCACAATGCTAAATGTCAAAAATGAAAAGTGTCACCATGAAAAATGTCAAAAATGACAAATTTCAAGATGGCAAATGTCAAAGATGTCAAATGACAAATGCCACAATGCTAAATGTCAAAAATGAAAAGTGTCACCATGAAAAATGTCAAAAATAACAAATTTCAAGATGGCAAATGTCAAAGATGTCAAATGACAAATGTCACAATGCTAAATGTCAAAAATGAAAAGTGTCACCATGAAAAATGTCAAAAATGACAAATTTCAAGATGGCAAATGTCAAAGATGTCAAATGACAAATGTCACAATGCTAAATGTCAAAAATGAAAAGTGTCACCATGAAAAATGTCAAAAATAACAAATTTTAAGATGGCAAATGTCAAAGATGTCAAATGACAAATGTCACAATGCTAAATGTCAAAAATGAAAAGTGTCACCATGAAAAATGTCAAAAATGACAAATTTCAAGATGGCAAATATCAAAACTGACAAATGTCACAATGCTAAATGTCAAAAATGATAAGTGTCACCATGAAAAATGTCAAAAATGACAAATTTCAAGATGGCAAATGTCCAAGATGTCAAATGACAAATGTCACAATGCTAAATGTCAAAAATGAAAAGTGTCACCATGAAAAATGTCAAAAATGACAAATTTCAAGATAGCAAATGTCAAAGATGTCAAATGACAAATGTCACAATGCTATATGTCAAAAATGAAAAGTGTCACCATGAAAAATGTCAAAAATGACAAATTTCAAGATGGCAAATGTCAAAGATGTCAAATGACAAATGTCACAATGCTAAATGTCAAAAATGAAAAGTGTCACCATAAAAAATGTCAAAAATGACAAATTTCAAGATGGCAAATGTCAAAACTGACAAATGTCACAATGCTAAATGTCAAAAATGATAAGTGTCAACATGAAAAATGTCAAAAATGACAAATTTCAAGATGGCAAATGTCCAAGATGTCAAATGACAAATGTCACAATGCTAAATGTCAAAAATGAAAAGTGTCACCATGAAAAATGTCAAAAATGACAAATTTCAAGATGGCAAATGTCAAAGATGTCAAATGACAAATGTCACAATGCTAAATGTCAAAAATAAAAAGTGTCAAAAATGACAAATTTCAAGATGGCAAATGTCAAAGATGTCAAATGACAAATGTCACAATGCTAAATGTCAAAAATGAAAAGTGTCACCATAAAAAATGTCAAAAATGACAAATTTCAAGATGGCAAATGTCAAAGATGTCAAATGACAAATGTCACAATGCTAAATGTCAAAAATGAAAAGTGTCACCATGAAAAATGTCAAAAATAACAAATTTCCAGATGGCAAATGTCCAAGATCTCAAGTGACAAATGTCACAATGCTAAATGTCAAAACTGACAAATTTCAAGATGACTAACGTCAAAGATGTCAAATGACAAATGTCACAATGCTAAATGTCAAAAATGAAAAGTGTCACCATGAAAAATGTCAAAAATGACAAATTTCAAGATGGCAAATGTCAAAGATGTCAAATGACAAATGTCACAATGCTAAATGTCAAAAATGATAAGTGTCACCATGAAAAATGTCAAAAATAACAAATTTCAAGATGGCAAATGTCAAAGATGTCAAATGACAAATGTCACAATGCTAAATGTCAAAAATGACAAATTTTAAGATGGCAAATGTCAAAGATGTCAAATGACAACTGTCATAATGCTAAATGTCAAAAATGAAAAGTGTCACCATGAAAAATGTCAAAAATAACAAATTTCAAGATGGCAAATGTCAAAGATGTCAAATGACAAATGTCACAATGCTAAATGTCAAAAATAACAAATTTTAAGATGGCAAATGTCAAAGATGTCAAATGACAACTGTCACGATGCTAAATGTCAAAAATGAAAAGTGTCACCATGAAAAATGTCAAAAATAACAAATTTCAAGATGGGAAATGTCAAAGATTTTGAATATGACAAATGTCACAATGCTAAATGTCAAAAATGAAAAGTGTCACCATGAAAAATGTCAAAAATGACAAATTTCAAGATGGCAAATGTCAAAGATGTCAAATGACAAATGTCACAATGCTAAAAGTCAAAATGAAAAGTGTCACCATGAAAAATGTCAAAAATGACAAATTTCAAGATGGCAAATATCAAAGAAGTCAAATGACAAATGTCACAATGCTAAATGTCAAAAATGACAAATTTCAAGATGGCAAATGTCAAAGATGTCAAATGACAAATGTCACAATGCTAAATGTCAAAAATGAAAAGTGTCACCATGAAAAATGTCAAAAATGACAAATTTCAAGATGGCAAATGTCAAAGATGTCAAATGACAAATGTCACAATGCTAAATGTCAAAAATGAAAAGTGTCACCATGAAAAATGTCAAAAATAACAAATTTCAAGATGGCAAATGTCAAAGATGTCAAATGACAAATGTCACAATGCTAAATGTCAAAAATGAAAAGTGTCACCATGAAAAATGTCAAAAATGACAAATTTCAAGATGGCAAATGTCAAAGATGTCAAATGACAAATGTCACAATGCTAAATGTCAAAAATGAAAAGTGTCACCATGAAAAATGTCAAAAATAACAAATTTTAAGATGACAAATGTCAAAGATGTCAAATGACAAATGTCACAATGCTAAATGTCAAAAATGAAAAGTGTCACCATGAAAAATGTCAAAAATGACAAATTTCAAGATGGCAAATATCAAAACTGACAAATGTCACAATGCTAAATGTCAAAAATGATAAGTGTCACCATGAAAAATGTCAAAAATGACAAATTTCAAGATGGCAAATGTCCAAGATGTCAAATGACAAATGTCACAATGCTAAATGTCAAAAATGAAAAGTGTCACCATGAAAAATGTCAAAAATGACAAATTTCAAGATAGCAAATGTCAAAGATGTCAAATGACAAATGTCACAATGCTATATGTCAAAAATGAAAAGTGTCACCATGAAAAATGTCAAAAATGACAAATTTCAAGATGGCAAATGTCAAAGATGTCAAATGACAAATGTCACAATGCTAAATGTCAAAAATGAAAAGTGTCACCATGAAAAATGTCAAAAATGACAAATTTCAAGATGGCAAATGTCAAAACTGACAAATGTCACAATGCTAAATGTCAAAAATGATAAGTGTCAACATGAAAAATGTCAAAAATGACAAATTTCAAGATGGCAAATGTCCAAGATGTCAAATGACAAATGTCACAATGCTAAATGTCAAAAATGAAAAGTGTCACCATGAAAAATGTCAAAAATGACAAATTTCAAGATGGCAAATGTCAAAGATGTCAAATGACAAATGTCACAATGCTAAATGTCAAAAATAAAAAGTGTCAAAAATGACAAATTTCAAGATGGCAAATGTCAAAGATGTCAAATGACAAATGTCACAATGCTACATGTCAAAAATGAAAAGTGTCACCATGAAAAATGTCAAAAATGACAAATTTTAAGATGGCAAATGTCAAAACTGACAAATGTCACAATGCTAAATGTCAAAAATGAAAAGTGTCATCATGAAAAATGTCAAAAATAACAAATTTCAAGATGGCAAATGTCAAAGATGTCAAATGACAAATGTCACAATGCTAAATGTCAAAAATGACAAATTTCAAGATGGCAAATGTCAAAGATGTCAAATGACAAATGTCACAATGCTAAATGTCAAAAATGAAAAGTGTCACCATAAAAAATGTCAAAAATGACAAATTTCAAGATGGCAAATGTCAAAGATGTCAAATGACAAATGTCACAATGCTAAATGTCAAAAATGAAAAGTGTCACCATGAAAAATGTCAAAAATAACAAATTTCCAGATGGCAAATGTCCAAGATGTCAAGTGACAAATGTCACAATGCTAAATGTCAAAACTGACAAATTTCAAGATGACAAACGTCAAAGATGTCAAATGACAAATGTCACAATGCTAAATGTCAAAAATGAAAAGTGTCACCATGAAAAATGTCAAAAATGACAAATTTCAAGATGGCAAATGTCAAAGATGTCAAATGACAAATGTCACAATGCTAAATGTCAAAAATGATAAGTGTCACCATGAAAAATGTCAAAAATAACAAATTTCAAGATGGCAAATGTCAAAGATGTCAAATGACAAATGTCACAATGCTAAATGTCAAAAATGACAAATTTTAAGATGGCAAATGTCAAAGATGTCAAATGACAACTGTCATAATGCTAAATGTCAAAAATGAAAAGTGTCACCATGAAAAATGTCAAAAATAACAAATTTCAAGATGGCAAATGTCAAAGATGTCAAATGACAAATGTCACAATGCTAAATGTCAAAAATGACAAATTTCAAGATGGCAACTGTCAAAGATGTCAAATGTCACAATGCTAAATGTAAAAAATGAAAAGTGTCACCATGAAAAATGTCAAAAATGACAAATTTCAAGATGGCAAATGCCAAAGATGTCAAATGACAAATGTCACAATGCTAAATGTCAAAAATGAAAAGTGTCACCATGAAAAATGTCAAAAATGACAAATTTCAAGATGGCAAATGTCAAAGATGTCAAATGTCACAATGCTAAATGTCAACAATGAAAAGTGTCACGATGAAAAATGTCAAAAATGACAAATTTCAAGATGGCAAATGTCAAAGATGTCAAATGACAAATGTCACAATGCTAAATGTCAAAAATGAAAAGTGTCAAAAATGACAAATTTCAAGATGGCAAATGTCTAAGATGTCAAATGACAAATGTCACAATGCTAAATGTCAAAAATGAAAAGTGTCACTATAAAAAATGTCAAAAATGACAAATTTCAAGATGGCAAATGTCAAAGATGTCAAATGACAAATGTCACAATGCAAAATGTCAAAAATGAAAAGTGTCACCATGAAAAATGTCAAAAATGACAAATTTCAAGATGGCAAATGTCAAAGATGTCAAATGACAAATGTCACAATGCCAAATGTCAAAAATGAAAAGTTTCACCATGAAAAATGTCAAAAATGACAAATTTCAAGATGGGAAATGTCAAAGATTTTGAATATGACAAATGTCACAATGCTGAATGTCAAAAATGAAAAGTGTCACCATGAAAAATGTCAAAAATGACAAATTTCAAGATGGCAAATGTCAAAGATGTCAAATGACAAATGTCATAATGCTAAAAGTCAAAATGAAAAGTGTCACCATGAAAAATGTCAAAAATGACAAATTTCAAGATGGCAAATATCAAAGATGTCAAATGACAAATGTCACAATGCTAAATGTCAAAAATGACAAATTTCAAGATGGCAAATGTCAAAGATGTCAAATGACAAATGTCACAATGCTAAATGTCAAAAATGAAAAGTGTCACCATGAAAAATGTCAAAAATGACAAATTTCAAGATGGCAAATGTCAAAGATGTCAAATGACAAATGTCACAATGCTAAATGTCAAAAATGAAAAGTGTCACCATGAAAAATGTCAAAAATAACAAATTTCAAGATGGCAAATGTCAAAGATGTCAAATGACAAATGTCACAATGCTAAAGGTCAAAAATGAAAAGTGTCACCATAAAAAATGTCAAAAATGACAAATTTCAAGATGGCAAATGTCAAAGATGTCAAATGACAAATGTCACAATGCTAAATGTCAAAAATGAAAAGTGTCACCATGAAAAATGTCAAAAATAACAAATTTTAAGATAGCAAATGTCAAAGATGTCAAATGACAAATGTCACAATGCTAAATGTCAAAAATGAAAAGTGTCACCATGAAAAATGTCAAAAATGACAAATTTCAAGATGGCAAATGTCAAAACTGACAAATGTCACAATGCTAAATGTCAAAAATGATAAGTGTCACCATGAAAAATGTCAAAAATGACAAATTTCAAGATGGCAAATGTCCAAGATGTCAAATGACAAATGTCACAATGCTAAATGTCAAAAATGAAAAGTGTCACCATGAAAAATGTCAAAAATGACAAATTTCAAGATGGCAAATGTCAAAGATGTCAAATGACAAATGTCACAATGCTAAATGTCAAAAATGAAAAGTGTCACCATGAAAAATGTCAAAAATGACAAATTTCAAGATGGCAAATGTCAAAGATGTCAAATGACAAATGTCACAATGCTAAATGTCAAAAATGAAAAGTGTCACCATGAAAAATGTCAAAAATGACAAATTTCAAGATGGCAAATGTCAAAACTGACAAATGTCACAATGCTAAATGTCAAAAGTGATAAGTGTCAACATGAAAAATGTCAAAAATGACAAATTTCAAGATGGCAAATGCCAAAGATGTCAAATGACAAATGTCACAATGCTAAATGTCAAAAATGAAAAGTGTCACCATGAAAAATGTCAAAAATGACAAATTTCAAGATGGCAAATGTCAAAGATGTCAAATGACAAATGTCACAATGCTAAATGTCAAAAATAAAAAGTGTCACCATGAAAAATGTCAAAAATAACAAATTTCAAGATGGCAAATGTCAAAGATGTCAAATGACAAATGTCACGATGCTAAATGTCAAAAATGAAAAGTGTCACCATGAAAAATATCAAAAATGACAAATTTCAAGATGGCAAATATCAAAGATGTCAAATGACAAATGTCACAATGCTAAATGTCAAAAATGGAAAGTGTCACAATGCTAAATGTCAAAAATGAAAAGTGTTACAATGCTAAATGGCAAAAATGACAAATTTCAAAATGGCAAATGTCAAAGATGTCAAATAACAAATGTCACAATGCTAAATGTCAAAAATGACAAATTTCAAGATGGCAAATGTCAAAGATGTCAAATGACAAATGTCACAATGCTAAATGTCAAAAATGAAAAGTGTCACCATGAAAAATGTCAAAAATGACAAATTTCAAGATGGCAAATGTCAAAACTGACAAACGTCACAATGCTAAATGTCAAAAATGAAAAGTGTCACCATGAAAAATGTCAAAAATAACAAATTTCCAGATGGCAAATGTCAAAGATGTCAAGTGACAAATGTCACAATGCTAAATGTCAAAACTGACAAATTTCAAGATGGCAAACGTCAAAGATGTCAAATGACAAATGTCACAATGCTAAATGTCAAAAATGAAAAGTGTCACCATGAAAAATGTCAAAAATGACAAATTTCAAGATGGCAAATGTCAAAGATATCAAATGACAAATGTCGCAATGCTAAATGTCAAAAATGATAAGTGTCACCATGAAAAATGTCAAAAATAACAAATTTCAAGATGGCAAATGTCAAAGATGTCAAATGACAAATGTCACAATGCTAAATGTCAAAAATAACAAATTTTAAGATGGCAAATGTCAAAGATGTCAAATGACAACTGTCACAATGCTAAATGTCAAAAATGAAAAGTGTCACCATGAAAAATGTCAAAAATAACAAATTTCAAGATGGCAAATGTCAAAGATGTCAAATGACAAATGTCACAATGCTAAATGTCAAAAATGACAAATTTCAAGATGGCAAATGTCAAAGATGTCAAATGTCACAATGCTAAATGTCAAAAATGAAAAGTGTCACCATGAAAAATGTCAAAAATGACAAATTTCAAGATGGCAAATGTCAAAGATGTCAAATGACAAATGTCACAATGCTAAATGTCAAAAATGAAAAGTGTCACCATGAAAAATGTCAAAAATGACAAATTTCAAGATGGCAAATATCAAAGATGTCAAATGACAAATGTCACAATGCTAAATGTCAAAAATGGAAAGTGTCACAATGCTAAATGTCAAAAATGAAAAGTGTTACAATGCTAAATGTCAAAAATGACAAATTTCAAAATGGCAAATGTCAAAGATGTCAAATAACAAATGTCACAATGCTAAATGTCAAAAATGACAAATTTCAAGATGGCAAATGTCAAAGATGTCAAATGACAAATGTCACAATGCTAAATGTCAAAAATGAAAAGTGTCAAAAATGACAAATTTCAAGATGGCAAATGTCTAAGATGTCAAATGACAAATGTCACAATGCTAAATGTCAAAAATGAAAAGTGTCACTATAAAAAATGTCAAAAATGACAAATTTCAAGATGGCAAATGTCAAAGATGTCAAATGACAAATGTCACAATGCTAAATGTAAAAATGAAAAGTGTCACCATGAAAAATGTCAAAAATGACAAATTTCAAGATGGCAAATGTCAAAGATGTCAAATGACAAATGTCACAATGCTAAATGTCAAAAATGAAAAGTGTCACCATGAAAAATGTCAAAAATGACAAATTTCAAGATGGCAAATGTCAAAACTGACAAACGTCACAATGCTAAATGTCAAAAATGAAAAGTGTCACCATGAAAAATGTCAAAAATAACAAATTTCCAGATGGCAAATGTCAAAGATGTCAAGTGACAAATGTCACAATGCTAAATGTCAAAACTGACAAATTTCAAGATGGCAAACGTCAAAGATGTCAAATGACAAATGTCACAATGCTAAATGTCAAAAATGAAAAGTGTCACCATGAAAAATGTCAAAAATGACAAATTTCAAGATGGCAAATGTCAAAGATATCAAATGACAAATGTCGCAATGCTAAATGTCAAAAATGATAAGTGTCACCATGAAAAATGTCAAAAATGACAAATTTCAAGATGGCAAATGTCAAAACTGACAAATGTCACAATGCTAAATGTCAAAAATGATAAGTGTCACCATGAAAAATGTCAAAAATGACAAATTTCAAGATGGCAAATGTCCAAGATGTCAAATGACAAATGTCACAATGCTAAATGTCAAAAATGACAAATTTCAAGATGGCAAATGTCAAAGATGTCAAATGACAAATGTCACAATGCTAAATGTCAAAAATGAAAAGTGTCACCATGAAAAATGTCAAAAATGACAAATTTCAAGATGGCAAATGTCAAAGATGTCAAATGACAAATGTCACAATGCTAAATGTTAAAAATAAAAAGTGTTACCATGAAAAATGTCAAAAATAACAAATTTCAAGATGGCAAATGTCAAAGATGTCAAATGACAAATGTCACAATGCTAAATGTCAAAAATAACAAATTTTAAGATGGCAAATGTCAAAGATGTCAAATGACAACTGTCACAATGCTAAATGTCAAAAATGAAAAGTGTCACCATGAAAAATGTCAAAAATAACAAATTTCAAGATGGCAAATGTCAAAGATGTCAAATGACAAATGTCACAATGCTAAATGTCAAAAATGACAAATTTCAAGATGGCAAATGTCAAAGATGTCAAATGTCACAATGCTAAATGTCAAAAATGAAAAGTGCCACCATGAAAAATGTCAAAAATGACAAATTTCAAGATGGCAAATGTCAAAGATGTCAAATGACAAATGTCACAATGCTAAATGTCAAAAATAAAAAGTGTCACCATGAAAAATGTCAAAAATGACAAATTTCAAGATGGCAAATGTCAAAGATGTCAAATGACAAATGTCACAATGCTAAATGTCAAAAATGAAAAGTGTCACCATGAAAAATGTCAAAAATGACAAATTTCAAGATGGCAAATGTCAAAGATGTCAAATGACAAATGTCACAATGCTAAATGTCAAAAATGAAAAGTGTCAAAAATGACAAATTTCAAGATGGCAAATGTCTAAGATGTCAAATGACAAATGTCAAAATGCTAAATGTCAAAAATGAAAAGTGTCACTATAAAAAATGTCAAAAATGACAAATTTCAAGATGGCAAATGTCAAAGATGTCAAATGACAAATGTCACAATGCTAAATGTAAAAATGAAAAGTGTCACCATGAAAAATGTCAAAAATGACAAATTTCAAGATGGCAAATGTCAAAGATGTCAAATGACAAATGTCACAATGCTAAATGTCAAAAATGAAAAGTGTCACCATGAAAAATGTCAAAAATAACAAATTTCAAGATGGCAAATGTCAAAGATGTCAAATGACAAATGTCACAATGCTAAATGGCAAAAATGAAAAGTGTCACCATGAAAAATGTCAAAAATGACAAATTTCAAGATGGCAAATGTCAAAGATGTCAAATGACAAATGTCACAATGCTAAATGTCAAAAATGAAAAGTGTCAAAAATGACAAATTTCAAGATGGCAAATGTCTAAGATGTCAAATGACAAATGTCAAAATGCTAAATGTCAAAAAAGAAAAGTGTCACCATGAAAAATGTCAAAAATGACAAATTTCAAGATGGCAAATGTCAAAGATGTCAAATGACAAATGTCACAATGCTAAATGTCAAAAATGAAAAGTGTCACCATGAAAAATGTCAAAAATGACAAATTTCAAGATGGCAAATATCAAAGATGTCAAATGACAAATGTCACAATGCTAAATGTCAAAAATGGAAAGTGTCACAATGCTAAATGTCAAAAATGAAAAGTGTCACCATGAAAAATGTCAAAAATGACAAATTTCAAGATGGCAAATGTCAAAACTGACAAATGTCACAATGCTAAATGTCAAAAATGATAAGTGTCACCATGAAAAATGTCAAAAATGACAAATTTCAAGATGGCAAATGTCCAAGATGTCAAATGACAAATATCACAATGCTAAATGTCAAAAATGAAAAGTGTCACCATGAAAAATGTCAAAAATGTCAAATTTCAAGATGGCAAATGTCAAAGATGTCAAATGACAAATGTCACAATGCTAAATGTCAAAAATGAAAAGTGTCACCATGAAAAATGTCAAAAATGACAAATTTCAAGATGGCAAATGTCAAAGATGTCAAATGACAAATGTCATAATGCTAAAAGTCAAAATGAAAAGTGTCACCATGAAAAATGTCAAAAATGACAAATTTCAAGATGGCAAATGTCAAAACTGACAAATGTCAGAATGCTAAATGTCAAAAATGATAAGTGTCAACATGAAAAATGTCAAAAATGACAAATTTCAAGATGGCAAATATCAAAGATGTCAAATGACAAATGTCACAATGCTAAATGTCAAAAATGACAAATTTCAAGATGGCAAAATGTCAAAGCTGTCAAATGACAAATGTCACAATGCTAAATGTCAAAAATGAAAAGTGTCACCATGAAAAATGTCAAAAATGACAAATTTCAAGATGGCAAATGTCAAAGATGTCAAATGACAAATGTCACAATGCTAAATGTCAAAAATGAAAAGTGTCACCATGAAAAATGTCAAAAATAACAAATTTCAAGATGGCAAATGTCAAAGATGTCAAATGACAAATGTCACAATGCTAAATGTCAAAAATGAAAAGTGTCACCATGAAAAATGTCAAAAATGACAAATTTCAAGATGGCAAATGTCAAAGATGTCAAATGACAAATGTCACAATGCTAAATGTCAAAAATGAAAAGTGTCACCATGAAAAATGTCAAAAATGACAAATTTCAAGATGGCAAATGTCAAAGATGTCAAATGACAAATGTCACAATGCTAAATGTCAAAAATGAAAAGTGTCACCATGAAAAATGTCAAAAATAACAAATTTCAAGATGGCAAATGTCAAAGATGTCAAATGACAAATGTCACAATGCTAAAGGTCAAAAATGAAAAGTGTCACCATAAAAAATGTCAAAAATGACAAATTTCAAGATGGCAAATGTCAAAGATGTCAAATGACAAATGTCACAATGCTAAATGTCAAAAATGAAAAGTGTCACCATGAAAAATGTCAAAAATAACAAATTTTAAGATAGCAAATGTCAAAGATGTCAAATGACAAATGTCACAATGCTAAATGTCAAAAATGAAAAGTGTCACCATGAAAAATGTCAAAAATGACAAATTTCAAGATGGCAAATGTCAAAACTGACAAATGTCACAATGCTAAATGTCAAAAATGATAAGTGTCACCATGAAAAATGTCAAAAATGACAAATTTCAAGATGGCAAATGTCCAAGATGTCAAATGACAAATGTCACAATGCTAAATGTCAAAAATGAAAAGTGTCACCATGAAAAATGTCAAAAATGACAAATTTCAAGATGGCAAATGTCAAAGATGTCAAATGACAAATGTCACAATGCTAAATGTCAAAAATGAAAAGTGTCACCATGAAAAATGTCAAAAATGACAAATTTCAAGATGGCAAATGTCAAAGATGTCAAATGACAAATGTCACAATGCTAAATGTCAAAAATGAAAAGTGTCACCATGAAAAATGTCAAAAATGACAAATTTCAAGATGGCAAATGTCAAAACTGACAAATGTCACAATGCTAAATGTCAAAAGTGATAAGTGTCAACATGAAAAATGTCAAAAATGACAAATTTCAAGATGGCAAATGCCAAAGATGTCAAATGACAAATGTCACAATGCTAAATGTCAAAAATGAAAAGTGTCACCATGAAAAATGTCAAAAATGACAAATTTCAAGATGGCAAATGTCAAAGATGTCAAATGACAAATGTCACAATGCTAAATGTCAAAAATAAAAAGTGTCACCATGAAAAATGTCAAAAATAACAAATTTCAAGATGGCAAATGTTAAAGATGTCAAATGACAAATGTCACGATGCTAAATGTCAAAAATGAAAAGTGTCACCATGAAAAATATCAAAAATGACAAATTTCAAGATGGCAAATATCAAAGATGTCAAATGACAAATGTCACAATGCTAAATGTCAAAAATGGAAAGTGTCACAATGCTAAATGTCAAAAATGAAAAGTGTTACAATGCTAAATGGCAAAAATGACAAATTTCAAAATGGCAAATGTCAAAGATGTCAAATAACAAATGTCACAATGCTAAATGTCAAAAATGACAAATTTCAAGATGGCAAATGTCAAAGATGTCAAATGACAAATGTCACAATGCTAAATGTCAAAAATGAAAAGTGTCACCATGAAAAATGTCAAAAATGACAAATTTCAAGATGGCAAATGTCAAAACTGACAAACGTCACAATGCTAAATGTCAAAAATGAAAAGTGTCACCATGAAAAATGTCAAAAATAACAAATTTCCAGATGGCAAATGTCAAAGATGTCAAGTGACAAATGTCACAATGCTAAATGTCAAAACTGACAAATTTCAAGATGGCAAACGTCAAAGATGTCAAATGACAAATGTCACAATGCTAAATGTCAAAAATGAAAAGTGTCACCATGAAAAATGTCAAAAATGACAAATTTCAAGATGGCAAATGTCAAAGATATCAAATGACAAATGTCGCAATGCTAAATGTCAAAAATGATAAGTGTCACCATGAAAAATGTCAAAAATAACAAATTTCAAGATGGCAAATGTCAAAGATGTCAAATGACAAATGTCACAATGCTAAATGTCAAAAATAACAAATTTTAAGATGGCAAATGTCAAAGATGTCAAATGACAACTGTCACAATGCTAAATGTCAAAAATGAAAAGTGTCACCATGAAAAATGTCAAAAATAACAAATTTCAAGATGGCAAATGTCAAAGATGTCAAATGACAAATGTCACAATGCTAAATGTCAAAAATGACAAATTTCAAGATGGCAAATGTCAAAGATGTCAAATGTCACAATGCTAAATGTCAAAAATGAAAAGTGTCACCATGAAAAATGTCAAAAATGACAAATTTCAAGATGGCAAATGTCAAAGATGTCAAATGACAAATGTCACAATGCTAAATGTCAAAAATGAAAAGTGTCACCATGAAAAATGTCAAAAATGACAAATTTCAAGATGGCAAATATCAAAGATGTCAAATGACAAATGTCACAATGCTAAATGTCAAAAATGGAAAGTGTCACAATGCTAAATGTCAAAAATGAAAAGTGTTACAATGCTAAATGTCAAAAATGACAAATTTC
Organism: Altica lythri; assembly: GCA_964028335.1. Lineage (NCBI taxonomy): Eukaryota > Metazoa > Arthropoda > Insecta > Coleoptera > Chrysomelidae > Altica > Altica lythri. Next base: position 38,628,151 of record OZ034800.1, on the reverse strand, counting down.
AAAATGGCAAATGTCAAAGATGTCAAATAACAAATGTCACAATGCTAAATGTCAAAAATGACAAATTTCAAGATGGCAAATGTCAAAGATGTCAAATGACAAATGTCACAATGCTAAATGTCAAAAATGAAAAGTGTCAAAAATGACAAATTTCAAGATGGCAAATGTCTAAGATGTCAAATGACAAATGTCACAATGCTAAATGTCAAAAATGAAAAGTGTCACTATAAAAAATGTCAAAAATGACAAATTTCAAGATGGCAAATGTCAAAGATGTCAAATGACAAATGTCACAATGCTAAATGTAAAAATGAAAAGTGTCACCATGAAAAATGTCAAAAATGACAAATTTCAAGATGGCAAATGTCAAAGATGTCAAATGACAAATGTCACAATGCTAAATGTCAAAAATGAAAAGTGTCACCATGAAAAATGTCAAAAATGACAAATTTCAAGATGGCAAATGTCAAAACTGACAAACGTCACAATGCTAAATGTCAAAAATGAAAAGTGTCACCATGAAAAATGTCAAAAATAACAAATTTCCAGATGGCAAATGTCAAAGATGTCAAGTGACAAATGTCACAATGCTAAATGTCAAAACTGACAAATTTCAAGATGGCAAACGTCAAAGATGTCAAATGACAAATGTCACAATGCTAAATGTCAAAAATGAAAAGTGTCACCATGAAAAATGTCAAAAATGACAAATTTCAAGATGGCAAATGTCAAAGATATCAAATGACAAATGTCGCAATGCTAAATGTCAAAAATGATAAGTGTCACCATGAAAAATGTCAAAAATGACAAATTTCAAGATGGCAAATGTCAAAACTGACAAATGTCACAATGCTAAATGTCAAAAATGATAAGTGTCACCATGAAAAATGTCAAAAATGACAAATTTCAAGATGGCAAATGTCCAAGATGTCAAATGACAAATGTCACAATGCTAAATGTCAAAAATGACAAATTTCAAGATGGCAAATGTCAAAGATGTCAAATGACAAATGTCACAATGCTAAATGTCAAAAATGAAAAGTGTCACCATGAAAAATGTCAAAAATGACAAATTTCAAGATGGCAAATGTCAAAGATGTCAAATGACAAATGTCACAATGCTAAATGTTAAAAATAAAAAGTGTTACCATGAAAAATGTCAAAAATAACAAATTTCAAGATGGCAAATGTCAAAGATGTCAAATGACAAATGTCACAATGCTAAATGTCAAAAATAACAAATTTTAAGATGGCAAATGTCAAAGATGTCAAATGACAACTGTCACAATGCTAAATGTCAAAAATGAAAAGTGTCACCATGAAAAATGTCAAAAATAACAAATTTCAAGATGGCAAATGTCAAAGATGTCAAATGACAAATGTCACAATGCTAAATGTCAAAAATGACAAATTTCAAGATGGCAAATGTCAAAGATGTCAAATGTCACAATGCTAAATGTCAAAAATGAAAAGTGCCACCATGAAAAATGTCAAAAATGACAAATTTCAAGATGGCAAATGTCAAAGATGTCAAATGACAAATGTCACAATGCTAAATGTCAAAAATAAAAAGTGTCACCATGAAAAATGTCAAAAATGACAAATTTCAAGATGGCAAATGTCAAAGATGTCAAATGACAAATGTCACAATGCTAAATGTCAAAAATGAAAAGTGTCACCATGAAAAATGTCAAAAATGACAAATTTCAAGATGGCAAATGTCAAAGATGTCAAATGACAAATGTCACAATGCTAAATGTCAAAAATGAAAAGTGTCAAAAATGACAAATTTCAAGATGGCAAATGTCTAAGATGTCAAATGACAAATGTCAAAATGCTAAATGTCAAAAATGAAAAGTGTCACTATAAAAAATGTCAAAAATGACAAATTTCAAGATGGCAAATGTCAAAGATGTCAAATGACAAATGTCACAATGCTAAATGTAAAAATGAAAAGTGTCACCATGAAAAATGTCAAAAATGACAAATTTCAAGATGGCAAATGTCAAAGATGTCAAATGACAAATGTCACAATGCTAAATGTCAAAAATGAAAAGTGTCACCATGAAAAATGTCAAAAATAACAAATTTCAAGATGGCAAATGTCAAAGATGTCAAATGACAAATGTCACAATGCTAAATGGCAAAAATGAAAAGTGTCACCATGAAAAATGTCAAAAATGACAAATTTCAAGATGGCAAATGTCAAAGATGTCAAATGACAAATGTCACAATGCTAAATGTCAAAAATGAAAAGTGTCAAAAATGACAAATTTCAAGATGGCAAATGTCTAAGATGTCAAATGACAAATGTCAAAATGCTAAATGTCAAAAAAGAAAAGTGTCACCATGAAAAATGTCAAAAATGACAAATTTCAAGATGGCAAATGTCAAAGATGTCAAATGACAAATGTCACAATGCTAAATGTCAAAAATGAAAAGTGTCACCATGAAAAATGTCAAAAATGACAAATTTCAAGATGGCAAATATCAAAGATGTCAAATGACAAATGTCACAATGCTAAATGTCAAAAATGGAAAGTGTCACAATGCTAAATGTCAAAAATGAAAAGTGTCACCATGAAAAATGTCAAAAATGACAAATTTCAAGATGGCAAATGTCAAAACTGACAAATGTCACAATGCTAAATGTCAAAAATGATAAGTGTCACCATGAAAAATGTCAAAAATGACAAATTTCAAGATGGCAAATGTCCAAGATGTCAAATGACAAATATCACAATGCTAAATGTCAAAAATGAAAAGTGTCACCATGAAAAATGTCAAAAATGTCAAATTTCAAGATGGCAAATGTCAAAGATGTCAAATGACAAATGTCACAATGCTAAATGTCAAAAATGAAAAGTGTCACCATGAAAAATGTCAAAAATGACAAATTTCAAGATGGCAAATGTCAAAGATGTCAAATGACAAATGTCATAATGCTAAAAGTCAAAATGAAAAGTGTCACCATGAAAAATGTCAAAAATGACAAATTTCAAGATGGCAAATGTCAAAACTGACAAATGTCAGAATGCTAAATGTCAAAAATGATAAGTGTCAACATGAAAAATGTCAAAAATGACAAATTTCAAGATGGCAAATATCAAAGATGTCAAATGACAAATGTCACAATGCTAAATGTCAAAAATGACAAATTTCAAGATGGCAAAATGTCAAAGCTGTCAAATGACAAATGTCACAATGCTAAATGTCAAAAATGAAAAGTGTCACCATGAAAAATGTCAAAAATGACAAATTTCAAGATGGCAAATGTCAAAGATGTCAAATGACAAATGTCACAATGCTAAATGTCAAAAATGAAAAGTGTCACCATGAAAAATGTCAAAAATAACAAATTTCAAGATGGCAAATGTCAAAGATGTCAAATGACAAATGTCACAATGCTAAATGTCAAAAATGAAAAGTGTCACCATGAAAAATGTCAAAAATGACAAATTTCAAGATGGCAAATGTCAAAGATGTCAAATGACAAATGTCACAATGCTAAATGTCAAAAATGAAAAGTGTCACCATGAAAAATGTCAAAAATAACAAATTTTAAGATGGCAAATGTCAAAGATGTCAAATGACAAATGTCACAATGCTAAATGTCAAAAATGAAAAGTGTCACCATGAAAAATGTCAAAAATGACAAATTTCAAGATGGCAAATGTCCAAGATGTCAAATGACAAATGTCACAATGCTAAATGTCAAAAATGAAAAGTGTCACCATGAAAAATGTCAAAAATGACAAATTTCAAGATGGCAAATGTCAAAACTGACAAATGTCAGAATGCTAAATGTCAAAAATGATAAGTGTCAACATGAAAAATGTCAAAAATGACAAATTTCAAGATGGCAAATGCCAAAGATGTCAAATGACAAATGTCACAATGCTAACTGTCAAAAATGAAAAGTGTCACCATGAAAAATGTCAAAAATGACAAATTTCAAGATGGCAAATGTCAAAGATGTCAAATGACAAATGTCACAATGACAAATGTCACAATGCTAAATGTCAAAAATGAAAAGTGTCACCATGAAAAATGTCAAAAATGACAAATTTCAAGATGGCAAATGTCAAAGATGTCAAATGACAAATGTCACAATGCTAAATGTCAAAAATGAAAAGTGTCACCATGAAAAATATCAAAAATGACAAATTTCAAGATGGCAAATATCAAAGATGTCAAATGACAAATGTCACAATGCTAAATGTCAAAAATGGAAAGTGTCACAATGCTAAATGTCAAAAATGAAAAGTGTTACAATGCTTAATGTCAAAAATGACAAATTTCAAAATGGCAAATGTCAAAGATGTCAAATAACAAATGTCACAATGCTAAATGTCAAAAATGACAAATTTCAAGATGGCAAATGTCAAAGATGTCAAATGACAAATGTCACAATGCTAAATGTCAAAAATGAAAAGTGTCACCATGAAAAATGTCAAAAATGACAAATTTCAAGATGGCAAATGTCAAAACTGACAAACGTCACAATGCTAAATGTCAAAAATGAAAAGTGTCACCATGAAAAATGTCAAAAATAACAAATTTCCAGATGGCAAATGTCAAAGATGTCAAGTGACAAATGTCACAATGCTAAATGTCAAAACTGACAAATTTCAAGATGGCAAACGTCAAAGATGTCAAATGACAAATGTCACAATGCTAAATGTCAAAAATGAAAAGTGTCACCATGAAAAATGTCAAAAATGACAAATTTCAAGATGGCAAATGTCAAAGATGTCAAATGACAAATGTCGCAATGCTAAATGTCAAAAATGATAAGTGTCACCATGAAAAATGTCAAAAATAACAAATTTCAAGATGGCAAATGTCAAAGATGTCAAATGACAAATGTCGCAATGCTAAGTGTCAAAAATAACAAATTTTAAGATGGCAAATGACAACTGTCACAATGCTAAATGTCAAAAATGAAAAATGTCACCATGAAAAATGTCAAAAATGACAAATTTCAAGATGGCAAATATCAAAGATGTCAAATGACAAATGTCACAAAGCTAAATGTCAAAAATGGAAAGTGTCACAATGCTAAATGTCAAAAATGAAAAGTGTCACCATGAAAAATGTCAAAAATGACAAATTTCAAGATGGCAAATGTCAAAACTGACAAATGTCACAATGCTAAATGTCAAAAATGATAAGTGTCACCATGAAAAATGTCAAAAATGACAAATTTCAAGATGGCAAATGTCCAAGATGTCAAATGACAAATATCACAATGCTAAATGTCAAAAATGAAAAGTGTCACCATGAAAAATGTCAAAAATGTCAAATTTCAAGATGGCAAATGTCAAAGATGTCAAATGACAAATGTCACAATGCTAAATGTCAAAAATGAAAAGTGTCACCATGAAAAATGTCAAAAATGACAAATTTCAAGATGGCAAATGTCAAAGATGTCAAATGACAAATGTCATAATGCTAAAAGTCAAAATGAAAAGTGTCACCATGAAAAATGTCAAAAATGACAAATTTCAAGATGGCAAATATCAAAGATGTCAAATGACAAATGTCACAATGCTAAATGTCAAAAATGACAAATTTCAAGATGGCAAATGTCAAAGATGTCAAATGACAAATGTCACAATGCTAAATGTCAAAAATGAAAAGTGTCACCATGAAAAATGTCAAAAATGACAAATTTCAAGATGGCAAATGTCAAAGATGTCAAATGACAAATGTCACAATGCTAAATGTCAAAAATGAAAAGTGTCACCATGAAAAATGTCAAAAATGAAAAATTTCAAGATGGCAAATGTCAAAGATGTCAAATGACAAATGTCACAATGCTAAATGTCAAAAATGAAAAGTGTCACCATGAAAAATGTCAAAAATAACAAATTTTAAGATGGCAAATGTCAAAGATGTCAAATGACAAATGTCACAATGCTAAATGTCAAAAATGAAAAGTGTCACCATGAAAAATGTCAAAAATGACAAATTTCAAGATGGCAAATGTCAAAACTGACAAATGTCACAATGTTAAATGTCAAAAATGATAAGTGTCACCATGAAAAATGTCAAAAATGACAAATTTCAAGATGGCAAATGTCCAAGATGTCAAATGACAAATGTCACAATGCTAAATGTCAAAAATGAAAAGTGTCACCATGAAAAATGTCAAAAATGACAAATTTCAAGATGGCAAATGTCAAAACTGACAAATGTCAGAATGCTAAATGTCAAAAATGATAAGTGTCAACATGAAAAATGTCAAAAATGACAAATTTCAAGATGGCAAATGCCAAAGATGTCAAATGACAAATGTCACAATGCTAACTGTCAAAAATGAAAAGTGTCACCATGAAAAATGTCAAAAATGACAAATTTCAAGAACGCAAATGTCAAAGATGTCAAATGACAAATGTCACAATGCTAAATGTCAAAAATGAAAAGTGTCACCATTAAAAATGTCAAAAATGACAAATTTCAAGATGGCAAATGTCAAAGATGTCAAATGACAAATGTCACAATGCTAAATGTCAAAAATGAAAAGTGTCACCATGAAAAATATCAAAAATGACAAATTTCAAGATGGCAAATATCAAAGATGTCAAATGACAAATGTCACAATGCTAAATGTCAAAAATGGAAAGTGTCACAATGCTAAATGTCAAAAATGAAAAGTGTTACAATGCTAAATGTCAAAAATGACAAATTTCAAAATGGCAAATGTCAAAGATGTCAAATAACAAATGTCACAATGCTAAATGTCAAAAATGACAAATTTCAAGATGGCAAATGTCAAAGATGTCAAATGACAAATGTCACAATGCTAAATGTCAAAAATGAAAAGTGTCACCATGAAAAATGTCAAAAATGACAAATTTCAAGATGGCAAATGTCAAAACTGACAAACGTCACAATGCTAAATGTCAAAAATGAAAAGTGTCACCATGAAAAATGTCAAAAATAACAAATTTCCAGATGGCAAATGTCAAAGATGTCAAGTGACAAATGTCACAATGCTAAATGTCAAAACTGACAAATTTCAAGATGGCAAACATCAAAGATGTCAAATGACAAATGTCACAATGCTAAATGTCAAAAATGAAAAGTGTCACCATGAAAAATGTCAAAAATGACAAATTTCAAGATGGCAAATGTCAAAGATGTCAAATGACAAATGTCGCAATGCTAAATGTCAAAAATGATAAGTGTCACCATGAAAAATGTCAAAAATAACAAATTTCAAGATGGCAAATGTCAAAGATGTCAAATGACAAATGTCACAATGCTAAATGTCAAAAATAACAAATTTTAAGATGGCAAATGTCAAAGATGTCAAATGACAACTGTCACAATGCTAAATGTCAAAAATGAAAAGTGTCACCATGAAAAATGTCAAAAATAACAAATTTCAAGATGGCAAATGTCAAAGATGTCAAATGACAAATGTCACAATGCTAAATGTCAAAAATGACAAATTTCAAGATGGCAAATGTCAAAGATGTCAAATGTCACAATGCTAAATGTCAAAAATGAAAAGTGTCACCATGAAAAATGTCAAAAATGACAAATTTCAAGATGGCAAATGTCAAAGATGTCAAATGACAAATGTCACAATGCTAAATGTCAAAAATGAAAAGTGTCACCATGAAAAATGTCAAAAATGACAAATTTCAAGATGGCAAATGTCAAAGATGTCAAATGACAAATGTCACAATGCTAAATGTCAAAAATGAAAAGTGTCACCATGAAAAATGTCAAAAATGACAAATTTCAAGATGGCAAATGTCAAAGATGTCAAATGACAAATGTCACAATGCTAAATGTCAAAAATGAAAAGTGTCAAAAATGACAAATTTCAAGATGGCAAATGTCTAAGATGTCAAATGACAAATGTCACAATGCTAAATGTCAAAAATGAAAAGTGTCACTATAAAAAATGTCAAAAATGACAAATTTCAAGATGGCAAATGTCAAAGATGTCAAATGACAAATGTCAGAATGCTAAATGTAAAAATGAAAAGTGTCACCATGAAAAATGTCAAAAATGACAAATTTCAAGATGGCAAATGTCAAAGATGTCAAATGACAAATGTCACAATGCTAAATGTCAAAAATGAAAAGTGTCACCATAAAAAATGTCAAAAATAACAAATTTCAAGATGGCAAATGTCAAAGATGTCAAATGACAAATGTCACAATGCTAAATGTCAAAAATGAAAAGTGTCACCATGAAAAATGTCAAAAATGACAAATTTCAAGATGGCAAATGTCAAAGATGTCAAATGACAAATGTCACAATGCTAAATGTAAAAATGAAAAGTGTCACCATGAAAAATGTCAAAAATGACAAATTTCAAGATGGCAAATGTCAAAGATGTCAAATGACAAATGTCACAATGCTAAATGTCAAAAATGAAAAGTGTCACCATAAAAAATGTCAAAAATAACAAATTTCAAGATGGCAAATGTCAAAGATGTCAAATGACAAATGTCACAATGCTAAATGTCAAAAATGAAAAGTGTCAAAAATGACAAATTTCAAGATGGCAAATGTCTAAGATGTCAAATGACAAATGTCACAATGCTAAATGTCAAAAATGAAAAGTGTCACCATGAAAAATGTCAAAAATGAAAAATTTCAAGATGGCAAATGTCAAAGATGTCAAATGACAAATGTCACAATGCTAAATGTCAAAAATGAAAAGTGTCACCATGAAAAATGTCAAAAATAACAAATTTTAAGATGGCAAATGTCAAAGATGTCAAATGACAAATGTCACAATGCTAAATGTCAAAAATGAAAAGTGTCACCATGAAAAATGTCAAAAATGACAAATTTCAAGATGGCAAATGTCAAAACTGACAAATGTCACAATGTTAAATGTCAAAAATGATAAGTGTCACCATGAAAAATGTCAAAAATGACAAATTTCAAGATGGCAAATGTCCAAGATGTCAAATGACAAATGTCACAATGCTAAATGTCAAAAATGAAAAGTGTCACCATGAAAAATGTCAAAAATGACAAATTTCAAGATGGCAAATGTCAAAACTGACAAATGTCAGAATGCTAAATGTCAAAAATGATAAGTGTCAACATGAAAAATGTCAAAAATGACAAATTTCAAGATGGCAAATGCCAAAGATGTCAAATGACAAATGTCACAATGCTAACTGTCAAAAATGAAAAGTGTCACCATGAAAAATGTCAAAAATGACAAATTTCAAGATGGCAAATGTCAAAGATGTCAAATGACAAATGTCACAATGCTAAATGTCAAAAATGAAAAGTGTCACCATGAAAAATGTCAAAAATGACAAATTTCAAGATGGCAAATGTCAAAGATGTCAAATGACAAATGTCACAATGCTAAATGTCAAAAATGAAAAGTGTCACCATGAAAAATATCAAAAATGACAAATTTCAAGATGGCAAATATCAAAGATGTCAAATGACAAATGTCACAATGCTAAATGTCAAAAATGGAAAGTGTCACAATGCTAAATGTCAAAAATGAAAAGTGTTACAATGCTAAATGTCAAAAATGACAAATTTCAAAATGGCAAATGTCAAAGATGTCAAATAACAAATGTCACAATGCTAAATGTCAAAAATGACAAATTTCAAGATGGCAAATGTCAAAGATGTCAAATGACAAATGTCACAATGCTAAATGTCAAAAATGAAAAGTGTCACCATGAAAAATGTCAAAAATGACAAATTTCAAGATGGCAAATGTCAAAACTGACAAACGTCACAATGCTAAATGTCAAAAATGAAAAGTGTCACCATGAAAAATGTCAAAAATAACAAATTTCCAGATGGCAAATGTCAAAGATGTCAAGTGACAAATGTCACAATGCTAAATGTCAAAACTGACAAATTTCAAGATGGCAAACATCAAAGATGTCAAATGACAAATGTCACAATGCTAAATGTCAAAAATGAAAAGTGTCACCATGAAAAATGTCAAAAATGACAAATTTCAAGATGGCAAATGTCAAAGATGTCAAATGACAAATGTCGCAATGCTAAATGTCAAAAATGATAAGTGTCACCATGAAAAATGTCAAAAATAACAAATTTCAAGATGGCAAATGTCAAAGATGTCAAATGACAAATGTCACAATGCTAAATGTCAAAAATAACAAATTTTAAGATGGCAAATGTCAAAGATGTCAAATGACAACTGTCACAATGCTAAATGTCAAAAATGAAAAGTGTCACCATGAAAAATGTCAAAAATAACAAATTTCAAGATGGCAAATGTCAAAGATGTCAAATGACAAATGTCACAATGCTAAATGTCAAAAATGACAAATTTCAAGATGGCAAATGTCAAAGATGTCAAATGTCACAATGCTAAATGTCAAAAATGAAAAGTGTCACCATGAAAAATGTCAAAAATGACAAATTTCAAGATGGCAAATGTCAAAGATGTCAAATGACAAATGTCACAATGCTAAATGTCAAAAATGAAAAGTGTCACCATGAAAAATGTCAAAAATGACAAATTTCAAGATGGCAAATGTCAAAGATGTCAAATGACAAATGTCACAATGCTAAATGTCAAAAATGAAAAGTGTCACCATGAAAAATGTCAAAAATGACAAATTTCAAGATGGCAAATGTCAAAGATGTCAAATGACAAATGTCACAATGCTAAATGTCAAAAATGAAAAGTGTCAAAAATGACAAATTTCAAGATGGCAAATGTCTAAGATGTCAAATGACAAATGTCACAATGCTAAATGTCAAAAATGAAAAGTGTCACTATAAAAAATGTCAAAAATGACAAATTTCAAGATGGCAAATGTCAAAGATGTCAAATGACAAATGTCAGAATGCTAAATGTAAAAATGAAAAGTGTCACCATGAAAAATGTCAAAAATGACAAATTTCAAGATGGCAAATGTCAAAGATGTCAAATGACAAATGTCACAATGCTAAATGTCAAAAATGAAAAGTGTCACCATAAAAAATGTCAAAAATAACAAATTTCAAGATGGCAAATGTCAAAGATGTCAAATGACAAATGTCACAATGCTAAATGTCAAAAATGAAAAGTGTCACCATGAAAAATGTCAAAAATGACAAATTTCAAGATGGCAAATGTCAAAGATGTCAAATGACAAATGTCACAATGCTAAATGTAAAAATGAAAAGTGTCACCATGAAAAATGTCAAAAATGACAAATTTCAAGATGGCAAATGTCAAAGATGTCAAATGACAAATGTCACAATGCTAAATGTCAAAAATGAAAAGTGTCACCATAAAAAATGTCAAAAATAACAAATTTCAAGATGGCAAATGTCAAAGATGTCAAATGACAAATGTCACAATGCTAAATGTCAAAAATGAAAAGTGTCAAAAATGACAAATTTCAAGATGGCAAATGTCTAAGATGTCAAATGACAAATGTCACAATGCTAAATGTCAAAAATGAAAAGTGTCACCATAAAAAATGTCAAAAATTACAAATTTCAAGATGGCAAATGTCAAAGATGTCAAATGACAAATGTCAGAATGCTAAATGTAAAAATGAAAAGTGTCACCATGAAAAATGTCAAAAATGACAAATTTCAAGATGGCAAATGTCAAAGATGTCAAATGACAAATGTCACAATGCTAAATGTCAAAAATGAAAAGTGTCACCATAAAAAATGTCAAAAATAACAAATTTCAAGATGGCAAATGTCAAAGATGTCAAATGACAAATGTCACAATGCTAAATGTCAAAAATGAAAAGTGTCACCATGAAAAATGTCAAAAATGACAAATTTCAAGATGGCAAATGTCAAAGATGTCAAATGACAAATGTCACAATGCTAAATGTAAAAATGAAAAGTGTCACCATGAAAAATGTCAAAAATGACAAATTTCAAGATGGCAAATGTCAAAGATGTCAAATGACAAATGTCACAATGCTAAATGTCAAAAATGAAAAGTGTCACCATAAAAAATGTCAAAAATAACAAATTTTAAGATGGCAAATGTCAAAGATGTCAAATGACAAATGTCACAATGCTAAATGTCAAAAATGAAAAGTGTCACCATGAAAAATGTCAAAAATGACAAATTTTAAGATGGCAAATGTCAAAGATGTCAAATGACAAATATCACAATGCTAAATGTCAAAAATGAAAAGTGTCACCATGAAAAATGTCAAAAATGACAAATTTCAAGATGGCAAATGTCAAAGATGTCAAATGACAAATGTCACAATGCTAAATGTCAAAAATGAAAAGTGTCACCATGAAAAATGTCAAAAATGACAAATTTCAAGATGGCAAATGTCAAAACTGACAAATGTCAGAATGCTAAATGTCAAAAATGATAAGTGTCAACATGAAAAATGTCAAAAATGACAAATTTCAAGATGGCAAATGCCAAAGATGTCAAATGACAAATGTCACAATGCTAAATGTCAAAAATGAAAAGTGTCACCATGAAAAATGTCAAAAATGACAAATTTCAAGATGGCAAATGTCAAAGATGTCAAATGACAAATGTCACAATGCTAAATGTCAAAAATGAAAAGTGTCACCATGAAAAATGTCAAAAATGACAAATTTCAAGATGGCAAATGTCAAAGATGTCAAATGACAAATGTCACAATGCTAAATGTCAAAAATGAAAAGTGTCACCATGAAAAATATCAAAAATGACAAATTTCAAGATGGCAAATATCAAAGATGTCAAATGACAAATGTCACAATGCTAAATGTCAAAAATGGAAAGTTTCACAATGCTAAATGTCAAAAATGAAAAGTGTTACAATGCTAAATGTCAAAAATGACAAATTTCAAAATGGCAAATGTCAAAGATGTCAAATAACAAATGTCACAATGCTAAATGTCAAAAATGACAAATTTCAAGATGGCAAATGTCAAAGATGTCAAATGACAAATGTCACAATGCTAAATGTCAAAAATGAAAAGTGTCACCATGAAAAATGTCAAAAATGACAAATTTCAAGATGGCAAATGTCAAAACTGACAAACGTCACAATGCTAAATGTCAAAAATGAAAAGTGTCACCATGAAAAATGTCAAAAATAACAAATTTCCAGATGGCAAATGTCAAAGATGTCAAGTGACAAATGTCACAATGCTAAATGTCAAAACTGACAAATTTCAAGATGGCAAACGTCAAAGATGTCAAATGACAAATGTCACAATGCTAAATGTCAAAAATGAAAAGTGTCACCATGAAAAATGTCAAAAATGACAAATTTCAAGATGGCAAATGTCAAAGATGTCAAATGACAAATGTCGCAATGCTAAATGTCAAAAATGATAAGTGTCACCATGAAAAATGTCAAAAATAACAAATTTCAAGATGGCAAATGTCAAAGATGTCAAATGACAAATGTCACAATGCTAAATGTCAAAAATAACAAATTTTAAGATGGCAAATGTCAAAGATGTCAAATGACAACTGTCACGATGCTAAATGTCAAAAATGAAAAGTGTCACCATGAAAAATGTCAAAAATAACAAATTTCAAGATGGCAAATGTCAAAGATGTCAAATGACAAATGTCACAATGCTAAATGTCAAAAATGACAAATTTCAAGATGGCAAATGTCAAAGATGTCAAATGTCACAATGCTAAATGTCAAAAATGAAAAGTGTCACCATGAAAAATGTCAAAAATGACAAATTTCAAGATGGCAAATGTCAAAGATGTCAAATGACAAATGTCACAATGCTAAATGTCAAAAATGAAAAGTGTCACCATGAAAAATGTCAAAAATGACAAATTTCAAGATGGCAAATGTCAAAGATGTCAAATGACAAATGTCACAATGCTAAATGTCAAAAATGAAAAGTGTCATCATGAAAAATGTCAAAAATGACAAATTTCAAGATGGCAAATGTCAAAGATGTCAAATGACAAATGTCACAATGCTAAATGTCAAAAATGAAAAGTGTCAAAAATGACAAATTTCAAGATGGCAAATGTCTAAGATGTCAAATGACAAATGTCACAATGCTAAATGTCAAAAATGAAAAGTGTCACTATAAAAAATGTCAAAAATGACAAATTTCAAGATGGCAAATGTCAAAGATGTCAAATGACAAATGTCACAATGCTAAATGTAAAAATGAAAAGTGTCACCATGAAAAATGTCAAAAATGACAAATTTCAAGATGGCAAATGTCAAAGATGTCAAATGACAAATGTCACAATGCTAAATGTCAAAAATGAAAATGTCACCATAAAAAATGTCAAAAATAACAAATTTCAAGATGGCAAATGTCAAAGATGTCAAATGACAAATGTCACAATGCTAAATGTCAAAAATGAAAAGTGTCACCATGAAAAATGTCAAAAATGACAAATTTCAAGATGGCAAATGTCAAAGATGTCAAATGACAAATGTCACAATGCTAAATGTCAAAAATGAAAAGTGTCACCATGAAAAATGTCAAAAATGACAAATTTCAAGATGGCAAATGTCAAAGATGTCAAATGACAAATGTCACAATGCTAAATGTCAAAAATGAAAAGTGTCACCATAAAAAATGTCAAAAATAACAAATTTCAAGATGGCAAATGTCAAAGATGTCAAATGACAAATGTCACAATGCTAAATGTCAAAAATGAAAAGTGTCACCATGAAAAATGTCAAAAATGACAAATTTCAAGATGGCAAATGTCAAAGATGTCAAATGACAAATGTCACAATGCTAAATGTCAAAAATGAAAAGTGTCACCATGAAAAATGTCAAAAATAACAAATTTTAAGATGGCAAATGTCAAAGATGTCAAATGACAAATGTCACAATGCTAAATGTCAAAAATGAAAAGTGTCACCATGAAAAATGTCAATGTCAAAAATGACAAATTTCAAGATGGCAAATGTCCAAGATGTCCAATGACAAATATCACAATGCTAAATGTCAAAAATGAAAAGTGTCACCATGAAAAATGTCAAAAATGTCAAATTTCAAGATGGCAAATGTCAAAGATGTCAAATGACAAATGTCACAATGCTAAATGTCAAAAATGAAAAGTGTCACCATGAAAAATGTCAAAAATGACAAATTTCAAGATGGCAAATGTCAAAGATGTCAAATGACAAATGTCACAATGCTAAATGTCAAAAATGAAAAGTGTCACCATGAAAAAGGTCAAAAATGGCAAATTTTAAGATGGCAAATGTCAAAACTGACAAATGTCACAATGCTAAATGTCAAAAATGAAAAGTGTCACCATGAAAAATGTCAAAAATAACAAATTTCAAGATGGCAAATGTCAAAGATGTCAAATGACAAATGTCACAATGCTAAATGTCAAAAATGACAAATTTCAAGATGGCAAATGTCAAAGATGTCAAATGACAAATGTCACAATGCTAAATGTCAAAAATGAAAAGTGTCACCATAAAAAATGTCAAAAATGACAAATTTTAAGATGGCAAATGTCAAAGATGTCAAATGACAAATGTCACAATGCTAAATGTCAAAAATGAAAAGTGTCACCATGAAAAATGTCAAAAATATCAAATTTCAAGATGGCAAATATCAAAACTGACAAATGTCACAATGCTAAATGTCAAAAATGATAAGAGTCACCATGAAAAATGTCAAAAATGACAAATTTCAAGATGGCAAATGTCTAAGATGTCAAATGACAAATGTCACAATGCTAAATGTCAAAAATGAAAAGTGTCACCATGAAAAATGTCAAAAATGACAAATTTCAAGATGGCAAATGCCAAAGATGTCAAATGACAAATGTCACAATGCTAAATGTCAAAAATGACAAATTTCAAGATGGCAAATGTCAAAGATGTCAAATGACAAATGTCACAATGCTAAATGTCAAAAAGGACAAATTTCAAGATGGCAAATGTCAAAGATGTCAAATGACAAATGTCACAATGCTAAGTGTCAAAAATGAAAAGTGTCACCATGAAAAATGTCAAAAATGACAAATTTCAAGATGGCAAATGTCAAAGATGTCAAATGACAAATGTCACAATGCTAAATGTCAAAAATGACAAATTTCAAAATTGCAAATGTCAAAGATGTCAAATGACAAATGTCACAATGCTAAATGTCAAAAATGAAAAGTGTCACCATAAAAAATGTCAAAAATGACAAATTTCAAGATGGCAAATGTCAAAACTGACAAATGTCACAATGCTAAATGTCAAAAATGAAAAGTGTCACCATAAAAAATGTCAAAAATGACAAATTTCAAGATGGCAAATGTCAAAGATGTCAAATGACAAATGTCACAATGCTAAATGTCAAAAATGAAAAGTGTCACCATGAAGAATGTCAAAAATGACAAATTTCAAGATGACAAATGTCAAAGATGTCAAATGACAAATGTCACAATGCTAAATGTCAAAAATGAAAAGTGTCAAAAATGACAAATTTTAAGATGGCAAATGTCTAAGATGTCAAATGACAAATGTCACAATGCTAAATGTCAAAAATGAAAAGTGTCACCATGAAAAATGTCAAAAATGAAAAATTTCAAGATGGCAAATATCAAAACTGACAAATGTCACAATGCTAAATGTCAAAAATGATAAGAGTCACCATAAAAAATGTAAAAAAGGGCAAATTTCAAGATGGCAAATGTCAAAGATGTCAAATGACAAATGTCACAATGCTAAATGTCAAAAATGATAAGAGTCACCATGAAAAATGTCAAAAATGACAAATTTCAAGATGGCAAATGTCTAAGATGTCAAATGACAAATGTCACAATGCTAAATGTCAAAAATGAAAAATGTCACCATGAAAAATTTTAAAAATGACAAATTTCAAGATGGCAAATGCCAAAGATGTCAAATGACAAATGTCACAATGCTAAATGTCAAAAATGACAAATTTCAAGATGGCAAATGTCAAAGATGTCAAATGACAAATGTCACAATGCTAAATGTCAAAAATAACAAATTTCAAGATGGCAAATGTCAAAGATGTCAAATGACAAATGTCACAATGCTAAGTGTCAAAAATGAAAAGTGTCACCATGAAAAATGTTAAAAATGACAAATTTCAAGATGGCAAATATCAAAACTGACAAATGTCACAATGCTAAATGTCAAAAATGACAAATTTCAAGATGGCAAATGTCAAAGATGTCAAATGACAAATGTCACAATGCTAAATGTCAAAAATGAAAAGTGTCACCATGAAAAATGTCAAAAATGACAAATTTCAAGATGGCAAATGTCAAAGATGTCAAATGACAAATGTCACAATGCTAAATGTCAAAAATGAAAAGTGTCACCATGAAAAATGTTAAAAATGACAAATTTCAAGATGGCAAATGTCAAAGATGTCAAATGACAAATGTCACAATGCTAAATGTCAAAAATGAAAAGTGTCAAAAATGACAAATTTCAAGATGGCAAATGTCTAAGATGTCAAATGACAAATGTCACAATGCTAAATGTCAAAAATGAAAAGTGTCACTATAAAAAATGTCAAAAATGACAAATTTCAAGATGGCAAATGTCAAAGATGTCAAATGACAAATGTCACAATGCTAAATGTCAAAAATGAAAAGTGTCACCATGAAAAATGTCAAAAATGACAAATTTCAAGATGGCAAATGTCAAAGATGTCAAATGACAAATGTCACAATGCTAAATGTCAAAAATGAAAAGTTTCACCATGAAAATTGTCAAAAATGACAAATTTCAAGATGGGAAATGTCAAAGATTTTGGATATGACAAATGTCACAATGCTAAATGTCAAAAATGAAAAGTGTCACCATGAAAAATGTCAAAAATGACAAATTTCAAGATGGCAAATGTCAAAGATGTTAAATGACAAATGTCACAATGCTAAAAGTCAAAATGAAAAGTGTCACCATGAAAAATGTCAAAAATGACAAATTTCAAGATGGCAAATATCAAAGATGTCAAATGACAAATGTCACAATGCTAAATGTCAAAAATGACAAATTTCAAGATGGCAAATGTCAAAGATGTCAAATGACAAATGTCACAATGCTAAATGTCAAAAATGAAAAGTGTCACCATGAAAAATGTCAAAAATGACAAATTTCAAGATGGCAAATGTCAAAGATGTCAAATGACAAATGTCACAATGCTAAATGTCAAAAATGAAAAGTGTCACCATGAAAAATGTCAAAAATAACAAATTTCAAGATGGCAAATGTCAATGATGTCAAATGACAAATGTCACAATGCTAAATGTCAAAAATGAAAAGTGTCACCATGAAAAATGTCAAAAATGACAAATTTCAAGATGGCAAATGTCAAAGATGTCAAATGACAAATGTCACAATGCTAAATGTCAAAAATGAAAAGTGTCACCATGAAAAATGTCAAAAATAACAAATTTTAAGATGGCAAATGTCAAAGATGTCAAATGACAAATGTCACAATGCTAAATGTCAAAAATGAAAAGTGTCACCATGAAAAATGTCAAAAATGACAAATTTCAAGATGGCAAATGTCAAAGATGTCAAATGACAAATGTCACAATGCTAAATGTCAAAAATGAAAAGTGTCACCATGAAAAATGTCAAAAATGACAAATTTCAAGATGGCAAATGTCAAAACTGACAAATGTCACAATGCTAAATGTCAAAAATGATAAGTGTCAACATGAAAAATGTCAAAAATGACAAATTTCAAGATGGCAAATGTCCAAGATGTCAAATGACAAATGTCACAATGCTAAATGTTAAAAATGAAAAGTGTCACCATGAAAAATGTCAAAAATGACAAATTTCAAGATGGCAAATGTCAAAGATGTCAAATGACAAATGTCACAATGCTAAATGTCAAAAATAAAAAGTGTCAAAAATGACAAATTTCAAGATGGCAAATGTCAAAGATGTCAAATGACAAATGTCACAATGCTAAATGTCACAAATGAAAAGTGTCACCATGAAAAATGTCAAAAATGACAAATTTTAAGATGGCAAATGTCAAAACTGACAAATGTCACAATGCTAAATGTCAACAATGAAAAGTGTCACCATGAAAAATGTCAAAAATAACAAATTTCAAGATGGCAAATGTCAAAGATGTCAAATGACAAATGTCACAATGCTAAATGTCAAAAATGACAAATTTCAAGATGGCAAATGTCAAAGATGTCAAATAACAAATGTCACAATGCTAAATGTCAAAAATAAAAAGTGTCACCATAAAAAATGTCAAAAATGACAAATTTCAAGATGGCAAATGTCAAAGATGTCAAATGACAAATGTCACAATGCTAAATGTCAAAAATGAAAAGTGTCACCATGAAAAATGTCAAAAATATCAAATTTCAAGATGGCAAATATCAAAACTGACAAATGTCACAATGCTAAATGTCAAAAATGATAAGAGTCACCATGAAAAATGTCAAAAATGACAAATTTCAAGATGGCAAATGTCTAAGATGTCAAATGACAAATGTCACAATGCTAAATGTCAAAAATGAAAAGTGTCACCATGAAAAATGTTAAAAATGACAAATTTCAAGATGGCAAATGCCAAAGATGTCAAATGACAAATGTCACAATGCTAAATGTCAAAAATGACAAATTTCAAGATGGCAAATGTCAAAGATGTCAAATGACAAATGTCACAATGCTAAATGTCAAAAAGGACAAATTTCAAGATGGCAAATGTCAAAGATGTCAAATGACAAATGTCACAATGCTAAGTGTCAAAAATGAAAAGTGTCACCATGAAAAATGTCAAAAATATCAAATTTCAAGATGGCAAATATCAAAACTGACAAATGTCACAATGCTAAATGTCAAAAATGATAAGAGTCACCATGAAAAATGTCAAAAATGACAAATTTCAAGATGGCAAATGTCTAAGATGTCAAATGACAAATGTCACAATGCTAAATGTCAAAAATGAAAAGTGTCACCATGAAAAATGTTAAAAATGACAAATTTCAAGATGGCAAATGCCAAAGATGTCAAATGACAAATGTCACAATGCTAAATGTCAAAAATGACAAATTTCAAGATGGCAAATGTCAAAGATGTCAAATGACAAATGTCACAATGCTAAATGTCAAAAAGGACAAATTTCAAGATGGCAAATGTCAAAGATGTCAAATGACAAATGTCACAATGCTAAGTGTCAAAAATGAAAAGTGTCACCATGAAAAATGTCAAAAATGACAAATTTCAAGATGGCAAATGTCAAAGATGTCAAATGACAAATGTCACAATGCTAAATGTCAAAAATGACAAATTTCAAAATTGCAAATGTCAAAGATGTCAAATGACAAATGTCACAATGCTAAATGTCAAAAATAAAAAGTGTCACCATAAAAAATGTCAAAAATGACAAATTTCAAGATGGCAAATGTCAAAGATGTCAAATGACAAATGTCACAATGCTAAATGTCAAAAATGAAAAGTGTCACCATGAAAAATGTCAAAAATATCAAATTTCAAGATGGCAAATATCAAAACTGACAAATGTCACAATGCTAAATGTCAAAAATGATAAGAGTCACCATGAAAAATGTCAAAAATGACAAATTTCAAGATGGCAAATGTCTAAGATGTCAAATGACAAATGTCACAATGCTAAATGTCAAAAATGAAAAGTGTCACCATGAAAAATGTTAAAAATGACAAATTTCAAGATGGCAAATGCCAAAGATGTCAAATGACAAATGTCACAATGCTAAATGTCAAAAATGACAAATTTCAAGATGGCAAATATCAAAGATGTCAAATGACAAATGTCACAATGCTAAATGTCAAAAATAACAAATTTCAAGATGGCAAATGTCAAAGATGTCAAATGACAAATGTCACAATGCTAAGTGTCAAAAATGAAAAGTGTCACCATGAAAAATGTTAAAAATGACAAATTTCAAGATGGCAAATATCAAAACTGACAAATGTCACAATGCTAAATGTCAAAAATGACAAATTTCAAGATGGCAAATGTCAAAGATGTCAAATGACAAATGTCACAATGCTAAATGTCAAAAATGAAAAGTGTCACCATGAAAAATGTCAAAAATGACAAATTTCAAGATGGCAAATGTCAAAGATGTCAAATGACAAATGTCACAATGCTAAATGTCAAAAATGAAAAGTGTCACCATGAAAAATGTTAAAAATGACAAATTTCAAGATGGCAAATGTCAAAGATGTCAAATGACAAATGTCACAATGCTAAATGTCAAAAATGAAAAGTGTCAAAAATGACAAATTTCAAGATGGCAAATGTCTAAGATGTCAAATGACAAATGTCACAATGCTAAATGTCAAAAATGAAAAGTGTCACTATAAAAAATGTCAAAAATGACAAATTTCAAGATGGCAAATGTCAAAGATGTCAAATGACAAATGTCACAATGCTAAATGTCAAAAATGAAAAGTGTCACCATGAAAAATGTCAAAAATGACAAATTTTAAGATGGCAAATGTCAAAGATGTCAAATGACAAATGTCACAATGCTAAATGTCAAAAATGAAAAGTTTCACCATGAAAATTGTCAAAAATGACAAATTTCAAGATGGGAAATGTCAAAGATTTTGGATATGACAAATGTCACAATGCTAAATGTCAAAAATGAAAAGTGTCACCATGAAAAATGTCAAAAATGACAAATTTCAAGATGGCAAATGTCAAAGATGTTAAATGACAAATGTCACAATGCTAAAAGTCAAAATGAAAAGTGTCACCATGAAAAATGTCAAAAATGACAAATTTCAAGATGGCAAATATCAAAGATGTCAAATGACAAATGTCACAATGCTAAATGTCAAAAATGACAAATTTCAAGATGGCAAATGTCAAAGATGTCAAATGACAAATGTCACAATGCTAAATGTCAAAAATGAAAAGTGTCACCATGAAAAATGTCAAAAATGACAAATTTCAAGATGGCAAATGTCAAAGATGTCAAATGACAAATGTCACAATGCTAAATGTCAAAAATGAAAAGTGTCACCATGAAAAATGTCAAAAATAACAAACTTCAAGATGGCAAATGTCAAAGATGTCGAATGACAAATGTCACAATGCTAAATGTCAAAAATGAAAAGTGTCACCATGAAAAATGTCAAAAATGACAAATTTCAAGATGGCAAATGTCAAAGATGTCAAATGACAAATGTCACAATGCTAAATGTCAAAAATGAAAAGTGTCACCATAAAAAATGTCAAAAATAACAAATTTTAAGATGGCAAATGTCAAAGATGTCAAATGACAAATGTCACAATGCTAAATGTCAAAAATGAAAAGTGTCACCATGAAAAATGTCAAAAATGACAAATTTCAAGATGGCAAATGTCAAAGATGTCAAATGACAAATGTCACAATGCTAAATGTCAAAAATGAAAAGTGTCACCATGAAAAATGTCAAAAATGACAAATTTCAAGATGGCAAATGTCAAAACTGACAAATGTCACAATGCTAAATGTCAAAAATGATAAGTGTCAACATGAAAAATGTCAAAAATGACAAATTTCAAGATGGCAAATGTCCAAGATGTCAAATGACAAATGTCACAATGCTAAATGTTAAAAATAAAAAGTGTCACCATGAAAAATGTCAAAAATGACAAATTTCAAGATGGCAAATGTCAAAGATGTCAAATGACAAATGTCACAATGCTAAATGTCAAAAATAAAAAGTGTCAAAAATGACAAATTTCAAGATGGCAAATGTCAAAGATGTCAAATGACAAATGTCACAATGCTAAATGTCACAAATGAAAAGTGTCACCATGAAAAATGTCAAAAATGACAAATTTTAAGATGGCAAATGTCAAAACTGACAAATGTCACAATTCTAAATGTCAACAATGAAAAGTGTCACCATGAAAAATGTCAAAAATAACAAATTTCAAGATGGCAAATGTCAAAGATGTCAAATGACAAATGTCACAATGCTAAATGTCAAAAATGACAAATTTTAAGATGGCAAATGTCAAAGATGTCAAATAACAAATGTCACAATGCTAAATGTCAAAAATAAAAAGTGTCACCATAAAAAATGTCAAAAATGACAAATTTCAAGATGGCAAATGTCAAAGATGTCAAATGACAAATGTCACAATGCTAAATGTCAAAAATGAAAAGTGTCACCATGAAAAATGTCAAAAATATCAAATTTCAAGATGGCAAATATCAAAACTGACAAATGTCACAATGCTAAATGTCAAAAATGATAAGAGTCACCATGAAAAATGTCAAAAATGACAAATTTCAAGATGGCAAATGTCTAAGATGTCAAATGACAAATGTCACAATGCTAAATGTCAAAAATGAAAAGTGTCACCATGAAAAATGTTAAAAATGACAAATTTCAAGATGGCAAATGCCAAAGATGTCAAATGACAAATGTCACAATGCTAAATGTCAAAAATGACAAATTTCAAGATGGCAAATGTCAAAGATGTCAAATGACAAATGTCACAATGCTAAATGTCAAAAAGGACAAATTTCAAGATGGCAAATGTCAAAGATGTCAAATGACAAATGTCACAATGCTAAGTGTCAAAAATGAAAAGTGTCACCATGAAAAATGTCAAAAATGACAAATTTCAAGATGGCAAATGTCAAAGATGTCAAATGACAAATGTCACAATGCTAAATGTCAAAAATGACAAATTTCAAAATTGCAAATGTCAAAGATGTCAAATGACAAATGTCACAATGCTAAATGTCAAAAATGAAAAGTGTCACCATAAAAAATGTCAAAAATGACAAATTTCAAGATGGCAAATGTCAAAACTGACAAATGTCACAATGCTAAATGTCAAAAATGAAAAGTGTCACCATGAAAAATGTCAAAAATGACAAATTTCAAGATGGCAAATGTCAAAGATGTCAAATGACAAATGTCACAATGCTAAATGTCAAAAATGAAAAGTGTCACCATGAAAAATGTCAAAAATGACAAATTTCAAGATGACAAATGTCAAAGATGTCAAATGACAAATGTCACAATGCTAAATGTCAAAAATGAAAAGTGTCAAAAATGACAAATTTTAAGATGGCAAATGTCTAAGATGTCAAATGACAAATGTCACAATGCTAAATGTCAAAAATGAAAAGTGTCACCATGAAAAATGTCAAAAATGACAAATTTCAAGATGGCAAATATCAAAACTGACAAATGTCACAATGCTAAATGTCAAAAATGATAAGAGTCACCATGAAAAATGTAAAAAAGGGCAAATTTCAAGATGGCAAATGTCTAAGATGTCAAATGACAAATGTCACAATGCTAAATGTCAAAAATGAAAAGTGTCACCATGAAAAATGTCAAAAATGACAAATTTCAAGATGGCAAATGTCAAAGATGTCAAATGACAAATGTCACAATGCTAAATGTCAAAAATGAAAAGTGTCAAAAATGACAAGTTTTAAGATGGCAAATGTCTAAGATGTCAAATGACAAATGTCACAATGCTAAATGTCAAAAATGAAAAGTGTCACCATGAAAAATGTCAAAAATGACAAATTTCAAGATGGCAAATGTCAAAGATGTCAAATGACAAATGTCACAATGCTAAATGTCAAAAATGAAAAGTGTCACCATGAAAAATGTCAAAAATGACAAATTTCAAGATGGCAAATGTCAAAGATGTCAAATGTCACAATGCTAAATGTCAAAAATGATAAGAGTCACCATGAAAAATGTCAAAAATGACAAATTTCAAGATGGCAAATGTCTAAGATGTCAAATGACAAATGTCACAATGCTAAATGTCAAAAATGAAAAGTGTCACCATGAAAAATGTCAAAAATAACACATTTCAAGATGGCAAATGTCAAAGATGTCAAATGACAAATGTCACAATGCTAAATGTCAAAAATGAAAAGTTTCAAAAATGACAAATTTTAAGATGGCAAATGTCTAAGATGTCAAATGACAAATGTCACAATGCTAAATGTCAAAAATGAAAAGTGTCACCATGAAAAATGTCAAAAATGACAAATTTCAAGATGGCAAATGTCAAAGATGTCAAATGACAAATGTCACAATGCTAAATGTCAAAAATGAAAAGTGTCACCATAAAAAATGTCAAAAATGACAAATTTCAAGATGGCAAATGTCAAAGATGTCAAATGACAAATGTCACAATGCTAAATGTCAAAAATGAAAAGTGTCAGCATGAAAAATGTCAAAAATGACAAATTTCAAGATGGCAAATGTCAAAACTGACTAATGTCACAATGCTAAATGTCAAAAATGAAAAGTGTCACCATGAAAAATGTCAAAAATGACAAATTTCAAAATGGCGAATGTCAAAGATGTCAAATGACAAATGTCACAATGCTAAATGTCAAAAATGAAAAGTGTCACCATGAAAAGTGTCAAAAATGACAAATTTCAAGATGGCAAATGTCTAAGATGTCAAATGACAAATGTCACAATGCTAAATGTCAAAAATGAAAAGTGTCACCATGAAAAATGTCAAAAATGACAAATTTCAAGATGGCAAATGTCAAAGATGTCAAATGACAAATGTCACAATGCTAAATGTCAAAAATGAAAAGTGTCACCATGAAAAATGTCAAAAATGACAAATTTCAAGATGGCAAATGTCAAAGATGTCAAATGACAAATGTCACAATGCTAAATGTCAAAAATGAAAAGTGTCACCATGAAAAATGTTAAAAATGACAAATTTCAAGATGGCAAATGTCAAAGATGTCAAATGACAAATGTCACAATGCTAAATGTCAAAAATGAAAAGTGTCACCATGAAAAATGTCAAAAATGACAAATTTCAAGATGGCAAATATCAAAGATGTCAAATGACAAATGTCACAATGCTAAATGTCAAAAAGGGAAAGTGTCACAATGCTAAATGTCAAAAATGAAAAGTGTCACAATGCTAAATGTCAAAAATGACAAATTTCAAGATAGCAAATGTCAAAGATGTCAAATGACAAATGTCACAATGCTAAATAACAAAAATGACAAATTTCAAGATGGCAAATGTCAAAGATGTCAAATGACAAATGTCACAATGCTAAATGTCAAAAATGAAAAGTGTCACCATGAACAATGTCAAAAATGACAAATTTCAAGATGGCAAATATCAAAACTGACAAATGTCACAATGCTAAATGTCAAAAATGATAAAAATCACCATGAAAAATGTCAAAAATGACAAATTTCAAGATGGCAAATGTCTAAGATGTCAAATGACAAATGTCACAATGCTAAATGTCAAAAGTGAAAAGTGTCACCATAAAAAATGTCAACAATGACAAATTTCAAGATGGCAAATGTCAAAGATGTCAAATGACAAATGTCACAATGCTAAATGTCAAAAATGAAAAGTGTCAAAAATGACAAATTTTAAGATGGCAAATGTCTAAGATGTCAAATGACAAATGTCACAATGCTAAATGTCAAAATCAAAAAGTGTCACCATGAAAAATGTCAAAAATGACAAATTTTAAGATGGCAAATGTCAAAGATGTCAAATAACAAATGTCACAATGCTAAATGTCAAAAATGAAAAGTGTCACCATGAAAAATGTCAAAAATAACAAATTTTAAGATGGCAAATGTCAAAGATGTCAAATGACAAATGTCACAATGCTAAATGTCAAAAATGAAAAGTGTCACCATGAAAAATGTCAAAAATGACAAATTTCAAGATGGCAAATGTCAAAGATGTCAAATGACAAATGTCACAATGCTAAATGTTAAAAATGAAAAGTGTCACTATGAAAAATGTCAAAAATGACAAATTTCAAGATGGCAAATGTCAAAACTGACAAATGTCACAATGCTAAATGTCAAAAATGATAAGTGTCAACATGAAAAATGTCAAAAATGACAAATTTCAAGATGGCAAATGTCAAGATGTCAAATGACAAATGTCACAATGCTAAATGTTAAAAATGAAAAGTGTCACCATGAAAAATGTCAAAAATGACAAATTTCAAGATGGCAAATGTCAAAGATGTCAAATGATAAATGTCACAATGCTAAATGTCAAAAATAAAAAGTGTCAAAAATGACAAATTTCAAGATGGCAAATGTCAAAGATGTCAAATGACAAATGTCACAATGCTAAATGTCACAAATGAAAAGTGTCACCATGAAAATGTCAAAAATGACAAATTTTAAGATGGCAAATGTCAAAACTGACAAATGTCACAATGCTAAATGTCAACAATGAAAAGTGTCACCATGAAAAATGTCAAAAATAACAAATTTCAAGATGGCAAATGTCAAAGATGTCAAATGACAAATGTCACAATGCTAAATGTCAAAAATGACAAATTTCAAGATGGCAAATGTCAAAGATGTCAAATAACAAATGTCACAATGCTAAATGTCAAAAATAAAAAGTGTCACCATAAAAAATGTCAAAAATGACAAATTTCAAGATGGCAAATGTCAAAGATGTCAAATGACAAATGTCACAATGCTAAATGTCAAAAATGAAAAGTGTCACCATGAAAAATGTCAAAAATATCAAATTTCAAGATGGCAAATATCAAAACTGACAAATGTCACAATGCTAAATGTCAAAAATGATAAGAGTCACCATGAAAAATGTCAAAAATGACAAATTTCAAGATGGCAAATGTCTAAGATGTCAAATGACAAATGTCACAATGCTAAATGTCAAAAATGAAAAGTGTCACCATGAAAAATGTTAAAAATGACAAATTTCAAGATGGCAAATGCCAAAGATGTCAAATGACAAATGTCACAATGCTAAATGTCAAAAATGACAAATTTCAAGATGGCAAATGTCAAAGATGTCAAATGACAAATGTCACAATGCTAAATGTCAAAAAGGACAAATTTCAAGATGGCAAATGACAAATGTCACAATGCTAAGTGTCAAAAATGAAAAGTGTCACCATGAAAAATGTCAAAAATGACAAATTTCAAGATGGCAAATGTCAAAGATGTCAAATGACAAATGTCACAATGCTAAATGTCAAAAATGACAAATTTCAAAATTGCAAATGTCAAAGATGTCAAATGACAAATGTCACAATGCTAAATGTCAAAAATGAAAAGTGTCACCATAAAAAATGTCAAAAATGACAAATTTCAAGATGGCAAATGTCAAAACTGACAAATGTCACAATGCTAAATGTCAAAAATGAAAAGTGTCACCATGAAAAATGTCAAAAATGACAAATTTCAAGATGGCAAATGTCAAAGATGTCAAATGACAAATGTCACAATGCTAAATGTCAAAAATGAAAAGTGTCACCATGAAAAATGTCAAAAATGACAAATTTCAAGATGACAAATGTCAAAGATGTCAAATGACAAATGTCACAATGCTAAATGTCAAAAATGAAAAGTGTCAAAAATGACAAATTTTAAGACGGCAAATGTCTAAGATGTCAAATGACAAATGTCACAATGCTAAATGTCAAAAATGAAAAGTGTCACCATGAAAAATGTCAAAAATGACAAATTTCAAGATGGCAAATATCAAAACTGACAAATGTCACAATGCTAAATGTCAAAAATGATAAGAGTCACCATGAAAAATGTAAAAAAGGGCAAATTTCAAGATGGCAAATGTCTAAGATGTCAAATGACAAATGTCACAATGCTAAATGTCAAAAATGAAAAGTGTCACCATGAAAAATGTCAAAAATGACAAATTTCAAGATGGCAAATGTCAAAGATGTCAAATGACAAATGTCACAATGCTAAATGTCAAAAATGAAAAGTGTCAAAAATGACAAGTTTTAAGATGGCAAATGTCTAAGATGTCAAATGACAAATGTCACAATGCTAAATGTCAAAAATGAAAAGTGTCACCATGAAAAATGTCAAAAATGACAAATTTCAAGATGGCAAATGTCAAAGATGTCAAATGACAAATGTCACAATGCTAAATGTCAAAAATGAAAAGTGTCACCATGAAAAATGTCAAAAATGACAAATTTCAAGATGGCAAATGTCAAAGATGTCAAATGTCACAATGCTAAATGTCAAAAATGATAAGAGTCACCATGAAAAATGTCAAAAATGACAAATTTCAAGATGGCAAATGTCTAAGATGTCAAATGACAAATGTCACAATGCTAAATGTCAAAAATGAAAAGTGTCACCATGAAAAATGTCAAAAATAACACATTTCAAGATGGCAAATGTCAAAGATGTCAAATGACAAATGTCACAATGCTAAATGTCAAAAATTAAAAGTTTCAAAAATGACAAATTTTAAGATGGCAAATGTCTAAGCGGTCAAATGACAAATGTCACAATGCTAAATGTCAAAAATGAAAAGTGTCACCATGAAAAATGTCAAAAATGACAAATTTCAAGATGGCAAATGTCAAAGATGTCTAATGACAAATGTCACAATGCTAAATGTCAAAAATAAAAAGTGTCAAAAATGACAAATTTCAAGATGGCAAATGTCAAAGATGTCAAATGACAAATGTCACAATGCTAAATGTCAAAAATGAAAAGTGTCACCATGAAAAATGTCAAAAATGACAAATTTCAAGATGGCAAATGTCAAAACTGACAAATGTCACAATGCTAAATGTCAAAAATGATAAGTGTCAACATGAAAAATGTCAAAAATGACAAATTTCAAGATGGCAAATGTCCAAGATGTCAAATGACAAATGTCACAATGCTAAATGTTAAAAATGAAAAGTGTCACCATGAAAAATGTCAAAAATGACAAATTTCAAGATGGCAAATGTCAAAGATGTCAAATGACAAATGTCACAATGCTAAATGTCAAAAATAAAAAGTGTCAAAAATGACAAATTTCAAGATGGCAAATGTCAAAGATGTCAAATGACAAATGTCACAATGCTAAATGTCACAAATGAAAAGTGTCACCATGAAAATGTCAAAAATGACAAATTTTAAGATGGCAAATGTCAAAACTGACAAATGTCACAATGCTAAATGTCAACAATGAAAAGTGTCACCATGAAAAATGTCAAAAATAACAAATTTCAAGATGGCAAATGTCAAAGATGTCAAATGACAAATGTCACAATGCTAAATGTCAAAAATGACAAATTTCAAGATGGCAAATGTCAAAGATGTCAAATAACAAATGTCACAATGCTAAATGTCAAAAATAAAAAGTGTCACCATAAAAAATGTCAAAAATGACAAATTTCAAGATGGCAAATGTCAAAGATGTCAAATGACAAATGTCACAATGCTAAATGTCAAAAATGAAAAGTGTCACCATGAAAAATGTCAAAAATATCAAATTTCAAGATGGCAAATATCAAAACTGACAAATGTCACAATGCTAAATGTCAAAAATGATAAGAGTCACCATGAAAAATGTCAAAAATGACAAATTTCAAGATGGCAAATGTCTAAGATGTCAAATGACAAATGTCACAATGCTAAATGTCAAAAATGAAAAGTGGTACCATGAAAAATGTTAAAAATGACAAATTTTAAGATGGCAAATGCCAAAGATGTCAAATGACAAATGTCACAATGCTAAATGTCAAAAATGACAAATTTCAAGATGGCAAATGTCAAAGATGTCAAATGACAAATGTCACAATGCTAAATGTCAAAAAGGACAAATTTCAAGATGGCAAATGTCAAAGATGTCAAATGACAAATGTCACAATGCTAAGTGTCAAAAATGAAAAGTGTCACCATGAAAAATGTCAAAAATGACAAATTTCAAGATGGCAAATGTCAAAGATGTCAAATGACAAATGTCACAATGCTAAATGTCAAAAATGACAAATTTCAAAATTGCAAATGTCAAAGATGTCAAAAGACAAATGTCACAATGCTAAATGTCAAAAATGAAAAGTGTCACCATAAAAAATGTCAAAAATGACAAATTTCAAGATGGCAAATGTCAAAACTGACAAATGTCACAATGCTAAATGTCAAAAATGAAAAGTGTCACCATGAAAAATGTCAAAAATGACAAATTTCAAGATGGCAAATGTCAAAGATGTCAAATGACAAATGTCACAATGCTAAATGTCAAAAATGAAAAGTGTCACCATGAAAAATGTCAAAAATGACAAATTTCAAGATGACAAATGTCAAAGATGTCAAATGACAAATGTCACAATGCTAAATGTCAAAAATGAAAAGTGTCAAAAATGACAAATTTTAAGACGGCAAATGTCTAAGATGTCAAATGACAAATGTCACAATGCTAAATGTCAAAAATGAAAAGTGTCACCATGAAAAATGTCAAAAATGACAAATTTCAAGATGGCAAATATCAAAACTGACAAATGTCACAATGCTAAATGTCAAAAATGATAAGAGTCACCATGAAAAATGTAAAAAAGGGCAAATTTCAAGATGGCAAATGTCTAAGATGTCAAATGACAAATGTCACAATGCTAAATGTCAAAAATGAAAAGTGTCACCATGAAAAATGTCAAAAATGACAAATTTCAAGATGGCAAATGTCAAAGATGTCAAATGACAAATGTCACAATGCTAAATGTCAAAAATGAAAAGTGTCAAAAATGACAAGTTTTAAGATGGCAAATGTCTAAGATGTCAAATGACAAATGTCACAATGCTAAATGTCAAAAATGAAAAGTGTCACCATGAAAAATGTCAAAAATGACAAATTTCAAGATGGCAAATGTCAAAGATGTCAAATGACAAATGTCACAATGCTAAATGTCAAAAATGAAAAGTGTCACCATGAAAAATGTCAAAAATGACAAATTTCAAGATGGCAAATGTCAAAGATGTCAAATGTCACAATGCTAAATGTCAAAAATGATAAGAGTCACCATGAAAAATGTCAAAAATGACAAATTTCAAGATGGCAAATGTCTAAGATGTCAAATGACAAATGTCACAATGCTAAATGTCAAAAATGAAAAGTGTCACCATGAAAAATGTCAAAAATAACACATTTCAAGATGGCAAATGTCAAAGATGTCAAATGACAAATGTCACAATGCTAAATGTCAAAAATTAAAAGTTTCAAAAATGACAAATTTTAAGATGGCAAATGTCTAAGCTGTCAAATGACAAATGTCACAATGCTAAATGTCAAAAATGAAAAGTGTCACCATGAAAAATGTCAAAAATGACAAATTTCAAGATGGCAAATGTCAAAGATGTCAAATGACAAATGTCACAATGCTAAATGTCAAAAATGAAAAGTGTCACCATGAAAAATGTCAAAAATGACAAATTTCAAGATGGCAAATGTCAAAGATGTCAAATGACAAATGTCACAATGCTAAATGTCAAAAATGAAAAGTGTCAGCATGAAAAATGTCAAAAATGACAAATTTCAAGATGGCAAATGTCAAAACTGACTAATGTCACAATGCTAAATGTCAAAAATGAAAAGTGTCACCATGAAAAATGTCAAAAATGACAAATTTCAAAATGGCAAATGTCAAAGATGTCAAATGACAAATGTCACAATGCTAAATGTCAAAAATGAAAAGTGTCACCATGAAAAGTGTCAAAAATGACAAATTTCAAGATGGCAAATGTCTAAGATGTCAAATGACAAATGTCACAATGCTAAATGTCAAAAATGAAAAGTGTCACCATGAAAAATGTCAAAAATGACAAATTTCAAGATGGCAAATGTCAAAGATGTCAAATGACAAATGTCACAATGCTAAATGTCAAAAATTAAAAGTGTCACCATGAAAAATGTCAAAAATGACAAATTTCAAGATGGCAAATGTCAAAGATGTCAAATGACAAATGTCACAATGCTAAATGTCAAAAATGACAAATTTCAAAATTGCAAATGTCAAAGATGTCAAAAGACAAATGTCACAATGCTAAATGTCAAAAATGAAAAGTGTCACCATAAAAAATGTCAAAAATGACAAATTTCAAGATGGCAAATGTCAAAACTGACAAATGTCACAATGCTAAATGTCAAAAATGAAAAGTGTCACCATGAAAAATGTCAAAAATGACAAATTTCAAGATGGCAAATGTCAAAGATGTCAAATGACAAATGTCACAATGCTAAATGTCAAAAATGAAAAGTGTCACCATGAAAAATGTCAAAAATGACAAATTTCAAGATGACAAATGTCAAAGATGTCAAATGACAAATGTCACAATGCTAAATGTCAAAAATGAAAAGTGTCAAAAATGACAAATTTTAAGACGGCAAATGTCTAAGATGTCAAATGACAAATGTCACAATGCTAAATGTCAAAAATGAAAAGTGTCACCATGAAAAATGTCAAAAATGACAAATTTCAAGATGGCAAATATCAAAACTGACAAATGTCACAATGCTAAATGTCAAAAATGATAAGAGTCACCATGAAAAATGTAAAAAAGGGCAAATTTCAAGATGGCAAATGTCTAAGATGTCAAATGACAAATGTCACAATGCTAAATGTCAAAAATGAAAAGTGTCACCATGAAAAATGTCAAAAATGACAAATTTCAAGATGGCAAATGTCAAAGATGTCAAATGACAAATGTCACAATGCTAAATGTCAAAAATGAAAAGTGTCAAAAATGACAAGTTTTAAGATGGCAAATGTCTAAGATGTCAAATGACAAATGTCACAATGCTAAATGTCAAAAATGAAAAGTGTCACCATGAAAAATGTCAAAAATGACAAATTTCAAGATGGCAAATGTCAAAGATGTCAAATGACAAATGTCACAATGCTAAATGTCAAAAATGAAAAGTGTCACCATGAAAAATGTCAAAAATGACAAATTTCAAGATGGCAAATGTCAAAGATGTCAAATGTCACAATGCTAAATGTCAAAAATGATAAGAGTCACCATGAAAAATGTCAAAAATGACAAATTTCAAGATGGCAAATGTCTAAGATGTCAAATGACAAATGTCACAATGCTAAATGTCAAAAATGAAAAGTGTCACCATGAAAAATGTCAAAAATAACACATTTCAAGATGGCAAATGTCAAAGATGTCAAATGACAAATGTCACAATGCTAAATGTCAAAAATTAAAAGTTTCAAAAATGACAAATTTTAAGATGGCAAATGTCTAAGCTGTCAAATGACAAATGTCACAATGCTAAATGTCAAAAATGAAAAGTGTCACCATGAAAAATGTCAAAAATGACAAATTTCAAGATGGCAAATGTCAAAGATGTCAAATGACAAATGTCACAATGCTAAATGTCAAAAATGAAAAGTGTCACCATGAAAAATGTCAAAAATGACAAATTTCAAGATGGCAAATGTCAAAGATGTCAAATGACAAATGTCACAATGCTAAATGTCAAAAATGAAAAGTGTCAGCATGAAAAATGTCAAAAATGACAAATTTCAAGATGGCAAATGTCAAAACTGACTAATGTCACAATGCTAAATGTCAAAAATGAAAAGTGTCACCATGAAAAATGTCAAAAATGACAAATTTCAAAATGGCAAATGTCAAAGATGTCAAATGACAAATGTCACAATGCTAAATGTCAAAAATGAAAAGTGTCACCATGAAAAGTGTCAAAAATGACAAATTTCAAGATGGCAAATGTCTAAGATGTCAAATGACAAATGTCACAATGCTAAATGTCAAAAATGAAAAGTGTCACCATGAAAAATGTCAAAAATGACAAATTTCAAGATGGCAAATGTCAAAGATGTCAAATGACAAATGTCACAATGCTAAATGTCAAAAATTAAAAGTGTCACCATGAAAAATGTCAAAAATGACAAATTTCAAGATGGCAAATGTCAAAGATGTCAAATGACAAATGTCACAATGCTAAATGTCAAAAATGAAAAGTGTCACCATGAAAAATGTTAAAAATGACAAATTTCAAGATGGCAAATGTCAAAGATGTCAAATGACAAATGTCACAATGCTAAATGTCAAAAATGAAAAGTGTCACAATGAAAAATGTCAAAAATGACAAATTTCAAGATGGCAAATATCAAAGATGTCAAATGACAAATGTCACAATGCTAAATGTCAAAAAGGGAAAGTGTCACAATGCTAAATGTCAAAAATGAAAAGTGTCACAATGCTAAATGTCAAAAATGACAAATTTCAAGATAGCAAATGTCAAAGATGTCAAATGACAAATGTCACAATGCTAAATAACAAAAATGACAAATTTCAAGATGGCAAATGTCAAAGATGTCAAATGACAAATGTCACAATGCTAAATGTCAAAAATGAAAAGTGTCACCATGAAAAATGTCAAAAATGACAAATTTCAAGATGGCAAATATCAAAACTGACAAATGTCACAATGCTAAATGTCGAAAATGATAAAAATCACCATGAAAAATGTCAAAAATGACAAATTTCAAGATGGCAAATGTCTAAGATGTCAAATGACAAATGTCACAATGCTAAATGTCAAAAGTGAAAAGTGTCACCATAAAAAATGTCAACAATGACAAATTTCAAGATGGCAAATGTCAAAGATGTCAAATGACAAATGTCACAATGCTAAATGTCAAAAATGAAAAGTGTCAAAAATGACAAATTTTAAGATGGCAAATGTCTAAGATGTCAAATGACAAATGTCACAATGCTAAATGTCAAAATCAAAAAGTGTCACCATGAAAAATGTCAAAAATGACAAATTTTAAGATGGCAAATGTCAAAGATGTCAAATAACAAATGTCACAATGCTAAATGTCAAAAATGAAAAGTGTCACCATGAAAAATGTCAAAAATGACAAATTTCAAGATGGCAAATGTCAAAGATGTCAAATGACAAATGTCACAATGCTAAATGTCAAAAATGAAAAGTGTCACCATGGAAAATGTCAAAAATGACAAATTTCAAGATGGCAAATGTCAAAACTGACTAATGTCACAATGCTAAATGTCAAAAATGAAAAGTGTCACCATGAAAAATGTCAAAAATGACAAATTTCAAAATGGCAAATGTCAAAGATGTCAAATGACAAATGTCACAATGCTAAATGTCAAAAATGAAAAGTGTCACCATGAAAAGTGTCAAAAATGACAAATTTCAAGATGGCAAATGTCTAAGATGTCAAATGACAAATGTCACAATGCTAAATGTCAAAAATGAAAAGTGTCACCATGAAAAATGTCAAAAATGACAAATTTCAAGATGGCAAATGCCAAAGATGTCAAATGACAAATGTCACAATGCTAAATGTCAAAAATGAAAAGTGTCACCATGAAAAATGTCAAAAATGACAAATTTCAAGATGGCAAATGTCAAAGATGTCAAATGACAAATGTCACAATGCTAAATGTCAAAAATGAAAAGTGTCACCATGAAAAATGTCAAAAATGACAAATTTCAAGATGGCAAATGTCAAAGATGTCAAATGACAAATGTCACAATGCTAAATGTCAAAAATGAAAAGTGTCACCATGAAAAATATCAAAAATGACAAATTTCAAGATGGCAAATATCAAAGATGTCAAATGACAAATGTCACAATGCTAAATGTCAAAAATGGAAAGTGTCACAATGCTAAATGACAAATTACAAAATGGCAAATGTCAAAGATGTCAAATAACAAATGTCACAATGCTAAATGTCAAAAATGACAAATTTCAAGATGGCAAATGTCAAAGATGTCAAATGAAAAATGTCACAATGCTAAATGTCAAAAATGAAAAGTGTCACCATGAAAAATGTCAAAAATGACAAATTTCAAGATGGCAAATGTCAAAACTGACAAACGTCACAATGCTAAATGTCAAAAATGAAAAGTGTCACCATGAAAAATGTCAAAAATAACAAATTTCCAGATGGCAAATCTCAAAGATGTCAAGTGACAAATGTCACAATGCTAAATGTCAAAACTGACAAATTTCAAGATGGCAAACGTCAAAGATGTCAAATGACAAATGTCACAATGCTAAATGTCAAAAATTAAAAGTGTCACCATGAAAAATGTCAAAAATGACAAATTTCAAGATGGCAAATGTCAAAGATGTCAAATGACAAATGTCACACTGCTAAATGTCAAAAATGATAAGTGTCACCATGAAAAATGTCAAAAATAACAAATTTCAAGATGGCAAATGTCAAAGATGTCAAATGACAAATGTCACAATGCTAAATGTCAAAAATGACAAATTTTAAGAATGCAAATGTCAAAGATGTCAAATGACAACTGTCACAATGCTAAATGTCAAAAATGAAAAGTGTCACCATGAAAAATGTCAAAAATAACAAATTTCAAGATGGCAAATGTCAAAGATGTCAAATGACAAATGTCACAATGCTAAATGTCAAAAATGACAAATTTCAAGATGGCAAATGTCAAAGATGTCAAATGTCACAATGCTAAATGTCAAAAATGAAAAGTGTCACCATGAAAAATGTCAAAAATGACAAATTTCAAGATGGCAAATGTCAAAGATGTCAAATGACAAATGTCACAATGCTAAATGTCAAAAATGAAAAGTGTCACTATGAAAAATGTCAAAAATGACAAATTTCAAGATGGCAAATGTCAAAGATGTCAAATGACAAATGTCACAATGCTAAATGTCAAAAATGAAAAGTGTCACCATGACAAATGTCAAAAATGACAAATTTCAGGATGGCAAATGTCAAAGATGTCAAATGACAAATGTCACAATGCTAAATGTCAAAAATGAAAAGTGTCAAAAATGACAAATTTCAAGATGGCAAATGTCTAAGATGTCAAATGACAAATGTCACAATGCTAAATGTCAAAAATGAAAAGTGTCACTATAAAAAATGTCAAAAATGACAAATTTCAAGATGGCAAATGTCAAAGATGTCAAATGACATATGTCACAATGCTAAATGTCAAAAATAAAAAGTGTCACCATGAAAAATGTCAAAAATGACAAATTTCAAGATGGCAAATGTCAAAGATGTCAAATGACAAATGTCACAATGCTAAATGTCAAAAATGAAAAGTTTCACCATGAAAAATGTCAAAAATGACAAATTTCAAGATGGGAAATGTCAAAGATTTTGAATATGACAAATGTCACAATGCTAAATGTCAAAAATGAAAAGTGTCACCATGAAAAATGTCAAAAATGACAAATTTCAAGATGGCAAATGTCAAAGATGTCAAATGACAAATGTCACAATGCTAAATGTCAAAAATGAAAAGTGTCACCATGAAAAATGTCAAAAATGACAAATTTCAAGATGGCAAATGTCAAAGATGTCAAATGACAAATGTCACAATGCTAAATGTCAAAAATGAAAAGTGTCACCATGAAAAATGTCAAAAATGACAAATTTCAAGATGGCAAATAACAAAGATGTCAAATGACAAATGTCACAATGCTAAATGTCAAAAATGGAAAGTGTCACAATGCTAAATGTCAAAAATGAAAAGTGTCACAATGCTAAATGTCAAAAATGACAAATTTCAAGATAGCAAATGTCAAAGATGTCAAATGACAAATGTCACAATGCTAAATGTCAAAAATGAAAAGTGTCACCATGAAAAATGTCAAAAATGACAAATTTCAAGATGGCAAATATCAAAACTGACAAATGTCACAATGCTAAATTTCAAAAATGATAAAAATCACCATGAAAAATGTCAAAAATGACAAATTTCAAGATGGCAAATGTCTAAGATGTCAAATGACAAATGTCACAATGCTAAATGTCAAAAATGAAAAGTGTCACCATAAAAAATGTCAAAAATGACAAATTTCAAGATGGCAAATGTCAAAGATGTCAAATGACAAATGTCACAATGCTAAATGTCAAAAATGAAAAGTGTCAAAAATGACAAATTTTAAGATGGCAAATGTCTAAGATGTCAAATGACAAATGTCACAATGCTAAATGTCAAAAATAAAAAGTGTCACCATGAAAAATGACAAATTTTAAGATGGCAAATGTCAAAGATGTCAAATGACAAATGTCACAATGCTAAATGTCAAAAATGAAAAGTGTCACCATGAAAAATGTCAAAAATGACAAATTTCAAGATGGCAAATGTCAAAGATGTCAAATGACAAATGTCACAATGCTAAATGTCAAAAATGAAAAGTGTCACCATGAAAAATGTCAAAAATGACAAATTTCAAGATGGCAAATGTCAAAACTGACTAATGTCACAATGCTAAATGTCAAAAATGAAAAGTGTCACCATGAAAAATGTCAAAAATGACAAATTTCAAAATGGCAAATGTCAAAGATGTCAAATGACAAATGTCACAATGCTAAATGTCAAAAATGAAAAGTGTCACCATGAAAAGTGTTAAAAATGACAAATTTCAAGATGGCAAATGTCTAAGATGTCAAATGACAAATGTCACAATGCTAAATGTCAAAAATGAAAAGTGTCACCATGAAAAATGTCAAAAATGACAAATTTCAAGATGGCAAATGCCAAAGATGTCAAATGACAAATGTCACAATGCTAAATGTCAAAAATGAAAAGTGTCACCATGAAAAATGTCAAAAATGACAAATTTCAAGATGGCAAATGTCAAAGATGTCAAATGACAAATGTCACAATGCTAAATGTCAAAAATGAAAAGTGTCACCATGAAAAATGTTAAAAATGACAAATTTTAAGATGGCAAATGTCAAAGATGTCAAATGACAAATGTCACAATGCTAAATGTCAAAAATGAAAAGTGTCACCATGAAAAATATCAAAAATGACAAATTTCAAGATGGCAAATATCAAAGATGTCAAATGACAAATGTCACAATGCTAAATGTCAAAAATGGAAAGTGTCACAATGCTAAATGTCAAAAATGAAAAGTGTCACAATGCTAAATGTCAAAAATGACAAATTTCAAAATGGCAAATGTCAAAGATGTCAAATAACAAATGTCACAATGATAAATGTCAAAAATGACAAATTTCAAGATGGCAAATATCAAAGATGTCAAATGACAAATGTCACAATGCTAAATGTCAAAAATGAAAAGTGTCACCATGAAAAATGTCAAAAATGACAAATTTCAAAAAGGCAAATGTCAAAACTGACAAACGTCACAATGCTAAATGTCAAAAATGAAAAGTGTCACCATGAAAAATGTCAAAAATAACAAATTTCCAGATTGCAAATGTCAAAGATGTCAAGTGACAAATGTCACAATGCTAAATGTCAAAACTGACAAATTTCAAGATGGCAAACGTCAAAGATGTCAAATGACAAATGTCACAATGCTAAATGTCAAAAATGAAAAGTGTCACCATGAAAAATGTCAAAAATGACAAATTTCAAGATGGCAAATGTCAAAGATGTCAAATGACAAATGTCACAATGCTAAATGTCAAAAAAGATAAGTGTCACCATGAAAAATGTCAAAAATAACAAATTTCAAGATGGCAAATGTCAAAGATGTCAAATGACAAATGTCACAATGCTAAATGTCAAAAATGACAAATTTTAAGATGGCAAATGTCAAAGATGTCAAATGACAACTGTCACAATGCTAAATGTCAAAAATGAAAAGTGTCACCATGAAAAATGTCAAAAATAACAAATTTCAAGATGGCAAATGTCAAAGATGTCAAATGACAAATGTCACAATGCTAAATGTCAAAAATGACAAATTTCAAGATGGCAAATGACAAAGATGTCAAATGTCACAATGCTAAATGTCAAAAATGAAAAGTGTCACCATGAAAAATGTCAAAAATGACAAATTTCAAGATGGCAAATGTCAAAGATGTCAAATGACAACTGTCACAATGCTAAATGTCAAAAATGAAAAGTGTCACCATGAAAAATGTCAAAAATGACAAATTTCAAGATGGCAAATGTCAAAGATGTCAAATGACAAATGTCACAATGCTAAATGTCAAAAATGAAAAGTGTCACCATGAAAAATGTCAAAAATGACAAATTTCAGGATGGCAAATGTCAAAGATGTCAAATGACAAATGTCACAATGCTAAATGTCAAAAATGAAAAGTGTCAAAAATGACAAATTTCAAGATGGCAAATGTCTAAGATGTCAAATGACAAATGTCACAATGCTAAATGTCAAAAATGAAAAGTGTCACTATAAAAAATGTCAAAAATGACAAATTTTAAGATGGCAAATGTCAAAGATGTCAAATGACATATGTCACAATGCTAAATGTCAAAAATGAAAAGTGTCACCATGAAAAATGTCAAAAATGACAAATTTCAAGATGGCAAATGTCAAAGATGTCAAATGACAAATGTCACAATGCTAAATGTCAAAAATGAAAAGTTTCATCATGAAAAATGTCAAAAATGACAAATTTCAAGATGGGAAATGTCAAAGATTTTGAATATGACAAATGTCACAATGCTAAATGTCAAAAATGAAAAGTGTCACCATGAAAAATGTCAAAAATGACAAATTTCAAGATGGCAAATGTCAAAGATGTCAAATGACAAATGTCACAATGCTAAAAGTCAAAATGAAAAGTGTCACCATGAAAAATGTCATAAATGACAAATTTCAAGATGGCAAATATCAAAGATGTCAAATGACAGATGTCACAATGCTAAATGTCAAAAATGACAAATTTCAAGATGGCAAATGTCAAAGATGTCAAATGACAAATGTCACAATGCTAAATGTCAAAAATGAAAAGTGTCACTTTGAAAAATGTCAAAAATGACAAATTTCAAGATGGCAAATGTCAAAGATGTCAAATGACAAATGTCACAATGCTAAATGTCAAAAATGAAAAGTGTCACCATGAAAAATGTCAAAAATAACAAATTTCAAGATGGCAAATGTCAAAGATGTCAAATGACAAATGTCACAATGCTAAATGTCAAAAATGAAAAGTGTCACCATGAAAAATGTCAAAAATGACAAATTTCAAGATGGCAAATGTCAAAGATGTCAAATGTCACAATGCTAAATGTCAAAAATGAAAAGTGTCACCATGAAAAATGTCAAAAATAACAAATTTCAAGATGGCAAATGTCAAAGATGTCAAATGACAAATGTCACAATGCTAAATGTCAAAAATGAAAAGTGTCACCATGAAAAATGTCAAAAATGACAAATTTCAAGATGGCAAATGTCCAAGATGTCAAATGACAAATGTCACAATGCTAAATGTCAAAAATGAAAAGTGTCACCATGAAAAATGTCAAAAATGACAAATTTCAAGATGGCAAATGTCAAAGATGTCAAATGACAAATGTCACAATGCTAAATGTCAAAAATGAAAAGTGTCACCATGAAAAATGTCAAAAATGACAAATTTCAAGATGGCAAATGTCAAAACTGACAAATGTCACAATGCTAAATGTCAAAAATGATAAGTGTCAACATGAAAAATGTCAAAAATGACAAATTTCAAGATGGCAAATGTCCAAGATGTCAAATGACAAATGTCACAATGCTAAATGTCAAAAATGAAAAGTGTCACCATGAAAAATGTCAAAAATGACAAATTTCAAGATGGCAAATGTCAAAGATGTCAAATGACAAATGTCACAATGCTAAATGTCAAAAATGAAAAGTGTCACCATGAAAAATGTCAAAAATGACAAATTTCAAGATGGCAAATGTCAAAGATGTCAAATGTCACAATGCTAAATGTCAAAAATGATAAAAGTCACCATGAAAAATGTCAAAAATGACAAATTTCAAGATGGCAAATGTCTAAGATGTCAAATGACAAATGTCACAATGCTAAATGTCAAAAATGAAAAGTGTCACCATAAAAAATGTCAAAAATGACAAATTTCAAGATGGCAAATGTCAAAGATGTCAAATGACAAATGTCACAATGCTAAATGTCAAAAATGAAAAGTGTCAAAAATGACAAATTTTAAGATGGCAAATGTCTAAGATGTCAAATGACAAATGTCACAATGCTAAATGTCAAAAATAAAAAGTGTCAAAAATGACAAATTTCAAGATGGCAAATGTCAAAGATGTCAAATGACAAATGTCACAATGCTAAATGTCAAAAATGAAAAGTGTCACCATGAAAAATGTCAAAAATGACAAATTTCAAGATGGCAAATGTCCAAGATGTCAAATGACAAATGTCACAATGCTAAATGTCAAAAATGAAAAGTGTCACCATGAAAAATGTCAAAAATAACAAATTTCAAGATGGCAAATGTCAAAGATGTCAAATGACAAATGTCACAATGCTAAATGTCAAAAATGAAAAGTGTCACCATGAAAAATGTCAAAAATGACAAATTTCAAGATGTCAAATGTCAAAGATGTCAAATGACAAATGTCACAATGCTAAATGTCAAAAATGAAAAGTGTCACCATGAAAAATGTCAAAAATGACAAATTTCAAGATGGCAAATGTCAAAACTGACAAATGTCACAATGCTAAATGTCAAAAATGATAAGTGTCAACATGAAAAATGTCAAAAATGACAAATTTCAAGATGGCAAATGTCCAAGATGTCAAATGACAAATGTCACAATGCTAAATGTCAAAAATGAAAAGTGTCACCATGAAAAATGTCAAAAATGACAAATTTCAAGATGGCAAATGTCAAAGATGTCAAATGACAAATGTCACAATGCTAAATGTCAAAAATAAAAAGTGTCAAAAATGACAAATTTCAAGATGGCAAATGTCAAAGATGTCAAATGACAAATGTCACAATGCTAAATGTCAAAAATGAAAAGTGTCACCATGAAAAATGTCAAAAATGACAAATTTTAAGATGGCAAATGTCAAAACTGACAAATGTCACAATGCTAAATGTCAAAAATGAAAAGTGTCACCATGAAAAATGTCAAAAATAACAAATTTCAAGATGGCAAATGTCAAAGATGTCAAATGACAAATGTCACAATGCTAAATGTCAAAAATGACAAATTTCAAGATGGCAAATGTCAAAGATGTCAAATGACAAATGTCACAATGCTAAATGTCAAAAATGAAAAGTGTCACCATAAAAAATGTCAAAAATGACAAATTTCAAGATGGCAAATGTCAAAGATGTCAAATGACAAATGTCACAATGCTAAATGTCAAAAATGAAAAGTGTCACCATGAAAAATGTCAAAAATAACAAATTTCCAGATGGCAAATGTCCAAGATGTCAAGTGACAAATGTCACAATGCTAAATGTCAAAACTGACAAATTTCAAGATGGCAAACGTCAAAGATGTCAAATGACAAATGTCACAATGCTAAATGTCAAAAATGAAAAGTGTCACCATGAAAAATGTCAAAAATGACAAATTTCAAGATGGCAAATGTCAAAGATGTCAAATGACAAATGTCACAATGCTAAATGTCAAAAATGATAAGTGTCACCATGAAAAATGTCAAAAATAACAAATTTCAAGATGGCAAATGTCAAAGATGTCAAATGACAAATGTCACAATGCTAAATGTCAAAAATGACAAATTTTAAGATGGCAAATGTCAAAGATGTCAAATGACAACTGTCACAATGCTAAATGTCAAAAATGAAAAGTGTCACCATGAAAAATGTCAAAAATAACAAATTTCAAGATGGCAAATGTCAAAGATGTCAAATGACAAATGTCACAATGCTAAATGTCAAAAATGACAAATTTCAAGATTGCAACTGTCAAAGATGTCAAATGTCACAATGCTAAATGTAAAAAATGAAAAGTGTCACCATGAAAAATGTCAAAAATGACAAATTTTAAGATGGCAAATGTCAAAGATGTCAAATGACAAAT
The DNA here is from genome assembly GCA_964028335.1 of Altica lythri. Classification (NCBI taxonomy): domain Eukaryota; kingdom Metazoa; phylum Arthropoda; class Insecta; order Coleoptera; family Chrysomelidae; genus Altica; species Altica lythri. The sequence goes on along the minus strand of OZ034800.1, from coordinate 38,583,675 downwards.
GTCACAATGCTAAATGTCAAAAATGAAAAGTGTCACCATGAAAAATGTCAAAAATGACAAATTTCAAGATGGCAAATGTCAAAGATGTCAAATGACAAATGTCACAATGCTAAATGTCAACAATGAAAAGTGTCACCATGAAAAATGTCAAAAATGACAAATTTCAAGATGGCAAATGTCAAAGATGTCAAATGACAAATGTCACAATGCTAAATGTCAAAAATGAAAAGGGTCAAAAATGACAAATTTCAAGATGGCAAATGTCTAAGATGTCAAATGACAAATGTCACAATGCTAAATGTCAAAAATGAAAAGTGTCACTATAAAAAATGTCAAAAATGACAAATTTCAAGATGGCAAATGTCAAAGATGTCAAATGACAAATGTCACAATGCTAAATGTCAAAAATGAAAAGTGGCACCATGAAAAATGTCAAAAATGACAAATTTCAAGATGGCAAATGTCAAAGATGTCAAATGACAAATGTCATAATGCTAAAAGTCAAAATGAAATGTGTCACCATGAAAAATGTCAAAAATGACAAATTTCAAGATGGCAAATATCAAAGATGTCAAATGACAAATGTCACAATGCTAAATGTCAAAAATGACAAATTTCAAGATGGCAAATGTCAAAGATGTCAAATGACAAATGTCACAATGCTAAATGTCAAAAATAAAAAGTGTCACCATAAAAAATGTCAAAAATGACAAATTTCAAGATGGCAAATGTCAAAGATGTCAAATGACAAATGTCACAATGCTAAATGTCAAAAATGAAAAGTGTCACCATGAAAAATGTCAAAAATAACAAATTTCAAGATGGCAAATGTCAAAGATGTCAAATGACAAATGTCACAATGCTAAATGTCAAAAATGAAAAGTGTCACCATGAAAAATGTCAAAAATGACAAATTTCAAGATGGCAAATGTCAAAGATGTCAAATGACAAATGTCACAATGCTAAATGTCAAAAATGAAAAGTGTCACCATGAAAAATGTCAAAAATAACAAATTTTAAGATGGCAAATGTCAAAGATGTCAAATGACAAATGTCACAATGCTAAATGTCAAAAATGAAAAGTGTCACCATGAAAAATGTCAAAAATGACAAATTTCAAGATGGCAAATGTCAAAACTGACAAATGTCACAATGCTAAATGTCAAAAATGATAAGTGTCACCATGAAAAATGTCAAAAATGACAAATTTCAAGATGGCAAATGTCCAAGATGTCAAATGACAAATGTCACAATGCTAAATGTCAAAAATGAAAAGTGTCACCATGAAAAATGTCAAAAATGACAAATTTCAAGATGGCAAATGTCAAAGATGTCAAATCACAAATGTCACAATGCTAAATGTCAAAAATGAAAAGTGTCACCATGAAAAATGTCAAAAATGACAAATTTCAAGATGGCAAATGTCAAAGATGTCAAATGACAAATGTCACAATGCTAAATGTCAAAAATGAAAAGTTTCACCATGAAAAATGTCAAAAATGACAAATTTCAAGATGGGAAATGTCAAAGATTTTGAATATGACAAATGTCACAATGCTAAATGTCAAAAATGAAAAGTGTCACCATGAAAAATGTCAAAAATGACAAATTTCAAGATGGCAAATGTCAAAGATGTCAAATGACAAATGTCATAATGCTAAAAGTCAAAATGAAAAGTGTCACCATGAAAAATGTCAAAAATGACAAATTTCAAGATGGCAAATATCAAAGATGTCAAATGACAAATGTCACAATGCTAAATGTCAAAAATGACAAATTTCAAGATGGCAAATGTCAAAGATGTCAAATGACAAATGTCACAAAGCTAAATGTCAAAAATGAAAAGTGTCACCATGAAAAATGTCAAAAATGACAAATTTCAAGATGGCAAATGTCAAAGATGTCAAATGACAAATGTCACAATGCTAAATGTCAAAAATGAAAAGTGTCACCATGAAAAATGTCAAAAATAACAAATTTCAAGATGGCAAATGTCAAAGATGTCAAATGACAAATGTCACAATGCTAAATGTCAAAAATGAAAAGTGTCACCATGAAAAATGTCAAAAATGACAAATTTCAAGATGGCAAATGTCAAAGATGTCAAATGACAAATGTCACAATGCTAAATGTCAAAAATGAAAAGTGTCACCATGAAAAATGTCAAAAATAACAAATTTTAAGATGGCAAATGTCAAAGATGTCAAATGACAAATGTCACAATGCTAAATGTCAAAAATGAAAAGTGTCACCATGAAAAATGTCAAAAATGACAAATTTCAAGATGGCAAATGTCAAAACTGACAAATGTCACAATGCTAAATGTCAAAAATGATAAGTGTCACCATAAAAAATGTCAAAAATGACAAATTTCAAGATGGCAAATGTCCAAGATGTCAAATGACAAATGTCACAATGCTAAATGTCAAAAATGAAAAGTGTCACCATGAAAAATGTCAAAAATGACAAATTTCAAGATGGCAAATGTCAAAGATGTCAAATGACAAATGTCACAATGCTAAATGTCAAAAATGAAAAGTGTCACCATGAAAAATGTCAAAAATGACAAATTTCAAGATGGCAAATGTCAAAGATGTCAAATGGCAAATGTCACAATGCTAAATGTCAAAAATGTGTCACCATGAAAAATGTCAAAAATGACAAATTTCAAGATGGCAAATGTCAAAGATGTCAAATGACAAATGTCACAATGCTAAATGTCAAAAATGAAAAGTGTCAGCATGAAAAATGTCAAAAATGACACATTTCAAGATGGCAAATGTCAAAACTGACTAATGTCACAATGCTAAATGTCAAAAATGAAAAGTGTCACCATGAAAAATGTCAAAAATGACAAATTTCAAAATGGCAAATGTCAAAGATGTCAAATGACAAATGTCACAATGCTAAATGTCAAAAATGAAAAGTGTCACCATGAAAAGTGTCAAAAATGACAAATTTCAAGATGGCAAATGTCTAAGATGTCAAATGACAAATGTCACAATGCTAAATGTCAAAAATGAAAAGTGTCACCATGAAAAATGTCAAAAATGACAAATTTCAAGATGGCAAATGTCAAAGATGTCAAATGACAAATGTCACAATGCTAAATGTCAAAAATGAAAAGTGTCACCATGAAAAATGTCAAAAATGTCAAATTTCAAGATGGCAAATGTCAAAGATGTCAAATGACAAATGTCACAATGCTAAATGTCAAAAATGAAAAGTGTCACCATGAAAAATGTCAAAAATGACAAATTTCAAGATGGCAAATGTCAAAGATGTCAAATGACAAATGTCACAATGCTAAATGTCAAAAATGAAAAGTGTCACCATGAAAAATGTCAAAAATGACAAATTTCAAGATGGCAAATATCAAAGATGTCAAATGACAAATGTCACAATGCTAAATGTCAAAAATGGAAAGTGTCACAATGCTAAATGTCAAAAATGAAAAGTGTCACAATGCTAAATGTCAAAAATGACAAATTTCAAGATAGCAAATGTCAAAGATGTCAAATGACAAATGTCACAATGCTAAATAACAAAAATGGCAAATTTCAAGATGGCAAATGTCAAAGATGTCAAATGACAAATGTCACAATGCTAAATGTCAAAAATGAAAATTGTCACCATGAAAAATGTCAAAAATGACAAATTTCAAGATGGCAAATATCAAAACTGACAAATGTCACAATGCTAAATGTCAAAAATGATAAAAATCACCATGAAAAATGTCAAAAATGACAAATTTCAAGATGGCAAATGTCTAAGATGTCAAATGACAAATGTCACAATGCTAAATGTCAAAAATGAAAAGTGTCACCATAAAAAATGTCAAAAATGACAAATTTCAAGATGGCAAATGTCAAAGATGTCAAATGACAAATGTCACAATGCTAAATGTCAAAAATGAAAAGTGTCAAAAATGACAAATTTCAAGATGGCAAATGTCAAAGATGTCAAATGACAAATGTCATAATGCTAAAAGTCAAAATGAAAAGTGTCACCATGAAAAATGTCAAAAATGACAAATTTCAAGATGGCAAATATCAAAGATGTCAAATGACAAATGTCACAATGCTAAATGTCAAAAATGACAAATTTCAAGATGGCAAATGTCAAAGATGTCAAATGACAAATGTTACAAAGCTAAATGTCAAAAATGAAAAGTGTCACCATGAAAAATGTCAAAAATGACAAATTTCAAGATGGCAAATGTCAAAGATGTCAAATGACAAATGTCACAATGCTAAATGTCAAAAATGAAAAGTGTCACCATGAAAAATGTCAAAAATAACAAATTTCAAGATGGCAAATGTCAAAGATGTCAAATGACAAATGTCACAATGCTAAATGTCAAAAATGAAAAGTGTCACCATGAAAAATGTCAAAAATGACAAATTTCAAGATGGCAAATGTCAAAGATGTCAAATGACAAATGTCACAATGCTAAATGTCAAAAATGAAAAGTGTCACCATAAAAAATGTCAAAAATAACAAATTTTAAGATGGCAAATGTCAAAGATGTCAAATGACAAATGTCACAATGCTAAATGTCAAAAATGAAAAGTGTCACCATGAAAAATGTCAAAAATGACAAATTTCAAGATGGCAAATGTCAAAACTGACAAATGTCACAATGCTAAATGTCAAAAATGATAAGTGTCACCATAAAAAATGTCAAAAATGACAAATTTCAAGATGGCAAATGTCCAAGATGTCAAATGACAAATGTCACAATGCTAAATGTCAAAAATGAAAAGTGTCACCATGAAAAATGTCAAAAATGACAAATTTCAAGATGGCAAATGTCAAAGATGTCAAATGACAAATGTCACAATGCTAAATGTCAAAAATGAAAAGTGTCACCATGAAAAATGTCAAAAATGACAAATTTCAAGATGGCAAATGTCAAAGATGTCAAATGGCAAATGTCACAATGCTAAATGTCAAAAATGTGTCACCATGAAAAATGTCAAAAATGACAAATTTCAAGATGGCAAATGTCAAAGATGTCAAATGACAAATGTCACAATGCTAAATGTCAAAAATGAAAAGTGTCAGCATGAAAAATGTCAAAAATGACACATTTCAAGATGGCAAATGTCAAAACTGACTAATGTCACAATGCTAAATGTCAAAAATGAAAAGTGTCACCATGAAAAATGTCAAAAATGACAAATTTCAAAATGGCAAATGTCAAAGATGTCAAATGACAAATGTCACAATGCTAAATGTCAAAAATGAAAAGTGTCACCATGAAAAGTGTCAAAAATGACAAATTTCAAGATGGCAAATGTCTAAGATGTCAAATGACAAATGTCACAATGCTAAATGTCAAAAATGAAAAGTGTCACCATGAAAAATGTCAAAAATGACAAATTTCAAGATGGCAAATGTCAAAGATGTCAAATGACAAATGTCACAATGCTAAATGTCAAAAATGAAAAGTGTCACCATGAAAAATGTCAAAAATGTCAAATTTCAAGATGGCAAATGTCAAAGATGTCAAATGACAAATGTCACAATGCTAAATGTCAAAAATGAAAAGTGTCACCATGAAAAATGTCAAAAATGACAAATTTCAAGATGGCAAATGTCAAAGATGTCAAATGACAAATGTCACAATGCTAAATGTCAAAAATGAAAAGTGTCACCATGAAAAATGTCAAAAATGACAAATTTCAAGATGGCAAATATCAAAGATGTCAAATGACAAATGTCACAATGCTAAATGTCAAAAATGGAAAGTGTCACAATGCTAAATGTCAAAAATGAAAAGTGTCACAATGCTAAATGTCAAAAATGACAAATTTCAAGATAGCAAATGTCAAAGATGTCAAATGACAAATGTCACAATGCTAAATAACAAAAATGGCAAATTTCAAGATGGCAAATATCAAAGATGTCAAATGACAAATGTCACAATGCTAAATGTCAAAAATGAAAATTGTCACCATGAAAAATGTCAAAAATGACAAATTTCAAGATGGCAAATATCAAAACTGACAAATGTCACAATGCTAAATGTCAAAAATGATAAAAATCACCATGAAAAATGTCAAAAATGACAAATTTCAAGATGGCAAATGTCTAAGATGTCAAATGACAAATGTCACAATGCTAAATGTCAAAAATGAAAAGTGTCACCATAAAAAATGTCAAAAATGACAAATTTCAAGATGGCAAATGTCAAAGATGTCAAATGACAAATGTCACAATGCTAAATGTCAAAAATGAAAGGTGTCAAAAATGACAAATTTTAAGATGGCAAATGTCTAAGATGTCAAATGACAAATGTCACAATGCTAAATGTCAAAAATAAAAAGTGTCACCATGAAAAATGTCAAAAATGACAAATTTTAAGATGGCAAATGTCAAAGATGTCAAATAACAAATGTCACAATGCTAAATGTCAAAAATGAAAAGTGTCACCATGAAAAATGTCAAAAATGACAAATTTCAAGATGGCAAATGTCAAAGATGTCAAATGACAAATGTCACAATGCTAAATGTCAAAAATGAAAAATGTCAAAAATGACAAATTTCAAGATGGCAAATGTCAAAACTGACTAATGTCACAATGCTTAATGTCAAAAATGAAAAGTGTCACCATGAAAAATGTCAAAAATGACAAATTTCAAAATGGCAAATGTCAAAGATGTCAAATGACAAATGTCACAATGCTAAATGTCAAAAATGAAAAGTGTCACCATAAAAAGTGTCAAAAATGACAAATTTCAAGATGGCAAATGTCTAAGATGTCAAATGACAAATGTCACAATGCTAAATGTCAAAAATGAAAAGTGTCACCATGAAAAATGTCAAAAATGACAAATTTCAAGATGGCAAATGCCAAAGATGTCAAATGACAAATGTCACAATGCTAAATGTCAAAAATGAAAAGTGTCACCATGAAAAATGTCAAAAATGACAAATTTCAAGACGGCAAATGTCAAAGATGTCAAATGACAAATGTCACAATGCTAAATGTCAAAAATGAAAAGTGTCACCATGAAAAATGTCAAAAATGACAAATTTCAAGATGGCAAATGTCAAAGATGTCAAATGACAAATGTCACAATGCTAAATGTCAAAAATGAAAAGTGTCACCATGAAAAATATCAAAAATGACAAATTTCAAGATGGCAAATATCAAAGATGTCAAATGACAAATGTCACAATGCTAAATGTCAAAAATGGAAAGTGTCACAATGCTAAATGTCAAAAATGAAAAGTGTCACAATGCTAAATGTCAAAAATGACAAATTACAAAATGGCAAATGTCAAAGATGTCAAATAACAAATGTCACAATGCTAAATGTCAAAAATGACAAATTTCAAGATGGCAAATGTCAAAGATGTCAAATGAAAAATGTCACAATGATAAATGTCAAAAATGAAAAGTGTCACCATGAAAAATGTCAAAAATGACAAATTTCAAGATGGCAAATGTCAAAACTGACAAACGTCACAATGCTAAATGTCAAAAATGAAAAGTGTCACCATGAAAAATGTCAAAAATAACAAATTTCCAGATGGCAAATGTCAAAGATGTCAAGTGACAAATGTCACAATGCTAAATGTCAAAACTGACAAATTTCAAGATGGCAAACGTCAAAGATGTCAAATGACAAATGTCACAATGCTAAATGTCAAAAATGAAAAGTGTCACCATGAAAAATGTCAAAAATGACAAATTTCAAGATGGCAAATGTCAAAGATGTCAAATGACAAATGTCACAATGCTAAATGTCAAAAATGATAAGTGTCACCATGAAAAATGTCAAAAATAACAAATTTCAAGATGGCAAATGTCAAAGATGTCAAATGACAAATGTCACAATGCTAAATGTCAAAAATGACAAATTTTAAGATGGCAAATGTCAAAGATGTCAAATGACAACTGTCACAATGCTAAATGACAAAAATGAAAAGTGTCACCATGAAAAATGTCAAAAATAACAAATTTCAAGATGGCAAATGTCAAAGATGTCAAATGACAAATGTCACAATGCTAAATGTCAAAAATGACAAATTTCAAGATGGCAAATGTCAAAGATGTCAAATGTCACAATGCTAAATGTCAAAAATGAAAAGTGTCACCATGAAAAATGTCAAAAATGACAAATTTCAAGATGGCAAATGTCAAAGATGTCAAATGACAAATGTCACAATGCTAAATGTCAAAAATGAAAAGTGTCACCATGAAAAATGTCAAAAATGACAAATTTCAAGATGGCAAATGTCAAAACTGACAAATGTCACAATGCTAAATGTCAAAAATGATAAGTGTCACCATAAAAAATGTCAAAAATGACAAATTTCAAGATGGCAAATGTCCAAGATGTCAAATGACAAATGTCACAATGCTAAATGTCAAAAATGAAAAGTGTCACCATGAAAAATGTCAAAAATGACAAATTTCAAGATGGCAAATGTCAAAGATGTCAAATGACAAATGTCACAATGCTAAATGTCAAAAATGAAAAGTGTCACCATGAAAAATGTCAAAAATGACAAATTTCAAGATGGCAAATGTCAAAGATGTCAAATGGCAAATGTCACAATGCTAAATGTCAAAAATGTGTCACCATGAAAAATGTCAAAAATGACAAATTTCAAGATGGCAAATGTCAAAGATGTCAAATGACAAATGTCACAATGCTAAATGTCAAAAATGAAAAGTGTCAGCATGAAAAATGTCAAAAATGACACATTTCAAGATGGCAAATGTCAAAACTGACTAATGTCACAATGCTAAATGTCAAAAATGAAAAGTGTCACCATGAAAAATGTCAAAAATGACAAATTTCAAAATGGCAAATGTCAAAGATGTCAAATGACAAATGTCACAATGCTAAATGTCAAAAATGAAAAGTGTCACCATGAAAAGTGTCAAAAATGACAAATTTCAAGATGGCAAATGTCTAAGATGTCAAATGACAAATGTCACAATGCTAAATGTCAAAAATGAAAAGTGTCACCATGAAAAATGTCAAAAATGACAAATTTCAAGATGGCAAATGTCAAAGATGTCAAATGACAAATGTCACAATGCTAAATGTCAAAAATGAAAAGTGTCACCATGAAAAATGTCAAAAATGTCAAATTTCAAGATGGCAAATGTCAAAGATGTCAAATGACAAATGTCACAATGCTAAATGTCAAAAATGAAAAGTGTCACCATGAAAAATGTCAAAAATGACAAATTTCAAGATGGCAAATGTCAAAGATGTCAAATGACAAATGTCACAATGCTAAATGTCAAAAATGAAAAGTGTCACCATGAAAAATGTCAAAAATGACAAATTTCAAGATGGCAAATATCAAAGATGTCAAATGACAAATGTCACAATGCTAAATGTCAAAAATGGAAAGTGTCACAATGCTAAATGTCAAAAATGAAAAGTGTCACAATGCTAAATGTCAAAAATGACAAATTTCAAGATAGCAAATGTCAAAGATGTCAAATGACAAATGTCACAATGCTAAATAACAAAAATGGCAAATTTCAAGATGGCAAATGTCAAAGATGTCAAATGACAAATGTCACAATGCTAAATGTCAAAAATGAAAATTGTCACCATGAAAAATGTCAAAAATGACAAATTTCAAGATGGCAAATATCAAAACTGACAAATGTCACAATGCTAAATGTCAAAAATGATAAAAATCACCATGAAAAATGTCAAAAATGACAAATTTCAAGATGGCAAATGTCTAAGATGTCAAATGACAAATGTCACAATGCTAAATGTCAAAAATGAAAAGTGTCACCATAAAAAATGTCAAAAATGACAAATTTCAAGATGGCAAATGTCAAAGATGTCAAATGACAAATGTCACAATGCTAAATGTCAAAAATGAAAGGTGTCAAAAATGACAAATTTTAAGATGGCAAATGTCTAAGATGTCAAATGACAAATGTCACAATGCTAAATGTCAAAAATAAAAAGTGTCACCATGAAAAATGTCAAAAATGACAAATTTTAAGATGGCAAATGTCAAAGATGTCAAATAACAAATGTCACAATGCTAAATGTCAAAAATGAAAAGTGTCACCATGAAAAATGTCAAAAATGACAAATTTCAAGATGGCAAATGTCAAAGATGTCAAATGACAAATGTCACAATGCTAAATGTCAAAAATGAAAAATGTCAAAAATGACAAATTTCAAGATGGCAAATGTCAAAACTGACTAATGTCACAATGCTTAATGTCAAAAATGAAAAGTGTCACCATGAAAAATGTCAAAAATGACAAATTTCAAAATGGCAAATGTCAAAGATGTCAAATGACAAATGTCACAATGCTAAATGTCAAAAATGAAAAGTGTCACCATAAAAAGTGTCAAAAATGACAAATTTCAAGATGGCAAATGTCTAAGATGTCAAATGACAAATGTCACAATGCTAAATGTCAAAAATGAAAAGTGTCACCATGAAAAATGTCAAAAATGACAAATTTCAAGATGGCAAATGCCAAAGATGTCAAATGACAAATGTCACAATGCTAAATGTCAAAAATGAAAAGTGTCACCATGAAAAATGTCAAAAATGACAAATTTCAAGACGGCAAATGTCAAAGATGTCAAATGACAAATGTCACAATGCTAAATGTCAAAAATGAAAAGTGTCACCATGAAAAATGTCAAAAATGACAAATTTCAAGATGGCAAATGTCAAAGATGTCAAATGACAAATGTCACAATGCTAAATGTCAAAAATGAAAAGTGTCACCATGAAAAATATCAAAAATGACAAATTTCAAGATGGCAAATATCAAAGATGTCAAATGACAAATGTCACAATGCTAAATGTCAAAAATGGAAAGTGTCACAATGCTAAATGTCAAAAATGAAAAGTGTCACAATGCTAAATGTCAAAAATGACAAATTACAAAATGGCAAATGTCAAAGATGTCAAATAACAAATGTCACAATGCTAAATGTCAAAAATGACAAATTTCAAGATGGCAAATGTCAAAGATGTCAAATGAAAAATGTCACAATGATAAATGTCAAAAATGAAAAGTGTCACCATGAAAAATGTCAAAAATGACAAATTTCAAGATGGCAAATGTCAAAACTGACAAACGTCACAATGCTAAATGTCAAAAATGAAAAGTGTCACCATGAAAAATGTCAAAAATAACAAATTTCCAGATGGCAAATGTCAAAGATGTCAAGTGACAAATGTCACAATGCTAAATGTCAAAACTGACAAATTTCAAGATGGCAAACGTCAAAGATGTCAAATGACAAATGTCACAATGCTAAATGTCAAAAATGAAAAGTGTCACCATGAAAAATGTCAAAAATGACAAATTTCAAGATGGCAAATGTCAAAGATGTCAAATGACAAATGTCACAATGCTAAATGTCAAAAATGATAAGTGTCACCATGAAAAATGTCAAAAATAACAAATTTCAAGATGGCAAATGTCAAAGATGTCAAATGACAAATGTCACAATGCTAAATGTCAAAAATGACAAATTTTAAGATGGCAAATGTCAAAGATGTCAAATGACAACTGTCACAATGCTAAATGTCAAAAATGAAAAGTGTCACCATGAAAAATGTCAAAAATAACAAATTTCAAGATGGCAAATGTCAAAGATGTCAAATGACAAATGTCACAATGCTAAATGTCAAAAATGACAAATTTCAAGATGGCAAATGTCAAAGATGTCAAATGTCACAATGCTAAATGTCAAAAATGAAAAGTGTCACCATGAAAAATGTCAAAAATGACAAATTTCAAGATGGCAAATGTCAAAGATGTCAAATGACAAATGTCACAATGCTAAATGTCAAAAATGAAAAGTGTCACCATGAAAAATGTCAAAAATGACAAATTTCAAGATGGCAAATGTCAAAGATGTCAAATGACAAATGTCACAATGCTAAATGTCAAAAATGTGTCACCATGAAAAATGTCAAAAATGACAAATTTCAAGATGGCAAATGTCAAAGATGTCAAATGACAAATGTCACAATGCTAAATGTCAAAAATGAAAAGTGTCAGCATGAAAAATGTCAAAAATGACACATTTCAAGATGGCAAATGTCAAAACTGACTAATGTCACAATGCTAAATGTCAAAAATGAAAAGTGTCACCATGAAAAATGTCAAAAATGACAAATTTCAAAATGGCAAATGTCAAATATGTCAAATGACAAATGTCACAATGCTAAATGTCAAAAATGAAAAGTGTCACCATGAAAAGTGTCAAAAATGACAAATTTCAAGATGGCAAATGTCTAAGATGTCAAATGACAAATGTCACAATGCTAAATGTCAAAAATGAAAAGTGTCACCATGAAAAATGTCAAAAATGACAAATTTCAAGATGGCAAATGTCAAAGATGTCAAATGACAAATGTCACAATGCTAAATGTCAAAAATGAAAAGTGTCACCATGAAAAATGTCAAAAATGTCAAATTTCAAGATGGCAAATGTCAAAGATGTCAAATGACAAATGTCACAATGCTCAATGTCAAAAATGAAAAGTGTCACCATGAAAAATGTCAAAAATGACAAATTTCAAGATGGCAAATGTCAAAGATGTCAAATGACAAATGTCACAATGCTAAATGTCAAAAATGAAAAGTGTCACCATGAAAAATGTCAAAAATGACAAATTTCAAGATGGCAAATATCAAAGATGTCAAATGACAAATGTCACAATGCTAAATGTCAAAAATGGAAAGTGTCACAATGCTAAATGTCAAAAATGAAAAGTGTCACAATGCTAAATGTCAAAAATGACAAATTTCAAGATAGCAAATGTCAAAGATGTCAAATGACAAATGTCACAATGCTAAATAACAAAAATGGCAAATTTCAAGATGGCAAATGTCAAAGATGTCAAATGACAAATGTCACAATGCTAAATGTCAAAAATGAAAATTGTCACCATGAAAAATGTCAAAAATGACAAATTTCAAGATGGCAAATATCAAAACTGACAAATGTCACAATGCTAAATGTCAAAAATGATAAAAATCACCATGAAAAATGTCAAAAATGACAAATTTCAAGATGGCAAATGTCTAAGATGTCAAATGACAAATGTCACAATGCTAAATGTCAAAAATGAAAAGTGTCACCATAAAAAATGTCAAAAATGACAAATTTCAAGATGGCAAATGTCAAAGATGTCAAATGACAAATGTCACAATGCTAAATGTCAAAAATGAAAAGTGTCAAAAATGACAAATTTTAAGATGGCAAATGTCTAAGATGTCAAATGACAAATGTCACAATGCTAAATGTCAAAAATAAAAAGTGTCACCATGAAAAATGTCAAAAATGACAAATTTTAAGATGGCAAATGTCAAAGATGTCAAATAACAAATGTCACAATGCTAAATGTCAAAAATGAAAAGTGTCACCATGAAAAATGTCAAAAATGACAAATTTCAAGATGGCAAATGTCAAAGATGTCAAATGACAAATGTCACAATGCTAAATGTCAAAAATGAAAAATGTCAAAAATGACAAATTTCAAGATGGCAAATGTCAAAACTGACTAATGTCACAATGCTTAATGTCAAAAATGAAAAGTGTCACCATGAAAAATGTCAAAAATGACAAATTTCAAAATGGCAAATGTCAAAGATGTCAAATGACAAATGTCACAATGCTAAATGTCAAAAATGAAAAGTGTCACCATAAAAAGTGTCAAAAATGACAAATTTCAAGATGGCAAATGTCTAAGATGTCAAATGACAAATGTCACAATGCTAAATGTCAAAAATGAAAAGTGTCACCATGAAAAATGTCAAAAATGACAAATTTCAAGATGGCAAATGCCAAAGATGTCAAATGACAAATGTCACAATGCTAAATGTCAAAAATGAAAAGTGTCACCATGAAAAATGTCAAAAATGACAAATTTCAAGACGGCAAATGTCAAAGATGTCAAATGACAAATGTCACAATGCTAAATGTCAAAAATGAAAAGTGTCACCATGAAAAATGTCAAAAATGACAAATTTCAAGATGGCAAATGTCAAAGATGTCAAATGACAAATGTCACAATGCTAAATGTCAAAAATGAAAAGTGTCACCATGAAAAATATCAAAAATGACAAATTTCAAGATGGCAAATATCAAAGATGTCAAATGACAAATGTCACAATGCTAAATGTCAAAAATGGAAAGTGTCACAATGCTAAATGTCAAAAATGAAAAGTGTCACAATGCTAAATGTCAAAAATGACAAATTACAAAATGGCAAATGTCAAAGATGTCAAATAACAAATGTCACAATGCTAAATGTCAAAAATGACAAATTTCAAGATGGCAAATGTCAAAGATGTCAAATGAAAAATGTCACAATGCTAAATGTCAAAAATGAAAAGTGTCACCATGAAAAATGTCAAAAATGACAAATTTCAAGATGGCAAATGTCAAAACTGACAAACGTCACAATGCTAAATGTCAAAAATGAAAAGTGTCACCATGAAAAATGTCAAAAATAACAAATTTCCAGATGGCAAATGTCAAAGATGTCAAGTGACAAATGTCACAATGCTAAATGTCAAAACTGACAAATTTCAAGATGGCAAACGTCAAAGATGTCAAATGACAAATGTCACAATGCTAAATGTCAAAAATGAAAAGTGTCACCATGAAAAATGTCAAAAATGACAAATTTCAAGATGGCAAATGTCAAAGATGTCAAATGACAAATGTCACAATGCTAAATGTCAAAAATGATAAGTGTCACCATGAAAAATGTCAAAAATAACAAATTTCAAGATGGCAAATGTCAAAGATGTCAAATGACAAATGTCACAATGCTAAATGTCAAAAATGACAAATTTTAAGATGGCAAATGTCAAAGATGTCAAATGACAACTGTCACAATACTAAATGTCAAAAATGAAAAATGTCAAAAATAACAAATTTCAAGATGGCAAATGTCAAAGATGTCAAATGACAAATGTCACAATGCTAAATGTCAAAAATGACAAATTTCAAGATGGCAAATGTCAAAGATGTCAAATGTCACAATGCTAAATGTCAAAAATGAAAAGTGTCACCATGAAAAATGTCAAAAATGACAAATTTCAAGATGGCAAATGTCAAAGATGTCAAATGACAAATGTCACAATGCTAAATGTCAAAAATGAAAAGTGTCACCATGACAAATGTCAAAAATGACAAATTTCAGGATGGCAAATGTCAAAGATGTCAAATGACAAATGTCACAATGCTAAATGTCAAAAATGAAAGTGTCAAAAATGAAAAATTTCAAGATGGCAAATGTCTAAGATGTCAAATGACAAATGTCACAATGCTAAATGTCAAAAATGAAAAGTGTCACTATAAAAAATGTCAAAAATGACAAATTTCAAGATGGCAAATGTCAAAGATGTCAAATGACATATGTCACAATGCTAAATGTCAAAAATGAAAAGTGTCACCATGAAAAATGTCAAAAATGACAAATTTCAAGATGGCAAATGTCAAAGATGTCGAATGACATATGTCACAATGCTAAATGTCAAAAATGAAAAGTTTCACCATGAAAAATGTCAAAAATGACAAATTTCAAGATGGGAAATGTCAAAGATTTTGAATATGACAAATGTCACAATGCTAAATGTCAAAAATGAAAAGTGTCACCATGAAAAATGTCAAAAATGACAAATTTCAAGATGGCAAATGTCAAAGATGTCAAATGACAAATGTCACAATGCTAAATGTCAAAAATGAAAAGTGTCACCATGAAAAATGTCAAAAATGACAAATTTCAAGATAGCAAATGTCAAAGATGTCAAATGACAAATGTCACAATGCTAAATGTCAAAAATGAAAAGTGTCACCATGAAAAATGTCAAAAATGACAAATTTCAAGATGGCAAATATCAAAGATGTCAAATGACAAATGTCACAATGCTAAATGTCAAAAATGGAAAGTGTCACAATGCTAAATGTCAAAAATGAAAAGTGTCACAATGCTAAATGTCAAAAATGACAAATTTCAAGATAGCAAATGTCAAAGATGTCAAATGACAAATGTCACAATGCTAAATAACAAAAATGAAAAGTGTCACCATGAAAAATGTCAAAAATGACAAATTTCAAGATGGCAAATGTCAAAACTGACTAATGTCACAATGCTAAATGTCAAAAATGAAAAGTGTCACCATGAAAAATGTCAAAAATGACAAATTTCAAAATGGCAAATGTCAAAGATGTCAAATGACAAATGTCACAATGCTAAATGTCAAAAATGAAAAGTGTCACCATGAAAAGTGTCAAAAATGACAAATTTCAAGATGGCAAATGTCTAAGATGTCAAATGACAAATGTCACAATGCTAAATGTCAAAAATGAAAAGTGTCACCATGAAAAATGTCAAA
The DNA here is from genome assembly GCA_964028335.1 of Altica lythri. Classification (NCBI taxonomy): domain Eukaryota; kingdom Metazoa; phylum Arthropoda; class Insecta; order Coleoptera; family Chrysomelidae; genus Altica; species Altica lythri. The sequence continues at coordinate 38,567,288 of OZ034800.1, read as the reverse complement.
AATGACAAATTTCAAGATGGCAAATGCCAAAGATGTCAAATGACAAATGTCACAATGCTAAATGTCTAAAATGAAAAGTGTCACCATGAAAAATGTCAAAAATGGCAAATTTCAAGATGGCAAATGTCAAAGATGTCAAATGACAAATGTCACAATGCTAAATGTCAAAAATGAAAAGTGTCACCATGAAAAATGTCAAAAATGACAAATTTTAAGATGGCAAATGTCAAAGATGTCAAATGACAAATGTCACAATGCTAAATGTCAAAAATGAAAAGTGTCACCATGAAAAATATCAAAAATGACAAATTTCAAGATGGCAAATATCAAAGATGTCAAATGACAAATGTCACAATGCTAAATGTCAAAAATGGAAAGTGTCACAATGCTAAATGTCAAAAATGAAAAGTGTCACAATGCTAAATGTCAAAAATGACAAATTTCAAAATGGCAAATGTCAAAGATGTCAAATAACAAATGTCACAATGATAAATGTCAAAAATGACAAATTTCAAGATGGCAAATATCAAAGATGTCAAATGACAAATGTCACAATGCTAAATGTCAAAAATAACAAATTTTAAGATGGCAAATGTCAAAGATGTTAAATGACAAATGTCACAATGCTAAATGTCAAAAATGAAAAGTGTCACCATGAAAAATGTCAAAAATGACAAATTTCAAGATGGCAAATATCAAAACTGACAAATGTCACAATGCTAAATGTCAAAAATGATAAGTGTCACCATGAAAAATGTCAAAAATGACAAATTTCAAGATGGCAAATGTCCAAGATGTCAAATGACAAATGTCACAATGCTAAATGTCAAAAATGAAAAGTGTCACCATAAAAAATGTCAAAAATGACAAATTTCAAGATGGCAAATGTCAAAGATGTCAAATGACAAATGTCACAATGCTAAATGTCAAAAATGAAAAGTGTCAAAAATGACAAATTTTAAGATGGCAAATGTCTAAGATGTCAAATGACAAATGTCACAATGCTAAATGTCAAAAATAAAAAGTGTCACCATGAAAAATGTCAAAAATGACAAATTTCAATATGGCAAATGCCAAAGATGTCAAATGACAAATGTCACAATGCTAAATGTCTAAAATGAAAAGTGTCACCATGAAAAATGTCAAAAATGGCAAATTTCAAGATGGCAAATGTCAAAGATGTCAAATGACAAATGTCACAATGCTAAATGTCAAAAATGAAAAGTGTCACCATGAAAAATGTCAAAAATGACAAATTTTAAGATGGCAAATGTCAAAGATGTCAAATGACAAATGTCACAATGCTAAATGTCAAAAATGAAAAGTGTCACCATGAAAAATATCAAAAATGACAAATTTCAAGATGGCAAATATCAAAGATGTCAAATGACAAATGTCACAATGCTAAATGTCAAAAATGGAAAGTGTCACAATGCTAAATGTCAAAAATGAAAAGTGTCACAATGCTAAATGTCAAAAATGACAAATTTCAAAATGGCAAATGTCAAAGATGTCAAATAACAAATGTCACAATGATAAATGTCAAAAATGACAAATTTCAAGATGGCAAATATCAAAGATGTCAAATGACAAATGTCACAATGCTAAATGTCAAAAATAACAAATTTTAAGATGGCAAATGTCAAAGATGTTAAATGACAAATGTCACAATGCTAAATGTCAAAAATGAAAAGTGTCACCATGAAAAATGTCAAAAATGACAAATTTCAAGATGGCAAATATCAAAACTGACAAATGTCACAATGCTAAATGTCAAAAATGATAAAAATCACCATGAAAAATGTCAAAAATGACAAATTTCAAGATGGCAAATGTCTAAGATGTCAAATGACAAATGTCACAATGCTAAATGTCAAAAATGAAAAGTGTCACCATAAAAAATGTCAAAAATGACAAATTTCAAGATGGCAAATGTCAAAGATGTCAAATGACAAATGTCACAATGCTAAATGTCAAAAATGAAAAGTGTCAAAAATGACAAATTTTAAGATGGCAAATGTCTAAGATGTCAAATGACAAATGTCACAATGCTAAATGTCAAAAATAAAAAGTGTCACCATGAAAAATGTCAAAAATGACAAATTTTAAGATGGCAAATGTCAAAGATGTCAAATAACAAATGTCACAATGCTAAATGTCAAAAATGAAAAGTGTCACCATGAAAAATGTCAAAAATGACAAATTTCAAGATGGCAAATGTCAAAGATGTCAAATGACAAATGTCACAATGCTAAATGTCAAAAATGAAAAATGTCAAAAATGACAAATTTCAAGATGGCAAATGTCAAAACTGACTAATGTCACAATGCTTAATGTCAAAAATGAAAAGTGTCACCATGAAAAATGTCAAAAATGACAAATTTCAAAATGGCAAATGTCAAAGATGTCAAATGACAAATGTCACAATGCTAAATGTCAAAAATGAAAAGTGTCACCATAAAAAGTGTCAAAAATGACAAATTTCAAGATGGCAAATGTCTAAGATGTCAAATGACAAATGTCACAATGCTAAATGTCAAAAATGAAAAGTGTCACCATGAAAAATGTCAAAAATGACAAATTTCAAGATGGCAAATGCCAAAGATGTCAAATGACAAATGTCACAATGCTAAATGTCAAAAATGAAAAGTGTCACCATGAAAAATGTCAAAAATGACAAATTTCAAGACGGCAAATGTCAAAGATGTCAAATGACAAATGTCACAATGCTAAATGTCAAAAATGAAAAGTGTCACCATGAAAAATGTCAAAAATGACAAATTTCAAGATGGCAAATGTCAAAGAGGTCAAATGACAAATGTCACAATGCTAAATGTCAAAAATGAAAAGTGTCACCATGAAAAATATCAAAAATGACAAATTTCAAGATGGCAAATATCAAAGATGTCAAATGACAAATGTCACAATGCTAAATGTCAAAAATGGAAAGTGTCACAATGCTAAATGTCAAAAATGAAAAGTGTCACAATGCTAAATGTCAAAAATGACAAATTACAAAATGGCAAATGTCAAAGATGTCAAATAACAAATGTCACAATGCTAAATGTCAAAAATGACAAATTTCAAGATGGCAAATGTCAAAGATGTCAAATGAAAAATGTCACAATGCTAAATGTCAAAAATGAAAAGTGTCACCATGAAAAATGTCAAAAATGACAAATTTCAAGATGGCAAATGTCAAAACTGACAAACGTCACAATGCTAAATGTCAAAAATGAAAAGTGTCACCATGAAAAATGTCAAAAATAACAAATTTCCAGATGGCAAATGTCAAAGATGTCAAGTGACAAATGTCACAATGCTAAATGTCAAAACTGACAAATTTCAAGATGGCAAACGTCAAAGATGTCAAATGACAAATGTCACAATGCTAAATGTCAAAAATGAAAAGTGTCACCATGAAAAATGTCAAAAATGACAAATTTCAAGATGGCAAATGTCAAAGATGTCAAATGACAAATGTCACAATGCTAAATGTCAAAAATGATAAGTGTCACCATGAAAAATGTCAAAAATAACAAATTTCAAGATGGCAAATGTCAAAGATGTCAAATGACAAATGTCACAATGCTAAATGTCAAAAATGACAAATTTTAAGATGGCAAATGTCAAAGATGTCAAATGACAACTGTCACAATACTAAATGTCAAAAATGAAAAATGTCAAAAATAACAAATTTCAAGATGGCAAATGTCAAAGATGTCAAATGACAAATGTCACAATGCTAAATGTCAAAAATGACAAATTTCAAGATGGCAAATGTCAAAGATGTCAAATGTCACAATGCTAAATGTCAAAAATGAAAAGTGTCACCATGAAAAATGTCAAAAATGACAAATTTCAAGATGGCAAATGTCAAAGATGTCAAATGACAAATGTCACAATGCTAAATGTCAAAAATGAAAAGTGTCACCATGACAAATGTCAAAAATGACAAATTTCAGGATGGCAAATGTCAAAGATGTCAAATGACAAATGTCACAATGCTAAATGTCAAAAATGAAAGTGTCAAAAATGAAAAATTTCAAGATGGCAAATGTCTAAGATGTCAAATGACAAATGTCACAATGCTAAATGTCAAAAATGAAAAGTGTCACTATAAAAAATGTCAAAAATGACAAATTTCAAGATGGCAAATGTCAAAGATGTCAAATGACATATGTCACAATGCTAAATGTCAAAAATGAAAAGTGTCACCATGAAAAATGTCAAAAATGACAAATTTCAAGATGGCAAATGTCAAAGATGTCGAATGACATATGTCACAATGCTAAATGTCAAAAATGAAAAGTTTCACCATGAAAAATGTCAAAAATGACAAATTTCAAGATGGGAAATGTCAAAGATTTTGAATATGACAAATGTCACAATGCTAAATGTCAAAAATGAAAAGTGTCACCATGAAAAATGTCAAAAATGACAAATTTCAAGATGGCAAATGTCAAAGATGTCAAATGACAAATGTCACAATGCTAAATGTCAAAAATGAAAAGTGTCACCATGAAAAATGTCAAAAATGACAAATTTCAAGATAGCAAATGTCAAAGATGTCAAATGACAAATGTCACAATGCTAAATGTCAAAAATGAAAAGTGTCACCATGAAAAATGTCAAAAATGACAAATTTCAAGATGGCAAATATCAAAGATGTCAAATGACAAATGTCACAATGCTAAATGTCAAAAATGGAAAGTGTCACAATGCTAAATGTCAAAAATGAAAAGTGTCACAATGCTAAATGTCAAAAATGACAAATTTCAAGATAGCAAATGTCAAAGATGTCAAATGACAAATGTCACAATGCTAAATAACAAAAATGAAAAGTGTCACCATGAAAAATGTCAAAAATGACAAATTTCAAGATGGCAAATGTCAAAACTGACTAATGTCACAATGCTAAATGTCAAAAATGTCAAAAATGACAAATTTCAAGATAGCAAATGTCAAAGATGTCAAATGACAAATGTCACAATGCTAAATGTCAAAAATGAAAAGTGTCACCATGAAAAATGTCAAAAATGACAAATTTCAAGATGGCAAATATCAAAGATGTCAAATGACAAATGTCACAATGCTAAATGTCAAAAATGGAAAGTGTCACAATGCTAAATGTCAAAAATGAAAAGTGTCACAATGCTAAATGTCAAAAATGACAAATTTCAAGATAGCAAATGTCAAAGATGTCAAATGACAAATGTCACAATGCTAAATAACAAAAATGAAAAGTGTCACCATGAAAAATGTCAAAAATGACAAATTTCAAGATGGCAAATGTCAAAACTGACTAATGTCACAATGCTAAATGTCAAAAATGAAAAGTGTCACCATGAAAAATGTCAAAAATGACAAATTTCAAAATGGCAAATGTCAAAGATGTCAAATGACAAATGTCACAATGCTAAATGTCAAAAATGAAAAGTGTCACCATGAAAAGTGTCAAAAATGACAAATTTCAAGATGGCAAATGTCTAAGATGTCAAATGACAAATGTCACAATGCTAAATGTCAAAAATGAAAAGTGTCACCATGAAAAATGTCAAAAATGACAAATTTCAAGATGGCAAATGCCAAAGATGTCAAATGACAAATGTCACAATGCTAAATGTCTAAAATGAAAAGTGTCACCATGAAAAATGTCAAAAATGGCAAATTTCAAGATGGCAAATGTCAAAGATGTCAAATGACAAATGTCACAATGCTAAATGTCAAAAATGAAAAGTGTCACCATGAAAAATGTCAAAAATGACAAATTTTAAGATGGCAAATGTCAAAGATGTCAAATGACAAATGTCACAATGCTAAATGTCAAAAATGAAAAGTGTCACCATGAAAAATATCAAAAATGACAAATTTCAAGATGGCAAATATCAAAGATGTCAAATGACAAATGTCACAATGCTAAATGTCAAAAATGGAAAGTGTCACAATGCTAAATGTCAAAAATGAAAAGTGTCACAATGCTAAATGTCAAAAATGACAAATTTCAAAATGGCAAATGTCAAAGATGTCAAATAACAAATGTCACAATGATAAATGTCAAAAATGACAAATTTCAAGATGGCAAATATCAAAGATGTCAAATGACAAATGTCACAATGCTAAATGTCAAAAATAACAAATTTTAAGATGGCAAATGTCAAAGATGTTAAATGACAAATGTCACAATGCTAAATGTCAAAAATGAAAAGTGTCACCATGAAAAATGTCAAAAATGACAAATTTCAAGATGGCAAATATCAAAACTGACAAATGTCACAATGCTAAATGTCAAAAATGATAAGTGTCACCATGAAAAATGTCAAAAATGACAAATTTCAAGATGGCAAATGTCCAAGATGTCAAATGACAAATGTCACAATGCTAAATGTCAAAAATGAAAAGTGTCACCATGAAAAATGTCAAAAATGACAAATTTCAAGATGGCAAATGTCAGAGATGTCAAATGACAAATGTCACAATGCTAAATGTCAAAAATGAAAAGTGTCACCATGAAAAATGTCAAAAATGACAAATTTCAAGATGGCAAATGTCAAAGATGTCAAATGACAAATGTCACAATGCTAAATGTCAAAAATGAAAGTGTCAAAAATGACAAATTTCAAGATGGCAAATGTCTAAGATGTCAAATGACAAATGTCACAATGCTAAATGTCAAAAATGAAAAGTGTCACTATAAAAAATGTCAAAAATGACAAATTTCAAGATGGCAAATGTCAAAGATGTCAAATGACATATGTCACAATGCTAAATGTCAAAAATGAAAAGTGTCACCATGAAAAATGTCAAAAATGACAAATTTCAAGATGGCAAATGTCAAAGATGTCGAATGACATATGTCACAATGCTAAATGTCAAAAATGAAAAGTTTCACCATGAAAAATGTCAAAAATGACAAATTTCAAGATGGGAAATGTCAAAGATTTTGAATATGACAAATGTCACAATGCTAAATGTCAAAAATGAAAAGTGTCACCATGAAAAATGTCAAAAATGACAAATTTCAAGATGGCAAATGTCAAAGATGTCAAATGACAAATGTCACAATGCTAAATGTCAAAAATGAAAAGTGTCACCATGAAAAATGTCAAAAATGACAAATTTCAAGATAGCAAATGTCAAAGATGTCAAATGACAAATGTCACAATGCTAAATGTCAAAAATGAAAAGTGTCACCATGAAAAATGTCAAAAATGACAAATTTCAAGATGGCAAATATCAAAGATGTCAAATGACAAATGTCACAATGCTAAATGTCAAAAATGGAAAGTGTCACAATGCTAAATGTCAAAAATGAAAAGTGTCACAATGCTAAATGTCAAAAATGACAAATTTCAAGATAGCAAATGTCAAAGATGTCAAATGACAAATGTCACAATGCTAAATAACAAAAATGACAAATTTCAAGATGGCAAATGTCAAAGATGTCAAATGACAAATGTTACAATGCTAAATGTCAAAAATGAAAAGTGTCACCATGAAAAATGTCAAAAATGACAAATTTCAAGATGGCAAATATCAAAACTGACAAATGTCACAATGCTAAATGTCAAAAATGATAAAAATCACCATGAAAAATGTCAAAAATGACAAATTTCAAGATGGCAAATGTCTAAGATGTCAAATGACAAATGTCACAATGCTAAATGTCAAAAATGAAAAGTGTCACCATAAAAAATGTCAAAAATGACAAATTTCAAGATGGCATATGTCAAAGATGTCAAATGACAAATGTCACAATGCTAAATGTCAAAAATGAAAAGTGTCAAAAATGACAAATTTTAAGATGGCAAATGTCTAAGATGTCAAATGACAAATGTCACAATGCTAAATGTCAAAAATAAAAAGTGTCACCATGAAAAATGTCAAAAATGACAAATTTTAAGATGGCAAATGTCAAAGATGTCAAATGACAAATGTCACAATGCTAAATGTCAAAAATGAAAAGTGTCACCATGAAAAATGTCAAAAATGACAAATTTCAAGATGGCAAATGTCACAGATGTCAAATGACAAATGTCACAATGCTAAATGTCAAAAATGAAAAGTGTCACCATGAAAAATGTCAAAAATGACAAATTTCAAGATGGCAAATGTCAAAACTGACTAATGTCACAATGCTAAATGTCAAAAATGAAAAGTGTCACCATGAAAAATGTCAAAAATGACAAATTTCAAAATGGCAAATGTCAAAGATGTCAAATGACAAATGTCACAATGCTAAATGTCAAAAATGAAAAGTGTCACCATGAAAAGTGTCAAAAATGACAAATTTCAAGATGGCAAATGTCTAAGATGTCAAATGACAAATGTCACAATGCTAAATGTCAAAAATGAAAAGTGTCACCATGAAAAATGTCAAAAATGACAAATTTCAAGATGGCAAATGCCAAAGATGTCAAATGACAAATGTCACAATGCTAAATGTCTAAAATGAAAAGTGTCACCATGAAAAATGTCAAAAATGGCAAATTTCAAGATGGCAAATGTCAAAGATGTCAAATGACAAATGTCACAATGCTAAATGTCAAAAATGAAAAGTGTCACCATGAAAAATGTCAAAAATGACAAATTTTAAGATGGCAAATGTCAAAGATGTCAAATGACAAATGTCACAATGCTAAATGTCAAAAATAAAAAGTGTCACCATGAAAAATATCAAAAATGACAAATTTCAAGATGGCAAATATCAAAGATGTCAAATGACAAATGTCACAATGCTAAATGTCAAAAATGGAAAGTGTCACAATGCTAAATGTCAAAAATGAAAAGTGTCACAATGCTAAATGTCAAAAATGACAAATTTCAAAATGGCAAATGTCAAAGATGTCAAATAACAAATGTCACAATGATAAATGTCAAAAATGACAAATTTCAAGATGGCAAATATCAAAGATGTCAAATGACAAATGTCACAATGCTAAATGTCAAAAATGAAAAGTGTCACCATGAAAAATGTCAAAAATGACAAATTTCAAGATGGCAAATGTCAAAACTGACAAACGTCACAATGCTAAATGTCAAAAATGAAAAGTGTTACCATGAAAAATGTCAAAAATAACAAATTTCCAGATGGCAAATGTCAAAGATGTCAAGTGACAAATGTCACAATGCTAAATGTCAAAACTGACAAATTTCAAGATGGCAAACGTCAAAGATGTCAAATGACAAATGTCACAATGCTAAATGTCAAAAATGAAAAGTGTCACCATGAAAAATGTCAAAAATGACAAATTTCAGGATGGCAAATGTCAAAGATGTCAAATGACAAATGTCACAATGCTAAATGTCAAAAATGAAAAGTGTCAAAAATGACAAATTTCAAGATGGCAAATGTCTAAGATGTCAAATGACAAATGTCACAATGCTAAATGTCAAAAATGAAAAGTGTCACTATAAAAAATGTCAAAAATGACAAATTTCAAGATGGCAAATGTCAAAGATGTCAAATGACATAAGTCACAATGCTAAATGTCAAAAATGAAAAGTGTCACCATGAAAAATGTCAAAAATGACAAATTTCAAGATGGCAAATGTCAAAGATGTCAAATGACAAATGTCACAATGCTAAATGTCAAAAATGAAAAGTTTCACCATGAAAAATGTCAAAAATGACAAATTTCAAGATGGGAAATGTCAAAGATTTTGAATATGACAAATGTCACAATGCTAAATGTCAAAAATGAAAAGTGTCACCATGAAAAATGTCAAAAATGACAAATTTCAAGATGGCAAATGTCAAAGATGTCAAATGACAAATGTCACAATGCTAAAAGTCAAAATGAAAAGTGTCACCATGAAAAATGTCAAAAATGACAAATTTCAAGATGGCAAATATCAAAGATGTCAAATGACAAATGTCACAATGCTAAATGTCAAAAATGACAAATTTCAAGATGGCAAATGTCAAAGATGTCAAATGACAAATGTCACAATGCTAAATGTCAAAAATGAAAAGTGTCACCATGAAAAATGTCAAAAATAACAAATTTCAAGATGGCAAATGTCAAAGATGTCAAATGACAAATGTCACAATGCTAAATGTCAAAAATGAAAAGTGTCACCATGAAAAATGTCAAAAATGACAAATTTCAAGATGGCAAATGTCAAAGATGTCAAATGACAAATGTCACAATGCTAAATGTCAAAAATGAAAAGTGTCACCATGAAAAATGTCAAAAATAACAAATTTTAAGATGGCAAATGTCAAAGATGTCAAATGACAAATGTCACAATGCTAAATGTCAAAAATGAAAAGTGTCACCATGAAAAATGTCAAAAATGACAAATTTCAAGATGGCAAATATCAAAACTGACAAATGTCACAATGCTAAATGTCAAAAATGATAAGTGTCACCATGAAAAATGTCAAAAATGACAAATTTCAAGATGGCAAATGTCCAAGATGTCAAATGACAAATGTCACAATGCTAAATGTCAAAAATGAAAAGTGTCAGCATGAAAAATGTCAAAAATGACAAATTTCAAGATGGCAAATGTCAAAGATGTCAAATGACAAATGTCACAATGCTAAATGTCAAAAATGAAAAGTGTCACCATGAAAAATGTCAAAAATGACAAATTTCAAGATGGCAAATGTCAAAGATGTCAAATGACAAATGTCACAATGCTAAATGTCAAAAATGAAAAGTGTCACCATGAAAAATGTCAAAAATGACAAATTTCAAGGTGGCAAATGTCAAAACTGACAAATGTCACAATGCTAAATGTCAAAAATGATAAGTGTCAACATGAAAAATGTCAAAAATGACAAATTTCAAGATGGCAAATGTCCAAGATGTCAAATGACAAATGTCACAATGCTAAATGTCAAAAATGAAAAGTGTCACCATGAAAAATGTCAAAAATGACAAATTTCAAGATGGCAAATGTCAAAGATGTCAAATGACAAATGTCACAATGCTAAATGTCAAAAATAAAAAGTGTCAAAAATGACAAATTTCAAGATGGCAAATGTCAAAGATGTCAAATGACAAATGTCACAATGCTAAATGTCAAAAATGAAAAGTGTCACCATGAAAAATGTCAAAAATGACAAATTTTAAGATGGCAAATGTCAAAACTGACAAATGTCACAATGCTAAATGTCAAAAATGAAAAGTGTCACCATGAAAAATGTCAAAAATAACAAATTTCAAGATGGCAAATGTCAAAGATGTCAAATGACAAATGTCTCAATGCTAAATGTCAAAAATGACAAATTTCAAGATGGCAAATGTCAAAGATGTCAAATGACAAATGTCACAATGCTAAATGTCAAAAATGAAAAGTGTCACCATAAAAAATGTCAAAAATGACAAATTTCAAGATGGCAAATGTCAAAGATGTCAAATGACAAATGTCACAATGCTAAATGTCAAAAATAAAAAGTGTCACCATGAAAAATGTCAAAAATAACAAATTTCCAGATGGCAAATGTCCAAGATGTCAAGTGACAAATGTCACAATGCTAAATGTCAAAACTGACAAATTTCAAGATGGCAAACGTCAAAGATGTCAAATGACAAATGTCACAATGCTAAATGTCAAAAATGAAAAGTGTCACCATGAAAAATGTCAAAAATGACAAATTTCAAGATGGCAAATGTCAAAGATGTCAAATGACAAATGTCACAATGCTAAATGTCAAAAATGATAAGTGTCACCATGAAAAATGTCAAAAATAACAAATTTCAAGATGGCAAATGTCAAAGATGTCAAATGACAAATGTCACAATGCTAAATGTCAAAAATGACAAATTTTAAGATGGCAAATGTCAAAGATGTCAAATGACAACTGTGATAATGCTAAATGTCAAAAATGAAAAGTGTCACCATGAAAAATGTCAAAAATAACAAATTTCAAGATGGCAAATGTCAAAGATGTCAAATGACAAATGTAACAATGCTAAATGTCAAAAATGACAAATTTCAAGATGGCAACTGTCAAAGATGTCAAATGTCACAATGCTAAATGTAAAAAATGAAAAGTGTCACCATGAAAAATGTCAAAAATGACAAATTTCAAGATGGCAAATGCCAAAGATGTCAAATGACAAATGTCACAATGCTAAATGTCAAAAATGAAAAGTGTCACCATGAAAAATGTCAAAAATGACAAATTTCAAGATGGCAAATGTCAAAGATGTCAAATGACAAATGTCACAATGCTAAATGTCAACAATGAAAAGTGTCACGATGAAAAATGTCAAAAATGACAAATTTCAAGATGGCAAATGTCAAAGATGTCAAATGACAAATGTCACAATGCTAAATGTCAAAAATGAAAAGTGTCAAAAATGACAAATTTCAAGATGGCAAATGTCTAAGATGTCAAATGACAAATGTCACAATGCTAAATGTCAAAAATGAAAAGTGTCACTATAAAAAATGTCAAAAATGACAAATTTCAAGATGGCAAATGTCAAAGATGTCAAATGACAAATGTCACAATGCAAAATGTCAAAAATGAAAAGTGTCACCATGAAAAATGTCAAAAATGACAAATTTCAAGATGGCAAATGTCAAAGATGTCAAATGACAAATGTCACAATGCCAAATGTCAAAAATGAAAAGTTTCACCATGAAAAATGTCAAAAATGACAAATTTCAAGATGGGAAATGTCAAAGATTTTGAATATGACAAATGTCACAATGCTAAATGTCAAAAATAAAAAGTGTCACCATGAAAAATGTCAAAAATGACAAATTTCAAGATGGCAAATGTCAAAGATGTCAAATGACAAATGTCATAATGCTAAAAGTCAAAATGAAAAGTGTCACCATGAAAAATGTCAAAAATGACAAATTTCAAGATGGCAAATATCAAAGATGTCAAATGACAAATGTCACAATGCTAAATGTCAAAAATGACAAATTTCAAGATGGCAAATGTCAAAGATGTCAAATGACAAATGTCACAATGCTAAATGTCAAAAATGAAAAGTGTCACCATGAAAAATGTCAAAAATGACAAATTTCAAGATGGCAAATGTCAAAGATGTCAAATGACAAATGTCACAATGCTAAATGTCAAAAATGAAAAGTGTCACCATGAAAAATGTCAAAAATAACAAATTTCAAGATGGCAAATGTCAAAGATGTCAAATGACAAATGTCACAATGCTAAAGGTCAAAAATGAAAAGTGTCACCATAAAAAATGTCAAAAATGACAAATTTCAAGATGGCAAATGTCAAAGATGTCAAATGACAAATGTCACAATGCTAAATGTCAAAAATGAAAAGTGTCACCATGAAAAATGTCTAAAATAACAAATTTTAAGATGGCAAATGTCAAAGATGTCAAATGACAAATGTCACAATGCTAAATGTCAAAAATGAAAAGTGTCACCATGAAAAATGTCAAAAATGACAAATTTCAAGATGGCAAATGTCAAAACTGACAAATGTCACAATGCTAAATGTCAAAAATGATAAGTGTCAACATGAAAAATGTCAAAAATGACAAATTTCAAGATGGCAAATGTCCAAGATGTCAAATGACAAATGTCACAATGCTAAATGTCAAAAATGAAAAGTGTCACCATGAAAAATGTCAAAAATGACAAATTTCAAGATGGCAAATGTCAAAGATGTCAAATGACAAATGTCACAATGCTAAATGTCAAAAATAAAAAGTGTCAAAAATGACAAATTTCAAGATGGCAAATGTCAAAGATGTCAAATGACAAATGTCACAATGCTAAATGTCAAAAATGAAAAGTGTCACCATGAAAAATGTCAAAAATGACAAATTTTAAGATGGCAAATGTCAAAACTGACAAATGTCACAATGCTAAATGTCAAAAATGAAAAGTGTCACCATGAAAAATGTCAAAAATAACAAATTTCAAGATGGCAAATGTCAAAGATGTCAAATGACAAATGTCACAATGCTAAATGTCAAAAATGACAAATTTCAAGATGGCAAATGTCAAAGATGTCAAATGACAAATGTCACAATGCTAAATGTCAAAAATTAAAAGTGTCACCATAAAAAATGTCAAAAATGACAAATTTCAAGATGGCAAATGTCAAATGACAAATGTCACAATGCTAAATGTCAAAAATGAAAAGTGTCACCATGAAAAATGTCAAAAATAACAAATTTCCAGATGGCAAATGTCCAAGATGTCAAGTGACAAATGTCACAATGCTAAATGTCAAAACTGACAAATTTCAAGATGGCAAACGTCAAAGATGTCAAATGACAAATGTCACAATGCTAAATGTCAAAAATGAAAAGTGTCACCATGAAAAATGTCAAAAATGACAAATTTCAAGATGGCAAATGTCAAAGATGTCAAATGACAAATGTCACAATGCTAAATGTCAAAAATGACAAATTTTAAGATGGCAAATGTCAAAGATGTCAAATGACAACTGTCACAATGCTAAATGTCAAAAATGAAAAGTGTCACCATGAAAAATGTCAAAAATAACAAATTTCAAGATGGCAAATGTCAAAGATGTCAAATGACAAATGTCACAATGCTAAATGTCAAAAATGACAAATTTCAAGATGGCAACTGTCAAAGATGTCAAATGTCACAATGCTAAATGTAAAAAATGAAAAGTGTCACCATGAAAAATGTCAAAAATGACAAATTTCAAGATGGCAAATGTCAAAGATGTCAAATGACAAATGTCACAATGCTAAATGTCAAAAATGAAAAGTGTCACCATGAAAAATGTCAAAAATCACAAATTTCAAGATGGCAAATGTCAAAGATGTCAAATGACAAATGTCACAATGCTAAATGTCAACAATGAAAAGTGTCACCATGAAAAATGTCAAAAATGACAAATTTCAAGATGGCAAATGTCAAAGATGTCAAATGACAAATGTCACAATGCTAAATGTCAAAAATGAAAAGTGTCAAAAATGACAAATTTCAAGATGGCAAATGTCTAAGATGTCAAATGACAAATGTCACAATGCTAAATGTCAAAAATGAAAAGTGTCACTATAAAAAATGTCAAAAATGACAAATTTCAAGATGGCAAATGTCAAAGATGTCAAATGACAAATGTCACAATGCTAAATGTCAAAAATGAAAAGTGTCACCATGAAAAATGTCAAAAATGACAAATTTCAAGATGGCAAATGTCAAAGATGTCAAATGACAAATGTCACAATGCTAAATGTCAAAAATGAAAAGTTTCACCATGAAAAATGTCAAAAATGACAAATTTCAAGATGGGAAATGTCAAAGATTTTGAATATGACAAATGTCACAATGCTAAATGTCAAAAATGAAAAGTGTCACCATGAAAAATGTCAAAAATGACAAATTTCAAGATGGCAAATGTCAAAGATGTCAAATGACAAATGTCATAATGCTAAAAGTCAAAATGAAAAGTGTCACCATGAAAAATGTCAAAAATGACAAATTTCAAGATGGCAAATATCAAAGATGTCAAATGACAAATGTCACAATGCTAAATGTCAAAAATGACAAATTTCAAGATGGCAAATGTCAAAGATGTCAAATGACAAATGTCACAATGCTAAATGTCAAAAATGAAAAGTGTCACCATGAAAAATGTCAAAAATGACAAATTTCAAGATGGCAAATGTCAAAGATGTCAAATGACAAATGTCACAATGCTAAATGTCAAAAATGAAAAGTGTCACCATGAAAAATGTCAAAAATAACAAATTTCAAGATGGCAAATGTCAAAGATGTCCAATGACAAATGTCACAATGCTAAATGTCAAAAATGAAAAGTGTCACCATGAAAAATGTCAAAAATGACAAATTTCAAGATGGCAAATGTCAAAGATGTCAAATGACAAATGTCACAATGCTAAATGTCAAAAATGAAAAGTGTCACCATGAAAAATGTCAAAAATAACAAATTTTAAGATGGCAAATGTCAAAGATGTCAAATGACAAATGTCACAATGCTAAATGTCAAAAATGAAAAGTGTCACCATGAAAAATGTCAAAAATGACAAATTTCAAGATGGCAAATGTCAAAACTGACAAATGTCACAATGCTAAATGTCAAAAATGATAAGTGTCACCATGAAAAATGTCAAAAATGACAAATTTCAAGATGGCAAATGTCCAAGATGTCAAATGACAAATGTCACAATGCTAAATGTCAAAAATGAAAAGTGTCACCATGAAAAATGTCAAAAATGACAAATTTCAAGATGGCAAATGTCGAAGATGTCAAATCACAAATGTCACAATGCTAAATGTCAAAAATGAAAAGTGTCACCATGAAAAATGTCAAAAATGACAAATTTCAAGATGGCAAATGTCAAAGATGTCAAATGACAAATGTCACAATGCTAAATGTCAAAAATGAAAAGTTTCACCATGAAAAATGTCAAAAATGACAAATTTCAAGATGGGAAATGTCAAAGATTTTGAATATGACAAATGTCACAATGCTAAATGTCAAAAATGAAAAGTGTCACCATGAAAAATGTCAAAAATGACAAATTTCAAGATGGCAAATGTCAAAGATGTCAAATGACAAATGTCATAATGCTAAAAGTCAAAATGAAAAGTGTCACCATGAAAAATGTCAAAAATGACAAATTTCAAGATGGCAAATATCAAAGATGTCAAATGACAAATGTCACAATGCTAAATGTCAAAAATGACAAATTTCAAGATGGCAAATGTCAAAGATGTCAAATGACAAATGTCACAATGCTAAATGTCAAAAATGAAAAGTGTCACCATGAAAAATGTCAAAAATGACAAATTTCAAGATGGCAAATGTCAAAGATGTCAAATGACAAATGTCACAATGCTAAATGTCAAAAATGAAAAGTGTCACCATGAAAAATGTCAAAAATAACAAATTTCAAGATGGCAAATGTCAAAGATGTCAAATGACAAATGTCACAATGCTAAATGTCAAAAATGAAAAGTGTCACCATGAAAAATGTCAAAAATGACAAATTTCAAGATGGCAAATGTCAAAGATGTCAAATGACAAATGTCACAATGCTAAATGTCAAAAATGAAAAGTGTCACCATGAAAAATGTCAAAAATAACAAATTTTAAGATGGCAAATGTCAAAGATGTCAAATGACACATGTCACAATGCTAAATGTCAAAAATGAAAAGTGTCACCATGAAAAATGTCAAAAATGACAAATTTCAAAATGGCAAATGTCAAAACTGACAAATGTCACAATGCTAAATGTCAAAAATGATAAGTGTCACCATAAAAAATGTCAAAAATGACAAATTTCAAGATGGCAAATGTCCAAGATGTCAAATGACAAATGTCACAATGCTAAATGTCAAAAATGAAAAGTGTCACCATGAAAAATGTCAAAAATGACAAATTTCAAGATGGCAAATGTCAAAGATGTCAAATGACAAATGTCACAATGCTAAATGTCAAAAATGAAAAGTGTCACCATGAAAAATGTCAAAAATGACAAATTTCAAGATGGCAAATGTCAAAGATGTCAAATGACAAATGTCACAATGCTAAATGTCAAAAATGTGTCACCATGAAAAATGTCAAAAATGACAAATTTCAAGATGGCAAATGTCAAAGATGTCAAATGACAAATGTCACAATGCTAAATGTCAAAAATGAAAAGTGTCAGCATGAAAAATGTCAAAAATGACAAATTTCAAGATGGCAAATGTTAAAACTGACTAATGTCACAATGCTAAATGTCAAAAATGAAAAGTGTCACCATGAAAAATGTCAAAAATGACAAATTTCAAAATGGCAAATGTCAAAGATGTCAAATGACAAATGTCACAATGCTAAATGTCAAAAATGAAAGGTGTCACCATGAAAAGTGTCAAAAATGACAAATTTCAAGATGGCAAATGTCTAAGATGTCAAATGACAAATGTCACAATGCTAAATGTCAAAAATGAAAAGTGTCACCATGAAAAATGTCAAAAATGACAAATTTCAAGATGGCAAATGTCAAAGATGTCAAATGACAAATGTCACAATGCTAAATGTCAAAAATGAAAAGTGTCACCATGAAAAATGTCAAAAATGACAAATTTCAAGATGGCAAATGTCAAAGATGTCAAATGACAAATGTCACAATGCTAAATGTCAAAAATGAAAAGTGTCACCATGAAAAATGTCAAAAATGACAAATTTCAAGATGGCAAATGTCAAAGATGTCAAATGACAAATGTCACAATGCTAAATGTCAAAAATGAAAAGTGTCACCATGAAAAATGTCAAAAATGACAAATTTCAAGATGGCAAATATCAAAGATGTCAAATGACAAATGTCACAATGCTAAATGTCAAAAATGGAAAGTGTCACAATGCTAAATGTCAAAAATGAAAAGTGTCACAATGCTAAATGTCAAAAATGACAAATTTCAAGATAGCAAATGTCAAAGATGTCAAATGACAAATGTCACAATGCTAAATAACAAAAATGACAAATTTCAAGATGGCAAATGTCAAATATGTCAAATGACAAATGTCACAATGCTAAATGTCAAAAATGAAAAGTGTCACCATGAAAAATGTCAAAAATGACAAATTTCAAGATGGCAAATATCAAATCTGACAAATGTCACAATGCTAAATGTCAAAAATGATAAAAATCACCATGAAAAATGTCAAAAATGACAAATTTCAAGATGGCAAATGTCTAAGATGTCAAATGACAAATGTCACAATGCTAAATGTCAAAAATGAAAAGTGTCACCATAAAAAATGTCAAAAATGACAAATTTCAAGATGGCAAATGTCAAAGATGTCAAATGACAAATGTCCCAATGCTAAATGTCAAAAATAAAAAGTGTCAAAAATGACAAATTTTAAGATGGCAAATGTCTAAGATGTCAAATGACAAATGTCACAATGCTAAATGTCAAAAATAAAAAGTGTCACCATGAAAAATGTCAAAAATGACAAATTTTAAGATGGCAAATGTCAAAGATGTCAAATAACAAATGTCACGATGCTAAATGTCAAAAATGAAAAGTGTCACCATGAAAAATGTCAAAAATGACAAATTTCAAGATGGCAAATGTCAAAGATGTCAAATGACAAATGTCACAATGTTAAATGTCAAAAATGAAAAGTGTCACCATGAAAAATGTCAATAATGACAAATTTCAAGATGGCAAATGTCAAAACTGACTAATGTCACAATGCTAAATGTCAAAAATGAAAAGTGTCACCATGAAAAATGTCAAAAATGACAAATTTCAAAATGGCAAATGTCAAAGATGTCAAATGACAAATGTCACAATGCTAAATGTCAAAAATGAAAAGTGTCACCATGAAAAGTGTCAAAAATGACAAATTTCAAGATGGCAAATGTCTAAGATGTCAAATGACAAATGTCACAATGCTAAATGTCAAAAATGAAAAGTGTCACCATGAAAAATGTCAAAAATGACAAATTTCAAGATGGCAAATGTCAAAGATGTCAAATGACAAATGTCACAATGCTAAATGTCAAAAATGACAAATTTCAAGATGGCAAATGTCAAAGATGTCAAATGACAAATGTCACAATGCTAAATGTCAAAAATGAAAAGTGTCACCATAAAAAATGTCAAAAATGACAAATTTCAAGATGGCAAATGTCAAAGATGTCAAATGACAAATGTCACAATGCTAAATGTCAAAAATGAAAAGTGTCACCATGAAAAATGTCAATAATGACAAATTTCAAGATGGCAAATGTCAAAACTGACTAATGTCACAATGCTAAATGTCAAAAATGAAAAGTGTCACCATGAAAAATGTCAAAAATGACAAATTTCAAAATGGCAAATGTCAAAGATGTCAAATGACAAATGTCACAATGCTAAATGTCAAAAATGAAAAGTGTCACCATGAAAAGTGTCAAAAATGACAAATTTCAAGATGGCAAATGTCTAAGATGTCAAATGACAAATGTCACAATGCTAAATGTCAAAAATGAAAAGTGTCACCATGAAAAATGTCAAAAATAACAAATTTCAAGATGGCAAATGTCAAAGATGTCAAATGACAAATGTCACAATGACAAATGTCACAATGCTAAATGTCAAAAATGACAAATTTCAAGATGGCAAATGTCAAAGATGTCAAATGACAAATGTCACAATGCTAAATGTCAAAAATGAAAAGTGTCACCATAAAAAATGTCAAAAATGACAAATTTCAAGATGGCAAATGTCAAAGATGTCAAATGACAAATGTCACAATGCTAAATGTCAAAAATAAAAAGTGTCACCATGAAAAATGTCAAAAATAACAAATTTCCAGATGGCAAATGTCCAAGATGTCAAGTGACAAATGTCACAATGCTAAATGTCAAAACTGACAAATTTCAAGATGGCAAACGTCAAAGATGTCAAATGACAAATGTCACAATGCTAAATGTCAAAAATGAAAAGTGTCACCATGAAAAATGTCAAAAATGACAAATTTCAAGATGGCAAATGTCAAAGATGTCAAATGACAAATGTCACAATGCTATATGTCAAAAATGATAAGTGTCACCATGAAAAATGTCAAAAATAACAAATTTCAAGATGGCAAATGTCAAAGATGTCAAATGACAAATGTCACAATGCTAAATGTCAAAAATGACAAATTTTAAGATGGCAAATGTCAAAGATGTCAAATGACAACTGTCATAATGCTAAATGTCAAAAATGAAAAGTGTCACCATGAAAAATGTCAAAAATAACAAATTTCAAGATGGCAAATGTCAAAGATGTCAAATGACAAATGTCACAATGCTAAATGTCAAAAATGACAAATTTCAAGATGGCAACTGTCAAAGATGTCAAATGTCACAATGCTAAATGTAAAAAATGAAAAGTGTCACCATGAAAAATGTCAAAAATGACAAATTTCAAGATGGCACATGCCAAAGATGTCAAATGACAAATGTCACAATGCTAAATGTCAAAAATGAAAAGTGTCACCATGAAAAATGTCAAAAATGACAAATTTCAAGATGGCAAATGTCAAAGATGTCAAATGACAAATGTCACAATGCTAAATGTCAACAATGAAAAGTGTCACGATGAAAAATGTCAAAAATGACAAATTTCAAGATGGCAAATGTCAAAGATGTCAAATGACAAATGTCACAATGCTAAATGTCAAAAATGAAAAGTGTCAAAAATGACAAATTTCAAGATGGCAAATGTCTAAGATGTCAAATGACAAATGTCAAATGACAAATGTCACAATGCTAAATGTCAAAAATGAAAAGTGTCACCATGAAAAATGTCAAAAATGACAAATTTCAAGATGGCAAATGTCAAAGATGTCAAATGACAAATGTCACAATGCTAAATGTCAAAAATGAAAAGTGTCACCATGAAAAATGTCAAAAATAACAAATTTCAAGATGGCAAATGTCAAAGATGTCAAATGACAAATGTCACAATGCTAAAGGTCAAAAATGAAAAGTGTCACCATAAAAAATGTCAAAAATGACAAATTTCAAGATGGCAAATGTCAAAGATGTCAAATGACAAATGTCACAATGCTAAATGTCAAAAATGAAAAGTGTCACCATGAAAAATGTCAAAAATAACAAATTTTAAGTTGGCAAATGTCAAAGATGTCAAATGACAAATGTCACAATGCTAAATGTCAAAAATGAAAAGTGTCACCATGAAAAATGACAAAAATGACAAATTTCAAGATGGCAAATGTCAAAACTGACAAATGTCACAATGCTAAATGTCAAAAATGATAAGTGTCAACATGAAAAATGTCAAAAATGACAAATTTCAAGATGGCAAATGTTCAAGATGTCAAATGACAAATGTCACAATGCTAAATGTCAAAAATGAAAAGTGTCACCATGAAAAATGTCAAAAATGACAAATTTCAAGATGGCAAATGTCAAAGATGTCAAATGACAAATGTCACAATGCTAAATGTCAAAAATAAAAAGTGTCAAAAATGACAAATTTCAAGATGGCAAATGTCAAAGATGTCAAATGACAAATGTCACAATGCTAAATGTCAAAAATGAAAAGTGTCACCATGAAAAATGTCAAAAATGACAAATTTTAAGATGGCAAATGTCAAAACTGACAAATGTCACAATGCTAAATGTCAAAAATGAAAAGTGTCACCATGAAAAATGTTAAAAATAACAAATTTCAAGATGGCAAATGTCAAAGATGTCAAATGACAAATGTCACAATGCTAAATGTCAAAAATGACAAATTTCAAGATGGCAAATGTCAAAGATGTCAAATGACAAATGTCACAATGCTAAATGTCAAAAATGAAAAGTGTCACCATAAAAAATGTCAAAAATGACAAATTTCAAGATGGCAAATGTCAAAGATGTCAAATGACAAATGTCACAATGCTAAATGTCAAAAATGAAAAGTGTCACCATGAAAAATGTCAAAAATAACAAATTTCCAGATGGCAAATGTCCAAGATGTCAAGTGACAAATGTCACAATGCTAAATGTCAAAACTGACAAATTTCAAGATGGCAAACGTCAAAGATGTCAAATGACAAATGTCACAATGCTAAATGTCAAAAATGAAAAGTGTCACCATGAAAAATGTCAAAAATGACAAATTTCAAGATGGCAAATGTCAAAGATGTCAAATGACAAATGTCACAATGCTAAATGTCAAAAATGATAAGTGTCACCATGAAAAATGTCAAAAATAACAAATTTCAAGATGGCAAATGTCAAAGATGTCAAATGACAAATGTCACAATGCTAAATGTCAAAAATGACAAATTTTAAGATGGCAAATGTCAAAGATGTCAAATGACAACTGTCGCAATGCTAAATGTCAAAAATGAAAAGTGTCACCATGAAAAATGTCAAAAATAACAAATTTCAAGATGGCAAATGTCAAAGATGTCAAATGACAAATGTCACAATGCTAAATGTCAAAAATGACAAATTTCAAGATGGCAAGTGTCAAAGATGTCAAATGTCACAATGCTAAATGTAAAAAATGAAAAGTGTCACCATGAAAAATGTCAAAAATGACAAATTTCAAGATGGCAAATGTCAAAGATGTCAAATGACAAATGTCACAATGCTAAATGTCAAAAATGAAAAGTGTCACCATGAAAAATGTCAAAAATGACAAATTTCAAGATGGCAAATGTCAAAGATGTCAAATGACAAATGTCACAATGCTAAATGTCAACAATGAAAAGTGTCACCATGAAAAATGTCAAAAATGACAAATTTCAAGATGGCAAATGTCAAAGATGTCAAATGACAAATGTCACAATGCTAAATGTCAAAAATGAAAAGTGTCAAAAATGACAAATTTCAAGATGGCAAATGTCTAAGATGTCAAATGACAAATGTCACAATGCTAAATGTCAAAAATGAAAAGTGTCACTATAAAAAATGTCAAAAATGACAAATTTCAAGATGGCAAATGTCAAAGATGTCAAATGACAAATGTCACAATGCTAAATGTCAAAAATGAAAAGTGTCACCATGAAAAATGTCAAAAATGACAAATTTCAAGATGGCAAATGTCAAAGATGTCAAATGACAAATGTCACAATGCTAAATGTCAAAAATGAAAAGTTTCACCATGAAAAATGTCAAAAATGACAAATTTCAAGATGGGAAATGTCAAAGATTTTGAATATGACAAATGTCACAATGCTAAATGTCAAAAATGAAAAGTGTCACCATGAAAAATGTCAAAAATGACAAATTTCAAGATGGCAAATGTCAAAGATGTCAAATGACAAATGTCATAATGCTAAAAGTCAAAATGAAAAGTGTCACCATGAAAAATGTCAAAAATGACAAATTTCAAGATGGCAAATATCAAAGATGTCAAATGACAAATGTCACAATGCTAAATGTCAAAAATGACAAATTTCAAGATGGCAAATGTCAAAGATGTCAAATGACAAATGTCACAATGCTAAATGTCAAAAATGAAAAGTGTCACCATGAAAAATGTCAAAAATAACAAATTTCAAGATGGCAAATGTCAAAGATGTCAAATGACAAATGTCACAATGCTAAATGTCAAAAATGAAAAGTGTCACCATGAAAAATGTCAAAAATGACAAATTTCAAGATGGCAAATGTCAAAGATGTCAAATGACAAATGTCACAATGCTAAATGTCAAAAATGAAAAGTGTCACCATGAAAAATGTCAAAAATAACAAATTTTAAGATGGCAAATGTCAAAGATGTCAAATGACAAATGTCACAATGCTAAATGTCAAAAATGAAAAGTGTCACCATGAAAAATGTCAAAAATGACAAATTTCAAGATGGCAAATGTCAAAACTGACAAATGTCACAATGCTAAATGTCAAAAATGATAAGTGTCACCATGAAAAATGTCAAAAATGACAAATTTCAAGATGGCAAATGTCCAAGATGTCAAATGACAAATGTCACAATGCTAAATGTCAAAAATGAAAAGTGTCACCATGAAAAATGTCAAAAATGACAAATTTCAAGATGGCAAATGTCAAAGGTGTCAAATCACAAATGTCACAATGCTAAATGTCAAAAATGAAAAGTGTCACCATGAAAAATGTCAAAAATGACAAATTTCAAGATGGCAAATGTCAAAGATGTCAAATGACAAATGTCACAATGCTAAATGTCAAAAATGAAAAGTTTCACCATGAAAAATGTCAAAAATGACAAATTTCAAGATGGGAAATGTCAAAGATTTTGAATATGACAAATGTCACAATGCTAAATGTCAAAAATGAAAAGTGTCACCATGAAAAATGTCAAAAATGACAAATTTCAAGATGGCAAATGTCAAAGATGTCAAATGACAAATGTCATAATGCTAAAAGTCAAAATGAAAAGTGTCACCATGAAAAATGTCAAAAATGACAAATTTCAAGATGGCAAATATCAAAGATGTCAAATGACAAATGTCACAATGCTAAATGTCAAAAATGACAAATTTCAAGATGGCAAATGTCTAAGATGTCAAATGACAAATGTCACAATGCTAAATGTCAAAAATGAAAAGTGTCACCATGAAAAATGTCAAAAATGACAAATTTCTAGATGGCAAATGTCAAAGATGTCAAATGACAAATGTCACAATGCTAAATGTCAAAAATGAAAAGTGTCACCATGAAAAATGTCAAAAATGACAAATTTCAAGATGGCAAATGTCAAAGATGTCAAATGACAAATGTCACAATGCTAAATGTCAAAAATGAAAAGTGTCACCATGAAAAATGTCAAAAATGACAAATTTCAAGATGGCAAATATCAAAGATGTCAAATGACAAATGTCACAATGCTAAATGTCAAAAATGAAAAGTGTCACCATGAAAACTGTCAAAAATGACAAATTTTAAGATGGCAAATATCAAAGATGTCAAATGACAAATGTCACAATGCTAAATGTCAAAAATGAAAAGTGTCAAAAATGACAAATTTTAAGATGGCAAATGTCTAAGATGTCAAATGACAAATGTCACAATGCTAAATGTCAAAAATAAAAAGTGTCACCATGAAAAATGTCAAAAATGACAAATTTTAAGATGGCAAATGTCAAAGATGTCAAATAACAAATGTCACAATGCTAAATAACAAAAATGACAAATTTCAAGATGGCAAATGTCAAAGATGTCAAATGATAAATGTCACAATGCTAAATGTCAAAAATGAAAAGTGTCACCAGGAAAAATGTCAAAAATGACAAATTTCAAGATGGCAAATATCAAAACTGACAAATGTCACAATGCTAAATGTCAAAAATGATAAAAATCACCATGAAAAATGTCAAAAATGACAAATTTCAAGATGGCAAATGTCTAAGATGTCAAATGACAAATGTCACAATGCTAAATGTCAAAAATGAAAAGTGTCACCATAAAAAATGTCAAAAATGACAAATTTCAAGATGGCAAATGTCAAAGATGTCAAATGACAAATGTCACAATGCTAAATGTCAAAAATGAAAAGTGTCAAAAATGACAAATTTTAAGATGGCAAATGTCTAAGATGTCAAATGACAAATGTCACAATGCTAAATGTCAAAAATAAAAAGTGTCACCATGAAAAATGTCAAAAATGACAAATTTTAAGATGGCAAATGTCAAAGATGTCAAATAACAAATGTCACGATGCTAAATGTCAAAAATGAAAAGTGTCACCATGAAAAATGTCAAAAATGACAAATTTCAAGATGGCAAATGTCAAAGATGTCAAATGACAAATGTCACAATGCTAAATGTCAAAAATGAAAAGTGTCACCATGAAAAATGTCAATAATGACAAATTTCAAGATGGCAAATGTCAAAACTGACTAATGTCACAATGCTAAATGTCAAAAATGAAAAGTGTCACCATGAAAAATGTCAAAAATGACAAATTTCAAAATGGCAAATCTCAAAGATGTCAAATGACAAATGTCACAATGCTAAATGTCAAAAATGAAAAGTGTCACCATGAAAAGTGTCAAAAATGACAAATTTCAAGATGGCAAATGTCTAAGATGTCAAATGACAAATGTCACAATGCTAAATGTCAAAAATCAAAAGTGTCACCATGAAAAATGTCAAAAATGACAAATTTCAAGATGGCAAATGCCAAAGATGTCAAATGACAAATGTCACAATGCTAAATGTCAAAAATGAAAAGTGTCACCATGAAAAATGTCAAAAATGACAAATTTCAAGACGGCAAATGTCAAAGATGTCAAATGACAAATGTCACAATGCTAAATGTCAAAAATGAAAGGTGTCACCATGGAAAATGTCAAAAATGACAAATTTCAAGATGGCAAATGTCAAAGATGTCAAATGACAAATGTCACAATGCTAAATGTCAAAAATGAAAAGTGTCACCATGGAAAATGTCAAAAATGACAAATTTCAAGATGGCAAATGTCAAAGATGTTAAATGACAAATGTCACAATGCTAAATGTCAAAAATGAAAAGTGTCACCATGAAAAATATCAAAAATGACAAATTTCAAGATGGCAAATATCAAAGATGTCAAATGACAAATGTCACAATGCTAAATGTCAAAAATGGAAAGTGTCACAATGCTAAATGTCAAAAATGAAAAGTGTCACAATGCTAAATGTCAAAAATGACAAACTACAAAATGGCAAATGTCAAAGATGTCAAATAACAAATGTCACCATGACAAATGTCAAAAATGACAAATTTCAGGATGGCAAATGTCAAAGATGTCAAATGACAAATGTCACAATGCTAAATGTCAAAAATGAAAGTGTCAAAAATAACAAATTTCAAGATGGCAAATGTCTAAGATGTCAAATGACAAATGTCACAATGCTAAATGTCAAAAATGAAAAGTGTCACTATAAAAAATGTCAAAAATGACAAATTTCAAGATGGCAAATGTCAAAGATGCCAAATGACATATGTCACAATGCTAAATGTCAAAAATGAAAAGTGTCACCATGAAAAATGTCAAAAATGACAAATTTCAAGATGGCAAATGTCAAAGATGTCGAATGACATATGTCACAATGCTAAATGTCAAAAATGAAAAGTTTCACCATGAAAAATGTCAAAAATGACAAATTTCAAGATGGGAAATGTCAAAGATTTTGAATATTACAAATGTCACAATGCTAAATGTCAAAAATGAAAAGTGTCACCATGAAAAATGTCAAAAATGACAAATTTCAAGATGGCAAATGTCAAAGATGTCAAATGACAAATGTCACAATGCTAAATGTCAAAAATGAAAAGTGTCACCATGAAAAATGTCAAAAATGACAAATTTCAAGATGGCAAATGTCAAAGATGTCAAATGACAAATGTCACAATGCTAAATGTCAAAAATGAAAAGTGTCACCATGAAAAATGTCAAAAATGACAAATTTCAAGATGGCAAATATCAAAGATGTCAAATGACAAATGTCACAATGCTAAATGTCAAAAATGGAAAGTGTCACAATGCTAAATGTCAAAAATGAAAAGTGTCACAATGCTAAATGTCAAAAATGACAAATTTCAAGATAGCAAATGTCAAAGATGTCAAATGACAAATGTCACAATGCTAAATAACAAAAATGACAAATTTCAAGATGGCAAATGTCAAAGATGTCAAATGACAAATGTCACAATGCTAAATGTCAAAAATGAAAAGTGTCACCATGAAAAATGTCAAAAATGACAAATTTCAAGATGGCAAATATCAAAACTGACAAATGTCACAATGCTAAAAAATGTCAAAAATGATAAAAATCACCATGAAAAATGTCAAAAATGACAAATTTCAAGATGGCAAATGTCTAAGATGTCAAATGACAAATGTCACAATGCTAAATGTCAAAAATGAAAAGTGTCACCATAAAAAATGTCAAAAATGACAAATTTCAAGATGGCAAATGTCAAAGATGTCAAATGACAAATGTCACAATGCTAAATGTCAAAAATGAAAAGTGTCAAAAATGACAAATTTTAAGATGGCAAATGTCTAAGATGTCAAATGACAAATGTCACAATGCTAAATGTCAAAAATAAAAAGTGTCACCATGAAAAATGTCAAAAATGACAAATTTTAAGATGGCAAATGTCAAAGATGTCAAATGACAAATGTCACAATGCTAAATGTCAAAAATGAAAAGTGTCACCATGAAAAATGTCAAAAATGACAAATTTCAAGATGGCAAATGTCAAAACTGACTAATGTCACAATGCTAAATGTCAAAAATGAAAAGTGTCACCATGAAAAATGTCAAAAATGACAAATTTCAAAATGGCAAATGTCAAAGATGTCAAATGACAAATGTCACAATGCTAAATGTCAAAAATGAAAAGTGTCACCATGAAAAGTGTCAAAAATGACAAATTTCAAGATGGCAAATGTCTAAGATGTCAAATGACAAATGTCACAATGCTAAATGTCAAAAATGAAAAGTGTCACCATGAAAAATGTCAAAAATGACAAATTTCAAGATGGCAAATGCCAAAGATGTCAAATGACAAATGTCACAATGCTAAATGTCAAAAATGAAAAGTGTCACCATGAAAAATGTCAAAAATGGCAAATTTCAAGATGGCAAATGTCAAAGATGTCAAATGACAAATGTCACAATGCTAAATGTCAAAAATGAAAAGTGTCACCATGAAAAATGTCAAAAATGACAAATTTTAAGATGGCAAATGTCAAAGATGTCAAATGACAAATGTCACAATGCTAAATGTCAAAAATGAAAAGTGTCACCATGAAAAATATCAAAAATGACAAATTTCAAGATGGCAAATATCAAAGATGTCAAATGACAAATGTCACAATGCTAAATGTCAAAAATGGAAAGTGTCACAATGCTAAATGTCAAAAATGAAAAGTGTCACAATGCTAAATGTCAAAAATGACAAATTTCAAAATGGCAAATGTCAAAGATGTCAAATAACAAATGTCACAATGATAAATGTCAAAAATGACAAATTTCAAGATGGCAAATATCAAAGATGTCAAATGACAAATGTCACAATGCTAAATGTCAAAAATGAAAAGTGTCACCATGAAAAATGTCAAAAATGACAAATTTCAAGATGGCAAATGTCAAAACTGACAAACGTCACAATGCTAAATGTCAAAAATGAAAAGTGTCACCATGAAAAATGTCAAAAATAACAAATTTCCAGATGGCAAATGTCAAAGATGTCAAGTGACAAATGTCACAATGCTAAATGTCAAAACTGACAAATTTCAAGATGGCAAACGTCAAAGATGTCAAATGACAAATGTCACAATGCTAAATGTCAAAAATGAAAAGTGTCACCATGAAAAATGTCAAAAATGACAAATTTCAAGATGGCAAATGTCAAAGATGTCAAATGACAAATGTCACAATGCTAAATGTCAAAAATGATAAGTGTCACCATGAAAAATGTCAAAAATAACAAATTTCAAGATGGCAAATGTCAAAGATGTCAAATGACAAATGTCACAATGCTAAATGTCAAAAATGACAAATTTTAAGATGGCAAATGTCAAAGATGTCAAATGACAACTGTCACAATGCTAAATGTCAAAAATGAAAAGTGTCACCATGAAAAATGTCAAAAATAACAAATTTCAAGATGGCAAATGTCAAAGATGTCAAATGACAAATGTCACAATGCTAAATGTCAAAAATGACAAATTTCAAGATGGCAAATGTCAAAGATGTCAAATGTCACAATGCTAAATGTCAAAAATGAAAAGTGTCACCATGAAAAATGTCAAAAATGACAAATTTCAAGATGGCAAATGTCAAAGATGTCAAATGACAAATGTCACAATGCTAAATGTCAAAAATGAAAAGTGTCACCATGAAAAATGTCAAAAATGACAAATTTCAAGATGGGAAATGTCAAAGATTTTGAATATGACAAATGTCACAATGCTAAATGTCAAAAATGAAAAGTGTCACCATGAAAAATGTCAAAAATGACAAATTTCAGGATGGCAAATGTCAAAGATGTCAAATGACAAATGTCACAATGCTAAATGTCAAAAATGAAAAGTGTCAAAAATGACAAATTTCAAGATGGCAAATGTCTAAGATGTCAAATGACAAATGTCACAATGCTAAATGTCAAAAATGAAAAGTGTCACCATGAAAAATGTCAAAAATGACAAATTTCAGGATGGCAAATGTCAAAGATGTCAAATGACAAATGTCACAATGCTAAATGTCAAAAATGAAAAGTGTCAAAAATGACAAATTTCAAGATGGCAAATGTCTAAGATGTCAAATGACAAATGTCACAATGCTAAATGTCAAAAATGAAAAGTGTCACTATAAAAAATGTCAAAAATGACAAATTTCAAGATGGCAAATGTCAAAGATGTCAAATGACATATGTCACAATGCTAAATGTCAAAAATGAAAAGTGTCACCATGAAAAATGTCAAAAATGACAAATTTCAAGATGGCAAATGTCAAAGATGTCAAATGACAAATGTCACAATGCTAAATGTCAAAAATGAAAAGTTTCACCATGAAAAATGTCAAAAATAACAAATTTCAAGATGGGAAATGTCAAAGATTTTGAATATGACAAATGTCACAATGCTAAATGTCAAAAATGAAAAGTGTCACCATGAAAAATGTCAAAAATGACAAATTTCAAGATGGCAAATGTCAAAGATGTCAAATGACAAATGTCACAATGCTAAAAGTCAAAATGAAAAGTGTCACCATGAAAAATGTCAAAAATGACAAATTTCAAGATGGCAAATATCAAAGATGTCAAATGACAAATGTCACAATGCTAAATGTCAAAAATGACAAATTTCAAGATGGCAAATGTCAAAGATGTCAAATGACAAATGTCACAATGCTAAATGTCAAAAATGAAAAGTGTCACCATGAAAAATGTCAAAAATGACAAATTTCAAGATGGCAAATGTCAAAGATGTCAAATGACAAATGTCACAATGCTAAATGTCAAAAATGAAAAGTGTCACCATGAAAAATGTCAAAAATAACAAATTTCAAGATGGCAAATGTCAAAGATGTCAAATGACAAATGTCACAATGCTAAATGTCAAAAATGAAAAGTGTCACCATGAAAAATGTCAAAAATGACAAATTTCAAGATGGCAAATGTCAAAGATGTCAAATGACAAATGTCACAATGCTAAATGTCAAAAATGAAAAGTGTCACCATGAAAAATGTCAAAAATAACAAATTTTAAGATGGCAAATGTCAAAGATGTCAAATGACAAATGTCACAATGCTAAATGTCAAAAATGAAAAGTGTCACCATGAAAAATGTCAAAAATGACAAATTTCAAGATGGCAAATATCAAAACTGACAAATGTCACAATGCTAAATGTCAAAAATGATAAGTGTCATCATGAAAAATGTCAAAAATGACAAATTTCAAGATGGCAAATGTCCAAGATGTCAAATGACAAATGTCACAATGCTAAATGTCAAAAATGAAAAGTGTCACCATGAAAAATGTCAAAAATGACAAATTTCAAGATAGCAAATGTCAAAGATGTCAAATGACAAATGTCACAATGCTAAATGTCAAAAATGAAAAGTGTCACCATGAAAAATGTCAAAAATGACAAATTTCAAGATGGCAAATGTCAAAGATGTCAAATGACAAATGTCACAATGCTAAATGTCAAAAATGAAAAGTGTCACCATGAAAAATGTCAAAAATGACAAATTTCAAGATGGCAAATGTCAAAACTGACAAATGTCACAATGCTAAATGTCAAAAATGATAAGTGTCAACATGAAAAATGTCAAAAATGACAAATTTCAAGATGGCAAATGTCCAAGATGTCAAATGACAAATGTCACAATGCTAAATGTCAAAAATGAAAAGTGTCACCATGAAAAATGTCAAAAATGACAAATTTCAAGATGGCAAATGTCAAAGATGTCAAATGACAAATGTCACAATGCTAAATGTCAAAAATAAAAAGTGTCAAAAATGACAAATTTCAAGATGGCAAATGTCAAAGATGTCAAATGACAAATGTCACAATGCTAAATGTCAAAAATGAAAAGTGTCACCATGAAAAATGTCAAAAATGACAAATTTTAAGATGGCAAATGTCAAAACTGACAAATGTCACAATGCTAAATGTCAAAAATGAAAAGTGTCACCATGAAAAATGTCAAAAATAACAAATTTCAAGATGGCAAATGTCAAAGATGTCAAATGACAAATGTCACAATGCTAAATGTCAAAAATGACAAATTTCAAGATGGCAAATGTCAAAGATGTCAAATGACAAATGTCACAATGCTAAATGTCAAAAATGAAAAGTGTCACCATAAAAAATGTCAAAAATGACAAATTTCAAGATGGCAAATGTCAAAGATGTCAAATGACAAATGTCACAATGCTAAATGTCAAAAATGAAAAGTGTCACCATGAAAAATGTCAAAAATAACAAATTTCCAGATGGCAAATGTCCAAGATGTCAAGTGACAAATGTCACAATGCTAAATGTCAAAACTGACAAATTTCAAGATGACAAACGTCAAAGATGTCAAATGACAAATGTCACAATGCTAAATGTCAAAAATGAAAAGTGTCACCATGAAAAATGTCAAAAATGACAAATTTCAAGATGGCAAATGTCAAAGATGTCAAATGACAAATGTCACAATGCTAAATGTCAAAAATGATAAGTGTCACCATGAAAAATGTCAAAAATAACAAATTTCAAGATGGCAAATGTCAAAGATGTCAAATGACAAATGTCACAATGCTAAATGTCAAAAATGACAAATTTTAAGATGGCAAATGTCAAAGATGTCAAATGACAACTGTCATAATGCTAAATGTCAAAAATGAAAAGTGTCACCATGAAAAATGTCAAAAATAACAAATTTCAAGATGGCAAATGTCAAAGATGTCAAATGACAAATGTCACAATGCTAAATGTCAAAAATGACAAATTTCAAGATGGCAACTGTCAAAGATGTCAAATGTCACAATGCTAAATGTAAAAAATGAAAAGTGTCATCATGAAAAATGTCAAAAATAACAAATTTTAAGATGGCAAATGTCAAAGATGTCAAATGACAAATGTCACAATGCTAAATGTCAAAAATGAAAAGTGTCACCATGAAAAATGTCAAAAATAACAAATTTTAAGATGGCAAATGTCAAAGATGTCAAATGACAAATGTCACAATGCTAAATGTCAAAAATGAAAAGTGTCACCATGAAAAATGTCAAAAATGACAAATTTCAAGATGGCAAATATCAAAACTGACAAATGTCACAATGCTAAATGTCAAAAATGATAAGTGTCATCATGAAAAATGTCAAAAATGACAAATTTCAAGATGGCAAATGTCCAAGATGTCAAATGACAAATGTCACAATGCTAAATGTCAAAAATGAAAAGTGTCACCATGAAAAATGTCAAAAATGACAAATTTCAAGATAGCAAATGTCAAAGATGTCAAATGACAAATGTCACAATGCTAAATGTCAAAAATGAAAAGTGTCACCATGAAAAATGTCAAAAATGACAAATTTCAAGATGGCAAATGTCAAAGATGTCAAATGACAAATGTCACAATGCTAAATGTCAAAAATGAAAAGTGTCACCATGAAAAATGTCAAAAATGACAAATTTCAAGATGGCAAATGTCAAAACTGACAAATGTCACAATGCTAAATGTCAAAAATGATAAGTGTCAACATGAAAAATGTCAAAAATGACAAATTTCAAGATGGCAAATGTCCAAGATGTCAAATGACAAATGTCACAATGCTAAATGTCAAAAATGAAAAGTGTCACCATGAAAAATGTCAAAAATGACAAATTTCAAGATGGCAAATGTCAAAGATGTCAAATGACAAATGTCACAATGCTAAATGTCAAAAATAAAAAGTGTCAAAAATGACAAATTTCAAGATGGCAAATGTCAAAGATGTCAAATGACAAATGTCACAATGCTAAATGTCAAAAATGAAAAGTGTCACCATGAAAAATGTCAAAAATAACAAATTTTAAGATGGCAAATGTCAAAGATGTCAAATGACAAATGTCACAATGCTAAATGTCAAAAATGAAAAGTGTCACCATGAAAAATGTCAAAAATGACAAATTTCAAGATGGCAAATATCAAAACTGACAAATGTCACAATGCTAAATGTCAAAAATGATAAGTGTCATCATGAAAAATGTCAAAAATGACAAATTTCAAGATGGCAAATGTCCAAGATGTCAAATGACAAATGTCACAATGCTAAATGTCAAAAATGAAAAGTGTCACCATGAAAAATGTCAAAAATGACAAATTTCAAGATAGCAAATGTCAAAGATGTCAAATGACAAATGTCACAATGCTAAATGTCAAAAATGAAAAGTGTCACCATGAAAAATGTCAAAAATGACAAATTTCAAGATGGCAAATGTCAAAGATGTCAAATGACAAATGTCACAATGCTAAATGTCAAAAATGAAAAGTGTCACCATGAAAAATGTCAAAAATGACAAATTTCAAGATGGCAAATGTCAAAACTGACAAATGTCACAATGCTAAATGTCAAAAATGATAAGTGTCAACATGAAAAATGTCAAAAATGACAAATTTCAAGATGGCAAATGTCCAAGATGTCAAATGACAAATGTCACAATGCTAAATGTCAAAAATGAAAAGTGTCACCATGAAAAATGTCAAAAATGACAAATTTCAAGATGGCAAATGTCAAAGATGTCAAATGACAAATGTCACAATGCTAAATGTCAAAAATAAAAAGTGTCAAAAATGACAAATTTCAAGATGGCAAATGTCAAAGATGTCAAATGACAAATGTCACAATGCTAAATGTCAAAAATGAAAAGTGTCACCATGAAAAATGTCAAAAATGACAAATTTTAAGATGGCAAATGTCAAAACTGACAAATGTCACAATGCTAAATGTCAAAAATGAAAAGTGTCACCATGAAAAATGTCAAAAATAACAAATTTCAAGATGGCAAATGTCAAAGATGTCAAATGACAAATGTCACAATGCTAAATGTCAAAAATGACAAATTTCAAGATGGCAAATGTCAAAGATGTCAAATGACAAATGTCACAATGCTAAATGTCAAAAATGAAAAGTGTCACCATAAAAAATGTCAAAAATGACAAATTTCAAGATGGCAAATGTCAAAGATGTCAAATGACAAATGTCACAATGCTAAATGTCAAAAATGAAAAGTGTCACCATGAAAAATGTCAAAAATAACAAATTTCCAGATGGCAAATGTCCAAGATGTCAAGTGACAAATGTCACAATGCTAAATGTCAAAACTGACAAATTTCAAGATGACAAACGTCAAAGATGTCAAATGACAAATGTCACAATGCTAAATGTCAAAAATGAAAAGTGTCACCATGAAAAATGTCAAAAATGACAAATTTCAAGATGGCAAATGTCAAAGATGTCAAATGACAAATGTCACAATGCTAAATGTCAAAAATGATAAGTGTCACCATGAAAAATGTCAAAAATAACAAATTTCAAGATGGCAAATGTCAAAGATGTCAAATGACAAATGTCACAATGCTAAATGTCAAAAATGACAAATTTTAAGATGGCAAATGTCAAAGATGTCAAATGACAACTGTCATAATGCTAAATGTCAAAAATGAAAAGTGTCACCATGAAAAATGTCAAAAATAACAAATTTCAAGATGGCAAATGTCAAAGATGTCAAATGACAAATGTCACAATGCTAAATGTCAAAAATGACAAATTTCAAGATGGCAACTGTCAAAGATGTCAAATGTAAAAAATGAAAAGTGTCACCATGAAAAATGTCAAAAATGACAAATTTCAAGATGGCAAATGCCAAAGATGTCAAATGACAAATGTCACAATGCTAAATGTCAAAAATGAAAAGTGTCACCATGAAAAATGTCAAAAATGACAAATTTCAAGATGGCAAATGTCAAAGATGTCAAATGTCACAATGCTAAATGTCAACAATGAAAAGTGTCACGATGAAAAATGTCAAAAATGACAAATTTCAAGATGGCAAATGTCAAAGATGTCAAATGACAAATGTCACAATGCTAAATGTCAAAAATGAAAAGTGTCAAAAATGACAAATTTCAAGATGGCAAATGTCTAAGATGTCAAATGACAAATGTCACAATGCTAAATGTCAAAAATGAAAAGTGTCACTATAAAAAATGTCAAAAATGACAAATTTCAAGATGGCAAATGTCAAAGATGTCAAATGACAAATGTCACAATGCAAAATGTCAAAAATGAAAAGTGTCACCATGAAAAATGTCAAAAATGACAAATTTCAAGATGGCAAATGTCAAAGATGTCAAATGACAAATGTCACAATGCCAAATGTCAAAAATGAAAAGTTTCACCATGAAAAATGTCAAAAATGACAAATTTCAAGGTGGGAAATGTCAAAGATTTTGAATATGACAAATGTCACAATGCTGAATGTCAAAAATGAAAAGTGTCACCATGAAAAATGTCAAAAATGACAAATTTCAAGATGCAAATGTCAAAGATGTCAAATGACAAATGTCATAATGCTAAAAGTCAAAATGAAAAGTGTCACCATGAAAAATGTCAAAAATGACAAATTTCAAGATGGCAAATATCAAAGATGTCAAATGACAAATGTCACAATGCTAAATGTCAAAAATGACAAATTTCAAGATGGCAAATGTCAAAGATGTCAAATGACAAATGTCACAATGCTAAATGTCAAAAATGAAAAGTGTCACCATAAAAAATGTCAAAAATGACAAATTTCAAGATGGCAAATGTCAAAGATGTCAAATGACAACTGTCATAATGCTAAATGTCAAAAATGAAAAGTGTCACCATGAAAAATGTCAAAAATAACAAATTTCAAGATGGCAAATGTCAAAGATGTCAAATGACAAATGTCACAATGCTAAATGTCAAAAATGAAAAGTGTCACCATGAAAAATGTCAAAAATAACAAATTTTAAGATGGCAAATGTCAAAGATGTCAAATGACAAATGTCACAATGCTAAATGTCAAAAATGAAAAGTGTCACCATGAAAAATGTCAAAAATGACAAATTTCAAGATGGCAAATATCAAAACTGACAAATGTCACAATGCTAAATGTCAAAAATGATAAGTGTCATCATGAAAAATGTCAAAAATGACAAATTTCAAGATGGCAAATGTCCAAGATGTCAAATGACAAATGTCACAATGCTAAATGTCAAAAATGAAAAGTGTCACCATGAAAAATGTCAAAAATGACAAATTTC
Organism: Altica lythri; assembly: GCA_964028335.1. Classification (NCBI taxonomy): domain Eukaryota; kingdom Metazoa; phylum Arthropoda; class Insecta; order Coleoptera; family Chrysomelidae; genus Altica; species Altica lythri. Next base: position 38,529,603 of record OZ034800.1, on the reverse strand, counting down.
AAGATAGCAAATGTCAAAGATGTCAAATGACAAATGTCACAATGCTAAATGTCAAAAATGAAAAGTGTCACCATGAAAAATGTCAAAAATGACAAATTTCAAGATGGCAAATGTCAAAGATGTCAAATGACAAATGTCACAATGCTAAATGTCAAAAATGAAAAGTGTCACCATGAAAAATGTCAAAAATGACAAATTTCAAGATGGCAAATGTCAAAACTGACAAATGTCACAATGCTAAATGTCAAAAATGATAAGTGTCAACATGAAAAATGTCAAAAATGACAAATTTCAAGATGGCAAATGTCCAAGATGTCAAATGACAAATGTCACAATGCTAAATGTCAAAAATGAAAAGTGTCACCATGAAAAATGTCAAAAATGACAAATTTCAAGATGGCAAATGTCAAAGATGTCAAATGACAAATGTCACAATGCTAAATGTCAAAAATAAAAAGTGTCAAAAATGACAAATTTCAAGATGGCAAATGTCAAAGATGTCAAATGACAAATGTCACAATGCTAAATGTCAAAAATGAAAAGTGTCACCATGAAAAATGTCAAAAATGACAAATTTTAAGATGGCAAATGTCAAAACTGACAAATGTCACAATGCTAAATGTCAAAAATGAAAAGTGTCACCATGAAAAATGTCAAAAATAACAAATTTCAAGATGGCAAATGTCAAAGATGTCAAATGACAAATGTCACAATGCTAAATGTCAAAAATGACAAATTTCAAGATGGCAAATGTCAAAGATGTCAAATGACAAATGTCACAATGCTAAATGTCAAAAATGAAAAGTGTCACCATAAAAAATGTCAAAAATGACAAATTTCAAGATGGCAAATGTCAAAGATGTCAAATGACAAATGTCACAATGCTAAATGTCAAAAATGAAAAGTGTCACCATGAAAAATGTCAAAAATAACAAATTTCCAGATGGCAAATGTCCAAGATGTCAAGTGACAAATGTCACAATGCTAAATGTCAAAACTGACAAATTTCAAGATGACAAACGTCAAAGATGTCAAATGACAAATGTCACAATGCTAAATGTCAAAAATGAAAAGTGTCACCATGAAAAATGTCAAAAATGACAAATTTCAAGATGGCAAATGTCAAAGATGTCAAATGACAAATGTCACAATGCTAAATGTCAAAAATGATAAGTGTCACCATGAAAAATGTCAAAAATAACAAATTTCAAGATGGCAAATGTCAAAGATGTCAAATGACAAATGTCACAATGCTAAATGTCAAAAATGACAAATTTTAAGATGGCAAATGTCAAAGATGTCAAATGACAACTGTCATAATGCTAAATGTCAAAAATGAAAAGTGTCACCATGAAAAATGTCAAAAATAACAAATTTCAAGATGGCAAATGTCAAAGATGTCAAATGACAAATGTCACAATGCTAAATGTCAAAAATGACAAATTTCAAGATGGCAACTGTCAAAGATGTCAAATGTCACAATGCTAAATGTAAAAAATGAAAAGTGTCACCATGAAAAATGTCAAAAATGACAAATTTCAAGATGGCAAATGCCAAAGATGTCAAATGACAAATGTCACAATGCTAAATGTCAAAAATGAAAAGTGTCACCATGAAAAATGTCAAAAATGACAAATTTCAAGATGGCAAATGTCAAAGATGTCAAATGTCACAATGCTAAATGTCAACAATGAAAAGTGTCACGATGAAAAATGTCAAAAATGACAAATTTCAAGATGGCAAATGTCAAAGATGTCAAATGACAAATGTCACAATGCTAAATGTCAAAAATGAAAAGTGTCAAAAATGACAAATTTCAAGATGGCAAATGTCTAAGATGTCAAATGACAAATGTCACAATGCTAAATGTCAAAAATGAAAAGTGTCACTATAAAAAATGTCAAAAATGACAAATTTCAAGATGGCAAATGTCAAAGATGTCAAATGACAAATGTCACAATGCAAAATGTCAAAAATGAAAAGTGTCACCATGAAAAATGTCAAAAATGACAAATTTCAAGATGGCAAATGTCAAAGATGTCAAATGACAAATGTCACAATGCCAAATGTCAAAAATGAAAAGTTTCACCATGAAAAATGTCAAAAATGACAAATTTCAAGGTGGGAAATGTCAAAGATTTTGAATATGACAAATGTCACAATGCTGAATGTCAAAAATGAAAAGTGTCACCATGAAAAATGTCAAAAATGACAAATTTCAAGATGCAAATGTCAAAGATGTCAAATGACAAATGTCATAATGCTAAAAGTCAAAATGAAAAGTGTCACCATGAAAAATGTCAAAAATGACAAATTTCAAGATGGCAAATATCAAAGATGTCAAATGACAAATGTCACAATGCTAAATGTCAAAAATGACAAATTTCAAGATGGCAAATGTCAAAGATGTCAAATGACAAATGTCACAATGCTAAATGTCAAAAATGAAAAGTGTCACCATAAAAAATGTCAAAAATGACAAATTTCAAGATGGCAAATGTCAAAGATGTCAAATGACAAATGTCACAATGCTAAATGTCAAAAATGAAAAGTGTCACCATGAAAAATGTCAAAAATAACAAATTTCAAGATGGCAAATGTCAAAGATGTCAAATGACAAATGTCACAATGCTAAAGGTCAAAAATGAAAAGTGTCACCATAAAAAATGTCAAAAATGACAAATTTCAAGATGGCAAATGTCAAAGATGTCAAATGACAAATGTCACAATGCTAAATGTCAAAAATGAAAAGTGTCACCATGAAAAATGTCAAAAATAAAAAATTTTAAGATGGCAAATGTCAAAGATGTCAAATGACAAATAATGTCACAATGCTAAATGTCAAAAATGAAAAGTGTCACCATGAAAAATGTCAAAAATGACAAATTTCAAGATGGCAAATGTCAAAACTGACAAATGTCACAATGCTAAATGTCAAAAATGATAAGTGTCACCATGAAAAATGTCAAAAATGACAAATTTCAAGATGGCAAATGTCCAAGATGTCAAATGACAAATGTAACAATGCTAAATGTCAAAAATGAAAAGTGTCACCATGAAAAATGTCAAAAATGACAAATTTCAAGATGGCAAATGTCAAAGATGTCAAATGACAAATGTCACAATGCTAAATGTCAAAAATGAAAAGTGTCACCATGAAAAATGTCAAAAATGACAAATTTCAAGATGGCAAATGTCAAATGACAAATGTCACAATGCTAAATGTCAAAAATGAAAAGTGTCACCATGAAAAATGTCAAAAATGACAAATTTCAAGATGGCAAATGTCAAAACTGACAAATGTCACAATGCTAAATGTCAAAAGTGATAAGTGTCAACATGAAAAATGTCAAAAATGACAAATTTCAAGATGGCAAATGCCAAAGATGTCAAATGACAAATGTCACAATGCTAAATGTCAAAAATGAAAAGTGTCACCATGAAAAATGTCAAAAATGACAAATTTCAAGATGGCAAATGTCAAAGATGTCAAATGACAAATGTCACAATGCTAAATGTCAAAAATGAAAAGTGTCACCATGAAAAATGTCAAAAATAACAAATTTCAAGATGGCAAATGTCAAAGATGTCAAATGACAAATGTCACAATGCTAAATGTCAAAAATGAAAAGTGTCACCATGAAAAATATCAAAAATGACAAATTTCAAGATGGCAAATATCAAAGATGTCAAATGACAAATGTCACAATGCTAAATGTCAAAAATGGAAAGTGTCACAATGCTAAATGTCAAAAATGAAAAGTGTTACAATGCTAAATGTCAAAAATGACAAATTTCAAAATGGCAAATGTCAAAGATGTCAAATAACAAATGTCACAATGCTAAATGTCAAAAATGACAAATTTCAAGATGGCAAATGTCAAAGATGTCAAATGACAAATGTCACAATGCTAAATGTCAAAAATGAAAAGTGTCACCATGAAAAATGTCAAAAATGACAAATTTCAAGATGGCAAATGTCAAAACTGACAAACGTCACAATGCTAAATGTCAAAAATGAAAAGTGTCACCATGAAAAATGTCAAAAATAACAAATTTCCAGATGGCAAATGTCAAAGATGTCAAGTGACAAATGTCACAATGCTAAATGTCAAAACTGACAAATTTCAAGATGGCAAACGTCAAAGATGTCAAATGACAAATGTCACAATGCTAAATGTCAAAAATGAAAAGTGTCACCATGAAAAATGTCAAAAATGACAAATTTCAAGATGGCAAATGTCAAAGATGTCAAATGACAAATGTCGCAATGCTAAATGTCAAAAATGATAAGTGTCACCATGAAAAATGTCAAAAATAACAAATTTCAAGATGGCAAATGTCAAAGATGTCAAATGACAAATGTCACAATGCTAAATGTCAAAAATAACAAATTTTAAGATGGCAAATGTCAAAGATGTCAAATGACAACTGTCACAATGCTAAATGTCAAAAATGAAAAGTGTCACCATGAAAAATGTCAAAAATAACACATTTCAAGATGGCAAATGTCAAAGATGTCAAATGACAAATGTCACAATGCTAAATGTCAAAAATGACAAATTTCAAGATGGCAAATGTCAAAGATGTCAAATGTAACAATGCTAAATGTCAAAAATGAAAAGTGCCACCATGAAAAATGTCAAAAATGACAAATTTCAAGATGGCAAATGTCAAAGATGTCAAATGACAAATGTCACAATGCTAAATGTCAAAAATGAAAAGTGTCACCATGAAAAATGTCAAAAATGACAAATTTCAAGATGGCAAATGTCAAAGATGTCAAATGACAAATGTCACAATGCTAAATGTCAAAAATGAAAAGTGTCACCATGAAAAATGTCAAAAATAACAAATTTCAAGATGGCAAATGTCAAAGATGTCAAATGACAAATGTCACAATGCTAAATGTCAAAAATGAAAAGTGTCACTATAAAAAATGTCAAAAATGACAAATTTCAAGATGGCAAATGTCAAAGATGTCAAATGACAAATGTCACAATGCTAAATGTAAAAATGAAAAGTGTCACCATGAAAAATGTCAAAAATGACAAATTTCAAGATGGCAAATGTCAAAGATGTCAAATGACAAATGTCACAATGCTAAATGTCAAAAATGAAAAGTGTCAAAAATGACAAATTTCAAGATGGCAAATGTCTAAGATGTCAAATGACAAATGTCACAATGCTAAATGTCAAAAATGAAAAGTGTCACTATAAAAAATGTCAAAAATGACAAATTTCAAGATGGCAAATGTCAAAGATGTCAAATGACAAATGTCACAATGCTAAATGTAAAAATGAAAAGTGTCACCATGAAAAATGTCAAAAATGACAAATTTCAAGATGGCTAATGTCAAAGATGTCAAATGACAAATGTCACAATGCTAAATGTCAAAAATGAAAAGTGTCACCATGAAAAATGTCAAAAATAACAAATTTCAAGATGGCAAATGTCAAAGATGTCAAATGACAAATGTCACAATGCTAAATGGCAAAAATGAAAAGTGTCACCATGAAAAATGTCAAAAATGACAAATTTCAAGATGGCAAATGTCAAAGATGTCAAATGACAAATGTCACAATGCTAAATGTCAAAAATGAAAAGTGTCAAAAATGACAAATTTCAAGATGGCAAATGTCTAAGATGTCAAATGACAAATGTCACAATGCTAAATGTCAAAAATGAAAAGTGTCACCATGAAAAATGTCAAAAATGACAAATTTCAAGATGGCAAATGTCAAAGATGTCAAATGACAAATGTCACAATGCTAAATGTCAAAAATGAAAAGTGTCACCATGAAAAATGTCAAAAATGACAAATTTCAAGATGGCAAATATCAAAGATGTCAAATGACAAATGTCACAATGCTAAATGTCAAAAATGGAAAGTGTCACAATGCTAAATGTCAAAAATGAAAAGTGTCACCATGAAAAATGTCAAAAATGACAAATTTCAAGATGGCAAATGTCAAAACTGACAAATGTCACAATGCTAAATGTCAAAAATGATAAGTGTCACCATGAAAAATGTCAAAAATGACAAATTTCAAGATGGCAAATGTCCAAGATGTCAAATGACAAATATCACAATGCTAAATGTCAAAAATGAAAAGTGTCACCATGAAAAATGTCAAAAATGTCAAATTTCAAGATGGCCAATGTCAAAGATGTCAAATGACAAATGTCACAATGCTAAATGTCAAAAATGAAAAGTGTCACCATGAAAAATGTCAAAAATGACAAATTTCAAGATGGCAAATGTCAAAGATGTCAAATGACAAATGTCATAATGCTAAAAGTCAAAATGAAAAGTGTCACCATGAAAAATGTCAAAAATGACAAATTTCAAGATGGCAAATATCAAAGATGTCAAATGACAAATGTCACAATGCTAAATGTCAAAAATGACAAATTTCAAGATGGCAAAATGTCAAAGCTGTCAAATGACAAATGTCACAATGCTAAATGTCAAAAATGAAAAGTGTCACCATGAAAAATGTCAAAAATGACAAATTTCAAGATGGCAAATGTCAAAGATGTCAAATGACAAATGTCACAATGCTAAATGTCAAAAATGAAAAGTGTCACCATGAAAAATGTCAAAAATAACAAATTTCAAGATGGCAAATGTCAAAGATGTCAAATGACAAATGTCACAATGCTAAATGTCAAAAATGAAAAGTGTCACCATGAAAAATGTCAAAAATGACAAATTTCAAGATGGCAAATGTCAAAGATGTCAAATGACAAATGTCACAATGCTAAATGTCAAAAATGAAAAGTGTCACCATGAAAAATGTCAAAAATAACAAATTTTAAGATGGCAAATGTCAAAGATGTCAAATGACAAATGTCACAATGCTAAATGTCAAAAATGAAAAGTGTCACCATGAAAAATGTCAAATATGACAAATTTCAAGATGGCAAATGTCAAAACTGACAAATGTCACAATGTTAAATGTCAAAAATGATAAGTGTCACCATGAAAAATGTCAAAAATGACAAATTTCAAGATGGCAAATGTCCAAGATGTCAAATGACAAATGTCACAATGCTAAATGTCAAAAATGAAAAGTGTCACCATGAAAAATGTCAAAAATGACAAATTTCAAGATGGCAAATGTCAAAACTGACAAATGTCAGAATGCTAAATGTCAAAAATGATAAGTGTCAACATGAAAAATGTCAAAAATGACAAATTTCAAGATGGCAAATGCCAAAGATGTCAAATGACAAATGTCACAATGCTAACTGTCAAAAATGAAAAGTGTCACCATGAAAAATGTCAAAAATGACAAATTTCAAGATGGCAAATGTCAAAGATGTCAAATGACAAATGTCACAATGCTAAATGTCAAAAATGAAAAGTGTCACCATGAAAAATGTCAAAAATGACAAATTTCAAGATGGCAAATGTCAAAGATGTCAAATGACAAATGTCACGATGCTAAATGTCAAAAATGAAAAGTGTCACCATGAAAAATATCAAAAATGACAAATTTCAAGATGGCAAATATCAAAGATGTCAAATGACAAATGTCACAATGCTAAATGTCAAAAATGGAAAGTGTCACAATGCTAAATGTCAAAAATGAAAAGTGTTACAATGCTAAATGTCAAAAATGACAAATTTCAAAATGGCAAATGTCAAAGATGTCAAATAACAAATGTCACAATGCTAAATGTCAAAAATGACAAATTTCAAGATGGCAAATGTCAAAGATGTCAAATGACAAATGTCACAATGCTAAATGTCAAAAATGAAAAGTGTCACCATGAAAAATGTCAAAAATAACAAATTTCAAGATGGCAAATGTCAAAGATGTCAAATGACAAATGTCACCATGAAAAATGTCAAAAATGACAAATTTCAAGATGGCAAATATCAAAACTGACAAACGTCACAATGCTAAATGTCAAAAATGAAAAGTGTCACCATGAAAAATGTCAAAAATAACAAAGTTCCAGATGGCAAATGTCAAAGATGTCAAGTGACAAATGTCACAATGCTAAATGTCAAAACTGACAAATTTCAAGATGGCAAACGTCAAAGATGTCAAATGACAAATGTCACAATGCTAAATGTCAAAAATGAAAAGTGTCACCATGAAAAATGTCAAAAATGACAAATTTCAAGATGGCAAATGTCAAAGATGTCAAATGACAAATGTCGCAATGCTAAATGTCAAAAATGATAAGTGTCACCATGAAAAATGTCAAAAATAACAAATTTCAAGATGGCAAATGTCAAAGATGTCAAATGACAAATGTCACAATGCTAAATGTCAAAAATAACAAATTTTAAGATGGCAAATGTCAAAGATGTCAAATGACAACTGTCACAATGCTAAATGTCAAAAATGAAAAATGTCACCATGAAAAATGTCAAAAATAACAAATTTCAAGATGGCAAATGTCAAAGATGTCAAATGACAAATGTCACAATGCTAAATGTCAAAAATGACAAATTTCAAGATGGCAAATGTCAAAGATGTCAAATGTCCCAATGCTAAATGTCAAAAATGAAAAGTGTCACCATGAAAAATGTCAAAAATGACAAATTTCAAGATGGCAAATGTCAAAGATGTCAAATGACAAATGTCACAATGCTAAATGTCAAAAATGAAAAGTGTCACCATGAAAAATGTCAAAAATGACAAATTTCAAGATGGCAAATGTCAAAGATGTCAAATGACAAATGTCACAATGCTAAATGTCAAAAATGAAAAGTGTCACCATGAAAAATGTCAAAAATGACAAATTTCAAGATGGCAAATGTCAAAGATGTCAAATGACAAATGTCACAATGCTAAATGTCAAAAATGAAAAGTGTCAAAAATGACAAATTTCAAGATGGCAAATGTCTAAGATGTCAAATGACAAATGTCACAATGCTAAATGTCAAAAATGAAAAGTGTCACTATAAAAAATGTCAAAAATGACAAATTTCAAGATGGCAAATGTCAAAGATGTCAAATGACAAATGTCAGAATGCTAAATGTAAAAATGAAAAGTGTCACCATGAAAAATGTCAAAAATGACAAATTTCAAGATGGCAAATGTCAAAGATGTCAAATGACAAATGTCACAATGCTAAATGTCAAAAATGAAAAGTGTCACCATAAAAAATGTCAAAAATAACAAATTTCAAGATGGCAAATGTCAAAGATGTCAAATGACAAATGTCACAATGCTAAATGTCAAAAATGAAAAGTGTCACCATGAAAAATGTCAAAAATGACAAATTTCAAGATGGCAAATGTCAAAGATGTCAAATGACAAATGTCACAATGCTAAATGTAAAAATGAAAAGTGTCACCATGAAAAATGTCAAAAATGACAAATTTCAAGATGGCAAATGTCAAAGATGTCAAATGACAAATGTCACAATGCTAAATGTCAAAAATGAAAAGTGTCACCATAAAAAATGTCAAAAATAACAAATTTCAAGATGGCAAATGTCAAAGATGTCAAATGACAAATGTCACAATGCTAAATGTCAAAAATGAAAAGTGTCAAAAATGACAAATTTCAAGATGGCAAATGTCTAAGATGTCAAATGACAAATGTCACAGTGCTAAATGTCAAAAATGAAAAGTGTCACCATGAAAAATGTCAAAAATGACAAATTTCAAGATGGCAAATGTCAAAGATGTCAAATGACAAATGTCACAATGCTAAATGTCAAAAATGAAAAGTGTCACCATGAAAAATGTCAAAAATGACAAATTTCAAGATGGCAAATATCAAAGATGTCCAATGACAAATGTCACAAAGCTAAATGTCAAAAATGGAAAGTGTCACAATGCTAAATGTCAAAAATGAAAAGTGTCACCATGAAAAATGTCAAAAATGACAAATTTCAAGATGGCAAATGTCAAAACTGACAAATGTCACAATGCTAAATGTCAAAAATGATAAGTGTCACCATGAAAAATGTCAAAAATGACAAATTTCAAGATGGCAAATGTCCAAGATGTCAAATGACAAATATCACAATGCTAAATGTCAAAAATGAAAAGTGTCACCATGAAAAATGTCAAAAATGTCAAATTTCAAGATGGCAAATGTCAAAGATGTCAAATGACAAATGTCACAATGCTAAATGTCAAAAATGAAAAGTGTCACCATGAAAAATGTCAAAAATGACAAATTTCAAGATGGCAAATGTCAAAGATGTCAAATGACAAATGTCATAATGCTAAAAGTCAAAATGAAAAGTGTCACCATGAAAAATGTCAAAAATGACAAATTTCAAGATGGCAAATATCAAAGATGTCAAATGACAAATGTCACAATGCTAAATGTCAAAATTGACAAATTTCAAGATGGCAAATGTCAAAGATGTCAAATGACAAATGTCACAATGCTAAATGTCAAAAATGAAAAGTGTCACCATGAAAAATGTCAAAAATGACAAATTTCAAGATGGCAAATGTCAAAGATGTCAAATGACACATGTCACAATGCTAAATGTCAAAAATGAAAAGTGTCACCATGAAAAATGTCAAAAATGACAAATTTCAAGATGGCAAATGTCAAAGATGTCAAATGACAAATGTCACAATGCTAAATGTCAAAAATGAAAAGTGTCACCATGAAAAATGTCAAAAATAACAAATTTTAAGATGGCAAATGTCAAAGATGTCAAATGACAAATGTCACAATGCTAAATGTCAAAAATGAAAAGTGTCACCATGAAAAATGTCAAAAATGACAAATTTCAAGATGGCAAATGTCAAAACTGACAAATGTCACAATGTTAAATGTCAAAAATGATAAGTGTCACCATGAAAAATGTCAAAAATGACAAATTTCAAGATGGCAAATGTCCAAGATGTCAAATGACAAATGTCACAATGCTAAATGTCAAAAATGAAAAGTGTCACCATGAAAAATGTCAAAAATGACAAATTTCAAGATGGCAAATGTCAAAACTGACAAATGTCAGAATGCTAAATGTCAAAAATGATAAGTGTCAACATGAAAAATGTCAATAATGACAAATTTCAAGATGGCAAATGCCAAAGATGTCAAATGACAAATGTCACAATGCTAACTGTCAAAAATGAAAAGTGTCACCATGAAAAATGTCAAAAATGACAAATTTCAAGATGGCAAATGTCAAAGATGTCAAATGACAAATGTCACAATGCTAAATGTCAAAAATGAAAAGTGTCACCATGAAAAATGTCAAAAATGACAAATTTCAAGATGGCAAATGTCAAAGATGTCAAATGACAAATGTCACAATGCTAAATGTCAAAAATGAAAAGTGTCACCATGAAAAATATCAAAAATGACAAATTTCAAGATGGCAAATATCAAAGATGTCAAATGACAAATGTCACAATGCTAAATGTCAAAAATGGAAAGTGTCACAATGCTAAATGTCAAAAATGAAAAGTGTTACAATGCTAAATGTCAAAAATGACAAATTTCAAAATGGCAAATGTCAAAGATGTCAAATAACAAATGTCACAATGCTAAATGTCAAAAATGACAAATTTCAAGATGGCAAATGTCAAAGATGTCAAATGACAAATGTCACAATGCTAAATGTCAAAAATGAAAAGTGTCACCATGAAAAATGTCAAAAATGACAAATTTCAAGATGGCAAATGTCAAAACTGACAAACGTCACAATGCTAAATGTCAAAAATGAAAAGTGTCACCATGAAAAATGTCAAAAATAACAAATTTCCAGATGGCAAATGTCAAAGATGTCAAGTGACAAATGTCACAATGCTAAATGTCAAAACTGACAAATTTCAAGATGGCAAACGTCAAAGATGTCAAATGACAAATGTCACAATGCTAAATGTCAAAAATGAAAAGTGTCACCATGAAAAATGTCAAAAATGACAAATTTCAAGATGGCAAATGTCAAAGATGTCAAATGACAAATGTCGCAATGCTAAATGTCAAAAATGATAAGTGTCACCATGAAAAATGTCAAAAATAACAAATTTCAAGATGGCAAATGTCAAAGATGTCAAATGACAAATGTCACAATGCTAAATGTCAAAAATAACAAATTTTAAGATGGCAAATGTCAAAGATGTCAAATGACAACTGTCACAATGCTAAATGTCAAAAATGAAAAGTGTCACCATGAAAAATGTCAAAAATAACAAATTTCAAGATGGCAAATGTCAAAGATGTCAAATGACAAATGTCACAATGCTAAATGTCAAAAATGACAAATTTCAAGATGGCAAATGTCAAAGATGTCAAATGTCACAATGCTAAATGTCAAAAATGAAAAGTGTCACCATGAAAAATGTCAAAAATGACAAATTTCAAGATGGCAAATGTCAAAGATGTCAAATGACAAATGTCACAATGCTAAATGTCAAAAATGAAAAGTGTCACCATGAAAAATGTCAAAAATGACAAATTTCAAGATGGCAAATGTCAAAGATGTCAAATGACAAATGTCACAATGCTAAATGTCAAAAATGAAAAGTGTCACCATGAAAAATGTCAAAAATGACAAATTTCAAGATGGCAAATGTCAAAGATGTCAAATGACAAATGTCACAATGCTAAATGTCAAAAATGAAAAGTGTCAAAAATGACAAATTTCAAGATGGCAAATGTCTAAGATGTCAAATGACAAATGTCACAATGCTAAATGTCAAAAATGAAAAGTGTCACTATAAAAAATGTCAAAAATAACAAATTTCAAGATGGCAAATGTCAAAGATGTCAAATGACAAATGTCAGAATGCTAAATGTAAAAATGAAAAGTGTCACCATGAAAAATGTCAAAAATGACAAATTTCAAGATGGCAAATGTCAAAGATGTCAAATGACAAATGTCACAATGCTAAATGTCAAAAATGAAAAGTGTCACCATAAAAAATGTCAAAAATAACAAATTTCAAGATGGCAAATGTCAAAGATGTCAAATGACAAATGTCACAATGCTAAATGTCAAAAATGAAAAGTGTCACCATGAAAAATGTCAAAAATGACAAATTTCAAGATGGCAAATGTCAAAGATGTCAAATGACAAATGTCACAATGCTAAATGTAAAAATGAAAAGTGTCACCATGAAAAATGTCAAAAATGACAAATTTCAAGATGGCAAATGTCAAAGATGTCAAATGACAAATGTCACAATGCTAAATGTCAAAAATGAAAAGTGTCACCATAAAAAAATGTCAAAAATAACAAATTTCAAGATGGCAAATGTCAAAGATGTCAAATGACAAATGTCACAATGCTAAATGTCAAAAATGAAAAGTGTCAAAAATGACAAATTTCAAGATGGCAAATGTCTAAGATGTCAAATGACAAATGTCACAATGCTAAATGTCAAAAATGAAAAGTGTCACTATAAAAAATGTCAAAAATGACAAATTTCAAGATGGCAAATGTCAAAGATGTCAAATGACAAATGTCAGAATGCTAAATGTAAAAATGAAAAGTGTCACCATGAAAAATGTCAAAAATGACAAATTTCAAGATGGCAAATGTCAAAGATGTCAAATGACAAATGTCACAATGCTAAATGTCAAAAATGAAAAGTGTCACCATAAAAAATGTCAAAAATAACAAATTTCAAGATGGCAAATGTCAAAGATGTCAAATGACAAATGTCACAATGCTAAATGTCAAAAATGAAAAGTGTCACCATGAAAAATGTCAAAAATGACAAATTTCAAGATGGCAAATGTCAAAGATGTCAAATGACAAATGTCACAATGCTAAATGTAAAAATGAAAAGTGTCACCATGAAAAATGTCAAAAATGACAAATTTCAAGATGGCAAATGTCAAAGATGTCAAATGACAAATGTCACAATGCTAAATGTCAAAAATGAAAAGTGTCACCATAAAAAATGTCAAAAATAACAAATTTCAAGATGGCAAATGTCAAAGATGTCAAATGACAAATGTCACAATGCTAAATGTCAAAAATGAAAAGTGTCACCATGAAAAATGTCAAAAATGACAAATTTCAAGATGGCAAATGTCAAAGATGTCAAATGACAAATGTCACAATGCTAAATGTCAAAAATGAAAAGTGTAACCATGAAAAATGTCAAAAATGACAAATTTCAAGATGGCAAATGTCAAAGATGTCAAATGACAAATGTCACAATGCTAAATGTCAAAAATGAAAAGTGTCACCATGAAAAATGTCAAAAATGACAAATTTCAAGATGGCAAATGTCAAAACTGACAAATGTCAGAATGCTAAATGTCAAAAATGATAAGTGTCAACATGAAAAATGTCAAAAATGACAAATTTCAAGATGGCAAATGCCAAAGATGTCAAATGACAAATGTCACAATGCTAAATGTCAAAAATGAAAAGTGTCACCATGAAAAATGTCAAAAATGACAAATTTCAAGATGGCAAATGTCAAAGATGTCAAATGACAAATGTCACAATGCTAAATGTCAAAAATGAAAAGTGTCACCATGAAAAATGTCAAAAATAACAAATTTCCAGATGGCAAATGTCAAAGATGTCAAGTGACAAATGTCACAATGCTAAATGTCAAAAATGAAAAGTGTCACCATGAAAAATGTCAAAAATGACAAATTTCAAGATGGCAAATGTCAAAACTGACAAACGTCACAATGCTAAATGTCAAAAATGAAAAGTGTCACCATGAAAAATGTCAAAAATAACAAATTTCAAGATGGCAAATGTCAAAACTGACAAACGTCACAATGCTAAATGTCAAAAATGAAAAGTGTCACCATGAAAAATGTCAAAAATAACAAATTTCCAGATGGCAAATGTCAAAGATGTCAAGTGACAAATGTCACAATGCTAAATGTCAAAACTGACAAATTTCAAGATGGCAAACGTCAAAGATGTCAAATGACAAATGTCACAATGCTAAATGTCAAAAATGAAAAGTGTCACCATGAAAAATGTCAAAAATGACAAATTTCAAGATGGCAAATGTCAAAACTGACAAACGTCACAATGCTAAATGTCAAAAATGAAAAGTGTCACCATGAAAAATGTCAAAAATAACAAATTTCCAGATGGCAAATGTCAAAGATGTCAAGTGACAAATGTCACAATGCTAAATGTCAAAACTGACAAATTTCAAGATGGCAAATGTCAAAGATGTCAAATGACAAATGTCACAATGCTAAATGTCAAAAATGAAAAGTGTCACCATGAAAAATGTCAAAAATGACAAATTTCAAGATGGCAAATGTCAAAACTGACAAACGTCACAATGCTAAATGTCAAAAATGAAAAGTGTCACCATGAAAAATGTCAAAAATAACAAATTTCCAGATGGCAAATGTCAAAGATGTCAAGTGACAAATGTCACAATGCTAAATGTCAAAACTGACAAATTTCAAGATGGCAAACGTCAAAGATGTCAAATGACAAATGTCACAATGCTAAATGTCAAAAATGAAAAGTGTCACCATGAAAAATGTCAAAAATGACAAATTTCAAGATGGCAAATGTCAAAGATGTCAAATGACAAATGTCGCAATGCTAAATGTCAAAAATGATAAGTGTCACCATGAAAAATGTCAAAAATAACAAATTTCAAGATGGCAAATGTCAAAGATGTCAAATGACAAATGTCACAATGCTAAATGTCAAAAATAACAAATTTTAAGATGGCAAATGTCAAAGATGTCAAATGACAACTGTCACGATGCTAAATGTCAAAAATGAAAAGTGTCACCATGAAAAATGTCAAAAATAACAAATTTCAAGATGGCAAATGTCAAAGATGTCAAATGACAAATGTCACAATGCTAAATGTCAAAAATGACAAATTTCAAGATGGCAAATGTCAAAGATGTCAAATGTCACAATGCTAAATGTCAAAAATGAAAAGTGTCACCATGAAAAATGTCAAAAATGACAAATTTCAAGATGGCAAATGTCAAAGATGTCAAATGACAAATGTCACAATGCTAAATGTCAAAAATGAAAAGTGTCACCATGAAAAATGTCAAAAATGACAAATTTCAAGATGGCAAATGTCAAAGATGTCAAATGACAAATGTCACAATGCTAAATGTCAAAAATGAAAAGTGTCATCATGAAAAATGTCAAAAATGACAAATTTCAAGATGGCAAATGTCAAAGATGTCAAATGACAAATGTCACAATGCTAAATGTCAAAAATGAAAAGTGTCAAAAATGACAAATTTCAAGATGGCAAATGTCTAAGATGTCAAATGACAAATGTCACAATGCTAAATGTCAAAAATGAAAAGTGTCACTATAAAAAATGTCAAAAATGACAAATTTCAAGATGGCAAATGTCAAAGATGTCAAATGACAAATGTCACAATGCTAAATGTAAAAATGAAAAGTGTCACCATGAAAAATGTCAAAAATGACAAATTTCAAGATGGCAAATGTCAAAGATGTCAAATGACAAATGTCACAATGCTAAATGTCAAAAATGAAAATGTCACCATAAAAAATGTCAAAAATAACAAATTTCAAGATGGCAAATGTCAAAGATGTCAAATGACAAATGTCACAATGCTAAATGTCAAAAATGAAAAGTGTCACCATGAAAAATGTCAAAAATGACAAATTTCAAGATGGCAAATGTCAAAGATGTCAAATGACAAATGTCACAATGCTAAATGTAAAAATTAAAAGTGTCACCATAAAATATGTCAAAAATGACAAATTTCAAGATGGCAAATGTCAAAGATGTCAAATGACAAATGTCACAATGCTAAATGTCAAAAATGAAAAGTGTCACCATAAAAAATGTCAAAAATAACAAATTTCAAGATGGCAAATGTCAAAGATGTCAAATGACAAATGTCACAATGCTAAATGTCAAAAATGAAAAGTGTCACCATGAAAAATGTCAAAAATGACAAATTTCAAGATGGCAAATGTCAAAGATGTCAAATGACAAATGTCACAATGCTAAATGTCAAAAATGAAAAGTGTCACCATGAAAAATGTCAAAAATAACAAATTTTAAGATGGCAAATGTCAAAGATGTCAAATGACAAATGTCACAATGCTAAATGTCAAAAATGAAAAGTGTCACCATGAAAAATGTCAATGTCAAAAATGACAAATTTCAAGATGGCAAATGTCCAAGATGTCAAATGACAAATATCACAATGCTAAATGTCAAAAATGAAAAGTGTCACCATGAAAAATGTCAAAAATGTCAAATTTCAAGATGGCAAATGTCAAAGATGTCAAATGACAAATGTCACAATGCTAAATGTCAAAAATGAAAAGTGTCACCATGAAAAATGTCAAAAATGACAAATTTCAAGATGGCAAATGTCAAAGATGTCAAATGACAAATGTCACAATGCTAAATGTCAAAAATGAAAAGTGTCACCATGAAAAATGTCAAAAATGACAAATTTTAAGATGGCAAATGTCAAAACTGACAAATGTCACAATGCTAAATGTCAAAAATGAAAAGTGTCACCATGAAAAATGTCAAAAATAACAAATTTCAAGATGGCAAATGTCAAAGATGTCAAATGACAAATGTCACAATGCTAAATGTCAAAAATGACAAATTTCAAGATGGCAAATGTCAAAGATGTCAAATGACAAATGTCAAAAATGAAAAGTGTCACCATAAAAAATGTCAAAAATGACAAATTTTAAGATGGCAAATGTCAAAGATGTCAAATGACAAATGTCAAAAATGAAAAGTGTCACCATGAAAAATGTCAAAAATATCAAATTTCAAGATGGCAAATATCAAAACTGACAAATGTCACAATGCTAAATGTCAAAAATGATAAGAGTCACCATGAAAAATGTCAAAAATGACAAATTTCAAGATGGCAAATGCCAAAGATGTCAAATGACAAATGTCACAATGCTAAATGTCAAAAATGACAAATTTCAAGATGGCAAATGTCAAAGATGTCAAATGACAAATGTCACAATGCTAAATGTCAAAAAGGACAAATTTCAAGATGGCAAATGTCAAAGATGTCAAATGACAAATGTCACAATGCTAAATGTCAAAAATGAAAAGTGTCACCATGAAAAATGTCAAAAATGACAAATTTCAAGATGGCAAATGCCAAAGATGTCAAATGACAAATGTCACAATGCTAAATGTCAAAAATGACAAATTTCAAGATGGCAAATGTCAAAGATGTCAAATGACAAATGTCACAATGCTAAATGTCAAAAAGGACAAATTTCAAGATGGCAAATGTCAAAGATGTCAAATGACAAATGTCACAATGCTAAGTGTCAAAAATGAAAAGTGTCACCATGAAAAATGTCAAAAATGACAAATTTCAAGATGGCAAATGTCAAAGATGTCAAATGACAAATGTCACAATGCTAAATGTCAAAAATGACAAATTTCAAAATTGCAAATGTCAAAGATGTCAAATGACAAATGTCACAATGCTAAATGTCAAAAATGAAAAGTGTCACCATAAAAAATGTCAAAAATGACAAATTTCAAGATGGCAAATGTCAAAAATGACAAATGTCACAATGCTAAATGTCAAAAATGAAAAGTGTCACCATAAAAAATGTCAAAAATGACAAATTTCAAGATGGCAAATGTCAAAGATGTCAAATGACAAATGTCACAATGCTAAATGTCAAAAATGAAAAGTGTCACCATGAAAAATGTCAAAAATGACAAATTTCAAGATGACAAATGTCAAAGATGTCAAATGACAAATGTCACAATGCTAAATGTCAAAAATGAAAAGTGTCAAAAATGACAAATTTTAAGATGGCAAATGTCTAAGATGTCAAATGACAAATGTCACAATGCTAAATGTCAAAAATGAAAAGTGTCACCATGAAAAATGTCAAAAATGACAAATTTCAAGATGGCAAATATCAAAACTGACAAATGTCACAATGCTAAATGTCAAAAATGATAAGAGTCACCATAAAAAATGTAAAAAAGGGCAAATTTCAAGATGGCAAATGTCTAAGATGTCAAATGACAAATGTCACAATGCTAAATGTCAAAAATGAAAAGTGTCACCATGAAAAATGTCAAAAATGACAAATTTCAAGATGGCAAATGTCAAAGATGTCAAATGACAAATGTCACAATGCTAAATGTCAAAAATGAAAAGTGTCAAAAATGACAAATTTTAAGATGGCAAATGTCTAAGATGTCAAATGACAAATGTCACAATGCTAAATGTCAAAAATGAAAAGTGTCACCATGAAAAATGTCAAAAATGACAAATTTCAAGATGGCAAATGTCAAAGATGTCAAATGACAAATGTCACAATGCTAAATGTCAAAAATGAAAAGTGTCACCATGAAAAATGTCAAAAATGACAAATTTCAAGATGGCAAATGTCAAAGATGTCAAATGACAAATGTCACAATGCTAAATGTCAAAAATGAAAAGTGTCACCATGAAAAATGTCAAAAATGACAAATTTCAAGATGGCAAATGTCAAAACTGACTAATGTCACAATGCTAAATGTCAAAAATGAAAAGTGTCACCATGAAAAATGTCAAAAATGACAAATTTCAAAATGGCAAATGTCAAAGATGTCAAATGACAAATGTCACAATGCTAAATGTCAAAAATGAAAAGTGTCACCATGAAAAGTGTCAAAAATGACAAATTTCAAGATGGCAAATGTCTAAGATGTCAAATGACAAATGTTACAATGCTAAATGTCAAAAATGAAAAGTGTCACCATGAAAAATGTCAAAAATGACAAATTTCAAGATGGCGAATGTCAAAGATGTCAAATGACAAATATCACAATGCTAAATGTCAAAAATGAAAAGTGTCACCATGAAAAATGTCAAAAATGACAAATTTCAAGATGGCAAATGTCAAAGATGTCAAATGACAAATGTCACAATGCTAAATGTCAAAAATGAAAAGTGTCACCATGAAAAATGTCAAAAATGACAAATTTCAAGATGGCAAATGTCAAAGATGTCAAATGACAAATGTCACAATGCTAAATGTCAAAAATGAAAAGTGTCACCATGAAAAATGTCAAAAATATCAAATTTCAAGATGGCAAATATCAAAACTGACAAATGTCACAATGCTAAATGTCAAAAATGATAAGAGTCACCATGAAAAATGTCAAAAATGACAAATTTCAAGATGGCAAATGCCAAAGATGTCAAATGACAAATGTCACAATGCTAAATGTCAAAAATGACAAATTTCAAGATGGCAAATGTCAAAGATGTCAAATGACAAATGTCACAATGCTAAATGTCAAAAAGGACAAATTTCAAGATGGCAAATGTCAAAGATGTCAAATGACAAATGTCACAATGCTAAATGTCAAAAATGAAAAGTGTCACCATGAAAAATGTCAAAAATGACAAATTTCAAGATGGCAAATGCCAAAGATGTCAAATGACAAATGTCACAATGCTAAATGTCAAAAATGACAAATTTCAAGATGGCAAATGTCAAAGATGTCAAATGACAAATGTCACAATGCTAAATGTCAAAAAGGACAAATTTCAAGATGGCAAATGTCAAAGATGTCAAATGACAAATGTCACAATGCTAAGTGTCAAAAATGAAAAGTGTCACCATGAAAAATGTCAAAAATGACAAATTTCAAGATGGCAAATGTCAAAGATGTCAAATGACAAATGTCACAATGCTAAATGTCAAAAATGACAAATTTCAAAATTGCAAATGTCAAAGATGTCAAATGACAAATGTCACAATGCTAAATGTCAAAAATGAAAAGTGTCACCATAAAAAATGTCAAAAATGACAAATTTCAAGATGGCAAATGTCAAAAATGACAAATGTCACAATGCTAAATGTCAAAAATGAAAAGTGTCACCATAAAAAATGTCAAAAATGACAAATTTCAAGATGGCAAATGTCAAAGATGTCAAATGACAAATGTCACAATGCTAAATGTCAAAAATGAAAAGTGTCACCATGAAAAATGTCAAAAATGACAAATTTCAAGATGACAAATGTCAAAGATGTCAAATGACAAATGTCACAATGCTAAATGTCAAAAATGAAAAGTGTCAAAAATGACAAATTTTAAGATGGCAAATGTCTAAGATGTCAAATGACAAATGTCACAATGCTAAATGTCAAAAATGAAAAGTGTCACCATGAAAAATGTCAAAAATGACAAATTTCAAGATGGCAAATATCAAAACTGACAAATGTCACAATGCTAAATGTCAAAAATGATAAGAGTCACCATAAAAAATGTAAAAAAGGGCAAATTTCAAGATGGCAAATGTCTAAGATGTCAAATGACAAATGTCACAATGCTAAATGTCAAAAATGAAAAGTGTCACCATGAAAAATGTCAAAAATGACAAATTTCAAGATGGCAAATGTCAAAGATGTCAAATGACAAATGTCACAATGCTAAATGTCAAAAATGAAAAGTGTCAAAAATGACAAATTTTAAGATGGCAAATGTCTAAGATGTCAAATGACAAATGTCACAATGCTAAATGTCAAAAATGAAAAGTGTCACCATGAAAAATGTCAAAAATGACAAATTTCAAGATGGCAAATGTCAAAGATGTCAAATGACAAATGTCACAATGCTAAATGTCAAAAATGAAAAGTGTCACCATGAAAAATGTCAAAAATGACAAATTTCAAGATGGCAAATGTCAAAGATGTCAAATGACAAATGTCACAATGCTAAATGTCAAAAATGAAAAGTGTCACCATGAAAAATGTCAAAAATGACAAATTTCAAGATGGCAAATGTCAAAACTGACTAATGTCACAATGCTAAATGTCAAAAATGAAAAGTGTCACCATGAAAAATGTCAAAAATGACAAATTTCAAAATGGCAAATGTCAAAGATGTCAAATGACAAATGTCACAATGCTAAATGTCAAAAATGAAAAGTGTCACCATGAAAAGTGTCAAAAATGACAAATTTCAAGATGGCAAATGTCTAAGATGTCAAATGACAAATGTTACAATGCTAAATGTCAAAAATGAAAAGTGTCACCATGAAAAATGTCAAAAATGACAAATTTCAAGATGGCGAATGTCAAAGATGTCAAATGACAAATATCACAATGCTAAATGTCAAAAATGAAAAGTGTCACCATGAAAAATGTCAAAAATGACAAATTTCAAGATGGCAAATGTCAAAGATGTCAAATGACAAATGTCACAATGCTAAATGTCAAAAATGAAAAGTGTCACCATGAAAAATGTCAAAAATGACAAATTTCAAGATGGCAAATGTCAAAGATGTCAAATGACAAATGTCACAATGCTAAATGTCAAAAATGAAAAGTGTCACCATGAAAAATGTCAAAAATGACAAATTTCAAGATGGCAAATATCAAAGATGTCAAATGACAAATGTCACAATGCTAAATGTCAAAAATGGAAAGTGTCACAATGCTAAATGTCAAAAATGAAAAGTGTCACAATGCTAAATGTCAAAAATGACAAATTTCAAGATAGCAAATGTCAAAGATGTCAAATGACAAATGTCACAATGCTAAATAACAAAAATGACAAATTTCAAGATGGCAAATGTCAAAGATGTCAAATGACAAATGTCACAATGCTAAATGTCAAAAATGAAAAGTGTCACCATGAAAAATGTCAAAAATGTCAAATTTCAAGATGGCAAATATCAAAACTGACAAATGCCACAATGCTAAATGTCAAAAATGATAAAAATCACCATGAAAAATGTCAAAAATGACAAATTTCAAGATGGCAAATGTCTAAGATGTCAAATGACAAATGTCACAATGCTAAATGTCAAAAATGAAAAGTGTCATTATGAAAAATGTCAAAAATGACAAATTTCAAGATGGCAAATGTCAAAGATGTCAAATGACAAATGTCACAATGCTAAATGTCAAAAATGAAAAGTGTCAAAAATGACAAATTTTAAGATGGCAAATGTCTAAGATGTCAAATGACAAATGTCACAATGCTAAATGTCAAAAATAAAAAGTGTCACCATGAAAAATGTCAAAAATGACAAATTTCAAGATGGCAAATGTCAAAGATGTCAAATGACAAATGTCACAATGCTAAATGTCAAAAATGAAAAGTGTCACCATAAAAAATGTCAAAAATGACAAATTTCAAGATGACAAATGTCAAAGATGTCAAATGACAAATGTCACAATGCTAAATGTCAAAAATGAAAAGTGTCAAAAATGACAAATTTTAAGATGGCAAATGTCTAAGATGTCAAATGACAAATGTCACAATGCTAAATGTCAAAAATGAAAAGTGTCACCATGAAAAATGTCAAAAATGACAAATTTCAAGATGGCAAATATCAAAACTGACAAATGTCACAATGCTAAATGTCAAAAATGATAAGAGTCACCATAAAAAATGTAAAAAAGGGCAAATTTCAAGATGACAAATGTCTAAGATGTCAAATGACAAATGTCACAATGCTAAATGTCAAAAATGAAAAGTGTCACCATGAAAAATGTCAAAAATGACAAATTTCAAGATGGCAAATGTCAAAGATGTCAAATGACAAATGTCACAATGCTAAATGTCAAAAATGAAAAGTGTCAAAAATGACAAATTTTAAGATGGCAAATGTCTAAGATGTCAAATGACAAATGTCACAATGCTAAATGTCAAAAATGAAAAGTGTCACCATGAAAAATGTCAAAAATGACAAATTTCAAGACGGCAAATGTCAAAGATGTCAACTGACAAATGTCACAATGCTAAATGTCAAAAATGAAAAGTGTCACCATGAAAAATGTCAAAAATGACAAATTTCAAGATGGCAAATGTCAAAGATGTCAAATGTCACAATGCTAAATGTCAAAAATGATAAGAGTCACCATGAAAAATGTCAAAAATGACAAATTTCAAGATGGCAAATGTCTAAGATGTCAAATGACAAATGTCACAATGCTAAATGTCAAAAATGAAAAGTGTCACCATGAAAAATGTCACCATGAAAAATGTCAAAAATAACACATTTTAAGATGGCAAATGTCAAAGATGTCAAATGACAAATGTCACAACGCTAAATGTCAAAAATGAAAAGTGTCAAAAATGACAAATTTTAAGATGGCAAATGTCTAAGATGTCAAATGACAAATGTCACAATGCTAAATGTCAAAAATGAAAAGTGTCACCATGAAAAATGTCAAAAATGACAAATTTCAAGATGGCAACTGTCAAAGATGTCAAATGACAAATGTCACAATGCTAAATGTCAAAAATGAAAAGTGTCACCATGAAAAATGTCAAAAATGACAAATTTCAGGATAGCAAATGTCAAAGATGTCAAATGACAAATGTCACAATGCTAAATGTCAAAAATGAAAAGTGTCACCATGAAAAATGTCAAAAATGACAAATTTCAAGATGGCAAATGTCAAAACTGACTAATGTCACAATGCTAAATGTCAAAAATGAAAAGTGTCACCATGAAAAATGTCAAAAATGACAAATTTCAAAATGGCAAATGTCAAAGATGTCAAATGACAAATGTCACAATGCTAAATGTCAAAAATGAAAAGTGTCACCATGAAAAGTGTCAAAAATGACAAATTTCAAGATGGCAAATGTCTAAGATGTCAAATGACAAATGTCACAATGCTAAATGTCAAAAATGAAAAGTGTCACCATGAAAAATGTCAAAAATGACAAATTTCAAGATGGCAAATGTCAAAGATGTCAAATGACAAATGTCACAATGCTAAATGTCAAAAATGAAAAGTGTCACCATGAAAAATGTCAAAAATGACAAATTTCAAGATGGCAAATGTCAAAGATGTCAAATGACAAATGTCACAATGCTAAATGTGAAAAATGAAAAGTGTCACCATGAAAAATGTCAAAAATGACAAATTTCAAGATGGCAAATGTCAAAGATGTCAAATGACAAATGTCACAATGCTAAATGTCAAAAATGAAAAGTGTCACCATGAAAAATGTCAAAAATGACAAATTTCAAGATGGCAAATATCAAAGATGTCAAATGACAAATGTCACAATGCTAAATGTCAAAAATGGAAAGTGTCACAATGCTAAATGTCAAAAATGAAAAGTGTCACAATGCTAAATGTCAAAAATGACAAATTTCAAGATAGCAAATGTCAAAGATGTCAAATGACAAATGTCACAATGCTAAATAACAAAAATGACAAATTTCAAGATGGCAAATGTCAAAGATGTCAAATGGCAAATGTCACAATGCTAAATGACAAAAATGAAAAGTGTCACCATGAAAAATGTCAAAAATGACAAATTTCAAGATGGCAAATATCAAAACTGACAAATGTCACAATGCTAAATGTCAAAAATGATAAAAATCACCATGAAAAATGTCAAAAATGACAAATTTCAAGATGGCAAATGTCTAAGATGTCAAATGACAAATGTCACAATGCTAAATGTCAAAAATGAAAAGTGTCACCATGAAAAATGTCAAAAATAACAAATTTCCAGATGGCAAATGTCAAAGATGTCAAGTGACAAATGTCACAATGCTAAATGTCAAAACTGACAAATTTCAAGATGGCAAACGTCAAAGATGTCAAATGACAAATGTCACAATGCTAAATGTCAAAAATGAAAAGTGTCACCATGAAAAATGTCAAAAATGACAAATTTCAAGATGGCAAATGTCAAAGATGTCAAATAACAAATGTCGCAATGCTAAATGTCAAAAATGATAAGTGTCACCATGAAAAATGTCAAAAATAACAAATTTCAAGATGGCAAATGTCAAAGATGTCAAATGACAAATGTCACAATGCTAAATGTCAAAAATAACAAATTTTAAGATGGCAAATGTCAAAGATGTCAAATGACAACTGTCACAATGCTAAATGTCAAAAATGAAAAGTGTCACCATGAAAAATGTCAAAAATAACAAATTTCAAGATGGCAAATGTCAAAGATGTCAAATGACAAATGTCACAATGCTAAATGTCAAAAATGACAAATTTCAAGATGGCAAATGTCAAAGATGTCAATTGTCACAATGCTAAATGTCAAAAATGAAAAGTGTCACCATGAAAAATGTCAAAAATGACAAATTTCAAGATGACAAATGTCAAAGATGTCAAATGACAAATGTCACAATGCTAAATGTCAAAAATGAAAAGTGTCACCATGAAAAATGTCA
Source organism: Altica lythri (assembly GCA_964028335.1). Classification (NCBI taxonomy): domain Eukaryota; kingdom Metazoa; phylum Arthropoda; class Insecta; order Coleoptera; family Chrysomelidae; genus Altica; species Altica lythri. The sequence goes on along the minus strand of OZ034800.1, from coordinate 38,503,526 downwards.
AAAATGACAAATTTCAAGATGGCAAATGTCAAAGATGTCAAATGACAAATGTCACAATGCTAAATGTCAAAAATGAAAAGTGTCACCATGAAAAATGTCAAAAATGACAAATTTCAAGAGGGCAAATGTCAAAGATGTCAAATGACAAATGTCACAATGCTAAATGTCAAAAATGAAAAGTGTCAAAAATGACAAATTTCAAGATGGCAAATGTCTAAGATGTCAAATGACAAATGTCACAATGCTAAATGTCAAAAATGAAAAGTGTCACTATAAAAAATGTCAAAAATGACAAATTTCAAGATGGCAAATGTCAAAGATGTCAAATGACAAATGTCAGAATGCTAAATGTAAAAATGAAAAGTGTCACCATGAAAAATGTCAAAAATGACAAATTTCAAGATGGCAAATGTCAAAGATGTCAAATGACAAATGTCACAATGCTAAATGTAAAAAATGAAAAGTGTCACCATAAAAAATGTCAAAAATAACAAATTTCAAGATGGCAAATGCCAAAGATGTCAAATGACAAATGTCACAATGCTAAATGTCAAAAATGAAAAGTGTCACCATGAAAAATGTCAAAAATGACAAATTTCAAGATGGCAAATGTCAAAGATGTCAAATGACAAATGTCACAATGCTAAATGTAAAAATGAAAAGTGTCACCATGAAAAATGTCAAAAATGACAAATTTCAAGATGGCAAATGTCAAAGATGTCAAATGACAAATGTCACAATGCTAAATGTCAAAAATGAAAAGTGTCACCATAAAAAATGTCAAAAATAACAAATTTCAAGATGGCAAATGTCAAAGATGTCAAATGACAAATGTCACAATGCTAAATGTCAAAAATGAAAAGTGTCAAAAATGACAAATTTCAAGATGGCAAATGTCTAAGATGTCAAATGACAAATGTCACAATGCTAAATGTCAAAAATGAAAAGTGTCTTTATAAAAAATGTCAAAAATGACAAATTTCAAGATGGCAAATGTCAAAGATGTCAAATGACAAATGTCAGAATGCTAAATGTAAAAATGAAAAGTGTCACCATGAAAAATGTCAAAAATGACAAATTTCAAGATGGCAAATGTCAAAGATGTCAAATGACAAATGTCACAATGCTAAATGTCAAAAATGAAAAGTGTCACCATAAAAAATGTCAAAAATAACAAATTTCAAGATGGCAAATGTCAAAGATGTCAAATGACAAATGTCACAATGCTAAATGTCAAAAATGAAAAGTGTCACCATGAAAAATGTCAAAAATGACAAATTTCAAGATGGCAAATGTCAAAGATGTCAAATGACAAATGTCACAATGCTAAATGTAAAAATGAAAAGTGTCACCATGAAAAATGTCAAAAATGACAAATTTCAAGATGGCAAATGTCAAAGATGTCAAATGACAAATGTCACAATGCTAAATGTCAAAAATGAAAAGTGTCACCATAAAAAATGTCAAAAATAACAAATTTCAAGATGGCAAATGTCAAAGATGTCAAATGACAAATGTCACAATGCTAAATGTCAAAAATGAAAAGTGTCACCATGAAAAATGTCAAAAATGACAAATTTCAAGATGGCAAATGTCAAAGATGTCAAATGACAAATGTCACAATGCTAAATGTCAAAAATGAAAAGTGTCACCATGAAAAATGTCAAAAATGACAAATTTCAAGATGGCAAATGTCAAAGATGTCAAATGACAAATGTCACAATGCTAAATGTCAAAAATGAAAAGTGTCACCATGAAAAATGTCAAAAATGACAAATTTCAAGATGGCAAATGTCAAAACTGACAAATGTCAGAATGCTAAATGTCAAAAATGATAAGTGTCAACATGAAAAATGTCAAAAATGACAAATTTCAAGATGGCAAATGCCAAAGATGTCAAATGACAAATGTCACAATGCTAAATGTCAAAAATGAAAAGTGTCACCATGAAAAATGTCAAAAATGACAAATTTCAAGATGGCAAATGTCAAAGATGTCAAATGACAAATGTCACAATGCTAAATGTCAAAAATGAAAAGTGTCACCATGAAAAATGTCAAAAATGACAAATTTCAAGATGGCAAATGTCAAAGATGTCAAATGACAAATGTCACAATGCTAAATGTCAAAAATGAAAAGTGTCACCATGAAAAATATCAAAAATGACAAATTTCAAGATGGCAAATATCAAAGATGTCAAATGACAAATGTCACAATGCTAAATGTCAAAAATGGAAAGTTTCACAATGCTAAATGTCAAAAATGAAAAGTGTTACAATGCTAAATGTCAAAAATGACAAATTTCAAAATGGCAAATGTCAAAGATGTCAAATAACAAATGTCACAATGCTAAATGTCAAAAATGACAAATTTCAAGATGGCAAATGTCAAAGATGTCAAATGACAAATGTCACAATGCTAAATGTCAAAAATGAAAAGTGTCACCATGAAAAATGTCAAAAATGACAAATTTCAAGATGGCAAAAGTCAAAACTGACAAACGTCACAATGCTAAATGTCAAAAATGAAAAGTGTCACAATGAAAAATGTCAAAAATAACAAATTTCCAGATGGCAAATGTCAAAGATGTCAAGTGACAAATGTCACAATGCTAAATGTCAAAACTGACAAATTTCAAGATGGCAAACGTCAAAGATGTCAAATGACAAATGTCACAATGCTAAATGTCACAAATGAAAAGTGTCACCATGAAAAATGTCAAAAATGACAAATTTCAAGATGGCAAATGTCAAAGATGTCAAATGACAAATGTCGCAATGCTAAATGTCAAAAATGATAAGTGTCACCATGAAAAATGTCAAAAATAACAAATTTCAAGATGGCAAATGTCAAAGATGTCAAATGACAAATGTCACAATGCTAAATGTCAAAAATAACAAATTTTAAGATGGCAAATGTCAAAGATGTCAAATGACAACTGTCACAATGCTAAATGTCAAAAATGAAAAGTGTCACCATGAAAAATGTCAAAAATAACAAATTTCAAGATGGCAAATGTCAAAGATGTCAAATGACAAATGTCACAATGCTAAATGTCAAAAATGACAAATTTCAAGATGGCAAATGTCAAAGATGTCAAATGTCACAATGCTAAATGTCAAAAATGAAAAGTGTCACCATGAAAAATGTCAAAAATGACAAATTTCAAGATGGCAAATGTCAAAGATGTCAAATGACAAATGTCACAATGCTAAATGTCAAAAATGAAAAGTGTCACCATGAAAAATGTCAAAAATGACAAATTTCAAGATGGCAAATGTCAAAGATGTCAAATGACAAATGTCACAATGCTAAAAGTCAAAAATGAAAAGTGTCATCATGAAAAATGTCAAAAATGACAAATTTCAAGATGGCAAATGTCAAAGATGTCAAATGACAAATGTCACAATGCTAAATGTCAAAAATGAAAAGTGTCAAAAATGACAAATTTCAAGATGGCAAATGTCTAAGATGTCAAATGACAAATGTCACAATGCTAAATGTCAAAAATGAAAAGTGTCACTATAAAAAATGTCAAAAATGACAAATTTCAAGATGGCAAATGTCAAAGATGTCAAATGACAAATGTCACAATGCTAAATGTAAAAATGAAAAGTGTCACCATGAAAAATGTCAAAAATGACAAATTTCAAGATGGCAAATGTCAAAGATGTCAAATGACAAATGTCACAATGCTAAATGTCAAAAATGAAAATGTCACCATAAAAAATGTCAAAAATAACAAATTTCAAGATGGCAAATGTCAAAGATGTCAAATGGCAAATGTCACAATGCTAAATGTCAAAAATGAAAAGTGTCACCATGAAAAATGTCAAAAATGACAAATTTCAAGATGGCAAATGTCAAAGATGTCAAATGACAAATGTCACAATGCTAAATGTAAAAATGAAAAGTGTCACCATGAAAAATGTCAAAAATGACAGATTTCAAGATAGCAAATGTCAAAAATGTCAAATGACAAATGTCACAATGCTAAATGTCAAAAATGAAAAGTGTCACCATAAAAAATGTCAAAAATAACAAATTTCAAGATGGCAAATATCAAAGATGTCAAATGACAAATGTCACAATGCTAAATGTCAAAAATGAAAAGTGTCAGCATGAAAAATGTCAAAAATGACAAATTTCAAGATGGCAAATATCAAAACTGACAAATGTCACAATGCTAAATGTCAAAAATGATAAGAGTCACCATAAAAAATGTAAAAAAGGGCAAATTTCAAGATGGCAAATGTCTAAGATGTCAAATGACAAATGTCACAATGCTAAATGTCAAAAATGAAAAGTGTTACCATGAAAAATGTCAAAAATGACAAATTTTAAGATGGCAAATGTCAAAGATGTCAAATGACAAATGTCACAATGCTAAATGTCAAAAATGAAAAGTGTCACCATGAAAAATGTCAAAAATGACAAATTTCAAGATGGCAAATGTCACAATGCTAAATGTCAAAAATGATAAGTGTCACCATGAAAAATGTCAAAAATGACAAATTTCAAGATGGCAAATGTCCAAGATGTCAAATGACAAATATCACAATGCTGAATGTCAAAAATGAAAAGTGTCACCATGAAAAATGTCAAAAATGTCAAATTTCAAGATGGCAAATGTCAAAGATGTCAAATGACAAATGTCACAATGCTAAATGTCAAAAATGAAAAGTGTCACCATGAAAAATGTCAAAAATGACAAATTTCAAGATGGCAAATGTCAAAGATGTCAAATGACAAATGTCACAATGCTAAATGTCAAAAATGAAAAGTGTCACCATAAAAAATGTCAAAAATGACAAATTTTAAGATGGCAAATGTCAAAACTGACAAATGTCACAATGCTATATGTCAAAAATGAAAAGTGTCACCATGAAAAATGTCAAAAATAACAAATTTCAAGATGGCAAATGTCAAAGATGTCAAATGACAAATGTCACAATGCTAAATGTCAAAAATGACAAATTTCAAGATGGCAAATGTCAAAGATGTCAAATGACAAATGTCACAATGCTAAATGTCAAAAATGAAAAGTGTCACCATAAAAAATGTCAAAAATGACAAATTTTAAGATGGCAAATGTCAAAGATGTCAAATGACAAATGTCACAATGCTAAATGTCAAAAATGAAAAGTGTCACCATGAAAAATGTCAAAAATAGTAAATTTCAAGATGGCAAATATCAAAACTGACAAATGTCACAATGCTAAATGTCAAAAATGATAAGAGTCACCATGAAAAATGTCAAAAATGACAAATTTCAAGATGGCAAATGTCTAAGATGTCAAATGACAAATGTCACAATGCTAAATGTCAAAAATGAAAAGTGTCACCATGAAAAATGTCAAAAATGACAAATTTCAAGATGGCAAATGCCAAAGATGTCAAATGACAAATGTCACAATGCTAAATGTCAAAAATGACAAATTTCAAGATGGCAAATGTCAAAGATGTCAAATGACAAATGTCACAATGCTAAATGTCAAAAAGGACAAATTTCAATATGGCAAATGTCAAAGATGTCAAATGACAAATGTCACAATGCTAAGTGTCAAAAATGAAAAGTGTCACCATGAAAAATGTCAAAAATGACAAATTTCAAGATGGCAAATGTCAAAGATGTCAAATGACAAATGTCACAATGCTAAATGTCAAAAATGACAAATTTCAAAATTGCAAATGTCAAAGATGTCAAATGACAAATGTCACAATGCTAAATGTCAAAAATGAAAAGTGTCACCATAAAAAATGTCAAAAATGACAAATTTCAAGATGGCAAATGTCAAAACTGACAAATGTCACAATGCTAAATGTCAAAAATGAAAAGTGTCACCATAAAAAATGTCAAAAATGACAAATTTCAATATGGCAAATGTCAAAGATGACAAATGACAAATGTCACAATGCTAAATGTCAAAAATGAAAAGGGTCACCATGAAAAATGACAAATTTCAAGATGACAAATGTCAAAGATGTCAAATGACAAATGTCACAATGCTAAATGTCAAAAATGAAAAGTGTCAAAAATGACAAATTTTAAGATGGCAAATGTCTAAGATGTCAAATGACAAATGTCACAATGCTAAATGTCAAAAATGAAAAGTGTCACCATGAAAAATGTCAAAAATGACAAATTTCAAGATGGCAAATATCAAAACTGACAAATGTCACAATGCTAAATGTCAAAAATGATAAGAGTCACCATAAAAAATGTAAAAAAGGGTAAATTTCAAGATGGCAAATGTCTAAGATGTCAAATGACAAATGTCACAATGCTAAATGTCAAAAATGAAAAGTGTCACCATGAAAAATGTCAAAAATGACAAATTTCAAGATGGCAAATGTCAAAGATGTCAAATGACAAATGTCACAATGCTAAATGTCAAAAATGAAAAGTGTCAAAAATGACAAATTTTAAGATGGCAAATGTCTAAGATGTCAAATGACAAATGTCACAATGCTAAATGTCAAAAATGAAAAGTGTCACCATGAAAAATGTCAAAAATGACAAATTTCAAGATGGCAAATGTCAAAGATATCAAATGACAAATGTCACAATGCTAAATGTCAAAAATGAAAAGTGTCACCATGAAAAATATCAAAAATGACAAATTTCAAGATGGCAAATGTCAAAGATGTCAAATGACAAATGTCACAATGCTAAATGTCAAAAATGAAAAGTGTCACCATGAAAAATGTCAAAAATGACAAATTTCAAGATGGCAAATGTCAAAACTGACTAATGTCACAATGCTAAATGTCAAAAATGAAAAGTGTCACCATGAAAAATGTCAAAAATGACAAATTTCAAAATGGCAAATGTCAAAGATGTCAAATGACAAATGTCACAATGCTAAATGTCAAAAATGAAAAGTGTCACCATGAAAAGTGTCAAAAATGACAAATTTCAAGATGGCAAATGTCTAAGATGTCAAATGACAAATGTTACAATGCTAAATGTCAAAAATGAAAAGTGTCACCATGAAAAATGTCAAAAATGACAAATTTCAAGATGGCGAATGTCAAAGATGTCAAATGACAAATGTCACAATGCTAAATGTCAAAAATGAAAAGTGTCACCATGAAAAATGTCAAAAATGACAAATTTCAAGATGGCAAATGTCAAAGATGTCAAATGATAAATGTCACAATGCTAAATGTCAAAAATGAAAAGTGTCACCATGAAAAATGTCAAAAATGACAAATTTCAAGATGGCAAATGTCAAAGATGTCAAATGACAAATGTCACAATGCTAAATGTCAAAAATGAAAAGTGTCACCATGAAAAATGTCAAAAATGACAAATTTCAAGATGGCAAATATCAAAGATGTCAAATGACAAATGTCACAATGCTAAATGTCAAAAATGGAAAGTGTCACAATGGTAAATGTCAAAAATGAAAAGTGTCACAATGCTAAATGTCAAAAATGACAAATTTCAAGATAGCAAATGTCAAAGATGTCAAATGACAAATGTCACAATGCTAAATAACAAAAATGACAAATTTCAAGATGGCAAATGTCAAAGATGTCAAATGACAAATGTCACAATGCTAAATGTCAAAAATGAAAAGTGTTACCATGAAAAATGTCAAAAATGTCAAATTTCAAGATGGCAAATATCAAAACTGACAAATGTCACAATGCTAAATGTCAAAAATGATAAAAATCACCATGAAAAATGTCAAAAATGACAAATTTCAAGATGGCAAATGTCTAAGATGTCAAATGACAAATGTCACAATGCTAAATGTCAAAAATGAAAAGTGTCATTATGAAAAATGTCAAAAATGACAAATTTCAAGATGGCAAATGTCAAAGATGTCAAATGACAAATGTCACAATGCTAAATGTCAAAAATGAAAAGTGTCAAAAATGACAAATTTTAAGATGGCAAATGTCTAAGATGTCAAATGACAAATGTCACAATGCTAAATGTCAAAAATAAAAAGTGTCACCATGAAAAATGTCAAAAATGACAAATTTCAAGATGGCAAATGTCAAAGATGTCAAATGACAAATGTCACAATGCTAAATGTCAAAAATGAAAAGTGTCACCATAAAATGTCAAAAATGACAAATTTCAAGATGACAAATGTCAAAGATGTCAAATGACAAATGTCACAATGCTAAATGTCAAAAATGAAAAGTGTCAAAAATGACAAATTTTAAGATGGCAAATGTCTAAGATGTCAAATGACAAATGTAACAATGCTAAATGTCAAAAATGAAAAGTGTCACCATGAAAAATGTCAAAAATGACAAATTTCAAGATGGCAAATATCAAAACTGACAAATGTCACAATGCTAAATGTCAAAAATGATAAGAGTCACCATAAAAAAGGGCAAATTTCAAGATGGCAAATGTCTAAGATGTCAAATGACAAATGTCACAATGCTAAATGTCAAAAATGAAAAGTGTCACCATGAAAAATGTCAAAAATGACAAATTTCAAGATGGCAAATGTCAAAGATGTCAAATGACAAATGTCACAATGCTAAATGTCAAAAATGAAAAGTGTCAAAAATGACAAATTTTAAGATGGCAAATGTCTAAGATGTCAAATGACAAATGTCACAATGCTAAATGTCAAAAATGAAAAGTGTCACCATGAAAAATGTCAAAAATGACAAATTTCAAGACGGCAAATGTCAAAGATGTCAACTGACAAATGTCACAATGCTAAATGTCAAAAATGAAAAGTGTCACCATGAAAAATGTCAAAAATGACAAATTTCAAGATGGCAAATGTCAAAGATGTCAAATGTCACAATGCTAAATGTCAAAAATGATAAGAGTCACCATGAAAAATGTTAAAAATGACAAATTTCAAGATGGCAAATGTCTAAGATGTCAAATGACAAATGTCACAATGCTAAATGTCAAAAATGAAAAGTGTCACCATGAAAAATGTCACCATGAAAAATGTCAAAAATAACACATTTCAAGATGGCAAATGTCAAAGATGTCAAATGACAAATGTCACAATGCTAAATGTCAAAAATGAAAAGTGTCAAAAATGACAAATTTTAAGATGGCAAATGTCTAAGATGTCAAATGACAAATGTCACAATGCTAAATGTCAAAAATGAAAAGTGTCACCATGAAAAATGTCAAAAATGACAAATTTCAAGATGGCAAATGTCAAAGATGTCAAATGACAAATGTCACAATGCTAAATGTCAAAAATGAAAAGTGTCACCATGAAAAATGTCAAAAATGACAAATTTCAAGATGGCGAATGTCAAAACTGACTAATGTCACAATGCTAAATGTCAAAAATGAAAAGTGTCACCATGAAAAATGTCAAAAATGACAAATTTCAAAATGGCAAATGTCAAAGATGTCAAATGACAAATGTCACAATGCTAAATGTCAAAAATGAAAAGTGTCACCATGAAAAATGTCAAAAATGACAAATTTCAAAATGGCAAATGTCAAAGATGTCAAATGACATATGTCACAATGCTAAATGTCAAAAATGAAAAGTGTCACCATGAAAAGTGTCAAAAATGACAAATTTCAAGATGGCAAATGTCTAAGATGTCAAATGACAAATGTCACAATGCTAAATGTCAAAAATGAAAAGTGTCACCATGAAAAATGTCAAAAATGACAAATTTCAAGATGGCAAATGTCAAAGATGTCAAATGACAAATGTCACAATGCTAAATGTCAAAAATGAAAAGTGTCACCATGAAAAATGTCAAAAATGACAAATTTCAAGATGGCAAATGTCAAAGATGTCAAATGACAAATGTCACAATGCTAAATGTGAAAAATGAAAAGTGTCACCATGAAAAATGTCAAAAATGACAAATTTCAAGATGGCAAATGTCAAAGATGTCAAATGACAAATGTCACAATGCTAAATGTCAAAAATGAAAAGTGTCACCATGAAAAATGTCAAAAATGACAAATTTCAAGATGGCAAATATCAAAGATGTCAAATGACAAATGTCACAATGCTAAATGTCAAAAATGGAAAGTGTCACAATGCTAAATGTCAAAAATGAAAAGTGTCACAATGCTAAATGTCAAAAATGACAAATTTCAAGATAGCAAATGTCAAAGATGTCAAATGACAAATGTCACAATGCTAAATAACAAAAATGACAAATTTCAAGATGGCAAATGTCAAAGATGTCAAATGACAAATGTCACAATGCTAAATGTCAAAAATGAAAAGTGTCACCATGAAAAATGTCAAAAATGACAAATTTCAAGATGGCCAATATCAAAACTGACAAATGTCACAATGCTAAATGTCAAAAATGATAAAAATCACTATGAAAAATGTCAAAAATGACAAATTTCAAGATGGCAAATGTCTAAGATGTCAAATGACAAATGTCACAATGCTAAATGTCAAAAATGAAAAGTGTCACCATGAAAAATGTCAAAAATGACAAATTTCAAGATGGCAAATGTCAAAGATGTCAAATGACAAATGTCACAATGCTAAATGTCAAAAATGAAAAGTGTCAAAAATGACAAATTTTAAGATGGCAAATGTGTAAGATGTCAAATGACAAATGTCACAATGCTAAATGTCAAAAATAAAAAGTGTCACCATGAAAAATGTCAAAAATGACAAATTTCAAGATGGCAAATGTCAAAGATGTCAAATGACAAATGTCACAATGCTAAATGTCAAAAATGCAAAGTGTCACCATGAAAAATGTCAAAAATGACAAATTTCAAGATGGCAAATGTCAAAGATGTCAAATGACAAATGTCACAATGCTAAATGTCAAAAATGAAAAGTGTCACCATGAAAAATGTCAAAAATGACAAATTTCAAGATGGCAAATGTCAAAACTGACTAATGTCACAATGCTAAATGTCAAAAATGAAAAGTGTCACCATGAAAAATGTCAAAAATGACAAATTTCAAAATGGCAAATGTCAAAGATGTCAAATGACAAATGTCACAATGCTAAATGTCAAAAATGAAAAGTGTCAAAAATGACAAATTTCAAGATGGCAAATGTTTAAGATGTCAAATGACAAATGTCACAATGCTAAATGTCAAAAATGAAAAGTGTCACCATGAAAAATGTCAAAAATGACAAATTTCAAGATGGCAAATGCCAAAGATGTCAAATGACAAATGTCACAATGCTAAATGTCAAAAATGAAAAGTGTCACCATGAAAAATGTCAAAAATGACAAATTTCAAGATGGCAAATGTCAAAGATGTCAAATGACAAATGTCACAATGCTAAATGTCAAAAATGAAAAGTGTCACCATGAAAAATGTCAAAAATGACAAATTTTAAGATGGCAAATGTCATAGATGTCAAATGACAAATGTCACAATGATAAATGTCAAAAATGAAAAGTGTCACCATGAAAAATATCAAAAATGACAAATTTCAAGATGGCAAATATCAAAGATGTCAAATGACAAATGTCACAATGCTAAATGTCAAAAATGGAAAGTGTCACAATGCTAAATGTCAAAAATAAAAAGTGTCACAATGCTAAATGTCAAAAATGAAAAGTGTCACCATGAAAAATGTCAAAAATAACAAATTTCCAGATGGCAAATGTCAAAGATGTCAAGTGACAAATGTCACAATGCTAAATGTCAAAACTGACAAATTTCAAGATGGCAAACGTCAAAGATGTCAAATGACAAATGTCACAATGCTAAATGTCAAAAATGAAAAGTGTCACCATGAAAAATGTCAAAAATGACAAATTTCAAGATGGCAAATGTCAAAGATGTCAAATGACAAATGTCACAATGCTAAATGTCAAAAATGAAAAGTGTCACCATGAAAAATGTCAAAAATGACAAATTTCAAGATGGCAAATATCAAAGATGTCAAATGACAAATGTCACAATGCTAAATGTCAAAAATGGAAAGTGTCACAATGCTAAATGTCAAAAATGAAAAGTGTCACAATGCTAAATGTCAAAAATGACAAATTTCAAGATGGCAAATGTCAAAGATGTCAAATGACAAATGTCACAATGCTAAATGTCAAAAATGACAAATTTCAAGATGGCAAATGTCAAAGATGTCAAATGACAAATGTCACAATGCTAAATGTCAAAAATGAAAAGTGTCACCATGAAAAATGTCAAAAATGACAAATTTCAAGATGGCAAATGTCAAAACTGACAAACGTCACAATGCTAAATGTCAAAAATGAAAAGTGTCACCATGAAAAATGTCAAAAATAACAAATTTCAAGATGGCAAATGTCAAAGATGTCAAGTGACAAATGTCACAATGCTAAATGTCAAAACTGACAAATTTCAAGATGGCAAACGTCAAAGATGTCAAATGACAAATGTCACAATGCTAATTGTCAAAAATGAAAAGTGTCACCATGAAAAATGTCAAAAATGACAAATTTCAAGATGGCAAATGTCAAAGATGTCAAATGACAAATGTCACAATGCTAAATGTCAAAAATGATAAGTGTCACCATGAAAAATGTCAAAAATAACAAATTTCAAGATGGCAAATGTCAAAGATGTCAAATGACAAATGTCACAATGCTAAATGTCAAAAATGACAAATTTTAAGATGGCAAATGTCAAAGATGTCAAATGACAACTGTCACAATGCTAAATGTCAAAAATGAAAAGTGTCACCATGAAAAATGTCAAAAATAACAAATTTCAAGATGGCAAATGTCAAAGATGTCAAATGACAAATGTCACAATGCTAAATGTCAAAAATGACAAATTTCAAGATGGCAAATGTCAAAGATGTAAAATGACAAATGTCACAATGCTAAATGTCAAAAATGAAAAGTGTCACCATAAAATATGTCAAAAATGACAAATTTCAAGATGGCAAATGTCAAAGATTTTGAATATGACAAATGTCACAATGCTAAATGTCAAAAATGAAAAGTGTCACCATGAAAAATGTCAAAAATGACAAATTTCAAGATGGCAAATGTCAAAGATGTCAAATGACAAATGTCACAATGCTAAAAGTCAAAAATGAAAAGTGTCACCATGAAAAATGTCAAAAATGACAAATTTCAAGATGGCAAATGTCAAAGATGTCAAATGACAAATGTCACAATGCTAAATGTCAAAAATGAAAAGTGTCACCATGAAAAATGTCAAAAATGACAAATTTCAAGATGGCAAATGTCAAAGATGTCAAATGTCACAATGCTAAATGTCAAAAATGATAAGAGTCACCATAAAAAATGTAAAAAAGGGCAAATTTCAAGATGGCAAATATCAAAGATGTCAAATGACAAATGTCACAATGCTAAATGTCAAAAATGAAAAGTGTCACCATGAAAAATGTCAAAAATGACAAATTTCAAGATGGCAAATATCAAAACTGACAAATGTCACAATGCTAAATGTCAAAAATGATAAGAGTCACCATAAAAAATGTAAAAAAGGGCAAATTTCAAGATGGCAAATGTCTAAGATGTCAAATGACAAATGTCACAATGCTAAATGTCAAAAATGAAAAGTGTCACCATGAAAAATGTCAAAACTGACAAATTTCAAGATGGCAAATGTCAAAGATGTCAAATGACAAATGTCACAATGCTAAATGTCAAAAATGAAAAGTGTCACCATGAAAAATGTCAAAAATGACAAATTTCAAGATGGCAAATGTCAAAGATGTCAAATGTCACAATGCTAAATGTCAAAAATGATAAGAGTCACCATGAAAAATGTCAAAAATGACAAATTTCAAGATGGCAAATGTCATAGATGTCAAATGACAAATGTCACAATGCTAAATGTCAAAAATGAAAAGTGTCACCATGAAAAATATCAAAAATGACAAATTTCAAGATGGCAAATATCAAAGATGTCAAATGACAAATGTCACAATGCTAAATGTCAAAAATGGAAAGTGTCACAATGCTAAATGTCAAAAATGAAAAGTGTCACAATGCTAAATGTCAAAAATGAAAAGTGTCACCATGAAAAATGTCAAAAATAACAAATTTCCAGATGGCAAATGTCAAAGATGTCAAGTGACAAATGTCACAATGCTAAATGTCAAAACTGACAAATTTCAAGATGGCAAACGTCAAAGATGTCAAATGACAAATGTCACAATGCTAAATGTCAAAAATGAAAAGTGTCACCATGAAAAATGACAAATTTCAAGATGGCAAATGTCAAAGATGTCAAATGACAAATGTCACAATGCTAAATGTCAAAAATGATAAGTGTCACCATGAAAAATGTCAAAAATAACAAATTTCAAGATGGCAAATGTCAAAGATGTCAAATGACAAATGTCACAATGCTAAATGTCAAAAATGACAAATTTTAAGATGGCAAATGTCAAAGATGTCAAATGACAACTGTCACAATGCTAAATGTCAAAAATGAAAAGTGTCACCATGAAAAATGTCAAAAATGACAAATTTCAAGATGGCAAATGTCAAAGATGTCAAATGACAAATGTCACAATGCTAAATGTCAAAAATGACAAATTTCAAGATGGCAAATGTCAAAGATGTCAAATGTCACAATGCTAAATGTCAAAAATGAAAAGTGTCACCATGAAAAATGTCAAAAATGACAAATTTCAAGATGGCAAATGTCAAAGATGTCAAATGACAAATGTCACAATGCTAAATGTCAAAAATGAAAAGTGTCACCATGAAAAATGTCAAAAATAACAAATTTCAAGATGGCAAATGTCAAAGATGTCAAATGACAAATGTCACAATGCTAAATGTCAAAAATGAAAAGTGTCACCATGAAAAATGTCAAAAATGACAAATTTCAAGATGGCAAATGTCAAAGATGTCAAATGACAAATGTCACAATGCTAAATGTCAAAAATGAAAAGTGTCAAAAATGACAAATTTCAAGATGGCAAATGTCTAAGATGTCAAATGACAAATGTCACAATGCTAAATGTCAAAAATGAAAAGTGTCACCATGAAAAATGTCAAAAATGACAAATTTCAAGATGGCAAATGTCAAAGATGTCAAATGACAAATGTCACAATGCTAAATGTCAAAAATGAAAAGTGTCACCATGAAAAATGTCAAAAATGACAAATTTCAAGATGGCAAATATCAAAGATGTCAAATGACAAATGTCACAATGCTAAATGTCAAAAATGGAAAGTGTCACAATGCTAAATGTCAAAAATGAAAAGTGTCACAATGCTAAATGTCAAAAATGACAAATTTCAAGATGGCAAATGTCAAAGATGTCAAATGACAAATGTCACAATGCTAAATGTCAAAAATGACAAATTTCAAGATGGCAAATGTCAAAGATGTCAAATGACAAATGTCACAATGCTAAATGTCAAAAATGAAAAGTGTCACCATGAAAAATGTCAAAAATGACAAATTTCAAGATGGCAAATGTCAAAACTGACAAACGTCACAATGCTAAATGTCAAAAATGAAAAGTGTCACCATGAAAAATGTCAAAAATAACAAATTTCAAGATGGCAAATGTCAAAGATGTCAAGTGACAAATGTCACAATGCTAAATGTCAAAACTGACAAATTTCAAGATGGCAAACGTCAAAGATGTCAAATGACAAATGTCACAATGCTAATTGTCAAAAATGAAAAGTGTCACCATGAAAAATGTCAAAAATGACAAATTTCAAGATGGCAAATGTCAAAGATGTCAAATGACAAATGTCACAATGCTAAATGTCAAAAATAATAAGTGTCACCATGAAAAATGTCAAAAATAACAAATTTCAAGATGGCAAATGTCAAAGATGTCAAATGACAAATGTCACAATGCTAAATGTCAAAAATGACAAATTTTAAGATGGCAAATGTCAAAGATGTCAAATGACAACTGTCACAATGCTAAATGTCAAAAATGAAAAGTGTCACCATGAAAAATGTCAAAAATAACAAATTTCAAGATGGCAAATGTCAAAGATGTCAAATGACAAATGTCACAATGCTAAATGTCAAAAATGACAAATTTCAAGATGGCAAATGTCAAAGATGTAAAATGACAAATGTCACAATGCTTAATGTCAAAAATGAAAAGTGTCACCATAAAATATGTCAAAAATGACAAATTTCAAGATGGCAAATGTCAAAGATTTTGAATATGACAAATGTCACAATGCTAAATGTCAAAAATGAAAAGTGTCACCATGAAAAATGTCAAAAATGACAAATTTCAAGATGGCAAATGTCAAAGATGTCAAATGACAAATGTCACAATGCTAAAAGTCAAAAATGAAAAGTGTCACCATGAAAAATGTCAAAAATGACAAATTTCAAGATGGCAAATGTCAAAGATGTCAAATGACAAATGTCACAATGCTAAATGTCAAAAATGAAAAGTGTCACCATGAAAAATGTCAAAAATGATAAATTTCAAGATGGCAAATGTCAAAGATGTCAAATGACAAATGTCACAATGCTAAATGTCAAAAATGAAAAGTGTCACCATGAAAAATGTCAAAAATGACAAATTTCAAGATGGCAAATATCAAAGATGTCAAATGACAAATGTCACAATGCTAAATGTCAAAAATGAAAAGTGTCACCATGAAAAATGTCAAAAATGACAAATTTCAAGATGGCAAATATCAAAACTGACAAATGTCACAATGCTAAATGTCAAAAATGATAAGAGTCACCATAAAAAATGTAAAAAAGGGCAAATTTCAAGATGGCAAATGTCTAAGATGTCAAATGACAAATGTCACAATGCTAAATGTCAAAAATGAAAAGTGTCACCATGAAAAATGTCAAAAATGACAAATTTCAAGATGGCAAATGTCAAAGATGTCAAATGTCACAATGCTAAATGTCAAAAATGAAAAGTGTCAAAAATGACAAATTTTAAGATGGCAAATGTCTAAGATGTCAAATGACAAATTTCACAATGCTAAATGTCAAAAATGAAAAGTGTCACCATGAAAAATGTCAAAAATGACAAATTTCAAGATGGCAAATGTCAAAGATGTCAAATGACAAATGTCACAATGCTAAATGACAAAAATGAAAAGTGTCACCATGAAAAATGTCAAAAATGACAAATTTCAAGATGGCAAATGTCAAAGATGTCAAATGTCACAATGCTAAATGTCAAAAATGATAAGAGTCACCATGAAAAATGTCAAAAATGACAAATTTCAAGATGGCAAATGTCTAAGATGTCAAATGACAAATGTCACAATGCTAAATGTCAAAAATGAAAAGTGTCACCATGAAAAATGTCACCATGAAAAATGTCAAAAATAACACATTTCAAGATGGCAAATGTCAAAGATGTCAAATGACAAATGTCACAATGCTAAATGTCAAAAATGAAAAGTGTCAAAAATGACAAATTTTAAGATGGCAAATGTCTAAGATGTCAAATGACAAATGTCACAATGCTAAATGTCAAAAATGAAAAGTGTCACCATGAAAAATGTCAAAAATGACAAATTTCAAGATGGCAAATGTCAAAGATGTCAAATGACAAATGTCACAATGCTAAATGTCAAAAATGAAAAGTGTCACCATGAAAAATGTCAAAAATGACAAATTTCAAGATGGCAAATGTCAAAGATGTCAAATGACAAATGTCACAATGCTAAATGTCAAAAATGAAAAGTGTCACCATGAAAAATGTCAAAAATGACAAATTTCAAGATGGCAAATGTCAAAGATGTCAAATGACAAATGTCACAATGCTAAATGTCAAAAATGAAAAGTGTCACCATGAAAAATGTCAAAAATGACAAATTTCAAGATGGCAAATGTCAAAGATGTCAAATGACAAATGTCACAATGCTAAATGTCAAAAATGAAAAGTGTCACCATGAAAAATGTCAAAAATGACAAATTTCAAGATGGCAAATGTCAAAGATGTCAAATGACAAATGTCACAATGCTAAATGTCAAAAATGAAAAGTGTCACCATGAAAAATGTCAAAAATGACAAATTTTAAGATGGCAAATGTCTAAGATGTCAAATGACAAATGTCACAATGCTAAATGTCAAAAATAAAAAGTGTCACCATGAAAAATGTCAAAAATGACAAATTTCAAGATGGCAAATGTCAAAGATGTCAAATGACAAATGTCACAATGCTAAATGTCAAAAATGCAAAGTATCACCATGAAAAATGTCAAAAATGACAAATTTCAAGATGGCAAATGTCAAAGATGTCAAATGACAAATGTCACAATGCTAAATGTCAAAAATGAAAAGTGTCACCATGAAAAATGTCAAAAATGACAAATTTCAAGATGGCAAATGTCAAAACTGACTAATGTCACAATGCTAAATGTCAAAAATGAAAAGTGTCACCATGAAAAATGACAAATTTCAAAATGGCAAATGTCAAAGATATCAAATGACAAATGTCACAATGGTAAATGTCAAAAATGAAAAGTGTCACCATGAAAAGTGTCAAAAATGACAAATTTCAAGATGGCAAATATCTAAGATGTCAAATGACAAATGTCACAATGCTAAATGTCAAAAATGAAAAGTGTCACCATGAAAAATGTCAAAAATGACAAATTTCAAGATGGCAAATGCCAAAGATGTCAAATGACAAATGTCACAATGCTAAATGTCAAAAATGAAAAGTGTCACCATGAAAAATGTCAAAAATGACAAATTTCAAGATGGCAAATGTCAAAGATGTCAAATGACAAATGTCACAATGCTAAATGTCAAAAATGAAAAGTGTCACCATGAAAAATGTCAAAAATGACAAATTTTAAGATGGCAAATGTCATAGATGTCAAATGACAAATGTCACAATGCTAAATGTCAAAAATGAAAAGTGTCACCATGAAAAATATCAAAAATGACAAATTTCAAGATGGCAAATATCAAAGATGTCAAATGACAAATGTCACAATGCTAAATGTCAAAAATGGAAAGTTTCACAATGCTAAATGTCAAAAATGAAAAGTGTCACAATGCTAAATGTCAAAAATGAAAAGTGTCACCATGAAAAATGTCAAAAATAACAAATTTCCAGATGGCAACTGTCAAAGATGTCAAGTGACAAATGTCACAATGCTAAATGTCAAAACTGACAAATTTCAATATGGCAAACGTCAAAGATGTCAAATGACAAATGTCACAATG
Source organism: Altica lythri (assembly GCA_964028335.1). Taxonomy (NCBI): domain Eukaryota; kingdom Metazoa; phylum Arthropoda; class Insecta; order Coleoptera; family Chrysomelidae; genus Altica; species Altica lythri. The sequence continues at coordinate 38,484,458 of OZ034800.1, read as the reverse complement.
CTAAATGTCAAAAATGAAAAGTGTCACCATGAAAAATGTCAAAAATGACAAATTTCAAGATGGCAAATGTCAAAGATGTCAAATGACAAATGTCACAATGCTAAATGTCAAAAATGATAAGTGTCACCATGAAAAATGTCAAAAATAACAAAATTCAAGATGGCAAATGTCAAAGATGTCAAATGACAAATGTCACAATGCTAAATGTCAAAAATGACAAATTTTAAGATGGCAAATGTCAAAGATGTCAAATGACAACTGTCACAATGCTAAATGTCAAAAATGAAAAGTGTCACCATGAAAAATGTCAAAAATGACAAATTTCAAGATGGCAAATGTCAAAGATGTCAAATGACAAATGTCACAATGCTAAATGTCAAAAATGACAAATTTCAAGATGGCAAATGTCAAAGATGTCAAATGTCACAATGCTAAATGTCAAAAATGAAAAGTGTCACCATGAAAAATGTCAAAAATGACAAATTTCAAGATGGCAAATGTCAAAGATGTCAAATGACAAATGTCACAATGCTAAATGTCAAAAATGAAAAGTGTCACCATGAAAAATGTCAAAAATGCCAAATTTCAAGATGGCAAATGTCAAAGATGTCAAATGACAAATGTCACAATGATAAATGTCAAAAATGAAAAGTGTCACCATGAAAAATGTCAAAAATGACAAATTTCAAGATGGCAAATGTCAAAGATGTCAAATGACAAATGTCACAATGCTGAATGTCAAAAATGAAAAGTGTCAAAAACGACAAATTTCAAGATGGTAAATGTCTAAGATGTCAAATGACAAATGTCACAATGCTAAATGTCAAAAATGAAAAGTGTCACCATGAAAAATGTCAAGAATGACAAATTTCAAGATGGCAAATGTCAAAGATGTCAAATGACAAATGTCACAATGCTAAATGTCAAAAATGAAAAGTGTCACCATGAAAAATGTCAAAAATGACAAATTTCAAGATGGCAAATATCAAAGATGTCAAATGACAAATGTCACAATGCTAAATGTCAAAAATGGAAAGTGTCACAATGCTAAATGTCAAAAATGAAAAGTGTCACAATGCTAAATGTCAAAAATGACAAATTTCAAGATGGCAAATGTCAAAGATGTCAAATGACAAATGTCACAATGCTAAATGTCAAAAATGACAAATTTCAAGATGGCAAATGTCAAAGATGTCAAATGACAAATGTCACAATGCTAAATGTCAAAAATGAAAAGTGTCACCATGAAAAATGTCAAAAATGACAAATTTCAAGATGGCAAATGTCAAAACTGACAAACGTCACAATGCTAAATGTCAAAAATGAAAAGTGTCACCATGAAAAATGTCAAAAATAACAAATTTCAAGATGGCAAATGTCAAAGATGTCAAGTGACAAATGTCACAATGCTAAATGTCAAAACTGACAAATTTCAAGATGGCAAACGTCAAAGATGTCAAATGACAAATGTCACAATGCTAATTGTCAAAAATGAAAAGTGTCACCATGAAAAATGTCAAAAATGACAAATTTCAAGATGGCAAATGTCAAAGATGTCAAATGACAAATGTCACAATGCTAAATGTCAAAAATGATAAGTGTCACCATGAAAAATGTCAAAAATAACAAATTTCAAGATGGCAAATGTCAAAGATGTCAAATGACAAATGTCACAATGCTAAATGTCAAAAATGACAAATTTTAAGATGGCAAATGTCAAAGATGTCAAATGACAACTGTCACAATGCTAAATGTCAAAAATGAAAAGTGTCACCATGAAAAATGTCAAAAATAACAAATTTCAAGATGGCAAATGTCAAAGATGTCAAATGACAAATGTCACAATGCTAAATGTCAAAAATGACAAATTTCAAGATGGCAAATGTCAAAGATGTAAAATGACAAATGTCACAATGCTAAATGTCAAAAATGAAAAGTGTCATCATAAAATATGTCAAAAATGACAAATTTCAAGATGGCAAATGTCAAAGATTTTGAATATGACAAATGTCACAATGCTAAATGTCAAAAATGAAAAGTGTCACCATGAAAAATGTCAAAAATGACAAATTTCAAGATGCCAAATGTCAAAGATGTCAAATGACAAATGTCACAATGCTAAAAGTCAAAAATGAAAAGTGTCACCATGAAAAATGTCAAAAATGACAAATTTCAAGATGGCAAATGTCAAAGATGTCAAATGACAAATGTCACAATGCTAAATGTCAAAAATGAAAAGTGTCACCATGAAAAATGTCAAAAATGACAAATTTCAAGATGGCAAATGTCAAAGATGTCAAATGACAAATGTCACAATGCTAAATGTCAAAAATGAAAAGTGTCAAAAATGACAAATTTTAAGATGGCAAATGTCTAAGATGTCAAATGACAAATGTCACAATGCTAAATGTCAAAAATAAAAAGTGTCACCATGAAAAATGTCAAAAATGACAAATTTCAAGATGGCAAATATCAAAACTGACAAATGTCACAATGCTAAATGTCAAAAATGATAAGAGTCACCATGAAAAATGTCAAAAATGACAAATTTCAAGATGGCAAATGTCTAAGATGTCAAATGACAAATGTCACAATGCTAAATGTCAAAAATGAAAAGTGTCACCATGAAAAATGTCAAAAATGACAAATTTCAAGATGGCAAATGTCAAAGATGTCAAATGACAAATGTCACAATGCTAAATGTCAAAAATGAAAAGTGTCAAAAATGACAAATTTTAAGATGGCAAATGTCTAAGATGTCAAATGACAAATGTCACAATGCTAAATGTCAAAAATGAAAAGTGTCACCATGAAAAATGTCAAAAATGACAAATTTCAAGATGGCAAATGTCAAAGATGTCAAATGACAAATGTCACAATGCTAAATGTCAAAAATGAAAAGTGTCACCATGAAAAATGTCAAAAATGACAAATTTCAAGATGGCAAATGTCAAAGATGTCAAATGTCACAATGCTAAATGTCAAAAATGATAAGAGTCACCATGAAAAATGTCAAAAATGACAAATTTCAAGATGGCAAATGTCTAAGATGTCAAATGACAAATGTCACAATGCTAAATGTCAAAAATGAAAAGTGTCACCATGAAAAATGTCAAAAATGACAAATTTCAAGATGGCAAATGTCAAAGATGTCAAATGACAAATGTCACAATGCTAAATGTCAAAAATGAAAAGTGTCAAAAATGACAAATTTTAAGATGGCAAATGTCTAAGATGTCAAATGACAAATGTCACAATGCTAAATGTCCAAAATGAAAAGTGTCACTATGAAAAATGTCAAAAATGAAAAATTTCAAGATGGCAAATGTCAAAGATGTCAAATGACAAATGTCACAATGCGAAATGTCAAAAAGAAAAAGTGTCACCATGAAAAATGTCAAAAATGACAAATTTCAAGATGGCAAATGTCAAAGATGTCAAATGACAAATGTCACAATGCTAAATGTCAAAAATGAAAAGTGTCACCATGAAAAATGTCAAAAATGACAAATTTCAAGATGGCAAATGTCAAAACTGACTAATGTCACAATGCTAAATGTCAAAAATGAAAAGTGTCACCATGAAAAATGTCAAAAATTACAAATTTCAAAATGGCAAATGTCAAAGATGTCAAATGACAAATGTCACAATGCTAAATGTCAAAAATGAAAAGTGTCACCATGAAAAGTGTCAAAAATGACAAATTTCAAGATGGCAAATGTCTAAGATGTCAAATGACAAATGTCACAATGCGAAATGTCAAAAATGAAAAGTGTCACCATGAAAAATGTCAAAAATGACAAATTTCAAGATGGCAAATATCAAAACTGACAAATGTCACAATGCTAAATGTCAAAAATGATAAGAGTCACCATGAAAAATGTCAAAAATGACAAATTTCAAGATGGCAAATGTCTAAGATGTCAAATGACAAATGTCACAATGCTAAATGTCAAAAATGAAAAGTGTCACCATGAAAAATGTCAAAAATGACAAATTTCAAGATGGCAAATGTCAAAGATGTCAAATGACAAATGTCACAATGCTAAATGTCAAAAATGAAAAGTGTCAAAAATGACAAATTTTAAGATGGCAAATGTCTAAGATGTCAAATGACAAATGTCACAATGCTAAATGTCAAAAATTAAAAGTGTCACCATGAAAAATGTCAAAAATGACAAATTTCAAGATGGCAAATGTCAAAGATGTCAAATGACAAATGTCACAATGCTAAATGTCAAAAATGAAAAGTGTCACCATGAAAAATGTCAAAAATGACAAATTTCAAGATGGCAAATGTCAAAGATGTCAAATGTCACAATGCTAAATGTCAAAAATAATAAGAGTCACCATGAAAAATGTCAAAAATGACAAATTTCAAGATGGCAAATGTCAAAGATGTCAAATGACAAATGTCACAATGCTAAATGTCAAAAATGACAAATTTTAAGATGGCAAATGTCAAAGATGTCAAATGACAACTGTCACAATGCTAAATGTCAAAAATGAACAGTGTCACCATGAAAAATGTCAAAAATAACAAATTTCAAGATGGCAAATGTCAAAGATTTCAAATGACAAATGTCACAATGCTAAATGTCAAAAATGACAAATTTCAAGATGGCAAATGTCAAAGATGTAAAATGACAAATGTCACAATGCTAAATGTCAAAAATGAAAAGTGTCACCATAAAATATGTCAAAAATGACAAATTTCAAGATGGCAAATGTCAAAGATTTTGAATATGACAAATGTCACAATGCTAAATGTCAAAAATGAAAAGTGTCACCATGAAAAATGTCAAAAAAGACAAATTTCAAGATGGCAAATGTCAAAGATGTCAAATGACAAATGTCACAATGCTAAAAGTCAAAAATGAAAAGTGTCACCATGAAAAATGTCAAAAATGACAAATTTCAAGATGGCAAATGTCAAAGATGTCAAATGACAAATGTCACAATGCTAAATGTCAAAAATGAAAAGTGTCACCATGAAAAATGTCAAAAATGACAAATTTCAAGATGGCAAATGTCAAAGATGTCAAATGACAAATGTCACAATGCTAAATGTCAAAAATGAAAAGTGTCAAAAATGACAAATTTTAAGATGGCAAATGTCTAAGATGTCAAATGACAAATGTCACAATGCTAAATGTCAAAAATGAAAAGTGTCACCATGAAAAATGTCAAAAATGACGAATTTCAAGATGGCAAATATCAAAACTGACAAATGTCACAATGCTAAATGTCAAAAATGATAAGAGTCACCATGAAAAATGTCAAAAATGACAAATTTCAAGATGGCAAATGTCTAAGATGTCAAATGACAAATGTCACAATGCTAAATGTCAAAAATGAAAAGTGTCACCATGAAAAATGTCAAAAATGACAAATTTCAAGAGGGCAAATGTCAAAGATGTCAAATGTCACAATGCTAAATGTCAAAAATGATAAGAGTCACCATGAAAAATGTCAAAAATGACAAATTTCAAGATGGCAAATGTCTAAGATGTCAAATGAAAAATGTCACAATGCTAAATGTCAAAAATGAAAAGTGTCACCATGAAAAATGTCAAAAATGAAAAATTTCAAGATGGCAAATGTCAAAGATGTCAAATGACAAATGTCACAATGCGAAATGTCAAAAAGGAAAAGTGTCACCATGAAAAATGTCAAAAATGACAAATTTCAAGATGGCAAATGTCAAAGATGTCAAATGACAAATGTCACAATGCTAAATGTCAAAAATGAAAAGTGTCACCATGAAAAATGTCAAAAATGACAAATTTCAAGATGGCAAATGTCAAAACTGACTAATGTCACAATGCTAAATGTCAAAAATGAAAAGTGTCACCATGAAAAATGTCAAAAATGACAAATTTCAAAATGGCAAATGTCAAAGATGTCAAATGACAAATGTCACAATGCTAAATGTCAAAAATGAAAAGTGTCACCATGAAAAGTGTCAAAAATGACAAATTTCAAGATGGCAAATGTCTAAGATGTCAAATGACAAATGTCACAATGCTAAATGTCAAAAATGAAAAGTGTCACCATGAAAAATGTCAAAAATGACGAATTTCAAGATGGCAAATATCAAAACTGACAAATGTCACAATGCTAAATGTCAAAAATGATAAGAGTCACCATGAAAAATGTCAAAAATGACAAATTTCAAGATGGCAAATGTCTAAGATGTCAAATGACAAATGTCACAATGCTAAATGTCAAAAATGAAAAGTGTCACCATGAAAAATGTCAAAAATGACAAATTTCAAGATGGCAAATGTCAAAGATGTCAAATGACAAATGTCACAATGCTAAATGTCAAAAATAAGAAGTGTCAAAAATGAAAAATTTTAAGATGGCAAATGTCTAAGATGTCAAATGTCACAATGCTAAATGTCAAAAATGAAAAGTGTCACCATGAAAAATGTCAAAAATGACAAATTTCAAGATGGCAAATGTCAAAGATGTCAAATGACAAATGTCACAATGCTAAATGTCAAAAATGAAAAGTGTCACCATGAAAAATGTCAAAAATGACAAATTTCAAGATGGCAAATGTCAAAGATGTCAAATGTCACAATGCTAAATGTCAAAAATGATAAGAGTCACCATGAAAAATGTCAAAAATGACAAATTTCAAGATGGCAAATGTCTAAGATGTCAAATGAAAAATGTCACAATGCTAAATGTCAAAAATGAAAAGTGTCACCATGAAAAATGTCAAAAATGAAAAATTTCAAGATGGCAAATGTCAAAGATGTCAAATGACAAATGTTACAATGCGAAATGTCAAAAAGGAAAAGTGTCACCATGAAAAATGTCAAAAATGACAAATTTCAAGATGGCAAATGTCAAAGATGTCAAATGACAAATGTCACAATGCTAAATGTCAAAAATGAAAAGTGTCACCATGAAAAATGTCAAAAATGACAAATTTCAAGATGGCAAATGTCAAAACTGACTAATGTCACAATGCTAAATGTCAAAAATGAAAAGTGTCACCATGAAAAATGTCAAAAATGACAAATTTCAAAATGGCAAATGTCAAAGATGTCAAATGACAAATGTCACAATGCTAAATGTCAAAAATGAAAAGTGTCACCATGAAAAGTGTCAAAAATGACAAATTTCAAGATGGCAAATGTCTAAGATGTCAAATGACAAATGTCACAATGCTAAATGTCAAAAATGAAAAGTGTCACCATGAAAAATGTCAAAAATGACAAATTTCAAGATGGCAAATGTCTAAGATGTCAAATGACAAATGTCACAATGCTAAATGTCAAAAATGAAAAGTGTCACCATGAAAAATGTCAAAAATGACAAATTTCAAGATGGCAAATGTCAAAGATGTCAAATGACAAATGTCACAATGCTAAATGTCAAAAATGAAAAGTGTCAAAAATGACAAATTTTAAGATGGCAAATGTCTAAGATGTCAAATGACAAATGTCACAATGCTAAATGTCCAAAATGAAAAGTGTCACCATGAAAAATGTCAAAAATGAAAAATTTCAAGATGGCAAATGTCAAAGATGTCAAATGACAAATGTCACAATGCTAAACGTCAAAAAGGAACAGTGTCACCATGAAAAATGTCAAAAATGTCAAATTTCAAGATGGCAAATGTCAAAGATGTCAAATGACAAATGTCACAATGCTAAATGTCAAAAATGAAAAGTGTCACCATGAAAAATGTCAAAAATGACAAATTTCAAGATGGCTAATGTCAAAACTGACTAATGTCACAATGCTAAATGTCAAAAATGAAAAGTGTCACCATGAAAAATGTCAAAAATGACAAATTTCAAAATGGCAAATGTCAAAGATGTCAAATGACAAATGTCACAATGCTAAATGTCAAAAATGAAAAGTGTCACCATGAAAAGTGTCAAAAATGACAAATTTCAAGATGGCAAATGTCTAAGATGTCAAATGACAAATGTCACAATGCTAAATGTCAAAAATGAAAAGTGTCACCATGAAAAATGTCAAAAATGACAAATTTCAAGATGGCAAATGTCAAAGATGTTAAATGACAAATGTCACAATGCTAAATGTTAAAAATGAAAAGTGTCACCATGAAAAATGTCAAAAATGACAAATTTCAAGATGGCAATTGTCAAAGATGTCAAATGACAAATGTCACAATGCTAAATGTCAAAAATGAAAAGTGTCACCATGAAAAATGTCAAAAATGACAAATTTCAAGATGGCAAATGTCAAAGATGTCAAATGACAAATGTCACAATGCTAAATGTCAAAAATGAAAAGTGTCAGCATGAAAAATGTCAAAAATGACAAATTTCAAGATGGCAAATATCAAAGATGTCAAATGACAAATGTCACAATGCTAAATGTCAAAAATGGAAAGTGTCACAATGCTAAATGTCAAAAATGAAAAGTGTCACAATGCTAAATGTCAAAAATGACAAATTTCAAGATGGCAAATGTCAAAGATGTCAAATGACAAATGTCACAATGCTAAATAACAAAAATGACAAATTTCAAGATGGCAAATGTCAAAGATGTCAAATGACAAATGTAACAATGCTAAATGTCAAAAATGAAAAGTGTCACTATGAAAAATGTCAAAAATGACAAATTTCAAGATGGCACATATCAAAACTGAAAAATGTGACAATGCTAAATGTCAAAAATGATAAGAGTCACCATGAAAAATGTCAAAAATGACAAATTTCAAGATGGCAAATGTCTAAGATGTCAAATGACAAATGTCACAATGCTAAATGTCAAAAATGAAAAGTGTCACCATGAAAAATGTCAAAAATGACAAATTTCAAGATGGCAAATGTCAAAACTGACTAATGTCACAATGCTAAATGTCAAAAATGAAAAGTGTCACCATGAAAAATGTCAAAAATGACAAATTTCAAAATGGCAAATGTCAAAGATGTCAAATGACAAATGTCACAATGCTAAATGTCAAAAATGAAAAGTGTCACCATGAAAAGTGTCAAAAATGACAAATTTCAAGATGGCAAATGTCTAAGATGTCAAATGACAAATGTCACAATGCTAAATGTCAAAAATGAAAAGTGTCACCATGAAAAATGTCAAAAATGACAAATTTCAAGATGGCAAATGTCTAAGATGTCAAATGACAAATGTCACAATGCTAAATGTCAAAAATAAGAAGTGTCAAAAATGAAAAATTTTAAGATGGCAAATGTCTAAGATGTCAAATGTCACAATGCTAAATGTCAAAAATGAAAAGTGTCACCATGAAAAATGTCAAAAATGACAAATTTCAAGATGGCAAATGTCAAAGATGTCAAATGACAAATGTCACAATGCTAAATGTCAAAAATGAAAAGTGTCACCATGAAAAATGTCAAAAATGACAAATTTCAAGATGGCAAATGTCAAAGATGTCAAATGTCACAATGCTAAATGTCAAAAATGATAAGAGTCACCATGAAAAATGTCAAAAATGACAAATTTCAAGATGGCAAATGTCTAAGATGTCAAATGAAAAATGTCACAATGCTAAATGTCAAAAATGAAAAGTGTCACCATGAAAAATGTCAAAAATGACAAATTTCAAGATGGCAAATGTCAAAGATGTCAAATGACAAATGTCACAATGCTAAATGTAAAAAATGAAAAGTGTCAAAAATGACAAATTTTAAGATGGCAAATGTCTAAGATGTCAAATGACAAATGTCACAATGCTAAATGTCCAAAATGAAAAGTGTCACCATGAAAAATGTCAAAAATGAAAAATTTCAAGATGGCAAATGTCAAAGATGTCAAATGACAAATGTCACAATGCGAAATGTCAAAAAGGAAACGTGTCACCATGAAAAATGTCAAAAATGACAAATTTCAAGATGGCAAATGTCAAAGATGTCAAATGACAAATGTCACAATGCTAAATGTCAAAAATGAAAAGTGTCACCATGAAAAATGTCAAAAATGACAAATTTCAAGATGGCAAATGTCAAAACTGACTAATGTCACAATGCTAAATGTCAAAAATGAAAAGTGTCACCATGAAAAATGTCAAAAATGACAAATTTCAAAATGGCAAATGTCAAAGATGTCAAATGACAAATGTCACAATGCTAAATGTCAAAAATGAAAAGTGTCACCATGAAAAGTGTCAAAAATGACAAATTTCAAGATGGCAAATGTCTAAGATGTCAAATGACAAATGTCACAATGCTAAATGTCAAAAATGAAAAGTGTCACCATGAAAAATGTCAAAAATGACAAATTTCAAGATGGCAAATGTCTAAGATGTCAAATGACAAATGTCACAATGCTAAATGTCAAAAATGAAAAGTGTCACCATGAAAAATGTCAAAAATGACAAATTTCAAGATGGCAAATGTCAAAGATGTCAAATGACAAATGTCACAATGCTAAATGTCAAAAATGAAAAGTGTCAAAAATGACAAATTTTAAGATGGCAAATGTCTAAGATGTCAAATGACAAATGTCACAATGCTAAATGTCCAAAATGAAAAGTGTCACCATGAAAAATGTCAAAAATGAAAAATTTCAAGATGGCAAATGTCAAAGATGTCAAATGACAAATGTCACAATGCTAAACGTCAAAAAGGAACAGTGTCACCATGAAAAATGTCAAAAATGTCAAATTTCAAGATGGCAAATGTCAAAGATGTCAAATGACAAATGTCACAATGCTAAATGTCAAAAATGAAAAGTGTCACCATGAAAAATGTCAAAAATGACAAATTTCAAGATGGCAAATGTCAAAACTGACTAATGTCACAATGCTAAATGTCAAAAATGAAAAGTGTCACCATGAAAAATGTCAAAAATGACAAATTTCAAAATGGCAAATGTCAAAGATGTCAAATGACAAATGTCACAATGCTAAATGTCAAAAATGAAAAGTGTCACCATGAAAAGTGTCAAAAATGACAAATTTCAAGATGGCAAATGTCTAAGATGTCAAATGACAAATGTCACAATGCTAAATGTCAAAAATGAAAAGTGTCACCATGAAAAATGTCAAAAATGACAAATTTCAAGATGGCAAATGTCAAAGATGTTAAATGACAAATGTCACAATGCTAAATGTCAAAAATGAAAAGTGTCACCATGAAAAATGTCAAAAATGACAAATTTCAAGATGGCAATTGTCAAAGATGTCAAATGACAAATGTCACAATGCTAAATGTCAAAAATGAAAAGTGTCACCATGAAAAATGTCAAAAATGACAAATTTCAAGATGGCAAATGTCAAAGATGTCAAATGACAAATGTCACAATACTAAATGTCAAAAATGAAAAGTGTCAGCATGAAAAATGTCAAAAATGACAAATTTCAAGATGGCAAATATCAAAGATGTCAAATGACAAATGTCACAATGCTAAATGTCAAAAATGGAAAGTGTCACAATGCTAAATGTCAAAAATGAAAAGTGTCACAATGCTAAATGTCAAAAATGACAAATTTCAAGATGGCAAATGTCAAAGATGTCAAATGACAAATGTCACAATGCTAAATAACAAAAATGACAAATTTCAAGATGGCAAATGTCAAAGATGTCAAATGACAAATGTAACAATGCTAAATGTCAAAAATGAAAAGTGTCACTATGAAAAATGTCAAAAATGAAAAATTTCAAGATGGCACATATCAAAACTGAAAAATGTGACAATGCTAAATGTCAAAAATGATAAGAGTCACCATGAAAAATGTCAAAAATGACAAATTTCAAAATGGCAAATGTCAAAGATGTCAAATGACAAATGTCACAATGCTAAATGTCAAAAATGAAAAGTGTCACCATGAAAAGTGTCAAAAATGACAAATTTCAAGATGGCAAATGTCTAAGATGTCAAATGACAAATGTCACAATGCTAAATGTCAAAAATGAAAAGTGTCACCATGAAAAATGTCAAAAATGACAAATTTCAAGATGGCAAATGTCTAAGATGTCAAAAGACAAATGTCACAATGCTAAATGTCAAAAATGAAAAGTGTCACCATGAAAAATGTCAAAAATGACAAATTTCAAGATGGCAAATGTCAAAGATGTCAAATGACAAATGTCACAATGCTAAATGTCAAAAATGAAAAGTGTCAAAAATGACAAATTTTAAGATGGCAAATGTCTAAGATGTCAAATGACAAATGTCACAATGCTAAATGTCCAAAATGAAAAGTGTCACCATGAAAAATGTCAAAAATGAAAAATTTCAAGATGGCAAATGTCAAAGATGTCAAATGACAAATGTCACAATGCTAAACGTCAAAAAGGAACAGTGTCACCATGAAAAATGTCAAAAATGTCAAATTTCAAGATGGCAAATGTCAAAGATGTCAAATGACAAATGTCACAATGCTAAATGTCAAAAATGAAAAGTGTCACCATGAAAAATGTCAAAAATGACAAATTTCAAGATGGCAAATGTCAAAACTGACTAATGTCACAATGCTAAATGTCAAAAATGAAAAGTGTCACCATGAAAAATGTCAAAAATGACAAATTTCAAAATGGCAAATGTCAAAGATGTCAAATGACAAATGTCACAATGCTAAATGTCAAAAATGAAAAGTGTCACCATGAAAAGTGTCAAAAATGACAAATTTCAAGATGGCAAATATCTAAGATGTCAAATGACAAATGTCACAATGCTAAATGTCAAAAATGAAAAGTGTCACCATGAAAAATGTCAAAAATGACAAATTTCAAGATGGCAAATGTCAAAGATGTTAAATGACAAATGTCACAATGCTAAATGTCAAAAATGAAAAGTGTCACCATGAAAAATGTCAAAAATGACAAATTTCAAGATGGCAATTGTCAAAGATGTCAAATGACAAATGTCACAATGCTAAATGTCAAAAATGAAAAGTGTCACCATGAAAAATGTCAAAAATGACAAATTTCAAGATGGCAAATGTCAAAGATGTCAAATGACAAATGTCACAATACTAAATGTCAAAAATGAAAAGTGTCAGCATGAAAAATGTCAAAAATGACAAATTTCAAGATGGCAAATATCAAAGATGTCAAATGACAAATGTCACAATGCTAAATGTCAAAAATGGAAAGTGTCACAATGCTAAATGTCAAAAATGAAAAGTGTCACAATGCTAAATGTCAAAAATGACAAATTTCAAGATGGCAAATGTCAAAGATGTCAAATGACAAATGTCACAATGCTAAATAACAAAAATGACAAATTTCAAGATGGCAAATGTCAAAGATGTCAAATGACAAATGTAACAATGCTAAATGTCAAAAATGAAAAGTGTCACTATGAAAAATGTCAAAAATGAAAAATTTCAAGATGGCACATATCAAAACTGAAAAATGTGACAATGCTAAATGTCAAAAATGATAAGAGTCACCATGAAAAATGTCAAAAATGACAAATTTCAAAATGGCAAATGTCAAAGATGTCAAATGACAAATGTCACAATGCTAAATGTCAAAAATGAAAAGTGTCACCATGAAAAGTGTCAAAAATGACAAATTTCAAGATGGCAAATGTCTAAGATGTCAAATGACAAATGTCACAATGCTAAATGTCAAAAATGAAAAGTGTCACCATGAAAAATGTCAAAAATGACAAATTTCAAGATGGCAAATGTCTAAGATGTCAAAAGACAAATGTCACAATGCTAAATGTCAAAAATGAAAAGTGTCACCATAAAAAAAGTCAAAAATGACAAATTTCAAGATGGCAAATGTCAAAGATGTCAAATGACAAATGTCACAATGCTAAATGTCAAAAATGAAAAGTGTCAAAAATGACAAATTTTAAGATGGCAAATGTCTAAGATGTCAAATGACAAATGTCACAATGCTAAATGTCCAAAATGAAAAGTGTCACCATGAAAAATGTCAAAAATGAAAAATTTCAAGATGGCAAATGTCAAAGATGTCAAATGACAAATGTCACAATGCTAAACGTCAAAAAGGAACAGTGTCACCATGAAAAATGTCAAAAATGTCAAATTTCAAGATGGCAAATGTCAAAGATGTCAAATGACAAATGTCACAATGCTAAATGTCAAAAATGAAAAGTGTCACCATGAAAAATGTCAAAAATGACAAATTTCAAGATGGCAAATGTCAAAACTGACTAATGTCACAATGCTAAATGTCAAAAATGAAAAGTGTCACCATGAAAAATGTCAAAAATGACAAATTTCAAAATGGCAAATGTCAAAGATGTCAAATGACAAATGTCACAATGCTAAATGTCAAAAATGAAAAGTGTCACCATGAAAAGTGTCAAAAATGACAAATTTCAAGATGGCAAATGTCTAAGATGTCAAATGACAAATGTCACAATGCTAAATGTCAAAAATGAAAAGTGTCACCATGAAAAATGTCAAAAATGACAAATTTCAAGATGGCAAATGTCAAAGATGTTAAATGACAAATGTCACAATGCTAAATGTCAAAAATGAAAAGTGTCACCATGAAAAATGTCAAAAATGACAAATTTCAAGATGGCAATTGTCAAAGATGTCAAATGACAAATGTCACAATGCTAAATGTCAAAAATGAAAAGTGTCACCATGAAAAATGTCAAAAATGACAAATTTCAAGATGGCAAATGTCAAAGATGTCAAATGACAAATGTCACAATGCTAAATGTCAAAAATGAAAAGTGTCAGCATGAAAAATGTCAAAAATGACAAATTTCAAGATGGCAAATATCAAAGATGTCAAATGACAAATGTCACAATGCTAAATGTCAAAAATGGAAAGTGTCACAATGCTAAATGTCAAAAATGAAAAGTGTCACAATGCTAAATGTCAAAAATGACAAATTTCAAGATGGCAAATGTCAAAGATGTCAAATGACAAATGTCACAATGCTAAATAACAAAAATGACAAATTTCAAGATGGCAAATGTCAAAGATGTCAAATGACAAATGTAACAATGCTAAATGTAAAAATGAAAAGTGTCACTATGAAAAATGTCAAAAATGACAAATTTCAAGATGGCACATATCAAAACTGAAAAATGTGACAATGCTAAATGTCAAAAATGATAAGAGTCACCATGAAAAATGTCAAAAATGACAAATTTCAAGATGGCAAATGTCTAAGATGTCAAATGACAAATGTCACAATGCTAAATGTCAAAAATGAAAAGTGTCACCATGAAAAATGTCAAAAATGACAAATTTCAAGATGGCAAATGTCAAAGATGTCAAATGACAAATGTCACAATGCTAAATGTCAAAAATGAAAAGTGTCAAAAATGACAAATTTTAAGATGCAAATGTCTAAGATGTCAAATGACAAATGTCACAATGCTAAATGTCAAAAATGAAAAGTGTCACCATGAAAAATGTCAAAAATGACAAATTTCAAGATGGCAAATGTCAAAGATGTCAAATGACAAATGTCACAATGCTAAATGTCAAAAATGAAAAGTGTCACCATGAAAAATGTCAAAAATGACAAATTTCAAGATGGCAAATGTTAAAGATGTCAAATGTCACAATGCTAAATGTCAAAAATGAAAAGTGTCACCATGAAAAATGTCAAAAATGACAAATTTCAAGATGGCAAATGTCAAAACTGACTAATGTCACAATGCTAAATGTCAAAAATGAAAAGTGTCACCATGAAAAATATCAAAAATGACAAATTTCAAGATGGCAAATGTCAAAGATGTCAAATGACAAATGTCACAATGCTAAATGTCAAAAATGAAAAGTGTCAAAAATGACAAATTTTAAGATGCAAATGTCTAAGATGTCAAATGACAAATGTCACAATGCTAAATGTCAAAAATGAAAAGTGTCACCATGAAAAATGTCAAAAATGACAAATTTCAAGATGGCAAATGTCAAAGATGTCAAATGACAAATGTCACAATGCTAAATGTCAAAAATGAAAAGTGTCACCATGAAAAATGTCAAAAATGACAAATTTCAAGATGGCAAATGTCAAAGATGTCAAATGACAAATGTCACAATGCTAAATGTCAAAAATGAAAAGTGTCACCATGAAAAATGTCAAAAATGACAAATTTCAAGATGGCAAATGTCAAAACTGACTAATGTCACAATGCTAAATGTCAAAAATGAAAAGTGTCACCATGAAAAATGTCAAAAAAGACAAATTTCAAGATGGCAATTGTCAAAGATGTCAAATGACAAATGTCACAATGCTAAATGTCAAAAATGAAAAGTGTCACCATGAAAAATGTCAAAAATGACAAATTTCAAGATGGCAAATGTCAAAGATGTCAAATGACAAATGTCACAATGCTAAATGTCAAAAATGAAAAGTGTCACCATGAAAAATGTCAAAAATGACAAATTTCAAGATGGCAAATATCAAAGATGTCAAATGACAAATGTCACAATGCTAAATGTCAAAAATGGAAAGTGTCACAATGCTAAATGTCAAAAATGAAAAGTGTCACAATGCTAAATGTCAAAAATGACAAATTTCAAGATGGCAAATGTCAAAGATGTCAAATGACAAATGTCACAATGCTAAATAACAAAAATGACAAATTTCAAGATGGCAAATGTCAAAGATGTCAAATGACAAATGTCACAATGCTAAATGTCAAAAATGAAAAGTGTCACCATGAAAAATGTCAAAAATGACAAATTTCAAGATGGCACATATCAAAACTGAAAAATGTGACAATGCTAAATGTCAAAAATGATAAGAGTCACCATGAAAAATGTCAAAAATGACAAATTTCAAGATGGCAAATGTCTAAGATGTCAAATGACAAATGTCACAATGCTAAATGTCAAAAATGAAAAGTGTCAAAAATGACAAATTTTAAGATGCAAATGTCTAAGATGTCAAATGACAAATGTCACAATGCTAAATGTCAAAAATGAAAAGTGTCACCATGAAAAATGTCAAAAATGACAAATTTTAAGATGGCAAATGTCAAAGATGTCAAATGACAAATGTCACAATGCTAAATGTCAAAAATGAAAAGTGTCACCATGAAAAATGTCAAAAATGACAAATTTCAAGATGGCAAATGTCAAAGATGTCAAATGACAAATGTCACAGTGCTAAATGTCAAAAATGAAAAGTGTCACCATGAAAAATGTCAAAAATGACAAATTTCAAGATGGCAAATGTCAAAACTGACTAATGTCACAATGCTAAATGTCAAAAATGAAAAGTGTCACCATGAAAAATGTCAAAAATGACAAATTTCAAAATGGCAAATGTCAAAGATGTCAAATGACAAATGTCACAATGCTAAATGTCAAAAATGAAAAGTGTCACCATGAAAAGTGTCAAAAATGACAAATTTCAAGATGGCAAATGTCTAAGATGTCAAATGACAAATGTCACAATGCTAAATGTCAAAAATGAAAAGTGTCACCATGAAAAATGTCAAAAATGACAAATTTCAAGATGGCAAATGTCAAAGATGTCAAATGACAAATGTCACAATGCTAAATGTCAAAAATGAAAAGTGTCACCATGAAAAATGTCAAAAATGACAAATTTCAAGATGGCAAATATCAAAGATGTCGAATGACAAATGTCACAATGCTAAATGTCAAAAATGGAAAGTGTCACAATGATAAATGTCAAAAATGAAAAGTGTCACAATGCTAAATGTCAAAAATGACAAATTTCAAGATGGCAAATGTAAAAGATGTCAAATGACAAATGTCACAATGCTAAATGTCAAAAATGACAAATTTCAAGATGGCAAATGTCAAAGATGTCAAATGACAAATGTCACAATGCTAAATGTCAAAAATGAAGAGTGTCACCATAAAAAATGTCAAAAATGACAAATTTCAAGATGGCAAATGTCAAAACTGACAAACGTCACAATGCTAAATGTCAAAAATGAAAAGTGTCACCATGAAAAATGTCAAAAATAACAAATTTCAAGATGGCAAATGTCAAAGATGTCAAGTGACAAATGTCACAATGCTAAATGTCAAAACTGACAAATTTTAAGATGGCAAACGTCAAAGATGTCAAATGACAAATGTCACAATGCTAAATTTCAAAAATGAAAAGTGTCACCATGAAAAATGTCAAAAATGACAAATTTCAAGATGGCAAATGTCAAAGATATCAAATGACAAATGTCACAATGCTAAATGTCAAAAATGATAAGTGTCACCATGAAAAATGTCAAAAATAACAAATTTCAAGATGGCAAATGTCAAAGATGTCAAATGACAAATGTCACAATGCTAAATGTCAAAAATGACAAATTTTAAGATGGCAAATGTCAAAGATGTCAAATGACAACTGTCACAATGCTAAATGTCAAAAATGAAAAGTGTCACCATGAAAAATGTCAAAAATAACAAATTTCAAGATGGCAAATGTCAAAGATGTCAAATGACAAATGTCACAATGCTAAATGTCAAAAATGACAAATTTCAAGATGGCAATTGTCAAAGATGTCAAATGTCACAATGCTAAATGTCAAAAATGAAGAGTGTCACCATGAAAAATGTCAAAAATGACAAATTTCAAGATGGCAAATGTCAAAGATGTCAAATGACAAATGTCACAATGCTAAATGTCAAAAATGAAAAGTGTCACCATGAAAAATGTCAAAAATGACGAATTTCAAGATGGCAAATGTCAAAGATGTCAAATGACAAATGTCACAATGCTAAATGTCAAAAATGAAAAGTGTCACCATGAAAAATGTCAAAAATGACAAATTTCAAGATGGCAAATGTCAAAGATGTCAAATGACAAATGTCACAATGCTAAATGTCAAAAATGAAAAGTGTCAAAAATGACAAATTTCAAGATGGCAAATGTCTAAGATGTCAAATGACAAATGTCACAATGCTAAATGTCAAAACTGAAAAGTGTCACCATGAAAAATGTCAAAAATGACAAATTTCAAGATGGCAAATGTCAAAGATGTCAAATGACAAATGTCACAATGCTAAATGTCAAAAATGAAAAGTGTCACCATGAAAAATGTCAAAAATGACAAATTTCAAGATGGCAAATGTCAAAGATGTAAAATGACAAATGTCACAATGCTAAATGTCAAAAATGAAAAGTGTCACCATAAAATATGTCAAAAATGACAAATTTCAAGATGGCAAATGTCAAAGATTTTGAATATGACAAATGTCACAATGCTAAATGTCAAAAATGAAAAGTGTCACCATGAAAAATGTCAAAAATGACAAATTTCAAGATGGCAAATGTCAATGATGTCAAATGACAAATGTCACAATGCTAAAAGTCAAAAATGAAAAGTGTCACCATGAAAAATGTCAAAAATAACAAATTTCAAGATGGCAAATATCAAAGATGTCAAATGACAAATGTCCCAATGCTAAATGTCAAAAATGAAAAGTGTCACCATGAAAAATGTTAAAAATGACAAATTTCAAGATGGCAAATGTCAAAGATGTCAAATGACAAATGTCACAATGCTAAATGTCAAAAATGAAAAGTGTCACCATGAAAAATGTCAAAAATGACAAATTTCAAGATGGCAAATGTCAAAGATGTCAAATGACAAATGTCACAATGCTTAATGTCAAAAATGAAAAGTGTCACCATGAAAAATGTCAAAAATGACAAATTTCAAGATGGCAAATATCAAAGATGTCAAATGACAAATGTCACAATGCTAAATGTCAAAAATGGAAAGTGTCACAATGCTAAATGTCAAAAATGAAAAGTGTCACAATGCTAAATGTCAAAAATGACAAATTTCAAGATGGCAAATGTCAAAGATGTCAAATGACAAATGTCACAATGCTAAATGTCAAAAATGACAAATTTCAAGATGGCAAATGTCAAAGATGTCAAATGACAAATGTCACAATGCTAAATGTTAAAAATGAAAAGTGTCACCATGAAAAATGTCAAAAATGACAAATTTCAAGATGGCAAATGTCAAAACTGACAAACGTCACAATGCTAAATGTCAAAAATGAAAAGTGTCACCATGAAAAATGCCAAAAATAACAAATTTCAAGATGGCAAATGTCAAAGATGTCAAGTGACAAATGTCACAATGCTAAATGTCAAAACTGACAAATTTCAAGATGGCAAAAGTCAAAGATGTCAAATGACAAATGTCACAATGCTAAATGTCAAAAATGAAAAGTGTCACCATGAAAAATGTCAAAAATGATAAATTTCAAGATGGCAAATGTCAAAGATGTGAAATGACAAATGTCACAATGCTAAATGTCAAAAATGATAAGTGTCACCATGAAAAATGTCAAAAATAACAAATTTCAAGATGGCAAATGTCAAAGATGTCAAATGACAAATGTCACAATGCTAAATGTCAAAAATGACAAATTTTAAGATGGCAAATGTCAAAGATGTCAAATGACAACTGTCACAATGCTAAATGTCAAAAATGAAAAGTGTCACCATGAAAAATGTCAAAAATAACAAATTTCAAGATGGCAAATGTCAAAGATGTCAAATGACAAATGTCACAATGCTAAATGTCAAAAATGACCAATTTCAAGATGGCAATTGTCAAAGATGTCAAATGTCACAATGCTAAATGTCAAAAATGAAAAGTGTCACCATGAAAAATGTCAAAAATGACAAATTTCAAGATGGCAAATGTCAAAGATGTCAAATGACAAATATCACAATGCTAAATGTCAAAAATGAAAAGTGTCACCATGAAAAATGTCAAAAATGACAAATTTCAAGATGACAAATGTCAAAGATGTAAAATGACAAATGTCACAATGCTAAATGTCAAAAATGAAAAGTGTCACCATAAAATATGTCAAAAATGACAAATTTCAAGATGGCAAATGTCAAAGATTTTGAATATGACAAATGTCACAATGCTAAATGTCAAAAATGAAAAGTGTCACCATGAAAAATGTCAAAAATGACAAATTTCAAGATGGCAAATGTCAAAGATGTCAAATGACAAATGTCACAATGCTAAATGTCGAAAATGAAAAGTGTCACCATGAAAAATGTCAAAAATGACAAATTTCAAGATGGCAAATGTCAAAGATGTCAAATGAAAAATGTCACAATGCTAAATGTCAAAAATGAAAAGTGTCAAAAATGACAAATTTCAAGATAACAAATGTCTAAGATGTCAAATGACAAATGTCACAATGCTAAATGTCAAAACTGAAAAGTGTCACCATGAAAAATGTCAAAAATGACAAATTTCAAGATGGCAAATGTCAAAGATGTCAAATGACAAATGTCACAATGCTAAATGTCAAAAATGAAAAGTGTCACCATAAAAAATGTCAAAAATGACAAATTTCAAGATGACAAATGTCAAAGATGTAAAATGACAAATGTCACAATGCTAAATGTCAAAAATGAAAAGTGTCACCATAAAATATGTCAAAAATGACAAATTTCAAGATGGCAAATGTCAAAGATTTTGAATATGACAAATGTCACAATGCTAAATGTCAAAAATGAAAAGTGTCACCATGAAAAATGTCAAAAATGACAAATTTCAAGATGGCAAATGTCAATGATGTCAAATGACAAATGTCACAATGCTAAAAGTCAAAAATGAAAAGTGTCACCATGAAAAATGTCAAAAATGACAAATTTCAAGATGGCAAATATTAAAGATGTCAAATGACAAATGTCACAATGCTAAATGTCAAAAATGACAAATTTCAAGATGGCAAATGTCAAAGATGTCAAATGCCAAATGTCACAATGCTAAATGTCAAAAATGAAAAGTGTCACCATGAAAAATGTCAAAAATGACAAATTTCAAGATGGCAAATGTCAAAGATGTCAAATGACAAATGTCACGATGCTAAATGTCAAAAATGAAAAGTGTCACCATGAAAAATGTCAAAAATAACAAATTTCAAGATGGCAAATGTCAAAGATGTCAAATGACAAATGTCACAATGCTAAATGTCAAAAATGAAATGTGTCACCATGAAAAATGTTAAAAATGACAAATTTTAAGATGGCAAATGTCAAAGATGTCAGATGACAAATGTCACAATGCTAAGTGTCAAAAATGAAAAGTGTCACCATGAAAAATGTCAAAAATAACAAATTTTAAGATGGCAAATGTCAAAGATGTCAAATGACAAATGTCACAATGCTAAATGTCAAGAATGAAAAGTGTCACCATGAAAAATGTCAAAAATGACAAATTTCAAGATGGCAAATGTCAAAACTGACAAATGTCACAATGCTAAATGTCAAAAATGAAGAGTGTCACCATGAAAAATGTCAAAAATGACAAATTTCAAGATGGCAAATGTCAAAGATGTCAAATGACAAATGTCACAATGCTAAATGTCAAAAATGAAAAGTGTCACCATAAAAAATGTCAAAAATGACAAATTTCAAGATGGCAAATGTCAAAGATGTCAAATGACAAATGTCACAATGCTAAATGTCAAAAATGAAAAGTGTCACCATGAAAAATGTCAAAAATGACAAATTTCAAGATGGCAAATGTCAAAGATGTCAAATGACAACTGTCACAATGCTAAATGTCAAAAATGAAAAGTGTCACCATGAAAAATGTCAAAAATAACAAATTTCAAGATGGCAAATGTCAAAGATGTCAAATGACAAATGTCACAATGCTAAATGTCAAAAATGACAAATTTCAAGATGGCAATTGTCAAAGATGTCAAATGTCACAATGCTAAATGTCAAAAATGAAGAGTGTCACCATGAAAAATGTCAAAAATGACAAATTTCAAGATGGCAAATGTCAAAGATGTCAAATGACAAATGTCACAATGCTAAATGTCAAAAATGAAAAGTGTCACCATGAAAAATGTCAAAAATGACAAATTTCAAGATGGCAAATGTCAAAGATGTCAAATGACAAATGTCACAATGCTAAATGTCAAAAATGAAAAGTGTCACAATGAAAAATATCAAAAATGACAAATTTCAAGATGGCAAATGTCAAAGATGTCAAATGACAAATGTCACAATGCGAAATGTCAAAAATGAAAAGTGTCAAAAATGACAAATTTCAAGATGGCAAATGTCTAAGATGTCAAATGACAAATGTCACAATGCTAAATGTCAAAACTGAAAAGTGTCACCATGAAAAATGTCAAAAATGACAAATTTCAAGATGGCAAATGTCAAAGATGTCAAATGACAAATGTCACAATGCTAAATGTCAAAAATGAAAAGTGTCACCATGAAAAATGTCAAAAATGACAAATTTCAAGATGGCAAATGTCAAAGATGTAAAATGACAAATGTCACAATGCTAAATGTCAAACATGAAAAGTGTCACCATAAAATATGTCAAAAATGACAAATTTCAAGATGGCAAATGTCAAAGATTTTGAATATGACAAATGTCACAATGCTAAATGTCAAAAATGAAAAGTGTCACCATGCAAAATGTCAAAAATGACAAATTTCAAGATGGCAAATGTCAATGATGTCAAATGACAAATGTCACAATGCTAAAAGTCAAAAATGAAAAGTGTCACCATGAAAAATGTCAAAAATAACAAATTTCAAGATGGCAAATGTCAAAGATGTCAAATGACAAATGTCCCAATGCTAAATGTCAAAAATGAAAAGTGTCACCATGAAAAATGTTAAAAATGACAAATTTCAAGATGGCAAATGTCAAAGATGTCAAATGACAAATGTCACAATGCTAAATGTCAAAAATGAAAAGTGTCACCATGAAAAATGTCAAAAATAACAAATTTCAAGATGGCAAATGTCAAAGATGTCAAATGACAAATGTCACAATGCTAAATGT
Organism: Altica lythri; assembly: GCA_964028335.1. Taxonomy (NCBI): domain Eukaryota; kingdom Metazoa; phylum Arthropoda; class Insecta; order Coleoptera; family Chrysomelidae; genus Altica; species Altica lythri. Next base: position 38,460,751 of record OZ034800.1, on the reverse strand, counting down.
CAAAAATGAAAAGTGTCACCATGAAAAATGTCAAAAATGACAAATTTCAAGATGACAAATGTCAAAGATGTAAAATGACAAATGTCACAATGCTAAATGTCAAAAATGAAAAGTGTCACCATAAAATATGTCAAAAATGACAAATTTCAAGATGGCAAATGTCAAAGATGTCAAATGAAAAATGTCACAATGCTAAATGTCAAAAATGAAAAGTGTCAAAAATGACAAATTTCAAGATAACAAATGTCTAAGATGTCAAATGACAAATGTCACAATGCTAAATGTCAAAACTGAAAAGTGTCACCATGAAAAATGTCAAAAATGACAAATTTCAAGATGGCAAATGTCAAAGATGTCAAATGACAAATGTCACAATGCTAAATGTCAAAAATGAAAAGTGTCACCATAAAAAATGTCAAAAATGACAAATTTCAAGATGACAAATGTCAAAGATGTAAAATGACAAATGTCACAATGCTAAATGTCAAAAATGAAAAGTGTCACCATAAAATATGTCAAAAATGACAAATTTCAAGATGGCAATTGTCAAAGATGTCAAATGTCACAATGCTAAATGTCAAAAATGAAAAGTGTCACCATGAAAAATGTCAAAAATGACAAATTTCAAGATGGCAAATGTCAAAGATGTCAAATGACAAATATCACAATGCTAAATGTCAAAAATGAAAAGTGTCACCATGAAAAATGTCAAAAATGACAAATTTCAAGATGACAAATGTCAAAGATGTAAAATGACAAATGTCACAATGCTAAATGTCAAAAATGAAAAGTGTCACCATAAAATATGTCAAAAATGACAAATTTCAAGATGGCAAATGTCAAAGATGTCAAATGAAAAATGTCACAATGCTAAATGTCAAAAATGAAAAGTGTCAAAAATGACAAATTTCAAGATAACAAATGTCTAAGATGTCAAATGACAAATGTCACAATGCTAAATGTCAAAACTGAAAAGTGTCACCATGAAAAATGTCAAAAATGACAAATTTCAAGATGGCAAATGTCAAAGATGTCAAATGACAAATGTCACAATGCTAAATGTCAAAAATGAAAAGTGTCACCATAAAAAATGTCAAAAATGACAAATTTCAAGATGACAAATGTCAAAGATGTAAAATGACAAATGTCACAATGCTAAATGTCAAAAATGAAAAGTGTCACCATAAAATATGTCAAAAATGACAAATTTCAAGATGGCAAATGTCAAAGATTTTGAATATGACAAATGTCACAATGCTAAATGTCAAAAATGAAAAGTGTCACCATGAAAAATGTCAAAAATGACAAATTTCAAGATGGCAAATGTCAAAGATGTCAAATGACAAATGTCACAATGCTAAATGTCGAAAATGAAAAGTGTCACCATGAAAAATGTCAAAAATGACAAATTTCAAGATGGCAAATGTCAAAGATGTCAAATGAAAAATGTCACAATGCTAAATGTCAAAAATGAAAAGTGTCAAAAATGACAAATTTCAAGATAACAAATGTCTAAGATGTCAAATGACAAATGTCACAATGCTAAATGTCAAAACTGAAAAGTGTCACCATGAAAAATGTCAAAAATGACAAATTTCAAGATGGCAAATGTCAAAGATGTCAAATGACAAATGTCACAATGCTAAATGTCAAAAATGAAAAGTGTCACCATAAAAAATGTCAAAAATGACAAATTTCAAGATGACAAATGTCAAAGATGTAAAATGACAAATGTCACAATGCTAAATGTCAAAAATGAAAAGTGTCACCATAAAATATGTCAAAAATGACAAATTTCAAGATGGCAAATGTCAAAGATTTTGAATATGACAAATGTCACAATGCTAAATGTCAAAAATGAAAAGTGTCACCATGAAAAATGTCAAAAATGACAAATTTCAAGATGGCAAATGTCAATGATGTCAAATGACAAATGTCACAATGCTAAAAGTCAAAAATGAAAAGTGTCACCATGAAAAATGTCAAAAATGACAAATTTCAAGATGGCAAATATTAAAGATGTCAAATGACAAATGTCACAATGCTAAATGTCAAAAATGACAAATTTCAAGATGGCAAATGTCAAAGATGTCAAATGACAAATGTCACAATGCTAAATGTCAAAAATGAAAAGTGTCACCATGAAAAATGTCAAAAATGACAAATTTCAAGATGGCAAATGTCAAAGATGTCAAATGACAAATGTCACGATGCTAAATGTCAAAAATGAAAAGTGTCACCATGAAAAATGTCAAAAATAACAAATTTCAAGATGGCAAATGTCAAAGATGTCAAATGACAAATGTCACAATGCTAAATGTCAAAAATGAAATGTGTCACCATGAAAAATGTTAAAAATGACAAATTTTAAGATGGCAAATGTCAAAGATGTCAAATGACAAATGTCACAATGCTAAATGTCAAAAATGAAAAGTGTCACCATGAAAAATGTCAAAAATAACAAATTTTAAGATGGCAAATGTCAAAGATGTCAAATGACAAATGTCACAATGCTAAATGTCAAAAATGAAAAGTGTCACCATGAAAAATGTCAAAAATGACAAATTTCAAGATGGCAAATGTCAAAACTGACAAATGTCACAATGCTAAATGTCAAAAATGAAGAGTGTCACCATGAAAAATGTCAAAAATGACAAATTTCAAGATGGCAAATGTCAAAGATGTCAAATGACAAATGTCACAATGCTAAATGTCAAAAATGAAAAGTGTCACCATAAAAAATGTCAAAAATGACAAATTTCAAGATGGCAAATGTCAAAGATGTCAAATGACAAATGTCACAATGCTAAATGTCAAAAATGAAAAGTGTCACCATGAAAAATGTCAAAAATGACAAATTTCAAGATGGCAAATGTCAAAGATGTCAAATGACAACTGTCACAATGCTAAATGTCAAAAATGAAAAGTGTCACCATGAAAAATGTCAAAAATAACAAATTTCAAGATGGCAAATGTCAAAGATGTCAAATGACAAATGTCACAATGCTAAATGTCAAAAATGACAAATTTCAAGATGGCAATTGTCAAAGATGTCAAATGTCACAATGCTAAATGTCAAAAATGAAGAGTGTCACCATAAAAAATGTCAAAAATGTCAAATTTCAAGATGGCAAATGTCAAAGATGTCAAATGACAAATGTCACAATGCTAAATGTCAAAAATGAAAAGTGTCACCATGAAAAATGTCAAAAATGACAAATTTCAAGATGGCAAATGTCAAAGATGTCAAATGACAAATGTCACAATGCTAAATGTCAAAAATGAAAAGTGTCACAATGAAAAATATCAAAAATGACAAATTTCAAGATGGCAAATGTCAAAGATGTCAAATGACAAATGTCACAATGCTAAATGTCAAAAATGAAAAGTGTCAAAAATGACAAATTTCAAGATGGCAAATGTCTAAGATGTCAAATGACAAATGTCACAATGCTAAATGTCAAAACTGAAAAGTGTCACCATGAAAAATGTCAAAAATGACAAATTTCAAGATGGCAAATGTCAAAGATGTCAAATGACAAATGTCACAATGCTAAATGTCAAAAATGAAAAGTGTCACCATGAAAAATGTCAAAAATGACAAATTTCAAGATGGCAAATGTCAAAGATGTAAAATGACAAATGTCACAATGCTAAATGTCAAACATGAAAAGTGTCACCATAAAATATGTCAAAAATGACAAATTTCAAGATGGCAAATGTCAAAGATTTTGAATATGACAAATGTCACAATGCTAAATGTCAAAAATGAAAAGTGTCACCATGCAAAATGTCAAAAATGACAAATTTCAAGATGGCAAATGTCAATGATGTCAAATGACAAATGTCACAATGCTAAAAGTCAAAAATGAAAAGTGTCACCATGAAAAATGTCAAAAATAACAAATTTCAAGATGGCAAATGTCAAAGATGTCAAATGACAAATGTCCCAATGCTAAATGTCAAAAATGAAAAGTGTCACCATGAAAAATGTTAAAAATGACAAATTTCAAGATGGCAAATGTCAAAGATGTCAAATGACAAATGTCACAATGCTAAATGTCAAAAATGAAAAGTGTCACCATGAAAAATGTCAAAAATAACAAATTTCAAGATGGCAAATGTCAAAGATGTCAAATGACAAATGTCACAATGCTAAATGTCAAAAATGAAAATTGTCACCATGAAAAATGTCAAAAATGACAAATTTCAAGATGGCAAATGTCAAAGATGTCAAATGACAAATGTCACAATGCTAAATGTCAAAAATGAAAAGTGTCACCATGAAAAATGTCAAAAATGACAAATTTCAAGATGGCAAATATCAAAGATGTCAAATGACAAATGTCACAATGCTAAATGTCAAAAATGGAAAGTGTCACAATGCTAAATGTCAAAAATGAAAAGTGTCACAATGCTAAATGTCAAAAATGACAAATTTCAAGATGGCAAATGTCAAAGATGTCAAATAACAAATGTCACAATGCTAAATGTCAAAAATGACAAATTTCAAGATGGCAAATGTCAAAGATGTCAAATGACAAATGTCACAATGCTAAATGTCAAAAATGAAAAGTGTCACCATGAAAAATGTCAAAAATGACAAATTTCAAGATGGCAAATGCCAAACTGACAAACGTCACAATGCTAAATGTCAAAAATGAAAAGTGTCACCATGAAAAATGCCAAAAATAACAAATTTCAAGATGGCAAATGTCAAAGATGTCAAGTGACAAATGTCACAATGCTAAATGTCAAAACTGACAAATTTCAAGATGGCAAACGTCAAAGATGTCAAATGACAAATGTCACAATGCTAAATGTCAAAAATGAAAAGTGTCACCATGAAAAATGTCAAAAATGACAAATTTCAAGATGGCAAATGTCAAAGATGTGAAATGACAAATGTCACAATGCTAAATGTCAAAAATGATAAGTGTCACCATGAAAAATGTCAAAAATAACAAATTTCAAGATGGCAAATGTCAAAGATGTTAAATGACAAATGTCACAATGCTAAATGTCAAAAATGACAAATTTTAAGATGGCAAATGTCAAAGATGTCAAATGACAACTGTCACAATGCTAAATGTCAAAAATGAAAAGTGTCACCATGAAAAATGTCAAAAATAACAAATTTCAAGATGGCAAATGTCAAAGATGTCAAATGACAAATGTCACAATGCTAAATGTCAAAAATGACAAATTTCAAGATGGCAATTGCCAAAGATGTCAAATGTCACAATGCTAAATGTCAAAAATGAAAAGTGTCACCATGAAAAATGTCAAAAATGACAAATTTCAAGATGGCAAATGTCAAAGATGTCAAATGACAAATATCACAATGCTAAATGTCAAAAATAAAAAGTGTCACCATGAAAAATGTCAAAAATGACAAATTTCAAGATGGCAAATGTCAAAGATGTCAAATGACAAATGTCACAATGCTAAATGTCAAAAATAAAAAGTGTCACCATGAAAAATGTCAAAAATGACAAATTTCAAGATGGCAAATGTCAAAGATGTCAAATGACAAATGTCACAATGCTAAATGTCAAAAATGAAAAGTGTCAAAAATGACAAATTTCAAGATGGCAAATGTGTAAGATGTCAAATGACAAATGTCACAATGCTAAATGTCAAAACTGAAAAGTGTCACCATGAAAAATGTCAAAAATGACAAATTTCAAGATGGCAAATGTCAAAGATGTCAAATGACAAATGTCACAATGCTAAATGTCAAAAATGAAAAGTGTCACCATAAAAAATGTCAAAAATGACCAATTTCAAGATGACAAATGTCAAAGATGTAAAATGACAAATGTCACAATGCTAAATGTCAAAAATGAAAAGTGTCACCATAAAATATGTCAAAAATGACAAATTTCAAGATGGCAAATGTCAAAGATTTTGAATATGACAAATGTCACAATGCTAAATGTCAAAAATGAAAAGTGTCACCATGAAAAATGTCAAAAATGACAAATTTCAAGATGGCAAATGTCAATGATGTCAAATGACAAATGTCACAATGCTAAAAGTCAAAAATGAAAAGTGTCACCATGAAAAATGTCAAAAATGACAAATTTCAAGATGGCAAATATCAAAGATGTCAAATAACAAATGTCACAATGCTAAATGTCAAAAATGACAAATTTCAAGATGGCAAATGTCAAAGATGTCAAATGACAAATGTCACAATGCTAAATGTCAAAAATGAAAAGTGTCACCATGAAAAATGTCAAAAATGACAAATTTCAAGATGGCAAATGTCAAAGATGTCAAATGACAAATGTCACAATGCTAAATGTCAAAAATGAAAAGTGTCACCATGAAAAATGTCAAAAATAACAAATTTCAAGATGGCAAATGTCAAAGATGTCAAATGACAAATGTCACAATGCTAAATGTCAAAAATGAAAAGTGTCACCATGAAAAATGTCAAAAATGACAAATTTCAAGATGGCAAATGTCAAAACTGACAAATGTCAAAACTGACAAATGTCACAATGCTAAATGTCAAAAATGATAAGTGTCAACATGAAAAATGTCAAAAATGACAAATTTCAAGATGGCAAATGTCCAAGATGTCAAATGACAAATGTCACAATGCTAAATGTCAAAAATGAAAAGTGTCACCATGAAAAATGTCAAAAATGACAAATTTCAAGATAGCAAATGTCAAAGATTTCAAATGACAAATGTCACAATGCTAAATTCCAAAAAAAAAGTGTCAAAAATGACAAATTTCAAGATGGCAAATGTCAAAGATGTCAAATGACAAATGTCACAATGCTAAATGTCAAAAATGAAAAGTGTCACCATGAAAAGTGTCAAAAATGACAAATTTGAAGATGGCAAATGTCTAAGATGTTAAATGACAAATGTCACAATGCTAAATGTCAAAAATGAAAAGTGTCACCATGAAAAATGTCAAAAATGACAAATTTCAAGATGGCAAATGTCAAAGATTTCAAATGACAAATGTCACAATGCTAAATGTCAAAAATAAAAAGTGTCACCATGAAAAATGTCAAAAATAACAAATTTCAAGATGGCAAATGTCAAAGATGTCAAATGACAAATGTCACAATGCTAAATGTCAAAAATGAAAAGTGTCACCATGAAAAATGTCAAAAATGACAAATTTCAAGATGGCAAATGTCAAAGATGTCAAATGACAAATGTCACAATGCTAAATGTCAAAAATGAAAAGTGTCACCATGAAAAATGTCAAAAATGACAAATTTCAAGATGGCAAATATCAAAGATGTCAAATGACAAATGTCACAATGCTAAATGTCAAAAATGGAAAGTGTCACAATGCTAAATGTCAAAAATGAAAAGTGTCACAATGCTAAATGTCAAAAATGACAAATTTCAAGATGGCAACTGTCAAAGATGTCAAATGACAAATGTCACAATGCTAAATAACAAAAATGACAAATTTCAAGATGGCAAATGTCAAAGATGTCAAATGACAAATGTCACAATGCTAAATGTCAAAAATGAAAAGTGTCACCATGAAAAATGTCAAAAATGACAAATTTCAAGATGGCAAATGTCAAAGATGTCAAATGACAAATGTGACAATGCTAAATGTCAAAAATGATAAGAGTCACCATGAAAAAAAAATGACAAATTTCAAGATGGCAAATGTCTAAGATGTCAAATGATAAATGTCACAATGCTAAATGTCAAAAATGAAAAGTGTCACCATGAAAAATGTCAAAAATGACAAATTTCAAGATGGCAAATGTCAAAGATGTCAAATGACAAATGTCACAATGCTAAATGTCAAAAATGAAAAGTGTCAAAAATGACAAATTTTAAGATGCAAATGTCTAAGATGTCAAATGACAAATGTCACAATGCTAAATGTCAAAATGAAAAGTGTCACCATGAAAAATGTCAAAAATGACAAATTTCAAGATGGCAAATGTCAAAGATGTCAAATGACAAATGTCACAATGCTAAATGTCAAAAATGAAAAGTGTCACCATGAAAAATGTCAAAAATGACAAATTTCAAGATGGCAAATGTCAAAGATGTCAAATGACAAATGTCACAATGCTAAATGTCAAAAATGAAAAGTGTCACCATGAAAAATGTCAAAAATGACAAATTTCAAGATGGCAAATGTCAAAACTGACTAATGTCACAATGCTAAATGTTAAAAATGAAAAGTGTCACCATGAAAAATGTCAAAAATGACAAATTTCAAAATGGCAAATGTCAAAGATGTCAAATGACAAATGTCACAATGCTAAATGTCAAAAATGAAAAGTGTCACCATGAAAAGTGTCAAAAATGACAAATTTGAAGATGGCAAATGTCTAACATGTTAAATGACAAATGTCACAATGCTAAATGTCAAAAATGAAAAGTGTCACCATGAAAAATGTCAAAAATGACAAATTTCAAGATGGCAAATGTCAAAGATTTCAAATGACAAATGTCACAATGCTAAATGTCAAAAATGAAAAGTGTCACCATGAAAAATGTCAAAAATGACAAATTTCAAGATGGCAAATGTCAAAGATGTCAAATGACAAATGTCACAATGCTAAATGTCAAAAATGAAAAGTGTCACCATGAAAAATGTCAAAAATGACAAATTTCAAGATGGCAAATGTCAAAGATGTCAAATGACAAATGTCACAATGCTAAATGTCAAAAATGAAAAGTGTCACCATGAAAAATGTCAAAAATGACAAATTTCAAGATGGCAAATATCAAAGATGTCAAATGACAAATGTCACAATGCTAAATGTCAAAATGAAAAGTGTCACCATGAAAAATGTCAAAAATGACAAATTTCAAGATGGCAAATGTCAAAGATGTCAAATGACAAATGTCCCAATGCTAAATGTCAAAAATGAAAAGTGTCACAATGCTAAATGTCAAAAATGACAAATTTCAAGATGGCAACTGTCAAAGATGTCAAATGACAAATGTCACAATGCTAAATAACAAAAATGACAAATTTCAAGATGGCAAATGTCAAAGATGTCAAATGACAAATGTCACAATGCTAAATGTCAAAAATGAAAAGTGTCACCATGAAAAATGTCAAAAATGACAAATTTCAAGATGGCAAATGTCAAAGATGTCAAATGACAAATGTCACAATGCTAAATGTCAAAAATGATAAGTGTCACCATGAAAAATGTCAAAAATAACAAATTTCAAGATGGCAAATGTCAAAGATGTCAAATGACAAATGTCACAATGCTAAATGTCAAAAATGACAAATTTTAAGATGGCAAATGTCAAAGATGTCAAATGACAACTGTCACAATGCTAAATGTCAAAAATGAAAAGTGTCACCATGAAAAATGTCAAAAATAACAAATTTCAAGATGGCAAATGTCAAAGATGTCAAATGACAAATGTCACAATGCTAAATGTCAAAAATGACAAATTTCAAGATGACAATTGTCAAAGATGTCAAATGTCACAATGCTAAATGTCAAAAATGAAAAGTGTCACCATGAAAAATGTCAAAAATGACAAATTTCAAGATGGCAATTGTCAAAGATGTCAAATGACAAATGTCACAATGCTAAATGTCAAAAATGAAAAGTGTCACCATGAAAAATGTCAAAAATGACAAATTTCAAGATGGCAAATGTCAAAGATGTCAAATGACAAATGTCACAATGCTAAATGTCAAAAATGAAAAGTGTCACCATAAAAAATGTCAAAAATGACAAATTTCAAGATGGCAAATGTCAAAGATGTCAAATGACAAATGTCACAATGCTAAATGTCAAAAATGAAAAGTGTCAAAAATGACAAATTTCAAGATGGCAAATGTCAAAGATTTCAAATGACAAATGTCACAATGCTAAATGTCAAAAATAAAAAGTGTCACCATGAAAAATGTCAAAAATAACAAATTTCAAGATAGCAAATGTCAAAGATGTCAAATGACAAATGTCACAATGCTAAATGTCAAAAATGAAAAGTGTCACCATGAAAAATGTCAAAAATGACAAATTTCAAGATGGCAAATGTCAAAGATGTCAAATGACAAATGTCACAATGCTAAATGTCAAAAATGAAAAGTGTCACCATGAAAAATGTCAAAAATGACAAATTTCAAGATGGCAAATATCAAAGATGTAAAATGACAAATGTCACAATGCTAAATGTCAAAAATGAAAAGTGTCACCATAAAATATGTCAAAAATGACAAATTTCAAGATGGCAAATGTCAAAGATTTTGAATATGACAAATGTCACAATGCTAAATGTCAAAAATGAAAAGTGTCACCATGAAAAATGTCAAAAATGACAAATTTCAAGATGGCAAATGTCAATGATGTCAAATGACAAATGTCACAATGCTAAATGTCAAAAATGAAAAGTGTCACCATGAAAAATGTCAAAAATGACAAATTTCAAGATGGCAAATATCAAAGATGTCAAATAACAAATGTCACAATGCTAAATGTCAAAAATGACAAATTTCAAGATGGCAAATGTCAAAGATGTCAAATGACAAATGTCACAATGCTAAATGTCAAAAATGAAAAGTGTCACCATAAAAAATGTCAAAAATGACAAATTTCAAGATGGCAAATGTCAAAGATGTCAAATGACAAATGTCACAATGCTAAATGTCAAAAATGAAAAGTGTCACCATGAAAAATGTCAAAAATAACAAATTTCAAGATGGCAAATGTCAAAGATGTCAAATGACAAATGTCACAATGCTAAATGTCAAAAATGAAAAGTGTCACCATGAAAAATGTCAAAAATGACAAATTTCAAGATGGCAAATGTCAAAACTGACAAATGTCACAATGCTAAATGTCAAAAGTGATAAGTGTCAACATGAAAAATGTCAAAAATGACAAATTTCAAGATGGCAAATGTCCAAGATGTCAAATGACAAATGTCACAATGCTAAATGTCAAAAATGAAAAGTGTCACCATGAAAAATGTCAAAAATGACAAATTTCAAGATGGCAAATGTCAAAGATTTCAAATGACAAATGTCACAATGCTAAATGTCAAAAATAAAAAGTGTCACCATGAAAAATGTCAAAAATAACAAATTTCAAGATAGCAAATGTCAAAGATGTCAAATGACAAATGTCACAATGCTAAATGTCAAAAATGAAAAGTGTCACCATGAAAAATGTCAAAAATGACAAATTTCAAGATGGCAAATGTCAAAGATGTCAAATGACAAATGTCACAATGCTAAATGTCAAAAATGAAAAGTGTCACCATGAAAAATGTCAAAAATGACAAATTTCAAGATGGCAAATATCAAAGATGTCAAATGACAAATGTCACAATGCTAAATGTCAAAAATGGAAAGTGTCACAATGCTAAATGTCAAAAATGAAAAGTGTCACAATGCTAAAAAAAAAAAAACATTTCAAAGTTTGATTTAAAAAAATATATATATAAAGTAATATAGTTTTTAGTTTACTTGGGCTGCTACGCACAAGCATGCACTTTTGGTGAATGCTTGTGAATCGGTTTTTCTATAATCGTGGAGTAGTCCTTTATTTGTTACCATTTATTTGTAATATGATTGTAATTCTAGTATTATCATGTATGTACATTGTACAGTTCTATTTTGGTGATAAATAAAAATTTATTCTATTCTATTCTATTCTATTCTATTCTATTCTAAATGTCAAAAATGACAAATTTCAAGATGGCAACTGTCAAAGATGTCAAATGACAAATGTCACAATGCTAAATAACAAAAATGACAAATTTCAAGATGGCAAATGTCAAAGATGTCAAATGACAAATGTCACAATGCTAAATGTCAAAAATGAAAAGTGTCACCATGAAAAATGTCAAAAATGACAAATTTCAAGATGGCAAATGTCAAAGATGTCAAATGACAAATGTGACAATGCTAAATGTCAAAAATGATAAGAGTCACCATGAAAAAAAAATGACAAATTTCAAGATGGCAAATGTCTAAGATGTCAAATGATAAATGTCACAATGCTAAATGTCAAAAATGAAAAGTGTCACCATGAAAAATGTCAAAACTGACTAATGTCACAATGCTAAATGTTAAAAATGAAAAGTGTCACCATGAAAAATGTCAAAAATGACAAATTTCAAAATGGCAAATGTCAAAGATGTCAAATGACAAATGTCACAATGCTAAATGTCAAAAATGAAAAGTGTCACCATGAAAAGTGTCAAAAATGACAAATTTGAAGATGGCAAATGTCTAACATGTTAAATGACAAATGTCACAATGCTAAATGTCAAAAATGAAAAGTGTCACCATGAAAAATGTCAAAAATGACAAATTTCAAGATGGCAAATGTCAAAGATTTCAAATGACAAATGTCACAATGCTAAATGTCAAAAATGAAAAGTGTCACCATGAAAAATGTCAAAAATGACAAATTTCAAGATGGCAAATGTCAAAGATGTCAAATGACAAATGTCACAATGCTAAATGTCAAAAATGAAAAGTGTCACCATGAAAAATGTCAAAAATGACAAATTTCAAGATGGCAAATATCAAAGATGTCAAATGACAAATGTCACAATGCTAAATGTCAAAATGAAAAGTGTCACCATGAAAAATGTCAAAAATGACAAATTTCAAGATGGCAAATGTCAAAGATGTCAAATGACAAATGTCCCAATGCTAAATGTCAAAAATGAAAAGTGTCACAATGCTAAATGTCAAAAATGACAAATTTCAAGATGGCAACTGTCAAAGATGTCAAATGACAAATGTCACAATGCTAAATAACAAAAATGACAAATTTCAAGATGGCAAATGTCAAAGATGTCAAATGACAAATGTCACAATGCTAAATGTCAAAAATGAAAAGTGTCACCATGAAAAATGTCAAAAATGACAAATTTCAAGATGGCAAATGTCAAAGATGTCAAATGACAAATGTCACAATGCTAAATGTCAAAAATGAAAAGTGTCACCATGAAAAATGTCAAAAATGACAAATTTCAAGATGGCAAATGTCAAAACTGACTAATGTCACAATGCTAAATGTCAAAAATGAAAAGTGTCACCATGAAAAATGTCAAAAATGACAAATTTTAAAATGGCAAATGTCAAAGATGTCAGATGACAAATGTCACAATGCTAAATGTCAAAAATGAAAAGTGTCACCATGAAAAGTGTCAAAAATGACAAATTTCAAGATGGCAAATGTCTAAGATGTCAAATGACAAATGTTACAATGCTAAATGTCAAAAATGAAAAGTGTCACCATGAAAAATGTCAAAAATGACAAATTTTAAGATGGCAAATGTCAATGATGTCAAATGACAAATGTCACAATGCTAAATGTCAAAAATGAAAAGTGTCACCATGAAAAATGTCAAAAATGACAAATTTCAAGATGGCAAATATCAAAGATGTCAAATGACAAATGTCACAATGCTAAATGTCAAAAATGGAAAGTGTCACAATGCTAAATGTCAAAAATGAAAAGTGTCACAATGCTAAATGTCAAAAATGACAAATTTCAAGATGGCAAATGTCAAAGATGTCAAATGACAAATGTCACAATGCTAAATGTCAAAAATGACAAATTTCAAGATGGCAAATGTCAAATGACAAATGTCACAATGCTAAATGTCAAAAATGAAAAGTGTCACCATGAAAAATGTCAAAAATGACAAATTTCAAGATGGCAAATGTCAAAACTGACAAACGTCACAATGCTAAATGTCAAAAATGAAAAGTGTCACCATGAAAAATGTCAAAAATAACAAATTTCAAGATGGCAAATGACAAAGATGTCAAGTGACAAATGTCACAATGCTAAATGTCAAAACTGACAAATTTCAAGATGGCAAACGTCAAAGATGTCAAATGACAAATGTCACAATGCTAATTGTCAAAAATGAAAAGTGTCACCATGAAAAATGTCAAAAATGACAAATTTCAAGATGGCAAATGTCAAAGATGTCAAATGACAAATGTCACAATGCTAAATGTCAAAAATGATAAGTGTCACCATGAAAAATGTCAAAAATAACAAATTTCAAGATGGCAAATGTCAAAGATGTCAAATGACAAATGTCACAATGCTAAATGTCAAAAATGACAAATTTCAAGATGGCAATTGTCAAAGATGTTAAATGTCACAATTCTAAATGTCAAAAATGAAAAGTGTCACCATGAAAAATGTCAAAAATGACAAATTTCAAGATGGCAAATGTCAAAGATGTCAAATGACAAATGTCACAATGCTAAATGTCAAAAATGAAACGTGTCACCATGAAAAATGTCAAAAATGACAAATTTCAAGATGGCAAATGTCAAAGATGTCAAATGACAAATGTCACAATGCTAAATGTCAAAAATGAAAAGTGTCACCATGAAAAATGACAAATTTCAAGATGGCAAATGTCAAAGATGTCAAATGATAAATGTCACAATGCTAAATGTCAAAAATGAAAAGTGTCAAAAATGACAAATTTCAAGATGGCAAATGTCTAAGATGTCAAATGACAAATGTCACAATGCTAAATGTCAAAACTGAAAAGTGTCACCATGAAAAATGTCAAAAATGAAAAATTTCAAGATGGCAAATGTCAAAGATGTCAAATGACAAATGTCACAATGCTAAATGTCAAAAATGAAAAGTGTCACCATGAAAAATGTCAAAAATGACAAATTTCAAGATGGCAAATGTCAAAGATGTAAAATGACAAATGTCACAATGCTAAATGTCAAAAATGAAAAGTGTCACCATAAAATATGTCAAAAATAACAAATTTCAAGATGGCAAATGTCAAAGATTTTGAATATGACAAATGTCACAATGCTAAATGTCAAAAATGAAAAGTGTCACCATGAAAAATGTCAAAAATGACAAATTTCAAGATGGCAAATGTCAATGATGTCAAATGACAAATGTCACAATGCTAAAAGTCAAAAATGAAAAGTGTCACCATGAAAAATGTCAAAAATGACAAATTTCAAGATGGCAAATATCAAAGATGTCAAATGACAAATGTCACAATGCTAAATGTCAAAAATGACAAATTTCAATATGGCAAATGTCAAAGATGTCAAATGACAAATGCCACAATGCTAAATGTCAAAAATGAAAAGTATCACCATGAAAAATGTCAAAAATGACAAATTTCAAGATGGCAAATGTCAAAGATGTCAAATGACAAATGTCACAATGCTAAATGTCAAAAATGAAAAGTGTCACCATGAAAAATGTCAAAAATGACAAATTTCAAGATGGCAAATGTCAAAGATGTCAAATGACAAATGTCACAATGCTAAATGTCAAAAATGATAAGTGTCACCATGAAAAATGTCAAAAATAACAAATTTCAAGATGGCAAATGTCAAAGATGTCAAATGACAAATGTCACAATGCTAAATGTCAAAAATGACAAATTTTAAGATGGCAAATGTCAAAGATGTCAAATGACAACTGTCACAATGCTAAATGTCAAAAATGAAAAGTGTCACCATGAAAAATGTCAAAAATAACAAATTTCAAGATGGCAAATGTCAAAGATGTCAAATGACAAATGTCACAATGCTAAATGTCAAAAATGACAAATTTCAAGATGACAATTGTCAAAGATGTCAAATGTCACAATGCTAAATGTCAAAAATGAAAAGTGTCACCATGAAAAATGTCAAAAATGACAAATTTCAAGATGGCAAATGTCAAAGATGTCAAATGACAAATGTCACAATGCTAAATGTCAAAAATGAAAAGTGTCACCATGAAAAATGTCAAAAATGACAAATTTCAAGATGGCAAATGTCAAAGATGTCAAATGACAAATGTCACAATGCTAAATGTCAAAAATGAAAAGTGTCACCATGAAAAATGTCAAAAATGACAAATTTCAAGATGGCAAATGTCAAAGATGTCAAATGACAAATGTCACAATGCTAAATGTCAAAAATGAAAAGTGTCAAAAATGACAAATTTCAAGATGGCAAATGTCTAAGATGTCAAATGACAAATGTCACAATGCTAAATGTCAAAACTGAAAAGTGTCACCATGAAAAATGTCAAAAATGAAAAATTTCAAGATGACAAATGTCAAAGATGTCAAATGACAAATGTCAAAATGCTAAATGTCAAAAATGAAAAGTGTCACCATGAAAAATGTCAAAAATGACAAATTTCAAGATGGCAAATGTCAAAGATGTAAAATGACAAATGTCACAATGCTAAATGTCAAAAATGAAAAGTGTCACCATAAAATATGT
Source organism: Altica lythri (assembly GCA_964028335.1). Classification (NCBI taxonomy): domain Eukaryota; kingdom Metazoa; phylum Arthropoda; class Insecta; order Coleoptera; family Chrysomelidae; genus Altica; species Altica lythri. The sequence continues at coordinate 38,444,526 of OZ034800.1, read as the reverse complement.
CAAAAATAACAAATTTCAAGATGGCAAATGTCAAAGATTTTGAATATGACAAATGTCACAATGCTAAATGTCAAAAATGAAAAGTGTCACCATGAAAAATGTCAAAAATGACAAATTTCAAGATGGCAAATGTCAATGATGTCAAATGACAAATGTCACAATGCTAAAAGTCAAAAATAAAAAGTGTCACCATGAAAAATGTCAAAAATGACAAATTTTAAGATGGCAAATATCAAAGATGTCAAATGACAAATGTCACAATGCTAAATGTCAAAAATGACAAATTTCAAGATGGCAAATGTCAAAGATGTCAAATGACAAATGTCACAATGCTAAATGTCAAAAATGAAAAGTGTCACCATGAAAAATGTCAAAAATGACAAATTTCAAGATGGCAAATGTCAAAACTGACTAATGTCACAATGCTAAATGTTAAAAATGAAAAGTGTCACCATGAAAAATGTCAAAAATGACAAATTTCAAAATGGCAAATGTCAAAGATGTCAAATGACAAATGTCACAATGCTAAATGTCAAAAATTAAAAGTGTCACCATGAAAAGTGTCAAAAATGACAAATTTCAAGATGGCAAATGTCTAAGATGTCAAATGACAAATGTCACAATGCTAAATGTCAAAAATGAAAAGTGTCACCATGAAAAATGTCAAAAATGACAAATTTCAAGATGGCAAATGTCAAAGATGTCAAATGACCAATGTCAAAATGCTAAATGTCAAAAATGAAAAGTGTCACCATGAAAAATGTCAAAAATGACAAATTTCAAGATGGCAAATGTCAAAGATGTCAAATGACAAATGTCACAATGCTAAATGTCAAAAATGAAAAGTGTCACCATGAAAAATGTCAAAAATGACAAATTTCAAGATGGCAAATGTCAAAGATGTCAAATGACCAATGTCAAAATGCTAAATGTCAAAAATGAAAAGTGTCACCATGAAAAGTGTCAAAAATGACAAATTTCAAAATGGCAAATGTCAAAGATGTCAAATGACAAATGTCACAATGCTAAATGTCAAAAATGAAAAGTGTCACCATGAAAAATGTCAAAAATGACAAATTTCAAGATGGCAAATGTCCAAGATGTCAAATGACAAATGTCACAATGCTAAATGTCAAAAATGAAAAGTGTTACCATGAAAAATGTCAAAAATGACCAATTTCAAGATGGCAAATGTCAAAGATGTCAAATGACAAATGTCACAATGCTAAATGTCAAAAATGAAAAGTGCCACCATGAAAAATGTCAAAAATGACAAATTTCAAGATGGCAAATGTCAAAGATGTCAAATGACAAATGTCACAATGCTAAATGTCAAAAATGAAAAGTGTCACCATGAAAAATGTCAAAAATGACAAATTTCAATATGGCAAATGTCAAAACTGACAAATGTCACAATGCTAAATGTCAAAAATGATAGGTGTCAACATGAAAAATGTCAAAAATGACAAATTTCAAGATAGCAAATGTCAAAGATGTCAAATGACAAATGTCACAATGCTAAATGTCAAAAATGTAAAGTGTCACCATGAAAAATGTCAAAAATGACAAATTTCAAGATGGCAAATGTCAAAACTGACAAACGTCACAATGCTAAATGTCAAAAATGAAAAGTGTCACCATGAAAAATGTCAAAAATGACAAATTTCAAGATGGCAAATGTCAAAGATGTCAAATGACAAATGTCACAATGCTAAATGTCAAAAATGAAAAGTGTCACCATGAAAAATGTCAAAAATAACAAATTTTAAGATGGCAAATGTCAAAGATGTCAAATGACAAATGTCACAATGCTAAATGTCAAAAATGAAAAGTGTCACCATGAAAAATGTCAAAAATGACAAATTTCAAGATGGCAAATGTCCAAGATGTCAAATGACAAATGTCACAATGCTAAATGTCAAAAATGAAAAGTGTTACCATGAAAAATGTCAAAAATGACAAATTTCAAGATGGCAAATGTCAAAGATGTCAAATGACAAATGTCACAATGCTAAATGTCAAAAATGAAAAGTGCCACCATGAAAAATGTCAAAAATGACAAATTTCAAGATGGCAAATGTCAAAGATGTCAAATGACAAATGTCACAATGCTAAATGTCAAAAATGAAAAGTGTCACCATGAAAAATGTCAAAAATGACAAATTTCAAGATGGCAAATGTCAAAACTGACTAATGTCACAATGCTAAATGTTAAAAATGAAAAGTGTCACCATGAAAAATGTCAAAAATGACAAATTTCAAAATGGCAAATGTCAAAGATGTCAAATGACAAATGTCACAATGCTAAATGTCAAAAATTAAAAGTGTCACCATGAAAAGTGTCAAAAATGACAAATTTCAAGATGGCAAATGTCTAAGATGTCAAATGACAAATGTCACAATGCTAAATGTCAAAAATGAAAAGTGTCACCATGAAAAATGTCAAAAATGACAAATTTCAAGATAGCAAATGTCAAAGATGTCAAATGACAAATGTCACAATGCTAAATGTCAAAAATGTAAAGTGTCACCATGAAAAATGTCAAAAATGACAAATTTCAAGATGGCAAATGTCAAAACTGACAAACGTCACAATGCTAAATGTCAAAAATGAAAAGTGTCACTATGAAAAATGTCAAAAATGACAAATTTCAAGATGGCAAATGTCAAAGATGTCAAATGACAAATGTCACAATGCTAAATGTCAAAAATGAAAAGTGTCACCATGAAAAATGTCAAAAATAACAAATTTTAAGATGGCAAATGTCAAAGATGTCAAATGACAAATGTCACAATGCTAAATGTCAAAAATGAAAAGTGTCACCATGAAAAATGTCAAAAATGACAAATTTCAAGATGGCAAATGTCCAAGATGTCAAATGACAAATGTCACAATGCTAAATGTCAAAAATGAAAAGTGTTACCATGAAAAATGTCAAAAATGACAAATTTCAAGATGGCAAATGTCAAAGATGTCAAATGACAAATGTCACAATGCTAAATGTCAAAAATGAAAAGTGCCACCATGAAAAATGTCAAAAATGACAAATTTCAAGATGGCAAATGTCAAAGATGTCAAATGACAAATGTCACAATGCTAAATGTCAAAAATGAAAAGTGTCACCATGAAAAATGTCAAAAATGACAAATTTCAAGATGGAAAATGTCAAAACTGACAAATGTCACAATGCTAAATGTCAAAAATGATAGGTGTCAACATGAAAAATGTCAAAAATGACAAATTTCAAGATAGCAAATGTCAAAGATGTCAAATGACAAATGTCACAATGCTAAATGTCAAAAATGTAAAGTGTCACCATGAAAAATGTCAAAAATGACAAATTTCAAGATGGCAAATGTCAAAACTGACAAACGTCACAATGCTAAATGTCAAAAATGAAAAGTGTCACCATGAAAAATGTCAAAAATGACAAATTTCAAGATGGCAAATGTCAAAGATGTCAAATGACAAATGTCACAATGCTAAATGTCAAAAATGAAAAGTGTCACCATGAAAAATGTCAAAAATAACAAATTTTAAGATGGCAAATGTCAAAGATGTCAAATGACAAATGTCACAATGCTAAATGTCAAAAATGAAAAGTGTCACCATAAAAAATGTCAAAAATGACAAATTTCAAGATGGCAAATGTCAAAACTGACAAATGTCACAATGCTAAATGTCAAAAATGATAGGTGTCAACATGAAAAATGTCAAAAATGACAAATTTCAAGATGGCAAATGTCCAAGATGTCAAATGACAAATGTCACAATGCTAAATGTCAAAAATGAAAAGTGTCACCATGAAAAACGTCAAAAATGACAAATTTCAAGATAGCAAATGTCAAAGATGTCAAATGACAAATGTCACAATGCTAAATTCCAAAAAAAAAAGTGTCAAAAATGACAAATTTCAAGATGGCAAATGTCAAAGATGTCAAATGACAAATGTCACAATGCTAAATGTCAAAAATGAAAAGTGTCACCATGAAAAATGTCAAAAATGACAAATTTCAAGATGGCAAATGTCAAAACTGACTAATGTCACAATGCTAAATGTTAAAAATGAAAAGTGTCACCATGAAAAATGTCAAAAATGACAAATTTCAAAATGGCAAATTTCAAAGATGTCAAATGACAAATGTCACAATGCTAAATGTCAAAAATGAAAAGTGTCACCATGAAAAGTGTCAAAAATGACAAATTTCAAGATGGCAAATGTCTAAGATGTCAAATGACAAATGTCACAATGCTAAATGCCAAAAATGAAAAGTGTCACCATGAAAAATGTCAAAAATGACTAATTTCAAGATGGCAAATGTCAAAGATGTCAAATGACAAATGTCACAATGCTAAATGTCAAAAATGAAAAGTGTCACCATGAAAAATGTCAAAAATGACAAATTTCAAGATGGCAAATGTCAAAGATGTCAAATGTCACAATGCTAAATGTCAAAAATGAAAAGTGTCACCATGAAAAATGTCAAAAATGACAAATTTCAAGATGGCAAATATCAAAGATGTCAAATGACAAATGTCACAATGCTAAATGTCAAAAATGAAAAGTGTCACAATGCTAAATGTCAAAAATGAAAAGTGTCACAATGCTTAATGTCAAAAATGACAAATTTCAAGATGGCAAATGTCAAAGATGTCAAATGACAAATGTCACAATGCTAAATGTCAAAAATGACAAATTTCAAGATGGCAAATGTCAAAGATGTCAAATGACAAATGTCACAATGCTAAATGTCAAAAATGAAAAGTGTCACCATGAAAAATGTCAAAAATGACAAATTTCAAGATGGCAAATGTCAAAACTGACAAACGTCACAATGCTAAATGTCAAAAATGAAAAGTGTCACCATGAAAAATGTCAAAAAAAATGTCAAAAATAACAAATTTCAAGATGGCAAATGTCAAAGATGTCAAGTGACAAATGTTACAATGCTAAATGTCAAAACTGACAAATTTCAAGATGGCAAATGTCAAAGATGTCAAATGACAAATGTCACAATGCTAAATGTCAAAAATGAAAAGTGTCACCATGAAAAATGTCAAAAATGACAAATTTCAAGATGGCAAATGTCAAAGATGTCAAATGACAAATGTCACAATGCTAAATGTCAAAAATGAAAAGTGTCACCATGAAAAGTGTCAAAAATGACAAATTTCAAGATGGCAAATGTCTAAGTCACATGACAAATGTCACAATGCTAAATGTCAAAAATGAAAAGTGTCACCATGAAAAATGTCAAAAATGACAAATTTCAAGATGGCAAATGTCAAAGATGTCAAATGACCAATGTCAAAATGCTAAATGTCAAAAATGAAAAGTGTCACCATGAAAAATGTCAAAAATGACAAATTTCAAGATGGCAAATGTCAAAGATGTCAAATGACAAATGTCACAATGCTAAATGTCAAAAATGAAAAGTGTCACCATGAAAAATGTCAAAAATGACAAATTTCAAGATGGCAAATGTCAAAGATGTCAAATGACAAATGTCACAATGCTAAATGTCAAAAATGAAAAGTGTCACCATGAAAAATGTCAAAAATGACAAATTTCAAGATGGCAAATATCAAAGATGTCAAATGACAAATGTCACAATGCTAATTGTCAAAAATGAAAAGTGTCACAATGCTAAATGTCAAAAATGAAAAGTGTCACAATGCTAAATGTCAAAAATGACAAATTTCAAGATGGCAAATGTCAAAGATGTCAAATGACAAATGTCACAATGCTAAATGTCAAAAATGAAAAGTGTCACCATGAAAAATGTCAAAAATGACAAATTTCAAGATGGCAAATGTCAAAACTGACAAACGTCACAATGCTAAATGTCAAAAATGAAAAGTGTCACCATGAAAAATGTCAAAAATAACAAATTTCAAGATGGCAAATGTCAAAGATGTCAAGTGACAAATGTCACAATGCTAAATGTCAAAACTGACAAATTTCAAGATGACAAATGTCAAAGATGTCAAATGACAAATGTCACAATGCTAAATGTCAAAAATGAAAAGTGTCACCATTAAAAATGTCAAAAATGACAAATTTCAAGATGGCAAATGTCAAAACTGACTAATGTCACAATGCTAAATGTCAAAAATGAAAAGTGTCACCATGAAAAATGTCAAAAATGACAAATTTCAAAATGGCAAATGTCAAAGATGTCAAATGACAAATGTCACAATGCTAAATGTCAAAAATGAAAAGTGTCACCATGAAAAGTGTCAAAAATGACAAATTTCAAGATGGCAAATGTCTAAGATGTCAAATCACAAATGTCACAATGCTAAATGTCAAAAATGAAAAGTGTCACCATGAAAAATGTCAAAAATGACAAATTTCAAGATGGCAAATGTCAAAGATGTCAAATGACAAATGTCACAATGCTAAATGTCAAAAATGAAAAGTGTCACCATGAAAAATGTCAAAAATGACAAATTTCAAGATGGCAAATGTCAAAGATGTGAAATGACAAATGTCACAATGCTAAATGTCAAAAATGAAAAGTGTCACCATGAAAAATGTCAAAAATGACAAATTTCAAGATGGCAAATGTCAAAGATGTCAAATGACAAATGTCACAATGCTAAATGTCAAAAATGAAAAGTGTCACCATGAAAAATGTCAAAAATGACAAATTTCAAGATGGCAAATATCAAAGATGTCAAATGACAAATGTCACAATGCTAAATGTCAAAAATGGAACGTGTCACAATGCTAAATGTCAAAAATGAAAAGTGTCACAATGCTAAATGTCAAAAATGACAAATTTCAAGATGGCAAATGTCAAAGATGTCAAATGACAAATGTCACAATGCTAAATAACAAAAATGACAAATTTCAAGATGGCAAATGTCAAAGATGTCAAATGACAAATGTCACAATGCTAAATGTCAAAAATGAAAAGTGTCACCATGAAAAATGTCAAAAATGACAAATTTCAAGATGGCAAATATCAAAACTGACAAATGTCACAATGCTAAATGTCAAAAATGATAAGAGTCACCATGAAAAATGTCAAAAATGACAAATTTCAAGATGGCAAATGTCTAAGATGTCAAATGACAAATGTCACAATGCTAAATGTCAAAAATGAAAAGTGTCACCATGAAAAATGTCAAAAATGACAAATTTCAAGATGGCAAATGTCAAAGATGTCAAATGACAAATGTCTCAATGCTAAATGTCAAAAATGAAAAGTGTCAAACATGACAAATTTTAAGATGGCAAATGTCTAAGATGTCAAATGACAAATGTCACAATGCTAAATGTCAAAAATGAAAAGTGTCACCATGAAAAATGTCAAAAATGACAAATTTCAAGATGGCAAATGTCAAAGATGTCAAATGACAAATGTCACAATGCTAAATGTCAAAAATGAAAAGTGTCAACATGAAAAATGTCAAAAATGACAAATTTCAAGATGGCAAATGTCAAAGATGTCAAATGACAAATGTCACAATGCTAAATGTCAAAAATGAAAAGTGTCACCATGAAATATGTCAAAAATGACAAATTTCAAGATGGCAAATGTGAAAACTGACTAATGTCACAATGCTAAATGTCAAAAATGAAAAGTGTCACCATGAAAAATGTCAAAAATGACAAATTTCAAGATGGCAAATGTCAAAACTTACAAACGTCACAATGCTAAATGTCAAAAATGAAAAGTGTCACCATGAAAAATGTCAAAAATAACAAATTTCAAGATGGCAAATGTCAAAACTGACAAACGTCACAATGCTAAATGTCAAAAATGAAAAGTGTCACCATGAAAAATGTCAAAAATAAGAAATTTCAAGATGGCAAATGTCAAAGATGTCAAGTGACAAATGTCACAATGCTAAATGTCAAAACTGACAAATTTCAAGGTGGCAAATGTCAAAGATGTCAAAAATGAAAAGTGTCACAATGCTAAATGTCAAAAATGAAAAGTGTCACAATGCTAAATGTCAAAAATGACAAATTTCAAGATGGCAAATGTCAAAGATGTCAAATGACAAATGTCACAATGCTAAATGTCAAAAATGACAAATTTCAAGATGGCAAATGTCAAAGATGTCAAATGACAAATGTCACAATGCTAAATGTCAAAAATGAAAAGTGTCACCATGAAAAATGTCAAAAATGACAAATTTCAAGATGGCAAATGTCAAAACTGACAAACGTCACAATGCTAAATGTCAAAAATGAAAAGTGTCACCATGAAAAATGTCAAAAATAACAAATTTCAAGATGGCAAATGTCAAAGATGTCAAGTGACAAATGTCACAATGCTAAATGTCAAAACTGACAAATTTCAAGATGACAAATGTCAAAGATGTCAAATGACAAATGTCACAATGCTAAATGTCAAAAATGAAAAGTGTCACCATTAAAAATGTCAAAAATGACAAATTTCAAGATGGCAAATGTCAAAATTGACTAATGTCACAATGCTAAATGTCAAAAATGAAAAGTGTCACCATGAAAAATGTCAAAAATGACAAATTTCAAAATGGCAAATGTCAAAGATGTCAAATGACAAATGTCACAATGCTAAATGTCAAAAATGAAAAGTGTCACCATGAAAAGTGTCAAAAATGACAAATTTCAAGATGGCAAATGTCTAAGATGTCAAATCACAAATGTCACAACGCTAAATGTCAAAAATGAAAAGTGTCACCATGAAAAATGTCAAAAATGACAAATTTCAAGATGGCAAATGTCAAAGATGTCAAATGACAAATGTCACAATGCTAAATGTCAAAAATGAAAAGTGTCACCATGAAAAATGTCAAAAATGACAAATTTCAAGATGGCAAATGTCAAAGATGTCAAATGACAAATGTCACAATGCTAAATGTCAAAAATGAAAAGTGTCACCATGAAAAATGTCAAAAATGACAAATTTCAAGATGGCAAATGTCAAAGATGTCAAATGACAAATGTCACAATGCTAAATGTCAAAAATGAAAAGTGTCACCATGAAAAATGTCAAAAATGACAAATTTCAAGATGGCAAATATCAAAGATGTCAAATGACAAATGTCACAATGCTAAATGTCAAAAATGGAAAGTGTCACAATGCTAAATGTCAAAAATGAAAAGTGTCACAATGCTAAATGTCAAAAATGACAAATTTCAAGATGGCAAATGTCAAAGATGTCAAATGACAAATGTCACAATGCTAAATAACAAAAATGACAAATTTCAAGATGGCAAATGTCAAAGATGTCAAATGACAAATGTCACAATGCTAAATGTCAAAAATGAAAAGTGTCACCATGAAAAATGTCAAAAATGACAAATTTCAAGATGGCAAATATCAAAACTGACAAATGTCACAATGCTAAATGTCAAAAATGATAAGAGTCACCATGAAAAATGTCAAAAATGACAAATTTCAAGATGGCAAATGTCTAAGATGTCAAATGACAAATGTCACAATGCTAAATGTCAAAAATGAAAAGTGTCACCATGAAAAATGTCAAAAATGACAAATTTCAAGATGGCAAATGTCAAAGATGTCAAATGACAAATGTCTCAATGCTAAATGTCAAAAATGAAAAGTGTCAAACATGACAAATTTTAAGATGGCAAATGTCTAAGATGTCAAATGACAAATGTCACAATGCTAAATGTCAAAAATGAAAAGTGTCACCATGAAAAATGTCAAAAATGACAAATTTCAAGATGGCAAATGTCAAAGATGTCAAATGACAAATGTCACAATGCTAAATGTCAAAAATGAAAAGTGTCAACATGAAAAATGTCAAAAATGACAAATTTCAAGATGGCAAATGTCAAAGATGTCAAATGACAAATGTCACAATGCTAAATGTCAAAAATGAAAAGTGTCACCATGAAATATGTCAAAAATGACAAATTTCAAGATGGCTAATGTGAAAACTGACTAATGTCACAATGCTAAATGTCAAAAATGAAAAGTGTCACCATGAAAAATGTCAAAAATGACAAATTTCAAGATGGCAAATGTCAAAACTTACAAACGTCACAATGCTAAATGTCAAAAATGAAAAGTGTCACCATGAAAAATGTCAAAAATAACAAATTTCAAGATGGCAAATGTCAAAACTGACAAACGTCACAATGCTAAATGTCAAAAATGAAAAGTGTCACCATGAAAAATGTCAAAAATAAGAAATTTCAAGATGGCAAATGTCAAAGATGTCAAGTGACAAATGTCACAATGCTAAATGTCAAAACTGACAAATTTCAAGATGGCAAATGTCAAAGATGTCAAAAATGAAAAGTGTCACAATGCTAAATGTCAAAAATGAAAAGTGTCACAATGCTAAATGTCAAAAATGACAAATTTCAAGATGGCAAATGTCAAAGATGTCAAATGACAAATGTCACAATGCTAAATGTCAAAAATGACAAATTTCAAGATGGCAAATGTCAAAGATGTCAAATGACAAATGTCACAATGCTAAATGTCAAAAATGAAAAGTGTCACAATGCTAAATGTCAAAAATGACAAATTTCAAGATGGCAAATGTCAAAGATGTCAAATGACAAATGTCACAATGCTAAATGTCAAAAATGACAAATTTCAAGATGGCAAATGTCAAAACTGACAAACGTCACAATGCTAAATGTCAAAAATGAAAAGTGTCACCATGAAAAATGTCAAAAATGACAAATTTCAAGATGGCAAATGTCAAAGATGTCAAATGACAAATGTCACAATGCTAAATGTCAAAAATGAAAAGTGTCACCATGAAAAATGTCAAAAATAACAAATTTTAAGATGGCAAATGTCAAAGATGTCAAATGACAAATGTCACAATGCTAAATGTCAAAAATGAAAAGTGTCACCATGAAAAATGTCAAAAATGACAAATTTCAAGATGGCAAATGTCCAAGATGTCAAATGACAAATGTCACAATGCTAAATGTCAAAAATGAAAAGTGTTACCATGAAAAATGTCAAAAATGACAAATTTCAAGATGGCAAATGTCAAAGATGTCAAATGACAAATGTCACAATGCTAAATGTCAAAAATGAAAAGTGCCACCATGAAAAATGTCAAAAATGACAAATTTCAAGATGGCAAATGTCAAAGATGTCAAATGACAAATGTCTCAATGCTAAATGTCAAAAATGAAAAGTGTCAAACATGACAAATTTTAAGATGGCAAATGTCTAAGATGTCAAATGACAAATGTCACAATGCTAAATGTCAAAAATAAAAAGTGTCACCATGAAAAGTGTCAAAAATGACAAATTTCAAGATGGCAAATGTCTAAGATGTCAAATGACAAATGTCACAATGCTAAATGTCAAAAATGAAAAGTGTCACCATGAAAAATGTCAAAAATGACAAATTTCAAGATGGCAAATGTCAAAGATGTCAAATGACAAATGTCACAATGCTAAATGTCAAAAATGAAAAGTGTCACCATAAAAAATGTCAAAAATGACAAATTTCAAGATGGCAAATGTCAAAGATGTCAAATGACAAATGTCACAATGCTAAATGTCAAAAATGAAAAGTGTCACCATGAAAAATGTCAAAAATGACAAATTTCAAGATGGCAAATGTCAAAGATGTCAAATGACAAATGTCACAATGCTAAATGTCAAAAATGAAAAGTGTCACCATGAAAAATGTCAAAAATGACAAATTTCAAGATGGCAAATATCAAAGATGTCAAATGACAAATGTCACAATGCTAAATGTCAAAAATGGAAAGTGTCACAATGCTAAATGTCAAAAATGAAAAGTGTCACAATGCTAAATGTCAAAAATGACAAATTTCAAGATGGCAAATGTCAAAGATGTCAAATGACAAATGTCACAATGCTAAATAACAAAAATGACAAATTTCAAGATGGCAAATGTCAAAGATGTCAAATGACAAATGTCACAATGCTAAATGTCAAAAATGAAAAGTGTCACCATGAAAAATGTCAAAAATGACAAATTTCAAGATGGCAAATATCAAAACTGACAAATGTCACAATGCTAAATGTCAAAAATGATAAGAGTCACCATGAAAAATGTCAAAAATGACAAATTTTAAGATGGCAAATGTCTAAGATGTCAAATGACAAATGTCACAATGCTAAATTCCAAAAAAAAAGTGTCAAAAATGACAAATTTCAAGATGGCAAATGTCAAAGATGTCAAATGACAAATGTCACAATGCTAAATGTCAAAAATGAAAAGTGTCACCATGAAAAATGTCAAAAATGACAAATTTCAAGATGGCAAATGTCAAAACTGACTAATGTCACAATGCTAAATGTTAAAAATGAAAAGTGTCACCATGAAAAATGTCAAAAATGACAAATTTCAAAATGGCAAATGTCAAAGATGTCAAATGACAAATGTCACAATGCTAAATGTCAAAAATTAAAAGTGTCACCATGAAAAGTGTCAAAAATGACAAATTTCAAGATGGCAAATGTCTAAGATATCAAATGACAAATGTCACAATGCTAAATGTCAAAAATGAAAAGTGTCACCATGAAAAATGTCAAAAATGACAAATTTCAAGATGGCAAATGTCAAAGATGTCAAATGACCAATGTCAAAATGCTAAATGTCAAAAATGAAAAGTGTCACCATGAAAAATGTCAAAAATGACAAATTTCAAGATGGCAAATGTCAAAGATGTCAAATGACAAATGTCACAATGCTAAATGTCAAAAATGAAAAGTGTCACCATGAAAAATGTCAAAAATGACAAATTTCAAGATGGCAAATGTCAAAGATGTCAAATGACCAATGTCAAAATGCTAAATGTCAAAAATGAAAAGTGTCACCATGAAAAGTGTCAAAAATGACAAATTTCAAAATGGCAAATGTCAAAGATGTCAAATGACAAATGTCACAATGCTAAATGTCAAAAATGAAAAGTGTCACCATGAAAAATGTCAAAAATGACAAATTTCAAGATGGCAAATGTCCAAGATGTCAAATGACAAATGTCACAATGCTAAATGTCAAAAATGAAAAGTGTTACCATGAAAAATGTCAAAAATGACAAATTTCAAGATGGCAAATGTCAAAGATGTCAAATGACAAATGTCACAATGCTAAATGTCAAAAATGAAAAGTGCCACCATGAAAAATGTCAAAAATGACAAATTTCAAGATGGCAAATGTCAAAGATGTCAAATGACAAATGTCACAATGCTAAATGTCAAAAATGAAAAGTGTCACCATGAAATATGTCAAAAATGACAAATTTCAAGATGGCTAATGTGAAAACTGACTAATGTCACAATGCTAAATGTCAAAAATGAAAAGTGTCACCATGAAAAATGTCAAAAATGACAAATTTCAAGATGGCAAATGTCAAAACTTACAAACGTCACAATGCTAAATGTCAAAAATGAAAAGTGTCACCATGAAAAATGTCAAAAATAACAAATTTCAAGATGGCAAATGTCAAAACTGACAAACGTCACAATGCTAAATGTCAAAAATGAAAAGTGTCACCATGAAAAATGTCAAAAATAAGAAATTTCAAGATGGCAAATGTCAAAGATGTCAAGTGACAAATGTCACAATGCTAAATGTCAAAACTGACAAATTTCAAGATGGCAAATGTCAAAGATGTCAAAAATGAAAAGTGTCACAATGCTAAATGTCAAAAATGAAAAGTGTCACAATGCTAAATGTCAAAAATGACAAATTTCAAGATGGCAAATGTCAAAGATGTCAAATGACAAATGTCACAATGCTAAATGTCAAAAATGACAAATTTCAAGATGGCAAATGTCAAAGATGTCAAATGACAAATGTCACAATGCTAAATGTCAAAAATGAAAAGTGTCACAATGCTAAATGTCAAAAATGACAAATTTCAAGATGGCAAATGTCAAAGATGTCAAATGACAAATGTCACAATGCTAAATGTCAAAAATGACAAATTTCAAGATGGCAAATGTCAAAACTGACAAACGTCACAATGCTAAATGTCAAAAATGAAAAGTGTCACCATGAAAAATGTCAAAAATGACAAATTTCAAGATGGCAAATGTCAAAGATGTCAAATGACAAATGTCACAATGCTAAATGTCAAAAATGAAAAGTGTCACCATGAAAAATGTCAAAAATAACAAATTTTAAGATGGCAAATGTCAAAGATGTCAAATGACAAATGTCACAATGCTAAATGTCAAAAATGAAAAGTGTCACCATGAAAAATGTCAAAAATGACAAATTTCAAGATGGCAAATGTCCAAGATGTCAAATGACAAATGTCACAATGCTAAATGTCAAAAATGAAAAGTGTTACCATGAAAAATGTCAAAAATGACAAATTTCAAGATGGCAAATGTCAAAGATGTCAAATGACAAATGTCACAATGCTAAATGTCAAAAATGAAAAGTGCCACCATGAAAAATGTCAAAAATGACAAATTTCAAGATGGCAAATGTCAAAGATGTCAAATGACAAATGTCTCAATGCTAAATGTCAAAAATGAAAAGTGTCAAACATGACAAATTTTAAGATGGCAAATGTCTAAGATGTCAAATGACAAATGTCACAATGCTAAATGTCAAAAATAAAAAGTGTCACCATGAAAAGTGTCAAAAATGACAAATTTCAAGATGGCAAATGTCTAAGATGTCAAATGACAAATGTCACAATGCTAAATGTCAAAAATGAAAAGTGTCACCATGAAAAATGTCAAAAATGACAAATTTCAAGATGGCAAATGTCAAAGATGTCAAATGACAAATGTCACAATGCTAAATGTCAAAAATGAAAAGTGTCACCATAAAAAATGTCAAAAATGACAAATTTCAAGATGGCAAATGTCAAAGATGTCAAATGACAAATGTCACAATGCTAAATGACAAAAATGAAAAGTGTCACCATGAAAAATGTCAAAAATGACAAATTTCAAGATGGCAAATGTCAAAGATGTCAAATGACAAATGTCACAATGCTAAATGTCAAAAATGAAAAGTGTCACCATGAAAAATGTCAAAAATGACAAATTTCAAGATGGCAAATATCAAAGATGTCAAATGACAAATGTCACAATGCTAAATGTCAAAAATGGAAAGTGTCACAATGCTAAATGTCAAAAATGAAAAGTGTCACAATGCTAAATGTCAAAAATGACAAATTTCAAGATGGCAAATGTCAAAGATGTCAAATGACAAATGTCACAATGCTAAATAACAAAAATGACAAATTTCAAGATGGCAAATGTCAAAGATGTCAAATGACAAATGTCACAATGCTAAATGTCAAAAATGAAAAGTGTCACCATGAAAAATGTCAAAAATGACAAATATCAAGATGGCAAATATCAAAACTGACAAATGTCACAATGCTAAATGTCAAAAATGATAAGAGTCACCATGGAAAATGTCAAAAATGACAAATTTTAAGATGGCAAATGTCTAAGATGTCAAATGACAAATGTCACAATGCTAAATTCCAAAAAAAAAGTGTCAAAAATGACAAATTTCAAGATGGCAAATGTCAAAGATGTCAAATGACAAATGTCACAATGCTAAATGTCAAAAATGAAAAGTGTCACCATGAAAAATGTCAAAAATGACAAATTTCAAGATGGCAAATGTCAAAACTGACTAATGTCACAATGCTAAATGTTAAAAATGAAAAGTGTCACCATGAAAAATGTCAAAAATGACAAATTTCAAAATGGCAAATGTCAAAGATGTCAAATGACAAATGTCACAATGCTAAATGTCAAAAATTAAAAGTGTCACCATGAAAAGTGTCAAAAATGACAAATTTCAAGATGGCAAATGTCTAAGATATCAAATGACAAATGTCACAATGCTAAATGTCAAAAATGAAAAGTGTCACCATGAAAAATGTCAAAAATGACAAATTTCAAGATGGCAAATGTCAAAGATGTCAAATGACCAATGTCAAAATGCTAAATGTCAAAAATGAAAAGTGTCACCATGAAAAATGTCAAAAATGACAAATTTCAAGATGGCAAATGTCAAAGATGTCAAATGACAAATGTCACAATGCTAAATGTCAAAAATGAAAAGTGTCACCATGAAAAATGTCAAAAATGACAAATTTCAAGATGGCAAATGTCAAAGATGTCAAATGACCAATGTCAAAATGCTAAATGTCAAAAATGAAAAGTGTCACCATGAAAAGTGTCAAAAATGACAAATTTCAAAATGGCAAATGTCAAAGATGTCAAATGACAAATGTCACAATGCTAAATGTCAAAAATGAAAAGTGTCACCATGAAAAATGTCAAAAATGACAAATTTCAAGATGGCAAATGTCCAAGATGTCAAATGACAAATGTCACAATGCTAAATGTCAAAAATGAAAAGTGTTACCATGAAAAATGTCAAAAATGACAAATTTCAAGATGGCAAATGTCAAAGATGTCAAATGACAAATGTCACAATGCTAAATGTCAAAAATGAAAAGTGCCACCATGAAAAATGTCAAAAATGACAAATTTCAAGATGGCAAATGTCAAAGATGTCAAATGACAAATGTCACAATGCTAAATGTCAAAAATGAAAAGTGTCACCATGAAAAATGTCAAAAATGACAAATTTCAATATGGCAAATGTCAAAACTGACAAATGTCACAATGCTAAATGTCAAAAATGATAGGTGTCAACATGAAAAATGTCAAAAATGACAAATTTCAAGATAGCAAATGTCAAAGATGTCAAATGACAAATGTCACAATGCTAAATGTCAAAAATGTAAAGTGTCACCATGAAAAATGTCAAAAATGACAAATTTCAAGATGGCAAATGTCAAAACTGACAAACGTCACAATGCTAAATGTCAAAAATGAAAAGTGTCACCATGAAAAATGTCAAAAATGACAAATTTCAAGATGGCAAATGTCAAAGATGTCAAATGACAAATGTCACAATGCTAAATGTCAAAAATGAAAAGTGTCACCATGAAAAATGTCAAAAATAACAAATTTTAAGATGGCAAATGTCAAAGATGTCAAATGACAAATGTCACAATGCTAAATGTCAAAAATGAAAAGTGTCACCATGAAAAATGTGAAAAATGACAAATTTCAAGATGGCAAATGTCCAAGATGTCAAATGACAAATGTCACAATGCTAAATGTCAAAAATGAAAAGTGTTACCATGAAAAATGTCAAAAATGACAAATTTCAAGATGGCAAATGTCAAAGATGTCAAATGACAAATGTCACAATGCTAAATGTCAAAAATGAAAAGTGCCACCATGAAAAATGTCAAAAATGACAAATTTCAAGATGGCAAATGTCAAAGATGTCAAATGACAAATGTCACAATGCTAAATGTCAAAAATGAAAAGTGTCACCATGAAAAATGTCAAAAATGACAAATTTCAAGATGGCAAATGTCAAAACTGACTAATGTCACAATGCTAAATGTTAAAAATGAAAAGTGTCACCATGAAAAATGTCAAAAATGACAAATTTCAAGATGGCAAATGTCAAAGATGTCAAATGACAAATGTCACAATGCTAAATGTCAAAAATGAAAAGTGCCACCATGAAAAATGTCAAAAATGACAAATTTCAAGATGGCAAATGTCAAAGATGTCAAATGACAAATGTCACAATGCTAAATGTCAAAAATGAAAAGTGTCACCATGAAAAATGTCAAAAATGACAAATTTCAAGATGGCAAATGTCAAAACTGACTAATGTCACAATGCTAAATGTTAAAAATGAAAAGTGTCACCATGAAAAATGTCAAAAATGACAAATTTCAAAATGGCAAATGTCAAAGATGTCAAATGACAAATGTCACAATGCTAAATGTCAAAAATGAAAAGTGTCACCATGAAAAATGTCAAAAATGACAAATTTCAAGATAGCAAATGTTAAAGATGTCAAATGACAAATGTCACAATGCTAAATGTCAAAAATGTAAAGTGTCACTATGAAAAATGTCAAAAATGACAAATTTCAAGATGGCAAATGTCAAAACTGACAAACGTCACAATGCTAAATGTCAAAAATGAAAAGTGTCACCATGAAAAATGTCAAAAATGACAAATTTCAAGATGGCAAATGTCAAAGATGTCAAATGACAAATGTCACAATGCTAAATGTCAAAAATGAAAAGTGTCACCATGAAAAATGTCAAAAATAACAAATTTTAAGATGGCAAATGTCAAAGATGTCAAATGACAAATGTCACAATGCTAAATGTCAAAAATGAAAAGTGTCACCATGAAAAATGTCAAAAATGAAAAATTTCAAGATGGCAAATGTCCAAGATGTCAAATGACAAATGTCACAATGCTAAATGTCAAAAATGAAAAGTGTTACCATGAAAAATGTCAAAAATGACAAATTTCAAGATGGCAAATGTCAAAGATGTCAAATGACAAATGTCACAATGCTAAATGTCAAAAATGAAAAGTGCCACCATGAAAAATGTCAAAAATGACAAATTTCAAGATGGCAAATGTCAAAGATGTCAAATGACAAATGTCACAATGCTAAATGTCAAAAATGAAAAGTGTCACCATGAAAAATGTCAAAAATGACAAATTTCAAGATGGCAAATGTCAAAACTGACAAATGTCACAATGCTAAATGTCAAAAATGATAGGTGTCAACATGAAAAATGTCAAAAATGACAAATTTCAAGATAGCAAATGTCAAAGATGTCAAATGACAAATGTCACAATGCTAAATGTCAAAAATGTAAAGTGTCACCATGAAAAATGTCAAAAATGACAAATTTCAAGATGGCAAATGTCAAAACTGACAAACGTCACAATGCTAAATGTCAAAAATGAAAAGTGTCACCATGAAAAATGTCAAAAATGACAAATTTCAAGATGGCAAATGTCAAAGATGTCAAATGACAAATGTCACAATGCTAAATGTCAAAAATGAAAAGTGTCACCATGAAAAATGTCAAAAATAACAAATTTTAAGATGGCAAATGTCAAAGATGTCAAATGACAAATGTCACAATGCTAAATGTCAAAAATGAAAAGTGTCACCATGAAAAATGTCAAAAATGACAAATTTCAAGATGGCAAATGTCAAAACTGACAAATGTCACAATGCTAAATGTCAAAAATGATAGGTGTCAACATGAAAAATGTCAAAAATGACAAATTTCAAGATGGCAAATGTCCACGATGTCAAATGACAAATGTCACAATGCTAAATGTCAAAAATGAAAAGTGTCACCATGAAAAACGTCAAAAATGACAAATTTCAAGATAGCAAATGTCAAAGATGTCAAATGACAAATGTCACAATGCTAAATTCCAAAAAAAAAAAGTGTCAAAAATGACAAATTTCAAGATGGCAAATGTCAAAGATGTCAAATGACAAATGTCACAATGCTAAATGTCAAAAATGAAAAGTGTCACCATGAAAAATGTCAAAAATGACAAATTTCAAGATGGCAAATGTCAAAACTGACTAATGTCACAATGCTAAATGTTAAAAATGAAAAGTGTCACCATGAAAAATGTCAAAAATGACAAATTTCAAAATGGCAAATTTCAAAGATGTCAAATGACAAATGTCACAATGCTACATGTCAAAAATGAAAAGTGTCACCATGAAAAGTGTCAAAAATGACAAATTTCAAGATGGCAAATGTCTAAGATGTCAAATGACAAATGTCACAATGCTAAATGCCAAAAATGAAAAGTGTCACCATGAAAAATGTCAAAAATGACTAATTTCAAGATGGCAAATGTCAAAGATGTCAAATGACAAATGTCACAATGCTAAATGTCAAAAATGAAAAGTGTCACCATGAAAAATGTCAAAAATGACAAATTTCAAGATGGCAAATGTCAAAGATGTCAAATGTCACAATGCTAAATGTCAAAAATGAAAAGTGTCACCATGAAAAATGTCAAAAATGACAAATTTCAAGATGGCAAATATCAAAGATGTCAAATGACAAATGTCACAATGCTAAATGTCAAAAATGAAAAGTGTCACAATGCTAAATGTCAAAAATGAAAAGTGTCACAATGCTTAATGTCAAAAATGACAAATTTCAAGATGGCAAATGTCAAAGATGTCAAATGACAAATGTCACAATGCTAAATGTCAAAAATGACAAATTTCAAGATGGCAAATGTCAAAGATGTCAAATGACAAATGTCACAATGCTAAATGTCAAAAATGAAAAGTGTCACCATGAAAAATGTCAAAAATGACAAATTTCAAGATGGCAAATGTCAAAACTGACAAACGTCACAATGCTAAATGTCAAAAATGAAAAGTGTCACCATGAAAAATGTCAAAAATAACAAATTTCAAGATGGCAAATGTCAAAGATGTCAAGTGACAAATGTTACAATGCTAAATGTCAAAACTGACAAATTTCAAGATGGCAAATGTCAAAGATGTCAAATGACAAATGTCACAATGCTAAATGTCAAAAATGAAAAGTGTCACCATGAAAAATGTCAAAAATGACAAATTTCAAGATGGCAAATGTCTAAGATGTCAAATGACAAATGTCACAATGCTAAATGTCAAAAATGAAAAGTGTCACCATGAAAAATGTCAAAAATGACAAATTTTAAGATGGCAAATGTCAAAGATGTCAAATGACCAATGTCAAAATGCTAAATGTCAAAAATGAAAAGTGTCACCATGAAAAATGTCAAAAATGACAAATTTCAAGATGGCAAATGTCAAAGATGTCAAATGACAAATGTCACAATGCTAAATGTCAAAAATGAAAAGTGTCACCATGAAAAATGTCAAAAATGACAAATTTCAAGATGGCAAATGTCAAAGATGTCAAATGACAAATGTCACAATGCTAAATGTCAAAAATGAAAAGTGTCACCATGAAAAATGTCAAAAATGACAAATTTCAAGATGGCAAATATCAAAGATGTCAAATGACAAATGTCACAATGCTAAATGTCAAAAATGAAAAGTGTCACAATGCTAAATGTCAAAAATGAAAAGTGTCACAATGCTAAATGTCAAAAATGACAAATTTCAAGATGGCAAATGTCAAAGATGTCAAATGACAAATGTCACAATGCTAAATGTCAAAAATGACAAATTTCAAGATGGCAAATGTCAAAGATGTCAAATGACAAATGTCACAATGCTAAATGTCAAAAATGAAAAGTGTCACCATGAAAAATGTCAAAAATGACAAATTTCAAGATGGCAAATGTCAAAACTGACAAACGTCACAATGCTAAATGTCAAAAATGAAAAGTGTCACCATGAAAAATGTCAAAAATAACAAATTTCAAGATGGCAAATGTCAAAGATGTCAAGTGACAAATGTCACAATGCTAAATGTCAAAACTGACAAATTTCAAGATGACAAATGTCAAAGATGTCAAATGACAAATGTCACAATGCTAAATGTCAAAAATGAAAAGTGTCACCATTAAAAATGTCAAAAATGACAAATTTCAAGATGGCAAATGTCAAAACTGACTAATGACAAATGTCACAATGCTAAATGTCAAAAATGAAAAGTGTCACCATGAAAAGTGTCAAAAATGACAAATTTCAAGATGGCAAATGTCTAAGATGTCAAATCACAAATGTCACAATGCTAAATGTCAAAAATGAAAAGTGTCACCATGAAAAATGTCAAAAATGACAAATTTCAAGATGGCAAATGTCAAAGATGTCAAATGACAAATGTCACAATGCTAAATGTCAAAAATGAAAAGTGTCACCATGAAATATGTCAAAAATGACAAATTTCAAGATGGCAAATGTGAAAACTGACTAATGTCACAATGCTAAATGTCAAAAATGAAAAGTGTCACCATAAAAAATGTCAAAAATGACAAATTTCAAGATGGCAAATGTCAAAACTTACAAACGTCACAACGCTAAATGTCAAAAATGAAAAGTGTCACCATGAAAAATGTCAAAAATAACAAATTTCAAGATGGCAAATGTCAAAACTGACAAACGTCACAATGCTAAATGTCAAAAATGAAAAGTGTCACTATGAAAAATGTCAAAAATAAGAAATTTCAAGATGGCAAATGTCAAAGATGTCAAGTGACAAATGTCACAATGCTAAATGTCAAAACTGACAAATTTCAAGATGGCAAATGTCAAAGATGTCAAAAATGAAAAGTGTCACAATGCTAAATGTCAAAAATGAAAAGTGTCACAATGCTAAATGTCAAAAATGACAAATTTCAAGATGGCAAATGTCAAAGATGTCAAATGACAAATGTCACAATGCTAAATGTCAAAAATGACAAATTTCAAGATGGCAAATGTCAAAGATGTCAAATGACAAATGTCACAATGCTAAATGTCAAAAATGAAAAGTGTCACCATGAAAAATGTCAAAAATGACAAATTTCAAGATGGCAAATGTCAAAACTGACAAACGTCACAATGCTAAATGTCAAAAATGAAAAGTGTCACCATGAAAAATGTCAAAAATAACAAATTTCAAGATGGCAAATGTCAAAGATGTCAAGTGACAAATGTCACAATGCTAAATGTCAAAACTGACAAATTTCAAGATGACAAATGTCAAAGATGTCAAATGACAAATGTCACAATGCTAAATGTCAAAAATGAAAAGTGTCACCATTAAAAATGTCAAAAATGACAAATTTCAAGATGGCAAATGTCAAAACTGACTAATGTCACAATGCTAAATGTCAAAAATGAAAAGTGTCACCATGAAAAATGTCAAAAATGACAAATTTCAAAATGGCAAATGTCAAAGATGTCAAATGACAAATGTCACAATGCTAAATGTCAAAAATGAAAAGTGTCACCATGAAAAGTGTCAAAAATGACAAATTTCAAGATGGCAAATGTCTAAGATGTCAAATCACAAATGTCACAACGCTAAATGTCAAAAATGAAAAGTGTCACCATGAAAAATGTCAAAAATGACAAATTTCAAGATGGCAAATGTCAAAGATGTCAAATGACAAATGTCACAATGCTAAATGTCAAAAATGAAAAGTGTCACCATGAAAAATGTCAAAAATGACAAATTTCAAGATGGCAAATGTCAAAGATGTCAAATGACAAATGTCACAATGCTAAATGTCATAAATGAAAAGTGTCACCATGAAAAATGTCAAAAATGACAAATTTCAAGATGGCAAATGTCAAAGATGTCAAATGACAAATGTCACAATGCTAAATGTCAAAAATGAAAAGTGTCACCATGAAAAATGTCAAAAATGACAAATTTCAAGATGGCAAATATCAAAGATGTCAAATGACAAATGTCACAATGCTAAATGTCAAAAATGGAAAGTGTCACAATGCTAAATGTCAAAAATGAAAAGTGTCACAATGCTAAATGTCAAAAATGACAAATTTCAAGATGGCAAATGTCAAAGATGTCAAATGACAAATGTCACAATGCTAAATAACAAAAATGACAAATTTCAAGATGGCAAATGTCAAAGATGTCAAATGACAAATGTCACAATGCTAAATGTCAAAAATGAAAAGTGTCACCATGAAAAATGTCAAAAATGACAAATTTCAAGATGGCAAATATCAAAACTGACAAATGTCACAATGCTAAATGTCAAAAATGATAAGAGTCACCATGAAAAATGTCAAAAATGACAAATTTCAAGATGGCAAATGTCTAAGATGTCAAATGACAAATGTCACAATGCTAAATGTCAAAAATGAAAAGTGTCACCATGAAAAATGTCAAAAATGACAAATTTCAAGATGGCAAATGTCAAAGATGTCAAATGACAAATGTCTCAATGCTAAATGTCAAAAATGAAAAGTGTCAAACATGACAAATTTTAAGATGGCAAATGTCTAAGATGTCAAATGACAAATGTCACAATGCTAAATGTCAAAAATGAAAAGTGTCACCATGAAAAATGTCAAAAATGACAAATTTCAAGATGGCAAATGTCAAAGATGTCAAATGACAAATGTCACAATGCTAAATGTCAAAAATGAAAAGTGTCAACATGAAAAATGTCAAAAATGACAAATTTCAAGATGGCAAATGTCAAAGATGTCAAATGACAAATGTCACAATGCTAAATGTCAAAAATGAAAAGTGTCACCATGAAATATGTCAAAAATGACAAATTTCAAGATGGCAAATGTGAAAACTGACTAATGTCACAATGCTAAATGTCAAAAATGAAAAGTGTCACCATGAAAAATGTCAAAAATGACAAATTTCAAGATGGCAAATGTCAAAACTTACAAACGTCACAATGCTAAATGTCAAAAATGAAAAGTGTCACCATGAAAAATGTCAAAAATAACAAATTTCAAGATGGCAAATGTCAAAACTGACAAACGTCACAATGCTAAATGTCAAAAATGAAAAGTGTCACCATGAAAAATGTCAAAAATAAGAAATTTCAAGATGGCAAATGTCAAAGATGTCAAGTGACAAATGTCACAATGCTAAATGTCAAAACTGACAAATTTCAAGATGGCAAATGTCAAAGATGTCAAAAATGAAAAGTGTCACAATGCTAAATGTCAAAAATGAAAAGTGTCACAATGCTAAATGTCAAAAATGACAAATTTCAAGATGGCAAATGTCAAAGATGTCAAATGACAAATGTCACAATGCTAAATGTCAAAAATGACAAATTTCAAGATGGCAAATGTCAAAGATGTCAAATGACAAATGTCACAATGCTAAATGTCAAAAATGTAAAGTGTCACCATGAAAAATGTCAAAAATGACAAATTTCAAGATGGCAAATGTCAAAACTGACAAACGTCACAATGCTAAATGTCAAAAATGAAAAGTGTCACCATGAAAAATGTCAAAAATGACAAATTTCAAGATGGCAAATGTCAAAGATGTCAAATGACAAATGTCACAATGCTAAATGTCAAAAATGAAAAGTGTCACCATGAAAAATGTCAAAAATAACAAATTTTAAGATGGCAAATGTCAAAGATGTCAAATGACAAATGTCACAATGCTAAATGTCAAAAATGAAAAGTGTCACCATGAAAAATGTCAAAAATGACAAATTTCAAGATGGCAAATGTCCAAGATGTCAAATGACAAATGTCACAATGCTAAATGTCAAAAATGAAAAGTGTTACCATGAAAAATGTCAAAAATGACAAATTTCAAGATGGCAAATGTCAAAGATGTCAAATGACAAATGTCACAATGCTAAATGTCAAAAATGAAAAGTGCCACCATGAAAAATGTCAAAAATGACAAATTTCAAGATGGCAAATGTCAAATGACAAATGTCACAATGCTAAATGTCAAAAATGAAAAGTGTCACCATGAAAAATGTCAAAAATGACAAATTTCAAGATGGCAAATGTCAAAACTGACAAATGTCACAATGCTAAATGTCAAAAATGATAGGTGTCAACATGAAAAATGTCAAAAATGACAAATTTCAAGATGGCAAATGTCCAAGATGTCAAATGACAAATGTCACAATGCTAAATGTCAAAAATGAAAAGTGTCACCATGAAAAACGTCAAAAATGACAAATTTCAAGATAGCAAATGTCAAAGATGTCAAATGACAAATGTCACAATGCTAAATTCCAAAAAAAAAAACTGTCAAAAATGACAAATTTTAAGATGGTAAATGTCAAAGATGTCAAATGACAAATGTCACAATGCTAAATGTCAAAAATGAAAAGTGTCACCATGAAAAATGTCAAAAATGACAAATTTCAAGATGGCAAATGTCAAAACTGACTAATGTCACAATGCTAAATGTTAAAAATGAAAAGTGTCACCATGAAAAGTGTCAAAAATGACAAATTTCAAGATGGCAAATGTCTAAGATGTCAAATGACAAATGTCACAATGCTAAATGCCAAAAATGAAAAGTGTCACCATGAAAAATGTCAAAAATGACAAATTTCAAGATGGCAAATGTCAAAGATGTCAAATGACAAATGTCACAATGCTAAATGTCAAAAATGAAAAGTGTCACCATGAAAAATGTCAAAAATGACTAATTTCAAGATGGCAAATGTCAAAGATGTCAAATGACAAATGTCACAATGCTAAATGTCAAAAATGAAAAGTGTCACCATGAAAAATGTCACAAATGACAAATTTCAAGATGGCAAATGTCAAAGATGTCAAATGTCACAATGCTAAATGTCAAAAATGAAAAGTGTTACCATGAAAATGTCAAAAATGACAAATTTCAAGATGGGAAATATCAAAGATGTCAAATGACAAATGTCACAATGCTAAATGTCAAAAATGAAAAGTGTCACAATGCTAAATGTCAAAAATGAAAAGTGTCACAATGCTTAATGTCAAAAATGACAAATTTCAAGATGGCAAATGTCAAAGATGTCAAATGACAAATGTCACAATGCTAAATGTCAAAAATGACAAATTTCAAGATGGCAAATGTCAAAGATGTCAAATGACAAATGTCACAATGCTAAATGTCAAAAATGAAAAGTGTCACTATGAAAAATGTCAAAAATGACAAATTTCAAGATGGCAAATGTCAAAACTGACAAACGTCACAATGCTAAATGTCAAAAATGAAAAGTGTCACCATGAAAAATGTCAAAAATAACAAATTTCAAGATGGCAAATGTCAAAGATGTCAAGTGACAAATGTTACAATGCTAAATGTCAAAACTGACAAATTTCAAGATGGCAAATGTCAAAGATGTCAAATGACAAATGTCACAATGCTAAATGTCAAAAATGAAAAGTGTCACCATGAAAAATGTCAAAAATGACAAATTTCAAGATGGCAAATGTCAAAGATGTCAAATGACAAATGTCACAATGCTAAATGTCAAAAATGATAAGTGTCACCATAAAAAATGTCAAAAATAACAAATTTCAAGATGGCAAATGTCAAAGATGTCAAATGACAAATGTCACAATGCTAAATGTCAAAAATGACAAATTTCAAGATGGCAAATGTCAAAGATGTCAACTGACAAATGTTACAATGCTAAATGTCAAAAATGAAAATGTCACCATGAAAAATGTCAAAAATAACAAATTTCAAGATGGCAAATGTCAAAGATGTCAAATGACAAATGTCACAATGCTAAATGTCAAAAATGACAAATTTCAAGATGGCAAATGTCAAAGATGTCAAATGACAAATGTCACAATGCTAAATGTCAGAAATGAAAAGTGTCAAAAATGACAAATTTTAAGATGGCAAATGTCTAAGATGTCAAATGACAAATGTCACAATGCTAAATGTCAAAAATGAAAAGTGTCACAATGAAAAATGTCAAAAATGACAAATTTCAAGATGGCAAATGTCAAAGATGTCAAATGACAAATGTCACAATGTTAAATGTCAAAAATGAAAAGTGTCACCATGAAAAATGTCAAAAATGACAAATTTCAAGATGGCAAATGTCAAAGATGTCAAATGACAAATGTCACAATGCTAAATGTCAAAAATGAAAAGTGTCACCATAAAAAATGTCAAAAATGACAAATTTCAAGATGGCAAATATCAAAGATGTCAAATGACAAATGTCACAATGCTAAATGTCAAAAATGGAAAGTGTCACAATGCTAAATGTCAAAAATGAAAAGTGTCACAATGCTAAATGTCAGAAATGACAAATTTCAAGATGGCAAATGTCAAAGATGTCAAGTGACAAATGTCACAATGCTAAATGTCAAAAATGAAAAGTGTCACCATGAAAAACGTCAAAAATGACAAATTTCAAGATAGCAAATGTCAAAGATGTCAAATGACAAATGTCACAATGCTAAATGTCAAAAATGTAAAGTGTCGCCATGAAAAATGTCAAAAATGACAAATTTCAAGATGGCAAATGTCAAAACTGACAAACGTCACAATGCTAAATGTCAAAAATGAAAAGTGTCACCATGAAAAATGTCAAAAATGACAAATTTCAAGATGGCAAATGTCAAAGATGTCAAATGACAAATGTCACAATGCTAAATGTCAAAAATGAAAAGTGTCACCATGAAAAATGTCAAAAATAACAAATTTTAAGATGGCAAATGTCAAAGATGTCAAATGACAAATGTCACAATGCTAAATGTCAAAAATGAAAAGTGTCACCATGAAAAATGTCAAAAATGACAAATTTCAAGATGGCAAATGTCCAAGATGTCAAATGACAAATGTCACAATGCTAAATGTCAAAAATGAAAAGTGTTACCATGAAAAATGTCAAAAATGACAAATTTCAAGATGGCAAATGTCAAAGATGTCAAATGACAAATGTCACAATGCTAAATGTCAAAAATGAAAAGTGCCACCATGAAAAATGTCAAAAATGACAAATTTCAAGATGGCAAATGTCAAAGATGTCAAATGACAAATGTCACAATGCTAAATGTCAAAAATGAAAAGTGTCACCATGAAAATGTCAAAAATGACAAATTTCAAGATGGCAAATGTCAAAACTGACAAATGTCACAATGCTAAATGTCAAAAATGATAGGTGTCAACATGAAAAATGTCAAAAATGACAAATTTCAAGATGGCAAATGTCCAAGATGTCAAATGACAAATGTCACAATGCTAAATGTCAAAAATGAAAAGTGTCACCATGAAAAACGTCAAAAATGACAAATTTCAAGATAGCAAATGTCAAAGATGTCAAATGACAAATGTCACAATGCTAAATTCCAAAAAAAAAATTGTCAAAAATGACAAATTTCAAGATGGCAAATGTCAAAGATGTCAAATGACAAATGTCACAATGCTAAATGTCAAAAATGAAAAGTGTCACCATGAAAAATGTCAAAAATGACAAATTTCAAGATGGCAAATGTCAAAACTGACTAATGTCACAATGCTAAATGTTAAAAATGAAAAGTGTCACCATGAAAAATGTCAAAAATGACAAATTTCAAAATGGCAAATTTCAAAGATGTCAAATGACAAATGTCACAATGCTAAATGTCAAAAATGAAAAGTGTCACCATGAAAAGTGTCAAAAATGACAAATTTCAAGATGGCAAATGTCTAAGATGTCAAATGACAAATGTCACATGCTAAATGCCAAAAATGAAAAGTGTCACCATGAAAAATGTCAAAAATGACTAATTTTAAGATGGCAAATGTCAAAGATGTCAAATGACAAATGTCACAATGCTAAATGTCAAAAATGAAAAGTGTCACCATGAAAAATGTCAAAAATGACAAATTTCAAGATGGCAAATGTCAAAGATGTCAAATGTCACAATGCTAAATGTCAAAAATGAAAAGTGTCACCATGAAAAATGTCAAAAATGACAAATTTCAAGATGGCAAATATCAAAGATGTCAAATGACAAATGTCACAATGCTAAATGTCAAAAATGAAAAGTGTCACAATGCTAAATGTCAAAAATGAAAAGTGTCACAATGCTTAATGTCAAAAATGACAAATTTCAAGATGGCAAATGTCAAAGATGTCAAATGACAAATGTCACAATGCTAAATGTCAAAAATGACAAATTTCAAGATGGCAAATGTCAAAGATGTCAAATGACAAATGTCACAATGCTAAATGTCAAAAATGAAAAGTGTCACCATGAAAAATGTCAAAAATGACAAATTTCAAGATGGCAAATGTCAAAACTGACAAACGTCACAATGCTAAATGTCAAAAATGAAAAGTGTCACCATGAAAAATGTCAAAAATAACAAATTTCAAGATGGCAAATGTCAAAGATGTCAAGTGACAAATGTTACAATGCTAAATGTCAAAACTGACAAATTTCAAGATGGCAAATGTCAAAGATGTCAAATGACAAATGTCACAATGCTAAATGTCAAAAATGAAAAGTGTCACCATGAAAAATGTCAAAAATGACAAATTTCAAGATGGCAAATGTCAAAGATGTCAAATGACAAATGTCACAATGCTAAATGTCAAAAATGAAAAGTGTCACCATGAAAAGTGTCAAAAATGACAAATTTCAAGATGGCAAATGTCAAAGATGTCAAATGACAAATGTCACAATGCTAAATGTCAAAAATGAAAAGTGTCACCATGAAAAATGTCAAAAATGACAAATTTCAAGATGGCAAATGTCAAAGATGTCAAATGACAAATGTCACAATGCTAAATGTCAAAAATGAAAAGTGTCACCATGAAAAATGTCAAAAATGACAAATTTCAAGATGGCAAATATCAAAGATGTCAAATGACAAATGTCACAATGCTAAATGTCAAAAATGAGAAGTGTCACAATGCTAAATGTCAAAAATGACAAATTTCAAGATGGCAAATGTCAAAGATGTCAAATGACAAATGTCACAATGCTAAATGTCAAAAATGAAAAGTGTCACCATGAAAAATGTCAAAAATGACAAATTTTAAGATGGCAAATGTCAAAACTGACAAACGTCACAATGCTAAATGTCAAAAATGAAAAGTGTCACCATGAAAAATGTCAAAAATAACAAATTTCAAGATGGCAAATGTCAAAGATGTCAAGTGACAAATGTCACAATGCTAAATGTCAAAACTGAAAAATTTCAAGATGACAAATGTCAAAGATGTCAAATGACAAATGTCACAATGCTAAATGTCAAAAATGAAAAGTGTCACCATTAAAAATGTCAAAAATGACAAATTTCAAGATGGCAAATGTCAAAACTGACTAATGTCACAATGCTAAATGTCAAAAATGAAAAGTGTCACCATGAAAAATGTCAAAAATGACAAATTTCAAAATGGCAAATGTCAAAGATGTCAAATGACAAATGTCACAATGCTAAATGTCAAAAATGAAAAGTGTCACCATGAAAAGTGTCAAAAATGACAAATTTCAAGATGGCAAATGTCTAAGATGTCAAATCACAAATGTCACAATGCTAAATGTCAAAAATGAAAAGTGTCACCATGAAAAATGTCAAAAATGACAAATTTCAAGATGGCAAATGTCAAAGATGTCAAATGACAAATGTCACAATGCTAAATGTCAAAAATGAAAAGTGTCACCATGAAAAATGTCAAAAATGACAAATTTCAAGATGGCAAATGTCAAAGATGTCAAATGACAAATGTCACAATGCTAAATGTCAAAAATGAAAAGTGTCACCATGAAAAATGTCAAAAATGACAAATTTCAAGATGGCAAATGTCAAAGATGTCAAATGACAAATGTCACAATGCTAAATGTCAAAAATGAAAAGTGTCACCATGAAAAATGTCAAAAATGACAAATTTCAAGATGGCAAATATCAAAGATGTCAAATGACAAATGTCACAATGCTAAATGTCAAAAATGGAAAGTGTCACAATGCTAAATGTCAAAAATGAAAAGTGTCACAATGCTAAATGTCAAAAATGACAAATTTTAAGATGGCAAATGTCAAAGATGTCAAATGACAAATGTCACAATGCTAAATAACAAAAATGACAAATTTCAAGATGGCAAATGTCAAAGATGTCAAATGACAAATGTCACAATGCTAAATGTCAAAAATGAAAAGTGTCACCATGAAAAATGTCAAAAATGACAAATTTCAAGATGGCAAATATCAAAACTGACAAATGTCACAATGCTAAATGTCAAAAATGATAAGAGTCACCATGAAAAATGTCAAAAATGACAAATTTCAAGATGGCAAATGTCAAAGATGTCAAATGACAAATGTCACAATGCTAAATGTCAAAAATGAAAAGTGTCACCATGAAATATGTCAAAAATGACAAATTTCAAGATGGCAAATGTGAAAACTGACTAATGTCACAATGCTAAATGTCAAAAATGAAAAGTGTCACCATGAAAAATGTCAAAAATGACAAATTTCAAGATGGCAAATGTCAAAACTTACAAACGTCACAATGCTAAATGTCAAAAATGAAAAGTGTCACCATGAAAAATGTCAAAAATAACAAATTTCAAGATGGCAAATGTCAAAACTGACAAACGTCACAATGCTAAATGTCAAAAATGAAAAGTGTCACCATGAAAAATGTCAAAAATAAGAAATTTCAAGATGGCAAATGTCAAAGATGTCAAGTGACAAATGTCACAATGCTAAATGTCAAAACTGACAAATTTCAAGATGGCAAATGTCAAAGATGTCAAAAATGAAAAGTGTCACAATGCTAAATGTCAAAAATGAAAAGTGTCACAATGCTACATGTCAAAAATGACAAATTTCAAGATGGCAAATGTCAAAGATGTCAAATGACAAATGTCACAATGCTAAATGTCAAAAATGACAAATTTCAAGATGACAAATGTCAAAGATGTCAAATGACAAATGTCACAATGCTAAATGTCAAAAATGTAAAGTGTCACCATGAAAAATGTCAAAAATGACAAATTTCAAGATGGCAAATGTCAAAACTGACAAACGTCACAATGCTAAATGTCAAAAATGAAAAGTGTCATCATGAAAAATGTCAAAAATGACAAATTTCAAGATGGCAAATGTCAAAGATGTCAAATGACAAATGTCACAATGCTAAATGTCAAAAATGAAAAGTGTCACCATGAAAAATGTCAAAAATAACAAATTTTAAGATGGCAAATGTCAAAGATGTCAAATGACAAATGTCACAATGCTAAATGTCAAAAATGAAAAGTGTCACCATGAAAAATGTCAAAAATGACAAATTTCAAGATGGCAAATGTCCAAGATGTCAAATGACAAATGTCACAATGCTAAATGTCAAAAATGAAAAGTGTTACCATGAAAAATGTCAAAAATGACAAATTTCAAGATGGCAAATGTCAAAGATCTCAAATGACAAATGTCACAATGCTAAATGTCAAAAATGAAAAGTGCCACCATGAAAAATGTCAAAAATGACAAATTTCAAGATGGCAAATGTCAAAGATGTCAAATGACAAATGTCACAATGCTAAATGTCAAAAATGAAAAGTGTCACCATGAAAAATGTCAAAAATGACAAATTTCAAGATGGCAAATGTCAAAACTGACAAATGTCACAATGCTAAATGTCAAAAATGATAGGTGTCAACATGAAAAATGTCAAAAATGACAAATTTCAAGATGGCAAATGTCCAAGATGTCAAATGACAAATGTCACAATGCTAAATGTCAAAAATGAAAAGTGTCACCATGAAAAACGTCAAAAATGACAAATTTCAAGATAGCAAATGTCAAAGATGTCAAATGACAAATGTCACAATGCTAAATTCCAAAAAAAAAAGTGTCAAAAATGACAAATTTTAAGATGGCAAATGTCAAAGATGTCAAATGACAAATGTCACAATGCTAAATGTCAAAAATGAAAAGTGTCACCATGAAAAATGTCAAAAATGACAAATTTCAAGATGGCAAATGTCAAAACTGACTAATGTCACAATGCTAAATGTTAAAAAGGAAAAGTGTCACCATGAAAAATGTCAAAAATGACAAATTTCAAAATGGCAAATTTCAAAGATGTCAAATGACAAATGTCACAATGCTAAATGTCAAAAATGAAAAGTGTCACCATGAAAAGTGTCAAAAATGACAAATTTCAAGATGGCAAATGTCTAAGATGTCAAATGACAAATGTCACAATGCTAAATGCCAAAAATGAAAAGTGTCACCATGAAAAATGTCAAAAATGACAAATTTCAAGATGGCAAATGTCAAAGATGTCAAATGACAAATGTCACAATGCTAAATGTCAAAAATGAAAAGTGTCACCATGAAAAATGTCAAAAATGACTAATTTCAAGATGGCAAATGTCAAAGATGTCAAATGACAAATGTCACAATGCTAAATGTCAAAAATGAAAAGTGTCACCATGAAAAATGTCAAAAATGACAAATTTCAAGATGGCAAATGTCAAAGATGTCAAATGTCACAATGCTAAATGTCAAAAATGAAAAGTGTCACCACGAAAAATGTCAAAAATGACAAATTTCAAGATGGCAAATATCAAAGATGTCAAATGACAAATGTCACAATGCTAAATGTCAAAAATGAAAAGTGTCACAATGCTAAATGTCAAAAATGAAAAGTGTCACAATGCTTAATGTCAAAAATGACAAATTTCAAGATGGCAAATGTCAAAGATGTCAAATGACAAATGTCACAATGCTAAATGTCAAAAATGACAAATTTCAAGATGGCAAATGTCAAAGATGTCAAATGACAAATGTCACAATGCTAAATGTCAAAAATGAAAAGTGTCACCATGAAAAATGTCAAAAATGACAAATTTCAAGATGGCAAATGTCAAAACTGACAAACGTCACAATGCTAAATGTCAAAAATGAAAAGTGTCACCATGAAAAATGTCAAAAATAACAAATTTCAAGATGGCAAATGTCAAAGATGTCAAGTGACAAATGTTACAATGCTAAATGTCAAAACTGACAAATTTCAAGATGGCAAATGTCAAAGATGTCAAATGACAAATGTCACAATGCTAAATGTCAAAAATGAAAAGTGTCACCATGAAAAATGTCAAAAATGACAAATTTCAAGATGGCAAATGTCAAAGATGTCAAATGACAAATGTCACAATGCTAAATGTCAAAAATGATAAGTGTCACCATAAAAAATGTCAAAAATAACAAATTTCAAGATGGCAAATGTCAAAGATGTCAAATGACAAATGTCACAATGCTAAATGTCAAAAATGACAAATTGTAAGATGGCAAATGTCAAAGATGTCAACTGACAAATGTTACAATGCTAAATGTCAAAAATAAAAATGTCACCATGAAAAATGTCAAAAATAACAAATTTCAAGATGGCAAATGTCAAAGATGTCAAATGACAAATGTCACAATGCTAAATGTCAAAAATGACAAATTTCAAGATGGCAAATGTCAAAGATGTCAAATGACAAATGTCACAATGCTAAATGTCAAAAATGAAAAGTGTCAAAAATGACAAATTTTAAGATGGCAAATGTCTAAGATGTCAAATGACAAATGTCACAATGCTAAATGTCAAAAATGAAAAGTGTCACAATGAAAAATGTCACAAATGACAAATTTCAAGATGGCAAATGTCAAAGATGTCAAATGACAAATGTCACAATGCTAAATGTCAAAAATGAAAAGTGTCACCATGAAAAATGTCAAAAATGACAAATTTCAAGATGGCAAATGTCAAAGATGTCAAATGACAAATGTCACAATGCTAAATGTCAAAAATGAAAAGTGTCACCATAAAAAATGTCAAAAATGACAAATTTCAAGATGGCAAATATCAAAGATGTCAAATGACAAATGTCACAATGCTAAATGTCAAAAATGGAAAGTGTCACAATGCTAAATGTCAAAAATGAAAAGTGTCACAATGCTAAATGTCAGAAATGACAAATTTCAAGATGGCAAATGTCAAAGATGTCAAGTGACAAATGTCACAATGCTAAATGTCAAAACTGACAAATTTCAAGATGGCAAATGTCAAAGATGTCAAATGACAAATGTCACAATGCTAAATGTCAAAAATGAAAAGTGTCTCCATGAAAAATGTCAAAAATGAGAAATTTCAAGATGGCAAATGTCAAAGATGTCAAATGACAAATGTCACAATGCTAAATGTCAAAAATGATAAGTGTCACCATAAAAAATGTCAAAAATAACAAATTTCAAGATGGCAAATGTCAAAGATGTCAAATGACAAATGTCACAATGCTAAATGTCAAAAATGACAAATTTCAAGATGGCAAATGTCAAAGATGTCAACTGACAAATGTTACAATGCTAAATGTCAAAAATGAAAATGTCACCATGAAAAATGTCAAAAATAACAAATTTCAAGATGGCAAATGTCAAAGATGTCAAATGACAAATGTCACAATGCTAAATGTCAAAAATGACAAATTTCAAGATGGCAAATGTCAAAGATGTCAAATGACAAATGTCACAATGCTAAATGTCAAAAATGAAAAGTGTCAAAAATGACAAATTTTAAGATGGCAAATGTCTAAGATGTCAAATGACAAATGTCACAATGCTAAATGTCAAAAATGAAAAGTGTCACAATGAAAAATGTCAAAAATGACAAATTTCAAGATGGCAAATGTCAAAGATGTCAAATGACAAATGTCAC
The DNA here is from genome assembly GCA_964028335.1 of Altica lythri. Classification (NCBI taxonomy): domain Eukaryota; kingdom Metazoa; phylum Arthropoda; class Insecta; order Coleoptera; family Chrysomelidae; genus Altica; species Altica lythri. The sequence continues at coordinate 38,408,610 of OZ034800.1, read as the reverse complement.
AATGCTAAATGTCAAAAATGAAAAGTGTCACCATGAAAAATGTCAAAAATGACAAATTTCAAGATGGCAAATGTCAAAGATGTCAAATGACAAATGTCACAATGCTAAATGTCAAAAATGAAAAGTGTCACCATGAAAAGTGTCAAAAATGACAAATTTCAAGATGACAAATGTCTAAGATGTCAAATGACAAATGTCACAATGCTAAATGTCAAAAATGAAAAGTGTCACCATGAAAAATGTCAAAAATGACAAATTTCAAGATGGCAAATGTCAAAGATGTCAAATGACAAATGTCACAATGCTAAATGTCAAAAATGAAAAGTGTCACCATGAAAAATGTCAAAAATGACAAATTTCAAGATGGCAAATGTCAAAGATGTCAAATGACAAATGTCACAATGCTAAATGTCAAAAATGAAAAGTGTCACCATGAAAAATGTCAAAAATGACAAATTTCAAGATGGCAAATATCACAGATGTCAAATGACAAATGTCACAATGCTAAATGTCAAAAATGGAAAGTGTCACAATGCTAAATGTCAAAAATGAAAAGTGTCACAATGCTTAATGTCAAAAATGACAAATTTCAAGATGGCAAATGACAAAGATGTCAATTGACAAATGTCACAATGCTAAATAACAAAAATGACAAATTTCAAGATGGCAAATGTCAAAGATGTCAAATGACAAATGTCACAATGCTAAATGTTAAAAATGAAAAGTGTCACCATGAAAAATGTCAAAAATGAAAAATTTTAAGATGGCAAATATCAAAACTGACAAATGTCACAATGCTAAATGTCAAAAATGATAAGAGTCACCATGAAAAATGTCAAAAATGACAAATTTCAAGATGGCAAATGTCTAAGATGTCAAATGACAAATGTCACAATGCTAAATGTCAAAAATGAAAAGTGTCACCATGAAAAATGTCAAAAATGACAAATTTCAAGATGGCAAATGTCAAAGATGTCAAATGACAAATGTCACAATGCTAAATGTCAAAAATGAAAAGTGTCACCATAAAAAATGTCAAAAATGACAAATTTCAAGATGGCAAATGTCAAAGATGTCAAATGACAAATGTCACAATGCTAAATGTCAAAAATGAAAAGTGTCACCATGAAAAATGTCAAAAATGACAAATTTCAAGATGGCAAATGTTAAAACTGACTAATGTCACAATGCTAAATGTCAAAAATGAAAAGTGTCACCATGAAAAATGTCAAAAATGACAAATTTCAAAATGGCAAATGCCAAAGATGTCAAATGACAAATGTCACAATGCTAAATGTCAAAAATGAAAAGTGTCACCATGAAAAGTGTCAAAAATGACAAATTTCAAGATGGCAAATGTCTAAGATGTCAAATGACAAATGTCACAATGCTAAATGTCAAAAATGAAAAGTGTCACCATGAAAAATGTCAAAAATGACAAATTTCAAGATGGCAAATGTCAAAGATGTCAAATGACAAATGTCACAATGCTAAATGTCAAAAATGAAAAGTGTCACCATGAAAAATGTCAAAAATGACAAATTTCAAGATGGCAAATGTCAAAGATGTCAAATGACAAATGTCACAATGCTAAATGTCAAAAATGAAAAGTGTCACCATGAAAAATGACAAACATGACAAATTTCAAGATGGCAAATGTCAAAGATGTCAAATGACAAATGTCACAATGCTAAATGTCAAAAATGAAAAGTGTCACCATGAAAAATGTCAAAAATGACAAATTTCAAGATGGCAAATATCAAAGATGTCAAATGACAAATGTCACAATGCTAAATGTCAAAAATGGAAAGTGTCACAATGCTAACTGTCAAAAATGAAAATTGTCACAATGCTAAATGTCAAAAATGACAAATTTCAAGATGGCAAATGTCAAAGATGTCAAATGACAAATGTCACAATGCTAAATGTCAAAAATGACAAATTTCAAGATGGCAAAAGTCAAAGATGTCAAATGACAAATGTCACAATGCTAAATGTCAAAAATGAAAAGTGTCACCATAAAAAATGTCAAAAATGACAAATTTCAAGATGGCAAATGTCAAAACTGACAAACGTCACAATGCTAAATATCAAAAATGAAAAGTGTCACCATGAAAAATGTCAAAAATAACAAATTTCAAGATGGCAAATGTCAAAGATGTCAAATGACAAATGTCACAATGCTAAATGTCAAAAATGACAAATTTCAAGATGGCAAATGTCAAAGATGTCAAATGACAAATGTCACAATGCTAAATGTCAAAAATGAAAAGTGTCAAAAATGACAAATTTTAAGATGGCAAATGTCTAAGATGTCAAATGACAAATGTCACAATGCTAAATGTCAAAAATGAAAAGTGTCAACATGAAAAATGTCAAAAATGACAAATTTCAAGATGGCAAATGTCAAAGATGTCAAATGACAAATGTCACAATGCTAAATGTCAAAAATGAAAAGTGTCACCATGAAAAATGTCAAAAATGACAAATTTCAAGATGGCAAATGTCAAAAATGACTAATGTCACAATGCTAAATGTTAAAGATGAAAAGTGTCACCATGAAAAATGTCAAAAATGACAAATTTCAAAATGGCAAATGTCAAAGATGTCAAATGACAAATGTCACAATGCTAAATGTCAAAAATGAAAAGTGTCACCATGAAAAGTGTCAAAAATGACAAATTTCAAGATGGCAAATGTCTAAGATGTCAAATGACAAATGTCACAATGCTAAATGTTAAAAATGAAAAGTGTCACCATGAAAAATGTCAAAAATGAAAAATTTTAAGATGGCAAATATCAAAACTGACAAATGTCACAATGCTAAATGTCAAAAATGATAAGAGTCACCATGAAAAATGTCAAAAATGACAAATTTCAAGATAGCAAATGTCTAAGATGTCAAATGACAAATGTCACAATGCTAAATGTCAAAAATGAAAAGTGTCACCATGAAAAATGTCAAAAATGACAAATTTCAAGATGGCAAATGTCAAAGATGTCAAATGACAAATGTCACAATGCTAAATGTCAAAAATGAAAAGTGTCACCATGAAAAATGTCAAAAATGACAAATTTCAAGATGGCAAATGTCAAAGATGTCAAATGACAAATGTCACAATGCTAAATGTCAAAAATGAAAAGTGTCACCATGAAAAATGTCAAAAATGACAAATTTCAAGATGGCAAATGTTAAAACTGACTAATATCACAATGCTAAATGTCAAAAATGAAAAGTGTCACCATGAAAAATGTCAAAAATGACAAATTTCAAAATGGCAAATGCCAAAGATGTCAAATGACAAATGTCACAATGCTAAATGTCAAAAATGAAAAGTGTCACCATGAAAAGTGTCAAAAATGACAAATTTCAAGATGGCAAATGTCTAAGATGTCAAATGACAAATGTCACAATGCTAAATGTCAAAAATGAAAAGTGTCACCATGAAAAATGTCAAAAATGACAAATTTCAAGATGGCAAATGTCAAAGATGTCAAATGACAAATGTCACAATGCTAAATGTCAAAAATGAAAAGTGTCACCATGAAAAATGTCAAAAATGACAAATTTCAAGATGGCAAATGTCAAAGATGTCAAATGACAAATGTCACAATGCTAAATGTCAAAAATGAAAAGTGTCACCATGAAAAATGTCAAAAATGACAAATTTCAAGATGGCAAATGTCAAAGATGTCAAATGACAAATGTCACAATGCTAAATGTCAAAAATGAAAAGTGTCACCATGAAAAATGTCAAAAATGACAAATTTCAAGATGGCAAATATCAAAGATGTCAAATGACAAATGTCACAATGCTAAATGTCAAAAATGGAAAGTGTCACAATGCTAACTGTCAAAAATGAAAAGTGTCACAATGCTAAATGTCAAAAATGACAAATTTCAAGATGGCAAATGTCAAAGATGTCAAATGACAAATGTCACAATGCTAAATGTCAAAAATGACAAATTTCTAGATGGCAAAAGTCAAAGATGTCAAATGACAAATGTCACAATGCTAAATGTCAAAAATGAAAAGTGTCACCATAAAAAATGTCAAAAATGGCAAATTTCAAGATGGCAAATGTCAAAACTGACAAACGTCACAATGCTAAATGTCAAAAATGAAAAGTGTCACCATGAAAAATGTCAAAAATAACAAATTTCAAGATGGCAAATGTCAAAGATGTCAAATGACAAATGTCACAATGCTAAATGTCAAAAATGACAAATTTCAAGATGGCAAATGTCAAAGATGTCAAATGACAAATGTCACAATGCTAAATGTCAAAAATGAAAAGTGTCAATAATGACAAATTTTAAGATGGCAAATGTCTAAGATGTCAAATGACAAATGTCACAATGCTAAATGTCAAAAATGAAAAGTGTCAACATGAAAAATGTCAAAAATGACAAATTTCAAGATGGCAAATGTCAAAGATGTCAAATGACAAATGTCACAATGCTAAATGTCAAAAATGAAAAGTGTCACCATGAAAAATGTCAAAAATGACAAATTTCAAGATGGCAAATGTCAAAAATGACTAATGTCACAATGCTAAATGTTAAAGGTGAAAAGTGTCACCATGAAAAATGTCAAAAATGACAAATTTCAAAATGGCAAATGTCAAAGATGTCAAATGACAAATGTCACAATGCTAAATGTCAAAAATGAAAAGTGTCACCATGAAAAGTGTCAAAAATGACAAATTTCAAGATGGCAAATGTCTAAGATGTCAAATGACAAATGTCACAATGCTAAATGTCAAAAATGAAAAGTGTCACCATGAAAAATGTCAAAAATGACAAATTTCAAGATGGCAAATGTCAAAGATGTCAAATGACAAATGTCATAATGCTAAATGTCATAAATGAAAAGTGTCACCATGAAAAATGTCAAAAATGACAAATTTCAAGATGGCAAATGTCAAAGATGTCAAATGACAAATGTCACAATGCTAAATATCAAAAATGAAAAGTGTCACCATGAAAAATGTCAAAAATGACAAATTTCAAGTTGGCAAATGTCAAAGATGTCAAATGACAAATGTCACAATGCTAAATGTCAAAAATGAAAAGTGTCACCATGAAAAATGTCAAAAATGACAAATTTCAAGATGGCAAATATCAAAGATGTCAATTGACAAATGTCACAATGCTAAATGTCAAAAATGAAAAGTGTCACAATGCTAAATGTCAAAAATGAAAAGTGTCACAATGCTAAATGTCAAAAATGACAAATTTCAAGATGGCAAATGTCAAAGATGTCAAATGACAAATGTCACAATGCTAAATGTCAAAAATGACAAATTTCAAGATGGCAAATGTCAAAGATGTCAAATGACAAATGTCACAATGCTAAATGTCAAAAATGAAAAGTGTCACCATGAAAAATGTCAAAAATAACAAATTTCAAGATGGCAAATGTCAAAGATGTCAAGTAACAAATGTCACAATGCTAAATGTCAAAACTGACAAATTTCAAGATGGCAAATGTCAAAGATGTCAAATGACAAATGTCACAATGCTAAATGTCAAAAATAAAAAGTGTCACCATGAAAAATGTCAAAAATGACAAATTTCAAGATGGCAAATGTCAAAACTGACTAATGTCACAAACCTAAATGTCAAAAATGAAAAGTGTCACCATGAAAAATGTCAAAAATGACAAATTTCAAAATGGCAAATGTCAAAGATGTCAAATGACAAATGTCACAATGCTAATTGTCAAAAATGAGAAGTTTCACCATGAAAAGTGTCAAAAATGACAAATTTCAAGATGGCAAATGTCTAAGATGTCAAATGACAAATGTCACAATGCTAAATCTCAAAAATGAAAAGTGTCACCATGAAAAATGTCAAAAATGACAAATTTCAAGATGGCAAATGTCAAAGATGTCAAATGACAAATGTCACAATGCTAAATGTCAGAAATGAAAAGTGTCACCATGAAAAATGTCAAAAATGACAAATTTCAAGATGGCAAATGTCAAAGATGTCAAATGACAAATGTCACAATGCTAAATGACAAAAATGAAAAGTGTCACCATGAAAAATGTCAAAAATGACAAATTTCAAGATGGCAAATGTCAAAGATGTCAAATGACAAATGTCACAATGTTAAATGTCAAAAATGAAAAGTGTCACCATGAAAAATGTCAAAAATGACAAATTTCAAGATGGCAAATATCAAAGATGTCAAATGACAAATGTCACAATGCTAAATGTCAAAAATGGAAAGTGTCACAATGCTAAATGTCAAAAATGAAAAGTGTCACAATGCTAAATGTCAAAAATGACAAATTTCAAGATGGCAAATGTCAAAGATGTCAAATGACAAATGTCACAATGCTAAATAACAAAAATGACAAATTTTAAGATGGCAAATGTCTAAGATGTCAAATGACAAATGTCACAATGCTAAATGTCAAAAATGAAAAGTGTCACAATGAAAAATGTCAAAAATGACAAATTTCAAGATGGCAAATATCAAAACTGACAAATGTCACAATGCTAAATGTCAAAACTGATAAGAGTCACCATGAAAAATGTCAAAAATGACAAATTTCAAGATGGCAAATGTCTAAGATGTCAAATGACAAATGTCACAATGCTAAATGTCAAAAATGAAAAGTGTCACCATGAAAAATGTCAAAAATGACAAATTTCAAGATGGCAAATGTCAAAGATGTCAAATGACAAATGTCACAATGCTAAATGTCAAAAATGAAAAGTGTCAAAAATGACAAATTTTAAGATGGCAAATGTCTAAGATGTCAAATGACAAATGTCACAATGCTAAATGTCAAAAATGAAAAGTGTCACCATGAAAAATGTCAAAAATGACAAATTTCAAGATGGCAGATATCAAAGATGTCAAATGACAAATGTCACAATGCTAAATGTCAAAAATGGAAAGTGTCACAATGATAAATGTCAAAAATGAAAAGTGTCACAATGCTTAATGTCAAAAATGACAAATTTCAAGATGGCAAATGTCAAAACTGACTAATGTCACAATGCTAAATGTCAAAAATGAAAAGTGTCACCAAGAAAAATGTCAAAAATGACAAATTTCAAAATGGCAAATGTCAAAGATGTCAAATGACAAATGTCACAATGCTAAATGTCAAAAATGAAAAGTGTCACCATAAAAAGTGTCAAAAATGACAAATTTCAAGATGGCAAATGTCTAAGATGTCAAATGACAAATGTCACAATGCTACATGTCAAAAATGAAAAATGTCACCATGAAAAATGTCAAAAATGACAAATTTCAAGATGGAAAATGTCAAAGATGTCAAATGACAAATGTCACAATGCTAAATGTCAAAAATGAAAAGTGTCACCATGAAAAATGTCAAAAATGACAAATTTCAAGATGGCAAATGTCAAAGATGTCAAATGACAAATCTCACAATGCTAAATGTCAAAAATGAAAAGTGTCACCATGAAAAATGTCAAAAATGACAAATTTCAAGATGGCAAATGTCAAAGATGTCAAATGACAAATGTCACAATGCTAAATGTCAAAAATGAAAAGTGTCACCATGAAAAATGTCAAAAATGACAAATTTCAAGATGGCAAATATCAAAGATGTCAAATGACAAATGTCACAATGCTAAATGTCAAAAATGGAAAGTGTCACAATGCTAAATGTCAAAAATAAAAAGTGTCACAATGCTTAATGTCAAAAATGACAAATTTCAAGATGGCAAATGTCAAAGATGTCAAATGACAAATGTCACAATGCTAAATAACAAAAATGACAAATTTCAAGATGGCAAATGTCAAAGATGTCAAATGACAAATGTCACAATGCTAAATGTTAAAAATGAAAAGTGTCACCATGAAAAATGTCAAAAATGACAAATTTTAAGATGGCAAATGTCAAAGATGTCAAATGACAAATGTCACAATGCTAAATGTCAAAAATGAAAAGTGTCACCATGAAAAATGTCAAAAATGACAAATTTCAAGATGGCAAATGTCAAAGATGTCAAATGACAAATGTCACAATGCTAAATGTCAAAAATGAAAAGTGTCAAAAATGACAAATTTTAAGATGGCAAATGTCTAAGATGTCAAATGAAAAATGTCACAATGCTAAATGTCAAAAATGAAAAGTGTCACCATGAAAAATGTCAAAAATGACAAATTTCAAAATAGCAAATGTCAAAGATGTCAAATGACAAATGTCACAATGCTAAATGTCAAAAATGAAAAGTGTCACCATGAAAAATGTCAAAAATGACAAATTTCAAGATGGCAAATGTCAAAGATGTCAAATGACAAATGTCACAATGCTAAATGTCAAAAATGAAAAGTGTCACCATGAAAAATGTCAAAAATGACAAATTTCAAGATGGCAAATGTCAAAACTGACTAATGTCACAATGCTAAATGTCAAAAATGAAAAGTGTCACCATGAAAAATGTCAAAAATGACAAATTTCAAAATGGCAAATGCCAAAGATGTCAAATGACAAATGTCACAATGCTAAATGTCAAAAATAAAAAGTGTCACCATGAAAAGTGTCAAAAATGACAAATTTCAAGATGGCAAATGTCTAAGATGTCAAATGACAAATGTCACAATGCTAAATGTCAAAAATGACAAATTTCAAGATGGCAAATGTCAAAGATGTCAAATGACAAACGTCACAATGCTAAATGTCAAAAATGAAAAGTGTCAAAAATGACAAATTTTAAGATGGCAAATGTCTAAGATGTCAAATGACAAATGTCACAATGCTAAATGTCAAAAATGAAAAGTGTCACAATGAAAAATGTCAAAAATGACAAATTTCAAGATGGCAAATGTCAAAGATGTCAAATGACAAATGTCACAATGCTAAATGGCAAAAATGAAAAGTGTCACCATAAAAAATGTCAAAAATGACAAATTTCAAGATGGCAAATGTCAAAGATGTCAAATGACAAATGTCACAATGCTAAATGTCAAAAATGAAAAGTGTCACCACGAAAAATGTCAAAAATGACAAATTTCAAAATGGCAAATGTCAAAACTGACTAATGTCACAATGCTAAATGTTAAAGATGAAAAGTGTCACCATGAAAAATGTCAAAAATGACAAATTTCAAAATGGCAAATGTCAAAGATGTCAAATGACAAATGTCACAATGCTAAATGTCAAAAATGAAAAGTGTCACCATGAAAAGTGTCAAAAATGACAAATTTCAAGATGGCAAATGTCTAAGATGTCAAATGACAAATGTCACAATGCTAAATGTCAAAAATGAAAAGTGTCACCATGAAAAATGTCAAAAATGACAAATTTCAAGATGGCAAATGTCAAAGATGTCAAATGACAAATGTCACAATGCTAAATGTCAAAAATGAAAAGTGTCACCATGAAAAATGTCAAAAATGACAAATTTCAAGATGGCAAATGTCAAAGATGTCAAATGACAAATGTCACAATGCTAAATATCAAAAATGAAAAGTGTCACCATGAAAAATGTCAAAAATGACAAATTTCAAGATGGCAAATGTCAAAGATGTCAAATGACAAATGTCACAATGCTAAATGTCAAAAATGAAAAGTGTCACCATGAAAAATGTCAAAAATGACAAATTTCAAGGTGGCAAATATCAAAGATGTCAATTGACAAATGTCACAATGCTAAATGTCAAAAATGAAAAGTGTCACAATGCTAAATGTCAAAAATGAAAAGTGTCACAATGCTAAATGTCAAAAATGACAAATTTCAAGATGGCAAATGTCAAAGATGTCAAATGACAAATGTCACAATGCTAAATGTCAAAAATGACAAATTTCAAGATGGCAAATGTCAAAGATGTCAAATGACAAATGTCACAATGCTAAATGTCAAAAATGAAAAGTGTCACCATGAAAAATGTCAAAAATGACAAATTTCAAGATGGCAAATGTCAAAACTGACAAACGTCACAATGCTAAATGTCAAAAATGAAAAGTGTCACCATGAAAAATGTCAAGAATAACAAATTTAAAGATGGCAAATGTCAAAGATGTCAAGTGACAAATGTCACAATGCTAAATGTCAAAACTGACAAATTTCAAGATAGCAAATGTCAAAGATGTCAAATGACAAATGTCACAATGCTAAATGTCAAAAATAAAAAGTGTCACCATGAAAAATGTCAAAAATGACAAATTTCAAGATGGCAAATGTCAAAACTGACTAATGTCACAATGCTAAATGTCAAAAATGAAAAGTGTTACCATGAAAAATGTCAAAAATGACAAATTTCAAAATGGCAAATGTCAAAGATGTCAAATGACAAATGTCACAATGCTAATTGTCAAAAATGAGAAGTTTCACCATGAAAAGTGTCAAAAATGACAAATTTCAAGATGGCAAATGTCTAAGATGTCAAATGACAAATGTCACAATGCTAAATGTCAAAAATGAAAAGTGTCACCATAAAAAATGTCAAAAATGACAAATTTCAAGATGGCAAATGTCAAAGATGTCAAATGACAAATGTCACAATGCTAAATGTCAAAAATGAAAAGTGTCACCATGAAAAATGTCAAAAATGACAAATTTCAAGATGGCAAATGTCAAAGATGTCAAATGACAAATGTCACAATGCTAAATGACAAAAATGAAAAGTGTCACCATGAAAAATGTCAAAAATGACAAATTTCAAGATGGCAAATGTCAAAGATGTCAAATGACAAATGTCACAATGCTAAATGTCAAAAATGAAAAGTGTCACCATGAAAAATGTCAAAAATGACAAATTTCAAGATGGCAAATATCAAAGATGTCAAATGACAAATGTCACAATGCTAAATGTCAAAAATGGAAAGTGTCACAATGCTAAATGTCAAAAATGAAAAGTGTCACAATGCTAAATGTCAAAAATGACAAATTTCAAGATGGCAAATGTCAAGGATGTCAAATGACAAATGTCACAATGCTAAATAACAAAAATGACAAATTTTAAGATGGCAAATGTCTAAGATGTCAAATGACAAATGTCACAATGCTAAATGTCAAAAATGAAAAGTGTCACAATGAAAAATGCCAAAAATGACAAATTTCAAGATGGCAAATATCAAAACTGACAAATGTCACAATGCTAAATGTCAAAACTGATAAGAGTCACCATGAAAAATGTCAAAAATGACAAATTTCAAGATGGCAAATGTCTAAGATGTCAAATGACAAATGTCACAATGCTAAATGTCAAAAATGAAAAGTGTCACCATGAAAAATGTCAAAAATGACAAATTTCAAGATGACAAATTTCAAGATGGCAAATGTCAAAGATGTCAAATGACAAATGTCACAATGCTAAATGTCAAAAATGAAAAGTGTCAAAAATGACAAATTTTAAGATGGCAAATGTCTAAGATGTCAAATGACAAATGTCACAATGCTAAATGTCAAAAATGAAAAGTGTCACCATGAAAAATGTCAAAAATGACAAATTTCAAGATGGCAAATGTCAAAGATGTCAAATGACAAATGTCACAATGCTAAATGTCAAAAATGAAAAGTGTCACCATGAAAAATGTCAAAAATGAAAAATTTCAAGATGGCAAATGTCAAAGATGTCAAATGACAAATGTCACAATGCTAAATGTCAAAAATGAAAAGTGTCACCATGAAAAATGTCAAAAATGACAAATTTCAAGATGGCAAATGTCAAAACTGACTAATGTCACAATGCTAAATGTCAAAAATGAAAAGTGTCACCATGAAAAATGTCAAAAATGACAAATTTCAAAATGGCAAATGTCAAAGATGTCAAATGACAAATGTCACAATGCTAAATGTCAAAAATGAAAAGTGTCACCATGAAAAGTGTCAAAAATGACAAATTTCAAGATGGCAAATGTCTAAGATGTCAAATGACAAATGTCACCTTGCTAAATGTCAAAAATGACAAATTTCAAGATGGCAAATGTCAAAGCTGTCAAATGACAAATGTCACAATGCTAAATTTCAAAAATGAAAAGTGTCACCATGAAAAATGTCAAAAATAACAAATTTCAAGATGGCAAATGTCAAAGATGTCAAATGACAAATGTCACAATGCTAAATGTCAAAAATGACAAATTTCAAGATGGCAAATGTCAAAGATGTCAAATGACAAATGTCACAATGCTAAATGTCAAAAATGAAAAGTGTCAAAAATGACAAATTTTAAGATGGCAAATGTCTAAGATGTCAAATGACAAATGTCACAATGCTAAATGTCAAAAATGAAAAGTGTCACAATAAAAAATGTCAAAAATGACAAATTTCAAGATGGCAAATGTCAAAGATGTCAAATGACAAATGTCACAATGCTAAATGTCAAAAATGAAAAGTGTCACCATGAAAAATGTCAAAAATGACAAATTTCAAGATGGCAAATGTCAAAGATGTCAAATGACAAATGTCACAATGCTAAATGTCAAAAATGAAAAGTGTCACCATGAACAATGTCAAAAATGACAAATTTCAAGATGGCAAATGTCAAAACTGACTAATGTCACAATGCTAAATGTTAAAAATGAAAAGTGTCACCATGAAAAATGTCAAAAATGCCAAATTTCAAAATGGCAAATGTCAAAGATGTCAAATGACAAATGTCACAATGCTAAATGTCAAAAATGAAAAGTGTCACCATTAAAAGTGTCAAAAATGACAAATTTCAAGATGGCAAATGTCAAAGATGTCAAATGACAAATGTCACAATGCTAAATGTCAAAAATGAAAAGTGTCACCATGAAAAATGTCAAAAATGACAAATTTCAAGATGGCAAATGTCAAAGATGTCAAATGACAAATGTCACAATGCTAAATGTCAAAAATGAAAAGTGTCACCATGAAAAATGTCAAAAATGACAAATTTCAAGATGGCAAATGTCAAAGATGTCAAATGACAAATGTCACAATGCTAAATGTCAAAAATGAAAAGTGTCACCATGAAAAATGTCAAAAATGACAAATTTCAAGATGGCAAATATCAAAGATGTCAAATGACAAATGTCACAATGCTAAATGTTAAAAATGAAAAGTGTCACAATGCTAAATGTCAAAAATGGAAAGTGTCACAATGCTAAATGTCAAAAATGACAAATTTCAAGATGGCAAATGTCAAAGATGTCAAATGACAAATGTCACAATGCTAAATGTCAAAAATGACAAATTTCAAGATGGCAAATGTCAAAGATGTCAAATGACAAATGTCACAATGCTAAATGTCAAAAATGAAAAGTGTCACCATAAAAAATGTCAAAAATGACAAATTTCAAGATGGCAAATGTCAAAACTGACAAACATCACAATGCTAAATGTCAAAAATGAAAAGTGTCACCATGAAAAATGTCAAAAATAACAAATTTTAAGATGGCAAATGTCAAAGATGTCAAGTGACAAATGTCACAATGCTAAATGTCAAAACTGACAAATTTCAGGATGGCAAATGTCAAAGATGTCAAATGACAAATGTCACAATGCTAAATGTCAAAAATGAAAAGTGTCACCATGAAAAATGTCAAAAATGACAAATTTCAAGATGGCAAATATCAAAGATGTCAAATGACAAATGTCACAATGCTAAATGTCAAAAATGAAAAGTGTCACAATGCTAAATGTCAAAAATGAAAAGTGTCACAATGCTAAATGTCAAAAATGAAAAGTGTCACAATGCTAAATGTCAAAAATGACAAATTTCAAGATGGCAAATGTCAAAGATGTCAAATGACAAATGTCACAATGCTAAATGTCAAAAATGTCAAATTTCAAGATGGCAAATGTCAAAGATTTCAAATGACAAATGTCACAATGCTAAATGTCAAAAATGAAAAGTGTCACCATGAAAAATGTCAAAAATGACAAATTTCAAGATGGCAAATGTCAAAACTGACAAACGTCACAATGCTAAATGTCAAAAATGAAAAGTGTCACCATGAAAAATGTCAAAAATAACAAATTTCAAGATGGCAAATGTCAAAGATGTCAAGTGACAAATGTCACAATGCTAAATGTCAAAACTGACAAATTTCAAGATGGCAAATGTCAAAGATGTCAAATGACAAATGTCACAATGCTAAATGTCGAAAATGAAAAGTGTCACCATGAAAAATGTCCAAAATGACAAATTTCAAGATGGCAAATGTCAAAACTGACTAATGTCACAATGCTAAATGTCAAAAATGAAAAGTGTCACCATGAAAAATGTCAAAAATGACAAATTTCAAAATGGCAAATGTCAAAGATGTCAAATGACAAATGTTACAATGCTAAATGTCAAAAATGAAAAGTGTCACCATGAAAAGTGTCAAAAATGACAAATTTCAAGATGGCAAATGTCTAAGATGTCAAATGACAAATGTCACAATGCTAAATGTCAAAAATGAAAAGTGTCACCATGAAAAATGTCAAAAATGAAAAATTTCAAGATGGCAAATGTCAAAGATGTCAAATGACAAATGTCACAATGCTAAATGTCAAAAATGAAAAGTGTCACCATGAAAAATGTCAAAAATGCCAAATTTCAAAATGGCAAATGTCAAAGATGTCAAATGACAAATGTCACAATGCTAAATGTCAAAAATGAAAAGTGTCACCATTAAAAGTGTCAAAAATGACAAATTTCAAGATGGCAAATGTCAAAGATGTAAAATGACAAATGTCACAATGCTAAATGTCAAAAATGAAAAGTGTCACCATGAAAAATGTCAAAAATGACAAATTTCAAGATGGCAAATGTCAAAGATGTCAAATGACAAATGTCACAATGCTAAATGTCAAAAATGAAAAGTGTCACCATGAAAAATGTCAAAAATGACAAATTTCAAGATGGCAAATGTCAAAGATGTCAAATGACAAATGTCACAATGCTAAATGTCAAAAATGAAAAGTGTCCCCATGAAAAATGTCAAAAATGACAAATTGCAAGATGGCAAATATCAAAGATGTCAAATGACAAATGTCACAATGCTAAATATCAAAAATGAAAAGTGTCACAATGCTAAATGTCAAAAATGAAAAGTGTCACAATGCTAAATGTCAAAAATGACAAATTTCAAGATGGCAAATGTCAAAGTTGTCAAATGACAAATGTCACAATGCTAAATGTCAAAAATGACAAATTTCAAGATGGCAAATGTCAAAGATGTCAAATGACAAATGTCACAATGCTAAATGTCAAAAATGAAAAGTGTTACCATAAAAAATGTCAAAAATGACAAATTTCAAGATGGCAAATGTCAAAACTGACAAACATCACAATGCTAAATGTCAAAAATGAAAAGTGTCACCATGAAAAATGTCAAAAATAACAAATTTTAAGATGGCAAATGTCAAAGATGTCAAGTGACAAATGTCACAATGCTAAATGTCAAAACTGACAAATTTCAGGATGGCAAATGTCAAAGATGTCAAATGACAAATGTCACAATGCTAAATGTCAAAAATGAAAAGTGTCACCATGAAAAATGTCAAAAATGACAAATTTCAAGATGGCAAATATCAAAGATGTCAAATAACAAATGTCACAATGCTAAATGTCAAAAATGAAAAGTGTCACAATGCTAAATGTCAAAAATGAAAAGTGTCACAATGCTAAATGTCAAAAATGACAAATTTCAAGATGGCAAATGTCAAAGATGTCAAATGTCAAAGATGTCAAGTGACAAATGTCACAATGCTAAATGTCAAAACTGACAAATTTCAAGATGGCAAATGTCAAAGATGTCAAATGACAAATGTCACAATGCTAAATGTCAAAAATGAAAAGTGTCACCATGAAAAATGTCAAAAATGACAAATTTCAAGATGGCAAATGTCAAAACTGACTAATGTCACAATGCTAAATGTCAAAAATGAAAAGTGTCACCATGAAAAATGACAAATTTCAAAATGGCAAATGTCAAAGATGTCAAATGACAAATGTGACAATGCTAAATGTCAAAAATGAAAAGTGTCAAAAATGACAAATTTCAAGATGGCAAATGTCTAAGATATCAAATGCCAAATGTCACAATGCTAAATGTCAAAAATGAAAAGTGTCACCATGAAAAATGTCAAAAATGAAAAATTTCAAGATGGCAAATGTCAAAGATGTCAAATGACAAATGTCACAATGCTAAATGTCAAAAATGAAAAGTGTCACCATGAAAAATGTCAAAAATGACAAATTTCAAGATGGCAAATGTCAAAGATGTCAAATGTCACAATGCTAAATGTCAAAAATGAAAAGTGTCACCATGAAAAATGTCAAAAATGACAAATTTCAAGATGGCAAATGTCAAAGATGTCAAATGACAAATGTCACAATGCTAAATGTCAAAAATGAAAAGTGTCACCATGAAAAATGTCAAAAATGACAAATTTCAAGATGGCAAATATCAAAGATGTCAAATGACAAATGTCACAATGCTAAATATCAAAAATGGAAAGTGTCACAATGCTAAATGTCAAAAATGAAAAGTGTCACAATGCTAAATGTCAAAAATAACAAATTTCAAGATGGCAAATGTCAAAGATGTCAAATGACAAATGTCACAATGCTAAATAACAAAAATGACAAATTTCAAGATGGCAAATGTCAAAGATGTCAAATGACAAATATCACAATGCTAAATGTCAAAAATGAAAAGTGTCACCATGACAAATGTCAAAAATGACAAATTTCAAGATGGCAAATATCAAAACTGACAAATATCACAATGCTAAATGTCAAAAATGATAAGAGTCACCATGAAAAATGTCAAAAATGACAAATTTCAAGATGGCAAATGTCAAAGATGTCGAATATGACAAATGTCACAATGCTAAATGTCAAAAATGAAAAGTGTCACCATGAAAAATGTCAAAAATGACAAATTTCAAGATGGCAAATATCAAAGATGTCAAATGACAAATGTCACAATGCTAAATGTCAAAAATGAAAAGTGTCAAAAATGACAAATTTTAAGATGGCAAATGTCTAAGATGTCAAATGACAAATGTCACAATGCTAAAGGTCAAAAATGAAAAGTGTCACCATGAAAAATGTCAAAAATGACAAATTTCAAGATGGCAAATGTCAAAGATGTCAAATGACAAATGTCACAATGCTAAATGTCAAAAATGAAAAGTGTCACCATGAAAAATGTCAAAAATGACAAATTTCAAGATGGCAAATGTCAAAGATGTCAAATGACAAATGTCACAATGCTAAATGTCAAAAATGAAAAGTGTCACCATGAAAAATGTCAAAAATGACCAATTTCAAGATGGCAAATGTCAAAACTGACTAATGTCACAATGCTAAATGTCAAAAATGAAAAGTGTCACCATGAAAAATGTCAAAAATGACAAATTTCAAGATGGCAAATGTCAAAGATGTCAAATGACAAATGTCACAATGCTAAATGTCAAAAATGAAAAGTGTCACCATGAAAAATGTCAAAAATGACAAATTTCAAGATGGCAAATATCAAAGATGTCAAATGACAAATGTCACAATGCTAAATGTCAAAAATGGAAAGTGTCACAATGCTAAATGTCAAAAATGAAAAGTGTCACAATGCTAAATGTCAAAAATAACAAATTTCAAGATGGCAAATGTCCAAGATGTCAAATGACAAATGTCACAATGCTAAATAACAAAAATGACAAATTTCAAGATGGCAAATGTCAAAGATGTCAAATGACAAATATCACAATGCTAAATGTCAAAAATGAAAAGTGTCACCATGACAAATGTCAAAAATGACAAATTTCAAGATGGCAAATATCAAAACTAACAAATATCACAATGCTAAATGTCAAAAATGATAAGAGTCACCATGAAAAATGTAAAAAATGACAAATTTCAAGATGGCAAATGTCTAAGATGTCAAATGACAAATGTCACAATGCTAAATGTCAAAAATGAAAAGTGTCACCATGAAAAATGTCAAAAATGACAAATTTCAAGATGGCAAATATCAAAGATGTCAAATGACAAATGTCAGAATGCTAAATGTCAAAAATGACAAATTTTAAGATGGCAAATGTCTAAGATGTCAAATGACAAATGTCACAATGCTAAATGTCAAAAATGAAAAGTGTCACCATGAAAAATGTCAAAAATGACAAATTTCAAGATGGCAAATGTCAAAGATGTCAAATGACAAATGTCACAATGCTAAATGTCAAAAATGAAAAGTGTCACCATGAAAAATGTCAAAAATGACAAATTTCAAGATGGCAAATATCAAAGATGTCAAATGACAAATGTCACAATGCTAAATGTCAAAAATGGAAAGTGTCACAATGCTAAATGTCAAAAATGAAAAGTGTCACAATGCTAAATGTCAAAAATGACAAATTTCAAGATGGCAAATGTCAAAGATGTCAAATGACAAATGTCAAAGATGTCAAATGACAAATGTCACAATGCTAAATAACAAAAATGACAAATTTCAAGATGGCAAATGTCAAAGATGTCAAATGACAAATGTCGCAATGCTAAATGTCAAAAATGAAAAGTGTCACCATGAAAAATGTCAAAAATGACAAATTTCAAGATGGCAAATATCAAAACTGACAAATATCACAATGCTAAATGTCAAAAATGATAAGAGTCACCATGAAAAATGTCAAAAATGACAAATTTCAAGATGGCAAATGTCAAAGATGTCGAATATGACAAATGTCACAATGCTAAATGTCAAAAATGAAAAGTGTCACCATGAAAAATGTCAAAAATGACAAATTTCAAGATGGCAAATATCAAAGATGTCAAATGACAAATGTCACAATGCTAAATGTCAAAAATGAAAAGTGTCAAAAATGACAAATTTTAAGATGGCAAATGTCTAAGATGTCAAATGACAAATGTCACAATGCTAAAGGTTAAAAATGAAAAGTGTCACCATGAAAAATGTCAAAAATGACAAATTTCAAGATGGCAAATGTCAAAGATGTCAAATGACAAATGTCACAATGCTAAATGTCAAAAATGAAAAGTGTCACCATGAAAAATGTCAAAAATGACAAATTTCAAGATGGCAAATGTCAAAGATGTCAAATGACAAATGTCACAATGCTAAATGTCAAAAATGAAAAGTGTCACCATGAAAAATGTCAAAAATGACCAATTTCAAGATGGCAAATGTCAAAACTGACTAATGTCACAATGCTAAATGTCAAAAATGAAAAGTGTCACCATAAAAAATGTCAAAAATGACAAATTTCAAAATGGCAAATGTCAAAGATGTCAAATAACAAATGTCACAATGCTAAATGTCAAAAATGAAAAGTGTCACCATGAAAAATGTCAAAAATGACAAATTTCAAGATAGCAAATGTCAAAGATGTCAAATGACAAATGTCACAATGCTAAATGTCAAAAATGAAAAGTGTCACCATGAAAAATGTCAAAAATGACAAATTTCAAGATGGCAAATGTCAAAGATGTCAAATGACAAATGTCACAATGCTAAATGTCAAAAATGAAAAGTGTCACCATGAAAAATGTCAAAAATGACAAATTTCAAGATAGCAAATGTCAAAGATGTCAAATGACAAATGTCACAATGCTAAATGTCAAAAATGAAAAGTGTCACCATGAAAAATGTCAAAAAGGACAAATTTCAAGATGGCAAATATCAAAGATGTCAAATGACAAATGTCACAATGCTAAATCTCAAAAATGGAAAGTGTCACAATGCTAAATGTCAAAAATAAAAAGTGTCACAATGCTAAATGTCAAAAATGACAAATTTCAAGATGGCAAATGTCAAAGATGTCAAATGACAAATGTCACAATGCTAAATGTCAAAAATGACAAATTTCAAGATGGCAAATGTCAAAGATGTCAAATGACAAATGTCACAATGCTAAATGTCAAAAATGAAAAATGTCACCATGAAAAATGTCAAAAATGACAAATTTCAAGATGGCAAATGTCAAAACTGACAAACGTCACAATGCTAAATGTCAAAAATGAAAAGTGTCACCATGAAAAATGTCAAAAATAACAAATTTCAAGATGGCAAATGTCAAAGATGTCAAGTGACAAATGTCACAATGCTAAATGTCAAAACTGACAAATTTCAAGATGGCAAACGTCAAAGATGTTAAATGACAAATGTCACAATGCTAAATGTCAAAAATGAAAAGTGTCACCATGAAAAATGTCAAAAATGACAAATTTCAAGATGGCAAATGTCAAAGATGTCAAATGACAAATGTCACAATGCTAAATGTCAAAAATGATAAGTGTCACCATGAAAAATGTCAAAAATATCAAATTTCAAGATGGCAAATGTCAAAGATGTCAAATGACGAATGTCACAATGCTAAATGTCAAAAATGAAAAGTGTCACCATGAAAAATGTCAAAAATGACAAATTTCAAGATGGCAAATGTCAAAGATGTCAAATGACAAATGTCACAATGCTAAATGTCAAAAATGAAAAGTGTCACCATGAAAAATGTCAAAAATGACAAATTTCAAGATAGCAAATGTCAAAGATGTCAAATGACAAATGTCACAATGCTAAATGTCAAAAATGAAAAGTGTCACCATGAAAAATGTCAAAAATGACAAATTTCAAGATGGCAAATATCAAAGATGTCAAATGACAAATGTCACAATGCTAAATCTCAAAAATGGAAAGTGTCACAATGCTAAATGTCAAAAATAAAAAGTGTCACAATGCTAAATGTCAAAAATGACAAATTTCAAGATGGCAAATGTCAAAGATGTCAAATGACAAATGTCACAATGCTAAATGTCAAAAATGACAAATTTCAAGATGGCAAATGTCAAAGATGTCAAATGACAAATGTCACAATGCTAAATGTCAAAAATGAAAAGTGTCACCATGAAAAATGTCAAAAATGACAAATTTCAAGATGGCAAATGTCAAAACTGACAAACGTCACAATGCTAAATGTCAAAAATGAAAAGTGTCACCATGAAAAATGTCAAAAATAACAAATTTCAAGATGGCAAATGTCAAAGATGTCAAGTGACAAATGTCACAATGCTAAATGTCAAAACTGACAAATTTCAAGATGGCAAATGTCAAAGATGTCAAATGACAAATGTCACAATGCTAAATGTCAAAAATGATAAGTGTCACCATGAAAAATGTCAAAAATATCAAATTTCAAGATGGCAAATGTCAAAGATGTCAAATGACGAATGTCACAATGCTAAATGTCAAAAATGACAAATTTTAAGATGACAAATGTCAAAGATGTCAAATGACAACTATCACAATGCTAAATGTCAAAAATGAAAAGTGTCACCATGAAAAATGTCAAAAATGACAAATTTCAAGATGGCAAATGTCAAAGATGTCAAATGACAAATGTCACAATGCTAAATGTCAAAAATGAAAAATGTCAAAAATGACAAATTTCAAGATGGCAAATGTCAAACATGTCAAATGACAAATGTCACAATGCTAAATGTCAAAAATGAAAATTGTCAAAATCGACAAATTTCAAGATGGCAAATGTCTAAGATGTCAAATGACAAATGTCACAATGCTAAATGTCAAAAATGAAAAGTGTCACCATAAAAAATGTCAAAAATGACAAATTTCAAGATAGCAAATGTCAAAACTGACAAATGTCACAATGCTAAATGTCAAAAATGAAAAGTGTCATAATGAAAAATGTCAAAAATAACAAATTTCAAGATGGCAAATGTCAAAGATGTCAAATGACAAATGTCACAATGCTAAATGTCAAAAATGAAAAGTGTCACCATGAAAAATGTCAAAAATGACAAATTTCAAGATGGCAAATGTCAAAGATGTCAAATGACAAATGTCACAATGCTAAATGTCAAAAATAAAAACTGTCACCATGAAAAATGTCAAAAATGACAAATTTCAAGATGGCAAATGTCAAAACTGACAAATGTCACAATGCTAAATGTCAAAATTGAAAAGTGTCACCATGAAAAATGTCAAAAATGACAAATTTCAAGATGGCAAATGTCAAAACTGACAAACGTCACAATGCTAAATGTCAAAAATGAAAAGTGTCACCATGAAAAATGTCAAAAATAACAAATTTCAAGATGGCAAATGTCAAAGATGTCAAGTGAAAAATGTCACAATGCTAAATGTCAAAACTGACAAATTTCAAGATGGCAAACGTCAAAGATGTCAAATGACAAATTTCACAATGCTAAATGTCAAAAATGAAAAGTGTCACCATGAAAAATGTCAAAAATAACAAATTTCAAGATGGCAAATGTCAAAGATGTCAAATGACAAATGTCACAATGCTAAATGTCAAAAATGATAAGTGTCACCATGAAAAATGTCAAAAATAACAAATTTCAAGATGGCAAATGTCAAAGATGTCAAATGACAAATGTCACAATGCTAAATGTCAAAAATGACAAATTTTAAGATGGCAAATGTCAAAGATGTCAAATGACAACTGTCACAATGCTAAATGTCAAAAATGAAAAGTGTCACCATGAAAAATGTCAAAAATAACAAATTTCAAGATGGCCAATATCAAAGATGTCAAATGACAAATGTCACAATACTAAATGTCAAAAATGACAAATTTCAAGATGGCAAATGTCAAAGATGTCAAATGTCACAATGCTAAATGTCAAAAGTGAAAAGTGACACCATGAAAAATGTCAAAAATGACAAATTTCAAGATGGCAAATGTCAAAGATGTCAAATGACAAATGTCACAATGCTAAATGTCAAAAATGAAAAGTGTCACCATAAAAATTGTCAAAAATGACAAATTTCAAGATGGCAAATGTCAAAACTGACAAATGTCAAAATGCTAAATGTCAAAAATGAAAAGTGTCATAATGAAAAATGTCAAAAATAACAAATTTCAAGATGGCAAATGTCAAAGATGTCAAATGACAAATGTCACAATGCTAAATGTCAAAAATAAAAACTGTCACCATGAAAAATGTCAAAAATGACAAATTTCAAGATGGCAAATGTCAAAACTGACAAATGTCACAATGCTAAATGTCAAAAATAAAAAGTGTCACCATGAAAAATGTCAAAAATGACAAATTTCAAGATGGCAAATGTCAAAGATGTCAAATGACAAATGTCACAATGCTAAATGTTAAAAATGAAAAGTGTCACCATGAAAAATGTCAAAAATGACAAATTTCAAGATGGCAAATGTCAAAGATGTCAAATGACAAATGTCACAATGCTAAATGTCAAAAATAAAAACTGTCACCATGAAAAATGTCAAAAATGACAAATTTCAAGATGGCAAATGTCAAAACTGACAAATGTCAAAATGCTAAATGTCAAAAATGAAAAGTGTCATAATGAAAAATGTCAAAAATAACAAATTTCAAGATGGCAAATGTCAAAGATGTCAAATGACAAATGTCACAATGCTAAATGTCAAAAATAAAAAGTGTCACCATGAAAAATGTCAAAAATGACAAATTTCAAGATGGCAAATGTCAAAGATGTCAAATGACAAATGTCACAATGCTAAATGTCAAAAATAAAAACTGTCACCATGAAAAATGTCAAAAATGACAAATTTCAAGATGGCAAATGTCAAAACTGACAAATGTCACAATGCTAAATGTCAAAAATGAAAAGTGTCATAATGAAAAATGTCAAAAATAACAAATTTCAAGATGGCAAATGTCTAAGATGTCAAATGACAAATGTCACAATG
Organism: Altica lythri; assembly: GCA_964028335.1. Classification (NCBI taxonomy): domain Eukaryota; kingdom Metazoa; phylum Arthropoda; class Insecta; order Coleoptera; family Chrysomelidae; genus Altica; species Altica lythri. The sequence goes on along the minus strand of OZ034800.1, from coordinate 38,384,975 downwards.
CTAAATGTCAAAAATGAAAAGTGTCACCATGAAAAATGTCAAAAATGACAAATTTCAAGATGGCAAATGTCAAAGATGTCAAATGACAAATGTCACAATTCTAAATGTCAAAAATAAAAACTGTCACCATGAAAAATGTCAAAAATGACAAATTTCAAGATGGCAAATGTCAGAACTGACAAATGTCACAATGCTAAATGTCAAAAATGAAAAGTGTCATAATGAAAAATGTCAAAAATAACAAATTTCAAGATGGCAAATGTCAAAGATGTCAAATGACAAATGTCACAATGCTAAATGTCAAAAATGAAAAGTGTCACCATGAAAAATGTCGAAAATAACAAATTTCAAGATGGCAAATGTCAAAGATGTCAAATGACAAATGTCACAATGCTAAATGTCAAAAATGACAAATTTCAAGATGGCAAATGTCAAAGATATCAAATAACAAATGTCACAATGCTAAATGTCAAAAATGACAAATTTCAAGATGGCAAATGTCAAAACTGACAAATGTCACAATGCTAAATGTCAAGAATGAAAAGTGTCACCATGAAAAATGTCAAAAATAACAAATTTCAAGATGGCAAATGTCAAAGATGTCAAATGACAAATATCACAATGCTAAATGTCAAAAATGACAAATTTCAAAATGGCAAATGTCAAAGATGTCAAATGACAAATGTCACAATGCTAAATGTCAAAAACGAAAAGTGTCACCATGAAAAATGTCAAAAATGACAAATTTCAAGATGACAAATGTCAAAACTGACAAATGTCACAATGCTAAATGTCAAAAATGAAAAGTGTCACCATGAAAAATGTCAAAAATAACAAATTTCAAGATGGCAAATGTCAAAGATGTCAAATGACAAATGTCACAATGCTAAATGTCAAAAATGACAAATTTCAAGATGGCAAATTTCAAAGAGGTCAAATGACAATTGTCCCAATGCTAAATGTCAAAAATGAAAAGTGTCACCATGAAAAATGTCAAAAATGACAAATTTCAAGATGGCAAATGTCAAAGATGTCAAATGACAAATGTCACAATGCTAAATGTCAAAAATGAAAAGTGTCACCATGAAAAATGTCAAAAATGACAAATTTCAAGATGGCAAATGTCAAAGATGTCAAATGACAAATGTCACAATGCTAAATGTCAAAAATGAAAAGTGTCACCATGAAAATTGTCAAAAATGACAAATTTCAAGATGGCAAATGTCAAAACTGACAAATGTCAAAATGCTAAATGTCAAAAATGAAAAGTGTCATAATGAAAAATGTCAAAAATAACAAATTTCAAGATGGCAAATGTCAAAGATGTCAAATGACAAATGTCACAATGCTAAATGTCAAAAATAAAAAGTGTCACCATGAAAAATGTCAAAAATGACAAATTTCAAGATGGCAAATGTCAAAGATGTCAAATGACAAATGTCACAATGCTAAATGTCAAAAATGAAAAGTGTCACCATGAAAAATGTCAAAAATGACAAATTTCAAGATGGCAAATGTCAAAGATGTCAAATGACAAATGTCACAATGCTAAATGTCAAAAATAAAAACTGTCACCATGAAAAATGTCAAAAATGACAAATTTCAAGATGGCAAATGTCAAAACTGACAAATGTCAAAATGCTAAATGTCAAAAATGAAAAGTGTCATAATGAAAAATGTCAAAAATAACAAATTTCAAGATGGCAAATGTCAAAGATGTCAAATGACAAATGTCACAATGCTAAATGTCAAAAATAAAAAGTGTCACCATGAAAAATGTCAAAAATGACAAATTTCAAGATGGCAAATGTCAAAGATGTCAAATGACAAATGTCACAATGCTAAATGTCAAAAATAAAAACTGTCACCATAAAATGTCAAAAATGACAAATTTCAAGATGGCAAATGTCAAAACTGACAAATGTCACAATGCTAAATGTCAAAAATGAAAAGTGTCATAATGAAAAATGTCAAAAATAACAAATTTCAAGATGGCAAATGTCTAAGATGTCAAATGACAAATGTCACAATGCTAAATGTCAAAAATGAAAAGTGTCACCATGAAAAATGTCAAAAATGACAAATTTCAAGATGGCAAATGTCAAAGATGTCAAATGACATATGTCACAATTCTAAATGTCAAAAATAAAAACTGTCACCATGAAAAATGTCAAAAATGACAAATTTCAAGATGGCAAATGTCAGAACTGACAAATGTCACAATGCTAAATGTCAAAAATGAAAAGTGTCATAATGAAAAATGTCAAAAATAACAAATTTCAAGATGGCAAATGTCAAAGATGTCAAATGACAAATGTCACAATGCTAAATGTCAAAAATGAAAAGTGTCACCATGAAAAATGTCGAAAATAACAAATTTCAAGATGGCAAATGTCAAAGATGTCAAATGACAAATGTCACAATGCTAAATGTCAAAAATGACAAATTTCAAGATAGCAAATGTCAAAGATATCAAATAAGAAATGTCACAATGCTAAATGTCAAAAATGACAAATTTCAAGATGGCAAATGTCAAAACTGACAAATGTCACAATGCTAAATGTCAAGAATGAAAAGTGTCACCATGAAAAATGTCAAAAATAACAAATTTCAAGATGGCAAATGTCAAAGATGTCAAATGAAAAATATCACAATGCTAAATGTCAAAAATGACAAATTTCAAAATGGCAAATGTCAAAGATGTCAAATGACAAATGTCACAATGCTAAATGTCAAAAATGAAAAGTGTCACCATGAAAAATGTCAAAAATGACAAATTTCAAGATGACAAATGTCAAAACTGACAAATGTCACAATGCTAAATGTCAAAAATGAAAAGTGTCACCATGAAAAATGTCAAAAATAACAAATTTCAAGATGGCAAATGTCAAAGATGTCAAATGACAAATGTCACAATGCTAAATGTCAAAAATGACAAATTTCAAGATGGCAAATTTCAAAGATGTCAAATGACAATTGTCCCAATGCTAAATGTCAAAAATGAAAAGTGTCACCATGAAAAATGTCAAAAATGACAAATTTCAAGATGGCAAATGTCAAAGATGTCAAATGACAAATGTCACAATGCTAAATGTCAAAAATGAAAAGTGTCACCATGAAAAATGTCAAAAATGACAAATTTCAAGATGGCAAATTGCAAAGATGTCAAATGACAAATTTCACAATGCTAAATGTCAAAAATGAAAATTGTCACCATGAAAAATGTCAAAAATGACAAATTTCAAGATGGCAAATGTCAAAGATGTCAACTGACAAATGTCACAATGCTAAATGTCAAAAATAAAAAGTGTCAAAAATGACAAATTTCAAGATGGCAAATGTCTAAGATGTCAAATGACAAATGTCACAATGCTAAATGTCAAAAATAAAAAGTGTCACCATGAAAAATGTCAAAAATGACAAACTTTAAGATGGCAAATGTCAAAGATGTCAAATGACAAATGTCACAATGCTAAATGTCAAAAATGAAAAGTGTCACCATAAAAAATGTCAAAAATGACAAATTTCAAGATGGCAAATGTCAAAGATGTCAAATGACAAATGTCACAATGCTAAATTTCAAAAATGAAAAGTGTCACCATGAAAAATGTCAAAAATGACAAATTTCAAGATGGCAAATGTCAAAGATGTCAAATGACAAATGTCACAATGCTAAATGTCAAAAATGAAAAGTGTCACCATGAAAAATGTAAAAATGACAAATTTCAAGATGGCAAATGTCAAAGATGTGAAATGACAAATGTCACAATGCTAAATGTCAAAAATGAAAAGTGTCAAAAATGACAAATTTCAAGATGGCAAATGCTAAGATGTCAAATGACAAATGTCACAATGCTAAATGTCAAAAATGAAAAGTGTCACCATGAAAAATGTCAAAAATGACAAATTTCAAGATGGCAAATGTCAAAGATGTCAAATGACAAATGTCACAATGCTAAATGTCAAAAATGAAAAGTGTCACCATAAAAAATGTCAAAAATGACAAATTTCAAGATGGCAAATGTCAAAAATGTCAAATGACAAATGTCACAATGCTAAATGTCAAAAATGAAAAGTGTCACCATAAAAAATGTCAAAAATGACAAATTTCAAGATGGCAAATATCAAAGATGTCAAATGACAAATGTCACAATGCTAAATGTCAAAAATGAAAAGTGTCACCATGAAAAATGTCAAAAATGACAAATTTCAAGATGGCAAATGTCAAAGATGTCAAATGACAAATGTCACAATGCTAAATGTCAAAAATGAAAGTGTCACCATGAAAAATGTCAAAAATGACAAATTTCAAGATGGCAAATGTCAAAGATGTCAAATGACAAATGTCACAATGCTAAATGTCAAAAATGAAAAGTGTCAAAAATGACAAATTTCAAGATGGCAAATGTCTAAGATGTCAAATGACAAATGTCACAATGCTAAATGTAAAAAATGAAAAGTGTCACCATAAAAAATGTCAAAAATGACAAATTTCAAGATGGCAAATGTCAAAGATGTCAAATAACAAATGTCACAATGCTAAATGTCACAAATGAAAAGTGTCACCATGAAAAATGTCAAAAATGACAAATTTCAAGATGGCAAATGTCAAAGATGTCAAATGTCACAATGCTAAATGTCAAAACTGAAAGGTGTCACCATGAAAAATGTCAAAAATGACAAATTTCAAGATGGCAAATGTCAAAGATGTCAAATGACAAATGTCAAAATGCTAAATGTCAAAAATGAAAAGTGTCACCATAAAAAATGTCAAAAATGACAAATTTTAAGATGACAAATGTCAAAGATGTCAAATGACAAATGTCAAAATGCTAAATGTCAAAAATGAAAAGTGTCACCATGAAAAATGTCAAAAATGACAAATTTCAAGATGGCAAATATCAAAGATGTCAAATGACAAATGTCACAATGCTAAATGTCAAAAATGAAAAGTGTCACAATACAAAATTTCAAAAATAAAAAGTGTCACAATGCTAAATGTCAAAAATGACAAATTTCAAGATGGCAAATGTCAAAGATGTCAAATGACAAATGTCACAATGCTAAATGTCAAAAATGACAAATTTCAAGATGGCAAATGTCAAAGATGTCAAATGACAAATGTCACAATGCTAAATGTCAAAAATGAAAAGTGTCACCATGAAAAATGTCAAAAATGACAAATTTCAAGATGGCAAATGTCAAAACTGACAAATGTCACAATGCTAAATGTCAAAAATGAAAAGTGTCACCATGAAAAATGTCAAAAATAACAAATTTCAAGATGGCAAATGTCAAAGATGTCAAATGACAAATGTCACAATGCTAAATGTCAAAACTGACAAATTTTAAGATGGCAAATGTCAAAGATGTCAAATGACAAATGTCACAATGCTAAATGTCAAAACTGAAAAGTGTCACCATGAAAAATGTCAAAAATGACAAATTTAAAGATGGCAAATGTCAAAGATGTCAAATGACAAATGTCACAATGCTAAATGTCAAAAATGATAAGTGTCACCATGAAAAATGTCAAAAATAACAAATTTCAAGATGGCAAATGTCAAAGATGTCAAATGACAAATGTCACAATGCTAAATGTCAAAAATGATAAGTGTCACCATGAAAAATGTCAAAAATGACAAATTTTAAGATGGCAAATGTCAAAGATGTCAAATGACAAATGTCACAATGCTAAATGTCAAAAATGATAAGTGTCACCATGAAAAATGTCAAAAATAACAAATTTCAAGATGGCAAATGTCAAAGATGTCAAATGACAAATGTCACAATGCTAAATGTCAAAAATGACAAATTTCAAGATGGCAAATGTCAAAGATGTCAAATGACAAATGTCACAATGCTAAATGTCAAAAATGAAAAGTGTCACCATGAAAAATGTCAAAAATGACAAATTTCAAGATGGCAAATGTCAAAACTGACAAACGTCACAATGCTAAATGTCAAAAATGAAAAGTGTCACCATGAAAAATGTCAAAAATAACAAATTTCAAGATGGCAAATGTCAAAGATGTCAAGTGACAAATGTCACAATGCTAAATGTCAAAAATGAAAAGTGTCACCATGAAAAATGTCGAAAATAACAAATTTCAAGATGGCAAATGTCAAAGATGTCAAATGACAAATGTCACAATGCTAAATGTCAAAAATGACAAATTTCAAGATAGCAAATGTCAAAGATATCAAATAACAAATGTCACAATGCTAAATGTCAAAAATGACAAATTTCAAGATAGCAAATGTCAAAACTGACAAATGTCACAATGCTAAATGTCAAGAATGAAAAGTGTCACCATGAAAAATGTCAAAAATAACAAATTTCAAGATGGCAAATGTCAAAGATGTCAAATGAAAAATATCACAATGCTAAATGTCAAAAATGACAAATTTCAAAATGGCAAATGTCAAAGATGTCAAATGACAAATGTCACAATGCTAAATGTCAAAAATGAAAAGTGTCACCGTGAAAAATGTCAAAAATGACAAATTTCAAGATGACAAATGTCAAAACTGACAAATGTCACAATGCTAAATGTCAAAAATGAAAAGTGTCACCATGAAAAATGTCAAAAATAACAAATTTCAAGATGGCAAATGTCAAAGATGTCAAATGACAAATGTCACAATGCTAAATGTCAAAAATGACAAATTTCAAGATGGCAAATTTCAAAGATGTCAAATGACAATTGTCCCAATGCTAAATATCAAAAATGAAAAGTGTCACCATGAAAAATGTCAAAAATGACAAATTTCAAGATGGCAAATGTCAAAGATGTCAAATGACAAATGTCACAATGCTAAATGTCAAAAATGAAAAGTGTCACCATGAAAAATGTCAAAAATGACAAATTTCAAGATGGCAAATTGCAAAGATGTCAAATGAAAAATATCACAATGCTAAATGTCAAAAATGACAAATTTCAAAATGGCAAATGTCAAAGATGTCAAATGACAAATGTCACAATGCTAAATGTCAAGAATGAAAAGTGTCACCATGAAAAATGTCAAAAATAACAAATTTCAAGATGGCAAATGTCAAAGATGTCAAATGACAAATATCACAATGCTAAATGTCAAAAATGACAAATTTCAAAATGGCAAATGTCAAAGATGTCAAATGACAAATGTCACAATGCTAAATGTCAAAAACGAAAAGTGTCACCATGAAAAATGTCAAAAATGACAAATTTCAAGATGACAAATGTCAAAACTGACAAATGTCACAATGCTAAATGTCAAAAATGAAAAGTGTCACCATGAAAAATGTCAAAAATAACAAATTTCAAGATGGCAAATGTCAAAGATGTCAAATGACAAATGTCACAATGCTAAATGTCAAAAATGACAAATTTCAAGATGGCAAATTTCAAAGAGGTCAAATGACAATTGTCCCAATGCTAAATGTCAAAAATGAAAAGTGTCACCATGAAAAATGTCAAAAATGAAAAATTTCAAGATGGCAAATGTCAAAGATGTCAAATGACAAATGTCACAATGCTAAATGTCAAAAATGAAAAGTGTCACCATGAAAAATGTCAAAAATGACAAATTTCAAGATGGCAAATTGCAAAGATGTCAAATGAAAAATATCACAATGCTAAATGTCAAAAATGACAAATTTCAAAATGGCAAATGTCAAAGATGTCAAATGACAAATGTCACAATGCTAAATGTCAAAAATGAAAAGTGTCACCATGAAAATTGTCAAAAATGACAAATTTCAAGATGGCAAATGTCAAAACTGACAAATGTCAAAATGCTAAATGTCAAAAATGAAAAGTGTCATAATGAAAAATGTCAAAAATAACAAATTTCAAGATGGCAAATGTCAAAGATGTCAAATGACAAATGTCACAATGCTAAATGTCAAAAATAAAAAGTGTCACCATGAAAAATGTCAAAAATGACAAATTTCAAGATGGCAAATGTCAAAGATGTCAAATGACAAATGTCACAATGCTAAATGTCAAAAATGAAAAGTGTCACCATGAAAAATGTCAAAAATGACAAATTTCAAGATGGCAAATGTCAAAGATGTCAAATGACAAATGTCACAATGCTAAATGTCAAAAATAAAAACTGTCACCATGAAAAATGTCAAAAATGACAAATTTCAAGATGGCAAATGTCAAAACTGACAAATGTCAAAATGCTAAATGTCAAAAATGAAAAGTGTCATAATGAAAAATGTCAAAAATAACAAATTTCAAGATGGCAAATGTCAAAGATGTCAAATGACAAATGTCACAATGCTAAATGTCAAAAATAAAAAGTGTCACCATGAAAAATGTCAAAAATGACAAATTTCAAGATGGCAAATGTCAAAGATGTCAAATGACAAATGTCACAATGCTAAATGTCAAAAATAAAAACTGTCACCATAAAATGTCAAAAATGACAAATTTCAAGATGGCAAATGTCAAAACTGACAAATGTCACAATGCTAAATGTCAAAAATGAAAAGTGTCATAATGAAAAATGTCAAAAATAACAAATTTCAAGATGGCAAATGTCTAAGATGTCAAATGACAAATGTCACAATGCTAAATGTCAAAAATGAAAAGTGTCACCATGAAAAATGTCAAAAATGACAAATTTCAAGATGGCAAATGTCAAAGATGTCAAATGACATATGTCACAATTCTAAATGTCAAAAATAAAAACTGTCACCATGAAAAATGTCAAAAATGACAAATTTCAAGATGGCAAATGTCAGAACTGACAAATGTCACAATGCTAAATGTCAAAAATGAAAAGTGTCATAATGAAAAATGTCAAAAATAACAAATTTCAAGATGGCAAATGTCAAAGATGTCAAATGACAAATGTCACAATGCTAAATGTCAAAAATGAAAAGTGTCACCATGAAAAATGTCGAAAATAACAAATTTCAAGATGGCAAATGTCAAAGATGTCAAATGACAAATGTCACAATGCTAAATGTCAAAAATGACAAATTTCAAGATAGCAAATGTCAAAGATATCAAATAACAAATGTCACAATGCTAAATGTCAAAAATGACAAATTTCAAGATGGCAAATGTCAAAACTGACAAATGTCACAATGCTAAATGTCAAGAATGAAAAGTGTCACCATGAAAAATGTCAAAAATAACAAATTTCAAGATGGCAAATGTCAAAGATGTCAAATGAAAAATATCACAATGCTAAATGTCAAAAATGACAAATTTCAAAATGGCAAATGTCAAAGATGTCAAATGACAAATGTCACAATGCTAAATGTCAAAAATGAAAAGTGTCACCATGAAAAATGTCAAAAATGACAAATTTTAAGATGACAAATGTCAAAACTGACAAATGTCACAATGCTAAATGTCAAAAATGAAAAGTGTCACCATGAAAAATGTCAAAAATAACAAATTTCAAGATGGCAAATGTCAAAGATGTCAAATGACAAATGTCACAATGCTAAATGTCAAAAATGACAAATTTCAAGATGGCAAATTTCAAAGATGTCAAATGACAATTGTCCCAATGCTAAATGTCAAAAATGAAAAGTGTCACCATGAAAAATGTCAAAAATGACAAATTTCAAGATGGCAAATGTCAAAGATGTCAAATGACAAATGTCACAATGCTAAATGTCAAAAATGAAAAGTGTCACCATGAAAAATGTCAAAAATGACAAATTTCAAGATGGCAAATTGCAAAGATGTCAAATGACAAATTTCACAATGCTAAATGTCAAAAATGAAAATTGTCACCATGAAAAATGTCAAAAATGACAAATTTCAAGATGGCAAATGTCAAAGATGTCAACTGACAAATGTCACAATGCTAAATGTCAAAAATAAAAAGTGTCAAAAATGACAAATTTCAAGATGGCAAATGTCTAAGATGTCAAATGACAAATGTCACAATGCTAAATGTCAAAAATAAAAAGTGTCACCATGAAAAATGTCAAAAATGACAAACTTTAAGATGGCAAATGTCAAAGATGTCAAATGACAAATGTCACAATGCTAAATGTCAAAAATGAAAAGTGTCACCATAAAAAATGTCAAAAATGACAAATTTCAAGATGGCAAATGTCAAAGATGTCAAATGACAAATGTCACAATGCTAAATTTCAAAAATGAAAAGTGTCACCATGAAAAATGTCAAAAATGACAAATTTCAAGATGGCAAATGTCAAAGATGTCAAATGACAAATGTCACAATGCTAAATGTCAAAAATGAAAAGTGTCACCATGAAAAATGTAAAAATGACAAATTTCAAGATGGCAAATGTCAAAGATGTGAAATGACAAATGTCACAATGCTAAATGTCAAAAATGAAAAGTGTCAAAAATGACAAATTTCAAGATGGCAAATGCTAAGATGTCAAATGACAAATGTCACAATGCTAAATGTCAAAAATGAAAAGTGTCACCATGAAAAATGTCAAAAATGACAAATTTCAAGATGGCAAATGTCAAAGATGTCAAATGACAAATGTCACAATGCTAAATGTCAAAAATGAAAAGTGTCACCATAAAAAATGTCAAAAATGACAAATTTCAAGATGGCAAATGTCAAAAATGTCAAATGACAAATGTCACAATGCTAAATGTCAAAAATGAAAAGTGTCACCATAAAAAATGTCAAAAATGACAAATTTCAAGATGGCAAATATCAAAGATGTCAAATGACAAATGTCACAATGCTAAATGTCAAAAATGAAAAGTGTCACCATGAAAAATGTCAAAAATGACAAATTTCAAGATGGCAAATGTCAAAGATGTCAAATGACAAATGTCACAATGCTAAATGTCAAAAATGAAAGTGTCACCATGAAAAATGTCAAAAATGACAAATTTCAAGATGGCAAATGTCAAAGATGTCAAATGACAAATGTCACAATGCTAAATGTCAAAAATGAAAAGTGTCAAAAATGACAAATTTCAAGATGGCAAATGTCTAAGATGTCAAATGACAAATGTCACAATGCTAAATGTCAAAAATGAAAAGTGTCACCATAAAAAATGTCAAAAATGACAAATTTCAAGATGGCAAATGTCAAAGATGTCAAATAACAAATGTCACAATGCTAAATGTCACAAATGAAAAGTGTCACCATGAAAAATGTCAAAAATGACAAATTTCAAGATGGCAAATGTCAAAGATGTCAAATGTCACAATGCTAAATGTCAAAACTGAAAGGTGTCACCATGAAAAATGTCAAAAATGACAAATTTCAAGATGGCAAATGTCAAAGATGTCAAATGACAAATGTCAAAATGCTAAATGTCAAAAATGAAAAGTGTCACCATAAAAAATGTCAAAAATGACAAATTTTAAGATGACAAATGTCAAAGATGTCAAATGACAAATGTCAAAATGCTAAATGTCAAAAATGAAAAGTGTCACCATGAAAAATGTCAAAAATGACAAATTTCAAGATGGCAAATATCAAAGATGTCAAATGACAAATGTCACAATGCTAAATGTCAAAAATGAAAAGTGTCACAATACAAAATTTCAAAAATAAAAAGTGTCACAATGCTAAATGTCAAAAATGACAAATTTCAAGATGGCAAATGTCAAAGATGTCAAATGACAAATGTCACAATGCTAAATGTCAAAAATGACAAATTTCAAGATGGCAAATGTCAAAGATGTCAAATGACAAATGTCACAATGCTAAATGTCAAAAATGAAAAGTGTCACCATGAAAAATGTCAAAAATGACAAATTTCAAGATGGCAAATGTCAAAACTGACAAATGTCACAATGCTAAATGTCAAAAATGAAAAGTGTCACCATGAAAAATGTCAAAAATAACAAATTTCAAGATGGCAAATGTCAAAGATGTCAAATGACAAATGTCACAATGCTAAATGTCAAAACTGACAAATTTTAAGATGGCAAATGTCAAAGATGTCAAATGACAAATGTCACAATGCTAAATGTCAAAACTGAAAAGTGTCACCATGAAAAATGTCAAAAATGACAAATTTTAAGATGGCAAATGTCAAAGATGTCAAATGACAAATGTCACAATGCTAAATGTCAAAAATGATAAGTGTCACCATGAAAAATGTCAAAAATAACAAATTTCAAGATGGCAAATGTCAAAGATGTCAAATGACAAATGTCACAATGCTAAATGTCAAAAATGACAAATTTCAAGATGGCAAATGTCAAAGATGTCAAATGACAAATGTCACAATGCTAAATGTCAAAAATGAAAAGTGTCACCATGAAAAATGTCAAAAATGACAAATTTCAAGATGGCAAATGTCAAAACTGACAAACGTCACAATGCTAAATGTCAAAAATGAAAAGTGTCACCATGAAAAATGTCAAAAATAACAAATTTCAAGATGGCAAATGTCAAAGATGTCAAGTGACAAATGTCACAATGCTAAATGTCAAAAATGAAAAGTGTCACCATGAAAAATGTCGAAAATAACAAATTTCAAGATGGCAAATGTCAAAGATGTCAAATGACAAATGTCACAATGCTAAATGTCAAAAATGACAAATTTCAAGATAGCAAATGTCAAAGATATCAAATAACAAATGTCACAATGCTAAATGTCAAAAATGACAAATTTCAAGATGGCAAATGTCAAAACTGACAAATGTCACAATGCTAAATGTCAAGAATGAAAAGTGTCACCATGAAAAATGTCAAAAATAACAAATTTCAAGATGGCAAATGTCAAAGATGTCAAATGAAAAATATCACAATGCTAAATGTCAAAAATGACAAATTTCAAAATGGCAAATGTCAAAGATGTCAAATGACAAATGTCACAATGCTAAATGTCAAAAATGAAAAGTGTCACCATGAAAAATGTCAAAAATGACAAATTTCAAGATGACAAATGTCAAAACTGACAAATGTCACAATGCTAAATGTCAAAAATGAAAAGTGTCACCATGAAAAATGTCAAAAATAACAAATTTCAAGATGGCAAATGTCAAAGATGTCAAATGACAAATGTCACAATGCTAAATGTCAAAAATGACAAATTTCAAGATGGCAAATTTCAAAGATGTCAAATGACAATTGTCCCAATGCTAAATGTCAAAAATGAAAAGTGTCACCATGAAAAATGTCAAAAATGACAAATTTCAAGATGGCAAATGTCAAAGATGTCAAATGACAAATGTCACAATGCTAAATGTCAAAAATGAAAAGTGTCACCATGAAAAATGTCAAAAATGACAAATTTCAAGATGGCAAATTGCAAAGATGTCAAATGACAAATTTCACAATGCTAAATGTCAAAAATGAAAATTGTCACCATGAAAAATGTCAAAAATGACAAATTTCAAGATGGCAAATGTCAAAGATGTCAACTGACAAATGTCACAATGCTAAATGTCAAAAATAAAAAGTGTCAAAAATGACAAATTTCAAGATGGCAAATGTCTAAGATGTCAAATGACAAATGTCACAATGCTAAATGTCAAAAATAAAAAGTGTCACCATGAAAAATGTCAAAAATGACAAACTTTAAGATGGCAAATGTCAAAGATGTCAAATGACAAATGTCACAATGCTAAATGTCAAAAATGAAAAGTGTCACCATAAAAAATGTCAAAAATGACAAATTTCAAGATGGCAAATGTCAAAGATGTCAAATGACAAATGTCACAATGCTAAATTTCAAAAATGAAAAGTGTCACCATGAAAAATGTCAAAAATGACAAATTTCAAGATGGCAAATGTCAAAGATGTCAAATGACAAATGTCACAATGCTAAATGTCAAAAATGAAAAGTGTCACCATGAAAAATGTAAAAATGACAAATTTCAAGATGGCAAATGTCAAAGATGTGAAATGACAAATGTCACAATGCTAAATGTCAAAAATGAAAAGTGTCAAAAATGACAAATTTCAAGATGGCAAATGCTAAGATGTCAAATGACAAATGTCACAATGCTAAATGTCAAAAATGAAAAGTGTCACCATGAAAAATGTCAAAAATGACAAATTTCAAGATGGCAAATGTCAAAGATGTCAAATGACAAATGTCACAATGCTAAATGTCAAAAATGAAAAGTGTCACCATAAAAAATGTCAAAAATGACAAATTTCAAGATGGCAAATGTCAAAAATGTCAAATGACAAATGTCACAATGCTAAATGTCAAAAATGAAAAGTGTCACCATAAAAAATGTCAAAAATGACAAATTTCAAGATGGCAAATATCAAAGATGTCAAATGACAAATGTCACAATGCTAAATGTCAAAAATGAAAAGTGTCACCATGAAAAATGTCAAAAATGACAAATTTCAAGATGGCAAATGTCAAAGATGTCAAATGACAAATGTCACAATGCTAAATGTCAAAAATGAAAAGTGTCACCATAAAAAATGTCAAAAATGACAAATTTCAAGATGGCAAATGTCAAAGATGTCAAATAACAAATGTCACAATGCTGAATGTCACAAATGAAAAGTGTCACCATGAAAAATGTCAAAAATGACAAATTTCAAGATGGCAAATGTCAAAGATGTCAAATGTCACAATGCTAAATGTCAAAACTGAAAGGTGTCACCATGAAAAATGTCAAAAATGACAAATTTCAAGATGGCAAATGTCAAAGATGTCAAATGACAAATGTCAAAATGCTAAATGTCAAAAATGAAAAGTGTCACCATAAAAAATGTCAAAAATGACAAATTTTAAGATGACAAATGTCAAAGATGTCAAATGACAAATGTCAAAATGCTAAATGTCAAAAATGAAAAGTGTCACCATGAAAAATGTCAAAAATGACAAATTTCAAGATGGCAAATGTCAAAGATGTCAAATGACAAATGTCACAATGCTAAATGTCAAAAATGAAAGTGTCACCATGAAAAATGTCAAAAATGACAAATTTCAAGATGGCAAATGTCAAAGATGTCAAATGACAAATGTCACAATGCTAAATGTCAAAAATGAAAAGTGTCAAAAATGACAAATTTCAAGATGGCAAATGTCTAAGATGTCAAATGACAAATGTCACAATGCTAAATGTCAAAAATGAAAAGTGTCACCATAAAAAATGTCAAAAATGACAAATTTCAAGATGGCAAATTTCAAAGATGTCAAATAACAAATGTCACAATGCTAAATGTCACAAATGAAAAGTGTCACCATGAAAAATGTCAAAAATGACAAATTTCAAGATGGCAAATGTCAAAGATGTCAAATGTCACAATGCTAAATGTCAAAACTGAAAGGTGTCACCATGAAAAATGTCAAAAATGACAAATTTCAAGATGGCAAATGTCAAAGATGTCAAATGACAAATGTCAAAATGCTAAATGTCAAAAATGAAAAGTGTCACCATAAAAAATGTCAAAAATGACAAATTTTAAGATGACAAATGTCAAAGATGTCAAATGACAAATGTCAAAATGCTAAATGTCAAAAATGAAAAGTGTCACCATGAAAAATGTCAAAAATGACAAATTTCAAGATGGCAAATATCAAAGATGTCAAATGACAAATGTCACAATGCTAAATGTCAAAAATGAAAAGTGTCACAATACAAAATTTCAAAAATAAAAAGTGTCACAATGCTAAATGTCAAAAATGACAAATTTCAAGATGGCAAATGTCAAAGATGTCAAATGACAAATGTCACAATGCTAAATGTCAAAAATGACAAATTTCAAGATGGCAAATGTCAAAGATGTCAAATGACAAATGTCACAATGCTAAATGTCAAAAATGAAAAGTGTCACCATGAAAAATGTCAAAAATGACAAATTTCAAGATGGCAAATGTCAAAACTGACAAATGTCACAATGCTAAATGTCAAAAATGAAAAGTGTCACCATGAAAAATGTCAAAAATAACAAATTTCAAGATGGCAAATGTCAAAGATGTCAAATGACAAATGTCACAATGCTAAATGTCAAAACTGACAAATTTTAAGATGGCAAATGTCAAAGATGTCAAATGACAAATGTCACAATGCTAAATGTCAAAACTGAAAAGTGTCACCATGAAAAATGTCAAAAATGACAAATTTTAAGATGGCAAATGTCAAAGATGTCAAATGACAAATGTCACAATGCTAAATGTCAAAAATGATAAGTGTCACCATGAAAAATGTCAAAAATAACAAATTTCAAGATGGCAAATGTCAAAGATGTCAAATGACAAATGTCACAATGCTAAATGTCAAAAATGACAAATTTCAAGATGGCAAATGTCAAAGATGTCAAATGACAAATGTCACAATGCTAAATGTCAAAAATAAAAAGTGTCACCATGAAAAATGTCAAAAATGACAAATTTCAAGATGGCAAATGTCAAAACTGACAAACGTCACAATGCTAAATGTCAAAAATGAAAAGTGTCACCATGAAAAATGTCAAAAATAACAAATTTCAAGATGGCAAATGTCAAAGATGTCAAGTGACAAATGTCACAATGCTAAATGTCAAAACTGACAAATTTCAAGATGGCAAATGTCAAAGATGTCAAATGACAAATGTCACAATGCTAAATGTCAAAAATAAAAAGTGTCACCATGAAAAATGTCAAAAATGACAAATTTCAAGATGGCAAATGTCAAAACTGACTAATGTCACAATGCTAAATGTCAAAAATGAAAAGTGTCACCATGAAAAATGTCAAAAATGACAAATTTCAAAATGGCAAATGTCAAAGATGTCAAATGACAAATGTCACAATGCTAATTGTCAAAAATGAAAAGTTTCACCATGAAAAGTGTCAAAAATGACAAATTTCAAGATGGCAAATGTCTAAGATGTCAAATGACAAATGTCACAATGCTAAATGTCAAAAATGAAAGTGTCACCATAAAAAATGTCAAAAATGACAAATTTCAAGATGGCAAATGTCAAAGATGTCAAATGACAAATGTCACAATGCTAAATGACAAAAATGAAAAGTGTCACCATGAAAAATGTCAAAAATGACAAATTTCAAGATGGCAAATGTCAAAGATGTCAAATGACAAATGTCACAATGCTAAATGTCAAAAATGAAAAGTGTCACCATGAAAAATGTCAAAAATGACAAATTTCAAGATGGCAAATGTCAAAGATGTCAAATGACAAATGTCACAATGCTAAATGTCAAAAATGAAAAGTGTCACCATGAAAAATGTCAAAAATGACAAATTTCAAGATGGCAAATATCAAAGATGTCAAATGACAAATGTCACAATGCTAAATGTCAAAAATGGAAAGTGTCACAATGCTTAATGTCAAAAATGAAAAGTGTCACAATGCTAAATGTCAAAAATGACAAATTTCAAGATGGCAAATGTCAAAGATGTCAAATGACAAATGTCACAATGCTAAATAACAAAAATGACAAATTTTAAGATGGCAAATGTCTAAGATGTCAAATGACAAATGTCACAATGCTAAATGTCAAAAATGAAAAGTGTCACAATGAAAAATGTCAAAAATGACAAATTTCAAGATGGCAAATATCAAAACTGACAAATGTCACAATGCTAAATGTCAAAACTGATAAGAGTCACCATGAAAAATGTCAAAAATGAAAAATTTCAAGATGGCAAATGTCAAAGATGTCAAATGACAAATGTCACAATGCTAAATGTCAAAAATGAAAAATGTCACCATGAAAAAGGTCAAAAATGACAAATTTCAAGATGGCAAATGTCAAAACTGACTAATGTCACAATGCTAAATGTCAAAAATGAAAAGTGTCACCATGAAAAATGTCAAAAATGACAAATTTCAAGATAGCAAATGTCAAAACTGACAAATGTCACAATGCTAAATGTCAAAAATGAAAAGTGTCACCATGAAAAATGTCAAAAATGACAAATTTCAAGATGGCAAATGTCAAAGATGTCAAATGACAAATGTCACAATGCTAAATGTCAAAAATGAAAAGTGTCACCATGAAAAATGTCAAAAATGACAAATTTCAAGATGGCAAATGTCAAAGATGTCAAATGACAAATGTCACAATGCTAAATGTCAAAAATGAAAAGTGTCACCATGAAAAATGTCAAAAATGACAAATTTCAAGATGGCAAATGTCAAAACTGACTAATATCACAATGCTAAATGTCAAAAATGAAAAGTGTCACCATGAAAAATGTCAAAAATGACAAATTTCAAAATGGCAAATGTCAAAGATGTCAAATGACAAATGTCACAATGCTAATTGTCAAAAATGAAAAGTTTCACCATGAAAAGTGTCAAAAATGACAAATTTCAAGATGGCAAATGTCTAAGATGTCAAATGACAAATGTCACAATGCTAAATGTCAAAAATGAAAGTGTCACCATAAAAAATGTCAAAAATGACAAATTTCAAGATGGCAAATGTCAAAGATGTCAAATGACAAATGTCACAATGCTAAATGACAAAAATGAAAAGTGTCACCATGAAAAATGTCAAAAATGACAAATTTCAAGATGGCAAATGTCAAAGATGTCAAATGACAAATGTCACAATGCTAAATGTCAAAAATGAAAAATGTCAAAAATGACAAATTTCAAGATGGCAAATGTCAAAGATGTCAAATGACAAATGTCACAATGCTAAATGTCAAAAATGAAAAGTGTCACCATGAAAAATGTCAAAAATGACAAATTTCAAGATGGCAAATATCAAAGATGTCAAATGACAAATGTCACAATGCTAAATGTCAAAAATGGAAAGTGTCACAATGCTTAATGTCAAAAATGAAAAGTGTCACAATGCTAAATGTCAAAAATGACAAATTTCAAGATGGCAAATGTCAAAGATGTCAAATGACAAATGTCACAATGCTAAATAACAAAAATGACAAATTTTAAGATGGCAAATGTCTAAGATGTCAAATGACAAATGTCACAATGCTAAATGTCAAAAATGAAAAGTGTCACAATGAAAAATGTCAAAAATGACAAATTTCAAGATGGCAAATATCAAAACTGACAAATGTCACAATGCTAAATGTCAAAACTGATAAGAGTCACCATGAAAAATGTCAAAAATGAAAAATTTCAAGATGGCAAATGTCAAAGATGTCAAATGACAAATGTCACAATGCTAAATGTCAAAAATGAAAAATGTCACCATGAAAAAGGTCAAAAATGACAAATTTCAAGATGGCAAATGTCAAAACTGACTAATGTCACAATGCTAAATGTCAAAAATGAAAAGTGTCACCATGAAAAATGTCAAAAATGACAAATTTCAAGACAGCAAATGTCAAAACTGACAAATGTCACAATGCTAAATGTCAAAAATGAAAAGTGTCACCATGAAAAATGTCAAAAATGACAAATTTCAAGATGGCAAATGTCAAAGATGTCAAATGACAAATGTCACAATGCTAAATGTCAAAAATGAAAAGTGTCACCATGAAAAATGTCAAAAATGACAAATTTCAAGATGGCAAATGTCAAAGATGTCAAATGACAAATGTCACAATGCTAAATGTCAAAAATGAAAAGTGTCACCATGAAAAATGTCAAAAATGACAAATTTCAAGATGGCAAATGTCAAAGATGTCAAATGACAAATGTCACAATGCTAAATGTCAAAAATGAAAATTGTCAAAAATGACAAATTTCAAGATGGCAAATGTCTAAGATGTCAAATGACAAATGTCACAATGCTAAATGTCAAAAATGAAAGGTGTCACCATGAAAAATGTCAAAAATGACAAATTTCAAAATGGCAAATGTCTAAGATGTCAAATGACAAATGTCACAATGCTAAATGTCAAAAATGAAAAGTGTCACAATGAAAAATGTCAAAAATGACAAATTTCAAGATGGCAAATATCAAAACTGACAAATGTCACAATGCTAAATGTCAAAACTGATAAGAGTCACCATGAAAAATGTCAAAAATGAAAAATTTCAAGATGGCAAATGTCAAAGATGTCAAATGACAAATGTCACAATGCTAAATGTCAAAAATGAAAAATGTCACCATGAAAAAGGTCAAAAATGACAAATTTCAAGATGGCAAATGTCAAAACTGACTAATGTCACAATGCTAAATGTCAAAAATGAAAAGTGTCACCATGAAAAATGTCAAAAATGACAAATTTCAAGATAGCAAATGTCAAAACTGACAAATGTCACAATGCTAAATGTCAAAAATGAAAAGTGTCACCATGAAAAATGTCAAAAATGACAAATTTCAAGATGGCAAATGTCAAAGATGTCAAATGACAAATGTCACAATGCTAAATGTCAAAAATGAAAAGTGTCACCATGAAAAATGTCAAAAATGACAAATTTCAAGATGGCAAATGTCAAAGATGTCAAATGACAAATGTCACAATGCTAAATGTCAAAAATGAAAAGTGTCACCATGAAAAATGTCAAAAATGACAAATTTCAAGATGGCAAATGTCAAAACTGACTAATATCACAATGCTAAATGTCAAAAATGAAAAGTGTCACCATGAAAAATGTCAAAAATGACAAATTTCAAAATGGCAAATGTCAAAGATGTCAAATGACAAATGTCACAATGCTAATTGTCAAAAATGAAAAGTTTCACCATGAAAAGTGTCAAAAATGACAAATTTCAAGATGGCAAATGTCTAAGATGTCAAATGACAAATGTCACAATGCTAAATGTCAAAAATGAAAGTGTCACCATAAAAAATGTCAAAAATGACAAATTTCAAGATGGCAAATGTCAAAGATGTCAAATGACAAATGTCACAATGCTAAATGACAAAAATGAAAAGTGTCACCATGAAAAATGTCAAAAATGACAAATTTCAAGATGGCAAATGTCAAAGATGGCAAATGACAAATGTCACAATGCTAAATGTCAAAAATGAAAAGTGTCACCATGAAAAATTTCAAAAATGACAAATTTCAAGATGGCAAATGTCAAAGATGTCAAATGACAAATGTCACAATGCTAAATGTCAAAAATGAAAAGTGTCACCATGAAAAATGTCAAAAATGACAAATTTCAAGATGGCAAATATCAAAGATGTCAAATGACAAATGTCACAATGCTAAATGTCAAAAATGAAAAGTGTCACCATGAAAATTGTCAAAAATGACAAATTTCAAGATGGCAAATGTCAAAACTGACAAATGTCAAAATGCTAAATGTCAAAAATGAAAAGTGTCATAATGAAAAATGTCAAAAATAACAAATTTCAAGATGGCAAATGTCAAAGATGTCAAATGACAAATGTCACAATGCTAAATGTCAAAAATAAAAAGTGTCACCATGAAAAATGTCAAAAATGACAAATTTCAAGATGGCAAATGTCAAAGATATCAAATGACAAATGTCACAATGCTAAATGTCAAAAATGAAAAGTGTGACCATGAAAAATGTCAAAAATGACAAATTTCAAGATGGCAAATGTCAAAGATGTCAAATGACAAATGTCACAATGCTAAATGTCAAAAATAAAAACTGTCACCATGAAAAATGTCAAAAATGACAAATTTCAAGATGGCAAATGTCAAAACTGACAAATGTCAAAATGCTAAATGTCAAAAATGAAAAGTGTCATAATGAAAAATGTCAAAAATAACAAATTTCAAGATGGCAAATGTCAAAGATGTCAAATGACAAATGTCACAATGCTAAATGTCAAAAATAAAAAGTGTCACCATGAAAAATGTCAAAAATGACAAATTTCAAGATGGCAAATGTCAAAGATGTCAAATGACAAATGTCACAATGCTAAATGTCAAAAATAAAAACTGTCACCATAAAATGTCAAAAATGACAAATTTCAAGATGGCAAATGTCAAAACTGACAAATGTCACAATGCTAAATGTCAAAAATGAAAAGTGTCATAATGAAAAATGTCAAAAATAACAAATTTCAAGATGGCAAATGTCTAAGATGTCAAATGACAAATGTCACAATGCTAAATGTCAAAAATGAAAAGTGTCACCATGAAAAATGTCAAAAATGACAAATTTCAAGATGGCAAATGTCAAAGATGTCAAATGACATATGTCACAATTCTAAATGTCAAAAATAAAAACTGTCACCATGAAAAATGTCAAAAATGACAAATTTCAAGATGGCAAATGTCAGAACTGACAAATGTCACAATGCTAAATGTCAAAAATGAAAAGTGTCATAATGAAAAATGTCAAAAATAACAAATTTCAAGATGGCAAATGTCAAAGATGTCAAATGACAAATGTCACAATGCTAAATGTCAAAAATGAAAAGTGTCACCATGAAAAATGTCGAAAATAACAAATTTCAAGATGGCAAATGTCAAAGATGTCAAATGACAAATGTCACAATGCTAAATGTCAAAAATGACAAATTTCAAGATAGCAAATGTCAAAGATATCAAATAACAAATGTCACAATGCTAAATGTCAAAAATGACAAATTTCAAGATGGCAAATGTCAAAGTTGTCAAATGACAAATGTCACAATGCTAAATGTCAAAAATGACAAATTTCAAGATGGCAAATGTCAAAGATGTCAAATGACAAATGTCACAATGCTAAATGTCAAAAATGACAAATTTCAAGATGGCAAATTTCAAAGATGTCAAATGACAATTGTCCCAATGCTAAATGTCAAAAATGAAAAGTGTCACCATGAAAAATGTCAAAAATGACAAATTTCAAGATGGCAAATGTCAAAGATGTCAAATGACAAATGTCACAATGCTAAATGTCAAAAATGAAAAGTGTCACCATGAAAAATGTCAAAAATGACAAATTTCAAGATGGCAAATTG
The DNA here is from genome assembly GCA_964028335.1 of Altica lythri. Classification (NCBI taxonomy): domain Eukaryota; kingdom Metazoa; phylum Arthropoda; class Insecta; order Coleoptera; family Chrysomelidae; genus Altica; species Altica lythri. The sequence continues at coordinate 38,362,295 of OZ034800.1, read as the reverse complement.
CAAAGATGTCAAATGACAAATTTCACAATGCTAAATGTCAAAAATGAAAATTGTCACCATGAAAAATGTCAAAAATGACAAATTTCAAGATGGCAAATGTCAAAGATGTCAACTGACAAATGTCACAATGCTAAATGTCAAAAATAAAAAGTGTCAAAAATGACAAATTTCAAGATGGCAAATGTCTAAGATGTCAAATGACAAATGTCACAATGCTAAATGTCAAAAATAAAAAGTGTCACCATGAAAAATGTCAAAAATGACAAACTTTAAGATGGCAAATGTCAAAGATGTCAAATGACAAATGTCACAATGCTAAATGTCAAAAATGAAAAGTGTCACCATAAAAAATGTCAAAAATGACAAATTTCAAGATGGCAAATGTCAAAGATGTCAAATGACAAATGTCACAATGCTAAATTTCAAAAATGAAAAGTGTCACCATGAAAAATGTCAAAAATGACAAATTTCAAGATGGCAAATGTCAAAGATGTCAAATGACAAATGTCACAATGCTAAATGTCAAAAATGAAAAGTGTCACCATGAAAAATGTAAAAATGACAAATTTCAAGATGGCAAATGTCAAAGATGTGAAATGACAAATGTCACAATGCTAAATGTCAAAAATGAAAAGTGTCAAAAATGACAAATTTCAAGATGGCAAATGCTAAGATGTCAAATGACAAATGTCACAATGCTAAATGTCAAAAATGAAAAGTGTCACCATGAAAAATGTCAAAAATGACAAATTTCAAGATGGCAAATGTCAAAGATGTCAAATGACAAATGTCACAATGCTAAATGTCAAAAATGAAAAGTGTCACCATAAAAAATGTCAAAAATGACAAATTTCAAGATGGCAAATGTCAAAAATGTCAAATGACAAATGTCACAATGCTAAATGTCAAAAATGAAAAGTGTCACCATAAAAAATGTCAAAAATGACAAATTTCAAGATGGCAAATATCAAAGATGTCAAATGACAAATGTCACAATGCTAAATGTCAAAAATGAAAAGTGTCACCATGAAAAATGTCAAAAATGACAAATTTCAAGATGGCAAATGTCAAAGATGTCAAATGACAAATGTCACAATGCTAAATGTCAAAAATGAAAGTGTCACCATGAAAAATGTCAAAAATGACAAATTTCAAGATGGCAAATGTCAAAGATGTCAAATGACAAATGTCACAATGCTAAATGTCAAAAATGAAAAGTGTCAAAAATGACAAATTTCAAGATGGCAAATGTCTAAGATGTCAAATGACAAATGTCACAATGCTAAATGTAAAAAATGAAAAGTGTCACCATAAAAAATGTCAAAAATGACAAATTTCAAGATGGCAAATGTCAAAGATGTCAAATAACAAATGTCACAATGCTAAATGTCACAAATGAAAAGTGTCACCATGAAAAATGTCAAAAATGACAAATTTCAAGATGGCAAATGTCAAAGATGTCAAATGTCACAATGCTAAATGTCAAAACTGAAAGGTGTCACCATGAAAAATGTCAAAAATGACAAATTTCAAGATGGCAAATGTCAAAGATGTCAAATGACAAATGTCAAAATGCTAAATGTCAAAAATGAAAAGTGTCACCATAAAAAATGTCAAAAATGACAAATTTTAAGATGACAAATGTCAAAGATGTCAAATGACAAATGTCAAAATGCTAAATGTCAAAAATGAAAAGTGTCACCATGAAAAATGTCAAAAATGACAAATTTCAAGATGGCAAATATCAAAGATGTCAAATGACAAATGTCACAATGCTAAATGTCAAAAATGAAAAGTGTCACAATACAAAATTTCAAAAATAAAAAGTGTCACAATGCTAAATGTCAAAAATGACAAATTTCAAGATGGCAAATGTCAAAGATGTCAAATGACAAATGTCACAATGCTAAATGTCAAAAATGACAAATTTCAAGATGGCAAATGTCAAAGATGTCAAATGACAAATGTCACAATGCTAAATGTCAAAAATGAAAAGTGTCACCATGAAAAATGTCAAAAATGACAAATTTCAAGATGGCAAATGTCAAAACTGACAAATGTCACAATGCTAAATGTCAAAAATGAAAAGTGTCACCATGAAAAATGTCAAAAATAACAAATTTCAAGATGGCAAATGTCAAAGATGTCAAATGACAAATGTCACAATGCTAAATGTCAAAACTGACAAATTTTAAGATGGCAAATGTCAAAGATGTCAAATGACAAATGTCACAATGCTAAATGTCAAAACTGAAAAGTGTCACCATGAAAAATGTCAAAAATGACAAATTTTAAGATGGCAAATGTCAAAGATGTCAAATGACAAATGTCACAATGCTAAATGTCAAAAATGATAAGTGTCACCATGAAAAATGTCAAAAATAACAAATTTCAAGATGGCAAATGTCAAAGATGTCAAATGACAAATGTCACAATGCTAAATGTCAAAAATGATAAGTGTCACCATGAAAAATGTCAAAAATGACAAATTTTAAGATGGCAAATGTCAAAGATGTCAAATGACAAATGTCACAATGCTAAATGTCAAAAATGATAAGTGTCACCATGAAAAATGTCAAAAATAACAAATTTCAAGATGGCAAATGTCAAAGATGTCAAATGACAAATGTCACAATGCTAAATGTCAAAAATGACAAATTTCAAGATGGCAAATGTCAAAGATGTCAAATGACAAATGTCACAATGCTAAATGTCAAAAAGGAAAAGTGTCACCATGAAAAATGTCAAAAATGACAAATTTCAAGATGGCAAATGTCAAAACTGACAAACGTCACAATGCTAAATGTCAAAAATGAAAAGTGTCACCATGAAAAATGTCAAAAATAACAAATTTCAAGATGGCAAATGTCAAAGATGTCAAGTGACAAATGTCACAATGCTAAATGTCAAAAATGAAAAGTGTCACCATGAAAAATGTCGAAAATAACAAATTTCAAGATGGCAAATGTCAAAGATGTCAAATGACAAATGTCACAATGCTAAATGTCAAAAATGACAAATTTCAAGATAGCAAATGTCAAAGATATCAAATAACAAATGTCACAATGCTAAATGTCAAAAATGACAAATTTCAAGATAGCAAATGTCAAAACTGACAAATGTCACAATGCTAAATGTCAAGAATGAAAAGTGTCACCATGAAAAATGTCAAAAATAACAAATTTCAAGATGGCAAATGTCAAAGATGTCAAATGAAAAATATCACAATGCTAAATGTCAAAAATGACAAATTTCAAAATGGCAAATGTCAAAGATGTCAAATGACAAATGTCACAATGCTAAATGTCAAAAATGAAAAGTGTCACCGTGAAAAATGTCAAAAATGACAAATTTCAAGATGACAAATGTCAAAACTGACAAATGTCACAATGCTAAATGTCAAAAATGAAAAGTGTCACCATGAAAAATGTCAAAAATAACAAATTTCAAGATGGCAAATGTCAAAGATGTCAAATGACAAATGTCACAATGCTAAATGTCAAAAATGACAAATTTCAAGATGGCAAATTTCAAAGATGTCAAATGACAATTGTCCCAATGCTAAATATCAAAAATGAAAAGTGTCACCATGAAAAATGTCAAAAATGACAAATTTCAAGATGGCAAATGTCAAAGATGTCAAATGACAAATGTCACAATGCTAAATGTCAAAAATGAAAAGTGTCACCATGAAAAATGTCAAAAATGACAAATTTCAAGATGGCAAATTGCAAAGATGTCAAATGAAAAATATCACAATGCTAAATGTCAAAAATGACAAATTTCAAAATGGCAAATGTCAAAGATGTCAAATGACAAATGTCACAATGCTAAATGTCAAGAATGAAAAGTGTCACCATGAAAAATGTCAAAAATAACAAATTTCAAGATGGCAAATGTCAAAGATGTCAAATGACAAATATCACAATGCTAAATGTCAAAAATGACAAATTTCAAAATGGCAAATGTCAAAGATGTCAAATGACAAATGTCACAATGCTAAATGTCAAAAACGAAAAGTGTCACCATGAAAAATGTCAAAAATGACAAATTTCAAGATGACAAATGTCAAAACTGACAAATGTCACAATGCTAAATGTCAAAAATGAAAAGTGTCACCATGAAAAATGTCAAAAATAACAAATTTCAAGATGGCAAATGTCAAAGATATCAAATGACAAATGTCACAATGCTAAATGTCAAAAATGACAAATTTCAAGATGGCAAATTTCAAAGAGGTCAAATGACAATTGTCCCAATGCTAAATGTCAAAAATGAAAAGTGTCACCATGAAAAATGTCAAAAATGAAAAATTTCAAGATGGCAAATGTCAAAGATGTCAAATGACAAATGTCACAATGCTAAATGTCAAAAATGAAAAGTGTCACCATGAAAAATGTCAAAAATGACAAATTTCAAGATGGCAAATTGCAAAGATGTCAAATGAAAAATATCACAATGCTAAATGTCAAAAATGACAAATTTCAAAATGGCAAATGTCAAAGATGTCAAATGACAAATGTCACAATGCTAAATGTCAAAAATGAAAAGTGTCACCATGAAAATTGTCAAAAATGACAAATTTCAAGATGGCAAATGTCAAAACTGACAAATGTCAAAATGCTAAATGTCAAAAATGAAAAGTGTCATAATGAAAAATGTCAAAAATAACAAATTTCAAGATGGCAAATGTCAAAGATGTCAAATGACAAATGTCACAATGCTAAATGTCAAAAATAAAAAGTGTCACCATGAAAAATGTCAAAAATGACAAATTTCAAGATGGCAAATGTCAAAGATGTCAAATGACAAATGTCACAATGCTAAATGTCAAAAATGAAAAGTGTCACCATGAAAAATGTCAAAAATGACAAATTTCAAGATGGCAAATGTCAAAGATGTCAAATGACAAATGTCACAATGCTAAATGTCAAAAATAAAAACTGTCACCATGAAAAATGTCAAAAATGACAAATTTCAAGATGGCAAATGTCAAAACTGACAAATGTCAAAATGCTAAATGTCAAAAATGAAAAGTGTCATAATGAAAAATGTCAAAAATAACAAATTTCAAGATGGCAAATGTCAAAGATGTCAAATGACAAATGTCACAATGCTAAATGTCAAAAATAAAAAGTGTCACCATGAAAAATGTCAAAAATGACAAATTTCAAGATGGCAAATGTCAAAGATGTCAAATGACAAATGTCACAATGCTAAATGTCAAAAATAAAAACTGTCACCATAAAATGTCAAAAATGACAAATTTCAAGATGGCAAATGTCAAAACTGACAAATGTCACAATGCTAAATGTCAAAAATGAAAAGTGTCATAATGAAAAATGTCAAAAATAACAAATTTCAAGATGGCAAATGTCTAAGATGTCAAATGACAAATGTCACAATGCTAAATGTCAAAAATGAAAAGTGTCACCATGAAAAATGTCAAAAATGACAAATTTCAAGATGGCAAATGTCAAAGATGTCAAATGACATATGTCACAATTCTAAATGTCAAAAATAAAAACTGTCACCATGAAAAATGTCAAAAATGACAAATTTCAAGATGGCAAATGTCAGAACTGACAAATGTCACAATGCTAAATGTCAAAAATGAAAAGTGTCATAATGAAAAATGTCAAAAATAACAAATTTCAAGATGGCAAATGTCAAAGATGTCAAATGACAAATGTCACAATGCTAAATGTCAAAAATGAAAAGTGTCACCATGAAAAATGTCGAAAATAACAAATTTCAAGATGGCAAATGTCAAAGATGTCAAATGACAAATGTCACAATGCTAAATGTCAAAAATAACAAATTTCAAGATAGCAAATGTCAAAGATATCAAATAACAAATGTCACAATGCTAAATGTCAAAAATGACAAATTTCAAGATGGCAAATGTCAAAACTGACAAATGTCACAATGCTAAATGTCAAGAATGAAAAGTGTCACCATGAAAAATGTCAAAAATAACAAATTTCAAGATGGCAAATGTCAAAGATGTCAAATGAAAAATATCACAATGCTAAATGTCAAAAATGACAAATTTCAAAATGGCAAATGTCAAAGATGTCAAATGTCACAATGCTAAATGTCAAAACTGAAAGGTGTCACCATGAAAAATGTCAAAAATGACAAATTTCAAGATGGCAAATGTCAAAGATGTCAAATGACAAATGTCAAAATGCTAAATGTCAAAAATGAAAAGTGTCACCATAAAAAATGTCAAAAATGACAAATTTTAAGATGACAAATGTCAAAGATGTCAAATGACAAATGTCAAAATGCTAAATGTCAAAAATGAAAAGTGTCACCATGAAAAATGTCAAAAATGACAAATTTCAAGATGGCAAATGTCAAAGATGTCAAATGACAAATGTCACAATGCTAAATGTCAAAAATGAAAGTGTCACCATGAAAAATGTCAAAAATGACAAATTTCAAGATGGCAAATGTCAAAGATGTCAAATGACAAATGTCAAAATGCTAAATGTCAAAAATGAAAAGTGTCACCATGAAAAATGTCAAAAATGACAAATTTCAAGATGGCAAATGTCAAAGATGTCAAATGACAAATGTCACAATGCTAAATGTCAAAAATGAAAGTGTCACCATGAAAAATGTCAAAAATGACAAATTTCAAGATGGCAAATGTCTAAGATGTCAAATGACAAATGTCACAATGCTAAATGTCAAAAATGAAAAGTGTCACCATAAAAAATGTCAAAAATGACAAATTTCAAGATGGCAAATTTCAAAGATGTCAAATAACAAATGTCACAATGCTAAATGTCACAAATGAAAAGTGTCACCATGAAAAATGTCAAAAATGACAAATTTCAAGATGGCAAATGTCAAAGATGTCAAATGTCACAATGCTAAATGTCAAAACTGAAAGGTGTCACCATGAAAAATGTCAAAAATGACAAATTTCAAGATGGCAAATGTCAAAGATGTCAAATGACAAATGTCAAAATGCTAAATGTCAAAAATGAAAAGTGTCACCATAAAAAATGTCAAAAATGACAAATTTTAAGATGACAAATGTCAAAGATGTCAAATGACAAATGTCAAAATGCTAAATGTCAAAAATGAAAAGTGTCACCATGAAAAATGTCAAAAATGACAAATTTCAAGATGGCAAATATCAAAGATGTCAAATGACAAATGTCACAATGCTAAATGTCAAAAATGAAAAGTGTCACAATACAAAATTTCAAAAATAAAAAGTGTCACAATGCTAAATGTCAAAAATGACAAATTTCAAGATGGCAAATGTCAAAGATGTCAAATGACAAATGTCACAATGCTAAATGTCAAAAATGACAAATTTCAAAATGGCAAATGTCAAAGATGTCAAATGACAAATGTCACAATGCTAAATGTCAAAAATGAAAAGTGTCACCATGAAAAATGTCAAAAATGACAAATTTCAAGATGGCAAATGTCAAAACTGACAAATGTCACAATGCTAAATGTCAAAAATGAAAAGTGTCACCATGAAAAATGTCAAAAATAACAAATTTCAAGATGGCAAATGTCAAAGATGTCAAATGACAAATGTCACAATGCTAAATGTCAAAACTGACAAATTTTAAGATGGCAAATGTCAAAGATGTCAAATGACAAATGTCACAATGCTAAATGTCAAAACTGAAAAGTGTCACCATGAAAAATGTCAAAAATGACAAATTTTAAGATGGCAAATGTCAAAGATGTCAAATGACAAATGTCACAATGCTAAATGTCAAAAATGATAAGTGTCACCATGAAAAATGTCAAAAATAACAAATTTCAAGATGGCAAATGTCAAAGATGTCAAATGACAAATGTCACAATGCTAAATGTCAAAAATGACAAATTTCAAGATGGCAAATGTCAAAGATGTCAAATGTCACAATGCTAAATGTCAAAAATAAAAAGTGTCACCATGAAAAATGTCAAAAATGACAAATTTCAAGATGGCAAATGTCAAAACTGACAAACGTCACAATGCTAAATGTCAAAAATGAAAAGTGTCACCATGAAAAATGTCAAAAATAACAAATTTCAAGATGGCAAATGTCAAAGATGTCAAGTGACAAATGTCACAATGCTAAATGTCAAAACTGACAAATTTCAAGATGGCAAATGTCAAAGATGTCAAATGACAAATGTCACAATGCTAAATGTCAAAAATAAAAAGTGTCACCATGAAAAATGTCAAAAATGACAAATTTCAAGATGGCAAATGTCAAAACTGACTAATGTCACAATGCTAAATGTCAAAAATGAAAAGTGTCACCATGAAAAATGTCAAAAATGACAAATTTCAAAATGGCAAATGTCAAAGATGTCAAATGACAAATGTCACAATGCTAATTGTCAAAAATGAAAAGTTTCACCATGAAAAGTGTCAAAAATGACAAATTTCAAGATGGCAAATGTCTAAGATGTCAAATGACAAATGTCACAATGCTAAATGTCAAAAATGAAAGTGTCACCATAAAAAATGTCAAAAATGACAAATTTCAAGATGGCAAATGTCAAAGATGTCAAATGACAAATGTCACAATGCTAAATGACAAAAATGAAAAGTGTCACCATAAAAAATGTCAAAAATGACAAATTTCAAGATGGCAAATGTCAAAGATGTCAAATGACAAATGTCACAATGCTAAATGTCAAAAATGAAAAGTGTCACCATGAAAAATGTCAAAAATGACAAATTTCAAGATGGCAAATGTCAAAGATGTCAAATGACAAATGTCACAATGCTAAATGTCAAAAATGAAAAGTGTCACCATGAAAAATGTCAAAAATGACAAATTTCAAGATGGCAAATATCAAAGATGTCAAATGACAAATGTCACAATGCTAAATGTCAAAAATGGAAAGTGTCACAATGCTTAATGTCAAAAATGAAAAGTGTCACAATGCTAAATGTCAAAAATGACAAATTTCAAGATGGCAAATGTCAAAGATGTCAAATGACAAATGTCACAATGCTAAATAACAAAAATGACAAATTTTAAGATGGCAAATGTCTAAGATGTCAAATGACAAATGTCACAATGCTAAATGTCAAAAATGAAAAGTGTCACAATGAAAAATGTCAAAAATGACAAATTTCAAGATGGCAAATATCAAAACTGACAAATGTCACAATGCTAAATGTCAAAACTGATAAGAGTCACCATGAAAAATGTCAAAAATGAAAAATTTCAAGATGGCAAATGTCAAAGATGTCAAATGACAAATGTCACAATGCTAAATGTCAAAAATGAAAAATGTCACCATGAAAAAGGTCAAAAATGACAAATTTCAAGATGGCAAATGTCAAAACTGACTAATGTCACAATGCTAAATGTCAAAAATGAAAAGTGTCACCATGAAAAATGTCAAAAATGACAAATTTCAAGATAGCAAATGTCAAAACTGACAAATGTCACAATGCTAAATGTCAAAAATGAAAAGTGTCACCATGAAAAATGTCAAAAATGACAAATTTCAAGATGGCAAATGTCAAAGATGTCAAATGACAAATGTCACAATGCTAAATGTCAAAAATGAAAAGTGTCACCATGAAAAATGTCAAAAATGACAAATTTCAAGATGGCAAATGTCAAAGATGTCAAATGACAAATGTCACAATGCTAAATGTCAAAAATGAAAAGTGTCACCATGAAAAATGTCAAAAATGACAAATTTCAAGATGGCAAATGTCAAAACTGACTAATATCACAATGCTAAATGTCAAAAATGAAAAGTGTCACCATGAAAAATGTCAAAAATGACAAATTTCAAAATGGCAAATGTCAAAGATGTCAAATGACAAATGTCACAATGCTAATTGTCAAAAATGAAAAGTTTCACCATGAAAAGTGTCAAAAATGACAAATTTCAAGATGGCAAATGTCTAAGATGTCAAATGACAAATGTCACAATGCTAAATGTCAAAAATGAAAGTGTCACCATAAAAAATGTCAAAAATGACAAATTTCAAGATGGCAAATGTCAAAGATGTCAAATGACAAATGTCACAATGCTAAATGACAAAAATGAAAAGTGTCACCATGAAAAATGTCAAAAATGACAAATTTCAAGATGGCAAATGTCAAAGATGTCAAATGACAAATGTCACAATGCTAAATGTCAAAAATGAAAAATGTCAAAAATGACAAATTTCAAGATGGCAAATGTCAAAGATGTCAAATGACAAATGTCACAATGCTAAATGTCAAAAATGAAAAGTGTCACCATGAAAAATGTCAAAAATGACAAATTTCAAGATGGCAAATATCAAAGATGTCAAATGACAAATGTCACAATGCTAAATGTCAAAAATGGAAAGTGTCACAATGCTTAATGTCAAAAATGAAAAGTGTCACAATGCTAAATGTCAAAAATGACAAATTTCAAGATGGCAAATGTCAAAGATGTCAAATGACAAATGTCACAATGCTAAATAACAAAAATGACAAATTTTAAGATGGCAAATGTCTAAGATGTCAAATGACAAATGTCACAATGCTAAATGTCAAAAATGAAAAGTGTCACAATGAAAAATGTCAAAAATGACAAATTTCAAGATGGCAAATATCAAAACTGACAAATGTCACAATGCTAAATGTCAAAACTGATAAGAGTCACCATGAAAAATGTCAAAAATGAAAAATTTCAAGATGGCAAATGTCAAAGATGTCAAATGACAAATGTCACAATGCTAAATGTCAAAAATGAAAAATGTCACCATGAAAAAGGTCAAAAATGACAAATTTCAAGATGGCAAATGTCAAAACTGACTAATGTCACAATGCTAAATGTCAAAAATGAAAAGTGTCACCATGAAAAATGTCAAAAATGACAAATTTCAAGACAGCAAATGTCAAAACTGACAAATGTCACAATGCTAAATGTCAAAAATGAAAAGTGTCACCATGAAAAATGTCAAAAATGACAAATTTCAAGATGGCAAATGTCAAAGATGTCAAATGACAAATGTCACAATGCTAAATGTCAAAAATGAAAAGTGTCACCATGAAAAATGTCAAAAATGACAAATTTCAAGATGGCAAATGTCAAAGATGTCAAATGACAAATGTCACAATGCTAAATGTCAAAAATGAAAAGTGTCACCATGAAAAATGTCAAAAATGACAAATTTCAAGATGGCAAATGTCAAAGATGTCAAATGACAAATGTCACAATGCTAAATGTCAAAAATGAAAATTGTCAAAAATGACAAATTTCAAGATGGCAAATGTCTAAGATGTCAAATGACAAATGTCACAATGCTAAATGTCAAAAATGAAAAGTGTCACCATGAAAAATGTCAAAAATGACAAATTTCAAAATGGCAAATGTCTAAGATGTCAAATGACAAATGTCACAATGCTAAATGTCAAAAATGAAAAGTGTCACAATGAAAAATGTCAAAAATGACAAATTTCAAGATGGCAAATATCAAAACTGACAAATGTCACAATGCTAAATGTCAAAACTGATAAGAGTCACCATGAAAAATGTCAAAAATGAAAAATTTCAAGATGGCAAATGTCAAAGATGTCAAATGACAAATGTCACAATGCTAAATGTCAAAAATGAAAAATGTCACCATGAAAAAGGTCAAAAATGACAAATTTCAAGATGGCAAATGTCAAAACTGACTAATGTCACAATGCTAAATGTCAAAAATGAAAAGTGTCACCATGAAAAATGTCAAAAATGACAAATTTCAAGATAGCAAATGTCAAAACTGACAAATGTCACAATGCTAAATGTCAAAAATGAAAAGTGTCACCATGAAAAATGTCAAAAATGACAAATTTCAAGATGGCAAATGTCAAAGATGTCAAATGACAAATGTCACAATGCTAAATGTCAAAAATGAAAAGTGTCACCATGAAAAATGTCAAAAATGACAAATTTCAAGATGGCAAATGTCAAAGATGTCAAATGACAAATGTCACAATGCTAAATGTCAAAAATGAAAAGTGTCACCATGAAAAATGTCAAAAATGACAAATTTCAAGATGGCAAATGTCAAAACTGACTAATATCACAATGCTAAATGTCAAAAATGAAAAGTGTCACCATGAAAAATGTCAAAAATGACAAATTTCAAAATGGCAAATGTCAAAGATGTCAAATGACAAATGTCACAATGCTAATTGTCAAAAATGAAAAGTTTCACCATGAAAAGTGTCAAAAATGACAAATTTCAAGATGGCAAATGTCTAAGATGTCAAATGACAAATGTCACAATGCTAAATGTCAAAAATGAAAGTGTCACCATAAAAAATGTCAAAAATGACAAATTTCAAGATGGCAAATGTCAAAGATGTCAAATGACAAATGTCACAATGCTAAATGACAAAAATGAAAAGTGTCACCATGAAAAATGTCAAAAATGACAAATTTCAAGATGGCAAATGTCAAAGATGGCAAATGACAAATGTCACAATGCTAAATGTCAAAAATGAAAAGTGTCACCATGAAAAATTTCAAAAATGACAAATTTCAAGATGGCAAATGTCAAAGATGTCAAATGACAAATGTCACAATGCTAAATGTCAAAAATGAAAAGTGTCACCATGAAAAATGTCAAAAATGACAAATTTCAAGATGGCAAATATCAAAGATGTCAAATGACAAATGTCACAATGCTAAATGTCAAAAATGAAAAGTGTCACCATGAAAATTGTCAAAAATGACAAATTTCAAGATGGCAAATGTCAAAACTGACAAATGTCAAAATGCTAAATGTCAAAAATGAAAAGTGTCATAATGAAAAATGTCAAAAATAACAAATTTCAAGATGGCAAATGTCAAAGATGTCAAATGACAAATGTCACAATGCTAAATGTCAAAAATAAAAAGTGTCACCATGAAAAATGTCAAAAATGACAAATTTCAAGATGGCAAATGTCAAAGATATCAAATGACAAATGTCACAATGCTAAATGTCAAAAATGAAAAGTGTGACCATGAAAAATGTCAAAAATGACAAATTTCAAGATGGCAAATGTCAAAGATGTCAAATGACAAATGTCACAATGCTAAATGTCAAAAATAAAAACTGTCACCATGAAAAATGTCAAAAATGACAAATTTCAAGATGGCAAATGTCAAAACTGACAAATGTCAAAATGCTAAATGTCAAAAATGAAAAGTGTCATAATGAAAAATGTCAAAAATAACAAATTTCAAGATGGCAAATGTCAAAGATGTCAAATGACAAATGTCACAATGCTAAATGTCAAAAATAAAAAGTGTCACCATGAAAAATGTCAAAAATGACAAATTTCAAGATGGCAAATGTCAAAGATGTCAAATGACAAATGTCACAATGCTAAATGTCAAAAATAAAAACTGTCACCATAAAATGTCAAAAATGACAAATTTCAAGATGGCAAATGTCAAAACTGACAAATGTCACAATGCTAAATGTCAAAAATGAAAAGTGTCATAATGAAAAATGTCAAAAATAACAAATTTCAAGATGGCAAATGTCTAAGATGTCAAATGACAAATGTCACAATGCTAAATGTCAAAAATGAAAAGTGTCACCATGAAAAATGTCAAAAATGACAAATTTCAAGATGGCAAATGTCAAAGATGTCAAATGACATATGTCACAATTCTAAATGTCAAAAATAAAAACTGTCACCATGAAAAATGTCAAAAATGACAAATTTCAAGATGGCAAATGTCAGAACTGACAAATGTCACAATGCTAAATGTCAAAAATGAAAAGTGTCATAATGAAAAATGTCAAAAATAACAAATTTCAAGATGGCAAATGTCAAAGATGTCAAATGACAAATGTCACAATGCTAAATGTCAAAAATGAAAAGTGTCACCATGAAAAATGTCGAAAATAACAAATTTCAAGATGGCAAATGTCAAAGATGTCAAATGACAAATGTCACAATGCTAAATGTCAAAAATGACAAATTTCAAGATAGCAAATGTCAAAGATATCAAATAACAAATGTCACAATGCTAAATGTCAAAAATGACAAATTTCAAGATGGCAAATGTCAAAGTTGTCAAATGACAAATGTCACAATGCTAAATGTCAAAAATGACAAATTTCAAGATGACAAATGTCAAAGATGTCAAATGACAAATGTCACAATGCTAAATGTCAAAAATGAAAAGTGTTACCATAAAAAATGTCAAAAATGACAAATTTCAAGATGGCAAATGTCAAAACTGACAAACATCACAATGCTAAATGTCAAAAATGAAAAGTGTCACCATGAAAAATGTCAAAAATAACAAATTTTAAGATGGCAAATGTCAAAGATGTCAAGTGACAAATGTCACAATGCTAAATGTCAAAACTGACAAATTTCAGGATGGCAAATGTCAAAGATGTCAAATGACAAATGTCACAATGCTAAATGTCAAAAATGAAAAGTGTCACCATGAAAAATGTCAAAAATGACAAATTTCAAGATGGCAAATATCAAAGATGTCAAATAACAAATGTCACAATGCTAAATGTCAAAAATGAAAAGTGTCACAATGCTAAATGTCAAAAATGAAAAGTGTCACAATGCTAAATGTCAAAAATGACAAATTTCAAGATGGCAAATGTCAAAGATGTCAAATGTCAAAGATGTCAAGTGACAAATGTCACAATGCTAAATGTCAAAACTGACAAATTTCAAGATGGCAAATGTCAAAGATGTCAAATGACAAATGTCACAATGCTAAATGTCAAAAATGAAAAGTGTCACCATGAAAAATGTCAAAAATGACAAATTTCAAGATGGCAAATGTCAAAACTGACTAATGTCACAATGCTAAATGTCAAAAATGAAAAGTGTCACCATGAAAAATGACAAATTTCAAAATGGCAAATGTCAAAGATGTCAAATGACAAATGTGACAATGCTAAATGTCAAAAATGAAAAGTGTCACCATGAAAAGTGTCAAAAATGACAAATTTCAAGATGGCAAATGTCTAAGATGTCAAATGCCAAATGTCACAATGCTAAATGTCAAAAATGAAAAGTGTCACCATGAAAAATGTCAAAAATGAAAAATTTCAAGATGGCAAATGTCAAAGATGTCAAATGACAAATGTCACAATGCTAAATGTCAAAAATGAAAAGTGTCACCATGAAAAATGTCAAAAATGACAAATTTCAAGATGGCAAATGTCAAAGATGTCAAATGTCACAATGCTAAATGTCAAAAATGAAAAGTGTCACCATGAAAAATGTCAAAAATGACAAATTTCAAGATGGCAAATGTCAAAGATGTCAAATGACAAATGTCACAATGCTAAATGTCAAAAATGAAAAGTGTCACCATGAAAAATGTCAAAAATGACAAATTTCAAGATGGCAAATATCAAAGATGTCAAATGACAAATGTCACAATGCTAAATGTCAAAAATGGAAAGTGTCACAATGCTAAATGTCAAAAATGAAAAGTGTCACAATGCTAAATGTCAAAAATAACAAATTTCAAGATGGCAAATGTCAAAGATGTCAAATGACAAATGTCACAATGCTAAATAACAAAAATGACAAATTTCAAGATGGCAAATGTCAAAGATGTCAAATGACAAATATCACAATGCTAAATGTCAAAAATGAAAAGTGTCACCATGACAAATGTCAAAAATGACAAATTTCAAGATGGCAAATATCAAAACTGACAAATATCACAATGCTAAATGTCAAAAATGATAAGAGTCACCATGAAAAATGTCAAAAATGACAAATTTCAAGATGGCAAATGTCAAAGATGTCGAATATGACAAATGTCACAATGCTAAATGTCAAAAATGAAAAGTGTCACCATGAAAAATGTCAAAAATGACAAATTTCAAGATGGCAAATATCAAAGATGTCAAATGACAAATGTCACAATGCTAAATGTCAAAAATGAAAAGTGTCAAAAATGACAAATTTTAAGATGGCAAATGTCTAAGATGTCAAATGACAAATGTCACAATGCTAAAGGTCAAAAATGAAAAGTGTCACCATGAAAAATGTCAAAAATGACAAATTTCAAGATGGCAAATGTCAAAGATGTCAAATGACAAATGTCACAATGCTAAATGTCAAAAATGAAAAGTGTCACCATGAAAAATGTCAAAAATGACAAATTTCAAGATGGCAAATGTCAAAGATGTCAAATGACAAATGTCACAATGCTAAATGTCAAAAATGAAAAGTGTCACCATGAAAAATGTCAAAAATGACCAATTTCAAGATGGCAAATGTCAAAACTGACTAATGTCACAATGCTTAATGTCAAAAATGAAAAGTGTCACCATGAAAAATGTCAAAAATGACAAATTTCAAGATGGCAAATGTCAAAGATGTCAAATGACAAATGTCACAATGCTAAATGTCAAAAATGAAAAGTGTCACCATGAAAAATGTCAAAAATGACAAATTTCAAGATGGCAAATATCAAAGATGTCAAATGACAAATGTCACAATGCTAAATGTCAAAAATGGAAAGTGTCACAATGCTAAATGTCAAAAATGAAAAGTGTCACAATGCTAAATGTCAAAAATAACAAATTTCAAGATGGCAAATGTCAAAGATGTCAAATGACAAATGTCACAATGCTAAATAACAAAAATGACAAATTTCAAGATGGCAAATGTCAAAGATGTCAAATGACAAATATCACAATGCTAAATGTCAAAAATGAAAAGTGTCACCATGACAAATGTCAAAAATGACAAATTTCAAGATGGCAAATATCAAAACTAACAAATATCACAATGCTAAATGTCAAAAATGATAAGAGTCACCATGAAAAATGTAAAAAATGACAAATTTCAAGATGGCAAATGTCTAAGATGTCAAATGACAAATGTCACAATGCTAAATGTCAAAAATGAAAAGTGTCACCATGAAAAATGTCAAAAATGACAAATTTCAAGATGGCAAATATCAAAGATGTCAAATGACAAATGTCACAATGCTAAATGTCAAAAATGACAAATTTTAAGATGGCAAATGTCTAAGATGTCAAATGACAAATGTCACAATGCTAAATGTTAAAAATGAAAAGTGTCACCATGAAAAATGTCAAAAATGACAAATTTCAAGATGGCAAATGTCAAAGATGTCAAATGACAAATGTCACAATGCTAAATGTCAAAAATGAAAAGTGTCACCATGAAAAATGTCAAAAATGACAAATTTCAAGATGGCAAATATCAAAGATGTCAAATGACAAATGTCACAATGCTAAATGTCAAAAATGGAAAGTGTCACAATGCTAAATGTCAAAAATGAAAAGTGTCACAATGCTAAATGTCAAAAATGACAAATTTCAAGATGGCAAATGTCAAAGATGTCAAATGACAAATGTCACAATGCTAAATAACAAAAATGACAAATTTCAAGATGGCAAATGTCAAAGATGTCAAATGACAAATGTCGCAATGCTAAATGTCAAAAATGAAAAGTGTCACCATGAAAAATGTCAAAAATGACAAATTTCAAGATGGCAAATATCAAAACTGACAAATATCACAATGCTAAATGTCAAAAATGATAAGAGTCACCATGAAAAATGTCAAAAATGACAAATTTCAAGATGGCAAATGTCAAAGATGTCGAATATGACAAATGTCACAATGCTAAATGTCAAAAATGAAAAGTGTCACCATGAAAAATGTCAAAAATGACAAATTTCAAGATGGCAAATATCAAAGATGTCAAATGACAAATGTCACAATGCTAAATGTCAAAAATGAAAAGTGTCAAAAATGACAAATTTTAAGATGGCAAATGTCTAAGATGTCAAATGACAAATGTCACAATGCTAAAGGTCAAAAATGAAAAGTGTCACCATGAAAAATGTCAAAAATGACAAATTTCAAGATGGCAAATGTCAAAGATGTCAAATGACAAATGTCACAATGCTAAATGTCAAAAATGAAAAGTGTCACCATGAAAAATGTCAAAAATGACAAATTTCAAGATGGCAAATGTCAAAGATGTCAAATGACAAATGTCACAATGCTAAATGTCAAAAATGAAAAGTGTCACCATGAAAAATGTCAAAAATGACCAATTTCAAGATGGCAAATGTCAAAACTGACTAATGTCACAATGCTAAATGTCAAAAATGAAAAGTGTCACCATAAAAAATGTCAAAAATGACAAATTTCAAAATGGCAAATGTCAAAGATGTCAAATAACAAATGTCACAATGCTAAATGTCAAAAATGAAAAGTGTCACCATGAAAAATGTCAAAAATGACAAATTTCAAGATAGCAAATGTCAAAGATGTCAAATGACAAATGTCACAATGCTAAATGTCAAAAATGAAAAGTGTCACCATGAAAAATGTCAAAAATGACAAATTTCAAGATGGCAAATGTCAAAGATGTCAAATGACAAATGTCACAATGCTAAATGTCAAAAATGAAAAGTGTCACCATGAAAAATGTCAAAAATGACAAATTTCAAGATAGCAAATGTCAAAGATGTCAAATGACAAATGTCACAATGCTAAATGTCAAAAATGAAAAGTGTCACCATGAAAAATGTCAAAAATGACAAATTTCAAGATGGCAAATATCAAAGATGTCAAATGACAAATGTCACAATGCTAAATCTCAAAAATGGAAAGTGTCACAATGCTAAATGTCAAAAATAAAAAGTGTCACAATGCTAAATGTCAAAAATGACAAATTTCAAGATGGCAAATGTCAAAGATGTCAAATGACAAATGTCACAATGCTAAATGTCAAAAATGACAAATTTCAAGATGGCAAATGTCAAAGATGTCAAATGACAAATGTCACAATGCTAAATGTCAAAAATGAAAAATGTCACCATGAAAAATGTCAAAAATGACAAATTTCAAGATGGCAAATGTCAAAACTGACAAACGTCACAATGCTAAATGTCAAAAATGAAAAGTGTCACCATGAAAAATGTCAAAAATAACAAATTTCAAGATGGCAAATGTCAAAGATGTCAAGTGACAAATGTCACAATGCTAAATGTCAAAACTGACAAATTTCAAGATGGCAAACGTCAAAGATGTTAAATGACAAATGTCACAATGCTAAATGTCAAAAATGAAAAGTGTCACCATGAAAAATGTCAAAAATGACAAATTTCAAGATGGCAAATGTTAAAGATGTCAAATGACAAATGTCACAATGCTAAATGTCAAAAATGATAAGTGTCACCATGAAAAATGTCAAAAATATCAAATTTCAAGATGGCAAATGTCAAAGATGTCAAATGACGAATGTCACAATGCTAAATGTCAAAAATGAAAAGTGTCACCATGAAAAATGTCAAAAATGACAAATTTCAAGATGGCAAATGTCAAAGATGTCAAATGACAAATGTCACAATGCTAAATGTCAAAAATGAAAAGTGTCACCATGAAAAATGTCAAAAATGACAAATTTCAAGATAGCAAATGTCAAAGATGTCAAATGACAAATGTCACAATGCTAAATGTCAAAAATGAAAAGTGTCACCATGAAAAATGTCAAAAATGACAAATTTCAAGATGGCAAATATCAAAGATGTCAAATGACAAATGTCACAATGCTAAATCTCAAAAATGGAAAGTGTCACAATGCTAAATGTCAAAAATAAAAAGTGTCACAATGCTAAATGTCAAAAATGACAAATTTCAAGATGGCAAATGTCAAAGATGTCAAATGACAAATGTCACAATGCTAAATGTCAAAAATGACAAATTTCAAGATGGCAAATGTCAAAGATGTCAAATGACAAATGTCACAATGCTAAATGTCAAAAATGAAAAGTGTCACCATGAAAAATGTCAAAAATGACAAATTTCAAGATGGCAAATGTCAAAACTGACAAACGTCACAATGCTAAATGTCAAAAATGAAAAGTGTCACCATGAAAAATGTCAAAAATAACAAATTTCAAAATGGCAAATGTCAAAGATGTCAAGTGACAAATGTCACAATGCTAAATGTCAAAACTGACAAATTTCAAGATGGCAAACGTCAAAGATGTCAAATGACAAATGTCACAATGCTAAATGTCAAAAATGAAAAGTGTCACCATGAAAAATGTCAAAAATGACAAATTTCAAGATGGCAAATGTCAAAGATGTCAAATGACAAATGTCACAATGCTAAATGTCAAAAATGATAAGTGTCACCATGAAAAATGTCAAAAATATCAAATTTCAAGATGGCAAATGTCAAAGATGTCAAATGACGAATGTCACAATGCTAAATGTCAAAAATGACAAATTTTAAGATGACAAATGTCAAAGATGTCAAATGACAACTATCACAATGCTAAATGTCAAAAATGAAAAGTGTCACCATGAAAAATGTCAAAAATAACAAATTTCAAGATGGCAAATGTCAAAGATGTCAAATGACAAATGTCACAATGCTAAATGTCAAAAATGACAAATTTCAAGATGGCAAATGTCAAAGATGTCAAATGTCACAATGCTAAATGTCAAAAATGAAAAGTGTCACCATGAAAAATGTCAAAAATGACAAATTTCAAGATGGCAAATGTCAAAGATGTCAAATGACAAATGTCACAATGCTAAATGTCAAAAATGAAAAGTGTCACCACGAAAAATGTCAAAAATGACAAATTTCAAGATGGCAAATGTCAAAGATGTCAAATGACAAATGTCACAATGCTAAATGTCAAAAATGAAAAGTGTCACCATGAAAAATGTCAAAAATGACAAATTTCAAGATGGCAAATGTCAAAGATGTCAAATGACAAATGTCACAATGCTAAATGTCAAAAATGAAAATTGTCAAAAATGACAAATTTCAAGATGGCAAATGTCTAAGATGTCAAATGACAAATGTCACAATGCTAAATGTCAAAAATGAAAAGTGTCACCATGAAAAATGTCAAAAATGACAAATTTCAAGATGGCAAATGTCAAAGATGTCAAATGACAAATGTCACAATGCTAAATGTCAAAAATGAAAAGTGTCACCATGAAAAATGTCAAAAATGACAAATTTCAAGATGGCAAATGTCAAACATGTCAAATGACAAATGTCACAATGCTAAATGTCAAAAATGAAAATTGTCAAAATCGACAAATTTCAAGATGGCAAATGTCTAAGATGTCAAATGACAAATGTCACAATGCTAAATGTCAAAAATGAAAAGTGTCACCATGAAAAATGTCAAAAATGACAAATTTCAAGATAGCAAATGTCAAAACTGACAAATGTCACAATGCTAAATGTCAAAAATGAAAAGTGTCATAATGAAAAATGTCAAAAATAACAAATTTCAAGATGGCAAATGTCAAAGATGTCAAATGACAAATGTCACAATGCTAAATGTCAAAAATGAAAAGTGTCACCATGAAAAATGTCAAAAATGACAAATTTCAAGATGGCAAATGTCAAAGATGTCAAATGACAAATGTCACAATGCTAAATGTCAAAAATAAAAACTGTCACCATGAAAAATGTCAAAAATGACAAATTTCAAGATGGCAAATGTCAAAACTGACAAATGTCACAATGCTAAATGTCAAAATTGAAAAGTGTCACCATGAAAAATGTCAAAAATGACAAATTTCAAGATGGCAAATGTCAAAACTGACAAACGTCACAATGCTAAATGTCAAAAATGAAAAGTGTCACCATGAAAAATGTCAAAAATAACAAATTTCAAGATGGCAAATGTCAAAGATGTCAAGTGAAAAATGTCACAATGCTAAATGTCAAAACTGACAAATTTCAAGATGGCAAACGTCAAAGATGTCAAATGACAAATTTCACAATGCTAAATGTCAAAAATGAAAAGTGTCACCATGAAAAATGTCAAAAATAACAAATTTCAAGATGGCAAATGTCAAAGATGTCAAATGACAAATGTCACAATGCTAAATGTCAAAAATGATAAGTGTCACCATGAAAAATGTCAAAAATAACAAATTTCAAGATGGCAAATGTCAAAGATGTCAAATGACAAATGTCACAATGCTAAATGTCAAAAATGACAAATTTTAAGATGGCAAATGTCAAAGATGTCAAATGACAACTGTCACAATGCTAAATGTCAAAAATGAAAAGTGTCACCATGAAAAATGTCAAAAATAACAAATTTCAAGATGGCAAATATCAAAGATGTCAAATGACAAATGTCACAATACTAAATGTCAAAAATGACAAATTTCAAGATGGCAAATGTCAAAGATGTCAAATGTCACAATGCTAAATGTCAAAAGTGAAAAGTGACACCATGAAAAATGTCAAAAATGACAAATTTCAAGATGGCAAATGTCAAAGATGTCAAATGACAAATGTCACAATGCTAAATGTCAAAAATGAAAAGTGTCACCATGAAAAATGTCAAAAATGACAAATTTCAAGATGGCAAATGTCAAAGATGTCAAATGACAAATGTCACAATGCTAAATGTCAAAAATGAAAAGTGTCACCATAAAAATTGTCAAAAATGACAAATTTCAAGATGGCAAATGTCAAAACTGACAAATGTCAAAATGCTAAATGTCAAAAATGAAAAGTGTCATAATGAAAAATGTCAAAAATAACAAATTTCAAGATGGCAAATGTCAAAGATGTCAAATGACAAATGTCACAATGCTAAATGTCAAAAATAAAAAGTGTCACCATGAAAAATGTCAAAAATGACAAATTTCAAGATGGCAAATGTCAAAGATGTCAAATGACAAATGTCACAATGCTAAATGTTAAAAATGAAAAGTGTCACCATGAAAAATGTCAAAAATGACAAATTTCAAGATGGCAAATGTCAAAGATGTCAAATGACAAATGTCACAATGCTAAATGTCAAAAATAAAAACTGTCACCATGAAAAATGTCAAAAATGACAAATTTCAAGATGGCAAATGTCAAAACTGACAAATGTCAAAATGCTAAATGTCAAAAATGAAAAGTGTCATAATGAAAAATGTCAAAAATAACAAATTTCAAGATGGCAAATGTCAAAGATGTCAAATGACAAATGTCACAATGCTAAATGTCAAAAATAAAAAGTGTCACCATGAAAAATGTCAAAAATGACAAATTTCAAGATGGCAAATGTCAAAGATGTCAAATGACAAATGTCACAATGCTAAATGTCAAAAATAAAAACTGTCACCATGAAAAATGTCAAAAATGACAAATTTCAAGATGGCAAATGTCAAAACTGACAAATGTCACAATGCTAAATGTCAAAAATGAAAAGTGTCATAATGAAAAATGTCAAAAATAACAAATTTCAAGATGGCAAATGTCTAAGATGTCAAATGACAAATGTCACAATGCTAAATGTCAAAAATGAAAAGTGTCACCATGAAAAATGTCAAAAATGACAAATTTCAAGATGGCAAATGTCAAAGATGTCAAATGACAAATGTCACAATTCTAAATGTCAAAAATAAAAACTGTCACCATGAAAAATGTCAAAAATGACAAATTTCAAGATGGCAAATGTCAGAACTGACAAATGTCACAATGCTAAATGTCAAAAATGAAAAGTGTCATAATGGAAAATGTCAAAAATAACAAATTTCAAGATGGCAAATGTCAAAGATGTCAAATGACAAATGTCACAATGCTAAATGTCAAAAATGAAAAGTGTCACCATGAAAAATGTCGAAAATAACAAATTTCAAGATGGCAAATGTCAAAGATGTCAAATGACAAATGTCACAATGCTAAATGTCAAAAATGACAAATTTCAAGATGGCAAATGTCAAAGATATCAAATAACAAATGTCACAATGCTAAATGTCAAAAATGACAAATTTTAAGATGGCAAATGTCAAAACTGACAAATGTCACAATGCTAAATGTCAAGAATGAAAAGTGTCACCATGAAAAATGTCAAAAATAACAAATTTCAAGATGGCAAATGTCAAAGATGTCAAATGACAAATATCACAATGCTAAATGTCAAAAATGACAAATTTCAAAATGGCAAATGTCAAAGATGTCAAATGACAAATGTCACAATGCTAAATGTCAAAAACGAAAAGTGTCACCATGAAAAATGTCAAAAATGACAAATTTCAAGATGACAAATGTCAAAACTGACAAATGTCACAATGCTAAATGTCAAAAATGAAAAGTGTCACCATGAAAAATGTCAAAAATAACAAATTTCAAGATGGCAAATGTCAAAGATGTCAAATGACAAATGTCACAATGCTAAATGTCAAAAATGACAAATTTCAAGATGGCAAATTTCAAAGAGGTCAAATGACAATTGTCCCAATGCTAAATGTCAAAAATGAAAAGTGTCACCATGAAAAATGTCAAAAATGACAAATTTCAAGATGGCAAATGTCAAAGATGTCAAATGACAAATGTCACAATGCTAAATGTCAAAAATAAAAAGTGTCACCATGAAAAATGTCAAAAATGACAAATTTCAAGATGGCAAATGTCAAAGATGTCAAATGACAAATGTCACAATGCTAAATGTCAAAAATGAAAAGTGTCACCATGAAAATTGTCAAAAATGACAAATTTCAAGATGGCAAATGTCAAAACTGACAAATGTCAAAATGCTAAATGTCAAAAATGAAAAGTGTCATAATGAAAAATGTCAAAAATAACAAATTTCAAGATGGCAAATGTCAAAGATGTCAAATGACAAATGTCACAATGCTAAATGTCAAAAATAAAAAGTGTCACCATGAAAAATGTCAAAAATGACAAATTTCAAGATGGCAAATGTCAAAGATGTCAAATGACAAATGTCACAATGCTAAATGTCAAAAATGAAAAGTGTCACCATGAAAAATGTCAAAAATGACAAATTTCAAGATGGCAAATGTCAAAGATGTCAAATGACAAATGTCACAATGCTAAATGTCAAAAATAAAAACTGTCACCATGAAAAATGTCAAAAATGACAAATTTCAAGATGGCAAATGTCAAAACTGACAAATGTCAAAATGCTAAATGTCAAAAATGAAAAGTGTCATAATGAAAAATGTCAAAAATAACAAATTTCAAGATGGCAAATGTCAAAGATGTCAAATGACAAATGTCACAATGCTAAATGTCAAAAATAAAAAGTGTCACCATGAAAAATGTCAAAAATGACAAATTTCAAGATGGCAAATGTCAAAGATGTCAAATGACAAATGTCACAATGCTAAATGTCAAAAATAAAAACTGTCACCATAAAATGTCAAAAATGACAAATTTCAAGATGGCAAATGTCAAAACTGACAAATGTCACAATGCTAAATGTCAAAAATGAAAAGTGTCATAATGAAAAATGTCAAAAATAACAAATTTCAAGATGGCAAATGTCTAAGATGTCAAATGACAAATGTCACAATGCTAAATGTCAAAAATGAAAAGTGTCACCATGAAAAATGTCAAAAATGACAAATTTCAAGATGGCAAATGTCAAAGATGTCAAATGACATATGTCACAATTCTAAATGTCAAAAATAAAAACTGTCACCATGAAAAATGTCAAAAATGACAAATTTCAAGATGGCAAATGTCAGAACTGACAAATGTCACAATGCTAAATGTCAAAAATGAAAAGTGTCATAATGAAAAATGTCAAAAATAACAAATTTCAAGATGGCAAATGTCAAAGATGTCAAATGACAAATGTCACAATGCTAAATGTCAAAAATGAAAAGTGTCACCATGAAAAATGTCGAAAATAACAAATTTCAAGATGGCAAATGTCAAAGATGTCAAATGACAAATGTCACAATGCTAAATGTCAAAAATGACAAATTTCAAGATAGCAAATGTCAAAGATATCAAATAACAAATGTCACAATGCTAAATGTCAAAAATGACAAATTTCAAGATGGCAAATGTCAAAACTGACAAATGTCACAATGCTAAATGTCAAGAATGAAAAGTGTCACCATGAAAAATGTCAAAAATAACAAATTTCAAGATGGCAAATGTCAAAGATGTCAAATGAAAAATATCACAATGCTAAATGTCAAAAATGACAAATTTCAAAATGGCAAATGTCAAAGATGTCAAATGACAAATGTCACAATGCTAAATGTCAAAAATGAAAAGTGTCACCATGAAAAATGTCAAAAATGACAAATTTCAAGATGACAAATGTCAAAACTGACAAATGTCACAATGCTAAATGTCAAAAATGAAAAGTGTCACCATGAAAAATGTCAAAAATAACAAATTTCAAGATGGCAAATGTCAAAGATGTCAAATGACAAATGTCACAATGCTAAATGTCAAAAATGACAAATTTCAAGATGGCAAATTTTAAAGATGTCAAATGACAATTGTCCCAATGCTAAATGTCAAAAATGAAAAGTGTCACCATGAAAAATGTCAAAAATGACAAATTTCAAGATGGCAAATGTCAAAGATGTCAAATGACAAATGTCACAATGCTAAATGTCAAAAATGAAAAGTGTCACCATGAAAAATGTCAAAAATGACAAATTTCAAGATGGCAAATTGCAAAGATGTCAAATGACAAATTTCACAATGCTAAATGTCAAAAATGAAAATTGTCACCATGAAAAATGTCAAAAATGACAAATTTCAAGATGGCAAATGTCAAAGATGTCAACTGACAAATGTCACAATGCTAAATGTCAAAAATAAAAAGTGTCAAAAATGACAAATTTCAAGATGGCAAATGTCTAAGATGTCAAATGACAAATGTCACAATGCTAAATGTCAAAAATAAAAAGTGTCACCATGAAAAATGTCAAAAATGACAAACTTTAAGATGGCAAATGTCAAAGATGTCAAATGACAAATGTCACAATGCTAAATGTCAAAAATGAAAAGTGTCACCATAAAAAATGTCAAAAATGACAAATTTCAAGATGGCAAATGTCAAAGATGTCAAATGACAAATGTCACAATGCTAAATTTCAAAAATGAAAAGTGTCACCATGAAAAATGTCAAAAATGACAAATTTCAAGATGGCAAATGTCAAAGATGTCAAATGACAAATGTCACAATGCTAAATGTCAAAAATGAAAAGTGTCACCATGAAAAATGTAAAAATGACAAATTTCAAGATGGCAAATGTCAAAGATGTGAAATGACAAATGTCACAATGCTAAATGTCAAAAATGAAAAGTGTCAAAAATGACAAATTTCAAGATGGCAAATGCTAAGATGTCAAATGACAAATGTCACAATGCTAAATGTCAAAAATGAAAAGTGTCACCATGAAAAATGTCAAAAATGACAAATTTCAAGATGGCAAATGTCAAAGATGTCAAATGACAAATGTCACAATGCTAAATGTCAAAAATGAAAAGTGTCACCATAAAAAATGTCAAAAATGACAAATTTCAAGATGGCAAATGTCAAAAATGTCAAATGACAAATGTCACAATGCTAAATGTCAAAAATGAAAAGTGTCACCATAAAAAATGTCAAAAATGACAAATTTCAAGATGGCAAATATCAAAGATGTCAAATGACAAATGTCACAATGCTAAATGTCAAAAATGAAAAGTGTCACCATGAAAAATGTCAAAAATGACAAATTTCAAGATGGCAAATGTCAAAGATGTCAAATGACAAATGTCACAATGCTAAATGTCAAAAATGAAAGTGTCACCATGAAAAATGTCAAAAATGACAAATTTCAAGATGGCAAATGTCAAAGATGTCAAATGACAAATGTCACAATGCTAAATGTCAAAAATGAAAAGTGTCAAAAATGACAAATTTCAAGATGGCAAATGTCTAAGATGTCAAATGACAAATGTCACAATGCTAAATGTCAAAAATGAAAAGTGTCACCATAAAAAATGTCAAAAATGACAAATTTCAAGATGGCAAATGTCAAAGATGTCAAATAACAAATGTCACAATGCTAAATGTCACAAATGAAAAGTGTCACCATGAAAAATGTCAAAAATGACAAATTTCAAGATGGCAAATGTCAAAGATGTCAAATGTCACAATGCTAAATGTCAAAACTGAAAGGTGTCACCATGAAAAATGTCAAAAATGACAAATTTCAAGATGGCAAATGTCAAAGATGTCAAATGACAAATGTCAAAATGCTAAATGTCAAAAATGAAAAGTGTCACCATAAAAAATGTCAAAAATGACAAATTTTAAGATGACAAATGTCAAAGATGTCAAATGACAAATGTCAAAATGCTAAATGTCAAAAATGAAAAGTGTCACCATGAAAAATGTCAAAAATGACAAATTTCAAGATGGCAAATATCAAAGATGTCAAATGACAAATGTCACAATGCTAAATGTCAAAAATGAAAAGTGTCACAATACAAAATTTCAAAAATAAAAAGTGTCACAATGCTAAATGTCAAAAATGACAAATTTCAAGATGGCAAATGTCAAAGATGTCAAATGACAAATGTCACAATGCTAAATGTCAAAAATGACAAATTTCAAGATGGCAAATGTCAAAGATGTCAAATGACAAATGTCACAATGCTAAATGTCAAAAATGAAAAGTGTCACCATGAAAAATGTCAAAAATGACAAATTTCAAGATGGCAAATGTCAAAACTGACAAATGTCACAATGCTAAATGTCAAAAATGAAAAGTGTCACCATGAAAAATGTCAAAAATAACAAATTTCAAGATGGCAAATGTCAAAGATGTCAAATGACAAATGTCACAATGCTAAATGTCAAAACTGACAAATTTTAAGATGGCAAATGTCAAAGATGTCAAATGACAAATGTCACAATGCTAAATGTCAAAACTGAAAAGTGTCACCATGAAAAATGTCAAAAATGACAAATTTTAAGATGGCAAATGTCAAAGATGTCAAATGACAAATGTCACAATGCTAAATGTCAAAAATGATAAGTGTCACCATGAAAAATGTCAAAAATAACAAATTTCAAGATGGCAAATGTCAAAGATGTCAAATGACAAATGTCACAATGCTAAATGTCAAAAATGACAAATTTCAAGATGGCAAATGTCAAAGATGTCAAATGACAAATGTCACAATGCTAAATGTCAAAAATGAAAAGTGTCACCATGAAAAATGTCAAAAATGACAAATTTCAAGATGGCAAATGTCAAAACTGACAAACGTCACAATGCTAAATGTCAAAAATGAAAAGTGTCACTATGAAAAATGTCAAAAATAACAAATTTCAAAATGGCAAATGTCAAAGATGTCAAGTGACAAATGTCACAATGCTAAATGTCAAAAATGAAAAGTGTCACCATGAAAAATGTCGAAAATAACAAATTTCAAGATGGCAAATGTCAAAGATGTCAAATGACAAATGTCACAATGCTAAATGTCAAAAATGACAAATTTCAAGATAGCAAATGTCAAAGATATCAAATAACAAATGTCACAATGCTAAATGTCAAAAATGACAAATTTCAAGATGGCAAATGTCAAAACTGACAAATGTCACAATGCTAAATGTCAAGAATGAAAAGTGTCACCATGAAAAATGTCAAAAATAACAAATTTCAAGATGGCAAATGTCAAAGATGTCAAATGAAAAATATCACAATGCTAAATGTCAAAAATGACAAATTTCAAAATGGCAAATGTCAAAGATGTCAAATGACAAATGTCACAATGCTAAATGTCAAAAATGAAAAGTGTCACCATGAAAAATGTCAAAAATGACAAATTTCAAGATGACAAATGTCAAAACTGACAAATGTCACAATGCTAAATGTCAAAAATGAAAAGTGTCACCATGAAAACTGTCAAAAATAACAAATTTCAAGATGGCAAATGTCAAAGATGTCAAATGACAAATGTCACAATGCTAAATGTCAAAAATGACAAATTTCAAGATGGCAAATTTCAAAGATGTCAAATGACAATTGTCCCAATGCTAAATGTCAAAAATGAAAAGTGTCACCATGAAAAATGTCAAAAATGACAAATTTCAAGATGGCAAATGTCAAAGATGTCAAATGACAAATGTCACAATGCTAAATGTCAAAAATGAAAAGTGTCACCATGAAAAATGTCAAAAATGACAAATTTCAAGATGGCAAATTGCAAAGATGTCAAATGACAAATTTCACAATGCTAAATGTCAAAAATGAAAATTGTCACCATGAAAAATGTCAAAAATGACAAATTTCAAGATGGCAAATGTCAAAGATGTCAACTGACAAATGTCACAATGCTAAATGTCAAAAATAAAAAGTGTCAAAAATGACAAATTTCAAGATGGCAAATGTCTAAGATGTCAAATGACAAATGTCACAATGCTAAATGTCAAAAATAAAAAGTGTCACCATGAAAAATGTCAAAAATGACAAACTTTAAGATGGCAAATGTCAAAGATGTCAAATGACAAATGTCACAATGCTAAATGTCAAAAATGAAAAGTGTCACCATAAAAAATGTCAAAAATGACAAATTTCAAGATGGCAAATGTCAAAGATGTCAAATGACAAATGTCACAATGCTAAATTTCAAAAATGAAAAGTGTCACCATGAAAAATGTCAAAAATGACAAATTTCAAGATGGCAAATGTCAAAGATGTCAAATGACAAATGTCACAATGCTAAATGTCAAAAATGAAAAGTGTCACCATGAAAAATGTCAAAAATGACAAATTTCAAGATGGCAAATGTCAAAACTGACAAATGTCACAATGCTAAATGTCAAAAATGAAAAGTGTCACCATGAAAAATGTCAAAAATAACAAATTTCAAGATGGCAAATGTCAAAGATGTCAAATGACAAATGTCACAATGCTAAATGTCAAAACTGACAAATTTTAAGATGGCAAATGTCAAAGATGTCAAATGACAAATGTCACAATGCTAAATGTCAAAACTGAAAAGTGTCACCATGAAAAATGTCAAAAATGACAAATTTTAAGATGGCAAATGTCAAAGATGTCAAATGACAAATGTCACAATGCTAAATGTCAAAAATGATAAGTGTCACCATGAAAAATGTCAAAAATAACAAATTTCAAGATGGCAAATGTCAAAGATGTCAAATGACAAATGTCACAATGCTAAATGTCAAAAATGACAAATTTCAAGATGGCAAATGTCAAAGATGTCAAATGACAAATGTCACAATGCTAAATGTCAAAAATGAAAAGTGTCACCATGAAAAATGTCAAAAATGACAAATTTCAAGATGGCAAATGTCAAAACTGACAAACGTCACAATGCTAAATGTCAAAAATGAAAAGTGTCACCATGAAAAATGTCAAAAATAACAAATTTCAAGATGGCAAATGTCAAAGATGTCAAGTGACAAATGTCACAATGCTAAATGTCAAAACTGACAAATTTCAAGATGGCAAATGTCAAAGATGTCAAATGACAAATGTCACAATGCTAAATGTCAAAAATAAAAAGTGTCACCATGAAAAATGTCAAAAATGACAAATTTCAAGATGGCAAATGTCAAAACTGACTAATGTCACAATGCTAAATGTCAAAAATGAAAAGTGTCACCATGAAAAATGTCAAAAATGACAAATTTCAAAATGGCAAATGTCAAAGATGTCAAATGACAAATGTCACAATGCTAATTGTCAAAAATGAAAAGTTTCACCATGAAAAGTGTCAAAAATGACAAATTTCAAGATGGCAAATGTCTAAGATGTCAAATGACAAATGTCACAATGCTAAATGTCAAAAATGAAAGTGTCACCATAAAAAATGTCAAAAATGACAAATTTCAAGATGGCAAATGTCAAAGATGTCAAATGACAAATGTCACAATGCTAAATGACAAAAATGAAAAGTGTCACCATGAAAAATGTCAAAAATGACAAATTTCAAGATGGCAAATGTCAAAGATGTCAAATGACAAATGTCACAATGCTAAATGTCAAAAATGAAAAGTGTCACCATGAAAAATGTCAAAAATGACAAATTTCAAGATGGCAAATGTCAAAGATGTCAAATGACAAATGTCACAATGCTAAATGTCAAAAATGAAAAGTGTCACCATGAAAAATGTCAAAAATGACAAATTTCAAGATGGCAAATATCAAAGATGTCAAATGACAAATGTCACAATGCTAAATGTCAAAAATGGAAAGTGTCACAATGCTTAATGTCAAAAATGAAAAGTGTCACAATGCTAAATGTCAAAAATGACAAATTTCAAGATGGCAAATGTCAAAGATGTCAAATGACAAATGTCACAATGCTAAATAACAAAAATGACAAATTTTAAGATGGCAAATGTCTAAGATGTCAAATGACAAATGTCACAATGCTAAATGTCAAAAATGAAAAGTGTCACAATGAAAAATGTCAAAAATGACAAATTTCAAGATGGCAAATATCAAAACTGACAAATGTCACAATGCTAAATGTCAAAACTGATAAGAGTCACCATGAAAAATGTCAAAAATGAAAAATTTCAAGATGGCAAATGTCAAAGATGTCAAATGACAAATGTCACAATGCTAAATGTCAAAAATGAAAAATGTCACCATGAAAAAGGTCAAAAATGACAAATTTCAAGATGGCAAATGTCAAAACTGACTAATGTCACAATGCTAAATGTCAAAAATGAAAAGTGTCACCATGAAAAATGTCAAAAATGACAAATTTCAAGATAGCAAATGTCAAAACTGACAAATGTCACAATGCTAAATGTCAAAAATGAAAAGTGTCACCATGAAAAATGTCAAAAATGACAAATTTCAAGATGGCAAATGTCAAAGATGTCAAATGACAAATGTCACAATGCTAAATGTCTAAAATGAAAAGTGTCACCATGAAAAATGTCAAAAATGACAAATTTCAAGATGGCAAATGTCAAAGATGTCAAATGACAAATGTCACAATGCTAAATGTCAAAAATGAAAAGTGTCACCATGAAAAATGTCAAAAATGACAAATTTCAAGATGGCAAATGTCAAAACTGACTAATATCACAATGCTAAATGTCAAAAATGAAAAGTGTCACCATGAAAAATGTCAAAAATGACAAATTTCAAAATGGCAAATGTCAAAGATGTCAAATGACAAATGTCACAATGCTAATTGTCAAAAATGAAAAGTTTCACCATGAAAAGTGTCAAAAATGACAAATTTCAAGATGGCAAATGTCTAAGATGTCAAATGACAAATGTCACAATGCTAAATGTCAAAAATGAAAGTGTCACCATAAAAAATGTCAAAAATGACAAATTTCAAGATGGCAAATGTCAAAGATGTCAAATGACAAATGTCACAATGCTAAATGACAAAAATGAAAAGTGTCACCATGAAAAATGTCAAAAATGACAAATTTCAAGATGGCAAATGTCAAAGATGTCAAATGACAAATGTCACAATGCTAAATGTCAAAAATGAAAAGTGTCACCATGAAAAATGTCAAAAATGACAAATTTCAAGATGGCAAATGTCAAAGATGTCAAATGACAAATGTCACAATGCTAAATGTCAAAAATGAAAAGTGTCACCATGAAAAATGTCAAAAATGACAAATTTCAAGATGGCAAATATCAAAGATGTCAAATGACAAATGTCACAATGCTAAATGTCAAAAATGGAAAGTGTCACAATGCTTAATGTCAAAAATGAAAAGTGTCACAATGCTAAATGTCAAAAATGACAAATTTCAAGATGGCAAATGTCAAAGATGTCAAATGACAAATGTCACAATGCTAAATAACAAAAATGACAAATTTTAAGATGGCAAATGTCTAAGATGTCAAATGACAAATGTCACAATGCTAAATGTCAAAAATGAAAAGTGTCACAATGAAAAATGTCAAAAATGACAAATTTCAAGATGGCAAATATCAAAACTGACAAATGTCACAATGCTAAATGTCAAAACTGATAAGAGTCACCATGAAAAATGTCAAAAATGAAAAATTTCAAGATGGCAAATGTCAAAGATGTCAAATGACAAATGTCACAATGCTAAATGTCAAAAATGAAAAATGTCACCATGAAAAAGGTCAAAAATGACAAATTTCAAGATGGCAAATGTCAAAACTGACTAATGTCACAATGCTAAATGTCAAAAATGAAAAGTGTCACCATGAAAAATGTCAAAAATGACAAATTTCAAGACAGCAAATGTCAAAACTGACAAATGTCACAATGCTAAATGTCAAAAATGAAAAGTGTCACCATGAAAAATGTCAAAAATGACAAATTTCAAGATGGCAAATGTCAAAGATGTCAAATGACAAATGTCACAATGCTAAATGTCAAAAATGAAAAGTGTCACCATGAAAAATGTCAAAAATGACAAATTTCAAGATGGCAAATGTCAAAGATGTCAAATGACAAATGTCACAATGCTAAATGTCAAAAATGAAAAGTGTCACCATGAAAAATGTCAAAAATGACAAATTTCAAGATGGCAAATGTCAAAGATGTCAAATGACAAATGTCACAATGCTAAATGTCAAAAATGAAAATTGTCAAAAATGACAAATTTCAAGATGGCAAATGTCTAAGATGTCAAATGACAAATGTCACAATGCTAAATGTCAAAAATGAAAAGTGTCACCATGAAAAATGTCAAAAATGACAAATTTCAAAATGGCAAATGTCAAAGATGTCAAATGACAAATGTCACAATGCTAAATGTCAAAAATGAAAAGTGTCACCATGAAAAATGTCAAAAATGACAAATTTCAAGATGGCAAATGTCAAAGATGTCAAATGACAAATGTCACAATGCTAAATGTCAAAAATGAAAATGGTCAAAAATGACAAATTTCAAGATGGCAAATGTCTAAGATGTCAAATGACAAATGTCACAATGCTAAATGTCAAAAATGAAAAGTGTCACCATGAAAAATGTCAAAAATGACAAATTTCAAGATAGCAAATGTCAAAACTGACAAATGTCACAATGCTAAATGTCAAAAATGAAAAGTGTCATAATGAAAAATGTCAAAAATAACAAATTTCAAGATGGCAAATGTCAAAGATGTCAAATGACAAATGTCACAATGCTAAATGTCAAAAATGAAAAGTGTCACCATGAAAAATGTCGAAAATGACAAATTTCAAGATGGCAAATGTCAAAGATGTCAAATGACAAATGTCACAATGCTAAATGTCAAAAATAAAAACTGTCACCATGAAAAATGTCAAAAATGACAAATTTCAAGATGGCAAATGTCAAAACTGACAAATGTCACAATGCTAAATGTCAAAATTGAAAAGTGTCACCATGAAAAATGTCAAAAATGACAAATTTCAAGATGGCAAATGTCAAAACTGACAAACGTCACAATGCTAAATGTCAAAAATAAAAAGTGTCACCATGAAAAATGTCAAAAATAACAAATTTCAAGATGGCAAATGTCAAAGATGTCAAGTGAAAAATGTCACAATGCTAAATGTCAAAACTGACAAATTTCAAGATGGCAAACGTCAAAGATGTCAAATGACCAATTTCACAATGCTAAATGTCAAAAATGAAAAGTGTCACCATGAAAAATGTCAAAAATAACAAATTTCAAGATGGCAAATGTCAAAGATGTCAAATGACAAATGTCACAATGCTAAATGTCAAAAATGATAAGTGTCACCATGAAAAATGTCAAAAATAACAAATTTCAAGATGGCAAATGTCAAAGATGTCAAATGACAAATGTCACAATGCTAAATGTCAAAAATGACAAATTTTAAGATGGCAAATGTCAAAGATGTCAAATGACAACTGTCACAATGCTAAATGTCAAAAATGAAAAGTGTCACCATGAAAAATGTCAAAAATAACAAATTTCAAGATGGCAAATGTCAAAGATGTCAAATGACAAATGTCACAATACTAAATGTCAAAAATGACAAATTTCAAGATGGCAAATGTCAAAGATGTCAAATGTCACAATGCTAAATGTCAAAAGTGAAAAGTGACACCATGAAAAATGTCAAAAATGACAAATTTCAAGATGGCAAATGTCAAAGATGTCAAATGACAAATGTCACAATGCTAAATGTCAAAAATGAAAAGTGTCACCATGAAAAATATCAAAAATGACAAATTTCAAGATGGCAAATGTCAAAGATGTCAAATGACAAATGTCACAATGCTAAATGTCAAAAATGAAAAGTGTCACCATAAAAATTGTCAAAAATGACAAATTTCAAGATGGCAAATGTCAAAACTGACAAATGTCAAAATGCTAAATGTCAAAAATGAAAAGTGTCATAATGAAAAATGTCAAAAATAACAAATTTCAAGATGGCAAATGTCAAAGATGTCAAATGACAAATGTCACAATGCTAAATGTCAAAAATAAAAAGTGTCACCATGAAAAATGTCAAAAATGACAAATTTCAAGATGGCAAATGTCAAAGATGTCAAATGACAAATGTCACAATGCTAAATGTCAAAAATGAAAAGTGTCACCATGAAAAATGTCAAAAATGACAAATTTCAAGATGGCAAATGTCAAAGATGTCAAATGACAAATGTCACAATGCTAAATGTCAAAAATAAAAACTGTCACCATGAAAAATGTCAAAAATGACAAATTTCAAGATGGCAAATGTCAAAACTGACAAATGTCAAAATGCTAAATGTCAAAAATGAAAAGTGTCATAATGAAAAATGTCAAAAATAACAAATTTTAAGATGGCAAATGTCAAAGATGTCAAATGACAAATGTCACAATGCTAAATGTCAAAAATAAAAAGTGTCACCATGAAAAATGTCAAAAATGACAAATTTCAAGATGGCAAATGTCAAAGATGTCAAATGACAAATGTCACAATGCTAAATGTCAAAAATAAAAACTGTCACCATGAAAAATGTCAAAAATGACAAATTTCAAGATGGCAAATGTCAAAACTGAAAAATGTCACAATGCTAAATGTCAAAAATGAAAAGTGTCATAATGAAAAATGTCAAAAATAACAAATTTCAAGATGGCAAATGTCTAAGATGTCAAATGACAAATGTCACAATGCTAAATGTCAAAAATGAAAAGTGTCACCATGAAAAATGTCAAAAATGACAAATTTCAAGATGGCAAATGTCAAAGATGTCAAATGACAAATGTCACAATTCTAAATGTCAAAAATAAAAACTGTCACCATGAAAAATGTCAAAAATGACAAATTTCAAGATGGCAAATGTCAGAACTGACAAATGTCACAATGCTAAATGTCAAAAATGAAAAGTGTCATAATGAAAAATCTCAAAAATAACAAATTTCAAGATGGCAAATGTCAAAGATGTCAAATGACAAATGTCACAATGCTAAATGAAAAGTGTCACCATGAAAAATGTCGAAAATAACAAATTTCAAGATGGCAAATGTCAAAGATGTCAAATGACAAATGTCACAATGCTAAATGTCAAAAATGACAAATTTCAAGATGGCAAATGTCAAAGATATCAAATAACAAATGTCACAATGCTAAATGTCAAAAATGACAAATTTCAAGATGGCAAATGTCAAAACTGACAAATGTCACAATGCTAAATGTCAAGAATGAAAAGTGTCACCATGAAAAATGTCCAAAATAACAAATTTCAAGATGGCAAATGTCAAAGATGTCAAATGACAAATATCACAATGCTAAATGTCAAAAATGACAAATTTCAAAATGGCAAATGTCAAAGATGTCAAATGACAAATGTCACAATGCTAAATGTCAAAAACGAAAAGTGTCACCATGAAAAATGTCAAAAATGACAAATTTCAAGATGACAAATGTCAAAACTGACAAATGTCACAATGCTAAATGTCAAAAATGAAAAGTGTCACCATGAAAAATGTCAAAAATAACAAATTTCAAGATGGCAAATGTCAAAGATGTCAAATGACAAATGTCACAATGCTAAATGTCAAAAATGACAAATTTCAAGATGGCAAATTTCAAAGAGGTCAAATGACAATTGTCCCAATGCTAAATGTCAAAAATGAAAAGTGTCACCATGAAAAATGTCAAAAATGACAAACTTCAAGATGGCAAATGTCAAAGATGTCAAATGACAAATGTCACAATGCTAAATGTCAAAAATGAAAAGTGTCACCATGAAAAATGTCGAAAATAACAAATTTCAAGATGGCAAATGTCAAAGATGTCAAATGACAAATGTCACAATGCTAAATGTCAAAAATGACAAATTTCAAGATAGCAAATGTCAAAGATATCAAATAACAAATGTCACAATGCTAAATGTCAAAAATGACAAATTTCAAGATGGCAAATATCAAAACTGACAAATGTCACAATGCTAAATGTCAAGAATGAAAAGTGTCACCATGAAAAATGTCAAAAATAACAAATTTCAAGATGGCAAATGTCAAAGATGTCAAATGACAAATATCACAATGCTAAATGTCAAAAATGACAAATTTTAAAATGGCAAATGTCAAAGATGTCAAATGACAAATGTCACAATGCTAAATGTCAAAAATGAAAAGTGTCACCATGAAAAATGTCAAAAATGACAAATTTCAAGATGACAAATGTCAAAACTGACAAATGTCACAATGCTAAATGTCAAAAATGAAAAGTGTCACCATGAAAAATGTCAAAAATAACAAATTTTAAGATGGCAAATGTCAAAGATGTCAAATGACAAATGTCACAATGCTAAATGTCAAAAATGACAAATTTCAAGATGGCAAATTTCAAAGATGTCAAATGACAATTGTCCCAATGCTAAATGTCAAAAATGAAAAGTGTCACCATGAAAAATGTCAAAAATGACAAATTTCAAGATGGCAAATGTCAAAGATGTCAAATGACAAATGTCACAATGCTAAATGTCAAAAATGAAAAGTGTCACCATGAAAAATGTCAAAAATGACAAATTTCAAGATGGCAAATTGCAAAGATGTCAAATGACAAATGTCACAATGCTAAATGTCAAAAATGAAAATTGTCACCATGAAAAATGTCAAAAATGACAAATTTCAAGATGGCAAATGTCAAAGATGTCAACTGACAAATGTCACAATGCTAAATGTCAAAAATAAAAAGTGTCAAAAATGACAAATTTCAAGATGGCAAATGTCTAAGATGTCAAATGACAAATGTCACAATGCTAAATGTCAAAAATAAAAAGTGTCACCATGAAAAATGTCAAAAATGACAAACTTTAAGATGGCAAATGTCAAAGATGTCAAATGACAAATGTCACAATGCTAAATGTCAAAAATGAAAAGTGTCACCATAAAAAATGTCAAAAATGACAAATTTCAAGATGGCAAATGTCAAAGATGTCAAATGACAAATGTCACAATGCTAAATTTCAAAAATGAAAAGTGTCACCATGAAAAATGTCAAAAATGACAAATTTCAAGATGGCAAATGTCAAAGATGTCAAATGACAAATGTCACAATGCTAAATGTCAAAAATGAAAAGTGTCACCATGAAAAATGTCAAAAATGACAAATTTCAAGATGGCAAATGTCAAAGATGTCAAATGACAAATGTCACAATGCTAAATGTCAAAAATGAAAAGTGTCACCATAAAAAATGTCAAAAATGACAAATTTCAAGATGGCAAATGTCAAAGATGTCAAATGACAAATGTCACAATGCTAAATGTCAAAAATGAAAATTGTCACCATGAAAAATGTAAAAATGACAAATTTCAAGATGGCAAATGTCAAAGATGTGAAATGACAAATGTCACAATGCTAAATGTCAAAAATGAAAAGTGTCAAAAATGACAAATTTCAAGATGGCAAATGCTAAGATGTCAAATGACAAATGTCACAATGCTAAATGTCAAAAATGAAAAGTGTCACCATGAAAAATGTCAAAAATGACAAATTTCAAGATGGCAAATGTCAAAGATGTCAAATGACAAATGTCACAATGCTAAATGTCAAAAATGAAAAATGTCACCATGAAAAAGGTCAAAAATGACAAATTTCAAGATGGCAAATGTCAAAACTGACTAATGTCACAATGCTAAATGTCAAAAATGAAAAGTGTCACCATGAAAAATGTCAAAAATGACAAATTTCAAGATAGCAAATGTCAAAACTGACAAATGTCACAATGCTAAATGTCAAAAATGAAAAGTGTCACCATGAAAAATGTCAAAAATGACAAATTTCAAGATGGCAAATGTCAAAGATGTCAAATGACAAATGTCACAATGCTAAATGTCTAAAATGAAAAGTGTCACCATGAAAAATGTCAAAAATGACAAATTTCAAGATGGCAAATGTCAAAGATGTCAAATGACAAATGTCACAATGCTAAATGTCAAAAATGAAAAGTGTCACCATGAAAAATGTCAAAAATGACAAATTTCAAGATGGCAAATGTCAAAACTGACTAATATCACAATGCTAAATGTCAAAAATGAAAAGTGTCACCATGAAAAATGTCAAAAATGACAAATTTCAAAATGGCAAATGTCAAAGATGTCAAATGACAAATGTCACAATGCTAATTGTCAAAAATGAAAAGTTTCACCATGAAAAGTGTCAAAAATGACAAATTTCAAGATGGCAAATGTCTAAGATGTCAAATGACAAATGTCACAATGCTAAATGTCAAAAATGAAAGTGTCACCATAAAAAATGTCAAAAATGACAAATTTCAAGATGGCAAATGTCAAAGATGTCAAATGACAAATGTCACAATGCTAAATGACAAAAATGAAAAGTGTCACCATGAAAAATGTCAAAAATGACAAATTTCAAGATGGCAAATGTCAAAGATGTCAAATGACAAATGTCACAATGCTAAATGTCAAAAATGAAAAGTGTCACCATGAAAAATGTCAAAAATGACAAATTTCAAGATGGCAAATGTCAAAGATGTCAAATGACAAATGTCACAATGCTAAATGTCAAAAATGAAAAGTGTCACCATGAAAAATGTCAAAAATGACAAATTTCAAGATGGCAAATATCAAAGATGTCAAATGACAAATGTCACAATGCTAAATGTCAAAAATGGAAAGTGTCACAATGCTTAATGTCAAAAATGAAAAGTGTCACAATGCTAAATGTCAAAAATGACAAATTTCAAGATGGCAAATGTCAAAGATGTCAAATGACAAATGTCACAATGCTAAATAACAAAAATGACAAATTTTAAGATGGCAAATGTCTAAGATGTCAAATGACAAATGTCACAATGCTAAATGTCAAAAATGAAAAGTGTCACAATGAAAAATGTCAAAAATGACAAATTTCAAGATGGCAAATATCAAAACTGACAAATGTCACAATGCTAAATGTCAAAACTGATAAGAGTCACCATGAAAAATGTCAAAAATGAAAAATTTCAAGATGGCAAATGTCACAATGCTAAATGTCAAAAATGAAAAATGTCACCATGAAAAAGGTCAAAAATGACAAATTTCAAGATGGCAAATGTCAAAACTGACTAATGTCACAATGCTAAATGTCAAAAATGAAAAGTGTCACCATGAAAAATGTCAAAAATGACAAATTTCAAGACAGCAAATGTCAAAACTGACAAATGTCACAATGCTAAATGTCAAAAATGAAAAGTGTCACCATGAAAAATGTCAAAAATGACAAATTTCAAGATGGCAAATGTCAAAGATGTCAAATGACAAATGTCACAATGCTAAATGTCAAAAATAAAAAGTGTCACCATGAAAAATGTCAAAAATGACAAATTTCAAGATGGCAAATGTCAAAGATGTCAAATGACAAATGTCACAATGCTAAATGTCAAAAATGAAAAGTGTCACCATGAAAAATGTCAAAAATGACAAATTTCAAGATGGCAAATGTCAAAGATGTCAAATGACAAATGTCACAATGCTAAATGTCAAAAATGAAAATTGTCAAAAATGACAAATTTCAAGATGGCAAATGTCTAAGATGTCAAATGACAAATGTCACAATGCTAAATGTCAAAAATGAAAAGTGTCACCATGAAAAATGTCAAAAATGACAAATTTCAAAATGGCAAATGTCAAAGATGTCAAATGACAAATGTCACAATGCTAAATGTCAAAAATGAAAAGTGTCACCATGAAAAATGTCAAAAATGACAAATTTCAAGATGGCAAATGTCAAAGATGTCAAATGACAAATGTCACAATGCTAAATGTCAAAAATGAAAATTGTCAAAAATGACAAATTTCAAGATGGCAAATGTCTAAGATGTCAAATGACAAATGTCACAATGCTAAATGTCAAAAATGAAAAGTGTCACCATGAAAAATGTCAAAAATGACAAATTTCAAGATAGCAAATGTCAAAACTGACAAATGTCACAATGCTAAATGTCAAAAATGAAAAGTGTCATAATGAAAAATGTCAAAAATAACAAATTTCAAGATGGCAAATGTCAAAGATGTCAAATGACAAATGTCACAATGCTAAATGTCAAAAATGAAAAGTGTCACCATGAAAAATGTCGAAAATGACAAATTTCAAGATGGCAAATGTCAAAGATGTCAAATGACAAATGTCACAATGCTAAATGTCAAAAATAAAAACTGTCACCATGAAAAATGTCAAAAATGACAAATTTCAAGATGGCAAATGTCAAAACTGACAAATGTCACAATGCTAAATGTCAAAATTGAAAAGTGTCACCATGAAAAATGTCAAAAATGACAAATTTCAAGATGGCAAATGTCAAAACTGACAAACGTCACAATGCTAAATGTCAAAAATAAAAAGTGTCACCATGAAAAATGTCAAAAATAACAAATTTCAAGATGGCAAATGTCAAAGATGTCAAGTGAAAAATGTCACAATGCTAAATGTCAAAACTGACAAATTTCAAGATGGCAAACGTCAAAGATGTCAAATGACCAATTTCACAATGCTAAATGTCAAAAATGAAAAGTGTCACCATGAAAAATGTCAAAAATAACAAATTTCAAGATGGCAAATGTCAAAGATGTCAAATGACAAATGTCACAATGCTAAATGTCAAAAATGATAAGTGTCACCATGAAAAATGTCAAAAATAACAAATTTCAAGATGGCAAATGTCAAAGATGTCAAATGACAAATGTCACAATGCTAAATGTCAAAAATGACAAATTTTAAGATGGCAAATGTCAAAGATGTCAAATGACAACTGTCACAATGCTAAATGTCAAAAATGAAAAGTGTCACCATGAAAAATGTCAAAAATAACAAATTTCAAGATGGCAAATGTCAAAGATGTCAAATGACAAATGTCACAATACTAAATGTCAAAAATGACAAATTTCAAGATGGCAAATGTCAAAGATGTCAAATGTCACAATGCTAAATGTCAAAAGTGAAAAGTGACACCATGAAAAATGTCAAAAATGACAAATTTCAAGATGGCAAATGTCAAAGATGTCAAATGACAAATGTCACAATGCTAAATGTCAAAAATGAAAAGTGTCACCATGAAAAATATC
This sequence comes from Altica lythri, assembly GCA_964028335.1. Lineage (NCBI taxonomy): Eukaryota > Metazoa > Arthropoda > Insecta > Coleoptera > Chrysomelidae > Altica > Altica lythri. The sequence continues at coordinate 38,319,054 of OZ034800.1, read as the reverse complement.
AAAAATGACAAATTTCAAGATGGCAAATGTCAAAGATGTCAAATGACAAATGTCACAATGCTAAATGTCAAAAATGAAAAGTGTCACCATAAAAATTGTCAAAAATGACAAATTTCAAGATGGCAAATGTCAAAACTGACAAATGTCAAAATGCTAAATGTCAAAAATGAAAAGTGTCATAATGAAAAATGTCAAAAATAACAAATTTCAAGATGGCAAATGTCAAAGATGTCAAATGACAAATGTCACAATGCTAAATGTCAAAAATAAAAAGTGTCACCATGAAAAATGTCAAAAATGACAAATTTCAAGATGGCAAATGTCAAAGATGTCAAATGACAAATGTCACAATGCTAAATGTCAAAAATGAAAAGTGTCACCATGAAAAATGTCAAAAATGACAAATTTCAAGATGGCAAATGTCAAAGATGTCAAATGACAAATGTCACAATGCTAAATGTCAAAAATAAAAACTGTCACCATGAAAAATGTCAAAAATGACAAATTTCAAGATGGCAAATGTCAAAACTGACAAATGTCAAAATGCTAAATGTCAAAAATGAAAAGTGTCATAATGAAAAATGTCAAAAATAACAAATTTTAAGATGGCAAATGTCAAAGATGTCAAATGACAAATGTCACAATGCTAAATGTCAAAACTAAAAAGTGTCACCATGAAAAATGTCAAAAATGACAAATTTCAAGATGGCAAATGTCAAAGATGTCAAATGACAAATGTCACAATGCTAAATGTCAAAAATAAAAACTGTCACCATGAAAAATGTCAAAAATGACAAATTTCAAGATGGCAAATGTCAAAACTGAAAAATGTCACAATGCTAAATGTCAAAAATGAAAAGTGTCATAATGAAAAATGTCAAAAATAACAAATTTCAAGATGGCAAATGTCTAAGATGTCAAATGACAAATGTCACAATGCTAAATGTCAAAAATGAAAAGTGTCACCATGAAAAATGTCAAAAATGACAAATTTCAAGATGGCAAATGTCAAAGATGTCAAATGACAAATGTCACAATTCTAAATGTCAAAAATAAAAACTGTCACCATGAAAAATGTCAAAAATGACAAATTTCAAGATGGCAAATGTCAGAACTGACAAATGTCACAATGCTAAATGTCAAAAATGAAAAGTGTCATAATGAAAAATCTCAAAAATAACAAATTTCAAGATGGCAAATGTCAAAGATGTCAAATGACAAATGTCACAATGCTAAATGAAAAGTGTCACCATGAAAAATGTCGAAAATAACAAATTTCAAGATGGCAAATGTCAAAGATGTCAAATGACAAATGTCACAATGCTAAATGTCAAAAATGACAAATTTCAAGATGGCAAATGTCAAAGATATCAAATAACAAATGTCACAATGCTAAATGTCAAAAATGACAAATTTCAAGATGGCAAATGTCAAAACTGACAAATGTCACAATGCTAAATGTCAAGAATGAAAAGTGTCACCATGAAAAATGTCAAAAATAACAAATTTCAAGATGGCAAATGTCAAAGATGTCAAATGACAAATATCACAATGCTAAATGTCAAAAATGACAAATTTCAAAATGGCAAATGTCAAAGATGTCAAATGACAAATGTCACAATGCTAAATGTCAAAAACGAAAAGTGTCACCATGAAAAATGTCAAAAATGACAAATTTCAAGATGACAAATGTCAAAACTGACAAATGTCACAATGCTAAATGTCAAAAATGAAAAGTGTCACCATGAAAAATGTCAAAAATAACAAATTTCAAGATGGCAAATGTCAAAGATGTCAAATGACAAATGTCACAATGCTAAATGTCAAAAATGACAAATTTCAAGATGGCAAATTTCAAAGAGGTCAAATGACAATTGTCCCAATGCTAAATGTCAAAAATGAAAAGTGTCACCATGAAAAATGTCGAAAATAACAAATTTCAAGATGGCAAATGTCAAAGATGTCAAATGACAAATGTCACAATGCTAAATGTCAAAAATGACAAATTTCAAGATAGCAAATGTCAAAGATATCAAATAACAAATGTCACAATGCTAAATGTCAAAAATGACAAATTTCAAGATGGCAAATATCAAAACTGACAAATGTCACAATGCTAAATGTCAAGAATGAAAAGTGTCACCATGAAAAATGTCAAAAATAACAAATTTCAAGATGGCAAATGTCAAAGATGTCAAATGACAAATATCACAATGCTAAATGTCAAAAATGACAAATTTTAAAATGGCAAATGTCAAAGATGTCAAATGACAAATGTCACAATGCTAAATGTCAAAAATGAAAAGTGTCACCATGAAAAATGTCAAAAATGACAAATTTCAAGATGACAAATGTCAAAACTGACAAATGTCACAATGCTAAATGTCAAAAATGAAAAGTGTCACCATGAAAAATGTCAAAAATAACAAATTTCAAGATGGCAAATGTCAAAGATGTCAAATGACAAATGTCACAATGCTAAATGTCAAAAATGACAAATTTCAAGATGGCAAATTTCAAAGATGTCAAATGACAATTGTCCCAATGCTAAATGTCAAAAATGAAAAGTGTCACCATGAAAAATGTCAAAAATGACAAATTTCAAGATGGCAAATGTCAAAGATGTCAAATGACAAATGTCACAATGCTAAATGTCAAAAATGAAAAGTGTCACCATGAAAAATGTCAAAAATGACAAATTTCAAGATGGCAAATTGCAAAGATGTCAAATGACAAATGTCACAATGCTAAATGTCAAAAATGAAAATTGTCACCATGAAAAATGTCAAAAATGACAAATTTCAAGATGGCAAATGTCAAAGATGTCAACTGACAAATGTCACAATGCTAAATGTCAAAAATAAAAAGTGTCAAAAATGACAAATTTCAAGATGGCAAATGTCTAAGATGTCAAATGACAAATGTCACAATGCTAAATGTCAAAAATAAAAAGTGTCACCATGAAAAATGTCAAAAATGACAAACTTTAAGATGGCAAATGTCAAAGATGTCAAATGACAAATGTCACAATGCTAAATGTCAAAAATGAAAAGTGTCACCATAAAAAATGTCAAAAATGACAAATTTCAAGATGGCAAATGTCAAAGATGTCAAATGACAAATGTCACAATGCTAAATTTCAAAAATGAAAAGTGTCACCATGAAAAATGTCAAAAATGACAAATTTCAAGATGGCAAATGTCAAAGATGTCAAATGACAAATGTCACAATGCTAAATGTCAAAAATGAAAAGTGTCACCATGAAAAATGTCAAAAATGACAAATTTCAAGATGGCAAATGTCAAAGATGTCAAATGACAAATGTCACAATGCTAAATGTCAAAAATGAAAAGTGTCACCATAAAAAATGTCAAAAATGACAAATTTCAAGATGGCAAATGTCAAAGATGTCAAATGACAAATGTCACAATGCTAAATGTCAAAAATGAAAATTGTCACCATGAAAAATGTAAAAATGACAAATTTCAAGATGGCAAATGTCAAAGATGTGAAATGACAAATGTCACAATGCTAAATGTCAAAAATGAAAAGTGTCAAAAATGACAAATTTCAAGATGGCAAATGCTAAGATGTCAAATGACAAATGTCACAATGCTAAATGTCAAAAATGAAAAGTGTCACCATGAAAAATGTCAAAAATGACAAATTTCAAGATGGCAAATGTCAAAGATGTCAAATGACAAATGTCACAATGCTAAATGTCAAAAATGAAAAGTGTCACCATAAAAAATGTCAAAAATGACAAATTTCAAGATGGCAAATGTCAAAAATGTCAAATGACAAATGTCACAATGCTAAATGTCAAAAATGAAAAGTGTCACCATAAAAAATGTCAAAAATGACAAATTTCAAGATGGCAAATATCAAAGATGTCAAATGACAAATGTCACAATGCTAAATGTCAAAAATGAAAAGTGTCACCATGAAAAATGTCAAAAATGACAAATTTCAAGATGGCAAATGTCAAAGATGTCAAATGACAAATGTCACAATGCTAAATGTCAAAAATGAAAGTGTCACCATGAAAAATGTCAAAAATGACAAATTTCAAGATGGCAAATGTCAAAGATGTCAAATGACAAATGTCACAATGCTAAATGTCAAAAATGAAAAGTGTCAAAAATGACAAATTTCAAGATGGCAAATGTCTAAGATGTCAAATGACAAATGTCACAATGCTAAATGTCAAAAATGAAAAGTGTCACCATAAAAAATGTCAAAAATGACAAATTTCAAGATGGCAAATGTCAAAGATGTCAAATAACAAATGTCACAATGCTAAATGTCAAAAATGAAACGTGTCACCATGAAAAATGTCAAAAATGACAAATTTCAAGATGGCAAATGTCAAAGATGTCAAATGACAAATGTCGCAATGCTAAATGTCAAAAATGAAAAGTGTCACCATGAAAAATGTCAAAAATGACAAATTTCAAGATGGCAAATGTCAAAACTGACTAATGTCACAATGCTAAATGTCAAAAATGAAAAGTGTCACCATGAAAAATGTCAAAAATGACAAATTTCAAGATGGCAAATGTCAAAGATGTCAAATGTCACAATGCTAAATGTCAAAACTGAAAGGTGTCACCATGAAAAATGTCAAAAATGACAAATTTCAAGATGGCAAATGTCAAAGATGTCAAATGACAAATGTCACAATGCTAAATGTCAAAAATGAAAAGTGTCACCATAAAAAATGTCAAAAATGACAAATTTTAAGATGACAAATGTCAAAGATGTCAAATGACAAATGTCAAAATGCTAAATGTCAAAAATGAAAAGTGTCACCATGAAAAATGTCAAAAATGACAAATTTCAAGATGGCAAATATCAAAGATGTCAAATGACAAATGTCACAATGCTAAATGTCAAAAATGAAAAGTGTCACAATACTAAATGTCAAAAATAAAAAGTGTCACAATGCTAAATGTCAAAAATGACAAATTTCAAGATGGCAAATGTCAAAGATGTCAAATGACAAATGTCACAATGCTAAATGTCAAAAATGACAAATTTCAAGATGGCAAATGTCAAAGATGTCAAATGACCAATGTCACAATGCTAAATGTCAAAAATGAAAAGTGTCACCATGAAAAATGTCAAAAATGACAAATTTCAAGATGGCAAATGTCAAAACTCACAAATGTCACAATGCTAAATGTCAAAAATGAAAAGTGTCACCATGAAAAATGTCAAAAATAACAAATTTCAAGATGGCAAATGTCAAAGATGTCAAATGTCACAATGCTAAATGTCAAAACTGAAAGGTGTCACCATGAAAAATGTCAAAAATGACAAATTTCAAGATGGCAAATGTCTAAGATGTCAAATGACAAATGTCACAATGCTAAATGTCACAAATGAAAAGTGTCACCATGAAAAATGTCAAAAATGACAAATTTCAAGATGGCAAATGTCAAAGATGTCAAATGTCACAATGCTAAATGTCAAAACTGAAAGGTGTCACCATGAAAAATGTCAAAAATGAAAAATTTCAAGATGGCAAATGTCAAAGATGTCAAATGACAAATGTCACAATGCTAAATGTCAAAAATGAAAAGTGTCACCATAAAAAATGTCAAAAATGACAAATTTTAAGATGACAAATGTCAAAGATGTCAAATGACAAATGTCACAATGCTAAATGTCAAAAATGAAAAGTGTCACCATGAAAAATGTCAAAAATAACAAATTTCAAGATGGCAAATGTCAAAGATGTCAAATGACAAATGTCACCATGAAAAATGTCAAAAATGACAAATTTCAAGATGGCAAATGTCAAAGATGTCAAATGACAAATGTCACAATGCTAAATGTCAAAAACGAAAAGTGTCACCATGAAAAATGTCAAAAATGACAAATTTCAAGATGGCAAATGTCAAAACTGACAAACGTCACAATGCTAAATGTCAAAAATGAAAAGTGTCACCATGAAAAATGTCAAAAATAACAAATTTCAAGATGGCAAATGTCAAAGATGTCAAGTGACAAATGTCACAATGCTAAATGTCAAAACTGACAAATTTCAAGATGGCAAATGTCAAAGATGTCAAATGACAAATGTCACAATGCTAAATGTCAAAAATAAAAAGTGTCACCATGAAAAATGTCAAAAATGACAAATTTCAAGATGGCAAATGTCAAAACTGACTAATGTCACAATGCTAAATGTCAAAAATGAAAAGTGTCACCATGAAAAATGTCAAAAATGACAAATTTCAAAATGGCAAATGTCAAAGATGTCAAATGACAAATGTCACAATGCTAATTGTCAAAAATAAAAAGTTTCACCATGAAAAGTGTCAAAAATGACAAATTTCAAGATGGCAAATGTCTAAGATGTCAAATGACAAATGTCACAATGCTAAATGTCAAAAATGAAAAGTGTCACCATAAAAAATGTCAAAAATGACAAATTTCAAGATGGCAAATGTCAAAGATGTCAAATGACAAATGTCACAATGCTAAATGAAAAGTGTCACCATGAAAAATGTCAAAAATGACAAATTTCAAGATGGCAAATGTCACAGATGTCAAATGACAAATGTCACAATGCTAAATGTCAAAAATGAAAAGTGTCACCATGAAAAATGTCAAAAATGACAAATTTCAAGATGGCAAATGTCAAAGATGTCAAATGACAAATGTCACAATGCTAAATGTCAAAAATGAAAAGTGTCACCATGAAAAATGTCAAAAATGACAAATTTCAAGATGGCAAATATCAAAGATGTCAAATGACAAATGTCACAATGCTAAATGTCAAAAATGGAAAGTGTCACAATGCTAAATGTCAAAAATGAAAAGTGTCACAATGCTAAATGTCAAAAATGACAAATTTCAAGATGGCAAATGTCAAATATGTCAAATGACAAATGTCACAATGCTAAATAACAAAAATGACAAATTTTAAGATGGCAAATGTCTAAGATGTCAAATGACAAATGTCACAATGCTAAATGTCAAAAATGAAAAGTGTCACAATGCTAAATGTCAAAAATGAAAAGTGTCACAATGCTAAATGTCAAAAATGAAAAGTGTCACCATGAAAAATGTCAAAAATGACAAATTTCAAGATGGTAAATATCAAAACTGACAAATGTGACAATGCTAAATGTCAAAAATGATAAGAGTCACCATGAAAAATGTCAAAAATGACAAATTTCAAGATGGCAAATGTCTAAGATGTCAAATGACAAATGTCACAATGCTAAATGTCAAAAATGAAAAGTGTCACCATGAAAAATGTCAAAAATGACAAATTTCAAGATGGCAAATGTCAAAGATGTCAAATGACAAATGTCACAATGCTAAATGTCAAAAATGAAAAGTGTCAAAAATGACAAATTTTAAGATGCAAATGTCTAAGATGTCAAATGACAAATGTCACAATGCTAAATGTCAAAAATGAAAAGTGTCACCATGAAAAATGTCAAAAATGACAAATTTCAAGATGGCAAATGTCAAAGATGTCAAATGACAAATGTCACAATGCTAAATGTCAAAAATGAAAAGTGTCACCATGAAAAATGTCAAAAATGACAAATTTCAAGATGGCAAATGTCAAAGATGTCAAATGACAAATGTCACAATGCTAAATGTCAAAAATGAAAAGTGTCACCATGAAAAATGTCAAAAATGACAAATTTCAAGATGGCAAATGTCAAAACTGACCAATGTCACAATGCTAAATGTCAAAAATGAAAAGTGTCACCATGAAAAATGTCAAAAATGACAAATTTCAAAATGGCAAATGTCAAAGATGTCAAATGACAAATGTCACAATGCTAAATTTCAAAAATGAAAAGTGTCACCATGAAAAGTGTCAAAAATGACCAATTTCAAGATGGCAAATGTCTAAGATGTCAACTGACAAATGTCACAATGCTAAATGTCAAAAATGAAAAGTGTCACCATGAAAAATGTCAAAAATGACAAATTTCAAGATGGCAAATGTCAAAGATGTCAAATGACAAATGTCACAATGCTAAATGTCAAAAATGAAAAGTGTCACCATGAAAAATGTCAAAAATGACAAATTTCAAGATGGCAAATGTCAAAGATGTCAAATGACAAATGTCACAATGCCAAATGTCAAAAATGAAAAGTGTCACCATGAAAAATGTCAAAAATGACAAATTTCAAGATGGCAAATATCAAAGATGTCAAATGACAAATGTCACAATGCTAAATGTCAAAAATGGAAAGTGTCACAATGCTAAATGTCAAAAATGAAAAGTGTCACAATGCTAAATTTCAAAAATGACAAATTTCAAGATGGCAAATGTCAAAGATGTCAAATGACAAATGTCGCAATGCTAAATATCAAAAATGACAAATTTCAAGATGGCAAATGTCAAAGATGTCAAATGACAAATGTCACAATGCTAAATGTCAAAAATGAAAAGTGTCACCATGAAAAATGTCAAAAATGACAAATTTCAAGATGGCAAATGTCAAAGATGTCAAATGACAAATGTCACAATGCTAAATGTCAAAAATGAAAAGTGTCAAAAATGACAAATTTCAAGATGGCAAATGTCTAAGATGTCAAATGACAAATGTCACAATGCTAAATGTCAAAACTGAAAAGTGTCACCATGAAAAATGTCAAAAATGACAAATTTCAAGATGGCAAATGTCAAAGATGTCAAATGACAAATGTCACAATGCTAAATGTCAAAAATGAAAAGTGTCACCATGAAAAATGTCAAAAATGACAAATTTCAAGATGGCAAATATCAAAGATGTAAAATGACAAATGTCACAATGCTAAATGTCAAAAATGAAAAGTGTCACCATAAAATATGTCAAAAATGACAAATTTCAAGATGGCAAATGTCAAAGATTTTGAATATGACAAATGTCACAATGCTAAATGTCAAAAATGAAAAGTGTCACCATGAAAAATGTCAAAAATGACAAATTTCAAGATGGCAAATGTCAATGATGTCAAATGACAAATGTCACAATGCTAAAAGTCAAAAATGAAAAGTGTCACCATGAAAAATGTCAAAAATGACAAATTTTAAAATGGCAAATATCAAAGATGTCAAATGACAAATGTCACAATGCTAAATGTCAAAAATGACAAATTTCAAGATGGCAAATGTCAAAGATGTCAAATGACAAATGTCACAATGCTAAATGTCAAAAATGAAAAGTGTCACAATGAAAAATGTTAAAAATGACAAATTTCAAGATGGCAAATGTCAAAGATGTCAAATGACAAATGTCACAATGCTAAATGTCAAAAATGAAAAGTGTCACCATGAAAAATGTCAAAAATAACAAATTTTAAGATGGCAAATGTCAAAGATGTCAAATGACAAATGTCACAATGCTAAATGTCAAGAATGAAAAGTGTCACCATGAAAAATGTCAAAAATGACAAATTTCAAGATGGCAAATGTCAAAACTGACAAATGTCACAATGCTAAATGTCAAAAATGATAAGTGTCACCATGAAAAATGTCAAAAATGACAAATTTCAAGATGGCAAATGTCCAAGATGTCAAATGACAAATGTCACAATGCTAAATGTCAAAAATGAAAAGTGTCACCATGAAAAATGTCAAAAATGACAAATTTCAAGATGGCAAATGTCAAAGATGTCAAATGACAAATGTCACAATGCTAAATGTCAAAAATGAAAAGTGTCACCATGAAAAATGTCAAAAATCAAATTTCAAGATGGCAAATGTCAAAGATGTCAAATGACAAATGTACAATGCTAAATGTCAAAAATGAAAAGTGTCACCATGAAAAATGTCAAAAATGACAAATTTCAAGATGGCAAATGTCAAAACTGACAAATGTCACAATGCTAAATGTCAAAAATGATAAGTGTCAACATGAAAAATGTCAAAAATGACAAATTTCAAGATGGCAAATGTCCAAGATGTCAAATGACAAATGTCACAATGCTAAATTCCAAAAAAAAAGTGTCAAAAATGACAAATTTCAAGATGGCAAATGTCAAAGATGTCAAATGACAAATGTCACAATGCTAAATGTCAAAAATGAAAAGTGTCCCCATGAAAAATGTCAAAAATGACAAATTTCAAGATGGCAAATGTCAAAACTGACTAATGTCACAATGCTAAATGTTAAAAATGAAAAGTGTCACCATGAAAATGTCAAAAATGACAAATTTCAAAATGGCAAATGTCAAAGATGTCAAATGACAAATGTCACAATGCTAAATGTCAAAAATGAAAAGTGTCAAAAATGACAACTTTCAAGATGGTAAATGTCTAAGATGTCAAATGACAAATGTCACAATGCTAAATGTCAAAAATAAAAAGTGTCACCATGAAAAATGTCAAAAATGACAAATTTCAAGATGGCAAATGTCAAAGATGTCAAATGACAAATGTCACAATGCTAAATGTCAAAAATGAAAAGTGTCACCATGAAAAATGTCAAAAATGACAAATTTCAAGATGGCAAATATCAAAGATGTCAAATGACAAATGTCACAATGCTAAATGTCAAAAATGAAAAGTGTCACAATGCTAAATGTCATAAATGAAAAGTGTCACAATGCTAAATGTCAAAAATGACAAATTTCAAGATGGCAAATGTCAAAGATGTCAAATGACAAATGTCACAATGCTAAATGTCAAAAATGAAAAGTGTCACCATGAAAAATGTCAAAAATGACAAATTTCAAGATGGCAAATGTCAAAACTGACAAACGTCACAATGCTAAATGTCAAAAATGAAAAGTGTCACCATGAAAAATGTCAAAAATAACAAATTTCAAGATGGCAAATGTCAAAGATGTCAAGTGACAAATGTCACAATGCTAAATGTCAAAACTGACAAATTTCAAGATGGCAAATGTAAAAGATGTCAAATGATAAATGTCACAATGCTAAATGTCAAAAATGAAAAGTGTCACCATGAAAAATGTCAAAAATGACAAATTTCAAGATGGCAAATGTCAAAGATGTCAAATGACAAATGTCACAATGCTAAATGTCAAAAATAAAAAGTGTCACCATGAAAAATGTCAAAAATGACAAATTTCAAGATGGCAAATGTCAAAGATGTCAAGTGACAAATGTCACAATGCTAAATGTCAAAACTGACAAATTTCAAGATGGCAAATGTAAAAGATGTCAAATGATAAATGTCACAATGCTAAATGTCAAAAATGAAAAGTGTCACCATGAAAAATGTCAAAAATGACAAATTTCAAGATGGCAAATGTCAAAGATGTCAAATGACAAATGTCACAATGCTAAATGTCAAAAATAAAAAGTGTCACCATGAAAAATGTCAAAAATGACAAATTTCAAGATGGCAAATATCAAAGATGTCAAATGACAAATGTCACAATGCTAAATGTCAAAAATGGAAAGTGTCACAATGCTAAATGTCAAAAATGAAAAGTGTCACAATGCTAAATTTCAAAAATGACAAATTTCAAGATGGCAAATGTCAAAGATGTCAAATGACAAATGTCACCATGAAAAATGTCAAAAATGACAAATTTCAAGATGGCAAATGTCAAAGATGTCAAATGACAAATGTCACAATGCTAAATGTCAAAAATGAAAAGTGTCACCATGAAAAATGTCAAAAATGACAAATTTCAAGATGGCAAATGTCAAAGATGTCAAATGACAAATGTCACAATGCTAAATGTCAAAAATGAAAAGTGTCAAAAATGACAAATTTCAAGATGGCAAATGTCTAAGATGTCAAATGACAAATGTCACAATGCTAAATGTCAAAACTGAAAAGTGTCACCATGAAAAATGTCAAAAATGACAAATTTCAAGATGGCAAATGTCAAAGATGTCAAATGACAAATGTCACAATGCTAAATGTCAAAAATGAAAAGTGTCACCATGAAAAATGTCAAAAATGACAAATTTCAAGATGGCAAATATCAAAGATGTAAAATGACAAATGTCACAATGCTAAATGTCAAAAATGAAAAGTGTCACCATAAAATATGTCAAAAATGACAAATTTCAAGATGGCAAATGTCAAAGATTTTGAATATGACAAATGTCACAATGCTAAATGTCAAAAATGAAAAGTGTCACCATGAAAAATGTCAAAAATGACAAATTTCAAGATGGCAAATGTCAATGATGTCAAATGACAAATGTCACAATGCTAAAAGTCAAAAATGAAAAGTGTCACCATGAAAAATGTCAAAAATGACAAATTTTAAAATGGCAAATATCAAAGATGTCAAATGACAAATGTCACAATGCTAAATGTCAAAAATGACAAATTTCAAGATGGCAAATGTCAAAGATGTCAAATGACAAATGTCACAATGCTAAATGTCAAAAATGAAAAGTGTCACAATGAAAAATGTTAAAAATGACAAATTTCAAGATGGCAAATGTCAAAGATGTCAAATGACAAATGTCACAATGCTAAATGTCAAAAATGAAAAGTGTCACCATGAAAAATGTCAAAAATAACAAATTTTAAGATGGCAAATGTCAAAGATGTCAAATGACAAATGTCACAATGCTAAATGTCAAGAATGAAAAGTGTCACCATGAAAAATGTCAAAAATGACAAATTTCAAGATGGCAAATGTCAAAACTGACAAATGTCACAATGCTAAATGTCAAAAATGATAAGTGTCACCATGAAAAATGTCAAAAATGACAAATTTCAAGATGGCAAATGTCCAAGATGTCAAATGACAAATGTCACAATGCTAAATGTCAAAAATGAAAAGTGTCACCATGAAAAATGTCAAAAATGACAAATTTCAAGATGGCAAATGTCAAAGATGTCAAATGACAAATGTCACAATGCTAAATGTCAAAAATGAAAAGTGTCACCATGAAAAATGTCAAAAATCAAATTTCAAGATGGCAAATGTCAAAGATGTCAAATGACAAATGTACAATGCTAAATGTCAAAAATGAAAAGTGTCACCATGAAAAATGTCAAAAATGACAAATTTCAAGATGGCAAATGTCAAAACTGACAAATGTCACAATGCTAAATGTCAAAAATGATAAGTGTCAACATGAAAAATGTCAAAAATGACAAATTTCAAGATGGCAAATGTCCAAGATGTCAAATGACAAATGTCACAATGCTAAATTCCAAAAAAAAAGTGTCAAAAATGACAAATTTCAAGATGGCAAATGTCAAAGATGTCAAATGACAAATGTCACAATGCTAAATGTCAAAAATGAAAAGTGTCCCCATGAAAAATGTCAAAAATGACAAATTTCAAGATGGCAAATGTCAAAACTGACTAATGTCACAATGCTAAATGTTAAAAATGAAAAGTGTCACCATGAAAATGTCAAAAATGACAAATTTCAAAATGGCAAATGTCAAAGATGTCAAATGACAAATGTCACAATGCTAAATGTCAAAAATGAAAAGTGTCAAAAATGACAACTTTCAAGATGGTAAATGTCTAAGATGTCAAATGACAAATGTCACAATGCTAAATGTCAAAAATAAAAAGTGTCACCATGAAAAATGTCAAAAATGACAAATTTCAAGATGGCAAATGTCAAAGATGTCAAATGACAAATGTCACAATGCTAAATGTCAAAAATGAAAAGTGTCACCATGAAAAATGTCAAAAATGACAAATTTCAAGATGGCAAATATCAAAGATGTCAAATGACAAATGTCACAATGCTAAATGTCAAAAATGAAAAGTGTCACAATGCTAAATGTCATAAATGAAAAGTGTCACAATGCTAAATGTCAAAAATGACAAATTTCAAGATGGCAAATGTCAAAGATGTCAAATGACAAATGTCACAATGCTAAATGTCAAAAATGAAAAGTGTCACCATGAAAAATGTCAAAAATGACAAATTTCAAGATGGCAAATGTCAAAACTGACAAACGTCACAATGCTAAATGTCAAAAATGAAAAGTGTCACCATGAAAAATGTCAAAAATAACAAATTTCAAGATGGCAAATGTCAAAGATGTCAAGTGACAAATGTCACAATGCTAAATGTCAAAACTGACAAATTTCAAGATGGCAAATGTAAAAGATGTCAAATGATAAATGTCACAATGCTAAATGTCAAAAATGAAAAGTGTCACCATGAAAAATGTCAAAAATGACAAATTTCAAGATGGCAAATGTCAAAGATGTCAAATGACAAATGTCACAATGCTAAATGTCAAAAATAAAAAGTGTCACCATGAAAAATGTCAAAAATGACAAATTTCAAGATGGCAAATGTCAAAGATGTCAAATGACAAATGTCACAATGCTAAATGTCAAAAATGAAAAGTGTCACCATGAAAAATGTCAAAAATGACAAATTTCAAGATGGCAAATGTCAAAGATGTCAAATGACAAATGTCACAATGCTAAATGTCAAAAATTAAAAGTGTCACCATAAAAAATGTCAAAAATGACAAATTTCAAGATGGCAAATGTCAAAGATGTCAAATGACAAATGTCACAATGCTAAATGTCAAAAATGAAAAGTGTCACCATGAAAAATGTCAAAAATGACAAATTTCAAGATGGCAAATGTCAAAACTGACAAACGTCACAATGCTAAATGTCAAAAATGAAAAGTGTCACCATGAAAAATGTCAAAAATAACAAATTTCAAGATGGCAAATGTCAAAGATGTCAAGTGACAAATGTCACAATGCTAAATGTCAAAACTGACAAATTTCAAGATGGCAAACGTCAAAGATGTCAAATGACAAATGTCACAATGCTAATTGTCAAAAATGAAAAGTGTCACCATGAAAAATGTCAAAAATGACAAATTTCAAGATGGCAAATGTCAAAGATGTCAAATGACAAATGTCACAATGCTAAATGTCAAAAATGATAAGTGTCACCATGAAAAATGTCAAAAATAACAAATTTCAAGATGGCAAATGTCAAAGATGTCAAATGACAAATGTCACAATGCTAAATGTCAAAACTGACAAATTTTAAGATGGCAAATGTCAAAGATGTCAAATGACAACTGTCACAATGCTAAATGTCAAAAATGAAAAGTGTAACCATGAAAAATGTCAAAAATAACAACTTTCAAGATGGCAAATGTCAAAGATGTCAAATGACAAATGTCACAATGCTAAATGTCAAAAATGACAAATTTTAAGATGGCAATTGTCAAAGATGTCAAATGTCACAATGCTAAATGTCAAAAATGAAAAGTGTCACCATGAAAAATGTCAAAAATGACAAATTTCAAGATGGCAAATGTCAAAGATGTCAAATGACAAATGTCACAATGCTAAATGTCAAAAATGAAAAGTGTCACCATGAAAAATGTCAAAAATGACAAATTTCAAGATGGCAAATGTCAAAGATGTCAAATGACAAATGTCACAATGCTAAATGTCAAAAATGAAAAGTGTCAAAAATGACAAATTTCAAGATGGCAAATGTCTAAGATGTCAAATGACAAATGTCACAATGCTAAATGTCAAAACTGAAAAGTGTCACCATGAAAAATGTCAAAAATGACAAATTTCAAGATGGCAAATGTCAAAGATGTCAAATGACAAATGTCACAATGCTAAATGTCAAAAATGAAAAGTGTCACCATGAAAAATGTCAAAAATGACAAATTTCAAGATGGCAAATATCAAAGATGTAAAATGACAAATGTCACAATGCTAAATGTCAAAAATGAAAAGTGTCACCATAAAATATGTCAAAAATGACAAATTTCAAGATGGCAAATGTCAAAGATTTTGAATATGACAAATGTCACAATGCTAAATGTCAAAAATGAAAAGTGTCACCATGAAAAATGTCAAAAATGACAAATTTCAAGATGGCAAATGTCAATGATGTCAAATGACAAATGTCACAATGCTAAAAGTCAAAAATGAAAAGTGTCACCATGAAAAATGTCAAAAATGACAAATTTTAAAATGGCAAATATCAAAGATGTCAAATGACAAATGTCACAATGCTAAATGTCAAAAATGACAAATTTCAAGATGGCAAATGTCAAAGATGTCAAATGACAAATGTCACAATGCTAAATGTCAAAAATGAAAAGTGTCACCATGAAAAATGTTAAAAATGACAAATTTCAAGATGGCAAATGTCAAAGATGTCAAATGACAAATGTCACAATGCTAAATGTCAAAAATGAAAAGTGTCACCATGAAAAATGTCAAAAATAACAAATTTTAAGATGGCAAATGTCAAAGATGTCAAATGACAAATGTCACAATGCTAAATGTCAAGAATGAAAAGTGTCACCATGAAAAATGTCAAAAATGACAAATTTCAAGATGGCAAATGTCAAAACTGACAAATGTCACAATGCTAAATGTCAAAAATGATAAGTGTCACCATGAAAAATGTCAAAAATGACAAATTTCAAGATGGCAAATGTCCAAGATGTCAAATGACAAATGTCACAATGCTAAATGTCAAAAATGAAAAGTGTCACCATGAAAAATGTCAAAAATGACAAATTTCAAGATGGCAAATGTCAAAGATGTCAAATGACAAATGTCACAATGCTAAATGTCAAAAATGAAAAGTGTCACCATGAAAAATGTCAAAAATCAAATTTCAAGATGGCAAATGTCAAAGATGTCAAATGACAAATGTACAATGCTAAATGTCAAAAATGAAAAGTGTCACCATGAAAAATGTCAAAAATGACAAATTTCAAGATGGCAAATGTCAAAACTGACAAATGTCACAATGCTAAATGTCAAAAATGATAAGTGTCAACATGAAAAATGTCAAAAATGACAAATTTCAAGATGGCAAATGTCCAAGATGTCAAATGACAAATGTCACAATGCTAAATTCCAAAAAAAAAGTGTCAAAAATGACAAATTTCAAGATGGCAAATGTCAAAGATGTCAAATGACAAATGTCACAATGCTAAATGTCAAAAATGAAAAGTGTCCCCATGAAAAATGTCAAAAATGACAAATTTCAAGATGGCAAATGTCAAAACTGACTAATGTCACAATGCTAAATGTTAAAAATGAAAAGTGTCACCATGAAAATGTCAAAAATGACAAATTTCAAAATGGCAAATGTCAAAGATGTCAAATGACAAATGTCACAATGCTAAATGTCAAAAATGAAAAGTGTCAAAAATGACAACTTTCAAGATGGTAAATGTCTAAGATGTCAAATGACAAATGTCACAATGCTAAATGTCAAAAATAAAAAGTGTCACCATGAAAAATGTCAAAAATGACAAATTTCAAGATGGCAAATGTCAAAGATGTCAAATGACAAATGTCACAATGCTAAATGTCAAAAATGAAAAGTGTCACCATGAAAAATGTCAAAAATGACAAATTTCAAGATGGCAAATATCAAAGATGTCAAATGACAAATGTCACAATGCTAAATGTCAAAAATGAAAAGTGTCACAATGCTAAATGTCATAAATGAAAAGTGTCACAATGCTAAATGTCAAAAATGACAAATTTCAAGATGGCAAATGTCAAAGATGTCAAATGACAAATGTCACAATGCTAAATGTCAAAAATGAAAAGTGTCACCATGAAAAATGTCAAAAATGACAAATTTCAAGATGGCAAATGTCAAAACTGACAAACGTCACAATGCTAAATGTCAAAAATGAAAAGTGTCACCATGAAAAATGTCAAAAATAACAAATTTCAAGATGGCAAATGTCAAAGATGTCAAGTGACAAATGTCACAATGCTAAATGTCAAAACTGACAAATTTCAAGATGGCAAATGTAAAAGATGTCAAATGACAAATGTCACAATGCTAAATGTCAAAAATGAAAAGTGTCACCATGAAAAATGTCAAAAATGACAAATTTCAAGATGGCAAATGTCAAAGATGTCAAATGACAAATGTCACAATGCTAAATGTCAAAAATAAAAAGTGTCACCATGAAAAATGTCAAAAATGACAAATTTCAAGATGGCAAATGTCAAAGATGTCAAATGACAAATGTCACAATGCTAAATGTCAAAAATGAAAAGTGTCACCATGAAAAATGTCAAAAATGACAAATTTCAAGATGGCAAATGTCAAAGATGTCAAATGACAAATGTCACAATGCTAAATGTCAAAAATTAAAAGTGTCACCATAAAAAATGTCAAAAATGACAAATTTCAAGATGGCAAATGTCAAAGATGTCAAATGACAAATGTCACAATGCTAAATGTCAAAAATGAAAAGTGTCACCATAAAATATGTCAAAAATGACAAATTTCAAGATGGCAAATGTCAAAGATTTTGAATATGACAAATGTCACAATGCTAAATGTCAAAAATGAAAAGTGTCACCATGAAAAATGTCAAAAATGACAAATTTCAAGATGGCAAATGTCAATGATGTCAAATGACAAATGTCACAATGCTAAATGTCAAGAATGAAAAGTGTCACCATGAAAAATGTCAAAAATAACAAATTTCAAGATGGCAAATGTCAAAGATGTCAAATGACAAATATCACAATGCTAAATGTCAAAAATGACAAATTTTAAAATGGCAAATGTCAAAGATGTCAAATGACAAATGTCACAATGCTAAATGTCAAAAATGAAAAGTGTCACCATGAAAAATGTCAAAAATGACAAATTTCAAGATGACAAATGTCAAAACTGACAAATGTCACAATGCTAAATGTCAAAAATGAAAAGTGTCACCATGAAAAATGTCAAAAATAACAAATTTCAAGATGGCAAATGTCAAAGATGTCAAATGACAAATGTCACAATGCTAAATGTCAAAAATGACAAATTTCAAGATGGCAAATTTCAAAGATGTCAAATGACAATTGTCCCAATGCTAAATGTCAAAAATGAAAAGTGTCACCATGAAAAATGTCAAAAATGACAAATTTCAAGATGACAAATGTCAAAACTGACAAATGTCACAATGCTAAATGTCAAAAATGAAAAGTGTCACCATGAAAAATGTCAAAAATAACAAATTTCAAGATGGCAAATGTCAAAGATGTCAAATGACAAATGTCACAATGCTAAATGTCAAGAATGAAAAGTGTCACCATGAAAAATGTCAAAAATAACAAATTTCAAGATGGCAAATGTCAAAGATGTCAAATGACAAATATCACAATGCTAAATGTCAAAAATGACAAATTTTAAAATGGCAAATGTCAAAGATGTCAAATGACAAATGTCACAATGCTAAATGTCAAAAATGAAAAGTGTCACCATGAAAAATGTCAAAAATGACAAATTTCAAGATGACAAATGTCAAAACTGACAAATGTCACAATGCTACATGTCAAAAATGAAAAGTGTCACCATGAAAAATGTCAAAAATAACAAATTTCAAGATGGCAAATGTCAAAGATGTCAAATGACAAATGTCACAATGCTAAATGTCAAAAATGACAAATTTCAAGATGGCAAATTTCAAAGATGTCAAATGACAATTGTCCCAATGCTAAATGTCAAAAATGAAAAGTGTCACCATGAAAAATGTCAAAAATGACAAATTTCAAGATGGCAAATTGCAAAGATGTCAAATGACAAATGTCACAATGCTAAATGTCAAAAATGAAAATTGTCACCATGAAAAATGTCAAAAATGACAAATTTCAAGATGGCAAATGTCAAAGATGTCAACTGACAAATGTCACAATGCTAAATGTCAAAAATAAAAAGTGTCAAAAATGACAAATTTCAAGTTGGCAAATGTCTAAGATGTCAAATGACAAATGTCACAATGCTAAATGTCAAAAATAAAAAGTGTCACCATGAAAAATGTCAAAAATGACAAACTTTAAGATGGCAAATGTCAAAGATGGCAAATGTCAAAGATGTTAAATGACAAATGTCACAATGCTAAATGTCAAAAATGAAAAGTGTCACCATAAATAATGTCAAAAATGACAAATTTCAAGATGGCAAATGTCAAAGATGTCAAATGACAAATGTCACAATGCTAAATTTCAAAAATGAAAAGTGTCACCATGAAAAATGTCAAAAATGACAAATTTCAAGATGTCAAATGTCAAAGATGTCAAATGACAAATGTCACAATGCTTAATGTCAAAAATGAAAAGTGTCACCATGAAAAATGTCAAAAATGACAAATTTCAAGATGGCAAATGTCAAAGATGTCAAATGACAAATGTCACAATGCTAAATGTCAAAAATGAAAAGTGTCACCATAAAAAATGTCAAAAATGACAAATTTCAAGATGGCAAATGTCAAAGATGTCAAATGACAAATGTCACAATGCTAAATGTCAAAAATGAAAATTGTCACCATGAAAAATGTAAAAATGACAAATTTCAAGATGGCAAATGTCAAAGATGTGAAATGACAAATGTCACAATGCTAAATGTCAAAAATGAAAAGTGTCAAAAATGACAAATTTCAAGATGGCAAATGCTAAGATGTCAAATGACAAATGTCACAATGCTAAATGTCAAAAATGAAAAGTGTCACCATGAAAAATGTCAAAAATGACAAATTTCAAGATGGCAAATGTCAAAGATGTCAAATGACAAATGTCACAATGCTAAATGTCAAAAATGAAAAGTGTCACCATAAAAAATGTCAAAAATGACAAATTTCAAGATGGCAAATGTCAAAAATGTCAAATGACAAATGTCACAATGCTAAATGTCAAAAATGAAAAGTGTCACCATAAAAAATGTCAAAAATGACAAATTTCAAGATGGCAAATATCAAAGATGTCAAATGACAAATGTCACAATGCTAAATGTCAAAAATGAAAAGTGTCACCATGAAAAATGTCAAAAATGACAAATTTCAAGATGGCAAATGTCAAAGATGTCAAATGACAAATGTCACAATGCTAAATGTCAAAAATGAAAGTGTCACCATGAAAAATGTCAAAAATGACAAATTTCAAGATGGCAAATGTCAAAGATGTCAAATGACAAATGTCACAATGCTAAATGTCAAAAATGAAAAGTGTCAAAAATGACAAATTTCAAGATGGCAAATGTCTAAGATGTCAAATGACAAATGTCACAATGCTAAATGTCAAAAATGAAAAGTGTCACCATAAAAAATGTCAAAAATGACAAATTTCAAGATGGCAAATGTCAAAGATGTCAAATAACAAATGTCACAATGCTAAATGTCAAAAATGAAACGTGTCACCATGAAAAATGTCAAAAATGACAAATTTCAAGATGGCAAATGTCAAAGATGTCAAATGACAAATGTCGCAATGCTAAATGTCAAAAATGAAAAGTGTCACCATGAAAAATGTCAAAAATGACAAATTTCAAGATGGCAAATGTCAAAACTGACTAATGTCACAATGCTAAATGTCAAAAATGAAAAGTGTCACCATGAAAAATGTCAAAAATGACAAATTTCAAGATGGCAAATGTCAAAGATGTCAAATGTCACAATGCTAAATGTCAAAACTGAAAGGTGTCACCATGAAAAATGTCAAAAATGACAAATTTCAAGATGGCAAATGTCAAAGATGTCAAATGACAAATGTCACAATGCTAAATGTCAAAAATGAAAAGTGTCACCATAAAAAATGTCAAAAATGACAAATTTTAAGATGACAAATGTCAAAGATGTCAAATGACAAATGTCAAAATGCTAAATGTCAAAAATGAAAAGTGTCACCATGAAAAATGTCAAAAATGACAAATTTCAAGATGGCAAATATCAAAGATGTCAAATGACAAATGTCACAATGCTAAATGTCAAAAATGAAAAGTGTCACAATACTAAATGTCAAAAATAAAAAGTGTCACAATGCTAAATGTCAAAAATGACAAATTTCAAGATGGCAAATGTCAAAGATGTCAAATGACAAATGTCACAATGCTAAATGTCAAAAATGACAAATTTCAAGATGGCAAATGTCAAAGATGTCAAATGACAAATGTCACAATGCTAAATGTCAAAAATGAAAAGTGTCACCATGAAAAATGTCAAAAATGACAAATTTCAAGATGGCAAATGTCAAAACTCACAAATGTCACAATGCTAAATGTCAAAAATGAAAAGTGTCACCATGAAAAATGTCAAAAATAACAAATTTCAAGATGGCAAATGTCAAAGATGTCAAATGTCACAATGCTAAATGTCAAAACTGAAAGGTGTCACCATGAAAAATGTCAAAAATGACAAATTTCAAGATGGCAAATGTCTAAGATGTCAAATGACAAATGTCACAATGCTAAATGTCACAAATGAAAAGTGTCACCATGAAAAATGTCAAAAATGACAAATTTCAAGATGGCAAATGTCAAAGATGTCAAATGTCACAATGCTAAATGTCAAAACTGAAAGGTGTCACCATGAAAAATGTCAAAAATGAAAAATTTCAAGATGGCAAATGTCAAAGATGTCAAATGACAAATGTCACAATGCTAAATGTCAAAAATGAAAAGTGTCACCATAAAAAATGTCAAAAATGACAAATTTTAAGATGACAAATGTCAAAGATGTCAAATGACAAATGTCACAATGCTAAATGTCAAAAATGAAAAGTGTCACCATGAAAAATGTCAAAAATAACAAATTTCAAGATGGCAAATGTCAAAGATGTCAAATGACAAATGTCACCATGAAAAATGTCAAAAATGACAAATTTCAAGATGGCAAATGTCAAAGATGTCAAATGACAAATGTCACAATGCTAAATGTCAAAAACGAAAAGTGTCACACTGAAAAATGTCAAAAATGACAAATTTCAAGATGGCAAATGTCAAAACTGACAAACGTCACAATGCTAAATGTCAAAAATGAAAAGTGTCACCATGAAAAATGTCAAAAATAACAAATTTCAAGATGGCAAATGTCAAAGATGTCAAGTGACAAATGTCACAATGCTAAATGTCAAAACTGACAAATTTCAAGATGGCAAATGTCAAAGATGTCAAATGACAAATGTCACAATGCTAAATGTCAAAAATAAAAAGTGTCACCATGAAAAATGTCAAAAATGACAAATTTCAAGATGGCAAATGTCAAAACTGACTAATGTCACAATGCTAAATGTCAAAAATGAAAAGTGTCAACATGAAAAATGTCAAAAATGACAAATTTCAAAATGGCAAATGTCAAAGATGTCAAATGACAAATGTCACAATGCTAATTGTCAAAAATGAAAAGTTTCACCATGAAAAGTGTCAAAAATGACAAATTTCAAGATGGCAAATGTCTAAGATGTCAAATGACAAATGTCACAATGCTAAATGTCAAAAATGAAAAGTGTCACCATAAAAAATGTCAAAAATGACAAATTTCAAGATGGCAAATGTCAAAGATGTCAAACGACAAATGTCACAATGCTAAATGAAAAGTGTCACCATGAAAAATGTCAAAAATGACAAATTTCAAGATGGCAAATGTCAAAGATGTCAAATGACAAATGTCACAATGCTAAATGTCAAAAATGAAAAGTGTCACCATGAAAAATGTCAAAAATGACAAATTTCAAGATGGCAAATGTCAAAGATGTCAAATGACAAATGTCACAATGCTAAATGTCAAAAATGAAAAGTGTCACCATGAAAAATGTCAAAAATGACAAATTTCAAGATGGCAAATATCAAAGATGTCAAATGACAAATGTCACAATGCTAAATGTCAAAAATGGAAAGTGTCACAATGCTAAATGTCAAAAATGAAAAGTGTCACAATGCTAAATGTCAAAAATGACAAATTTCAAGATGGCAAATGTCAAATATGTCAAATGACAAATGTCACAATGCTAAATAACAAAAATGACAAATTTTAAGATGGCAAATGTCTAAGATGTCAAATGACAAATGTCACAATGCTAAATGTCAAAAATGAAAAGTGTCACAATGAAAAATGTCAAAAATGACAAATTTCAAGATGGCAAATATCAAAACTGACAAATGTCACAATGCTAAATGTCAAAACTGATAAGAGTCACCATGAAAAATGTCAAAAATGAAAAATTTCAAGATGGCAAATGTCAAAGATGT
Organism: Altica lythri; assembly: GCA_964028335.1. Taxonomy (NCBI): domain Eukaryota; kingdom Metazoa; phylum Arthropoda; class Insecta; order Coleoptera; family Chrysomelidae; genus Altica; species Altica lythri. Next base: position 38,295,128 of record OZ034800.1, on the reverse strand, counting down.
CAAATGACAAATGTCACAATGCTAAATGTCAAAAATGAAAAATGTCACCATGAAAAATGTCAAAAATGACAAATTTCAAGATGGCAAATGTCAAAGATGTCAAATGACAAATGTCACAATGCTAAATGTCAAAAATGAAAAGTGTCACCATGAAAAATGTCAAAAATGACAAATTTCAAGATGGCAAATGTCAAAGATGTCAAATGACAAATGTCACAATGCTAAATGTCAAAAATGAAAAGTGTCACCATGAAAAATGTCAAAAATGACAAATTTCAAGATGGCAAATGTCAAAGATGTCAAATGACAAATGTCACAATGCTAAATGTCAAAAATGAAAAGTGTCACCATAAAATGTCAAAAATGACAAATTTCAAGATGGCAAATATCAAAGATGTCAAATGACAAATGTCACAATGCTAAATGTCAAAAATGGAAAGTGTCACAATGCTAAATGTCAAAAATGAAAAGTGTCACAATGCTAAATGTCAAAAATGACAAATTTCAAGATGGCAACTGTCAAAGATGTCAAATGACAAATGTCACAATGCTAAATAACAAAAATGACAAATTTCAAGATGGCAAATGTCAAAGATGTCAAATGACAAATGTCACAATGCTAAATGTCAAAAATGAAAAGTGTCACCATGAAAAATGTCAAAAATGACAAATTTCAAGATGGCAAATATCAAAACTGACAAATGTGACAATGCTAAATGTCAAAAATGATAAGAGTCACCATGAAAAATGTCAAAAATGACAAATTTCAAGATGGCAAATGTCTAAGATGTCAAATGACAAATGTCACAATGCTAAATGTCAAAAATGAAAAGTGTCACCATGAAAAATGTCAAAAATGACAAATTTCAAGATGGCAAATGTCAAAGATGTCAAATGACAAATGTCACAATGCTAAATGTCAAAAATGAAAAGTGTCAAAAATGACAAATTTTAAGATGCAAATGTCTAAGATGTCAAATGACAAATGTCACAATGCTAAATGTCAAAAATGAAAAGTGTCACCATGAAAAATGTCAAAAATGACAAATTTCAAGATGGCAAATGTCAAAGATGTCAAATGACAAATGTCACAATGCTAAATGTCAAAAATGAAAAGTGTCACCATGAAAAATGTCAAAAATGACAAATTTCAAGATGGCAAATGTCAAAGATGTCAAATGACAAATGTCACAATGCTAAATGTCAAAAATGAAAAGTGTCACCATGAAAAATGTCAAAAATGACAAATTTCAAGATGGCAAATGTCAAAACTGACCAATGTCACAATGCTAAATGTCAAAAATGAAAAGTGTCACCATGAAAAATGTCAAAAATGACAAATTTCAAAATGGCAAATGTCAAAGATGTCAAATGACAAATGTCACAATGCTAAATTTCAAAAATGAAAAGTGTCACCATGAAAAGTGTCAAAAATGACCAATTTCAAGATGGCAAATGTCTAAGATGTCAACTGACAAATGTCACAATGCTAAATGTCAAAAATGAAAAGTGTCACCATGAAAAATGTCAAAAATGACAAATTTCAAGATGGCAAATGTCAAAGATGTCAAATGACAAATGTCACAATGCTAAATGTCAAAAATGAAAAGTGTCACCATGAAAAATGTCAAAAATGACAAATTTCAAGATGGCAAATGTCAAAGATGTCAAATGACAAATGTCACAATGCCAAATGTCAAAAATGAAAAGTGTCACCATGAAAAATGTCAAAAATGACAAATTTCAAGATGGCAAATATCAAAGATGTCAAATGACAAATGTCACAATGCTAAATGTCAAAAATGGAAAGTGTCACAATGCTAAATGTCAAAAATGAAAAGTGTCACAATGCTAAATTTCAAAAATGACAAATTTCAAGATGGCAAATGTCAAAGATGTCAAATGACAAATGTCGCAATGCTAAATATCAAAAATGACAAATTTCAAGATGGCAAATGTCAAAGATGTCAAATGACAAATGTCACAATGCTAAATGTCAAAAATGAAAAGTGTCACCATGAAAAATGTCAAAAATGACAAATTTCAAGATGGCAAATGTCAAAACTGACAAACGTCACAATGCTAAATGTCAAAAATGAAAAGTGTCACCATGAAAAATGTCAAAAATAACAAATTTCAAGATGGCAAATGTCAAAGATGTCAAGTGACAAATGTCACAATGCTAAATGTCAAAACTGACAAATTTCAAGATGGCAAACGTCAAAGATGTCAAATGACAAATGTCACAATGCTAATTGTCAAAAATGAAAAGTGTCACCATGAAAAATGTCAAAAATGACAAATTTCAAGATGGCAAATGTCAAAGATGTCAAATGACAAATGTCACAATGCTAAATGTCAAAAATGATAAGTGTCACCATGAAAAATATCAAAAATAACAAATTTCAAGATGGCAAATGTCAAAGATGTCAAATGACAAATGTCACAATGCTAAATGTCAAAACTGACAAATTTTAAGATGGCAAATGTCAAAGATGTCAAATGACAACTGTCACAATGCTAAATGTCAAAAATGAAAAGTGTAACCATGAAAAATGTCAAAAATAACAAATTTCAAGATGGCAAATGTCAAAGATGTCAAATGACAAATGTCACAATGCTAAATGTCAAAAATGACAAATTTTAAGATGGCAATTGTCAAAGATGTCAAATGTCACAATGCTAAATGTCAAAAATGAAAAGTGTCACCATGAAAAATGTCAAAAATGACAAATTTCAAGATGGCAAATGTCAAAGATGTCAAATGACAAATGTCACAATGCTAAATGTCAAAAATGAAAAGTGTCACCATGAAAAATGTCAAAAATGACAAATTTCAAGATGGCAAATGTCAAAGATGTCAAATGACAAATGTCACAATGCTAAATGTCAAAAATGAAAAGTGTCAAAAATGACAAATTTCAAGATGGCAAATGTCTAAGATGTCAAATGACAAATGTCACAATGCTAAATGTCAAAACTGAAAAGTGTCACCATGAAAAATGTCAAAAATGACAAATTTCAAGATGGCAAATGTCAAAGATGTCAAATGACAAATGTCACAATGCTAAATGTCAAAAATGAAAAGTGTCACCATGAAAAATGTCAAAAATGACAAATTTCAAGATGGCAAATATCAAAGATGTAAAATGACAAATGTCACAATGCTAAATGTCAAAAATGAAAAGTGTCACCATAAAATATGTCAAAAATGACAAATTTCAAGATGGCAAATGTCAATGATGTCAAATGACAAATGTCACAATGCTAAAAGTCAAAAATAAAAAGTGTCACCATGAAAAATGTCAAAAATGACAAATTTTAAAATGGCAAATATCAAAGATGTCAAATGACAAATGTCACAATGCTAAATGTCAAAAATGACAAATTTCAAGATGGCAAATGTCAAAGATGTCAAATGACAAATGTCACAATGCTAAATGTCAAAAATGAAAAGTGTCACCATGAAAAATGTTAAAAATGACAAATTTCAAGATGGCAAATGTCAAAGATGTCAAATGACAAATGTCACAATGCTAAATGTCAAAAATGAAAAGTGTCACCATGAAAAATGTCAAAAATAACAAATTTTAAGATGGCAAATGTCAAAGATGTCAAATGACAAATGTCACAATGCTAAATGTCAAGAATGAAAAGTGTCACCATGAAAAATGTCAAAAATGACAAATTTCAAGATGGCAAATATCAAAACTGACAAATATCACAATGCTAAATGTCAAAAATGATAAGAGTCACCATGAAAAATGTCAAAAATGACAAATTTCAAGATGGCAAATGTCAAAGATGTCGAATATGACAAATGTCACAATGCTAAATGTCAAAAATGAAAAGTGTCACCATGAAAAATGTCAAAAATGACAAATTTCAAGATGGCAAATATCAAAGATGTCAAATGACAAATGTCACAATGCTAAATGTCAAAAATGAAAAGTGTCAAAAATGACAAATTTTAAGATGGCAAATGTCTAAGATGTCAAATGACAAATGTCACAATGCTAAAGGTCAAAAATGAAAAGTGTCACCATGAAAAATGTCAAAAATGACAAATTTCAAGATGGCAAATGTCAAAGATGTCAAATGACAAATGTCACAATGCTAAATGTCAAAAATGAAAAGTGTCACCATGAAAAATGTCAAAAATGACAAATTTCAAGATGGCAAATGTCAAAGATGTCAAATGACAAATGTCACAATGCTAAATGTCAAAAATGAAAAGTGTCACCATGAAAAATGTCAAAAATGACCAATTTCAAGATGGCAAATGTCAAAACTGACTAATGTCACAATGCTAAATGTCAAAAATGAAAAGTGTCACCATGAAAAATGTCAAAAATGACAAATTTCAAGATGGCAAATGTCAAAGATGTCAAATGACAAATGTCACAATGCTAAATGTCAAAAATGAAAAGTGTCACCATGAAAAATGTCAAAAATGACAAATTTCAAGATGGCAAATATCAAAGATGTCAAATGACAAATGTCACAATGCTAAATGTCAAAAATGGAAAGTGTCACAATGCTAAATGTCAAAAATGAAAAGTGTCACAATGCTAAATGTCAAAAATAACAAATTTCAAGATGGCAAATGTCCAAGATGTCAAATGACAAATGTCACAATGCTAAATAACAAAAATGACAAATTTCAAGATGGCAAATGTCAAAGATGTCAAATGACAAATATCACAATGCTAAATGTCAAAAATGAAAAGTGTCACCATGACAAATGTCAAAAATGACAAATTTCAAGATGGCAAATATCAAAACTAACAAATATCACAATGCTAAATGTCAAAAATGATAAGAGTCACCATGAAAAATGTAAAAAATGACAAATTTCAAGATGGCAAATGTCTAAGATGTCAAATGACAAATGTCACAATGCTAAATGTCAAAAATGAAAAGTGTCACCATGAAAAATGTCAAAAATGACAAATTTCAAGATGGCAAATATCAAAGATGTCAAATGACAAATGTCAGAATGCTAAATGTCAAAAATGACAAATTTTAAGATGGCAAATGTCTAAGATGTCAAATGACAAATGTCACAATGCTAAATGTCAAAAATGAAAAGTGTCACCATGAAAAATGTCAAAAATGACAAATTTCAAGATGGCAAATGTCAAAGATGTCAAATGACAAATGTCACAATGCTAAATGTCAAAAATGAAAAGTGTCACCATGAAAAATGTCAAAAATGACAAATTTCAAGATGGCAAATATCAAAGATGTCAAATGACAAATGTCACAATGCTAAATGTCAAAAATGGAAAGTGTCACAATGCTAAATGTCAAAAATGAAAAGTGTCACAATGCTAAATGTCAAAAATGACAAATTTCAAGATGGCAAATGTCAAAGATGTCAAATGACAAATGTCAAAGATGTCAAATGACAAATGTCACAATGCTAAATAACAAAAATGACAAATTTCAAGATGGCAAATGTCAAAGATGTCAAATGACAAATGTCGCAATGCTAAATGTCAAAAATGAAAAGTGTCACCATGAAAAATGTCAAAAATGACAAATTTCAAGATGGCAAATATCAAAACTGACAAATATCACAATGCTAAATGTCAAAAATGATAAGAGTCACCATGAAAAATGTCAAAAATGACAAATTTCAAGATGGCAAATGTCAAAGATGTCGAATATGACAAATGTCACAATGCTAAATGTCAAAAATGAAAAGTGTCACCATGAAAAATGTCAAAAATGACAAATTTCAAGATGGCAAATATCAAAGATGTCAAATGACAAATGTCACAATGCTAAATGTCAAAAATGAAAAGTGTCAAAAATGACAAATTTTAAGATGGCAAATGTCTAAGATGTCAAATGACAAATGTCACAATGCTAAAGGTTAAAAATGAAAAGTGTCACCATGAAAAATGTCAAAAATGACAAATTTCAAGATGGCAAATGTCAAAGATGTCAAATGACAAATGTCACAATGCTAAATGTCAAAAATGAAAAGTGTCACCATGAAAAATGTCAAAAATGACAAATTTCAAGATGGCAAATGTCAAAGATGTCAAATGACAAATGTCACAATGCTAAATGTCAAAAATGAAAAGTGTCACCATGAAAAATGTCAAAAATGACCAATTTCAAGATGGCAAATGTCAAAACTGACTAATGTCACAATGCTAAATGTCAAAAATGAAAAGTGTCACCATAAAAAATGTCAAAAATGACAAATTTCAAAATGGCAAATGTCAAAGATGTCAAATAACAAATGTCACAATGCTAAATGTCAAAAATGAAAAGTGTCACCATGAAAAATGTCAAAAATGACAAATTTCAAGATAGCAAATGTCAAAGATGTCAAATGACAAATGTCACAATGCTAAATGTCAAAAATGAAAAGTGTCACCATGAAAAATGTCAAAAATGACAAATTTCAAGATGGCAAATGTCAAAGATGTCAAATGACAAATGTCACAATGCTAAATGTCAAAAATGAAAAGTGTCACCATGAAAAATGTCAAAAATGACAAATTTCAAGATAGCAAATGTCAAAGATGTCAAATGACAAATGTCACAATGCTAAATGTCAAAAATGAAAAGTGTCACCATGAAAAATGTCAAAAAGGACAAATTTCAAGATGGCAAATATCAAAGATGTCAAATGACAAATGTCACAATGCTAAATCTCAAAAATGGAAAGTGTCACAATGCTAAATGTCAAAAATAAAAAGTGTCACAATGCTAAATGTCAAAAATGACAAATTTCAAGATGGCAAATGTCAAAGATGTCAAATGACAAATGTCACAATGCTAAATGTCAAAAATGACAAATTTCAAGATGGCAAATGTCAAAGATGTCAAATGACAAATGTCACAATGCTAAATGTCAAAAATGAAAAATGTCACCATGAAAAATGTCAAAAATGACAAATTTCAAGATGGCAAATGTCAAAACTGACAAACGTCACAATGCTAAATGTCAAAAATGAAAAGTGTCACCATGAAAAATGTCAAAAATAACAAATTTCAAGATGGCAAATGTCAAAGATGTCAAGTGACAAATGTCACAATGCTAAATGTCAAAACTGACAAATTTCAAGATGGCAAACGTCAAAGATGTTAAATGACAAATGTCACAATGCTAAATGTCAAAAATGAAAAGTGTCACCATGAAAAATGTCAAAAATGACAAATTTCAAGATGGCAAATGTCAAAGATGTCAAATGACAAATGTCACAATGCTAAATGTCAAAAATGATAAGTGTCACCATGAAAAATGTCAAAAATATCAAATTTCAAGATGGCAAATGTCAAAGATGTCAAATGACGAATGTCACAATGCTAAATGTCAAAAATGAAAAGTGTCACCATGAAAAATGTCAAAAATGACAAATTTCAAGATGGCAAATGTCAAAGATGTCAAATGACAAATGTCACAATGCTAAATGTCAAAAATGAAAAGTGTCACCATGAAAAATGTCAAAAATGACAAATTTCAAGATGGCAAATATCAAAGATGTCAAATGACAAATGTCACAATGCTAAATGTCAAAAATGGAAAGTGTCACAATGCTAAATGTCAAAAATGAAAAGTGTCACAATGCTAAATGTCAAAAATAACAAATTTCAAGATGGCAAATGTCAAAGATGTCAAATGACAAATGTCACAATGCTAAATAACAAAAATGACAAATTTCAAGATGGCAAATGTCAAAGATGTCAAATGACAAATATCACAATGCTAAATGTCAAAAATGAAAAGTGTCACCATGACAAATGTCAAAAATGACAAATTTCAAGATGGCAAATATCAAAACTGACAAATATCACAATGCTAAATGTCAAAAATGATAAGAGTCACCATGAAAAATGTCAAAAATGACAAATTTCAAGATGGCAAATGTCAAAGATGTCGAATATGACAAATGTCACAATGCTAAATGTCAAAAATGAAAAGTGTCACCATGAAAAATGTCAAAAATGACAAATTTCAAGATGGCAAATATCAAAGATGTCAAATGACAAATGTCACAATGCTAAATGTCAAAAATGAAAAGTGTCAAAAATGACAAATTTTAAGATGGCAAATGTCTAAGATGTCAAATGACAAATGTCACAATGCTAAAGGTCAAAAATGAAAAGTGTCACCATGAAAAATGTCAAAAATGACAAATTTCAAGATGGCAAATGTCAAAGATGTCAAATGACAAATGTCACAATGCTAAATGTCAAAAATGAAAAGTGTCACCATGAAAAATGTCAAAAATGACAAATTTCAAGATGGCAAATGTCAAAGATGTCAAATGACAAATGTCACAATGCTAAATGTCAAAAATGAAAAGTGTCACCATGAAAAATGTCAAAAATGACCAATTTCAAGATGGCAAATGTCAAAACTGACTAATGTCACAATGCTAAATGTCAAAAATGAAAAGTGTCACCATGAAAAATGTCAAAAATGACAAATTTCAAGATGGCAAATGTCAAAGATGTCAAATGACAAATGTCACAATGCTAAATGTCAAAAATGAAAAGTGTCACCATGAAAAATGTCAAAAATGACAAATTTCAAGATGGCAAATATCAAAGATGTCAAATGACAAATGTCACAATGCTAAATGTCAAAAATGGAAAGTGTCACAATGCTAAATGTCAAAAATGAAAAGTGTCACAATGCTAAATGTCAAAAATAACAAATTTCAAGATGGCAAATGTCCAAGATGTCAAATGACAAATGTCACAATGCTAAATAACAAAAATGACAAATTTCAAGATGGCAAATGTCAAAGATGTCAAATGACAAATATCACAATGCTAAATGTCAAAAATGAAAAGTGTCACCATGACAAATGTCAAAAATGACAAATTTCAAGATGGCAAATATCAAAACTAACAAATATCACAATGCTAAATGTCAAAAATGATAAGAGTCACCATGAAAAATGTAAAAAATGACAAATTTCAAGATGGCAAATGTCTAAGATGTCAAATGACAAATGTCACAATGCTAAATGTCAAAAATGAAAAGTGTCACCATGAAAAATGACAAATTTCAAGATGGCAAATGTCAAAACTGACAAATGTCACAATGCTAAATGTCAAAAATAAAAAGTGTCACCATAAAAAATGTCAAAAATAACAAATTTCAAGATGGCAAATGTCAAAGATGTCAAATGACAAATGTCACAATGCTAAATGTCAAAAATGACAAATTTCAAGATGGCAAATGTCAAAGATGTCAAATGACAAATGTCACAATGCTAAATGTCAAAAATGAAAAGTGTCACCATGAAACATGGCAAAAATGACAAATTTCAAGATGGCAAAGGTCAAAGATGTCAAATGACAAATGTCACAATGCTAAATGTCAAAAATGAAAAGTGTCACCATGAAAATTGTCAAAAATGACAAATTTCAAGATTGCAAATGTCAAAACTGACAAATGTCACAATGCTAAATGTCAAAAATGATAAGTGTCACCATGAAAAATGTCAAAAATGACAAATTTCAAGATGGCAAATGTCAAAGATGTCAAATGACAAATGTCACAATGCTAAATGTCAAAAATGACAAATTTCAAGATGGCAAATGTCTAAGATGTCAAATGACAAATGTCACAATGCTAAATGTCAAAAATGAAAAGTGTCACCATGAAAAATGTTAAAAATGACAAATTTCAAGATGGCAAATGTCCAAGATGTCAAATGACAAATGTCACAATGCTAAATGTCAAAAATGAAAAGTGTCACCATAAAAAATGTCAAAAATGACAAATTTCAAGATGGCAAATGTCAAAGATGTCAAATGACAAATGTCACAATGCTAAATGTCAAAAAGGAAAAGTGTCAAAAATGACAAATGTCAAGATGGCAAATGTCTAAGATGTCAAATGACAAATGTCACAATGCTAAATGTCAAAAATGAAAAGTGTCACCGTGAAAAATGTTAAAAATGACAAATTTCAAGATGGCAAATGTCAAAGATGTCAAATGACAAATGTCACAATGCTAAATGTCAAAAATGAAAAGTGTCACCATGAAAAATGTCAAAAATGACAAATTTCAAAATGGCAAATGTCAAAGATGTCAAATGACAAATGTCACAATGCTAAATGTCAAAAATGAAAAGTGTCCCCATGAAAAATGTCAATAATCACAAATTTCAAGATGGCAAATGTCAAAGATGTCAAATGACAAATGTCACAATGCTAAATGTCAAAAATGAAAAGTGTCACCATGAAACATGTCAAAAATGACAAATTTCAAGATAGCAAATGTCAAAGATGTCAAATGACAAATGTCACAATGCTAAATGTCAAAAATGAAAAGTGTCACCATGAAAAATGTCAAAAATGACAAATTTCAAGATGGCAAATGTCAAAGATGTCAAATGACAAATGTCACAATGCTAAATGTCAAAAATAAAAAGTGTCACCATGAAGAATGTCAAAAATGACAAATTTCAAGATGGCAAATGTCAAAACTGACAAATGTCACAATGCTAAATGTCAAAAATGATAAGTGTCACCATGAAAAATGTCAAAAATGACAAATTTCAAGATGACAAATGTCAAAGATGTCAAATGACAAATGTCACAATGCTAAATGTTAAAAATGACAAATTTTAAGATAGCAAATGTCTAAGATGTCAAATGACAAATGTCACAATGCTAAATGTCAAAAATGAAAAGTGTCACCATGAAAAATGTCAAAAATGACAAATTTTAAGATGGCAAATGTCCAAGATGTCAAATGACAAATGTCACAATGCTAAATGTCAAAAATGAAAAGTGTCACCATGAAAAATGTCAAAAATGACAAATTTCAAGATGGCAAATGTCAAAGATGTCAAATGACAAATGTCACAATGCTAAATGTCAAAAATGAAAAGTGTCACCATGAAAAATGTCAAAAATGACAAATTTTAAGATGGCAAATGTCAAAGATGTCAAATGACAAATGTCACAATGCTAAATGTCAAAAATGAAAAGTGTCACCATGAAAAATGTCAAAAATGACAAATTTCAAGATGGCAAATGTCAAAGATGTCAAATGACAAATGTCACAATGCTAAATGTCAAAAATGAAAAGTGTCAAAAATGACAAATTTCAAAATGGCAAATGTCTAGGATGTCAAATGACAAATGTCACAATGCTAAATGTCAAAAATGAAAAGTGTTACCATGAAAAATGTAAAAATGACAAATTTCAAGATGGCAAATGTCAAAACTGACAAATGTCACAATGCTAAATGTCAAAAATGATAAGTGTCACCATGAAAAATGTCAAAAATGACAAATTTCAAGATGACAAATGTCAAAGATGTCAAATGACAAATGTCACAATGCTAAATGTTAAAAATGACAAATTTCAAGATAGCAAATGTCTAAGATGTCAAATGACAAATGTCACAATGCTAAATGTCAAAAATGAAAAGTGTCACCATGAAAAATGTCAAAAATGACAAATTTCAAGATGGCAAATGTCCAAGATGTCAAATGACAAATGTCACAATGCTAAATGTCAAAAATGAAAAGTGTCACCATGAAAAATGTCAAAAATGACAAATTTCAAGATGGCAAATGTCAAAGATGTCAAATGACAAATGTCACAATGCTAAATGTCAAAAATGAAAAGTGTCAAAAATGACAAATTTCAAGATGGCAAATGTCTAAGATGTCAAATGACAAATGTCACAATGCTAAATGTCAAAAATGAAAAGTGTCACCGTGAAAAATGTCAAAAATGACAAATTTCAAGATAGCAAATGTCAAAGATGTCAAATGACAAATGTCACAATGCTAAATGTCAAAAATGAAAAGTGTCACCATGAAAAATGTCAAAAATGACAAATTTGAAGATGGCAAATGTCAAATGACAAAAGTCACAATGCTAAATGTCAAAAATGAAAAGTGTCCCCATGAAAAATGTCAATAATGACAAATTTCAAGATGGCAAATGTCAAAGATGTCAAATGACAAATGTCACAATGCTAAATGTCAAAAATGAAAAGTGTCACCATGAAAAATGTCAAAAATGACAAATTTCAAGATGGCAAATGTCAAAGATGTTAAATGACAAATGTCACAATGCTAAATGTCAAAAATGAAAAGTGTCACCATGAAAAATGTCAAAAATAACAAATTTCAAGATGGCAAATGTCAAAGATGTCAAATGACAAATGTCACAATGCTAAATGTCAAAAATGAAAAGTGTCACCATGAGAAATGTCAAAAATGACAAATTTCAAGATGGCAAATGTCAAAACTGACAAATGTCACAATGCTAAATGTCAAAAATGATAAGTGTCACCATGAAAAATGTCAAAAATGACAAATTTCAAGATAGCAAATGTCCTAGATGTCAAATGACAAATGTCACAATGCTAAATGTCAAAAATGACAAATTTCAAGATGGCAAATGTCAAAGCTGTCAAATGACAAATGTCACAATGCTAAATGTCAAAAATGAAAAGTGTCACAATGAAAAATGTCAAAAATGACAAATTTCAAGATGGCAAATGTTAAAGATGTCAAATGACAAATGTCACAATGCTAAATGTCAAAATTGAAAAGTGTCACCATGAAAAATGTCAAAAACAACAAATTTTAAGATGGTAAATGTCAAAGATGTCAAATGACAAATGTCACAATGCTAAATGTCAAAAATGAAAAGTCTCACCATGAGAAATGTCAAAAATGACAAATTTCAAGATGGCAAATATCACAGATGTCAAATGACAAATGTCACAATGCTAAATGTCAAAAATGAAAAGTGTCACCATGAAAAATGTCAAAAATAACAAATTTTAAGATGGCAAATGTCAAAGGTGTCAAATGACAAATGTCACAATGCTAAATGTCAAAAATGAAAAGTGTCACCATGAAAAATGTCAAAAATGACAAATTTCAAGATGGCAAATGTCAAAACTGACAAATGTCACAATGCTAAATGTCAAAAATGAAAAGTGTCACCATGAAAAATGTCAAAAATGACAAATTTTAAGATGGCAAATGTCAAAGATGTTGAATATGACAAATGTCACAATGCTATATGTCAAAAATGAAAAGTGTCACCATGAAAAATGTCAAAAATGACAAATTTCAAGATGGCAAATGTCAAAGATGTCAAATGACAAATGTCACAATGCTAAATGTCAAAAATGAAAAGTGTCACCATGAAAAATGTCAAAAATGACAAATTTCAAGATGGCAAATGTCAAAGATGTCAAATGACAAATGTCACAATGCTAAATGTCAAAAATGAAAAGTGTCACCATGAAAAATGTCAAAAATAACAAATTTCAAGATGGCAAATGTCAAAGATGTCAAATGACAAATCTCACAATGCTAAATGTCAAAAATGAAAAGTGTCACCATGAAAAATGTCAAAAATGACTAATTTCAAGATGGCAAATGTCAAAACTGACAAATGTCAGAATGCTAAATGTCAAAAATGAAAAATTTCAAGATGGCAAATGTCAAAGATGTCAAATGACAAATGTCACAATGCTAAATGTCAAAATTGAAAAGTGTCACCATGAAAAATGTCAAAAATGACAAATTTCAAGATGGCAAATGTCAAAGATGTCAAATGACAAATGTCACAATGCTAAATGTCAAAAATGAAAAGTGTCGCCATGAAAAATGTCAAAAATGACAAATTTCAAGATGGCAACTGTCAAAGATGTTAAATGACAAATGTCACAATGCTAAATGTCAAAAATGAAAAGTGTCACCATGAAAAATGTTAAAAATGACAAATTTCAAGATGGCAAATATCAAAGATGTCAAATGACAAATGTCACAATGCTAAATGTCAAAAATGACAAATTTCAAGATGGCAAATATCAAAGATGTCAAATGACAAATGTCACAATGCTAAATGTCAAAAATGAAAAGTGTCACCATGAAAAATGTCAAAAATGACAAATTTCAAGATGGCAAATGTCAAAGATGTCAAATGACAAATGTCACAATGCTAAATGTCAAAAATGAAAAGTGTCACCATGAAAAATGTCAAAAATAACAAATTTCAAGATAGCAAATGTCAAAGATGTCAAATGACAATTGTCGCAATGCTAAATGTCAAAAATGAAAAGTGTCACCATGAAAAATGTCAAAAATGACAAATTTCAAGATGGCAAATATCAAAACTGACAAATGTCACAATGCTAAAGGTCAAAAATGGAAAGTGTCACCATGAAAAATGTCAAAAATGTCAAATTTCAAGATGACAAATGTCAAAGATGTCAAATGACAAATGTCACAATGCTAAATGTTAAAAATGACAAATTTCAAGATAGCAAATGTCTAAGATGTCAAATGACAAATGTCACAATGCTAAATGTCAAAAATGAAAAGTGTCACCATGAAAAATGTCAAAAATGACAAATTTCAAGATGGCAAATGTCCAAAATGTCAAATGACAAATGTCACAATGCTAAATGTCAAAAATGAAAAGTGTCACCATGAAAAATGTCAAAAATGACAAATTTCAAGATGGCAAATGTCAAAGATGTCAAATGACAAATGTCACAATGCTAAATGTCAAAAATGAAAAGTGTCAAAAATGACAAATTTCAAGATGGCAAATGTCTAAGATGTCAAATGACAAATGTCACAATGCTAAATGTCAAAAATGAAAAGTGTCACCGTGAAAAATGTCAAAAATGACAAATTTCAAGATAGCAAATGTCAAAGATGTCAAATGACAAATGTCACAATGCTAAATGTCAAAAATGAAAAGTGTCACCATGAAAAATGTCAAAAATGACAAATTTCAAGATGGCAAATGTCAAATGACAAATGTCACAATGCTAAATGTCAAAAATGAAAAGTGTCCCCATGAAAAATGTCAATAATGACAAATTTCAAGATGGCAAATGTCAAAGATGTCAAATGACAAATGTCACAATGCTAAATGTCAAAAATGAAAAGTGTCACCATGAAAAATGTCAAAAATGACAAATTTCAAGATGGCAAATGTCAAAGATGTTAAATGACAAATGTCACAATGCTAAATGTCAAAAATGAAAAGTGTCACCATGAAAAATGTCAAAAATAACAAATTTCAAGATGGCAAATGTCAAAGATGTCAAATGACAAATGTCACAATGCTAAATGTCAAAAATAAAAAGTGTCACCATGAGAAATGTCAAAAATGACAAATTTCAAGATGGCAAATGTCAAAACTGACAAATGTCACAATGCTAAATGTCAAAAATGATAAGTGTCACCATGAAAAATGTCAAAAATGACAAATTTCAAGATAGCAAATGTCCTAGATGTCAAATGACAAATGTCACAATGCTAAATGTCAAAAATGACAAATTTCAAGATGGCAAATGTCAAAGATGTCAAATGACAAATGTCACAATGCTAAATGTCAAAAATGAAAAGTGTCACAATGAAAAATGTCAAAAATGACAAATTTCAAGATGGCAAATGTTAAAGATGTCAAATGACAAATGTCACAATGCTAAATGTCAAAATTGAAAAGTGTCACCATGAAAAATGTCAAAAACAACAAATTTTAAGATGGTAAATGTCAAAGATGTCAAATGACAAATGTCACAATGCTAAATGTCAAAAATGAAAAGTCTCACCATGAGAAATGTCAAAAATGACAAATTTCAAGATGGCAAATATCACAGATGTCAAATGACAAATGTCACAATGCTAAATGTCAAAAATGAAAAGTGTCACCATGAAAAATGTCAAAAATAACAAATTTCAAGATGGCAAATGTCAAAGGTGTCAAATGACAAATGTCACAATGCTAAATGTCAAAAATAAAAAGTGTCACCATGAAAAATGTCAAAAATGACAAATTTCAAGATGGCAAATATCAAAACTAACAAATGTCACAATGCTAAATGTCAAAAATGAAAAGTGTCACCATGAAAAATGTCAAAAATGACAAATTTTAAGATGGCAAATGTCAAAGATGTTGAATATGACAAATGTCACAATGCTATATGTCAAAAATGAAAAGTGTCACCATGAAAAATGTCAAAAATGACAAATTTCAAGATGGCAAATGTCAAAGATGTCAAATGACAAATGTCACAATGCTAAATGTCAAAAATGAAAAGTGTCACCATGAAAAATGTCAAAAATGACAAATTTCAAGATGGCAAATGTCAAAGATGTCAAATGACAAATGTCACAATGCTAAATGTCAAAAATGAAAAGTGTCACCATGAAAAATGTCAAAAATAACAAATTTCAAGATGGCAAATGTCAAAGATGTCAAATGACAAATCTCACAATGCTAAATGTCAAAAATGAAAAGTGTCACCATGAAAAATGTCAAAAATGACTAATTTCAAGATGGCAAATGTCAAAACTGACAAATGTCAGAATGCTAAATGTCAAAAATGATAAGTGTCACCATGAAAAATGTCAAAAATGACAAATTTCAAGATAGCAAATGTCCTAGATGTCAAATGACAAATGTCACAATGCTAAATGTCAAAAATGACAAATTTCAAGATGGCAAATGTCAAAGATGTCAAATGACAAATGTCACAATGCTAAATGTCAAAAATGATAAGTGTCACCATGAAAAATGTCAAAAATGACAAATTTCAAGATAGCAAATGTCCTAGATGTCAAATGACAAATGTCACAATGCTAAATGTCAAAAATGACAAATTTCAAGATGGCAAATGTCAAAACTGACAAATGTCACAATGCTAAATGTCAAAAATGATAAGTGTCACCATGAAAAATGTCAAAAATGACAAATTTCAAGATAGCAAATGTCCTAGATGTCAAATGACAAATGTCACAATGCTAAATGTCAAAAATGACAAATTTCAAGATGGCAAATGTCAAAGCTGTCAAATGACAAATGTCACAATGCTAAATGTCAAAAATGAAAAGTGTCACAATGAAAAATGTCAAAAATGACAAATTTCAAGATGGCAAATGTTAAAGATGTCAAATGACAAATGTCACAATGCTAAATGTCAAAATTGAAAAGTGTCACCATGAAAAATGTCAAAAACAACAAATTTTAAGATGGTAAATGTCAAAGATGTCAAATGACAAATGTCACAATGCTAAATGTCAAAAATGAAAAGTCTCACCATGAGAAATGTCAAAAATGACAAATTTCAAGATGGCAAATATCACAGATGTCAAATGACAAATGTCACAATGCTAAATGTCAAAAATGAAAAGTGTCACCATGAAAAATGTCAAAAATAACAAATTTTAAGATGGCAAATGTCAAAGGTGTCAAATGACAAATGTCACAATGCTAAATGTCAAAAATGAAAAGTGTCACCATGAAAAATGTCAAAAATGACAAATTTCAAGATGGCAAATGTCAAAACTGACAAATGTCACAATGCTAAATGTCAAAAATGAAAAGTGTCACCATGAAAAATGTCAAAAATGACAAATTTTAAGATGGCAAATGTCAAAGATGTTGAATATGACAAATGTCACAATGCTATATGTCAAAAATGAAAAGTGTCACCATGAAAAATGTCAAAAATGACAAATTTCAAGATGGCAAATGTCAAAGATGTCAAATGACAAATGTCACAATGCTAAATGTCAAAAATGAAAAGTGTCACCATGAAAAATGTCAAAAATGACAAATTTCAAGATGGCAAATGTCAAAGATGTCAAATGACAAATGTCACAATGCTAAATGTCAAAAATAAAAAGTGTCACCATGAAAAATGTCAAAAATAACAAATTTCAAGATGGCAAATGTCAAAGATGTCAAATGACAAATCTCACAATGCTAAATGTCAAAAATGAAAAGTGTCACCATGAAAAATGTCAAAAATGACTAATTTCAAGATGGCAAATGTCAAAACTGACAAATGTCAGAATGCTAAATGTCAAAAATGAAAAATTTCAAGATGGCAAATGTCAAAGATGTCAAATGACAAATGTCACAATGCTAAATGTCAAAATTGAAAAGTGTCACCATGAAAAATGTCAAAAATGACAAATTTCAAGATGGCAAATGTCAAAGATGTCAAATGACAAATGTCACAATGCTAAATGTCAAAAATGAAAAGTGTCGCCATGAAAAATGTCAAAAATGACAAATTTCAAGATGGCAACTGTCAAAGATGTTAAATGACAAATGTCACAATGCTAAATGTCAAAAATGAAAAGTGTCACCATGAAAAATGTTAAAAATGACAAATTTCAAGATGGCAAATATCAAAGATGTCAAATGACAAATGTCACAATGCTAAATGTCAAAAATGACAAATTTCAAGATGGCAAATATCAAAGATGTCAAATGACAAATGTCACAATGCTAAATGTCAAAAATGAAAAGTGTCACCATGAAAAATGTCAAAAATGACAAATTTCAAGATGGCAAATGTCAAAGATGTCAAATGACAAATGTCACAATGCTAAATGTCAAAAATGAAAAGTGTCACCATGAAAAATGTCAAAAATAACAAATTTCAAGATAGCAAATGTCAAAGATGTCAAATGACAATTGTCGCAATGCTAAATGTCAAAAATGAAAAGTGTCACCATGAAAAATGTCAAAAATGACAAATTTCAAGATGGCAAATATCAAAACTGACAAATGTCACAATGCTAAAGGTCAAAAATGAAAAGTGTCACCATGAAAAATGTCAAAAATGTCAAATTTCAAGATGACAAATGTCAAAGATGTCAAATGACAAATGTCACAATGCTAAATGTTAAAAATGACAAATTTCAAGATAGCAAATGTCTAAGATGTCAAATGACAAATGTCACAATGCTAAATGTCAAAAATGAAAAGTGTCACCATGAAAAATGTCAAAAATGACAAATTTCAAGATGGCAAATGTCCAAAATGTCAAATGACAAATGTCACAATGCTAAATGTCAAAAATGAAAAGTGTCACCATGAAAAATGTCAAAAATGACAAATTTCAAGATGGCAAATGTCAAAGATGTCAAATGACAAATGTCACAATGCTAAATGTCAAAAATGAAAAGTGTCAAAAATGACAAATTTCAAGATGGCAAATGTCTAAGATGTCAAATGACAAATGTCACAATGCTAAATGTCAAAAATGAAAAGTGTCACCGTGAAAAATGTCAAAAATGACAAATTTCAAGATAGCAAATGTCAAAGATGTCAAATGACAAATGTCACAATGCTAAATGTCAAAAATGAAAAGTGTCACCATGAAAAATGTCAAAAATGACAAATTTCAAGATGGCAAATGTCAAATGACAAATGTCACAATGCTAAATGTCAAAAATGAAAAGTGTCCCCATGAAAAATGTCAATAATGACAAATTTCAAGATGGCAAATGTCAAAGATGTCAAATGACAAATGTCACAATGCTAAATGTCAAAAATGAAAAGTGTCACCATGAAAAATGTCAAAAATGACAAATTTCAAGATGGCAAATGTCAAAGATGTTAAATGACAAATGTCACAATGCTAAATGTCAAAAATGAAAAGTGTCACCATGAAAAATGTCAAAAATAACAAATTTCAAGATGGCAAATGTCAAAGATGTCAAATGACAAATGTCACAATGCTAAATGTCAAAAATAAAAAGTGTCACCATGAGAAATGTCAAAAATGACAAATTTCAAGATGGCAAATGTCAAAACTGACAAATGTCACAATGCTAAATGTCAAAAATGATAAGTGTCACCATGAAAAATGTCAAAAATGACAAATTTCAAGATAGCAAATGTCCTAGATGTCAAATGACAAATGTCACAATGCTAAATGTCAAAAATGACAAATTTCAAGATGGCAAATGTCAAAGATGTCAAATGACAAATGTCACAATGCTAAATGTCAAAAATGAAAAGTGTCACAATGAAAAATGTCAAAAATGACAAATTTCAAGATGGCAAATGTTAAAGATGTCAAATGACAAATGTCACAATGCTAAATGTCAAAATTGAAAAGTGTCACCATGAAAAATGTCAAAAACAACAAATTTTAAGATGGTAAATGTCAAAGATGTCAAATGACAAATGTCACAATGCTAAATGTCAAAAATGAAAAGTCTCACCATGAGAAATGTCAAAAATGACAAATTTCAAGATGGCAAATATCACAGATGTCAAATGACAAATGTCACAATGCTAAATGTCAAAAATGAAAAGTGTCACCATGAAAAATGTCAAAAATAACAAATTTCAAGATGGCAAATGTCAAAGGTGTCAAATGACAAATGTCACAATGCTAAATGTCAAAAATAAAAAGTGTCACCATGAAAAATGTCAAAAATGACAAATTTCAAGATGGCAAATATCAAAACTAACAAATGTCACAATGCTAAATGTCAAAAATGAAAAGTGTCACCATGAAAAATGTCAAAAATGACAAATTTTAAGATGGCAAATGTCAAAGATGTTGAATATGACAAATGTCACAATGCTATATGTCAAAAATGAAAAGTGTCACCATGAAAAATGTCAAAAATGACAAATTTCAAGATGGCAAATGTCAAAGATGTCAAATGACAAATGTCACAATGCTAAATGTCAAAAATGAAAAGTGTCACCATGAAAAATGTCAAAAATGACAAATTTCAAGATGGCAAATGTCAAAGATGTCAAATGACAAATGTCACAATGCTAAATGTCAAAAATGAAAAGTGTCACCATGAAAAATGTCAAAAATAACAAATTTCAAGATGGCAAATGTCAAAGATGTCAAATGACAAATCTCACAATGCTAAATGTCAAAAATGAAAAGTGTCACCATGAAAAATGTCAAAAATGACTAATTTCAAGATGGCAAATGTCAAAACTGACAAATGTCAGAATGCTAAATGTCAAAAATGATAAGTGTCACCATGAAAAATGTCAAAAATGACAAATTTCAAGATAGCAAATGTCCTAGATGTCAAATGACAAATGTCACAATGCTAAATGTCAAAAATGACAAATTTCAAGATGGCAAATGTCAAAGATGTCAAATGACAAATGTCACAATGCTAAATGTCAAAAATGAAAAGTGTCACAATGAAAAATGTCAAAAATGACAAATTTCAAGATGGCAAATGTTAAAGATGTCAAATGACAAATGTCACAATGCTAAATGTCAAAATTAAAAAGTGTCACCATGAAAAATGTCAAAAACAACAAATTTTAAGATGGTAAATGTCAAAGATGTCAAATGACAAATGTCACAATGCTAAATGTCAAAAATGAAAAGTCTCACCATGAGAAATGTCAAAAATGACAAATTTCAAGATGGCAAATATCACAGATGTCAAATGACAAATGTCACAAATGAAAAGTGTCACCATGAAAAATGTCAAAAATAACAAATTTCAAGATGGCAAATGTCAAAGGTGTCAAATGACAAATGTCACAATGCTAAATGTCAAAAATGAAAAGTGTCACCATGAAAAATGTCAAAAATGACAAATTTCAAGATGGCAAATGTCAAAACTGACAAATGTCACAATGCTAAATGTCAAAAATGAAAAGTGTCACCATGAAAAATGTCAAAAATGACAAATTTTAAGATGGCAAATGTGAAAGATGTTGAATATGACAAATGTCACAATGCTATATGTCAAAAATGAAAAGTGTCACCATGAAAAATGTCAAAAATGACAAATTTTAAGATGGCAAATGTCAAAGATGTCAAATTACAAATGTCACAATGCTAAATGTCAAAAATGAAAAGTGTCACGATGAAAAATGTCAAAAATGACAAATTTCAAGATGGCAAATGTCAAAGATGTCAAATGACAAATGTCACAATGCTAAATGTCAAAAATGAAAAGTGTCACCATGAAAAATGTCAAAAATAACAAATTTCAAGATGGCAAATGTCAAAGATGTCAAATGACAAATCTCACAATGCTAAATGTCAAAAATGAAAAGTGTCACCATGAAAAATGTCAAAAATGACTAATTTCAAGATGGCAAATGTCAAAACTGACAAATGTCAGAATGCTAAATGTCAAAAATGAGAAATTTCAAGATGGCAAATGTCAAAGATGTCAAATGACAAATGTCACAATGCTAAATGTCAAAAATGAAAAGTGTCACCATGAAAAATGTCAAAAATGACAAATTTCAAGATGGCAAATGTCAAAGATGTCAAATGACAAATGTCACAATGCTAAATGTCAAAAATGAAAAGTGTCGCCATGAAAAATGTCAAAAATGACAAATTTCAAGATGGCAACTGTCAAAGATGTTAAATGACAAATGTCACAATGCTAAATGTCAAAAATGAAAAGTGTCACCATGAAAAATGTTAAAAATGACAAATTTCAAGATGGCAAATATCAAAGATGTCAAATGACAAATGTCACAATGCTAAATGTCAAAAATGACAAATTTCAAGATGGCAAATATCAAAGATGTCAAATGACAAATGTCACAATGCTAAATGTCAAAAATGAAAAGTGTCACCATGAAAAATGTCAAAAATGACAAATTTCAAGATGGCAAATGTCAAAGATGTCAAATGACAAATGTCACAATGCTAAATGTCAAAAATGAAAAGTGTCACCATGAAAAATGTCAAAAATGACAAATTTCAAGATGGCAAATGTCAAAGATGTCAAATGACAAATGTCACAATGCTAAATGTCAAAAATGAAAAGTGTCACCATGAAAAATGTCAAAAATAACAAATTTCAAGATGGCAAATGTCAAAGATGTCAAATGACAAATCTCACAATGCTAAATGTCAAAAATGAAAAGTGTCACCATGAAAAATGTCAAAAATGACTAATTTCAAGATGGCAAATGTCAAAACTGACAAATGTCAGAATGCTAAATGTCAAAAATGATAAGTGTCACCATGAAAAATGTCAAAAATGACAAATTTCAAGATGGCAAATGTCAAAGATGTCAAATGACAAATGTCACAATGCTAAATGTCAAAAATGAAAAGTGTCACGATGAAAAATGTCAAAAATGACAAATTTCAAGATGGCAAATGTCAAAGATGTCAAATGACAAATGTCACAATGCTAAATGTCAAAAATGAAAAGTGTCACCATGAAAAATGTCAAAAATAACAAATTTCAAGATGGCAAATGTCAAAGATGTCAAATGACAAATCTCACAATGCTAAATGTCAAAAATGAAAAGTGTCACCATGAAAAATGTCAAAAATGACTAATTTCAAGATGGCAAATGTCAAAACTGACAAATGTCAGAATGCTAAATGTCAAAAATGAGAAATTTCAAGATGGCAAATGTCAAAGATGTCAAATGACAAATGTCACAATGCTAAATGTCAAAAATGAAAAGTGTCACCATGAAAAATGTCAAAAATGACAAATTTCAAGATGGCAAATGTCAAAGATGTCAAATGACAAATGTCACAATGCTAAATGTCAAAAATGAAAAGTGTCGCCATGAAAAATGTCAAAAATGACAAATTTCAAGATGGCAACTGTCAAAGATGTTAAATGACAAATGTCACAATGCTAAATGTCAAAAATGAAAAGTGTCACCATGAAAAATGTTAAAAATGACAAATTTCAAGATGGCAAATATCAAAGATGTCAAATGACAAATGTCACAATGCTAAATGTCAAAAATGACAAATTTCAAGATGGCAAATATCAAAGATGTCAAATGACAAATGTCACAATGCTAAATGTCAAAAATGAAAAGTGTCACCATGAAAAATGTCAAAAATGACAAATTTCAAGATGGCAAATGTCAAAGATGTCAAATGACAAATGTCACAATGCTAAATGTCAAAAATGAAAAGTGTCACCATGAAAAATGTCAAAAATAACAAATTTCAAGATAGCAAATGTCAAAGATGTCAAATGACAATTGTCGCAATGCTAAATGTCAAAAATGAAAAGTGTCACCATGAAAAATGTCAAAAATGACAAATTTCAAAATGGCAAATATCAAAACTGACAAATGTCACAATGCTAAAGGTCAAAAATGGAAAGTGTCACCATGAAAAATGTCAAAAATGACAAATTTCAAGATGACAAATGTCAAAGATGTCAAATGACAAATGTCACAATGCTAAATGTTAAAAATGACAAATTTCAAGATAGCAAATGTCTAAGATGTCAAATGACAAATGTCACAATGCTAAATGTCAAAAATGAAAAGTGTCACCATGAAAAATGTCAAAAATGACAAATTTCAAGATGGCAAATGTCCAAGATGTCAAATGACAAATGTCACAATGCTAAATGTCAAAAATGAAAAGTGTCACCATGAAAAATGTCAAAAATGACAAATTTCAAGATGGCAAATGTCAAAGATGTCAAATGACAAATGTCACAATGCTAAATGTCAAAAATGAAAAGTGTCAAAAATGACAAATTTCAAGATGGCAAATGTCTAAGATGTCAAATGACAAATGTCACAATGCTAAATGTCAAAAATGAAAAGTGTCACCGTGAAAAATGTCAAAAATGACAAATTTCAAGATAGCAAATGTCAAAGATGTCAAATGACAAATGTCACAATGCTAAATGTCAAAAATGAAAAGTGTCACCATGAAAAATGTCAAAAATGACAAATTTCAAGATGGCAAATGTCAAATGACAAATGTCACAATGCTAAATGTCAAAAATGAAAAGTGTCCCCATGAAAAATGTCAATAATGACAAATTTCAAGATGGCAAATGTCAAAGATGTCAAATGACAAATGTCACAATGCTAAATGTCAAAAATGAAAAGTGTCACCATGAAAAATGTCAAAAATGACAAATTTCAAGATGGCAAATGTCAAAGATGTTAAATGACAAATGTCACAATGCTAAATGTCAAAAATGAAAAGTGTCACCATGAAAAATGTCAAAAATAACAAATTTCAAGATGGCAAATGTCAAAGATGTCAAATGACAAATGTCACAATGCTAAATGTCAAAAATGAAAAGTGTCACCATGAGAAATGTCAAAAATGACAAATTTCAAGATGGCAAATGTCAAAACTGACAAATGTCACAATGCTAAATGTCAAAAATGATAAGTGTCACCATGAAAAATGTCAAAAATGACAAATTTCAAGATAGCAAATGTCCTAGATGTCAAATGACAAATGTCACAATGCTAAATGTCAAAAATGACAAATTTCAAGATGGCAAATGTCAAAGATGTCAAATGACAAATGTCACAATGCTAAATGTCAAAAATGAAAAGTGTCACAATGAAAAATGTCAAAAATGACAAATTTCAAGATGGCAAATGTTAAAGATGTCAAATGACAAATGTCACAATGCTAAATGTCAAAATTGAAAAGTGTCACCATGAAAAATGTCAAAAACAACAAATTTTAAGATGGTAAATGTCAAAGATGTCAAATGACAAATGTCACAATGCTAAATGTCAAAAATGAAAAGTCTCACCATGAGAAATGTCAAAAATGACAAATTTCAAGATGGCAAATATCACAGATGTCAAATGACAAATGTCACAATGCTAAATGTCAAAAATGAAAAGTGTCACCATGAAAAATGTCAAAAATAACAAATTTCAAGATGGCAAATGTCAAAGGTGTCAAATGACAAATGTCACAATGCTAAATGTCAAAAATGAAAAGTGTCACCATGAAAAATGTCAAAAATGACAAATTTCAAGATGGCAAATGTCAAAGATGTCAAATGACAAATGTCACAATGCTAAATGTCAAAAATGAAAAGTGTCGCCATGAAAAATGTCAAAAATGACAAATTTCAAGATGGCAACTGTCAAAGATGTTAAATGACAAATGTCACAATGCTAAATGTCAAAAATGAAAAGTGTCACCATGAAAAATGTTAAAAATGACAAATTTCAAGATGGCAAATATCAAAGATGTCAAATGACAAATGTCACAATGCTAAATGTCAAAAATGACAAATTTCAAGATGGCAAATATCAAAGATGTCAAATGACAAATGTCACAATGCTAAATGTCAAAAATGAAAAGTGTCACCATGAAAAATGTCAAAAATGACAAATTTCAAGATGGCAAATGTCAAAGATGTCAAATGACAAATGTCACAATGCTAAATGTCAAAAATGAAAAGTGTCACCATGAAAAATGTCAAAAATAACAAATTTCAAGATAGCAAATGTCAAAGATGTCAAATGACAATTGTCGCAATGCTAAATGTCAAAAATGAAAAGTGTCACCATGAAAAATGTCAAAAATGACAAATTTCAAAATGGCAAATATCAAAACTGACAAATGTCACAATGCTAAAGGTCAAAAATGGAAAGTGTCACCATGAAAAATGTCAAAAATGACAAATTTCAAGATGACAAATGTCAAAGATGTCAATGACAAATGTCACAATGCTAAATGTTAAAAATGACAAATTTCAAGATAGCAAATGTCTAAGATGTCAAATGACAAATGTCACAATGCTAAATGTCAAAAATGAAAAGTGTCACCATGAAAAATGTCAAAAATGACAAATTTCAAGATGGCAAATGTCCAAGATGTCAAATGACAAATGTCACAATGCTAAATGTCAAAAATGAAAAGTGTCACCATGAAAAATGTCAAAAATGACAAATTTCAAGATGGCAAATGTCAAAGATGTCAAATGACAAATGTCACAATGCTAAATGTCAAAAATGAAAAGTGTCAAAAATGACAAATTTCAAGATGGCAAATGTCTAAGATGTCAAATGACAAATGTCACAATGCTAAATGTCAAAAATGAAAAGTGTCACCGTGAAAAATGTCAAAAATGACAAATTTCAAGATAGCAAATGTCAAAGATGTCAAATGACAAATGTCACAATGCTAAATGTCAAAAATGAAAAGTGTCACCATGAAAAATGTCAAAAATGACAAATTTCAAGATGGCAAATGTCAAATGACAAATGTCACAATGCTAAATGTCAAAAATGAAAAGTGTCCCCATGAAAAATGTCAATAATGACAAATTTCAAGATGGCAAATGTCAAAGATGTCAAATGACAAATGTCACAATGCTAAATGTCAAAAATGAAAAGTGTCACCATGAAAAATGTCAAAAATGACAAATTTCAAGATGGCAAATGTCAAAGATGTTAAATGACAAATGTCACAATGCTAAATGTCAAAAATGAAAAGTGTCACCATGAAAAATGTCAAAAATAACAAATTTCAAGATGGCAAATGTCAAAGATGTCAAATGACAAATGTCACAATGCTAAATGTCAAAAATGAAAAGTGTCACCATGAGAAATGTCAAAAATGACAAATTTCAAGATGGCAAATGTCAAAACTGACAAATGTCACAATGCTAAATGTCAAAAATGATAAGTGTCACCATGAAAAATGTCAAAAATGACAAATTTCAAGATAGCAAATGTCGTAGATGTCAAATGACAAATGTCACAATGCTAAATGTCAAAAATGACAAATTTCAAGATGGCAAATGTCAAAGATGTCAAATGACAAATGTCACAATGCTAAATGTCAAAAATGAAAAGTGTCACAATGAAAAATGTCAAAAATGACAAATTTCAAGATGGCAAATGTTAAAGATGTCAAATGACAAATGTCACAATGCTAAATGTCAAAATTGAAAAGTGTCACCATGAAAAATGTCAAAAACAACAAATTTTAAGATGGTAAATGTCAAAGATGTCAAATGACAAATGTCACAATGCTAAATGTCAAAAATGAAAAGTCTCACCATGAGAAATGTCAAAAATGACAAATTTCAAGATGGCAAATATCACAGATGTCAAATGACAAATGTCACAATGCTAAATGTCAAAAATGAAAAGTGTCACCATGAAAAATGTCAAAAATAACAAATTTCAAGATGGCAAATGTCAAAGGTGTCAAATGACAAATGTCACAATGCTAAATGTCAAAAATGAAAAGTGTCACCATGAAAAATGTCAAAAATGACAAATTTCAAGATGGCAAATGTCAAAACTGACAAATGTCACAATGCTAAATGTCAAAAATGAAAAGTGTCACCATGAAAAATGTCAAAAATGACAAATTTTAAGATGGCGAATGTCAAAGATGTTGAATATGACAAATGCCACAATGCTATATGTCAAAAATGAAAAGTGTCACCATGAAAAATGTCAAAAATGACAAATTTCAAGATGGCAAATGTCAAAGATGTCAAATGACAAATGTCACAATGCTAAATGTCAAAAATGAAAAGTGTCACCATGAAAAATGTCAAAAATGACAAATTTCAAGATGGCAAATGTCAAAGATGTCAAATGACAAATGTCACAATGCTAAATGTCAAAAATGAAAAGTGTCACCATGAAAAATGTCAAAAATAACAAATTTCAAGATGGCAAATGTCAAAGATGTCAAATGACAAATCTCACAATGCTAAATGTCAAAAATGAAAAGTGTCACCATGAAAAATGTCAAAAATGACTAATTTCAAGATGGCAAATGTCAAAACTGACAAATGTCAGAATGCTAAATGTCAAAAATGAGAAATTTCAAGATGGCAAATGTCAAAGATGTCAAATGACAAATGTCACAATGCTAAATGTCAAAAATGAAAAGTGTCACCATGAAAAATGTCAAAAATGACAAATTTCAAGATGGCAAATGTCAAAGATGTCAAATGACAAATGTCACGATGCTAAATGTCAAAAATGAAAAGTGTCGCCATGAAAAATGTCAAAAATGACAAATTTCAAGATGGCAACTGTCAAAGATGTTAAATGACAAATGTCACAATGCTAAATGTCAAAAATGAAAAGTGTCACCATGAAAAATGTTAAAAATGACAAATTTTAAGATGGCAAATATCAAAGATGTCAAATGACAAATGTCACAATGCTAAATGTCAAAAATGACAAATTTCAAGATGGCAAATATCAAAGATGTCAAATGACAAATGTCACAATGCTAAATGTCAAAAATGAAAAGTGTCACCATGAAAAATGTCAAAAATGACAAATTTCAAGATGGCAAATGTCAAAGATGTCAAATGACAAATGTCACAATGCTAAATGTCAAAAATGAAAAGTGTCACCATGAAAAATGTCAAAAATAACAAATTTCAAGATAGCAAATGTCAAAGATGTCAAATGACAATTGTCGCAATGCTAAATGTCAAAAATGAAAAGTGTCACCATGAAAAATGTCAAAAATGACAAATTTCAAAATGGCAAATATCAAAACTGACAAATGTCACAATGCTAAAGGTCAAAAATGGAAAGTGTCACCATGAAAAATGTCAAAAATGACAAATTTCAAGATGACAAATGTCAAAGATGTCAAATGACAAATGTCACAATGCTAAATGTTAAAAATGACAAATTTCAAGATAGCAAATGTCTAAGATGTCAAATGACAAATGTCACAATGCTAAATGTCAAAAATGAAAAGTGTCACCATGAAAAATGTCAAAAATGACAAATTTCAAGATGGCAAATGTCCAAGATGTCAAATGACAAATGTCACAATGCTAAATGTCAAAAATGAAAAGTGTCACCATGAAAAATGTCAAAAATGACAAATTTCAAGATGGCAAATGTCAAAGATGTCAAATGACAAATGTCACAATGCTAAATGTCAAAAATGAAAAGTGTCAAAAATGACAAATTTCAAGATGGCAAATGTCTAAGATGTCAAATGACAAATGTCACAATGCTAAATGTCAAAAATGAAAAGTGTCACCGTGAAAAATGTCAAAAATGACAAATTTCAAGATAGCAAATGTCAAAGATGTCAAATGACAAATGTCACAATGCTAAATGTCAAAAATGAAAAGTGTCACCATGAAAAATGTCAAAAATGACAAATTTCAAGATGGCAAATGTCAAATGACAAATGTCACAATGCTAAATGTCAAAAATGAAAAGTGTCCCCATGAAAAATGTCAATAATGACAAATTTCAAGATGGCAAATGTCAAAGATGTCAAATGACAAATGTCACAATGCTAAATGTCAAAAATGAAAAGTGTCACCATGAAAAATGTCAAAAATGACAAATTTCAAGATGGCAAATGTCAAAGATGTTAAATGACAAATGTCACAATGCTAAATGTCAAAAATGAAAAGTGTCACCATGAAAAATGTCAAAAATAACAAATTTCAAGATGGCAAATGTCAAAGATGTCAAATGACAAATGTCACAATGCTAAATGTCAAAAATGAAAAGTGTCACCATGAGAAATGTCAAAAATGACAAATTTCAAGATGGCAAATGTCAAAACTGACGAATGTCACAATGCTAAATGTCAAAAATGATAAGTGTCACCATGAAAAATGTCAAAAATGACAAATTTCAAGATAGCAAATGTCCTAGATGTCAAATGACAAATGTCACAATGCTAAATGTCAAAAATGACAAATTTCAAGATGGCAAATGTCAAAGATGTCAAATGACAAATGTCACAATGCTAAATGTCAAAAATGAAAAGTGTCACAATGAAAAATGTCAAAAATGACAAATTTCAAGATGGCAAATGTTAAAGATGTCAAATGACAAATGTCACAATGCTAAATGTCAAAATTGAAAAGTGTCACCATGAAAAATGTCAAAAACAACAAATTTTAAGATGGTAAATGTCAAAGATGTCAAATGACAAATGTCACAATGCTAAATGTCAAAAATGAAAAGTCTCACCATGAGAAATGTCAAAAATGACAAATTTCAAGATGGCAAATATCACAGATGTCAAATGACAAATGTCACAATGCTAAATGTCAAAAATGAAAAGTGTCACCATGAAAAATGTCAAAAATAACAAATTTCAAGATGGCAAATGTCAAAGGTGTCAAATGACAAATGTCACAATGCTAAATGTCAAAAATGAAAAGTGTCACCATGAAAAATGTCAAAAATGACAAATTTCAAGATGGCAAATGTCAAAGATGTCAAATGACAAATGTCACAATGCTAAATGTCAAAAATGAAAAGTGTCGCCATGAAAAATGTCAAAAATGACAAATTTCAAGATGGCAACTGTCAAAGATGTTAAATGACAAATGTCACAATGCTAAATGTCAAAAATGAAAAGTGTCACCATGAAAAATGTTAAAAATGACAAATTTCAAGATGGCAAATATCAAAGATGTCAAATGACAAATGTCACAATGCTAAATGTCAAAAATGACAAATTTCAAGATGGCAAATATCAAAGATGTCAAATGACAAATGTCACAATGCTAAATGTCAAAAATGAAAAGTGTCACCATGAAAAATGTCAAAAATGACAAATTTCAAGATGGCAAATGTCAAAGATGTCAAATGACAAATGTCACAATGCTAAATGTCAAAAATGAAAAGTGTCACCATGAAAAATGTCAAAAATAACAAATTTCAAGATAGCAAATGTCAAAGATGTCAAATGACAATTGTCGCAATGCTAAATGTCAAAAATGAAAAGTGTCACCATGAAAAATGTCAAAAATGACAAATTTCAAAATGGCAAATATCAAAACTGACAAATGTCACAATGCTAAAGGTCAAAAATGGAAAGTGTCACCATGAAAAATGTCAAAAATGACAAATTTCAAGATGACAAATGTCAAAGATGTCAAATGACAAATGTCACAATGATAAATGTTAAAAATGACAAATTTCAAGATAGCAAATGTCTAAGATGTCAAATGACAAATGTCACAATGCTTAATGTCAAAAATGAAAAGTGTCACCATGAAAAATGTCAAAAATGACAAATTTCAAGATGGCAAATGTCCAGGATGTCAAATGACAAATGTCACAATGCTAAATGTCAAAAATGAAAAGTGTCACCATAAAAAATGTCAAAAATGACAAATTTCAAGATGGCAAATGTCAAAGATGTCAAATGACAAATGTCACAATGCTAAATGTCAAAAATGAAAAGTGTCAAAAATGACAAATTTCAAGATGGCAAATGTCTAAGATGTCAAATGACAAATGTCACAATGCTAAATGTCAAAAATGAAAAGTGTCACCGTGAAAAATGTCAAAAATGACAAATTTCAAGATAGCAAATGTCAAAGATGTCAAATGACAAATGTCACAATGCTAAATGTCAAAAATGAAAAGTGTCACCATGAAAAATGTCAAAAATGACAAATTTCAAGATGGCAAATGTCAAATGACAAATGTCACAATGCTAAATGTCAAAAATGAAAAGTGTCCCCATGAAAAATGTCAATAATGACAAATTTCAAGATGGCAAATGTCAAAGATGTCAAATGACAAATGTCACAATGCTAAATGTCAAAAATGAAAAGTGTCACCATGAAAAATGTCAAAAATGACAAATTTCAAGATGGCAAATGTCAAAGATGTTAAATGACAAATGTCACAATGCTAAATGTCAAAAATGAAAAGTGTCACCATGAAAAATGTCAAAAATAACAAATTTCAAGATGGCAAATGTCAAAGATGTCAAATGACAAATGTCACAATGCTAAATGTCAAAAATGAAAAGTGTCACCATGAGAAATGTCAAAAATGACAAATTTCAAGATGGCAAATGTCAAAACTGACAAATGTCACAATGCTAAATGTCAAAAATGATAAGTGTCACCATGAAAAATGTCAAAAATGACAAATTTCAAGATAGCAAATGTCCTAGATGTCAAATGACAAATGTCACAATGCTAAATGTCAAAAATGACAAATTTCAAGATGGCAAATGTCAAAGATGTCAAATGACAAATGTCACAATGCTAAATGTCAAAAATGAAAAGTGTCACAATGAAAAATGTCAAAAATGACAAATTTCAAGATGGCAAATGTTAAAGATGTCAAATGACAAATGTCACAATGCTAAATGTCAAAATTGAAAAGTGTCACCATGAAAAATGTCAAAAACAACAAATTTTAAGATGGTAAATGTCAAAGATGTCAAATGACAAATGTCACAATGCTAAATGTCAAAAATGAAAAGTCTCACCATGAGAAATGTCAAAAATGACAAATTTCAAGATGGCAAATATCACAGATGTCAAATGACAAATGTCACAATGCTAAATGTCAAAAATGAAAAGTGTCACCATGAAAAATGTCAAAAATAACAAATTTCAAGATGGCAAATGTCAAAGGTGTCAAATGACAAATGTCACAATGCTAAATGTCAAAAATGAAAAGTGTCACCATGAAAAATGTCAAAAATGACAAATTTCAAGATGGCAAATGTCAAAACTGACAAATGTCACAATGCTAAATGTCAAAAATGAAAAGTGTCACCATGAAAAATGTCAAAAATGACAAATTTTAAGATGGCGAATGTCAAAGATGTTGAATATGACAAATGCCACAATGCTATATGTCAAAAATGAAAAGTGTCACCATGAAAAATGTCAAAAATGACAAATTTCAAGATGGCAAATGTCAAAGATGTCAAATGACAAATGTCACAATGCTAAATGTCAAAAATGAAAAGTGTCACCATGAAAAATGTCAAAAATGACAAATTTCAAGATGGCAAATGTCAAAGATGTCAAATGACAAATGTCACAATGCTAAATGTCAAAAATGAAAAGTGTCACCATGAAAAATGTCAAAAATAACAAATTTCAAGATGGCAAATGTCAAAGATGTCAAATGACAAATCTCACAATGCTAAATGTCAAAAATGAAAAGTGTCACCATGAAAAATGTCAAAAATGACTAATTTCAAGATGGCAAATGTCAAAACTGACAAATGTCAGAATGCTAAATGTCAAAAATGAGAAATTTCAAGATGGCAAATGTCAAAGATATCAAATGACAAATGTCACAATGCTAAATGTCAAAAATGAAAAGTGTCACCATGAAAAATGTCAAAAATGACAAATTTCAAGATGGCAAATGTCAAAGATGTCAAATGACAAATGTCACAATGCTAAATGTCAAAAATGAAAAGTGTCGCCATGAAAAATGTCAAAAATGACAAATTTCAAGATGGCAACTGTCAAAGATGTTAAATGACAAATGTCACAATGCTAAATGTCAAAAATGAAAAGTGTCACCATGAAAAATGTTAAAAATGACAAATTTCAAGATGGCAAATATCAAAGATGTCAAATGACAAATGTCACAATGCTAAATGTCAAAAATGACAAATTTCAAGATGGCAAATATCAAAGATGTCAAATGACAAATGTCACAATGCTAAATGTCAAAAATGAAAAGTGTCACCATGAAAAATGTCAAAAATGACAAATTTCAAGATGGCAAATGTCAAAGATGTCAAATGACAAATGTCACAATGCTAAATGTCAAAAATGAAAAGTGTCACCATAAAATATGTCAAAAATAACAAATTTCAAGATAGCAAATGTCAAAGATGTCAAATGACAATTGTCGCAATGCTAAATGTCAAAAATGAAAAGTGTCACCATGAAAAATGTCAAAAATGACAAATTTCAAGATGGCAAATATCAAAACTGACAAATGTCACAATGCTAAAGGTCAAAAATGGAAAGTGTCACCATGAAAAATGTCAAAAATGACAAATTTCAAGATGGCAAATGTCAAAGATGTCAAATGACAAATGTCACAATGCTAAATGTCAAAAATGAAAAGTGTCACCATGAAAAATGTCAAAAATAACAAATTTCAAGATGGCAAATGTCAAAGATGTCAAATGACAAATGTCACAATGCTAAATGTCAAAAATGAAAAGTGTCACTATGAAAAATGTCAAAAATGATAAATTTCAAGATGGCAAATGTCAAAGATGTCAAATGACAAATGTCACAATGCTAAATATCAAAAATGAAAAGTGTCACTATGAAAAATGTCAAAAATGACAAATTTCAAGATGGCAAATGTCAAAGATGTCAAATGACAAATGTCACAATGCTAAATGTCAAAAATGAAAAGTGTCACCATGAAAAATGTCAAAAATGACAAATTTAAAGATGGCAAATGTCAAAGATGTCAAATGACAAATGTCACAATGCTAAATGTCAAAAATGAAAAGTGTCACCATGAAAAATGTCAAAAATGACAAATTTCAAGATGGCAAATGTCAAAACTGACAAATGTCACAATGCTAAGTGTCAAAAATGATAAGTGTCACCATGAAAAATGTCAAAAATGACAAATTTCAAGATGGCAAATGTCCAAGATGTCAAATGACAAATGTCACAATGCTAAATGTCAAAAATGAAAAGTGTCACCATGAAAAATATCAAAAATGACAAATTTCAAGATGGCAAATGTCAAAGATGTCAAATGACAAATGTCACAATGCTAAATGTCAAAAATGAAAAGTGTCAAAAATGACAAATTTCAAGATGGCAAATGTCTAAGATGTCAAATGACAAATGTCACAATGCTAAATGTCAAAAATGAAAAGTGTCACCGTGAAAAATGTCAAAAATGACAAATTTCAAGATGGCAAATGTCAAAGATGTCAAATGACAAATGTCACAATGCTAAATGTCAAAAATGAAAAGTGTCACCATGAAAAATGTCAAAAATGACAAATTTCAAGATGGCAAATGTCAAAGATGTCAAATGACAAATGTCACAATGCTAAATGTCAAAAATGGAAAGTGTCACCATGAAAAATGTCAAAAATGACAAATTTCAAGATGGCAAATGTCAAAGATGTCAAATGACAAATGTCACAATGCTAAATGTCAAAAATGAAAAGTGTCACCATGAAAAATGTCAAAAATAACAAATTTCAAGATGGCAAATGTCAAAGATGTCAAATGACAAATGTCACAATGCTAAATGTCAAAAATGAAAAGTGTCACTATGAAAAATGTCAAAAATGATAAATTTCAAGATGGCAAATGTCAAAGATGTCAAATGACAAATGTCACAATGCTAAATATCAAAAATGAAAAGTGTCACTATGAAAAATGTCAAAAATGACAAATTTCAAGATGGCAAATGTCAAAGATGTCAAATGACAAATGTCACAATGCTAAATGTCAAAAATGAAAAGTGTCACCATGAAAAATGTCAAAAATGACAAATTTAAAGATGGCAAATGTCAAAGATGTCAAATGACAAATGTCACAATGCTAAATGTCAAAAATGAAAAGTGTCACCATGAAAAATGTCAAAAATGACAAATTTCAAGATGGCAAATGTCAAAACTGACAAATGTCACAATGCTAAGTGTCAAAAATGATAAGTGTCACCATGAAAAATGTCAAAAATGACAAATTTCAAGATGGCAAATGTCCAAGATGTCAAATGACAAATGTCACAATGCTAAATGTCAAAAATGAAAAGTGTCACCATGAAAAATATCAAAAATGACAAATTTCAAGATGGCAAATGTCAAAGATGTCAAATGACAAATGTCACAATGCTAAATGTCAAAAATGAAAAGTGTCAAAAATGACAAATTTCAAGATGGCAAATGTCTAAGATGTCAAATGACAAATGTCACAATGCTAAATGTCAAAAATGAAAAGTGTCACCGTGAAAAATGTCAAAAATGACAAATTTCAAGATGGCAAATGTCAAAGATGTCAAATGACAAATGTCACAATGCTAAATGTCAAAAATGAAAAGTGTCACCATGAAAAATGTCAAAAATGACAAATTTCAAGATGGCAAATGTCAAAGATGTCAAATGACAAATGTCACAATGCTAAATGTCAAAAATGAAAAGTGTCCCCATAAAAAATGTCAATAACGACAAATTTCAAGATGGCAAATGTCAAAGATGTCAAATGACAAATGTCACAATGCTAAATGTCAAAAATGAAAAGTGTTACCATGAAAAATGTCAAAAATGACAAATTTCAAGATGGCAAATGTCAAAGATGTTGAATATGACAAATGTCACAATGCTAAATGTCAAAAATGAAAAGTGTCACCATGAAAAATGTTAAAAATGACAAATTTCAAGATGGCAAATATCAAAGATGTCAAATGACAAATGTCACAATGCTAAATGTCAAAAATGAAAAGTGTCGCCATGAAAAATGTCAAAAATGACAAATTTCAAGATGGCAACTGTCAAAGATGTTAAATGACAAATGTCACAATGCTAAATGTCAAAAATGAAAAGTGTCACCATGAAAAATGTTAAAAATGACAAATTTCAAGATGGCAAATATCAAAGATGTCAAATGACAAATGTCACAATGCTAAATGTCAAAAATGACAAATTTCAAGATGGCAAATATCAAAGATGTCAAATGACAAATGTCACAATGCTAAATGTCAAAAATGAAAAGTGTCACCATGAAAAATGTCAAAAATGACAAATTTCAAGATGGCAAATGTCAAAGATGTCAAATGACAAATGTCACAATGCTAAATGTCAAAAATGAAAAGTGTCACCATAAAATATGTCAAAAATAACAAATTTCAAGATAGCAAATGTCAAAGATGTCAAATGACAATTGTCGCAATGCTAAATGTCAAAAATGAAAAGTGTCACCATGAAAAATGTCAAAAATGACAAATTTCAAGATGGCAAATATCAAAACTGACAAATGTCACAATGCTAAAGGTCAAAAATGGAAAGTGTCACCATGAAAAATGTCAAAAATGACAAATTTCAAGATGGCAAATGTCAAAGATGTCAAATGACAAATGTCACAATGCTAAATGTCAAAAATGAAAAGTGTCACCATGAAAAATGTCAAAAATAACAAATTTCAAGATGGCAAATGTCAAAGATGTCAAATGACAAATGTCACAATGCTAAATGTCAAAAATGAAAAGTGTCACTATGAAAAATGTCAAAAATGATAAATTTCAAGATGGCAAATGTCAAAGATGTCAAATGACAAATGTCACAATGCTAAATATCAAAAATGAAAAGTGTCACTATGAAAAATGTCAAAAATGACAAATTTCAAGATGGCAAATGTCAAAGATGTCAAATGACAAATGTCACAATGCTAAATGTCAAAAATGAAAAGTGTCACCATGAAAAATGTCAAAAATGACAAATTTAAAGATGGCAAATGTCAAAGATGTCAAATGACAAATGTCACAATGCTAAATGTCAAAAATGAAAAGTGTCACCATGAAAAATGTCAAAAATGACAAATTTCAAGATGGCAAATGTCAAAACTGACAAATGTCACAATGCTAAGTGTCAAAAATGATAAGTGTCACCATGAAAAATGTCAAAAATGACAAATTTCAAGATGGCAAATGTCCAAGATGTCAAATGACAAATGTCACAATGCTAAATGTCAAAAATGAAAAGTGTCACCATGAAAAATGTCAAAAATGACAAATTTCAAGATGGCAAATGTCAAAGATGTCAAATGACAAATGTCACAATGCTAAATGTCAAAAATGAAAAGTGTCAAAAATGACAAATTTCAAGATGGCAAATGTCTAAGATGTCAAATGACAAATGTCACAATGCTAAATGTCAAAAATGAAAAGTGTCACCGTGAAAAATGTCAAAAATGACAAATTTCAAGATGGCAAATGTCAAAGATGTCAAATGACAAATGTCACAATGCTAAATGTCAAAAATGAAAAGTGTCACCATGAAAAATGTCAAAAATGACAAATTTCAAGATGGCAAATGTCAAAGATGTCAAATGACAAATGTCACAATGCTAAATGTCAAAAATGAAAAGTGTCCCCATAAAAAATGTCAATAACGACAAATTTCAAGATGGCAAATGTCAAAGATGTCAAATGACAAATGTCACAATGCTAAATGTCAAAAATGAAAAGTGTTACCATGAAAAATGTCAAAAATGACAAATTTCAAGATGGCAAATGTCAAAGATGTTGAATATGACAAATGTCACAATGCTAAATGTCAAAAATGAAAAGTGTCACCATGAAAAATGTTAAAAATGACAAATTTCAAGATGGCAAATATCAAAGATGTCAAATGACAAATGTCACAATGCTAAATGTCAAAAATGAAAAGTGTCACCATGAAAAATGTCAAAAATGACAAATTTCAAGATGGCAATTATCAAAGATGTCAAATGACAAATGTCACAATGCTAAATGTCAAAAATGACAAATTTCAAGATGGCAAATGTCAAAGATGTCAAATGACAAATGTCACAATGCTAAATGTCAAAAATGAAAAGTGTTACGATGAAAAATGTCAAAAATGACAAATTTCAAGATGGTAAATGTCAAAGATGTCAAATGACAAATGTCACAATGCTAAATGTCAAAAATGAAAAGTGTCACCATGAAAAATGTCAAAAATAACAAATTTCAAGATGGCAAATGTCAAATATGTCAAATGACAAATGTCACAATGGTAAATGTCAAAAATGAAAAGTGTCACCATGCAAAATGTCAAAAATGACAAATTTTAAGATGGCAAATGTCAAAGATGTCAAATGACAAATGTCACAATGCTAAATGTCAAAAATGAAAAGTGTCACCATGAAAAATGTCAAAAATAACAAATTTCAAGATGGCAAATGTCAAAGATGTCAAATGACAAATGTTACAATGCTAAATGTCAAAAATGAAAAGTGTCACCATGAAAAATGACAAAAATGACAAATTTCAAGATGGCAAATGTCAAAACTGACAAATGTCACAATGCTAAATGTCAAAAATGAAAAGTGTCACCATGAAAAATGTCAAAAATAACAAATTTCAAGATGGCAAATGTCAAAGATGTCAAATGACAAATGTCACAATGCTAAATGTCAAAAATGACAAATTTCAAGATGGCAAATGTCAAAGATGTCAAATGACAAATGTCACAATGCTAAATGTCAAAAATGAAAAGTGTCACCATGAAAAATGTCAAAAATGACAAATTTCAAGATGGCAAATGTCAAAGATGTCAAATGACAAATGTCACAATGCTAAATGTCAAAAATGAAAATTGTCACCCTGAAAAATGTCAAAAATAACAAATTTCAAGATGGCAAATGTCAAAGATGTCAAATGACAAATGTCACAATGCTAAATGTCAAAAATGAAAAGTGTCACCATGAAAAATGTCAAAAATGACAAATTTCAAGATGGCAAATGTCAAAGATGTCAAATGACAAATGTCACAATGCTAAATGTCAAAAATGAAAAGTGTCACCATGAAAAATGTCAAAAATAACAAATTTCAAGATGGCAAATGTCAAAGATGTCAAATGACAAATGTCACAATGCTAAATGTCAAAAATGAAAAGTGTTACCATGAAAAATGTCAAAAATGACAAATTTCAAGATGGCAAATGTCAAAACTGACAAATGTCACAATGCTAAATGTCAAAAATGATAAGTGTCACCATGAAAAATGTCAAAAATGACAAATTTTAAGATGGCAAATGTCCAAGATGTCAAATGACAAATGTCACAATGCTTAATGTCAAAAATGACAAATTTCAAGATGGCAAATGTCAAAGATGTCAAATGACAAATGTCACAATGCTAAATGTCAAAAATGAAAAGTGTCACCATGAAAAATGTCAAAAATGACAAATTTCAAGATGGCAAATGTCAAAGATGTCAAATGACAAATGTCACAATGCTAAATGTCAAAAATGAAAAGTGTCACCATGAAAAATGTCAAAAATAACAAATTTCAAGATGGCAAATGTCAAAGATGTCAAATGACAAATGTCACAATGCTAAATATCAAAAATGAAAAGTGTCACCATGAAAAATGTCAAAAATGACAAATTTCAAGATGGCAAATGTCAAAACTGACAAATGTCACAATGCTAAATGTCAAAAATGATAAGTGTCACCATGAAAAATTTCAAAAATGACAAATTTCAAGATGGCAAATGTCCAAGATGTCAAATGACAAATGTCACAATGCTAAATGTTAAAAATGAAAAGTGTCACCATGAAAAATGTCAAAAATGACAAATTTCAAGATGGCAAATGTCAAAGATGTAAAATGACAAATGTCACAATGCTAAAAGTCAAAAATGAAAAGTGTCAAAAATGACAAATTTCAAGATGGCAAATGTCTAAGATGTCAAATGACAAATGTCACAATGCTAAATGTCAAAAATAAAAAGTGTCACCGTGAAAAATGTCAAAAATGACAAATTTCAAGATGGAAAATGTCAAAAATGACAAATTTCAAGATGGAAAATGTCAAAGATGTCAAATGACAAATGTCACAATGCTAAATGTCAAAAATGACAAATTTTAAGATGGCAAATGTCAAAGATGTCAAATGACAAATGTCACAATGCTAAATGTCAAAAATGAAAAGTGTCACCATGAAAAATGTCAAAAATGACAAATTTCAAGATGGCAAATGTCAAAGATGTCAAATGACAAATGTCACAATGCTAAATGTCAAAAATGAAAAATGTCACCATGAAAAATGTCAAAAATAACAAATTTCAAGATGGCAAATGTCAAAGATGTCAAATGACAAATGTCACAATGGTAAATATCAAAAATGAAAAGTGTCACCATGAAAAATGTCAAAAATGACAAATTTCAAGATGGCAAATGTCAAAGATGTCAAATGACAAATGTCACAATGCTAAATGTCAAAAATGAAAAGTGTCACCATGGAAAATGTCAAAAATAACAAATTTCAAGATGCCAAATGTCAAAGATGTCAAATGACAAATGTCACAATGCTAAATGTCAAAAATGAAAAGTGTCACCATGAAAAATGACAAAAATGACAAATTTCAAGATGGCAAATGTCAAAACTGACAAATGTCACAATGCTAAATGTCAAAAATGAAAAGTGTCAACATGAAAAATGTCAAAAATAACAAATTTCAAGATGGCAAATGTCAAAGATGTCAAATGACAAATGTCACAATGCTAAATGTCAAAAATGAAAAGTGTCACCATGAAAAATGTCAAAAATGACAAATTTTAAGATGGCAAATGTCAAAGATGTCAAATGACAAATGTCACAATGCTAAATGTCAAAAATGAAAAGTGTCACCCTGAAAAATGTCAAAAATAACAAATTTCAAGATGGCAAATGTCAAAGATGTCAAATGACAAATGTCACAATGCTAAATGTCAAAAATGAAAAGTGTCACCATGAAAAATGTCAAAAATGACAAATTTCAAGATGGCAAATGTCAAAGATGTCAAATGACAAATGTCACAATGCTAAATGTCAAAAATGAAAAGTGTCACCCTGAAAAATGTCAAAAATAACAAATTTCAAGATAGCAAATGTCAAAGATGTCAAATGACAATTGTCGCAATGCTAAATGTCAAAAATGAAAAGTGTCACCATGAAAAATGTCAAAAATGACAAATTTCAAGATGGCAAATATCAAAACTGACAAATGTCACAATGCTAAAGGTCAAAAATGGAAAGTGTCACCATGAAAAATGTCAAAAATGACAAATTTCAAGATGGCAAATGTCAAAGATGTCAAATGACAAATGTCACAATGCTAAATGTCAAAAATGAAAAGTGTCACCATGAAAAATGTCAAAAATAACAAATTTCAAGATGGCAAATGTCAAAGATGTCAAATGACAAATGTCACAATGCTAAATGTCAAAAATGAAAAGTGTCACTATGAAAAATGTCAAAAATGATAAATTTCAAGATGGCAAATGTCAAAGATGTCAAATGACAAATGTCACAATGCTAAATATCAAAAATGAAAAGTGTCACCATGCAAAATGTCAAAAATGACAAATTTCAAGATGGCAAATGTCAAAGATGTCAAATGACAAATGTCACAATGCTAAATGTCAAAAATGAAAAGTGTCACCATGAAAAATGTCAAAAATGACAAATTTAAAGATGGCAAATGTCAAAGATGTCAAATGACAAATGTCACAATGCTAAATGTCAAAAATGAAAAGTGTCACCATGAAAAATGTCAAAAATGACAAATTTCAAGATGGCAAATGTCAAAACTGACAAATGTCACAATGCTAAGTGTCAAAAATGATGAGTGTCACCATGAAAAATGTCAAAAATGACAAATTTCAAGATGGCAAATGTCCAAGATGTCAAATGACAAATGTCACAATGCTAAATGTCAAAAATGAAAAGTGTCACCATGAAAAATGTCAAAAATGACAAATTTCAAGATGGCAAATGTCAAAGATGTCAAATGACAAATGTCACAATGCTAAATGTCAAAAATGAAAAGTGTCAAAAATGACAAATTTCAAGATGGCAAATGTCTAAGATGTCAAATGACAAATGTCACAATGCTAAATGTCAAAAATGAAAAGTGTCACCGTGAAAAATGTCAAAAATGACAAATTTCAAGATGGCAAATGTCAAAGATGTCAAATGACAAATGTCACAATGCTAAATGTCAAAAATGAAAAGTGTCACCATGAAAAATGTCAAAAATGACAAATTTCAAGATGGCAAATGTCAAAGATGTCAAATGACAAATGTCACAATGCTAAATGTCAAAAATGAAAAGTGTCCCCATAAAAAATGTCAATAACGACAAATTTCAAGATGGCAAATGTCAAAGATGTCAAATGACAAATGTCACAATGCTAAATGTCAAAAATGAAAAGTGTTACCATGAAAAATGTCAAAAATGACAAATTTCAAGATGGCAAATGTCAAAGATGTTGAATATGACAAATGTCACAATGCTAAATGTCAAAAATGAAAAGTGTCACCATGAAAAATGTCAAAAATGACAAATTTCAAGATGGCAAATATCAAAGATGTCAAATGACAAATGTCACAATGCTAAATGTCAAAAATGAAAAGTGTCACCATAAAAAATGTAAAAAATGACAAATTTCAAGATGGCAAATATCAAAGATGTCAAATGACAAATGTCACAATGCTAAATGTCAAAAATGACAAATTTTAAGATGGCAAATGTCAAAGATGTCAAATGACAAATGTTACAATGCTAAATGTCAAAAATGAAAAGTGTCACGATGAAAAATGTCAAAAATGACAAATTTCAAGATGGTAAATGTCAAAGATGTCAAATGACAAATGTCACAATGCTAAATGTCAAAAATGAAAAGTGTC
This sequence comes from Altica lythri, assembly GCA_964028335.1. Lineage (NCBI taxonomy): Eukaryota > Metazoa > Arthropoda > Insecta > Coleoptera > Chrysomelidae > Altica > Altica lythri. The sequence goes on along the minus strand of OZ034800.1, from coordinate 38,251,442 downwards.
ACCATGAAAAATGTCAAAAATAACAAATTTCAAGATGGCAAATCTCAAAGATGTCAAATGACAAATGTCACAATGGTAAATGTCAAAAATGAAAAGTGTCACCATAAAAAATGTCAAAAATGACAAATTTTAGGATGGCAAATGTCAAAGATGTCAAATGACAAATGGCACAATGCTAAATGTCAAAAATGAAAAGTGTCACCATAAAAAATGTCAAAAATAACAAATTTCAAGATGGCAAATGTCAAAGATGTCAAATGACAAATGTTACAATGCTAAATGTCAAAAATGAAAAGTGTCACCATGAAAAATGACAAAAATGACAAATTTCAAGATGGCAAATGTCAAAACTGACAAATGTCACAATGCTAAATGTCAAAAATGAAAAGTGTCACCATGAAAAATGTCAAGAATAACAAATTTCAAGATGGCAAATGTCAAAGATGTCAAATGACAAATGTCACAATGCTAAATGTCAAAAATGACAAATTTCAAGATGGCAAATGTCAAAGATGTCAAATGACAAATGTCACAATGCTAAATGTCAAAAATGAAAAGTGTCACCATGAAAAATGTCAAAAATGACAAATTTCAAGATGGCAAATGTCAAAGATGTCAAATGACAAATGTCACAATGCTAAATGTCAAAAATAAAAATTGTCACCCTGAAAAATGTCAAAAATAACAAATTTCAAGATGGCAAATGTCAAAGATGTCAAATGACAAATGTCACAATGCTAAATGTCAAAAATGAAAAGTGTCACCCTGAAAAATGTCAAAAATAACAAATTTCAAGATGGCAAATGTCAAAGATGTCAAATGACAAATGTCACAATGCTAAATGTCAAAAATGAAAAGTGTCACCATGAAAAATGTCAAAAATGACAAATTTCAAGATGGCAAATGTCAAAGATGTCAAATGACAAATGTCACAATGCTAAATGTCAAAAATGAAAAGTGTCACCATGAAAAATGTCAAAAATAACAAATTTCAAGATGGCAAATGTTAAAGATGTCAAATGACAAATGTCACAATGCTAAATGTCAAAAATGAAAAGTGTTACCATGAAAAATGTCAAAAATGACAAATTTCAAGATGGCAAATGTCAAAACTGACAAATGTCACAATGCTAAATGTCAAAAATGATAAGTGTCACCATGAAAAATGTAAAAAATGACAAATTTTAAGATGGCAAATGTCCAAGATGTCAAATGACAAATGTCACAATGCTAAATGTCAAAAATGACAAATTTCAAGATGGCAAATGTCAAAGATGTCAAATGACAAATGTCACAATGCTAAATGTCAAAAATGAAAAGTGTCACCATGAAAAATGTCAAAAATGACAAATTTCAAGATGGCAAATGTCAAAGATGTCAAATGACAAATGTCACAATGCTAAATGTCAAAAATGAAAAGTGTCACCATGAAAAATGTCAAAAATAACAAATTTCAAGATGGCAAATGTCAAAGATGTCAAATGACAAATGTCACAATGCTAAATATTAAAAATGAAAAGTGTCACCATGAAAAATGTCAAAAATGACAAATTTCAAGATGGCAAATGTCAAAACTGACAAATGTCACAATGCTAAATGTCAAAAATGATAAGTGTCACCATGAAAAATTTCAAAAATGACAAATTTCAAGATGGCAAATGTCCAAGATGTCAAATGACAAATGTCACAATGCTAAATGTTAAAAATGAAAAGTGTCACCATGAAAAATGTCAAAAATGACAAATTTCAAGATGGCAAATGTCAAAGATGTAAAATGACAAATGTCACAATGCTAAAAGTCAAAAATGAAAAGTGTCAAAAATGACAAATTTCAAGATGGCAAATGTCTAAGATGTCAAATGACAAATGTCACAATGCTAAATGTCAAAAATAAAAAATGTCACCGTGAAAAATGTCAAAAATGACAAATTTCAAGATGGAAAATGTCAAAGATGTCAAATGACAAATGTCACAATGCTAAATGCCAAAATGACAAATTTTAAGATGGCAAATGTCAAAGATGTCAAATGACAAATGTCACAATGCTAAATGTCAAAAATGAAAAGTGTCACCATGAAAAATGTCAAAAATGACAAATTTCAAGATGGCAAATGTCAAAGATGTCAAATGACAAATGTCACAATGCTAAATGTCAAAAATGAAAAGTGTCACCATGAAAAATGTCAAAAATAACAAATTTCAAGATGGCAAATGTCAAAGATGTCAAATGACAAATGTCACAATGGTAAATATTAAAAATGAAAAGTGTCACCATGAAAAATGTCAAAAATGACAAATTTCAAGATGGCAAATGTCAAAGATGTCAGATGACAAATGTCACAATGCTAAATATCAAAAATGAAAAGTGTCACTATGAAAAATGTCAAAAATGACAAATTTCAAGATGGCAAATGTCAAAGATGTCAAATGACAAATGTCACAATGCTAAATGTCAAAAATGAAAAGTGTCACCATGAAAAATGTCAAAAATGACAAATTTAAAGATGGCAAATGTCAAAGATGTCAAATGACAAATGTCACAATGCTAAATGTCAAAAATGAAAAGTGTCACCATGAAAAATGTCAAAAATGACAAATTTCAAGATGGCAAATGTCAAAACTGACAAATGTCACAATGCTAAGTGTCAAAAATGATAAGTGTCACCATGAAAAATGTCAAAAATGACAAATTTCAAGATGGCAAATGTCCAAGATGTCAAATGACAAATGTCACAATGCTAAATGTCAAAAATGAAAAGTGTCACCATGAAAAATATCAAAAATGACAAATTTCAAGATGGCAAATGTCAAAGATGTCAAATGACAAATGTCACAATGCTAAATGTCAAAAATGAAAAGTGTCAAAAATGACAAATTTCAAGATGGCAAATGTCTAAGATGTCAAATGACAAATGTCACAATGCTAAATGTCAAAAATGAAAAGTGTCACCGTGAAAAATGTCAAAAATGACAAATTTCAAGATGGCAAATGTCAAAGATGTCAAATGACAAATGTCACAATGCTAAATGTCAAAAATGAAAAGTGTCACCATGAAAAATGTCAAAAATGACAAATTTCAAGATGGCAAATGTCAAAGATGTCAAATGACAAATGTCACAATGCTAAATGTCAAAAATGAAAAGTGTCCCCATAAAAAATGTCAATAACGACAAATTTCAAGATGGCAAATGTCAAAGATGTCAAATGACAAATGTCACAATGCTAAATGTCAAAAATGAAAAGTGTTACCATGAAAAATGTCAAAAATGACAAATTTCAAGATGGCAAATGTCAAAGATGTTGAATATGACAAATGTCACAATGCTAAATGTCAAAAATGAAAAGTGTCACCATGAAAAATGTTAAAAATGACAAATTTCAAGATGGCAAATATCAAAGATGTCAAATGACAAATGTCACAATGCTAAATGTCAAAAATGAAAAGTGTCGCCATGAAAAATGTCAAAAATGACAAATTTCAAGATGGCAACTGTCAAAGATGTTAAATGACAAATGTCACAATGCTAAATGTCAAAAATGAAAAGTGTCACCATGAAAAATGTTAAAAATGACAAATTTCAAGATGGCAAATATCAAAGATGTCAAATGACAAATGTCACAATGCTAAATGTCAAAAATGACAAATTTCAAGATGGCAAATATCAAAGATGTCAAATGACAAATGTCACAATGCTAAATGTCAAAAATGAAAAGTGTCACCATGAAAAATGTCAAAAATGACAAATTTCAAGATGGCAAATGTCAAAGATGTCAAATGACAAATGTCACAATGCTAAATGTCAAAAATGAAAAGTGTCACCATAAAATATGTCAAAAATAACAAATTTCAAGATAGCAAATGTCAAAGATGTCAAATGACAATTGTCGCAATGCTAAATGTCAAAAATGAAAAGTGTCACCATGAAAAATGTCAAAAATGACAAATTTCAAGATGGCAAATATCAAAACTGACAAATGTCACAATGCTAAAGGTCAAAAATGGAAAGTGTCACCATGAAAAATGTCAAAAATGACAAATTTCAAGATGGCAAATGTCAAAGATGTCAAATGACAAATGTCACAATGCTAAATGTCAAAAATGAAAAGTGTCACCATGAAAAATGTCAAAAATAACAAATTTCAAGATGGCAAATGTCAAAGATGTCAAATGACAAATGTCACAATGCTAAATGTCAAAAATGAAAAGTGTCACTATGAAAAATGTCAAAAATGATAAATTTCAAGATGGCAAATGTCAAAGATGTCAAATGACAAATGTCACAATGCTAAATATCAAAAATGAAAAGTGTCACTATGAAAAATGTCAAAAATGACAAATTTCAAGATGGCAAATGTCAAAGATGTCAAATGACAAATGTCACAATGCTAAATGTCAAAAATGAAAAGTGTCACCATGAAAAATGTCAAAAATGACAAATTTAAAGATGGCAAATGTCAAAGATGTCAAATGACAAATGTCACAATGCTAAATGTCAAAAATGAAAAGTGTCACCATGAAAAATGTCAAAAATGACAAATTTCAAGATGGCAAATGTCAAAACTGACAAATGTCACAATGCTAAGTGTCAAAAATGATAAGTGTCACCATGAAAAATGTCAAAAATGACAAATTTCAAGATGGCAAATGTCCAAGATGTCAAATGACAAATGTCACAATGCTAAATGTCAAAAATGAAAAGTGTCACCATGAAAAATGTCAAAAATGACAAATTTCAAGATGGCAAATGTCAAAGATGTCAAATGACAAATGTCACAATGCTAAATGTCAAAAATGAAAAGTGTCAAAAATGACAAATTTCAAGATGGCAAATGTCTAAGATGTCAAATGACAAATGTCACAATGCTAAATGTCAAAAATGAAAAGTGTCACCGTGAAAAATGTCAAAAATGACAAATTTCAAGATGGCAAATGTCAAAGATGTCAAATGACAAATGTCACAATGCTAAATGTCAAAAATGAAAAGTGTCACCATGAAAAATGTCAAAAATGACAAATTTCAAGATGGCAAATGTCAAAGATGTCAAATGACAAATGTCACAATGCTAAATGTCAAAAATGAAAAGTGTCCCCATAAAAAATGTCAATAACGACAAATTTCAAGATGGCAAATGTCAAAGATGTCAAATGACAAATGTCACAATGCTAAATGTCAAAAATGAAAAGTGTTACCATGAAAAATGTCAAAAATGACAAATTTCAAGATGGCAAATGTCAAAGATGTTGAATATGACAAATGTCACAATGCTAAATGTCAAAAATGAAAAGTGTCACCATGAAAAATGTTAAAAATGACAAATTTCAAGATGGCAAATATCAAAGATGTCAAATGACAAATGTCACAATGCTAAATGTCAAAAATGAAAAGTGTCACCATGAAAAATGTCAAAAATGACAAATTTCAAGATGGCAATTATCAAAGATGTCAAATGACAAATGTCACAATGCTAAATGTCAAAAATGACAAATTTCAAGATGGCAAATGTCAAAGATGTCAAATGACAAATGTCACAATGCTAAATGTCAAAAATGAAAAGTGTTACGATGAAAAATGTCAAAAATGACAAATTTCAAGATGGTAAATGTCAAAGATGTCAAATGACAAATGTCACAATGCTAAATGTCAAAAATGAAAAGTGTCACCATGAAAAATGTCAAAAATAACAAATTTCAAGATGGCAAATGTCAAATATGTCAAATGACAAATGTCACAATGGTAAATGTCAAAAATGAAAAGTGTCACCATGCAAAATGTCAAAAATGACAAATTTTAAGATGGCAAATGTCAAAGATGTCAAATGACAAATGTCACAATGCTAAATGTCAAAAATGAAAAGTGTCACCATGAAAAATGTCAAAAATAACAAATTTCAAGATGGCAAATGTCAAAGATGTCAAATGACAAATGTTACAATGCTAAATGTCAAAAATGAAAAGTGTCACCATGAAAAATGACAAAAATGACAAATTTCAAGATGGCAAATGTCAAAACTGACAAATGTCACAATGCTAAATGTCAAAAATGAAAAGTGTCACCATGAAAAATGTCAAAAATAACAAATTTCAAGATGGCAAATGTCAAAGATGTCAAATGACAAATGTCACAATGCTAAATGTCAAAAATGACAAATTTCAAGATGGCAAATGTCAAAGATGTCAAATGACAAATGTCACAATGCTAAATGTCAAAAATGAAAAGTGTCACCATGAAAAATGTCAAAAATGACAAATTTCAAGATGGCAAATGTCAAAGATGTCAAATGACAAATGTCACAATGCTAAATGTCAAAAATGAAAATTGTCACCCTGAAAAATGTCAAAAATAACAAATTTCAAGATGGCAAATGTCAAAGATGTCAAATGACAAATGTCACAATGCTAAATGTCAAAAATGAAAAGTGTCACCATGAAAAATGTCAAAAATGACAAATTTCAAGATGGCAAATGTCAAAGATGTCAAATGACAAATGTCACAATGCTAAATGTCAAAAATGAAAAGTGTCACCATGAAAAATGTCAAAAATAACAAATTTCAAGATGGCAAATGTCAAAGATGTCAAATGACAAATGTCACAATGCTAAATGTCAAAAATGAAAAGTGTTACCATGAAAAATGTCAAAAATGACAAATTTCAAGATGGCAAATGTCAAAACTGACAAATGTCACAATGCTAAATGTCAAAAATGATAAGTGTCACCATGAAAAATGTCAAAAATGACAAATTTTAAGATGGCAAATGTCCAAGATGTCAAATGACAAATGTCACAATGCTTAATGTCAAAAATGACAAATTTCAAGATGGCAAATGTCAAAGATGTCAAATGACAAATGTCACAATGCTAAATGTCAAAAATGAAAAGTGTCACCATGAAAAATGTCAAAAATGACAAATTTCAAGATGGCAAATGTCAAAGATGTCAAATGACAAATGTCACAATGCTAAATGTCAAAAATGAAAAGTGTCACCATGAAAAATGTCAAAAATAACAAATTTCAAGATGGCAAATGTCAAAGATGTCAAATGACAAATGTCACAATGCTAAATATCAAAAATGAAAAGTGTCACCATGAAAAATGTCAAAAATGACAAATTTCAAGATGGCAAATGTCAAAACTGACAAATGTCACAATGCTAAATGTCAAAAATGATAAGTGTCACCATGAAAAATTTCAAAAATGACAAATTTCAAGATGGCAAATGTCCAAGATGTCAAATGACAAATGTCACAATGCTAAATGTTAAAAATGAAAAGTGTCACCATGAAAAATGTCAAAAATGACAAATTTCAAGATGGCAAATGTCAAAGATGTAAAATGACAAATGTCACAATGCTAAAAGTCAAAAATGAAAAGTGTCAAAAATGACAAATTTCAAGATGGCAAATGTCTAAGATGTCAAATGACAAATGTCACAATGCTAAATGTCAAAAATAAAAAGTGTCACCGTGAAAAATGTCAAAAATGACAAATTTCAAGATGGAAAATGTCAAAGATGTCAAATGACAACTGTCACAATGCTAAATGTCAAAAATGACAAATTTTAAGATGGCAAATGTCAAAGATGTCAAATGACAAATGTCACAATGCTAAATGTCAAAAATGAAAAGTGTCACCATGAAAAATGTCAAAAATGACAAATTTCAAGATGGCAAATGTCAAAGATGTCAAATGACAAATGTCACAATGCTAAATGTCAAAAATGAAAAATGTCACCATGAAAAATGTCAAAAATAACAAATTTCAAGATGGCAAATGTCAAAGATGTCAAATGACAAATGTCACAATGGTAAATATCAAAAATGAAAAGTGTCACCATGAAAAATGTCAAAAATGACAAATTTCAAGATGGCAAATGTCAAAGATGTCAAATGACAAATGTCACAATGCTAAATGTCAAAAATGAAAAGTGTCACCATGGAAAATGTCAAAAATAACAAATTTCAAGATGCCAAATGTCAAAGATGTCAAATGACAAATGTCACAATGCTAAATGTCAAAAATGAAAAGTGTCACCATGAAAAATGACAAAAATGACAAATTTCAAGATGGCAAATGTCAAAACTGACAAATGTCACAATGCTAAATGTCAAAAATGAAAAGTGTCAACATGAAAAATGTCAAAAATAACAAATTTCAAGATGGCAAATGTCAAAGATGTCAAATGACAAATGTCACAATGCTAAATGTCAAAAATGAAAAGTGTCACCATGAAAAATGTCAAAAATGACAAATTTTAAGATGGCAAATGTCAAAGATGTCAAATGACAAATGTCACAATGCTAAATGTCAAAAATGAAAAGTGTCACCCTGAAAAATGTCAAAAATAACAAATTTCAAGATGGCAAATGTCAAAGATGTCAAATGACAAATGTCACAATGCTAAATGTCAAAAATGAAAAGTGTCACCATGAAAAATGTCAAAAATGACAAATTTCAAGATGGCAAATGTCAAAGATGTCAAATGACAAATGTCACAATGCTAAATGTCAAAAATGAAAAGTGTCACCCTGAAAAATGTCAAAAATAACAAATTTCAAGATAGCAAATGTCAAAGATGTCAAATGACAATTGTCGCAATGCTAAATGTCAAAAATGAAAAGTGTCACCATGAAAAATGTCAAAAATGACAAATTTCAAGATGGCAAATATCAAAACTGACAAATGTCACAATGCTAAAGGTCAAAAATGGAAAGTGTCACCATGAAAAATGTCAAAAATGACAAATTTCAAGATGGCAAATGTCAAAGATGTCAAATGACAAATGTCACAATGCTAAATGTCAAAAATGAAAAGTGTCACCATGAAAAATGTCAAAAATAACAAATTTCAAGATGGCAAATGTCAAAGATGTCAAATGACAAATGTCACAATGCTAAATGTCAAAAATGAAAAGTGTCACTATGAAAAATGTCAAAAATGATAAATTTCAAGATGGCAAATGTCAAAGATGTCAAATGACAAATGTCACAATGCTAAATATCAAAAATGAAAAGTGTCACCATGCAAAATGTCAAAAATGACAAATTTCAAGATGGCAAATGTCAAAGATGTCAAATGACAAATGTCACAATGCTAAATGTCAAAAATGAAAAGTGTCACCATGAAAAATGTCAAAAATGACAAATTTAAAGATGGCAAATGTCAAAGATGTCAAATGACAAATGTCACAATGCTAAATGTCAAAAATGAAAAGTGTCACCATGAAAAATGTCAAAAATGACAAATTTCAAGATGGCAAATGTCAAAACTGACAAATGTCACAATGCTAAGTGTCAAAAATGATGAGTGTCACCATGAAAAATGTCAAAAATGACAAATTTCAAGATGGCAAATGTCCAAGATGTCAAATGACAAATGTCACAATGCTAAATGTCAAAAATGAAAAGTGTCACCATGAAAAATGTCAAAAATGACAAATTTCAAGATGGCAAATGTCAAAGATGTCAAATGACAAATGTCACAATGCTAAATGTCAAAAATGAAAAGTGTCAAAAATGACAAATTTCAAGATGGCAAATGTCTAAGATGTCAAATGACAAATGTCACAATGCTAAATGTCAAAAATGAAAAGTGTCACCGTGAAAAATGTCAAAAATGACAAATTTCAAGATGGCAAATGTCAAAGATGTCAAATGACAAATGTCACAATGCTAAATGTCAAAAATGAAAAGTGTCACCATGAAAAATGTCAAAAATGACAAATTTCAAGATGGCAAATGTCAAAGATGTCAAATGACAAATGTCACAATGCTAAATGTCAAAAATGAAAAGTGTCCCCATAAAAAATGTCAATAACGACAAATTTCAAGATGGCAAATGTCAAAGATGTCAAATGACAAATGTCACAATGCTAAATGTCAAAAATGAAAAGTGTTACCATGAAAAATGTCAAAAATGACAAATTTCAAGATGGCAAATGTCAAAGATGTTGAATATGACAAATGTCACAATGCTAAATGTCAAAAATGAAAAGTGTCACCATGAAAAATGTCAAAAATGACAAATTTCAAGATGGCAAATATCAAAGATGTCAAATGACAAATGTCACAATGCTAAATGTCAAAAATGAAAAGTGTCACCATAAAAAATGTAAAAAATGACAAATTTCAAGATGGCAAATATCAAAGATGTCAAATGACAAATGTCACAATGCTAAATGTCAAAAATGACAAATTTTAAGATGGCAAATGTCAAAGATGTCAAATGACAAATGTTACAATGCTAAATGTCAAAAATGAAAAGTGTCACGATGAAAAATGTCAAAAATGACAAATTTCAAGATGGTAAATGTCAAAGATGTCAAATGACAAATGTCACAATGCTAAATGTCAAAAATGAAAAGTGTCACCATGAAAAATGTCAAAAATAACAAATTTCAAGATGGCAAATGTCAAAGATGTCAAATGACAAATGTCACAATGGTAAATGTCAAAAATGAAAAGTGTCACCATAAAAAATGTCAAAAATGACAAATTTTAGGATGGCAAATGTCAAAGATGTCAAATGACAAATGGCACAATGCTAAATGTCAAAAATGAAAAGTGTCACCATAAAAAATGTCAAAAATAACAAATTTCAAGATGGCAAATGTCAAAGATGTCAAATGACAAATGTTACAATGCTAAATGTCAAAAATGAAAAGTGTCACCATGAAAAATGACAAAAATGACAAATTTCAAGATGGCAAATGTCAAAACTGACAAATGTCACAATGCTAAATGTCAAAAATGAAAAGTGTCACCATGAAAAATGTCAAGAATAACAAATTTCAAGATGGCAAATGTCAAAGATGTCAAATGACAAATGTCACAATGCTAAATGTCAAAAATGACAAATTTCAAGATGGCAAATGTCAAAGATGTCAAATGACAAATGTCACAATGCTAAATGTCAAAAATGAAAAGTGTCACCATGAAAAATGTCAAAAATGACAAATTTCAAGATGGCAAATGTCAAAGATGTCAAATGACAAATGTCACAATGCTAAATGTCAAAAATAAAAATTGTCACCCTGAAAAATGTCAAAAATAACAAATTTCAAGATGGCAAATGTCAAAGATGTCAAATGACAAATGTCACAATGCTAAATGTCAAAAATGAAAAGTGTCACCCTGAAAAATGTCAAAAATAACAAATTTCAAGATGGCAAATGTCAAAGATGTCAAATGACAAATGTCACAATGCTAAATGTCAAAAATGAAAAGTGTCACCATGAAAAATGTCAAAAATGACAAATTTCAAGATGGCAAATGTCAAAGATGTCAAATGACAAATGTCACAATGCTAAATGTCAAAAATGAAAAGTGTCACCATGAAAAATGTCAAAAATAACAAATTTCAAGATGGCAAATGTTAAAGATGTCAAATGACAAATGTCACAATGCTAAATGTCAAAAATGAAAAGTGTTACCATGAAAAATGTCAAAAATGACAAATTTCAAGATGGCAAATGTCAAAACTGACAAATGTCACAATGCTAAATGTCAAAAATGATAAGTGTCACCATGAAAAATGTAAAAAATGACAAATTTTAAGATGGCAAATGTCCAAGATGTCAAATGACAAATGTCACAATGCTAAATGTCAAAAATGACAAATTTCAAGATGGCAAATGTCAAAGATGTCAAATGACAAATGTCACAATGCTAAATGTCAAAAATGAAAAGTGTCACCATGAAAAATGTCAAAAATGACAAATTTCAAGATGGCAAATGTCAAAGATGTCAAATGACAAATGTCACAATGCTAAATGTCAAAAATGAAAAGTGTCACCATGAAAAATGTCAAAAATAACAAATTTCAAGATGGCAAATGTCAAAGATGTCAAATGACAAATGTCACAATGCTAAATATTAAAAATGAAAAGTGTCACCATGAAAAATGTCAAAAATGACAAATTTCAAGATGGCAAATGTCAAAACTGACAAATGTCACAATGCTAAATGTCAAAAATGATAAGTGTCACCATGAAAAATTTCAAAAATGACAAATTTCAAGATGGCAAATGTCCAAGATGTCAAATGACAAATGTCACAATGCTAAATGTTAAAAATGAAAAGTGTCACCATGAAAAATGTCAAAAATGACAAATTTCAAGATGGCAAATGTCAAAGATGTAAAATGACAAATGTCACAATGCTAAAAGTCAAAAATGAAAAGTGTCAAAAATGACAAATTTCAAGATGGCAAATGTCTAAGATGTCAAATGACAAATGTCACAATGCTAAATGTCAAAAATAAAAAATGTCACCGTGAAAAATGTCAAAAATGACAAATTTCAAGATGGAAAATGTCAAAGATGTCAAATGACAAATGTCACAATGCTAAATGTCAAAAATGACAAATTTTAAGATGGCAAATGTCAAAGATGTCAAATGACAAATGTCACAATGCTAAATGTCAAAAATGAAAAGTGTCACCATGAAAAATGTCAAAAATGACAAATTTCAAGATGGCAAATGTCAAAGATGTCAAATGACAAATGTCACAATGCTAAATGTCAAAAATGAAAAGTGTCACCATGAAAAATGTCAAAAATAACAAATTTCAAGATGGCAAATGTCAAAGATGTCAAATGACAAATGTCACAATGGTAAATATTAAAAATGAAAAGTGTCACCATGAAAAATGTCAAAAATGACAAATTTCAAGATGGCAAATGTCAAAGATGTCAAATGACAAATGTCACAATGCTAAATGTCAAAAATGAAAAGTGTCACCATGAAAAATGTCAAAAATAACAAATTTCAAGATGCCAAATGTCAAAGATGTCAAATGACAAATGTCACAATGCTAAATGTCAAAAATGAAAAGTGTCACCATGAAAAGTGACAAAAATGACAAATTTCAAGATGGCAAATGTCAAAACTGACAAATGTCACAATGCTAAATGTCAAAAATGAAAAGTGTCAACATGAAAAATGTCAAAAATAACAAATTTCAAGATGGCAAATGTCAAAGATGTCAAATGACAAATGTCACAATGCTAAATGTCAAAAATGAAAAGTGTCACCATGAAAAATGTCACAAATGACAAATTTCAAGATGGCAAATGTCAAAGATGTCAAATGACAAATGTCACAATGCTAAATGTCAAAAATGAAAAGTGTCACCCTGAAAAATGTCAAAAATAACAAATTTCAAGATGGCAAATGTCAAAGATGTCAAATGACAAATGTCACAATGCTAAATGTCAAAAATGAAAAGTGTCACCATGAAAAATGTCAAAAATGACAAATTTCAAAATGGCAAATGTCAAAGATGTCAAATGACAAATGTCACAATGCTAAATGTCAAAAATGAAAAGTGTCACTATGAAAAATGTCAAAAATGATAAATTTCAAGATGGCAAATGTCAAAGATGTCAAATGACAAATGTCACAATGCTAAATATCAAAAATGAAAAGTGTCACCATGCAAAATGTCAAAAATGACAAATTTCAAGATGGCAAATGTCAAAGATGTCAAATGACAAATGTCACAATGCTAAATATCAAAAATGAAAAGTGTCACCATGCAAAATGTCAAAAATGACAAATTTCAAGATGGCAAATGTCAAAGATGTCAAATGACAAATGTCACAATGCTAAATGTCAAAAATGAAAAGTGTCACCATGAAAAATGTCAAAAATGACAAATTTAAAGATGGCAAATGTCAAAGATGTCAAATGACAAATGTCACAATGCTAAATGTCAAAAATGAAAAGTGTCACCATGAAAAATGTCAAAAATGACAAATTTCAAGATGGCAAATGTCAAAGATGTCAAATGACAAATGTCACAATGCTAAATGTCAAAAATGAAAAGTGTCACCATGAAAAATGTCAAAAATAACAAATTTCAAGATGGCAAATGTCAAAGATGTCAAATGACAAATGTCACAATGCTAAATGTCAAAAATGAAAAGTGTCACTATGAAAAATGTCAAAAATGATAAATTTCAAGATGGCAAATGTCAAAGATGTCAAATGACAAATGTCACAATGCTAAATATCAAAAATGAAAAGTGTCACCATGCAAAATGTCAAAAATGACAAATTTCAAGATGGCAAATGTCAAAGATGTCAAATGACAAATGTCACAATGCTAAATGTCAAAAATGAAAAGTGTCACCATGAAAAATGTCAAAAATAACAAATTTCAAGATGGCAAATGTCAAAGATGTCAAATGACAAATGTCACAATGCTAAATGTCAAAAATGAAAAGTGTCAAAAATGACAAATTTCAAGATGGCAAATGTCTAAGATGTCAAATGACAAATGTCACAATGCTAAATGTCAAAAATGAAAAGTGTCACCGTGAAAAATGTCAAAAATGACAAATTTCAAGATGGCAAATGTCAAAGATGTCAAATGACAAATGTCACAATGCTAAATGTCAAAAATGAAAAGTGTCACCATGAAAAATGTCAAAAATGACAAATTTCAAGATGGCAAATGTCAAAGATGTCAAATGACAAATGTCACAATGCTAAATGTCAAAAATGAAAAGTGTCCCCATAAAAAATGTCAATAACGACAAATTTCAAGATGGCAAATGTCAAAGATGTCAAATGACAAATGTCACAATGCTAAATGTCAAAAATGAAAAGTGTTACCATGAAAAATGTCAAAAATGACAAATTTCAAGATGGCAAATGTCAAAGATGTTGAATATGACAAATGTCACAATGCTAAATGTCAAAAATGAAAAGTGTCACCATGAAAAATGTCAAAAATGACAAATTTCAAGATGGCAAATATCAAAGATGTCAAATGACAAATGTCACAATGCTAAATGTCAAAAATGAAAAGTGTCACCATAAAAAATGTAAAAAATGACAAATTTCAAGATGGCAAATATCAAAGATGTCAAATGACAAATGTCACAATGCTAAATGTCAAAAATGACAAATTTTAAGATGGCAAATGTCAAAGATGTCAAATGACAAATGTTACAATGCTAAATGTCAAAAATGAAAAGTGTCACGATGAAAAATGTCAAAAATGACAAATTTCAAGATGGTAAATGTCAAAGATGTCAAATGACAAATGTCACAATGCTAAATGTCAAAAATGAAAAGTGTCACCATGAAAAATGTCAAAAATAACAAATTTCAAGATGGCAAATGTCAAAGATGTCAAATGACAAATGTCACAATGGTAAATGTCAAAAATGAAAAGTGTCACCATGAAAAATGTCAAAAATGACAAATTTTAGGATGGCAAATGTCAAAGATGTCAAATGACAAATGGCACAATGCTAAATGTCAAAAATGAAAAGTGTCACCATGAAAAATGTCAAAAATAACAAATTTCAAGATGGCAAATGTCAAAGATGTCAAATGACAAATGTTACAATGCTAAATGTCAAAAATGAAAAGTGTCACCATGAAAAATGACAAAAATGACAAATTTCAAGATGGCAAATGTCAAAACTGACAAATGTCACAATGCTAAATGTCAAAAATGAAAAGTGTCACCATGAAAAATGTCAAGAATAACAAATTTCAAGATGGCAAATGTCAAAGATGTCAAATGACAAATGTCACAATGCTAAATGTCAAAAATGACAAATTTCAAGATGGCAAATGTCAAAGATGTCAAATGACAAATGTCACAATGCTAAATGTCAAAAATGAAAAGTGTCACCATGAAAAATGTCAAAAATGACAAATTTCAAGATGGCAAATGTCAAAGATGTCAAATGACAAATGTCACAATGCTAAATGTCAAAAATGAAAATTGTCACCCTGAAAAATGTCAAAAATAACAAATTTCAAGATGGCAAATGTCAAAGATGTCAAATGACAAATGTCACAATGCTAAATGTCAAAAATAAAAAGTGTCACCCTGAAAAATGTCAAAAATAACAAATTTCAAGATGGCAAATGTCAAAGATGTCAAATGACAAATGTCACAATGCTAAATGTCAAAAATGAAAAGTGTCACCATGAAAAATGTCAAAAATTACAAATTTCAAGATGGCAAATGTCAAAGATGTCAAATGACAAATGTCACAATGCTAAATGTCAAAAATGAAAAGTGTCACCATGAAAAATGTCAAAAATAACAAATTTCAAGATGGCAAATGTTAAAGATGTCAAATGACAAATGTCAAATGACAAATGTCACAATGCTAAATGTCAAAAATGAAAAGTGTTACCATGAAAAATGTCAAAAATGACAAATTTCAAGATGGCAAATGTCAAAACTGACAAATGTCACAATGCTAAATGTCAAAAATGATAAGTGTCACCATGAAAAATGTAAAAAATGACAAATTTTAAGATGGCAAATGTCCAAGATGTCAAATGACAAATGTCACAATGCTAAATGTCAAAAATGACAAATTTCAAGATGGCAAATGTCAAAGATGTCAAATGACAAATGTCACAATGCTAAATGTCAAAAATGAAAAGTGTCACCATGAAAAATGTCAAAAATGACAAATTTCAAGATGGCAAATGTCAAAGATGTCAAATGACAAATGTCACAATGCTAAATGTCAAAAATGAAAAGTGTCACCATGAAAAATGTCAAAAATAACAAATTTCAAGATGGCAAATGTCAAAGATGTCAAATGACAAATGTCACAATGCTAAATATCAAAAATGAAAAGTGTCACCATGAAAAATGTCAAAAATGACAAATTTCAAGATGGCAAATGTCAAAACTGACAAATGTCACAATGCTAAATGTCAAAAATGATAAGTGTCACCATGAAAAATTTCAAAAATGACAAATTTCAAGATGGCAAATGTCCAAGATGTCAAATGACAAATGTCACAATGCTAAATGTTAAAAATGAAAAGTGTCACCATGAAAAATGTCAAAAATGACAAATTTCAAGATGGCAAATGTCAAAGATGTAAAATGACAAATGTCACAATGCTAAAAGTCAAAAATGAAAAGTGTCAAAAATGACAAATTTCAAGATGGCAAATGTCTAAGATGTCAAATGACAAATGTCACAATGCTAAATGTCAAAAATAAAAAATGTCACCGTGAAAAATGTCAAAAATGACAAATTTCAAGATGGAAAATGTCAAAGATGTCAAATGACAAATGTCACAATGCTAAATGTCAAAAATGACAAATTTTAAGATTGCAAATGTCAAAGATGTCAAATGACAAATGTCACAATGCTAAATGTCAAAAATGAAAAGTGTCACCATGAAAAATGTCAAAAATGACAAATTTCAAGATGGCAAATGTCAAAGATGTCAAATGACAAATGTCACAATGCTAAATGTCAGAAATGAAAAGTGTCACCATGAAAAATGTCAAAAATAACAAATTTCAAGATATCAAATGTCAAAGATGTCAAATGACAAATGTCACAATGGTAAATATCAAAAATGAAAAGTGTCACCATGAAAAATGTCAAAAATGACAAATTTCAAGATGGCAAATGTCAAAGATGTCAAATGACAAATGTCACAATGCTAAATGTCAAAAATGAAAAGTGTCACCATGAAAAATGTCAAAAATAACAAATTTCAAGATGCCAAATGTCAAAGATGTCAAATGACAAATGTCACAATGCTAAATGTCAAAAATGAAAAGTGTCACCATGAAAAATGACAAAAATGGCAAATTTCAAGATGGCAAATGTCAAAACTGACAAATGTCACAATGCTAAATGTCAAAAATGAAAAGTGTCAACATGAAAAATGTCAAAAATAACAAATTTCAAGATGGCAAATGTCAAAGATGTCAAATGACAAATGTCACAATGCTAAATGTCAAAAATGAAAAGTGTCACCATGAAAAATGTCAAAAATGACAAATTTCAGGATGGCAAATGTCAAAGATGTCAAATGACAAATGTCACAATGCTAAATGTCAAAAATGAAAAGTGTCACCCTGAAAAATGTCAAAAATAACAAATTTCAAGATGGCAAATGTCAAAGATGTCAAATGACAAATGTCACAATGCTAAATGTCAAAAATGAAAAGTGTCACCATGAAAAATGTCAAAAATGACAAATTTCAAGATGGCAAATGTCAAAGATGTCAAATGACAAATGTCACAATGCTAAATGTCAAAAATGAAAAGTGTCACTATGAAAAATGTCAAAAATGATAAATTTCAAGATGGCAAATGTCAAAGATGTCAAATGACAAATGTCACAATGCTAAATATCAAAAATGAAAAGTGTCACCATGCAAAATGTCAAAAATGACAAATTTCAAGATGGCAAATGTCAAAGATGTCAAATGACAAATGTCACAATGCTAAATATCAAAAATGAAAAGTGTCACCATGCAAAATGTCAAAAATGACAAATTTCAAGATGGCAAATGTCAAAGATGTCAAATGACAAATGTCACAATGCTAAATGTCAAAAATGAAAAGTGTCACCATGAAAAATGTCAAAAATGACAAATTTAAAGATGGCAAATGTCAAAGATGTCAAATGACAAATGTCACAATGCTAAATGTCAAAAATGAAAAGTGTCACCATGAAAAATGTCAAAAATGACAAATTTCAAGATGGCAAATGTCAAAGATGTCAAATGACAAATGTCACAATGCTAAATGTCAAAAATGAAAAGTGTCACCATGAAAAATGTCAAAAATAACAAATTTCAAGATGGCAAATGTCAAAGATGTCAAATGACAAATGTCACAATGCTAAATGTCAAAAATGAAAAGTGTCACTATGAAAAAGTCAAAAATGATAAATTTCAAGATGGCAAATGTCAAAGATGTCAAATGACAAATGTCACAATGCTAAATATCAAAAATGAAAAGTGTCACCATGCAAAATGTCAAAAATGACAAATTTCAAGATGGCAAATGTCAAAGATGTCAAATGACAAATGTCACAATGCTAAATGTCAAAAATGAAAAGTGTCACCATGAAAAATGTCAAAAATAACAAATTTCAAGATGGCAAATGTCAAAGATGTCAAATGACAAATGTCACAATGCTAAATGTCAAAAATGAAAAGTGTCACTATGAAAAATGTCAAAAATGATAAATTTCAAGATGGCAAATGTCAAAGATGTCAAATGACAAATGTCACAATGCTAAATATCAAAAATGAAAAGTGTCACCATGCAAAATGTCAAAAATGACAAATTTCAAGATGGCAAATGTCAAAGATGTCAAATGACAAATGTCACAATGCTAAATGTCAAAAATGAAAAGTGTCACCATGAAAAATGTCAAAAATGACAAATTTAAAGATGGCAAATGTCAAAGATGTCAAATGACAAATGTCACAATGCTAAATGTCAAAAATGAAAAGTGTCACCATGAAAAATGTCAAAAATGACAAATTTCAAGATGGCAAATGTCAAAACTGACAAATGTCACAATGCTAAGTGTCAAAAATGATGAGTGTCACAATGAAAAATGTCAAAAATGACAAATTTCAAGATGGCAAATGTCCAAGATGTCAAATGACAAATGTCACAATGCTAAATGTCAAAAATGAAAAGTGTCACCATGAAAAATGTCAAAAATGACAAATTTCAAGATGGCAAATGTCAAAGATGTCAAATGACAAATGTCACAATGCTAAATGTCAAAAATGAAAAGTGTCAAAAATGACAAATTTCAAGATGGCAAATGTCTAAGATGTCAAATGACAAATGTCACAATGCTAAATGTCAAAAATGAAAAGTGTCACCGTGAAAAATGTCAAAAATGACAAATTTCAAGATGGCAAATGTCAAAGATGTCAAATGACAAATGTCACAATGCTAAATGTCAAAAATGAAAAGTGTCACCATGAAAAATGTCAAAAATGACAAATTTCAAGATGGCAAATGTCAAAGATGTCAAATGACAAATGTCACAATGCTAAATGTCAAAAATGAAAAGTGTCCCCATAAAAAATGTCAATAACGACAAATTTCAAGATGGCAAATGTCAAAGATGTCAAATGACAAATGTCACAATGCTAAATGTCAAAAATGAAAAGTGTTACCATGAAAAATGTCAAAAATGACAAATTTCTAGATGGCAAATGTCAAAGATGTTGAATATGACAAATGTCACAATGCTAAATGTCAAAAATGAAAAGTGTCACCATGAAAAATGTCAAAAATGACAAATTTCAAGATGGCAAATATCAAAGATGTCAAATGACAAATGTCACAATGCTAAATGTCAAAAATGAAAAGTGTCACCATGAAAAATGTAAAAAATGACAAATTTCAAGATGGCAAATATCAAAGATGTCAAATGACAAATGTCACAATGCTAAATGTCAAAAATGACAAATTTTAAGATGGCAAATGTCAAAGATGTCAAATGACAAATGTCACAATGCTAAATGTCAAAAATGAAAAGTGTCACGATGAAAAATGTCAAAAATGACAAATTTCAAGATGGTAAATGTCAAAGATGTCAAATGACAAATGTCACAATGCTAAATGTCAAAAATGAAAAGTGTCACCATGAAAAATGTCAAAAATAACAAATTTCAAGATGGCAAATGTCAAAGATGTCAAATGACAAATGTCACAATGGTAAATGTCAAAAATGAAAAGTGTCACCATGAAAAATGTCAAAAATGACAAATTTTAGGATGGCAAATGTCAAAGATGTCAAATGACAAATGGCACAATGCTAAATGTCAAAAATGAAAAGTGTCACCATGAAAAATGTCAAAAATAACAAATTTCAAGATGGCAAATGTCAAAGATGTCAAATGACAAATGTTACAATGCTAAATGTCAAAAATGAAAAGTGTCACCATGAAAAATGACAAAAATGACAAATTTCAAGAAGGCAAATGTCAAAACTGACAAATGTCACAATGCTAAATGTCAAAAATGAAAAGTGTCACCATGAAAAATGTCAAGAATAACAAATTTCAAGATGGCAAATGTCAAAGATGTCAAATGACAAATGTCACAATGCTAAATGTCAAAAATGACAAATTTTAAGATGGCAAATGTCAAAGATGTCAAATGACAAATGTCACAATGCTAAATGTCAAAAATGAAAAGTGTCACCATGAAAAATGTCAAAAATGACAAATTTCAAGATGGCAAATGTCAAAGATGTCAAATGACAAATGTCACAATACTAAATGTCAAAAATGAAAAGTGTCACCCTGAAAAATGTCAAAAATAACAAATTTCAAGATGGCAAATGTCAAAGATGTCAAATGACAAATGTCGCAATGCTAAATGTCAAAAATGAAAAGTGTCACCATGAAAAATGTCAAAAATGACAAATTTCAAGATGGCAAATGTCAAAGATGTCAAATGACAAATGTCACAATGCTAAATGTCAAAAATGAAAAGTGTCACCATGAAAAATGTCAAAAATAACAAATTTCAAGATGGCAAATGTCAAAGATGTCAAATGACAAATGTCACAATGCTAAATGTCAAAAATGAAAAGTGTTACCATGAAAAATGTCAAAAATGACAAATTTCAAGATGGCAAATGTCAAAACTGACAAATGTCACAATGCTAAATGTCAAAAATGATAAGTGTCACCATGAAAAATGTCAAAAATGACAAATTTTAAGATGGCAAATGTCCAAGATGTCAAATGACAAATGTCACAATGCTAATTGTCAAAAATGACAAATTTCAAGATGGCAAATGTCAAAGATGTCAAATGACAAATGTCACAATGCTAAATGTCAAAAATGAAAAGTGTCACCATGAAAAATGTCAAAAATGACAAATTTCAAGATGGCAAATGTCAAAGATGTCAAATGACAAATGTCACAATGCTAAATGTCAAAAATGAAAAGTGTCACCATGAAAAATGTCAAAAATAACAAATTTCAAGATGGCAAATGTCAAAGATGTCAAATGACAAATGTCACAATGCTAAATGTCAAAAATGAAAAGTGTCACCATGAAAAATGTCAAAAATGACAAATTTCAAGATGGCAAATGTCAAAGATGTCAAATGACAAATGTCACAATGCTAAATGTCAAAAATGAAAAGTGTCACCATGAAAAATGTCAAAAATGACAAATTTCAAGATGGCAAATGTCAAAGATGTCAAATGACAAATGTCACAATGCTAAATGTCAAAAATGAAAAGTGTCACCATGAAAAATGTCAAAAATAACAAATTTCAAGATGTCAAATGACAAATGTCACAATGCTAAATGTCAAAAATGAAAAGTGTCACCATGAAAAATGTCAAAAATGACAAATTTCAAGATGGCAAATCTCAAAGATGTCAAATGACAAATATCACAATGCTAAATGTCAAAAATGAAAAGTGTCACCATGAAAAATGTCAAAAATGACAAATTTCAAGATGGCAAATGTCAAAGATGTCAAATGACAAATGTCGCAATGCTAAATGAAAAGTGTCACCATGAAAAATGTCAAAAATGACAAATTTCAAGATGGCAAATGTCAAAGATGTCAAATGACAAATGTCACAATGCTAAATGTCAAAAATAAAAAGTGTCACCATGAAAAATGTCAAAAATGACGAATTTCAAGATGGCAAATGTCAAAGATGTCAAATGACAAATGTCACAATGCTAAATGTCAAAAATGAAAAGTGTCACCATAAAAAATGTCAAAAATGACAAATTTCAAGATGGCAAATGTCAAAACTGACAAATGTCACAATGCTAAATGTCAAAAATGATAAGTGTCACCATGAAAAATGTCAAAAATGACAAATTTCAAGATGGCAAATGTCAAAGATGTCAAATGACAAATGTCACAATGCTAAATATCAAAAATGAAAAGTGTCACCATGAAAAATGTCAAAAATGACAAATTTCAAGATGGCAAATGTCAAAACTGACAAATGTCACAATGCTAAATGTCAAAAATGATAAGTGTCACCATGAAAAATTTCAAAAATGACAAATTTCAAGATGGCAAATGTCCAAGATGTCAAATGACAAATGTCACAATGCTAAATGTTAAAAATGAAAAGTGTCACCATGAAAAATGTCAAAAATGACAAATTTCAAGATGGCAAATGTCAAAGATGTAAAATGACAAATGTCACAATGCTAAATGTCAAAAATGAAAAGTGTCAAAAATGACAAATTTCAAGATGGCAAATGTCTAAGATGTCAAATGACAAATGTCACAATGCTAAATGTCAAAAATGAAAAGTGTCACCGTGAAAAATGTCAAAAATGACAAATTTCAAGATGGAAAATGTCAAAGATGTCAAATGACAAATGTCACAATGCTAAATGTCAAAAATGACAAATTTTAAGATGGCAAATGTCAAAGATGTCAAATGACAAATGTCACAATGCTAAATGTCAAAAATGAAAAGTGTCACCATGAAAAATGTCAAAAATGACAAATTTCAAGATGGCAAATGTCAAAGATGTCAAATGACAAATGTCACAATGCTAAATGTCAAAAATGAAAAGTGTCACCATGAAAAATGTCAAAAATAACAAATTTCAAGATGGCAAATGTCAAAGATGTCAAATGACAAATGTCACAATGGTAAATATCAAAAATGAAAAGTGTCACCATGAAAAATGTCAAAAATGACAAATTTCTAGATGGCAAATGTCAAAGATGTCAAATGACAAATGTCACAATGCTAAATGTCAAAAATGAAAAGTGTCACCATGAAAAATGTCAAAAATAACAAATTTCAAGATGGCAAATGTCAAAGATGTCAAATGACAAATGTCACAATGCTAAATGTCAAAAATGAAAAGTGTCACCATGAAAAATGACAAAAATGACAAATTTCAAGATGGCAAATGTCAAAACTGACAAATGTCACAATGCTAAATGTCAAAAATGAAAAGTGTCAACATGAAAAATGTCAAAAATAACAAATTTCAAGATGGCAAATGTCAAAGATGTCAAATGACAAATGTCACAATGCTAAATGTCAAAAATGACAAATTTCAAGATGGCAAATGTCAAAGATGTCAAATGACAAATGTCACAATGCTAAATGTCAAAAATGAAAAGTGTCACCATGAAAAATGTCAAAAATGACAAATTTCAAGATGGCAAATGTCAAAGATGTCAAATGACAAATGTCACAATGCTAAATGTCAAAAATGAAAAGTGTCACCCTGAAAAATGTCAAAAATAACAAATTTCAAGATGGCAAATGTCAAAGATGTCAAATGACAAATGTCACAATGCTAAATGTCAAAAATGAAAAGTGTCACCATGAAAAATGTCAAAAATGACAAATTTCAAGATGGCAAATGTCAAAGATGTCAAATGACAAATGTCACAATGCTAAATGTCAAAAATGAAAAGTGTCACCATGAAAAATGTCAAAAATAACAAATTTCAAGATGGCAAATGTCAAAGATGTCAAATGACAAATGTTACAATGCTAAATGTCAAAAATGAAAAGTGTTACCATAAAAAATGTCAAAAATGACAAATTTTAAGATGGCAAATGTCAAAACTGACAAATGTCACAATGCTAAATGTCAAAAATGATAAGTGTCACCATGAAAAATGTCAAAAATGACAAATTTCAAGATGGCAAATGTCTAAGATGTCAAATGACAAATGTCACAATGCTAAATGTCAAAAATGACAAATTTCAAGATGGCAAATGTCAAAGATGTCAAATGACAAATGTCACAATGCTAAATGTCAAAAATGAAAAGTGTTACCATGAAAAATGTCAAAAATGACAAATTTCAAGATGGCAAATGTCAAAGATGTCAAATGACAAATGTCACAATGCTAAATGTCAAAAATGAAAAGTGTCACCATGAAAAATGTCAAAAATGACAAATTTCAAGATGGCAAATGTCAAAGATGTCAAATGACAAATGTCACAATGCTAAATGTCAAAAATGAAAAGTGTCACCATGAAAAATGTCAAAAATGACAAATTTCAAGATGGCAAATGTCAAAGATGTCAAATGACAAATGTCACAATGCTAAATGTCAAAAATGAAAAGTGTCACCATGAAAAATGTCAAAAATAACAAATTTCAAGATGGCAAATGTCAAAGATGTCAAATGACAAATGTCACAATGCTAAATGTCAAAAATGAAAAGTGTCACCATGAAAAATGTCAAAAATGACAAATTTCAAGATGGCAAATGTCAAAGATGTCAAATGACAAATGTCACAATGCTAAATGTCAAAAATGAAAAGTGTCACTGTGGGGTTTCTTGGTACGATTCAAATATATCTTTTCGTGAAACCAAGAAACTGAGAGAATATACTGATTGAATAACTGCTGGACTGGATTATATAACTTTATTTCAAAAAATGGATTGACAACTATCTCAAAATATCAAACATATATTTCTATCGTTACTAAAACAAATTTATAGCATAGCTACACTGAACATGCCGCCCCCCTTGAAGTTAATAGAACTTCAAGAATCGATAGGCAATATACAAATGTTGTTGACCGCTCGTTTTATTTTTCCGGTGCATGTTTTAATAGTCACCACCCTGACTACATTGTCGGATCCTGGGTGAAGATCCAATATTCTTCCCATGTGCCAATTCATAGGTGATGTTGAATTTTCTTTAATCAATACCAAAGATCCTACCCTCAAAACACTGGAGCTGGTATTTCATTTGGATCTTACTTGAAGATGATGAAGATATTCTTTTGACCACCTTGTCCAGAAATGTTGTGCCATAATTTTGATATGTTTATATCGAGAAGATAAATTAACTGGGCATGGCTTCAATGGAGGCTCTCTTATACTATTAAAAGGTTCACCAATAATAAAGTGTCCTGGAGTCAAGGGTTGAAGATCATTCGGATCTTCAGAGAGTGGAGTAAGAGGTCTTGAATTCAAAATTGATTCGATCTGTGTAAGCAATGTATAAAAATCTTCATATGAAAGATAAACGTTTTTAAGAATTCTTTTAAGATGATATTTCACTGAACGAACAGCACTCTCCCACAAACCACCAAAATTTGGTGAAAGAGGTGGTATAAAGTGCCACTGAATTTTAGAATCTAATAAAAAAGAATTTAACTTATTGGTTTCTGATAGAATCGCCAATTCTCGTAACTCGCGATTCGCTCCAACAAAATTGCTAGCATTATCAGAATAAATATCACTACATAAACCCCGCCTAGCAATGAATCTTTTAAGCATGTTTAAAAATCCTTCTGTAGTGAGTTCAGAAACGAGTTCAATATGTACAGCCTTTGTGGCCAAACAAATAAAAATACATATGTACGATTTGATATATTTTTTATTTCTAAACTTACTATCTTTAATTAAATAAGGTCCAGCATAATCTATGCCAACTTTAGAAAAAACACGTGAAATATTGACCCTATTAAATGGTAAATTCCCCATTTTTTGAACAAAATCTAACGGTTTTGCTTTGAAGCAAATCATACATTTACTTAAAATTGATCTAACTGTACGGCGACCGCAAAGGGGCCAAAATTCAGTTCTTACTGTTGATAAAACTTGTTGAGGCCCAGCATGCAAATTCTTTAAATGTGCGTTTAATATGACAATTTTGGTAAAGTTACTGTTTGCAGGAAGTACCATGGGAAATTTAGCATCAGCTGATAAACTAGATTTTGATATTCTACCACCTACTCTAATAATTCCAAATTCGTCTAAAAAAGGATTTAAACATTTTAATTTACTTATATTAGACACGTTTTTATTTTTATTCAAATTATAAAGCTCCTCCGGAAAATATTTTAATTGAACCATTCGAACCAAAGTATGTTTACTACTTTGAATTTCTTTAATTTCCAAAGGACCAATAACTCTATTTTCTTTCTTGATACGGGTATTATTGATAAATCTTAACAAATAATCTACTACGTAAATTAATCGGGTATATGATGAATATTTTTCGATCAAATTATCGTCAACAAGAGTTGCTAAAACAGTTGATTTAACCTCTTTTAGTTCGGGTATAATGTTTACAGTGTAATTAGATTTAGGCCAGTATTCTTGGTCATTGTGTAAGAACTCAGGTCCGTTCCACCACAAATGGTGATCCACTAATTGATGAGGATAGACACCACGAGATATTATATCTGCAGGATTTAATTTCGTAGGAACGTGAGACCAAGAAGACAAATCTGTGGATTCTAGAATCTTAGTAATTCTATTAGATACAAAAGTTTTAAGTTTGCTAGGTTGTATTCGCAGCCATGACAAAACTATAGTAGAATCTGTCCAAAAATGATGATTCGAAATTTGAATGTTTTTTAACGATAATCTAAGACGCCCATACAACTGTACAAGTAATAATGCACCACAAAGTTCTAGACGTGGTAATGTTACACTTTTTAATGGTGCTACTCGGCTTTTGGAACAACTTAATTGGACAAGAATATTACCATTACGAATAGATTTTAAATATATACAAGCCCCGTAAGCCTTAATTGAGGCATCGCAAAAACCATGCAATTCGATAGACTCGTGATTACTCAATATAAAATGTCTAGGAATTTTTATTTCATGTATATATATAAAATCAGAAAGAAATTTCTGCCAATGGATACACATTTTATCAGGAACTATATCATCCCAATCAGATGTAAGTTGCCAAAGATCTTGCAGCATGATTTTAGCAGTAACTATAATTGGACCTAGCAATCCAAGAGGATCAAAAAGTTGAGAAATTGTTGAAAGCAGAATTCGTTTTGTTACTTTAGTTTTAAGATTTCTAGTGAAGTTAGAAGTGAATCTAAAAATGTCTTGCATAGGATTCCAAAACAACCCTAAGATTTTGGAATCCATGTCATTTTTTACAAAATATTCGATGTCATTCATACCGACAACGTTCATCTCATGTAAGATATCTGGTTTGTTGGTTACCCACTGTCTAAGAACAAATCCAGCAGAATTTAAAATAGAAAAAACTTCTTTTATTCTAATAACAGCTGACATTTCATCAGTTGCTCCAGAAATATAATCATCCATATAAAAGTCGTTTGCTATTGATGAACTAGACTTAGGAAAAGTTCCTTCATTCTCTAAAGCCAATTGCTTGAGACACCGCGTTGCTAAAAAAGATGCTGGACCTGTACCATATGTGATGGTATTCAATTGATAAGTTTGAAGCTTTTCAGTGGAATTAAAACGCCAAAAAATACATTGGAGATTTCTTTGATCGGGAGACACTAAAACTTGGCGGTACATCTTTGCAATGTCCGCTGTAAAGGCAACTGCATGAGATCTGAAACGCAATAAAATTGAAAAAACGTCTTCCTGAATGGTAGGGCCGACTTTAAGAACATCATTCAATGACAGACCACTGTCAGATTTAGCAGATGCATCAAAAACGACACGTAATTTTGTAGTTATTGATGTTTCTTTTTTACCACAATGATAAGGTAAATAGAATATTGTTTTATTTTCTGGATTCTCTACTAAAGTCATATGATTCAGATCCCTATATTCTTTCATAAAATTAGAATACTTTTCTTTTAATTCAAGATCATTTAAGAATTTCCTTTCGAGATTGTGAAATCGTTTCAATGCCATTATCTGAGAAGAACCTAATTCAGAAAAGTTATTCCTAACTGGCAGTTTTACAATAAATCGACCAGTTTTATCCCGAGAAACATTTTTTACGAAATCATCTTCGCATTCAGCTTCCTCTGTACTGTATATGATTGACTTTCCATTAGAAATATCTTCTAATAACCAAAACGCTTCCAACTGTCTTTGTATATCAAAATTTTGAGAGACATAAGAATGAATTGTTTTATTATGAAATTTGCCCATAGAACCAGACACTATCCATCCTAGTTTAGAATTTTGTAATACAGGTTCATTCATATTCATTCTAACTTGATCAGGTAAGAGTAAATCATAGAATATGTTCGCACCTAATAATAACAAGTCGATTTGAGACGGTTTAAAAAATGTAGGATCTGCTAATGACAAACCTGGAGGAATATTCATAGAAGAAATATCGATTT
Source organism: Altica lythri (assembly GCA_964028335.1). Lineage (NCBI taxonomy): Eukaryota > Metazoa > Arthropoda > Insecta > Coleoptera > Chrysomelidae > Altica > Altica lythri. The sequence goes on along the minus strand of OZ034800.1, from coordinate 38,222,595 downwards.
TAAATTGTGGCACCATACCAGTTATTTTGTCTAGCACTAAAAAAGGTACAGATATTTCAAAATTCGACAACAACGACCTTATATTAGCTTGAGTACTTTTGTTTACTTGAGCTCCTCGACTCTCATGTATGCCTACAATAGATAAATTGATCGTATTATGCTTTAAATTCAGTTTATGAAATAATTCAGATGTCATAAATGAAGATTGACTTCCAGAGTCCAAAATTGCTCTACATTTAATTGGAATATTGTTGGAATCAATAATATGAACCAATGCTGTAGATAAGATAACCACTTCGTTTACACTCTCAGTATATACGCCTAAGGAGTTAGGTGAACTTACTGATGGTAATTCTGCTTCTGGAGTAATCGTATTTGGATTATCCACTATTTGAGAATTTTTGTTATTTTGATTCTTGCTCAAGTGCAAAAGTGTATGATGCTTCTGATGGCACAGTTTACAAGTAGTTTTAGTGCAATCAGAAGAGAAATGTCCCTTTTTTAGGCAATTAGTGCATGCTCTGAGTTTTCTAATTTCATGTAATCTAGAAACAACTGGCATTTTTAAGAAACGTTGACATTGATTAGTGTAATGATTCTCCTTGCATACTATGCAAAAAATAGAAGGGTTAGTAGTAATATGACTTTGTTTGGAATTTTTAGATTTATTAGCTACATAATCAGTGTTTGGACGAGTACTAAATTTATTTATGGGATGCTTATTTAAAGTTTTGTAACGTTCATTTAAAAATTCAATTAAATTATCATATGTTTCTGAGTCATCACCAGATGACTTTGACTCCCAGTCTCGGCTGGTGTTGGGATCGAGTCTAGATTCTAACAAAAGTAACAAAAATGAATCCCAATGTTCATTGGAATTCTCCAAATTGTTCAAAGCTCTAGTATTTTTGTAAAATGAATCCAAAAATTGCCTTAAAGAATTTGGAGAATCTTCCACTAAATTTGGCAAATCTAAAATATTCTGCAAGTGAATATTGATTCTTTTTCTTTTATTTTCATACCGCTTTACCAGTAAATCCCAAGCAATGAAATAGTTATCGTCTATTAATTCCAATTCAGCAATAATCTCAGCGGCCTCTCCCTTCAAAGAAGATTGTAGATAATAAAGTTTTTGAACATTAGCTAATGAATTATTGTTATAAATAAGACTTTTGAATAGATCATGGAAAGTAGACCACTTATCGTAATCACCGAAAAATTGCGGCAAAGAGATTGTGGGTAATTTTATATTGGAATCGTTGACATTTTTATTTGACAAATTATCATTTGAACTGCTAGATTTGCGATCAATTTCATATACTTCCGATGAAGCTTCAATTGGCTGGACTATTGTTTTTAAGAGGCCTATTATACGAAAATAATCATTTTCGAATCGAACTCTTTCCTTATATTGCCTTTCTAGATTTTCAGCATCTAAACCACATTCTTCAATTTGATTTTGACAGTCGTCAAAGTCATCATAAGCAGACTGGAGCTTCTCTAATCTATGTTCAACCTCTGCTTTCGTAACAATATTTATATCAACTGAATCATACCAATTAATATTACGCGTGATAATACCCTTCGCTCTACCTCTTTTAGCAACTAAATCACCCATGGCTTCCATTTCAAATAAAGATAGTAAAAAATACAAAATAAATCAAATAATGACAATTTTAAATGCAAAAAACTGAATATGAAAGTAAACTTGCGAAATAACTAATAAGGTAGTTTTTTTTTTTAATTTAATTTACAGATAAAGATCAATGCAAATTAAGCGATTTTGTTTAATGTTTACTTATATTTAATATACAGATAGAAATCAATGTAATTGAAACGAATTAGACCGAACTAGAACGGTTGTGTATGTGAATGTAAAATGCAATACGTTCAGTGAAATATTTTCAAGCGTCAATATTAGATAATTAAAAAAATTGAAAACTTTGCTTACAACAGATATTATCAAATTGAAAGACTCACACTATCCAAATTGTCGATCTTTTGCTTCTCTTCTACAACCAGTGCAACAGCTTCAACATCCGGCTATCGAAGGACCATGTGGGGTTTCTTGGTACGATTCAAATATATCTTTTCGTGAAACCAAGAAACTGAGAGAATATACTGATTGAATAACTGCTGGACTGGATTATATAACTTTATTTCAAAAAATGGATTGACAACTATCTCAAAATATCAAACATATATTTCTATCGTTACTAAAACAAATTCATAGCATAGCTACACTGAACAGTCACCATGAAAAATGTCAAAAATGACAAATTTCAAGATGGCAAATGTCAAAGATGTCAAATGACAAATGTCACAATGCTAAATGTCAAAAATGAAAAGTGTCACCATGAAAAATGTCAAAAATGACAAACTTCAAGATGGCAAATGTCAAAACTAACAAATGTCACAATGCTAAATGTCAAAAATGATAAGTGTCACCATGAAAAATGTCAAAAATGACAAATTTCAAGATGGCAAATGTCCAAGATGTCAAATGACAAATGTCACAATGCTAAATGTCAAAAATGAAAAGTGTCACCCTGAAAAATGTCAAAAATAACAAATTTCAAGATGGCAAATGTCAAAGATGTCAAATGACAAATGTCGCAATGCTAAATGTCAAAAATGAAAAGTGTCACCATGAAAAATGTCAAAAATGACAAATTTCAAGATGGCAAATGTCAAAGATGTCAAATGACAAATGTCACAATGCTAAATGTCAAAAATGAAAAGTGTCACCATGAAAAATGTCGAAAATGACAAATTTTAAGATATCAAATGTCAAAACTGACAAATGTCACAATGCTAAATGTCAAAAATGATAAGTGTCACCATGAAAAATGTCAAAAATGACAAATTTCAAGATGGCAAATGTCCAAGATGTCAAATGACAAATGTCACAATGCTAAATGTCAAAAATGACAAATTTCAAGATGGCAAATGTCAAAGATGTCAAATGACAAATGTCACAATGCTAAATGTCAAAAATGAAAAGTGTTACCATGAAAAATGTCAAAAATGACAAATTTCAAGATGGCAAATGTCAAAGATGTCAAATGACAAATGTCACAATGCTAAATGTCAAAAATGAAAAGTGTCACCATGAAAAATGTCAAAAATGACAAATTTCAAGATGGCAAATGTCAAAGATGTCAAATGACAAATGTCACAATGCTAAATGTCAAAAATGAAAAGTGTCACCATGAAAAATGTCAAAAATGACAAATTTCAAGATGGCAAATGTCAAAGATGTCAAATGACAAATGTCACAATGCTAAATGTCAAAAATGAAAAGTGTCACCATGAAAAATGTCAAAAATGACAAATTTCAAGATGGCAAATGTCAAAGATGTCAAATGACAAATGTCACAATGCTAAATGTCAAAAATGAAAAGTGTCACCATGAAAAATGTCAAAAATGACAAATTTCAAGATGGCAAATGTCAAAGATGTCAAATGACAAATGTCACAATGCTAAATGTCAAAAATGAAAAGTGTCACCATGAAAAATGTCAAAAATAACAAATTTCAAGATGGCAAATGTCAAAGATGTCAAATGACAAATGTCACAATGCTAAATGTCAAAAATGAAAAGTGTCACCATGAAAAATGTCAAAAATGACAAATTTCAAGATGGCAAATGTCAAAGATGTCAAATGACAAATGTCACAATGCTAAATGTCAAAAATGAAAAGTGTCACCATGAAAAATGTCAAAAATGACAAATTTCAAGATGGCAAATGTCAAAGATGTCAAATGACAAATGTCACAATGCTAAATGTCAAAAATGAAAAGTGTCACCATGAAAAATGTCAAAAATGACAAATTTCAAGATGGCAAATGTCAAAGATGTCAAATGACAAATGTCACAATGCTAAATGTCAAAAATGAAAAGTGTCACCATGAAAAATGTCAAAAATAACAAATTTCAAGATGGCAAATGTCAAAGATGTCAAATGACAAATGTCACAATGCTAAATGTCAAAAATGAAAAGTGTCACCATGAAAAATGTCAAAAATGACAAATTTCAAGATGGCAAATGTCAAAGATGTCAAATGACAAATGTCACAATGCTAAATGTCAAAAATAAAAAGTGTCACCATGAAAAATGTCAAAAATGACAAATTTCAAGATGGCAAATGTCAAAGATGTCAAATGACAAATGTCACAATGCTAAATGTCAAAAATGAAAAGTGTCACCATGAAAAATGTCAAAAATGACAAACTTCAAGATGGCAAATGTCAAAACTAACAAATGTCACAATGCTAAATGTCAAAAATGATAAGTGTCACCATGAAAAATGTCAAAAATGACAAATTTCAAGATGGCAAATGTCCAAGATGTCAAATGACAAATGTCACAATGCTAAATGTTAAAAATGAAAAGTGTCACCATGAAAAATGTCAAAAATGACAAATTTCAAGATGGCAAATGTCAAAGATGTCAAATGACAAATGTCACAATGCTAAATGTCAAAAATGACAAATTTCAAGATGGCAAATGTCTAAGATGTCAAATGACAAATGTCACAATGCTAAATGTCAAAAATGAAAAGTGTCACCGTGAAAAATGTCAAAAATGACAAATTTCAAGATGGAAAATGTCAAAGATGTCAAATGACAAATGTCACAATGCTAAATGTCAAAAATGAAAAGTGTCACCATGAAAAATGTCAAAAATGACAAATTTCAAGATGACAAATATCAAAGATGTCAAATGACAAATGTCACAATGCTAAATGTCAAAAATGAAAAGTATCCCCATGAAAAATGTCAATAATGACAAATTTCAAGATGGCAAATGTCAAAGATGTCAAATGACAAATGTCACAATGCTAAATGTCAAAAATGAAAAGTGTCAAAAATGACAAATTTCAAGATGGCAAATGTCTAAGATGTCAAATGACAAATGTCACAAAGCTAAATGTCAAAAATGAAAAGTTTCACCGTGAAAAATGTCAAAAATGACAAATTTCAAGATGGAAAATTTCAAAGATGTCAAATGACAAATGTCACAATGCTAAATGTCAAAAATGAAAAGTGTCACCATGAAAAATGTCAAAAATGACAAATTTCAAGATGGCAAATATCAAAGATGTCAAATGACAAATGTCACAATGCTAAATGTCAAAAATGAAAAGTGTCCCCATGAAAAATGTCAATAATGACAAATTTCAAGATGGCAATTGTCAAAGATGTCAAATGACAAATGTCACAATGCTAAATGTCAAAAATGAAAATTGTCACCATGAAAAATGTCAAAAATGAAAAATTTCAAGATGGCAAATGTCAAAGATGTCGAATATGACAAATGTCGCAATGCTAAATGTCAAAAATGAAAAGTGTCACCATGAAAAATGTCAAAAATGACAAATTTCAAGATGACAAATGTCAAAGATGTCAAATGACAAATGTCACAATGCTAAATGTCAAAAATGAAAAGTGTCACCATGAAAAATGTCAAAAATGACACATTTCAAGATGGCAAATATCAAAAATGTCAAATGACAAATGTCACAATGCTTAATGTCAAAAATGACAAATTTCAAGATGGCAAATGTCAAAGATGTCAAATGACAAATGTCACAATGCTAAATGTCAAAAATGAAAAGTGTCACCATGAAAAATGTCAAAAATGAGAAATTTCAAGATGGCAAATGTCAAAGATGTCAAATGACAAATGTCACAATGCTAAATTTCAAAAATGAAAGGTGTCACCATGAAAAATGTCAAAAATGACAAATTTCAAGATGGCAAATGTCAAAGATGTCAAATGACAAATGTCACAATGCTAAATGTCAAAAATGAAAAGTGTCACCATGAAAAATGTCAAAAATGACAAATTTCAAGATGGCAAATGTCAAAGATGTCAAATGACAAATGTCACAATGCTAAATGTCAAAAATGAAAAGTGTCACCATGAAAAATGTCAAAAATAACAAATTTCAAGATGGCAAATGTCAAAGATGTCAAATGACAAATGTCACAATGCTAAATGTCAAAAATAAAAAGTGTCACCATGAAAAATGTCAAAAATGACAAATTTCAAGATGGCAAATGTCAAAACTGACAAATGTCACAATGCTAAATGTCAAAAATGAAAAGTGTCACCATGAAAAATGTCAAAAATAACACATTTCAAGATGGCAAATGTCAAAGATGTCAAATGACAAATGTCACAATGCTAAATGTCAAAAATGACAAATTTCAAGATGGCAAATGTCAAAGATGTCAAATGACAAATGTCACAATGCTAAATGTCAAAAATAAAAAGTTTCACCATGAAAAATGTCAAAAATGACAAATTTCAAGATGGCAAATGTCAAAACTGACAAATGTCACAATGCTAAATGTCAAAAATGATAAGTGTCACCATGAAAAATGTCAAAAATGACAAATTTCAAGATGGCAAATGTCCAAGATGTCAAATGACAAATGTCACAATGCTAAATGTCAAAAATGACAAATTTCAAGATGGCAAATGTCAAAGATGTCGAATATGACAAATGCCACAATGCTAAATGTCAAAAATGAAAAGTGTCACCATGAAAAATGTCAAAAATGACAAATTTCAAGATGGCAAATGTCAAAGATGTCAAATGACAAATGTCACAATGCTAAATGTCAAAAATGAAATGTGTCACCATGAAAAATGTCAAAAATGACAAATTTCAAGATGGCAAATATCAAAGATGTCAAATGACAAATGTCACAATGCTAAATGTCAAAAATGACCAATTTCAAGATGCCAAATGTCAAAGATGTCAAATGACAAATGTCACAATGCTGAATGTCAAAAATGAAAAGTGTCACCATGAAAAATGTCAAAAATGACAAATATCAAGATGGCAAATGTCAAAGATGTCAAATGACAAATGTCACAATGCTAAATGTCAAAAATGAAAAGTGTCACCATGAAAAATGTCAAAAATAACAAATTTCAAGATGGCAAATGTCAAAGATGTCAAATGACAAATGTCACAATGCTAAATGTCAAAAATGAAAAGTGTCACCATGAAAAATGTCAAAAATGACAAATTTCAAGATGGCAAATGTCAAAGATGTCAAATGACAAATGTCACAATGCTAAATGTCAAAAATGAAAAGTGTCACCATGAAAAATGTCAAAAATAACAAATTTCAAGATGGCAAATGTCAAAGATGTCAAATGACAAATGTCACAATGCTAAATGTCAAAAATGAAAAGTGTCACCATGAAAAATGTCAAAAATGACAAATTTCAAGATGGCAAATGTCAAAGATGTCAAATGACAAATGTCACAATGCTAAATGTCAAAAATGAAAAGTGTCACCATGAAAAATGTCAAAAATGACAAATTTCAAGATGGCAAATGTCAAAGATGTCAAATGCCAAATGTCACAATGCTAAATGTCAAAAATGAAAAGTGTCACCATGAAAAATGTCAAAAATAACAAATTTCAAGATGGCAAATGTCAAAGATGTCAAATGACAAATGTCACAATGCTAAATGTCAAAAATGAAAAGTGTCACTATGAAAAATGTCAAAAATGACAAATTTCAAGATGGCAAATGTCAAAGATGTCAAATAACAAATGTCACAATGCTAAATGAAAAGTGTCACCATGAAAAATGTCAAAAATGACAAATTTCAAGATGGCAAATGTCAAAGATGTCAAATGACAAATGTCACAATGCTAAATGTCAAAAATGAAAAGTGTCACCATGAAAAATGTCAAAAATGACAAATTTCAAGATGGCAAATGTCAAAGATGTCAAATGACAAATGTCACAATGCTAAATGTCAAAAATGAAATGTGTCACCATGAAAAATGTCAAAAATGACAAATTTCAAGATGGCAAATGTCAAAACTGACAAATGTCACAATGCTAAATGTCAAAAATGATAAGTGTCACCATGAAAAATGTCAAAAATGACAAATTTCAAGATGGCAAATGTCAAAGATGTCGAATATGACAAATGTCACAATGCTAAATGTCAAAAATGAAAAGTGTCACCATGAAAAATGTCAAAAATGACAAATTTCAAGATGGCAAATGTCAAAGATGTCAAATGACAAATGTCACAATGCTAAATGTCAAAAATGAAAAGTGTCACCATGAAAAATGTCAAAAATGACAAATTTCAAGATGGCAAATGTCAAAACTGACAAATGTCACAATGCTAAATGTCAAAAATGATAAGTGTCACCATGAAAAATGTCAAAAATGACAAATTTCAAGATGGCAAATGTCCAAGATGTCAAATGACAAATGTCACAATGCTAAATGTCAAAAATGACAAATTTCAAGATGGCAAATGTCAAAGATGTCGAATATGACAAATGCCACAATGCTAAATGTCAAAAATGAAAAGTGTCACCATGAAAAATGTCAAAAATGACAAATTTCAAGATGGCAAATGTCAAAGATGTCAAATGACAAATGTCACAATGCTAAATGTCAAAAATGAAAAGTGTCACCATGAAAAATGTTAAAAATAACAAATTTCAAGATGGCAAATGTCAAAGATGTCAAATGACAAATGTCACAATGCTAAGTGTCAAAAATGAAAAGTGTCACCATGAAAAATGTCAAAAATGACAAATTGCAAGATGGCAAATGTCAAAGATGTCAAATGACAAATGTCACAATGCTAAATGTCAAAAATGAAAAGTGTCACCATGAAAAATGTCAAAAATAACAAATTTTAAGATGGCAAATGTCAAAGATGTCAAATGACAAATGTCACAATGCTAAATGTCAAAAATGAAAAGTGTCACCATGAAAAATGTCAAAAATGACAAATTTCAAGATGGCAAATGTCAAAGATGTCAAATGACAAATGTCACAATGCTAAATGTCAAAAATTAAAAGTGTCACCATGAAAAATGTCAAAAATGACAAATTTCAAGATGGCAAATGTCAAAGATGTCAAATGACAAATGTCACAATGCTAAATGTCAAAAATGAAAAGTGTCACCATGAAAAATGTCAAAAATAACAAATTTCAAGATGGCATATGTCAAAGATGTCAAATGACAAATGTCACAATGCTAAATGTCAAAAATGAAAAGTGTCACCGTGAAAAATGTCAAAAATGACAAATTTCAAGATGGAAAATGTCAAAGATGTCAAATGACAAATATCACAATGCTAAATGTCAAAAATGAAAAGTGTCACTATGAAAAATGTCAAAAATGACAAATTTCAAGATGGCAAATGTCAAAGATGTCAAATGACAAATGTCACAATGCTAAATGAAAAGTGTCACCATGAAAAATGTCAAAAATGACAAATTTCAAGATGGCAAATGTCAAAGATGTCAAATGACAAATGTCACAATGCTAAATGTCAAAAATGAAAAGTGTCACCATGAAAAATGTCAAAAATGACAAATTTCAAGATGGCAAATGTCAAAGATGTCAAATGACAAATGTCACAATGCTAAATGTCAAAAATGAAAAGTGTCACCATGAAAAATGTCAAAAATAACAAATTTCAAGATGGCAAATGTCAAAGATGTCAAATGACAAATGTCACAATGCTAAATGTCAAAAATTAAAAGTGTCACCATGAAAAATGTCAAAAATGACAAATTTCAAGATGGCAAATGTCAAAGATGTCAAATGACAAATGTCACAATGCTAAATGTCAAAAATGAAAAGTGTCACCATGAAAAATGTCAAAAATAACAAATTTCAAGATGGCATATGTCAAAGATGTCAAATGACAAATGTCACAATGCTAAATGTCAAAAATTAAAAGTGTCACCATGAAAAATGTCAAAAATGACAAATTTCAAGATGGCAAATGTCAAAGATGTCAAATGACAAATGTCACAATGCTAAATGTCAAAAATGAAAAGTGTCACCATGAAAAATGTCAAAAATAACAAATTTTAAGATGGCAAATGTCAAAGATGTCAAATGACAAATGTCACAATGCTAAATGTCAAAAATGAAAAGTGTCACCATGAAAAATGTCAAAAATGACAAATTTCAAGATGGCAAATGTCAAAGATGTCAAATGACAAATGTCACAATGCTAAATGTCAAAAATTAAAAGTGTCACCATGAAAAATGTCAAAAATGACAAATTTCAAGATGGCAAATGTCAAAGATGTCAAATGACAAATGTCACAATGCTAAATGTCAAAAATGAAAAGTGTCACCATGAAAAATGTCAAAAATAACAAATTTCAAGATGGCATATGTCAAAGATGTCAAATGACAAATGTCACAATGCTAAATGTCAAAAATGAAAAGTGTCACCGTGAAAAATGTCAAAAATGACAAATTTCAAGATGGAAAATGTCAAAGATGTCAAATGACAAATATCACAATGCTAAATGTCAAAAATGAAAAGTGTCACTATGAAAAATGTCAAAAATGACAAATTTCAAGATGGCAAATGTCAAAGATGTCAAATGACAAATGTCACAATGCTAAATGAAAAGTGTCACCATGAAAAATGTCAAAAATGACAAATTTCAAGATGGCAAATGTCAAAGATGTCAAATGACAAATGTCACAATGCTAAATGTCAAAAATGAAAAGTGTCACCATGAAAAATGTCAAAAATGACAAATTTCAAGATGGCAAATGTCAAAGATGTCAAATGACAAATGTCACAATGCTAAATGTCAAAAATGAAATGTGTCACCATGAAAAATGTCAAAAATGACAAATTTCAAGATGGCAAATGTCAAAACTGACAAATGTCACAATGCTAAATGTCAAAAATGATAAGTGTCACCATAAAATGTCAAAAATGACAAATTTCAAGATGGCAAATGTCAAAGATGTCAAATGACAAATGTCACAATGCTAAATGTCAAAAATGAAAAGTGTCACCATGAAAAATGTCAAAAATGACAAATTTCAAGATGGCAAATGTCAAAACTGACAAATGTCACAATGCTAAATGTCAAAAATGATAAGTGTCACCATGAAAAATGTCAAAAATGACAAATTTCAAGATGGCAAATGTCAAAACTGACAAATGTCACAATGCTAAATGTCAAAAATGATAAGTGTCACCATGAAAAATGTCAAAAATGACAAATTTCAAGATGGCAAATGTCCAAGATGTCAAATGACAAATGTCACAATGCTAAATGTTAAAAATGAAAAGTGTCACCATGAAAAATGTCAAAAATGACAAATTTCAAGATGGCAAATGTCAAAGATGTCAAATGACAAATGTCACAATGCTAAATGTCAAAAATGAAAATTGTCACCATGAAAAATGTCAAAAATGACAAATTTCAAGATGGCAAATGTCAAAGATGTCGAATATGACAAATGTCGCAATGCTAAATGTCAAAAATGAAAAGTGTCACCATGAAAAATGTCAAAAATGGCAAATTTCAAGATGGCAAATGTCAAAGATGTCAAATGACAAATGTCACAATGCTAAATGTCAAAAATGAAAAGTGTCATCATAAAAAATGCCAAAAATGACAAATTTCAAGATGGCAAATATCAAAAATGTCAAATGACAAATGTCACAATGCTAAATGTCAAAAATGACAAATTACAAGATGGCAAATGTCAAAGATGTCAAATGACAAATGTCACAATGCTAAATGTCAAAAATGAAAAGTGTCACCATGAAAAATGTCAAAAATGACAAATTTCAAGATGGCAAATGTCAAAGATGTCAAATGACAAATGTCACAATGCTAAATGTCAAAAATAAAAGGTGTCACCATGAAAAATGTCAAAAATGACAAATTTCAAGATGGCAAATGTCAAAGATGTCAAATGACAAATGTCACAATGCTAAATGTCAAAAATAAAAAGTGTCACCATGAAAAATGTCAAAAATGACAAATTTCAAGATGGCAAATGTCAAAGATGTCAAATGACAAATGTCACAATGCTAAATGTCAAAAATGAAAAGTGTCACCATGAAAAATGTCAAAAATAACAAATTTCAAGATGGCAAATGTCAAAGATGTCAAATGACAAATGTCACAATGCTAAATGTCAAAAATGAAAAGTGTCACCATGAAAAATGTCAAAAATGACAAATTTCAAGATGGCAAATGTCAAAACTGACAAATGTCACAATGCTAAATGTCAAAAATGAAAAGTGTCACCATGAAAAATGTCAAAAATAACACATTTCAAGATGGCAAATGTCAAAGATGTCAAATGACAAATGTCACAATGCTAAATGTCAAAAATGACACATTTCAAGATGGCAAATGTCAAAGATGTCAAATGACAAATGTCACAATGCTAAATGTCAAAAATAAAAAGTTTCACCATGAAAAATGTCAAAAATGACAAATTTCAAGATGGCAAATGTCAAAACTGACAAATGTCACAATGCTAAATGTCAAAAATGATAAGTGTCACCATGAAAAATGTCAAAAATGACAAATTTCAAGATGGCAAATGTCCAAGATGTCAAATGACAAATGTCACAATGCTAAATGTCAAAAATGACAAATTTCAAGATGGCAAATGTCAAAGATGTCGAATATGACAAATGCCACAATGCTAAATGTCAAAAATGAAAAGTGTCACCATGAAAAATGTCAAAAATGACAAATTTCAAGATGGCAAATGTCAAAGATGTCAAATGACAAATGTCACAATGCTAAATGTCAAAAATGAAATGTGTCACCATAAAAAATGTCAAAAATGACAAATTTCAAGATGGCAAATATCAAAGATGTCAAATGACAAATGTCACAATGCTAAATGTCAAAAATGACCAATTTCAAGATGCCAAATGTCAAAGATGTCAGATGACAAATGTCACAATGCTGAATGTCAAAAATGAAAAGTGTCACCATGAAAAATGTCAAAAATGACAAATATCAAGATGGCAAATGTCAAAAATGTCAAATGACAAATGTCACAATGCTAAATGTCAAAAATGAAAAGTGTCACCATGAAAAATGTCAAAAATAACAAATTTCAAGATGGCAAATGTCAAAGATGTCAAATGACAAATGTCACAATGCTAAATGTCAAAAATGAAAAGTGTCACCATGAAAAATGTCAAAAATGACAAATTTCAAGATGGCAAATGTCAAAGATGTCAAATGACAAATGTCACAATGCTAAATGTCAAAAATGAAAAGTGTCACCATGAAAAATGTCAAAAATAACAAATTTCAAGATGGCAAATGTCCAAGATGTCAAATGACAAATGTCACAATGCTAAATGTCAAAAATGAAAAGTGTCACCATGAAAAATGTCAAAAATGACAAATTTCAAGATGGCAAATGTCAAAGATGTCAAATGACAAATGTCACAATGCTAAATGTCAAAAATGAAAAGTGTCACCATGAAAAATGTCAAAAATGACAAATTTCAAGATGGCAAATGTCAAAGATGTCAAATGACAAATGTCACAATGCTAAATGTCAAAAATGAAAAGTGTCACCATGAAAAATGTCAAAAATAACAAATTTCAAGATGGCAAATGTCAAAGATGTCAAATGACAAATGTCACAATGCTAAATGTCAAAAATGAAAAGTGTCACTATGAAAAATGTCAAAAATGACAAATTTCAAGATGGCAAATGTCAAAGATGTCAAATAACAAATGTCACAATGCTAAATGAAAAGTGTCACCATGAAAAATGTCAAAAATGACAAATTTCAAGATGGCAAATGTCAAAGATGTCAAATGACAAATGTCACAATGCTAAATGTCAAAAATGAAAAGTGTCACCATGAAAAATGTCAAAAATGACAAATTTCAAGATAGCAAATGTCAAAGATGTCAAATGACAAATGTCACAATGCTAAATGTCAAAAATGAAATGTGTCACCATGAAAAATGTCAAAAATGACAAATTTCAAGATGGCAAATGTCAAAACTGACAAATGTCACAATGCTAAATGTCAAAAATGATAAGTGTCACCATGAAAAATGTCAAAAATGACAAATTTCAAGATGGCAAATGTCAAAGATGTCGAATATGACAAATGTCACAATGCTAAATGTCAAAAATGAAAAGTGTCACCATGAAAAATGTCAAAAATGACAAATTTCAAGATGGCAAATGTCAAAGATGTCAAATGACAAATGTCACAATGCTAAATGTCAAAAATGAAAAGTGTCACCATGAAAAATGTCAAAAATGACAAATTTCAAGATGGCAAATGTCAAAACTGACAAATGTCACAATGCTAAATGTCAAAAATGATAAGTGTCACCATGAAAAATGTCAAAAATGACAAATTTCAAGATGGCAAATGTCCAAGATGTCAAATGACAAATGTCACAATGCTAAATGTCAAAAATGACAAATTTCAAGATGGCAAATGTCAAAGATGTCGAATATGACAAATGCCACAATGCTAAATGTCAAAAATGAAAAGTGTCACCATGAAAAATGTCAAAAATGACAAATTTCAAGATGGCAAATGTCAAAGATGTCAAATGACAAATGTCACAATGCTAAATGTCAAAAATGAAATGTGTCACCATGAAAAATATCAAAAATGACAAATTTCAAGATGGCAAATATCAAAGATGTCAAATGACAAATGTCACAATGCTAAATGTCAAAAATGACCAATTTCAAGATGGCAAATGTCAAAGATGTCAAATGACAAATGTCACAATGCTGAATGTCAAAAATGAAAAGTGTCACCATGAAAAATGTCAAAAATGACAAATTTCAAGATGGCAAATGTCAAAGATGTCAAATGACAAATGTCACAATGCTAAATGTCAAAAATGAAAAGTGTCACCATGAAAAATGTTAAAAATAACAAATTTCAAGATGGCAAATGTCAAAGATGTCAAATGACAAATGTCACAATGCTAAGTGTCAAAAATGAAAAGTGTCACCATGAAAAATGTCAAAAATGACAAATTTCAAGATGGCAAATGTCAAAGATGTCAAATGACAAATGTCACAATGCTAAATGTCAAAAATGAAAAGTGTCACCATAAAAAATGTCAAAAATAACAAATTTTAAGATGGCAAATGTCAAAGATGTCAAATGACAAATGTCACAATGCTAAATGTCAAAAATGAAAAGTGTCACCATGAAAAATGTCAAAAATGACAAATTTCAAGATGGCAAATGTCAAAGATGTCAAATGACAAATGTCACAATGCTAAATGTCAAAAATTAAAAGTGTCACCATGAAAAATGTCAAAAATGACAAACTTCAAGATGGCAAATGTCAAAGATGTCAAATGACAAATGTCACAATGCTAAATGTCAAAAATGAAAAGTGTCACCATGAAAAATGTCAAAAATAACAAATTTCAAGATGGCAAATGTCAAAGATGTCAAATGACAAATGTCACAATGCTAAATGTCAAAAATGAAAAGTGTCACCGTGAAAAATGTCAAAAATGACAAATTTCAAGATGGAAAATGTCAAAGATGTCAAATGACAAATATCACAATGCTAAATGTCAAAAATGAAAAGTGTCACTATGAAAAATGTCAAAAATGACAAATTTCAAGATGGCAAATGTCAAAGATGTCAAATGACAAATGTCACAATGCTAAATGAAAAGTGTCACCATGCAAAATGTCAAAAATGACAAATTTCAAGATGGCAAATGTCAAAGATGTCAAATGACAAATGTCACAATGCTAAATGTCAAAAATGAAAAGTGTCACCATGAAAAATGTCAAAAATGACAAATTTCAAGATGGCAAATGTCAAAGATGTCAAATGACAAATGTCACAATGCTAAATGTCAAAAATGAAATGTGTCACCATGAAAAATGTCAAAAATGACAAATTTCAAGATGGCAAATGTCAAAACTGACAAATGTCACAATGCTAAATGTCAAAAATGATAAGTGTCACCATAAAATGTCAAAAATGACAAATTTCAAGATGGCAAATGTCAAAGATGTCAAATGACAAATGTCACAATGCTAAATGTCAAAAATGAAAAGTGTCACCATGAAAAATGTCAAAAATGACAAATTTCAAGATGGCAAATGTCAAAACTGACAAATGTCACAATGCTAAATGTCAAAAATGATAAGTGTCACCATGAAAAATGTCAAAAATGACAAATTTCAAGATGGC
The DNA here is from genome assembly GCA_964028335.1 of Altica lythri. Taxonomy (NCBI): domain Eukaryota; kingdom Metazoa; phylum Arthropoda; class Insecta; order Coleoptera; family Chrysomelidae; genus Altica; species Altica lythri. The sequence continues at coordinate 38,206,566 of OZ034800.1, read as the reverse complement.
AAATGTCCAAGATGTCAAATGACAAATGTCACAATGCTAAATGTTAAAAATGAAAAGTGTCACCATGAAAAATGTCAAAAATGACAAATTTCAAGATGGCAAATGTCAAAGATGTCAAATGACAAATGTCACAATGCTAAATGTCAAAAATAAAAATTGTCACCATGAAAAATGTCAAAAATGACAAATTTCAAGATGGCAAATGTCAAAGATGTCGAATATGACAAATGTCGCAATGCTAAATGTCAAAAATGAAAAGTGTCACCATGAAAAATGTCAAAAATGGCAAATTTCAAGATGGCAAATGTCAAAGATGTCAAATGACAAATGTCACAATGCTAAATGTCAAAAATGAAAAGTGTCATCATGAAAAATGCCAAAAATGACAAATTTCAAGATGGCAAATATCAAAAATGTCAAATGACAAATGTCACAATGCTAAATGTCAAAAATGACAAATTACAAGATGGCAAATGTCAAAGATGTCAAATGACAAATGTCACAATGCTAAATGTCAAAAATGAAAAGTGTCACCATGAAAAATGTCAAAAATGACAAATTTCAAGATGGCAAATGTCAAAGATGTCAAATGACAAATGTCACAATGCTAAATGTCAAAAATAAAAGGTGTCACCATGAAAAATGTCAAAAATGACAAATTTCAAGATGGCAAATGTCAAAGATGTCAAATGACAAATGTCACAATGCTAAATGTCAAAAATAAAAAGTGTCACCATGAAAAATGTCAAAAATGACAAATGTCACAAAGCTAAATGTCAAAAATGAAAAGTGTCACCATGAAAAATGTCAAAAATAACAAATTTCAAGATGGCAAATGTCAAAGATGTCAAATGACAAATTTCACAATGCTAAATGTCAAAAATGAAAAGTGTCACCATGAAAAATGTCAAAAATGACAAATTTCAAGATGGCAAATGTCAAAACTGACAAATGTCACAATGCTAAATGTCAAAAATGACAAATTTCAAGATGGCAAATGTCAAAACTAACAAATGTCACAATGCTAAATGTCAAAAATGATAAGCGTCACCATGAAAAATGTCAAAAATGACAAATTTCAAGATGGCAAATGTCTAAGATGTCAAATGACAAATGTCACAATGCTAAATGTCAAAAATGAAAAGTGTCACCGTAAAAAATGTCAAAAATGACAAATTTCAAGATGGAAAATGTCAAAGATGTCAAATGACAAATGTCACAATGCTAAATGTCAAAAATGAAAAGTGTCACCATGAAAAATGTCAAAAATGACAAATTTCAAGATGACAAATATCAAAGATGTCAAATGACAAATGTCACAATGCTAAATGTCAAAAATGAAAAGTGTCACCATGAAAAATGTCAAAAATGACAAATTTCAAGATGGCAAATATCAAAAATGTCAAATGACAAATGTCACAATGCTAAATGTCAAAAATGAAAAGTGTCCCTATGAAAAATGTCAAAAATGACAAATTTCAAGATGGCAAATGTCAAAGATGTCAAATGACAAATGTCACAATGCTAAATGTCAAAAATGAAAAGTGTCACCATGAAAAATGTCAAAAATGACAAATTTCAAGATGGCAAATGTCAAAACTGACAAATGTCACAATGCTAAATGTCAAAGATGATAAGTGTCACCATGAAAAATGTCAAAAATGACAAATTTCAAGATGGCAAATGTCCAAGATGTCAAATGACAAATGTCACAATGCTAAATGTTAAAAATAAAAAGTGTCACCATGAAAAATGTCAAAAATGACAAATTTCAAGATGGCAAATGTCATAGATGTCAAATGACAAATGTCACAATGCTAAATGTCAAAAATGAAAATTGTCACCATGAAAAATGTCAAAAATGACAAATTTCAAAATGGCAAATGTCAAAGATGTCGAATATGACAAATGTCGCAATGCTAAATGTCAAAAATGAAAAGTGTCACCATGAAAAATGTCAAAAATGACAAATTTCAAGATGGCAAATGTCAAAGATGTCAAATGACAAATGTCACAATGCTAAATGTCAAAAATGAAAAGTGTCATCATGAAAAATGTCAAAAATGACAAAGTTCAAGATGGCAAATATCAAAAATGTCAAATGACAAATGTCACAATGCTAAATGTCAAAAATGACAAATTTCAAGATGGCAAATGTCAAAGATGTCAAATGACAAATGTCACAATGCTAAATGTCAAAAATGAAAAGTGTCACCATGAAAAATGTCAAAAATGACAAATTTCAAGATGGCAAATGTCAAAGATGTCAAATGCCAATTGTCACAATGCTAAATGTCAAAAATGAAAGGTGTCACCATGAAAAATGTCAAAAATGACAAATTTCAAGATGGCAAATGTCAAAGATGTCAAATGACAAATGTCACAATGCTAAATGTCAAAAATGAAAAGTGTCACCATGAAAAATGTCAAAAATGACAAATGTCACAAAGCTAAATGTCAAAAATGTAAAGTGTCACCATGAAAAATGTCAAAAATAACAAATTTCAAGATGGCAAATGTCAAAGATGTCAAATGACAAATTTCCCAATGCTAAATGTCAAAAATGAAAAGTGTCACCATGAAAAATGTCAAAAATGACAAATTTCAAGATGGCAAATGTCAAAACTGACAAATGTCACAATGCTAAATGTCAAAAATGACAAATTTCAAGATGGCAAATGTCAAAACTAACTAATGTCACAATGCTAAATGTCAAAAATGATAAGTGTCACCATGAAAAATGTCAAAAATGACAAATTTCAAGATGGCAAATGTCCAAGATGTCAAATGACAAATGTCACAATGCTAAATGTTAAAAATGAAAAGGGTCACCATGAAAAATGTCAAAAATGACAAATTTCAAGATGGCAAATGTCAAAGATGTCAAATGACAAATGTCACAATGCTAAATGTCAAAAATGAAAAGTGTCAAAAATGACAAATTTCAAGATGGCAAATGTCTAAGATGTCAAATGACAAATGTCACAATGCTAAATGTCAAAAATGAAAAGTGTCACCGTAAAAAATGTCAAAAATGACAAATTTCAAGATGGAAAATGTCAAAGATGTCAAATGACAAATGTCACAATGCTAAATGTCAAAAATGAAAAGTGTCACCATGAAAAATGTCAAAAATGACAAATTTCAAGATGACAAATATCAAAGATGTCAAATGACAAATGTCACAATGCTAAATGTCAAAAATGAAAAGTGTCCCCATGAAAAATGTCAATAATGACAAATTTCAAGATGGCAAATGTCAAAGATGTCAAATGACAAATGTCACAATGCTAAATGTCAAAAATGAAAAGTGTCAAAAATGACAAATTTCAAGATGGCAAATGTCTAAGATGTCAAATGACAAATGTCACAATGCTAAATGTCAAAAATGACAAATTTCAAGATGGCAAATGTCAAAGATGTCAAATGACAAATGTCACAATGCTAAATGTCAAAAATGAAAAGTGTCACCATAAAAAATGTCCAAAATGACAAATTTCAAGATCGCAAATGTCAAAGATGTCAAATGACAAATGTCACAATGCTAAATGTCAAAAATGAAAGGTGTCACCATGAAAAATGTCAAAAATGACAAATTTCAAGATGGCAAATGTCAAAGATGTCAAATGACAAATGTCACAATGCTAAATGTCAAAAATGAAAAGTGTCACCATGAAAAATGTCAAAAATGACAAATGTCACAAAGCTAAATGTCAAAAATGAAAAGTGTCACCATGAAAAATGTCAAAAATAACAAATTTCAAGATGGCAAATGTCAAAGATGTCAAATGACAAATTTCACAATGCTAAATGTCAAAAATGAAAAGTGTCACCATGAAAAATGTCAAAAATGACAAATTTCAAGATGGCAAATGTCAAAACTGACAAATGTCACAATGCTAAATGTCAAAAATGACAAATTTCAAGATGGCAAATGTCAAAACTAACAAATGTCACAATGCTAAATGTCAAAAATGATAAGTGTCACCATGAAAAATGTCAAAAATGACAAATTTCAAGATGGCAAATGTCCAAGATGTCAAATGACAAATGTCACAATGCTAAATGTTAAAAATGAAAAGTGTCACCATGAAAAATGTCAAAAATGACAAATTTCAAGATGGCAAATGTCAAAGATGTCAAATGACAAATGTCACAATGCTAAATGTCAAAAATGAAAAGTGTCAAAAATGACAAATTTCAAGATGGCAAATGTCTAAGATGTCAAATAACAAATGTCACAATGCTAAATGTCAAAAATGAAAAGTGTCACCGTAAAAAATGTCAAAAATGACAAATTTCAAGATGGAAAATGTCAAAGATGTCAAATGACAAATGTCACAATGCTAAATGTCAAAAATGAAAAGTGTCACCATGAAAAATGTCAAAAATGACAAATTTCAAGATGACAAATATCAAAGATGTCAAATGACAAATGTCACAATGCTAAATGTCAAAAATGAAAAGTGTCCCCACGAAAAATGTCAATAATGACAAATTTCAAGATGGCAAATGTCAAAGATGTCAAATGACAAATGTCACAATGCTAAATGTCAAAAATGAAATGTGTAAAAAATGACAAATTTCAAGATGGCAAATGTCTAAGATGTCAAATGACAAATGTCACAATGCTAAATGTCAAAAATGAAAAGTGTCACCGTGAAAAATGTCAAAAATGACAAATTTCAAAATGGAAAATGTCAAAGATGTCAAATGACAAATGTCACAATGCTAAATGTCAAAAATGAAAAGTGTCACCATGAAAAATGTCAAAAATGACAAATTTCAAGATGGCAAATATCAAAGATGTCAAATGACAAATGTCACAATGCTAAATGACAAATGTCACAATGCTAAATGTCAAAAATGAAAAGTGTCCCCATGAAAAATGTCAATAATGACAAATTTCAAGATGGCAAATGTCAAAGATGTCAAATGACAAATGTCACAATGCTAAATGTCAAAAATGAAAATTGTCACCATGAAAAATGTCAAAAATGACAAATTTCAAGATGGCAAATGTCAAAGATGTCGAATATGACAAATGTCGCAATGCTAAATGTCAAAAATGAAAAGTGTCACCATGAAAAATGTCAAAAATGACAAATTTCAATATGGCAAATGTCAAAACTGACAAATGTCACAATGCTAAATGTCAAAAATGATAAGTGTCACCATGAAAAATGTCAAAAATGACAAATTTCAAGATGGCAAATGTCAAAGATGTCAAATGACAAATGTCACAATGCTAAATGTCAAAAATGAAAAGTGTCACCATGAAAAATGTCAAAAATGACAAATTTCAAGATGGCAAATGTCAAAACTGACAAATGTCACAATGCTAAATGTCAAAAATGATAAGTGTCACCATGAAAAATGTCAAAAATGACAAATTTCAAGATGGCAAATGTCCAAGATGTCAAATGACAAATGTCACAATGCTAAATGTTAAAAATGAAAAGTGTCACCATGAAAAATGTCAAAAATGACAAATTTCAAGATGGCAAATGTCAAAGATGTCAAATGACAAATGTCACAATGCTAAATGTCAAAAATGAAAATTGTCACCATGAAAAATGTCAAAAATGACAAATTTCAAGATGGCAAATGTCAAAGATGTCGAATATGACAAATGTCGCAATGCTAAATGTCAAAAATGAAAAGTGTCACCATGAAAAATGTCAAAAATGACAAATTTCAAGATGGCAAATGTCAAAGATGTCAAATGACAAATGTCACAATGCTAAATGTCAAAAATGAAAAGTGTCATCATGAAAAATGTCAAAAATGACAAATTTCAAGATGGCAAATATCAAAAATGTCAAATGACAAATGTCACAATGCTAAATGTCAAAAATGACAAATTTCAAGATGGCAAATGTCAAAGATGTCAAATGACAAATGTCACAATGCTAAATGTCAAAAATGAAAAGTGTCACCATGAAAAATGTCAAAAATGACAAATTTCAAGATGGCAAATGTCAAAGATGTCAAATGACAAATGTCACAATGCTAAATGTCAAAAATGAAAGGTGTCACCATGAAAAATGTCAAAAATGACAAATTTCAAGATGGAAAATGTCAAAGATGTCAAATGACAAATGTCACAATGCTAAATGTCAAAAATGAAAAGTGTCACCATGAAAAATGTCAAAAATGACAAATGTCACAAAGCTAAATGTCAAAAATGAAAAGTGTCACCATGAAAAATGTCAAAAATAACAAATTTCAAGATGGCAAATGTCAAAGATGTCAAATGACAAATTTCACAATGCTAGATGTCAAAAATGAAAAGTGTCACCATGAAAAATGTCAAAAATGACAAATTTCAAGATGGCAAATGTCAAAACTGACAAATGTCACAATGCTAAATGTCAAAAATGACAAATTTCAAGATGGCAAATGTCAAAACTAACAAATGTCACAATGCTAAATGTCAAAAATGATAAGTGTCACCATGCAAAATGTCAAAAATGACAAATTTCAAGATGGCAAATGTCCAAGATGTCAAATGACAAATGTCACAATGCTAAATGTTAAAAATGAAAAGTGTCACCATGAAAAATGTCAAAAATGACAAATTTCAAGATGGCAAATGTCAAAGATGTCAAATGACAAATGTCACAATGCTAAAAGTCAAAAATGAAAAGTGTCAAAAATGACAAATTTCAAGATGGCAAATGTCTAAGATGTCAAATGACAAATGTCACAATGCTAAATGTCAAAAATGAAAAGTGTCACCGTAAAAAATGTCAAAAATGACAAATTTCAAGATGGAAAATGTCAAAGATGTCAAATGACAAATGTCACAATGCTAAATGTCAAAAATGAAAAGTGTCACCATGAAAAATGTCAAAAATGACAAATTTCAAGATGACAAATATCAAAGATGTCAAATGACAAATGTCACAATGCTAAATGTCAAAAATGAAAAGTGTCCCCATGAAAAATGTCAATAATGACAAATTTCAAGATGGCAAATGTCAAAGATGTCAAATGACAAATGTCACAATGCTAAATGTCAAAAATGAAAAGTGTCAAAAATGACAAATTTCAAGATGGCAAATGTCTAAGATGTCAAATGACAAATGTCACAATGCTAAATGTCAAAAATGAAAAGTGTCACCGTGAAAAATGTCAAAAATGACAAATTTCAAGATGGAAAATGTCAAAGATGTCAAATGACAAATGTCACAATGCTAAATGTCAAAAATGAAAAGTGTCACCATGAAAAATGTCAAAAATGACAAATTTTAAGATGGCAAATGTCTAAGATGTCAAATGACAAATGTCACAATGCTAAATGTCAAAAATGAAAAGTGTCACCGTAAAAAATGTCAAAAATGACAAATTTCAAGATGGAAAATGTCAAAGATGTCAAATGACAAATGTCACAATGCTAAATGTCAAAAATGAAAAGTGTCACCATGAAAAATGTCAAAAATGACAAATTTCAAGATGACAAATATCAAAGATGTCAAATGACAAATGTCACAATGCTAAATGTCAAAAATGAAAAGTGTCCCCATGAAAAATGTCAATAATGACAAATTTCAAGATGGCAAATGTCAAAGATGTCAAATGACAAATGTCACAATGCTAAATGTCAAAAATGAAAAGTGTCAAAAATGACAAATTTCAAGATGGCAAATGTCTAAGATGTCAAATGACAAATGTCACAATGCTAAATGTCAAAAATAAAAAGTGTCACCGTGAAAAATGTCAAAAATGACAAATTTCAAGATGGAAAATGTCAAAGATGTCAAATGACAAATATCACAATGCTAAATGTCAAAAATGAAAAGTGTCACTATGAAAAATGTCAAAAATGACAAATTTCAAGATGGCAAATGTCAAAGATGTCAAATGACAAATGTCACAATGCTAAATGAAAAGTGTCACCATGAAAAATGTCAAAAATGACAAATTTCAAGATGGCAAATGTCAAAGATGTCAAATGACAAATGTCACAATGCTAAATGTCAAAAATGAAAAGTGTCACCATGAAAAATGTCAAAAATGACAAATTTCAAGATGGCAAATGTCAAAGATGTCAAATGACAAATGTCACAATGCCAAATGTCAAAAATGAAATGTCTCACCATGAAAAATGTCAAAAATGACAAATTTCAAGATGGCAAATGTCAAAACTGACAAATGTCACAATGCTAAATGTCAAAAATGATAAGTGTCACCATGAAAAATGTCAAAAATGACAAATTTCAAGATGGCAAATGTCCAAGATGTCAAATGACAAATGTCACAATGCTAAATGTTAAAAATGAAAAGTGTCACCATGAAAAATGTCAAAAATGACAAATTTCAAGATGGCAAATGTCAAAGATGTCAAATGACAAATGTCACAATGCTAAATGTCAAAAATAAAAATTGTCACCATGAAAAATGTCAAAAATGACAAATTTCAAGATGGCAAATGTCAAAGATGTCGAATATGACAAATGTCGCAATGCTAAATGTCAAAAATGAAAAGTGTCACCATGAAAAATGTCAAAAATGACAAATTTCAAGATGGCAAATGTCAAAGATGTCAAATGACAAATGTCACAATGCTAAATGTCAAAAATGAAAAGTGTCCTCATGAAAAATGTCAAAAATGACAAATTTCAAGATGGCAAATATCAAAAATGTCAAATGACAAATGTCACAATGCTAAATGTCAAAAATGACAAATTTCAAGATGGCAAATGTCAAAGATGTCAAATGACAAATGTCACAATGCTAAATGTCAAAAATAAAAAGTGTCACCATGAAAAATGTCAAAAATGACAAATTTCAAGATGGCAAATGTCAAAGATGTCAAATGACAAATGTCACAATGCTAAATGTCAAAAATGAAAGGTGTCACCATGAAAAATGTCAAAAATGACAAATTTCAAGATGGCAAATGTCAAAGATGTCAAATGACAAATGTCACAATGCTAAATGTCAAAAATGAAAAGTGTCACCATGAAACATGTCAAAAATGACAAATGTCACAAAGCTAAATGTCAAAAATGAAAAGTGTCACCATGAAAAATGTCAAAAATAACAAATTTCAAAATGGCAAATGTCAAAGATGTCAAATGACAAATTTCACAATGCTAAATGTCAAAAATGAAAAGTGTCACTATGAAAAATGTCAAAAATGACAAATTTCAAGATGGCAAATGTCAAAACTGACAAATGTCACAATGCTAAATGTCAAAAATGACAAATTTCAAGATGGCAAATGTCAAAACTAACAAATGTCACAATACTAAATGTCAAAAATGATAAGTGTCACCATGAAAAATGTCAAAAATGACAAATTTCAAGATGGCAAATGTCCAAGATGTCAAATGACAAATGTCACAATGCTAAATGTTAAAAATGAAAAGTGTCACCATGAAAAATGTCAAAAATGACAAATTTCAAGATGGCAAATGTCAAAGATGTCAAATGACAAATGTCACAATGCTAAATGTCAAAAATGAAAAGTGTCAAAAATGACAAATTTCAAGATGGCAAATGTCTAAGATGTCAAATAACAAATGTCACAATGCTAAATGTCAAAAATGAAAAGTGTCACCGTAAAAAATGTCAAAAATGACAAATTTCAAGATGGAAAATGTCAAAGATGTCAAATGACAAATGTCACAATGCTAAATGTCAAAAATGAAAAGTGTCACCATGAAAAATGTCAAAAATGACAAATTTCAAGATGACAAATATCAAAGATGTCAAATGACAAATGTCACAATGCTAAATGTCAAAAATGAAAAGTGTCCCCACGAAAAATGTCAATAATGACAAATTTCAAGATGGCAAATGTCAAAGATGTCAAATGACAAATGTCACAATGCTAAATGTCAAAAATGAAAAGTGTCAAAAATGACAAATTTCAAGATAGCAAATGTCTAAGATGTCAAATGACAAATGTCACAATGCTAAATGTCAAAAATGAAAAGTGTCACCGTGAAAAATGTCAAAAATGACAAATTTCAAAATGGAAAATGTCAAAGATGTCAAATGACAAATGTCACAATGCAAAATGTCAAAAATGAAAAGTGTCACCATGAAAAATGTCAAAAATGACAAATTTCAAGATGGCAAATATCAAAGATGTCAAATGACAAATGTCACAATGCTAAATGTCAAAAATGAAAAGTGTCCCTATGAAAAATGTCAATAATGACAAATTTCAAGATGGCAAATGTCAAAGATGTCAAATGACAAATGTCACAATGCTAAATGTCAAAAATGAAAATTGCCACCATGAAAAATGTCAAAAATGACAAATTTCAAGATGGCAAATGTCAAAGATGTCGAATATGACAAATGTCGCAATGCTAAATGTCAAAAATGAAAAGTGTCACCATGAAAAATGTCAAAAATGACAAATTTCAATATGGCAAATGTCAAAACTGACAAATGTCACAATGGTAAATGTCAAAAATGATAAGTGTCACCATGAAAAATGTCAAAAATGACAAATTTCAAGATGGCAAATGTCAAAGATGTCAAATGACAAATGTCACAATGCTAAATGTCAAAAATGAAAAGTGTCACCATGAAAAATGTCAAAAATGACAAATTTCAAGATGGCAAATGTCAAAACTGACAAATGTCACAATGCTAAATGTCAAAAATGATAAGTGTCACCATGAAAAATGTCAAAAATGACAAATTTCAAGATGGCAAATGTCCAAGATGTCAAATGACAAATGTCACAATGCTAAATGTTAAAAATAAAAAGTGTCACCATGAAAAATGTCAAAAATGACAAATTTCAAGATAACAAATGTCAAAGATGTCAAATGACAAATGTCACAATGCTAAATGTCAAAAATGAAAATTGTCACCATGAAAAATGTCAAAAATGACAAATTTCAAGATCGCAAATGTCAAAGATGTCGAATATGACAAATGTCGCAATGCTAAATGTCAAAAATGAAAAGTGTAACCATGAAAAATGTCAAAAATGACAAATTTCAAGATGGCAAATGTCAAAGATGTCAAATGACAAATGTCACAATGCTAAATGTCAAAAATGAAAAGTGTCATCATGAAAAATGTCAAAAATGACAAATTTCAAGATGGCAAATATCAAAAATGACAAATGTCACAATGCTAAATGTCAAAAATGACAAATTTCAAGATGGCAAATGTCAAAGATGTCAAATGACAAATGTCACAATGCTAAATGTCAAAAATGAAAAGTGTCACCATGAAAAATGTCAAAAATGACAAATTTCAAGATGGCAAATGTCAAAGATGTCAAATGACAAATGTCACAATGCTAAATGTCAAAAATAAAAGGTGTCACCATGAAAAATGTCAAAAATGACAAATTTCAAGATGGAAAATGTCAAAGATGTCAAATGACAAATGTCACAATGCTAAATGTCAAAAATGAAAAGTGTCACCATGAAAAATGTCACAAAGCTAAATGTCAAAAATGAAAAGTGTCACCATAAAAAATGTCAAAAATAACAAATTTCAAGATGGCAAATGTCAAAGATGTCAAATGACAAATTTTACAATGCTAGATGTCAAAAATGAAAAGTGTCACCATGAAAAATGTCAAAAATGACAAATTTCAAGATGGCAAATGTCAAAACTGACAAATGTCACAATGCTAAATGTCAAAAATGACAAATTTCAAGATGGCAAATGTCAAAACTAACAAATGTCACAATGCTAAATGTCAAAAATGATAAGTGTCACCATGCAAAATGTCAAAAATGACAAATTTCAAGATGGCAAATGTCCAAGATGTCAAATGACAAATGTCACAATGCTAAATGTTAAAAATGAAAAGTGTCACCATGAAAAATGTCAAAACTGACAAATTTCAAGATGGCAAATGTCAAAGATGTCAAATGACAAATGTCACAATGCTAAATGTCAAAAATGAAAAGTGTCAAAAATGACAAATTTCAAGATGGCAAATGTCTAAGATGTCAAATGACAAATGTCACAATGCTAAATGTCAAAAATGAAAAGTGTCACCGTAAAAAATGTCAAAAATGACAAATTTCAAGATGGAAAATGTCAAAGATGTCAAATGACAAATGTCACAATGCTAAATGTCAAAAATGAAAAGTGTCACCATGAAAAATGTCAAAAATGACAAATTTCAAGATGACAAATATCAAAGATGTCAAATGACAAATGTCACAATGCTAAATGTCAAAAATGAAAAGTGTCCCCATGAAAAATGTCAATAATGACAAATTTCAAGATGGCAAATGTCAAAGATGTCAAATGACAAATGTCACAATGCTAAATGTCAAAAATGAAAAGTGTCAAAAATGACAAATTTCAAGATGGCAAATGTCTAAGATGTCAAATGACAAATGTCACAATGCTAAATGTCAAAAATGAAAAGTGTCACCGTGAAAAATGTCAAAAATGACAAATTTTAAGATGGAAAATGTCAAAGATGTCAAATGACAAATGTCACAATGCTAAATGTCAAAAATGAAAAGTGTCCCCATGAAAAATGTCAAAAATGACAAATTTCAAGATGGCAAATGTCAAAACTGACAAATGTCACAATGCTAAATGTCAAAAATGATAAGTGTCACCATGAAAAATGTCAAAAATGACAAATTTCAAGATGGCAAATGTCCAAGATGTCAAATGACAAATGTCACAATGCTAAATGTTAAAAATGAAAAGTGTCACCATGAAAAATGTCAAAAATGACAAATTTCAAGATGGCAAATGTCAAAGATGTCAAATGACAAATGTCACAATGCTAAATGTCAAAAATGAAAATTGTCACCATAAAAAATGTCAAAAATGACAAATTTCAAGATGGCAAATGTCAAAGATGTCGAATATGACAAATGTCGCAATGCTAAATGTCAAAAATGAAAAGTGTCACCATGAAAAATGTCAAAAATGACAAATTTCAAGATGGCAAATGTCAAAGATGTCAAATGACAAATGTCACAATGCTAAATGTCAAAAATGAAAAGTGTCATCATGAAAAATGTCAAAAATAACAAATTTCAAGATGGCAAATATCAAAAATGTCAAATGACAAATGTCACAATGCTAAATGTCAAAAATGACAAATTTTAAGATGGCAAATGTCAAAGATGTCAAATGACAAATGTCACAATGCTAAATGTCAAAAATGAAAAGTGTCACCATGAAAAATGTCAAAAATGACAAATTTCAAGATGGCAAATGTCAAAGATGTCAAATGACAAATGTCACAATGCTAAATGTCAAAAATGAAAGGTGTCACCATGAAAAATGTCAAAAATGACAAATTTCAAGATGGCAAATGTCAAAGATGTCAAATGACAAATGTCACAATGCTAAATGTCAAAAACGAAAAGTGTCACCATGAAAAATGTCAAAAATGACAAATGTCACAAAGCTAAATGTCAAAAATGAAAAGTGTCACCATGAAAAATGTCAAAAATAACAAATTTCAAGATGGCAAATGTCAAAGATGTCAAATGACAAATTTCACAATGCTAGATGTCAAAAATGAAAAGTGTCACCATGAAAAATGTCAAAAATGACAAATTTCAAGATGGCAAATGTCAAAACTGACAAATGTCACAATGCTAAATGTCAAAAATGACAAATTTCAAGATGGCAAATGTCAAAACTAACAAATGTCACAATGCTAAATGTCAAAAATGATAAGTGTCACCATGAAAAATGTCAAAAATGACAAATTTCAAGATGGCAAATGTCCAAGATGTTAAATGACAAATGTCACAATGCTAAATATTAAAAATGAAAAGTGTCACCATGAAAAATGTCAAAAATGACAAATTTCAAGATGGCAAATGTCAAAGATGTCAAATGACAAATGTCACAATGCTAAATGTCAAAAATGAAAAGTGTCAAAAATGACAAATTTCAAGATGGCAAATGTCTAAGATGTCAAATGACAAATGTCACAATGCTAAATGTCAAAAATGAAAAGTGTCACCGTAAAAAATGTCAAAAATGACAAATTTCAAGATGGAAAATGTCAAAGATGTCAAATGACAAATGTCACAATGCTAAATGTCAAAAATGAAAAGTGTCACCATGAAAAATGTCAAAAATGACAAATTTCAAGATGACAAATATCAAAGATGTCAAATGACAAATGTCACAATGCTAAATGTCAAAAATGAAAAGTGTCACCATGAAAAATGTCACAAAGCTAAATGTCAAAAATGAAAAGTGTCACCATAAAAAATGTCAAAAATAACAAATTTCAAGATGGCAAATGTCAAAGATGTCAAATGACAAATTTTACAATGCTAGATGTCAAAAATGAAAAGTGTCACCATGAAAAATGTCAAAAATGACAAATTTCAAGATGGCAAATGTCAAAACTGACAAATGTCACAATGCTAAATGTCAAAAATGACAAATTTCAAGATGGCAAATGTCAAAACTAACAAATGTCACAATGCTAAATGTCAAAAATGATAAGTGTCACCATGCAAAATGTCAAAAATGACAAATTTCAAGATGGCAAATGTCCAAGATGTCAAATGACAAATGTCACAATGCTAAATGTTAAAAATGAAAAGTGTCACCATGAAAAATGTCAAAACTGACAAATTTCAAGATGGCAAATGTCAAAGATGTCAAATGACAAATGTCACAATGCTAAATGTCAAAAATGAAAAGTGTCAAAAATGACAAATTTCAAGATGGCAAATGTCTAAGATGTCAAATGACAAATGTCACAATGCTAAATGTCAAAAATGAAAAGTGTCACCGTAAAAAATGTCAAAAATGACAAATTTCAAGATGGAAAATGTCAAAGATGTCAAATGACAAATGTCACAATGCTAAATGTCAAAAATGAAAAGTGTCACCATGAAAAATGTCAAAAATGACAAATTTCAAGATGACAAATATCAAAGATGTCAAATGACAAATGTCACAATGCTAAATGTCAAAAATGAAAAGTGTCCCCATGAAAAATGTCAATAATGACAAATTTCAAGATGGCAAATGTCAAAGATGTCAAATGACAAATGTCACAATGCTAAATGTCAAAAATGAAAAGTGTCAAAAATGACAAATTTCAAGATGGCAAATGTCTAAGATGTCAAATGACAAATGTCACAATGCTAAATGTCAAAAATGAAAAGTGTCACCGTGAAAAATGTCAAAAATGACAAATTTTAAGATGGAAAATGTCAAAGATGTCAAATGACAAATGTCACAATGCTAAATGTCAAAAATGAAAAGTGTCCCCATGAAAAATGTCAAAAATGACAAATTTCAAGATGGCAAATGTCAAAACTGACAAATGTCACAATGCTAAATGTCAAAAATGATAAGTGTCACCATGAAAAATGTCAAAAATGACAAATTTCAAGATGGCAAATGTCCAAGATGTCAAATGACAAATGTCACAATGCTAAATGTTAAAAATGAAAAGTGTCACCATGAAAAATGTCAAAAATGACAAATTTCAAGATGGCAAATGTCAAAGATGTCAAATGACAAATGTCACAATGCTAAATGTCAAAAATGAAAATTGTCACCATAAAAAATGTCAAAAATGACAAATTTCAAGATGGCAAATGTCAAAGATGTCGAATATGACAAATGTCGCAATGCTAAATGTCAAAAATGAAAAGTGTCACCATGAAAAATGTCAAAAATGACAAATTTCAAGATGGCAAATGTCAAAGATGTCAAATGACAAATGTCACAATGCTAAATGTCAAAAATGAAAAGTGTCATCATGAAAAATGTCAAAAATAACAAATTTCAAGATGGCAAATATCAAAAATGTCAAATGACAAATGTCACAATGCTAAATGTCAAAAATGACAAATTTTAAGATGGCAAATGTCAAAGATGTCAAATGACAAATGTCACAATGCTAAATGTCAAAAATGAAAAGTGTCACCATGAAAAATGTCAAAAATGACAAATTTCAAGATGGCAAATGTCAAAGATGTCAAATGACAAATGTCACAATGCTAAATGTCAAAAATGAAAGGTGTCACCATGAAAAATGTCAAAAATGACAAATTTCAAGATGGCAAATGTCAAAGATGTCAAATGACAAATGTCACAATGCTAAATGTCAAAAACGAAAAGTGTCACCATGAAAAATGTCAAAAATGACAAATGTCACAAAGCTAAATGTCAAAAATGAAAAGTGTCACCATGAAAAATGTCAAAAATAACAAATTTCAAGATGGCAAATGTCAAAGATGTCAAATGACAAATTTCACAATGCTAGATGTCAAAAATGAAAAGTGTCACCATGAAAAATGTCAAAAATGACAAATTTCAAGATGGCAAATGTCAAAACTGACAAATGTCACAATGCTAAATGTCAAAAATGACAAATTTCAAGATGGCAAATGTCAAAACTAACAAATGTCACAATGCTAAATGTCAAAAATGATAAGTGTCACCATGAAAAATGTCAAAAATGACAAATTTCAAGATGGCAAATGTCCAAGATGTTAAATGACAAATGTCACAATGCTAAATATTAAAAATGAAAAGTGTCACCATGAAAAATGTCAAAAATGACAAATTTCAAGATGGCAAATGTCAAAGATGTCAAATGACAAATGTCACAATGCTAAATGTCAAAAATGAAAAGTGTCAAAAATGACAAATTTCAAGATGGCAAATGTCTAAGATGTCAAATGACAAATGTCACAATGCTAAATGTCAAAAATGAAAAGTGTCACCGTAAAAAATGTCAAAAATGACAAATTTCAAGATGGAAAATGTCAAAGATGTCAAATGACAAATGTCACAATGCTAAATGTCAAAAATGAAAAGTGTCACCATGAAAAATGTCAAAAATGACAAATTTCAAGATGACAAATATCAAAGATGTCAAATGACAAATGTCACAATGCTAAATGTCAAAAATGAAAAGTGTCCCCATGAAAAATGTCAATAATGACAAATTTCAAGATGGCAAATGTCAAAGATGTCAAATGACAAATGTCACAATGCTAAATGTCAAAAATGAAAAGTGTCAAAAATGACAAATTTCAAGATGGCAAATGTCTAAGATTTCAAATGACAAATGTCACAATGCTAAATGTCAAAAATGAAAAGTGTCACCGTGAAAAATGTCAAAAATGACAAATTTTAAGATGGAAAATGTCAAAGATGTCAAATGACAAATGTCACAATGCTAAATGTCAAAAATGAAAAGTGTCACCATGAAAAATGTCAAAAATGACAAATTTCAAGATGGCAAATATCAAAGATGTCAAATGACAAATGTCACAATGCTAAATGTCAAAAATGAAAAGTGTCCCCATGAAAAATGTCAATAATGACAAATTTCAAGATGGCAAATGTCAAAGATGTCAAATGACAAATGTCACAATGCTAAATGTCAAAAATGAAAATTGTCACCATGAAAAATGTCAAAAATGACAAATTTCAAGATGGCAAATGTCAAAGATGTCGAATATGACAAATGTCGCAATGCTAAATGTCAAAAATGAAAAGTGTCACCATGAAAAATGTCAAAAATGACAAATTTCAATATGGCAAATGTCAAAGATGTCAAATGACAAATGTCACAATGCTAAATGTCAAAAATGAAAAGTGTCACCATGAAAAATGTCAAAAATGACAAATTTCAAGATGGCAAATATCAAAAATGTCAAATGACAAATGTCACAATGCTAAATGTCAAAAATGACAAATTTCAAGATGGCAAATGTCAAAGATGTCAAATGACAAATGTCACAATGCTAAATGTCAAAAATGAAAAGTGTCACCATGAAAAATGTCAAAAATGAGAAATTTCAAGATGGCAAATGTCAAAGATGTCAAATGACAAATGTCACACAATGCTAAATTTCAAAAATGAAAGGTGTCACCATGAAAAATGTCAAAAATGACAAATTTCAAGATGGCAAATGTCAAAGATGTCAAATGACAAATGTCACAATGCTAAATGTCAAAAATGAAAAGTGTCACCATGAAAAATGTCAAAAATGACAAATTTCAAGATGGCAAATGTCAAAGATGTCAAATGACAAATGTCACAATGCTAAATGTCAAAAATGAAAAGTGTCACCATGAAAAATGTCAAAAATAACAAATTTCAAGATGGCAAATGTCAAAGATGTCAAATGACAAATGTCACAATGCTAAATGTCAAAAATGAAAAGTGTCACCATGAAAAATGTCAAAAATGACAAATTTCAAGATGGCAAATGTCAAAACTGACAAATTTCACAATGCTAAATGTCAAAAATGAAAAGTGTCACCATGAAAAATGTTAAAAATAACACATTTCAAGATGGCAAATGTCAAAGATGTCAAATGACAAATGTCACAATGCTAAATGTCAAAAATGACAAATTTCAAGATGGCAAATGTCAAAGATGTCAAATGACAAATGTCACAATGCTAAATGTCAAAAATGAAAAGTGTCACCATGAAAAATGTCAAAAATGACAAATTTCAGGATGGCAAATGTCAAAGATGTCAAATGACAAATGTCACAATGCTAAATGTCAAAAATGAAAAGTGTCACCATGAAAAATGTCAAAAATAACAAATTTCAAGATGGCAAATGTCAAAGATGTCAAATGACAAATGTCACAATGCTAAATGTCAAAAATGAAAAGTGTCACCATGAAAAATGTCAAAAATGACAAATTTCAAGATGGCAAATGTCAAAGATGTCAAATGACAAATGTCACAATGCTAAATGTCAAAAATGAAAAGTGTCACCATGAAAAATGTCAAAAATGACAAATTTCAAGATGGCAAATGTCAAAGATGTCAAATGACAAATGTCACAATGCTACATGTCAAAAATGAAAAGTGTCACCATGAAAAATGTCAAAAATAACAAATTTCAAGATGGCAAGTGTCAAGGATGTCAAATGACAAATGTCACAATGCTAAATGTCAAAAATGAAAAGTGTCACCATGAAAAATGTCAAAAATGACAAATTTCAAGATGGCAAATGTCAAAGATGTCAAATGACAAATATCACAATGCTAAATGTCAAAAATGAAAAGTGTCACTATGAAAAATGTCAAAAATGACAAATTTCAAGATGGCAAATGTCAAAGATGTCAAATGACAAATGTCACAATGCTAAATGAAATGTGTCACCATGAAAAATGTCAAAAATGACAAATTTCAAGATGGCAAATGTCAAAGATGTCAAGTGACAAATGTCACAATGCTAAATGTCAAAAATGAAAAGTGTCACTATGAAAAATGTCAAAAATGACAAATTTCAAGATGGCAAATGTCAAAGATGTCAAATGACAAATGTCACAATGCTAAATGTCAAAAATGAAATGTGTCACCATGAAAAATGTCAAAAATGACAAATTTCAAGATGGCAAATGTCAAAACTGACAAATGTCACAATGCTAAATGTCAAAAATGATAAGTGTCACCATGAAAAATGTCAAAAATGACAAATTTCAAGATGGCAAATGTCAAAGATGTCAAATGACAAATGTCACAATGCTAAATGTCAAAAATGAAAAGTGTCACCATGAAAAATGTCAAAAATGACAAATTTCAAGATGGCAAATGTCAAAACTGACAAATGTCACAATGCTAAATGTCAAAAATGATAAGTGTCACCATGAAAAATGTCAAAAATGACAAATTTCAAGATGGCAAATGTCCAAGATGTCAAATGACAAATGTCACAATGCTAAATGTTAAAAATGAAAAGTGTCACCATGAAAAATGTCAAAAATGACAAATTTCAAGATGGCAAATGTCAAAGATGTCAAATGACAAATGTCACAATGCTAAATGTCAAAAATGAAAAGTGTCAAAAATGACAAATTTCAAGATGGCAAATGTCTAAGATGTCAAATGACAAATGTCACAATGCTAAATGTCAAAAATGAAAAGTGTCACCGTGAAAAATGTCAAAAATGACAAATTTCAAGATGGAAAATGTCAAAGATGTCAAATGACAAATGTCACAATGCTAAATGTCAAAAATGAAAAGTGTCACCATGAAAAATGTCAAAAATGACAAATTTCAAGATGACAAATATCAAAGATGTCAAATGACAAATGTCACAATGCTAAATGTCAAAAATGAAAAGTGTCCCCATGAAAAATGTCAAAAATGACAAATTTCAAGATGGCAAATGTCAAAGATGTCAAATGACAAATGTCACAATGCTAAATGTTAAAAATGAAAAGTGTCACCATGAAAAATGTCAAAAATGACAAATTTCAAGATGGCAAATGTCAAAGATGTCAAATGACAAATGTCACAATGCTAAATGTCAAAAATGAAAAGTGTCAAAAATGACAAATTTCAAGATGGCAAATGTCTAAGATGTCAAATGACAAATGTCACAATGCTAAATGTCAAAAATGAAAAGTGTCACCGTGAAAAATGTCAAAAATGACAAATTTCAAGATGGAAAATGTCAAAGATGTCAAATGACAAATGTCACAATGCTAAATGTCAAAAATGAAAAGTGTCACCATGAAAAATGTCAAAAATGACAAATTTCAAGATGGCAAATATCAAAGATGTCAAATGACAAATGTCACAATGCTAAATGTCAAAAATGAAAAGTGTCCCCATGAAAAATGTAAATAATGACAAATTTTAAGATGGCAAATGTCAAAGATGTCAAATGACAAATGTCACAATGCTAAATGTCAAAAATGAAAAGTGTCAAAAATGACAAATTTCAAGATGGCAAATGTCTAAGATGTCAAATAACAAATGTCACAATGCTAAATGTCAAAAATGAAAAGTGTCACCGTGAAAAATGTCAAAAATGACAAATTTCAAGATGAAAAATGTCAAAGATGTCAAATGACAAATGTCACAATGCTAAATGTCAAAAATAAAAAGTGTCACCATGAAAAATGTCAAAAATGACAAATTTCGAGATGGCAAATATCAAAGATGTCAAATGACAAATGTCACAATGCTAAATGTCAAAAATGAAAAGTGTCCCCATGAAAAATGTTAATAATGACAAATTTCAAGATGGCAAATGTCAAAGATGTCAAATGACAAATGTCACAATGCTAAATGTCAAAAATGAAAATTGTCACTATGAAAAATGTCAAAAATGACAAATTTCAAGATGGCAAATGTCAAAGATGTCAAATGACAAATGTCACAATGCTAAATGTCAAAAATGAAAAGTGTCACCATGAAAAATGTCAAAAATGACAAATTTCAAGATGGCAAATGTCAAAGATGTCAAATGACAAATGTCACAATGCTAAATGTCAAAAATGAAAGGTGTCACCATGAAAAATGTCAAAAATGACAAATTTCAAGATGGCAAATGTCAAAGATGTCAAATGACAAATGTCACAATGCTAAATGTCAAAAATGAAAAGTGTCACCATGAAAAATGTCAAAAATGACAAATTTCAAGATGGCAAATGACAAATGTCACAATGCTAAATGTCAAAAATGAAAAGTGTTACCATGAAAAATGTCAAAAATAACAAATTTCAAGATGGCAAATGTCAAAGATGTCAAATGACAAATGTCACAATGCTAAATGTCAAAAATGAAAAGTGTCACCATGAAAAATGTCAAAAATGACAAATTTCAAGATGGCAAATGTCAAAACTGACAAATGTCACAATGCTAAATGTCAAAAATAAAAAGTGTCACCATGAAAAATGTCAAAAATAACACATTTCAAGATGGCAAATGTCAAAGATGTCAAATGACAAATGTCACAATGCTAAATGTCAAAAATGACAAATTTCAAGATGGCAAATGTCAAAGATGTCAAATGACAAATGTCACAATGCTAAATGTAAAAAATGAAAAGTGTCACCATGAAAAATGTCAAAAATGACAAATTTCAAGATGGCAAATGTCAAAGATGTCAAATGACAAATGTCACAATGCTAAATGTCAAAAATGAAAAGTGTTACCATGAAAAATGTCAAAAATAACAAATTTTAAGATGGCAAATGTCAAAGATGTCAAATGACAAATGTCACAATGATAAATGTCAAAAATGAAAAGTGTCACCATGAAAAATGTCAAAAATAACAAATTTCAAGATAGCAAATGTCAAAGATGTCAAATGACAAATGTCACAAAGCTAAATGTCAAAAATGAAAAGTGTCACCATGAAAAATGTCAAAAATAACAAACTTCAAGATGGCAAATGTCAAAGATGTCAAATGACAAATGTCACAATGCTAAATGTCAAAAATGAAAAGTGTCACCATGAAAAATGTCAAAAATGACAAATTTCAAGATGGCAAATGTCAAAACTGACAAATGTCACAACGCTAAATGTCAAAAATGACAAATTTGGAGATGGCAAACGTCAAAGATGTAAAATGACAAATGTCACAATGCTAAATATCAAAAATGAAAAGTGTTACCATGAAAAGTGTCAAAAATGACAAATTTCAAGATGGCAAATGTCAAAAATGTCAAATGACAAATGTCACAATGCTAAATGTCAAAAATGAAAAGTGTCACCATGAAAAATGTCAAAAATGACAAATTTCAAGATGGCACATGTCAAAGATGTCAAATGACAAATGTCACAATGGTAAATGAAATGTGTCACCATGAAAAATGTCAAAAATGACAAATTTCAAGATGGCAAATGTCAAAGATGTCAAGTGACAAATGTCACAATGCTAAATGTCAAAAATGAAAAGTGTCACCATGAAAAATGTCAAAAATGACAAATTTTAAGATGGCAAATGTCAAAACTGACAAATGTCACAATGCTAAATGTCAAAAATGATAAGTGTCACCATGAAAAATGTCAAAAATGACAAATTTCAAGATGGCAAATGTCAAAGATGTCAAATGACAAATGTCACAATGCTAAATGTCAAAAATGAAAAGTGTCACCATGAAAAATGTCAAAAATGACAAATTTCAAGATGGCAAATGTCAAAGATGTCAAATGACACATGTCACAAAGCTAAATGTCAAAAATGAAAAGTGTCACCATGAAAAATGTCAAAAATAACAAATTTCAAGATGGCAAATGTCAAAGATGTCAAATGACAAATGTCACAATGCTAAATGTCAAAAATGAAAAGTGTCACCATGAAAAATGTCAAAAATGACAAATTTCAAGATGGCAAATGTCAAAGATGTCAAATGACAAATGTCACAATGCTAAATGTCAAAAATGAAAAGTGTCACCATGAAAAATGTCAAAAATAACAAATTTCAAGATGGCAAATGTCAAAGATGTCAAATGACAAATGTCACAATGCTAAATGTCAAAAATGAAAAGTGTCACCATGAAAAATGTCAAAAATGACAAATTTCAAAAAGGCAAATGTCAAAACTGACAAATGTCACAATGCTAAATGTCAAAAATGATAAGTGTCACCATGAAAAATGTCAAAAATGACAAATTTCAAGATGGCAAATGTTCAAGATGTCAAATGACAAATGTCACAATGCTACATGTCAAAAATGACAAATTTCAAGATGGCAAATGTCAAAGATGTCAAATGTCACAATGCTAAATGTCAAAAATGAAAAGTGTCACCATGAAAAATGTCAAAAATGACAAATTTCAAGATGGCAAATGTCAAAACTGACAAATGTCACAATGCTAAATGTCAAAAATGATAAGTGTCACCATGAAAAATGTCAAAAATGACAAATTTCAAGATGGCAAATGTCAAAGATGTCAAATGACAAATGTCACAATGCTAAATGTCAAAAATGAAAAGTGTCACCATGAAAAATGTCAAAAATAACAAATTTCAAGATGGCAAATGTCAAAGATGTCAAATGACAAATGTCACAATGCTAAATGTCAAAAATGAAAAGTGTCACCATGAAAAATGTCAAAAATGACAAATTTCAAGATGGCAAATGTCAAAGATGTCAAATGACAAATGTCACAATGCTAAATGTCAAAAATGAAAAGTGTCACCATGAAAAATGTCAAAAATAACAAATTTCAAGATGGCAAATGTCAAAGATGTCAAATGACAAAAAATGTCACAATGCTAAATGTCAAAAATAAAAAGTGTCACCATGAAAAATGTCAAAAATGACAAATTTCAAGATGGCAAATGTCAAAACTGACAAATGTCACAATGCTAAATGTCAAAAATGAAAAGTGTCACCATGAAAAATGTCAAAAATAACAAATTTCAAGATGGCAAATGTCAAAGATGTCAAATGACAAAAAATGTCACAATGCTAAATGTCAAAAATAAAAAGTGTCACCATGAAAAATGTCAAAAATGACAAATTTCAAGATGGCAAATGTCAAAACTGACAAATGTCACAATGCTAAATGTCAAAAATGATAAGTGTCACCATGAAAAATGTCAAAAATCACAAATTTCAAGATGGCAAATGTCAAAGATGTTAAATGACAAATGTCACAATGCTAAATGTCAAAAATGAAAAGTGTCACCATGAAAAATGTCAAAAATGACAAATTTCAAGATGGCAAATGTCCAAGATGTTAAATGACAAATGTCACAATGCTAAATATTAAAAATGAAAAGTGTCACCATGAAAAATGTCAAAAATGACAAATTTCAAGATGGCAAATGTCAAAGATGTCAAATGACAAATGTCACAATGCTAAATGTCAAAAATGAAAAGTGTCAAAAATGACAAATTTCAAGATGGCAAATGTCTAAGATGTCAAATGACAAATGTCACAATGCTAAATGTCAAAAATGAAAAGTGTCACCGTAAAAAATGTCAAAAATGACAAATTTCAAGATGGAAAATGTCAAAGATGTCAAATGACAAATGTCACAATGCTAAATGTCAAAAATGAAAAGTGTCACCATGAAAAATGTCAAAAATGACAAATTTCAAGATGACAAATATCAAAGATGTCAAATGACAAATGTCACAATGCTAAATGTCAAAAATGAAAAGTGTCCCCATGAAAAATGTCAATAATGACAAATTTCAAGATGGCAAATGTCAAAGATGTCAAATGACAAATGTCACAATGCTAAATGTCAAAAATGAAAAGTGTCAAAAATGACAAATTTCAAGATGGCAAATGTCTAAGATTTCAAATGACAAATGTCACAATGCTAAATGTCAAAAATGAAAAGTGTCACCGTGAAAAATGTCAAAAATGACAAATTTTAAGATGGAAAATGTCAAAGATGTCAAATGACAAATGTCACAATGCTAAATGTCAAAAATGAAAAGTGTCACCATGAAAAATGTCAAAAATGACAAATTTCAAGATGGCAAATATCAAAGATGTCAAATGACAAATGTCACAATGCTAAATGTCAAAAATGAAAAGTGTCCCCATGAAAAATGTCAATAATGACAAATTTCAAGATGGCAAATGTCAAAGATGTCAAATGACAAATGTCACAATGCTAAATGTCAAAAATGAAAATTGTCACCATGAAAAATGTCAAAAATGACAAATTTCAAGATGGCAAATGTCAAAGATGTCGAATATGACAAATGTCGCAATGCTAAATGTCAAAAATGAAAAGTGTCACCATGAAAAATGTCAAAAATGACAAATTTCAATATGGCAAATGTCAAAGATGTCAAATGACAAATGTCACAATGCTAAATGTCAAAAATGAAAAGTGTCACCATGAAAAATGTCAAAAATGACAAATTTCAAGATGGCAAATATCAAAAATGTCAAATGACAAATGTCACAATGCTAAATGTCAAAAATGACAAATTTCAAGATGGCAAATGTCAAAGATGTCAAATGACAAATGTCACAATGCTAAATGTCAAAAATGAAAAGTGTCACCATGAAAAATGTCAAAAATGAGAAATTTCAAGATGGCAAATGTCAAAGATGTCAAATGACAAATGTCACACAATGCTAAATTTCAAAAATGAAAGGTGTCACCATGAAAAATGTCAAAAATGACAAATTTCAAGATGGCAAATGTCAAAGATGTCAAATGACAAATGTCACAATGCTAAATGTCAAAAATGAAAAGTGTCACCATGAAAAATGTCAAAAATGACAAATTTCAAGATGGCAAATGTCAAAGATGTCAAATGACAAATGTCACAATGCTAAATGTCAAAAATGAAAAGTGTCACCATGAAAAATGTCAAAAATAACAAATTTCAAGATGGCAAATGTCAAAGATGTCAAATGACAAATGTCACAATGCTAAATGTCAAAAATGAAAAGTGTCACCATGAAAAATGTCAAAAATGACAAATTTCAAGATGGCAAATGTCAAAACTGACAAATTTCACAATGCTAAATGTCAAAAATGAAAAGTGTCACCATGAAAAATGTTAAAAATAACACATTTCAAGATGGCAAATGTCAAAGATGTCAAATGACAAATGTCACAATGCTAAATGTCAAAAATGACAAATTTCAAGATGGCAAATGTCAAAGATGTCAAATGACAAATGTCACAATGCTAAATGTCAAAAATGAAAAGTGTCACCATGAAAAATGTCAAAAATGACAAATTTCAGGATGGCAAATGTCAAAGATGTCAAATGACAAATGTCACAATGCTAAATGTCAAAAATGAAAAGTGTCACCATGAAAAATGTCAAAAATAACAAATTTCAAGATGGCAAATGTCAAAGATGTCAAATGACAAATGTCACAATGCTAAATGTCAAAAATGAAAAGTGTCACCATGAAAAATGTCAAAAATGACAAATTTCAAGATGGCAAATGTCAAAGATGTCAAATGACAAATGTCACAATGCTAAATGTCAAAAATGAAAAGTGTCACCATGAAAAATGTCAAAAATGACAAATTTCAAGATGGCAAATGTCAAAGATGTCAAATGACAAATGTCACAATGCTACATGTCAAAAATGAAAAGTGTCACCATGAAAAATGTCAAAAATAACAAATTTCAAGATGGCAAGTGTCAAGGATGTCAAATGACAAATGTCACAATGCTAAATGTCAAAAATGAAAAGTGTCACCATGAAAAATGTCAAAAATGACAAATTTCAAGATGGCAAATGTCAAAGATGTCAAATGACAAATATCACAATGCTAAATGTCAAAAATGAAAAGTGTCACTATGAAAAATGTCAAAAATGACAAATTTCAAGATGGCAAATGTCAAAGATGTCAAATGACAAATGTCACAATGCTAAATGAAATGTGTCACCATGAAAAATGTCAAAAATGACAAATTTCAAGATGGCAAATGTCAAAGATGTCAAGTGACAAATGTCACAATGCTAAATGTCAAAAATGAAAAGTGTCACTATGAAAAATGTCAAAAATGACAAATTTCAAGATGGCAAATGTCAAAGATGTCAAATGACAAATGTCACAATGCTAAATGTCAAAAATGAAATGTGTCACCATGAAAAATGTCAAAAATGACAAATTTCAAGATGGCAAATGTCAAAACTGACAAATGTCACAATGCTAAATGTCAAAAATGATAAGTGTCACCATGAAAAATGTCAAAAATGACAAATTTCAAGATGGCAAATGTCAAAGATGTCAAATGACAAATGTCACAATGCTAAATGTCAAAAATGAAAAGTGTCACCATGAAAAATGTCAAAAATGACAAATTTCAAGATGGCAAATGTCAAAACTGACAAATGTCACAATGCTAAATGTCAAAAATGATAAGTGTCACCATGAAAAATGTCAAAAATGACAAATTTCAAGATGGCAAATGTCCAAGATGTCAAATGACAAATGTCACAATGCTAAATGTTAAAAATGAAAAGTGTCACCATGAAAAATGTCAAAAATGACAAATTTCAAGATGGCAAATGTCAAAGATGTCAAATGACAAATGTCACAATGCTAAATGTCAAAAATGAAAAGTGTCAAAAATGACAAATTTCAAGATGGCAAATGTCTAAGATGTCAAATGACAAATGTCACAATGCTAAATGTCAAAAATGAAAAGTGTCACCGTGAAAAATGTCAAAAATGACAAATTTCAAGATGGAAAATGTCAAAGATGTCAAATGACAAATGTCACAATGCTAAATGTCAAAAATGAAAAGTGTCACCATGAAAAATGTCAAAAATGACAAATTTCAAGATGACAAATATCAAAGATGTCAAATGACAAATGTCACAATGCTAAATGTCAAAAATGAAAAGTGTCCCCATGAAAAATGTCAAAAATGACAAATTTCAAGATGGCAAATGTCAAAGATGTCAAATGACAAATGTCACAATGCTAAATGTTAAAAATGAAAAGTGTCACCATGAAAAATGTCAAAAATGACAAATTTCAAGATGGCAAATGTCAAAGATGTCAAATGACAAATGTCACAATGCTAAATGTCAAAAATGAAAAGTGTCAAAAATGACAAATTTCAAGATGGCAAATGTCTAAGATGTCAAATGACAAATGTCACAATGCTAAATGTCAAAAATGAAAAGTGTCACCGTGAAAAATGTCAAAAATGACAAATTTCAAGATGGAAAATGTCAAAGATGTCAAATGACAAATGTCACAATGCTAAATGTCAAAAATGAAAAGTGTCACCATGAAAAATGTCAAAAATGACAAATTTCAAGATGGCAAATATCAAAGATGTCAAATGACAAATGTCACAATGCTAAATGTCAAAAATGAAAAGTGTCCCCATGAAAAATGTAAATAATGACAAATTTTAAGATGGCAAATGTCAAAGATGTCAAATGACAAATGTCACAATGCTAAATGTCAAAAATGAAAAGTGTCAAAAATG
Source organism: Altica lythri (assembly GCA_964028335.1). Taxonomy (NCBI): domain Eukaryota; kingdom Metazoa; phylum Arthropoda; class Insecta; order Coleoptera; family Chrysomelidae; genus Altica; species Altica lythri. The sequence continues at coordinate 38,177,946 of OZ034800.1, read as the reverse complement.
ACAAATTTCAAGATGGCAAATGTCTAAGATGTCAAATAACAAATGTCACAATGCTAAATGTCAAAAATGAAAAGTGTCACCGTGAAAAATGTCAAAAATGACAAATTTCAAGATGAAAAATGTCAAAGATGTCAAATGACAAATGTCACAATGCTAAATGTCAAAAATAAAAAGTGTCACCATGAAAAATGTCAAAAATGACAAATTTCGAGATGGCAAATATCAAAGATGTCAAATGACAAATGTCACAATGCTAAATGTCAAAAATGAAAAGTGTCCCCATGAAAAATGTTAATAATGACAAATTTCAAGATGGCAAATGTCAAAGATGTCAAATGACAAATGTCACAATGCTAAATGTCAAAAATGAAAATTGTCACTATGAAAAATGTCAAAAATGACAAATTTCAAGATGGCAAATGTCAAAGATGTCAAATGACAAATGTCACAATGCTAAATGTCAAAAATGAAAAGTGTCACCATGAAAAATGTCAAAAATGACAAATTTCAAGATGGCAAATGTCAAAGATGTCAAATGACAAATGTCACAATGCTAAATGTCAAAAATGAAAGGTGTCACCATGAAAAATGTCAAAAATGACAAATTTCAAGATGGCAAATGTCAAAGATGTCAAATGACAAATGTCACAATGCTAAATGTCAAAAATGAAAAGTGTCACCATGAAAAATGTCAAAAATGACAAATTTCAAGATGGCAAATGACAAATGTCACAATGCTAAATGTCAAAAATGAAAAGTGTTACCATGAAAAATGTCAAAAATAACAAATTTCAAGATGGCAAATGTCAAAGATGTCAAATGACAAATGTCACAATGCTAAATGTCAAAAATGAAAAGTGTCACCATGAAAAATGTCAAAAATGACAAATTTCAAGATGGCAAATGTCAAAACTGACAAATGTCACAATGCTAAATGTCAAAAATAAAAAGTGTCACCATGAAAAATGTCAAAAATAACACATTTCAAGATGGCAAATGTCAAAGATGTCAAATGACAAATGTCACAATGCTAAATGTCAAAAATGACAAATTTCAAGATGGCAAATGTCAAAGATGTCAAATGACAAATGTCACAATGCTAAATGTAAAAAATGAAAAGTGTCACCATGAAAAATGTCAAAAATGACAAATTTCAAGATGGCAAATGTCAAAGATGTCAAATGACAAATGTCACAATGCTAAATGTCAAAAATGAAAAGTGTTACCATGAAAAATGTCAAAAATAACAAATTTTAAGATGGCAAATGTCAAAGATGTCAAATGACAAATGTCACAATGATAAATGTCAAAAATGAAAAGTGTCACCATGAAAAATGTCAAAAATAACAAATTTCAAGATAGCAAATGTCAAAGATGTCAAATGACAAATGTCACAAAGCTAAATGTCAAAAATGAAAAGTGTCACCATGAAAAATGTCAAAAATAACAAACTTCAAGATGGCAAATGTCAAAGATGTCAAATGACAAATGTCACAATGCTAAATGTCAAAAATGAAAAGTGTCACCATGAAAAATGTCAAAAATGACAAATTTCAAGATGGCAAATGTCAAAACTGACAAATGTCACAACGCTAAATGTCAAAAATGACAAATTTGGAGATGGCAAACGTCAAAGATGTAAAATGACAAATGTCACAATGCTAAATATCAAAAATGAAAAGTGTTACCATGAAAAGTGTCAAAAATGACAAATTTCAAGATGGCAAATGTCAAAAATGTCAAATGACAAATGTCACAATGCTAAATGTCAAAAATGAAAAGTGTCACCATGAAAAATGTCAAAAATGACAAATTTCAAGATGGCACATGTCAAAGATGTCAAATGACAAATGTCACAATGGTAAATGAAATGTGTCACCATGAAAAATGTCAAAAATGACAAATTTCAAGATGGCAAATGTCAAAGATGTCAAGTGACAAATGTCACAATGCTAAATGTCAAAAATGAAAAGTGTCACCATGAAAAATGTCAAAAATGACAAATTTTAAGATGGCAAATGTCAAAACTGACAAATGTCACAATGCTAAATGTCAAAAATGATAAGTGTCACCATGAAAAATGTCAAAAATGACAAATTTTAAGATGGCAAATGTCAAAGATGTCAAATGACAAATGTCACAATGCTAAATGTCAAAAATGAAAAGTGTCACCATGAAAAATGTCAAAAATGACAAATTTCAAGATGGCAAATGTCAAAGATGTCAAATGACACATGTCACAAAGCTAAATGTCAAAAATGAAAAGTGTCACCATGAAAAATGTCAAAAATAACAAATTTCAAGATGGCAAATGTCAAAGATGTCAAATGACAAATGTCACAATGCTAAATGTCAAAAATGAAAAGTGTCACCATGAAAAATGTCAAAAATGACAAATTTCAAGATGGCAAATGTCAAAGATGTCAAATGACAAATGTCACAATGCTAAATGTCAAAAATGAAAAGTGTCACCATGAAAAATGTCAAAAATAACAAATTTCAAGATGGCAAATGTCAAAGATGTCAAATGACAAATGTCACAATGCTAAATGTCAAAAATGAAAAGTGTCACCATGAAAAATGTCAAAAATGACAAATTTCAAAAAGGCAAATGTCAAAACTGACAAATGTCACAATGCTAAATGTCAAAAATGATAAGTGTCACCATGAAAAATGTCAAAAATGACAAATTTCAAGATGGCAAATGTTCAAGATGTCAAATGACAAATGTCACAATGCTACATGTCAAAAATGACAAATTTCAAGATGGCAAATGTCAAAGATGTCAAATGTCACAATGCTAAATGTCAAAAATGAAAAGTGTCACCATGAAAAATGTCAAAAATGACAAATTTCAAGATGGCAAATGTCAAAACTGACAAATGTCACAATGCTAAATGTCAAAAATGATAAGTGTCACCATGAAAAATGTCAAAAATGACAAATTTCAAGATGGCAAATGTCAAAGATGTCAAATGACAAATGTCACAATGCTAAATGTCAAAAATGAAAAGTGTCACCATGAAAAATGTCAAAAATAACAAATTTCAAGATGGCAAATGTCAAAGATGTCAAATGACAAATGTCACAATGCTAAATGTCAAAAATGAAAAGTGTCACCATGAAAAATGTCAAAAATGACAAATTTCAAGATGGCAAATGTCAAAGATGTCAAATGACAAATGTCACAATGCTAAATGTCAAAAATGAAAAGTGTCACCATGAAAAATGTCAAAAATAACAAATTTCAAGATGGCAAATGTCAAAGATGTCAAATGACAAAAAATGTCACAATGCTAAATGTCAAAAATAAAAAGTGTCACCATGAAAAATGTCAAAAATGACAAATTTCAAGATGGCAAATGTCAAAACTGACAAATGTCACAATGCTAAATGTCAAAAATGAAAAGTGTCACCATGAAAAATGTCAAAAATAACAAATTTCAAGATGGCAAATGTCAAAGATGTCAAATGACAAAAAATGTCACAATGCTAAATGTCAAAAATAAAAAGTGTCACCATGAAAAATGTCAAAAATGACAAATTTCAAGATGGCAAATGTCAAAACTGACAAATGTCACAATGCTAAATGTCAAAAATGATAAGTGTCACCATGAAAAATGTCAAAAATCACAAATTTCAAGATGGCAAATGTCAAAGATGTTAAATGACAAATGTCACAATGCTAAATGTCAAAAATGAAAAGTGTCACCATGAAAAATGTCAAAAATAACAAATTTCAAGATGGCAAATGTCAAAGATGTCAAATGACAAATGTCACAATGCTAAATGTCAAAAATGAAAAGTGTCAACATGAAAAATGTCAAAAATGACAAATTTCAAGATGGCAAATGTCAAAGATGTCAAATGACAAATGTCACAATGCTAAATGTCAAAAATAAAAAGTGTCACCATGAAAAATGTCAAAAATGACAAATTTCAAGAGGGCAAATGTTAAAACTGACAAATGTCACAATGCTAAATGTCAAAAATGATAAGTGTCACCATGAAAAATGTCAAAAATGACAAATTTCAAGATGGCAAATGTCCAAGATGTCAAATGACAAATGTCACAATGCTAAATGTCAAAAATGACAAATTTGAAGATGGCAAATGTCAAAAATGTCAAATGACAAATGTCACAATGCTAAATGTCAAAAATGAAAAGTGTCACCATGAAAAATGTCAAAAATGAGAAATTTCAAGATGGCAAATGTCAAAGATGTCAAATGACAAATGTCACAATGCTAAATGTCAAAAATGAAAAGTGTCACCATGAAAAATGTCAAAAATAACAAATTTCAAGATGGCAAATGTCAAAGATGTCAAATGACAAATGTCACAATGCTAAATGTTAAAAATGAAAAGTGTCACCATGAAAAATGTCAAAAATGACAAATTTCAAAATGGCAAATGTCAAAGATGTCAAATGACAAATGTCACAATGCTAAATGTCAAAAATGAAAAGTGTCACCATGAAAAATGTCAAAAATAACAAATTTCAAGATGGCAAATGTCAAAGATGTCAAATGACAAAAAATGTCACAATGCTAAATGTCAAAAATAAAAAGTGTCACCATGAAAAATGTCAAAAATGACAAATTTCAAGATGGCAAATGTCAAAACTGACAAATGTCACAATGCTAAATGTCAAAAATGATAAGTGTCACCATGAAAAATGTCAAAAATCACAAATTTCAAGATGGCAAATGTCCAAGATGTCAAATGACAAATGTCACAATGCTAAATGTCAAAAATGACAAATTTCAAGATGGCAAATGTCAAAAATGTCAAATGACAAATGTCACAATGCTAAATGTCAAAAATGAAAAGTGTCACCATAAAATGTCAAAAATAACAAATTTCAAGATGGCAAATGTCAAAGATGTCAAATGACAAATGTCACAATGCTAAATGTCAAAAATGAAAAGTGTCACCATGAAAAATGTCAAAAATGACAAATTTCAAGATGGCAAATGTCAAAGATGTCAAATGACAAATGTCACAATGCTAAATGTCAAAAATAAAAAGTGTCACCATGAAAAATGTCAAAAATGACAAATTTCAAAAGGGCAAATGTCAAAACTGACAAATGTCACAATGCTAAATGTCAAAAATGATAAGTGTCACCATGAAAAATGTCAAAAATGACAAATTTCAAGATGGCAAATGTCCAAGATGTCAAATGACAAATGTCACAATGCTAAATGTCAAAAATGAAAAGTGTCAACAATGACAAATTTCAAGATGGCAAATGTCTAAGATGTCAAATGACAAATGTCACAATGCTAAATGTCAAAAATGAAAAGTGTCACCATGAAAAATGTCAAAAATAACAAATCTTAACATAGCAAATGTCAAAGATGTCAAATGACAAATGTCACAATGCTAAATGTCAAAAATAAAAAGTGTCACCATGAAAAATGTCAAAAATGACAAATTTCAAGATGGCAAATGTCAAAACTGACAAATGTCACAATGCTAAATGTCAAAAATGATAAGTGTCACCATGAAAAATGTCAAAAATGACAAATTTCAAGATGGCAAATGTCCAAGATGTCAAATGACAAATGTCACAATGCTAAATGTCAAAAATGACAAATTTCAAGATGGCAAATGACAAATGTCACAATGCTAGATGTCAAAAATGAAAAGTGTCACCATAAAAAATGTCAAAAATGACAAATTTCAAGATGGCAAATGTCAAAGATGTCAAATGACAAATGTCACAATGCTAAATGTCAAAAATGAAAAGTGTCACCATAAAAAATGTCAAAAATAACAAATTTCAAGATGGCAAATGTCAAAGATGTCAAATGACAAATGTCCCAATGCTAAATGTCAAAAATGAAAAGTGTCACCATGAAAAATGTCAAAAATGACAAATTTCAAGATGGCAAATGTCAAAGATGTCAAATGACAAATGTCACAATGCTAAATGTCAAAAATGAAAAGTGTCACCATGAAAAATGTCAAAAATGACAAATTTCAAGATGGCAAATGTCAAAGATGTCAAATGACAAAAGTCACAATGCTAAATGTCATAAATGAAAAGTGTCACCATGAAAAATGTCAAAAATGACAAATTTTAAGATGGCAAATGTCAAAGATGTCAAATGACAAATGTCACAATGCTAAATGTCAAAAATGAAAAGTTTCACCATGAAAAATGTCAAAAATGACAAATTTCAAGATGGCAAATGTCAAAGATGACAAATGACAAATGTCACAATGCTAAATGTCAAAAATGAAAAGTGTCACCATGAAAAATGTCAAAAATGACAAATTTCAAGATGGCAAATGTCAAAGATGTCAAATGACAAATGTCACAATGCTAAATGTCAAAAATGAAAAGTGTCACCATGAAAAATGTCAAAAATGACAAATTTCAAGATGGCAAATGTCAAAGATGTCAAATGACAAATGTCACAATGCTAAATGTCAAAAATGAAAAGTGTCACCATGAAAAATGTCAAAAATGCCAAATTTCAAGATGGCAAATGTCAAAGATGTCAAATGACAAATGTCACAATGCTAAATGTCAAAAATGAAAAGTGTCACCATGAAAAATGTCAAAAATAACAAATTTCAAGATGGCAAATGTCAAAGATGTCAAATGACAAATGTCACAATGCTAAATGTTAAAAATGAAAAGTGTCACCATGAAAAATGTCAAAAATGACAAATTTCAAAATGGCAAATGTCAAAGATGTCAAATGACAAATGTCACAATGCTAAATGTCAAAAATGAAAAGTGTCACCATGAAAAATGTCAAAAATAACAAATTTCAAGATGGCAAATGTCAAAGATGTCAAATGACAAAAAATGTCACAATGCTAAATGTCAAAAATAAAAAGTGTCACCATGAAAAATGTCAAAAATGACAAATTTCAAGATGGCAAATGTCAAAACTGACAAATGTCACAATGCTAAATGTCAAAAATGATAAGTGTCACCATGAAAAATGTCAAAAATCACAAATTTCAAGATGGCAAATGTCCAAGATGTCAAATGACAAATGTCACAATGCTAAATGTCAAAAATGACAAATTTCAAGATGGCAAATGTCAAAAATGTCAAATGACAAATGTCACAATGCTAAATGTCAAAAATGAAAAGTGTCACCATGAAAAATGTCAAAAATAACAAATTTCAAGATGGCAAATGTCAAAGATGTCAAATGACAAATGTCACAATGCTAAATGTCAAAAATGAAAAGTGTCACCATGAAAAATGTCAAAAATGACAAATTTCAAGATGGCAAATGTCAAAGATGTCAAATGACAAATGTCACAATGCTAAATGTCAAAAATAAAAAGTGTCACCATGAAAAATGTCAAAAATGACAAATTTCAAAAGGGCAAATGTCAAAACTGACAAATGTCACAATGCTAAATGTCAAAAATGATAAGTGTCACCATGAAAAATGTCAAAAATGACAAATTTCAAGATGGCAAATGTCCAAGATGTCAAATGACAAATGTCACAATGCTAAATGTCAAAAATGAAAAGTGTCACCATGAAAAATGTCAAAAATGACAAATTTCAAGATGGCAAATGTCAAAGATGTCAAATGACAAATGTCACAATGCTAAATGTCAAAAATGAAAAGTGTCAACAATGACAAATTTCAAGATGGCAAATGTCTAAGATGTCAAATGACAAATGTCACAATGCTAAATGTCAAAAATGAAAAGTGTCACCATGAAAAATGTCAAAAATAACAAATCTTAACATAGCAAATGTCAAAGATGTCAAATGACAAATGTCACAATGCTAAATGTCAAAAATAAAAAGTGTCACCATGAAAAATGTCAAAAATGACAAATTTCAAGATGGCAAATGTCAAAACTGACAAATGTCACAATGCTAAATGTCAAAAATGATAAGTGTCACCATGAAAAATGTCAAAAATGACAAATTTCAAGATGGCAAATGTCCAAGATGTCAAATGACAAATGTCACAATGCTAAATGTCAAAAATGACAAATTTCAAGATGGCAAATGACAAATGTCACAATGCTAGATGTCAAAAATGAAAAGTGTCACCATGAAAAATGTCAAAAATGACAAATTTCAAGATGGCAAATGTCAAAGATGTCAAATGACAAATGTCACAATGCTAAATGTCAAAAATGAAAAGTGTCACCATAAAAAATGTCAAAAATAACAAATTTCAAGATGGCAAATGTCAAAGATGTCAAATGACAAATGTCCCAATGCTAAATGTCAAAAATGAAAAGTGTCACCATGAAAAATGTCAAAAATGACAAATTTCAAGATGGCAAATGTCAAAGATGTCAAATGACAAATGTCACAATGCTAAATGTCAAAAATGAAAAGTGTCACCATGAAAAATGTCAAAAATGACAAATTTCAAGATGGCAAATGTCAAAGATGTCAAATGACAAAAGTCACAATGCTAAATGTCATAAATGAAAAGTGTCACCATGAAAAATGTCAAAAATGACAAATTTCAAGATGGCAAATGTCAAAGATGTCAAATGACAAATGTCACAATGCTAAATGTCAAAAATGAAAAGTTTCACCATGAAAAATGTCAAAAATGACAAATTTCAAGATGGCAAATGTCAAAGATGACAAATGACAAATGTCACAATGCTAAATGTCAAAAATGAAAAGTGTCACCATGAAAAATGTCAAAAATGACAAATTTCAAGATGGCAAATGTCAAAGATGTCAAATGACAAATGTCACAATGCTAAATGTCAAAAATGAAAAGTGTCACCATGAAAAATGTCAAAAATGACAAATTTCAAGATGGCAAATGTCAAAGATGTCAAATGACAAATGTCACAATGCTAAATGTCAAAAATGAAAAGTGTCACCATGAAAAATGTCAAAAATGACAAATTTCAAGATGGCAAATGTCAAAGATGTCAAATGACAAATGTCACAATGCTAAATGTCAAAAATGAAAAGTGTCACCATGAAAAATGTCAAAAATGACAAATTTCAAGATGGCAAATGTCCAAGATGTGAAATAACAAATGTAACAATGCTAAATGTCAAAAATGAAAAGTGTCACCGTGAAAAATGTCAAAAATGACAAATTTAAAGATGGCAAATGTCAAAACTGACAAATGTCACAATGCTAAATGTCAAAAATGATAAGTGTCACCATGAAAAATGTCAAAAATCACAAATTTCAAGATGGCAAATGTCCAAGATGTCAAATGACAAATGTCACAATGCTAAATGTCAAAAATGACAAATTTCAAGATGGCAAATGTCAAAAATGTCAAATGACAAATGTCACAATGCTAAATGTCAAAAATGAAAAGTGTCACCATGAAAAATGTTAAAAATGACAAATTTCAAGATGGCAAATGTCAAAGATGTCAAATGACAAATGTCACAATGCTAAATGTCAAAAATGAAAAGTGTCACCATGAAAAATGTCAAAAATAACAAATTTCAAGATGGCAAATGTCAAAGATGTCAAATGACAAATGTCACAATGCTAAATGTCAAAAATGAAAAGTGTCACCATGAAAAATGTCAAAAATGACAAATTTCAAGATGGCAAATGTCAAAGATGTCAAATGACGAATGTCACAATGCTAAATGTCAAAAATGAAAAGTGTCACCATGAAAAATGTCAAAAATGACAAATTTCAAGATGGCAAATGTCAAAACTGACAAATGTCACAATGCTAAATGTCAAAAATGATAAGTGTCACCATGAAAAATGTCAAAAATGACAAATTTCAAGATGGCAAATGTCCAAGATGTCAAATGACAAATGTCATAATGCTAAATGTCAAAAATGAAAAGTGTCACCATGAAAAATGTCAAAAATGACAAATTTCAAGATGGCAAATGTCAAAGATGTCAAATGACAAATGTCACAATGCTAAATGTCAAAAATGAAAAGTGTCAAAAATGACAAATTTCAAGATGGCAAATGTCTAAGATGTCAAATGACAAATGTCACAATGCTTAATGTCAAAAATGAAACGTGTCACCATGAAAAATGTCAAAAATAACAAATTTCAACATGGCAAATGTCAAAGATGTCAAATGACAAATGTCACAATGCTAAATGTCAAAAATGAAAAGTGTCACCATGAAAAATGTCAAAAATGACAAATTTCAAGATGTCAAATGTCAAAACTGACAAATGTCACAATGCTAAATGTCAAAAACGATAAGTGTCACCATGAAAAATGTCAAAAATGACAAATTTCAAGATGGCAAATGTCCAAGATGTCAAATGACAAATGTCACAATGCTAAATGTCAAAAATGACAAATTTCAAGATGGCAAATGACAAATGTCACAATGCTAAATGTCAAAAATGAAAAGTGTCACCATGAAAAATGTCAAAAATGACAAATTTCAAGATGGCAAATGTCAAAGATGTCAAATGACAAATGTCACAATGCTAAATGTCAAAAATGAAAAGTGTCACCATAAAAAATGTCAAAAATAACAAATTTCAAGATGGCAAATGTCAAAGATGTCAAATGACAAATGTCACAATGCTAAATGTCAAAAATGAAAAGTGTCACCATGAAAAATGTCAAAAATGACAAATTTCAAGATGGCAAATGTCAAAGATGTCAAATGACAAATGTCACAATGCTAAATGTCAAAAATTAAAAGTGTCACCATGAAAAATGTCAAAAATGACAAATTTCAAAATGGCAAATGTTAAAGATGTCAAATGACAAATGTCACAATGCTAAATGTCAAAAATGAAAAGTGTCACCATAAAAAATGTCCAAAATAACAAATTTCAAGATGGCAAATGTCAAAGATGTCAAATGACAAATGTCACAATGCTAAATGTCAAAAATGAAAAGTGTCACCATGAAAAATGTCAAAAATGACAAATTTCAAGATGGAAAATGTCAAAGATGTCAAATGACAAATGTCACAATGCTAAATGTCATAAATGAAAAGTGTCACCATAAAAAATGTCAAAAATGACAAATTTCAAGGTGGCAAATGTCAAAGATGTCAAATGACAAATGTCACAATGCTAAATGTCAAAAATGAAAAGTTTCACCATGAAAAATGTCAAAAATGACAAATTTCAAGATGGCAAATGTCAAAGATGACAAATGACAAATGTCACAATGCTAAATATCAAAAATGAAAAGTGTCACCATGAAAAATGTCAAAAATGACAAATTTCAAGATGGCAAATGTCAAAGATGTCAAATGACAAATGTCACAATGCTAAATGTCAAAAATGAAAAGTGTCACCATGAAAAATGTCAAAAATGACAAATTTTAAGATGGCAAATGTCCAAGATGTCAAATGACAAATGTAACAATGCTAAATGTCAAAAATGAAAAGTGTCACCATGAAAAATGTTAAAAATGACAAATTTCAAGATGGCAAATGTCAAAGATGTCAAATGACAAATGTCACAATGCTAAATGTCAAAAAAGAAAAATGTCAAAAATGACAAATTTCAAGATGGCAAATGTCCAAGATGTCAAATGACAAATGTCACAATGCTAAATGTCAAAAATGAAAAGTGTCACCATGAAAAATGTCAAAAATGACAAATTTCAAGATGGCAAATGTCAAAGATGTCAAATGACAAATGTCACAATGCTAAATGTCAAAAATGAAAATTGTCAAAAATGACAAATTTCAAGATGGCAAATGTCTAAGATGTCAAATGACAAATGTCACAATGCTAAATTTCAAAAATGAAAAGTGTCACCATGAAAAATGTCAAAAATGACAAATTTCAAGATGGCAAATATCAAAGATGTCAAATGCCAAATGTCACAATGCTAAATGTCAAAAATGACAAATTTCAAGATGGCAAATGTCAAAGATGTCAAATGACAAATGTCACACTGCTAAATGTCAAAAATGAAAATTGTCACCATGAAAAATGTCAAAAATGACAAATTTCAAAATGTCAAATGTCAAAGATGTCAAATGACAAATGCCACAATGCTAAATGTCAAAAATGAAAAGTGTCACCATGAAAAATGTCAAAAATGACAAATTTCAAGATGGCAAATGTCAAAGATGTCAAATGACAAATGTTACAATGATAAATGTCAAAAATGAAAAGTGTCACCATGAAAAATGTTAAAAATGACAAATTTCAAGATGGCAAATGTCAAAGATGTCAAATGACAAATGTCACAATGCTAAATGTCAAAAATGAAAAGTGTCACCATGAAAGATGTCAAAAATAACTAATTTCAAGATGGCAAATGTCAAAGATGTCAAATGACAAATGTCACAATGCTAAATGTCAAAAATGAAAAGTGTCACCATGAAAAATGTCAAAAATGATAAATTTCAAGATGGCAAATGTCAAAACTGACAAATGTCACAATGCTAAATGTCAAAAATGAAAAGTGTCACCATGAAAAATGTCAAAAATAACAAATTTCAAGATGGCAAATGTCAAAGATGTCAAATGACAAATGTCGCAATGCTAAATGTCAAAAATGACAAATTTCAAGATGGCAAATGTCAAAGATGTCAAATGACAAATGTCACAATGCTAAATGTCAAAAATGAAAAGTGTCACCATGAAAAATGTCAAAAATGACAAATTTCAAGATGGCAAATATCAAAGATGTCAAATGACAAATGTCACAATGCTAAATGTCAAAAATGAAAAGTGTCACCATGAAAAATGTCAAAAATGACAAATTTCAAGATGGCAAATGTCAAAGATGTCAAATGACAAATGTCACAATGCTAAATGTCAAAAATAAAAAGTGTCACCATGAAAAATGTCAAAAATAACAAATTTCAAGATGGCAAATGTCAAAGATGTCAAATGACAAATGTCACAATGCTAAATGTCACAAATGAAAATTGTCAAAAATGACAAATTTCAAGATGGCAAATGTCTAAGATGTCAAATGACAAATGTCACAATGCTAAATGTCAAAAATGAAAAGTGTCACCATGAAAAATGTCAAAAATGACAAATTTCAAGATGGCAAATATCAAAGATGTCAAATGCCAAATGTCACAATGCTAAATGTCAAAAATGACAAATTTCAAGATGGCAAATGTCAAAGATGTCAAATGACAAATGTCACACTGCTAAATGTCAAAAATGAAAATTGTCACCATGAAAAATGTCAAAAATGACAAATTTCAAGATGTCAAATGTCAAAGATGTCAAATGACAAATGCCACAATGCTAAATGTCAAACATGAAAAGTGTCACCATGAAAAATGTCAAAAATGACAAATTTCAAGATGGCAAATGTCCAAGATGTCAAATGACAAATGTCACAATGCTAAATGTTAAAAATGAAAAGTGTCACCATGAAAAATGTCAAAACTGACAAATTTCAAGATGGCAAATGTCAAAGATGTCAAATGACAAATGTCACAATGCTAAATGTCAAAAATGAAAAGTGTCAAAAATGACAAATTTCAAGATGGCAAATGTCTAAGATGTCAAATGACAAATGTCACAATGCTAAATGTCAAAAATGAAAAGTGTCACCGTAAAAAATGTCAAAAATGACAAATTTCAAGATGGAAAATGTCAAAGATGTCAAATGACAAATGTCACAATGCTAAATGTCAAAAATGAAAAGTGTCACCATGAAAAATGTCAAAAATGACAAATTTCAAGATGACAAATATCAAAGATGTCAAATGACAAATGTCACAATGCTAAATGTCAAAAATGAAAAGTGTCCCCATGAAAAATGTCAATAATGACAAATTTCAAGATGGCAAATGTCAAAGATGTCAAATGACAAATGTCACAATGCTAAATGTCAAAAATGAAAAGTGTCAAAAATGACAAATTTCAAGATGGCAAATGTCTAAGATGTCAAATGACAAATGTCACAATGCTAAATGTCAAAAATGAAAAGTGTCACCGTGAAAAATGTCAAAAATGACAAATTTCAAGATGGAAAATGTCAAAGATGTCAAATGACAAATGTCACAATGCTAAATGTCAAAAATGAAAAGTGTCCCCATGAAAAATGTCAAAAATGACAAATTTCAAGATGGCAAATGTCAAAACTGACAAATGTCACAATGCTAAATGTCAAAAATGATAAGTGTCACCATGAAAAATGTCAAAAATGACAAATTTCAAGATGGCAAATGTCCAAGATGTCAAATGACAAATGTCACAATGCTAAATGTTAAAAATGAAAAGTGTCACCATGAAAAATGTCAAAAATGACAAATTTCAAGATGGCAAATGTCAAAGATGTCAAATGACAAATGTCACAATGCTAAATGTCAAAAATAAAAATTGTCACCATGAAAAATGTCAAAAATGACAAATTTCAAGATGGCAAATGTCAAAGATGTCGAATATGACAAATGTCGCAATGCTAAATGTCAAAAATGAAAAGTGTCACCATGAAAAATGTGAAAAATGACAAATTTCAAGATGGCAAATGTCAAAGATGTCAAATGACAAATGTCACAATGCTAAATGTCAAAAATGAAAAGTGTCATCATGAAAAATGTCAAAAATAACAAATTTCAAGATGGCAAATATCAAAAATGTCAAATGGCAAATGTCACAATGCTAAATGTCAAAAATGACAAATTTCAAGATGGCAAATGTCAAAGATGTCAAATGACAAATGTCACAATGCTAAATGTCAAAAATGAAAAGTGTCACCATGAAAAATGTCAAAAATGACAAATTTCAAGATGGCAAATGTCAAAGATGTCAAATGACAAATGTCACAATGCTAAATGTCAAAAATGAAAGGTGTCACCATGAAAAATGTCAAAAATGACAAATTTCAAGATGGCAAATGTCAAAGATGTCAAATGACAAATGTCACAATGCTAAATGTCAAAAACGAAAAGTGTCACCATGAAAAATGTCAAAAATGACAAATGTCACAAAGCTAAATGTCAAAAATGAAAAGTGTCACCATGAAAAATGTCAAAAATAACAAATTTCAAGATGGCAAATGTCAAAGATGTCAAATGACAAATTTCACAATGCTAGATGTCAAAAATGAAAAGTGTCACCATGAAAAATGTCAAAAATGACAAATTTCAAGATGGCAAATGTCAAAACTGACAAATGTCACAATGCTAAATGTCAAAAATGACAAATTTCAAGATGGCAAATGTCAAAACTAACAAATGTCACAATGCTAAATGTCAAAAATGATAAGTGTCACCATGAAAAATGTCAAAAATGACAAATTTCAAGATGGCAAATGTCCAAGATGTCAAATGACAAATGTCACAATGCTAAATATTAAAAATGAAAAGTGTCACCATGAAAAATGTCAAAAATGACAAATTTCAAGATGGCAAATGTCAAAGATGTCAAATGACAAATGTCACAATGCTAAATGTCAAAAATGAAAAGTGTCAAAAATGACAAATTTCAAGATGGCAAATGTCTAAGATGTCAAATAACAAATGTCACAATGCTAAATGTCAAAAATGAAAAGTGTCACCGTAAAAAATGTCAAAAATGACAAATTTCAAGATGGAAAATGTCAAAGATGTCAAATGACAAATGTCACAATGCTAAATGTCAAAAATGAAAAGTGTCACCATGAAAAATGTCAAAAATGACAAATTTCAAGATGACAAATATCAAAGATGTCAAATGACAAATGTCACAATGCTAAATGTCAAAAATAAAAAGTGTCCCCATGAAAAATGTCAATAATGACAAATTTCAAGATGGCAAATGTCAAAGATGTCAAATGACAAATGTCACAATGCTAAATGTCAAAAATGAAAAGTGTCAAAAATGACAAATTTCAAGATGGCAAATGTCTAAGATTTCAAATGACAAATGTCACAATGCTAAATGTCAAAAATGAAAAGTGTCACCGTGAAAAATGTCAAAAATGACAAATTTTAAGATGGAAAATGTCAAAGATGTCAAATGACAAATGTCACAATGCTAAATGTCAAAAATAAAAAGTGTCACCATGAAAAATGTCAAAAATAACAAATTTCAAGATGGCAAATGTCAAAGATGTCAAATGACAAATGTCACAATGCTAAATGTCAAAAATGAAAATTGTCAAAAATGACAAATTTCAAGATGGCAAATGTCTAAGATGTCAAATGACAAATGTCACAATGCTAAATGTCAAAAATGAAAAGTGTCACCATGAAAAATGTCAAAAATGACAAATTTCAAGATGGCAAATATCAAAGATGTCAAATGCCAAATGTCACAATGCTAAATGTCAAAAATGACAAATTTCAAGATGGCAAATGTCAAAGATGTCAAATGACAAATGTCACACTGCTAAATGTCAAAAATGAAAATTGTCACCATGAAAAATGTCAAAAATGACAAATTTCAAGATGTCAAATCTCAAAGATGTCAAATGACAAATGCCACAATGCTAAATGTCAAAAATGAAAAGTGTCACCATGAAAAATGTCAAAAATGACAAATTTCAAGATGGCAAATGTCCAAGATGTCAAATGACAAATGTCACAATGCTAAATGTTAAAAATGAAAAGTGTCACCATGAAAAATGTCAAAACTGACAAATTTCAAGATGGCAAATGTCAAAGATGTCAAATGACAAATTTCACAATGCTAGATGTCAAAAATGAAAAGTGTCACCATGAAAAATGTCAAAAATGACAAATTTCAAAATGGCAAATGTCAAAACTGACAAATGTCACAATGCTAAATGTCAAAAATGACAAATTTCAAGATGGCAAATGTCAAAACTAACAAATGTCACAATGCTAAATGTCAAAAATGATAAGTGTCACCATGAAAAATGTCAAAAATGACAAATTTCAAGATGGCAAATGTCCAAGATGTCAAATGACAAATGTCACAATGCTAAATATTAAAAATGAAAAGTGTCACCATGAAAAATGTCAAAAATGACAAATTTCAAGATGGCAAATGTCAAAGATGTCAAATGACAAATGTCACAATGCTAAATGTCAAAAATGAAAAGTGTCAAAAATGACAAATTTCAAGATGGCAAATGTCTAAGATGTCAAATAACAAATGTCACAATGCTAAATGTCAAAAATGAAAAGTGTCACCGTAAAAAATGTCAAAAATGACAAATTTCAAGATGGAAAATGTCAAAGATGTCAAATGACAAATGTCACAATGCTAAATGTCAAAAATGAAAAGTGTCACCATGAAAAATGTCAAAAATGACAAATTTCAAGATGACAAATATCAAAGATGTCAAATGACAAATGTCACAATGCTAAATGTCAAAAATGAAAAGTGTCCCCATGAAAAATTACAATAATGACAAATTTCAAGATGGCAAATGTCAAAGATGTCAAATGACAAATGTCACAATGCTAAATGTCAAAAATGAAAAGTGTCAAAAATGACAAATTTCAAGATGGCAAATGTCTAAGATTTCAAATGACAAATGTCACAATGCTAAATGTCAAAAATGAAAAGTGTCACCGTGAAAAATGTCAAAAATGACAAATTTTAAGATGGAAAATGTCAAAGATGTCAAATGACAAATGTCACAATGCTAAATGTCAAAAATAAAAAGTGTCACCATGAAAAATGTCAAAAATAACAAATTTCAAGATGGCAAATGTCAAAGATGTCAAATGACAAATGTCACAATGCTAAATGTCAAAAATGAAAATTGTCAAAAATGACAAATTTCAAGATGGCAAATGTCTAAGATGTCAAATGACAAATGTCACAATGCTAAATGTCAAAAATGAAAAGTGTCACCATGAAAAATGTCAAAAATGACAAATTTCAAGATGGCAAATATCAAAGATGTCAAATGCCAAATGTCACAATGCTAAATGTCAAAAATGACAAATTTCAAGATGGCAAATGTCAAAGATGTCAAATGACAAATGTCACACTGCTAAATGTCAAAAATGAAAATTGTCACCATGAAAAATGTCAAAAATGACAAATTTTAAGATGTCAAATGTCAAAGATGTCAAATGACAAATGCCACAATGCTAAATGTCAAAAATTAAAAGTGTCACCATGAAAAATGTCAAAAATGACAAATTTCAAGATGGCAAATGTCCAAGATGTCAAATGACAAATGTCACAATGCTAAATGTTAAAAATGAAAAGTGTCACCATGAAAAATGTCAAAACTGACAAATTTCAAGATGGCAAATGTCAAAGATGTCAAATGACAAATGTCACAATGCTAAATGTCAAAAATGAAAAGTGTCAAAAATGACAAATTTCAAGATGGCAAATGTCTAAGATGTCAAATGACAAATGTCACAATGCTAAATGTCAAAAATGAAAAGTGTCACCGTAAAAAATGTCAAAAATGACAAATTTCAAGATGGAAAATGTCAAAGATGTCAAATGACAAATGTCACAATGCTAAATGTCAAAAATGAAAAGTGTCACCATGAAAAATGTCAAAAATGACAAATTTCAAGATGGCAAATGTCAAAGATGTCAAATGACAAATGTCACAATGCTAAATGTCAAAAATGAAAAGTGTCAAAAATGACAAATTTCAAGATGGCAAATGTCTAAGATGTCAAATAACAAATGTCACAATGCTAAATGTCAAAAATGAAAAGTGTCACCGTAAAAAATGTCAAAAATGACAAATTTCAAGATGGAAAATGTCAAAGATGTCAAATGACAAATGTCACAATGCTAAATGTCAAAAATGAAAAGTGTCACCATGAAAAATGTCAAAAATGACAAATTTCAAGATGACAAATATCAAAGATGTCAAATGACAAATGTCACAATGCTAAATGTCAAAAATGAAAAGTGTCCCCATGAAAAATTACAATAATGACAAATTTCAAGATGGCAAATGTCAAAGATGTCAAATGACAAATGTCACAATGCTAAATGTCAAAAATGAAAAGTGTCAAAAATGACAAATTTCAAGATGGCAAATGTCTAAGATTTCAAATGACAAATGTCACAATGCTAAATGTCAAAAATGAAAAGTGTCACCGTGAAAAATGTCAAAAATGACAAATTTTAAGATGGAAAATGTCAAAGATGTCAAATGACAAATGTCACAATGCTAAATGTCAAAAATAAAAAGTGTCACCATGAAAAATGTCAAAAATAACAAATTTCAAGATGGCAAATGTCAAAGATGTCAAATGACAAATGTCACAATGCTAAATGTCAAAAATGAAAATTGTCAAAAATGACAAATTTCAAGATGGCAAATGTCTAAGATGTCAAATGACAAATGTCACAATGCTAAATGTCAAAAATGAAAAGTGTCACCATGAAAAATGTCAAAAATGACAAATTTCAAGATGGCAAATATCAAAGATGTCAAATGCCAAATGTCACAATGCTAAATGTCAAAAATGACAAATTTCAAGATGGCAAATGTCAAAGATGTCAAATGACAAATGTCACACTGCTAAATGTCAAAAATGAAAATTGTCACCATGAAAAATGTCAAAAATGACAAATTTTAAGATGTCAAATGTCAAAGATGTCAAATGACAAATGCCACAATGCTAAATGTCAAAAATTAAAAGTGTCACCATGAAAAATGTCAAAAATGACAAATTTCAAGATGGCAAATGTCCAAGATGTCAAATGACAAATGTCACAATGCTAAATGTTAAAAATGAAAAGTGTCACCATGAAAAATGTCAAAACTGACAAATTTCAAGATGGCAAATGTCAAAGATGTCAAATGACAAATGTCACAATGCTAAATGTCAAAAATGAAAAGTGTCAAAAATGACAAATTTCAAGATGGCAAATGTCTAAGATGTCAAATGACAAATGTCACAATGCTAAATGTCAAAAATGAAAAGTGTCACCGTAAAAAATGTCAAAAATGACAAATTTCAAGATGGAAAATGTCAAAGATGTCAAATGACAAATGTCACAATGCTAAATGTCAAAAATGAAAAGTGTCACCATGAAAAATGTCAAAAATGACAAATTTCAAGATGGCAAATATCAAAAATGTCAAATGACAAATGTCACAATGCTAAATGTCAAAAATGACAAATTTCAAGATGGCAAATGTCAAAGATGTCAAATGACAAATGTCACAATGCTAAATGTCAAAAATGAAAAGTGTCACCATGAAAAATGTCAAAAATGACAAATTTCAAGATGGCAAATGTCAAAGATGTCAAATGACAAATGTCACAATGCTAAATGTCAAAAATGAAAGGTGTCACCATGAAAAATGTCAAAAATGACAAATTTCAAGATGGCAAATGTCAAAGATGTCAAATGACAAATGTCACAATGCTAAATGTCAAAAACGAAAAGTGTCACCATGAAAAATGTCAAAAATGACAAATGTCACAAAGCTAAATGTCAAAAATGAAAAGTGTCACCATGAAAAATGTCAAAAATAACAAATTTCAAGATGGCAAATGTCAAAGATGTCAAATGACAAATTTCACAATGCTAGATGTCAAAAATGAAAAGTGTCACCATGAAAAATGTCAAAAATGACAAATTTCAAGATGGCAAATGTCAAAACTGACAAATGTCACAATGCTAAATGTCAAAAATGACAAATTTCAAGATGGCAAATGTCAAAACTAACAAATGTCACAATGCTAAATGTCAAAAATGATAAGTGTCACCATGAAAAATGTCAAAAATGACAAATTTCAAGATGGCAAATGTCCAAGATGTCAAATGACAAATGTCACAATGCTAAATATTAAAAATGAAAAGTGTCACCATGAAAAATGTCAAAAATGACAAATTTCAAGATGGCAAATGTCAAAGATGTCAAATGACAAATGTCACAATGCTAAATGTCAAAAATGAAAAGTGTCAAAAATGACAAATTTCAAGATGGCAAATGTCTAAGATGTCAAATGACAAATGTCACAATGCTAAATGTCAAAAATGAAAAGTGTCACCGTAAAAAATGTCAAAAATGACAAATTTCAAGATGGAAAATGTCAAAGATGTCAAATGACAAATGTCACAATGCTAAATGTCAAAAATGAAAAGTGTCACCATGAAAAATGTCAAAAATGACAAATTTCAAGATGACAAATATCAAAGATGTCAAATGACAAATGTCACAATGCTAAATGTCAAAAATGAAAAGTGTCCCCATGAAAAATGTCAATAATGACAAATTTCAAGATGGCAAATGTCAAAGATGTCAAATGACAAATGTCACAATGCTAAATGTCAAAAATAAAAAGTGTCAAAAATGACAAATTTCAAGATGGCAAATGTCTAAGATTTCAAATGACAAATGTCACAATGCTAAATGTCAAAAATGAAAAGTGTCACCGTGAAAAATGTCAAAAATGACAAATTTTAAGATGGAAAATGTCAAAGATGTCAAATGACAAATGTCACAATGCTAAATGTCAAAAATAAAAAGTGTCACCATGAAAAATGTCAAAAATAACAAATTTCAAGATGGCAAATGTCAAAGATGTCAAATGACAAATGTCACAATGCTAAATGTCAAAAATGAAAATTGTCAAAAATGACAAATTTCAAGATGGCAAATGTCTAAGATGTCAAATGACAAATGTCGCAATGCTAAATGTCAAAAATGAAAAGTGTCACCATGAAAAATGTCAAAAATGACAAATTTCAAGATGGCAAATATCAAAGATGTCAAATGCCAAATGTCACAATGCTAAATGTCAAAAATGACAAATTTCAAGATGGCAAATGTCAAAGATGTCAAATGACAAATGTCACACTGCTAAATGTCAAAAATGAAAATTGTCACCATGAAAAATGTCAAAAATGACAAATTTCAAGATGTCAAATGTCCAAGATGTCAAATGACAAATGCCACAATGCTAAATGTCAAAAATGAAAAGTGTCACCATGAAAAATGTCAAAAATGACAAATTTCAAGATGGCAAATGTCCAAGATGTCAAATGACAAATGTCACAATGCTAAATGTTAAAAATGAAAAGTGTCACCATGAAAAATGTCAAAACTGACAAATTTCAAGATGGCAAATGTCAAAGATGTCAAATGACAAATGTCACAATGCTAAATGTCAAAAATGAAAAGTGTCAAAAATGACAAATTTCAAGATGGCAAATGTCTAAGATGTCAAATGACAAATGTCACAATGCTAAATGTCAAAAATGAAAAGTGTCACCGTAAAAAATGTCAAAAATGACAAATTTCAAGATGGAAAATGTCAAAGATGTCAAATGACAAATGTCACAATGCTAAATGTCAAAAATGAAAAGTGTCACCATGAAAAATGTCAAAAATGACAAATTTCAAGATGACAAATATCAAAGATGTCAAATGACAAATGTCACAATGCTAAATGTCAAAAATGAAAAGTGTCCCCATGAAAAATGTCAATAATGACAAATTTCAAGATGGCAAATGTCAAAGATGTCAAATGACAAATGTCACAATGCTAAATGTCAAAAATGAAAAGTGTCAAAAATGACAAATTTCAAGATGGCAAATGTCTAAGATGTCAAATGACAAATGTCACAATGCTAAATGTCAAAAATGAAAAGTGTCACCGTGAAAAATGTCAAAAATGACAAATTTCAAGATGGAAAATGTCAAAGATGTCAAATGACAAATGTCACAATGCTAAATGTCAAAAATGAAAAGTGTCACCATGAAAAATGTCAAAAATGACAAATTTCAAGATGGCAAATGTCAAAGATGTCAAATGACAAATGTCACAATGCTAAATGTCAAAAATGAAAGGTGTCACCATGAAAAATGTCAAAAATGACAAATTTCAAGATGGCAAATGTCAAAGATGTCAAATGACAAATGTCACAATGCTAAATGTCAAAAACGAAAAGTGTCACCATGAAAAATGTCAAAAATGACAAATGTCACAAAGCTAAATGTCAAAAATGAAAAGTGTCACCATGAAAAATGTCAAAAATAACAAATTTCAAGATGGCAAATGTCAAAGATGTCAAATGACAAATTTCACAATGCTAGATGTCAAAAATGAAAAGTGTCACCATGAAAAATGTCAAAAATGACAAATTTCAAGATGGCAAATGTCAAAACTGACAAATGTCACAATGCTAAATGTCAAAAATGACAAATTTCAAGATGGCAAATGTCAAAACTAACAAATGTCACAATGCTAAATGTCAAAAATGATAAGTGTCACCATGAAAAATGTCAAAAATGACAAATTTCAAGATGGCAAATGTCCAAGATGTCAAATGACAAATGTCACAATGCTAAATATTAAAAATGAAAAGTGTCACCATGAAAAATGTCAAAAATGACAAATTTCAAGATGGCAAATGTCAAAGATGTCAAATGACAAATGTCACAATGCTAAATGTCAAAAATGAAAAGTGTCAAAAATGACAAATTTCAAGATGGCAAATGTCTAAGATGTCAAATGACAAATGTCACAATGCTAAATGTCAAAAATAAAAAGTGTCACCATGAAAAATGTCAAAAATAACAAATTTCAAGATGGCAAATGTCAAAGATGTCAAATGACAAATGTCACAATGCTAAATGTCAAAAATGAAAAGTGTCACCATGAAAAATGTCAAAAATGACAAATTTCAAGATGACAAATATCAAAGATGTCAAATGACAAATGTCACAATGCTAAATGTCAAAAATGAAAATTGTCAAAAATGACAAATTTCAAGATGGCAAATGTCTAAGATTTCAAATGACAAATGTCACAATGCTAAATGTCAAAAATGAAAAGTGTCACCGTGAAAAATGTCAAAAATGACAAATTTTAAGATGGAAAATGTCAAAGATGTCAAATGACAAATGTCACAATGCTAAATGTCAAAAATAAAAAGTGTCACCATAAAAAATGTCAAAAATAACAAATTTCAAGATGGCAAATGTCAAAGATGTCAAATGACAAATGTCACAATGCTAAATGTCAAAAATGAAAATTGTCAAAAATGACAAATTTCAAGATGGCAAATGTCTAAGATGTCAAATGTCGCAATGCTAAATGTCAAAAATGAAAAGTGTCACCATGAAAAATGTCAAAAATGACAAATTTCAAGATGGCAAATATCAAAGATGTCAAATGCCAAATGTCACAATGCTAAATGTCAAAAATGACAAATTTCAAGATGGCAAATGTCAAAGATGTCAAATGACAAATGTCACACTGCTAAATGTCAAAAATGAAAATTGTCACCATGAAAAATGTCAAAAATGACAAATTTCAAGATGTCAAATGTCCAAGATGTCAAATGACAAATGCCACAATGCTAAATGTCAAAAATGAAAAGTGTCACCATGAAAAATGTCAAAAATGACAAATTTCAAGATGGCAAATGTCCAAGATGTCAAATGACAAATGTCACAATGCTAAATGTTAAAAATGAAAAGTGTCACCATGAAAAATGTCAAAACTGACAAATTTCAAGATGGCAAATGTCAAAGATGTCAAATGACAAATGTCACAATGCTAAATGTCAAAAATGAAAAGTGTCAAAAATGACAAATTTCAAGATGGCAAATGTCTAAGATGTCAAATGACAAATGTCACAATGCTAAATGTCAAAAATGAAAAGTGTCACCGTAAAAAATGTCAAAAATGACAAATTTCAAGATGGAAAATGTCAAAGATGTCAAATGACAAATGTCACAATGCTAAATGTCAAAAATGAAAAGTGTCACCATGAAAAATGTCAAAAATGACAAATTTCAAGATGACAAATATCAAAGATGTCAAATGACAAATGTCACAATGCTAAATGTCAAAAATGAAAAGTGTCCCCATGAAAAATGTCAATAATGACAAATTTCAAGATGGCAAATGTCAAAGATGTCAAATGACAAATGTCACAATGCTAAATGTCAAAAATGAAAAGTGTCAAAAATGACAAATTTCAAGATGGCAAATGTCTAAGATGTCAAATGACAAATGTCACAATGCTAAATGTCAAAAATAAAAAGTGTCACCGTGAAAAATGTCAAAAATGACAAATTTCAAGATGGAAAATGTCAAAGATGTCAAATGACAAATGTCACAATGCTAAATGTCAAGAATGAAAAGTGTCCCCATGAAAAATGTCAAAAATGACAAATTTCAAGATGGCAAATGTCAAAACTGACAAATGTCACAATGCTAAATGTCAAAAATGATAAGTGTCACCATGAAAAATGTCAAAAATGACAAATTTCAAGATGGCAAATGTCCAAGATGTCAAATGACAAATGTCACAATGCTAAATGTTAAAAATGAAAAGTGTCACCATGAAAAATGTCAAAAATGACAAATTTCAAGATGGCAAATGTCAAAGATGTCAAATGACAAATGTCACAATGCTAAATGTCAAAAATGAAAATTGTCACCATAAAAAATGTCAAAAATGACAAATTTCAAGATGGCAAATGTCAAAGATGTCGAATATGACAAATGTCGCAATGCTAAATGTCAAAAATGAAAAGTGTCACCATGAAAAATGTCAAAAATGACAAATTTCAAGATGGCAAATGTCAAAGATGTCAAATGACAAATGTCACAATGCTAAATGTCAAAAATGAAAAGTGTCATCATGAAAAATGTCAAAAATAACAAATTTCAAGATGGCAAATATCAAAAATGTCAAATGACAAATGTCACAATGCAAATGTCAAAAATGACAAATTTCAAGATGGCAAATGTCAAAGATGTCAAATGACAAATGTCACAATGCTAAATGTCAAAAATGAAAAGTGTCACCATGAAAAATGTCAAAAATGACAAATTTTAAGATGGCAAATGTCAAAGATGTCAAATGACAAATGTCACAATGCTAAATGTCAAAAATGAAAGGTGTCACCATGAAAAATGTCAAAAATGACAAATTTCAAGATGGCAAATGTCAAAGATGTCAAATGACAAATGTCACAATGCTAAATGTCAAAAACGAAAAGTGTCACCATGAAAAATGTCAAAAATGACAAATGTCAAAAATGAAAAGTGTCACCATGAAAAATGTCAAAAATAACAAATTTCAAGATGGCAAATGTCAAAGATGTCAAATGACAAATTTCACAATGCTAGATGTCAAAAATGAAAAGTGTCACCATGAAAAATGTCAAAAATGACAAATTTCAAGATGGCAAATGTCAAAACTGACAAATGTCACAATGCTAAATGTCAAAAATGACAAATTTCAAGATGGCAAATGTCAAAACTAACAAATGTCACAATGCTAAATGTCAAAAATGATAAGTGTCACCATGAAAAATGTCAAAAATGACAAATTTCAAGATGGCAAATGTCCAAGATGTCAAATGACAAATGTCACAATGCTAAATATTAAAAATGAAAAGTGTCACCATGAAAAATGTCAAAAATGACAAATTTCAAGATGGCAAATGTCAAAGATGTCAAATGACAAATGTCACAATGCTAAATGTTAAAAATGAAAAGTGTCAAAAATGACAAATTTCAAGATGGCAAATGTCTAAGATGTCAAATGACAAATGTCACAATGCTAAATGTCAAAAATGAAAAGTGTCACCGTAAAAAATGTCAAAAATGACAAATTTCAAGATGGAAAATGTCAAAGATGTCAAATGACAAATGTCACAATGCTAAATGTCAAAAATGAAAAGTGTCACCATGAAAAATGTCAAAAATGACAAATTTCAAGATGACAAATATCAAAGATGTCAAATGACAAATGTCACAATGCTAAATGTCAAAAATGAAAAGTGTCCCCATGAAAAATGTCAATAATGACAAATTTCAAGATGGCAAATGTCAAAGATGTCAAATGACAAATGTCACAATGCTAAATGTCAAAAATGAAAAGTGTCAAAAATGACAAATTTCAAGATGGCAAATGTCTAAGATTTCAAATGACAAATGTCACAATGCTAAATGTCAAAAATGAAAAGTGTCACCGTGAAAAATGTCAAAAATGACAAATTTTAAGATGGAAAATGTCAAAGATGTCAAATGACAAATGTCACAATGCTAAATGTCAAAAATGAAAAGTGTCACCATGAAAAATGTCAAAAATGACAAATTTCAAGATGGCAAATATCAAAGATGTCAAATGACAAATGTCACAATGCTAAATGTCAAAAATGAAAAGTGTCCCCATGAAAAATGTCAATAATGACAAATTTCAAGATGGCAAATGTCAAAGATGTCAAATGACAAATGTCACAATGCTAAATGTCAAAAATGAAAATTGTCACCATGAAAAATGTCAAAAATGACAAATTTCAAGATGGCAAATGTCAAAGATGTCGAATATGACAAATGTCGCAATGCTAAATGTCAAAAATGAAAAGTGTCACCATGAAAAATGTCAAAAATGACAAATTTCAATATGGCAAATGTCAAAGATGTCAAATGACAAATGTCACAATGCTAAATGTCAAAAATGAAAAGTGTCACCATGAAAAATGTCAAAAATGACAAATTTCAAGATGGCAGATATCAAAAATGTCAAATGACAAATGTCACAATGCTAAATGTCAAAAATGACAAATTTCAAGATGGCAAATGTCAAAGATGTCAAATGACAAATGTCACAATGCTTAATGTCAAAAATGAAAAGTGTCACCATGAAAAATGTCAGAAATGAGAAATTTCAAGATGGCAAATGTCAAAGATGTCAAATGACAAATGTCACACAATGCTAAATTTCTAAAATGAAAGGTGTCACCATGAAAAATGTCAAAAATGACAAATTTCAAGATGGCAAATGTCAAAGATGTCAAATGACAAATGTCACAATGCTAAATGTCAAAAATGAAAAGTGTCACCATGAAAAATGTCAAAAATGACAAATTTCAAGATGGGAAATGTCAAAGATGTCAAATGACAAATGTCACAATGCTAAATGTCAAAAATGAAAAGTGTCACCATGAAAAATGTCAAAAATAACAAATTTCAAGATGGCAAATGTCAAAGATGTCAAATGACAAATGTCACAATGCTAAATGTCAAAAATGAAAAGTGTCACCATGAAAAATGTCAAAAATGACAAATTTCAAGATGGCAAATGTCAAAACTGACAAATTTCACAATGCTAAATGTCAAAAATGAAAAGTGTCACCATGAAAAATGTTAAAAATAACACATTTCAAGATGGCAAATGTCAAAGATGTCAAATGACAAATGTCACAATGCTAAATGTCAAAAATGACAAATTTCAAGATGGCAAATGTCAAAGATGTCAAATGACAAATGTCACAATGCTAAATGTCAAAAATGATAAGTGTCACCATGAAAAATGTCAAAAATGACAAATTTCAAGATGGCAAATGTCCAAGATGTCAAATGACAAATGTCACAATGCTAAATGTTAAAAATGAAAAGTGTCACCATAAAAAATGTCAAAAATGACAAATTTCAAGATGGCAAATGTCAAAGATGTCAAATGACAAATGTCACAATGCTAAATGTCAAAAATGAAAATTGTCACCATGAAAAATGTCAAAAATGACAAATTTCAAGATGGCAAATGTCAAAGATGTCGAATATGACAAATGTCGCAATGCTAAATGTCAAAAATGAAAAGTGTCACCATGAAAAATGTCAAAAATGACAAATTTCAAGATGGCAAATGTCAAAGATGTCAAATGACAAATGTCACAATGCTAAATGTCAAAAATGAAAAGTGTCATCATGAAAAATGTCAAAAATAACAAATTTCAAGATGGCAAATATCAAAAATGTCAAATGACAAATGTCACAATGCTAAATGTCAAAAATGACAAATTTCAAGATGGCAAATGTCAAAGATGTCAAATGACAAATGTCACAATGCTAAATGTCAAAAATGAAAAGTGTCACCATGAAAAATGTCAAAAATGACAAATTTTAAGATGGCAAATGTCAAAGATGTCAAATGACAAATGTCACAATGCTAAATGTCAAAAATGAAAGGTGTCACCATGAAAAATGTCAAAAATGACAAATTTCAAGATGGCAAATGTCAAAGATGTCAAATGACAAATGTCACAATGCTAAATGTCAAAAACGAAAAGTGTCACCATGAAAAATGTCAAAAATGACAAATGTCAAAAATGAAAAGTGTCACCATGAAAAATGTCAAAAATAACAAATTTCAAGATGGCAAATGTCAAAGATGTCAAATGACAAATTTCACAATGCTAGATGTCAAAAATGAAAAGTGTCACCATGAAAAATGTCAAAAATGACAAATTTCAAGATGGCAAATGTCAAAACTGACAAATGTCACAATGCTAAATGTCAAAAATGACAAATTTCAAGATGGCAAATGTCAAAACTAACAAATGTCACAATGCTAAATGTCAAAAATGATAAGTGTCACCATGAAAAATGTCAAAAATGACAAATTTCAAGATGGCAAATGTCCAAGATGTCAAATGACAAATGTCACAATGCTAAATATTAAAAATGAAAAGTGTCACCATGAAAAATGTCAAAAATGACAAATTTCAAGATGGCAAATGTCAAAGATGTCAAATGACAAATGTCACAATGCTAAATGTCAAAAATGAAAAGTGTCAAAAATGACAAATTTCAAGATGGCAAATGTCTAAGATGTCAAATGACAAATGTCACAATGCTAAATGTCAAAAATGAAAAGTGTCACCGTAAAAAATGTCAAAAATGACAAATTTCAAGATGGAAAATGTCAAAGATGTCAAATGACAAATGTCACAATGCTAAATGTCAAAAATGAAAAGTGTCACCATGAAAAATGTCAAAAATGACAAATTTCAAGATGACAAATATCAAAGATGTCAAATGACAAATGTCACAATGCTAAATGTCAAAAATGAAAAGTGTCCCCATGAAAAATGTCAATAATGACAAATTTCAAGATGGCAAATGTCAAAGATGTCAAATGACAAATGTCACAATGCTAAATGTCAAAAATGAAAAGTGTCAAAAATGACAAATTTCAAGATGGCAAATGTCTAAGATTTCAAATGACAAATGTCACAATGCTAAATGTCAAAAATGAAAAGTGTCACCGTGAAAAATGTCAAAAATGACAAATTTTAAGATGGAAAATGTCAAAGATGTCAAATGACAAAGGTCACAATGCTAAATGTCAAAAATGAAAAGTGTCACCATGAAAAATGTCAAAAATGACAAATTTCAAGATGGCAAATATCAAAGATGTCAAATGACAAATGTCACAATGCTAAATGTCAAAAATGAAAAGTGTCCCCATGAAAAATGTCAATAATGACAAATTTCAAGATGGCAAATGTCAAAGATGTCAAATGACAAATGTCACAATGCTAAATGTCAAAAATGAAAATTGTCACCATGAAAAATGTCAAAAATGACAAATTTCAAGATGGCAAATGTCAAAGATGTCGAATATGACAAATGTCGCAATGCTAAATGTCAAAAATGAAAAGTGTCACCATGAAAAATGTCAAAAATGACAAATTTCAATATGGCAAATGTCAAAGATGTCAAATGACAAATGTCACAATGCTAAATGTCAAAAATGAAAAGTGTCACCATGAAAAATGTCAAAAATGACAAATTTCAAGATGGCAGATATCAAAAATGTCAAATGACAAATGTCACAATGCTAAATGTCAAAAATGACAAATTTCAAGATGGCAAATGTCAAAGATGTCAAATGACAAATGTCACAATGCTAAATGTCAAAAATGAAAAGTGTCACCATGAAAAATGTCAAAAATGAGAAATTTCAAGATGGCAAATGTCAAAGATGTCAAATGACAAATGTCACACAATGCTAAATTTCAAAAATGAAAGGTGTCACCATGAAAAATGTCAAAAATGACAAATTTCAAGATGGCAAATGTCAAAGATGTCAAATGACAAATGTCACAATGCTAAATGTCAAAAATGAAAAGTGTCACCATGAAAAATGTCAAAAATGACAAATTTCAAGATGGGAAATGTCAAAGATGTCAAATGACAAATGTCACAATGCTAAATGTCAAAAATGAAAAGTGTCACCATGAAAAATGTCAAAAATAACAAATTTCAAGATGGCAAATGTCAAAGATGTCAAATGACAAATGTCACAATGCTAAATGTCAAAAATGAAAAGTGTCACAATGAAAAATGTCAAAAATGACAAATTTCAAGATGGCAAATGTCAAAACTGACAAATTTCACAATGCTAAATGTCAAAAATGAAAAGTGTCATCATGAAAAATGTTAAAAATAACACATTTCAAGATGGCAAATGTCAAAGATGTCAAATGACAAATGTCACAATGCTAAATGTCAAAAATGACAAATTTCAAGATGGCAAATGTCAAAGATGTCAAATGACAAATGTCACAATGCTAAATGTCAAAAATGAAAAGTGTCACCATAAAAAATGTCAAAAATGACAAATTTCAAGATGGCAAATGTCAAAGATGTCAAATGACAAATGTCACAATGCTAAATGTCAAAAATGAAAAGTGTCACCATGAAAAATGTCAAAAATAACAAATTTCAAGATGGCAAATGTCAAAGATGTCAAATGACAAATGTCACAATGCTAAATGTCAAAAATGAAAAGTGTCACCATGAAAAATGTCAAAAATGACAAATTTCAAGATGGCAAATGTCAAAGATGTCAAATGACAAATGTCACAATGCTAAATGTCAAAAATGAAAAGTGTCACCATGAAAAATGTCAAAAATGACAAATTTCAAGATGGCAAATGTCAAAGATGTCAAATGACAAATGTCACAATGCTACATGTCAAAAATGAAAAGTGTCACCATGAAAAATGTCAAAAATAACAAATTTCAAGATGGCAAGTGTCAAAGATGTCAAATGACAAATGTCACAATGCTAAATGTCAAAAATGAAAAGTGTCACCATGAAAAATGTCAAAAATGACAAATTTCAAGATGGCAAATGTCAAAGATGTCAAATGACAAATATCACAATGCTAAATGTCAAAAATGAAAAGTGTCACTATGAAAAATGTCAAAAATGACAAATTTCAAGATGGCAAATGTCAAAGATGTCAAATGACAAATGTCACAATGCTAAATGAAATGTGTCACCATGAAAAATGTCAAAAATGACAAATTTCAAGATGGCAAATGTCAAAGATGTCAAGTGACAAATGTCACAATGCTAAATGTCAAAAATGAAAAGTGTCACTATGAAAAATGTCAAAAATGACAAATTTCAAGATGGCAAATGTCAAAGATGTCAAATGACAAATGTCACAATGCTAAATGTCAAAAATGAAATGTGTCACCATGAAAAATGTCAAAAATGACAAATTTCAAGATGGCAAATGTCAAAACTGACAAATGTCACAATGCTAAATGTCAAAAATGATAAGTGTCACCATGAAAAATGTCAAAAATGACAAATTTCAAGATGGTAAATGTCAAAGATGTCAAATGACAAATGTCACAATGCTAAATGTCAAAAATGAAAAGTGTCACCATGAAAAATGTCAAAAATGACAAATTTCAAGATGGCAAATGTCAAAACTGACAAATGTCACAATGCTAAATGTCAAAAATGATAAGTGTCACCATGAAAAATGTCAAAAATGACAAATTTCAAGATGGCAAATGTCCAAGATGTCAAATGACAAATGTCACAATGCTAAATGTTAAAAATGAAAAGTGTCACCATGAAAAATGTCAAAAATGACAAATTTCAAGATGGCAAATGTCAAAGATGTCAAATGACAAATGTCACAATGCTAAATGTCAAAAATGAAAAGTGTCAAAAATGACAAATTTCAAGATGGCAAATGTCTAAGATGTCAAATGACAAATGTCACAATGCTAAATGTCAAAAATGAAAAGTGTCACCGTGAAAAATGTCAAAAATGACAAATTTCAAGATGGAAAATGTCAAAGATGTCAAATGACAAATGTCACAATGCTAAATGTCAAAAATGAAAAGTGTCACCATGAAAAATGTCAAAAATGACAAATTTCAAGATGACAAATATCAAAGATGTCTAATGACAAATGTCACAATGCTAAATGTCAAAAATGAAAAGTGTCCCCATGAAAAATGTCAAGAATGACAAATTTCAAGATGGCAAATGTCAAAGATGTCAAATGACAAATGTCACAATGCTAAATGTTAAAAATGAAAAGTGTCACCATGAAAAATGTCAAAAATGACAAATTTCAAGATGGCAAATGTCAAAGATGTCAAATGACAAATGTCACAATGCTAAATGTCAAAAATGAAAAGTGTCAAAAATGACAAATTTCAAGATGGCAAATGTCTAAGATGTCAAATGACAAATGTCACAATGCTAAATGTCAAAAATGAAAAGTGTCACCGTGAAAAATGTCAAAAATGACAAATTTCAAGATGGAAAATGTCAAAGATGTCAAATGACAAATGTCACAATGCTAAATGTCAAAAATGAAAAGTGTCACCATGAAAAATGTCAAAAATGACAAATTTCAAGATGGCAAATATCAAAGATGTCAAATGACAAATGTCGCAATGCTAAATGTCAAAAATGAAAAGTGTCCCCATGAAAAATGTAAATAATGACAAATTTTAAGATGGCAAATGTCAAAGATGTCAAATGACAAATGTCACAATGCTAAATGTCAAAAATGAAAAGTGTCAAAAATGACAAATTTCAAGATGGCAAATGTCTAAGATGTCAAATAACAAATGTCACAATGCTAAATGTCAAAAATGAAAAGTGTCACCGTGAAAAATGTCAAAAATGACAAATTTCAAGATGAAAAATGTCAAAGATGTCAAATGACAAATGTCACAATGCTAAATGTCAAAAATAAAAAGTGTCACCATGAAAAATGTCAAAAATGACAAATTTTGAGATGGCAAATATCAAAGATGTCAAATGACAAATGTCACAATGCTAAATGTCAAAAATGAAAAGTGTCCCCATGAAAAATGTTAATAATGACAAATTTCAAGATGGCAAATGTCAAAGATGTCAAATGACAAATGTCACAATGCTAAATGTCAAAAATGAAAATTGTCACTATGAAAAATGTCAAAAATGACAAATTTCAAGATGGCAAATGTCAAAGATGTCGAATATGACAAATGTCGCAATGCTAAATGTCAAAAATGAAAAGTGTCACCATGAAAAATGTCAAAAATGACAAATTTCAGGATGGCAAATGTCAAAGATGTCAAATGACAAATGTCACAATGCTAAATGTCAAAAATGAAAAGTGTCACCATGAAAAATGTCAAAAATGACAAATTTCAAGATGGCAAATGTCAAAAATGTCAAATGACAAATATCACAATGCTAAATGTCAAAAATGACAAATTTCAAGATGGCAAATGTCAAAGATGTCAAATGACAAATGTCACAATGCTAAATGTCAAAAATGAAAAGTGTCACCATGAAAAATGTCAAAAATGACAAATTTCAAGATGGCAAATGTCAAAGATGTCAAATGACAAATGTCACAATGCTAAATGTCAAAAATGAAAGGTGTCACCATGAAAAATGTCAAAAATGACAAATTTCAAGATGGCAAATATCAAAGATGTCAAATGACAAATGTCACAATGCTAAATGTCAAAAATGAAAAGTGTCACCATGAAAAATGTCAAAAATGACAAATTTCAAGATGGCAAATGACAAATGTCACAATGCTAAATGTCAAAAATGAAAAGTGTTACCATGAAAAATGTCAAAAATAACAAATTTCAAGATGGCAAATGTCAAAGATGTCAAATGACAAATGTCACAATGCTAAATGTCAAAAATGAAAAGTGTCACCATGAAAAATGTCAAAAATGACAAATTTCAAGATGGCAAATGTCAAAACTGACAAATGTCACAATGCTAAATGTCAAAAATGAAAAGTGTCACCATGAAAAATGTCAAAAATAACACATTTCAAGATGGCAAATGTCAAAGATGTCAAATGACAAATGTCACAATGCTAAATGTCAAAAATGACAAATTTCAAGATGGCAAATGTCAAAGATGTCAAATGACAAATGTCACAATGCTAAATGTAAAAAATGAAAAGTGTCACCATGAAAAATGTCAAAAATGACAAATTTCAAGATGGCAAATGTCAAAGATGTCAAATGACAAATGTCACAATGCTAAATGTCAAAAATGAAAAGTGTTACCATGAAAAATGTCAAAAATAACAAATTTTAAGATGGCAAATGTCAAAGATGTCAAATGACAAATGTCACAATGATAAATGTCAAAAATGAAAAGTGTCACCATGAAAAATGTCAAAAATAACAAATTTCAAGATAGCAAATGTCAAAGATGTCAAATGACAAATGTCACAAAGCTAAATGTCAAAAATGAAAAGTGTCACCATGAAAAATGTCAAAAATAACAAACTTCAAGATGGCAAATGTCAAAGATGTCAAATGACAAATGTCACAATGCTAAATGTCAAAAATGAAAAGTGTCACCATGAAAAATGTCAAAAATGACAAATTTCAAGATGGCAAATGTCAAAACTGACAAATGTCACAATGCTAAATGTCAAAAATGACAAATTTGGAGATGGCAAATGTCAAAGATGTAAAATGACAAATGTCACAATGCTAAATATCAAAAATGAAAAGTGTTACCATGAAAAGTGTCAAAAATGACAAATTTCAAGATGGCAAATGTCAAAAATGTCAAATGACAAATGTCACAATGCTAAATGTCAAAAATGAAAAGTGTCACCATGAAAAATGTCAAAAATGACAAATTTCAAGATGGCACATGTCAAAGATGTCAAATAACAAATGTCACAATGCTAAATGAAATGTGTCACCATGAAAAATGTCAAAAATGACAAATTTCAAGATGGCAAATGTCAAAGATGTCAAGTGACAAATGTCACAATGCTAAATGTCAAAAATGAAAAGTGTCACCATGAAAAATGTCAAAACTGACAAATTTCAAGATGGCAAATGTCAAAGATGTCAAATGACAAATGTCACAATGCTAAATGTCAAAATGACAAATTTCAAGATGGCAAATGTCAAAGATGTCAAATGACAAATGTCACAATGCTAAATGTCAAAAATGAAAAGTGTCACCATGAAAAATGTCAAAAATGACAAATTTCAAGATGGCAAATGTCAAAGATGTCAAATGACAAATGTCACAATGCTAAATGTCAAAATGACAAATTTCAAGATGGCAAATGTCAAAGATGTCAAATGACAAATGTCACAATGCTAAATGTCAAAAATGAAAAGTGTCACCATGAAAAATGTCAAAAATGACAAATTTCAAGATGGCAAATGTCAAAGATGTCAAATGACACATGTCACAAAGCTAAATGTCAAAAATGAAAAGTGTCACCATGAAAAATGTCAAAAATAACAAATTTCAAGATGGCAAATGTCAAAGATGTCAAATAACAAATGTCACAATGCTAAATGTCAAAAATGAAAAGTGTCACCATGAAAAATGTCAAAAATGACAAATTTCAAGATGGCAAATGTCAAAGATGTCAAATGACAAATGTCACAATGCTAAATGTCAAAAATGAAAAGTGTCACCATGAAAAATGTCAAAAATAACAAATTTCAAGATGGCAAATGTCAAAGATGTCAAATGACAAATGTCACAATGCTAAATGTCAAAAATGAAAAGTGTCACCATGAAAAATGTCAAAAATGACAAATTTCAAAAAGGCAAATGTCAAAACTGACAAATGTCACAATGCTAAATGTCAAAAATGATAAGTGTCACCATGAAAAATGTCAAAAATGACAAATTTCAAGATGGCAAATGTCCAAGATGTCAAATGACAAATGTCACAATGCTACATGTCAAAAATGACAAATTTCAAGATGGCAAATGTCAAAGATGTCAAATGTCACAATGCTAAATGTCAAAAATGAAAAGTGTCACCATGAAAAATGTCAAAAATGACAAATTTCAAGATGGCAAATGTCAAAACTGACAAATGTCACAATGCTAAATGTCAAAAATGATAAGTGTCACCATGAAAAATGTCAAAAATGACAAATTTCAAGATGGCAAATGTCAAAGATGTCAAATGACAAATGTCACAATGCTAAATGTCAAAAATGAAAAGTGTCACCATGAAAAATGTCAAAAATAACAAATTTCAAGATGGCAAATGTCAAAGATGTCAAATGACAAATGTCACAATGCTAAATGTCAAAAATGAAAAGTGTCACCATGAAAAATGTCAAAAATGACAAATTTCAAGATGGCAAATGTCAAAGATGTCAAATGACAAATGTCACAATGCTAAATGTCAAAAATAAAAAGTGTCACCATGAAAAATGTCAAAAATAACAAATTTTGAAGATGGCAAATGTCAAAGATGTCAAATGACAAAAAATGTCACAATGCTAAATGTCAAAAATAAAAAGTGTCACCATGAAAAATGTCAAAAATGACAAATTTCAAGATGGCAAATGTCAAAACTGACAAATGTCACAATGCTAAATGTCAAAAATGATAAGTGTCACCATGAAAAATGTCAAAAATCACAAATTTCAAGATGGCAAATGTCAAAGATGTTAAATGACAAATGTCACAATGCTAAATGTCAAAAATGAAAAGTGTCACCATAAAAAATGCCAAAAATAACAAATTTCAAGATGGCAAATGTCAAAGATGTCAAATGACAAATGTCACAATGCTAAATGTCAAAAATGAAAAGTGTCACCATGAAAAATGTCAAAAATGACAAATTTCAAGATGGCAAATGTCAAAGATGTCAAATGACAAATGTCACAATGCTAAATGTCAAAAATAAAAAGTGTCACCATGAAAAATGTCAAAAATGACAAATTTCAAGAGGGCAAATGTCAAAACTGACAAATGTCACAATGCTAAATGTCAAAAATGATAAGTGTCACCATGAAAAATGTCAAAAATGACAAATTTCAAGATGGCAAATGTCCAAGATGTCAAATGACAAATGTCACAATGCTAAATGTCAAAAATGACAAATTTGAAGATGGCAAATGTCAAAAATGTCAAATGACAAATGTCACAATGCTAAATGTCAAAAATGAAAAGTGTCACCATGAAAAATGTCAAAAATGACAAATTTCAAGATGGCAAATGTCAAAGATGTCAAATGACAAATGTCACAATGCTAAATGTCAAAAATGAAAAGTGTCACCATGAAAAATGTCAAAAATAACAAATTTCAAGATGGCAAATGTCAAAGATGTCAAATGACAAATGTCACAATGCTAAATGTTAAAAATGAAAAGTGTCACCATGAAAAATGTCAAAAATGACAAATTTCAAAATGGCAAATGTCAAAGATGTCAAATGACAAATGCCATAATGCTAAATGTCAAAAATGAAAAGTGTCACCATGAAAAATGTCAAAAATAACAAATTTCAAGATGGCAAATGTCAAAGATGTCAAATGACAAAAAATGTCACAATGCTAAATGTCAAAAATAAAAAGTGTCACCATGAAAAATGTCAAAAATGACAAATTTCAAGATGGCAAATGTCAAAACTGACAAATGTCACAATGCTAAATGTCAAAAATGATAAGTGTCACCATGAAAAATGTCAAAAATCACAAATTTCAAGATGGCAAATGTCCAAGATGTCAAATGACAAATGTCACAATGCTAAATGTCAAAAATGACAAATTTCAAGATGGCAAATGTCAAAAATGTCAAATGACAAATGTCACAATGCTAAATGTCAAAAATGAAAAGTGTCACCATAAAAAATGTCAAAAATAACAAATTTCAAGATGGCAAATGTCAAAGATGTCAAATGACAAATGTCACAATGCTAAATGTCAAAAATGAAAAGTGTCACCATGAAAAATGTCAAAAATGACAAATTTCAAGATGGCAAATGTCAAAGATGTCAAATGACAAATGTCACAATGCTAAATGTCAAAAATAAAAAGTGTCACCATGAAAAATGTCAAAAATGACAAATTTCAAAAGGGCAAATGTCAAAACTGACAAATGTCACAATGCTAAATGTCAAAAATGATAAGTGTCACCATGAAAAATGTCAAAAATGACAAATTTCAAGATGGCAAATGTCCAAGATGTCAAATGACAAATGTCACAATGCTAAATGTCAAAAATGAAAAGTGTCACCATGAAAAATGTCAAAAATGACAAATTTCAAGATGGCAAATGTCAAAGATGTCAAATGACAAATGTCACAATGCTAAATGTCAAAAATGAAAAGTGTCAACAATGACAAATTTCAAGATGGCAAATGTCTAAGATGTCAAATGACAAATGTCACAATGCTAAATGTCAAAAATGAAAAGTGTCACCATGAAAAATGTCAAAAATAACAAATCTTAACATAGCAAATGTCAAAGATGTCAAATGACAAATGTCACAATGCTAAATGTCAAAAATAAAAAGTGTCACCATGAAAAATGTCAAAAATGACAAATTTCAAGATGGCAAATGTCAAAACTGACAAATGTCACAATGCTAAATGTCAAAAATGATAAGTGTCACCATGAAAAATGTCAAAAATGACAAATTTCAAGATGGCAAATGTCCAAGATGTCAAATGACAAATGTCACAATGCTAAATGTCAAAAATGACAAATTTCAAGATGGCAAATGACAAATGTCACAATGCTAGATGTCAAAAATGAAAAGTGTCACCATGAAAAATGTCAAAAATGACAAATTTCAAGATGGCAAATGTCAAAGATGTCAAATGACAAATGTCACAATGCTAAATGTCAAAAATGAAAAGTGTCACCATAAAAAATGTCAAAAATAACAAATTTCAAGATGGCAAATGTCAAAGATGTCAAATGACAAATGTCCCAATGCTAAATGTCAAAAATGAAAAGTGTCACCATGAAAAATGTCAAAAATGACAAATTTCAAGATGGCAAATGTCAAAGATGTCAAATGACAAATGTCACAATGCTACATGTCAAAAATGAAAAGTGTCACCATGAAAAATGTCAAAAATGACAAATTTCAAGATGGCAAATGTCAAAGATGTCAAATGACAAAAGTCACAATGCTAAATGTCATAAATGAAAAGTGTCACCATGAAAAATGTCAAAAATGACAAATTTCAAGATGGCAAATGTCAAAGATGTCAAATGACAAATGTCACAATGCTAAATGTCAAAAATGAAAAGTTTCACCATGAAAAATGTCAAAAATGACAAATTTCAAGATGGCAAATGTCAAAGATGACAAATGACAAATGTCACAATGCTAAATGTCAAAAATGAAAAGTGTCACCATGAAAAATGTCAAAAATGACAAATTTCAAGATGGCAAATGTCAAAGATGTCAAATGACAAATGTCACAATGCTAAATGTCAAAAATGAAAAGTGTCACCATGAAAAATGTCAAAAATGACAAATTTCAAGATGGCAAATGTCAAAGATGTCAAATGACAAATGTCACAATGCTAAATGTCAAAAATGAAAAGTGTCACCATGAAAAATGTCAAAAATGACAATTTTCAAGATGGCAAATATCAAAGATGTCAAATGACAAATGTCACAATGCTAAATGTCAAAAATGAAAAGTGTCACCATGAAAAATGTCAAAAATGACAAATTTCAAGATGGCAAATGTCCAAGATGTGAAATAACAAATGTAACAATGCTAAATGTCAAAAATGAAAAGTGTCACCGTGAAAAATGTCAAAAATGACAAATTTAAAGATGGCAAATGTCAAAACTGACAAATGTCACAATGCTAAATGTCAAAAATGATAAGTGTCACCATGAAAAATGTCAAAAATCACAAATTTCAAGATGGCAAATGTCCAAGATGTCAAATGACAAATGTCACAATGCTAAATGTCAAAAATGACAAATTTCAAGATGGCAAATGTCAAAAATGTCAAATGACAAATGTCACAATGCTAAATGTCAAAAATGAAAAGTGTCACCATGAAAAATGTCAAAAATGACAAATTTCAAGATGGCAAATGTCAAAGATGTCAAATGACAAATGTCACAATGCTAAATGTCAAAAATGAAAAGTGTCACCATGAAAAATGTCAAAAATAACAAATTTTAAGATGGCAAATGTCAAAGATGTCAAATGACAAATGTCACAATGCTAAATGTCAAAAATGAAAAGTGTCACCATGAAAAATGTCAAAAATGACAAATTTCAAGATGGCAAATGTCAAAGATGTCAAATGACGAATGTCACAATGCTAAATGTCAAAAATGAAAAGTGTCACCATGAAAAATGTCAAAAATGACAAATTTCAAGATGGCAAATGTCCAAGATGTCAAATGACAAATGTCACAATGCTAAATGTCAAAAATG
This sequence comes from Altica lythri, assembly GCA_964028335.1. NCBI lineage: Eukaryota > Metazoa > Arthropoda > Insecta > Coleoptera > Chrysomelidae > Altica > Altica lythri. Next base: position 38,136,890 of record OZ034800.1, on the reverse strand, counting down.
ACAAATTTCAAGATGGCAAATGACAAATGTCACAATGCTAAATGTCAAAAATGAAAAGTGTCACCATGAAAAATGTCAAAAATGACAAATTTCAAGATGGCAAATGTCAAAGATGTCAAATGACAAATGTCACAATGCTAAATGTCAAAAATGAAAAGTGTCACCATGAAAAATGTCAAAAATAACAAATTTCAAGATGGCAAATGTCAAAGATGTCAAATGACAAATGTCACAATGCTAAATGTCAAAAATGAAAAGTGTCACCATGAAAAATGTCAAAAATGACAAATTTCAAGATGGCAAATGTCAAAGATGTCAAATGACAAATGTCACAATGCTAAATGTCAAAAATGAAAAGTGTCACCATGAAAAATGTCAAAAATGACAAATTTCAAGATGGCAAATGTCAAAGATGTCAAATGACAAATGTCACAATGCTACATGTCAAAAATGAAAAGTGTCACCATGAAAAATGTCAAAAATAACAAATTTCAAGATGGCAAGTGTCAAAGATGTCAAATGACAAATGTCACAATGCTAAATGTCAAAAATGAAAAGTGTCACCATGAAAAATGTCAAAAATGACAAATTTCAAGATGGCAAATGTCAAAGATGTCAAATGACAAATATCACAATGCTAAATGTCAAAAATGAAAAGTGTCACTATGAAAAATGTCAAAAATGACAAATTTCAAGATGGCAAATGTCAAAGATGTCAAATGACAAATGTCACAATGCTAAATGAAATGTGTCACCATGAAAAATGTCAAAAATGACAAATTTCAAGATGGCAAATGTCAAAGATGTCAAGTGACAAATGTCACAATGCTAAATGTCAAAAATGAAAAGTGTCACTATGAAAAATGTCAAAAATGACAAATTTCAAGATGGCAAATGTCAAAGATGTCAAATGACAAATGTCACAATGCTAAATGTCAAAAATGAAATGTGTCACCATGAAAAATGTCAAAAATGACAAATTTCAAGATGGCAAATGTCAAAACTGACAAATGTCACAATGCTAAATGTCAAAAATGATAAGTGTCACCATGAAAAATGTCAAAAATGACAAATTTCAAGATGGTAAATGTCAAAGATGTCAAATGACAAATGTCACAATGCTAAATGTCAAAAATAAAAAGTGTCACCATGAAAAATGTCAAAAATGACAAATTTCAAGATGGCAAATGTCAAAACTGACAAATGTCACAATGCTAAATGTCAAAAATGATAAGTGTCACCATGAAAAATGTCAAAAATGACAAATTTCAAGATGGCAAATGTCCAAGATGTCAAATGACAAATGTCACAATGCTAAATGTTAAAAATGAAAAGTGTCACCATGAAAAATGTCAAAAATGACAAATTTCAAGATGGCAAATGTCAAAGATGTCAAATGACAAATGTCACAATGCTAAATGTCAAAAATGAAAAGTGTCAAAAATGACAAATTTCAAGATGGCAAATGTCTAAGATGTCAAATGACAAATGTCACAATGCTAAATGTCAAAAATGAAAAGTGTCACCGTGAAAAATGTCAAAAATGACAAATTTCAAGATGGAAAATGTCAAAGATGTCAAATGACAAATGTCACAATGCTAAATGTCAAAAATGAAAAGTGTCACCATGAAAAATGTCAAAAATGACAAATTTCAAGATGACAAATATCAAAGATGTCTAATGACAAATGTCACAATGCTAAATGTCAAAAATGAAAAGTGTCTCCATGAAAAATGTCAAGAATGACAAATTTCAAGATGGCAAATGTCAAAGATGTCAAATGAGAAATGTCACAATGCTAAATGTTAAAAATGAAAAGTGTCACCATGAAAAATGTCAAAAATGACAAATTTCAAGATGGCAAATGTCAAAGATGTCAAATGACAAATGTCACAATGCTAAATGTCAAAAACGAAAAGTGTCAAAAATGACAAATTTCAAGATGGCAAATGTCTAAGATGTCAAATGACAAATGTCACAATGCTAAATGTCAAAAATGAAAAGTGTCACCGTGAAAAATGTCAAAAATGACAAATTTCAAGATGGAAAATGTCAAAGATGTCAAATGACAAATGTCACAATGCTAAATGTCAAAAATGAAAAGTGTCACCATGAAAAATGTCAAAAATGACAAATTTCAAGATGGCAAATATCAAAGATGTCAAATGACAAATGTCGCAATGCTAAATGTCAAAAATGAAAAGTGTCCCCATGAAAAATGTAAATAATGACAAATTTTAAGATGGCAAATATCAAAGATGTCAAATGACAAATGTCACAATGCTAAATGTCAAAAATGAAAAGTGTCAAAAATGACAAATTTCAAGATGGCAAATGTCTAAGATGTCAAATAACAAATGTCACAATGCTAAATGTCAAAAATGAAAAGTGTCACCGTGAAAAATGTCAAAAATGACAAATTTCAAGATGAAAAATGTCAAAGATGTCAAATGACAAATGTCACAATGCTAAATGTCAAAAATAAAAAGTGTCACCATGAAAAATGTCAAAAATGACAAATTTTGAGATGGCAAATATCAAAGATGTCAAATGACAAATGTCACAATGCTAAATGTCAAAAATGAAATGTGTCCCCATGAAAAATGTTAATAATGACAAATTTCAAGATGGCAAATGTCAAAGATGTCAAATGACAAATGTCACAATGCTAAATGTCAAAAATGAAAATTGTCACTATGAAAAATGTCAAAAATGACAAATTTCAAGATGGCAAATGTCAAAGATGTCGAATATGACAAATGTCGCAATGCTAAATGTCAAAAATGAAAAGTGTCACCATGAAAAATGTCAAAAATGACAAATTTCAGGATGGCAAATGTCAAAGATGTCAAATGACAAATGTCACAATGCTAAATGTCAAAAATGAAAAGTGTCACCATGAAAAATGTCAAAAATGACAAATTTCAAGATGGCAAATGTCAAAAATGTCAAATGACAAATATCACAATGCTAAATGTCAAAAATGACAAATTTCAAGATGGCAAATGTCAAAGATGTCAAATGACAAATGTCACAATGCTAAATGTCAAAAATGAAAAGTGTCACCATGAAAAATGTCAAAAATGACAAATTTCAAGATGGCAAATGTCAAAGATGTCAAATGACAAATGTCACAATGCTAAATGTCAAAAATGAAAGGTGTCACCATGAAAAATGTCAAAAATGACAAATTTCAAGATGGCAAATATCAAAGATGTCAAATGACAAATGTCACAATGCTAAATGTCAAAAATGAAAAGTGTCACCATGAAAAATGTCAAAAATGACAAATTTCAAGATGGCAAATGACAAATGTCACAATGCTAAATGTCAAAAATGAAAAGTGTTACCATGAAAAATGTCAAAAATAACAAATTTCAAGATGGCAAATGTCAAAGATGTCAAATGACAAATGTCACAATGCTAAATGTCAAAAATGAAAAGTGTCACCATGAAAAATGTCAAAAATGACAAATTTCAAGATGGCAAATGTCAAAACTGACAAATGTCACAATGCTAAATGTCAAAAATGAAAAGTGTCACCATGAAAAATGTCAAAAATAACACATTTCAAGATGGCAAATGTCAAAGATGTCAAATGACAAATGTCACAATGCTAAATGTCAAAAATGACAAATTTCAAGATGGCAAATGTCAAAGATGTCAAATGACAAATGTCACAATGCTAAATGTAAAAAATGAAAAGTGTCACCATGAAAAATGTCAAAAATGACAAATTTCAAGATGGCAAATGTCAAAGATGTCAAATGACAAATGTCACAATGCTAAATGTCAAAAATGAAAAGTGTTACCATGAAAAATGTCAAAAATAACAAATTTTAAGATGGCAAATGTCAAAGATGTCAAATGACAAATGTCACAATGATAAATGTCAAAAATGAAAAGTGTCACCATGAAAAATGTCAAAAATAACAAATTTCAAGATAGCAAATGTCAAAGATGTCAAATGACAAATGTCACAAAGCTAAATGTCAAAAATGAAAAGTGTCACCATGAAAAATGTCAAAAATAACAAACTTCAAGATGGCAAATGTCAAAGATGTCAAATGACACAATGCTTAATGTCAAAAATGACAAATTTGGAGATGGCAAATGTCAAAGATGTAAAATGACAAATGTCACAATGCTAAATATCAAAAATGAAAAGTGTTACCATGAAAAGTGTCAAAAATGACAAATTTCAAGATGGCAAATGTCAAAAATGTCAAATGACAAATGTCACAATGCTAAATGTCAAAAATGAAAAGTGTCACCATGAAAAATGTCAAAAATGACAAATTTCAAGATGGCACATGTCAAAGATGTCAAATGACAAATGTCACAATGCTAAATGAAATGTGTCACCATGAAAAATGTCAAAAATGACAAATTTCAAGATGGCAAATGTCAAAGATGTCAAGTGACAAATGTCACAATGCTAAATGTCAAAAATGAAAAGTGTCACCATGAAAAATGTCAAAACTGACAAATTTCAAGATGGCAAATGTCAAAGATGTCAAATGACAAATGTCACAATGCTAAATGTCAAAATGACAAATTTCAAGATGGCAAATGTCAAAGATGTCAAATGACAAATGTCACAATGCTAAATGTCAAAAATGAAAAGTGTCACCATGAAAAATGTCAAAAATGACAAATTTCAAGATGGCAAATGTCAAAGATGTCAAATGACAAATGTCACAATGCTAAATGTCAAAATGACAAATTTCAAGATGGCAAATGTCAAAGATGTCAAATGACAAATGTCACAATGCTAAATGTCAAAAATGAAAAGTGTCACCATGAAAAATGTCAAAAATGACAAATTTCAAGATGGCAAATGTCAAAGATGTCAAATGACACATGTCACAAAGCTAAATGTCAAAAATGAAAAGTGTCACCATGAAAAATGTCAAAAATAACAAATTTCCAGATGGCAAATGTCAAAGATGTTAAATAACAAATGTCACAATGCTAAATGTCAAAAATGAAAAGTGTCACCATGAAAAATGTCAAAAATGACAAATTTCAAGATGGCAAATGTCAAAGATGTCAAATGACAAATGTCACAATGCTAAATGTCAAAAATGAAAAGTGTCACCATGAAAAATGTCAAAAATAACAAATTTCAAGATGGCAAATGTCAAAGATGTCAAATGACAAATGTCACAATGCTAAATGTCAAAAATGAAAAGTGTCACCATGAAAAATGTCAAAAATGACAAATTTCAAAAAGGCAAATGTCAAAACTGACAAATGTCACAATGCTAAATGTCAAAAATGATAAGTGTCACCATGAAAAATGTCAAAAATGACAAATTTCAAGATGGCAAATGTCCAAGATGTCAAATGACAAATGTCACAATGCTACATGTAAAAAATGACAAATTTCAAGATGGCAAATGTCAAAGATGTCAAATGTCACAATGCTAAATGTCAAAAATGAAAAGTGTCACCATGAAAAATGTCAAAAATGACAAATTTTAAGATGGCAAATGTCAAAACTGACAAATGTCACAATGCTAAATGTCAAAAATGATAAGTGTCACCATGAAAAATGTCAAAAATGACAAATTTCAAGATGGCAAATGTCAAAGATGTCAAATGACAAATGTCACAATGCTAAATGTCAAAAATGAAAAGTGTCACCATGAAAAATGTCAAAAATAACAAATTTCAAGATGGCAAATGTCAAAGATGTCAAATGACAAATGTCACAATGCTAAATGTCAAAAATGAAAAGTGTCACCATGAAAAATGTCAAAAATGACAAATTTCAAGATGGCAAATGTCAAAGATGTCAAATGACAAATGTCACAATGCTAAATGTCAAAAATGAAAAGTGTCACCATGAAAAATGTCAAAAATAACAAATTTCAAGATGGCAAATGTCAAAGATGTCAAATGACAAAAAATGTCACAATGCTAAATGTCAAAAATAAAAAGTGTCACCATGAAAAATGTCAAAAATGACAAATTTCAAGATGGCAAATATCAAAACTGACAAATGTCACAATGCTAAATGTCAAAAATGATAAGTGTCACCATGAAAAATGTCAAAAATCACAAATTTCAAGATGGCAAATGTCAAAGATGTTAAATGACAAATGTCACAATGCTAAATGTCAAAAATGAAAAGTGTCACCATGAAAAATGTCAAAAATAACAAATTTCAAGATGGCAAATGTCAAAGATGTCAAATGACAAATGTCACAATGCTAAATGTCAAAAATGAAAAGTGTCACCATGAAAAATGTCAAAAATGACAAATTTCAAGATGGCAAATGTCAAAGATGTCAAATGACAAATGTCACAATGCTAAATGTCAAAAATAAAAAGTGTCACCATGAAAAATGTCAAAAATGACAAATTTCAAGAGGGCAAATGTCAAAACTGACAAATGTCACAATGCTAAATGTCAAAAATGATAAGTGTCACCATGAAAAATGTCAAAAATGACAAATTTCAAGATGGCAAATGTCCAAGATGTCAAATGACAAATGTCACAATGCTAAATGTCAAAAATGACAAATTTGAAGATGGCAAATGTCAAAAATGTCAAATGACAAATGTCACAATGCTAAATGTCAAAAATGAAAAGTGTCACCATGAAAAATGTCAAAAATGACAAATTTCAAGATGGCAAATGTCAAAGATGTCAAATGACAAATGTCACAATGCTAAATGTCAAAAATGAAAAGTGTCACCATGAAAAATGTCAAAAATAACAAATTTCAAGATGGCAAATGTCAAAGATGTCAAATGACAAATGTCACAATGCTAAATGTTAAAAATGAAAAGTGTCACCATGAAAAATGTCAAAAATGACAAATTTCAAAATGGCAAATGTCAAAGATGTCAAATGACAAATGCCACAATGCTAAATGTCAAAAATGAAAAGTGTCACCATGAAAAATGTCAAAAATAACAAATTTCAAGATGGCAAATGTCAAAGATGTCAAATGACAAAAAATGTCACAATGCTAAATGTCAAAAATAAAAAGTGTCACCATGAAAAATGTCAAAAATGACAAATTTCAAGATGGCAAATGTCAAAACTGACAAATGTCACAATGCTAAATGTCAAAAATGATAAGTGTCACCATGAAAAATGTCAAAAATCACAAATTTCAAGATGGCAAATGTCCAAGATGTCAAATGACAAATGTCACAATGCTAAATGTCAAAAATGACAAATTTCAAGATGGCAAATGTCAAAAATGTCAAATGACAAATGTCACAATGCTAAATGTCAAAAATGAAAAGTGTCACCATAAAAAATGTCAAAAATAACAAATTTCAAGATGGCAAATGTCAAAGATGTCAAATGACAAATGTCACAATGCTAAATGTCAAAAATGAAAAGTGTCACCATGAAAAATGTCAAAAATGACAAATTTCAAGATGGCAAATGTCAAAGATGTCAAATGACAAATGTCACAATGCTAAATGTCAAAAATAAAAAGTGTCACCATGAAAAATGTCAAAAATGACAAATTTCAAAAGGGCAAATGTCAAAACTGACAAATGTCACAATGCTAAATGTCAAAAATGATAAGTGTCACCATGAAAAATGTCAAAAATGACAAATTTCAAGATGGCAAATGTCCAAGATGTCAAATGACAAATGTCACAATGCTAAATGTCAAAAATGAAAAGTGTCACCATGAAAAATGTCAAAAATGACAAATTTCAAGATGGCAAATGTCAAAGATGTCAAATGACAAATGTCACAATGCTAAATGTCAAAAATGAAAAGTGTCAACAATGACAAATTTCAAGATGGCAAATGTCTAAGATGTCAAATGACAAATGTCACAATGCTAAATGTCAAAAATGAAAAGTGTCACCATGAAAAATGTCAAAAATAACAAATCTTAACATAGCAAATGTCAAAGATGTCAAATGACAAATGTCACAATGCTAAATGTCAAAAATAAAAAGTGTCACCATGAAAAATGTCAAAAATGACAAATTTCAAGATGGCAAATGTCAAAACTGACAAATGTCACAATGCTAAATGTTAAAAATGATAAGTGTCACCATGAAAAATGTCAAAAATGACAAATTTCAAGATGGCAAATGTCCAAGATGTCAAATGACAAATGTCACAATGCTAAATGTCAAAAATGACAAATTTCAAGATGGCAAATGACAAATGTCACAATGCTAGATGTCAAAAATGAAAAGTGTCACCATGAAAAATGTCAAAAATGACAAATTTCAAGATGGCAAATGTCAAAGATGTCAAATGACAAATGTCACAATGCTAAATGTCAAAAATGAAAAGTGTCACCATAAAAAATGTCAAAAATAACAAATTTCAAGATGGCAAATGTCAAAGATGTCAAATGACAAATGTCCCAATGCTAAATGTCAAAAATGAAAAGTGTCACCATGAAAAATGTCAAAAATGACAAATTTCAAGATGGCAAATGTCAAAGATGTCAAATGACAAATGTCACAATGCTAAATGTCAAAAATGAAAAGTGTCACCATGAAAAATGTCAAAAATGACAAATTTCAAGATGGCAAATGTCAAAGATGTCAAATGACAAAAGTCACAATGCTAAATGTCATAAATGAAAAGTGTCACCATGAAAAATGTCAAAAATGACAAATTTCAAGATGGCAAATGTCAAAGATGTCAAATGACAAATGTCACAATGCTAAATGTCAAAAATGAAAAGTTTCACCATGAAAAATGTCAAAAATGACAAATTTCAAGATGGCAAATGTCAAAGATGACAAATGACAAATGTCACAATGCTAAATGTCAAAAATGAAAAGTGTCACCATGAAAAATGTCAAAAATGACAAATTTCAAGATGGCAAATGTCAAAGATGTCAAATGACAAATGTCACAATGCTAAATGTCAAAAATGAAAAGTGTCACCATGAAAAATGTCAAAAATGACAAATTTCAAGATGGCAAATGTCAAAGATGTCAAATGACAAATGTCACAATGCTAAATGTCAAAAATGAAAAGTGTCACCATGAAAAATGTCAAAAATGACAAATTTCAAGATGGCAAATATCAAAGATGTCAAATGACAAATGTCACAATGCTAAATGTCAAAAATGAAAAGTGTCACCATGAAAAATGTCAAAAATGACAAATTTCAAGATGGCAAATGTCCAAGATGTGAAATAACAAATGTAACAATGCTAAATGTCAAAAATGAAAAGTGTCACCGTGAAAAATGTCAAAAATGACAAATTTAAAGATGGCAAATGTCAAAACTGACAAATGTCACAATGCTAAATGTCAAAAATGATAAGTGTCACCATGAAAAATGTCAAAAATCACAAATTTCAAGATGGCAAATGTCCAAGATGTCAAATGACAAATGTCACAATGCTAAATGTCAAAAATGACAAATTTCAAGATGGCAAATGTCAAAAATGTCAAATGACAAATGTCACAATGCTAAATGTCAAAAATGAAAAGTGTCACCATGAAAAATGTCAAAAATGACAAATTTCAAGATAGCAAATGTCAAAGATGTCAAATGACAAATGTCACAATGCTAAATGTCAAAAATGAAAAGTGTCACCATGAAAAATGTCAAAAATAACAAATTTTAAGATGGCAAATGTCAAAGATGTCAAATGACAAATGTCACAATGCTAAATGTCAAAAATGAAAAGTGTCACCATGAAAAATGTCAAAAATGACAAATTTCAAGATGGCAAATGTCAAAGATGTCAAATGACGAATGTCACAATGCTAAATGTCAAAAATGAAAAGTGTCACCATGAAAAATGTCAAAAATGACAAATTTCAAGATGGCAAATGTCAAAACTGACAAATGTCACAATGCTAAATGTCAAAAATGATAAGTGTCACCATGAAAAATGTCAAAAATGACAAATTTCAAGATGGCAAATGTCCAAGATGTCAAATGACAAATGTCATAATGCTAAATGTCAAAAATAAAAAGTGTCACCATGAAAAATGTCAAAAATGACAAATTTCAAGATGGCAAATGTCAAAGATGTCAAATGACAAATGTCACAATGCTAAATGTCAAAAATGAAAAGTGTCAAAAATGACAAATTTCAAGATGGCAAATGTCTAAGATGTCAAATGACAAATGTCACAATGCTTAATGTCAAAAATGAAACGTGTCACCATGAAAAATGTCAAAAATAACAAATTTCAACATGGCAAATGTCAAAGATGTCAAATGACAAATGTCACAATGCTAAATGTCAAAAATGAAAAGTGTCACCATGAAAAATGTCAAAAATGACAAATTTCAAGATGTCAAATGTCAAAACTGACAAATGTCACAATGCTAAATGTCAAAAACGATAAGTGTCACCATGAAAAATGTCAAAAATGACAAATTTCAAGATGGCAAATGTCCAAGATGTCAAATGACAAATGTCACAATGCTAAATGTCAAAAATGACAAATTTCAAGATGGCAAATGACAAATGTCACAATGCTAAATGTCAAAAATGAAAAGTGTCACCATGAAAAATGTCAAAAATGACAAATTTCAAGATGGCAAATGTCAAAGATGTCAAATGACAAATGTCACAATGCTAAATGTCAAAAATGAAAAGTGTCACCATAAAAAATGTCAAAAATAACAAATTTCAAGATGGCAAATGTCAAAGATGTCAAATGACAAATGTCACAATGCTAAATGTCAAAAATGAAAAGTGTCACCATGATGTCAAAAATGACAAATTTCAAGATGGCAAATGTCAAAGATGTCAAATGACAAATGTCACAATGCTAAATGTCACAAATGAAAAGTGTCACCATAAAATGTCAAAAATGACAAATTTCAAGATGGCAAATGTCAAAGATGTCAAATGACAAATGTCACAATGCTAAATGTCAAAAATAAAAAGTGTCACCATGAAAAATGTCAAAAATAACAAATTTTAAGATGGCAAATGTCAAAGATGTCAAATGACAAATGTCACAATGCTAAATGTCAAAAATGAAAAGTGTCACCATGAAAAATGTCAAAAATGACAAATTTCAAGATGGCAAATGTCAAAGATGTCAAATGACGAATGTCACAATGCTAAATGTCAAAAATGAAAAGTGTCATCATGAAAAATGTCAAAAATGACAAATTTCAAGATGGCAAATGTCAAAACTGACAAATGTCACAATGCTAAATGTCAAAAATGATAAGTGTCACCATGAAAAATGTCAAAAATGACAAATTTCAAGATGGCAAATGTCCAATATGTCAAATGACAAATGTCATAATGCTAAATGTCAAAAATGAAAAGTGTCACCATGAAAAATGTCAAAAATGACAAATTTCAAGATGGCAAATGTCAAAGATGTCAAATGACAAATGTCACAATGCTAAATGTCAAAAATGAAAAGTGTCAAAAATGACAAATTTCAAGATGGCAAATGTCTAAGATGTCAAATGACAAATGTCACAATGCTGAATGTCAAAAATGAAACGTGTCACCATGAAAAATGTCAAAAATAACAAATTTCAACATGGCAAATGTCAAAGATGTCAAATGACAAATGTCACAATGCTAAATGTCAAAAATGAAAAGTGTCACCATGAAAAATGTCAAAAATGACAAATTTCAAGATGTCAAATGTCAAAACTGACAAATGTCACAATGCTAAATGTCAAAAACGATAAGTGTCACCATGAAAAATGTCAAAAATGACAAATTTCAAGATGGCAAATGTCCAAGATGTCAAATGACAAATGTCACAATGCTAAATGTCAAAAATGACAAATTTCAAGATGGCAAATGACAAATGTCACAATGCTAAATGTCAAAAATGAAAAGTGTCACCATGAAAAATGTCAAAAATGACAAATTTCAAGATGGCAAATGTCAAAGATGTCAAATGACAAATGTCACAATGCTAAATGTCAAAAATGAAAAGTGTCACCATAAAAAATGTCAAAAATAACAAATTTCAAGATGGCAAATGTCAAAGATGTCAAATGACAAATGTCACAATGCTAAATGTCAAAAATGAAAAGTGTCACCATGAAAAATGTCAAAAATGACAAATTTCAAGATGGCAAATGTCAAAGATGTCAAATGACAAATGTCACAATGCTAAATGTCAAAAATTAAAAGTGTCACCATGAAAAATGTCAAAAATGACAAATTTCAAAATGGCAAATGTTAAAGATGTCAAATGACAAATGTCACAATGCTAAATGTCAAAAATGAAAAGTGTCACCATAAAAAATGTCCAAAATAACAAATTTCAAGATGGCAAATGTCAAAGATGTCAAATGACAAATGTCACAATGCTAAATGTCAAAAATGAAAAGTGTCACCATGAAAAATGTCAAAAATGACAAATTTCAAGATGGAAAATGTCAAAGATGTCAAATGACAAATGTCACAATGCTAAATGTCATAAATGAAAAGTGTCACCATGAAAAATGTCAAAAATGACAAATTTCAAGATGGCAAATGTCAAAGATGTCAAATGACAAATGTCACAATGCTAAATGTCAAAAATGAAAAGTTTCACCATGAAAAATGTCAAAAATGACAAATTTCAAGATGGCAAATGTCAAAGATGACAAATGACAAATGTCACAATGCTAAATGTCAAAAATGAAAAGTGTCACCATGAAAAATGTCAAAAATGACAAATTTCAAGATGGCAAATGTCAAAGATGTCAAATGACAAATGTCACAATGCTAAATGTCAAAAATGAAAAGTGTCACCATGAAAAATGTCAAAAATGACAAATTTTAAGATGGCAAATGTCCAAGATGTCAAATGACAAATGTAACAATGCTAAATGTCAAAAATGAAAAGTGTCACCATGAAAAATGTTAAAAATGACAAATTTCAAGATGGCAAATGTCAAAGATGTCAAATGACAAATGTCACAATGCTAAATGTCAAAAAAGAAAAATGTCAAAAATGACAAATTTCAAGATGGCAAATGTCCAAGATGTCAAATGACAAATGTCACAATGCTAAATGTCAAAAATGAAAAGTGTCACCATGAAAAATGTCAAAAATGACAAATTTCAAGATGGCAAATGTCAAAGATGTCAAATGACAAATGTCACAATGCTAAATGTCAAAAATGAAAATTGTCAAAAATGACAAATTTCAAGATGGCAAATGTCTAAGATGTCAAATGACAAATGTCACAATGCTAAATGTCAAAAATGAAAAGTGTCACCATGAAAAATGTCAAAAATGACAAATTTCAAGATGGCAAATATCAAAGATGTCAAATGCCAAATGTCACAATGCTAAATGTCAAAAATGACAAATTTTAAGATGGCAAATGTCAAAGATGTCAAATGACAAATGTCACACTGCTAAATGTCAAAAATGAAAATTTTCACCATGAAAAATGTCAAAAATGACAAATTTCAAGATGTCAAATGTCAAAGATGTCAAATGACAAATGCCACAATGCTAAATGTCAAAAATGAAAAGTGTCACCATGAAAAATGTCAAAAATGACAAATTTCAAGATGGCAAATGTCAAAGATGTCAAATGACAAATGTTACAATGATAAATGTCAAAAATGAAAAGTGTCACCATGAAAAATGTTAAAAATGACAAATTTCAAGATGGCAAATGTCAAAGATGTCAAATGACAAATGTCACAATGCTAAATGTCAAAAATGAAAAGTGTCACCATGAAAGATGTCAAAAATAACTAATTTCAAGATGGCAAATGTCAAAGATGTCAAATGACAAATGTCACAATGCTAAATGTCAAAAATGAAAAGTGTCACCATGAAAAATGTCAAAAATGATAAATTTCAAGATGGCAAATGTCAAAACTGACAAATGTCACAATGCTAAATGTCAAAAATAAAAAGTGTCACCATGAAAAATGTCAAAAATAACAAATTTCAAGATGGCAAATGTCAAAGATGTCAAATGACAAATGTCGCAATGCTAAATGTCAAAAATGACAAATTTCAAGATGGCAAATGTCAAAGATGTCAAATGACAAATGTCACAATGCTAAATGTCAAAAATGAAAAGTGTCACCATGAAAAATGTCAAAAATGACAAATTTCAAGATGGCAAATATCAAAGATGTCAAATGACAAATGTCACAATGCTAAATGTCAAAAATGAAAAGTGTCACCATGAAAAATGTCAAAAATGACAAATTTCAAGATGGCAAATGTCAAAGATGTCAAATGACAAATGTCACAATGCTAAATGTCAAAAATAAAAAGTGTCACCATGAAAAATGTCAAAAATAACAAATTTCAAGATGGCAAATGTCAAAGATGTCAAATGACAAATGTCACAATGCTAAATGTCAAAAATGAAAATTGTCAAAAATGACAAATTTCAAGATGGCAAATGTCTAAGATGTCAAATGACAAATGTCACAATGCTAAATGTCAAAAATGAAAAGTGTCACCATGAAAAATGTCAAAAATGACAAATTTCAAGATGGCAAATATCAAAGATGTCAAATGCCAAATGTCACAATGCTAAATGTCAAAAATGACAAATTTCAAGATGGCAAATGTCAAAGATGTCAAATGACAAATGTCACACTGCTAAATGTCAAAAATGAAAATTGTCACCATGAAAAATGTCAAAAATGACAAATTTCAAGATGTCAAATGTCAAAGATGTCAAATGACAAATGCCACAATGCTAAATGTCAAAAATGAAAAGTGTCACCATGAAAAATGTCAAAAATGACAAATTTCAAGATGGCAAATGTCAAAGATGTCAAATGACAAATGTCACAATGCTAAATGTCAAAAATGAAAAGTGTCACCATGAAAAATGTTAAAAATGACAAATTTCAAGATGGCAAATGTCAAAGATGTCAAATGACAAATGTCACAATGCTAAATGTCAAAAATGAAAAGTGTTACCATGAAAGATGTCAAAAATAACTAATTTCAAGATGGCAAATGTCAAAGATGTCAAATGACAAATGTCACAATGCTAAATGTCAAAAATGAAAAGTGTCACCATGAAAAATGTCAAAAATGATAAATTTCAAGATGGCAAATGTCAAAACTGACAAATGTCACAATGCTAAATGTCAAAAATGAAAAGTGTCACCATGAAAAATGTCAAAAATAACAAATTTCAAGATGGCAAATGTCAAAGATGTCAAATGACAAATGTCGCAATGCTAAATGTCAAAAATGACAAATTTCAAGATGGCAAATGTCAAAGATGTCAAATGACAAATGTCACAATGCTAAATGTCAAAAATGAAAAGTGTCACCATGAAAAATGTCAAAAATGACAAATTTCAAGATGGCAAATATCAAAGATGTCAAATGACAAATGTCACAATGCTAAATGTCAAAAATGAAAAGTGTCACCATGAAAAATGTCAAAAATAACAAATTTCAAGATGGCAAATGTCAAAGATGTCAAATAACAAATGTCACAATGCTAAATGTCAAAAATGAAAAGTGTCACCATGAAAAATGTCAAAAATGACAAATTTCAAGATGGCAAATGTCAAAGATGTCAAATGACAAATGTCACAATGCTAAATGTCAAAAATGAAAAGTGTCACCATGAAAAATGTCAAAAATAACAAATTTCAAGATGGCAAATGTCAAAGATGTCAAATGACAAATGTCACAATGCTAAATGTCAAAAATGAAAAGTGTCACCATAAAAAATGTCAAAAATGACAAATTTCAAGATGGCAAATGTCAAAACTGGCAAATGTCACAATGGTTACTGTCAAAAATGATAAGTGTTACCATGAAAAATGTCAAAAATGACAAATTTTAAGATGGCAAATGTCCAAGATGTCAAATGACAAATGTCACAATGCTTAATGTCAAAAATGACAAATTTCAAGATGGCAAATGTCAAAGATGTCAAATGACAAATGTCACAATGCTAAATGTCAAAAATAAAAAGTGTCACCATAAAAAATGTCAAAAATAACAAATTTCAAGATGGCAAATGTCAAAGATGTCAAATGACAAATGTCACAATGCTAAATGTCAAAAATGAAAAGTGTCACCATAAAATGTCAAAAATGACAAATTTCAAGATGGCAAATGTCAAAGATGTCAAATGACAAATGTCACAATGCTAAATGTCAAAAATGAAAAGTGTCACCATAAAAAATGTCAAAAATGACAAATTTCAAGATGGCAAATGTCAAAGATGTCAAATGACAAATGTCACAATGCTAAATGTCAAAAATGAAAAGTGTCACCATGAAAAATGTCAAAAATGACAAATTTCAAGATGGCAAATATCAAAGATGTCAAATGACAAATGTCACAATGCTAAATGTCAAAAATGACAAATTTCAAGATGGCAAATGTCAAAGATGTCAAATGACAAATGTCACAATGCTAAATGTCAAAAATGAAAAGTGTCACCATGAAAAATGTCAAAAATGACAAATTTCAAGATGGCAAATGTCAAAGATGTCAAATGACAAATGTCACAATGCTAACTGTCGAAAACGAAAAGTGTCACCATGAAAAATGTCAAAAATAACAAATTTCAAGATGGCAAATGTCAAAGATGTCAAATGACAAATGTCACAATGCTAAATGTCAAAAATGAAAAGTGTCACCATGAAAAATGTCAAAAATGACAAATTTCAAGGTGGCAAATGTCAAAGATGTCAAATGACAAATTTCAAGATGGCAAATGTCAAAGATGTCAAATGACAAATGTCACAATGCTAAATGTCAAAAATGAAAAGTGTCACCATGAAAAATGTCAAAAATGACAAATTTCAAGATGGCAAATGTCCAAGATGTCAAATGACAAATGTCACAATGCTAAATGTCAAAAATGAAAAGTGTCACCATGAAAAATGTCAAAATTGATAAATTTCAAGATGGCAAATGTCAAAGATGTCAAATGACAAATGTCACAATGCTAAATTTCAAAAATGAAAAGTGTCAAAAATGACAAATTTAAAGATGGCAAATGTCAAAGATGTCAAATGACAAATGTCACAATGCTAAATGTCAAAAATTAAAAGTGTCACCATGAAAAATGTCAAAAATGACAAATTTCAAGATGGCAAATGTCAAAACTGACAAATGTCACAATGCTAAATGTCAAAAATGAAAAGTGTCACCATGAAAAATGTCAAAAATAACAAATTTCAAGATGGCAAATGTCAAAGATGTCAAATGACAAATGTCACAATGCTAAATGTCAAAAATGACAGATTTCAAGATGGCAAATGTCAAAGATGTCAAATGACAAATGTCACAATGCTAAATGTCAAAAATTAAAAGTGTCACCATGAAAAATGTCAAAAATGACAAATTTCAAGATGGCAAATGTCAAAACTGACAAATGTCACAATGCTAAATGTCAAAAATGAAAAGTGTCACCATGAAAAATGTCAAAAATAACAAATTTCAAGATGGCAAATGTCAAAGATGTCAAATGAAAAATGTCACAATGCTAAATGTCAAAAATGAAAAGTGTCACCATGAAAAATGTCAAAAATGACAAATTTCAAGATGGCAAATGTCAAAACTGACAAATGTCACAATGCTAAATGACAAAAATGATAAGTGTCACCATGAAAAATGTCAAAAATGACAAATTTCAAGATGGCCAATGTCTAAGATGTCAAATGACAAATGTCACAATGCTAAATGTCAAAAATGAAAAGTGTCACCATGAAAAATGTCAAAAATGACAAATTTCAAGATGGCAAATGTCAAAGATGTCAAATGTCTAAGATGTCACATGACAAATGTCACAATGCTAAATGTCAAAAATGAAAAGTGTCACCATGAAAAATGTCAAAAGTGACAAATTTCAAGATGGCAAATGTCAAAACTGACAAATGTCACAATGCTAAATGTCAAAAATGAAAAGTGTCACCATGAAAAATGTCAAAAATGACAAATTTAAAGATGGCAAATGTCAAAGATGTCAAATGACAAATGTCACAATGCTAAATGTCAAAAATGAAAAGTGTCACCACGAAAAATGTCAAAAATGACAAATTTCAAGATGGCAAATGTCAAAGATGTCAAATGACAAATGTCACAATGCTAAATGTCAAAAATGAAAAGTGTCACCATGAAAAATGTCAAAAATGACAAATTTCAAGATGGCAAATGTCAAAGATGTCAAATGACAAATGTCACAATGCTAAATGTCAAAAATGAAAAGTATCACCATGAAAAATGTCAAAAATAACAAATTTCAACATGGCAAATGTCAAAGATGTCAAATGACAAATGTCACAATGCTAAATGTCAAAAATGAAAAGTGTCACCATGAAAAATGTCAAAAATGACAAATTTCAAGATGGCAAATGTCCAAGATGTCAAATGACAAATGTCACAATGCTAAATGTCAAAAATGAAAAATTTCAAGATGGCAAATGACAAATGTCACAATGCTAAATGTCAAAAATGAAAAGTGTCACCATAAAATATGTCAAAAATGACAAATTTCAAGATGGCAAATGTCAAAACTGATAAATGTCACAATGCTAAATGTCAAAAACGATAAGTGTCACCATGAAAAATGTCAAAAATGACAAATTTCAAGATGGCAAATGTCCAAGATGTCAAATGACAAATGTCACAATGCTAAATGTCAAAAATGAAAAATTTCAAGATGGCAAATGACAAATGTCACAATGCTAAATGTCAAAAATGAAAAGTGTCACCATGAAAAATGTCAAAAATGACAAATTTCAAGATGGCAAATGTCAAAGATGTCAAATGACAAATGTCACAATGCTAAATGTCAAAAATGAAAAGTGTCACCATAAAAAATGTCAAAAATAACAAATTTCAAGATGGCAAATCTCAAAGATGTCAAATGACAAATGTCACAATGCTAAATGTCAAAAATAAAAAGTGTCACCATGAAAAATGTCAAAAATGACAAATTTCAAGATGGCAAATGTCAAAGATGTCAAATGACAAATGTCACAATGCTAAATGTCAAAAATGAAAAGTGTCACCATGAAAAATGTCAAAAATGACAAATTTCAAAATGGCAAATGTCAAAGATGTCAAATGACAAATGTCACAATGCTAAATGTCAAAAATGAAAAGTGTCACCATAAAAAATGTCCAAAATAACAAATTTCAAGATGGCAAATGTCAAAGATGTCAAATGACAAATGTCACAATGCTAAATGTCAAAAATGAAAAGTGTCACCATGAAAAATGTCAAAAATGACAAATTTCAAGATGGCAAATGTCAAAGATGTCAACTGACAAATGTCACAATGCTAAATGTCATAAATGAAAAGTGTCACCATGAAAAATGTCAAAAATGACAAATTTCAAGATGGCAAATGTCAAAGATGTCAAATGACAAATGTCACAATGCTAAATGTCAAAAATGAAAAGTTTCACCATGAAAAATGTCAAAAATGACAAATTTCAAGATGGCAAATGTCAAAGATGACAAATGACAAATGTCACAATGCTAAATGTCAAAAATGAAAAGTGTCACCATGAAAAATGTCAAAAATGACAAATTTCAAGATGGCAAATGTCAAAGATGTCAAATGACAAATGTCACAATGCTAAATGTTAAAAACGAAAAGTGTCACAATGAAAAATGTCAAAAATGACAAATTTCAAGATGGCAAATGTCCAAGATGTCAAATGACAAATGTAACAATGCTAAATGTCAAAAATGAAAAGTGTCACCATGAAAAATGTCAAAAATGACAAATTTCAAGATGGCAAATGTCAAAGATGTCAAATGACAAATGTCACAATGCTAAATGTCAAAAATGAAAAGTGTCACCATGAAAAATGTCAAAAATGACAAATTTCAAGATGGCAAATGTCAAAGATGTCAAATGACAAATGTCACAATGCTAAATGTCAAAAATGAAAATTGTCAAAAATGACAAATTTCAAGATGGCAAATGTCTAAGATGTCAAATGACAAATGTCACAATGCTAAATGTCAAAAATGAAAAGTGTCACCATGAAAAATGTCAAAAATGACAAATTTCAAGATGGCAAATATCAAAGATGTCAAATGCCAAATGTCACAATGCTAAATGTCAAAAATGACAAATTTCAAGATGGCAAATGTCAAAGATGTCAAATGACAAATGTCACACTGCTAAATGTCAAAAATGAAAATTGTCACCATGAAAAATGTCAAAAATGACAAATTTCAAGATGTCAAATGTCAAAGATGTCAAATGACAAATGCCACAATGCTAAATGTCAAAAATGAAAAGTGTCACCATGAAAAATGTCAAAAATGACAAATTTAAAGATGGCAAATGTCAAAGATGTCAAATGACAAATGTCACAATGCTAAATGTCAAAAATGAAAAGTGTCACCATGAAAAATGTTAAAAATGACAAATTTCAAGATGGCAAATGTCAAAGATGTCAAATGACAAATGTCACAATGCTAAATGTCAAAAATAAAAAGTGTCACCATGAAAAATGTCAAAAATGACAAATTTCAAGATGGCAAATGTCAAAGATGTCAAATGACAAATGTCACAATGCTAAATGTCATAAATGAAAAGTGTCACCATGAAAAATGTCAAAAATGACAAATTTCAAGATGGCAAATGTCAAAGATGTCAAATGACAAATGTCACAATGCTAAATGTCAAAAATGAAAAGTTTCACCATGAAAAATGTCAAAAATGACAAATTTCAAGATGGCAAATGTCAAAGATGATAAATGACAAATGTCACAATGCTAAATGTCAAAAATGAAAAGTGTCACCATGAAAAATGTCAAAAATGACAAATTTCAAGATGGCAAATGTCAAAGATGTCAAATGACAAATTTCAAGATGGCAAATGTCAAAGATGTCAAATGACAAATGTCACAATGCTAAATGTCAAAAATGAAAAGTGTCACCATGAAAAATGTCAAAAATGACAAATTTCAAGATGGCAAATGTCCAAGATGTCAAATGACAAATGTCACAATGCTAAATGTCAAAAATGAAAAGTGTCACCATGAAAAATGTCAAAATTGATAAATTTCAAGATGGCAAATGTCAAAGATGTCAAATGACAAATGTCACAATGCTAAATTTCAAAAATGAAAAGTGTCAAAAATGACAAATTTAAAGATGGCAAATGTCAAAGATGTCAAATGACAAATGTCACAATGCTAAATGTCAAAAATTAAAAGTGTCACCATGAAAAATGTCAAAAATGACAAATTTCAAGATGGCAAATGTCAAAACTGACAAATGTCACAATGCTAAATGTCAAAAATGAAAAGTGTCACCATGAAAAATGTCAAAAATAACAAATTTCAAGATGGCAAATGTCAAAGATGTCAAATGAAAAATGTCACAATGCTAAATGTCAAAAATGAAAAGTGTCACCATGAAAAATGTCAAAAATGACAAATTTCAAGATGGCAAATGTCAAAACTGACAAATGTCACAATGCTAAATGACAAAAATGATAAGTGTCACCATGAAAAATGTCAAAAATGACAAATTTCAAGATGGCCAATGTCTAAGATGTCAAATGACAAATGTCACAATGCTAAATGTCAAAAATGAAAAGTGTCACCATGAAAAATGTCAAAAATGACAAATTTCAAGATGGCAAATGTCAAAGATGTCAAATGTCTAAGATGTCACATGACAAATGTCACAATGCTAAATGTCAAAAATGAAAAGTGTCACCATGAAAAATGTCAAAAGTGACAAATTTCAAGATGGCAAATGTCAAAACTGACAAATGTCACAATGCTAAATGTCAAAAATGAAAAGTGTCACCATGAAAAATGTCAAAAATGACAAATTTAAAGATGGCAAATGTCAAAGATGTCAAATGACAAATGTCACAATGCTAAATGTCAAAAATGAAAAGTGTCACCACGAAAAATGTCAAAAATGACAAATTTCAAGATGGCAAATGTCAAAGATGTCAAATGACAAATGTCACAATGCTAAATGTCAAAAATGAAAAGTGTCACCATGAAAAATGTCAAAAATGACAAATTTCAAGATGGCAAATGTCAAAGATGTCAAATGACAAATGTCACAATGCTAAATGTCAAAAATGAAAAGTATCACCATGAAAAATGTCAAAAATAACAAATTTCAACATGGCAAATGTCAAAGATGTCAAATGACAAATGTCACAATGCTAAATGTCAAAAATGAAAAGTGTCACCATGAAAAATGTCAAAAATGACAAATTTCAAGATGGCAAATGTCCAAGATGTCAAATGACAAATGTCACAATGCTAAATGTCAAAAATGAAAAATTTCAAGATGGCAAATGACAAATGTCACAATGCTAAATGTCAAAAATGAAAAGTGTCACCATAAAATATGTCAAAAATGACAAATTTCAAGATGGCAAATGTCAAAACTGATAAATGTCACAATGCTAAATGTCAAAAACGATAAGTGTCACCATGAAAAATGTCAAAAATGACAAATTTCAAGATGGCAAATGTCCAAGATGTCAAATGACAAATGTCACAATGCTAAATGTCAAAAATGAAAAATTTCAAGATGGCAAATGACAAATGTCACAATGCTAAATGTCAAAAATGAAAAGTGTCACCATGAAAAATGTCAAAAATGACAAATTTCAAGATGGCAAATGTCAAAGATGTCAAATGACAAATGTCACAATGCTAAATGTCAAAAATGAAAAGTGTCACCATAAAAAATGTCAAAAATAACAAATTTCAAGATGGCAAATCTCAAAGATGTCAAATGACAAATGTCACAATGCTAAATGTCAAAAATAAAAAGTGTCACCATGAAAAATGTCAAAAATGACAAATTTCAAGATGGCAAATGTCAAAGATGTCAAATGACAAATGTCACAATGCTAAATGTCAAAAATAAAAAGTGTCACCATGAAAAATGTCAAAAATGACAAATTTCAAAATGGCAAATGTCAAAGATGTCAAATGACAAATGTCACAATGCTAAATGTCAAAAATGAAAAGTGTCACCATAAAAAATGTCCAAAATAACAAATTTCAAGATGGCAAATGTCAAAGATGTCAAATGACAAATGTCACAATGCTAAATGTCAAAAATGAAAAGTGTCACCATGAAAAATGTCAAAAATGACAAATTTCAAGATGGCAAATGTCAAAGATGTCAACTGACAAATGTCACAATGCTAAATGTCATAAATGAAAAGTGTCACCATGAAAAATGTCAAAAATGACAAATTTCAAGATGGCAAATGTCAAAGATGTCAAATGACAAATGTCACAATGCTAAATGTCAAAAATGAAAAGTTTCACCATGAAAAATGTCAAAAATGACAAATTTCAAGATGGCAAATGTCAAAGATGACAAATGACAAATGTCACAATGCTAAATGTCAAAAATGAAAAGTGTCACCATGAAAAATGTCAAAAATGACAAATTTCAAGATGGCAAATGTCAAAGATGTCAAATGACAAATGTCACAATGCTAAATGTTAAAAACGAAAAGTGTCACAATGAAAAATGTCAAAAATGACAAATTTCAAGATGGCAAATGTCCAAGATGTCAAATGACAAATGTAACAATGCTAAATGTCAAAAATGAAAAGTGTCACCATGAAAAATGTCAAAAATGACAAATTTCAAGATGGCAAATGTCAAAGATGTCAAATGACAAATGTCACAATGCTAAATGTCAAAAATGAAAAGTGTCACCATGAAAAATGTCAAAAATGACAAATTTCAAGATGGCAAATGTCAAAGATGTCAAATGACAAATGTCACAATGCTAAATGTCAAAAATGAAAATTGTCAAAAATGACAAATTTCAAGATGGCAAATGTCTAAGATGTCAAATGACAAATGTCACAATGCTAAATGTCAAAAATGAAAAGTGTCACCATGAAAAATGTCAAAAATGACAAATTTCAAGATGGCAAATATCAAAGATGTCAAATGCCAAATGTCACAATGCTAAATGTCAAAAATGACAAATTTCAAGATGGCAAATGTCAAAGATGTCAAATGACAAATGTCACACTGCTAAATGTCAAAAATGAAAATTGTCACCATGAAAAATGTCAAAAATGACAAATTTCAAGATGTCAAATGTCAAAGATGTCAAATGACAAATGCCACAATGCTAAATGTCAAAAATGAAAAGTGTCACCATGAAAAATGTCAAAAATGACAAATTTAAAGATGGCAAATGTCAAAGATGTCAAATGACAAATGTCACAATGCTAAATGTCAAAAATGAAAAGTGTCACCATGAAAAATGTTAAAAATGACAAATTTCAAGATGGCAAATGTCAAAGATGTCAAATGACAAATGTCACAATGCTAAATGTCAAAAATAAAAAGTGTCACCATGAAAAATGTCAAAAATGACAAATTTCAAGATGGCAAATGTCAAAGATGTCAAATGACAAATGTCACAATGCTAAATGTCATAAATGAAAAGTGTCACCATGAAAAATGTCAAAAATGACAAATTTCAAGATGGCAAATGTCAAAGATGTCAAATGACAAATGTCACAATGCTAAATGTCAAAAATGAAAAGTTTCACCATGAAAAATGTCAAAAATGACAAATTTCAAGATGGCAAATGTCAAAGATGATAAATGACAAATGTCACAATGCTAAATGTCAAAAATGAAAAGTGTCACCATGAAAAATGTCAAAAATGACAAATTTCAAGATGGCAAATGTCAAAGATGTCAAATGACAAATGTCACAAAGCTAAATGTCAAAAATGAAAAGTGTCACCATGAAAAATGTCAAAAATGACAAATTTCAAGATGGCAAATGTCCAAGATGTCAAATGACAAATGTAACAATGCTAAATGTCAAAAATGAAAAGTGTCACCATGAAAAATGTCAAAAATGACAAATTTCAAGATGGCAAATGTCAAAGATGTCAAATGACAAATGTCACAATGCTAAATGTCAAAAAAGAAAAATGTCAAAAATGACAAATTTCAAGATGGCAAATGTTCAAGATGTTAAATGACAAATGTCACAATGCTAAATGTTAAAAATGAAAAGTGTCACCATAAAAAATGTCAAAAATGACAAATTTCAAGATGGCAAATGTCAAAGATGTCAAATGACAAATGTCACAATGCTAAATGTCAAAAATGAAAATTGTCAAAAATGACAAATTTCAAGATGGCAAATGTCTAAGATGTCAAATGACAAATGTCACAATGCTAAATGTCAAAAATGAAAAGTGTCACCATGAAAAATGTCAAAAATGACAAATTTCAAGATGGCAAATATCAAAGATGTCAAATGCCAAATGTCACAATGCTAAATGTCAAAAATGACAAATTTCAAGATGGCAAATGTCAAAGATGTCAAATGACAAATGTCACACTGCTAAATGTCAAAAATGAAAATTGTCACCATGAAAAATGTCAAAAATGACAAATTTCAAGATGTCAAATGTCAAAGATGTCAAATGACAAATGCCACAATGCTAAATGTCAAAAATGAAAAGTGTCACCATGAAAAATGTCAAAAATGACAAATTTCAAGATGGCAAATGTCAAAGATGTCAAATGACAAATGTCACAATGCTAAATGTCAAAAATGAAAAGTGTCACCATGAAAAATGTTAAAAATGACAAATTTCAAGATGGCAAATGTCAAAGATGTCAAATGCCAAATGTCACAATGCTAAATGTCAAAAATGAAAAGTGTCACCATGAAAGATGTCAAAAATAACTAATTTCAAGATGGCAAATGTCAAAGATGTCAAATGACAAATGTCACAATGCTAAATGTCAAAAATGAAAAGTGTCACCATGAAAAATGTCAAAAATGATAAATTTCAAGATGGCAAATGTCAAAACTGACAAATGTCACAATGCTAAATGTCAAAAATGAAAAGTGTCACCATGAAAAATGTCAAAAATAACAAATTTCAAGATGGCAAATGTCAAAGATGTCAAATGACAAATGTCGCAATGCTAAATGTCAAAAATGACAAATTTCAAGATGGCAAATGTCAAAGATGTCAAATGACAAATGTCACAATGCTAAATGTCAAAAATGAAAAGTGTCACCATGAAAAATGTCAAAAATGACAAATTTCAAGATGGCAAATGTCAAAGATGTCAAATGACAAATGTCACAATGCTAAATGTCAAAAATGAAAAGTGTCACCATGAAAAATGTCAAAAATAACAAATTTTAAGATAGCAAATGTCAAAGATGTCAAATAACAAATGTCACAATGCTAAATGTCAAAAATGAAAAGTGTCACCATGAAAAATGTCAAAAATGACAAATTTCAAGATGGCAAATGTCAAAGATGTCAAATGACAAATGTCACAATGCTAAATGTCAAAAATGAAAAGTGTCACCATGAAAAATGTCAAAAATAACAAATTTCAAGATGGCAAATGTCAAAGATGTCAAATGACAAATGTCACAATGCTAAATGTCAAAAATGAAAAGTTTTACCATGAAAAATGTCAAAAATGACAAATTTCAAGATGGCAAATGTCAAAACTGACAAATGTCACAATGGTTACTGTCAAAAATGATAAGTGTTACCATGAAAAATGTCAAAAATGACAAATTTCAAGATGGCAAATGTCCAAGATGTCAAATGACAAATGTCACAATGCTTAATGTCAAAAATGACAATTTTCAAGATGGCAAATGTCAAAGATGTCAAATGACAAATGTCACAATGCTAAATGTCAAAAATAAAAAGTGTCACCATAAAAAATGTCAAAAATAACAAATTTCAAGATGGCAAATGTCAAAGATGTCAAATGACAAATGTCACAATGCTAAATGTCAAAAATGAAAAGTGTCACCATAAAATGTCAAAAATGACAAATTTCAAGATGGCAAATGTCAAAGATGTCAAATGACAAATGTCACAATGCTAAATGTCAAAAATGAAAAGTGTCACCATGAAAAATGTCAAAAATGACAAATTTCAAGATGGCAAATGTCAAAGATGTCAAATGACAAATGTTACAATGCTAAATGTCAAAAATGAAAAGTGTCACCATGAAAAATGTCAAAAATGACAAATTTCAAGATGGCAAATATCAAAGATGTCAAATGACAAATGTCACAATGCTAAATGTCAAAACTGACAAATTTCAAGATGGCAAATGTCAAAGATGTCAAATGACAAATGTCACAATGCTAAATGTCAAAAATGACAAATTTCAAGATGGCAAATGTCAAAGATGTCAAATGACAAATGTCACAATGCTAACTGTCAAAAATGAAAAGTGTCACCATGAAAAATGTCAAAAATAACAAATTTCAAGATGGCAAATGTCAAAGATGTCAAATGACAAATGTCACAATGCTAAATGTCAAAAATAAAAAGTGTCACCATGAAAAATGTCAAAAATGACAAATTTCAAGATGGCAAATGTCCAAGATGTCAAATGACAAATGTCACAATGCTAAATGTCAAAAATGAAAAGTGTCACCATGAAAAATGTCAAAATTGGTAAATTTCAAGATGGCAAATGTCAAAGATGTCAAATGACAAATGTCACAATGCTAAATGTCAAAAATGAAAAGTGTCAAAAATGACAAATTTAAAGATGGCAAATGTCAAAGATGTCAAATGACAAATGTCACAATGCTAAATGTCAAAAATGAAAAGTGTCATTATGAAAAATGTCAAAAATGACAAATTTTAAGATCGCAAATGTCAAAACTGACAAATGTCACAATGCTAAATGTCAAAAATGAAAAGTGTCACCATGAAAAATGTCAAAAATAACAAATTTCAAGATGGCAAATGTCAAAGATGTCAAATGACAAATGTCACAATGCTAAATGTCAAAAATGAAAAGTGTCACCATGAAAAATGTCAAAAATGACAAATTTCAAGATGGCAAATGTCAAAGATGTCAAATGACAAATGTCACAATGCTAAATGTCAAAAATGAAAAGTGTCACCATGCAAAATGTCAAAAATGACAAATTTCAAGATGGCAAATGTCAAAACTGACAAATGTCACAATGCTAAATGACAAAAATGATAAGTGTCACCATGAAAAATGTCAAAAATGACAAATTTCAAGATGGCAAATGTCCAAGATGTCAAATGACAAATGTCACAATGCTAAATGTCAAAAATGAAAAGTGTCACCATGAAAAATGTCAAAAATGACAAATTTCAAGATGGCAAATGTCAAAGATGTCAAATGACAAATGTCACAATGCTAAATGTCAAAAATGAAAAGTGTCAAAAATGACAAATTTTAAGATGGCAAATGTCTAAGATGTCAAATGACAAATGTCACAATGCTAAATGTCAAAAATGAAAAGTGTCACCATGAAAAATGTCAAAAGTGACAAATTTCAAGATGGCAAATGTCAAAACTGACAAATGTCACAATGCTAAATGTCAAAAATGAAAAGTGTCACCATGAAAAATGTCAAAAATGACAAATTTAAAGATGGCAAATGTCAAAGACGTCAAATGACAAATGTCACAATGCTAAATGTCAAAAATGAAAAGTGTCACCACGAAAAATGTCAAAAATGACAAATTTCAAGATGGCAAATGTCAAAGATGTCAAATGACAAATGTCACAATGCTAAATGTCAAAAATGAAAAGTGTCACCATGAAAAATGTCAAAAATGACAAATTTCAAGATGGCAAATCTCAAAGATGTCAAATGACAAATGTCACAATGCTAAATGTCAAAAATAAAAAGTGTCACCATGAAAAATGTCAAAAATGACAAATTTCAAGATGGCAAATGTCAAAGATGTCAAATGACAAATGTCACAATGCTAAATGTCAAAAATGAAAAGTGTCACCATGAAAAATGTCAAAAATGACAAATTTCAAGATGACAAATGTCAAAGATGTCAAATGACAAATGTCACAATGCTATATGTCAAAAATGAAAAGTGTCACCATGAAAAATGTCAAAAATCACAAATTTCAAGATGGCAAATGTCCAAGATGTCAAATGACAAATGTCACAATGCTAAATGTCAAAAATGAAAAGTGTTACCATGAAAAATGTCAAAAATGACAAATTTCAAGATGGCAAATGTCAAAGATGTCAAATGACAAATGTCACAATGCTAAATGTCAAAAATGAAAAGTGTCAAAAATGACAAATTTCAAGATGGCAAATGTCTAAGATGTCAAATGACAAATGTCACAATGCTAAATGTCAAAAATGAAAAGTGTCACCGTGAAAAATGTCAAAAATGAAAAATTTTAAAAAGGCAAAAGTCAAAGATATCAAATGACAAATGTCACAATGCTAAATGTCAAAAATGAAAAGTGTCACCATGAAAAATGTCAAAAATGACAAATTTCAAGATGGCAAATGTCAAAGATGTCAAATGACAAATGTCACAATGCTAAATGTCAAAAATGAAAAGTGTCACCATGAAAAATGTCAAAAATGACAAATTTCAAGATGGCAATTGTCAAAGATGTCGAATATGACAAATGTCACAATGCTAAATGTCAAAAATGTAAAGTGTCACCATGAAAAATGTCAAAAATGACAAATTGCAAGATGGCAAATGTCAAAGATGTCAAATGACAAATGTCACAATGCTAAATGTCAAAAATGAAAAGTGTCACCATGAAAAATGTCAAAAATGACAAATTTCCAGATGGCAAATATCAAAGATGTCAAATGCCAAATGTCACAATGCTAAATGTCAAAAATGACAAATTTCAAAATGGCAAATATAAAAGATGTCAAATGACAAATGTCACAATGCTAAATGTCAAAAATAAAAAGTGGCACAATGAAAAATGTCAAAAATGACAAATTTCAAGATGGCAAATGTCAAAGATGTCAAATGACAAATGTCACAATGCTAAATGTCAAAAATGAAAAGTGTCACCATGAAAAATGTCAAAAATGACAAATTTCAAGATGGCAAATGTCAAAGATGTCAAATGACAAATGTCACAATGCTAAATGTCAAAAATGAAAAGTGTCACCATGAAAAATGTCAAAAATGACAAATTTTAAGATGGCAAATGTCAAAGATGTCAAATGACAAATGTCACAATGCTAAATGTCAAAAATGAAAAGTGTCAAAAATGACAAATTTTAAGATGGCAAATGTCTAAGATGTCAAATGACAAATGTCACAATGCTAAATGTCAAAAATGAAAAGTGTCACCATGAAAAATGTCAAAAGTGACAAATTTCAAGATGGCAAATGTCAAAACTGACAAATGTCACAATGCTAAATGTCAAAAATGAAAAGTGTCACCATGAAAAATGTCAAAAATGACAAATTTAAAGATGGCAAATGTCAAAGATGTCAAATGACAAATGTCACAATGCTAAATGTCAAAAATGAAAAGTGTCACCATGAAAAATGTCAAAAATGACAAATTTCAAGATGGCAAATGTCAAAGATGTCAAATGACAAATGTCACAATGCTAAATGTCAAAAATGAAAAGTGTCACCATGAAAAATGTCAAAAATAACAAATTTCAACATGGCAAATGTCAAAGATGTCAAATGACAAATGTCACAATGCTAAATGTCAAAAATGAAAAGTGTCACCATGAAAAATGTCAAAAATGACAAATTTCAAGATGGCAAATGTCAAAACTGACAAATGTCACAATGCTAAATGTCAAAAACGATAAGTGTCACCATGAAAAATGTCAAAAATGACAAATTTCAAGATGGCAAATGTCCAAGATGTCAAATGACAAATGTCACAATGCTAAATGTCAAAAATGAAAAATTTCAAGATGGCAAATGACAAATGTCACAATGCTTAATGTCAAAAATGAAAAGTGTCACCATGAAAAATGTCAAAAATGACAAATTTCAAGATGGCAAATGTCAAAGATGTCAAATGACAAATGTCACAATGCTAAATGTCAAAAATGAAAAGTGTCACCATAAAAAATGTCAAAAATAACAAATTTCAAGATGGCAAATGTCAAAGATGTCAAATGACAAATGTCACAATGCTAAATGTCAAAAATGAAAAGTGTCACCATGAAAAATCTCAAAAATGACAAATTTCAAGATGGCAAATGTCAAAGATGTCAAATGACAAATGTCACAATGCTAAATGTCAAAAATGAAAAGTGTCACCATAAAAAATGTCCAAAATAACAAATTTCAAGATGGCAAATGTCAAAGATGTCAAATGACAAATGTCACAATGCTAAATGTCAAAAATGAAAAGTGTCACCATGAAAAATGTCAAAAATGACAAATTTCAAGATGGCAAATGTCAAAGATGTCAAATGACAAATGTCACAATGCTAAATGTCAAAAATGAAAAGTGTCACCATAAAAAATGTCAAAAATAACAAATTTCAAGATGGCAAATGTCAAAGATGTCAAATGACAAATGTCACAATGCTAAATGTCAAAAATGAAAAGTGTCACCATGAAAAATGTCAAAAATGACAAATTTCAAGATGGCAAATGTCAAAGATGTCAAATGACAAATGTCACAATGCTAAATGTCAAAAATGAAAAGTGTCACCATAAAAAATGTCCAAAATAACAAATTTCAAGATGGCAAATGTCAAAGATGTCAAATGACAAATGTCACAATGCTAAATGTCAAAAATGAAAAGTGTCACCATGAAAAATGTCAAAAATGACAAATTTCAAGATGGCAAATGTCAAAGATGTCAAATGACAAATGTCACAATGCTAAATGTCATAAATGAAAAGTGTCACCATGAAAAATGTCAAAAATGACAAATTTCAAGATGGCAAATGTCAAAGATGTCAAATGACAAATGTCACAATGCTAAATGTCAAAAATGAAAAGTTTCACCATGAAAAATGTCAAAAATGACAAATTTCAAGATGGCAAATGTCAAAGATGACAAATGACAAATGTCACAATGCTAAATGTCAAAAATGAAAAGTGTCACCATGAAAAATGTCAAAAATGACAAATTTCAAGATGGCAAATGTCAAAGATGTCAAATGACAAATGTCACAATGCTAAATGTCAAAAATGAAAAGTGTCACCATGAAAAATGTCAAAAATGACAAATTTCAAGATGGCAAATGTCAAAGATGTCAAATGACAAATGTCACAATGCTAAATGTCAAAAATGAAAAGTGTCACCATAAAAAATGTCCAAAATAACAAATTTCAAGATGGCAAATGTCAAAGATGTCAAATGACAAATGTCACAATGCTAAATGTCAAAAATGAAAAGTGTCACCATGAAAAATGTCAAAAATGACAAATTTCAAGATGGCAAATGTCAAAGATGTCAAATGACAAATGTCACAATGCTAAATGTCAAAAATAAAAAGTGTCACCATAAAAAATGTCAAAAATAACAAATTTCAAGATGGCAAATGTCAAAGATGTCAAATGACAAATTTCACAATGCTAAATGTCAAAAATGAAAAGTGTCACCATGAAAAATCTCAAAAATGACAAATTTCAAGATGGCAAATGTCAAAGATGTCAAATGACAAATGTCACAATGCTAAATGTCAAAAATGAAAAGTGTCACCATAAAAAATGTCCAAAATAACAAATTTCAAGATGGCAAATGTCAAAGATGTCAAATGACAAATGTCACAATGCTAAATGTCATAAATGAAAAGTGTCACCATGAAAAATGTCAAAAATGACAAATTTCAAGATGGCAAATGTCAAAGATGTCAAATGACAAATGTCACAATGCTAAATGTCATAAATGAAAAGTGTCACCATGAAAAATGTCAAAAATGACAAATTTCAAGATGGCAAATGTCAAAGATGTCAAATGACAAATGTCACAATGCTAAATGTCAAAAATGAAAAGTTTCACCATGAAAAATGTCAAAAATGACAAATTTCAAGATGGCAAATGTCAAAGATGACAAATGACAAATGTCACAATGCTAAATGTCAAAAATGAAAAGTGTCACCATGAAAAATGTCAAAAATGACAAATTTCAAGATGGCAAATGTCAAAGATGTCAAATGACAAATGTCACAATGCTAAATGTCAAAAATGAAAAGTGTCACCATGAAAAATGTCAAAAATGACAAATTTCAAGATGGCAAATGTCCAAGATGTCAAATGACAAATGTAACAATCCTAAATGTCAAAAATGAAAAGTGTCACCATGAAAAATGTCAAAAATGACAAATTTCAAGATGGCAAATGTCAAAGATGTCAAATGACAAATGTCACAATGCTAAATGTCAAAAAAGAAAAATGTCAAAAATGACAAATTTCAAGATGGCAAATGTCCAAGATGTCAAATGACAAATGTCACAATGCTAAATGTCAAAAATGAAAAGTGTCACCATGAAAAATGTCAAAAATGACAAATTTCAAGATGGCAAATGTCAAAGATGTCAAATGACAAATGTCACAATGCTAAATGTCAAAAATGAAAATTGTCAAAAATGACAAATTTCAAGATGGCAAATGTCTAAGATGTCAAATGACAAATGTCACAATGCTAAATGTCAAAAATGAAAAGTGTCACCATGAAAAATGTCAAAAATGACAAATTTCAAGATGGCAAATATCAAAGATGTCAAATGCCAAATGTCACAATGCTAAATGTCAAAAATGACAAATTTCAAGATGGCAAATGTCAAAGATGTCAAATGACAAATGTCACACTGCTAAATGTCAAAAATGAAAATTGTCACCATGAAAAATGTCAAAAATGACAAATTTCAAGATGTCAAATGTCAAAGATGTCAAATGACAAATGCCACAATGCTAAATGTCAAAAATGAAAAGTGTCACCATGAAAAATGTCAAAAATGACAAATTTCAAGATGGCAAATGTCAAAGATGTCAAATGACAAATGTCACAATGCTAAATGTCAAAAATGAAAAGTGTCACCATGAAAAATGTTAAAAATGACAAATTTCAAGATGGCAAATGTCAAAGATGTCAAATGACAAATGTCACAATGCTAAATGTCAAAAATGAAAAGTGTCACCATGAAAAATGTCAAAAATGACAAATTTCAAGATGGCAAATGTCAAAGATGTCAAATGACAAATGTCACAATGCTAAATGTCATAAATGAAAAGTGTCACCATGAAAAATGTCAAAAATGACAAATTTCAAGATGGCAAATGTCAAAGATGTCAAATGACAAATGTCACAATGCTAAATGTCAAAAATGAAAAGTTTCACCATGAAAAATGTCAAAAATGACAAATTTCAAGATGGCAAATGTCAAAGATGATAAATGACAAATGTCACAATGCTAAATGTCAAAAATGAAAAGTGTCACCATGAAAAATGTCAAAAATGACAAATTTCAAGATGGCAAATGTCAAAGATGTCAAATGACAAATGTCACAATGCTAAATGTCAAAAATGAAAAGTGTCACCATGAAAAATGTCAAAAATGACAAATTTCAAGATGGCAAATGTCCAAGATGTCAAATGACAAATGTAACAATGCTAAATGTCAAAAATGAAAAGTGTCACCATGAAAAATGTCAAAAATGACAAATTTCAAGATGGCAAATGTCAAAGATGTCAAATGACAAATGTCACAATGCTAAATGTCAAAAATGAAAATTGTCAAAAATGACAAATTTCAAGTTGGCAAATGTCTAAGATGTCAAATGACAAATGTCACAATGCTAAATGTCAAAAATGAAAAGTGTCACCATGAAAAATGTCAAAAATGACAAATTTCAAGATGGCAAATATCAAAGATGTCAAATGCCAAATGTCACAATGCTAAATGTCAAAAATGACAAATTTCAAAATGGCAAATGTCAAAGATGTCAAATGACAAATGTCACACTGCTAAATGTCAAAAATGAAAATTGTCACCATGAAAAATGTCAAAAATGACAAATTTCAAGATGTCAAATGTCAAAGATGTCAAATGACAAATGCCACAATGCTAAATGTCAAAAATGAAAAGTGTCACCATGAAAAATGTCAAAAATGACAAATTTCAAGATGGCAAATGTCAAAGATGTCAAATGACAAATGTCACAATGCTAAATGTCAAAAATGAAAAGTGTCACCATGAAAAATGTTAAAAATGACAAATTTCAAGTTGGCAAATGTCAAAGATGTCAAATGACAAATGTCACAATGCTAAATGTCAAAAATGAAAAGTGTCACCATGAAAGATGTCAAAAATAACTAATTTCAAGATGGCAAATGTCAAAGATGTCAAATGACAAATGTCACAATGCTAAATGTCAAAAATGAAAAGTGTCACCATGAAAAATGCCAAAAATGATAAATTTCAAGATGGCAAATGTCAAAACTGACAAATGTCACAATGCTTAATGTCAAAAATGAAAAGTGTCACCATGAAAAATGTCAAAAATAACAAATTTCAAGATGGCAAATGTCAAAGATGTCAAATGACAAATGTCGCAATGCTAAATGTCAAAAATGACAAATTTCAAGATGGCAAATGTCAAAGATGTCAAATGACAAATGTCACAATGCTAAATGTCAAAAATGAAAAGTGTCACCATGAAAAATGTCAAAAATGACAAATTTCAAGATGGCAAATGTCAAAGATGTCAAATGACAAATGTCACAATGCTAAATGTCAAAAATGAAAAGTGTCACCATGAAAAATGTCAAAAATAACAAATTTCAAGATGGCAAATGTCAAAGATGTCAAATAACAAATGTCACAATGCTAAATGTCAAAAATGAAAAGTCTCACCATGAAAAATGTCAAAAATGACAAATTTCAAGATGGCAAATGTCAAAGATGTCAAATGACAAATGTCACAATGCTAAATGTCAAAAATGAAAAGTGTCACCATAAAAAATGTCAAAAATGACAAATTTCAAGATGGCAAATGTCAAAACTGACAAATGTCACAATGGTTACTGTCAAAAATGATAAGTGTTACCATGAAAAATGTCAAAAATGACAAATTTCAAGATGGCAAATATCAAAGATGTCAAATGCCAAATGTCACAATGCTAAATGTCAAAAATGACAAATTTCAAAATGGCAAATGTCAAAGATGTCAAATGACAAATGTCACACTGCTAAATGTCAAAAATGAAAATTGTCACCATAAAAAATGTCAAAAATGACAAATTTCAAGATGTCAAATGTCAAAGATGTCAAATGACAAATGCCACAATGCTAAATGTCAAAAATGAAAAGTGTCACCATGAAAAATGTCAAAAATGACAAATTTCAAGATGGCAAATGTCAAAGATGTCAAATGACAAATGTCACAATGCTAAATGTCAAAAATGAAAAGTGTCACCATGAAAAATGTTAAAAATGACAAATTTCAAGTTGGCAAATGTCAAAGATGTCAAATGACAAATGTCACAATGCTAAATGTCAAAAATGAAAAGTGTCACCATGAAAGATGTCAAAAATAACTAATTTCAAGATGGCAAATGTCAAAGATGTCAAATGACAAATGTCACAATGCAAAATGTCAAAAATGAAAAGTGTCACCATGAAAAATGTCAAAAATGATAAATTTCAAGATGGCAAATGTCAAAACTGACTAATGTCACAATGCTAAATGTCAAAAATGAAAAGTGTCACCATGAAAAATGTCAAAAATAACAAATTTCAAGATGGCAAATGTCAAAGATGTCAAATGACAAATGTCGCAATGCTAAATGTCAAAAATGACAAATTTTAAGATGGCAAATGTCAAAGATGTCAAATGACAAATGTCACAATGCTAAATGTCAAAAATGAAAAGTGTCACCATGAAAAATGTCAAAAATGACAAATTTCAAAATGGCAAATGTCAAAGATGTCAAATGACAAATGTCACAATGCTAAATGTCAAAAATGAAAAGTGTCACCATGAAAAATGTCAAAAATAACAAATTTCAAGATGGCAAATGTCAAAGATGTCAAATAACAAATGTCACAATGCTAAATGTCAAAAATGAAAAGTGTCACGATGAAAAATGTCAAAAATGACAAATTTCAAGATGGCAAATGTCAAAGATGTCAAATGACAAATGTCACAATGCTAAATGTCAAAAATGAAAAGTGTCACCATGAAAAATGTCAAAAATAACAAATTTCAAGATGGCAAATGTCAAAGATGTCAAATGACAAATGTCACAATGCTAAATGTCAAAAATGAAAAGTGTCACCATAAAAAATTTCAAAAATGACAAATTTCAAGATGGCAAATGTCAAAACTGACAAATGTCACAATGGTTACTGTCAAAAATGATAAGTGTTACCATGAAAAATGTCAAAAATGACAAATTTCAAAATGGCAAATGTCCAAGATGTCAAATGACAAATGTCACAATGCTTAATGTCAAAAATGACAAATTTCAAGATGGCAAATGTCAAAGATGTCAAATGACAAATGTCACAATGCTAAATGTCAAAAATAAAAAATGTCACCATAAAAAATGTCAAAAATAACAAATTTCAAGATGGCAAATGTCAAAGATGTTAAATGACAAATGTCACAATGCTAAATGTCAAAAATAAAAAGTGTCACCATAAAATGTCAAAAATGACAAATTTCAAGATGGCAAATGTCAAAGATGTCAAATGACAAATGTCACAATGCTAAATGTCAAAAATGAAAAGTGTCACCATGAAAAATGTCAAAAATGACAAATTTCAAGATGGCAAATGTCAAAGATGTCAAATGACAAATGTCACAATGCTAAATGTCAAAAATGAAAAGTGTCACCATGAAAAATGTCAAAAATGACAAATTTCAAGATGGCAAATATCAAAGATGTCAAATGACAAATGTCACAATGCTAAATGTCAAAACTGACAAATTTCAAGATGGCAAATGTCAAAGATGTCAAATGACAAATGTCACAATGCTAAATGTCAAAAATGACAAATTTCAAGATGGCAAATGTCAAAGATGTCAAATGACAAATGTCACAATGCTAACTGTCAAAAATGAAAAGTGTCACCATGAAAAATGTCAAAAATAACAAATTTCAAGATGGCAAATGTCAAAGATGTCAAATGACAAATGTCACAATGCTAAATGTCAAAAATGAAAAGTGTCACCATGAAAAATGTTAAAAATGACAAATTTCAAGATGGCAAATGTCAAAGATGTCAAATGACAAATTTCAAGATGGCAAATGTCAAAGATGCCAAATGACAAATGTCACAATGCTAAATGTCAAAAATGAAAAGTGTCACCATGAAAAATGTCAAAAATGACAAATTTCAAGATGGCAAATGTCCAAGATGTCAAATGACAAATGTCACAATGCTAAATGTCAAAAATGAAAAGTGTCACCATGAAAAATGTTAAAATTGATAAATTTCAAGATGGCAAATGTCAAAGATGTCAAATGACAAATGTCACAATGCTAAATGTCAAAAATGAAAAGTGTCAAAAATGACAAATTTAAAGATGGCAAATGTCAAAGATGTCAAATGACAAATGTCACAATGCTAAATGTCAAAAATGAAAAGTGTCACCATGAAAAATGTCAAAAATGACAAATTTCAAGATGGCAAATGTCAAAACTGACAAATGTCACAATGCTAAATGTCAAAAATGAAAAGTGTCACCATGAAAAATGTCAAAAATAACAAATTTCAAGATGGCAAATGTCAAAGATGTCAAATGACAAATGTCACAATGCTAAATGTCAATAATGACAGATTTCAAGATGGCAAATGTCAAAGATGTCAAATGACAAATGTCACAATGCTAAATGTCAAAAATGAAAAGTGTCACCATGAAAAATGTCAAAAATGACAAATTTCAAGATGGCAAATGTCAAAGATGTCAAATGACAAATGTCACAATGCTAAATGTCAAAAATGAAAAGTGTCACCATGAAAAATGTCAAAAATGACAAATTTCAAGATGGCAAATGTCAAAACTGACAAATGTCACAATGCTAAATGACAAAAATGATAAGTGTCACCATGAAAAATGTCAAAAATGACAAATTTCAAGATGGCAAATGTCCAAGATGTCAAATGACAAATGTCACAATGCTAAATGTCAAAAATGAAAAGTGTCACCATGAAAAATGTCAAAAATGACAAATTTCAAGATGGCAAATGTCAAAGATGTCAAATGACAAATGTCACAATGCTAAATGTCAAAAATGAAAAGTGTCAAAAATGACAAATTTCAAGATGGCAAATGTCTAAGATGTCAAATGACAAATGTCACAATGCTAAATGTCAAAAATGAAAAGTGTCACCATGAAAAATGTCAAAAGTGACAAATTTCAAGATGGCAAATGTCAAAACTGACAAATGTCACAATGCTAAATGTCAAAAATAATAAGTGTCACCATGAAAAATGTCAAAAATGACAAATTTAAAGATGGCAAATGTCAAAGATGTCAAATGACAAATGTCACAATGCTAAATGTCAAAAATGAAAAGTGTCACCACGAAAAATGTCAAAAATGACAAATTTCAAGATGGCAAATGTCAAAGATGTCAAATGACAAATGTCACAATGCTAAATGTCAAAAATGAAAAGTGTCACCATGAAAAATGTCAAAAATGACAAATTTCAAGATGGCAAATGTCAAAGATGTCAAATGACAAATGTCACAATGCTAAATGTCAAAAATAAAAAGTGTCACCATGAAAAATGTCAAAAATGACAAATTTCAAGATGGCAAATGTCAAAGATGTCAAATGACAAATGTCAAAAATGAAAAGTGTCACCATGAAAAATGTCAAAAATGACAAATTTTAAGATGACAAATGTCAAAAATGTCAAATGACAAATGTCACAATGCTAAATGTCAAAAATGAAAAGTGTCACCATGAAAAATGTCAAAAATCACAAATTTCAAGATGGCAAATGTCCAAGATGTCAAATGACAAATGTCACAATGCTAAATGTCAAAAATGAAAAGTGTTACCATGAAAAATGTCAAAAATGACAAATTTCAAGATGGCAAATGTCAAATATGTCAAATGACAAATGTCACAATGCTAAATGTCAAAAATGAAAAGTGTCAAAAATGACAAATTTCAAGATGGCAAATGTCTAAGATGTCAAATGACAAATGTCACAATGCTAAATGTCAAAAATGAAAAGTGTCACCGTGAAAAATGTCAAAAATGAAAAATTTTAAAAAGGCAAAAGTCAAAGATATCAAATGACAAATGTCACAATGCTAAATGTCAAAAATGAAAAGTGTCACCATGAAAAATGTCAAAAATGACAAATTTCAAGATGGCAAATGTCAAAGATGTCAAATGACAAATGTCACAATGCTAAATGTCAAAAATGAAAAGTGTCACCATGAAAAATGTCAAAAATGACAAATTTCAAGATGGCAATTGTCAAAGATGTCGAATATGACAAATGTCACAATGCTAAATGTCAAAAATGTAAAGTGTCACCATGAAAAATGTCAAAAATGACAAATTGCAAGATGGCAAATGTCAAAGATGTCAAATGACAAATGTCACAATGCTAAATGTCAAAAATGACAAATTTCAAGATGGCAAATATCAAAGATGTCAAATGACAAATGTCACAATGCTAAATGTCAAAAATAAAAAGTGGCACAATGAAAAATGTCAAAAATGACAAATTTCAAGATGGCAAATGTCAAAGATGTCAAATGACAAATGTCACAATGCTAAATGTCAAAAATGAAAAGTGTCACCATAAAAAATGTCAAAAATGACAAATTTCAAGATGGCAAATGTCAAAGATGTCAAATGACAAATGTCACAATGCTAAATGTTAAAAATGAAAAGTGTCACCATGAAAAATGTTAAAAATGACAAATTTCAAGATGGCAAATGTCAAAGATGTCAAATGACAAATGTCACAATGCTAAATGTCAAAAATGAAAAGTGTCACCATGAAAAATGTCAAAAATGACAAATTTCAATTTGGAAAATGTCAAAGATGTCAAATGACAAATGTCACAATGCTAAATGTCAAAAATGAAAAGTGTCACCATGAAAAATGTCAAAAATGACAAATTTCAAGTTGGCAAATGTCAAAGATGTCAAATGACAAATATCACAATGCTAAATGTCAAAAATGACAAATTTTAAGATGGCAAATGTCAAAGATGTCAAATGACAAATGTCACAAGGCTAAATGTCAAAAATAAAAGGTGTCACCATAAAAAATGTCAAAAATGAGAAATTTCAAGATGACAAATGTCAAAGATGTCAAATGACAAATGTCACAATGCTAAATGTCAAAAATGACAAATTTCAAGATGGCAAATGTCAAAACTGACAAATGTCACAATGCTAAATGTCAAAAATGAAAAGTGTCACCATGAAAAATGTCAAAAATAACAAATTTCAAGATTGCAAATGTCAAAGATGTCAAATGACAAATGTCACAATGCTGAATGTCAAAAATGACAAAT
This sequence comes from Altica lythri, assembly GCA_964028335.1. Taxonomy (NCBI): domain Eukaryota; kingdom Metazoa; phylum Arthropoda; class Insecta; order Coleoptera; family Chrysomelidae; genus Altica; species Altica lythri. The sequence goes on along the minus strand of OZ034800.1, from coordinate 38,095,711 downwards.
TTTAAGATGGCAAATGTCAAAGATGTCAAATGACAAATGTCACAATGCTAAATGTCAAAAATGAAAAGTGTCACCATAAAAAATGTCAAAAATGACAAATTTCAAGATGGCAAATGTCAAAGATGTCAAATGACAAATGTCACAATGCTTGATGTCAAAAATAAAAAGTGTCACCATGAAAAATGTCAAAAATGACCAATTTCAAGATGGCAAATGTCCAAGATGTCAAATAACAAATGTCACAATGCTAAATGTCAAAAATGAAAAGTGTTACCATGAAAAATGCCAAAAATGACAAATTTCAAGATGGCAAATGTCAAAGATGTCAAATGACAAATGTCACAATGCTAAATGTCAAAAATGAAAAGTGTCAAAAATGACAAATTTCAAGATGGCAAATGTCTAAGATGTCAAATGACAAATGTCACAATGCTAAATGTCAAAAATGAAAAGTGTCACCGTGAAAAATGTCAAAAATGAAAAATTTTAAGATGGCAAAAGTCAAAGATGTCAAATGACAAATGTCACAATGCTAAATGTCAAAAATGAAAAGTGTCACCATGAAAAATGTCAAAAATGACAAATTTCAAGATGGCAAATGTCAAAGATGTCAAATGACAAATGTCACAATGCTAAATGTCAAAAATGAAAAGTGTCCCCATGAAAAATGTCAATAATGACAAATTTCAAGATGGCAAATGTCAAAGATGTCAAATGACAAATGTCACAATGCTAAATGTCAAAAATGAAAAGTGTCACCATGAAAAATGTCAAAAATGACAAATTTCAAGATGGCAATTGTCAAAGATGTCGAATATGCCAAATGTCACAATGCTAAATGTCAAAAATGAAAAGTGTCACCATGAAAAATGTCAAAAATGACAAATTGCAAGATGGCAAATGTCAAAGATGTCAAATGACAAATGTCACAATGCTAAATGTCAAAAATGAAAAGTGTCACCATGAAAAATGTCAAAAATGACAAATTTCAAGATGGCAAATATCAAAGATGTCAAATGCTAAATGTCACAAAGCTAAATGTCAAAAATGACAAATTTCAAGATGGCAAATATCAAAGATGTCAAATGACAAATGTCACAATGCTAAATGTCAAAAATAAAAAGTGTCACCATGAAAAATGTCAAAAATGACAAATTTCAAGATGGCAAATGTCAAAGATGTCAAATGACAAATGTCACAATGCTAAATGTCAAAAATGAAAAGTGTCACCATAAAAAATGTCAAAAATGACAAATTTCAAGATGGCAAATGTCAAAAATGTCAAATGACAAATGTCACAATGCTAAATGTCAAAATTGAAAAGTGTCACCATGAAAAATGTTAAAAATGACAAATTTCAAGATGGCAAATGTCAAAGATGTCAAATGACAAATGTCACAATGCTAAATGTCAAAAATAAAAAGTGTCACCATAAAAATGTCAAAAATGACAAATTTCAAGATGGCAAATGAGAAATGTCACAATGCTAAATGTCAAAAATGAAAAGTGTCACCATGAAAAATGTCAAAAATAACAAATTTCAAGATGGCAAATGTCAAAGATGTCAAATGACAAATGTCACAATGCTAAATGTCAAAAATGAAAAGTGTCACCATGAAAAATGTCAAAAATGACAAATTTCAAGTTGGCAAATGTCAAAGATGTCAAATGACAAATATCACAATGCTAAATGTCAAAAATGACAAATTTCAAGATGGCAAATGTCAAATGACAAATGTCACAAGGCTAAATGTCAAAAATAAAAAGTGTCACCATAAAAAATGTCAAAAATGACAAATTTCAAGATGACAAATGTCAAAGATGTCAAATGACAAATGTCAGAATGCTAAATGTCAAAAATGACAAATTTCAAGATGGCAAATGTCAAAACTGACAAATGTCACAATGCTAAATGTCAAAAATGAAAAGTGTCACCATGAAAAATGTCAAAAATAACAAATTTCAAGATGGCAAATGTCAAAGATGTCAAATGACAAATGTCACAATGCTAAATGTCAAAAATGACAAATTTCAAAATGGCAAATGTCAAAGATGTCAAATGACAAATGTCACAATGCTAAATGTCAAAAATGAAAAGTGTCACCATAAAAAATGTCAAAAATGACAAATTTCAAGATGGCAAATGTCAAAGATGTCAAATGACAAATGTCACAATGCTTAATGTCAAAAACAAAAAGTGTCACCATGAAAAATGTCAAAAATGACAAATTTCAAGATGGCAAATGTCCAAGATGTCAAATGACAAATGTCACAATGCTAAATGTCAAAAATGAAAAGTGTTACCATGAAAAATGTCAAAAATGACAAATTTCAAGCTTGCAAATGTCAAAGATGTCAAATGACAAATGTCACAATGCTAAATGTCAAAAATGAAAAGTGTCAAAAATGACAAATTTCAAGATGGCAAATGTCTAAGATGTCAAATGACAAATATCACAATGCTAAATGTCAAAAATGAAAAGGGTCACCGTGAAAAATGTCAAAAATGAAAAATTCCAAGATGGCAAAAGTCAAAGATGTCAAATGACAAATGTCACAATGCTAAATGTCAAAAATGAAAAGTGTCCCCATGAAAAATGTCAATAATGACAAATTTCAAGATGGCAAATGTCAAAGATGTCAAATGACAAATGTCACAATGCTAAATGTCAAAAATGAAAAGTGTCACCATGAAAAATGTCAAAACGGACAAATTTCAAGATGGCAAATGTCAAAGATGTCAAATGACAAATGTCACAATGCTAAATGTCAAAAATGACAAATTTCAAGATGGCAAATGTCAAAACTGACAAATGTCACAATGCTAAATGTCAAAAATGAAAAGTGTCACCATGAAAAATGTCAAAAATAACAAATTTCAAGATGGCAAATGTCAAAGATGTCAAATGACAAATGTCACAATGCTAAATGTCAAAAATGACAAATTTCAAGATGGCAAATGTCAAAGATGTCAAATGACAAATGTCACAATGCTAAATGTCAAAAATGAAAAGTGTCACCATAAAAAATGTCAAAAATGACAAATTTCAAGATGGCAAATGTCAAAGATGTCAAATGACAAATGTCACAATGCTTAATGTCAAAAATAAAAAGTGTCACCATGAAAAATGTCAAAAATGACAAATTTCAAGATAGCAAATGTCCAAGATGTCAAATGACAAATGTCACAATGCTAAATGTCAAAAATGAAAAGTGTTACCATGAAAAATGTCAAAAATGACAAATTTCAAGATTGCAAATGTCAAAGATGTCAAATGACAAATGTCACAATGCTAAATGTCAAAAATGAAAAGTGTCAAAAATGACAAATTTCAAGATGGCAAATGTCTAAGATGTCAAATGACAAATGTCACAATGCTAAATGTCAAAAATGAAAAGTGTAACCGTGAAAAATGTCAAAAATGAAAAATTCCAAGATGGCAAAAGTCAAAGATGTCAAATGACAAATGTCACAATGCTAAATGTCAAAAATGAAAAGTGTCACCATGAAAAATGTCAAAAATGACAAATTTCAAGATGGCAAATGTCAAAGATGTCAAATGACAAATGTCACAACGCTAAATGTCAAAAATGAAAAGTGTCCCCATGAAAAATGTCAATAATGACAAATTTCAAGATGGCAAATGTCAAAGATGTCAAATGACAAATGTCACAATGCTAAATGTCAAAAATGAAAAGTGTCACCATGAAAAATGTCAAAAATGACAAATTTCAAGATGGCAAATGTCAAAGATGTCGAATATGACAAATGTCACAATGCTAAATGTCAAAAATGAAAAGTGTCACCATGAAAAATGTCAAAACGGACAAATTTCAAGATGGCAAATGTCAAAGATGTCAAATGACAAATGTCACAATGCTAAATGTCAAAAATGAAAAGTGTCACCCTAAAAAATTTCAAAAATGACAAATTTCAAGGTGGCAAATATCAAAGATGTCAAATGCCAAATGTCACAATGCTAAATGTCAAAAATGACAAATTTCAAGATGGCAAATGTCAAAGATGTCAAATGACAAATGTCACAATGCTAAATGTCAAAAATAAAAAGTGTCACCATGAAAAATGTCAAAAATGACAAATTTCAAGATGGCAAATGTCCAAGATGTCAAATGACAAATGTTACAATGGTAAATGTCAAAAATGAAAAGTGTCACCATGAAAAATGTTAAAAATGACAAATTTCAAGATGTCAAATGTCAAAGATGTCAAATGACAAATGTCACAATGCTAAATGTCAAAAATGAAAAGTGTCACCATGAAAAATGTCAAAAATGACAAATTTCAAGATGGCAAATGTCAAAGATGTCAAATAAGAAATGTCACAATGCTAAATGTCAAAAATGAAAAGTGTCACCATAAAAAATGTCAAAAATAACAAATTTCAAGATGGTAAATGTCAAAGATGTCAAATGACAAATGTCACAATGCTAAATGTCAAAAATGAAAAGTGTCACCATGAAAAATGTCAAAAATGACAAATTTCAAGATGGCAAATGTCAAATGACAAATATCATAATGCTAAATGTCAAAAATGACAAATTTCAAGATGGCAAATGTCAAAGATGTCAAATGACAAATGTCACAAGGCTAAATGTCAAAAATAAAAAGTGTCACCATAAAAAATGTCAAAAATGACAAATTTCAAGATGACAAATGTTAAAGATGTCAAATGACAAATGTCACAATGCTAAATGTCAAAAATGACAAATTTCAAGATGGCAAATGTCAAAACTGACAAATGTCACAATGCTAAATGTCAAAACTGAAAAGTGTCACCATGAAAAATGTCAAAAATAACAAATTTCAAGATGGCAAATGTCAAAGATGTCAAATGACAAATGTCACAATGCTAAATGTCAAAAATGACAAATTTCAAGATGGCAAATGTCAAAGATGTCAAATGACAAATGTCACAATGTTAAATGTCAAAAATGAAAAGTGTCACCATGAAAAATGTCAAAAATGACAAATTTCAAGATGGCAAATGTCAAAGATGTCAAATGACAAATGTCACAATGCTAAATGTCAAAAATAAAAAGTGTCACCATAAAAAATGTCAAAAATGACAAATTTCAAGATGGCAAATGTCAAAGATGTCAAATGACAAATGTCACAATGCTAAATGTCAAAAATGAAAAGTGTCACCATGAAAAATGTCAAAAATGACAAATTTCAAGATGACAAATGTCAAAGATGTCAAATGACAAATGTCACAATGCTAAATGTCAAAAATGAAAAGTGTCACCATGAAAAATGTCAAAAATCACAAATTTCAAGATAGCAAATGTCCAAGATGTCAAATGACAAATGTCACAATGCTAAATGTCAAAAATGAAAAGTGTTACCATGAAAAATGTCAAAAATGACAAATTTCAAGATGGCAAATGTCAAAGATGTCAAATGACAAATGTCACAATGCTAAATGTCAAAAATGAAAAGTGTCAAAAATGACAAATTTCAAGATGGCAAATGTCTAAGATGTCAAATGACAAATGTCACAATGCTAAATGTCAAAAATGAAAAGTGTTACCGTGAAAAATGTCAAAAATGAAAAATTTTAAAAAGGCAAAAGTCAAAGATATCAAATGACAAATGTCACAATGCTAAATGTCAAAAATGAAAAGTGTCACCATGAAAAATGTCAAAAATGACAAATTTCAAGATGGCAAATGTCAAAGATGTCAAATGACAAATGTCACAATGCTAAATGTCAAAAATGAAAAGTGTCACCATGAAAAATGTCAAAAATGACAAATTTCAAGATGGCAATTGTCAAAGATGTCGAATATGACAAATGTCACAATGCTAAATGTCAAAAATGTAAAGTGTCACCATGAAAAATGTCAAAAATGACAAATTGCAAGATGGCAAATGTCAAAGATGTCAAATGACAAATGTCACAATGCTAAATGTCAAAAATGAAAAGTGTCACCATGAAAAATGTCAAAAATGACAAATTTCAAGATGGCAAATATCAAAGATGTCAAATGCCAAATGTCACAATGCTAAATGTCAAAAATGACAAATTTCAAGATGGCAAATATCAAAGATGTCAAATGACAAATGTCACAATGCTAAATGTCAAAAATAAAAAGTGGCACAATGAAAAATGTCAAAAATGACAAATTTCAAGATGGCAAATGTCAAAGATGTCAAATGACAAATGTCACAATGCTAAATGTCAAAAATGAAAAGTGTCACCATAAAAAATGTCAAAAATGACAAATTTCAAGATGGCAAATGTCAAAGATGTCAAATGACAAATGTCACAATGCTAAATCTCAAAAATGAAAAGTGTCACCATGAAAAATGTTAAAAATGACAAATTGCAAGATGGCAAATGTCAAAGATGTCAAATGACAAATGTCACAATGCTAAATGTCAAAAATAAAAAGTGTCACCATGAAAAATGTCAAAAATGACAAATTTCAAGTTGGCAAATGTCAAAGATGTCAAATGACAAATGTCACAACGCTAAATGTCAAAAATGAAAAGTGTCACCATGAAAAATGTCAAAAATGACAAATTTCAAGTTGGCAAATGTCAAAGATGTCAAATGACAAATATCACAATGCTAAATGTCAAAAATGACAAATTTCAAGATGGCAAATGTCAAAGATGTCAAATGACAAATGTCACAAGGCTAAATGTCAAAAATAAAAAGTGTCACCATAAAAAATGTCAAAAATGACAAATTTCAAGATGACAAATGTCAAAGATGTCAAATGACAAATGTCACAATGCTAAATGTCAAAAATGACAAATTTCAAGATAGCAAATGTCAAAACTGACAAATGTCACAATGCTAAATGTCAAAAATGAAAAGTGTCACCATGAAAAATGTCAAAAATAACAAATTTCAAGATGGCAAATGTCAAAGATGTCAAATGACAAATGTCACAATGCTGAATGTCAAAAATGACAAATTTTAAGATGGCAAATGTCAAAGATGTCAAATGACAAATGTCACAATGCTAAATGTCAAAAATGAAAAGTGTCACCATAAAAAATGTCAAAAATGACAAATTTCAAGATGGCAAATGTCAAAGATGTCAAATGACAAATGTCACAATGCTTGATGTCAAAAATAAAAAGTGTCACCATGAAAAATGTCAAAAATGACAAATTTCAAGATGGCAAATGTCCAAGATGTCAAATGACAAATGTCACAATGCTAAATGTCAAAAATGAAAAGTGTTACCATAAAAAATGTCAAAAATGACAAATTTCAAGATGGCAAATGTCAAAGATGTCAAATGACAAATGTCACAATGCTAAATGTCAAAAATGAAAAGTGTCAAAAATGACGAATTTCAAGATGGCAAATGTCTAAGATGTCAAATGACAAATGTCACAATGCTAAATGTCGAAAATGAAAAGTGTCACCGTGAAAAATGTCAAAAATGAAAAATTTCAAGATGGCAAAAGTCAAAGATGTCAAATGACAAATGTCACAATGCTAAATGTCAAAAATGAAAAGTGTCACCATGAAAAATGTCAAAAATGACAAATTTCAAGATGGCAAATGTCAAAGATGTCAAATGACAAATGTCACAATGCTAAATGTCAAAAATGAAAAGTGTCCCCATGAAAAATGTCAATAATGACAAATTTCAAGATGGCAAATGTCAAAGATGTCAAATGACAAATGTCACAATGCTAAATGTCAAAAATGAAAAGTGTCACCATGAAAAATGTCAAAAATGACAAATTTCAAGATGGCAATTGTCAAAGATGTCGAATATGACAAATGTCACAATGCTAAATGTCAAAAATGAAAAGTGTCACCATGAAAAATGTCAAAAATGACAAATTGCAAGATGGCAAATGTCAAAGATGTTAAATGACAAATGTCACAATGCTAAATGTCAAAAATGAAAAGTGTCACCATGAAAAATGTCAAAAATGACAAATTTCAAGATGGCAAATATCAAAGATGTCAAATGCCAAATGTCACAAAGCTAAATGTCAAAAATGACAAATTTCAAGATGGCAAATATCAAAGATGTCAAATGACAAATGTCACAATGCTAAATGTCAAAAATAAAAAGTGTCACCATGAAAAATGTCAAAAATGACAAATTTCAAGATGGCAAATGTCAAAGATGTCAAATGACAAATGTCACAATGCTAAATGTCAAAAATGAAAAGTGTCACCATAAAAATGTCAAAAATGACAAATTTCAAAATGGCAAATGTCAAAGATGTCAAATGACAAATGTCACAATGCTAAATGTCAAAATTGAAAAGTGTCACCATGAAAAATGTTAAAAATGACAAATTTCAAGATGGCAAATGTCAAAGATGTCAAATGACAAATGTCACAATGCTAAATGTCAAAAATGAAAAGTGTCACCATGAAAAATGTCAAAAATGACAAATTTCAAGATGGCAAATGAGAAATGTCACAATGCTAAATGTCAAAAATGATAAGTGTCACCATGAAAAATGTCAAAAATAACAAATTTCAGGATGGCAAATGTCAAAGATGTCAAATGACAAATGTCACAATGCTAAATGTCAAAAATGAAAAGTGTCACCATGAAAAATGTCAAAAATGACAAATTTCAAGTTGGCAAATGTCAAAGATGTCAAATGACAAATATCACAATGCTAAATGTCAAAAATGACAAATTTAAAGATGGCAAATGTCAAAGATGTCAAATGACAAATGTCACAAGGCTAAATGTCAAAAATAAAAAGTGTCACCATAAAAAATGTCAAAAATGACAAATTTCAAGATGACAAATGTCAAAGATGTCAAATGACAAATGTCACAATGCTAAATGTCAAAAATGACAAATTTCAAGATGGCAAATGTCAAAACTGACAAATGTCACAATGCTAAATGTCAAAAATGAAAAGTGTCACCATGAAAAATGTCAAAAATAACAAATTTCAAGATGGCAAATGTCAAAGATGTCAAATGACATATGTCACAATGCTAAATGTCAAAAATGAAAAGTGTCACCATGAAAAATGTCAAAAATGACAAATTTCAAGATGGCAAATGTCAAAGATGTCAAATGACAAATATCATAATGCTAAATGTCAAAAATGACAAATTTCAAGATGGCAAATGTCAAAGATGTCAAATGACAAATGTCACAAGGCTAAATGTCAAAAATAAAAAGTGTCACCATGAAAAATGTCAAAAATGACAAATTTCAAGATGACAAATGTTAAAGATGTCAAATGACAAATGTCACAATGCTAAATGTCAAAAATGACAAATTTCAAGATGGCAAATGTCAAAACTGACAAATGTCACAATGCTAAATGTCAAAACTGAAAAGTGTCACCATGAAAAATGTCAAAAATAACAAATTTCAAGATGGCAAATGTCAAAGATGTCAAATGACAAATGTCACAATGCTAAATGTCAAAAATGACAAATTTCAAGATAGCAAATGTCAAAGATGTCAAATGACAAATGTCACAATGTTAAATGTCAAAAATGAAAAGTGTCACCATGAAAAATGTCAAAAATGACAAATTTCAAGATGGCAAATGTCAAAGATGTCAAATGACAAATGTCACAATGCTAAATGTTAAAAATGAAAAGTGTCACCATGAAAAATGTTAAAAATGACAAATTTCAAGATGGCGAATGTCAAAACTGACTAATGTCACAATGCTAAATGTCAAAAATAAAAAGTGTCACCATGAAAAATGTTAAAAATGACAAATTTCAAGATGTCAAATGTCAAAGATGTCAAATGACAAATGTCACAATGCTAAATGTCAAAAATGAAAAGTGTCACCATGAAAAATGTCAAAAATGACAAATTTCAAGATGACAAATGTTAAAGATGTCAAATGACAAATGTCACAATGCTAAATGTCAAAAATGACAAATTTCAAGATGGCAAATGTCAAAACTGACAAATGTCACAATGCTAAATGTCAAAACTGAAAAGTGTCACCATGAAAAATGTCAAAAATAACAAATTTCAAGATGGCAAATGTCAAAGATGTCAAATGACAAATGTCACAATGCTAAATGTCAAAAATGACAAATTTCAAGATGGCAAATGTCAAAGATGTCAAATGACAAATGTCACAATGTTAAATGTCAAAAATGAAAAGTGTCACCATGAAAAATGTCAAAAATGACAAATTTCAAGATGGCAAATGTCAAAGATGTCAAATGACAAATGTCACAATGCTAAATGTTAAAAATGAAAAGTGTCACCATGAAAAATGTTAAAAATGACAAATTTCAAGATGGCAAATGTCAAAACTGACAAATGTCACAATGCTAAATGTCAAAAATGAAAAGTGTCACCATGAAAAATGTCAAAAATGACAAATTTCAAGATGGCAAATGTCAAAGATGTCAAATGACAAATGTCACAATGCTAAATGTCAAAAATGAAAAGTGTCACCATAAAAAATGTCAAAAATGACAAATTTCAAGATGGCAAATGTCAAAGATGTCAAATGACAAATGTCACAATGCTAAATGTCAAAAATGAAAAGTGTCACCATGAAAAATGTTAAAAATGACAAATTGCAAGATGGCAAATGTCAAAGATGTCAAATGACAAATGTCACAATGCTAAATGTCAAAAATAAAAAGTGTCACCATGAAAAATGTCAAAAATGACAAATTTCAAGTTGGCAAATGTCAAAGATGTCAAATGACAAATGTCACAACGCTAAATGTCAAAAATGAAAAGTGTCACCATGAAAAATGTCAAAAATGACAAATTTCAAGTTGGCAAATGTCAAAGATGTCAAATGACAAATGTCACAATGCTAAATGTCAAAAATGAAAAGTGTCCCCATGAAAAATGTCAATAATGACAAATTTCAAGATGGCAAATGTCAAAGATGTCAAATGACAAATGTCACAATGCTAAATGTCAAAAATGAAAAGTGTCACCATGAAAAATGTCAAAAATGACAAATTTCAAGGTGGCAAATATCAAAGATGTCAAATGCCAAATGTCACAATGCTAAATGTCAAAAATGACAAATTTCAAGATGGCAAATGTCAAAGATGTCAAATGACAAATGTCACAATGCTAAATGTCAAAAATAAAAAGTGTCACCATGAAAAATGTCAAAAATGACAAATTTCAAGATGGCAAATGTCAAAGATGTCAAATGACAAATGTCACAATGCTAAATGTCAAAAATAAAAAGTGTCACCATGAAAAATGTTAAAAATGACAAATTTCAAGATGTCAAATGTCAAAGATGTCAAATGACAAATGTCACAATGCTAAATGTCAAAAATGAAAAGTGTCACCATGAAAAATGTCAAAAATGACAAATTTCAAGATGGCAAATGTCAAAGATGTCAAATAAGAAATGTCACAATGCTAAATGTCAAAAATGAAAAGTGTCACCATGAAAAATGTCAAAAATAACAAATTTCAAGATGGCAAATGTCAAAGATGTCAAATGACAAATGTCACAATGCTAAATGTCAAAAATGAAAAGTGTCACCATGAAAAATGTCAAAAATGACAAATTTCAAGATGGCAAATGTCAAAGATGTCAAATGACAAATATCATAATGCTAAATGTCAAAAATGACAAATTTCAAGATGGCAAATGTCAAAGATGTCAAATGACAAATGTCACAAGGCTAAATGTCAAAAATAAAAAGTGTCACCATGAAAAATGTCAAAAATGACAAATTTCAAGATGACAAATGTTAAAGATGTCAAATGACAAATGTCACAATGCTAAATGTCAAAAATGACAAATTTCAAGATGGCAAATGTCAAAACTGACAAATGTCACAATGCTAAATGTCAAAACTGAAAAGTGTCACCATGAAAAATGTCAAAAATAACAAATTTCAAGATGGCAAATGTCAAAGATGTCAAATGACAAATGTCACAATGCTAAATGTCAAAAATGACAAATTTCAAGATGGCAAATGTCAAAGATGTCAAATGACAAATGTCACAATGTTAAATGTCAAAAATGAAAAGTGTCACCATGAAAAATGTCAAAAATGACAAATTTCAAGATGGCAAATGTCAAAGATGTCAAATAAGAAATGTCACAATGCTAAATGTCAAAAATGAAAAGTGTCACCATAAAAAATGTCAAAAATAACAAATTTCAAGATGGCAAATGTCAAAGATGTCAAATGACAAATGTCACAATGCTAAATGTCAAAAATGAAAAGTGTCACCATAAAAAATGTCAAAAATGACAAATTTCAAGATGGCAAATGTCAAAGATGTCAAATGACAAATATCATAATGCTAAATGTCAAAAATGACAAATTTCAAGATGGCAAATGTCAAAGATGTCAAATGACAAATGTCACAATGCTAAATGTCAAAAATGAAAAGTGTCCCCATGAAAAATGTCAATAATGACAAATTTCAAGATGGCAAATGTCAAAGATGTCAAATGACAAATGTCACAATGCTAAATGTCAAAAATGAAAAGTGTCACCATGAAAAATGTCAAAAATGACAAATTTCAAGGTGGCAAATATCAAAGATGTCAAATGCCAAATGTCACAATGCTAAATGTCAAAAATGACAAATTTCAAGATGGCAAATGTCAAAGATGTCAAATGACAAATGTCACAATGCTAAATGTCAAAAATAAAAAGTGTCACCATGAAAAATGTCAAAAATGACAAATTTCAAGATGGCAAATGTCAAAGATGTCAAATGACAAATGTCACAATGCTAAATGTCAAAAATAAAAAGTGTCACCATGAAAAATGTTAAAAATGACAAATTTCAAGATGTCAAATGTCAAAGATGTCAAATGACAAATGTCACAATGCTAAATGTCAAAAATGAAAAGTGTCACCATGAAAAATGTCAAAAATGACAAATTTCAAGATGGCAAATGTCAAAGATGTCAAATAAGAAATGTCACAATGCTAAATGTCAAAAATGAAAAGTGTCACCATGAAAAATGTCAAAAATAACAAATTTCAAGATGGCAAATGTCAAAGATGTCAAATGACAAATGTCACAATGCTAAATGTCAAAAATGAAAAGTGTCACCATGAAAAATGTCAAAAATGACAAATTTCAAGATGGCAAATGTCAAAGATGTCAAATGACAAATATCATAATGCTAAATGTCAAAAATGACAAATTTCAAGATGGCAAATGTCAAAGATGTCAAATGACAAATGTCACAAGGCTAAATGTCAAAAATAAAAAGTGTCACCATGAAAAATGTCAAAAATGACAAATTTCAAGATGACAAATGTTAAAGATGTCAAATGACAAATGTCACAATGCTAAATGTCAAAAACGACAAATTTCAAGATGGCAAATGTCAAAACTGACAAATGTCACAATGCTAAATGTCAAAACTGAAAAGTGTCACCATGAAAAATGTCAAAAATAACAAATTTCAAGATGGCAAATGTCAAAGATGTCAAATGACAAATGTCACAATGCTAAATGTCAAAAATGACAAATTTCAAGATGGCAAATGTCAAAGATGTCAAATGACAAATGTCACAATGTTAAATGTCAAAAATGAAAAGTGTCACCATGAAAAATGTCAAAAATGACAAATTTCAAGATGGCAAATGTCAAAGATGTCAAATGACAAATGTCACAATGCTAAATGTTAAAAATGAAAAGTGTCACCATGAAAAATGTTAAAAATGACAAATTTCAAGATGGCAAATGTCAAAACTGACAAATGTCACAATGCTAAATGTCAAAAATAAAAAGTGTCACCATGAAAAATGTTAAAAATGACAAATTTCAAGATGTCAAATGTCAAAGATGTCAAATGACAAATGTCACAATGCTAAATGTCAAAAATGAAAAGTGTCACCATGAAAAATGTCAAAAATGACAAATTTCAAGATGACAAATGTTAAAGATGTCAAATGACAAATGTCACAATGCTAAATGTCAAAAATGACAAATTTCAAGATGGCAAATGTCAAAACTGACAAATGTCACAATGCTAAATGTCAAAACTGAAAAGTGTCACCATGAAAAATGTCAAAAATAACAAATTTCAAGATGGCAAATGTCAAAGATGTCAAATGACAAATGTCACAATGCTAAATGTCAAAAATGACAAATTTCAAGATGGCAAATGTCAAAGATGTCAAATGACAAATGTCACAATGTTAAATGTCAAAAATGAAAAGTGTCACCATGAAAAATGTCAAAAATGACAAATTTCAAGATGGCAAATGTCAAAGATGTCAAATGACAAATGTCACAATGCTAAATGTTAAAAATGAAAAGTGTCACCATGAAAAATGTTAAAAATGACAAATTTCAAGATGGCAAATGTCAAAACTGACAAATGTCACAATGCTAAATGTCAAAAATGAAAAGTGTCACCATGAAAAATGTCAAAAATGACAAATTTCAAGATGGCAAATGTCAAAGATGTCAAATGACAAATGTCACAATGCTAAATGTCAAAAATGAAAAGTGTCACCATAAAAAATGTCAAAAATGACAAATTTCAAGATGGCAAATGTCAAAGATGTCAAATGACAAATGTCACAATGCTAAATGTCAAAAATGAAAAGTGTCACCATGAAAAATGTTAAAAATGACAAATTGCAAGATGGCAAATGTCAAAGATGTCAAATGACAAATGTCAAAATGCTAAATGTCAAAAATAAAAAGTGTCACCATGAAAAATGTCAAAAATGACAAATTTCAAGTTGGCAAATGTCAAAGATGTCAAATGACAAATGTCACAACGCTAAATGTCAAAAATGAAAAGTGTCACCATGAAAAATGTCAAAAATGACAAATTTCAAGTTGGCAAATGTCAAAGATGTCAAATGACAAATATCACAATGCTAAATGTCAAAAATGACAAATTTCAAGATGGCAAATGTCAAAGATGTCAAATGACAAATGTCACAAGGCTAAATGTCAAAAATAAAAAGTGTCACCATAAAAAATGTCAAAAATGACAAATTTCAAGATGACAAATGTCAAAGATGTCAAATGACAAATGTCACAATGCTAAATGTCAAAAATGACAAATTTCAAGATAGCAAATGTCAAAACTGACAAATGTCACAATGCTAAATGTCAAAAATGAAAAGTGTCACCATGAAAAATGTCAAAAATAACAAATTTCAAGATGGCAAATGTCAAAGATGTCAAATGACAAATGTCACAATGCTGAATGTCAAAAATGACAAATTTTAAGATGGCAAATGTCAAAGATGTCAAATGACAAATGTCACAATGCTAAATGTCAAAAATGAAAAGTGTCACCATAAAAAATGTCAAAAATGACAAATTTCAAGATGGCAAATGTCAAAGATGTCAAATGACAAATGTCACAATGCTTGATGTCAAAAATAAAAAGTGTCACCATGAAAAATGTCAAAAATGACAAATTTCAAGATGGCAAATGTCTAAGATGTCAAATGACAAATGTCACAATGCTAAATGTCAAAAATGAAAAGTGTTACCATGAAAAATGTCAAAAATGACAAATTTCAAGATGGCAAATGTCAAAGATGTCAAATGACAAATGTCACAATGCTAAATGTCAAAAATGAAAAGTGTCACCATAAAAAATGTCAAAAATGACAAATTTCAAGATGGCAAATGTCAAAGATGTCAAATGACAAATGTCACAATGCTTAATGTCAAAAATAAAAAGTGTCACCATGAAAAATGTCAAAAATGACAAATTTCAAGATGGCAAATGTCCAAGATGTCAAATGACAAATGTCACAATGCTAAATGTCAAAAATGAAAAGTGTTACCATGAAAAATGTCAAAAATGACAAATTTCAAGATTGCAAATGTCAAAGATGTCAAATGACAAATGTCACAATGCTAAATGTCAAAAATGAAAAGTGTCAAAAATGACAAATTTCAAGATGGCAAATGTCTAAGATGTCAAATGACAAATTTCACAATGCTAAATGTCAAAAATGAAAAGTGTCACCGTGAAAAATGTCAAAAATGAAAAATTCCAAGATGGCAAAAGTCAAAGATGTCAAATGACAAATGTCACAATGCTAAATGTCAAAAATGAAAAGTGTCACCATGAAAAATGTCAAAAATGACAAATTTCAAGATGGCAAATGTCAAAGATGTCAAATGACAAATGTCACAATGCTAAATGTCAAAAATGAAAAGTGTCCCCATGAAAAATGTCAATAATGACAAATTTCAAGATGGCAAATGTCAAAGATGTCAAATGACAAATGTCACAATGCTAAATGTCAAAAATGAAAAGTGTCACCATAAAAAATGTCACAAATGACAAATTTCAAGATGGCAAATATCAAAGATGTCAAATGCCAAATGTCACAATGCTAAATGTCAAAAATGACAAATTTCAAGATGACAAATGTCAAAGATGTCAAATGACAAATGTCACAATGCTAAATGTCAAAAATAAAAAGTGTCACCATGAAAAATGTCAAAAATGACAAATTTCAAGATGACAAATGTCAAAGATGTCAAATGACAAATGTCACAATGCTAAATGTCAAAAATAAAAAGTGTCACCATGAAAAATGTTAAAAATGACAAATTTCAAGATGTCAAATGTCAAAGATGTCAAATGACAAATGTCACAATGCTAAATGTCAAAAATGAAAAGTGTCACCATGAAAAATGTCAAAAATGACAAATTTCAAGATGGCAAATGTCAAAGATGTCAAATAAGAAATGTCACAATGCTAAATGTCAAAAATGAAAAGTGTCACCATGAAAAATGTCAAAAATAACAAATTTCAAGATGGCAAATGTCAAAGATGTCAAATGACAAATGTCACAATGCTAAATGTCAAAAATGAAAAGTGTCACCATAAAAAATGTCAAAAATGACAAATTTCAAGATGGCAAATGTCAAAGATGTCAAATGACAAATATCATAATGCTAAATGTCAAAAATGACAAATTTCAAGATGGCAAATGTCAAAGATGTCAAATGTCACAATGCTAAATGTCAAAAATGAAAAGTGTCCCCATGAAAAATGTCAATAATGACAAATTTCAAGATGGCAAATGTCAAAGATGTCAAATGACAAATGTCACAATGCTAAATGTCAAAAATGAAAAGTGTCACCATGAAAAATGTCAAAAATGACAAATTTCAAGGTGGCAAATATCAAAGATGTCAAATGCCAAATGTCACAATGCTAAATGTCAAAAATGACAAATTTCAAGATGGCAAATGTCAAAGATGTCAAATGACAAATGTCACAATGCTAAATGTCAAAAATAAAAAGTGTTACCATGAAAAATGTCAAAAATGACAAATTTCAAGATGGCAAATGTCAAAGATGTCAAATGACAAATGTCACAATGCTAAATGTCAAAAATAAAAAGTGTCACCATGAAAAATGTTAAAAATGACAAATTTCAAGATGTCAAATGTCAAAGATGTCAAATGACAAATGTCACAATGCTAAATGTCAAAAATGAAAAGTGTCACCATGAAAAATGTCAAAAATGACAAATTTCAAGATGGCAAATGTCAAAGATGTCAAATAAGAAATGTCACAATGCTAAATGTCAAAAATGAAAAGTGTCACAATGAAAAATGTCAAAAATAACAAATTTCAAGATGGCAAATGTCAAAGATGTCAAATGACAAATGTCACAATGCTAAATGTCAAAAATGAAAAGTGTCACCATGAAAAATGTCAAAAATGACAAATTTCAAGATGGCAAATGTCAAAGATGTCAAATGACAAATATCATAATGCTAAATGTCAAAAATGACAAATTTCAAGATGGCAAATGTTAAAGATGTCAAATGACAAATGTCACAAGGCTAAATGTCAAAAATAAAAAGTGTCACCATGAAAAATGTCAAAAATGACAAATTTCAAGATGACAAATGTTAAAGATGTCAAATGACAAATGTCACAATGCTAAATGTCAAAAATGACAAATTTCAAAATGGCAAATGTCAAAACTGACAAATGTCACAATGCTAAATGTCAAAACTGAAAAGTGTCACCATGAAAAATGTCAAAAATAACAAATTTCAAGATGGCAAATGTCAAAGATGTCAAATGACAAATGTCACAATGCTAAATGTCAAAAATGACAAATTTCAAGATGGCAAATGTCAAAGATGTCAAATGACAAATGTCACAATGTTAAATGTCAAAAATGAAAAGTGTCACCATGAAAAATGTCAAAAATGACAAATTTCAAGATGGCAAATGTCAAAGATGTCAAATGACAAATGTCACAATGCTAAATGTTAAAAATGAAAAGTGTCACCATGAAAAATGTTAAAAATGACAAATTTCAAGATGGCAAATGTCAAAACTGACAAATGTCACAATGCTAAATGTCAAAAATAAAAAGTGTCACCATGAAAAATGTTAAAAATGACAAATTTCAAGATGTCAAATGTCAAAGATGTCAAATGACAAATGTCACAATGCTAAATGTCAAAAATGAAAAGTGTCACCATGAAAAATGTCAAAAATGACAAATTTCAAGATGACAAATGTTAAAGATGTCAAATGACAAATGTCACAATGCTAAATGTCAAAAATGACAAATTTCAAGATGGCAAATGTCAAAACTGACAAATGTCACAATGCTAAATGTCAAAACTGAAAAGTGTCACCATGAAAAATGTCAAAAATAACAAATTTCAAGATGGCAAATGTCAAAGATGTCAAATGACAAATGTCACAATGCTAAATGTCAAAAATGACAAATTTCAAGATGGCAAATGTCAAAGATGTCAAATGACAAATGTCACAATGTTAAATGTCAAAAATGAAAAGTGTCACCATGAAAAATGTCAAAAATGACAAATTTCAAGATGGCAAATGTCAAAGATGTCAAATGACAAATGTCACAATGCTAAATGTTAAAAATGAAAAGTGTCACCATGAAAAATGTTAAAAATGACAAATTTCAAGATGGCAAATGTCAAAACTGACAAATGTCAAAAATGAAAAGTGTCACCATGAAAAATGTCAAAAATGACAAATTTCAAGATGGCAAATGTCAAAGATGTCAAATGACAAATGTCACAATGCTAAATGTCAAAAATGAAAAGTGTCACCATAAAAAATGTCAAAAATGACAAATTTCAAGATGGCAAATGTCAAAGATGTCAAATGACAAATGTCACAATGCTAAATGTCAAAATTGAAAAGTGTCACCATGAAAAATGTTAAAAATGACAAATTTCAAGATGGCAAATGTCAAAGATGTCAAATGACAAATGTCACAATGCTAAATGTCAAAAATGAAAAGTGTCACCATGAAAAATGTCAAAAATGACAAATTTCAAGTTGGCAAATGTCAAAGATGTCAAATGACAAATATCACAATGCTAAATGTCAAAAATGACAAATTTCAAGATGGCAAATGTCAAAGATGTCAAATGACAAATGTCACAAGGCTAAATGTCAAAAATAAAAAGTGTCACCATAAAAAATGTCAAAAATGACAAATTTTAAGATGACAAATGTCAAAGATGTCAAATGACAAATGTCACAATGCTAAATGTCAAAAATGACAAATTTCAAGATGGCAAATGTCAAAACTGACAAATGTCACAATGCTAAATGTCAAAAATGAAAAGTGTCACCATGAAAAATGTCAAAAATAACAAATTTCAAGATGGCAAATGTCAAAGATGTCAAATGACAAATGTCACAATGCTAAATGTCAAAAATAACAAATTTCAAGATGGCAAATGTCAAAGATGTCAAATGACAAATGTCACAATGCTAAATGTCAAAAATGAAAAGTGTCACCATAAAAAATGTCAAAAATGACAAATTTCAAGATGGCAAATGTCAAAGATGTCAAATGACAAATGTCACAATGCTTAATGTCAAAAATAAAAAGTGTCACCATGAAAAATGTCAAAAATGACAAATTTCAAGATGGCAAATGTCCAAGATGTCAAATGACAAATGTCACAATGCTAAATGTCAAAAATGAAAAGTGTCACCATGAAAAATGTCAAAAATGACAAATTTCAAGATGGCAAATGTCAAAGATGTCAAATTACAAATGTCACAATGCTAAATGTCAAAAATGAAAAGTGTCAAAAATGACAAATTTCAAGATGGCAAATGTCTAAGATGTCAAATGACAAATGTCACAATGCTAAATGTCAAAAATGAAAAGTGTCACAATGCTAAATGTCAAAACTGAAAAATATCACAATGCTAAATGTCAAAAATGACAAATTTCAAGATGGCAAATGTTAAAGATGTCAAATGACAAATGTCATAATGCTAAATGTCAAAAATGAAAAGTGTCACCATGAAAAATGTCAATAATGACAAATTTTAAGATGGCAAATGTCAAAGATGTCAAATGACAAATGTCACAATGCTAAATGTCAAAAATGAAAAGTGTCAAAAATGACAAATTTCAAGAAGGCAAATGTCTAAGATGTCAAATGACAAATGTCACAATGCTAAATGTCAAAAATGAAAAGTGTCACCGTGAAAAATGTCAAAAATAAAAAATTCCAAGATGGCAAAAGTCAAAGATGTCAAATGACAAATGTCACAATGCTAAATGTCAAAAATGAAAAGTGTCACCATGAAAAATGTCAAAAATGACAAATTTCAAGATGGCAAATGTCAAAGATGTCAAATGACAAATGTCACAATGCTAAATGTCAAAAATGAAAAGTGTCCCCATGAAAAATGTCAATAATGACAAATTTTAAGATGGCAAATGTCAAAGATGTCAAATGACAAATGTCACAATGCTAAATGTCAAAAATGAAAAGTGTCAAAAATGACCAATTTCAAGAAGGCAAATGTCTAAGATGTCAAATGACAAATGTCACAATGCTAAATGTCAAAAATGAAAAGTGTCACCGTGAAAAATGTCAAAAATGAAAAATTCCAAGATGGCAAAAGTCAAAGATGTCAAATGACAAATGTCACAATGCTAAATGTCAAAAATGAAAAGTGTCACCATGAAAAATGTCAAAAATGACAAATTTCAAGATGGCAAATGTCAAAGATGTCGAATATGACAAATGTCACAATGCTAAATGTCAAAAATGAAAAGTGTCACCATGAAAAATGTCAAAACGGACAAATTTCAAGATGGCAAATGTCAAAGATGTCAAATGACAAATGTCACAATGCTAAATGTCAAAAATGAAAAGTGTCATAAAAAATGTCAAAAATGACAAATTTCAAGGTGGCAAATATCAAAGATGTCAAATGCCAAATGTCACAATGCTAAATGTCAAAAATGACAAATTTCAAGATGGCAAATGTCAAAGATGTCAAATGACAAATGTCACAATGCTAAATGTCAAAAATAAAAAGTGTCACCATGAAAAATGTCAAAAATGACAAATTTCAAGATGGCAAATGTCCAAGATGTCAAATGACAAATGTCACAATGCTAAATGTCAAAAATGAAAAGTGTCACCATGAAAAATGTTAAAAATGACAAATTTCAAGATGTCAAATGTCAAAGATGTCAAATGACAAATGTCACAATGCTAAATGTCAAAAATGAAAAGTGTCACCATGAAAAATGTCAAAAATGACAAATTTCAAGATGGCAAATATCAAAGATGTCAAATAAGAAATGTCACAAGGCTAAATGTCAAAAATGAAAAGTGTCACCATGAAAAATGTCAAAAATAACAAATTTCAAGATGGCAAATGTCAAAGATGTCAAATGACAAATGTCACAATGCTAAATGTCAAAAATGAAAAGTGTCACCATGAAAAATGTCAAAAATGACAAATTTCAAGATAGCAAATGTCAAAGATGTCAAATGACAAATATCATAATGCTAAATGTCAAAAATGACAAATTTCAAGATTGCAAATGTCAAAGATGTCAAATGACAAATGTCACAAGGCTAAATGTCAAAAATAAAAAGTGTCACCATAAAAAATGTCAAAAATGACAAATTTCAAGATGACAAATGTTAAAGATGTCAAATGACAAATGTCACAATGCTAAATGTCAAAAATGACAAATTTCAAGATGGCAAATGTCAAAACTGACAAATGTCACAATGCTAAATGTCAAAACTGAAAAGTGTCACCATGAAAAATGTCAAAAATAACAAACTTCAAGATGGCAAATGTCAAAGATGTCAAATGACAAATGTCACAAAGCTAAATGTCAAAAATGACAAATTTCAAGATGGCAAATGTCAAAGATGTCAAATGACAAATGTCACAATGTTAAATGTCAAAAATGAAAAGTGTCACCATGAAAAATGTCAAAAATGACAAATTTCAAGATGGCAAATGTCAAAGATGTCAAATGACAAATGTCACAATGCTAAATGTCAAAAATAAAAAGTGTCACCATGAAAAATGTCAAAAATGACAAATTTCAAGATGGCAAATGTCAAAGATGTCAAATGACAAATGTCACAATGCTAAATGTCAAAAATGAAAAGTGTCACCATGAAAAATGTCAAAAATGACAAATTTCAAGATGACAAATGTCAAAGATGTCAAATGACAAATGTCACAATGCTAAATGTCAAAAATGAAAAGTGTCACCATGAAAAATGTCAAAAATCACAAATTTCAAGATGGCAAATGTCCAAGATGTCAAATGACAAATGTCACAATGCTAAATGTCAAAAATGAAAAGTGTTACCATGAAAAATGTCAAAAATGACAAATTTCAAGATGGCAAATGTCAAAGATGTCAAATGACAAATGTCACAATGCTAAATGTCAAAAATGAAAAGTGTCAAAAATGACAAATTTCAAGATGGCAAATGTCTAAGATGTCAAATGACAAATGTCACAATGCTAAATGTCAAAAATGAAAAGTGTCACCGTGAAAAATGTCAAAAATGAAAAATTTTAAAAAGGCAAAAGCCAAAGATATCAAATGACAAATGTCACAATGCTAAATGTCAAAAATGAAAAGTGTCACCATGAAAAATGTCAAAAATGACAAATTTCAAGATGGCAAATGTCAAAAATGTCAAATGACAAATGTCACAATGCTAAATGTCAAAAATGAAAAGTGTCACCATGAAAAATGTCAAAAATGACAAATTTCAAGATGGCAATTGTCAAAGATGTCGAATATGACAAATGTCACAATGCTAAATGTCAAAAATGTAAAGTGTCACCATGAAAAATGTCAAAAATGACAAATTGCAAGATGGCAAATGTCAAAGATGTCAAATGACAAATGTCACAATGCTAAATGTCAAAAATGAAAAGTGTCACCATGAAAAATGTCAAAAATGACAAATTTCAAGATGGCAAATATCAAAGATGTCAAATGCCAAATGTCACAATGCTAAATGTCAAAAATGACAAATTTCAAGATGGCAAATATCAAAGATGTCAAATGACAAATGTCACAATGCTAAATGTCAAAAATAAAAAGTGGCACAATGAAAAATGTCAAAAATGACAAATTTCAAGATGGCAAATGTCAAAGATGTCAAATGACAAATGTCACAATGCTAAATGTCAAAAATGAAAAGTGTCACCATAAAAAATGTCAAAAATGACAAATTTTAAGATGGCAAATGTCAAAGATGTCAAATGACAAATGTCACAATGCTAAATGTCAAAAATGAAAAGTGTCACCATGAAAAATGTTAAAAATGACAAATTTCAAGATGGCAAATGTCAAAGATGTCAAATGACAAATGTCACAATGCTAAATGTCAAAAATGAAAAGTGTCACCATGAAAAATGTCAAAAATGACAAATTTCAAGTTGGCAAATGTCAAAGATGTCAAATGACAAATGTCACAATGCTAAATGTCAAAAATGAAAAGTGTCACCATGAAAAATGTCAAAAATGACAAATTTCAAGTTGGCAAATGTCAAAGATGTCAAATGACAAATATCACAATGCTAAATGTCAAAAATGACAAATTTCAAGATGGCAAATGTCAAAGATGTCAAATGACAAATGTCACAAGGCTAAATGTCAAAAATAAAAAGTGTCACCATAAAAAATGTCAAAAATGACAAATTTCAAGATGACAAATGTCAAAGATGTCAAATGACAAATGTCACAATGCTAAATGTCAAAAATGACAAATTTCAAGATGGCAAATGTCAAAACTGACAAATGTCACAATGCTAAATGTCAAAAATGAAAAGTGTCACCATGAAAAATGTCAAAAATAACAAATTTCAAGATGGCAAATGTCAAAGATGTCAAATGACAAATGTCACAATGCTGAATGTCAAAAATGACAAATTTTAAGATGGTAAATGTCAAAGATGTCAAATGACAAATGTCACAATGCTAAATGTCAAAAATGAAAAGTGTCACCATCAAAAATGTCAAAAATGACAAATTTCAAGATGGCAAATGTCAAAGATGTCAAATGACAAATGTCACAATGCTTGATGTCAAAAATAAAAAGTGTCACCATGAAAAATGTCAAAAATGACAAATTTCAAGATGGCAAATGTCCAAGATGTCAAATGACAAATGTCACAATGCTAAATGTCAAAAATGAAAAGTGTTACCATGAAAAATGTCAAAAATGACAAATTTCAAGATGGCAAATGTCAAAGATGTCAAATGACAAATGTCACAATGCTAAATGTCAAAAATGAAAAGTGTCAAAAATGACGAATTTTAAGATGGCAAATGTCTAAGATGTCAAATGACAAATGTCACAATGCTAAATGTCAAAAATGAAAAGTGTCACCGTGAAAAATGTCAAAAATGAAAAATTTCAAGATGGCAAAAGTCAAAGATGTCAAATGACAAATGTCACAATGCTAAATGTCAAAAATGAAAAGTGTCACCATGAAAAATGTCAAAAATGACAAATTTTAAGATGGCAAATGTCAAAGATGTCAAATGACAAATGTCACAATGCTAAATGTCAAAAATGAAAAGTGTCCCCATGAAAAATGTCAATAATGACAAATTTCAAGATGGCAAATGTCAAAGATGTCAAATGACAAATGTCACAATGCTAAATGTCAAAAATGAAAAGTGTTACCATGAAAAATGTCAAAAATGACAAATTTCAAGATGGTAATTGTCAAAGATGTCGAATATGACAAATGTCACAATGCTAAATGTCAAAAATGAAAAGTGTCACCATGAAAAATGTCAAAAATGACAAATTGCAAGATGGCAAATGTCAAAGATGTCAAATGACAAATGTCACAATGCTAAATGTCAAAAATGAAAAGTGTCACCATGAAAAATGTCAAAAATGACAAATTTCAAGATGGCAAATATCAAAGATGTCAAATGCCAAATGTCACAAAGCTAAATGTCAAAAATGACAAATTTCAAGATGGCAAATATCAAAGATGTCAAATGACAAATGTCACAATGCTAAATGTTAAAAATAAAAAGTGTCACCATGAAAAATGTCAAAAATGACAAATTTCAAGATGGCAAATGTCAAAGATGTCAAATGACAAATGTCACAATGCTAAATGTCAAAAATGAAAAGTGTCACCAGAAAAATGTCAAAAATGACAAATTTCAAGATGGCAAATGTCAAAGATGTCAAATGACAAATGTCACAATGCTAAATGTCAAAATTGAAAAGTGTCACCATGAAAAATGTTAAAAATGACAAATTTCAAGATGGCAAATGTCAAAGATGTCAAATGACAAATGTCACAATGCTAAATGTCAAAAATGAAAAGTGTCACCATGAAAAATGTCAAAAATGACAAATTTCAAGATGGCAAATGAGAAATGTCACAATGCTAAATTTCAAAAATGAAAAGTGTCACCATGAAAAATGTCAAAAATAACAAATTTCAAGATGGAAAATGTCAAAGATGTCAAATGACAAATGTCACAATGCTAAATGTCAAAAATGAAAAGTGTCACCATGAAAAATGTCAAAAATGACAAATTTCAAGTTGGCAAATGTCAAAGATGTCAAATGACAAATATCACAATGCTAAATGTCAAAAATGACAAATTTCAAGATGGCAAATGTCAAAGATGTCAAATGACAAATGTCACAAGGCTAAATGTCAAAAATAAAAAGTGTCACCATAAAAAATGTCAAAAATGACAAATTTTAAGGTGACGAATGTCAAAGATGTCAAATGACAAATGTCACAATGCTAAATGTCAAAAATGACAAATTTCAAGATGGCAAATGTCAAAACTGACAAATGTCACAATGCTAAATGTCAAAAATGACAAATGTCACAATGCTAAATGTCAAAAATGAAAAGTGTCACCATGAAAAATGTCAAAAATAACAAATTTCAAGATGGCAAATGTCAAAGATGTCAAATGACATATGTCACAATGCTAAATGTTAAAAATGACAAATTTCAAGATGGCAAATGTCAAAGATGTCAAATGACAAATGTCACAATGCTAAATGTCAAAAATGAAAAGTGTCACCATAAAAAATGTCAAAAATGACAAATTTCAAGATGGCAAATGTCAAAGATGTCAAATGACAAATGTCACAATGCTTAATGTCAAAAATAAAAAGTGTCACCATGAAAAATGTCAAAAATGACAAATTTCAAGATGGCAAATGTCCAAGATGTCAAATGACAAATGTCACAATGCTAAATGTCAAAAATGAAAAGTGTTACCATGAAAAATGTCAAAAATGACAAATTTTAAGATTGCAAATGTCAAAGATGTCAAATGACAAATGTCACAATGCTAAATGTCAAAAATGAAAAGTGTCAAAAATGACAAATTTCAAGATGGCAAATGTCTAAGATGTCAAATGACAAATGTCACAATGCTAAATGTCAAAAATGAAAAGTGTCACCGTGAAAAATGTCAAAAATGAAAAATTCTAAGATGGCAAAAGTCAAAGATGTCAAATGACAAATGTCACAATGCTAAATGTCAAAAATGAAAAGTGTCACCATGAAAAATGTCAAAAATGACAAATTTCAAGATGGCAAATGTCAAAGATGTCAAATGACAAATGTCACAATGCTAAATGTCAAAAATGAAAAGTGTCCCCATGAAAAATGTCAATAATGACAAATTTCAAGATGGCAAATGTCAAAGATGTCAAATGACAAATGTCAAAATGCTAAATGTCAAAAATGAAAAGTGTCACCATGAAAAATGTCAAAAATGACAAATTTCAAGATGGCAAATGTCAAAGATGTCGAATATGACAAATGTCACAATGCTAAATGTCAAAAATGAAAAGTGTCACCATGAAAAATGTCAAAACGGACAAATTTCAAGATGGCAAATGTCAAAAATGTCAAATGACAAATGTCACAATGCTAAATGTCAAAAATGACAAATTTCAAGATGGCAAATGTCAAAGATGTCAAATGACAAATGTTACAATGCTAAATGTCAAAAATAAAAAGTGTCACCATGAAAAATGTCAAAAATGACAAATTTCAAGATGGCAAATGTCAAAGATGTCAAATGACAAATGTCACAATGCTAAATGTCAAAAATGAAAAGTGTCACCATGAAAAATGTTAAAAATGACAAATTTCAAGATGTCAAATGTCAAAGATGTCAAATGACAAATGTCACAATGCTAAATGTCAAAAATGAAAAGTGTCACCATGAAAAATGTTAAAAATGACAAATTTCAAGATGTCAAATGTCAAAGATGTCAAATGACAAATGTCACAATGCTAAATGTCAAAAATGAAAAGTGTCACCATGAAAAATGTTAAAAATGACAAATTTCAAGATGTCAAATGTCAAAGATGTCAAATGACAAATGTCACAATGCTAAATGTCAAAAATGAAAAGTGTCACCATGAAAAATGTCAAAAATGACAAATTTCAAGATGGCAAATGTCAAAGATGTCAAATAAGAAATGTCACAATGCTAAATGTCAAAAATAAAAAGTGTCACCATGAAAAATGTCAAAAATGACAAATTTCAAGATGGCAAATGTCAAAGATGTCAAATGACAAATGTCACAATGCTAAATGTCAAAAATGAAAAGTGTCACCATGAAAAATGTTAAAAATGACAAATTTCAAGATGTCAAATGTCAAAGATGTCAAATGACAAATGTCACAATGCTAAATGTCAAAAATGAAAAGTGTCACCATGAAAAATGTCAAAAATGACAAATTTTAAGGTGGCAAATATCAAAGATGTCAAATGCCAAATGTCACAATGCTAAATGTCAAAAATGACAAATTTCAAGATGGCAAATGTCAAAGATGTCAAATGACAAATGTCACAATGCTAAATGTCAAAAATAAAAAGTGTCACCATGAAAAATGTCAAAAATGACAAATTTCAAGATGGCAAATGTCAAAGATGTCAAATGACAAATGTCACAATGCTAAATGTCAAAAATGAAAAGTGTCACCATGAAAAATGTTAAAAATGACAAATTTCAAGATGTCAAATGTCAAAGATGTCAAATGACAAATGTCACAATGCTAAATGTCAAAAATGAAAAGTGTCACCATGAAAAATGTCAAAAATGACAAATTTCAAGATGGCAAATGTCAAAGATGTCAAATAAGAAATGTCACAATGCTAAATGTCAAAAATGAAAAGTGTCACCATGAAAAATGTCAAAAATAACAAATTTCAAGATGGCAAATGTCAAAGATGTCAAATGACAAATGTCACAATGCTAAATGTCAAAAATGAAAAGTGTCACCATGAAAAATGTCAAAAATGACAAATTTCAAGATGGCAAATGTCAAAGATGTCAAATGACAAATATCATAATGCTAAATGTCAAAAATGACAAATTTCAAGATGGCAAATGTCAAAGATGTCAAATGACAAATGTCACAAGGCTAAATGTCAAAAATAAAAAGTGTCACCATGAAAAATGTCAAAAATGACAAATTTCAAGATGACAAATGTTAAAGATGTCAAATGACAAATGTCACAATGCTAAATGTCAAAAATGACAAATTTCAAGATGGCAAATGTCAAAACTGACAAATGTCACAATGCTAAATGTCAAAACTGAAAAGTGTCACCATGAAAAATGTCAAAAATAACAAATTTCAAGATGGCAAATGTCAAAGATGTCAAATGACAAATGTCACAATGCTAAATGTCAAAAATGACAAATTTCAAGATGGCAAATGTCAAAGATGTCAAATGACAAATGTCACAATGTTAAATGTCAAAAATGAAAAGTGTCACCATGAAAAATGTCAAAAATGACAAATTTCAAGATGGCAAATGTCAAAGATGTCAAATGACAAATGTCACAATGCTAAATGTTAAAAATGAAAAGTGTCACTATGAAAAATGTTAAAAATGACAAATTTTAAGATGGCAAATGTCAAAACTGACAAATGTCACAATGCTAAATGTCAAAAATGAAAAGTGTCACCATAAAAAATGTCAAAAATGACAAATTTCAAGATGGCAAATGTCAAAGATGTCAAATGACAAATGTCACAATGCTAAATGTCAAAAATGAAAAGTGTCACCATAAAAAATGTCAAAAATGACAAATTTCAAGATGGCAAATGTCAAAGATGTCAAATGACAAATGTCACAATGCTAAATGTCAAAATTGAAAAGTGTCACCATGAAAAATGTTAAAAATGACAAATTTCAAGATGGCAAATGTCAAAGATGTCAAATGACAAATGTCACAATGCTAAATGTCAAAAATGAAAAGTGTCACCATGAAAAATGTCAAAAATGACAAATTTCAAGATGGCAAATGAGAAATGTCACAATGCTAAATGTCAAAAATGAAAAGTGTCACCATGAAAAATGTCAAAAATAACAAATTTCAAGATGGCAAATGTCAAAGATGTCAAATGACAAATGTCACAATGCTAAATGTCAAAAATGAAAAGTGTCACCATGAAAAATGTCAAAAATGACAAATTTCAAGTTGGCAAATGTCAAAGATGTCAAATGACAAATATCACAATGTTAAATGTCAAAAATGACAAATTTCAAGATGGCAAATGTCAAAGATGTCAAATGACAAATGTCACAAGGCTAAATGTCAAAAATAAAAAGTGTCACCATAAAAAATGTCAAAAATGACAAATTTCAAGATGACAAATGTCAAAGATGTCAAATGACAAATGTCACAATGCTAAATGTCAAAAATGACAAATTTCAAGATGGCAAATGTCAAAACTGACAAATGTCACAATGCTAAATGTCAAAAATAAAAAGTGTCACCATGAAAAATGTCAAAAATAACAAATTTCAAGATGGCAAATGTCAAAGATGTCAAATGACAAATGTCACAATGCTAAATTTCAAAAATGACAAATTTCAAGATAGCAAATGTCAAAGATGTCAAATGACAAATGTCACAATGCTAAATGTCAAAAATGAAAAGTGTCACCATAAAAAATGTCAAAAATGACAAATTTCAAGATGGCAAATGTCAAAGATGTCAAATGACAAATGTCACAATGCTTAATGTCAAAAATAAAAAGTGTCACCATGAAAAATGTCAAAAATAACAAATTTCAAGATGGCAAATGTCCAAGATGTCAAATGACAAATGTCACAATGCTAGATGTCAAAAATGAAAAGTGTTACCATAAAAAATGTCAAAAATGACAAATTTCAAGATTGCAAATGTCAAAGATGTCAAATGACAAATGTCACAATGCTAAATGTCAAAAATGAAAAGTGTCAAAAATGACAAATTTCAAGATGGCAAATGTCTAAGATGTCAAATGACAAATGTCACAATGCTAAATGTCAAAAATGAAAAGTGTCACCGTGAAAAATGTCAAAAATGAAAAATTCCAAGATGGCAAAAGTCAAAGATGTCAAATGACAAATGTCACAATGCTAAATGTCAAAAATGAAAAGTGTCACCATGAAAAATGTCAAAAATGACAAATTTCAAGATGGCAAATGTCAAAGATGTCAAATGACAAATGTCACAATGCTAAATGTCAAAAATGAAAAGTGTCCCCATGAAAAATGTCAATAATGACAAATTTCAAGATGGCAAATGTCAAAGATGTCAAATGACAAATGTCACAATGCTAAATGTCAAAAATGAAAAGTGTCACCATGAAAAATGTCAAAAATGACAAATTTCAAGATGGCAAATGTCAAACATGTCGAATATGACAAATGTCACAATGCTAAATGTCAAAAATGAAAAGTGTCACCATGAAAAATGTCAAAACGGACAAATTTCAAGATGGCAAATGTCAAAGATGTCAAATGACAAATGTCACAATGCTAAATGTCAAAAATGAAAAGTGTCACCATGAAAAATGTCAAAAATGACAAATTTCAAGGTGGCAAATATCAAAGATGTCAAATGCCAAATGTCACAATGCTAAATGTCAAAAATGACAAATTTCAAGATGGCAAATGTCAAAGATGTCAAATGACAAATGTCACAATGCTAAATGTCAAAAATAAAAAGTGTCACCATGAAAAATGTCAAAAATGACAAATTTCAAGATGGCAAATGTCCAAGATGTCAAATGACAAATGTCACAATGCTAAATGTCAAAAATGAAAAGTATCACCATGAAAAATGTTAAAAATGACAAATTTCAAGATGTCAAATGTCAAAGATGTCAAATGACAAATGTCACAATGCTAAATGTCAAAAATGAAAAGTGTCACCATGAAAAATGTCAAAAATGACAAATTTCAAGATGGCAAATGTCAAAGATGTCAAATAAAAAATGTCACAATGCTAAATGTCAAAAATGAAAAGCGTCACCATGAAAAATGTCAAAAATAACAAATTTCAAGATGACAAATGTCAAAGATGTCAAATGACAAATGTCACAATGCTAAATGTCAAAAATGAAAAGTGTCACCATGAAAAATGTCAAAAATGACAAATTTCAAGATGGCAAATGTCAAAGATGTCAAATGACAAATTTCATAATGCTAAATGTCAAAAATGACAAATTTCAAGATGGCAAATGTCAAAGATGTTAAATGACAAATGTCACAAGGCTAAATGTCAAAAATAAAAAGTGTCACCATGAAAAATGTCAAAAATGACAAATTTTAAGATGACAAATGTTAAAGATGTCAAATGACAAATGTCACAATGCTAAATGTCAAAAATGACAAATTTCAAGATGGCAAATGTCAAAACTGACAAATGTCACAATGCTAAATGTCAAAACTAAAAAGTGTCACCATGAAAAATGTCAAAAATAACAAATTTCAAGATGCCAAATGTCAAAGATGTCAAATGACAAATGTCACAATGCTAAATGTCAAAAATGACAAATTTCAAGATGGCAAATGTCAAAGATGTCAAATGACAAATGTCACAATGTTAAATGTCAAAAATGAAAAGTGTCACCATGAAAAATGTCAAAAATGACAAATTTCAAGATGGCAAATGTCAAAGATGTCAAATGACAAATGTCACAATGCTAAATGTTAAAAATGAAAAGTGTCACCATGAAAAATGTTAAAAATGACAAATTGCAAGATGGCAAATGTCAAAACTGACAAATGTCACAATGCTAAATGTCAAAAATGAAAAGTGTCACCATGAAAAATGTCAAAAATGACAAATTTCAAGATGGCAAATGTCAAAGATGTCAAATGACAAATGTCACAATGCTAAATGTCAAAAATAACAAATTTCAAGATGGCAAATGTCAAAGATGTCAAATGACAAATGTCACAATGCTAAATGTCAAAAATGACAAATTTTAAGATGGCAAATGTCAAAGATGTCAAATGACAAATGTCACAATGCTAAATGTTAAAAATGAAAAGTGTCACCATGAAAAATGTCAAAAATGACAAATTTCAAGATGGCAAATGTCAAAGATGTCAAATGACAAATGTCATAATGCTAAATGTCAAAAATGACAAATTTCAAGATGGCAAATGTCAAAGATGTCAAATGACAAATGTCACAATGCTAAATGTCAAAAATGAAAAGTGTCACCATGAAAAATGTCAAAAATGACAAATTTCAAGATGGCAAATGTCAAAGATGTCAAATGACAAATGTCACAATGCTAAATGTCAAAAATAAAAAGTGTCCCCATGAAAAATGTCAATAATGACAAATTTCAAGATGGCAAATGTCAAAGATGTCAAATGACAAATGTCACAATGCTAAATGTCAAAAATAAAAAGTGTCACCATAAAAAATGTCAAAAATGACAAATTTCAAGATGGCAATTGTCAAAGATGTCGAATATGACAAATGTCACAATGCTAAATGTCAAAAATGTAAAGTGTCACCATGAAAAATGTCAAAAATGACAAATTGCAAGATGGCAAATGTCAAAGATGTCAAATGACAAATGTCACAAGCTAAATGTCAAAAATGAAAAGTGTCACCATGAAAAATGTCAAAAATGACAAATTTCAAGATGGCAAATATCAAAGATGTCAAATGCCAAATGTCACAATGCTAAATGTCAAAAATGACAAATTTCAAGATGGCAAATATCAAAGATGTCAAATGACAAATGTCACAATGCTAAATGTCAAAAATAAAAAGTGGCACAATGAAAAATGTCAAAAATGACAAATTTCAAGATGGCAAATGTCAAAGATGTCAAATGACAAATGTCACAATGCTAAATGTCAAAAATGAAAAGTGTCACCATAAAAAATGTCAAAAATGACAAATTTCAAGATGGCAAATGTCAAAGATGTCAAATGACAAATGTCACAATGCTAAATGTCAAAAATGAAAAGTGTCACCATGAAAAATGTTAAAAATGACAAATTTCAAGATGGCAAATGTCAAAGATGTCAAATGACAAATGTCACAATGCTAAATGTCAAAAATGAAAAGTGTCACCATGAAAAATGTCAAAAATGACAAATTTCAAGATGGCAAATGAGAAATGTCACAATGCTAAATGTCAAAAATGAAAAGTGACACTATGAAAAATGTCAAAAATAACAAATTTCAAGATGGCAAATGTCAAAGATGTCAAATGACAAATGTCACAATGCTAAATGTCAAAAATAAAAAGTGTCACCATGAAAAATGTCAAAAATGACAAATTTCAAGTTGGCAAATGTCAAAGATGTCAAATGACAAATATCACAATGCTAAATGTCAAAAATGACAAATTTCAAGATGGCAAATGTCAAAGATGTCAATTGACAAATGTCACAAGGCTAAATGTCAAAAATAAAAAGTGTCACCATAAAAAATGTCAAAAATGACAAATTTCAAGATGACAAATGTCAAAGATGTCAAATGACAAATGTCACAATGCTAAATGTCAAAAATGACAAATTTCAAGATGGCAAATGTCACAATGCTAAATGTCAAAAATGAAAAGTGTCACCATGAAAAATGTCAAAAATAACAAATTTCAAGATGGCAAATGTCAAAGATGTCAAATGACAAATGTCACAATCCTAAATGTCAAAAATGACAAATTTCAAGATGGCAAATGTCAAAGATGTCAAATGACAAATGTCACAATGCTAAATGTCAAAAATGAAAAGTGTCACCATAAAAAATGTCAAAAATGACAAATTTCAAGATGGCAAATGTCAACGATGTCAAATGACAAATGTCACAATGCTTGATGTCAAAAATAAAAAGTGTCACCATGAAAAATGTCAAAAATGACAAATTTCAAGATGGCAAATGTCCAAAATGTCAAATGACAAATGTCACAATGCTAAATGTCAAAAATGAAAAGTGTTACCATGAAAAATGTCAAAAATGACAAATTTCAAGATGGCAAATGTCAAAGATGTCAAATGACAAATGTCACAATGCTAAATGTCAAAAATGAAAAGTGTCAAAAATGACAAATTTCAAGATGGCAAATGTCTAAGATGTCAAATGACAAATGTCACAATGCTAAATGTCAAAACTGAAAAGTGTCACCGTGAAAAATGTCAAAAATGAAAAATTTCAAGATGGCAAAAGTCAAAGATGTCAAATGACAAATGTCACAATGCTAAATGTCAAAAATGAAAAGTGTCACCATGAAAAATGTCAAAAATGACAAATTTCAAGATGGCAAATGTCAAAGATGTCAAATGACAAATGTCACAATGCTTAATGTCAAAAATGAAAAGTCTCCCCACGAAAAATGTTAATAATGACAAATTTCAAGATGGCAAATGTCAAAGATGTCAAATGACAAATGTCACAATGCTAAATGTCAAAAATGAAAAGTGTCACCATGAAAAATGTCAAAAATGACAAATTTCAAGATGGCAATTGTCAAAGATGTCGAATATGACAAATGTCACAATGCTAAATGTCAAAAATAAAAAGTGTCACCATAAAAAATGTCAAAAATGACAAATTTCAAGATGACAAATGTCAAAGATGTCAAATGACAAATTTCACAATGCTAAATGTCAAAAATGA
The DNA here is from genome assembly GCA_964028335.1 of Altica lythri. Classification (NCBI taxonomy): domain Eukaryota; kingdom Metazoa; phylum Arthropoda; class Insecta; order Coleoptera; family Chrysomelidae; genus Altica; species Altica lythri. The sequence continues at coordinate 38,060,537 of OZ034800.1, read as the reverse complement.
CAAATTTCAAGATGGCAAATGTCAAAACTGACAAATGTCACAATGCTAAATGTCAAAAATGAAAAGTGTCACCATGAAAAATGTCAAAAATAACCAATTTCAAGATGGCAAATGTCAAAGATGTCAAATGACAAATGTCACAATGCTAAATGTCAAAAATGACAAATTTCAAGATGGCAAATGTCAAAGATGTCAAATGACAAATGTCACAATGCTAAATGTCAAAAATGAAAAGTGTCACCATAAAAAATGACAAATTTCAAGATGGCAAATGTCAACGATGTCAAATGACAAATGTCACAATGCTTGATGTCAAAAATAAAAAGTGTCACCATGAAAAATGTCAAAAATGACAAATTTCAAGATGGCAAATGTCCAAGATGTCAAATGACAAATGTCACAATGCTAAATGTCAAAAATGAAAAGTGTTACCATGAAAAATGTCAAAAATGACAAATTTCAAGATGGCAAATGTCAAAGATGTCAAATAACAAATGTCACAATGCTAAATGTCAAAAATGAAAAGTGTCAAAAATGACAAATTTCAAGATGGCAAATGTCTAAGATGTCAAATGACAAATGTCACAATGCTAAATGTCAAAAATGAAAAGTGTCACCGTGAAAAATGTCAAAAATGAAAAATTTCAAGATGGCAAAAGTCAAAGATGTCAAATGACAAATGTCACAATGCTAAATGTCAAAAATGAAAAGTGTCACCATGAAAAATGTCAAAAATGACAAATTTCAAGATGGCAAATGTCAAAGATGTCAAATGACAAATGTCACAATGCTAAATGTCAAAAATGAAAAGTGTCCCCATGAAAAATGTCAATAATGACAAATTTCAGGATGGCAAATGTCAAAGATGTCAAATGACAAATGTCACAATGCTAAATGTCAAAAATGAAAAGTGTCACCATGAAAAATGTCAAAAATGACAAATTGCAAGATGGCAAATGTCAAAGATGTCAAATGACAAATGTCACAATGCTAAATGTCAAAAATGAAAAGTGTCACCATGAAAAATGTCAAAAATGACAAATTTCAAGATGGCAAATATCAAAGATGTCAAATGCTAAATGTCACAATGCTAAATGTCAAAAATGACAAATTTCAAGATGGCAAATATCAAAGATGTCAAATGACAAATGTCACAATGCTAAATGTCAAAAATAAAAAGGTTCACCATGAAAAATGTCAAAAATGACAAATTTCAAGATGGCAAATGTCAAAGATGTCAAATGACAAATGTCACAATGCTAAATGTCAAAAATGAAAAGTGTCACCATAAAAAATGTTAAAAATGACAAATTTCAAGATGGCAAATGTCAAAGATGTCAAACGACAAATGTCACAATGCTAAATGTCAAAAATGAAAAGTGTCACCATGAAAAATGTCAAAAATGACAAATTTCAAAATGGCAAATGAGAAATGTCACAATGCTAAATGTCAAAACTGAAAAGTGTCACCATGAAAAATGTCAAAAATAACAAATTTCAAAATGGCAAATGTCAAAGATGTCAAATGACAAATGTCACAATGCTAAATATCAAAAATGAAAAGTGTCACCATGAAAAATGTCAAAAATGACAAATTTCAAGATGACAAATGTCAAAGATGTCAAATGACAAATGTCACAATGCTAAATGTCAAAAATGACAAATTTCAAGATGGCAAATGTCAAAACTGACAAATGTCACAATGCTAAATGTCAAAAATGAAAAGTGTCACCATGAAAAATGTCAAAAATAACAAATTTCAAGATGGCAAATGTCAAAGATGTCAAATGACAAATGTCACAATGCTAAATGTCAAAAATGACAAATTTCAAGATGGCAAATGTCAAAGATGTCAAATGACAAATGTCACAATGCTAAATGTCAAAAATGAAAAGTGTCACCATAAAAAATGTCAAAAATGACAAATTTCAAGATGGCAAATGTCAAAGATGTCAAATGACAAATGTCACAATGCTTAATGTCAAAAATAAAAAGTGTCACCATGAAAAATGTCAAAAATGACAAATTTCAAGATGGCAAATGTCCAAGATGTCAAATGACAAATGTCACAATGCTAAATGTCAAAAATGAAAAGTGTTACCATGAAAAATGTCAAAAATGACAAATTTCAAGATGGCAAATGTCAAAGATGTCAAATGACAAATGTCACAATGCTAAATGTCAAAAATGAAAAGTGTCAAAAATGACAAATTTCAAGATGGCAAATGTCTAAGATGTCAAATGACAAATGTCACAATGCTAAATGTCAAAAATGAAAAGTGTCACCGTGAAAAATGTCAAAAATGAAAAATTTCAAGATGGCAAATGTCAAAGATGTCAAATGACAAATGTCACAATGCTAAATGTCAAAAATGAAAAGTGTCCCCATGAAAAATGTCAATAATGACAAATTTCAAGATGGCAAATGTCAAAGATGTCAAATGACAAATGTCACAATGCTAAATGTCAAAAATGAAAAGTGTCACCATGAAAAATGTCAAAAATGACAAATTTCAAGATGGCAAATGTCAAAGATGTCGAATATGACAAATGTCACAATGCTAAATGTCAAAAATGAAAAGTGTCACCATGAAAAATGTCAAAAATGACAAATTTCAAGATGGCAAATGTCAAAGATGTCAAATGACAAATGTCACAATGCTAAATGTCAAAAATGAAAAGTGTCACCATGAAAAATGTCAAAAATGACAAATTTCAAGGTGGCAAATATCAGAGATGTCAAATGCCAAATGTCACAATGCTAAATGTCAAAAATGACAAATTTCAAGATGGCAAATGTCAAAGATGTCAAATGACCAATGTCACAATGCTAAATGTCAAAAATAAAAAGTGTCACCATGAAAAATGTCAAAAATGACAAATTTCAAGATGGCAAATGTCAAAGATGTCAAATGACAAATGTCACAATGCTAAATGTCAAAAATGAAAAGTGTCACCATGAAAAATATTAAAAATGACAAATTTCAAGATGTCAAATGTCAAAGATGTCAAATGACAAATGTCACAATGCTAAATGTCAAAAATGAAAAGTGTCACCATGAAAAATGTCAAAAATGACAAATTTCAAGATGGCAAATGTCAAAGATGTCAAATAAGAAATGTCACAATGCTAAATGTCAAAAATGAAAAGTGTCACCATGAAAAATGTCAAAAATAACAAATTTCAAGATGGCAAATGTCAAAGATGTCAAATGACAAATGTCACAATGCTAAATGTCAAAAATGAAAAGTGTCACTATGAAAAATGTCAAAAATGACAAATTTTAAGATGGCAAATGTCAAAGATGTCAAATGACAAATATCACAATGCTAAATGTCAAAAATGACAAATTTCAAGATGGCAAATGTCAAAGATGTCAAATGACAAATGTCACAAGGCTAAATGTCAAAAATAACAAGTGTCACCATGAAAAATGTCAAAAATGACAAATTTCAAGATGACAAATGTTAAAGATGTCAAATGAAAAATGTCACAATGCTAAATGTCAAAAATGACAAATTTCAAGATGGCAAATGTCAAAACTGACAAATGTCACAATGCTAAATGTCAAAACTGAAAAGTGTCGCCATGAAAAATGTCAAAAATAACAAATTTCAAGATGGCAAATGTCAAAGATGTCAAATGACAAATGTCACAATGCTAAATGTCAAAAATGACAAATTTCAAGATGGCAAATGTCAAAGATGTCAAATGACAAATGTCACAATGTTAAATGTCAAAAATGAAAAGTGACCATGAAAAATGTCAAAAATGACAAGTTTCAAGATGGCAAATGTCAAAGATGTCAAATGACAAATGTCACAATGCTAAATGTTAAAAATGAAAAGTGTCACCATAAAAAATGTCAAAAATGACAAATTTCAAGATGGCAAATGTCAAAACTGACAAATGTCACAATGCTAAATGTCAAAAATGAAAAGTGTCACCATGAAAAATGTCAAAAATGACAAATTTCAAGATGGCAAATGTCAAAGATGTCAAATGACAAATGTCACAATGCTAAATGTCAAAAATGAAAAGTGTCAAAAATAACAAATTTCAAGATGGCAAATGTCAAAGATGTCAAATGACAAATGTCACAATGCTAAATGTCAAAAATGACAAATTTTAAGATGGCAAATGTCAAAGATGTCAAATGACAAATGTCACAATGCTAAATGTCAAAAATGAAAAGTGTCACCATGAAAAATGTCAAAAATGACAAATTTCAAGATGGCAAATGTCAAAGATGTCAAATGACAAATGTCACAATGCTAAATGTCAAAAATGACAAATTTCAAGATGGCAAATGTCAAAGATGTCAAATGACAAATGTCACAATGCTAAATGTCACAATGCTAAATGTCAAAAATGAAAGGTGTCACCATGAAAAATGTCAAAAATGACAAATTTCAAGATGGCAAATGTCAAAGATGTCAAATGACAAATGTCACAATGCTAAATGTCAAAAACGAAAAGTGTCACCATGAAAAATGTCAAAAATGACAAATGTCACAAAGCTAAATGTCAAAAATGAAAAGTGTCAAGATGAAAAATGTCAAAAATAACAAATTTCAAGATGGCAAATGTCAAAGATGTCAAATGACAAATTTCACAATGCTAGATGTCAAAAATGAAAAGTGTCACCATGAAAAATGTCAAAAATGACAAATTTCAAGATGGCAAATGTCAAAACTGACAAATGTCACAATGCTAAATGTCAAAAATGACAAATTTCAAGATGGCAAATGTCAAAACTAACAAATGTCACAATGCTAAATGTCAAAAATGATAAGTGTCACCATGAAAAATGTCAAAAATGACAAATTTCAAGATGGCAAATGTCCAAGATGTCAAATGACAAATGCCACAATGCTAAATGTTAAAAATGAAAAGTGTCACCATGAAAAATGTCAAAAATGACAAATTTCAAGATGGCAAATGTCAAAGATGTCAAATGACAAATGTCACAATGCTAAATGTCAAAAATGAAAAGTGTCAAAAATGACAAATTTCAAGATGGCAAATGTCTAAGATGTCAAATGACAAATGTCACAATGCTAAATGTCAAAAATGAAAAGTGTCACCGTAAAAAATGTCAAAAATGACAAATTTCAAGATGGAAAATGTCAAAGATGTCAAATGACAAATGTCACAATGCTAAATGTCAAAGATGTCAAATGACAAATGTCACAATGCTAAATGTCAAAAATGAAAAGTGTCACCAGGAAAAATGTCAAAAATAACAAATTTCAAGATGGCAAATGTCAAAGATGTCAAATGACAAATGTCACAATGCTAAATGTCAAAAATGAAAAGTGTTACCATGAAAAATGTCAAAAATGACAAATTTCAAGATGGCAAATGTCAAAGATGTCAAATGACAAATGTCACAATGCTAAATGTCAAAAATGAAAAGTGTCACCATGAAAAATGTCAAAAATGACAAATTTCAAGATGGCAAATGTCAAAGATGTCAAATGACAAATGTCACAATGCTAAATGTCAAAAATGAAAAGTGTCACCATGAAAAATGTCAAAAATGACAAATTTCAAGATGGCAAATATCAAAGATGTCAAATGACAAATGTCAATATGCTAAATGTCAAAAATGAAAAGTGTCACCATGAAAAATGTCAAAAATGACAAATTTTAAGATGTGTTACGGTTCGTTTTTAAAAATAAATTTGTTCTTGAATTCATTTAGCTGTTTAGGTTTTCTCTATAGGTACTAAAGTTATTTATAACCTTAATTGTGATCTATCTAAATCTTTTGATTGTTCATCTAATTAATAATTTTAGATATAAGTTAATAAAATATACCTTACCATTCTCTTTAATAAAATAGAAACACAACCTTAAACACAAATATAAAATAACTACACACAACCAAAATAATTTATTAAATATCAGTAAAAATAGGTAAACATTGTTTATTTAGATTAAAACATTTAATGTCAAAGTTCAATAGGTTAAGAGAGGGCCTCTTCTTCTAGTCTTTAGTCAAATCAGAAGTGCCAATTCAACCATTTAATTTTAATAAAAATCACCACTTTACCAGGCTTAACTTTGTACTCTGAACCGGTTTCTTTTTTTTTGTTCTTGGCATTGTTCTGAATGAAGCACATGGTTTCTTGAACTTCGAATTTTATTTCGGATTTTTATGCCAAGAAAAACAAAAATAATAGAAGACATTAGGATCACTACATTGTAATAGTTACATAATACACTTAATTGTGGATCTGGATCCAGTCTTTCTCACTTATTGGCCACATTTCACCTCCGGTAAGTCCATAAGGGTTTAAGCTTAAATTTCAAATAAAAATATTGAATTTGTAAATTTCTTTTTAGGCCAAAAACCTCTTTCTGCTTTATAAGACCTACTTCTGCTTATTTTTTTTCCTAAATCTGCTTTTCTTCACTTCATTCTTCCACTTCTGGCTTTGGCACCTGCACTAACTAACTGGGGGCTGCTTACTCCTACTGTACAACACTACACACCTACACATCTCTGCTGCACACCTTGTTTGCATGTGATTGCTTTGTTTAAGCGCTCATTAGAAGTAGGAGCTCCTTCTCTAGACTTGCTCATAACTGATACCTCTTCAGCAACTGGATTAACCACAAGTAAGAGATTACCATATGTTTTCCTTTTGTATCATTCATACTGACAGCATTAAACTGATATAATCCAGCACTTGGCACATTCAAGTTACCATCAAGTGTCAACTATATTTTATATTAACTAATTTATCTGTATATTTATTATACGTTCATAATAGAATAAATAGGTTAAATTTTAGTGTGATATACCCTTTGTGAGCTGGATGGTACCACCCAGAGACCTTAATTGATGTTGGGTTTGTTTAGATTAAATTCATTAGGGTGACTATATCTGTATATTTTCTTTCCTAACAAATAATTGAACCCCCCCTACTCTACGGGAGATACTATTATCTCTAATTATTAACTCTGAACTAGCTTAATCGGGAATAACAGTACCTGCGCCCCATAAGGAATTTATGGGGGCTATCAAGTGGCGCCCAACGTGTATTTATGTATATTTTTCCAGTAGTAGTGATCTTGGATTGATATTTTAATCATTTTTGCAGTTTTGAGCTGGTGGACTTGTATTTTAGATATATTAAAATAAAAACAATCATTTAGGTGCAACATTTTTGAAACAAACTAATAAATTTTTGAGATTTTGAGGTTAATATCATTCTTCTTTCTTCTCTTTACATATTCATTGTAGGCACTGGCACAAAACTTAAGACCTGTGGAGTGAGTTATCCTGTCATACAATTTACGGTTTACAATCGATTTATAGTATCGATTATTGGTTGATTCGATTGTGACTGATGGATTGTATGCACTTTTCTTTTCATTTAATTCTTGTAGATATTTTATCTTATAATTAAGATAGTATAAAAGATTAAAAATAGAAGTAATTTTAATAAAACAATATTAATTTTAATAATATTTTATTACCTTTTTAGTACAGGTGATAGGTATTTTATATAGTTACAAATTTTTTTGTAAAGTTTGCCTTTTTATTTAAATTGCATACAGGGTAAATCTGGAAATATTTTGAGGTTGTTTTTTTATTGTTGAAGCTTTAATTACATAGCAATATAAAGATTACAATAAAAGTTTTTAAATAGATTACAGGGTAATCTTGGAACTTAACATTTTTAGTTGTTATACAGGATGGTTCCATATCAATTTCTTTAATTTTTTTTTCCTTTTTTTGCGCGTTTATGAAAAGAAGTTAATATAGGTGTTTAAGATATTTTCTTGTAAAGTTTATTATTTAATTTTTCATTTTGGGTTCTTTGTTAATTCAAGTTGACATATTCAACTTGCTCGTTTAAAATTAAGTAGTAGTGATAGATAGCTGTATTTTCTTGTACTTTTTTTTCTTGGCTCTTTCTTTATTAAGAAAGGGGGGGAATTGTGTGTTTTTTTCCTTCCTTTATCTGTAAGGATATGTCGAAAATGATGGAGGTAAATCGGCTGAAACAAGATGAGCTGACCTATGAGTTAAAGATAAGAAATTTAACTGTTGGTAACACAGTAACCAAAAACGGGCTACTCTACGGCAAGCTCTGAAAAATGAGAGGGAATATGGGACTGCGGACATCGAGTACAACTTGGACTTGGATTTTGAGGAAGAATTAAAGACATGTACACGGAAGTTTGAGGAAATGGAACAAGAAATTGAAGCCTTTGACACCGACAACTGTGAGAATGATTACCGTCGGATCTACTCTAGACTAGTTCATTTAACACAGCGTTTAAGTAGAATAGAGGGTCATGCTGAAGATCAGGAAGAAAACCGTGCCAAACTAGAAAGGTAGTGTCAGGAACTCTTTGGTAACCTTAATTTGGCTTATGAGCTTGGAACTGCAACTCGTGTTGGTACCTTTGAAAAGCCAAGAATTAACTATACCTCAGTGGATACGCATCAACAGTCTGCTCCTTTAGAACATAGAAGATCTGAACTGTCAGCGTTCAAGGATGGTGAAAGAAATCCTGCTCCTTTAGAAGATAGAAGACCTTCGGAAAGGACTGCGGTTGTGGACAGTGAAGAGAATCAGGGTTGTGCTCAGTTAAAAAGAGGTGATAGGTCAATTTTAGATGATCCAAACCCTTCAGTTAACAGAAACTCCAGGAATCTTTCGATAGTAGGAGACCTCATAGATTATCCGGAGGAGTGCTTTCCAGAACAGCAAAGATCAGAAACTCCTCATCAGTTATCGGCGCCTGGGCATTTAAGCAGCTATAACGATAGCCATGTACCAAATTATCAACTTAAGGAGAGATACCACGAAAATCAATTCTACAGAGATAACTCTGGGTCGAGAGTACATTTTTCATCCGATACTTCTAGAATGGCTACAATTGATGACTCAAGGATGTCCTATCAAGATTGGAACAGATCCCACCATCTTTCACACCGCCTGAGTAATCTTGAAGTTTCGCCAATTCCTTCCCGACGACCACATAATTATTTTACTCCAACTCCAGATGTTCACAGATGGAATGTCAAGTTTAATGGCCGAACAAGTGTGAATGACTTTCTTGAACGTATCGAAGAGATCAGGATTTCACGTGGGATTACCAAGGATCAACTTTTACGTTCCGCCCCTGAACTCTTTATCCAAGACGCCTTGTTCTGGTTCAGGACTTGCAGATTTACTTCATGGGATGATTTGGTGGCTCAGTTAAAGGAGGCTTTTAGGCCATACGACTATGAGTATAGTCTTTGGGAGGAGATTCGTCGAAGAACACAAGGATCTCAAGAGAAGGTGCTTACCTTTATCACCGCTATGGAGAATTTGTTTCGACGGTTAGATCAACCACCAAGGGAGGATTATAGAGTTAACATCATAAAGAGGAACTTACTACCCTATATACAGACTCAGTTGTCTCTCCATCACATAACCTCCGTCCGAGATCTGTTGAGATTGTGCCGAACAATTGAAGAGACTGAGGAAAGAGTGAAGAGATTCGCTCCTCCTCCAACTACCTATAGATCTCTTCTGGAACCAGAATTGGCATACCACAGACCAGCTCATTCCACTTCCACTTCGGTAGCTTCACTGAGAACCAATACCACATCTATTAGTACGTCGGACACCGGATTATTGGTTCAACCGGCAGGAACTTCGACGTTGGTTCATGCAGTTTCGTCTTCATCATCCCAGCCACTCTGTTGGAATTGTGGTAAAAATACCCATAAATTTCGAGCTTGTCCAGAACAAAAGAAGAAGTTCTGTTTTAAATGCGGCTATGAGGGAGTCATGGTAAAGAACTGTCCAGCGTGTTCGAAAAACCAGAAGGCAGGTCCGAATTAGACCGGTCGAGACCACCTGCCATCAATTCGGTCAACGCAGGATCATCATCCATGTCAATTCTACTAGACTTTGTAATCGCGCATGCAAAAGAAGACACTCGTCCCTACCTTTCCGTCAACATCCTAGGTAAAGAATTTCTGGCTCTTCTGGATAGCGGATGCTCGAAAACCGTGATTGGAGGTTTAGGTTGGGAGCAACTTAAATTGGTTTGTTCACTAAACCCCTCTTCCACATTGAAGGAGTGCGTTGTCGCCAATGGAGGAAAATGTGATGTGCTAGGATCTATAACGGTTCCAATTCAGTTACAGGACAGAGTGAGAGTGCTAGAACTCCTGGTTGTACCTAGTATTCCACACGCAGTCATATTAGGTGTCGATTTTTGGACTTCGATGGAAATTGTGCCTGATCTATATTCTGGCCAGTGGGTTTTTAGGACCGAGAGTGACCTTTCTAGTCCTAACATAGCGGCTATTCAGTCCTCAGAGCACCTGTCAGTGGCTCAAAAGGCACAATTAGACAATTTGGTCGAGTCAACTTTTAGCGCTATGGGAAACAAGATAGGATGCACTCATTTGGTAGAGCATGAGATAAGGACACAAGCACAACCCATCAAACAAAGACACTATCCCATCTCCCCTGCCCTGCAACGACAGGTAAACGCGGAATTGGACAAAATGTTGGATGATGATATTGTCGAGCCCTCTAAGTCCCCATGGGCTTCCCCTATAGTCATGGTTAAGAAGTCCGATGGAAACTATAGATTCTGCGTGAACTATAAAAAATTGAATGAGGTTAGCGAGAGAGATGCTTATCCGTTACCATTTGTGGGAGCAACACTGGACAAGCTAAGGGACGCCAGATATCTTACTACCCTCGATATTAAGTCCGCATACTGGCAGATCAAGGTAGCAGAAAAGTCACGACCTCTTACAGCTTTTGTCGTTCCAACGAGAGGATTGTTTCAATTCAAGAGGATGCCTTTTGGGTTGCACAATGCCCCGGCCACGTGGCAACGATTCATTGACCGAGTCGTAGGGGTGGACTTAGAACAATACGTCTTTGTATATTTAGATGACGTTATCATCTGTACCCCTACTTTTGAACTCCATTTAAAGGTACTCGAAAAAGTTCTGAAAAGGCTTGCTGAAGCGGGACTCACTCTCAACCGGGATAAGTGCCATTTTTGCAAACCCGAACTGCGGTATTTGGGATATGTTGTAAATGCTTCAGGTTTGATGGTTGATCCCGAAAAGGTAGAAGCCATTATCAACATCCCCGATCCAAAAAACGTGTCTGAAGTCCGTAGGGTGGTAGGTTTAGCATCTTGGTACCGGCGCTTCGTACCGAATTTTTCTACTTTGATTGCACCTTTAACTGCCTTATTATGTAAAAATGCGAAGTTCGACTGGAATGACTCATGTTCGACAGCTATGACAAAAATCAAGGAGCATCTCATATCGGCTCCTATACTGACTTGCCCTGATTTTGAGCGACCTTTCATCATCCAAACGGATGCCAGTGATTATGGTCTTGGCGCGATTCTATCCCAAATGTTTGAAGACGGCGAAAAAGTCATAGCATACCTTAGTCGATCCCTAACTAAGGCAGAGCGTAAGTTCAGCACAACCGAGAAGGAGTGCTTAGCGGTCCTCCATGCTGTAGAAAAGTTCCGTCCATACGTCGAGGGTTCTCGCTTCCAAATCATCACCGACCATTATAGCCTCAAGTGGTTATACAACTTCAAAGATCAAGCTGGTCGAGTAGCTAGGTGGGCCCTACGGCTCCAACAATACGACTTCGAGATAATACATCGGAAGGGAGCTGAACACGTAGTACCAGATACCTTATTTCGTTCAGTACCGTGTGTTAATGCCATAGAACCCACCACTAACATCGAAGACGTTAAGGACCTTTGGTATAAGCGGCAGTATGAGAGAGTAGAGCAAAAATCAGAAAAATATCCTGACTGGAGGGTTGAGAATGGCAAACTTTTTAAGTTGGCTAAACCACTTTACCCTAGTTTATCCCTTCGCAGCATGGATTGGCTTATTGTTGTTCCTAAAGAAGATCGGACGAATGTAATACGGGAACATCATGACCCGCCTACCTGTGGCCACTTAGGTGTCTACAAAACCGTGGGTCGTCTCAGCCATAAGTATTATTGGCCGAAGATGAGGGCGGACGTAGCTCGTTATGTTAGATGTTGTGACATCTGCTTGAGGACCAAGCCCGAACAAGCAGCTCCAAGGGGCTTGATGTTAAGTCAAGCTCCAACTACCACTCGCCCATGGCAAATCCTCAGTATGGATTTGGTTGGTCCTCTTCCTCGCTCTTCTTTAGGATTCTCATATATCTTAACTGTAAACGATTTGTTTAGTAAATTTGTTTTGTTTTTCCCTCTTCGAAAGGCTACTACTCCAAAAATTGTCGAGTTTATTGAAGATTATGTTTTTTTGTTGTTCGGAGTTCCCGAAAAGATCATCCTTGATAATGGGAAGCAATTTCGGAGTCGTGAAGTTATGTCTTTGCTCGAAAAATATGATGTTGCTAAGGGTTATTGTGCTAATTATTCTCCCCAGGCCAATGCCGTTGAGCGTTACCATCGAGTTCTAAAAACCGCACTTAGCTCATACGTGATGGACAATCAACGTCTATGGGACAAGAATCTGCAGAAAGTTGCTTGTGCTATGCGTTCAGGACGGCATGAAGTTACACAGCTATCTCCAAATTTTGTCTTATTCTCGAGGGAAATTGATCTTCGTGGAAGGAGTACTGTACCTGTTGATGGTTTGGATGAAAACTATGATCCTTCTGCCCGAAACAAGGCCCTTCAAGGTGTTTTTAAGGATGTAGCCGTCCGAATCAAGAAAGCCTTCACCAAGAGTGAAAAACGGTATAATCTTCGACGGAGAGATTTAAAGTTCCAACTAGGTGTTCAGGTCTGGAAGAGGATATTCACTTTATCAGATAAAGCAAAAGGAGTAACCTCCAAGCTAGCTCACAAATTTGAGGGACCATTTACAATCGCAAAGATTCTCTCACCCTGGTCATACGAGTTACGTGACTCTCGAGGACGCTCTAAGGGCGTATGGCATGCTCGAGACCTGAAGAGTCATCCTCCTGACGATGTTGAACCTAAAGATACCAAAGAAGACGTTTAGGTCAATTTTTTTTTCCTGTTTTGTATATATTATTCTAGTTAGTACAGTTAGTATCGTAGAGTCATTGGGTTGTTAGATTATTCCTCTAACGTTTCAGGAATATATAGACTGGAAATGGTATTTTTTTTTTTTTTTTGTTGAATTCATAATGCTCATTTTTGCATTTTTGGTTTTCCATTTCTAACACAGTTAGTTTTTACGAATGTAGAATGCTTATGAGTAAAAGTTTTTTTCACCTTAATGTTACTCCCAACACTCGCATGGCTTTCTTTCACAAGGTAAATTAATATTCTTATAATACATACCTGCAGACGGTAACATGTTCACAAATCTAACAACAATAGTTAAATCGAAAAGATTATCCATTCTCAAATGTGGTGTTTATTATAAATAAACGAAAAACTCAAAATTAATCCACATATAATTGGTGTTCAATATTACAAAATAATATTAGTATTAGTTGAGGGAAATCCTTCCCATCAACAAGTAAAGGAAAAAAGACACACCGTTCGACTGTGGAATATCCAATAAGAATTTTTGTTTGCAGTTAGAGGGGACAACATACTTGCAGACCGGTTTCGACCTATTTGGGTCATCATCAGTACAAGGCAATGTTGTCCGTCAGCGTGCTTAAAGCATAAACGCTGACTGAAAAATCAACTAAAATCATCAACGATATATTACTTTCAGTTAAGAAAGTGTAAACGCCGTGACCGTAGTGTCATCTTCACCTCTAACGGCAAAACAAAATTCATAATAAAATTATTCCAGTCGAACGTGTGAATAGGATAATATCTGCCAAATTAGCGTTTTCTCAAATCTTTTTTCCTTTACTTGTTGATGGGAAGGATTTCCCTCAACTAATACTAATATTATTTTGTAATATTGAACACCAATTATATGTGGATTAATTTTGAGTTTTTCGTTTATTTATTAACAATAGTTAAGCTTATTTTGAGCCGGGATTTGCAATGCGCTCAGGAAAAAAATATTAGTTATATCTCGTTAAGGTTTTGCAACAAAAACCTCTTTCTTGGAAAGGGGGGAGTTGTTACGGTTCGTTTTTAAAAATAAATTTGTTCTTGAATTCGTTTAGCTGTTTAGGTTTTCTCTATAGGTACTAAAGTTATTTATAACCTTAATTGTGATCTATCTAAATCTTTTGATTGTTCATCTAATTAATAATTTTAGATATAAGTTAATAAAATATACCTTACCATTCTCTTTAATAACATAGAAACACAACCTTAAACACAAATATAAAATAACTACACACAACCAAAATAATTTATTAAATATCAGTAAAAATAGGTAAACATTGTTTATTTAGATTAAAACATTTAATGTCAAAGTTCAATAGGTTAAGAGAGGGCCTCTTCTTCTAGTCTTCAGTCAAATCAGAAGTGCCAATTCAACCATTTAATTTTAATAAAAATCACCACTTTACCAGGCTTAACTTTGTACTCTGAACCGGTTTCTTTTTTTTGTTCTTGGCATTGTTCTGAATGAAGCACATGGTTTCTTGAACTTCGAATTTTATTTCGGATTTTTATGCCAAGAAAAACAAAAATAATAGAAGACATTAGGATCACTACATTGTAATAGTAACATAATACACTTAATTGTGGATCTGGATCCAGTCTTTCTCACTTATTGGCCACATTTCACCTCCGGTAAGTCCATAAGGGTTTAAGCTTAAATTTCAAATAAAAATATTGAATTTGTAAATTTCTTTTTAGGCCAAAAACCTCTTTCTGCTTTATAAGACCTACTTCTGCTTATTTTTTTTCCTAAATCTGCTTTTCTTCACTTCATTCTTCCACTTCTGGCTTTGGCACCTGCACTAACTAACTGGGGGCTGCTTACTCCTACTGTACAACACTACACACCTACACATCTCTGCTGCACACCTTGTTTGCATGTGATTGCTTTGTTTAAGCGCTCATTAGAAGTAGGAGCTCCTTCTCTAGACTTGCTCATAACTGATACCTCTTCAGCAACTGGATTAACCACAAGTAAGAGATTACCATATGTTTTCCTTTTGTATCATTCATACTGACAGCATTAAACTGATATAATCCAGCACTTGGCACATTCAAGTTACCATCAAGTGTCAACTATATTTTATATTAACTAATTTATCTGTATATTTATTATACGTTCATAATAGAATAAATAGGTTAAATTTTAGTGTGATATACCCTTTGTGAGCTGGATGGTACCACCCAGAGACCTTAATTGATGTTGGGTTTGTTTAGATTAAATTCATTAGGGTGACTATATCTGTATATTTTCTTTCCTAACAAATAATTGAACCCCCCCTACTCTACGGGAGATACTATTATCTCTAATTATTAACTCTGAACTAGCTTAATCGGGAATAACAGTACCTGCGCCCCATAAGGAATTTATGGGGGCTATCAGATGGCAAATGTCAAAACTGACAAGTGTCACAATGCTAAATGTCAAAAATGATAAGTGTCACCATGAAAAATGTCAAAAATGACAAATTTCAAGATGGCAAATGTCCAAGATGTCAAATGACAAATGTCACAATGCTAAATGTCAAAAATGAAAAGTGTCACCATGAGAAATGTCAAAAATGACAAATTTCAAGATGGCAAATGTCAAAGATGTCAAATGACAAATGTCACAATGCTAAATGTCAAAAATGAAAAGTGTCCCCATGAAAAATGTCAATAATGACAAATTTCAAGATGGCAAATGTCAAAGATGTCAAATGACAAATGTCACAATGCTAAATGTCAAAAATGAAAAGTGTCACCATGAAAAATGTCAAAAATGACAAATTTCAAGATGGCAAATGTCAAAGATGTCAAATGACAAATGTCACAATGCTAAATGTCAAAAATGAAAAGTGTCACCATGAAAAATGTCAAAAATGACAAATTTCAAGATGGCAAATGTCAAAGATGTCGAATGTGACAAGTGTCACAATGCTAAATGTCAAAAATGAAAAGTGTCACCATGAAAAATGTCAAAAATGACAAATTTCAAGATGGCAAATATCAAAGATGTCAAATGACAAATGTCACAATGCTAAATGTCAAAAATGACAAATTTTAAGATGGCAAATATCAAAGATGTCAAATGACAAATGTCACAATGCTAAATGTCAAAAATGAAAAGTGTCACCATAAAAAATGACAAATTTCAAGATGGCAAATGTCAAAGATGTCAAAAGACAAATGTCACAATGCTAAATGTCAAAAATAAAGTGTCACCATGAAAAATGTCAAAAATGACAAATTTCAAGATGGCAAATGTCAAAGATGTCAAATGACAAATGTCACAATGCTAAATGTCAAAAATAAAAAGTGTCACCATGAAAAATGTCAAAAATAACAAATTTCAAGATGGCAAATGTCAAAGATGTCAAATGACAAATGTCACAATGCTAAATGTCAAAAATGACAAATTTCAAGATGGCAAATGTCAAAGATGTCAAATGACAAATGTCACAATGCTAAATGTCAAAAATGAAAAGTGTCACCATGAAAAATGTAAAAAATGACAAATTTTAAGATGGCAAATGTCCAAGATGTCAAATGACAAATGTCACAATGCTAAATGTCAAAAATGACAAATTTCAAGATGGCAAATGTCAAAGATGTCAAATGACAAATGTCACAATGCTAAATGTCAAAAATGAAAAGTGTCACCATGAAAAATGTCAAAAATGATAAATTTCAAGATGGCAAATGTCAAAGATGTCAAATGACAAATGTCACAATGCTAAATGTCAAAAATGACAAATTTCAAGATGGCAAATGTCAAAGATGTCAAATGACAAATGTCACAATGCTAAATGTTAAAAATGAAAAGTGTCACTATGAAAAATGTCAAAAATGACAAATTTTAAGATGGCAAATGTCAAAGATGTCAAATGACAAATGTCACAATGCTAAATGTCAAAAATGAAAAGTGTCACCATGAAAAATGTCAAAAATGACAAATTTCAAGATGGCAAATATCAAAGATGTCAAATGACAAATGTCACAATGCTAAATGTCAAAAATGACAAATTTCAAGATGGCAAATGTCAAAGATGTCAAATGACAAATGTCACAATGCTAAATGTCAAAAATGAAAAGTGTCACCATGAAAAATGTCAAAAATGACAAATTTCAAGATGGCAAATGTCAAAGATGTCAAATGACAAATGTCACAATGCTAAATGTCAAAAATGAAAAGTGTCACCATGAAAAATGTCAAAAATAACAAATTTCAAGATGGCAAATGTCAAAGATGTCAAATGACAAATGTCACAATGCTAAATGTCAAAACTGAAAAGTGTCACTATGAAAAATGTCAAAAATGACAAATTTCAAGATGGCAAATGTCAAAGATGTCAAATGACAAATGTCACAATGCTAAATGTCAAAAATGAAAAGTGTCACCATGAAAAATGTCAAAAATAACAAATTTCAAGATGGCAAATGTCAAAGATGTCAAATGACAAATGTCACAATGCTAAATGTCAAAAATGAAAAGTGTCACCATGAAAAATGTCAAAAATGACAAATTTCAAGATGGCAAATGTCAAAACTGACAAATGTCACAATGCTAAATGTCAAAAATGATAAGTGTCACCATGAAAAATGTCAAAAATGACAAATTTTAAGATGGCAAATGTCCAAGATGTCAAATGACAAATGTCACAATGCTAAATGTCAAAAATGACAAATTTCAAGATGGCAAATGTCTAAGATGTCAAATTACAAATGTCACAATGCTAAATGTTAAAAATAAAAAGTGTCACCATGAAAAATATCAAAAATGACAAATTTCAAGATGGCAAATGTCAAAGATGTCAAATGACAAATGTCACAATGCTAAATGTCAAAAATGAAAAGTGTCACCATAAAAAATGTCAAAAATAACAAATTTCAAGATAGCAAATGTCAAAGATGTCAAATGACAAATGTCACAATGCTAAATGTCAAAAATGAAAAGTGTCACCATGAAAAATGTCAAAAATGACAAATTTCAAGATGGCAAATGTCAAAGATGTCAAATGACAAATGTCACAATGCTAAATGTCAAAAATGAAAAGTGTCACCATGAAAAATGTCAAAAATGACAAATTTCAAGATGGCAAATGTCAAAGATGTCAAATGACAAATGTCACAATGCTAAATTTCAAAAATGAAAAGTGTCACCATGCAAAATGTCCAAAATGACAAATTTCAAGATGGCAAATGTCAAAGATGTCAAATGACAAATGTCACAATGCTAGATGTCAAAAATGAAAAGTGTCACCATGAAAAATGTCAAAAATGACAAATTTCAAGATGGCAAATGTCCAAGATGTCAAATGACAGATGTCACAATGCTAAATGTCAAAAATGAAAAGTGTCACCATGAAAAATGTCAAAAATGACAAATTTCAAGATGGCAAATGTCAAAGATGTCAAATGACAAATGTCACAATGCTAAATGTCAAAAATGAAAAGTGTCAAAAATGACAAATTTCAAGATGGCAAATGTCTAAGATGTCAAATGACAAATGTCACAATGCTAAATGTCAAAAATGAAAAGTGTCACCGTGAAAAATGTCAAAAATGACAAATTTCAATATGGCAAATGTCAAAAATGTCAAATGACAAATGTCACAATGCTAAATGTCAAAAATGAAAAGTGTCACCATGAAAAATGTCAAAAATGACAAATTTCAAGATGGCAAAAGTCAAAGATGTCAAATGACAAATGTCACAATGCTAAGTGTCAAAAATGAAAAGTGTCCCCATGAAAAATGTCGATAATGACAACTTTTAAGATGGCAAATGTCAAAGATGTCAAATGACAAATGTCACAATGCTAAATGTCAAAAATGAAAAGTGTCACCATAAAAAATGTCAAAAATGACAAATTTCAAGATGGCAAATGTCAAAGATGTCGAATATGACAAATGTCAAAATGCTAAATGTCAAAAATAAAAAGTGTCACCATGAAAAATGTCAAAAATGACAAATTTCAAGATAGCAAATTTCAAAGATGTCAAATGACAAATGTCACAATGCTAAATGTCAAAAATAAAAAGTGTCACCATGAAAAATGTCAAAAATGACAAATTTCAAGATGGCAAATATCAAAGATGTCAAATGACAAATGTCACAATGCTAAATGTCAAAAATGACAAATTTTAAGATGGCAAATGTCAAAGATGTCAAATGACAAATGTCACAATGCTAAATGTCATGTAGTGAATAAACATTAAATATATTATTTTATTATAGTAATATTTCATATTACATATTTCATTTTCTTATTTTATTAATTGGTAATAATACTTAGTTGCAATTTTGATAGTTGAACGAACGAACAGTTCATTACACTTCCTTTCCACACTTTAAAATGAGGTGTGCTATTTTATTGCTGACACCAGCAACATGATTATTTTAAGTTTTCTTTTATTGTTAAAAATTGATTTTAATTCGAATTCAATAAATGAAGTTGAAGCATCAATGCCTTTATTTACACTAATAATACGAGTTCAGTACATGGCGATCCTGCCAGTCCTGCGACAAATGTTTTAATATTGTTTGTGCAAAATCGTAGTAAAAAAACAAACAATCAACAAAATGGGACAACAAGCATCAAAAGAAGAGGTAATTATTGCTCAGGCGGGCAACAGTGGTGGTCTTACAAACAGCCCTAGTATAAAGGGGGATGATTCATTTTCTACAGCAGAGTTGTTGGGAATTATTGCATTCGTTGGATTTGTAGCGGTAGTAATTTATTTTTTGATCAGAAGATGTAAGAAATATTTTGAAAAGAAGATACAGCGTGAAATAACAAGAAGTCAAGAATTAGTGTAGTGAAAGTTAAAAAGTTAAAGAAATAATAGTGAAAAGTGAATAGTGCTAATAACGACAATTAAAATGGGACAAGGTATATGTAGCTATAAGTTTTTATTTTATGTTTCAAATGAGTAGTATAGATAGTTTTAATAATTTATATGAAACACTAAAGGCATTAAAAGTTAAGTTAAAGAAAGACAATCAACAAAGGCGTACCAATGTAGAAGTTTATAAACAATATAATTCTGAACTAACGAAATTAATAACATATTTTAAGGAATTAAGAAATGTATTTAATTTAAGTAGTCATAAGGTAGAAACAATTAATTCTGTTAAGGAAACTGTAGGGTATATTGAGGATATAATTATTGAATTGAAAGTAATTTTAGAGGAAAGGAAAAAATTGACAAATAAAGAAAATTTAGTCAATATGGGGGAAAAATTTGATTTAAAAGTAGCTTCAAGTTTAATTCCTACAATTAATAATACTGAAGACTCGGTCAAACAACTAATTGATGCCATCGAATTATATGATAGCATGTTAGATAACGACGGAAAAGATTTTCTAGTTAAATATGTTTTAAAAACGCGGTTATCACAAAGTGCAAAATTAAAATTAAAACAAAATTATAATTCTAACGCAGAGTTAATTAGGGACATTAAAAACCATTTATTAACAAAACAATCTGCAGCTTCGTTATCTTTAGAATTGCACACTCTAAAGCAAAATAATAAATCAATCGATGACTTTGGAAAATCAATCGAAGAGATAATGGTTAATCTAACATTGGCGCAAGCTGATGGTGACGAG
Source organism: Altica lythri (assembly GCA_964028335.1). Classification (NCBI taxonomy): domain Eukaryota; kingdom Metazoa; phylum Arthropoda; class Insecta; order Coleoptera; family Chrysomelidae; genus Altica; species Altica lythri. Next base: position 38,039,880 of record OZ034800.1, on the reverse strand, counting down.
AACGTGGCAAACGTGTTAAAGGCACCAAATGAAAAATTAGCAATAAATTCATTTTCAAATGGTTTACGGAATCACGATTTAAGAACAATAATAAAAGCACGAAATTATACATCATTAAACGACGCGATACGGGGAGCTAAAGATGAAGAAATAACGAGAAATTCAAACCCTCAAATTTTTAGCATGCGGGGTAAAACAAATTTTAGATCTTTCAATAGCGATAACCGATCACGAGGCCGAGGATTACGGAATTTTACTCGCAGTAGAGGATCACGCAATTATGCTCCAAATAGACCGAATTTTTCCGCAAATCAAACGTTTTTTAATAATTCTTATGGGAATCAGAATTCTAGGTTTCAAAATAGAGGGGGCCATCGAGGTACTAGAAGTAGCAGAAATAATTTTAATAGATATGGGAATGAAGGACGAGTACAGCGAAATTTCCTAATAAATAATAATGAACAAGTCTCGGAAACTAACGAAGACGTTTTTTTTCGTCCCTAATAATGATTTTAAAAATATTCACACGGTATTTGATATAAATGGACTAAATTATATAAACTTAAAATATGGAAATAAAAATTTAATATTTTTATTAGATAGCGGTGCATCTATTAGTGTAATTTTTTCGTCTAGTATAAACAAAAGTCAGTTCATCGACACTTCAAACAAGATAACAATTAAAGGCATTACAGGATCAACAGTTACCATTGGGTCAGCAAATATTTTATTAGAATATGATAATGTTAGGATAGGTCATAAGTTCCAGGTAGTAAATGATTTTGAGAGTAATATAAACGGGGTACTCGGATCAGATTTCTTTATTAAACATCAGGCTGTTTTAGATTATGAACAATTTATTTTTTATTTTTATGCAAACAATAAAAAATTAGCTATACCATTAGAGTCTGAACAAAGTAATTATACAATAATTCCTCCTCGTTGTGAAGTTATTCAATATTTTCAAGTTGGAAGTAAATATGATAGTTTGGTAGTTCCAGAAGAGATTTCACAAGGTGTTTTCGTAGCAGGAATTATAACAAGACCAAGCGGTAGTAAAGTACCAGTTAGAATATTAAATACTAATGATAGGGAGATTAAGTTAAAGAATTTTAAACCAACGCTCCAGAATATATCGGATTTTGACATACATCAATTTGGAAATATCCCCTTTTCAGTAGATCGGGTTGATAAATTATTAAAATTAATAGATATTAAAGGGTTAAATAAAGAAGAAAAAACGAGTATTCAAAAAATATGCGCAAAATATGCTGATGTTTTTTATTTAGATAATGAACCTTTCACTGTAACAAATATCTATAAACATAAAATTAAACTACAAAATGATGCAAATCCAGTTTATGTTAAACCATATCGATTACCTCATGCCCAAAAATCAGAAATCCATAAGCAAGTAGATAAGTTATTAGAGAACGGTATAATCGAACCGGCTAAGTCAGCATTTTCCAGCCCATTATTATTGGTAGAAAAACATCCCGTCAACGGTCAAAAACGTTATAGGGTTGTTATCGACTACCGACAATTAAATAAACAAATTATCGATGATAAATTTCCTTTGCCGTGCATAGATGAAATTTTAGATTCCTTATCGGGTGCAGTCTATTTTTCTCATTTAGATTTGTCTCAAGGTTATTACCAGGTGGAGTTGGAACAGGAATCGCGACCTTGTACAGCGTTTACTACAGACAGGGGACAATTTCAAATGACTAGACTACCGATGGGTCTAAAAATTAGCCCGAGTGCTTTTTCGAGAGCAATGACAATAGCAATGGGGGGTTTAAATTATGAAAATTGTTTTATTTATCTGGATGATCTTGTAGTTTTCGGAAACAACTTAACAGTACATAATCAAAATTTAGTAAAAGTTTTACATCGTTTACGAAAAGTTAATTTAAAATTGAATCCAATAAAATGCGAATTTTTGAAAAAAGAAATATTATATCTGGGTCACGTAATTTCAACAAAGGGTATTTTACCAGATCCGGAAAAAATTAAAGTAGTTCAATCCTATCCAGTGCCAAAAGATTCAAACGAAACTAAACGTTTCGTAGCGTTCGCGAATTACTACAGAAAATTTATAAAAAATTTTTCACATATTGCTGCACCACTAAATCGATTAAGTAAGAAAGGAGTAGTTTTCCAATGGACTACGGAATGTGGAAAAGCGTTTGAAACTTTAAAAAGTGCACTTCTTAACCCTCCAATATTAGCTTATCCTGATTTTTCCGATGAAAATAGATTTATTTTAAAAACAGATGCTTCTAACGTGGCAGTAGGAGCAGTTTTATCAAATAGCGACGATAAACCTGTAGCTTTTGCGAGTAGACAGTTAAATAAAGCCGAAAAAAATTACTGTACCATAGAAAAGGAATTATTAGCTATTTGCTGGGCAGTAAAAAAATTCAGACCTTACTTATTTGCTAAAAATTTTTTAATACAAACTGACCATAGACCATTAGTATATTTGTTTAGTATGACCAACCCCTCAAGTAGACTTACCAAATTTAGGCTAACATTAGAAGAATACGATTTTATAATAGAATACGTTAAGGGTCGAGAAAACGTAGTAGCTGATGCTTTATCTAGGGTAACTATAAGTTCAGATGACTTAAAGTCAATTTGTTCAAATAACACTGAAACTGTTAATGTAATAACAAGAGCGCGTAAAAAGAAAATGGAAAACACCGACAATTCTGTGAAGGATTCTAATGTTCCTTCTAACGAAAGGCTTGATCACCCAGGAGTTGTGGAATTATTAAAATCCCCATCAGAATGTGTCGAATTACGATTTGTTAATAATAAATATTTTAATGATAAAATTAGTCAGGGAACAAATAAAATATATAACGAAGGCGTAACAGTAGCTACTATATTTGATAAAGAATCGAAAATTATTTATGTAAACCAGGAAACTCTATCAGTGACTGGCTTAGGCACAGCATTGAGAGTCCTGAAAGAAATTTGTGACAATGAGAAAATTCCGGAATTAGTCATAATTAAAAATGAAAAATGCGCTTCAGTAGTTAATAAATTTTTAAAAGTTTCCGACAGTATAAGAAAGTTAGGTATTAAATTAAATATAATAAAGGGTACTCAAAATATTAACAACAAAGAAACACAACAATTAATAATTAACGACTATCACATGCTTCCAACGGGAGGCCATGCAGGCATTAAACGTACGTACAATAACATCAGAAAGTCATATTCTTGGCCAGGACTTCGAAAGCATGTAGAAGAATTTATTAAGCGTTGTGATGCATGTCAACGCTATAAATATTCTAAAAATATAAAACAACCGTTAACAATTACAAGTACTGCAACATCGGCTTTTCAAAAAATATTTCTTGACTTGGTGGGCCCCTTAGATCAAGACAATGATAATAATCGATACATTTTAACGTTGCAGTGCGATTTAACGAAATTCGTCGAGGCATATCCTATTAAAAACAAAGAGACAGTAACAGTTGCTAAAGCTTTTGTCCAAAATTTTGTTCTTCGATTTGGTATTCCAGAGCAAATATTAACCGATCAGGGTTCAGAGTTCATGTCTTCTACTTTTAACGAAATGTGTAATTTGTTAAATATCAAAAAACTTAACTCTACGGCATACCATCACGAAACCTTGGGTGCATTAGAAAATTCTCACAAAAATTTAGGTGCTTACTTGCGCATCTATTCTTCAAGTCATATTAATAATTGGAGTTCGTGGATTCCTTTTTGGTGTTTTGCGTATAACAATTCCGTCCATTCCGAAACATCTTATACACCGTATGAATTAGTTTTTGGAAAACAAAGTAGAATACCGTCAAACTTTTTAAATCAAACAGATCCTGTATACAACTTTGATGATTATCCTATTGAATTAAAGTATCGATTGCAAGTCGCATGGAATGACGCGAGAAATAATTTGCTGGCATCAAAGTTGAATCGAAAAGAAAAATGGGATAAAAATTTAAATATGGTTAATGTTAATATAGGCGATAAGGTTTTAATTAAAAATATGGGTAGTACTAGTAAATATGAGCCTCTATTTAAGGGACCGTATGAGGTCATAGATGTTAAGGATTCTAATGTAGTTTTAAGTATAGGAAATAAAGCTGTTGAAGTCCATAAAAACAGAATAAAAATCTATATAGAATAAATATTAGCATTTGACAATTAAAATATCCAGTTTAACATTTTACTTTTAAGTTAAAAAAAAAAATTGTTATTGTAATAAAATTTTTTTTTTACTCAGCAAGGGAGGTGTAGTGAATAAACATTAAATATATTATTTTATTATAGTAATATTTCATATTACATATTTCATTTTCTTATTTTATTAATTGGTAATAATACTTAGTTGCAATTTTGATAGTTGAACGAACGAACAGTTCATTACACTTCCTTTCCACACTTTAAAATGAGGTGTGCTATTTTATTGCTGACACCAGCAACATGATTATTTTAAGTTTTCTTTTATTGTTAAAAATTGATTTTAATTCGAATTCAATAAATGAAGTTGAAGCATCAATGCCTTTATTTACACTAATAATACGAGTTCAGTACAGTCAAAAATTAAAAGTGTCACCATGAAAAATGTCAAAAATGACAAATTTCAAGATGGCAAATGTCAAAGATGTCAAATGACAAATGTCACAATGCTAAATGTCAAAAATGAAAAGTGTCACCATGAAAAATGTCAAAAATGACAAATTTCAAGATGGCAAATGTCAAAGATGTCAAATGACAAATGTCACAATGCTAAATGTCAAAAATGAAAAGTGTCACCATGAAAAATGTCAAAAATGACAAATTTCAAGATGGCAAATGTCAAAGATGTCAAATGACAAATGTCACAATGCTAAATGTCAAAAATGAAAAGTGTCACCATGAAAAATGTCAAAAATAACAAATTTCAAGATGGCAAATGTCAAAGATGTCAAATGACAAATGTCACAATGCTAAATGTCAAAAATAAAAAGTGTCACCATGAAAAATGTCAAAAATGACAAATTTCAAGATGGCAAATGTCAAAACTGACAAATGTCACAATGCTAAATGTCAAAAATGATAAGTGTCACCATGAAAAATGTCAAAAATGACAAATTTCAAGATGGCAAATGTCCAAGATGTCAAATGACAAATGTCACAATGCTAAATGTCAAAAATGAAAAGTGTCACCATGAAAAATGTCAAAAATGACAAATTTCAAGATGGCGAATGTCAAAGATGTCAAATGACAAATGTCACAATGCTAAATGTCAAAAATGACAAATTTTAAGATGGCAAATGTCAAAGATGTCAAATGACAAATGTCACAATGCTAAATGTCAAAAATGAAAAGTGTCACTATGAAAAATGTCAAAAATGACAAATTTTAAGATGGCAAATGTCAAAGATGTCAAATGACAAATGTCACAATGCTAAATGTCAAAAATGAAAAGTGTCACCATGAAAAATGTCAAAAATGACAAATTTCAAGATGGCAAATATCAAAGATGTCAAATGACAAATGTCACAATGCTAAATGTCAAAAATGACAAATTTCAAGATGGCAAATGTCAAAGATGTCAAATGACAAATGTCACAATGCTAAATGTCAAAAATGAAAAGTGTCACCATGAAAAATGTCAAAAATGACAAATTTCAAGATGGCAAATGTCAAAGATGTCAAATGACAAATGTCACAATGCTAAATGTCAAAAATGAAAAGTGTCACCATGAAAAATGTCAAAAATAACAAATTTCAAGATGGCACATGTCAAAGATGTCAAATGACAAATGTCACAATGCTAAATGTCAAAAATGAAAAGTGTCACTATGAAAAATGTCAAAAATGACAAATTTCAAGATGGCAAATGTCAAAGATGTCAAATGACAAATGTCACAATGCTAAATGTCAAAAATGAAAAGTGTCACCATGAAAAATGTCAAAAATAACAAATTTCAAGATGGCAAATGTCAGGGATGTCAAATGACAAATGTCACAATGCTAAATGTCAAAAATGAAAAGTGTCACCATGAAAAATGTCAAAAATGACAAATTTCAAGATGGCAAATGTCAAAACTGACAAATGTCACAATGCTAAATGTCAAAAATGATAAGTGTCACCATGAAAAATGTCAAAAATGACAAATTTCAAGATGGCAAATGTCCAAGATGTCAAATGACAAATGTCACAATGCTAAATGTCAAAAATGACAAATTTCAAGATGGCAATTGTCAAAGATGTCAAATGACAAATGTCACAATGCTAAATGTCAAAAATGAAAAGTGTCACCATGAAAAATGTCAAAAATGACAAATTTCAAAATGGCAAATGTCAAAGATGTCAAATGACAAATGTCACAATGCTAAATGTCAAAGATGTCAAATGACAAATGTCACAATGCTAAATGTCAAAAATGAAAAGTGTCACCAGGAAAAATGTCAAAAATAACAAATTTCAAGATGGCAAATGTCAAAGATGTCAAATGACAAATGTCACAATGCTAAATGTCAAAAATGAAAAGTGTTACCATGAAAAATGTCAAAAATGACAAATTTCAAGATGGCAAATGTCAAAGATGTCAAATGACAAATGTCACAATGCTAAATGTCAAAAATGAAAAGTGTCACCATGAAAAATGTCAAAAATGACAAATTTCAAGATGGCAAATGTCAAAGATGTCAAATGACAAATGTCACAATGCTAAATGTCAAAAATGAAAAGTGTCACCATGAAAAATGTCAAAAATGACAAATTTCAAGATGGCAAATGTCAAAGATGTCAAATGACAAATGTCAATATGCTAAATGTCAAAAATGAAAAGTGTCACCATGAAAAATGTCAAAAATGACAAATTTTAAGATGGCAAATGTCAAAACTGACAAGTGTCACAATGCTAAATGTCAAAAATGATAAGTGTCACCATGAAAAATGTCAAAAATGACAAATTTCAAGATGGCAAATGTCCAAGATGTCAAATGACAAATGTCACAATGCTAAATGTCAAAAATGAAAAGTGTCACCATGAGAAATGTCAAAAATGACAAAATTTTAAGATGGCAAATGTCAAAGATGTCAAATGACAAATGTCACAATGCTAAATGTCAAAAATGAAAAGTGTCCCCATGAAAAATGTCAATAATGACAAATTTCAAGATGGCAAATGTCAAAGATGTCAAATGACAAATGTCACAATGCTAAATGTCAAAAATGAAAAGTGTCACCATGAAAAATGTCAAAAATGACAAATTTCAAGATGGCAAATATCAAAGATGTCAAATGACAAATGTCACAATGCTAAATGTCAAAAATGACAAATTTCAAGATGGCAAATGTCAAAGATGTCAAATGACAAATGTCACAATGCTAAATGTCAAAAATGAAAAGTGTCACCATGAAAAATGTCAAAAATGACAAATTTCAAGATGGCAAATGTCAAAGATGTCAAATGACAAATGTCACAATGCTAAATGTCAAAAATAAAGTGTCACCATGAAAAATGTCAAAAATGACAAATTTCAAGATGGCAAATGTCAAAGATGTCAAATGACAAATGTCACAATGCTAAATGTCAAAAATAAAAAGTGTCACCATGAAAAATGTCAAAAATAACAAATTTCAAGATGGCAAATGTCAAAGATGTCAAATGACAAATGTCACAATGCTAAATGTCAAAAATGACAAATTTCAAGATGGCAAATGTCAAAGATGTCAAATGACAAATGTCACAATGCTAAATGTCAAAAATGAAAAGTGTCACCATGAAAAATGTCAAAAATGACAAATTTTAAGATGGCAAATGTCCAAGATGTCAAATGACAAATGTCACAATGCTAAATGTCAAAAATGACAAATTTCAAGATGGCAAATGTCAAAGATGTCAAATGACAAATGTCACAATGCTAAATGTCAAAAATGAAAAGTGTCACCATGAAAAATGTCAAAAATGACAAATTTCAAGATGGCAAATGTCAAAGATGTCAAATGACAAATGTCACAATGCTAAATGTCAAAAATGACAAATTTCAAGATGGCAATAGTCAAAGATGTCAAATGACAAATGTCACAATGCTAAATGTCAAAAATGAAAAGTGTCACTATGAAAAATGTCAAAAATGACAAATTTTAAGATGGCAAATGTCAAAGATGTCAAATGACAAATGTCACAATGCTAAATGTTAAAAATGAAAAGTGTCACCATGAAAAATGTCAAAAATGACAAATTTCAAGATGGCAAATATCAAAGATGTCAAATGACAAATGTCACAATGCTAAATGTCAAAAATGACAAATTTCAAGATGGCAAATGTCAAAGATGTCAAATGACAAATGTCACAATGCTAAATGTCAAAAATGAAAAGTGTCACCATGAAAAATGTCAAAAATGACAAATTTCAAGATGGCAAATGTCAAAGATGTCAAATGACAAATGTCACAAAGCTAAATGTCAAAAATGAAAAGTGTCACCATGAAAAATGTCAAAAATAACAAATTTCAAGACGGCAAATGTCAAAGATGTCAAATGACAAATGTCACAATGCTAAATGTCAAAACTGAAAAGTGTCACTATGAAAAATGTCAAAAATGACAAATTTCAAGATGGCAAATGTCAAAGATGTCAAATGACAAATGTCACAATGCTAAATGTCAAAAATGAAAAGTGTCACCATGAAAAATGTCAAAAATAACAAATTTCAAGATGGCAAATGTCAAAGATGTCAAATGACAAATGTCACAATGCTAAATGTCAAAAATGAAAAGTGTCACCATGAAAAATGTCAAAAATGACAAATTTTAAGATGGCAAATGTCAAAACTGACAAATGTCACAATGCTAAATGTCAAAAATGATAAGTGTCACCATGAAAAATGTCAAAAATGACAAATTTTAAGATGGCAAATGTCCAAGATGTCAAATGACAAATGTCACAATGCTAAATGTCAAAAATGACAAATTTCAAGATGGCAAATGTCAAAGATGTCAAATGACAAATGTCACAATGCTAAATGCCAAAAATGAAAAGTGTCACCATGAAAAATGTCAAAAATGACAAATTTCAAGATGGCAAATGTCAAAGATGTCAAATGACAAATGTCACAATGCTAAATGTCAAAAATGAAAAGTGTCACAATGAAAAATGTCAAAAATAACAAATTTCAAGATGGCAAATGTCAAAGATGTCAAATGACAAATGTCACAATGCTAAATGTCAAAAATGAAAAGTGTTACCATGAAAAATGTCAAAAATGACAAATTTCAAGATGGCAAATGTCAAAGATGTCAAATGACAAATGTCACAATGCTAAATGTCAAAAATGAAAAGTGTCACCATGAAAAATGTCAAAAATGACAAATTTCAAGATGGCAAATGTCAAAGATGTCAAATGACAAATGTCACAATGCTAAATGTCAAAAATGAAAAGTGTCACCATGAAAAATGTCAAAAATGACAAATTTCAAGATGGCAAATGTCAAAGATGTCAAATGACAAATGTCAATATGCTATATGTCAAAAATGAAAAGTGTCACCATGAAAAATGTCAAAAATGACAAATTTTAAGATGGCAAATGTCAAAACTGACAAGTGTCACAATGCTAAATGTCAAAAATGATAAGTGTCACCATGAAAAATGTCAAAAATGACAAATTTCAAGATGGCAAATGTCCAAGATGTCAAATGACAAATGTCACAATGCTAAATGTTAAAAATGAAAAGTGTCACCATGAGAAATGTCAAAAATGACAAATTTCAAGATGGCAAATGTCAAAGATGTCAAATGACAAATGTCACAATGCTAAATGTCAAAAATGAAAAGTGTCCCCATGAAAAATGTCAATAATGACAAATTTCAAGATGGCAAATGTCAAAGATGTCAAATGACAAATGTCACAATGCTAAATGTCAAAAATGAAAAGTGTCACCATGAAAAATGTCAAAAATGACAAATTTCAAGATGGCAAATATCAAAGATGTCAAATGACAAATGTCACAATGCTAAATGTCAAAAATGACAAATTTCAAGATGGCAAATGTCAAAGATGTCAAATGACAAATGTCACAATGCTAAATGTCAAAAATGAAAAGTGTCACCATGAAAAATGTCAAAAATGACAAATTTCAAGATGGCAAATGTCAAAGATGTCAAATGACAAATGTCACAATGCTAAATGTCAAAAATAAAGTGTCACCATGAAAAATGTCTAAAATGACAAATTTCAAGATGGCAAATGTCAAAGATGTCAAATGACAAATGTCACAATGCTAAATGTCAAAAATAAAAAGTGTCACCATGAAAAATGTCAAAAATAACAAATTTCAAGATGGCAAATGTCAAAGATGTCAAATGACAAATGTCACAATGCTAAATGTCAAAAATGACAAATTTCAAGATGGCAAATGTCAAAGATGTCAAATGACAAATGTCACAATGCTAAATGTCAAAAATGAAAAGTGTCACCATGAAAAATGTCAAAAATGACAAATTTTAAGATGGCAAATGTCCAAGATGTCAAATGACAAATGTCACAATGCTAAATGTCAAAAATGACAAATTTCAAGATGGCAAATGTCAAAGATGTCAAATGACAAATGTCACAATGCTAAATGTCAAAAATGAAAAGTGTCACCATGAAAAATGTCAAAAATGACAAATTTCAAGATGGCAAATGTCAAAGATGTCAAATGACAAATGTCACAATGCTAAATGTCAAAAATGACAAATTTCAAGATGGCAAATGTCAAAGATGTCAAATGACAAATGTCACAATGCTAAATGTCAAAAATGAAAAGTGTCACTATGAAAAATGTCAAAAATGACAAATTTTAAGATGGCAAATGTCAAAGATGTCAAATGACAAATGTCACAATGCTAAATGTTAAAAATGAAAAATGTCACCATGAAAAATGTCAAAAATGACAAATTTCAAGATGGCAAATATCAAAGATGTCAAATGACAAATGTCACAATGCTAAATGTCAAAAATGACAAATTTCAAGATGGCAAATGTCAAAGATGTCAAATGACAAATGTCACAATGCTAAATGTCAAAAATGAAAAGTGTCACCATGAAAAATGTCAAAAATGACAAATTTCAAGATGGCAAATGTCAAAGATGTCAAATGACAAATGTCACAATGCTAAATGTCAAAAATGAAAAGTGTCACCATGAAAAATGTCAAAAATAACAAATTTCAAGATGGCAAATGTCAAAGATGTCAAATGACAAATGTCACAATGCTAAATGTCAAAACTGAAAAGTGTCACTATGAAAAATGTCAAAAATGACAAATTTCAAGATGGCAAATGTCAAAGATGTCAAATGACAAATGTCACAATGCTAAATGTCAAAAATGAAAAGTGTCACCATGAAAAATGTCAAAAATGACAAATTTCAAGATGGCAAATGTCAAAGATGTCAAATGACAAATGTCACAATGCTAAATGTCAAAAATGACAAATTTCAAGATGGCAAATGTCAAAGATGTCAAATGACAAATGTCACAATGCTAAATGTCAAAAATGAAAAGTGTCACCATGAAAAATGTCAAAAATGACAAATTTCAAGATGGCAAATGTCAAAGATGTCAAATGACAAATGTCACAATGCTAAATGTCAAAAATGAAAAGTGTCACCATGAAAAATGTCAAAAATGACAAATTTCAAGATGGCAAATGTCAAAGATGTCAAATGACAAATGTCACAATGCTAAATGTCAAAAATGAAAAGTGTCAAAAATGACAAATTTCAAGATGGCAAATGTCTAAGATGTCAAATGACAAATGTCACAATGCTAAATGTCAAAAATGAAAAGTGTCACCGTGAAAAATGTCAAAAATGACAAATTTAGAGATGGCAAATGTCAAAAATGTCAAATGACAAATGTCACAATGCTAAATGTCAAAAATGAAAAGTGTCACCATGAAAAATGTCAAAAATGACAAATTTCAAGATGGCAAATGTCAAAGATGTCAAATGACAAATGTCACAATGCTAAATGTCAAAAATGAAAAGTGTCACCATGAAAAATGTCAAAAATGACAAATTTCAAGATGGCAAATGTCAAAGATGTCGAATATGACAAATGTCACAATGCTAAATGTCAAAAATAAAAAGTGTCACCATGAAAAATGTCAAAAATGACAAATTTCAAGATAGCAAATGTCAAGGATGTCAAATGACAAATGTCACAATGCTAAATGTCAAAAATGAAAAGTGTCACCATGAAAAATGTCAAAAATGACAAATTTCAAGATGGCAAATATCAAAGATGTCAAATGACAAATGTCACAATGCTAAATGTCAAAAATGACAAATTTTAAGATGGCAAATGTCAAAGATGTTAAATGACAAATGTCACAATGCTAAATGTCAAAAATTAAAAGTGTCACCATGCTAAATGTCAAAAATGACAAATTTCAAGATGGCAAATGTCAAAGATGTCAAATGACAAATGTCACAAGGCTAAATGTCAAAAATAAAAAGTGTCACCATAAAAAATGTCAAAAATGACAAATTTCAAGATGACAAATGTTAAAGATGTCAAATGACAAATGTCACAATGCTAAATGTCAAAAATGACAAATTTCAAGATGGCAAATGTCAAAACTGACAAATGTCACAATGCTAAATGTCAAAACTGAAAAGTGTCACCATGAAAAATGTCAAAAATAACAAACTTCAAGATGGCAAATGTCAAAGATGTCAAATGACAAATGTCACAATGCTAAATGTCAAAAATGACAAATTTCAAGATGGCAAATGTCAAAGATGTCAAATGACAAATGTCACAATGTTAAATGTCAAAAATGAAAAGTGTCACCATGAAAAATGTCAAAAATGACAAATTTCAAGATGGCAAATGTCAAAGATGTCAAATGACAAATGTCACAATGCTAAATGTCAAAAATAAAAAGTGTCACCATGAAAAATGTCAAAAATGACAAATTTCAAGATGGCAAATGTCAAAGATGTCAAATGACAAATGTCACAATGCTAAATGTCAAAAATGAAAAGTGTCACCATGAAAAATGTCAAAAATGACAAATTTCAAGATGACAAATGTCAAAGATGTCAAATGACAAATGTCACAATGCTAAATGTCAAAAATGAAAAGTGTCACCATGAAAAATGTCAAAAATCACAAATTTCAAGATGGCAAATGTCCAAGATGTCAAATGACAAATGTCACAATGCTAAATGTCAAAAATGAAAAGTGTTACCATGAAAAATGTCAAAAATGACAAATTTCAAGATGGCAAATGTCAAAGATGTCAAATGACAAATGTCACAATGCTAAATGTCAAAAATGAAAAGTGTCAAAAATGACAAATTTCAAGATGGCAAATGTCTAAGATGTCAAATGACAAATGTCACAATGCTAAATGTCAAAAATGAAAAGTGTCACCGTGAAAAATGTCAAAAATGAAAAATTTTAAAAAGGCAAAAGCCAAAGATATCAAATGACAAATGTCACAATGCTAAATGTCAAAAATGAAAAGTGTCACCATGAAAAATGTCAAAAATGACAAATTTTAAGATGGCAAATGTCAAAAATGTCAAATGACAAATGTCACAATGCTAAATGTCAAAAATGAAAAGTGTCACCATGAAAAATGTCAAAAATGACAAATTTCAAGATGGCAATTGTCAAAGATGTCGAATATGACAAATGTCACAATGCTAAATGTCAAAAATGTAAAGTGTCACCATGAAAAATGTCAAAAATGACAAATTGCAAGATGGCAAATGTCAAAGATGTCAAATGACAAATGTCACAATGCTAAATGTCAAAAATGTAAAGTGTCACCATGAAAAATGTCAAAAATGACAAATTGCAAGATGGCAAATGTCCAAGATGTCAAATGACAAATGTCACAATGCTAAATGTCAAAAATGACAAATTTCAAGATGGCAAATGTCAAAGATGTCAAATGACAAATGTCACAATGCTAAATGTCAAAAATGAAAAGTGTCACCATGAAAAATGTCAAAAATGACAAATTTCAAGATGGCAAATGTCAAAGATGTCAAATGACAAATGTCACAATGCTAAATGTCAAAAATGACAAATTTCAAGATGGCAAATGTCAAAGATGTCAAATGACAAATGTCACAATGCTAAATGTCAAAAATGAAAAGTGTCACCATGAAAAATGTCAAAAATGACAAATATCAAGATGGCAAATGTCAAAGATGTCAAATGACAAATGTCACAATGCTAAATGTCAAAAATGAAAAGTGTCACCATGAAAAATGTCAAAAATGACAAATTTCAAGATGGCAAATGTCAAAGATGTCAAATGACAAATGTCACAATGCTAAATGTCAAAAATGAAAAGTGTCAAAAATGACAAATTTCAAGATGGCAAATGTCTAAGATGTCAAATGACAAATGTCACAATGCTAAATGTCAAAAATGAAAAGTGTCACCGTGAAAAATGTCAAAAATGACAAATTTAGAGATGGCAAATGTCAAAAATGTCAAATGACAAATGTCACAATGCTAAATGTCAAAAATGAAAAGTGTCACCATGAAAAATGTCAAAAATGACAAATTTCAAGATGGCAAATGTCAAAGATGTCAAATGACAAATGTCACAATGCTAAATGTCAAAAATGAAAAGTGTCACCATGAAAAATGTCAAAAATGACAAATTTCAAGATGGCAAATGTCAAAGATGTCGAATATGACAAATGTCACAATGCTAAATGTCAAAAATAAAAAGTGTCACCATGAAAAATGTCAAAAATGACAAATTTCAAGATAGCAAATGTCAAGGATGTCAAATGACAAATGTCACAATGCTAAATGTCAAAAATGAAAAGTGTCACCATGAAAAATGTCAAAAATGACAAATTTCAAGATGGCAAATATCAAAGATGTCAAATGACAAATGTCACAATGCTAAATGTCAAAAATGACAAATTTTAAGATGGCAAATGTCAAAGATGTTAAATGACAAATGTCACAATGCTAAATGTCAAAAATTAAAAGTGTCACCATGCTAAATGTCAAAAATGACAAATTTCAAGATGGCAAATGTCAAAGATGTCAAATGACAAATGTCACAAGGCTAAATGTCAAAAATAAAAAGTGTCACCATAAAAAATGTCAAAAATGACAAATTTCAAGATGACAAATGTTAAAGATGTCAAATGACAAATGTCACAATGCTAAATGTCAAAAATGACAAATTTCAAGATGGCAAATGTCAAAACTGACAAATGTCACAATGCTAAATGTCAAAACTGAAAAGTGTCACCATGAAAAATGTCAAAAATAACAAACTTCAAGATGGCAAATGTCAAAGATGTCAAATGACAAATGTCACAATGCTAAATGTCAAAAATGACAAATTTCAAGATGGCAAATGTCAAAGATGTCAAATGACAAATGTCACAATGTTAAATGTCAAAAATGAAAAGTGTCACCATGAAAAATGTCAAAAATGACAAATTTCAAGATGGCAAATGTCAAAGATGTCAAATGACAAATGTCACAATGCTAAATGTCAAAAATAAAAAGTGTCACCATGAAAAATGTCAAAAATGACAAATTTCAAGATGGCAAATGTCAAAGATGTCAAATGACAAATGTCACAATGCTAAATGTCAAAAATGAAAAGTGTCACCATGAAAAATGTCAAAAATGACAAATTTCAAGATGACAAATGTCAAAGATGTCAAATGACAAATGTCACAATGCTAAATGTCAAAAATGAAAAGTGTCACCATGAAAAATGTCAAAAATCACAAATTTCAAGATGGCAAATGTCCAAGATGTCAAATGACAAATGTCACAATGCTAAATGTCAAAAATGAAAAGTGTTACCATGAAAAATGTCAAAAATGACAAATTTCAAGATGGCAAATGTCAAAGATGTCAAATGACAAATGTCACAATGCTAAATGTCAAAAATGAAAAGTGTCAAAAATGACAAATTTCAAGATGGCAAATGTCTAAGATGTCAAATGACAAATGTCACAATGCTAAATGTCAAAAATGAAAAGTGTCACCGTGAAAAATGTCAAAAATGAAAAATTTTAAAAAGGCAAAAGCCAAAGATATCAAATGACAAATGTCACAATGCTAAATGTCAAAAATGAAAAGTGTCACCATGAAAAATGTCAAAAATGACAAATTTCAAGATGGCAAATGTCAAAAATGTCAAATGACAAATGTCACAATGCTAAATGTCAAAAATGAAAAGTGTCACCATGAAAAATGTCAAAAATGACAAATTTCAAGATGGCAATTGTCAAAGATGTCGAATATGACAAATGTCACAATGCTAAATGTCAAAAATGTAAAGTGTCACCATGAAAAATGTCAAAAATGACAAATTGCAAGATGGCAAATGTCAAAGATGTCAAATGACAAATGTCACAATGCTAAATGTCAAAAATGAAAAGTGTCACCATGAAAAATGTCAAAAATGACAAATTTCAAGATGGCAAATATCAAAGATGTCAAATGCCAAATGTCACAATGCTAAATGTCAAAAATGACAAATTTCAAGATGGCAAATATCAAAGATGTCAAATGACAAATGTCACAATGCTAAATGTCAAAAATAAAAAGTGGCACAATGAAAAATGTCAAAAATGACAAATTTCAAGATGGCAAATGTCAAAGATGTCAAATGACAAATGTCACAATGCTAAATGTCAAAAATGAAAAGTGTCACCATAAAAAATGTCAAAAATGACAAATTTTAAGATGGCAAATGTCAAAGATGTCAAATGACAAATGTCACAATGCTAAATGTCAAAAATGAAAAGTGTCACCATGAAAAATGTTAAAAATGACAAATTTCAAGATGGCAAATGTCAAAGATGTCAAATGACAAATGTCACAATGCTAAATGTCAAAAATGAAAAGTGTCACCATGAAAAATGTCAAAAATGACAAATTTCAAGTTGGCAAATGTCAAAGATGTCAAATGACAAATGTCACAATGCTAAATGTCAAAAATGAAAAGTGTCACCATGAAAAATGTCAAAAATGACAAATTTCAAGTTGGCAAATGTCAAAGATGTCAAATGACAAATATCACAATGCTAAATGTCAAAAATGACAAATTTCAAGATGGCAAATGTCAAAGATGTCAAATGACAAATGTCACAAGGCTAAATGTCAAAAATAAAAAGTGTCACCATAAAAAATGTCAAAAATGACAAATTTTAAGATGACAAATGTCAAAGATGTCAAATGACAAATGTCACAATGCTAAATGTCAAAAATGACAAATTTCAAGATGGCAAATGTCAAAACTGACAAATGTCACAATGCTAAATGTCAAAAATGAAAAGTGTCACCATGAAAAATGTCAAAAATAACAAATTTCAAGATGGCAAATGTCAAAGATGTCAAATGACAAATGTCACAATGCTGAATGTCAAAAATGACAAATTTTATAATGGCAAATGTCAAAGATGTCAAATGACAAATGTCACAATGCTAAATGTCAAAAATGAAAAGTGTCACCATCAAAAATGTCAAAAATGACAAATTTCAAGATGGCAAATGTCAAAGATGTCAAATGACAAATGTCACAATGCTTGATGTCAAAAATAAAAAGTGTCACCATGAAAAATGTCAAAAATGACAAATTTCAAGATGGCAAATGTCCAAGATGTCAAATGACAAATGTCACAATGCTAAATGTCAAAAATGAAAAGTGTTACCATGAAAAATGTCAAAAATGACAAATTTCAAGATGGCAAATGTCAAAGATGTCAAATGACAAATGTCACAATGCTAAATGTCAAAAATGAAAAGTGTCAAAAATGACGAATTTTAAGATGGCAAATGTCTAAGATGTCAAATGACAAATGTCACAATGCTAAATGTCAAAAATGAAAAGTGTCACCGTGAAAAATGTCAAAAATGAAAAATTTCAAGATGGCAAAAGTCAAAGATGTCAAATGACAAATGTCACAATGCTAAATGTCAAAAATGAAAAGTGTCACCATGAAAAATGTCAAAAATGACAAATTTCAAGATGGCAAATGTCAAAGATGTCAAATGACAAATGTCACAATGCTAAATGTCAAAAATGAAAAGTGTCCCCATGAAAAATGTCAATAATGACAAATTTCAAGATGGCAAATGTCAAAGATGTCAAATGACAAATGTCACAATGCTAAATGTCAAAAATGAAAAGTGTTACCATGAAAAATGTCAAAAATGACAAATTTCAAGATGGTAATTGTCAAAGATGTCGAATATGACAAATGTCACAATGCTAAATGTCAAAAATGAAAAGTGTCACCATGAAAAATGTCAAAAATGACAAATTGCAAGATGGCAAATGTCAAAGATGTCAAATGACAAATGTCACAATGCTAAATGTCAAAAATGAAAAGTGTCACCATGAAAAATGTCAAAAATGACAAATTTCAAGATGGCAAATATCAAAGATGTCAAATGCCAAATGTCACAAAGCTAAATGTCAAAAATGACAAATTTCAAGATGGCAAATATCAAAGATGTCAAATGACAAATGTCACAATGCTAAATGTTAAAAATAAAAAGTGTCACCATGAAAAATGTCAAAAATGACAAATTTCAAGATGGCAAATGTCAAAGATGTCAAATGACAAATGTCACAATGCTAAATGTCAAAAATGAAAAGTGTCACCAGAAAAATGTCAAAAATGACAAATTTCAAGATGGCAAATGTCAAAGATGTCAAATGACAAATGTCACAAGGCTAAATGTCAAAATTGAAAAGTGTCACCATGAAAAATGTTAAAAATGACAAATTTCAAGATGGCAAATGTCAAAGATGTCAAATGACAAATGTCACAATGCTAAATGTCAAAAATGAAAAGTGTCACCATGAAAAATGTCAAAAATGACAAATTTCAAGATGGCAAATGAGAAATGTCACAATGCTAAATTTCAAAAATGAAAAGTGTCACCATGAAAAATGTCAAAAATAACAAATTTCAAGATGGAAAATGTCAAAGATGTCAAATGACAAATGTCACAATGCTAAATGTCAAAAATGAAAAGTGTCACCATGAAAAATGTCAAAAATGACAAATTTCAAGTTGGCAAATGTCAAAGATGTCAAATGACAAATATCACAATGCTAAATGTCAAAAATGACAAATTTCAAGATGGCAAATGTCAAAGATGTCAAATGACAAATGTCACAAGGCTAAATGTCAAAAATAAAAAGTGTCACCATAAAAAATGTCAAAAATGACAAATTTCAAGATGACGAATGTCAAAGATGTCAAATGACAAATGTCACAATGCTAAATGTCAAAAATGACAAATTTCAAGATGGCAAATGTCAAAACTGACAAATGTCACAATGCTAAATGTCAAAAATGAAAAGTGTCACCATGAAAAATGTCAAAAATAACAAATTTCAAGATGGCAAATGTCAAAGATGTCAAATGACATATGTCACAATGCTAAATGTTAAAAATGACAAATTTCAAGATGGCAAATGTCAAAGATGTCAAATGACAAATGTCACAATGCTAAATGTCAAAAATGAAAAGTGTCACCATAAAAAATGTCAAAAATGACAAATTTCAAGATGGCAAATGTCAAAGATGTCAAATGACAAATGTCACAATGCTTAATGTCAAAAATAAAAAGTGTCACCATGAAAAATGTCAAAAATGACAAATTTCAAGATGGCAAATGTCCAAGATGTCAAATGACAAATGTCACAATGCTAAATGTCAAAAATGAAAAGTGTTACCATGAAAAATGTCAAAAATGACAAATTTTAAGATTGCAAATGTCAAAGATGTCAAATGACAAATGTCACAATGCTAAATGTCAAAAATGAAAAGTGTCAAAAATGACAAATTTCAAGATGGCAAATGTCTAAGATGTCAAATGACAAATGTCACAATGCTAAATGTCAAAAATGAAAAGTGTCACCATGAAAAATGTCAAAAATGACAAATTTCAAGATGGCAAATGTCAAAGATGTCAAATGACAAATGTCACAATGCTAAATGTCAAAAATGAAAAGTGTCCCCATGAAAAATGTCAATAATGACAAATTTCAAGATGGCAAATGTCAAAGATGTCAAATGACAAATGTCAAAATGCTAAATGTCAAAAATGAAAAGTGTCACCATGAAAAATGTCAAAAATGACAAATTTCAAGATAGCAAATGTCAAAGATGTCGAATATGACAAATGTCACAATGCTAAATGTCAAAAATGAAAAGTGTCACCATGAAAAATGTCAAAACGGACAAATTTCAAGATGGCAAATGTCAAAGATGTCAAATGACAAATGTCACAATGCTAAATGTCAAAAATGACAAATTTCAAGATGGCAAATGTCAAAGATGTCAAATGACAAATGTTACAATGCTAAATGTCAAAAATAAAAAGTGTCACCATGAAAAATGTCAAAAATGACAAATTTCCAGATGGCAAATGTCAAAGATGTCAAATGACAAATGTCACAATGCTAAATGTCAAAAATGAAAAGTGTCACCATGAAAAATGTTAAAAATGACAAATTTCAAGATGTCAAATGTCAAAGATGTCAAATGACAAATGTCACAATGCTAAATGTCAAAAATGAAAAGTGTCACCATGAAAAATGTTAAAAATGACAAATTTCAAGATGTCAAATGTCAAAGATGTCAAATGACAAATGTCACAATGCTAAATGTCAAAAATGAAAAGTGTCACCATGAAAAATGTTAAAAATGACAAATTTCAAGATGTCAAATGTCAAAGATGTCAAATGACAAATGTCACAATGCTAAATGTCAAAAATGAAAAGTGTCACCATGAAAAATGTCAAAAATGACAAATTTCAAGATGGCAAATGTCAAAGATGTCAAATAAGAAATGTCACAATGCTAAATGTCAAAAATAAAAAGTGTCACCATGAAAAATGTCAAAAATGACAAATTTCAAGATGGCAAATGTCAAAGATGTCAAATGACAAATGTCACAATGCTAAATGTCAAAAATGAAAAGTGTCACCATGAAAAATGTTAAAAATGACAAATTTCAAGATGTCAAATGTCAAAGATGTCAAATGACAAATGTCACAATGCTAAATGTCAAAAATGAAAAGTGTCACCATGAAAAATGTCAAAAATGACAAATTTTAAGGTGGCAAATATCAAAGATGTCAAATGCCAAATGTCACAATGCTAAATGTCAAAAATGACAAATTTCAAGATGGCAAATATCAAAGATGTCAAATGACAAATGTCACAATGCTAAATGTCAAAAATAAAAAGTGTCACCATGAAAAATGTCAAAAATGACAAATTTCAAGATGGCAAATGTCAAAGATGTCAAATGACAAATGTCACAATGCTAAATGTCAAAAATGAAAAGTGTCACCATGAAAAATGTTAAAAATGACAAATTTCAAGATGTCAAATGTCAAAGATGTCAAATGACAAATGTCACAATGCTAAATGTCAAAAATGAAAAGTGTCACCATGAAAAATGTCAAAAATGACAAATTTCAAGATGGCAAATGTCAAAGATGTCAAATAAGAAATGTCACAATGCTAAATGTCAAAAATGAAAAGTGTCACCATGAAAAATGTCAAAAATAACAAATTTTAAGATGGCAAATGTCAAAGATGTCAAATGACAAATGTCACAATGCTAAATGTCAAAAATAAAAAGTGTCACCATGAAAAATGTCAAAAATGACAAATTTCAAGATGGCAAATGTCAAAGATGTCAAATGACAAATATCATAATGCTAAATGTCAAAAATGACAAATTTCAAGATGGCAAATGTCAAAACTGACAAATGTCACAATGCTAAATGTCAAAACTGAAAAGTGTCACCATGAAAAATGTCAAAAATAACAAATTTCAAGATGGCAAATGTCAAAGATGTCAAATGACAAATGTCACAATGCTAAATGTCAAAAATGACAAATTTCAAGATGGCAAATGTCAAAGATGTCAAATGACAAATGTCACAATGTTAAATGTCAAAAATGAAAAGTGTCACCATGAAAAATGTCAAAAATGACAAATTTCAAGATGGCAAATGTCAAAGATGTCAAATGACAAATGTCACAATGCTAAATGTTAAAAATGAAAAGTGTCACCATGAAAAATGTTAAAAATGACAAATTTTAAGATGGCAAATGTCAAAACTGACAAATGTCACAATGCTAAATGTCAAAAATGAAAAGTGTCACCATGAAAAATGTCAAAAATGACAAATTTCAAGATGGCAAATGTCAAAGATGTCAAATGACAAATGTCACAATGCTAAATGTCAAAAATGAAAAGTGTCACCATAAAAAATGTCAAAAATGACAAATTTCAAGATGGCAAATGTCAAAGATGTCAAATGACAAATGTCACAATGCTAAATGTCAAAATTGAAAAGTGTCACCATGAAAAATGTTAAAAATGACAAATTTCAAGATGGCAAATGTCAAAGATGTCAAATGACAAATGTCACAATGCTAAATGTCAAAAATGAAAAGTGTCACCATGAAAAATGTCAAAAATGACAAATTTCAAGATGGCAAATGAGAAATGTCACAATGCTAAATGTCAAAAATGAAAAGTGTCACCATGAAAAATGTCAAAAATAACAAATTTCAAGATGGCAAATGTCAAAGATGTCAAATGACAAATGTCACAATGCTAAATGTCAAAAATGAAAAGTGTCACCATGAAAAATGTCAAAAATGACAAATTTCAAGTTGGCAAATGTCAAAGATGTCAAATGACAAATATCACAATGTTAAATGTCAAAAATGACAAATTTCAAGATGGCAAATGTCAAAGATGTCAAATGACAAATGTCACAATGCTAAATGTCAAAAATAAAAAGTGTCACCGTGAAAAATGTCAAAAATGAAAAATTCCAAGATGGCAAAAGTCAAAGATGTCAAATGACAAATGTCACAATGCTAAATGTCAAAAATGAAAAGTGTCACCATGAAAAATGTCAAAAATGACAAATTTCAAGATGGCAAATGTCAAAGATGTCAAATGACAAATGTCACAATGCTAAATGTCAAAAATGAAAAGTGTCCCCATGAAAAATGTCAATAATGACAAATTTCAAGATGGCAAATGTCAAAGATGTCAAATGACAAATGTCACAATGCTAAATGTCAAAAATGAAAAGTGTCACCATGAAAAATGTCAAAAATGACAAATTTCAAGATGGCAAATGTCAAAGATGTCGAATATGACAAATGTCACAATGCTAAATGTCAAAAATGAAAAGTGTCACCATGAAAAATGTCAAAACGGACAAATTTCAAGATGGCAAATGTCAAAGATGTCAAATGACAAATGTCACAATGCTAAATGTCAAAAATGAAAAGTGTCACCATGAAAAATGTCAAAAATGACAAATTTCAAGGTGGCAAATATCAAAGATGTCAAATGCCAAATGTCACAATGCTAAATGTCAAAAATGACAAATTTCAAGATGGCAAATGTCAAAGATGTCAAATGACAAATGTCACAATGCTAAATGTCAAAAATAAAAAGTGTCACCATGAAAAATGTCAAAAATGACAAATTTCAAGATGGCAAATGTCCAAGATGTCAAATGACAAATGTCACAATGCTAAATGTCAAAAATGAAAAGTGTCACCATGAAAAATGTTAAAAATGACAAATTTCAAGATGTCAAATGTCAAAGATGTCAAATGACAAATGTCACAATGCTAAATGTCAAAAATGAAAAGTGTCACCATGAAAAATGTCAAAAATGACAAATTTCAAGATGGCAAATGTCAAAGATGTCAAATAAGAAATGTCACAATGCTAAATGTCAAAAATGAAAAGCGTCACCATGAAAAATGTCAAAAATAACAAATTTCAAGATGGCAAATGTCAAAGATGTCAAATGACAAATGTCACAATGCTAAATGTCAAAAATGAAAAGTGTCACCATGAAAAATGTCAAAAATGACAAATTTCAAGATGGCAAATGTCAAAGATGTCAAATGACAAATATCATAATGCTAAATGTCAAAAATGACAAATTTCAAGATGGCAAATGTCAAAGATGTTAAATGACAAATGTCACAAGGCTAAATGTCAAAAATAAAAAGTGTCACCATGAAAAATGTCAAAAATGACAAATTTTAAGATGACAAATGTTAAAGATGTCAAATGACAAATGTCACAATGCTAAATGTCAAAAATGACAAATTTCAAGATGGCAAATGTCAAAACTGACAAATGTCACAATGCTAAATGTCAAAACTAAAAAGTGTCACCATGAAAAATGTCAAAAATAACAAATTTCAAGATGGCAAATGTCAAAGATGTCAAATGACAAATGTCACAATGCTAAATGTCAAAAATGACAAATTTCAAGATGGCAAATGTCAAAGATGTCAAATGACAAATGTCACAATGTTAAATGTCAAAAATGAAAAGTGTCACCATGAAAAATGTCAAAAATGACAAATTTCAAGATGGCAAATGTCAAAGATGTCAAATGACAAATGTCACAATGCTAAATGTTAAAAATGAAAAGTGTCACCATGAAAAATGTTAAAAATGACAAATTGCAAGATGGCAAATGTCAAAACTGACAAATGTCACAATGCTAAATGTCAAAAATGAAAAGTGTCACCATGAAAAATGTCAAAAATGACAAATTTCAAGATGGCAAATGTCAAAGATGTCAAATGACAAATGTCACAATGCTAAATGTCAAAAATAACAAATTTCAAGATGGCAAATGTCAAAGATGTCAAATGACAAATGTCACAATGCTAAATGTCAAAAATGACAAATTTTAAGATGGCAAATGTCAAAGATGTCAAATGACAAATGTCACAATGCTAAATGTTAAAAATGAAAAGTGTCACCATGAAAAATGTCAAAAATGACAAATTTCAAGATGGCAAATGTCAAAGATGTCAAATGACAAATGTCACAATGCTAAATGTCAAAAATGACAAATTTCAAGATGGCAAATGTCAAAGATGTCAAATGACAAATGTCACAATGCTAAATGTCAAAAATGAAAAGTGTCACCATGAAAAATGTCAAAAATGACAAATTTCAAGATGGCAAATGTCAAAGATGTCAAATGACAAATGTCACAATGCTAAATGTCAAAAATAAAAAGTGTCCCCATGAAAAATGTCAATAATGACAAATTTCAAGATGGCAAATGTCAAAGATGTCAAATGACAAATGTCACAATGCTAAATGTCAAAAATGAAAAGTGTCACCATAAAAAATGTCAAAAATGACAAATTTCAAGATGGCAATTGTCAAAGATGTCGAATATGACAAATGTCACAATGCTAAATGTCAAAAATGTAAAGTGTCACCATGAAAAATGTCAAAAATGACAAATTGCAAGATGGCAAATGTCAAAGATGTCAAATGACAAATGTCACAAGCTAAATGTCAAAAATGAAAAGTGTCACCATGAAAAATGTCAAAAATGACAAATTTCAAGATGGCAAATATCAAAGATGTCAAATGCCAAATGTCACAATGCTAAATGTCAAAAATGACAAATTTCAAGATGGCAAATATCAAAGATGTCAAATGACAAATGTCACAATGCTAAATGTCAAAAATAAAAAGTGGCACAATGAAAAATGTCAAAAATGACAAATTTCAAGATGGCAAATGTCAAAGATGTCAAATGACAAATGTCACAATGCTAAATGTCAAAAATGAAAAGTGTCACCATAAAAAATGTCAAAAATGACAAATTTCAAGATGGCAAATGTCAAAGATGTCAAATGACAAATGTCACAATGCTAAATGTCAAAAATGAAAAGTGTCACCATGAAAAATGTTAAAAATGACAAATTTCAAGATGGCAAATGTCAAAGATGTCAAATGACAAATGTCACAATGCTAAATGTCAAAAATGAAAAGTGTCACCATGAAAAATGTCAAAAATGACAAATTTCAAGATGGCAAATGAGAAATGTTACAATGCTTAATGTCAAAAATGAAAAGTGACACTATGAAAAATGTCAAAAATAACAAATTTCAAGATGGCAAATGTCAAAGATGTCAAATGACAAATGTCACAATGCTAAATGTCAAAAATAAAAAGTGTCACCATGAAAAATGTCAAAAATGACAAATTTCAAGTTGGCAAATGTCAAAGATGTCAAATGACAAATATCACAATGCTAAATGTCAAAAATGACAAATTTCAAGATGGCAAATGTCAAAGATGTCAATTGACAAATGTCACAAGGCTAAATGTCAAAAATAAAAAGTGTCACCATAAAAAATGTCAAAAATGACAAATTTCAAGATGACAAATGTCAAAGATGTCAAATGACAAATGTCACAATGCTAAATGTCAAAAATGACAAATTTCAAGATGGCAAATGTCACAATGCTAAATGTCAAAAATGAAAAGTGTCACCATGAAAAATGTCAAAAATAACAAATTTCAAGATGGCAAATGTCAAAGATGTCAAATGACAAATGTCACAATCCTAAATGTCAAAAATGACAAATTTCAAGATGGCAAATGTCAAAGATGTCAAATGACAAATGTCACAATGCTAAATGTCAAAAATGAAAAGTGTCACCATAAAAAATGTCAAAAATGACAAATTTCAAGATAGCAAATGTCAACGATGTCAAATGACAAATGTCACAATGCTTGATGTCAAAAATAAAAAGTGTCACCATGAAAAATGTCAAAAATGACAAATTTCAAGATGGCAAATGTCCAAGATGTCAAATGACAAATGTCACAATGCTAAATGTCAAAAATGAAAAGTGTTACCATGAAAAATGTCAAAAATGACAAATTTCAAGATGGCAAATGTCAAAGATGTCAAATGACAAATGTCACAATGCTAAATGTCAAAAATGAAAAGTGTCAAAAATGACAAATTTCAAGATGGCAAATGTCTAAGATGTCAAATGACTAATGTCACAATGCTAAATGTCAAAAATGAAAAGTGTCACCGTGAAAAATGTCAAAAATGAAAAATTTCAAGATGGCAAAAGTCAAAGATGTCAAATGACAAATGTCACAATGCTAAATGTCAAAAATGAAAAGTGTCACCATGAAAAATGTCAAAAATGACAAATTTCAAGATGGCAAATGTCAAAGATGTCAAATGACAAATGTCACAATGCTAAATGTCAAAAATGAAAAGTCTCCCCACGAAAAATGTTAATAATGACAAATTTCAAGATGGCAAATGTCAAAGATGTCAAATGACAAATGTCACAATGCTAAATGTCAAAAATGAAAAGTGTCACCATGAAAAATGTCAAAAATGACAAATTTCAAGATGGCAATTGTCAAAGATGTCGAATATGACAAATGTCACAATGCTAAATGTCAAAAATAAAAAGTGTCACCATAAAAAATGTCAAAAATGACAAATTTCAAGATGACAAATGTCAAAGATGTCAAATGACAAATTTCACAATGCTAAATGTCAAAAATGACAAATTTCAAGATGGCAAATGTCAAAACTGACAAATGTCACAATGCTAAATGTCAAAAATGAAAAGTGTCACCATGAAAAATGTCAAAAATAACCAATTTCAAGATGGCAAATGTCAAAGATGTCAAATGACAAATGTCACAATGCTAAATGTCAAAAATGACAAATTTCAAGATGGCAAATGTCAAAGATGTCAAATGACAAATGTCACAATGCTAAATGTCAAAAATGAAAAGTGTCACCATAAAAAATGACAAATTTTAAGATGGCAAATGTCAACGATGTCAAATGACAAATGTCACAATGCTTGATGTCAAAAATAAAAAGTGTCACCATGAAAAATGTCAAAAATGACAAATTTCAAGATGGCAAATGTCCAAGATGTCAAATGACAAATGTCACAATGCTAAATGTCAAAAATGAAAAGTGTTACCATGAAAAATGTCAAAAATGACAAATTTCAAGATGGCAAATGTCAAAGATGTCAAATAACAAATGTCACAATGCTAAATGTCAAAAATGAAAAGTGTCAAAAATGACAAATTTCAAGATGGCAAATGTCTAAGATGTCAAATGACAAATGTCACAATGCTAAATGTCAAAAATGAAAAGTGTCACCGTGAAAAATGTCAAAAATGAAAAATTTCAAGATGGCAAAAGTCAAAGATGTCAAATGACAAATGTCACAATGCTAAATGTCAAAAATGAAAAGTGTCACCATGAAAAATGTCAAAAATGACAAATTTCAAGATGGCAAATGTCAAAGATGTCAAATGACAAATGTCACAATGCTAAATGTCAAAAATGAAAAGTGTCCCCATGAAAAATGTCAATAATGACAAATTTCAGGATGGCAAATGTCAAAGATGTCAAATGACAAATGTCACAATGCTAAATGTCAAAAATGAAAAGTGTCACCATGAAAAATGTCAAAAATGACAAATTGCAAGATGGCAAATGTCAAAGATGTCAAATGACAAATGTCACAATGCTAAATGTCAAAAATGAAAAGTGTCACCATGAAAAATGTCAAAAATGACAAATTTCAAGATGGCAAATATCAAAGATGTCAAATGCTAAATGTCACAATGCTAAATGTCAAAAATGACAAATTTCAAGATGGCAAATATCAAAGATGTCAAATGACAAATGTCACAATGCTAAATGTCAAAAATAAAAAGTGTCACCATGAAAAATGTCAAAAATGACAAATTTCAAGATGGCAAATGTCAAAGATGTCAAATGACAAATGTCACAATGCTAAATGTCAAAAATGAAAAGTGTCACCATGAAAAATGTTAAAAATGACAAATTTCAAGATGGCAAATGTCAAAGATGTCAAACGACAAATGTCACAATGCTAAATGTCAAAAATGAAAAGTGTCACCATGAAAAATGTCAAAAATGACAAATTTCAAAATGGCAAATGAGAAATGTCACAATGCTAAATGTCAAAAATGAAAAGTGTCACCATGAAAAATGTCAAAAATAACAAATTTCAAAATGGCAAATGTCAAAGATGTCAAATGACAAATGTCACAATGCTAAATGTCAAAAATGAAAAGTGTCACCATGAAAAATGTCAAAAATGACAAATTTCAAGTTGGCAAATGTCAAAGATGTCAAATGACAAATATCACAATGCTAAATGTCAAAAATGACAAATTTCAAGATGGCAAATGTCAAAGATGTCAAATGACAAATGTCACAAGGCTAAATGTCAAAAATAAAAAGTGTCACCATAAAAAATGTCAAAAATGACAAATTTCAAGATGGCAAATGTCAAAGATGTCAAATGACAAATGTCACAATGCTAAATGTCACAATGCTAAATGTCAAAAATGAAAGGTGTCACCATGAAAAATGTCAAAAATGACAAATTTCAAGATGGCAAATGTCAAAGATGTCAAATGACAAATGTCACAATGCTAAATGTCAAAAACGAAAAGTGTCACCATGAAAAATGTCAAAAATGACAAATGTCACAAAGCTAAATGTCAAAAATGAAAAGTGTCAAGATGAAAAATGTCAAAAATAACAAATTTCAAGATGGCAAATGTCAAAGATGTCAAATGACAAATTTCACAATGCTAGATGTCAAAAATGAAAAGTGTCACCATGAAAAATGTCAAAAATGACAAATTTCAAGATGGCAAATGTCAAAACTGACAAATGTCACAATGCTAAATGTCAAAAATGACAAATTTCAAGATGGCAAATGTCAAAACTAACAAATGTCACAATGCTAAATGTCAAAAATGATAAGTGTCACCATGAAAAATGTCAAAAATGACAAATTTCAAGATGGCAAATGTCCAAGATGTCAAATGACAAATGCCACAATGCTAAATGTTAAAAATGAAAAGTGTCACCATGAAAAATGTCAAAAATGACAAATTTCAAGATGGCAAATGTCAAAGATGTCAAATGACAAATGTCACAATGCTAAATGTCAAAAATGAAAAGTGTCAAAAATGACAAATTTCAAGATGGCAAATGTCTAAGATGTCAAATGACAAATGTCACAATGCTAAATGTCAAAAATGAAAAGTGTCACCGTAAAAAATGTCAAAAATGACAAATTTCAAGATGGAAAATGTCAAAGATGTCAAATGACAAATGTCACAATGCTAAATGTCAAAAATAAAAAGTGTCACCATGAAAAATGTCAAAAATGACAAATTTCAAGATGACAAATATCAAAGATGTCAAATGACAAATGTCACAATGCTAAATGTCAAAAATGAAAAGTGTCCCCATGAAAAATGTCAATAATGACAAATTTCAAGATGGCAAATGTCAAAGATGTCAAATGACAAATGTCACAATGCTAAATGTCAAAAATGAAAAGTGTCAAAAATGACAAATTTCAAGATGGCAAATGTCTAAGATTTCAAATGACAAATGTCACAATGCTAAATGTCAAAAATGAAAAGTGTCACCGTAAAAAATGTCAAAAATGACAAATTTCAAGATGGAAAATGTCAAAGATGTCAAATGACAAATGTCACAATGCTAAATGTCAAAAATGAAAAGTGTCACCATAAAAAATGTCAAAAATGACAAATTTCAAGATGGCAAATATCAAAGATGTCAAATGACAAATGTCACAATGCTAAATGTCAAAAATGAAAAGTGTCCCCATGAAAAATGTCAATAATGACAAATTTCAAGATGGCAAATGTCAAAGATGTCAAATGACAAATGTCACAATGCTAAATGTTAAAAATGAAAATTGTCACCATGAAAAATGTCAAAAATGACAAATTTCAAGATGGCAAATGTCAAAGATGTCGAATATGACAAATGTCGCAATGCTAAATGTCAAAAATGAAAAGTGTCACCATGAAAAATGTCAAAAATGACAAATTTCAATATGGCAAATGTCAAAGATGTCAAATGACAAATGTCACAATGCTAAATGTCAAAAATGAAAAGTGTCACCATGAAAAATGTCAAAAATGACAAATTTCAAGATAGCAAATATCAAAAATGTCAAATGACAAATGTCACAATGCTAAATGTCAAAAATGACAAATTTCAAGATGGCAAATGTCAAAGATGTTAAATGACAAATGTCACAATGCTAAATGTCAAAAATGAAAAGTGTCACTATGAAAAATGTCAAAAATGAGAAATTTCAAGATGGCAAATGTCAAAGATGTCAAATGACAAATGTCACAATGCTAAATTTCAAAAATGAAAGGTGTCACCATGAAAAATGTCAAAAATGACAAATTTCAAGATGGCAAATGTCAAAGATGTCAAATGACAAATGTCACAATGCTAAATGTCAAAAATGAAAAGTGTTACCATGAAAAATGTCAAAAATGACAAATTTCAAGATGGCAAATGTCAAAGATGTCAAATGACAAATGTCACAATGCTAAATGTCAAAAATGAAAAGTGTCACCATGAAAAATGTCAAAAATAACAAATTTCAAGATGGCAAATGTCAAAGATGTCAAATGACAAATGTCACAATGCTAAATGTCAAAAATGAAAAGTGTCACCATGAAAAATGTCAAAAATGACAAATTTCAAGATGGCAAATGTCAAAACTGACAAATGTCACAATGCTAAATGTCAAAAATGAAAAGTGTCACCATGAAAAATCTTAAAAATAACACATTTCAAGATGGCAAATGTCAAAGATGTCAAATGACAAATGTCACAATGCTAAATGTCAAAAATGACAAATTTCAAGATGGCAAATGTCAAAGATGTCAAATGACAAATGTCACAATGCTAAATGTCAAAAGTGAAAAGTGTCACCATGAAAAATGTCAAAAATGACAAATTTCAAGATGGCAAATGTCAAAGATGTCAAATGACAAATGTCACAATACTAAATGTCAAAAATGAAAAGTGTCACCATGAAAAATGTCAAAAATAACAAATTTCAAGATGGCAAATGTCAAAGATGTCAAATGACAAATGTAACAATGCTAAATGTCAAAAATGAAAAGTGTCACCATGAAAAATGTCAAAAATGACAAATTTCAAGATGGCAAATGTCACAATGCTAAATGTCAAAAATGAAAAGTGTCACCATGAAAAATGTCAAAAATGACAAATTTCAAGATGGCAAATGTCAAAGATGTCAAATGACAAATGTCACAATGCTACATGTCAAAAATGAAAAGTGTCACCATGAAAAATGTCAAAAATAACAAATTTCAAGATGGCAAGTGTCAAAGATGTCAAATGACAAATATCACAATGCTAAATGTCAAAAATAAAAAGTGTCACTATGAAAAATGTCAAAAATGACAAATTTCAAGATGGCAAATGTCAAAGATGTCAAATGACAAATGTCACAATGCTAAATGTCAAAAATGAAATGTGTCACCATGAAAAATGTCAAAAATGACAAATTTCAAGATGGCAAATGTCAAAACTGACAAATGTCACAATGCTAAATGAAATGTGTCACCATGAAAAATGTCAAAAATGACAAATTTCAAGATGGCAAATGTCAAAGATGTCAAGTGACAAATGTCACAATGCTAAATGTCAAAAATGAAAAGTGTCACCATGAAAAATGTCAAAAATGACAAATTTCAAGATGGCAAATGTCAAAGATGTCAAATGACAAATGTCACAATGCTAAATGTCAAAAATGAAATGTGTCACCATGAAAAATGTCAAAAATGACAAATTTCAAGATGGCAAATGTCAAAACTGACAAATGTCACAATGCTAAATGTCAAAAATGATAAGTGTCACCATGAAAAATGTCAAAAATGACAAATTTCAAGATGGCAAATGTCAAAGATGTCAAATGACAAATGTCACAATGCTAAATGTCAAAAATGAAAAGTGTCACCATGAAAAATGACAAAAATGACAAATTTCAAGATGGCAAATGTCAAAACTGACAAATGTCACAATGCTAAATGTCAAAAATGATAAGTGTCACCATGAAAAATGTCAAAAATGACAAATTTCAAGATGGCAAATGTCCAAGATGTCAAATGACAAATGTCACAATGCTAAATGTTAAAAATGGAAAGTGTCACCATGAAAAATGTCAAAAATGACAAATTTCAAGATGGCAAATGTCAAAGATGTCAAATGACAAATGTCACAATGCTAAATGTCAAAAATGAAAAGTGTCAAAAATGACAAATTTCAAGATGGCAAATGTCTAAGATGTCAAATGACAAATGTCACAATGCTAAATGTCAAAAATGAAAAGTGTCACCGTGAAAAATATCAAAAATGAAAAGTGTCACCATGAAAAATGTCAAAAATGACAAATTTCAAGATGACAAATATCAAAGATGTCAAATGACAAATGTCACAATGCTAAATGTCAAAAATGAAAAGTGTCTCCATGAAAAATGTCAAGAATGACAAATTTCAAGATGGCAAATGTCAAAGATGTCAAATGACAAATGTCACAATGCTAAATGTTAAAAATGAAAAGTGTCACCATGAAAAATGTCAAAAATGACAAATTTCAAGATGGCAAATGTCAAAGATGTCAAATGACAAATGTCACAATGCTAAATGTCAAAAATGAAAAGTGTCACCATGAAAAATGTCAAAAATGACAAATTTCAAGATGGCAAATGTCAAAGATGTCAAATGACAAATGTCACAATGCTAAATGTCAAAAATGAAAGGTGTCACCATGAAAAATGTCAAAAATGACAAATTTCAAGATGGCAAATGTCAAAGATGTCAAATGACAAATGTCACAATGCTAAATGTTAAAAATGAAAAGTGTCACCATGAAAAATGTCAAAAATGACAAATTTCAAGATGGCAAATGTCAAAACTGACAAATGTCACAATGCTAAATGTCAAAAATGAAAAGTGTCACCATGAAAAATGTCAAAAATGACAAATTTCAAGATGGCAAATGTCAAAACTGACAAATGTCACAATGCTAAATGTCAAAAATGAAAAGTGTCACCATGAAAAATGTCAAAAATGACAAATTTCAAGATGGCAAATGTCAAAGATGTCAAATGACAAATGTCACAATGCTAAATGTCAAAAATGAAAAGTGTCAAAAATAACAAATTTCAAGATGGCAAATGTCAAAGATGTCAAATGACAAATGTCACAATGCTAAATGTCAAAAATGACAAATTTTAAGATGGCAAATGTCAAAGATGTCAAATGACAAATGTCACAATGCTAAATGTTAAAAATGAAAAGTGTCACCATGAAAAATGTCAAAAATGACAAATTTCAAGATGGCAAATGTCAAAACTGACAAATGTCACAATGCTAAATGTCAAAAATGAAAAGTGTCACCATGAAAAATGTCAAAAATGACAAATTTCAAGATGGCAAATGTCAAAGATGTCAAATGACAAATGTCACAATGCTAAATGTCAAAAATGAAAAGTGTCAAAAATAACAAATTTCAAGATGGCAAATGTCAAAGATGTCAAATGACAAATGTCACAATGCTAAATGTCAAAAATGACAAATTTTAAGATGGCAAATGTCAAAGATGTCAAATGACAAATGTCACAATGCTAAATGTCAAAAATGAAAAGTTTCACCATGAAAAATGTCAAAAATGACAAATTTCAAGATGGCAAATGTCAAAGATGTCAAATAAGAAATGTCACAATGCTAAATGTCAAAAATGAAAAGTGTCACCATGAAAAATGTCAAAAATAACAAATTTCAAGATGGCAAATGTCAAAGATGTCAAATGACAAATGTCACAATGCTAAATGTCAAAAATGAAAAGTGTCACTATGAAAAATGTCAAAAATGACAAATTTTAAGATGGAAAATGTCAAAGATGTCAAATGACAAATATCACAATGCTAAATGTCAAAAATGACAAATTTCAAGATGGCAAATGTCAAAGATGTCAAATGACAAATGTCACAAGGCTAAATGTCAAAAATAACAAGTGTCACCATGAAAAATGTCAAAAATGACAAATTTCAAGATGACAAATGTTAAAGATGTCAAATGAAAAATGTCACAATGCTAAATGTCAAAAATGACAAATTTCAAGATGGCAAATGTCAAAACTGACAAATGTCACAATGCTAAATGTCAAAACTGAAAAGTGTCGCCATGAAAAATGTCAAAAATAACAAATTTCAAGATGGCAAATGTCAAAGATGTCAAATGACAAATGTCACAATGCTAAATGTCAAAAATGACAAATTTCAAGATGGCAAATGTCAAAGATGTCAAATGACAAATGTCACAATGTTAAATGTCAAAAATGAAAAGTCACCATGAAAAATGTCAAAAATGACAAGTTTCAAGATGGCAAATGTCAAAGATGTCAAATGACAAATGTCACAATGCTAAATGTTAAAAATGAAAAGTGTCACCATGAAAAATGTCAAAAATGACAAATTTCAAGATGGCAAATGTCAAAACTGACAAATGTCACAATGCTAAATGTCAAAAATGAAAAGTGTCACCATGAAAAATGTCTAAAATGACAAATTTCAAGATGGCAAATGTCAAAGATGTCAAATGACAAATGTCACAATGCTAAATTTCAAAAATGAAAAGTGTCAAAAATAACAAATTTCAAGATGGCAAATGCCAAAGATGTCAAATGACAAATGTCACAATGCTAAATGTCAAAAATGACAAATTTTAAGATGGCAAATGTCAAAGATGTCAAATGACAAATGTCACAATGCTAAATGTCAAAAATGAAAAGTGTCACCATGAAAAATGTCAAAAATGACAAATTTCAAGATGGCAAATGTCAAAGATGTCAAATGACAAATGTCACAATGCTAAATGTCAAAAATGACAAATTTCAAGATGGCAAATGTCAAAGATGTCAAATGACAAATGTCACAATGCTAAATGTCACAATGCTAAATGTCAAAAATGAAAGGTGTCACCATGAAAAATGTCAAAAATGACAAATTTCAAGATGGCAAATGTCAAAGATGTCAAATGACAAATGTCACAATGCTAAATGTCAAAAACGAAAAGTGTCACCATGAAAAATGTCAAAAATGACAAATGTCACAAAGCTAAATGTCAAAAATGAAAAGTGTCACCATGAAAAATGTCAAAAATAACAAATTTCAAGATGGCAAATGTCAAAGATGTCAAATGACAAATTTCACAATGCTAGATGTCAAAAATGAAAAGTGTCACCATGAAAAATGTCAAAAATGACAAATTTCAAGATGGCAAATGTCAAAACTGACAAATGTCACAATGCTAAATGTCAAAAATGAAAAATTTCAAGATGGCAAATGTCAAAACTAACAAATGTCACAATGCTAAATGTCAAAAATGATAAGTGTCACCATGAAAAATGTCAAAAATGACAAATTTCAAGATGGCAAATGTCCAAGATGTCAAATGACAAATGTCACAATGCTAAATGTTAAAAATGAAAAGTGTCACCATGAAAAATGTCAAAAATGACAAATTTCAAGATGGCAAATGTCAAAGATGTCAAATGACAAATGTCACAATGCTAAATGTCAAAAATGAAAAGTGTCAAAAATGACAAATTTCAAGATGGCAAATGTCTAAGATGTCAAATGACAAATGTCACAATGCTAAATGTCAAAAATGAAAAGTGTCACCGTAAAAAATGTCAAAAATGACAAATTTCAAGATGGAAAATGTCAAAGATGTCAAATGACAAATGTCACAATGCTAAATGTCAAAAATGAAAAGTGTCACCATGAAAAATGTCAAAAATGACAAATTTCAAGATGGCAAATGTCAAAGATGTCAAATGACAAATTTCACAATGCTAGATGTCAAAAATGAAAAGTGTCACCATGAAAAATGTCAAAAATGACAAATTTCAAGATGGCAAATGTCAAAACTGACAAATGTCACAATGCTAAATGTCAAAAATGAAAAATTTCAAGATGGCAAATGTCAAAACTAACAAATGTCACAATGCTAAATGTCAAAAATGATAAGTGTCACCATGAAAAATGTCAAAAATGACAAATTTCAAGATGGCAAATGTCCAAGATGTCAAATGACAAATGTCACAATGCTAAATGTTAAAAATGAAAAGTGTCACCATGAAAAATGTCAAAAATGACAAATTTCAAGATGGCAAATGTCAAAGATGTCAAATGACAAATGTCACAATGCTAAATGTCAAAAATGAAAAGTGTCAAAAATGACAAATTTCAAGATGGCAAATGTCTAAGATGTCAAATGACAAATGTCACAATGCTAAATGTCAAAAATGAAAAGTGTCACCGTAAAAAATGTCAAAAATGACAAATTTCAAGATGGCAAATGTCAAAGATGTCAAATGACAAATGTCACAATGCTAAATGTCAAAAACGAAAAGTGTCACCATGAAAAATGTCAAAAATGACAAATGTCACAAAGCTAAATGTCAAAAATGAAAAGTGTCACCATGAAAAATGTCAAAAATAACAAATTTCAAGATGGCAAATGTCAAAGATGTCAAATGACAAATTTCACAATGCTAGATGTCAAAAATGAAAAGTGTCACCATGAAAAATGTCAAAAATGACAAATTTCAAGATGGCAAATGTCAAAACTGACAAATGTCACAATGCTAAATGTCAAAAATGAAAAATTTCAAGATGGCAAATGTCAAAACTAACAAATGTCACAATGCTAAATGTCAAAAATGATAAGTGTCACCATGAAAAATGTCAAAAATGACAAATTTCAAGATGGCAAATGTCCAAGATGTCAAATGACAAATGTCACAATGCTAAATGTTAAAAATGAAAAGTGTCACCATGAAAAATGTCAAAAATGACAAATTTCAAGATGGCAAATGTCAAAGATGTCAAATGACAAATGTCACAATGCTAAATGTCAAAAATGAAAAGTGTCAAAAATGACAAATTTCAAGATGGCAAATGTCTAAGATGTCAAATGACAAATGTCACAATGCTAAATGTCAAAAATGAAAAGTGTCACCGTAAAAAATGTCAAAAATGACAAATTTCAAGATGGAAAATGTCAAAGATGTCAAATGACAAATGTCACAATGCTAAATGTCAAAAATGAAAAGTGTCACCATGAAAAATGTCAAAAATGACAAATTTCAAGATGACAAATATCAAAGATGTCAAATGACAAATGTCACAATGCTAAATGTCAAAAATGAAAAGTGTCCCCATGAAAAATGTCAATAATGACAAATTTCAAGATGGCAAATGTCAAAGATGTCAAATGACAAATGTCACAATGCTAAATGTCAAAAATGAAAAGTGTCAAAAATGACAAATTTCAAGATGGCAAATGTCTAAGATTTCAAATGACAAATGTCACAATGCTAAATGTCAAAAATGAAAAGTGTAACCGTGAAAAATGTCAAAAATGACAAATTTTAAGATGGAAAATGTCAAAGATGTCAAATGACAAATGTCACAATGCTAAATGTCAAAAATGAAAAGTGTCACCATGAAAAATGTCAAAAATGACAAATTTCAAGATGGCAAATATTAAAGATGTCAAATGACAAATGTCACAATGCTAAATGTCAAAAATGAAAAGTGTCCCCATGAAAAATGTCAATAATGACAAATTTCAAGATGGCAAATGTCAAAGATGTCAAATGACAAATGTCACAATGCTAAATGTCAAAAATGAAAATTGTCACCATGAAAAATGTCAAAAATGACAAATTTCAAGATGGCAAATGTCAAAGATGTCGAATATGACAAATGTCGCAATGCTAAATGTCAAAAATGAAAAGTGTCATCATGAAAAATGTCAAAAATGACAAATTTCAATATGGCAAATGTCAAAGATGTCAAATGACAAATGTCACAATGCTAAATGTCAAAAATGAAAAGTGTCACCATGAAAAATGTCAAAAATGACAAATTTCAAGATGGCAAATATCAAAAATGTCAAATGACAAATGTCACAATGCTAAATGTCAAAAATGACAAATTTCAAGATGGCAAATGTCAAAGATGTCAAATGACAAATGTCACAATGCTAAATGTCAAAAATGAAAAGTGTCACCATGAAAAATGTCAAAAATGAGAAATTTCAAGATGGCAAATGTCAAAGATGTCAAATGACAAATGTCACAATGCTAAATTTCAAAAATGAAAGGTGTCACCATGAAAAATGTCAAAAATGACAAATTTCAAGATGGCAAATGTCAAAGATGTCAAATGACAAATGTCACAATGCTAAATGTCAAAAATGAAAAGTGTCACCATGAAAAATGTCAAAAATGACAAATTTCAAGATGGCAAATGTCAAAGATGTCAAATGACAAATGTCACAATGCTAAATGTCAAAAATGAAAAGTGTCACCATGAAAAATGTCAAAAATAACAAATTTCAAGATGGCAAATGTCAAAGATGTCAAATGACAAATGTCAAAATGCTAAATGTCAAAAATGAAAAGTGTCACCATGAAAAATGTCAAAAATGACAAATTTCAAGATGGCAAATGTCAAAACTGACAAATGTCACAATGCTAAATGTCAAAAATGAAAAGTGTCACCATGAAAAATGTTAAAAATAACACATTTCAAGATGGCAAATGTCAAAGATGTCAAATGACAAATGTCACAATGCTAAATGTCAAAAATGACAAATTTCAAGATGGCAAATGTCAAAGATGTCAAATGACAAATGTCACAATGCTAAATGTCAAAAGTGAAAAGTGTCACCATGAAAAATGTCAAAAATGACAAATTTCAAGATGGCAAATGTCAAAGATGTCAAATGACAAATGTCACAATACTAAATGTCAAAAATGAAAAGTGTTACCATGAAAAATGTCAAAAATAACAAATTTCAAGATGGCAAATGTCAAAAATGTCAAATGACAAATGTAACAATGCTAAATGTCAAAAATGAAAAGTGTCACCATGAAAAATGTCAAAAATGACAAATTTCAAGATGGCAAATGTCACAATGCTAAATGTCAAAAATGAAAAGTGTCACCATGAAAAATGTCAAAAATGACAAATTTCAAGATGGCAAATGTCAAAGATGTCAAATGACAAATGTCACAATGCTACATGTCAAAAATGAAAAGTGTCACCATGAAAAATGTCAAAAATAACAAATTTCAAGATGGCAAGTGTCAAAGATGTCAAATGACAAATGTCACAATGCTAAATGTCAAAAATGAAAAGTGTCACCATGAAAAATGTCAAAAATGACAAATTTCAAGATGGCAAATGTCAAAGATGTCAAATGACAAATATCACAATGCTAAATGTCAAAAATAAAAAGTGTCACTATGAAAAATGTCAAAAATGACAAATTTCAAGATGGCAAATGTCAAAGATGTCAAATGACAAATGTCACAATGCTAAATGAAATGTGTCACCATGAAAAATGTCAAAAATGACAAATTTCAAGATGGCAAATGTCAAAGATGTCAAGTGACAAATGTCACAATGCTAAATGTCAAAAATGAAAAGTGTCACCATGAAAAATGTCAAAAATGACAAATTTCAAGATGGCAAATGTCAAAGATGTCAAATGACAAATGTCACAATGCTAAATGTCAAAAATAAAATGTGTCACCATGAAAAATGTCAAAAATGACAAATTTCAAGATGGCAAATGTCAAAACTGACAAATGTCACAATGCTAAATGTCAAAAATGATAAGTGTCACCATGAAAAATGTCAAAAATAACAAATTTCAAGATGGCAAATGTCAAAGATGTCAAATGACAAATGTCACAATGCTAAATGTCTAAAATGAAAAGTGTCACCATGAAAAATGACAAAAATGACAAATTTCAAGATGGCAAATGTCAAAACTGACAAATGTCACAATGCTAAATGTCAAAAATGATAAGTGTCACCATGAAAAATGTCAAAAATGACAAATTTCAAGATGGCAAATGTCCAAGATGTCAAATGACAAATGTCACAATGCTAAATGTTAAAAATGGAAAGTGTCACCATGAAAAATGTCAAAAATGACAAATTTCAAGATGGCAAATGTCAAAGATGTCAAATGACAAATGTCACAATGCTAAATGTCAAAAATGAAAAGTGTCAAAAATGACAAATTTCAAGATGGCAAATGTCTAAGATGTCAAATGACAAATGTCACAATGCTAAATGTCAAAAATGAAAAGTGTCACCGTAAAAAATGTCAAAAATGACAAATTTCAAGATGGAAAATGTCAAAGATGTCAAATGACAAATGTCACAATGCTAAATGTCAAAAATGAAAAGTGTCACCATGAAAAATGTCAAAAATGACAAATTTCAAGATGACAAATATCAAAGATGTCAAATGACAAATGTCACAATGCTAAATGTCAAAAATGAAAAGTGTCCCCATGAAAAATGTCAATAATGACAAATTTCAAGATGGCAAATGTCAAAGATGTCAAATGACAAATGTCACAATGCTAAATGTCAAAAATGAAAAGTGTCAAAAATGACAAATTTCAAGATGGCAAATGTCTAAGATTTCAAATGACAAATGTCACAATGCTAAATGTCAAAAATGAAAAGTGTCACCGTGAAAAATGTCAAAAATGACAAATTTCAAGATGGAAAATGTCAAAGATGTCAAATGACAAATGTCACAATGCTTAATGTCAAAAATGAAAAGTGTCACCATAAAATGTCAAAAATGACAAATTTCAAGATGGCAAATATCAAAGATGTCAAATGACAAATGTCACAATGCTAAATGTCAAAAATGAAAAGTGTCCCCATGAAAAATGTCAATAATGACAAATTTCAAGATGGCAAATGTCAAAGATGTCAAATGACAAATGTCACAATGCTAAATGTCAAAAATGAAAATTGTCACCATGAAAAATGTCAAAAATGACAAATTTCAAGATGGCAAATGTCAAAGATGTCGAATATGACAAATGTCGCAATGCTAAATGTCAAAAATGAAAAGTGTCACCATGAAAAATGTCAAAAATGACAAATTTCAATATGGCAAATGTCAAAGATGTCAAATGACAAATGTCACAATGCTAAATGTCAAAAATGAAAAGTGTCACCATGAAAAATGTCAAAAATGACAAATTTCAAGATGGCAAATATCAAAAATGTCAAATGACAAATGTCACAATGCTAAATGTCAAAAATAACAAATTTCAAGATGGCAAATGTCAAAGATGTCAAATGACAAATGTCACAATGCTAAATGTCAAAAATGAAAAGTGTCACCATGAAAAATGTCAAAAATGACAAATTTCAAGATGGCAAATGTCAAAACTGACAAATGTCACAATGCTAAATGTCAAAAATGAAAAGTGTCACCATGAAAAATGTTAAAAATAACACATTTCAAGATGGCAAATGTCAAAGATGTCAAATGACAAATGTCACAATGCTAAATGTCAAAAATGACAAATTTCAAGATGGCAAATGTCAAAGATGTCAAATGACAAATGTCACAATGCTAAATGTCAAAAGTGAAAAGTGTCACCATGAAAAATGTCAAAAATGACAAATTTCAAGATGGCAAATGTCAAAGATGTCAAATGACAAATGTCACAATACTAAATGTCAAAAATGAAAAGTGTCACCATGAAAAATGTCAAAAATAACAAATTTCAAGATGGCAAATGTCAAAAATGTCAAATGACAAATGTAACAATGCTAAATGTCAAAAATGAAAAGTGTCACCATGAAAAATGTCAAAAATGACAAATTTCAAGATGGCAAATGTCACAATGCTAAATGTCAAAAATGAAAAGTGTCACCATGAAAAATGTCAAAAATGACAAATTTCAAGATGGCAAATGTCAAAGATGTCAAATGACAAATGTCACAATGCTACATGTCAAAAATGAAAAGTGTCACCATGAAAAATGTCAAAAATAACAAATTTCAAGATGGCAAGTGTCAAAGATGTCAAATGACAAATGTCACAATGCTAAATGTCAAAAATGAAAAGTGTCACCATGAAAAATGTCAAAAATGACAAATTTCAAGATGGCAAATGTCAAAGATGTCAAATGACAAATATCACAATGCTAAATGTCAAAAATAAAAAGTGTCACTATGAAAAATGTCAAAAATGACAAATTTCAAGATGGCAAATGTCAAAGATGTCAAATGACAAATGTCACAATGCTAAATGAAATGTGTCACCATGAAAAATGTCAAAAATGACAAATTTCAAGATGGCAAATGTCAAAGATGTCAAGTGACAAATGTCACAATGCTAAATGTCAAAAATGAAAAGTGTCACCATGAAAAATGTCAAAAATGACAAATTTCAAGATGGCAAATGTCAAAGATGTCAAATGACAAATGTCACAATGCTAAATGTCAAAAATAAAATGTGTCACCATGAAAAATGTCAAAAATGACAAATTTCAAGATGGCAAATGTCAAAACTGA
Source organism: Altica lythri (assembly GCA_964028335.1). Lineage (NCBI taxonomy): Eukaryota > Metazoa > Arthropoda > Insecta > Coleoptera > Chrysomelidae > Altica > Altica lythri. The sequence goes on along the minus strand of OZ034800.1, from coordinate 37,996,679 downwards.
CAAATGTCACAATGCTAAATGTCAAAAATGATAAGTGTCACCATGAAAAATGTCAAAAATGACAAATTTCAAGATGGCAAATGTCAAAGATGTCAAATGACAAATGTCACAATGCTAAATGTCAAAAATGAAAAGTGTCACCATGAAAAATGACAAATTTCAAGATGGCAAATGTCAAAACTGACAAATGTTACAATGCTAAATGTCAAAAATGATAAGTGTCACCATGAAAAATGTCAAAAATGACAAATTTCAAGATGGCAAATGTCCAAGATGTCAAATGACAAATGTCACAATGCTAAATGTTAAAAATGGAAAGTGTCACCATGAAAAATGTCAAAAATGACAAATTTCAAGATGGCAAATGTCAAAGATGTCAAATGACAAATGTCACAATGCTAAATGTCAAAAATGAAAAGTGTCAAAAATGACAAATTTCAAGATGGCAAATGTCTAAGATGTCAAATGACAAATGTCACAATGCTAAATGTCAAAAATGAAAAGTGTCACCGTGAAAAATGTCAAAAATGAAAAGTGTCACCATGAAAAATGTCAAAAATGACAAATTTCAAGATGACAAATATCAAAGATGTCAAATGACAAATGTCACAATGCTAAATGTCAAAAATGAAAAGTGTCTCCATGAAAAATGTCAAGAATGACAAATTTCAAGATGGCAAATGTCAAAGATGTCAAATGACAAATGTCACAATGCTAAATGTTAAAAATGAAAAGTGTCACCATGAAAAATGTCAAAAATGACAAATTTCAAGATGGCAAATGTCAAAGATGTCAAATGACAAATGTCACAATGCTAAATGTCAAAAATGAAAAGTGTCAAAAATGACAAATTTCAAGATGGCAAATGTCTAAGATGTCAAATGACAAATGTCACAATGCTAAATGTCAAAAATGAAAAGTGTCACCGTGAAAAATGTCAAAAATGACAAATTTCAAGATGGAAAATGTCAAAGATGTCAAATGACAAATGTCACAATGCTAAATGTCAAAAATGAAAAGTGTCACCATGAAAAATGTTAAAAATGACAAATTTCAAGATGGCAAATATCAAAGATGTCAAATGACAAATGTCACAATGCTAAATGTCAAAAATAAAAAGTGTCCCCATGAAAAATGTAAATAATGACAAATTTTAAGATGGCAAATGTCAAAGATGTCAAATGACAAATGTCACAATGCTAAATGTCAAAAATGAAAAGTGTCAAAAATGACAAATTTCAAGATGGCAAATGTCTAAGATGTCAAATGACAAATGTCACAATGCTAAATGTCAAAAATGAAAAGTGTCACCGTGAAAAATGTCAAAAATGACAAATTTCAAGATGGAAAAATGTCAAAGATGTCAAATGACAAATGTCACAATGCTAAATGTCAAAAATGAAAAGTGTCACCATGAAAAATGTCAAAAATGACAAATTTCGAGATGGCAAATATCAAAGATGTCAAATGACAAATGTCACAATGCTAAATGTCAAAAATGAAAAGTGTCCCCATAAAAAATGTCAATAATGACAAATTTCAAGATGGCAAATGTCAAAGATGTCAAATGACAAATGTCACAATGCTAAATGTCAAAAATGAAAATTGTCACTATGAAAAATGTCAAAAATGACAAATTTCAAGATGGCAAATGTCAAAGATGTCGAATATGACAAATGTCGCAATTCTAAATGTCAAAAATGAAAAGTGTCACCATGAAAAATGTCAAAAATGACAAATTTCAAGATGGCAAATGTCAAAGATGTCAAATGACAAATGTCACAATGCTAAATGTCAAAAATGAAAGGTGTCACCATGAAAAATGTCAAAAATGACAAATTTCAAGATGGCAAATGTCAAAGATGTCAAATGACAAATGTCACAATGCTAAATGTCAAAAATGAAAAGTGTCACCATGAAAAATGTCAAAAATGACAAATTTCAAGATGGCAAATGACAAATGTCACAATGCTAAATGTCAAAAATGAAAAGTGTTACCATGAAAAATGTCAAAAATAACAAATTTCAAGATGGCAAATGTCAAAGATGTCAAATGACAAATGTCACAATGCTAAATGTCAAAAATGAAAAGTGTCACCATGAAAAATGTCAAAAATGACAAATTTCAAGATGGCAAATGTCAAAACTGACAAATGTCACAATGCTAAATGTCAAAAATGAAAAGTGTCACCATGAAAAATGTCAAAAATAACACATTTCAAGATGGCAAATGTCAAAGATGTCAAATGACAAATGTCACAATGCTAAATGTCAAAAATGACAAATTTCAAGATGGCAAATGTCAAAGATGTCAAATGACAAATGTCACAATGCTAAATGTAAAACATGAAAAGTGTCACCATGAAAAATGTCAAAAATGACAAATTTTAAGATGGCAAATGTCAAAGATGTCAAATGACAAATGTCACAATGCTAAATGTCAAAAATGAAAAGTGTTACCATGAAAAATGTCAAAAATAACAAATTTTAAGATGGCAAATGTCAAAGATGTCAAATGACAAATGTCACAATGCTAAATGTCAAAAATGAAAAGTGTCACCATGAAAAATGTCAAAAATGACAAATTTCAAGATAGCAAATGTCAAAGATGTCAAATGACAAATGTCACAAAGCTAAATGTCAAAAATGAAAAGTGTCACCATGAAAAATGTCAAAAATAACAAATTTCAAGATGGCAAATGTCAAAGATGTCAAATGACAAATGTCACAATGCTAAATGTCAAAAATGAAAAGTGTCACCATGAAAAATGTCAAAAATGACAAATTTCAAGATGGCAAATGTCAAAACTGACAAATGTCACAATGCTAAATGTCAAAAATGACAAATTTGGAGATGGCAAATGTCAAAGATGTAAAATGACAAATGTCACAATGCTAAATATCAAAAATGAAAAGTGTTACCATGAAAAATGTCAAAAATGACAAATTCCAAGATGGCAAATGTCAAAGATGTCAAATGACAAATGTCACAATGCTAAATGTCAAAAATGAAAAGTGTCACCATGAAAAATGTCAAAAATGACAAATTTCAAGATGGCACATGTCAAAGATGTCAAATGACAAATGTCACAATGCTAAATGAAATGTGTCACCATGAAAAATGTCAAAAATGACAAATTTCAAGATGGCAAATGTCAAAGATGTCAAGTGACAAATGTCACAATGCTAAATGTCAAAAATGAAAAGTGTCACCATGAAAAATGTCAAAAATGACAAATTTTAAGATGGCAAATGTCAAAACTGACAAATGTCACAATGCTAAATGTCAAAAATAATAAGTGTCACCATGAAAAATGTTAAAAATGACAAATTTTAAGATGGCAAATGTCAAAGATGTCAAATGACAAATGTCACAATGCTAAATATCAAAAATGACAAATTTCAAGATGGCAAATGTCAAAGATGTCAAATGACAAATGTCACAATGCTAAATGTCAAAAATGAAAAGTGTCACCATGAAAAATGTCAAAAATGACAAATTTCAAGATGGCAAATGTCAAAGATATCAAATGACACATGTCACAATGCTAAATGTCAAAAATGAAAAGTGTCACCATGAAAAATGTCAAAAATAACAAATTTCAAGATGGCAAATGTCAAAGATGTCAAATGACAAATGTCACAATGCTAAATGTCAAAAATGAAAAGTGTCACCATGAAAAATGTCAAAAATGACAAATTTCAAGATGGCAAATGTCAAAGATGTCAAATGACAAATGTCACAATGCTAAATGTCAAAAATGAAAAGTGTCACCATGAAAAATGTCAAAAATAACAAATTTCAAGATGGCAAATGTCAAAGATGTCAAATGACAAATGTCACAATGCTAAATGTCAAAAATGAAAAGTGTCACCATGAAAAATGTCAAAAATGACAAATTTCAAGATAGCAAATGTCAAAACTGACAAATGTCACAATGCTAAATGTCAAAAATGATAAGTGTCACCATAAAAAATGTCAAAAATGACAAATTTCAAGATGGCAAATGTCAAAACTGACAAATGTCACAATGCTAAATGTCAAAAATGATAAGTGTCACCATGAAAAATGTCAAAAATGACAAATTTCAAGATGGCAAATGTCAAAGATGTCAAATGACAAATGTCACAATGCTAAATGTCAAAAATGAAAAGTGTCACCATGAAAAATGTCAAAAATAACAAATTTCAAGATGGCAAATGTCAAAGATGTCAAATGACAAATGTCACAATGCTAAATGTCAAAAATGAAAAGTGTCACCATGAAAAATGTCAAAAATGACAAATTTCAAGATGGCAAATGTCAAAGATGTCAAATGACAAATGTCACAATGCTAAATGTCAAAAATGAAAAGTGTCACCATGAAAAATGTCAAAAATAACAAATTTCAAGATGGCAAATGTCAAAGATGTCAAATGACAAAAAATGTCACAATGCTAAATGTCAAAAATAAAAAGTGTCACCATGAAAAATGTCAAAAATGACAAATTTCAAGATGGCAAATGTCAAAACTGACAAATGTCACAATGCTAAATGTCAAAAATGATAAGTGTCACCATGAAAAATGTCAAAAATCACAAATTTCAAGATGGCAAATGTCCGAGATGTCAAATGACAAATGTCACAATGCTAAATGTCAAAAATGACAAATTTCAAGATGGCAAATGCCAAAAATGTCAAATGACAAATGTCAAAAATGAAAAGTGTCACCATGAAAAATGTCAAAAATGACAAATTTCAAGATGGCAAATGTCAAAGATGTCAAATGACAAATGTCACAATGCTAAATGTTAAAAATGAAAAGTGTCACCATGAAAAATGTCAAAAATAACAAATTTCAAGATGGCAAATGTCAAAGATGTCAAATGACAAATGTCACAATGCTAAATGTCAAAAATGAAAAGTGTCACCATGAAAAATGTCAAAAATGACAAATTTCAAGATGGCAAATGTCAAAGATGTCAAATGACAAATGTCACAATGCTAAATGTCAAAAATAAAAAGTGTCACCATGAAAAATGTCAAAAATGACAAATTTCAAGAGGGCAAATGTCAAAACTGACAAATGTCACAATGCTAAATGTCAAAAATGATAAGTGTCACCATGAAAAATGTCAAAAATGACAAATTTCAAGATGGCAAATGTCCAAGATGTCAAATGACAAATGTCACAATGCTAAATGTCAAAAATGACAAATTTGAAGATGGCAAATGTCAAAAATGTCAAATGACAAATGTCACAATGCTAAATGTCAAAAATGAAAAGTGTCACCATGAAAAATGTCAAAAATGACAAATTTCAAGATGGCAAATGTCAAAGATGTCAAATGACAAATGTCACAATGCTAAATGTCAAAAATGAAAAGTGTCACCATAAAAAATGTCAAAAATAACAAATTTCAAGATGGCAAATGTCAAAGATGTCAAATGACAAATGTCACAATGCTAAATGTTAAAAATGAAAAGTGTCACCATGAAAAATGTCAAAAATGACAAATTTCAAGATGGCAAATGTCAAAGATGTCAAATGACAAATGTCACAATGCTAAATGTCAAAAATGAAAAGTGTCACCATGAAAAATGTCAAAAATAACAAATTTCAAGATGGCAAATGTCAAAGATGTCAAATGACAAAAAATGTCACAATGCTAAATGTCAAAAATAAAAAGTGTCACCATGAAAAATGTCAAAAATGACAAATTTCAAGATGGCAAATGTCAAAACTGACAAATGTCACAATGCTAAATGTCAAAAATGATAAGTGTCACCATGAAAAATGTCAAAAATCACAAATTTCAAGATGGCAAAAGTCCAAGATGTCAAATGACAAATGTCACAATGCTAAATGTCAAAAATGACAAATTTCAAGATGGCAAATGTCAAAAATGTCAAATGACAAATGTCACAATGCTAAATGTCAAAAATGAATAGTGTCACCATGAAAAATGTCAAAAATAACAAATTTCAAGATGGCAAATGTCAAAGATGTCAAATGACAAATGTCACAATGCTAAATGTCAAAAATGAAAAGTGTCACCATGAAAAATGTCAAAAATGACAAATTTCAAGATGGCAAATGTCAAAGATGTCAAATGACAAATGTCACAATGCTAAATGTCAAAAATAAAAAGTGTCACCATGAAAAATGTCAAAAATGACAAATTTCAAAAGGGCAAATGTCAAAACTGACAAATGTCACAATGCTAAATGTCAAAAATGATAAGTGTCACCATGAAAAATGTCAAAAATGACAAATTTCAAGATGGCAAATGTCCAAGATGTCAAATGACAAATGTCACAATGCTAAATGTCAAAAATGAAAAGTGTCACCATGAAAAATGTCAAAAATGACAAATTTCAAGATGGCAAATGTCAAAGATGTCAAATGACAAATGTCACAATGCTAAATGTCAAAAATGAAAAGTGTCAACAATGACAAATTTCAAGATGGCAAATGTCTAAGATGTCAAATGACAAATGTCACAATGCTAAATGTCAAAAATGAAAAGTGTCACCATGAAAAATGTCAAAAATAACAAATTTTAACATAGCAAATGTCAAAGATGTCAAATGACAAATGTCACAATGCTAAATGTCAAAAATAAAAAGTGTCACCATGAAAAATGTCAAAAATGACAAATTTCAAGATGGCAAATGTCAAAACTGACAAATGTCACAATGCTAAATGTCAAAAATGATAAGTGTCACCATAAAAAATGTCAAAAATGACAAATTTCAAGATGGCAAATGTCCAAGATGTCAAATGACAAATGTCACAATGCTAAATGTCAAAAATGACAAATTTCAAGATGGCAAATGACAAATGTCACAATGCTAGATCTCAAAAATGAAAAGTGTCACCATGAAAAATGTCAAAAATGACAAATTTCAAGATGGCAAATGTCAAAGATGTCAAATGACAAATGTCACAATGCTAAATGTCAAAAATGAAAAGTGTCACCATAAAAAATGTCAAAAATAACAAATTTCAAGATGGCAAATGTCAAAGATGTCAAATGACAAATGTCCCAATGCTAAATGTCAAAAATGAAAAGTGTCACCATGAAAAATGTCAAAAATGACAAATTTTAAGATGGCAAATGTCAAAGATGTCAAATGACAAATGTCACAATGCTAAATGTCAAAAATGAAAAGTGTCACCATGAAAAATGTCAAAAATGACAAATTTCAAAATGGCAAATGTCAAAGATGTCAAATGACAAATGTCACAATGCTAAATGTCAAAAATGAAAAGTGTCACCATAAAAAATGTCCAAAGTAACAAATTTCAAGATGGCAAATGTCAAAGATGTCAAATGACAAATGTCACAATGCTAAATGTCAAAAATGAAAAGTGTCACCATGAAAAATGTCAAAAATGACAAATTTCAAGATGGCAAATGTCAAAGATGTCAAATGACAAAAGTCACAATGCTAAATGTCATAAATGAAAAGTGTCACCATGAAAAATGTCAAAAATGACAAATTTCAAGATGGCAAATGTCAAAGATGTCTAATGACAAATGTCACAATGCTAAATGTCAAAAATGAAAAGTTTCACCATGAAAAATGTCAAAAATGACAAATTTCAAGATGGCAAATGTCAAAGATGACAAATGACAAATGTCACAATGCTAAATGTCAAAAATGAAAAGTGTCACCATGAAAAATGTCAAAAATGCCAAATTTCAAGATGGCAAATGTCAAAGATGTCAAATGACAAATGTCACAATGCTAAATGTCAAAAATGAAAAGTGTCACCATGAAAAATGTCAAAAATGACAAATTTCAAGATGGCAAATGTCAAAGATGACAAATGACAAATGTCACAATGCTAAATGTCAAAAATGAAAAGTGTCACCATGAAAAATGTCAAAAATGACAAATTTCAAAATGGCAAATGTCAAAGATGTCAAATGACAAATGTCACAATGCTAAATGTCAAAAATAAAAAGTGTCACCATGAAAAATGTCAAAAATGACAAATTTCAAGATGGCAAATGTCCAAGATGTCAAATGACAAATGTAACAATGCTAAATGTCAAAAATGAAAAGTGTCACCGTGAAAAATGTCAAAAATGACAAATTTCAAGATGGCAAATGTCAAAACTGACAAATGTCACAATGCTAAATGTCAAAAATGATAAGTGTCACCATGAAAAATGTCAAAAATCACAAATTTCAAAATGGCAAATGTCCAAGATGTCAAATGACAAATGTCACAATGCTAAATGTCAAAAATGACAAATTTCAAGATGGCAAATGTCAAAAATGTCAAATGACAAATGTCACAATGCTAAATGTCAAAAATGAAAAGTGTCACCATGAAAAATGTCAAAAATGACAAATTTCAAGATGGCAAATGTCAAAGATGTCAAATGACAAATGTCACAACGCTAAATGTCAAAAATGAAAAGTGTCACCATGAAAAATGTCAAAAATAACAAATTTCAAGATGGCAAATGTCAAAGATGTCAAATGACAAATGTCACAATGCTAAATGTCAAAAATGAAAAGTGTCACCATAAAATTTGTCAAAAATGACAAATTTCAAGATGGCAAATGTCAAAGATGTCAAATGACAAATGTCACAATGCTAAATGTCAAAAATGAAAAGTGTCACCATGAAAAATGTCAAAAATGACAAATTTCAAGATGGCAAATGTCAAAACTGACAAATGTCACAATGCTAAATGTCAAAAATGATAAGTGTCACCATGAAAAATGTCAAAAATGACAAATTTCAAGATGGCAAATGTCCAAGATGTCAAATGACAAATGTCATAATGCTAAATGTCAAAAATGAAAAGTGTCACCATGAAAAATGTCAAAAATGACAAATTTCAAGATGGCAAATGTCAAAGATGTCAAATGACAAATGTCACAATGCTAAATGTCAAAAATGAAAAGTGTCAAAAATGACAAATTTCAAGATGGCAAATTTATAAGATGTCAAATGACAAATGTCACAATGCTAAATGTCAAAAATGAAACGTGTCACCATGAAAAATGTCAAAAATAACAAATTTCAACATGGCAAATGTCAAAGATGTCAAATGACAAATGTCACAATGCTAAATGTCAAAAATGAAAAGTGTCACCATGAAAAATGTCAAAAATGACAAATTTCAAGATGGCAAATGTCAAAACTGACAAATGTCACAATGCTAAATGTCAAAAACGATAAGTGTCACCATGAAAAATGTCAAAAATGACAAATTTCAAGATGGCAAATGTCCAAGATGTCAAATGACAAATGTCACAATGCTAAATGTCAAAAATGACAAATTTCAAGATGGCAAATGACAAATGTCACAATGCTAAATGTCAAAAATGAAAAGTGTCACCATGAAAAATGTCAAAAATGACAAATTTCAAGATGGCAAATGTCAAAGATGTCAAATGACAAATGTCACAATGCTAAATGTCAAAAATGAAAAGTGTCACCATAAAAAATGTCAAAAATAACAAATTTCAAGATGGCAAATGTCAAAGATGTCAAATGACAAATGTCACAATGCTAAATGTCAAAAATGAAAAGTGTCACCATAAAAAATGTCAAAAATGACAAATTTCAAGATGGCAAATGTCAAAGATGTCAAATGACAAATGTCACAATGCTAAATGTCAAAAATGAAAAGTGTCACCATGAAAAATGTCAAAAATGACAAATTTCAAAATGGCAAATGTTAAAGATGTCAAATGACAAATGTCACAATGCTAAATGTCAAAAATGAAAAGTGTCACCATAAAAAATGTCCAAAATAACAAATTTCAAGATGGCAAATGTCAAAGATGTCAAATGACAAATGTCACAATGCTAAATGTCAAAAATGAAAAGTGTCACCATGAAAAATGTCAAAAATGACAAATTTCAAGATGGCAAATGTCAAAGATGTCAAATGATAAATGTCACAATGCTAAATGTCATAAATGAAAAGTGTCACCATGAAAAATGTCAAAAATGACAAATTTCAAGATGGCAAATGTCAAAGATGTCAAATGACAAATGTCACAATGCTAAATGTCAAAAATGACAAATTTCAAGATGGCAAATGTCAAAGATGACAAATGACAAATGTCACAATGCTAAATGTCAAAAATGAAAAGTGTCACAATGAAAAATGTCAAAAATGACAAATTTCAAGATGGCAAATGTCAAAGATGTCAAATGACAAATGTCACAATGCTAAATGTCAAAAATGAAAAGTGTCACCATGAAAAATGTCAAAAATGACAAATTTTAAGATGGCAAATGTCCAAGATGTCAAATGACAAATGTAACAATGCTAAATGTCAAAAATGAAAAGTGTCACCATGAAAAATGTCAAAAATGACAAATTTTAAGATGGCAAATGTCAAAGATGTCAAATGACAAATGTCACAATGCTAAATGTCAAAAAAGAAAAATGTCAAAAATGACAAATTTCAAGATGGCAAATGTCCAAGATGTCAAATGACAAATGTCACAATGCTAAATGTCAAAAATGAAAAGTGTCACCATGAAAAATGTCAAAAATGACAAATTTCAAGATGGCAAATGTCAAAGATGTCAAATGACAAATGTCACAATGCTAAATGTCAAAAATGAAAATTGTCAAAAATGACAAATTTTAAGATGGCAAATGTCTAAGATGTCAAATGACAAATGTCACAATGCTAAATGTCAAAAATGAAAAGTGTCACCATGAAAAATGTCAAAAATGACAAATTTCAAGATGGCAAATATCAAAGATGTCAAATGCCAAATGTCACAATGCTAAATGTCAAAAATGACAAATTTCAAGATGGCAAATGTCAAAGATGTCAAATGACAAATGTCACACTGCTAAATGTCAAAAATGAAAATTGTCACCATGAAAAATGTCAAAAATGACAAATTTCAAGATGTCAAATGTCAAAGATGTCAAATGACAAATGCCACAATGCTAAATGTCAAAAATGAAAAGTGTCACCATGAAAAATGTCAAAAATGACAAATTTCAAGATGGCAAATGTCAAAGATGTCAAATGACAAATGTTACAATGATAAATGTCAAAAATGAAAAGTGTCACCATGAAAAATGTTAAAAATGACAAATTTCAAGATGGCAAATGTCAAAGATGTCAAATGACAAATGTCACAATGCTAAATGTCAAAAATGAAAAGTGTCACCATGAAAGATGTCAAAAATAACTAATTTTAAGATGGCAAATGTCAAAGATGTCAAATGACAAATGTCACAATGCTAAATGTCAAAAATGAAAAGTGTCACCATGAAAAATGTCAAAAATGATAAATTTCAAGATGGCAAATGTCAAAACTGACAAATGTCACAATGCTAAATGTCAAAAATGAAAAGTGTCACCATGAAAAATGTCAAAAATAACAAATTTCAAGATGGCAAATGTCAAAGATGTCAAATGACAAATGTCGCAATGCTAAATGTCAAAAATGACAAATTTCAAGATGGCAAATGTCAAAGATGTCAAATGACAAATGTCACAATGCTAAATGTCAAAAATGAAAAGTGTCACCATGAAAAATGTCAAAAATGACAAATTTCAAGATGGCAAATATCAAAGATGTCAAATGACAAATGTCACAATGCTAAATGTCAAAAATGAAAAGTGTCACCATGAAAAATGTCAAAAATAACAAATTTCAAGATGGCAAATGTCAAAGATGTCAAATAACAAATGTCACAATGCTAAATGTCAAAAATGAAAAGTGTCACCATGAAAAATGTCAAAAATGACAAATTTCAAGATGGCAAATGTCAAAGATGTCAAATGACAAATGTCACAATGCTAAATGTCAAAAATAAAAAGTGTCACCATGAAAAATGTCAAAAATAACAAATTTCAAGATGGCAAATGTCAAAGATGTCAAATGACAAATGTCACAATGCTAAATGTCAAAAATGAAAATTGTCAAAAATGACAAATTTCAAGATGGCAAATGTCTAAGATGTCAAATGACAAATGTCACAATGCTAAATGTCAAAAATGAAAAGTGTCACCATGAAAAATGTCAAAAATGACAAATTTCAAGATGGCAAATATCAAAGATGTCAAATGCCAAATGTCACAATGCTAAATGTCAAAAATGACAAATTTCAAGATGGCAAATGTCAAAGATGTCAAATGACAAATGTCACACTGCTAAATGTCAAAAATGAAAATTGTCACCATGAAAAATGTCAAAAATGACAAATTTCAAGATGTCAAATGTCAAAGATGTCAAATGACAAATGCCACAATGCTAAATGTCAAAAATGAAAAGTGTCACCATGAAAAATGTCAAAAATGACAAATTTCAAGATGGCAAATGTCAAAGATGTCAAATGACAAATGTCACAATGCTAAATGTCAAAAATGAAAAGTGTCACCATGAAAAATGTTAAAAATGACAAATTTCAAGATGGCAAATGTCAAAGATGTCAAATGACAAATGTCACAATGCTAAATGTCAAAAATGAAAAGTGTTACCATGAAAGATGTCAAAAATAACTAATTTCAAGATGGCAAATGTCAAAGATGTCAAATGACAAATGTCACAATGCTAAATGTCAAAAATGAAAAGTGTCACCATGAAAAATGTCAAAAATGATAAATTTCAAGATGTCAAATGTCAAAGATGTCAAATGACAAATGCCACAATGCTAAATGTCAAAAATGAAAAGTGTCACCATGAAAAATGTCAAAAATAACAAATTTAAAGATGGCAAATGTCAAAGATGTCAAATGACAAATGTCGTAATGCTAAATGTCAAAAATGACAAATTTCAAGATGGCAAATGTCAAAGATGTCAAATGACAAATGTCACAATGCTAAATGTCAAAAATGAAAAGTGTCACCATGAAAAATGTCAAAAATGACAAATTTCAAGATGGCAAATATCAAAAATGTCAAATGACAAATGTCACAATGCTAAATGTCAAAAATGAAAAGTGTCACCATGAAAAATGTCAAAAATAACAAATTTCAAGATGGCAAATGTCAAAGATGTCAAATAACAAATGTCACAATGCTAAATGTCAAAAATGAAAAGTGTCACCATGAAAAATGTCAAAAATGACAAATTTCAAGATGGCAAATGTCAAAGATGTCAAATGACAAATGTCACAATGCTAAATGTCAAAAATGAAAAGTGTCACCATGAAAAATGTCAAAAATAACAAATTTCAAGATGGCAAATGTCAAAGATGTCAAATGACAAATGTCACAATGCTAAATGTCAAAAATGAAAAGTGTCACCATAAAAAATGTCAAAAATGACAAATTTCAAGATGGCAAATGTCAAAACTGACAAATGTCACAATGGTTACTGTCAAAAATGATAAGTGTTACCATGAAAAATGTCAAAAATGACAAATTTCAAGATGGCAAATGTCCAAGATGTCAAATGACAAATGTCACAATGCTTAATGTCAAAAATGACAAATTTCAAGATGGCAAATGTCAAAGATGTCAAATGACAAATGTCACAATGCTAAATGTCAAAAATAAAAAGTGTCACCATGAAAAATGTCAAAAATGACAAATTTCAAGATGGCAAATGTCAAAGATGTCAAATGACAAATGTCACAATGCTAAATGTCAAAAATGAAAAGTGTCACCATAAAATGTCAAAAATGACAAATTTCAAGATGGCAAATGTCAAAGATGTCAAATGACAAATGTCACAATGCTAAATGTCAAAAATGAAAAGTGTCACCATAAAAAATGTCAAAAATGACAAATTTCAAGATGGCAAATGTCAAAACTGACAAATGTCACAATGGTTACTGTCAAAAATGATAAGTGTTACCATAAAAAATGTCAAAAATAACAAATTTCAAGATGGCAAATGTCAAAGATGTCAAATGACAAATGTCACAATGCTAAATGTCAAAAATAAAAAGTGTCACCATAAAATGTCAAAAATGACAAATTTCAAGATGGCAAATGTCAAAGATGTCAAATGACAAATGTCACAATGCTAAATGTCAAAAATGAAAAGTGTCACCATGAAAAATGTCAAAAATGACAAATTTCAAGATGGCAAATGTCAAAGATGTCAAATGACAAATGTCACAATGCTAAATGTCAAAAATGAAAAGTGTCACCATGAAAAATGTCAAAAATGACAAATTTCAAGATGGCAAATATCAAAGATGTCAAATGACGAATGTCACAATGCTAAATGTCAAAAATGACAAATTTCAAGATGGCAAATGTCAAAGATGTCAAATGACAAATGTCACAATGCTAAATGTCAAAAATGAAAAGTGTCACCATGAAAAATGTCAAAAATGACAAATTTCAAGATGGCAAATGTCAAAGATGTCAAATGACAAATGTCACAATGCTAACTGTCGAAAATGAAAAGTGTCACCATGAAAAATGTCAAAAATAACAAATTTCAAGATGGCAAATGTCAAAGATGTCAAATGACAAATGTCACAATGCTAAATGTCAAAAATGAAAAGTGTCACCATGAAAAATGTCAAAAATGACAAATTTCAAGATGGCAAATGTCAAAGATGTCAAATGACAAATTTCAAGATGGCAAATGTCAAAGATGTCAAATGACAAATGTCACAATGCTAAATGTCAAAAATGAAAAGTGTCACCATAAAAAATGTCAAAAATGACAAATTTCAAGATGGCAAATGTCAAAACTGACAAATGTCACAATGGTTACTGTCAAAAATGATAAGTGTTACCATGAAAAATGTCAAAAATGACAAATTTCAAGATGGCAAATGTCCAAGATGTCAAATGACAAATGTCACAATGCTTAATGTCAAAAATGAAAAATTTCAAGATGGCAAATGTCAAAGATGTCAAATGACAAATGTCACAATGCTAAATGTCAAAAATAAAAAGTGTCACCATAAAAAATGTCAAAAATAACAAATTTCAAGATGGCAAATGTCAAAGATGTCAAATGACAAATGTCACAATGCTAAATGTCAAAAATAAAAAGTGTCACCATAAAATGTCAAAAATGACAAATTTCAAGATGGCAAATGTCAAAGATGTCAAATGACAAATGTCACAATGCTAAATGTCAAAAATGAAAAGTGTCACCATGAAAAATGTCAAAAATGACAAATTTCAAGATGGCAAATGTCAAAGATGTCAAATGACAAATGTCACAATGCTAAATGTCAAAAATGAAAAGTGTCACCATGAAAAATGTCAAAAATGACAAATTTCAAGATGGCAAATATCAAAGATGTCAAATGACGAATGTCACAATGCTAAATGTCAAACATGACAAATTTCAAGATGGCAAATGTCAAAGATGTCAAATGACAAATGTCACAATGCTAAATGTCAAAAATGAAAAGTGTCACCATGAAAAATGTCAAAAATGACAAATTTCAAGATGGCAAATGTCAAAGATGTCAAATGACAAATGTCACAATGCTAACTGTCGAAAATGAAAAGTGTCACCATGAAAAATGTCAAAAATAACAAATTTCAAGATGGCAAATGTCAAAGATGTCAAATGACAAATGTCACAATGCTAAATGTCAAAAATGAAAAGTGTCACCATGAAAAATGTCAAAAATGACAAATTTCAAGATGGCAAATGTCAAAGATGTCAAATGACAAATTTCAAGATGGCAAATGTCAAAGATGTCAAATGACAAATGTCACAATGCTAAATGTCAAAAATGAAAAGTGTCACTATGAAAAATGTCAAAAATGACAAATTTCAAGATGGCAAATGTCCAAGATGTCAAATGACAAATGTCACAATGCTAAATGTCAAAAATGAAAAGTGTCACCATGAAAAATGTCAAAATTGATAAATTTCAAGATGGCAAATGTCAAAGATGTCAAATGACAAATGTCACAATGCTAAATGTCAAAAATGAAAAGTGTCAAAAATGACAAATTTAAAGATGGCAAATGTCAAAGATGTCAAATGACAAATGTCACAATGCTAAATGTCAAAAATTAAAAGTGTCACCATGAAAAATGTCAAAAATGACAAATTTCAAGATGGCAAATGTCAAAACTGACAAATGTCACAATGCTAAATGTCAAAAATGAAAAGTGTCACCATGAAAAATGTCAAAAATAACAAATTTCAAGATGGCAAATGTCAAAGATGTCAAATGACAAATGTCACAATGCTAAATGTCAAAAATGAAAAGTGTCACCATGAAAAATGTCAAAAATGACAAATTTCAAGATGGCAAATGTCAAAGATGTCAAATGACAAATGTCACAATGCTAAATATCAAAAATGAAAAGTGTCACCATGAAAAATGTCAAAAATGACAAATTTCAAGATGGCAAATGTCAAAACTGACAAATGTCACAATGCTAAATGACAAAAATGATAAGTGTCACCATGAAAAATGTCAAAAATGACAAATTTCAAGATGGCAAATGTCTAAGATGTCAAATGACAAATGTCACAATGCTAAATGTAAAAAATGAAAAGTGTCACCATGAAAAATGTCAAAAATGACAAATTTCAAGATGGCAAATGTCAAAACTGACAAATGTCACAATGCTAAATGACAAAAATGATAAGTGTCACCATGAAAAATGTCAAAAATGACAAATTTCAAGATGGCAAATGTCTAAGATGTCAAATGACAAATGTCAAAAATGAAAAGTGTCACCATGAAAAATGTCAAAAATGACAAATTTTAAGATGGCAAATGTCTAAGATGTCACATGACAAATGTCACAATGCTAAATGTCAAAAATGAAAAGTGTCACCATGAAAAATGTCAAAAGTGACAAATTTCAAGATGGCAAATGTCAAAACTGACAAATGTCACAATGCTAAATGTCAAAAATGAAAAGTGTCACCATGAAAAATGTCAAAAATGACAAATTTAAAGATGGCAAATGTCAAAGATGTCAAATGACAAATGTCACAATGCTAAATGTCAAAAATGAAAAGTGTCACCACGAAAAATGTCAAAAATGACAAATTTCAAGATGGCAAATGTCAAAGATGTCAAATGACAAATGTCACAATGCTAAATGTCAAAAATGAAAAGTGTCACCATGAAAAATGTCAAAAATGACAAATTTCAAGATGGCAAATGTCAAAGATGTCAAATGACAAATGTCACAATGCTAAATGTCAAAAATGAAAAGTGTCACCATGAAAAATGTCAAAAATAACAAATTTCAACATGGCAAATGTCAAAGATGTCAAATGACAAATGTCACAATGCTAAATGTCAAAAATAAAAAGTGTCACCATGAAAAATGTCAAAAATGACAAATTTCAAGATAGCAAATGTCAAAACTGACAAATGTCACAATGCTTAATGTCAAAAACGATAAGTGTCACCATGAAAAATGTCAAAAATGACAAATTTCAAGATGGCAAATGTCCAAGATGTCAAATGACAAATGTCACAATGCTAAATGTCAAAAATGAAAAATTTCAAGATGGCACATGACAAATGTCACAATGCTAAATGTCAAAAATGAAAAGTGTCACCATGAAAAATGTCAAAAATGACAAATTTCAAGATGGCAAATGTCAAAGATGTCAAATGACAAATGTCACAATGCTAAATGTCAAAAATGAAAAGTGTCACCATAAAAAATGTCAAAAATAACAAATTTCAAGATGGCAAATGTCAAAGATGTCAAATGACAAATGTCACAATGCTAAATGTCAAAAATGAAAAGTGTCACCATGAAAAATGTCAAAAATGACAAATTTCAAGATGGCAAATGTCAAAGATGTCAAATGACAAATGTCACAATGCTAAATGTCAAAAATGAAAAGTGTCACCATGAAAAATGTCAAAAATGACAAATTTCATAATGGCAAGTGTCAAAGATGTCAAATGACAAATGTCACAATGCTAAATGTCAAAAATGAAAAGTGTCACCATAAAAAATGTCCAAAATAACAAATTTCAAGATGGCAAATGTCAAAGATGTCAAATGACAAATGTCACAATGCTAAATGTCAAAAATGAAAAGTGTCACCATGAAAAATGTCAAAAATGACAAATTTCAAGATGGCAAATGTCAAAGATGTCAACTGACAAATGTCACAATGCTAAATGTCATAAATGAAAAGTGTCACCATGAAAAATGTCAAAAATGACAAATTTCAAGATGGCAAATGTCAAAGATGTCAAATGACAAATGTCACAATGCTAAATGTCAAAAATGAAAAGTTTCACCATGAAAAATGTCAAAAATGACAAATTTCAAGATGGCAAAAGTCAAAGATGACAAATGACAAATGTCACAATGCTAAATGTCAAAAATGAAAAGTGTCACCATGAAAAATGTCAAAAATGACAAATTTCAAGATGGCAAATGTCAAAGATGTCAAATGACAAATGTCACAATGCTAAATGTCAAAAATGAAAAGTGTCACCATGAAAAATGTCAAAAATGACAAATTTCAAGATGGCAAATGTCCAAGATGTCAAATGACAAATGTAACAATGCTAAATGTCAAAAATGAAAAGTGTCACCATGAAAAATGTCAAAAATGACAAATTTCAAGATGGCAAATGTCAAAGATGTCAAATGACAAATGTCACAATGCTAAATGTCAAAAAAGAAAAAAGTCAAAAATGACAAATTTCAAGATGGCAAATGTCCAAGATGTCAAATGACAAATGTCACAATGCTAAATGTCAAAAATGAAAAGTGTCACCATGAAAAATGTCAAAAATGACAAATTTCAAGATGGCAAATGTCAAAGATGTCAAATGTCACAATGCTAAATGTCAAAAATGAAAATTGTCAAAAATGACAAATTTCAAGATGGCAAATGTCTAAGATGTCAAATGACAAATGTCACAATGCTAAATGTCAAAAATGAAAAGTGTCACCATGAAAAATGTCAAAAATGACAAATTTCAAGATGGCAAATATCAAAGATGTCAAATGCCAAATGTCACAATGCTAAATGTCAAAAATGACAAATTTCAAGATGGCAAATGTCAAAGATGTCAAATGACAAATGTCACACTGCTTAATGTCAAAAATGAAAATTGTCACCATGAAAAATGTCAAAAATGACAAATTTCAAGATGTCAAATGTCAAAGATGTCAAATGACAAATGCCACAATGCTAAATGTCAAAAATGAAAAGTGTCACCATGAAAAATGTCCAAAATGACAAATTTCAAGATGGCAAATGTCAAAGATGTCAAATGACAAATGTCACAATGCTAAATGTCAAAAATGAAAAGTGTCACCATGAAAAATGTTAAAAATGACAAATTTCAAGATGGCAAATGTCCAAGATGTCAAATGACAAATGTCACAATGCTAAATGTCAAAAATGAAAAGTGTCACCATGAAAAATGTCAAAAATGACAAATTTCAAGATGGCAAATGTCAAAACTGACAAATGTCACAATGCTAAATGTCAAAAATGAAAATTGTCAAAAATGACAAATTTCAAGATGGCAAATGTCAAAGATGTCAAATGACAAATGTCACAATGCTAAATGTCAAAAATGAAAAGTGTCACCATAAAAAATGTTAAAAATGACAAATTTCAAGATGGCAAATGTCAAAGATGTCAAATGACAAATGTCACAATGCTAAATGTCAAAAATGAAAAGTGTCACCATGAAAAATGTCAAAAATGACAAATTTCAAGATGGCAAATGTCAAAGATGTCAAATGACAAATGTCACAATGCTAAATGTCATAAATGAAAAGTGTCACCATGAAAAATGTCAAAAATGACAAATTTCAAGATGGCAAATGTCAAAGATGTCAAATGACAAATGTCACAATGCTAAATGTTAAAAATGAAAAGTTTCACCATGAAAAATGTCAAAAATGACAAATTTCAAGATGGCAAATGTCAAAGATGATAAATGACAAATGTCACAATGCTAAATGTCAAAAATGAAAAGTGTCACCATGAAAAATGTCAAAAATGACAAATTTTAAGATGGCAAATGTCAAAGATGTCAAATGACAAATGTCACAATGCTAAATGTCAAAAATGAAAAGTGTCACCATGAAAAATGTCAAAAATGACAAATTTCAAGATGGCAAATGTCCAAGATGTCAAATGACAAATGTAACAATGCTAAATGTCAAAAATGAAAAGTGTCACCATGAAATATGTCAAAAATGACAAATTTCAAGATGGCAAGTGTCAAAGATGTCAAATGACAAATGTCACAATGCTAAATGTCAAAAAAGAAAAATGTCAAAAATGACAAATTTCAAGATGGCAAATGTCCAAGATGTCAAATGACAAATGTCACAATGCTAAATGTTAAAAATGAAAAGTGTCACCATGAAAAATGTCAAAAATGACAAATTTCAAGATGGCAAATGTCAAAGATGTCAAATGACAAATGTCACAATGCTAAATGTCAAAAATGAAAATTGTCAAAAATGACAAATTTCAAGATGGCAAATGTCTAAGATGTCAAATGACAAATGTCACAATGCTAAATGTCAAAAATGAAAAGTGTCACCATGAAAAATGTCAAAAATGACAAATTTCAAGATGGCAAATGTCAAAGATGTCAAATGACAAATGTCGCAATGCTAAATGTCAAAAATGACAAATTTCAAGATGGCAAATGTCCAAGATGTCAAATGACAAATGTCACAATGCTAAATGTCAAAAATGAAAAGTGTCACCATGAAAAATGTCAAAAATGACAAATTTCAAGATGGCAAATGTCAAAGATGTCAAATGTCACAATGCTAAATGTCAAAAATGAAAATTGTCAAAAATGACAAATTTCAAGATGGCAAATGTCTAAGATGTCAAATGACAAATGTCACAATGCAAAATGTCAAAAATGAAAAGTGTCACCATGAAAAATGTCAAAAATGACAAATTTCAAGATGGCAAATATCAAAGATGTCAAATGCCAAATGTCACAATGCTAAATGTCAAAAATGACAAATTTCAAGATGGCAAATGTCAAAGATGTCAAATGACAAATGTCACACTGCTAAATGTCAAAAATGAAAATTGTCACCATAAAAAATGTCAAAAATGACAAATTTCAAGATGTCAAATGTCAAAGATGTCAAATGACAAATGCCACAATGCTAAATGTCAAAAATGAAAAGTGTCACCATGAAAAATGTCAAAAATGACAAATTTCAAAATGGCAAATGTCAAAGATGTCAAATGACAAATGTCACAATGCTAAATGTCAAAAATGAAAAGTGTCACCAAGAAAAATGTTAAAAATGACAAATTTCAAGATGGCAAATGTCAAAGATGTCAAATGACAAATGTCACAATGCTAAATGTCAAAAATGAAAAGTGTCACCATGAAAAATGTCAAAAATGACAAATTTCAAGATGGCAAATGTCAAAGATGTCAAATGACAAATGTCACAATGCTAAATGTCATAAATGAAAAGTGTCACCATGAAAAATGTCAAAAATGACAAATTTCAAGATGGCAAATGTCAAAGATGTCAAATGACAAATGTCACAATCCTAAATGTCAAAAATGAAAAGTTTCACCATGAAAAATGTCAAAAATGACAAATTTCAAGATGGAAAATGTCAAAGATGATAAATGACAAATGTCACAATGCTAAATGTCAAAAATGAAAAGTGTCACCATGAAAAATGTCAAAAATGACAAATTTCAAGATGGCAAATGTCAAAGATGTCAAATGACAAATGTCACAATGCTAAATGTCAAAAATGAAAAGTGTCACCATGAAAAATGTCAAAAATGACAAATTTCAAGATGGCAAATGTCCAAGATGTCAAATGACAAATGTAACAATGCTAAATGTCAAAAATGAAAAGTGTCACCATGAAAAATGTCAAAAATGACAAATTTCAAGATGGCAAATGTCAAAGATGTCAAATGACAAATGTCACAATGCTAAATGTCAAAAAAGAAAAATGTCAAAAATGACAAATTTCAAGATGGCAAATGTCAAAGATGTCAAATGACAAATGTCACAATGCTAAATGTCAAAAATGAAAATTGTCAAAAATGACAAATTTCAAGATGGCAAATGTCAAAGATGTCAAATGACAAATGTCACAATGCTAAATGTCAAAAATGAAAATTGTCAAAAATGACAAATTTCAAGATGGCAAATGTCTAAGATGTCAAATGACAAATGTCACAATGCTAAATGTCAAAAATGAAAAGTGTCACCATAAAAAATGTCAAAAATGACAAATTTCAAGATGGCAAATATCAAAGATGTCAAATGCCAAATGTCACAATGCTAAATGTCAAAAATGACAAATTTCAAGATGGCAAATGTCAAAGATGTCAAATGACAAATGTCACACTGCTAAATGTCAAAAATGAAAATTGTCACCATGAAAAATGTCAAAAATGACAAATTTCAAGATGTCAAATGTCAAAGATGTCAAATGACAAATGCCACAATGCTAAATGTCAAAAATGAAAAGTGTCACCATGAAAAATGTCAAAAATGACAAATTTCAAGATGGCAAATGTCAAAGATGTCAAATGACAAATGTCACAATGCTAAATGTCAAAAATGAAAAGTGTCACCATGAAAAATGTTAAAAATGACAAATTTCAAGATGGCAAATGTCAAAGATGTCAAATGACAAATGTCACAATGCTAAATGTCAAAAATGAAAAGTGTCACCATGAAAGATGTCAAAAATAACTAATTTCAAGATGGCAAATGTCAAAGATGTCAAATGACAAATGTCACAATGCTAAATGTCAAAAATGAAAAGTGTCACCATGAAAAATGTCAAAAATGATAAATTTTAAGATGGCAAATGTCAAAACTGACAAATGTCACAATGCTAAATGTCAAAAATGAAAAGTGTCACCATGAAAAATGTCAAAAATAACAAATTTCAAGATGGCAAATGTCAAAGATGTCAAATGACAAATGTCGCAATGCTAAATGTCAAAAATGACAAATTTCAAGATGGCAAATGTCAAAGATGTCAAATGACAAATGTCACAATGCTAAATGTCAAAAATGAAAAGTGTCACCATGAAAAATGTCAAAAATGACAAATTTCAAGATGGCAAATGTCAAAGATGTCAAATGACAAATGTCACAATGCTAAATGTCAAAAATGAAAAGTGTCACCATAAAAAATGTCAAAAATAACAAATTTCAAGATAGCAAATGTCAAAGATGTCAAATAACAAATGTCACAATGCTAAATGTCAAAAATGAAAAGTGTCACCATGAAAAATGTCAAAAATGACAAATTTCAAAATGGCAAATGTCAAAGATGTCAAATGACAAATGTCACAATGCTAAATGTCAAAAATGAAAAGTGTCACCATAAAAAATGTCAAAAATAACAAATTTCAAGATAGCAAATGTCAAAGATGTCAAATAACAAATGTCACAATGCTAAATGTCAAAAATGAAAAGTGTCACCATGAAAAATGTCAAAAATGACAAATTTCAAGATGGCAAATGTCAAAGATGTTAAATGACAAATGTCACAATGCTAAATGTCAAAAATAAAAAGTGTCACCATAAAAAATGTCAAAAATAACAAATTTCAAGATGGCAAATGTCAAAGATGTCAAATGACAAATGTCACAATGCTAAATGTCAAAAATGAAAAGTGTCACCATAAAATGTCAAAAATGACAAATTTCAAGATGGCAAATGTCAAAGATGTCAAATGACAAATGTCACAATGCTAAATGTCAAAAATAAAAAGTGTCACCATGAAAAATGTCAAAAATGACAAATTTCAAGATGGCAAATGTCAAAGATGTCAAATGACAAATGTCACAATGCTAAATGTCAAAAATGAAAAGTGTCACCATGAAAAATGTCAAAAATGACAAATTTCAAAATGGCAAATGTCAAAGATGTCAAATGACAAATGTCACAATGCTAAATGTCAAAAATGAAAAGTGTCACCATAAAAAATGTCCAAAATAACAAATTTTAAGATGGCAAATGTCAAAGATGTCAAATGACAAATGTCACAATGCTAAATGTCAAAAATGAAAAGTGTCACCATGAAAAATGTCAAAAATGACAAATTTCAAGATGGCAAATGTCAAAGATGTCAACTGACAAATGTCACAATGCTAAATGTCATAAATGAAAAGTGTCACCATGAAAAATGTCAAAAATGACAAATTTCAAGATGGCAAATGTCAAAGATGTCAAATGACAAATGTCACAATGCTAAATGTCAAAAATGAAAAGTTTCACCATGAAAAATGTCAAAAATGACAAATTTCAAGATGGCAAATGTCAAAGATGACAAATGACAAATGTCACAATGCTAAATGTCAAAAATGAAAAGTGTCACCATGAAAAATGTCAAAAATGACAAATTTCAAGATGGCAAATGTCAAAGATGTCAAATGACAAATGTCACAATGCTAAATGTCAAAAATGAAAAGTGTCACCATGAAAAATGTCAAAAATGACAAATTTCAAGATGGCAAATGTCCAAGATGTCAACTGACAAATGTAACAATGCTAAATGTCAAAAATGAAGAGTGTCACCATGAAAAATGTCAAAAATGACAAATTTCAACATGGCAAATGTCAAAGATGTCAAATGACAAATGTCACAATGCTAAATGTCAAAAAAGAAAAATGTCAAAAATGACAAATTTCAAGATGGCAAATGTCCAAGATGTCAAATGACAAATGTCACAATGCTAAATGTCAAAAATGAAAAGTGTCACCATGAAAAATGTCAAAAATGACAAATTTCAAGATGGCAAATGTCAAAGATGTCAAATGACAAATGTCACAATGCTAAATGTCAAAAATGAAAATTGTCAAAAATGACAAATTTCAAGATGGCAAATGTCAAAGATGTCAAATGACAAATGTCACAATGCTAAATGTCAAAAATGAAAAGTGTCACCATGAAAAATGTTAAAAATGACAAATTTCAAGATGGCAAATGTCAAAGATGTCAAATGACAAATGTCACAATGCTAAATGTCAAAAATGAAAAGTGTCACCATGAAAAATGTCAAAAATGACAAATTTCAAGATGGCAAATGTCAAAGATGTCAAATGACAAATGTCACAATGCTAAATGTCATAAATGAAAAGTGTCACCATGAAAAATGTCAAAAATGACAAATTTCAAGATGGCAAATGTCAAAGATGTCAAATGACAAATGTCACAATGCTAAATGTCAAAAATGAAAAGTTTCACCATGAAAAATGTCAAAAATGACAAATTTCAAGATGGCAAATGTCAAAGATGATAAATGACAAATGTCACAATGCTAAATGTCAAAAATGAAAAGTGTCACCATGAAAAATGTCAAAAATGACAAATTTCAAGATGGCAAATGTCAAAGATGTCAAATGACAAATGTTACAATGCTAAATGTCAAAAATGAAAAGTGTCACCATGAAAAATGTCAAAAATGACAAATTTCAAGATGGCAAATGTCCAAGATGTCAAATGACAAATGTAACAATGCTAAATGTCAAAAATGAAAAGTGTCACCATGAAAAATGTCAAAAATGACAAATTTCAAGATGGCAAATGTCAAAGATGTCAAATGACAAATGTCACAATGCTAAATGTCAAAAAAGAAAAATGTCAAAAATGACAAATTTCAAGATGGCAAATGTCCAAGATGTCAAATGACAAATGTCACAATGCTAAATGTTAAAAATGAAAAGTGTCACCATGAAAAATGTCAAAAATGACAAATTTCAAGATGGCAAATGTCAAAGATGTCAAATGACAAATGTCACAATGCTAAATGTCAAAAATGAAAATTGTCAAAAATGACAAATTTCAAGATGGCAAATGTCTAAGATGTCAAATGACAAATGTCACAATGCTAAATGTCAAAAATGAAAAGTGTCACCATGAAAAATGTCAAAAATGACAAATTTCAAGATGGCAAATATCAAAGATGTCAAATGCCAAATGTCACAATGCTAAATGTCAAAAATGACAAATTTCAAGATGGCAAATGTCAAAGATGTCAAATGACAAATGTCACACTGCTAAATGTCAAAAATGAAAATTGTCACCATGAAAAATGTCAAAAATGACAAATTTCAAGATGTCAAATGTCAAAGATGTCAAATGACAAATGCCACAATGCTAAATGTCAAAAATGAAAAGTGTCACCATGAAAAATGTCAAAAATGACAAATTTCAAGATGGCAAATGTCAAAGATGTCAAATGACAAATGTCACAATGCTAAATGTCAAAAATGAAAAGTGTCACCATGAAAAATGTTAAAAATGACAAATTTCAAGATGGCAAATGTCAAAGATGTCAAATGACAAATGTCACAATGCTAAATGTCAAAAATGAAAAGTGTCACCATGAAAGATGTCAAAAATAACTAATTTCAAGATGGCAAATGTCAAGGATGTCAAATGACAAATGTCACAATGCTAAATGTCAAAAATGAAAAGTGTCACCATGAAAAATGTCAAAAATGATAAATTTCAAGATGGCAAATGTCAAAACTGACAAATGTCACAATGCTAAATGTCAAAAATGAAAAGTGTCACCATGAAAAATGTCAAAAATAACAAATTTCAAGATGGCAAATGTCAAAGATGTCAAATGACAAATGTCGCAATGCTAAATGTCAAAAATGACAAATTTCAAGATGGCAAATGTCAAAGATGTCAAATGACAAATGTCACAATGCTAAATGTCAAAAATGAAAAGTGTCACCATGAAAAATGTCAAAAATGACAAATTTCAAGATGGCAAATGTCAAAGATGTCAAATGACAAATGTCACAATGCTAAATGTCAAAAATGAAAAGTGTCACCATGAAAAATGTCAAAAATAACAAATTTCAAGATAGCAAATGTCAAAGATGTCAAATAACAAATGTCACAATGCTAAATGTCAAAAATGAAAAGTGTCACCATGAAAAATGTCAAAAATGACAAATTTTAAGATGGCAAATGTCAAAGATATCAAATGACAAATGTCACAATGCTAAATGTCAAAAATGAAAAGTGTCACCATGAAAAATGTCAAAAATAACAAATTTCAAGATGGCAAATGTCAAAGATGTCAAATGACAAATGTCACAATGCTAAATGTCAAAAATGAAAAGTTTCACCATAAAAAATGTCAAAAATGACAAATTTCAAGATGGCAAATGTCAAAACTGACAAATGTCACAATGGTTACTGTCAAAAATGATAAGTGTTACCATGAAAAATGTCAAAAATGACAAATTTCAAGATGGCAAATGTCCAAGATGTCAAATGACAAATGTCACAATGCTTAATGTCAAAAATGACAAATTTCAAGATGGCAAATGTCAAAGATGTCAAATGACAAATGTCACAATGCTAAATGTCAAAAATAAAAAGTGTCACCATAAAAAATGTCAAAAATAACAAATTTCAAGATGACAAATGTCAAAGATGTCAAATGACAAATGTCACAATGCTAAATGTCAAAAATGAAAAGTGTCACCATAAAATGTCAAAAATGACAAATTTCAAGATGGCAAATGTCAAAGATGTCAAATGACAAATGTCACAATGCTAAATGTCAAAAATGAAAAGTGTCACCATGAAAAATGTCAAAAATGACAAATTTCAAGATGGCAAATGTCAAAGATGTCAAATGACAAATGTCACAATGCTAAATGTCAAAAATGAAAAGTGTCACCATAAAAAATGTCAAAAATGACAAATTTCAAGATGGCAAATATCAAAGATGTCAAATGACAAATGTCACAATGCTAAATGTCAAAACTGACAAATTTCAAGATGGCAAATGTCAAAGATGTCAAATGACAAATGTCACAATGCTAAATGTCAAAAATGACAAATTTCAAGATGGCAAATGTCAAAGATGTCAAATGACAAATGTCACAATGCTAACTGTCAAAAATGAAAAGTGTCACCATGAAAAATGTCAAAAATAACAAATTTCAAGATGGCAAATGTCAAAGATGTCAAATGACAAATGTCACAATGCTAAATGTCAAAAATGAAAAGTGTCACCATGAAAAATGTTAAAAATGACAAATTTCAAGATGGCAAATGTCAAAGATGTCAAATGACAAATTTCAAGATGGCAAATGTCAAAGATGTCAAATGACAAATGTCACAATGCTAAATGTCAAAAATGAAAAGTGTCACCATGAAAAATGTCAAAAATGACAAATTTCAAGATGGCAAATGTCCAAGATGTCAAATGACAAATGTCACAATGCTAAATGTCAAAAATGAAAAGTGTCACCATGAAAAATGTCAAAATTGATAAATTTCAAGATGGCAAATGTCAAAGATGTCAAATGACAAATGTCACAATGCTAAATGTCAAAAATGAAAAGTGTCAAAAATGACAAATTTAAAGATGGCAAATGTCAAAGATGTCAAATGACAAATGTCACAATGCTAAATGTCAAAAATGAAAAGTGTCACCATGAAAAATGTCAAAAATGACAAATTTCAAGATGGCAAATGTCAAAACTGACAAATGTCACAATGCTAAATGTCAAAAATGAAAAGTGTCACCATGAAAAATGTCAAAAATAACAAATTTCAAGATGGCAAATGTCAAAGATGTCAAATGACAAATGTCACAATGCTAAATGTCAATAATGACAGATTTCAAGATGGCAAATGTCAAAGATGTCAAATGACAAATGTCACAATGCTAAATGTCAAAAATGAAAAGTGTCACCATGAAAAATGTCAAAAATGACAAATTTCAAAATGGCAAATGTCAAAGATGTCAAATGACAAATGTCACAATGCTAAATGTCAAAAATGAAAAGTGTCACCATGCAAAATGTCAAAAATGACAAATTTCAAGATGGCAAATGTCAAAACTGACAAATGTCACAATGCTAAATGACAAAAATGATAAGTGTCACCATGAAAAATGTCAAAAATGACAAATTTCAAAATGGCAAATGTCCAAGATGTCAAATGACAAATGTCACAATGTTAAATGTCAAAAATAAAAAGTGTCACCATGAAAAATGTCAAAAATGACAAATTTCAAGATGGCAAATGTCAAAGATGTCAAATGACAAATGTCACAATGCTAAATGTCAAAAATGAAAAGTGTCAAAAATGACAAATTTCAAGATGGCAAATGTCTAAGATGTCAAATGACAAATGTCACAATGCTAAATGTCAAAAATGAAAAGTGTCACCATGAAAAATGTCAAAAGTGACAAATTTCAAGATGGCAAATGTCAAAACTGACAAATGTCACAATGCTTAATGTCAAAAATGAAAAGTGTCACCATGAAAAATGTCAAAAATGACAAATTTAAAGATGGCAAATGTTAAAGATGTCAAATGACAAATGTCACAATGCTAAATGTCAAAAATAAAAAGTGTCACCACGAAAAATGTCAAAAATGACAAATTTCAAGATGGCAAATGTCAAAGATGTCAAATGACAAATGTCACAATGCTAAATGTCAAAAATAAAAAGTGTCACCATGAAAAATGTCAAAAATGACAAATTTCAAGATGGCAAATGTCAAAGATGTCAAATGACAAATGTCACAATGCTAAATGTCAAAAATAAAAAGTGTCACCATGAAAAATGTCAAAAATGACAAATTTCAAGATGGCAAATGTCAAAGATGTCAAATGACAAATGTCACAATGCTAAATGTCAAAAATGAAAAGTGTCACCATGAAAAATGTCAAAAATGACAAATTTCAAGATGACAAATGTCAAAGATGTCAAATGACAAATGTCACAATGCTAAATGTCAAAAATGAAAAGTGTCAAAAATGACAAATTTCAAGATGGCAAATGTCAAAGATGTCAAATGACAAATGTCACAATGCTAAATGTCAAAAATGAAAAGTGTCACCATGAAAAATGTTAAAAATGACAAATTTCAAGATGGCAAATGTCAAAGATGTCAAATGACAAATGTCACAATGCTAAATGTCAAAAATGAAAAGTGTCACCATGAAAAATGTCAAAAATGACAAATTTCAAGATGGCAAATGTCAAAGATGTCAAATGACAAATGTCACAATGCTAAATGTCATAAATGAAAAGTGTCACCATGAAAAATGTCAAAAATGACAAATTTCAAGATGGCAAATGTCAAAGATGTCAAATGACAAATGTCACAATGCTAAATGTCAAAAATGAAAAGTTTCACCATGAAAAATGTCAAAAATGACAAATTTCAAGATGGCAAATGTCAAAGATGATAAATGACAAATGTCACAATGCTAAATGTCAAAAATGAAAAGTGTCACCATGAAAAATGTCAAAAATGACAAATTTCAAGATGGCAAATGTCAAAGATGTCAAATGACAAATGTTACAATGCTAAATGTCAAAAATGAAAAGTGTCACCATGAAAAATGTCAAAAATGACAAATTTCAAGATGGCAAATGTCCAAGATGTCAAATGACAAATGTAACAATGCTAAATGTCAAAAATGAAAAGTGTCACCATGAAAAATGTCAAAAATGACAAATTTCAAGATGGCAAATGTCAAAGATGTCAAATGACAAATGTCACAATGCTAAATGTCAAAAAAGAAAAATGTCAAAAATGACAAATTTCAAGATGGCAAATGTCCAAGATGTCAAATGACAAATGTCACAATGCTAAATGTTAAAAATGAAAAGTGTCACCATGAAAAATGTCAAAAATGACAAATTTCAAGATGGCAAATGTCAAAGATGTCAAATGACAAATGTCACAATGCTAAATGTCAAAAATGAAAATTGTCAAAAATGACAAATTTCAAGATGGCAAATGTCTAAGATGTCAAATGACAAATGTCACAATGCTAAATGTCAAAAATGAAAAGTGTCACCATGAAAAATGTCAAAAATGACAAATTTCAAGATGGCAAATATCAAAGATGTCAAATGCCAAATGTCACAATGCTAAATGTCAAAAATGACAAATTTCAAGATGGCAAATGTCAAAGATGTCAAATGACAAATGTCACACTGCTAAATGTCAAAAATGAAAATTGTCACCATGAAAAATGTCAAAAATGACAAATTTCAAGATGTCAAATGTCAAAGATGTCAAATGACAAATGCCACAATGCTAAATGTCAAAAATGAAAAGTGTCACCATGAAAAATGTCAAAAATGACAAATTTCAAGATGGCAAATGTCAAAGATGTCAAATGACAAATGTCACAATGCTAAATGTCAAAAATGAAAAGTGTCACCATGAAAAATGTTAAAAATGACAAATTTCAAGATGGCAAATGTCAAAGATGTCAAATGACAAATGTCACAATGCTAAATGTCAAAAATGAAAAGTGTCACCATGAAAGATGTCAAAAATAACTAATTTCAAGATGGCAAATGTCAAGGATGTCAAATGACAAATGTCACAATGCTAAATGTCAAAAATGAAAAGTGTCACCATGAAAAATGTCAAAAATGATAAATTTCAAGATGGCAAATGTCAAAACTGACAAATGTCACAATGCTAAATGTCAAAAATGAAAAGTGTCACCATGAAAAATGTCAAAAATAACAAATTTCAAGATGGCAAATGTCAAAGATGTCAAATGACAAATGTCGCAATGCTAAATGTCAAAAATGACAAATTTCAAGATGGCAAATGTCAAAGATGTCAAATGACAAATGTCACAATGCTAAATGTCAAAAATGAAAAGTGTCACCATGAAAAATGTCAAAAATGACAAATTTCAAGATGGCAAATGTCAAAGATGTCAAATGACAAATGTCACAATGCTAAATGTCAAAAATGAAAAGTGTCACCATGAAAAATGTCAAAAATAACAAATTTCAAGATAGCAAATGTCAAAGATGTCAAATAACAAATGTCACAATGCTAAATGTCAAAAATGAAAAGTGTCACCATGAAAAATGTCAAAAATGACAAATTTTAAGATGGCAAATGTCAAAGATATCAAATGACAAATGTCACAATGCTAAATGTCAAAAATGAAAAGTGTCACCATGAAAAATGTCAAAAATAACAAATTTCAAGATGGCAAATGTCAAAGATGTCAAATGACAAATGTCACAATGCTAAATGTCAAAAATGAAAAGTTTCACCATAAAAAATGTCAAAAATGACAAATTTCAAGATGGCAAATGTCAAAACTGACAAATGTCACAATGGTTACTGTCAAAAATGATAAGTGTTACCATGAAAAATGTCAAAAATGACAAATTTCAAGATGGCAAATGTCCAAGATGTCAAATGACAAATGTCACAATGCTTAATGTCAAAAATGACAAATTTCAAGATGGCAAATGTCAAAGATGTCAAATGACAAATGTCACAATGCTAAATGTCAAAAATAAAAAGTGTCACCATAAAAAATGTCAAAAATAACAAATTTCAAGATGACAAATGTCAAAGATGTCAAATGACAAATGTCACAATGCTAAATGTCAAAAATGAAAAGTGTCACCATAAAATGTCAAAAATGACAAATTTCAAGATGGCAAATGTCAAAGATGTCAAATGACAAATGTCACAATGCTAAATGTCAAAAATGAAAAGTGTCACCATGAAAAATGTCAAAAATGACAAATTTCAAGATGGCAAATGTCAAAGATGTCAAATGACAAATGTCACAATGCTAAATGTCAAAAATGAAAAGTGTCACCATAAAAAATGTCAAAAATGACAAATTTCAAGATGGCAAATATCAAAGATGTCAAATGACAAATGTCACAATGCTAAATGTCAAAACTGACAAATTTCAAGATGGCAAATGTCAAAGATGTCAAATGACAAATGTCACAATGCTAAATGTCAAAAATGACAAATTTCAAGATGGCAAATGTCAAAGATGTCAAATGACAAATGTCACAATGCTAACTGTCAAAAATGAAAAGTGTCACCATGAAAAATGTCAAAAATAACAAATTTCAAGATGGCAAATGTCAAAGATGTCAAATGACAAATGTCACAATGCTAAATGTCAAAAATGAAAAGTGTCACCATGAAAAATGTTAAAAATGACAAATTTCAAGATGGCAAATGTCAAAGATGTCAAATGACAAATTTCAAGATGGCAAATGTCAAAGATGTCAAATGACAAATGTCACAATGCTAAATGTCAAAAATGAAAAGTGTCACCATGAAAAATGTCAAAAATGACAAATTTCAAGATGGCAAATGTCCAAGATGTCAAATGACAAATGTCACAATGCTAAATGTCAAAAATGAAAAGTGTCACCATGAAAAATGTCAAAATTGATAAATTTCAAGATGGCAAATGTCAAAGATGTCAAATGACAAATGTCACAATGCTAAATGTCAAAAATGAAAAGTGTCAAAAATGACAAATTTAAAGATGGCAAATGTCAAAGATGTCAAATGACAAATGTCACAATGCTAAATGTCAAAAATGAAAAGTGTCACCATGAAAAATGTCAAAAATGACAAATTTCAAGATGGCAAATGTCAAAACTGACAAATGTCACAATGCTAAATGTCAAAAATGAAAAGTGTCACCATGAAAAATGTCAAAAATAACAAATTTCAAGATGGCAAATGTCAAAGATGTCAAATGACAAATGTCACAATGCTAAATGTCAATAATGACAGATTTCAAGATGGCAAATGTCAAAGATGTCAAATGACAAATGTCACAATGCTAAATGTCAAAAATGAAAAGTGTCACCATGAAAAATGTCAAAAATGACAAATTTCAAAATGGCAAATGTCAAAGATGTCAAATGACAAATGTCACAATGCTAAATGTCAAAAATGAAAAGTGTCACCATGCAAAATGTCAAAAATGACAAATTTCAAGATGGCAAATGTCAAAACTGACAAATGTCACAATGCTAAATGACAAAAATGATAAGTGTCACCATGAAAAATGTCAAAAATGACAAATTTCAAAATGGCAAATGTCCAAGATGTCAAATGACAAATGTCACAATGTTAAATGTCAAAAATAAAAAGTGTCACCATGAAAAATGTCAAAAATGACAAATTTCAAGATGGCAAATGTCAAAGATGTCAAATGACAAATGTCACAATGCTAAATGTCAAAAATGAAAAGTGTCAAAAATGACAAATTTCAAGATGGCAAATGTCTAAGATGTCAAATGACAAATGTCACAATGCTAAATGTCAAAAATGAAAAGTGTCACCATGAAAAATGTCAAAAGTGACAAATTTCAAGATGGCAAATGTCAAAACTGACAAATGTCACAATGCTTAATGTCAAAAATGAAAAGTGTCACCATGAAAAATGTCAAAAATGACAAATTTAAAGATGGCAAATGTTAAAGATGTCAAATGACAAATGTCACAATGCTAAATGTCAAAAATAAAAAGTGTCACCACGAAAAATGTCAAAAATGACAAATTTCAAGATGGCAAATGTCAAAGATGTCAAATGACAAATGTCACAATGCTAAATGTCAAAAATAAAAAGTGTCACCATGAAAAATGTCAAAAATGACAAATTTCAAGATGGCAAATGTCAAAGATGTCAAATGACAAATGTCACAATGCTAAATGTCAAAAATAAAAAGTGTCACCATGAAAAATGTCAAAAATGACAAATTTCAAGATGGCAAATGTCAAAGATGTCAAATGACAAATGTCACAATGCTAAATGTCAAAAATGAAAAGTGTCACCATGAAAAATGTCAAAAATGACAAATTTCAAGATGACAAATGTCAAAGATGTCAAATGACAAATGTCACAATGCTAAATGTCAAAAATGAAAAGTGTCAAAAATGACAAATTTCAAGATGGCAAATGTCTAAGATGTCAAATGACAAATGTCACAATGCTAAATGTCAAAAATGAAAAGTGTCACCATGAAAAATGTCAAAAGTGACAAATTTCAAGATGGCAAATGTCAAAACTGACAAATGTCACAATGCTTAATGTCAAAAATGAAAAGTGTCACCATGAAAAATGTCAAAAATGACAAATTTAAAGATGGCAAATGTTAAAGATGTCAAATGACAAATGTCACAATGCTAAATGTCAAAAATGAAAAGTGTCACCACGAAAAATGTCAAAAATGACAAATTTCAAGATGGCAAATGTCAAAGATGTCAAATGACAAATGTCACAATGCTAAATGTCAAAAATAAAAAGTGTCACCATGAAAAATGTCAAAAATGACAAATTTCAAGATGGCAAATGTCAAAGATGTCAAATGACAAATGTCACAATGCTAAATGTCAAAAATAAAAAGTGTCACCATGAAAAATGTCAAAAATGACAAATTTCAAGATGGCAAATGTCAAAGATGTCAAATGACAAATGTCACAATGCTAAATGTCAAAAATGAAAAGTGTCACCATGAAAAATGTCAAAAATGACAAATTTCAAGATGACAAATGTCAAAGATGTCAAATGACAAATGTCACAATGCTAAATGTCAAAAATGAAAAGTGTCACCATGAAAAATGTCAAAAATCACAAATTTCAAGATGGCAAATGTCCAAGATGTCAAATGACAAATGTCACAATGCTAAATGTCAAAAATGAAAAGTGTTACCATGAAAAATGTCAAAAATGACAAATTTCAAGATGGCAAATGTCAAAGATGTCAAATGACAAATGTCACAATGCTAAATGTCAAAAATGAAAAGTGTCAAAAATGACAAATTTCAAGATGGCAAATGTCTAAGATGTCAAATGACAAATGTCACAATGCTAAATGTCAAAAATGAAAAGTGTCACCGTGAAAAATGTCAAAAATGAAAAATTTTTAAAAGGCAAAAGTCAAAGATGTCAAATGACAAATGTCACAATGCTAAATGTCAAAAATGAAAAGTGTCAAAAATGACAAATTTCAAGATGGCAAATGTCAAAGATGTCAAATGACAAATGTCACAATGCTAAATGTCAAAAATGAAAAGTGTCACCATGAAAAATGTCAAAAATGACAAATTTCAAGATGGCAAATGTCAAAGATGTCAAATGACAAATGTCACAATGCTAACTGTCGAAAATGAAAAGTGTCACCATGAAAAATGTCAAAAATAACAAATTTCAAGATGGCAAATGTCAAAGATGTCAAATGACAAATGTCACAATGCTAAATGTCAAAAATGAAAAGTGTCACCATGAAAAATGTCAAAAATGACAAATTTCAAGATGGCAAATGTCAAAGATGTCAAATGACAAATTTCAAGATGGCAAATGTCAAAGATGTCAAATGACAAATGTCACAATGCTAAATGTCAAAAATGAAAAGTGTCACCATAAAAAATGTCAAAAATGACAAATTTCAAGATGGCAAATGTCAAAACTGACAAATGTCACAATGGTTACTGTCAAAAATGATAAGTGTTACCATGAAAAATGTCAAAAATGACAAATTTCAAGATGGCAAATGTCCAAGATGTCAAATGACAAATGTCACAATGCTAAATGTCAAAAATAAAAAGTGTCACCATAAAAAATGTCAAAAATAACAAATTTCAAGATGGCAAATGTCAAAGATGTCAAATGACAAATGTCACAATGCTAAATGTCAAAAATAAAAAGTGTCACCATAAAATGTCAAAAATGACAAATTTCAAGATGGCAAATGTCAAAGATGTCAAATGACAAATGTCACAATGCTAAATGTCAAAAATGAAAAGTGTCACCATGAAAAATGTCAAAAATGACAAATTTCAAGATGGCAAATGTCAAAGATGTCAAATGACAAATGTCACAATGCTAAATGTCAAAAATGAAAAGTGTCACCATGAAAAATGTCAAAAATGACAAATTTCAAGATGGCAAATATCAAAGATGTCAAATGACGAATGTCACAATGCTAAATGTCAAAAATGACAAATTTCAAGATGGCAAATGTCAAAGATGTCAAATGACAAATGTCACAATGCTAAATGTCAAAAATGAAAAGTGTCACCATGAAAAATGTCAAAAATGACAAATTTCAAGATGGCAAATGTCAAAGATGTCAAATGACAAATGTCACAATGCTAACTGTCGAAAATGAAAAGTGTCACCATGAAAAATGTCAAAAATAACAAATTTCAAGATGGCAAATGTCAAAGATGTCAAATGACAAATGTCACAATGCTAAATGTCAAAAATGAAAAGTGTCACCATGAAAAATGTCAAAAATGACAAATTTCAAGATGGCAAATGTCAAAGATGTCAAATGACAAATTTCAAGATGGCAAATGTCAAAGATGTCAAATGACAAATGTCACAATGCTAAATGTCAAAAATGAAAAGTGTCACTATGAAAAATGTCAAAAATGACAAATTTCAAGATGGCAAATGTCCAAGATGTCAAATGACAAATGTCACAATGCTAAATGTCAAAAATGAAAAGTGTCACCATGAAAAATGTCAAAATTGATAAATTTCAAGATGGCAAATGTCAAAGATGTCAAATGACAAATGTCACAATGCTAAATGTCAAAAATGAAAAGTGTCAAAAATGACAAATTTAAAGATGGCAAATGTCAAAGATGTCAAATGACAAATGTCACAATGCTAAATGTCAAAAATTAAAAGTGTCACCATGAAAAATGTCAAAAATGACAAATTTCAAGATGGCAAATGTCAAAACTGACAAATGTCACAATGCTAAATGTCAAAAATGAAAAGTGTCACCATGAAAAATGTCAAAAATAACAAATTTCAAGATGGCAAATGTCAAAGATGTCAAATGACAAATGTCACAATGCTAAATGTCAAAAATGAAAAGTGTCACCATGAAAAATGTCAAAAATGACAAATTTCAAGATGGCAAATGTCAAAGATGTCAAATGACAAATGTCACAATGCTAAATATCAAAAATGAAAAGTGTCACCATGAAAAATGTCAAAAATGACAAATTTCAAGATGGCAAATGTCAAAACTGACAAATGTCACAATGCTAAATGACAAAAATGATAAGTGTCACCATGAAAAATGTCAAAAATGACAAATTTCAAGATGGCAAATGTCTAAGATGTCAAATGACAAATGTCACAATGCTAAATGTAAAAAATGAAAAGTGTCACCATGAAAAATGTCAAAAATGACAAATTTCAAGATGGCAAATGTCAAAACGGACAAATGTCACAATGCTAAATGACAAAAATGATAAGTGTCACCATGAAAAATGTCAAAAATGACAAATTTCAAGATGGCAAATGTCTAAGATGTCAAATGACAAATGTCAAAAATGAAAAGTGTCACCATGAAAAATGTCAAAAATGACAAATTTTAAGATGGCAAATGTCTAAGATGTCACATGACAAATGTCACAATGCTAAATGTCAAAAATGAAAAGTGTCACCATGAAAAATGTCAAAAGTGACAAATTTCAAGATGGCAAATGTCAAAACTGACAAATGTCACAATGCTAAATGTCAAAAATGAAAAGTGTCACCATGAAAAATGTCAAAAATGACAAATTTCAAGATGGCAAATGTCAAAGATGTCAAATGACAAATGTCACAATGCTAAATGTCAAAAATGAAAAGTGTCACCATGAAAAATGTCAAAAATAACAAATTTCAACATGGCAAATGT
This sequence comes from Altica lythri, assembly GCA_964028335.1. Classification (NCBI taxonomy): domain Eukaryota; kingdom Metazoa; phylum Arthropoda; class Insecta; order Coleoptera; family Chrysomelidae; genus Altica; species Altica lythri. The sequence goes on along the minus strand of OZ034800.1, from coordinate 37,958,311 downwards.
CAAAGATGTCAAATGACAAATGTCACAATGCTAAATGTCAAAAATAAAAAGTGTCACCATGAAAAATGTCAAAAATGACAAATTTCAAGATAGCAAATGTCAAAACTGACAAATGTCACAATGCTTAATGTCAAAAACGATAAGTGTCACCATGAAAAATGTCAAAAATGACAAATTTCAAGATGGCAAATGTCCAAGATGTCAAATGACAAATGTCACAATGCTAAATGTCAAAAATGAAAAATTTCGAGATGGCACATGACAAATGTCACAATGCTAAATGTCAAAAATGAAAAGTGTCACCATGAAAAATGTCAAAAATGACAAATTTCAAGATGGCAAATGTCAAAGATGTCAAATGACAAATGTCACAATGCTAAATGTCAAAAATGAAAAGTGTCACCATAAAAAATGTCAAAAATAACAAATTTCAAGATGGCAAATGTCAAAGATGTCAAATGACAAATGTCACAATGCTAAATGTCAAAAATGAAAAGTGTCACCATGAAAAATGTCAAAAATGACAAATTTCAAGATGGCAAATGTCAAAGATGTCAAATGACAAATGTCACAATGCTAAATGTCAAAAATGAAAAGTGTCACCATGAAAAATGTCAAAAATGACAAATTTCAAAATGGCAAGTGTCAAAGATGTCAAATGACAAATGTCACAATGCTAAATGTCAAAAATGAAAAGTGTCACCATAAAAAATGTCCAAAATAACAAATTTCAAGATGGCAAATGTCAAAGATGTCAAATGACAAATGTCACAATGCTAAATGTCAAAAATGAAAAGTGTCACCATGAAAAATGTCAAAAATGACAAATTTCAAGATGGCAAATGTCAAAGATGTCAACTGACAAATGTCACAATGCTAAATGTCATAAATGAAAAGTGTCACCATGAAAAATGTCAAAAATGACAAATTTCAAGATGGCAAATGTCAAAGATGTCAAATGACAAATGTCACAATGCTAAATGTCAAAAATGAAAAGTTTCACCATGAAAAATGTCAAAAATGACAAATTTCAAGATGGCAAAAGTCAAAGATGACAAATGACAAATGTCACAATGCTAAATGTCAAAAATGAAAAGTGTCACCATGAAAAATGTCAAAAATGACAAATTTCAAGATGGCAAATGTCAAAGATGTCAAATGACAAATGTCACAATGCTAAATGTCAAAAATGAAAAGTGTCACCATGAAAAATGTCAAAAATGACAAATTTCAAGATGGCAAATGTCCAAGATGTCAAATGACAAATGTAACAATGCTAAATGTCAAAAATGAAAAGTGTCACCATGAAAAATGTCAAAAATGACAAATTTCAAGATGGCAAATGTCAAAGATGTCAAATGACAAATGTCACAATGCTAAATGTCAAAAAAGAAAAAAGTCAAAAATGACAAATTTCAAGATGGCAAATGTCCAAGATGTCAAATGACAAATGTCACAATGCTAAATGTCAAAAATGAAAAGTGTCACCATGAAAAATGTCAAAAATGACAAATTTCAAGATGGCAAATGTCAAAGATGTCAAATGTCACAATGCTAAATGTCAAAAATGAAAATTGTCAAAAATGACAAATTTCAAGATGGCAAATGTCTAAGATGTCAAATGACAAATGTCACAATGCTAAATGTCAAAAATGAAAAGTGTCACCATGAAAAATGTCAAAAATGACAAATTTCAAGATGGCAAATATCAAAGATGTCAAATGCCAAATGTCACAATGCTAAATGTCAAAAATGACAAATTTCAAGATGGCAAATGTCAAAGATGTCAAATGACAAATGTCACACTGCTTAATGTCAAAAATGAAAATTGTCACCATGAAAAATGTCAAAAATGACAAATTTCAAGATGTCAAATGTCAAAGATGTCAAATGACAAATGCCACAATGCTAAATGTCAAAAATGAAAAGTGTCACCATGAAAAATGTCCAAAATGACAAATTTCAAGATGGCAAATGTCAAAGATGTCAAATGACAAATGTCACAATGCTAAATGTCAAAAATGAAAAGTGTCACCATGAAAAATGTTAAAAATGACAAATTTCAAGATGGCAAATGTCCAAGATGTCAAATGACAAATGTCACAATGCTAAATGTCAAAAATGAAAAGTGTCACCATGAAAAATGTCAAAAATGACAAATTTCAAGATGGCAAATGTCAAAACTGACAAATGTCACAATGCTAAATGTCAAAAATGAAAATTGTCAAAAATGACAAATTTCAAGATGGCAAATGTCAAAGATGTCAAATGACAAATGTCACAATGCTAAATGTCAAAAATGAAAAGTGTCACCATAAAAAATGTTAAAAATGACAAATTTCAAGATGGCAAATGTCAAAGATGTCAAATGACAAATGTCACAATGCTAAATGTCAAAAATGAAAAGTGTCACCATGAAAAATGTCAAAAATGACAAATTTCAAGATGGCAAATGTCAAAGATGTCAAATGACAAATGTCACAATGCTAAATGTCATAAATGAAAAGTGTCACCATGAAAAATGTCAAAAATGACAAATTTCAAGATGGCAAATGTCAAAGATGTCAAATGACAAATGTCACAATGCTAAATGTTAAAAATGAAAAGTTTCACCATGAAAAATGTCAAAAATGACAAATTTCAAGATGGCAAATGTCAAAGATGATAAATGACAAATGTCACAATGCTAAATGTCAAAAATGAAAAGTGTCACCATGAAAAATGTCAAAAATGACAAATTTTAAGATGGCAAATGTCAAAGATGTCAAATGACAAATGTCACAATGCTAAATGTCAAAAATGAAAAGTGTCACCATGAAAAATGTCAAAAATGACAAATTTCAAGATGGCAAATGTCCAAGATGTCAAATGACAAATGTAACAATGCTAAATGTCAAAAATGAAAAGTGTCACCATGAAATATGTCAAAAATGACAAATTTCAAGATGGCAAGTGTCAAAGATGTCAAATGACAAATGTCACAATGCTAAATGTCAAAAAAGAAAAATGTCAAAAATGACAAATTTCAAGATGGCAAATGTCCAAGATGTCAAATGACAAATGTCACAATGCTAAATGTTAAAAATGAAAAGTGTCACCATGAAAAATGTCAAAAATGACAAATTTCAAGATGGCAAATGTCAAAGATGTCAAATGACAAATGTCACAATGCTAAATGTCAAAAATGAAAATTGTCAAAAATGACAAATTTCAAGATGGCAAATGTCTAAGATGTCAAATGACAAATGTCACAATGCTAAATGTCAAAAATGAAAAGTGTCACCATGAAAAATGTCAAAAATGACAAATTTCAAGATGGCAAATGTCAAAGATGTCAAATGACAAATGTCGCAATGCTAAATGTCAAAAATGACAAATTTCAAGATGGCAAATGTCCAAGATGTCAAATGACAAATGTCACAATGCTAAATGTCAAAAATGAAAAGTGTCACCATGAAAAATGTCAAAAATGACAAATTTCAAGATGGCAAATGTCAAAGATGTCAAATGTCACAATGCTAAATGTCAAAAATGAAAATTGTCAAAAATGACAAATTTCAAGATGGCAAATGTCTAAGATGTCAAATGACAAATGTCACAATGCAAAATGTCAAAAATGAAAAGTGTCACCATGAAAAATGTCAAAAATGACAAATTTCAAGATGGCAAATATCAAAGATGTCAAATGCCAAATGTCACAATGCTAAATGTCAAAAATGACAAATTTCAAGATGGCAAATGTCAAAGATGTCAAATGACAAATGTCACACTGCTAAATGTCAAAAATGAAAATTGTCACCATAAAAAATGTCAAAAATGACAAATTTCAAGATGTCAAATGTCAAAGATGTCAAATGACAAATGCCACAATGCTAAATGTCAAAAATGAAAAGTGTCACCATGAAAAATGTCAAAAATGACAAATTTCAAAATGGCAAATGTCAAAGATGTCAAATGACAAATGTCACAATGCTAAATGTCAAAAATGAAAAGTGTCACCAAGAAAAATGTTAAAAATGACAAATTTCAAGATGGCAAATGTCAAAGATGTCAAATGACAAATGTCACAATGCTAAATGTCAAAAATGAAAAGTGTCACCATGAAAAATGTCAAAAATGACAAATTTCAAGATGGCAAATGTCAAAGATGTCAAATGACAAATGTCACAATGCTAAATGTCATAAATGAAAAGTGTCACCATGAAAAATGTCAAAAATGACAAATTTCAAGATGGCAAATGTCAAAGATGTCAAATGACAAATGTCACAATGCTAAATGTCAAAAATGAAAAGTTTCACCATGAAAAATGTCAAAAATGACAAATTTCAAGATGGAAAATGTCAAAGATGATAAATGACAAATGTCACAATGCTAAATGTCAAAAATGAAAAGTGTCACCATGAAAAATGTCAAAAATGACAAATTTCAAGATGGCAAATGTCAAAGATGTCAAATGACAAATGTCACAATGCTAAATGTCAAAAATGAAAAGTGTCACCATGAAAAATGTCAAAAATGACAAATTTCAAGATGGCAAATGTCCAAGATGTCAAATGACAAATGTAACAATGCTAAATGTCAAAAATGAAAAGTGTCACCATGAAAAATGTCAAAAATGACAAATTTCAAGATGGCAAATGTCAAAGATGTCAAATGACAAATGTCACAATGCTAAATGTCAAAAAAGAAAAATGTCAAAAATGACAAATTTCAAGATGGCAAATGTCAAAGATGTCAAATGACAAATGTCACAATGCTAAATGTCAAAAATGAAAATTATCAAAAATGACAAATTTCAAGATGGCAAATGTCAAAGATGTCAAATGACAAATGTCACAATGCTAAATGTCAAAAATGAAAATTGTCAAAAATGACAAATTTCAAGATGGCAAATGTCTAAGATGTCAAATGACAAATGTCACAATGCTAAATGTCAAAAATGAAAAGTGTCACCATAAAAAATGTCAAAAATGACAAATTTCAAGATGGCAAATATCAAAGATGTCAAATGCCAAATGTCACAATGCTAAATGTCAAAAATGACAAATTTCAAGATGGCAAATGTCAAAGATGTCAAATGACAAATGTCACACTGCTAAATGTCAAAAATGAAAATTGTCACCATGAAAAATGTCAAAAATGACAAATTTCAAGATGTCAAATGTCAAAGATGTCAAATGACAAATGCCACAATGCTAAATGTCAAAAATGAAAAGTGTCACCATGAAAAATGTCAAAAATGACAAATTTCAAGATGGCAAATGTCAAAGATGTCAAATGACAAATGTCACAATGCTAAATGTCAAAAATGAAAAGTGTCACCATGAAAAATGTTAAAAATGACAAATTTCAAGATGGCAAATGTCAAAGATGTCAAATGACAAATGTCACAATGCTAAATGTCAAAAATGAAAAGTGTCACCATGAAAGATGTCAAAAATAACTAATTTCAAGATGGCAAATGTCAAAGATGTCAAATGACAAATGTCACAATGCTAAATGTCAAAAATGAAAAGTGTCACCATGAAAAATGTCAAAAATGATAAATTTTAAGATGGCAAATGTCAAAACTGACAAATGTCACAATGCTAAATGTCAAAAATGAAAAGTGTCACCATGAAAAATGTCAAAAATAACAAATTTCAAGATGGCAAATGTCAAAGATGTCAAATGACAAATGTCGCAATGCTAAATGTCAAAAATGACAAATTTCAAGATGGCAAATGTCAAAGATGTCAAATGACAAATGTCACAATGCTAAATGTCAAAAATGAAAAGTGTCACCATGAAAAATGTCAAAAATGACAAATTTCAAGATGGCAAATGTCAAAGATGTCAAATGACAAATGTCACAATGCTAAATGTCAAAAATGAAAAGTGTCACCATAAAAAATGTCAAAAATAACAAATTTCAAGATAGCAAATGTCAAAGATGTCAAATAACAAATGTCACAATGCTAAATGTCAAAAATGAAAAGTGTCACCATGAAAAATGTCAAAAATGACAAATTTCAAAATGGCAAATGTCAAAGATGTCAAATGACAAATGTCACAATGCTAAATGTCAAAAATGAAAAGTGTCACCATAAAAAATGTCAAAAATAACAAATTTCAAGATAGCAAATGTCAAAGATGTCAAATAACAAATGTCACAATGCTAAATGTCAAAAATGAAAAGTGTCACCATGAAAAATGTCAAAAATGACAAATTTCAAGATGGCAAATGTCAAAGATGTTAAATGACAAATGTCACAATGCTAAATGTCAAAAATAAAAAGTGTCACCATAAAAAATGTCAAAAATAACAAATTTCAAGATGGCAAATGTCAAAGATGTCAAATGACAAATGTCACAATGCTAAATGTCAAAAATGAAAAGTGTCACCATAAAATGTCAAAAATGACAAATTTCAAGATGGCAAATGTCAAAGATGTCAAATGACAAATGTCACAATGCTAAATGTCAAAAATAAAAAGTGTCACCATGAAAAATGTCAAAAATGACAAATTTCAAGATGGCAAATGTCAAAGATGTCAAATGACAAATGTCACAATGCTAAATGTCAAAAATGAAAAGTGTCACCATGAAAAATGTCAAAAATGACAAATTTCAAAATGGCAAATGTCAAAGATGTCAAATGACAAATGTCACAATGCTAAATGTCAAAAATGAAAAGTGTCACCATAAAAAATGTCCAAAATAACAAATTTTAAGATGGCAAATGTCAAAGATGTCAAATGACAAATGTCACAATGCTAAATGTCAAAAATGAAAAGTGTCACCATGAAAAATGTCAAAAATGACAAATTTCAAGATGGCAAATGTCAAAGATGTCAACTGACAAATGTCACAATGCTAAATGTCATAAATGAAAAGTGTCACCATGAAAAATGTCAAAAATGACAAATTTCAAGATGGCAAATGTCAAAGATGTCAAATGACAAATGTCACAATGCTAAATGTCAAAAATGAAAAGTTTCACCATGAAAAATGTCAAAAATGACAAATTTCAAGATGGCAAATGTCAAAGATGACAAATGACAAATGTCACAATGCTAAATGTCAAAAATGAAAAGTGTCACCATGAAAAATGTCAAAAATGACAAATTTCAAGATGGCAAATGTCAAAGATGTCAAATGACAAATGTCACAATGCTAAATGTCAAAAATGAAAAGTGTCACCATGAAAAATGTCAAAAATGACAAATTTCAAGATGGCAAATGTCCAAGATGTCAAATGACAAATGTAACAATGCTAAATGTCAAAAATGAAGAGTGTCACCATGAAAAATGTCAAAAATGACAAATTTCAACATGGCAAATGTCAAAGATGTCAAATGACAAATGTCACAATGCTAAATGTCAAAAAAGAAAAATGTCAAAAATGACAAATTTCAAGATGGCAAATGTCCAAGATGTCAAATGACAAATGTCACAATGCTAAATGTCAAAAATGAAAAGTGTCACCATGAAAAATGTCAAAAATGACAAATTTCAAGATGGCAAATGTCAAAGATGTCAAATGACAAATGTCACAATGCTAAATGTCAAAAATGAAAATTGTCAAAAATGACAAATTTCAAGATGGCAAATGTCAAAGATGTCAAATGACAAATGTCACAATGCTAAATGTCAAAAATGAAAAGTGTCACCATGAAAAATGTTAAAAATGACAAATTTCAAGATGGCAAATGTCAAAGATGTCAAATGACAAATGTCACAATGCTAAATGTCAAAAATGAAAAGTGTCACCATGAAAAATGTCAAAAATGACAAATTTCAAGATGGCAAATGTCAAAGATGTCAAATGACAAATGTCACAATGCTAAATGTCATAAATGAAAAGTGTCACCATGAAAAATGTCAAAAATGACAAATTTCAAGATGGCAAATGTCAAAGATGTCAAATGACAAATGTCACAATGCTAAATGTCAAAAATGAAAAGTTTCACCATGAAAAATGTCAAAAATGACAAATTTCAAGATGGCAAATGTCAAAGATGATAAATGACAAATGTCACAATGCTAAATGTCAAAAATGAAAAGTGTCACCATGAAAAATGTCAAAAATGACAAATTTCAAGATGGCAAATGTCAAAGATGTCAAATGACAAATGTTACAATGCTAAATGTCAAAAATGAAAAGTGTCACCATGAAAAATGTCAAAAATGACAAATTTCAAGATGGCAAATGTCCAAGATGTCAAATGACAAATGTAACAATGCTAAATGTCAAAAATGAAAAGTGTCACCATGAAAAATGTCAAAAATGACAAATTTCAAGATGGCAAATGTCAAAGATGTCAAATGACAAATGTCACAATGCTAAATGTCAAAAAAGAAAAATGTCAAAAATGACAAATTTCAAGATGGCAAATGTCCAAGATGTCAAATGACAAATGTCACAATGCTAAATGTTAAAAATGAAAAGTGTCACCATGAAAAATGTCAAAAATGACAAATTTCAAGATGGCAAATGTCAAAGATGTCAAATGACAAATGTCACAATGCTAAATGTCAAAAATGAAAATTGTCAAAAATGACAAATTTCAAGATGGCAAATGTCTAAGATGTCAAATGACAAATGTCACAATGCTAAATGTCAAAAATGAAAAGTGTCACCATGAAAAATGTCAAAAATGACAAATTTCAAGATGGCAAATATCAAAGATGTCAAATGCCAAATGTCACAATGCTAAATGTCAAAAATGACAAATTTCAAGATGGCAAATGTCAAAGATGTCAAATGACAAATGTCACACTGCTAAATGTCAAAAATGAAAATTGTCACCATGAAAAATGTCAAAAATGACAAATTTCAAGATGTCAAATGTCAAAGATGTCAAATGACAAATGCCACAATGCTAAATGTCAAAAATGAAAAGTGTCACCATGAAAAATGTCAAAAATGACAAATTTCAAGATGGCAAATGTCAAAGATGTCAAATGACAAATGTCACAATGCTAAATGTCAAAAATGAAAAGTGTCACCATGAAAAATGTTAAAAATGACAAATTTCAAGATGGCAAATGTCAAAGATGTCAAATGACAAATGTCACAATGCTAAATGTCAAAAATGAAAAGTGTCACCATGAAAGATGTCAAAAATAACTAATTTCAAGATGGCAAATGTCAAGGATGTCAAATGACAAATGTCACAATGCTAAATGTCAAAAATGAAAAGTGTCACCATGAAAAATGTCAAAAATGATAAATTTCAAGATGGCAAATGTCAAAACTGACAAATGTCACAATGCTAAATGTCAAAAATGAAAAGTGTCACCATGAAAAATGTCAAAAATAACAAATTTCAAGATGGCAAATGTCAAAGATGTCAAATGACAAATGTCGCAATGCTAAATGTCAAAAATGACAAATTTCAAGATGGCAAATGTCAAAGATGTCAAATGACAAATGTCACAATGCTAAATGTCAAAAATGAAAAGTGTCACCATGAAAAATGTCAAAAATGACAAATTTCAAGATGGCAAATGTCAAAGATGTCAAATGACAAATGTCACAATGCTAAATGTCAAAAATGAAAAGTGTCACCATGAAAAATGTCAAAAATAACAAATTTCAAGATAGCAAATGTCAAAGATGTCAAATAACAAATGTCACAATGCTAAATGTCAAAAATGAAAAGTGTCACCATGAAAAATGTCAAAAATGACAAAATTTTAAGATGGCAAATGTCAAAGATATCAAATGACAAATGTCACAATGCTAAATGTCAAAAATGAAAAGTGTCACCATGAAAAATGTCAAAAATAACAAATTTCAAGATGGCAAATGTCAAAGATGTCAAATGACAAATGTCACAATGCTAAATGTCAAAAATGAAAAGTTTCACCATAAAAAATGTCAAAAATGACAAATTTCAAGATGGCAAATGTCAAAACTGACAAATGTCACAATGGTTACTGTCAAAAATGATAAGTGTTACCATGAAAAATGTCAAAAATGACAAATTTCAAGATGGCAAATGTCCAAGATGTCAAATGACAAATGTCACAATGCTTAATGTCAAAAATGACAAATTTCAAGATGGCAAATGTCAAAGATGTCAAATGACAAATGTCACAATGCTAAATGTCAAAAATAAAAAGTGTCACCATAAAAAATGTCAAAAATAACAAATTTCAAGATGGCAAATGTCAAAGATGTCAAATGACAAATGTCACAATGCTAAATGTCAAAAATGAAAAGTGTCACCATAAAATGTCAAAAATGACAAATTTCAAGATGGCAAATGTCAAAGATGTCAAATGACAAATGTCACAATGCTAAATGTCAAAAATGAAAAGTGTCACCATGAAAAATGTCAAAAATGACAAATTTCAAGATGGCAAATGTCAAAGATGTCAAATGACAAATGTCACAATGCTAAATGTCAAAAATGAAAAGTGTCACCATAAAAAATGTCAAAAATGACAAATTTCAAGATGGCAAATATCAAAGATGTCAAATGACAAATGTCACAATGCTAAATGTCAAAACTGACAAATTTCAAGATGGCAAATGTCAAAGATGTCAAATGACAAATGTCACAATGCTAAATGTCAAAAATGACAAATTTCAAGATGGCAAATGTCAAAGATGTCAAATGACAAATGTCACAATGCTAACTGTCAAAAATGAAAAGTGTCACCATGAAAAATGTCAAAAATAACAAATTTCAAGATGGCAAATGTCAAAGATGTCAAATGACAAATGTCACAATGCTAAATGTCAAAAATGAAAAGTGTCACCATGAAAAATGTTAAAAATGACAAATTTCAAGATGGCAAATGTCAAAGATGTCAAATGACAAATTTCAAGATGGCAAATGTCAAAGATGTCAAATGACAAATGTCACAATGCTAAATGTCAAAAATGAAAAGTGTCACCATGAAAAATGTCAAAAATGACAAATTTCAAGATGGCAAATGTCCAAGATGTCAAATGACAAATGTCACAATGCTAAATGTCAAAAATGAAAAGTGTCACCATGAAAAATGTCAAAATTGATAAATTTCAAGATGGCAAATGTCAAAGATGTCAAATGACAAATGTCACAATGCTAAATGTCAAAAATGAAAAGTGTCAAAAATGACAAATTTAAAGATGGCAAATGTCAAAGATGTCAAATGACAAATGTCACAATGCTAAATGTCAAAAATGAAAAGTGTCACCATGAAAAATGTCAAAAATGACAAATTTCAAGATGGCAAATGTCAAAACTGACAAATGTCACAATGCTAAATGTCAAAAATGAAAAGTGTCACCATGAAAAATGTCAAAAATAACAAATTTCAAGATGGCAAATGTCAAAGATGTCAAATGACAAATGTCACAATGCTAAATGTCAATAATGACAGATTTCAAGATGGCAAATGTCAAAGATGTCAAATGACAAATGTCACAATGCTAAATGTCAAAAATGAAAAGTGTCACCATGAAAAATGTCAAAAATGACAAATTTCAAAATGGCAAATGTCAAAGATGTCAAATGACAAATGTCACAATGCTAAATGTCAAAAATGAAAAGTGTCACCATGCAAAATGTCAAAAATGACAAATTTCAAGATGGCAAATGTCAAAACTGACAAATGTCACAATGCTAAATGACAAAAATGATAAGTGTCACCATGAAAAATGTCAAAAATGACAAATTTCAAAATGGCAAATGTCCAAGATGTCAAATGACAAATGTCACAATGTTAAATGTCAAAAATAAAAAGTGTCACCATGAAAAATGTCAAAAATGACAAATTTCAAGATGGCAAATGTCAAAGATGTCAAATGACAAATGTCACAATGCTAAATGTCAAAAATGAAAAGTGTCAAAAATGACAAATTTCAAGATGGCAAATGTCTAAGATGTCAAGTGACAAATGTCACAATGCTAAATGTCAAAAATGAAAAGTGTCACCATGAAAAATGTCAAAAGTGACAAATTTCAAGATGGCAAATGTCAAAACTGACAAATGTCACAATGCTTAATGTCAAAAATGAAAAGTGTCACCATGAAAAATGTCAAAAATGACAAATTTAAAGATGGCAAATGTTAAAGATGTCAAATGACAAATGTCACAATGCTAAATGTCAAAAATAAAAAGTGTCACCACGAAAAATGTCAAAAATGACAAATTTCAAGATGGCAAATGTCAAAGATGTCAAATGACAAATGTCACAATGCTAAATGTCAAAAATAAAAAGTGTCACCATGAAAAATGTCAAAAATGACAAATTTCAAGATGGCAAATGTCAAAGATGTCAAATGACAAATGTCACAATGCTAAATGTCAAAAATAAAAAGTGTCACCATGAAAAATGTCAAAAATGACAAATTTCAAGATGGCAAATGTCAAAGATGTCAAATGACAAATGTCACAATGCTAAATGTCAAAAATGAAAAGTGTCACCATGAAAAATGTCAAAAATGACAAATTTCAAGATGACAAATGTCAAAGATGTCAAATGACAAATGTCACAATGCTAAATGTCAAAAATGAAAAGTGTCAAAAATGACAAATTTCAAGATGGCAAATGTCTAAGATGTCAAATGACAAATGTCACAATGCTAAATGTCAAAAATGAAAAGTGTCACCATGAAAAATGTCAAAAGTGACAAATTTCAAGATGGCAAATGTCAAAACTGACAAATGTCACAATGCTTAATGTCAAAAATGAAAAGTGTCACCATGAAAAATGTCAAAAATGACAAATTTAAAGATGGCAAATGTTAAAGATGTCAAATGACAAATGTCACAATGCTAAATGTCAAAAATGAAAAGTGTCACCACGAAAAATGTCAAAAATGACAAATTTCAAGATGGCAAATGTCAAAGATGTCAAATGACAAATGTCACAATGCTAAATGTCAAAAATAAAAAGTGTCACCATGAAAAATGTCAAAAATGACAAATTTCAAGATGGCAAATGTCAAAGATGTCAAATGACAAATGTCACAATGCTAAATGTCAAAAATAAAAAGTGTCACCATGAAAAATGTCAAAAATGACAAATTTCAAGATGGCAAATGTCAAAGATGTCAAATGACAAATGTCACAATGCTAAATGTCAAAAATGAAAAGTGTCACCATGAAAAATGTCAAAAATGACAAATTTCAAGATGACAAATGTCAAAGATGTCAAATGACAAATGTCACAATGCTAAATGTCAAAAATGAAAAGTGTCACCATGAAAAATGTCAAAAATCACAAATTTCAAGATGGCAAATGTCCAAGATGTCAAATGACAAATGTCACAATGCTAAATGTCAAAAATGAAAAGTGTTACCATGAAAAATGTCAAAAATGACAAATTTCAAGATGGCAAATGTCAAAGATGTCAAATGACAAATGTCACAATGCTAAATGTCAAAAATGAAAAGTGTCAAAAATGACAAATTTCAAGATGGCAAATGTCTAAGATGTCAAATGACAAATGTCACAATGCTAAATGTCAAAAATGAAAAGTGTCACCGTGAAAAATGTCAAAAATGAAAAATTTTTAAAAGGCAAAAGTCAAAGATATCAAATGACAAATGTCACAATGCTAAATGTCAAAAATGAAAAGTGTCACCATGAAAAATGTCAAAAATGACAAATTTCAAGATGGCAATTGTCAAAGATGTCGAATATGACAAATGTCACAATGCTAAATGTCAAAAATGTAAAGTGTCACCATGAAAAATGACAAATTGCAAGATGGCAAATGCCAAAGATGTCAAATAACAAATGTCACAATGCTTAATGTCAAAAATGAAAAGTGTCACCATGAAAAATGTCAAAAATGACAAATTTCCAGATGGCAAATATCAAAGATGTCAAATGCCAAATGTCACAATGCTAAATGTCAAAAATGACAAATTTCAAGATGGCAAATATCAAAGATGTCAAATGACAAATGTCACAATGCTAAATGTCAAAAATAAAAAGTGGCACAATGAAAAATGTCAAAAATGACAAATTTCAAGATGGCAAATGTCAAAGATGTCAAATGACAAATGTCACAATGCTAAATGTCAAAAATGAAAAGTGTCACCATGAAAAATGTCAAAAATGACAAATTTCAAGATGGCAAATGTCAAAGATGTCAAATGACAAATGTCACAATGCTAAATGTCAAAAATGAAAAGTGTCACCATGAAAAATGTCAAAAATGACAAATTTCAAGATGGCAAATGTCCAAGATGTCAAATGACAAATGTCACAATGCTAAATGTCAAAAATGAAAAGTGTCACCATGAAAAATGTCAAAAATGACTAATTTTAAGATGGCAAATGTCAAAGATGTCAAATGACAAATGTCACAATGCTAAATGTCAAAAATGAAAAGTGTCAAAAATGACAAATTTTAAGATGGCAAATGTCTAAGATGTCAAATGACAAATGTCACAATGCTAAATGTCAAAAATAAAAAGTGTCACCATGAAAAATGTCAAAAGTGACAAATTTCAAGATGGCAAATGTCAAAACTGACAAATGTCACAATGCTAAATGTCAAAAATGAAAAGTGTCACCATGAAAAATGTCAAAAATGACAAATTTAAAGATGGCAAATGTCAAAGATGTCAAATGACAAATGTCACAATGCTAAATGTCAAAAATGAAAAGTGTCACCACGAAAAATGTCAAAAATGACAAATTTCAAGATGGCAAATGTCAAAGATGTCAAATGACAAATGTCACAATGCTAAATGTCAAAAATGAAAAGTGTCACCATGAAAAATGTCAAAAATGACAAATTTCAAGATGGCAAATGTCAAAGATGTCAAATGACAAATGTCACAATGCTAAATGTCAAAAATGAAAAGTGTCACCATGAAAAATGTCAAAAATAACAAATTTCAACATGGCAAATGTCAAAGATGTCAAATGACAAATGTCACAATGCTAAATGTCAAAAATGAAAAGTGTCACCATGAAAAATGTCAAAAATGACAAATTTCAAGATGGCAAATGTCAAAACTGACAAATGTCACAATGCTAAATGTCAAAAACGATAAGTGTCACCATGAAAAATGTCAAAAATGACAAATTTCAAGATGGCAAATGTCCAAGATGTCAAATGACAAATGTCACAATGCTAAATGTCAAAAATGAAAAATTTCAAGATGGCAAATGACAAATGTCACAATGCTTAATGTCAAAAATGAAAAGTGTCACCATGAAAAATGTCAAAAATGACAAATTTCAAGATGGCAAATGTCAAAGATGTCAAATGACAAATGTCACAATGCTAAATGTCAAAAATGAAAAGTGTCACCATAAAAAATGTCAAAAATAACAAATTTCAAGATGGCAAATGTCAAAGATGTCAAATGACAAATGTCACAATGCTAAATGTCAAAAATGAAAAGTGTCACCATGAAAAATGTCAAAAATGACAAATTTCAAGATGGCAAATGTCAAAGATGTCAAATGACAAATGTCACAATGCTAAATGTCAAAAATGAAAAGTGTCACCATGAAAAATGTCAAAAATGACAAATTTCAAAATGGCAAATGTCAAAGATGTCAAATGACAAATGTCACAATGCTAAATGTCAAAAATGAAAAGTGTCACCATAAAAAATGTCCAAAATAACAAATTTCAAGATGGCAAATGTCAAAGATGTCAAATGACAAATGTCACAATGCTAAATGTCAAAAATGAAAAGTGTCACCATGAAAAATGTCAAAAATGACAAATTTCAAGATGGCAAATGTCAAAGATGTCAACTGACAAATGTCACAATGCTAAATGTCATAAATGAAAATGTCACCATGAAAAATGTCAAAAATGACAAATTTCAAGATGGCAAATGTCAAAGATGTCAAATGACAAATGTCACAATGCTAAATGTCAAAAATGAAAAGTTTCACCATGAAAAATGTCAAAAATGACAAATTTCAAGATGGCAAATGTCAAAGATGACAAATGACAAATGTCACAATGCTAAATGTCAAAAATGAAAAGTGTCACCGTGAAAAATGTCAAAAATGACAAATTTCAAGATGGCAAATGTCAAAGATGTCAAATGACAAATGTCACAATGCTAAATGTCAAAAATGAAAAGTGTCACCATGAAAAATGTCAAAAATGACAAATTTCAAGATGGCAAATGTCCAAGATGTCAAATGACAAATGTAACAATGCTAAATGTCAAAAATGAAAAGTGTCACCATAAAATGTCAAAAATGACAAATTTCAAGATGGCAAATGCCAAAGATGTCAAATGACAAATGTCACAATGCTAAATGTCAAAAAAGAAAAATGTCAAAAATGACAAATTTCAAGATGGCAAATGTCCAAGATGTCAAATGACAAATGTCACAATGCTAAATGTCAAAAATGAAAAGTGTCACCATGAAAAATGTCAAAAATGACAAATTTCAAGATGGCAAATGTCAAAGATGTCAAATGACAAATGTCACAATGCTAAATGTCAAAAATGAAAATTGTCAAAAATGACAAATTTTAAGATGGCAAATGTCTAAGATGTCAAATGACAAATGTCACAATGCTAAATGTCAAAAATGAAAAGTGTCACCATGAAAAATGTCAAAAATGGCAAATTTCAAGATGGCAAATATCAAAGATGTCAAATGCCAAATGTCACAATGCTAAATGTCAAAAATGACAAATTTCAAGATGGCAAATGTCAAAGATGTCAAATGACAAATGTCACACTGCTAAATGTCAAAAATGAAAATTGTCACCATGAAAAATGTCAAAAATGACAAATTTTAAGATGTCAAATGTGAAAGATGTCAAATGACAAATGCCACAATGCTAAATGTCAAAAATGAAAAGTGTCACCATGAAAAATGTCAAAAATGACAAATTTCAAGATGGCAAATGTCAAAGATGTCAAATGACAAATGTCACAATGCTAAATGTCAAAAATGAAAAGTGTCACCATGAAAAATGTTAAAAATGACAAATTTCAAGATGGCAAATGTCAAAGATGTCAAATGACAAATGTCACAATGCTAAATGTCAAAAATGAAAAGTGTCACCATGAAAAATGTCAAAAATGACAAATTTCAAGATGGCAAATGTCAAAGATGTCAAATGACAAATGTCACAATGCTAAATGTCATAAATGAAAAGTGTCACCATGAAAAATGTCAAAAATGACAAATTTCAAGATGGCAAATGTCAAAGATGTCAAATGACAAATGTCACAATGCTAAATGTCAAAAATGAAAAGTTTCACCATGAAAAATGTCAAAAATGACAAATTTCAAGATGGCAAATGTCAAAGATGATAAATGACAAATGTCACAATGCTAAATGTCAAAAATGAAAAGTGTCACCATGAGAAATGTCAAAAATGACAAATTTCAAGATGGCAAATGTCAAAGATGTCAAATGACAAATGTCACAATGCTAAATGTCAAAAATGAAAAGTGTCACCATGAAAAATGTCAAAAAGGACAAATTTCAAGATGGCAAATGTCCAAGATGTCAAATGACAAATGTAACAATGCTAAATGTCAAAAATGAAAAGTGTCACCATGAAAAATGTCAAAAATGACAAATTTCAAGATGGCAAATGTCAAAGATGTCAAATGACAAATGTCACAATGCTAAATGTCAAAAAAGAAAAATGTCAAAAATGACAAATTTCAAGATGGCAAATGTCCAAGATGTCAAATGACAAATGTCACAATGCTAAATGTTAAAAATGAAAAGTGTCACCATGAAAAATGTCAAAAATGACAAATTTCAAGATGGCAAATGTCAAAGATGTCAAATGACAAATGTCACAATGCTAAATGTCAAAAATGAAAATTGTCAAAAATGACAAATTTCAAGATGGCAAATGTCTAAGATGTCAAATGACAAATGTCACAATGCTAAATGTCAAAAATGAAAAGTGTCACCATGAAAAATGTCAAAAATGACAAATTTCAAGATGGCAAATATCAAAGATGTCAAATGCCAAATGTCACAATGCTAAATGTCAAAAATGACAAATTTCAAAATGGCAAATGTCAAAGATGTCAAATGACAAATGTCACACTGCTAAATGTCAAAAATAAAAATTGTCACCATGAAAAATGTCAAAAATGACAAATTTCAAGATGTCAAATGTCAAAGATGTCAAATGACAAACGCCACAATGCTAAATGTCAAAAATAAAAAGTGTCACCATGAAAAATGTCAAAAATGACAAATTTCAAGATGGCAAATGTCAAAGATGTCAAATGACAAATGTCACAATGCTAAATGTCAAAAATGAAAAGTGTCACCATGAAAAATGTTAAAAATGACAAATTTCAAAATGGCAAATGTCAAAGATGTCAAATGACAAATGTCACAATGCTAAATGTCAAAAATGAAAAGTGTCACCATGAAAGATGTCAAAAATAACTAATTTCAAGATGGCAAATGTCAAAGATGTCAAATGACAAATGTCACAATGCTAAATGTCAAAAATGAAAAGTGTCACCATGAGAAATGTCAAAAATGATAAATTTCAAGATGGCAAATGTCAAAACTGACAAATGTCACAATGCTAAATGTCAAAAATGAAAAGTGTCACCATGAAAAATGTCAAAAATAACAAATTTCAAGATGGCAAATGTCAAAGATGTCAAATGACAAATGTCGCAATGCTAAATGTCAAAAATGACAAATTTCAAGATGGCAAATGTCAAAGATGTCAAATGACAAATGTCACAATGTTAAATGTCAAAAATGAAAAGTGTCACCATGAAAAATGTCAAAAATGACAAATTTCAAGATGGCAAATGTCAAAGATGTCAAATGACAAATGTCACAATGCTAAATGTCAAAAATGAAAAGTGTCACCATGAAAAATGTCAAAAATAACAAATTTCAAGATGGCAAATGTCAAAGATGTCAAATAACAAATGTCACAATGCTAAATGTCAAAAATGAAAAGTGTCACCATGAAAAATGTCAAAAATGACAAATTTCAAGATGGCAAATGTCAAAGATGTCAAATGACAAATGTCACAATGCTAAATGTCAAATATGAAAAGTGTCACCATGAAAAATGTCAAAAATAACAAATTTCAAGATGGCAAATGTCAAAGATGTCAAATGACAAATGTCACAATGCTAAATGTCAAAAATGAAAAGTGTCACCATAAAAAATGTCAAAAATGACAAATTTCAAGATGGCTAATGTCAAAACTGACAAATGTCACAATGGTTACTGTCAAAAATGATAAGTGTTACCATGAAAAATGTCAAAAATGACAAATTTCAAGATGGCAAATGTCAAAGATGTCAAATGACAAATGTCACAATGCTTAATGTCAAAATTGACAAATTTCAAGATGGCAAATGTCAAATGACAAATGTCACAATGCTAAATGTCAAAAATAAAAAGTGTCACCATAAAAAATGTTAAAAATAACAAATTTCAAATTGGCAAATGTCAAAGATGTTAAATGACAAATGTCACAATGCTAAATGTCAAAAATGAAAAGTGTCACCATGAAAAATGTCAAAAATGACAAATTTCAAGATGGCAAATGTCAAAGATGTCAAATGACAAATGTCACAATGCTAAATGTCAAAAATGAAAAGTGTCACCATGAAAAATGTCAAAAATGACAAATTTCAAAATGGCAAATATCAAAGATGTCAAATGACAAATGTCACAATGCTAAATGTCAAAACTGACAAATTTCAAGATGGCAAATGTCAAAGATGTCAAATGACAAATGTCACAATGCTAAATGTCACAAATGACAAATTTCAAGATGGCAAATGTCAAAGATGTCAAATGACAAACGTCACAATGCTAACTGTCAAAAATGAAAAGTGTCACCATGAAAAATGTCAAAAATAACAAATTTCAAGATGGCAAATGTCAAAGATGTCAAATGACAAATGTCACAATGCTAAATGTCAAAAATGAAAAGTGTCACCATGAAAAATGTTAAAAATGACAAATTTCAAGATGGCAAATGTCAGAGATGTCAAATGACAAATTTCAAGATGGCAAATGTCAAAGATGCCAAATGACAAATGTCACAATGCTAAATGTCAAAAATGAAAAGTGTCACCATGAAAAATGTCAAAAATGACAAATTTCAAGATGGCAAATGTCCAAGATGTCAAATGACAAATGTCACAATGCTAAATGTCAAAAATGAAAAGTGTCACCATGAAAAATGTCAAAATTGATAAATTTCAAGATGGCAAATGTCAAAGATGTCAAATGACAAATGTCACAATGCTAAATGTCAAAAATGAAAAGTGTCAAAAATGACAAATTTAAAGATGGCAAATGTCAAAGATGTCAAATGACAAATGTCACAATGCTAAATGTCAAAAATGAAAAGTGTCACCATGAAAAATGTCAAAAATGACAAATTTCAAGATGGCAAATGTCAAAACTGACAAATGTCACAATGCTAAATGTCAAAAATGAAAAGTGTCACCATGAAAAATGTCAAAAATAACAAATTTCAAGATGGCAAATGTCAAAGATGTCAAATGACAAATGTCACAATGCTAAATGTCAATAATGACAGATTTCAAGATGGCAAATGTCAAAGATGTCAAATGACAAATGTCACAATGCTAAATGTCAAAAATGAAAAGTGTCACCATGAAAAATGTCAAAAATGACAAATTTCAAGATGGCAAATGTCAAAGATGTCAAATGACAAATGTCACAATGCTAAATGTCAAAAATGAAAAGTGTCACCATGAAAAATGTCAAAAATGACAAATCTCAAGATGGCAAATGTCAAAACTGACAAATGTCACAATGCTAAATGACAAAAATGATAAGTGTCACCATGAAAAATGTCAAAAATGACAAATTTCAAGATGGCAAATGTCCAAGATGTCAAATGACAAATGTCACAATGCTAAATGTCAAAAATGAAAAGTGTCACTATGAAAAATGTCAAAAATGACAAATTTCAAGATGGCAAATGTCAAAGATGTCAAATGACAAATGTCACAATGCTAAATGTCAAAAATGAAAAGTGTCAAAAATGACAAATTTTAAGATGGCAAATGTCTAAGATGTCAAATGACAAATGTCACAATGCTAAATGTCAAAAATGAAAAGTGTCACCATGAAAAATGTCAAAAGTGACAAATTTCAAGATGGCAAATGTCAAAACTGACAAATGTCACAATGCTAAATGTCAAAAATGAAAAGTGTCACCATGAAAAATGTCAAAAATGACAAATTTAAAGATGGCAAATGTCAAAGATGTCAAATGACAAATGTCACAATGCTAAATGTCAAAAATGAAAAGTATCACCACGAAAAATGTCAAAAATGACAAATTTCAAGATGGCAAATGTCAAAGATGTCAAATGACAAATGTCACAATCCTAAATGTCAAAAATGAAAAGTGTCACCATGAAAAATGTCAAAAATGACAAATTTCAAGATGGCAAATGTCAAAGATGTCAAATGACAAATGTCACAATGCTAAATGTCAAAAATAAAAAGTGTCACCATGAAAAATGTCAAAAATGACAAATTTCAAGATGGCAAATGTCAAAGATGTCAAATGACAAATGTCACAATGCTAAATGTCAAAAATGAAAAGTGTCACCATGAAAAATGTCAAAAATGACAAATTTTAAGAGGACAAATGTCAAAAATGTCAAATGACAAATGTCACAATGCTAAATGTCAAAAATGAAAAGTGTCACCATGAAAAATGTCAAAAATCACAAATTTCAAGATGGCAAATGTCCAAGATGTCAAATGACAAATGTCACAATGCTAAATGTCAAAAATGACAAATTTCAAGATGGCAAATATCAAAGATGTCAAATGACAAATGTCACAATGCTAAATGTCAAAAATAAAAAGTGGCACAATGAAAAATGTCAAAAATGACAAATTTCAAGATGGCAAATGTCAAAGATGTCAAATGACAAATGTCACAATGCTAAATGTCAAAAATGAAAAGTGTCACCATAAAAAATGTCAAAAATGACAAATTTCAAGATGGCAAATGTCAAAGATGTCAAATGACAAACGTCACAATGCTAAATGTCAAAAATGAAAAGTGTCACCATGAAAAATGTTAAAAATGACAAATTTCAAGATGGCAAATGTCAAAGATGTCAAATGACAAATGTCACAATGCTAAATGTCAAAAATGACAAATTTCAAGATGGCAAATATCAAAGATGTCAAATGACAAATGTCACAATGCTAAATGTCAAAAATAAAAAGTGGCACAATGAAAAATGTCAAAAATGGCAAATTTCAAGATGGCAAATGTCAAAGATGTCAAATGACAAATGTCACAATGCTAAATGTCAAAAATGAAAAGTGTCACCATAAAAAATGTCAAAAATGACAAATTTCAAGATGGCAAATGTCAAAGATGTCAAATGACAAATGTCACAATGCTAAATGTCAAAAATGAAAAGTGTCACCATAAAAAATGTCAAAAATGACAAATTTCAAGATGGCAAATGTCAAAGATGTCAAATGACAAATGTCACAATGCTAAATGTCAAAAATGAAAAGTGTTACCATGAAAAATGTCAAAAATGACAAATTTCAAGATGGCAAATGTCAAAGATGTCAAATGACAAATGTCACAATGCTAAATGTCAAAAATGAAAAGTGTCAAAAATGACAAATTTCAAGATGGCAAACGTCTAAGATGTCAAATGACAAATGTCACAATGCTAAATGTCAAAAATGAAAAGTGTCACCGTGAAAAATGTCAAAAATGAAAAATTTTAAAAAGGCAAAAGTCAAAGATATCAAATGACAAATGTCACAATGCTAAATGTCAAAAATGAAAAGTGTCACCGTAAAAAATGTCAAAAATGACAAATTTCAAGATGGCAAATGTCAAAGATGTCAAATGACAAATGTCACAATGCTAAATGTCAAAAATGAAAAGTGTCACCATGAAAAATGTCAAAAATGACAAATTTCAAGATGGCAATTGTCAAAGATGTCAAATATGACAAATGTCACAATGCTAAATGTCAAAAATGTAAAGTGTCACCATGAAAAATGTCAAAAATGACAAATTGCAAGATGGCAAATGTCAAAGATGTCAAATGACAAATGTCACAATGCTTAATGTCAAAAATGAAAAGTGTCACCATAAAAAATGTCAAAAATGACAAATTTCAAGATGGCAAATATCAAAGATGTCAAATGCCAAATGTCACAATGCTAAATGTCAAAAATGACAAATTTCAAGATGGCAAATATCAAAGATGTCAAATGACAAATGTCACAATGCTAAATGTCAAAAATAAAAAGTGGCACAATGAAAAATGTCAAAAATGACAAATTTCAAGATGGCAAATGTCAAAGATGTCAAATGACAAATGTCACAATGCTAAATGTCAAAAATGAAAAGTGTCACCATAAAAAATGTCAAAAATGACAAATTTCAAGATGGCAAATGTCAAAGATGTCAAATGACAAATGTCACAATGCTAAATGTCAAAAATGAAAAGTGTCACCATGAAAAATGTTAAAAATGACAAATTTCAAGATGGCAAATGTCAAAGATGTCAAATGACAAATGTCACAATGCTAAATGTCAAAAATGAAAAGTGTCACCATGAAAAATGTCAAAACTGACAAATTTCAATTTGGCAAATGTCAAAGATGTCAAATGACAAATGTCACAATGCTAAATGTCAAAAATGAAAAGTGTCACCATGAAAAATGTCAAAAATGACAAATTTCAAGTTGGCAAATGTCAAAGATGTCAAATGACAAATATCACAATGCTAAATGTCAAAAATGACAAATTTCAAGATGGCAAATGTCAAAGATGTCAAATGACAAATGTCACAAGGCTAAATGTCAAAAATAAAAGGTGTTACCATAAAAAATGTCAAAAATGACATATTTCAAGATGACAAATGTCAAAGATGTCAAATGACAAATGTCACAATGCTAAATGTCAAAAATGACAAATTTCAAGATGGCAAATGTCAAAACTGACAAATGTCACAATGCTAAATGTCAAAAATGAAAAGTGTCACCATGAAAAATGTCAAAAATAACAAATTTCAAGATGGCAAATGTCAAAGATGTCAAATGACAAATGTCACAATGCTGAATGTCAAAAATGACAAATTTTAAGATGGCAAATGTCAAAGATGTCAAATGACAAATGTCACAATGCTAAATGTCAAAAATGAAAAGTGTCACCATAAAAAATGTCAAAAACGACAAATTTCAAGATGGCAAATGTCAAAGATGTCAAATGACAAATGTCACAATGCTTGATGTCAAAAATAAAAAGTGTCACCATGAAAAATGTCAAAAATGACAAATTTCAAGATGGCAAATGTCCAAGATGTCAAATGACAAATGTCACAATGCTAAATGTCAAAAATGAAAAGTGTTACCATGAAAAATGTCAAAAATGACAAATTTCAAGATGGCAAATGTCAAAGATGTCAAATGACAAATGTCACAATGCTAAATGTCAAAAATGAAAAGTGTCAAAAATGACAAATTTCAAGATGGCAAATGTCTAAGATGTCAAATGACAAATGTCACAATGCTAAATGTCAAAAATGAAAAGTGTCACCGTGAAAAATGTCAAAAATGAAAAATTTCAAGATGGCAAAAGTCAAAGATGTCAAATGACAAATGTCACAATGCTAAATGTCAAAAATGAAAAGTGTCACCATGAAAAATGTCAAAAATGACAAATTTCAAGATGGCAAATGTCAAAGATGTCAAATGACAAATATCACAATGCTAAATGTCAAAAATGAAAAGTGTCCCCATGAAAAATGTCAATAATGACAAATTTCAAGATGGCAAATGTCAAAGATGTCAAATGACAAATGTCACAATGCTAAATGTCAAAAATGAAAAGTGTCACCATGAAAAATGTCAAAAATGACAAATTTCAAGATGGCAATTGTCAAAGATGTCGAATATGACAAATGTCACAATGCTAAATGTCAAAAATGAAAAGTGTCACCATGAAAAATGTCAAAAATGACAAATTGCAAGATGGCAAATGTCAAAGATGTCAAATGACAAATGTCACAATGCTAAATGTCAAAAATGAAAAGTGTCACCATGAAAAATGTCAAAAATGACAAATTTCAAGATGGCAAATATCAAAGATGTCAAATGCCAAATGTCACAAAGCTAAATGTCAAAAATGACAAATTTCAAGATGGCAAATATCAAAGATGTCAAATGACAAATGTCACAATGCTAAATGTCAAAAATAAAAAGTGTCACCATGAAAAATGTCAAAAATGACAAATTTCAAGATGGCAAATGTCAAAGATGTCAAATGACAAATGTCACAATGCTAAATGTCAAAAATGAAAAGTGTCACCATAAAAAATGTCAAAAATGACAAATTTCAAGATGGCAAATGTCAAAAATGTCAAATGACAAATGTCACAATGCTAAATGTCAAAATTGAAAAGTGTCACCATGAAAAATGTTAAAAATGACAAATTTCAAGATGGCAAATGTCAAAGATGTCAAATGACAAATGTCACAATGCTAAATGTCAAAAATGAAAAGTGTCACCATGAAAAATGTCAAAAATGACAAATTTCAAGATGGCAAATGAGAAATGTCACAATGCTAAATGTCAAAAATGAAAAGTGTCACCATGAAAAATGTCAAAAATAACAAATTTCAAGATGGCAAATGTCAAAGATGTCAAATGACAAATGTCACAATGCTAAATGTCAAAAATGAAAAGTGTCACCATGAAAAATGTCAAAAATGACAAATTTCAAGTTGGCAAATGTCAAAGATGTCAAATGACAAATATCACAATGCTAAATGTCAAAAATGACAAATTTCAAGATGGCAAATGTCAAAGATGTCAAATGACAAATGTCACAAGGCTAAATGTCAAAAATAAAAAGTGTCACCATAAAAAATGTCAAAAATGACAAATTTCAAGATGACAAATGTCAACGATGTCAAATGACAAATGTCACAATGCTAAATGTCAAAAATGACAAATTTCAAGATGGCAAATGTCAAAACTGACAAATGTCACAATGCTAAATGTCAAAAATGAAAAGTGTCACCATGAAAAATGTCAAAAATAACAAATTTCAAGATGGCAAATGTCAAAGATGTCAAATAACAAATGTCACAATGCTAAATGTCAAAAATGACAAATTTCAAGATGGCAAATGTCAAAGATGTCAAATGACAAATGTCACAATGCTAAATGTCAAAAATGAAAAGTGTCACCATAAAAAATGTCAAAAATGACAAATTTCAAGATGGCAAATGTCAAAGATGTCAAATGACAAATGTCACAATGCTTAATGTCAAAAATAAAAAGTGTCACCATGAAAAATGTCAAAAATGACAAATTTCAAGATGGCAAATGTCCAAGATGTCAAATGACAAATGTCACAATGCTAAATGTCAAAAATGAAAAGTGTTACCATGAAAAATGTCAAAAATGACAAATTTCAAGATTGCAAATGTCAAAGATGTCAAATGACAAATGTCACAATGCTAAATGTCAAAAATGAAAAGTGTCAAAAATGACAAATATCAAGATGGCAAATGTCTAAGATGTCAAATGACAAATGTCACAATGCTAAATGTCAAAAATGAAAAGTGTCACCGTGAAAAATGTCAAAAATGAAAAATTCCAAGATGGCAAAAGTCAAAGATGTCAAATGACAAATGTCACAATGCTAAATGTCAAAAATGAAAAGTGTCACCATGAAAAATGTCAAAAATGACAAATTTCAAGATGGCAAATGTCAAAGATGTCAAATGACAAATGTCACAATGCTAAATGTCAAAAATGAAAAGTGTCCCCATGAAAAATGTCAATAATGACAAATTTCAAGATGGCAAATGTCAAAGATGTCAAATGACAAATGTCACAATGCTAAATGTCAAAAATGAAAAGTGTCACCATGAAAAATGTCAAAAATGACAAATTTCAAGATGGCAAATGTCAAAGATGTCGAATATGACAAATGTCACAATGCTAAATGTCAAAAATGAAAAGTGTCACCATGAAAAATGTCAAAACGGACAAATTTCAAGATGGCAAATGTCAAAGATGTCAAATGACAAATGTCACAATGCTAAATGTCAAAAATGAAAAGTGTCACCATGAAAAATGTCAAAAATGACAAATTTCAAGGTGGCAAATATCAAAGATGTCAAATGCCAAATGTCACAATGCTAAATGTCAAAAATGACAAATTTCAAGATGGCAAATGTCAAAGATGTCAAATGACAAATGTCACAATGCTAAATGTCAAAAATAAAAAGTGTCACCATGAAAAATGTCAAAAATGACAAATTTCAAGATGGCAAATGTCAAAGATGTCAAATGACAAATGTCACAATGCTAAATGTCAAAAATAAAAAGTGTCACCATGAAAAATGTTAAAAATGACAAATTTCAAGATGTCAAATGTCAAAGATGTCAAATGACAAATGTCACAATGCTAAATGTCAAAAATGAAAAGTGTCACCATGAAAAATGTCAAAAATGACAAATTTCAAGATGGCAAATGTCAAAGATGTCAAATAAGAAATGTCACAATGCTAAATGTCAAAAATGAAAAGTGTCACCATGAAAAATGTCAAAAATAACAAATTTCAAGATGGCAAATGTCAAAGATGTCAAATGACACATGTCACAATGCTAAATGTCAAAAATGAAAAGTGTCACCATGAAAAATGTCAAAAATGACAAATTTCAAGATGGCAAATGTCAAAGATGTCAAATGACAAATATCATAATGCTAAATGTCAAAAATGACAAATTTCAAGATGGCAAATGTCAAAGATGTCAAATGACAAATGTCACAAGGCTAAATGTCAAAAATAAAAAGTGTCACCATGAAAAATGTCAAAAATGACAAATTTCAAGATGACAAATGTTAAAGATGTCAAATGACAAATGTCACAATGCTAAATGTCAAAAATGACAAATTTCAAGATGACAAATGTCAAAACTGACAAATGTCACAATGCTAAATGTCAAAACTGAAAAGTGTCACCATGAAAAATGTCAAAAATAACAAATTTCAAGATGGCAAATGTCAAAGATGTCAAATGACAAATGTCACAATGCTAAATGTCAAAAATGACAAATTTCAAGATGGCAAATGTCAAAGATGTCAAATGACAAATGTCACAATGTTAAATGTCAAAAATGAAAAGTGTCACCATGAAAAATGTCAAAAATGACAAATTTTAGGATGGCAAATGTCAAAGATGTCAAATAACAAATGTCACAATGCTAAATGTTAAAAATGAAAAGTGTCACCATGAAAAATGTTAAAAATGACAAATTTCAAGATGGCAAATGTCAAAACTGACAAATGTCACAATGCTAAATGTCAAAAATGAAAAGTGTCACCATGAAAAATGTCAAAAATGACAAATTTCAAGATGGCAAATGTCAAAGATGTCAAATGACAAATGTCACAATGCTAAATGTCAAAAATGAAAAGTGTCACCATAAAAAATGTCAAAAATCACAAATTTCAAGATGGCAAATGTCAAAGATGTCAAATGACAAATGTCACAATGCTAAATGTCAAAATTGAAAAGTGTCACCATGAAAAATGTTAAAAATGACAAATTTCAAGATGGCAAATGTCAAAGATGTCAAATGACAAATGTCACAATGCTAAATGTCAAAAATAAAAAGTGTCACCATGAAAAATGTCAAAAATGACAAATTTCAAGATGGCAAATGAGAAATGTCACAATGCTAAATGTCAAAAATGAAAAGTGTCACCATGAAAATGTCAAAAATAACAAATTTCAAGATGGCAAATGTCAAAGATGTCAAATGACAAATGTCACAATGCTAAATGTCAAAAATGAAAAGTGTCACCATGAAAAATGTCAAAAATGACAAATTTCAAGTTGGCAAATGTCAAAGATGTCAAATGACAAATATCACAACGCTAAATGTCAAAAATGACAAATTTCAAGATGGCAAATGTCAAAGATGTCAAATGACAAATGTCACAAGGCTAAATGTCAAAAATAAAAAGTGTCACCATAAAAAATGTCAAAAATGACAAATTTTAAGATGACAAATGTCAAAGATGTCAAATGACAAATGTCACAATGCTAAATGTCAAAAATGACAAATTTCAAGATGGCAAATGTCAAAACTGACAAATGTCACAATGCTAAATGTCAAAAATGAAAAGTGTCACCATGAAAAATGTCAAAAATAACAAATTTCAAGATGGCAAATGTCAAAGATGTCAAATGACAAATGTCACAATGCTAAATGTCAAAAATGACAAATTTCAAGATGGCAAATGTCAAAGATGTCAAATGACAAATGTCACAATGCTAAATGTCAAAAATGAAAAGTGTCACCATAAAAAATGTCAAAAATGACAAATTTCAAGATGGCAAATGTCAAAGATGTCAAATGACAAATGTCACAATGCTTAATGTCAAAAATAAAAAGTGTCACCATGAAAAATGTCAAAAATGACAAATTTCAAGATGGCAAATGTCCAAGATGTCAAATGACAAATGTCACAATGCTAAATGTCAAAAATGAAAAGTGTTACCATGAAAAATGTCAAAAATGACAAATTTCAAGATTGCAAATGTCAAAGATGTCAAATGACAAATGTCACAATGCTAAATGTCAAAAATGAAAAGTGTCAAAAATGACAAATTTCAAGATGGCAAATGTCTAAGATGTCAAATGACAAATGTCACAATGCTAAATGTAAAAAATGAAAAGTGTCACCGTGAAAAATGTCAAAAATGAAAAAGTCCAAGATGGCAAAAGTCAAAGATGTCAAATGACAAATGTCACAATGCTAAATGTCAAAAATGAAAAGTGTCACCATGAAAAATGTCAAAAATGACAAATTTCAAGATGGCAAATGTCAAAGATGTCAAATGACAAATGTCACAATGCTAAATGTCAAAAATGAAAAGTGTCCCCATGAAAAATGTCAATAATGACAAATTTCAAGATGGCAAATGTCAAAGATGTCAAATGACAAATGTCACAATGCTAAATGTCAAAAATGAAAAGTGTCACCATGAAAAATGTCAAAAATGACAAATTTCAAGATGGCAAATGTCAAAGATGTCGAATATGACAAATGTCACAATGCTAAATGTCAAAAATGAAAAGTGTCACCATGAAAAATGTCAAAACGGACAAATTTCAAGATGGCAAATGTCAAAGATGTCAAATGACAAATGTCACAATGCTAAATGTCAAAAATGAAAAGTGTCACCATAAAAAATGTCAAAAATGACAAATTTCAAGGTGGCAAATATCAAAGATGTCAAATGCCAAATGTCACAATGCTAAATGTCAAAAATGACAAATTTCAAGATGGCAAATGTCAAAGATGTCAAATGACAAATGTCACAATGCTAAATGTCAAAAATAAAAAGTGTCACCATGAAAAATGTCAAAAATGACAAATTTCAAGATGGCAAATGTCCAAGATGTCAAATGACAAATGTCACAATGCTAAATGTCAAAAATGAAAAGTGTCACCATGAAAAATGTTAAAAATGACAAATTTCAAGATGTCAAATGTCAAAGATGTCAAATGACAAATGTCACAATGCTAAATGTCAAAAATGAAAAGTGTCACCATGAAAAATGTCAAAAATGACAAATTTCAAGATGGCGAATGTCAAAGATGTCAAATAAGAAATGTCACAATGCTAAATGTCAAAAATGAAAAGTGTCACCATGAAAAATGTCAAAAATAACAAATTTCAAGATGGCAAATGTCAAAGATGTCAAATGACAAATGTCACAATGCTAAATGTCAAAAATGAAAAGTGTCACCATAAAAAATGTCAAAAATGACAAATTTCAAGATGGCAAATGTCAAAGATGTCAAATGACAAATATCATAATGCTAAATGTCAAAAATGACAAATTTCAAGATGGCAAATGTCAAAGATGTCAAATGACAAATGTCACAAGGCTAAATGTCAAAAATAAAAAGTGTCACCATAAAAAATGTCAAAAATGACAAATTTCAAGATGACAAATGTTAAAGATGTCAAATGACAAATGTCACAATGCTAAATGTCAAAAATGACAAATTTCAAGATGGCAAATGTCAAAACTGACAAATGTCACAATGCTAAATGTCAAAACTGAAAAGTGTCACCATGAAAAATGTCAAAAATAACAAATTTCAAGATGGCAAATGTCAAAGATGTCAAATGACAAATGTCACAATGCTAAATGTCAAAAATGAAAAGTGTCACCATGAAAAATGTCAAAAATCACAAATTTCAAGATGGCAAATGTCCAAGATGTCAAATGACAAATGTCACAATGCTAAATTTTAAAAATGAAAAGTGTTACCATGAAAAATGTCAAAAATGACAAATTTCAAGATGGCAAATGTCAAAGATGTCAAATGACAAATGTCACAATGCTAAATGTCAAAAATAAAAAGTGTCAAAAATGACAAATTTCAAGATGGCAAATGTCTAAGATGTCAAATGACAAATGTCACAATGCTAAATGTCAAAAATGAAAAGTGTCACCGTGAAAAATGTCAAAAATGAAAAATTTTAAAAAGGCAAAAGTCAAAGATATCAAATGACAAATGTCACAATGCTAAATGTCAAAAATGAAAAGTGTCACCATGAAAAATGTCAAAAATGACAAATTTCAAGATGGCAAATGTCAAAGATGTCAAATGACAAATGTCACAATGCTAAATGTCAAAAATGAAAAGTGTCACCATGAAAAATGTCAAAAATGACAAATTTCAAGATGGCAATTGTCAAAGATGTCGAATATGACAAATGTCACAATGCTAAATGTCAGAAATAAAAAGTGTCACCATGAAAAATGTCAAAAATGACAAATTTCATGATGGCAAATGTCAAAGATGTCAAATGACAAATGTCACAATGCTAAATGTCAAAAATAAAAAGTGTCACCATGAAAAATGTTAAAAATGACAAATTTCAAGATGTCAAATGTCAAAGATGTCAAATGACAAATGTCACAATGCTAAATGTCAAAAATGAAAAGTGTCACCATGAAAAATGTCAAAAATGACAAATTTCAAGATGGCAAATGTCAAAGATGTCAAATAAGAAATGTCACAATGCTAAATGTCAAAAATGAAAAGTGTCACCATGAAAAATGTCAAAAATAACAAATTTCAAGATGGCAAATGTCAAAGATGTCAAATGACAAATGTCACAATGCTAAATGTCAAAAATGAAAAGTGTCACCATGAAAAATGTCAAAAATGACAAATTTCAAAATGGCAAATGTCAAAGATGTCAAATGACAAATATCATAATGCTAAATGTCAAAAATGACAAATTTCAAGATGGCAAATGTCAAAGATGTCAAATGACAAATGTCACAAGGCTAAATGTCAAAAATAAAAAGTGTCACCATGAAAAATGTCAAAAATGACAAATTTCAAGATGACAAATGTTAAAGATGTCAAATGACAAATGTCACAATGCTAAATGTCAAAAATGACAAATTTCAAGATGGCAAATGTCAAAACTGACAAATGTCACAATGCTAAATGTCAAAACTGAAAAGTGTCACCATGAAAAATGTCAAAAATAACAAATTTCAAGATGGCAAATGTCAAAGATGTCAAATGACAAATGTCACAATGCTAAATGTCAAAAATGACAAATTTCAAGATGGCAAATGTCAAAGATGTCAAATGACAAATGTCACAATGTTAAATGTCAAAAATGAAAAGTGTCACCATGAAAAATGTCAAAAATGACAAATTTCAAGATGGCAAATGTCAAAGATGTCAAATGACAAATGTCACAATGCTAAATGTTAAAAATGAAAAGTGTCACCATGAAAAATGTTAAAAATGACAAATTTCAAGATGGCAAATGTCAAAACTGACAAATGTCACAATGCTAAATGTCAAAAATGAAAAGTGTCACCATGAAAAATGTCAAAAATGACAAATTTCAAGATGGCAAATGTCAAAGATGTCAAATGACAAATGTCACAATGCTAAATGTCAAAAATGAAAAGTGTCACCGTGAAAAATGTCAAAAATGAAAAATTTCAAGATGGCAAAAGTCAAAGATGTCAAATGACAAATGTCACAATGCTAAATGTCAAAAATGAAAAGTGTCACCATGAAAAATGTCAAAAATGACAAATTTCAAGATGGCAAATGTCAAAGATGTCAAATGACAAATGTCACAATGCTAAATGTCAAAAATGAAAAGTGTCCCCATGAAAAATGTCAATAATGACAAATTTCAAGATGGCAAATGTCAAAGATGTCAAATGACAAATGTCACAATGCTAAATGTCAAAAATGAAAAGTGTCACCATGAAAAATGTCAAAAATGACAAATTTCAAGATGGCAATTGTCAAAGATGTCGAATATGACAAATGTCACAATGCTAAATGTCAAAAATGAAAAGTGTCACCATGAAAAATGTCAAAAATGACAAATTGCAAGATGGCAAATGTCAAAGATGCCAAATGACAAATGTCACAATGCTAAATGTCAAAAATGAAAAGTGTCACCATGAAAAATGTCAAAAATGACAAATTTCAAGATGGCAAATATCAAAGATGTCAAATGCCAAATGTCACAAAGCTAAATGTCAAAAATGACAAATTTCAAGATGGCAAATATCAAAGATGTCAAATGACAAATGTCACAATGCTAAATGTCAAAAACAAAAAGTGTCACCATGAAAAATGTCAAAAATGACAAATTTCAAGATGGCAAATGTCAAAGATGTCAAATGACAAATGTCACAATGCTAAATGTCAAAAATGAAAAGTGTCACCATAAAAAATGTCAAAAATGACAAATTTCAAGATGGCAAATGTCAAAAATGTCAAATGACAAATGTCACAATGCTAAATGTCAAAATTGAAAAGTGTCACTATGAAAAATGTTAAAAATGACAAATTTCAAGATGGCAAATGTCAAAGATGTCAAATGACAAATGTCACAATGCTAAATGTCAAAAATGAAAAGTGTCACCATGAAAAATGTCAAAAATGACAAATTTCAAGATGGCAAATGAGAAATGTCACAATGCTAAATGTCAAAAATGAAAAGTGTCACCATGAAAAATGTCAAAAATAACAAATTTCAAGATGGCAAATGTCAAAGATGTCAAATGACAAATGTCACAATGCTAAATGTCAAAAATGAAAAGTGTCACCATGAAAAATGTCAAAAATGACAAATTTCAAGATGACAAATGTCAAAGATGTGAAATGACAAATGTCACAATGCTAAATGTCAAAAATGACAAATTTCAAGATGGCAAATGTCAAAACTGACAAATGTCACAATGCTAAATGTCAAAAATGAAAAGTGTCACCATGAAAAATGTCAAAAATAACAAATTTCAAGATGGCAAATGTCAAAGATGTCAAATGACAAATGTCACAATGCTAAATGTCAAAAATGACAAATTTCAAGATGGCAAATGTCAAAGATGTCAAATGACAAATGTCACAATGCTAAATGTCAAAAATGAAAAGTGTCACCATAAAAAATGTCAAAAATGACAAATTTCAAGATGGCAAATGTCAAAGATGTCAAATGACTAATGTCACAATGCTTAATGTCAAAAATAAAAAGTGTCACCATGAAAAATGTCAAAAATGACAAATTTCAAGATGGCAAATGTCCAAGATGTCAAATGACAAATGTCACAATGCTAAATGTCAAAAATGAAAAGTGTTACCATGAAAAATGTCAAAAATGACAAATTTCAAGATTGCAAATGTCAAAGATGTCAAATGACAAATGTCACAATGCTAAATGTCAAAAATGAAAAGTGTCAAAAATGACAAATTTCAAGATGGCAAATGTCTAAGATGTCAAATGACAAATGTCACAATGCTAAATGTCAAAAATGAAAAGTGCCACCGTGAAAAATGTCAAAAATGAAAAATTCCAAGATGGCAAAAGTCAAAGATGTCAAATGACAAATGTCACAATGCTAAATGTCAAAAATGAATAGTGTCACCATGAAAAATGTCAAAAATGACAAATTTCAAGATGGCAAATGTCAAAGATGTCAAATGACAAATGTCACAATGCTAAATGTCAAAAATGAAAAGTGTCCCCATGAAAAATGTCAATAATGACAAATTTCAAGATGGCAAATGTCAAAGATGTCAAATGACAAATGTCACAATGCTAAATGTCAAAAATGAAAAGTGTCACCATGAAAAATGTCAAAAATGACAAATTTCAAGATGGCAAATGTCAAAGATGTCGAATATGACAAATGTCACAATGCTAAATGTCAAAAATGAAAAGTGTCACCATGAAAAATGTCAAAACGGACAAATTTCAAGATGGCAAATGTCAAAGATGTCAAATGACAAATGTCACAATGCTAAATGTCAAAAATGAAAAGTGTCACCATGAAAAATGTCAAAAATGACAAATTTCAAGGTGGCAAATATCAAAGATGTCAAATGCCAAATGTCACAATGCTAAATGTCAAAAATGACAAATTTCAAGATGGCAAATGTCAAAGATGTTAAATGACAAATGCCACAATGCTAAATGTCAAAAATAAAAAGTGTCACCATGAAAAATGTCAAAAATGACAAATTTCAAGATGGCAAATGTCAAAGATGTCAAATGACAAATGTCACAATGCTAAATGTCAAAAATAAAAAGTGTCACCATGAAAAATGTTAAAAATGACAAATTTCAAGATGTCAAATGTCAAAGATGTCAAATGACAAATGTCACAATGCTAAATGTCAAAAATGAAAAGTGTCACCATGAAAAATGTCAAAAATGACAAATTTCAAGATGGCAAATGTCAAAGATGTCAAATAAGAAATGTCACAATGCTAAATGTCAAAAATGAAAAGTGTCATCATGAAAAATGTCAAAAATAACAAATTTCAAGATGGCAAATGTCAAAGATGTCAAATGACAAATGTCACAATGCTAAATGTCAAAAATGAAAAGTGTCACCATGAAAAATGTCAAAAATGACAAATTTCAAGATGGCAAATGTCAAAGATGTCAAATGACAAATATCATATTGCTAAATGTCAAAAATGACAAATTTCAAGATGGCAAATGTCAAAGATGTCAAATGACAAATGTCACAAGGCTAAATGTCAAAAATAAAAAGTGTCACCATGAAAAATGTCAAAAATGACAAATTTCAAGATGACAAATGTTAAAGATGTCAAATGACAAATGTCACAATGCTAAATGTCAAAAATGACAAATTTCAAGATGGCAAATGTCAAAACTGACAAATGTCACAATGCTAAATGTCAAAACTGAAAAGTGTCACCATGAAAAATGTCAAAAATAACAAATTTCAAGATGGCAAATGTCAAAGATGTCAAATGACAAATGTCACAATGCTAAATGTCAAAAATGACAAATTTCAAGATGGCAAATGTCAAAGATGTCAAATGACAAATGTCACAATGTTAAATGTCAAAAATGAAAAGTGTTACCATGAAAAATGTCAAAAATGACAAATTTCAAGATGGCAAATGTCAAAGATGTCAAATGACAAATGTCACAATGCTAAATGTTAAAAATGAAAAGTGTCACCATGAAAAATGTTAAAAATGACAAATTTCAAGATGGCAAATGTCAAAACTGACAAATGTCACAATGCTAAATGTCAAAAATGAAAAGTGTCACCATGAAAAATGTCAAAAATGACAAATTTCAAGATGGCAAATGTCAAAGATGTCAAATGACAAATGTCACAATGCTAAATGTCAAAAATGAAAAGTGTCACCATAAAAAATGTCAAAAATGACAAATTTCAAGATGGCAAATGTCAAAGATGTCAAATGACAAATGTCACAATGCTAAATGTCAAAATTGAAAAGTGTCACCATGAAAAATGTTAAAAATGACAAATTTCAAGATGGCAAATGTCAAAGATGTCAAATGACAAATGTCACAATGCTAAATGTCAAAAATGAAAAGTGTCACCATGAAAAATGTCAAAAATGACAAATTTCAAGATGGCAAATGAGAAATGTCACAATGCTAAATGTCAAAAATGAAAAGTGTCACCATGAAAATGTCAAAAATAACAAATTTCAAGATGGCAAATGTCAAAGATGTCAAATGACAAATGTCACAATGCTAAATGTCAAAAATGAAAAGTGTCACCATGAAAAATGTCAAAAATGACAAATTTCAAGTTGGCAAATGTCAAAGATGTCAAATGACAAATATCACAATGCTAAATGTCAAAAATGACAAATTTCAAGATGGCAAATGTCAAAGATGTCAAATGACAAATGTCACAAGGCTAAATGTCAAAAATAAAAAGTGTCACCATAAAAAATGTCAAAAATGACAAATTTTAAGATGACAAATGTCAAAGATGTCAAATGACAAATGTCACAATGCTAAATGTCAAAAATGACAAATTTCAAGATGGCAAATGTCAAAACTGACAAATGTCACAATGCTAAATGTCAAAAATGAAAAGTGTCACCATGAAAAATGTCAAAAATAACAAATTTCAAGATGGCAAATGTCAAAGATGTCAAATGACAAATGTCACAATGCTAAATGTCAAAAATGACAAATTTCAAGATGGCAAATGTCAAAGATGTCAAATGACAAATGTCACAATGCTAAATGTCAAAAATGAAAAGTGTCACCATAAAAAATGTCAAAAATGACAAATTTCAAGATGGCAAATGTCAAAGATGTCAAATGACAAATGTCACAATGCTTAATGTCAAAAATAAAAAGTGTCACCATGAAAAATGTCAAAAATGACAAATTTCAAGATGGCAAATGTCCAAGATGTCAAATGACAAATGTCACAATGCTAAATGTCAAAAATGAAAAGTGTTACCATGAAAAATGTCAAAAATGACAAATTTCAAGATTGCAAATGTCAAGGATGTCAAATGACAAATGTCACAATGCTAAATGTCAAAAATGAAAAGTGTCAAAAATGACAAATTTCAAGATGGCAAATGTCTAAGATGTCAAATGACAAATGTCACAATGCTAAATGTCAAAAATGAAAAGTGTCACCGTGAAAAATGTCAAAAATGAAAAATTCCAAGATGGCAAAAGTCAAAGATGTCAAATGACAAATGTCACAATGCTAAATGTCAAAAATGAAAAGTGTCACCATGAAAATTGTCAAAAATGACAAATTTCAAGATGGCAAATGTCAAAGATGTCAAATGACAAATGTCACAATGCTAAATGTCAAAAATGAAAAGTGTCCCCATGAAAAATGTCAATAATGACAAATTTCAAGATGGCAAATGTCAAAGATGTCAAATGACAAATGTCACAATGCTAAATGTCAAAAATGAAAAGTGTCACCATGAAAAATGTCAAAAATGACAAATTTCAAGATGGCAAATGTCAAAGATGTCGAATATGACAAATGTCACAATGCTAAATGTCAAAAATGAAAAGTGTCACCATGAAAAATGTCAAAACGGACAAATTTCAAGATGGCAAATGTCAAAGATGTCAAATGACAAATGTCACAATGCTAAATGTCAAAAATGAAAAGTGTCACCATGAAAAATGTCAAAAATGACAAATTTCAAGATGGCAAATGTCAAAGATGTCAAATGACAAATGTCACAATGCTAAATGTCAAAAATGAAAAGTGTCACCATGAAAAATGTCAAAAATGACAAATTTCAAGATGGCAAATGTCAAAGATGTCAAATGACAAATGTCACAATGCTAAATGTCAAAAATGAAAAGTGTCACCATGAAAAATGTCAAAAATGACAAATTTCAAGATGGCAATTGTCAAAGATGTCGAATATGACAAATGTCACAATGCTAAATGTCAAAAATGAAAAGTGTCACCATGAAAAATGTCAAAAATGACAAATTGCAAGATGGCAAATGTCAAAGATGTCAAATGACAAATGTCACAATGCTAAATGTCAAAAATGAAAAGTGTCACCATGAAAAATGTCAAAAATGACAAATTTCAAGATGGCAAATATCAAAGATGTCAAATGCCAAATGTCACAAAGCTAAATGTCAAAAATGACAAATTTCAAGATGGCAAATATCAAAGATGTTAAATGACAAATGTCACAATGCTAAATGTCAAAAATAAAAAGTGTTACCATGAAAAATGTCAAAAATGACAAATTTCAAGATGGCAAATGTCAAAGATGTCAAATGACAAATGTCACAATGCTAAATGTCAAAAATGAAAAGTGTCACCATAAAAAATGTCAAAAATGACAAATTTCAAGATGGCAAATGTCAAAAATGTCAAATGACAAATGTCAAAATGCTAAATGTCAAAATTGAAAAGTGTCACCATGAAAAATGTTAAAAATGACAAATTTCAAGATGGCAAATGTCAAAGATGTCAAATGACAAATGTCACAATGCTAAATGTCAAAAATGAAAAGTGTCACCATGAAAAATGTCAAAAATGACAAATTTCAAGATGGCAAATGAGAAATGTCACAATGCTAAATGTCAAAAATGAAAAGTGTCACCGTGAAAAATGTCAAAAATGAAAAATTTCAAGATGGCAAAAGTCAAAGATGTCAAATGACAAATGTCACAATGCTAAATGTCAAAAATGAAAAGTGTCACCATGAAAAATGTCAAAAATGACAAATTTCAAGATTGCAAATGTCAAAGATGTCAAATGACAAATGTCACAATGCTAAATGTCAAAAATGAAAAGTGTCCCCATGAAAAATGTCAATAATGACAAATTTCAAGATGGCAAATGTCAAAGATGTCAAATGACAAATGTCACAATGCTAAATGTCAAAAATGAAAAGTGTCACCATGAAAAATGTCAAAAATGACAAATTTCAAGATGGCAATTGTCAAAGATGTCGAATATGACAAATGTCACAATGCTAAATGTCAAAAATGAAAAGTGTCACCATGAAAAATGTCAAAAATGACAAATTGCAAGATGGCAAATGTCAAAGATGTCAAATGACAAATGTCACAATGCTAAATGTCAAAAATGAAAAGTGTCACCATGAAAAATGTCAAAAATGACAAATTTCAAGATGGCAAATATCAAAGATGTCAAATGCCAAATGTCACAAAGCTAAATGTCAAAAATGACAAATTTCAAGATGGCAAATATCAAAGATGTCAAATGACAAATGTCACAATGCTAAATGTCAAAAATAAAAAGTGTCACCATGAAAAATGTCAAAAATGACAAATTTCAAGATGGCAAATGTCAAAGATGTCAAATGACAAATGTCACAATGCTAAATGTCAAAAATGAAAAGTGTCACCATAAAAAATGTCAAAAATGACAAATTTCAAGATGGCAAATGTCAAAAATGTCAAATGACAAATGTCACAATGCTAAATGTCAAAATTGAAAAGTGTCACCATGAAAAATGTTAAAAATGACAAATTTCAAGATGGCAAATGTCAAAGATGTCAAATGACAAATGTCACAATGCTAAATGTCAAAAATGAAAAGTGTCACCATGAAAAATGTCAAAAATGACAAATTTCAAGATGGCAAATGAGAAATGTCACAATGCTAAATGTCAAAAATGAAAAGTGTCACCATGAAAAATGTCAAAAATAACAAATTTCAAGATGGCAAATGTCAAAGATGTCAAATGACAAATGTCACAATGCTAAATGTCAAAAATAAAAAGTGTCACCATGAAAAATGTCAAAAATGACAAGTTTCAAGTTGGCAAATGTCAAAGATGTCAAATGACAAATATCACAATGCTAAATGTCAAAAATGACAAATTTCAAGATGGCAAATGTCAAAGATGTCAAATGACAAATGTCACAAGGCTAAATGTCAAAAATAAAAAGTGTCACCATAAAAAATGTCAAAAATGACAAATTTCAAGATGACAAATGTCAAAGATGTCAAATGACAAATGTCACAATGCTAAATGTCAAAAATGTCAAATTTCAAGATGGCAAATGTCAAAACTGACAAATGTCACAATGCTAAATGTCAAAAATGAAAAGTGTCACCATGAAAAATGTCAAAAATAACAAATTTCAAGATGGCAAATGTCAAAGATGTCAAATGACAAATGTCACAATGCTAAATGTCAAAAATGACAAATTTCAAGATGGCAAATGTCAAAGATGTCAAATGACAAATGTCACAATGCTAAATGTCAAAAATGAAAAGTGTCACCATAAAAAATGTCAAAAATGACAAATTTCAAGATGGCAAATGTCAAAGATGTCAAATGACAAATGTCACAATGCTTAATGTCAAAAATAAAAAGTGTCACCATGAAAAATGTCAAAAATGACAAATTTCAAGATGGCAAATGTCCAAGATGTCAAATGACAAATGTCACAATGCTAAATGTCAAAAATGAAAAGTGTTACCATGAAAAATGTCAAAAATGACAAATTTCAAGATTGCAAATGTCAAAGATGTCAAATGACAAATGTCACAATGCTAAATGTCAAAAATGAAAAGTGTCAAAAATGACAAATTTCAAGATGGCAAATGTCTAAGATGTCAAATGACAAATGTCACAATGCTAAATGTCAAAAATGAAAAGTGTCACCGTGAAAAATGTCAAAAATGAAAAATTCCAAGATGGCAAAAGTCAAAGATGTCAAATGACAAATGTCACAATGCTAAATGTCAAAAATGAAAAGTGTCACCATGAAAAATGTCAAAAATGACAAATTTCAAGATGGCAAATGTCAAAGATGTCAAATGACAAATGTCACAATGCTAAATGTCAAAAATGAAAAGTGTCCCCATGAAAAATGTCAATAATGACAAATTTCAAGATGGCAAATGTCAAAGATGTCAAATGACAAATGTCACAATGCTAAATGTCAAAAATGAAAAGTGTCACCATGAAAAATGTCAAAAATGACAAATTTCAAGATGGCAAATGTCAAAGATGTCGAATATGACAAATGTCACAATGCTAAATGTCAAAAATGAAAAGTGTCTCCATGAAAAATGTCAAAACGGACAAATTTCAAGATGGCAAATGTCAAAGATGTCAAATGACAAATGTCACAATGATAAATGTCAAAAATGAAAAGTATCACCATGAAAAATGTCAAAAATGACAAATTTCAAGGTGGCAAATATCAAAGATGTCAAATGCCAAATGTCACAATGCTAAATGTCAAAAATGACAAATTTCAAGATGGCAAATGTCAAAGATGTCAAATGACAAATGTCACAATGCTAAATGTCAAAAATAAAAAGTGTCACCATGAAAAATGTCAAAAATGACAAATTCCAAGATGGCAAATGTCAAAGATGTCAAATGACAAATGTCACAATGCTAAATGTCAAAAATAAAAAGTGTCACCATGAAAAATGTTAAAAATGACAAATTTCAAGATGTCAAATGTCAAAGATGTCAAATGACAAATGTCACAATGCTAAATGTCAAAAATGAAAAGTGTCACCATGAAAAATGTCAAAAATGACAAATTTCAAGATGGCAAATGTCAAAGATGTCAAATAAGAAATGTCACAATGCTAAATGTCAAAAATGAAAAGTGTCACCATGAAAAATGTCAAAAATAACAAATTTCAAGATGGCAAATGTCAAAGATGTCAAATGACAAATGTCACAATGCTAAATGTCAAAAATGAAAAGTGTCACCATGAAAAATGTCAAAAATGACAAATTTCAAGATGGCAAATGTCAAAGATGTCAAATGACAAATATCATAATGCTAAATGTCAAAAATGACAAATTTCAAGATGGCAAATGTCAAAGATGTCAAATGACAAATGTCACAAGGCTAAATGTCAAAAATAAAAAGTGTCACCATGAAAAATGTCAAAAATGACAAATTTCAAGATGACAAATGTTAAAGATGTCAAATGACAAATGTCACAATGCTAAATGTCAAAAATGACAAATTTCAAGATGGCAAATGTCAAAACTGACAAATGTCACAATGCTAAATGTCAAAACTGAAAAGTGTCACCATGAAAAATGTCAAAAATAACAAATTTCAAGATGGCAAATGTCAAAGATGTCAAATGACAAATGTCACAATGCTAAATGTCAAAAATGACAAATTTCAAGATGGCAAATGTCAAAGATGTCAAATGACAAATGTCACAATGTTAAATGTCAAAAATGAAAAGTGTCACCATGAAAAATGTCAAAAATGACAAATTTCAAGATGGCAAATGAGAAATGTCACAATGCTAAATGTCAAAAATGAAAAGTGTCACCATGAAAATGTCAAAAATAACAAATTTCTAGATGGCAAATGTCAAAGATGTCAAATGACAAATGTCACAATGCTAAATGTCAAAAATGAAAAGTGTCACCATGAAAAATGTCAAAAATGACAAATTTCAAGTTGGCAAATGTCAAAGATGTCAAATGACAAATATCACAATGCTAAATGTCAAAAATGACAAATTTCAAGATGGCAAATGTCAAAGATGTCAAATGACAAATGTCACAAGGCTAAATGTCAAAAATAAAAAGTGTCACCATAAAAAATGTCAAAAATGATAAATTTTAAGATGACAAATGTCAAAGATGTCAAA
Source organism: Altica lythri (assembly GCA_964028335.1). Lineage (NCBI taxonomy): Eukaryota > Metazoa > Arthropoda > Insecta > Coleoptera > Chrysomelidae > Altica > Altica lythri. The sequence goes on along the minus strand of OZ034800.1, from coordinate 37,914,857 downwards.
TGACAAATGTCACAATGCTAAATGTCAAAAATGACAAATTTCAAGATGGCAAATGTCAAAACTGACAAATGTCACAATGCTAAATGTCAAAAATGAAAAGTGTCACCATGAAAAATGTCAAAAATAACAAATTTCAAGATGGCAAATGTCAAAGATGTCAAATGACAAATGTCACAATGCTAAATGTCAAAAATGACAAATTTCAAGATGGCAAATGTCAAAGATGTCAAATGACAAATGTCACAATGCTAAATGTCAAAAATGAAAAGTGTCACCATAAAAAATGTCAAAAATGACAAATTTCAAGATGGCAAATGTCAAAGATGTCAAATGACAAATGTCACAATGCTTAATGTCAAAAATAAAAAGTGTCACCATGAAAAATGTCAAAAATGACAAATTTCAAGATAGCAAATGTCCAAGATGTCAAATGACAAATGTCACAATGCTAAATGTCAAAAATGAAAAGTGTTACCATGAAAAATGTCAAAAATGACAAATTTCAAGATTGCAAATGTCAAAGATGTCAAATGACAAATGTCACAATGCTAAATGTCAAAAATGAAAAGTGTCAAAAATGACAAATTTCAAGATGGCAAATGTCTAAGATGTCAAATGACAAATGTCACAATGCTAAATGTTAAAAATGAAAAGTGTCACCGTGAAAAATGTCAAAAATGAAAAATTCCAAGATGGCAAAAGTCAAAGATGTCAAATGACAAATGTCACAATGCTAAATGTCAAAAATGAAAAGTGTCACCATGAAAAATGTCAAAAATGACAAATTTCAAGATGGCAAATGTCAAAGATGTCAAATGACAAATGTCACAATGCTAAATGTCAAAAATGAAAAGTGTCCCCATGAAAAATGTCAATAATGACAAATTTCAAGATGGCAAATGTCAAAGATGTCAAATGACAAATGTCACAATGCTAAATGTCAAAAATGAAAAGTGTCACCATGAAAAATGTCAAAAATGACAAATTTCAAGATGGCAAATGTCAAAGATGTCGAATATGACAAATGTCACAATGCTAAATGTCAAAAATGAAAAGTGTCACCATGAAAAATGTCAAAACGGACAAATTTCAAGATGGCAAATGTCAAAGATGTCAAATGACAAATGTCACAATGCTAAATGTCAAAAATGAAAAGTGTCACCATAAAAAATGTCAAGAATGACAAATTTCAAGGTGGCAAATATCAAAGATGTCAAATGCCAAATGTCACAATGCTAAATGTCAAAAATGACAAATTTCAAGATGGCAAATGTCAAAGATGTCAAATGACAAATGTCACAATGCTAAATGTCAAAAATAAAAAGTGTCACCATGAAAAATGTCAAAAATGACAAATTTCAAGATGGCAAATGTCCAAGATGTCAAATGACAAATGTCACAATGCTAAATGTCAAAAATGAAAAGTGTCACCATAAAATGTTAAAAATGACAAATTTCAAGATGTCAAATGTCAAAGATGTCAAATGACAAATGTCACAATGCTAAATGTCAAAAATGAAAAGTGTCACCATGAAAAATGTCAAAAATGACAAATTTCAAGATGGCAAATGTCAAAGATGTCAAATAAGAAATGTCACAATGCTAAATGTCAAAAATGAAAAGTGTCACCATGAAAAATGTCAAAAATAACAAATTTCAAGATGGCAAATGTCAAAGATGTCAAATGACAAATGTCACAATGCTAAATGTCAAAAATGAAAAGTGTCACCATAAAAAATGTCAAAAATGACAAATTTCAAGATGGCAAATGTCAAAGATGTCAAATGACAAATGTCACAAGGCTAAATGTCAAAAATAAAAAGTGTCACCATAAAAAATGTCAAAAATGACAAATTTCAAGATGACAAATGTTAAAGATGTCAAATGACAAATGTCACAATGCTAAATGTCAAAAATGACAAATTTCAAGATGGCAAATGTCAAAACTGACAAATGTCACAATGCTAAATGTCAAAACTGAAAAGTGTCACCATGAAAAATGTCAAAAATAACAAATTTCAAGATGGCAAATGTCACAATGCTAAATGTCAAAAATGAAAAGTGTTACCATGAAAAATGTCAAAAATCACAAATTTCAAGATGGCAAATGTCCAAGATGTCAAATGACAAATGTCACAATGCTAAATTTTAAAAATGAAAAGTGTTACCATGAAAAATGTCAAAAATGACAAATTTCAAGATGGCAAATGTCAAAGATGTCAAATGACAAATGTCACAATGCTAAATGTCAAAAATGAAAAGTGTCAAAAATGACAAATTTCAAGATGGCAAATGTCTAAGATGTCAAATGACAAATGTCACAATGCTAAATGTCAAAAATGAAAAGTGTCACCGTGAAAAATGTCAAAAATGAAAAATTTTAAAAAGGCAAAAGTCAAAGATATCAAATGACAAATGTCACAATGCTAAATGTCAAAAATGAAAAGTGTCACCATGAAAAATGTCAAAAATGACAAATTTCAAGATGGCAAATGTCAAAGATGTCAAATGACAAATGTCACAATGCTAAATGTCAAAAATGAAAAGTGTCACCATGAAAAATGTCAAAAATGACAAATTTCAAGATGGCAATTGTCAAAGATGTCGAATATGACAAATGTCACAATGCTAAATGTCAGAAATAAAAAGTGTCACCATGAAAAATGTCAAAAATGACAAATTTCAAGATGGCAAATGTTAAAGATGTCAAATGACAAATGTCACAATGCTAAATGTCAAAAATAAAAAGTGTCACCATGAAAAATGTTAAAAATGACAAATTTCAAGATGTCAAATGTCAAAGATGTCAAATGACAAATGTCACAATGCTAAATGTCAAAAATGAAAAGTGTCACCATGAAAAATGTCAAAAATGACAAATTTCAAGATGGCAAATGTCAAAGATGTCAAATAAGAAATGTCACAATGCTAAATGTCAAAAATGAAAAGTGTCACCACGAAAAATGTCAAAAATAACAAATTTCAAGATGGCAAATGTCAAAGATGTCAAATGACAAATGTCACAATGCTAAATGTCAAAAATGAAAAGTGTCACCATAAAAAATGTCAAAAATGACAAATTTCAAAATGGCAAATGTCAAAGATGTCAAATGACAAATATCATAATGCTAAATGTCAAAAATGACAAATTTCAAGATGGCAAATGTCAAAGATGTCAAATGACAAATGTCACAAGGCTAAATGTCAAAAATAAAAAGTGTCACCATGAAAAATGTCAAAAATGACAAATTTCAAGATGACAAATGTTAAAGATGTCAAATGACAAATGTCACAATGCTAAATGTCAAAAATGACAAATTTCAAGATGGCAAATGTCAAAACTGACAAATGTCACAATGCTAAATGTCAAAACTGAAAAGTGTCACCATGAAAAATGTCAAAAATAACAAATTTCAAGATGGCAAATGTCAAAGATGTCAAATGACAAATGTCACAATGCTAAATGTCAAAAATGACAAATTTCAAGATGGCAAATGTCAAAGATGTCAAATGACAAATGTCACAATGTTAAATGTCAAAAATGAAAAGTGTCACAATGAAAAATGTCAAAAATGACAAATTTCAAGATGGCAAATGTCAAAGATGTCAAATGACAAATGTCACAATGCTAAATGTTAAAAATGAAAAGTGTCACCATGAAAAATGTTAAAAATGACAAATTTCAAGATGGCAAATGTCAAAACTGACAAATGTCACAATGCTAAATGTCAAAAATGAAAAGTGTCACCATGAAAAATGTCAAAAATGACAAATTTCAAGATGGCAAATGTCAAAGATGTCAAATGACAAATGTCACAATGCTAAATGTCAAAAATGAAAAGTGTCACCGTGAAAAATGTCAAAAATGAAAAATTTCAAGATGGCAAAAGTCAAAGATGTCAAATGACAAATGTCACAATGCTAAATGTCAAAAATGAAAAGTGTCACCATGAAAAATGTCAAAAATGACAAATTTCAAGATGGCAAATGTCAAAGATGTCAAATGACAAATGTCACAATGCTAAATGTCAAAAATGAAAAGTGTCCCCATGAAAAATGTCAATAATGACAAATTTCAAGATGGCAAATGTCAAAGATGTCAAATGACAAATGTCACAATGCTAAATGTCAAAAATGAAAAGTGTCACCATGAAAAATGTCAAAAATGACAAATTTCAAGATGGCAATTGTCAAAGATGTCGAATATGACAAATGTCACAATGCTAAATGTCAAAAATGAAAAGTGTCACCATGAAAAATGTCAAAAATGACAAATTGCAAGATGGCAAATGTCAAAGATGTCAAATGACAAATGTCACAATGCTAAATGTCAAAAATGAAAAGTGTCACCATGAAAAATGTCAAAAATGACAAATTTCAAGATGGCAAATATCAAAGATGTCAAATGCCAAATGTCACAAAGCTAAATGTCAAAAATGACAAATTTCAAGATGGCAAATATCAAAGATGTCAAATGACAAATGTCACAATGCTAAATGTCAAAAATAAAAAGTGTCACCATGAAAAATGTCAAAAATGACAAATTTCAAGATGGCAAATGTCAAAGATGTCAAATGACAAATGTCACAATGCTAAATGTCAAAAATGAAAAGTGTCACCATAAAAAATGTCAAAAATGACAAATTTCAAGATGGCAAATGTCAAAAATGTCAAATGACAAATGTCACAATGCTAAATGTCAAAATTGAAAAGTGTCACCATGAAAAATGTTAAAAATGACAAATTTCAAGATGGCAAATGTCAAAGATGTCAAATGACAAATGTCACAATGCTAAATGTCAAAAATGAAAAGTGTCACCATGAAAAATGTCAAAAATGACAAATTTCAAGATGGCAAATGAGAAATGTCACAATGCTAAATGTCAAAAATGAAAAGTGTCACCATGAAAAATGTCAAAAATAACAAATTTCAAGATGGCAAATGTCAAAGATGTCAAATGACAAATGTCACAATGCTAAATGTCAAAAATGAAAAGTGTCACCATGAAAAATGTCAAAAATGACAAATTTCAAGTTGGCAAATGTCAAAGATGTCAAATGACAAATATCACAATGCTAAATGTCAAAAATGACAAATTTCAAGATGGCAAATGTCAAAGATGTCAAATGACAAATGTCACAAGGCTAAATGTCAAAAATAAAAAGTGTCACCATAAAAAATGTCAAAAATGACAAATTTCAAGATGACAAATGTCAAAGATGTCAAATGACAAATGTCACAATGCTAAATGTCAAAAATGACAAATTTCAAGATGGCAAATGTCAAAACTGACAAATGTCACAATGCTAAATGTCAAAAATGAAAAGTGTCACCATGAAAAATCAAAAATAACAAATTTCAAGATGGCAAATGTCAAAGATGTCAAATGACAAATGTCACAATGCTAAATGTCAAAAATGACAAATTTCAAGATGGCAAATGTCAAAGATGTCAAATGACAAATGTCACAATGCTAAATGTCAAAAATGAAAAGTGTCACCATAAAAAATGTCAAAAATGACAAATTTCAAGATGGCAAATGTCAAAGATGTCAAATGATAAATGTCACAATGCTTAATGTCAAAAATAAAAAGTGTCACCATGAAAAATGTCAAAAATGACAAATTTCAAGATGGCAAATGTCCAAGATGTCAAATGACAAATGTCACAATGCTAAATGTCAAAAATGAAAAGTGTTACCATGAAAAATGTCAAAAATGACAAATTTCAAGATTGCAAATGTCAAAGATGTCAAATGACAAATGTCACAATGCTAAATGTCAAAAATGAAAAGTGTCAAAAATGACAAATTTCAAGATGGCAAATGTCTAAGATGTCAAATGACAAATGTCACAATGCTAAATGTCAAAAATGAAAAGTGCCACCGTGAAAAATGTCAAAAATGAAAAATTCCAAGATGGCAAAAGTCAAAGATGTCAAATGACAAATGTCACAATGCTAAATGTCAAAAATGAATAGTGTCACCATGAAAAATGTCAAAAATGACAAATTTCAAGATGGCAAATGTCAAAGATGTCAAATGACAAATGTCACAATGCTAAATGTCAAAAATGAAAAGTGTCCCCATGAAAAATGTCAATAATGACAAATTTCAAGATGGCAAATGTCAAAGATGTCAAATGACAAATGTCACAATGCTAAATGTCAAAAATGAAAAGTGTCACCATGAAAAATGTCAAAAATGACAAATTTCAAGATGGCAAATGTCAAAGATGTCGAATATGACAAATGTCACAATGCTAAATGTCAAAAATGAAAAGTGTCACCATGAAAAATGTCAAAACGGACAAATTTCAAGATGGCAAATGTCAAAGATGTCAAATGACAAATGTCACAATGCTAAATGTCAAAAATGAAAAGTGTCACCATGAAAAATGTCAAAAATGACAAATTTCAAGGTGGCAAATATCAAAGATGTCAAATGCCAAATGTCACAATGCTAAATGTCAAAAATGACAAATTTCAAGATGGCAAATGTCAAAGATGTCAAATGACAAATGTCACAATGCTAAATGTCAAAAATAAAAAGTGTCACCATGAAAAATGTCAAAAATGACAAATTTCAAGATGGCAAATGTCAAAGATGTCAAATGACAAATGTCACAATGCTAAATGTCAAAAATAAAAAGTGTCACCATGAAAAATTTTAAAAATGACAAATTTCAAGATGTCAAATGTCAAAGATGTCAAATGACAAATGTCACAATGCTAAATGTCAAAAATGAAAAGTGTCACCATGAAAAATGTCAAAAATGACAAATTTCAAGATGGCAAATGTCAAAGATGTCAAATAAGAAATGTCACAATGCTAAATGTCAAAAATGAAAAGTGTCATCATGAAAAATGTCAAAAATAACAAATTTCAAGATGGCAAATGTCAAAGATGTCAAATGACAAATGTCACAATGCTAAATGTCAAAAATGAAAAGTGTCACCATGAAAAATGTCAAAAATGACAAATTTCAAGATGGCAAATGTCAAAGATGTCAAATGACAAATATCATAATGCTAAATGTCAAAAATGACAAATTTCAAGATGGCAAATGTCAAAGATGTCAAATGACAAATGTCACAAGGCTAAATGTCAAAAATAAAAAGTGTCACCATGAAAAATGTCAAAAATGACAAATTTCAAGATGACAAATGTTAAAGATGTCAAATGACAAATGTCACAATGCTAAATGTCAAAAATGACAAATTTCAAGATGGCAAATGTCAAAACTGACAAATGTCACAATGCTAAATGTCAAAACTGAAAAGTGTCACCATGAAAAATGTCAAAAATAACAAATTTCAAGATGGCAAATGTCAAAGATGTCAAATGACAAATGTCACAATGCTAAATGTCAAAAATGACAAATTTCAAGATGGCAAATGTCAAAGATGTCAAATGACAAATGTCACAATGTTAAATGTCAAAAATGAAAAGTGTCACCATGAAAAATGTCAAAAATGACAAATTTCAAGATGGCAAATGTCAAAGATGTCAAATGACAAATGTCACAATGCTAAATGTTAAAAATGAAAAGTGTCACCATGAAAAATGTTAAAAATGACAAATTTCAAGATGGCAAATGTCAAAACTGACAAATGTCACAATGCTAAATGTCAAAAATGAAAAGTGTCACCATGAAAAATGTCAAAAATGACAAATTTCAAGATGGCAAATGTCAAAGATGTCAAATGACAAATGTCACAATGCTAAATGTCAAAAATGAAAAGTGTCACCATAAAAAATGTCAAAAATGACAAATTTCAAGATGGCAAATGTCAAAGATGTCAAATGACAAATGTCACAATGCTAAATGTCAAAATTGAAAAGTGTCACCATGAAAAATGTTAAAAATGACAAATTTCAAGATGGCAAATGTCAAAGATGTCAAATGACAAATGTCACAATGCTAAATGTCAAAAATGAAAAGTGTCACCATGAAAAATGTCAAAAATGACAAATTTCAAGATGGCAAATGAGAAATGTCACAATGCTAAATGTCAAAAATGAAAAGTGTCACCATGAAAATGTCAAAAATAACAAATTTTAAGATGGCAAATGTCAAAGATGTCAAATGACAAATGTCACAATGCTAAATGTCAAAAATGAAAAGTGTCACCATGAAAAATGTCAAAAATGACAAATTTCAAGTTGGCAAATGTCAAAGATGTCAAATGACAAATATCACAATGCTAAATGTCAAAAATGACAAATTTCAAGATGGCAAATGTCAAAGATGTCAAATGACAAATGTCACAAGGCTAAATGTCAAAAATAAAAAGTGTCACCATAAAAAATGTCAAAAATGACAAATTTTAAGATGACAAATGTCAAAGATGTCAAATGACAAATGTCACAATGCTAAATGTCAAAAATGACAAATTTCAAGATGGCAACTGTCAAAACTGACAAATGTCACAATGCTAAATGTCAAAAATGAAAAGTGTCACCATGAAAAATGTCAAAAATAACAAATTTCAAGATGGCAAATGTCAAAGATGTCAAATGACAAATGTCACAATGCTAAATGTCAAAAATGACAAATTTCAAGATGGCAAATGACAAATGTCACAATGCTAAATGTCAAAAATGAAAAGTGTCACCATAAAAAATGTCAAAAATGACAAATTTCAAGATGGCAAATGTCAAAGATGTCAAATGACAAATGTCACAATGCTTAATGTCAAAAATAAAAAGTGTCACCATGAAAAATGTCAAAAATGACAAATTTCAAGATGGCAAATGTCCAAGATGTCAAATGACAAATGTCACAATGCTAAATGTCAAAAATGAAAAGTGTTACCATGAAAAATGTCAAAAATGACAAATTTCAAGATGGCAAATGTCTAAGATGTCAAATGACAAATGTCACAATGCTAAATGTCAAAAATGAAAAGTGTCACCGTGAAAAATGTCAAAAATGAAAAATTCCAAGATGGCAAAAGTCAAAGATGTCAAATGACAAATGTCACAATGCTAAATGTCAAAAATGAAAAGTGTCACCATGAAAAATGTCAAAAATGACAAATTTCAAGATGGCAAATGTCAAAGATGTCAAATGACAAATGTCACAATGCTAAATGTCAAAAATGAAAAGTGTCCCCATGAAAAATGTCAATAATGACAAATTTCAAGATGGCAAATGTCAAAGATGTCAAATGACAAATGTCACAATGCTAAATGTCAAAAATGAAAAGTGTCACCATGAAAAATGTCAAAAATGACAAATTTCAAGATGGCAAATGTCAAAGATGTCGAATATGACAAATGTCACAATGCTAAATGTCAAAAATGAAAAGTGTCACCATGAAAAATGTCAAAACGGACAAATTTCAAGATGGCAAATGTCAAAGATGTCAAATGACAAATGTCACAATGCTAAATGTCAAAAATGAAAAGTGTCACCATAAAAAATGTCAAAAATGACAAATTTCAAGGTGGCAAATATCAAAGATGTCAAATGCCAAATGTCACAATGCTAAATGTCAAAAATGACAAATTTCAAGATGGCAAATGTCAAAGATGTCAAATGACAAATGTCACAATGCTAAATGTCAAAAATAAAAAGTGTCACCATGAAAAATGTCAAAAATGACAAATTTCAAGATGGCAAATGTCCAAGATGTCAAATGACAAATGTCACAATGCTAAATGTCAAAAATGAAAAGTGTCACCATGAAAAATGTTAAAAATGACAAATTTCAAGATGTCAAATGTCAAAGATGTCAAATGACAAATGGGACAATGCTAAATGTCAAAAATGAAAAGTGTCACCATGAAAAATGTCAAAAATGACAAATTTCAAGATGGCAAATGTCAAAGATGTCAAATAAGAAATGTCACAATGCTAAATGTCAAAAATGAAAAGTGTCACCATGAAAAATGTCAAAAATAACAAATTTCAAGATGGCAAATGTCAAAGATGTCAAATGACAAATGTCACAATGCTAAATGTCAAAAATGAAAAGTGTCACCATGAAAAATGTCAAAAATGACAAATTTCAAGATGGCAAATGTCAAAGATGTCAAATGACAAATATCATAATGCTAAATGTCAAAAATGACAAATTTCAAGATGGCAAATGTCAAAGATGTCAAATGACAAATGTCACAAGGCTAAATGTCAAAAATAAAAAGTGTCACCATAAAAAATGTCAAAAATGACAAATTTCAAGATGACAAATGTTAAAGATGTCAAATGACAAATGTCACAATGCTAAATGTCAAAAATGACAAATTTCAAGATGGCAAATGTCAAAACTGACAAATGTCACAATGCTAAATGTCAAAACTGAAAAGTGTCACCATGAAAAATGTCAAAAATAACAAATTTCAAGATGGCAAATGTCAAAGATGTCAAATGACAAATGTCACAATGCTAAATGTCAAAAATGAAAAGTGTCACCATGAAAAATGTCAAAAATCACAAATTTCAAGATGGCAAATGTCCAAGATGTCAAATGACAAATGTCACAATGCTAAATTTTAAAAATGAAAAGTGTTACCATGAAAAATGTCAAAAATGACAAATTTCAAGATGGCAAATGTCAAAGATGTCAAATGACAAATGTCACAATGCTAAATGTCAAAAATGAAAAGTGTCAAAAATGACAAATTTCAAGATGGCAAATGTCTAAGATGTCAAATGACAAATGTCACAATGCTAAATGTCAAAAATGAAAAGTGTCACCGTGAAAAATGTCAAAAATGAAAAATTTTAAAAAGGCAAAAGTCAAAGATATCAAATGACAAATGTCACAATGCTAAATGTCAAAAATGAAAAGTGTCACCATGAAAAATGTCAAAAATGACAAATTTCAAGATGGCAAATGTCAAAGATGTCAAATGACAAATGTCACAATGCTAAATGTCAAAAATGAAAAGTGTCACCATGAAAAATGTCAAAAATGACAAATTTCAAGATGGCAATTGTCAAAGATGTCGAATATGACAAATGTCACAATGCTAAATGTCAAAAATAAAAAGTGTCACCATGAAAAATGTCAAAAATGACAAATTTCAAGATGGCAAATGTCAAAGATGTCAAATGACAAATGTCACAATGCTAAATGTCAAAAATAAAAAGTGTCACCATGAAAAATGTTAAAAATGACAAATTTCAAGATGTCAAATGTCAAAGATGTCAAATGACAAATGTCACAATGCTAAATGTCAAAAATGAAAAGTGTCACCATGAAAAATGTCAAAAATGACAAATTTCAAGATGGCAAATGTCAAAGATGTCAAATAAGAAATGTCACAATGCTAAATGTAAAAAATGAAAAGTGTCACCATGAAAAATGTCAAAACTAACAAATTTCAAGATGGCAAATGTCAAAGATGTCAAATGACAAATGTCACAATGCTAAATGTCAAAAATGAAAAGTGTCACCATGAAAAATGTCAAAAATGACAAATTTCAAAATGGCAAATGTCAAAGATGTCAAATGACAAATATCATAATGCTAAATGTCAAAAATGACAAATTTCAAGATGGCAAATGTCAAAGATGTCAAATGACAAATGTCACAAGGCTAAATGTCAAAAATAAAAAGTGTCACCATGAAAAATGTCAAAAATGACAAATTTCAAGATGACAAATGTTAAAGATGTCAAATGACAAATGTCACAATGCTAAATGTCAAAAATGACAAATTTCAAGATGGCAAATGTCAAAACTGACAAATGTCAAAACTGAAAAGTGTCACCATGAAAAATGTCAAAAATAACAAATTTCAAGATGGCAAATGTCAAAGATGTCAAATGACAAATGTCACAATGCTAAATGTCAAAAATGACAAATTTCAAGATGGCAAATGTCAAAGATGTCAAATGACAAATGTCACAATGTTAAATGTCAAAAATGAAAAGTGTCACCATGAAAAATGTCAAAAATGACAAATTTCAAGATGGCAAATGTCAAAGATGTCAAATGACAAATGTCACAATGCTAAATGTTAAAAATGAAAAGTGTCACCATGAAAAATGTTAAAAATGACAAATTTCAAGATGGCAAATGTCAAAACTGACAAATGTCACAATGCTAAATGTCAAAAATGTAAAGTGTCACCATGAAGAATGTCAAAAATGACAAATTTCAAGATGGCAAATGTCAAAGATGTCAAATGACAAATGTCACAATGCTAAATGTCAAAAATGAAAAGTGTCACCATAAAAAATGTCAAAAATGACAAATTTCAAGATGGCAAATGTCAAAGATGTCAAATGACAAATGTCACAATGCTAAATGTCAAAATTGAAAAGTGTCACCATGAAAAATGTTAAAAATGACAAATTTCAAGATGGCAAATGTCAAAGATGTCAAATAACAAATGTCACAATGCTAAATGTCAAAAATGAAAAGTGTCACCATGAAAAATGTCAAAAATGACAAATTTCAAGATGGCAAATGAGAAATGTCACAATGCTAAATGTCAAAAATGAAAAGTGTCACCATGAAAAATGTCAAAAATAACAAATTTCAAGATGGCAAATGTCAAAGATGTCAAATGACAAATGTCACAATGCTAAATGTCAAAAATGAAAAGTGTCACCATGAAAAATGTCAAAAATGACAAATTTCAAGTTGGCAAATGTCAAAGATGTCAAATGACAAATATCACAATGCTAAATGTCAAAAATGACAAATTTTAAGATGGCAAATGTCAAAGATGTCAAATGACAAATGTCACAAGGCTAAATGTCAAAAATAAAAAGTGTCACCATAAAAAATGTCAAAAATGACAAATTTTAAGATGACAAATGTCAAAGATGTCAAATAACAAATGTCACAATGCTAAATGTCAAAAATGACAAATTTTAAAATGGCAAATGTCAAAACTGACAAATGTCACAATGCTAAATGTCAAAAATGAAAAGTGTCACCATGAAAAATGTCAAAAATAACAAATTTCAAGATGGCAAATGTCAAAGATGTCAAATGACAAATGTCACAATGCTAAATGTCAAAAATGACAAATTTCAAGATGGCAAATGTCAAAGATGTCAAATGACAAATGTCACAATGCTAAATGTCAAAAATGAAAAGTGTCACCATAAAAAATGTCAAAAATGACAAATTTCAAGATGGCAAATGTCAAAGATGTCAAATGACAAATGTCACAATGCTTAATGTCAAAAATAAAAAGTGTCACCATGAAAAATGTCAAAAATGACAAATTTCAAGATGGCAAATACCCAAGATGTCAAATGACAAATGTCACAATGCTAAATGTCAAAAATGAAAAGTGTTACCATGAAAAATGTCAAAAATGACAAATTTCAAGATTGCAAATGTCAAAGATGTCAAATGACAAATGTCACAATGCTAAATGTCAAAAATGAAAAGTGTCAAAAATGACAAATTTCAAGATGGCAAATGTCTAAGATGTCAAATGACAAATGTCACAATGCTAAATGTCAAAAATGAAAAGTGTCACCGTGAAAAATGTGAAAAATGAAAAATTCCAAGATGGCAAAAGTCAAAGATGTCAAATGACAAATGTCACAATGCTAAATGTCAAAAATGAAAAGTGTCACCATGAAAAATGTCAAAAATGACAAATTTCAAGATGGCAAATGTCAAAGATGTCAAATGACAAATGTCACAATGCTAAATGTCAAAAATGAAAAGTGTCCCCATGAAAAATGTCAATAATGACAAATTTCAAGATGGCAAATGTCAAAGATGTCAAATGACAAATGTCACAATGCTAAATGTCAAAAATGAAAAGTGTCACCATGAAAAATGTCAAAAATGACAAATTTCAAGATGGCAAATGTCAAAGATGTCGAATATGACAAATGTCACAATGCTAAATGTCAAAAATGAAAAGTGTCACCATGAAAAATGTCAAAACGGACAAATTTCAAGATGGCAAATGTCAAAGATGTCAAATGACAAATGTCACAATGCTAAATGTCAAAAATGAAAAGTGTCACCATAAAAAATGTCAAAAATGACAAATTTCAAGGTGGCAAATATCAAAGATGTCAAATGCCAAATGTCACAATGCTAAATGTCAAAAATGACAAATTTCAAGATGGCAAATGTCAAAGATGTCAAATGACAAATGTCACAATGCTAAATGTCAAAAATAAAAAGTGTCACCATGAAAAATGTCAAAAATGACAAATTTCAAGATGGCAAATGTCCAAGATGTCAAATGACAAATGTCACAATGCTAAATGTCAAAAATGAAAAGTGTCACCATGAAAAATGTTAAAAATGACAAATTTTAAGATGTCAAATGTCAAAGATGTCTAATGACAAATGTCACAATGCTAAATGTCAAAAATGAAAAGTGTCACCATGAAAAATGTCAAAAATGACAAATTTCAAGATGGCAAATGTCAAAGATGTCAAATAAGAAATGTCACAATGCTAAATGTCAAAAATGAAAAGTGTCACCATGAAAAATGTCAAAAATAACAAATTTCAAGATGGCAAATGTCAAAGATGTCAAATGACAAATGTCACAATGCTAAATGTCAAAAATGAAAAGTGTCACCATGAAAAATGTCAAAAATGACAAATTTCAAGATGGCAAATGTCAAAGATGTCAAATGACAAATATCATAATGCTAAATGTCAAAAATGACAAATTTCAAGATGGCAAATGTCAAAGATGTCAAATGACAAATGTCACAAGGCTAAATGTCAAAAATAAAAAGTGTCACCATAAAAAATGTCAAAAATGACAAATTTCAAGATGACAAATGTTAAAGATGTCAAATGACAAATGTCACAATGCTAAATGTCAAAAATGACAAATTTCAAGATGGCAAATGTCAAAACTGACAAATGTCACAATGCTAAATGTCAAAACTGAAAAGTGTCACCATGAAAAATGTCAAAAATAACAAATTTCAAGATGGCAAATGTCAAAGATGTCAAATGACAAATGTCACAATGCTAAATGTCAAAAATGAAAAGTGTCACCAGGAAAAATGTCAAAAATCACAAATTTCAAGATGGCAAATGTCCAAGATGTCAAATGACAAATGTCACAATGCTAAATGTCAAAAATGAAAAGTGTTACCATGAAAAATGTCAAAAATGACAAATTTCAAGATGGCAAATGTCAAAGATGTCAAATGACAAATGTCACAATGCTAAATGTCAAAAATGAAAAGTGTCAAAAATGACAAATTTCAAGATGGCAAATGTCTAAGATGTCAAATGACAAATGTCACAATGCTAAATGTCAAAAATGAAAAGTGTCACCGTGAAAAATGTCAAAAATGAAAAATTTTAAAAAGGCAAAAGTCAAAGATATCAAATGACAAATGTCACAATGCTAAATGTCAAAAATGAAAAGTGTCACCATGAAAAATGTCAAAAATGACAAATTTCAAGATGGCAAATATCAAAGATGTCAAATGACAAATGTCACAATGCTAAATGTCAAAAATGAAAAGTGTCACCATGAAAAATGTCAAAAATGACAAATTTCAAGATGGCAATTGTCAAAGATGTCGAATATGACAAATGTCACAATGCTAAATGTCAAAAATGTAAAGTGTCACCATGAAAAATGTCAAAAATGACAAATTGCAAGATGGCAAATGTCAAAGATGTCAAATGACAAATGTCACAATGCTAAATGTCAAAAATGAAAAGTGTCACCATGAAAAATGTCAAAAATGACAAATTTCAAGATGGCAAATATCAAAGATGTCAAATGCCAAATGTCACAATGCTAAATGTCAAAAATGACAAATTTCAAGATGGCAAATATCAAAGATGTCAAATGACAAATGTCACAATGCTAAATGTCAAAAATAAAAAGTGGCACAATAAAAAATGTCAAAAATGACAAATTTCAAGATGGCAAATGTCAAAGATGTCAAATGACAAATGTCACAATGCTAAATGTCAAAAATGAAAAGTGTCACCATAAAAAATGTCAAAAATGACAAATTTCAAGATGGCAAATGTCAAAGATGTCAAATGACAAATGTCACAATGCTAAATGTCAAAAATGAAAAGTGTCACCATGAAAAATGTTAAAAATGACAAATTTCAAGATGGCAAATGTCAAAGATGTCAAATGACAAATGTCACAATGCTAAATGTCAAAAATGAAAAGTGTCACCATGAAAAATGTCAAAAATGACAAATTTCAAGTTGGCAAATGTCAAAGATGTCAAATGACAAATGTCACAATGCTAAATGTCAAAAATGAAAAGTGTCACCATGAAAAATGTCAAAAATGACAAATTTCAAGTTGGCAAATGTCAAAGATGTCAAATGACAAATATCACAATGCTTAATGTCAAAAATGACAAATTTCAAGATGGCAAATGTCAAAACTGACAAATGTCACAATGCTAAATGTCAAAAATGAAAAGTGTCACCATGAAAAATGTCAAAAATAACAAATTTCAAGATGGCAAATGTCAAAGATGTCAAATGACAAATGTCACAATGCTGAATGTCAAAAATGACAAATTTTAAGATGGCAAATGTCAAAGATGTCAAATGACAAATGTCACAATGCTAAATGTCAAAAATGAAAAGTGTTACCATAAAAAATGTCAAAAATGACAAATTTCAAGATGGCAAATGTCAAAGATGTCAAATGACAAATGTCACAATGCTTGATGTCAAAAATAAAAAGTGTCACCATAAAATATGTCAAAAATGACAAATTTCAAGATGGCAAATGTCCAAGATGTCAAATGACAAATGTCACAATGCTAAATGTCAAAAATGAAAAGTGTTACCATGAAAAATGTCAAAAATGACAAATTTCAAGATGGCAAATGTCAAAGATGTCAAATGACAAATGTCACAATGCTAAATGTCAAAAATGAAAAGTGTCAAAAATGACGAATTTCAAGATGGCAAATGTCTAAGATGTCAAATGACAAATGTCACAATGCTGAATGTCAAAAATGAAAAGTGTCACCGTGAAAAATGTCAAAAATGAAAAATTTCAAGATGGCAAAAGTCAAAGATGTCAAATGACAAATGTCACAATGCTAAATGTCAAAAATGAAAAGTGTTACCATGAAAAATGTCAAAAATGACAAATTTCAAGATGGCAAATGTCAAAGATGTCAAATGACAAATGTCACAATGCTAAATGTCAAAAATGAAAAGTGTCAAAAATGACGAATTTCAAGATGGCAAATGTCTAAGATGTCAAATGACAAATGTCACAATGCTGAATGTCAAAAATGAAAAGTGTCACCATGAAAAATGTCAAAAATGACAAATTTCAAGATGGCAAATGTCAAAGATGTCAAATGACAAATGTCACAATGCTAAATGTCAAAAATGAAAAGTGTCAAAAATGACGAATTTCAAGATGGCAAATGTCTAAGATGTCAAATGACAAATGTCACAATGCTGAATGTCAAAAATGAAAAGTGTCACCATGAAAAATGTCAAAAATGACAAATTTCAAGATGGCAAATGTCAAAGATGTCAAATGACAAATGTCACAATGCTAAATGTCAAAAATGAAAAGTGTCCCCATGAAAAATGTCAATAATGACAAATTTCAAGATGGCAAATGTCAAAGATGTCAAATGACAAATGTCACAATGCTAAATGTCAAAAATGAAAAGTGTCACCATGAAAAATGTCAAAAATGACAAATTTCAAGATGGCAATTGTCAAAGATGTCGAATATGACAAATGTCACAATGCTAAATGTCAAAAATGAAAAGTGTCACCATGAAAAATGTCAAAAATGACAAATTGCAAGATGGCAAATGTCAAAGATGTCAAATGACAAATGTCACAATGCTAAATGTCAAAAATGAAAAGTGTCACCATGAAAAATGTCAAAAATGACAAATTTCAAGATGGCAAATATCAAAGATGTCAAATGCCAAATGTCACAAAGCTAAATGTCAAAAATGACAAATTTCAAGATGGCAAATATCAAAGATGTCAAATGACAAATGTCACAATGCTAAATGTCAAAAATAAAAAGTGTCACCATGAAAAATGTCAAAAATGACAAATTTCAAGATGGCAAATGTCAAAGATGTCAAATGACAAATGTCACAATGCTAAATGTCAAAATTGAAAAGTGTCACCATGAAAAATGTTAAAAATGACAAATTTCAAGATGGCAAATGTCAAAGATGTCAAATGACAAATGTCACAATGCTAAATGTCAAAAATGAAAAGTGTCACCATGAAAAATGTCAAAAATGACAAATTTCAAGATGGCAAATGAGAAATGTCACAATGCTAAATGTCAAAAATGAAAAGTGTTACCATGAAAAATGTCAAAAATAACAAATTTCAAGATGGCAAATGTCAAAGATGTCAAATGACAAATGTCACAATGCTAAATGTCAAAAATGAAAAGTGTCACCATGAAAAATGTCAAAAATGACAAATTTCAAGTTGGCAAATGTCAAAGATGTCAAATGACAAATATCACAATGCTAAATGTCAAAAATGACAAATTTCAAGATGGCAAATGTCAAAGATGTCAAATGACAAATGTCACAAGGCTAAATGTCAAAAATAAAAAGTGTCACCATAAAAAATGTCAAAAATGACAAATTTCAAGATGACAAATGTCAAAGATGTCAAATGACAAATGTCACAATGCTAAATGTCAAAAATGAAAAGTGTCACCATGAAAAATGTCAAAAATGACAAATTTCAAGTTGGCAAATGTCAAAGATGTCAAATGACAAATATCACAATGCTAAATGTCAAAAATGACAAATTTCAAGATGGCAAATGTCAAAGATGTCAAATGACAAATGTCACAAGGCTAAATGTCAAAAATAAAAAGTGTCACCATAAAAAATGTCAAAAATGACAAATTTCAAGATGACAAATGTCAAAGATGTCAAATGACAAATGTCACAATGCTAAATGTCAAAAATGACAAATTTCAAGATGGCAAATGTCCAAACTGACAAATGTCACAATGCTAAATGTCAAAAATGAAAAGTGTCACCATGAAAAATGTCAAAAATAACAAATTTCAAGATGGCAAATGTCAAAGATGTCAAATGACATATGTCACAATGCTAAATGTCAAAAATGACAAATTTCAAGATGGCAAATGTCAAAGATGTCAAATGACAAATGTCACAATGCTAAATGTCAAAAATGAAAAGTGTCACCATAAAAAATGTCAAAAATGACAAATTTCAAGATGGCAAATGTCAAAGATGTCAAATGACAAATGTCACAATGCTTAATGTCAAAAATAAAAAGTGTCACCATGAAAAATGTCAAAAATGACAAATTTCAAGATGGCAAATGTCCAAGATGTCAAATGACAAATGTCACAATGCCAAATGTCAAAAATGAAAAGTGTTACCATGAAAAATGTCAAAAATGACAAATTTCAAGATTGCAAATGTCAAAGATGTCAAATGACAAATGTCACAATGCTAAATGTCAAAAATGAAAAGTGTCAAAAATGACAAATTTCAAGATGGCAAATGTCTAAGATGTCAAATGACAAATGTCACAATGCTAAATGTCAAAAATAAAAAGTGTCACCGTGAAAAATGTCAAAAATGAAAAATTCCAAGATGGCAAAAGTCAAAGATGTCAAATGACAAATGTCACAATGCTAAATGTCAAAAATGAAAAGTGTCACCATGAAAAATGTCAAAAATGACAAATTTCAAGATGGCAAATGTCAAAGATGTCAAATGACAAATGTCACAATGCTAAATGTCAAAAATGAAAAGTGTCCCCATGAAAAATGTCAATAATGACAAATTTCAAGATGGCAAATGTCAAAGATGTCAAATGACAAATGTCACAATGCTAAATGTCAAAAATGAAAAGTGTCACCATGAAAAATGTCAAAAATGACAAATTTCAAGATGGCAAATGTCAAAGATGTCGAATATGACAAATGTCACAATGCTAAATGTCAAAAATGAAAAGTGTCACCATGAAAAATGTCAAAACGGACAAATTTCAAGATGGCAAATGTCAAAGATGTCAAATGACAAATGTCACAATGCTAAATGTCAAAAATGAAAAGTGTCACCATGAAAAATGTCAAAAATGACAAATTTCAAGGTGGCAAATATCAAAGATGTCAAATGCCAAATGTCACAATGCTAAATGTCAAAAATGACAAATTTCAAGATGGCAAATGTCAAAGATGTCAAATGACAAATGTCACAATGCTAAATGTCAAAAATAAAAAGTGTCACCATGAAAAATGTCAAAAATGACAAATTTCAAGATGGCAAATGTCAAAGATGTCAAATGACAAATGTCACAATGCTAAATGTCAAAAATAAAAAGTGTCACCATGAAAAATTTTAAAAATGACAAATTTCAAGATGTCAAATGTCAAAGATGTCAAATGACAAATGTCACAATGCTAAATGTCAAAAATGAAAAGTGTCACCATGAAAAATGTCAAAAATGACAAATTTCAAGATGGCAAATGTCAAAGATGTCAAATAAGAAATGTCACAATGCTAAATGTCAAAAATGAAAAGTGTCATCATGAAAAATGTCAAAAATAACAAATTTCAAGATGGCAAATGTCAAAGATGTCAAATGACAAATGTCACAATGCTAAATGTCAAAAATGAAAAGTGTCACCATGAAAAATGTCAAAAATGACAAATTTCAAGATGGCAAATGTCAAAGATGTCAAATGACAAATATCATAATGCTAAATGTCAAAAATGACAAATTTCAAGATGGCAAATGTCAAAGATGTCAAATGACAAATGTCACAAGGCTAAATGTCAAAAATAAAAAGTGTCACCATGAAAAATGTCAAAAATGACAAATTTCAAGATGACAAATGTTAAAGATGTCAAATGACAAATGTCACAATGCTAAATGTCAAAAATGACAAATTTCAAGATGGCAAATGTCAAAACTGACAAATGTCACAATGCTAAATGTCAAAACTGAAAAGTGTCACCATGAAAAATGTCAAAAATAACAAATTTCAAGATGGCAAATGTCAAAGATGTCAAATGACAAATGTCACAATGCTAAATGTCAAAAATGACAAATTTCAAGATGGCAAATGTCAAAGATGTCAAATGACAAATGTCACAATGTTAAATGTCAAAAATGAAAAGTGTCACCATGAAAAATGTCAAAAATGACAAATTTCAAGATGGCAAATGTCAAAGATGTCAAATGACAAATGTCACAATGCTAAATGTTAAAAATGAAAAGTGTCACCATGAAAAATGTTAAAAATGACAAATTTCAAGATGGCAAATGTCAAAACTGACAAATGTCACAATGCTAAATGTCAAAAATGAAAAGTGTCACCATGAAAAATGTCAAAAATGACAAATTTCAAGATGGCAAATGTCAAAGATGTCAAATGACAAATGTCACAATGCTAAATGTCAAAAATGAAAAGTGTCACCATAAAAAATGTCAAAAATGACAAATTTCAAGATGGCAAATGTCAAAGATGTCAAATGACAAATGTCACAATGCTAAATGTCAAAATTGAAAAGTGTCACCATGAAAAATGTTAAAAATGACAAATTTCAAGATGGCAAATGTCAAAGATGTCAAATGACAAATGTCACAATGCTAAATGTCAAAAATGAAAAGTGTCACCATGAAAAATGTCAAAAATGACAAATTTCAAGATGGCAAATGAGAAATGTCACAATGCTAAATGTCAAAAATGAAAAGTGTCACCATGAAAATGTCAAAAATAACAAATTTTAAGATGGCAAATGTCAAAGATGTCAAATGACAAATGTCACAATGCTAAATGTCAAAAATGAAAAGTGTCACCATGAAAAATGTCAAAAATGACAAATTTCAAGTTGGCAAATGTCAAAGATGTCAAATGACAAATATCACAATGCTAAATGTCAAAAATGACAAATTTCAAGATGGCAAATGTCAAAGATGTCAAATGACAAATGTCACAAGGCTAAATGTCAAAAATAAAAAGTGTCACCATAAAAAATGTCAAAAATGACAAATTTTAAGATGACAAATGTCAAAGATGTCAAATGACAAATGTCACAATGCTAAATGTCAAAAATGACAAATTTCAAGATGGCAACTGTCAAAACTGACAAATGTCACAATGCTAAATGTCAAAAATGAAAAGTGTCACCATGAAAAATGTCAAAAATAACAAATTTCAAGATGGCAAATGTCAAAGATGTCAAATGACAAATGTCACAATGCTAAATGTCAAAAATGACAAATTTCAAGATGGCAAATGACAAATGTCACAATGCTAAATGTCAAAAATGAAAAGTGTCACCATAAAAAATGTCAAAAATGACAAATTTCAAGATGGCAAATGTCAAAGATGTCAAATGACAAATGTCACAATGCTTAATGTCAAAAATAAAAAGTGTCACCATGAAAAATGTCAAAAATGACAAATTTCAAGATGGCAAATGTCCAAGATGTCAAATGACAAATGTCACAATGCTAAATGTCAAAAATGAAAAGTGTTACCATGAAAAATGTCAAAAATGACAAATTTCAAGATGGCAAATGTCTAAGATGTCAAATGACAAATGTCACAATGCTAAATGTCAAAAATGAAAAGTGTCACCGTGAAAAATGTCAAAAATGAAAAATTCCAAGATGGCAAAAGTCAAAGATGTCAAATGACAAATGTCACAATGCTAAATGTCAAAAATGAAAAGTGTCACCATGAAAAATGTCAAAAATGACAAATTTCAAGATGGCAAATGTCAAAGATGTCAAATGACAAATGTCACAATGCTAAATGTCAAAAATGAAAAGTGTCCCCATGAAAAATGTCAATAATGACAAATTTCAAGATGGCAAATGTCAAAGATGTCAAATGACAAATGTCACAATGCTAAATGTCAAAAATGAAAAGTGTCACCATGAAAAATGTCAAAAATGACAAATTTCAAGATGGCAAATGTCAAAGATGTCGAATATGACAAATGTCACAATGCTAAATGTCAAAAATGAAAAGTGTCACCATGAAAAATGTCAAAACGGACAAATTTCAAGATGGCAAATGTCAAAGATGTCAAATGACAAATGTCACAATGCTAAATGTCAAAAATGAAAAGTGTCACCATAAAAAATGTCAAAAATGACAAATTTCAAGGTGGCAAATATCAAAGATGTCAAATGCCAAATGTCACAATGCTAAATGTCAAAAATGACAAATTTCAAGATGGCAAATGTCAAAGATGTCAAATGACAAATGTCACAATGCTAAATGTCAAAAATAAAAAGTGTCACCATGAAAAATGTCAAAAATGACAAATTTCAAGATGGCAAATGTCCAAGATGTCAAATGACAAATGTCACAATGCTAAATGTCAAAAATGAAAAGTGTCACCATGAAAAATGTTAAAAATGACAAATTTCAAGATGTCAAATGTCAAAGATGTCAAATGACAAATGGGACAATGCTAAATGTCAAAAATGAAAAGTGTCACCATGAAAAATGTCAAAAATGACAAATTTCAAGATGGCAAATGTCAAAGATGTCAAATAAGAAATGTCACAATGCTAAATGTCAAAAATGAAAAGTGTCACCATGAAAAATGTCAAAAATAACAAATTTCAAGATGGCAAATGTCAAAGATGTCAAATGACAAATGTCACAATGCTAAATGTCAAAAATGAAAAGTGTCACCATGAAAAATGTCAAAAATGACAAATTTCAAGATGGCAAATGTCAAAGATGTCAAATGACAAATATCATAATGCTAAATGTCAAAAATGACAAATTTCAAGATGGCAAATGTCAAAGATGTCAAATGACAAATGTCACAAGGCTAAATGTCAAAAATAAAAAGTGTCACCATAAAAAATGTCAAAAATGACAAATTTCAAGATGACAAATGTTAAAGATGTCAAATGACAAATGTCACAATGCTAAATGTCAAAAATGACAAATTTCAAGATGGCAAATGTCAAAACTGACAAATGTCACAATGCTAAATGTCAAAACTGAAAAGTGTCACCATGAAAAATGTCAAAAATAACAAATTTCAAGATGGCAAATGTCAAAGATGTCAAATGACAAATGTCACAATGCTAAATGTCAAAAATGAAAAGTGTCACCATGAAAAATGTCAAAAATCACAAATTTCAAGATGGCAAATGTCCAAGATGTCAAATGACAAATGTCACAATGCTAAATTTTAAAAATGAAAAGTGTTACCATGAAAAATGTCAAAAATGACAAATTTCAAGATGGCAAATGTCAAAGATGTCAAATGACAAATGTCACAATGCTAAATGTCAAAAATGAAAAGTGTCAAAAATGACAAATTTCAAGATGGCAAATGTCTAAGATGTCAAATGACAAATGTCACAATGCTAAATGTCAAAAATGAAAAGTGTCACCGTGAAAAATGTCAAAAATGAAAAATTTTAAAAAGGCAAAAGTCAAAGATATCAAATGACAAATGTCACAATGCTAAATGTCAAAAATGAAAAGTGTCACCATGAAAAATGTCAAAAATGACAAATTTCAAGATGGCAAATGTCAAAGATGTCAAATGACAAATGTCACAATGCTAAATGTCAAAAATGAAAAGTGTCACCATGAAAAATGTCAAAAATGACAAATTTCAAGATGGCAATTGTCAAAGATGTCGAATATGACAAATGTCACAATGCTAAATGTCAAAAATAAAAAGTGTCACCATGAAAAATGTCAAAAATGACAAATTTCAAGATGGCAAATGTCAAAGATGTCAAATGACAAATGTCACAATGCTAAATGTCAAAAATAAAAAGTGTCACCATGAAAAATGTTAAAAATGACAAATTTCAAGATGTCAAATGTCAAAGATGTCAAATGACAAATGTCACAATGCTAAATGTCAAAAATGAAAAGTGTCACCATGAAAAATGTCAAAAATGACAAATTTCAAGATGGCAAATGTCAAAGATGTCAAATAAGAAATGTCACAATGCTAAATGTAAAAAATGAAAAGTGTCACCATGAAAAATGTCAAAACTAACAAATTTCAAGATGGCAAATGTCAAAGATGTCAAATGACAAATGTCACAATGCTAAATGTCAAAAATGAAAAGTGTCACCATGAAAAATGTCAAAAATGACAAATTTCAAAATGGCAAATGTCAAAGATGTCAAATGACAAATATCATAATGCTAAATGTCAAAAATGACAAATTTCAAGATGGCAAATGTCAAAGATGTCAAATGACAAATGTCACAAGGCTAAATGTCAAAAATAAAAAGTGTCACCATGAAAAATGTCAAAAATGACAAATTTCAAGATGACAAATGTTAAAGATGTCAAATGACAAATGTCACAATGCTAAATGTCAAAAATGACAAATTTCAAGATGGCAAATGTCAAAACTGACAAATGTCAAAACTGAAAAGTGTCACCATGAAAAATGTCAAAAATAACAAATTTCAAGATGGCAAATGTCAAAGATGTCAAATGACAAATGTCACAATGCTAAATGTCAAAAATGACAAATTTCAAGATGGCAAATGTCAAAGATGTCAAATGACAAATGTCACAATGTTAAATGTCAAAAATGAAAAGTGTCACCATGAAAAATGTCAAAAATGACAAATTTCAAGATGGCAAATGTCAAAGATGTCAAATGACAAATGTCACAATGCTAAATGTTAAAAATGAAAAGTGTCACCATGAAAAATGTTAAAAATGACAAATTTCAAGATGGCAAATGTCAAAACTGACAAATGTCACAATGCTAAATGTCAAAAATGTAAAGTGTCACCATGAAAAATGTCAAAAATGACAAATTTCAAGATGGCAAATGTCAAAGATGTCAAATGACAAATGTCACAATGCTAAATGTCAAAAATGAAAAGTGTCACCATAAAAAATGTCAAAAATGACAAATTTCAAGATGGCAAATGTCAAAGATGTCAAATGACAAATGTCACAATGCTAAATGTCAAAATTGAAAAGTGTCACCATGAAAAATGTTAAAAATGACAAATTTCAAGATGGCAAATGTCAAAGATGTCAAATAACAAATGTCACAATGCTAAATGTCAAAAATGAAAAGTGTCACCATGAAAAATGTCAAAAATGACAAATTTCAAGATGGCAAATGAGAAATGTCACAATGCTAAATGTCAAAAATGAAAAGTGTCACCATGAAAAATGTCAAAAATAACAAATTTCAAGATGGCAAATGTCAAAGATGTCAAATGACAAATGTCACAATGCTAAATGTCAAAAATGAAAAGTGTCACCATGAAAAATGTCAAAAATGACAAATTTCAAGTTGGCAAATGTCAAAGATGTCAAATGACAAATATCACAATGCTAAATGTCAAAAATGACAAATTTTAAGATGGCAAATGTCAAAGATGTCAAATGACAAATGTCACAAGGCTAAATGTCAAAAATAAAAAGTGTCACCATAAAAAATGTCAAAAATGACAAATTTTAAGATGACAAATGTCAAAGATGTCAAATAACAAATGTCACAATGCTAAATGTCAAAAATGACAAATTTTAAAATGGCAAATGTCAAAACTGACAAATGTCACAATGCTAAATGTCAAAAATGAAAAGTGTCACCATGAAAAATGTCAAAAATAACAAATTTCAAGATGGCAAATGTCAAAGATGTCAAATGACAAATGTCACAATGCTAAATGTCAAAAATGACAAATTTCAAGATGGCAAATGTCAAAGATGTCAAATGACAAATGTCACAATGCTAAATGTCAAAAATGAAAAGTGTCACCATAAAAAATGTCAAAAATGACAAATTTCAAGATGGCAAATGTCAAAGATGTCAAATGACAAATGTCACAATGCTTAATGTCAAAAATAAAAAGTGTCACCATGAAAAATGTCAAAAATGACAAATTTCAAGATGGCAAATACCCAAGATGTCAAATGACAAATGTCACAATGCTAAATGTCAAAAATGAAAAGTGTTACCATGAAAAATGTCAAAAATGACAAATTTCAAGATTGCAAATGTCAAAGATGTCAAATGACAAATGTCACAATGCTAAATGTCAAAAATGAAAAGTGTCAAAAATGACAAATTTCAAGATGGCAAATGTCTAAGATGTCAAATGACAAATGTCACAATGCTAAATGTCAAAAATGAAAAGTGTCACCGTGAAAAATGTGAAAAATGAAAAATTCCAAGATGGCAAAAGTCAAAGATGTCAAATGACAAATGTCACAATGCTAAATGTCAAAAATGAAAAGTGTCACCATGAAAAATGTCAAAAATGACAAATTTCAAGATGGCAAATGTCAAAGATGTCAAATGACAAATGTCACAATGCTAAATGTCAAAAATGAAAAGTGTCCCCATGAAAAATGTCAATAATGACAAATTTCAAGATGGCAAATGTCAAAGATGTCAAATGACAAATGTCACAATGCTAAATGTCAAAAATGAAAAGTGTCACCATGAAAAATGTCAAAAATGACAAATTTCAAGATGGCAAATGTCAAAGATGTCGAATATGACAAATGTCACAATGCTAAATGTCAAAAATGAAAAGTGTCACCATGAAAAATGTCAAAACGGACAAATTTCAAGATGGCAAATGTCAAAGATGTCAAATGACAAATGTCACAATGCTAAATGTCAAAAATGAAAAGTGTCACCATAAAAAATGTCAAAAATGACAAATTTCAAGGTGGCAAATATCAAAGATGTCAAATGCCAAATGTCACAATGCTAAATGTCAAAAATGACAAATTTCAAGATGGCAAATGTCAAAGATGTCAAATGACAAATGTCACAATGCTAAATGTCAAAAATAAAAAGTGTCACCATGAAAAATGTCAAAAATGACAAATTTCAAGATGGCAAATGTCCAAGATGTCAAATGACAAATGTCACAATGCTAAATGTCAAAAATGAAAAGTGTCACCATGAAAAATGTTAAAAATGACAAATTTTAAGATGTCAAATGTCAAAGATGTCTAATGACAAATGTCACAATGCTAAATGTCAAAAATGAAAAGTGTCACCATGAAAAATGTCAAAAATGACAAATTTCAAGATGGCAAATGTCAAAGATGTCAAATAAGAAATGTCACAATGCTAAATGTCAAAAATGAAAAGTGTCACCATGAAAAATGTCAAAAATAACAAATTTCAAGATGGCAAATGTCAAAGATGTCAAATGACAAATGTCACAATGCTAAATGTCAAAAATGAAAAGTGTCACCATGAAAAATGTCAAAAATGACAAATTTCAAGATGGCAAATGTCAAAGATGTCAAATGACAAATATCATAATGCTAAATGTCAAAAATGACAAATTTCAAGATGGCAAATGTCAAAGATGTCAAATGACAAATGTCACAAGGCTAAATGTCAAAAATAAAAAGTGTCACCATAAAAAATGTCAAAAATGACAAATTTCAAGATGACAAATGTTAAAGATGTCAAATGACAAATGTCACAATGCTAAATGTCAAAAATGACAAATTTCAAGATGGCAAATGTCAAAACTGACAAATGTCACAATGCTAAATGTCAAAACTGAAAAGTGTCACCATGAAAAATGTCAAAAATAACAAATTTCAAGATGGCAAATGTCAAAGATGTCAAATGACAAATGTCACAATGCTAAATGTCAAAAATGAAAAGTGTCACCAGGAAAAATGTCAAAAATCACAAATTTCAAGATGGCAAATGTCCAAGATGTCAAATGACAAATGTCACAATGCTAAATGTCAAAAATGAAAAGTGTTACCATGAAAAATGTCAAAAATGACAAATTTCAAGATGGCAAATGTCAAAGATGTCAAATGACAAATGTCACAATGCTAAATGTCAAAAATGAAAAGTGTCAAAAATGACAAATTTCAAGATGGCAAATGTCTAAGATGTCAAATGACAAATGTCACAATGCTAAATGTCAAAAATGAAAAGTGTCACCGTGAAAAATGTCAAAAATGAAAAATTTTAAAAAGGCAAAAGTCAAAGATATCAAATGACAAATGTCACAATGCTAAATGTCAAAAATGAAAAGTGTCACCATGAAAAATGTCAAAAATGACAAATTTCAAGATGGCAAATATCAAAGATGTCAAATGACAAATGTCACAATGCTAAATGTCAAAAATGAAAAGTGTCACCATGAAAAATGTCAAAAATGACAAATTTCAAGATGGCAATTGTCAAAGATGTCGAATATGACAAATGTCACAATGCTAAATGTCAAAAATGTAAAGTGTCACCATGAAAAATGTCAAAAATGACAAATTGCAAGATGGCAAATGTCAAAGATGTCAAATGACAAATGTCACAATGCTAAATGTCAAAAATGAAAAGTGTCACCATGAAAAATGTCAAAAATGACAAATTTCAAGATGGCAAATATCAAAGATGTCAAATGCCAAATGTCACAATGCTAAATGTCAAAAATGACAAATTTCAAGATGGCAAATATCAAAGATGTCAAATGACAAATGTCACAATGCTAAATGTCAAAAATAAAAAGTGGCACAATAAAAAATGTCAAAAATGACAAATTTCAAGATGGCAAATGTCAAAGATGTCAAATGACAAATGTCACAATGCTAAATGTCAAAAATGAAAAGTGTCACCATAAAAAATGTCAAAAATGACAAATTTCAAGATGGCAAATGTCAAAGATGTCAAATGACAAATGTCACAATGCTAAATGTCAAAAATGAAAAGTGTCACCATGAAAAATGTTAAAAATGACAAATTTCAAGATGGCAAATGTCAAAGATGTCAAATGACAAATGTCACAATGCTAAATGTCAAAAATGAAAAGTGTCACCATGAAAAATGTCAAAAATGACAAATTTCAAGTTGGCAAATGTCAAAGATGTCAAATGACAAATGTCACAATGCTAAATGTCAAAAATGAAAAGTGTCACCATGAAAAATGTCAAAAATGACAAATTTCAAGTTGGCAAATGTCAAAGATGTCAAATGACAAATATCACAATGCTTAATGTCAAAAATGACAAATTTCAAGATGGCAAATGTCAAAACTGACAAATGTCACAATGCTAAATGTCAAAAATGAAAAGTGTCACCATGAAAAATGTCAAAAATAACAAATTTCAAGATGGCAAATGTCAAAGATGTCAAATGACAAATGTCACAATGCTGAATGTCAAAAATGACAAATTTTAAGATGGCAAATGTCAAAGATGTCAAATGACAAATGTCACAATGCTAAATGTCAAAAATGAAAAGTGTTACCATAAAAAATGTCAAAAATGACAAATTTCAAGATGGCAAATGTCAAAGATGTCAAATGACAAATGTCACAATGCTTGATGTCAAAAATAAAAAGTGTCACCATAAAATATGTCAAAAATGACAAATTTCAAGATGGCAAATGTCCAAGATGTCAAATGACAAATGTCACAATGCTAAATGTCAAAAATGAAAAGTGTTACCATGAAAAATGTCAAAAATGACAAATTTCAAGATGGCAAATGTCAAAGATGTCAAATGACAAATGTCACAATGCTAAATGTCAAAAATGAAAAGTGTCAAAAATGACGAATTTCAAGATGGCAAATGTCTAAGATGTCAAATGACAAATGTCACAATGCTGAATGTCAAAAATGAAAAGTGTCACCGTGAAAAATGTCAAAAATGAAAAATTTCAAGATGGCAAAAGTCAAAGATGTCAAATGACAAATGTCACAATGCTAAATGTCAAAAATGAAAAGTGTTACCATGAAAAATGTCAAAAATGACAAATTTCAAGATGGCAAATGTCAAAGATGTCAAATGACAAATGTCACAATGCTAAATGTCAAAAATGAAAAGTGTCAAAAATGACGAATTTCAAGATGGCAAATGTCTAAGATGTCAAATGACAAATGTCACAATGCTGAATGTCAAAAATGAAAAGTGTCACCATGAAAAATGTCAAAAATGACAAATTTCAAGATGGCAAATGTCAAAGATGTCAAATGACAAATGTCACAATGCTAAATGTCAAAAATGAAAAGTGTCAAAAATGACGAATTTCAAGATGGCAAATGTCTAAGATGTCAAATGACAAATGTCACAATGCTGAATGTCAAAAATGAAAAGTGTCACCATGAAAAATGTCAAAAATGACAAATTTCAAGATGGCAAATGTCAAAGATGTCAAATGACAAATGTCACAATGCTAAATGTCAAAAATGAAAAGTGTCCCCATGAAAAATGTCAATAATGACAAATTTCAAGATGGCAAATGTCAAAGATGTCAAATGACAAATGTCACAATGCTAAATGTCAAAAATGAAAAGTGTCACCATGAAAAATGTCAAAAATGACAAATTTCAAGATGGCAATTGTCAAAGATGTCGAATATGACAAATGTCACAATGCTAAATGTCAAAAATGAAAAGTGTCACCATGAAAAATGTCAAAAATGACAAATTGCAAGATGGCAAATGTCAAAGATGTCAAATGACAAATGTCACAATGCTAAATGTCAAAAATGAAAAGTGTCACCATGAAAAATGTCAAAAATGACAAATTTCAAGATGGCAAATATCAAAGATGTCAAATGCCAAATGTCACAAAGCTAAATGTCAAAAATGACAAATTTCAAGATGGCAAATATCAAAGATGTCAAATGACAAATGTCACAATGCTAAATGTCAAAAATAAAAAGTGTCACCATGAAAAATGTCAAAAATGACAAATTTCAAGATGGCAAATGTCAAAGATGTCAAATGACAAATGTCACAATGCTAAATGTCAAAATTGAAAAGTGTCACCATGAAAAATGTTAAAAATGACAAATTTCAAGATGGCAAATGTCAAAGATGTCAAATGACAAATGTCACAATGCTAAATGTCAAAAATGAAAAGTGTCACCATGAAAAATGTCAAAAATGACAAATTTCAAGATGGCAAATGAGAAATGTCACAATGCTAAATGTCAAAAATGAAAAGTGTTACCATGAAAAATGTCAAAAATAACAAATTTCAAGATGGCAAATGTCAAAGATGTCAAATGACAAATGTCACAATGCTAAATGTCAAAAATGAAAAGTGTCACCATGAAAAATGTCAAAAATGACAAATTTCAAGTTGGCAAATGTCAAAGATGTCAAATGACAAATATCACAATGCTAAATGTCAAAAATGACAAATTTCAAGATGGCAAATGTCAAAGATGTCAAATGACAAATGTCACAAGGCTAAATGTCAAAAATAAAAAGTGTCACCATAAAAAATGTCAAAAATGACAAATTTCAAGATGACAAATGTCAAAGATGTCAAATGACAAATGTCACAATGCTAAATGTCAAAAATGAAAAGTGTCACCATGAAAAATGTCAAAAATGACAAATTTCAAGTTGGCAAATGTCAAAGATGTCAAATGACAAATATCACAATGCTAAATGTCAAAAATGACAAATTTCAAGATGGCAAATGTCAAAGATGTCAAATGACAAATGTCACAAGGCTAAATGTCAAAAATAAAAAGTGTCACCATAAAAAATGTCAAAAATGACAAATTTCAAGATGACAAATGTCAAAGATGTCAAATGACAAATGTCACAATGCTAAATGTCAAAAATGACAAATTTCAAGATGGCAAATGTCCAAACTGACAAATGTCACAATGCTAAATGTCAAAAATGAAAAGTGTCACCATGAAAAATGTCAAAAATAACAAATTTCAAGATGGCAAATGTCAAAGATGTCAAATGACATATGTCACAATGCTAAATGTCAAAAATGACAAATTTCAAGATGGCAAATGTCAAAGATGTCAAATGACAAATGTCACAATGCTAAATGTCAAAAATGAAAAGTGTCACCATAAAAAATGTCAAAAATGACAAATTTCAAGATGGCAAATGTCAAAGATGTCAAATGACAAATGTCACAATGCTTAATGTCAAAAATAAAAAGTGTCACCATGAAAAATGTCAAAAATGACAAATTTCAAGATGGCAAATGTCCAAGATGTCAAATGACAAATGTCACAATGCCAAATGTCAAAAATGAAAAGTGTTACCATGAAAAATGTCAAAAATGACAAATTTCAAGATTGCAAATGTCAAAGATGTCAAATGACAAATGTCACAATGCTAAATGTCAAAAATGAAAAGTGTCAAAAATGACAAATTTCAAGATGGCAAATGTCTAAGATGTCAAATGACAAATGTCACAATGCTAAATGTCAAAAATAAAAAGTGTCACCGTGAAAAATGTCAAAAATGAAAAATTCCAAGATGGCAAAAGTCAAAGATGTCAAATGACAAATGTCACAATGCTAAATGTCAAAAATGAAAAGTGTCACCATGAAAAATGTCAAAAATGACAAATTTCAAGATGGCAAATGTCAAAGATGTCAAATGACAAATGTCACAATGCTAAATGTCAAAAATGAAAAGTGTCCCCATGAAAAATGTCAATAATGACAAATTTCAAGATGGCAAATGTCAAAGATGTCAAATGACAAATGTCACAATGCTAAATGTCAAAAATGAAAAGTGTCACCATGAAAAATGTCAAAAATGACAAATTTCAAGATGGCAAATGTCAAAGATGTCGAATATGACAAATGTCACAATGCTAAATGTCAAAAATGAAAAGTGTCACCATGAAAAATGTCAAAACGGACAAATTTCAAGATGGCAAATGTCAAAGATGTCAAATGACAAATGTCACAATGCTAAATGTCAAAAATGACAAATTTCAAGATGGCAAATGTCAAAGATGTCAAATGACAAATGTTACAATGCTAAATGTCAAAAATAAAAAGTGTCACCATGAAAAATGTCAAAAATGACAAATTTTAATATGGCAAATGTCAAAGATGTCAAATGACAAATGTCACAATGCTAAATGTCAAAAATGAAAAGTGTCACCATGAAAAATGTTAAAAATGACAAATTTCAAGATGTCAAATGTCAAAGATGTCAAATGACAAATGTCACAATGCTAAATGTCAAAAATGAAAAGTGTCACCATGAAAAATGTTAAAAATGACAAATTTCAAGATGTCAAATGTCAAAGATGTCAAATGACAAATGTCACAATGCTAAATGTCAAAAATGAAAAGTGTCACCATGAAAAATGTTAAAAATGACAAATTTCAAGATGTCAAATGTCAAAGATGTCAAATGACAAATGTCACAATGCTAAATGTCAAAAATGAAAAGTGTCACCATGAAAAATGTCAAAAATGACAAATTTCAAGATGGCAAATGTCAAAGATGTCAAATAAGAAATGTCAGAATGCTAAATGTCAAAAATAAAAAGTGTCACCATGAAAAATGTCAAAAATGACAAATTTCAAGATGGCAAATGTCAAAGATGTCAAATGACAAATGTCACAATGCTAAATGTCAAAAATGAAAAGTGTCACCATGAAAAATGTTAAAAATGACAAATTTCAAGATGTCAAATGTCAAAGATGTCAAATGACAAATGTCACAATGCTAAATGTCAAAAATGAAAAGTGTCACCATGAAAAATGTCAAAAATGACAAATTTCAAGGTGGCAAATATCAAAGATGTCAAATGCCAAATGTCACAATGCTAAATGTCAAAAATGACAAATTTCAAGCTGGCAAATGTCAAAGATGTCAAATGACAAATGTCACAATGCTAAATGTCAAAAATAAAAAGTGTCACCATGAAAAATGTCAAAAATGACAAATTTCAAGATGGCAAATGTCAAAGATGTTAAATGACAAATGTCACAATGCTAAATGTCAAAAATGAAAAGTGTCACCATGAAAAATGTTAAAAATGACAAATTTCAAGATGTCAAATGTCAAAGATGTCAAATGACAAATGTCACAATGCTAAATGTCAAAAATGAAAAGTGTCACCATGAAAAATGTCAAAAATGACAAATTTCAAGATGGCAAATGTCAAAGATGTCAAATAAGAAATGTCACAATGCTAAATGTCAAAAATGAAAAGTGTCACCATGAAAAATGTCAAAAATAACAAATTTCAAGATGGCAAATGTCAAAGATGTCAAATGACAAATGTCACAATGCTAAATGTCAAAAATGAAAAGTGTCACCATGAAAAATGTCAAAAATGACAAATTTCAAGATGGCAAATGTCAAAGATGTCAAATGACAAATATCATAATGCTAAATGTCAAAAATGACAAATTTCAAGATGGCAAATGTCAAAGATGTCAAATGACAAATGTCACAAGGCTAAATGTCAAAAATAAAAAGTGTCACCATGAAAAATGTCAAAAATGACAAATTTCAAGATGACAAATGTTAAAGATGTCAAATGACAAATGTCACAATGCTAAATGTCAAAAATGACAAATTTCAAGATGGCAAATGTCAAAACTGACAAATGTCACAATGCTAAATGTCAAAACTGAAAAGTATCACCATGAAAAATGTCAAAAATTACAAATTTCAAGATGGCAAATGTCAAAGATGTCAAATGACAAATGTCACAATGCTAAATGTCAAAAATGACAAATTTCAAGATGGCAAATGTCAAAGATGTCAAATGACAAATGTCACAATGTTAAATGTCAAAAATGAAAAGTGTCACCATGAAAAATGTCAAAAATGACAAATTTCAAGATGGCAAATGTCAAAGATGTCAAATGACAAATGTCACAATGCTAAATGTTAAAAATGAAAAGTGTCACCATGAAAAATGTTAAAAATGACAAATTTCAAGATGGCAAATGTCAAAACTGACAAATGTCACAATGCTAAATGTCAAAAATGAAAAGTGTCACCATGAAAAATGTCAAAAATGACAAATTTCAAGATGGCAAATGTCAAAGATGTCAAATGACAAATGTCACAATGCTAAATGTCAAAAATGAAAAGTGTCACCATAAAAAATGTCAAAAATGACAAATTTCAAGATGGCAAATGTCAAAGATGTCAAATGACAAATGTCACAATGCTAAATGTCAAAATTGAAAAGTGTCACCATGAAAAATGTTAAAAATGACAAATTTCAAGATGGCAAATGTCAAAGATGTCAAATGACAAATGTCACAATGCTAAATGTCAAAAATGAAAAGTGTCACCATGAAAAATGTCAAAAATGACAAATTTCAAGATGGCAAATGAGAAATGTCACAATGCTAAATGTCAAAAATGAAAAGTGTTACCATGAAAAATGTCAAAAATAACAAATTTCAAGATGGCAAATGTCAAAGATGTCAAATGACAAATGTCACAATGCTAAATGTCAAAAATGAAAAGTGTCACCATGAAAAATGTCAAAAATGACAAATTTCAAGTTGGCAAATGTCAAAGATGTCAAATGACAAATATCACAATGCTAAATGTCAAAAATGACAAATTTCAAGATGGCAAATGTCAAAGATGTCAAATGACAAATGTCACAAGGCTAAATGTCAAAAATAAAAAGTGTCACCATAAAAAATGTCAAAAATGACAAATTTTAAGATGACAAATGTCAAAGATGTCAAATGACAAATGTCACAATGCTAAATGTCAAAAATGACAAATTTCAAGATGGCAAATGTCAAAACTGACAAATGTCACAATGCTAAATGTCAAAAATGAAAAGTGTCACCATGAAAAATGTCAAAAATAACAAATTTCAAGATGGCAAATGTCAAAGATGTCAAATGACAAATGTCACAATGCTAAATGTCAAAAATGACAAATTTCAAGATGGCAAATGTCAAAGATGTCAAATGACAAATGTCACAATGCTAAATGTCAAAAATGAAAAGTGTCACCATAAAAAATGTCAAAAATGACAAATTTCAAGATGGCAAATGTCAAAGATGTCAGATGACAAATGTCACAATGCTTAATGTCAAAAATAAAAAGTGTCACCATGAAAAATGTCAAAAATGACAAATTTCAAGATGGCAAATGTCCAAGATGTCAAATGACAAATGTCACAATGCTAAATGTCAAAAATGAAAAGTGTTACCATGAAAAATGTCAAAAATGACAAATTTTAAGATTGCAAATGTCAAAGATGTCAAATGACAAATGTCACAATGCTAAATGTCAAAAATGAAAAGTGTCAAAAATGACAAATTTCAAGATGGCAAATGTCTAAGATGTCAAATGACAAATGTCACAATGCTAAATGTCAAAAATGAAAAGTGTCACCGTGAAAAATGTGAAAAATGAAAAATTCCAAGATGGCAAAAGTCAAAGATGTCAAATGACAAATGTCACAATGCTAAATGTCAAAAATGAAAAGTGTCACCATGAAAAATGTCAAAAATGACAAATTTCAAGATGGCAAATGTCAAAGATGTCAAATGACAAATGTCACAATGCTAAATGTCAAAAATGAAAAGTGTCCCCATGAAAAATGTCAATAATGACAAATTTCAAGATGGCAAATGTCAAAGATGTCAAATGACAAATGTCACAATGCTAAATGTCAAAAATGAAAAGTGTCACCATGAAAAATGTCAAAAATGACAAATTTCAAGATGGCAAATGTCAAAGATGTCGAATATGACAAATGTCACAATGCTAAATGTCAAAAATGAAAAGTGTCACCATGAAAAATGTCAAAACGGACAAATTTCAAGATGGCAAATGTCAAAGATGTCAAATGACAAATGTCACAATGCTAAATGTCAAAAATGAAAAGTGTCACCATAAAAAATGTCAAAAATGACAAATTTCAAGGTGGCAAATATCAAAGATGTCAAATGCCAAATGTCACAATGCTAAATGTCAAAAATGACAAATTTCAAGATGGCAAATGTCAAAGATGTCAAATGACAAATGTCACAATGCTAAATGTCAAAAATAAAAAGTGTCACCATGAAAAATGTCAAAAATGACAAATTTCAAGATGGCAAATGTCCAAGATGTCAAATGACAAATGTCACAATGCTAAATGTCAAAAATGAAAAGTGTCATCATGAAAAATGTTAAAAATGACAAATTTCAAGATGTCAAATGTCAAAGATGTCAAATGACAAATGTCACAATGCTAAATGTCAAAAATGAAAAGTGTCACCATGAAAAATGTCAAAAATGACAAATTTCAAGATGGCAAATGTCAAAGATGTCAAATAAGAAATGTCACAATGCTAAATGTCAAAAATGAAAAGTGTCACCATGAAAAATGTCAAAAATAACAAATTTCAAGATGGCAAATGTCAAAGATGTCAAATGACAAATGTCACAATGCTAAATGTCAAAAATGAAAAGTGTCACCATGAAAAATGTCAAAAATGACAAATTTCAAGATGGCAAATGTCAAAGATGTCAAATGACAAATATCATAATGCTAAATGTCAAAAATGACAAATTTCAAGATGGCAAATGTCAAAGATGTCAAATGACAAATGTCACAATGCTAAATGTCAAAAATAAAAAGTGTCACCATAAAAAATGTCAAAAATGACAAATTTCAAGATGACAAATGTTAAAGATGTCAAATGACAAATGTCACAATGCTAAATGTCAAAAATGACAAATTTCAAGATGGCAAATGTCAAAACTGACAAATGTCACAATGCTAAATGTCAACACTGAAAAGTGTCACCATGAAAAATGTCAAAAATAACAAATTTTAAGATGGCAAATGTCAAAGATGTCAAATGACAAATGTCACAATGCTAAATGTCAAAAATGAAAAGTGTCACCATGAAAAATGTCAAAAATCACAAATTTCAAGATGGCAAATGTCCAAGATGTCAAATGACAAATGTCACAATGCTAAATGTCAAAAATGAAAAGTGTTACCATGAAAAATGTCAAAAATGACAAATTTCAAGATAGCAAATGTCAAAGATGTCAAATGACAAATGTCACAATGCTAAATGTCAAAAATGAAAAGTGTCAAAAATGACAAATTTCAAGATGGCAAATGTCTAAGATGTCAAATGACAAATGTCACAATGCTAAATGTCAAAAATGAAAAGTGTCACCGTGAAAAATGTCAAAAATGAAAAATTTTAAAAAGGCAAAAGTCAAAGATATCAAATGACAAATGTCACAATGCTAAATGTCAAAAATGAAAAGTGTCACCATGAAAAATGTCAAAAATGACAAATTTCAAGATGGCAAATGTCAAAGATGTCAAATGACAAATGTCACAATGCTAAATGTCAAAAATGAAAAGTGTCACCATGAAAAATGTCAAAAATGACAAATTTCAAGATGGCAATTGTCAAAGATGTCGAATATGACAAATGTCACAATGCTAAATGTCAAAAATGTAAAGTGTCACCATGAAAAATGTCAAAAATGACAAATTGCAAGATGGCAAATGTCAAAGATGTCAAATGACAAATGTCACAATGCTAAATGTCAAAAATGAAAAGTGTCACCATGAAAAATGTCAAAAATGACAAATTTCAAGATGGCAAATATCAAAGATGTCAAATGCCAAATGTCACAATGCTAAATGTCAAAAATGACAAATTTCAAGATGGCAAATATCAAAGATGTTAAATGACAAATGTCACAATGCTAAATGTCAAAAATAAAAAGTGGCACAATGAAAAATGTCAAAAATGACAAATTTCAAGATGGCAAATGTCAAAGATGTCAAATGACAAATCTCACAATGCTAAATGTCAAAAATGAAAAGTGTCACCATAAAAAATGTCAAAAATGACAAATTTCAAGATGACAAATGTCAAAGATGTCAAATGACAAATGTCACAATGCTAAATGTCAAAAATGAAAAGTGTCACCATGAAAAATGTTAAAAATGACAAATTTCAAGATGGCAAATGTCAAAGATGTCAAATGACAAATGTCACAATGCTTAATGTCAAAAATGAAAAGTGTCACCATGAAAAATGTCAAAAATGACAAATTTCAAGTTGGCAAATGTCAAAGATGTCAAATGACAAATGTCACAATGCTAAATGTTAAAAATGAAAAGTGTCACCATGAAAAATGTCAAAAATGACAAATTTCAAGTTGGCAAATGTCAAAGATGTCAAATGACAAATATCACAATGCTAAATGTCAAAAATGACAAATTTCAAGATGGCAAATGTCAAAGATGTCAAATGACAAATGTCACAAGGCTAAATGTCAAAAATAAAAAGTGTCACCATAAAAAATGTCAAAAATGACAAATTTCAAGATGACAAATGTCAAAGATGTCAAATGACAAATGTCACAATGCTAAATGTCAAAAATGACAAATTTCAAGATGGCAAATGTCAAAACTGACAAATGTCACAATGCTAAATGTCAAAAATGAAAAGTGTCACCATGAAAAATGTCAAAAATAACAAATTTCAAGATGGCAAATGTCAAAGATGTCAAATGACAAATGTCACAATGCTGAATGTCAAAAATGACAAATTTTAAGATGGCAAATATCAAAGATGTCAAATGACAAATGTCACAATGCTAAATGTCAAAAATGAAAAGTGTTACCATAAAAAATGTCAAAAATGACAAATTTCAAGATGGCAAATGTCAAAGATGTCAAATGACAAATGTCACAATGCTTGATGTCAAAAATAAAAAGTGTCACCATAAAATATGTCAAAAATGACAAATTTCAAGATGGCAAATGTCCAAGATGTCAAATGACAAATGTCACAATGCTAAATGTCAAAAATGAAAAGTGTTACCATGAAAAATGTCAAAAATGACAAATTTCAAGATGGCAAATGTCAAAGATGTCAAATGACAAATGTCACAATGCTAAATGTCAAAAATGAAAAGTGTCAAAAATGACGAATTTCAAGATGGCAAATGTCTAAGATGTCAAATGACAAATGTCACAATGCTGAATGTCAAAAATGAAAAGTGTCACCGTGAAAAATGTCAAAAATGAAAAATTTCAAGATGGCAAAAGTCAAAGATGTCAAATGACAAATGTCACAATGCTAAATGTCAAAAATGAAAAGTGTTACCATGAAAAATGTCAAAAATGACAAATTTCAAGATGGCAAATGTCAAAGATGTCAAATGACAAATGTCACAATGCTAAATGTCAAAAATGAATAGTGTCAAAAATGACGAATTTCAAGATGGCAAATGTCTAAGATGTCAAATGACAAATGTCACAATGCTGAATGTCAAAAATGAAAAGTGTCACCATGAAAAATGTCAAAAATGACAAATTTCAAGATGGCAAATGTCAAAGATGTCAAATGACAAATGTCACAATGCTAAATGTCAAAAATGAAAAGTGTCAAAAATGACGAATTTCAAGATGGCAAATGTCTAAGATGTCAAATGACAAATGTCACAATGCTGAATGTCAAAAATGAAAAGTGTCACCATGAAAAATGTCAAAAATGACAAATTTCAAGATGGCAAATGTCAAAGATGTCAAATGACAAATGTCACAATGCTAAATGTCAAAAATGAAAAGTGTCCCCATGAAAAATGTCAATAATGACAAATTTCAAGATGGCAAATGTCAAAGATGTCAAATGACAAATGTCACAATGCTAAATGTCAAAAATGAAAAGTGTCACCATGAAAAATGTCAAAAATGACAAATTTCAAGATGGCAATTGTCAAAGATGTCGAATATGACAAATGTCACAATGCTAAATGTCAAAAATGAAAAGTGTTACCATGAAAAATGTCAAAAATGACAAATTGCAAGATGGCAAATGTCAAAGATGTCAAATGACAAATGTCACAATGCTAAATGTCAAAAATGAAAAGTGTCACCATGAAAAATGTCAAAAATGACAAATTTCAAGATGGCAAATATCAAAGATGTCAAATGCCAAATGTCACAAAGCTAAATGTCAAAAATGACAAATTTCAAGATGGCAAATATCAAAGATGTCAAATGACAAATGTCACAATGCTAAATGTCAAAAATAAAAAGTGTCACCATGAAAAATGTCAAAAATGACTAATTTCAAGATGGCAAATGTCAAAGATGTCAAATGACAAATGTCACAATGCTAAATGTCAAAATTGAAAAGTGTCACCATGAAAAATGTTAAAAATGACAAATTTTAAGATGGCAAATGTCAAAGATGTCAAATGACAAATGTCACAATGCTAAATGTCAAAAATGAAAAGTGTCACCATGAAAAATGTCAAAAATGACAAATTTCAAGATGGCAAA
Source organism: Altica lythri (assembly GCA_964028335.1). Taxonomy (NCBI): domain Eukaryota; kingdom Metazoa; phylum Arthropoda; class Insecta; order Coleoptera; family Chrysomelidae; genus Altica; species Altica lythri. The sequence continues at coordinate 37,872,905 of OZ034800.1, read as the reverse complement.
TGAGAAATGTCACAATGCTAAATGTCAAAAATGAAAAGTGTCACCATGAAAAATGTCAAAACTAACAAATTTCAAGATGGCAAATGTCAAAGATGTCAAATGACAAATGTCACAATGCTAAATGTCAAAAATGAAAAGTGTCACCATGAAAAATGTCAAAAATGACAAATTTCAAGTTGGCAAATGTCAAAGATGTCACATGACAAATATCACAATGCTAAATGTCAAAAATGACAAATTTCAAGATGGCAAATGTCAAAGATGTCAAATGACAAATGTCACAAAGCTAAATGTCAAAAATAAAAAGTGTTACCATAAAAAATGTCAAAAATGACAAATTTCAAGATGACAAATGTCAAAGATGTCAAATGACAAATGTCACAATGCTAAATGTCAAAAATGACAAATTTCAAGATGGCAAATGTCAAAACTGACAAATGTCACAATGCTAAATGTCAAAAATGAAAAGTGTCACCATGAAAAATGTCAAAAATAACAAATTTCAAGATGGCAAATGTCAAAGATGTCAAATGACATATGTCACAATGCTAAATGTCAAAAATGACAAATTTCAAGATGGCAAATGTCAAAGATGTCAAATGACAAATGTCACAATGCTAAATGTCAAAAATGAAAAGTGTCACCATAAAAAATGTCAAAAATGACAAATTTCAAGATGGCAAATGTCAAAGATGTCAAATGACAAATGTCACAATGCTTAATGTCAAAAATAAAAAGTGTCACCATGAAAAATGTCAAAAATGACAAATTTCAAGATGGCAAATGTCCAAGATGTCAAATGACAAATGTCACAATGCTAAATGTCAAAAATGAAAAGTGTTACCATAAAAAATGTCAAAAATGACAAATTTCAAGATTGCAAATGTCAAAGATGTCAAATGACAAATGTCACAATGCTAAATGTCAAAAATGAAAAGTGTCAAAAATGACAAATTTCAAGATGGCAAATGTCTAAGATGTCAAATGACAAATGTCACAATGCTAAATGTCAAAAATGAAAAGTGTCACCGTGAAAAATGTCAAAAATGAAAAATTCCAAGATGGCAAAAGTCCAAGATGTCAAATGACAAATGTCACAATGCTAAATGTCAAAAATGAAAAGTGTCCCCATGAAAAATGTCAATAATGACAAATTTCAAGATGGCAAATGTCAAAGATGTCAAATGACAAATGTCACAATGCTAAATGTCAAAAATGAAAAGTGTCACCATGAAAAATGTCAAAAATGACAAATTTCAAGATGGCAAATGTCAAAGATGTCGAATATGACAAATGTCACAATGCTAAATGTCAAAAATGAAAAGTGTCACCATGAAAAATGTCAAAACGGACAAATTTCAAGATGGCAAATGTCAAAGATGTCAAATGACAAATGTCACAATGCTAAATGTCAAAAATGACAAATTTCAAGATGGCAAATGTCAAAGATGTCAAATGACAAATGTTACAATGCTAAGTGTCAAAAATAAAAAGTGTCACCATGAAAAATGTCTAAAATGACAAATTTCAAGATGGCAAATGTCAAAGATGTCAAATGACAAATGTCACAATGCTAAATGTCAAAAATGAAAAGTGTCACCATGAAAAATGTTAAAAATGACAAATTTCAAGATGTCAAATGTCAAAGATGTCAAATGACAAATGTCACAATGCTAAATGTCAAAAATGAAAAGTGTCACCATGAAAAATGTTAAAAATGACAAATTTCAAGATGTCAAATGTCAAAGATGTCAAATGACAAATGTCACAATGCTAAATGTCAAAAATGAAAAGTGTCACCATGAAAAATGTTAAAAATGACAAATTTCAAGATGTCAAATGTCAAAGATGTCAAATGACAAATGTCACAATGCTAAATGTCAAAAATGAAAAGTGTCACCATGAAAAATGTCAAAAATGACAAATTTCAAGATGGCAAATGTCAAAGATGTCAAATAAGAAATGTCACAATGCTAAATGTCAAAAATAAAAAGTGTCACCATGAAAAATGTCAAAAATGACAAATTTCAAGATGGCAAATGTCAAAGATGTCAAATGACAAATGTCACAATGCTAAATGTCAAAAATAAAAAGTGTCACCATGAAAAATGTTAAAAATGACAAATTTCAAGATGTCAAATGTCAAAGATGTCAAATGACAAATGTCACAATGCTAAATGTCAAAAATGAAAAGTGTCACCATAAAAAATGTCAAAAATGACAAATTTCAAGGTGGCAAATATCAAAGATGTCAAATGCCAAATGTCACAATGCTAAATGTCAAAAATGACAAATTTCAAGCTGACAAATGTCAAAGATGTCAAATGACAAATGTCACAATGCTAAATGTCAAAAATAAAAAGTGTCACCATGAAAAATATCAAAAATGACAAATTTCAAGATGGCAAATGTCAAAGATGTTAAATGACAAATGTCACAATGCTAAATGTCAAAAATGAAAAGTGTCACCATGAAAAATGTTAAAAATGACAAATTTCAAGATGTCAAATGTCAAAGATGTTAAATGACAAATGTCACAATGCTAAATGTCAAAAATGAAAAGTGTCACCATGAAAAATGTCAAAAATGACAAATTTCAAGATGGCAAATGTCAAAGATGTCAAATAAGAAATGTCACAATGCTAAATGTCAAAAATGAAAAGTGTCACCATGAAAAATGTCAAAAATAACAAATTTCAAGATGGCAAATGTCAAAGATGTCAAATGACAAATGTCACAATGCTAAATGTCAAAAATGAAAAGTGTCACCATGAAAAATGTCAAAAATGACAAATTTCAAGATGGCAAATGTCAAAGATGTCAAATGACAAATATCATAATGCTAAATGTCAAAAATGACAAATTTCAAGATGGCAAATGTCAAAGATGTCAAATGACAAATGTCACAAGGCTAAATGTCAAAAATAAAAAGTGTCACCATGAAAAATGTCAAAAATGACAAATTTCAAGATGACAAATATTAAAGATGTCAAATGACAAATGTCACAATGCTAAATGTCAAAAATGACAAATTTCAAGATGGCAAATGTCAAAACTGACAAATGTCACAATGCTAAATGTCAAAATTGAAAAGTGTCACCATGAAAAATGTCAAAAATAACAAATTTCAAGATGGCAAATGTCAAAGATGTCAAATGACAAATGTCACAATGCTAAATGTGAAAAATGAAAAGTGTCACCATAAAAAAATGTCAAAAATGACAAATTTCAAGATGGCAAATGTCAAAGATGTCAAATGACAAATGTCACAATGCTTAATGTCAAAAATAAAAAGTGTCACCATGAAAAATGTCAAAAATGACAAATTTCAAGATGGCAAATGTCAAAGATGTTAAATGACAAATGTCACAATGCTAAATGTCAAAAATGAAAAGTGTCACCATGAAAAATGTTAAAAATGACAAATTTCAAGATGTCAAATGTCAAAGATGTCAAATGACAAATGTTACAATGCTAAATGTCAAAAATGAAAAGTGTCACCATGAAAAATGTCAAAAATGACAAATTTCAAGATGGCAAATGTCAAAGATGTCAAATAAGAAATGTCACAATGCTAAATGTCAAAAATGAAAAGTGTCACCATGAAAAATGTCAAAAATAACAAATTTCAAGATGGCAAATGTCAAAGATGTCAAATGACAAATGTCACAATGCTAGATGTCAAAAATGAAAAGTGTCACCATGAAAAATGTCAAAAATGACAAATTTCAAGATGGCAAATGTCAAAGATGTCAAATGACAAATATCATAATGCTAAATGTCAAAAATGACAAATTTCAAGATGGCAAATGTCAAAGATGTCAAATGACAAATGTCACAAGGCTAAATGTCAAAAATAAAAAGTGTCACCATGAAAAATGTCAAAAATGACAAATTTCAAGATGACAAATGTTAAAGATGTCAAATGACAAATGTCACAATGCTAAATGTCAAAAATGACAAATTTCAAGATGGCAAATGTCAAAACTGACAAATGTCACAATGCTAAATGTCAAAACTGAAAAGTGTCACCATGAAAAATGTCAAAAATAACAAATTTCAAGATGGCAAATGTCAAAGATGTCAAATGACAAATGTCACAATGTTAAATGTCAAAAATGAAAAGTGTCACCATGAAAAATGTCAAAAATGACAAATTTCAAGATGGCAAATGTCAAAGATGTCAAATGACAAATGTCACAATGCTAAATGTTAAAAATGAAAAGTGTCACCATGAAAAATGTTAAAAATGACAAATTTCAAGATGGCAAATGTCAAAACTGACAAATGTCACAATGCTAAATGTCAAAAATGAAAAGTGTCACCATGAAAAATGTCAAAAATGACAAATTTCAAGATGGCAAATGTCAAAGATGTCAAATGACAAATGTCACAATGCTAAATGTCAAAAATGAAAAGTGTCACCATAAAAAATGTCAAAAATGACAAATTTCAAGATGGCAAATGTCAAAGAAGTCAAATGACAAATGTCACAATGCTAAATGTCAAAATTGAAAAGTGTCACCATGAAAAATGTTAAAAATGACAAATTTCAAGATGGCAAATGTCAAAGATGTCAAATGACAAATGTCACAATGCTAAATGTCAAAAATGAAAAGTGTCACCATGAAAAATGTCAAAAATGACAAATTTCAAGATGGCAAATGAGAAATGTCACAATGCTAAATGTCAAAAATAAAAAGTGTCACCATGAAAAATGTCAAAAATAACAAATTTCAAGATGGCAAATGTCAAAGATGTCAAATGACAAATGTCACAATGCTAAATGTCAAAAATGAAAAGTGTCACCATGAAAAATGTCAAAAATGACAAATTTCAAGTTGGCAAATGTCAAAGATGTCAAATGACAAATATCACAATGCTAAATGTCAAAAATGACAAATTTTAAGATGGCAAATGTCAAAGATGTCAAATGACAAATGTCACAAGGCTAAATGTCAAAAATAAAAAGTGTCACCATAAAAAATGTCAAAAATGACAAATTTAAAGATGACAAATGTCAAAGATGTCAAATGACAAATGTCACAATGCTAAATGTCAAAAATGACAAATTTCAAGATGGCAAATGTCAAAACTGACAAATGTCACAATGCTAAATGTCAAAAATGAAAAGTGTCACCATGAAAAATGTCAAAAATAACAAATTTCAAGATGGCAAATGTCAAAGATGTCAAATGACAAATGTCACAATGCTAAATGTCAAAAATGACAAATTTCAAGATAGCAAATGTCAAAGATGTCAAATGACAAATGTCACAATGCTAAATGTCAAAAATGAAAAGTGTCACCATAAAAAATGTCAAAAATGACAAATTTCAAGATGGCAAATGTCAAAGATGTCAAATGACAAATGTCACAATGCTTAATGTCAAAAATAAAAAGTGTCACCATGAAAAATGTCAAAAATGACAAATTTTAAGATGGCAAATGTCCAAGATGTCAAATGACAAATGTCACAATGCTAAATGTCAAAAATGAAAAGTGTTACCATAAAAAATGTCAAAAATGACAAATTTCAAGATTGCAAATGTCAAAGATGTCAAATGACAAATGTCACAATGCTAAATGTCAAAAATGAAAAGTGTCAAAAATGACAAATTTCAAGATGGCAAATGTCTAAGATGTCAAATGACAAATGTCACAATGCTAAATGTCAAAAATGAAAAGTGTCACCATGAAAAATGTCAAAAATGAAAAATTCCAAGATGGCAAAAGTCAAAGATGTCAAATGACAAATGTCACAATGCTAAATGTCAAAAATGAAAAGTGTCACCATGAAAAATGTCAAAAATGACAAATTTCAAGATGGCAAATGTCAAAGATGTCAAATGACAAATGTCACAATGCTAAATGTCAAAAATGAAAAGTGTCCCCATGAAAAATGTCAATAATGACAAATTTCAAGATGGCAAATGTCAAAGATGTCAAATGACAAATGTCACAATGCTAAATGTCAAAAATGAAAAGTGTCACTATGAAAAATGTCAAAAATGACAAATTTCAAGATGGCAAATGTCAAAGATGTCGAATATGACAAATGTCACAATGCTAAATGTCAAAAATGAAAAGTGTCACCATGAAAAATGTCAAAACGGACAAATTTCAAGATGGCAAATGTCAAAGATGTCAAATGACAAATGTCACAATGCTAAATGTCAAAAATGAAAAGTGTCACCATGAAAAATGTCAAAAATGACAAATTTCAAGGTGGCAAATATCAAAGATGTCAAATGCCAGATGTCACAATGCTAAATGTCAAAAATGACAAATTTCAAGATGGCAAATGTCAAAGATGTCAAATGACAAATGTCACAATGCTAAATGTCAAAAATAAAAAGTGCCACCATGAAAAATGTCAAAAATGACAAATTTCAAGATGGCAAATGTCCAAGATGTCAAATGACAAATGTCACAATGCTAAATGTCAAAAATGAAAAGTGTCACCATGAAAAATGTTAAAAATGACAAATTTTAAGATGTCAAATGTCAAAGATGTCAAATGACAAATGTCACAATGCTAAATGTCAAAAATGAAAAGTGTCACCATGAAAAATGTCAAAAATGACAAATTTTAAGATGGCAAATGTCAAAGATGTCAAATAAGAAATGTCACAATGCTAAATGTCAAAAATGAAAAGTGTCACCATGAAAAATGTCAAAAATAACAAATTTCAAGATGGCAAATGTCAAAGATGTCAAATGACAAATGTCACAATGCTAAATGTCAAAAATGAAAAGTGTCACCATGAAAAATGTCAAAAATGACAAATTTCAAGATGGCAAATGTCAAAGATGTCAAATGACAAATATCATAATGCTAAATGTCAAAAATGACAAATTTCAAGATGGCAAATGTCAAAGATGTTAAATGACAAATGTCACAAGGCTAAATGTCAAAAATAAAAAGTGTCACCATGAAAAATGTCAAAAATGACAAATTTCAAGATGACAAATGTTAAAGATGTCAAATGACAAATGTCACAATGCTAAATGTCAAAAATGACAAATTTCAAGATGGCAAATGTCAAAACTGACAAATGTCACAATGCTAAATGTCAAAACTGAAAAGTGTCACCATGAAAAATGTCAAAAATAACAAATTTCAAGATGGCAAATGTCAAAGATGTCAAATGACAAATGTCACAATGCTAAATGTCAAAAATGACAAATTTCAAGATGGCAAATGTCAAAGATGTCAAATGACAAATGTCACAATGTTAAATGTCAAAAATGAAAAGTGTCACCATGAAAAATGTCAAAAATGACAAATTTCAAGATGGCAAATGTCAAAGATGTCAAATGACAAATGTCACAATGCTAAATGTTAAAAATGAAAAGTGTCACCATGAAAAATGTTAAAAATGACAAATTTTAAGATGGCAAATGTCAAAACTGACAAATGTCACAATGCTAAATGTCAAAAATGAAAAGTGTCACCATGAAAAATGTCAAAAATGACAAATTTCAAGATGGCAAATGTCAAAGATGTCAAATGACAAATGTCACAATGCTAAATGTCAAAAATAACAAATTTCAAGATGGCAAATGTCAAAGATGTCAAATGACAAATGTCACAATGCTATATGTCAAAAATGACAAATTTTAAGATGGCAAATGTCAAAGATGTCAAATGACAAATGTCACAATGCTAAATGTCAAAAATGAAAAGTGTCACCATGAAAAATGTCAAAAATGACAAATTTCAAGATGGCAAATGTCAAAGATGTCAAATGACAAATGTCACAATGCTAAATGTCAAAAATGACAAATTTCAAGATGGCAAATGTCAAAGATGTCAAATGACAAATGTCACAATGCTAAATGTCAAAAATGAAAAGTGTCACCATGAAAAATGTCAAAAATGACAAATTTCAAGATGGCAAATGTCAAAGATGTCAAATGACAAATGTCACAATGCTAAATGTCAAAAATAAAAAGTGTCCCCATGAAAAATGTCAATAATGACAAATTTCAAGATGGCAAATGTCAAAGATGTCAAATGACAAATGTCACAATGCTAAATGTCAAAAATGAAAAGTGTCACCATAAAAAATGTCAAAAATGACAAATTTCAAGATGGCAATTGTCAAAGATGTCGAATATGACAAATGTCACAATGCTAAATGTCAAAAATGTAAAGTGTCACCATGAAAAATGTCAAAAATGCCAAATTGCAAGATGGCAAATGTCAAAGATGTCAAATGACAAATGTCACAAGCTAAATGTCAAAAATGAAAAGTGTCACCATGAAAAATGTCAAAAATGACAAATTTCAAGATGGCAAATATCAAAGATGTCAAATGCCAAATGTCACAATGCTAAATGTCAAAAATGACAAATTTCAAGATGGCAAATATCAAAGATGTCAAATGACAAATGTCACAATGCTAAATGTCAAAAATAAAAAGTGGCACAATGAAAAATGTCAAAAATGACAAATTTCAAGATGGCAAATGTCAAAGATGTCAAATGACAAATGTCACAATGCTAAATGTCAAAAATGAAAAGTGTCACCATAAAAAATGTCAAAAATGACAAATTTCAAGATGGCAAATGTCAAAGATGTCAAATGACAAATGTCACAATGCTAAATGTCAAAAATGAAAAGTGTCACCATGAAAAATGTTAAAAATGACAAATTTCAAGATGGCAAATGAGAAATGTCACAATGCTAAATGTCAAAAATGAAAAGTGTCACTATGAAAAATGTCAAAAATAACAAATTTCAAGATGGCAAATGTCAAAGATGTCAAATGACAAATGTCACAATGCTAAATGTCAAAAATAAAAAGTGTCACCATGAAAAATGTCAAAAATGACAAATTTCAAGTTGGCAAATGTCAAAGATGTCAAATGACAAATATCACAATGCTAAATGTCAAAAATGACAAATTTCAAGATGGCAAATGTCAAAGATGTCAAATGACAAATGTCACAAGGCTAAATGTCAAAAATAAAAAGTGTCACCATAAAAAATGTCAAAAATGACAAATTTCAAGATGACAAATGTCAAAGATGTCAAATGACAAATGTCACAATGCTAAATGTCAAAAATGACAAATTTCAAGATGGCAAATGTCAAAACTGACAAATGTCACAATGCTAAATGTCAAAAATGAAAAGTGTCACCATGAAAAATGTCAAAAATAACAAATTTCAAGATGGCAAATGTCAAAGATGTCAAATGACAAATGTCACAATGCTAAATGTCAAAAATGACAAATTTCAAGATGGCAAATGTCAAAGATGTCAAATGACAAATGTCACAATGCTAAATGTCAAAAATGAAAAGTGTCACCATAAAAAATGTCAAAAATGACAAATTTCAAGATGGCAAATGTCAACGATGTCAAATGACAAATGTCACAATGCTGATGTCAAAAATAAAAAGTGTCACCATGAAAAATGTCAAAAATGACAAATTTCAAGATGGCAAATGTCCAAGATGTCAAATGACAAATGTCACAATGCTAAATGTCAAAAATGAAAAGTGTTACCATGAAAAATGTCAAAAATGACATATTTCAAGATGGCAAATGTCAAAGATGTCAAATGTCACAATGCTAAATGTCAAAAATGAAAAGTGTCAAAAATGACAAATTTCAAGATGGCAAATGTCTAAGATGTCAAATGACAAATGTCACAATGCTAAATGTCAAAAATGAAAAGTGTCACCGTGAAAAATGTCAAAAATGAAAAATTTCAAGATGGCAAAAGTCAAAGATGTCAAATGACAAATGTCACAATGCTAAATGTCAAAAATGAAAAGTGTCACCATGAAAAATGTCAAAAATGACAAATTTCAAGATGGCAAATGTCAAAGATGTCAAATGACAAATGTCACAATGCTAAATGTCAAAAATGAAAAGTCTCCCCATGAAAAATGTTAATAATGACAAATTTCAAGATGGCAAATGTCAAAGATGTCAAATGACAAATGTCACAATGCTAAATGTCAAAAATGAAAAGTGTCACCATGAAAAATGTCAAAAATGACAAATTTCAAGATGGCAATTGTCAAAGATGTCGAATATGACAAATGTCACAATGCCAAATGTCAAAAATAAAAAGTGTCACCATAAAAAATGTCAAAAATGACAAATTTCAAGATGACAAATGTCAAAGATGTCAAATGACAAATGTCACAATGCTAAATGTCAAAAATGACAAATTTCAAGATGGCAAATGTCAAAACTGACAAATGTCACAATGCTAAATGTCAAAAATGAAAAGTGTCACCATGAAAAATGTCAAAAATAACCAATTTCAAGATGGCAAATGTCAAAGATGTCAAATGACAAATGTCACAATGCTAAATGTCAAAAATGACAAATTTCAAGATAGCAAATGTCAAAGATGTCAAATGACAAATGTCACAATGCTAAATGTCAAAAATGAAAAGTGTCACCATAAAAAATGACAAATTTCAAGATGGCAAATGTCAACGATGTCAAATGACAAATGTCACAATGCTTGATGTCAAAAATAAAAAGTGTCACCATGAAAAATGTCAAAAATGACAAATTTCAAGATGGCAAATGTCCAAGATGTCAAATGACAAATGTCACAATGCTAAATGTCAAAAATGAAAAGTGTTACCATGAAAAATGTCAAAAATGACAAATTTCAAGATGGCAAATGTCAAAGATGTCAAATGACAAATGTCACAATGCTAAATGTCAAAAATGAAAAATGTCAAAAATAAAAAATTTCAAGATGGCAAAAGTAAAAGATGTCAAATGACAAATGTCACAATGCTAAATGTCAAAAATGAAAAGTGTCACCATGAAAAATGTCAAAAATGACAAATTTCAAGATGGCAAATGTCAAAGATGTCAAATGACAAATGTCACAATGCTAAATGTCAAAAATGAAAAGTGTCCCCATGAAAAATGTCAATAATGACAAATTTCAGGATGGCAAATGTCAAAGATGTCAAATGACAAATGTCACAATGCTAAATGTCAAAAATGAAAAGTGTCACCATGAAAAATGTCAAAAATGACAAATTTTAAGATGGCAATTGTCAAAGATGTCGAATATGACAAATGTCACAATGCTAAATGTCAAAAATGAAAAGTGTCACCATGAAAAATGTCAAAAATGACAAATTGCAAGATGGCAAATGTCAAAGATGTCAAATGACAAATGTCACAATGCTAAATGTCAAAAATGAAAAGTGTCACCATGAAAAATGTCAAAAATGACAAATTTCAAGATGGAAAATATCAAAGATGTCAAATGCTAAATGTCACAATGCTAAATGTCAAAAATGACAAATTTCAAGATGGCAAATATCAAAGATGTCAAATGACAAATGTCACAATGCTAAATGTCAAAAATAAAAAGTGTCACCATGAAAAATGTCAAAAATGACAAATTTCAAGATGGCAAATGTCAAAGATGTCAAATGACAAATGTCACAATGCTAAATGTCAAAAATGAAAAGTGTCACCATAAAAAATGTCAAAAATGACAAATTTCAAGATGACAAATGTCAAAGATGTCAAATGACAAATGTCACAATGCTAAATGTCAAAAATGAAAAGTGTCACCATGAAAAATGTTAAAAATGACAAATTTCAAGATGGCAAATGTCAAAGATGTCAAATGACAAATGTCACAATGCTAAATGTCAAAAATGAAAAGTGTCACCATGAAAAATTTAAAAATGACAAATTTTAAAATGGCAAATGAGAAATGTCACAATGCTAAATGTCAAAAATGAAAAGTGTCACCATGAAAAATGTCAAAAATAACAAATTTCAAGATGGCAAATGTCAAAGATGTCAAATGACAAATGTCACAATGCTAAATGTCAAAAATGAAAAGTGTCACCATAAAAAATGTCAAAAATGACAAATTTCAAGTTGGCAAATGTCAAAGATGTCAAATGACAAATATCACAATGCTAAATGTCAAAAATGACAAATTTCAAGATGGCAAATGTCAAAGATGTCAAATGACAAATGTCACAAGGCTAAATGTCAAAAATAAAAAGTGTCACCATAAAAAATGTCAAAAATGACAAATTTCAAGATGACAAATGTCAAAGATGTCAAATGACAAATGTCACAATGCTAAATGTCAAAAATGACAAATTTCAAGATGGCAAATGTCAAAACTGACAAATGTCACAATGCTAAATGTCAAAAATGAAAAGTGTCACCATGAAAAATGTCAAAAATAACAAATTTCAAGATGGCAAATGTCAAAGATGTCAAATGACAAATGTCACAATGCTAAATGACAAATTTCAAGATGGCAAATGTCAAAGATGTCAAATGACAAATGTCACAATGCTAAATGTCAAAAATGAAAAGTGTCACCATAAAAAATGTCAAAAATGACAAATTTCAAGATGGCAAATGTCAAAGATGTCAAATGACAAATGTCACAATGCTTAATGTCAAAAATAAAAAGTGTCACCATGAAAAATGTCAAAAATGACAAATTTCAAGATGGCAAATGTCCAAGATGTCAAATGACAAATGTCACAATGCTAAATGTCAAAAATGAAAAGTGTTACCATGAAAAATGTCAAAACTGACAAATTTCAAGATGGCAAATGTCAAAGATGTCAAATGACAAATGTCACAATGCTAAATGTCAAAAATGAAAAGTGTCAAAAATGACAAATTTCAAGATGGCAAATGTCTAAGATGTCAAATGACAAATGTCACAATGCTAAATGTCAAAAATGAAAAGTGTCACCGTGAAAAATGTCAAAAATGAAAAATTTCAAGATGGCAAATGTCAAAGATGTCAAATGACAAATGTCACAATGCTAAATGTCAAAAATGAAAAGTGTCCCCATGAAAAATGTCAATAATGACAAATTTCAAGATGGCAAATGTCCAAGATGTCAAATGACAAATGTCACAATGCTAAATGTCAAAAATGAAAAGTGTCACCATGAAAAATGTTAAAAATGACAAATTTCAAGATGGCAAATGTCAAAGATGTCAAATGACAAATGTCACAATGCTAAATGTCAAAAATGAAAAGTGTCAAAAATGACAAATTTCAAGATGGCAAATGTCTAAGATGTCAAATGACAAATGTCACAATGCTAAATGTCAAAAATGAAAAGTGTCACCGTGAAAAATGTCAAAAATGAAAAATTTCAAGATGGCAAAAGTCAAAGATGTCAAATGACAAATGTCACAATGCTAAATGTCAAAAATGAAAAGTGTCACCATGAAAAATGTCAAAAATGACAAATTTCAAGATGGCAAATGTCAAAGATGTCAAATGACAAATGTCACAATGCTAAATGTCAAAAATGAAAAGTGTCCCCATGAAAAATGTCAATAATGACAAATTTCAGGATGGCAAATGTCAAAGATGTCAAATGACAAATGTCACAATGCTAAATGTCAAAAATGAAAAGTGTCACCATGAAAAATGTCAAAAATGACAAATTTCAAGATGGCAATTGTCAAAGATGTCGAATATGACAAATGTCACAATGCTAAATGTCAAAAATGAAAAGTGTCACCATGAAAAATGTCAAAAATGACAAATTGCAAGATGGCAAATGTCAAAGATGTCAAATGACAAATGTCACAATGCTAAATGTCAAAAATGAAAAGTGTCACCATGAAAAATGTCAAAAATGACAAATTTCAAGATGGAAAATATCAAAGATGTCAAATGCTAAATGTCACAATGCTAAATGTCAAAAATGACAAATTTCAAAATGGCAAATATCAAAGATGTCAAATGACAAATGTCACAATGCTAAATGTCAAAAATAAAAAGTGTCACCATGAAAAATGTCAAAAATGACAAATTTCAAGATGGCAAATGTCAAAGATGTCAAATGACAAATGTCACAATGCTAAATGTCAAAAATAAAAAGTGTCACCATAAAAAATGTCAAAAATGACAAATTTCAAGATGGCAAATGTCAAAGATGTCAAATGACAAATGTCACAATGCTAAATGTCAAAAATGAAAAGTGTTACCATGAAAAATGTTAAAAATGACAAATTTCAAGATGGCAAATGTCAAAGATGTCAAATGACAAATGTCACAATGCTAAATGTCAAAAATGAAAAGTGTCACCATGAAAAATGTCAAAAATGACAAATTTCAAAATGGCAAATGAGAAATGTCACAATGCTAAATGTCAAAAATGAAAAGTGTCACCATAAAAAATGTCAAAAATAACAAATTTCAAGATGGCAAATGTCAAAGATGTCAAATGACAAATGTCACAATGCTAAATGTCAAAAATGAAAAGTGTCACCATGAAAAATGTCAAAAATGACAAATTTCAAGTTGGCAAATGTCAAAGATGTCAAATGACAAATATCACAATGCTAAATGTCAAAAATGACAAATTTCAAGATGGCAAATGTCAAAGATGTCAAATGACAAATGTCACAAGGCTAAATGTCAAAAATAAAAAGTGTCACCATAAAAAATGTCAAAAATGACAAATTTCAAGATGACAAATGTCAAAGATGTCAAATGACAAATGTCACAATGCTAAATGTCAAAAATGACAAATTTCAAGATGGCAAATGTCAAAACTGACAAAGGTCACAATGCTAAATGTCAAAAATGAAAAGTGTCACCATGAAAAATGTCAAAAATAACAAATTTCAAGATGGCAAATGTCAAAGATGTCAAATGACAAATGTCACAATGCTAAATGTCAAAAATGACAAATTTCAAGATGGCAAATGTCAAAGATGTCAAATGACAAATGTCACAATGCTAAATGTCAAAAATGAAAAGTGTCACCATAAAAAATGTCAAAAATGACAAATTTCAAGATGGCAAATGTCAAAGTTGTCAAATGACAAATGTCACAATGCTTAATGTCAAAAATAAAAAGTGTCACCATGAAAAATGTCAAAAATGACAAATTTCAAGATGGCAAATGTCCAAGATGTCAAATGACAAATGTCACAATGCTAAATGTCAAAAATGAAAAGTGTTACCATGAAAAATGTCAAAAATGACAAATTTCAAGATGGCAAATGACAAATGTCACAATGCTAAATGTCAAAAATGAAAAGTGTCAAAAATGACAAATTTCAAGATGGCAAATGTCTAAGATGTCAAATGACAAATGTCACAATGCTAAATGTCAAAAATGAAAAGTGTCACCGTGAAAAATGTCAAAAATGAAAAATTTCAAGATGGCAAATGTCAAAGATGTCAAATGACAAATGTCACAATGCTAAATGTCAAAAATGAAAAGTGTCCCCATGAAAAATGTCAATAATGACAAATTTCAAGATGGCAAATGTCAAAGATGTCAAATGACAAATGTCACAATGCTAAATGTCAAAAATGAAAAGTGTCACCATGAAAAATGTCAAAAATGACAAATTTCAAGATGGCAAATGTCAAAGATGTCGAATATGACAAATGTCACAATGCTAAATGTCAAAAATGAAAAGTGTCACCATGAAAAATGTCAAAAATGACAAATTTCAAGATGGCAAATGTCAAAGATGTCAAATGACAAATGTCACAATGCTAAATGTCAAAAATGAAAAGTGTCACCATGAAAAATGTCAAAAATGACAAATTTCAAGGTGGCAAATATCAAAGATGTCAAATGCCAAATGTCACAATGCTAAATGTCAAAAATGACAAATTTCAAGATGGCAAATGTCAAAGATGTCAAATGACCAATGTCACAATGCTAAGTGTCAAAAATAAAAAGTGTCGCCATGAAAAATGTCAAAAATGACAAATTTCAAGATGGCAAATGTCAAAGATGTTAAATGACAAATGTCATAATGCTAAATGTCAAAAATGAAAAGTGTCACCATGAAAAATATTAAAAATGACAAATTTCAAGATGTCAAATGTCAAAGATGTCAAATGACAAATGTCACAATGCTAAATGTCAAAAATGAAAAGTGTCACCATGAAAAATGTCAAAAATGACAAATTTCAAGATGGCAAATGTCAAAGATGTCAAATAAGAAATGTCACAATGCTAAATGTCAAAAATGAAAAGTGTCACCATGAAAAATGTCAAAAATAACAAATTTCAAGATGGCAAATGTCAAAGATGTCAAATGACAAATGTCACAATGCTAAATGTCAAAAATGAAAAGTGTCACTATGAAAAATGTCAAAAATGACAAATTTTAAGATGGCAAATGTCAAAGATGTCAAATGACAAATGTCACAATGCTAAATGTCAAAAATGAAAAGTGTCAAAAATGACAAATTTCAAGATGGCAAATGTCTAAGATGTCAAATGACAAATGTCACAATGCTAAATGTCAAAAATGAAAAGTGTCACCGTGAAAAATGTCAAAAATGAAAAATTTCAAGATGGCAAATGTCAAAGATGTCAAATGACAAATGTCACAATGCTAAATGTCAAAAATGAAAAGTGTCCCCATGAAAAATGTCAATAATGACAAATTTCAAGATGGCAAATGTCCAAGATGTCAAATGACAAATGTCACAATGCTAAATGTCAAAAATGAAAAGTGTCACCATGAAAAATGTTAAAAATGACAAATTTCAAGATGGCAAATGTCAAAGATGTCAAATGACAAATGTCACAATGCTAAATGTCAAAAATGAAAAGTGTCAAAAATGACAAATTTCAAGATGGCAAATGTCTAAGATGTCAAATGACAAATGTCACAATGCTAAATGTCAAAAATGAAAAGTGTCACCGTGAAAAATGTCAATAATGAAAAATTTCAAGATGGCAAAAGTCAAAGATGTCAAATGACAAATGTCACAATGCTAAATGTCAAAAATGAAAAGTGTCACCATGAAAAATGTCAAAAATGACAAATTTCAAGATGGCAAATGTCAAAGATGTCAAATGACAAATGTCACAATGCTAAATGTCAAAAATGAAAAGTGTCCCCATGAAAAATGTCAATAATGACAAATTTCAGGATGGCAAATGTCAAAGATGTCAAATGACAAATGTCACAATGCTAAATGTCAAAAATGAAAAGTGTCACCATGAAAAATGTCAAAAATGACAAATTTCAAGATGGCAATTGTCAAAGATGTCGAATATGACAAATGTCACAATGCTAAATGTCAAAAATGAAAAGTGTCACCATGAAAAATGTCAAAAATGACAAATTGCAAGATGGCAAATGTCAAAGATGTCAAATGACAAATGTCACAATGCTAAATGTCAAAAATGAAAAGTGTCACCATGAAAAATGTCAAAAATGACAAATTTCAAGATGGAAAATATCAAAGATGTCAAATGCTAAATGTCACAATGCTAAATGTCAAAAATGACAAATTTCAAGATGGCAAATATCAAAGATGTCAAATGACAAATGTCACAATGCTAAATGTCAAAAATAAAAAGTGTCACCATGAAAAATGTCAAAAATGACAAATTTCAAGATGGCAAATGTCAAAGATGTCAAATGACAAATGTCACAATGCTAAATGTCAAAAATGAAAAGTGTCACCATAAAAAATGTCAAAAATGACAAATTTCAAGATGGCAAATGTCAAAGATGTCAAATGACAAATGTCACAATGCTAAATGTCAAAAATGAAAAGTGTCACCATGAAAAATGTCAAAAATGACAAATTTCAAAATGGCAGATGAGAAATGTCACAATGCTAAATGTCAAAAATGAAAAGTGTCACCATAAAAAATGTCAAAAATAACAAATTTCAAGATGGCAAATGTCAAAGATGTCAAATGACAAATGTCACAATGCTAAATGTCAAAAATGAAAAGTGTCACCATGAAAAATGTCAAAAATGACAAATTTCAAGTTGGCAAATGTCAAAGATGTCAAATGACAAATATCACAATGCTAAATGTCAAAAATGACAAATTTCAAGATGGCAAATGTCAAAGATGTCAAATGACAAATGTCACAAGGCTAAATGTCAAAAATAAAAAGTGTCACCATAAAAAATGTCAAAAATGACAAATTTCAAGATGACAAATGTCAAAGATGTCAAATGACAAATGTCACAATGCTAAATGTCAAAAATGACAAATTTCAAGATGGCAAATGTCAAAACTGACAAATGTCACAATGCTAAATGTCAAAAATGAAAAGTGTCACCATGAAAAATGTCAAAAATAACAAATTTCAAGATGGCAAATGTCAAAGATGTCAAATGACAAATGTCACAATGCTAAATGTCAAAAATGACAAATTTCAAGATGGCAAATGTCAAAGATGTCAAATGACAAATGTCACAATGCTAAATGTCAAAAATGAA
The DNA here is from genome assembly GCA_964028335.1 of Altica lythri. NCBI lineage: Eukaryota > Metazoa > Arthropoda > Insecta > Coleoptera > Chrysomelidae > Altica > Altica lythri. Next base: position 37,854,674 of record OZ034800.1, on the reverse strand, counting down.
AAGTGTCACCATAAAAAATGTCAAAAATGACAAATTTCAAGATGGCAAATGTCAAAGTTGTCAAATGACAAATGTCACAATGCTTAATGTCAAAAATAAAAAGTGTCACCATGAAAAATGTCAAAAATGACAAATTTCAAGATGGCAAATGTCCAAGATGTCAAATGACAAATGTCACAATGCTAAATGTCAAAAATGAAAAGTGTTACCATGAAAAATGTCAAAAATGACAAATTTCAAGATGGCAAATGACAAATGTCACAATGCTAAATGTCAAAAATGAAAAGTGTCAAAAATGACAAATTTCAAGATGGCAAATGTCTAAGATGTCAAATGACAAATGTCACAATGCTAAATGTCAAAAATGAAAAGTGTCACCGTGAAAAATGTCAAAAATGAAAAATTTCAAGATGGCAAATGTCAAAGATGTCAAATGACAAATGTCACACTGCTAAATGTCAAAAATGAAAAGTGTCCCCATGAAAAATGTCAATAATGACAAATTTCAGGATGGCAAATGTCAAAGATGTCAAATGACAAATGTCACAATGCTAAATGTCAAAAATGAAAAGTGTCACCATGAAAAATGTCAAAAATGACAAATTTCAAGATGGCAATTGTCAAAGATGTCGAATATGACAAATGTCACAATGCTAAATGTCAAAAATGAAAAGTGTCACCATGAAAAATGTCAAAAATGACAAATTGCAAGATGGCAAATGTCAAAGATGTCAAATGACAAATGTCACAATGCTAAATGTCAAAAATGAAAAGTGTCACCATGAAAAATGTCAAAAATGACAAATTTCAAGATGGAAAATATCAAAGATGTCAAATGCTAAATGTCACAATGCTAAATGTCAAAAATGACAAATTTCAAGATGGCAAATATCAAAGATGTCAAATGACAAATGTCACAATGCTAAATGTCAAAAATAAAAAGTGTCACCATGAAAAATGTCAAAAATGACAAATTTCAAGATGGCAAATGTCAAAGATGTCAAATGACAAATGTCACAATGCTAAATGTCAAAAATGAAAAGTGTCACCATAAAAAATGTCAAAAATGACAAATTTCAAGATGGCAAATGTCAAAGATGTCAAATGACAAATGTCACAATGCTAAATGTCAAAAATGAAAAGTGTCACCATGAAAAATGTTAAAAATGACAAATTTCAAGATGGCAAATGTCAAAGATGTCAAATGACAAATGTCACAATGCTAAATGTCAAAAATGAAAAGTGTCACCATGAAAAATGTCAAAAATGACAAATTTCAAAATGGCAAATGAGAAATGTCACAATGCTAAATGTCAAAAATGAAAAGTGTCACCATAAAAAATGTCAAAAATAACAAATTTCAAGATGGCAAATGTCAAAGATGTCAAATGACAAATGTCACAATGCTAAATGTCAAAAATGAAAAGTGTCACCATGAAAAATGTCAAAAATGACAAATTTCAAGTTGGCAAATGTCAAAGATGTCAAATGACAAATATCACAATGCTAAATGTCAAAAATGACAAATTTCAAGATGGCAAATGTCAAAGATGTCAAATGACAAATGTCACAATGCTAAATGTCAAAAATGAAAAGTGTCAAAAATGACAAATTTCAAGATGGCAAATGTCTAAGATGTCAAATGACAAATGTCACAATGCTAAATGTCAAAAATGAAAAGTGTCACCGTGAAAAATGTCAAAAATGAAAAATTTCAAGATGGCAAAAGTCAAAGATGTCAAATGACAAATGTCACAATGCTAAATGTCAAAAATGAAAAGTGTCACCATGAAAAATGTCAAAAATGACAAATTTCAAGATGGCAAATGTCAAAGATGTCAAATGACAAATGTCACAATGCTAAATGTCAAAAATGAAAAGTGTCCCCATGAAAAATGTCAATAATGACAAATTTCAGGATGGCAAATGTCAAAGATGTCAAATGACAAATGTCACAATGCTAAATGTCAAAAATGAAAAGTGTCACCATGAAAAATGTCAAAAATGACAAATTTTAAGATGGCAATTGTCAAAGATGTCGAATATGACAAATGTCACAATGCTAAATGTCAAAAATGAAAAGTGTCACCATGAAAAATGTCAAAAATGACAAATTGCAAGATGGCAAATGTCAAAGATGTCAAATGACAAATGTCACAATGCTAAATGTCAAAAATGAAAAGTGTCACCATGAAAAATGTCAAAAATGACAAATTTCAAGATGGAAAATATCAAAGATGTCAAATGCTAAATGTCACAATGCTAAATGTCAAAAATGACAAATTTCAAGATGGCAAATATCAAAGATGTCAAATGACAAATGTCACAATGCTAAATGTCAAAAATAAAAAGTGTCACCATGAAAAATGTCAAAAATGACAAATTTCAAGATGGCAAATGTCAAAGATGTCAAATGACAAATGTCACAATGCTAAATGTCAAAAATAAAAAGTGTCACCATAAAAAATGTCAAAAATGACAAATTTCAAGATGGCAAATGTCAAAGATGTCAAATGACAAATGTCACAATGCTAAATGTCAAAAATGAAAAGTGTTACCATGAAAAATGTTAAAAATGACAAATTTCAAGATGGCAAATGTCAAAGATGTCAAATGACAAATGTCACAATGCTAAATGTCAAAAATGAAAAGTGTCACCATGAAAAATGTCAAAAATGACAAATTTCAAAATGGCAAATGAGAAATGTCACAATGCTAAATGTCAAAAATGAAAAGTGTCACCATAAAAAATGTCAAAAATAACAAATTTCAAGATGGCAAATGTCAAAGATGTCAAATGACAAATGTCACAATGCTAAATGTCAAAAATGAAAAGTGTCACCATGAAAAATGTCAAAAATGACAAATTTCAAGTTGGCAAATGTCAAAGATGTCAAATGACAAATATCACAATGCTAAATGTCAAAAATGACAAATTTCAAGATGGCAAATGTCAAAGATGTCAAATGACAAATGTCACAAGGCTAAATGTCAAAAATAAAAAGTGTCACCATAAAAAATGTCAAAAATGACAAATTTCAAGATGACAAATGTCAAAGATGTCAAATGACAAATGTCACAATGCTAAATGTCAAAAATGACAAATTTCAAGATGGCAAATGTCAAAACTGACAAAGGTCACAATGCTAAATGTCAAAAATGAAAAGTGTCACCATGAAAAATGTCAAAAATAACAAATTTCAAGATGGCAAATGTCAAAGATGTCAAATGACAAATGTCACAATGCTAAATGTCAAAAATGACAAATTTCAAGATGGCAAATGTCAAAGATGTCAAATGACAAATGTCACAATGCTAAATGTTAAAAATGAAAAGTGTCACCATAAAAAATGTCAAAAATGACAAATTTCAAGATGGCAAATGTCAAAGTTGTCAAATGACAAATGTCACAATGCTTAATGTCAAAAATAAAAAGTGTCACCATGAAAAATGTCAAAAATGACAAATTTCAAGATGGCAAATGTCCAAGATGTCAAATGACAAATGTCACAATGCTAAATGTCAAAAATGAAAAGTGTTACCATGAAAAATGTCAAAAATGACAAATTTCAAGATGGCAAATGACAAATGTCACAATGCTAAATGTCAAAAATGAAAAGTGTCAAAAATGACAAATTTCAAGATGGCAAATGTCTAAGATGTCAAATGACAAATGTCACAATGCTAAATGTCAAAAATGAAAAGTGTCACCGTGAAAAATGTCAAAAATGAAGAATTTCAAGATGGCAAATGTCAAAGATGTCAAATGACAAATGTCACAATGATAAATGTCAAAAATGAAAAGTGTCCCCATGAAAAATGTCAATAATGACAAATTTCAAGATGGCAAATGTCAAAGATGTCAAATGACAAATGTCACAATGCTAAATGTCAAAAATGAAAAGTGTCACCATGAAAAATGTCAAAAATGACAAATTTCAAGATGGCAAATGTCAAAGATGTCGAATATGACAAATGTCACAATGCTAAATGTCAAAAATGAAAAGTGTCACCATGAAAAATGTCAAAAATGACAAATTTCAAGATGGCAAATGTCAAAGATGTCAAATGACAAATGTCACAATGCTAAATGTCAAAAATGAAAAGTGTCACCATGAAAAATGTCAAAAATGACAAATTTCAAGGTGGCAAATATCAAAGATGTCAAATGCCAAATGTCACAATGCTAAATGTCAAAAATGACAAATTTCAAGATGGCAAATGTCAAAGATGTCAAATGACCAATGTCACAATGCTAAATGTCAAAAATAAAAAGTGTCACCATGAAAAATGTCAAAAATGACAAATTTCAAGATGGCAAATGTCAAAGATGTTAAATGACAAATGTCACAATGCTAAATGTCAAAAATGAAAAGTGTCACCATGAAAAATATTAAAAATGACAAATTTCAAGATGTCAAATGTCAAAGATGTCAAATGACAAATGTCACAATGCTAAATGTCAAAAATGAAAAGTGTCACCATGAAAAATGTCAAAAATGACAAATTTCAAGATGGCAAATGTCAAAGATGTCAAATAAGAAATGTCACAATGCTAAATGTCAAAAATGAAAAGTGTCACCATGAAAAATGTCAAAAATAACAAATTTCAAGATGGCAAATGTCAAAGATGTCAAATGACAAATGTCACAATGCTAAATGTCAAAAATGAAAAGTGTCACTATGAAAAATGTCAAAAATGACAAATTTTAAGATGGCAAATGTCAAAGATGTCAAATGACAAATGTCACAATGCTAAATGTCAAAAATGAAAAGTGTCAAAAATGACAAATTTCAAGATGGCAAATGTGTAAGATGTCAAATGACAAATGTCACAATGCTAAATGTCAAAAATGAAAAGTGTCACCGTGAAAAATGTCAAAAATGAAAAATTTCAAGATGGCAAATGTCAAAGATGTCAAATGACAAATGTCACAATGCTAAATGTCAAAAATGAAAAGTGTCCCCATGAAAAATGTCAATAATGACAAATTTCAAGATGGCAAATGTCCAAGATGTCAAATGACAAATGTCACAATGCTAAATGTCAAAAATGAAAAGTGTCACCATGAAAAATGTTAAAAATGACAAATTTCAAGATGGCAAATGTCAAAGATGTCAAATGACAAATGTCACAATGCTAAATGTCTAAAATGAAAAGTGTCAAAAATGACAAATTTCAAGATGGCAAATGTCTAAGATGTCAAATGACAAATGTCACAATGCTAAATGTCAAAAATGAAAAGTGTCACCGTGAAAAATGTCAAAAATGAAAAATTTCAAGATGGCAAAAATCAAAGATGTCAAATGACAAATGTCACAATGCTAAATGTCAAAAATGAAAAGTGTCACCATGAAAAATGTCAAAAATGACAAATTTCAAGATGGCAAATGTCAAAGATGTCAAATGACAAATGTCACAATGCTAAATGTCAAAAATGAAAAGTGTCCCCATGAAAAATGTCAATAATGACAAATTTCAGGATGGCAAATGTCAAAGATGTCAAATGACAAATGTCACAATGCTAAATGTCAAAAATGAAAAGTGTCACCATGAAAAATGTCAAAAATGACAAATTTCAAGATGGCAATTGTCAAAGATGTCGAATATGACAAATGTCACAATGCTAAATGTCAAAAATGAAAAGTGTCACCATGAAAAATGTCAAAAATGACAAATTGCAAGATGGCAAATGTCAAAGATGTCAAATGACAAATGTCACAATGCTAAATGTCAAAAATAAAAAGTGTCACCATAAAAAATGTCAAAAATGACAAATTTCAAGATGACAAATGTCAAAGATGTCAAATGACAAATGTCACAATGCTAAATGTCAAAAATGACAAATTTCAAGATGGCAAATGTCAAAACTGACAAATGTCACAATGCTAAATGTCAAAAATGACAAATTTCAAGATGGCAAATGTCAAAGATGTCAAATGACAAATGTCACAAGGCTAAATGTCAAAAATAAAAAGTGTCACCATAAAAAATGTCAAAAATGACAAATTTCAAGATGACAAATGTCAAAGATGTCAAATGACAAATGTCACAATGCTAAATGTCAAAAATGACAAATTTCAAGATGGCAAATGTCAAAACTGAGAAATGTCACAATGCTAAATGTCAAAAATGAAAAGTGTCACCATGAAAAATGTCAAAAATAACAAATTTCAAGATGGCAAATGTCAAAGATGTCAAATGACAAATGTCACAATGCTAAATGTCAAAAATGACAAATTTCAAGATGGCAAATGTCAAAGATGTCAAATGACAAATGTCACAATGCTAAATGTCAAAAATGAAAAGTGTCACCATAAAAAATGTCAAAAATGACAAATTTCAAGATGGCAAATGTCAAAGTTGTCAAATGACAAATGTCACAATGCTTAATGTCAAAAATAAAAAGTGTCACCATGAAAAATGTCAAAAATGACAAATTTCAAGATGGCAAATGTCCAAGATGTCAAATGACAAATGTCACAATGCTAAATGTCAAAAATGAAAAGTGTTACCATGAAAAATGTCAAAAATGACAAATTTCAAGATGGCAAATGACAAATGTCACAATGCTAAATGTCAAAAATGAAAAGTGTCAAAAATGACAAATTTCAAGATGGCAAATGTCTAAGATGTCAAATGACAAATGTCACAATGCTAAATGTCAAAAATGAAAAGTGTCACCGTGAAAAATGTCAAAAATGAAAAATTTCAAGATGGCAAATGTCAAAGATGTCAAATGACAAATGTCACACTGCTAAATGTCAAAAATGAAAAGTGTCCCCATGAAAAATGTCAATAATGACAAATTTCAGGATGGCAAATGTCAAAGATGTCAAATGACAAATGTCACAATGCTAAATGTCAAAAATGAAAAGTGTCACCATGAAAAATGTCAAAAATGACAAATTTCAAGATGGCAATTGTCAAAGATGTCGAATATGACAAATGTCACAATGCTAAATGTCAAAAATGAAAAGTGTCACCATGAAAAATGTCAAAAATGACAAATTGCAAGATGGCAAATGTCAAAGATGTCAAATGACAAATGTCACAATGCTAAATGTCAAAAATGAAAAGTGTCACCATGAAAAATGTCAAAAATGACAAATTTCAAGATGGAAAATATCAAAGATGTCAAATGCTAAATGTCACAATGCTAAATGTCAAAAATGACAAATTTCAAGATGGCAAATATCAAAGATGTCAAATGACAAATGTCACAATGCTAAATGTCAAAAATAAAAAGTGTCACCATGAAAAATGTCAAAAATGACAAATTTCAAGATGGCAAATGTCAAAGATGTCAAATGACAAATGTCACAATGCTAAATGTCAAAAATGAAAAGTGTCACCATAAAAAATGTCAAAAATGACAAATTTCAAGATGGCAAATGTCAAAGATGTCAAATGACAAATGTCACAATGCTAAATGTCAAAAATGAAAAGTGTCACCATGAAAAATGTTAAAAATGACAAATTTCAAGATGGCAAATGTCAAAGATGTCAAATGACAAATGTCACAATGCTAAATGTCAAAAATGAAAAGTGTCACCATGAAAAATGTCAAAAATGACAAATTTCAAAATGGCAAATGAGAAATATCACAATGCTAAATGTCAAAAATGAAAAGTGTCACCATAAAAAATGTCAAAAATAACAAATTTCAAGATGGCAAATGTCAAAGATGTCAAATGACAAATGTCACAATGCTAAATGTCAAAAATGAAAAGTGTCACCATGAAAAATGTCAAAAATGACAAATTTCAAGTTGGCAAATGTCAAAGATGTCAAATGACAAATATCACAATGCTAAATGTCAAAAATGACAAATTTCAAGATGGCAAATGTCAAAGATGTCAAATGACAAATGTCACAATGCTAAATGTCAAAAATGAAAAGTGTCAAAAATGACAAATTTCAAGATGGCAAATGTCTAAGATGTCAAATGACAAATGTCACAATGCTAAATGTCAAAAATGAAAAGTGTCACCGTGAAAAATGTCAAAAATGAAAAATTTCAAGATGGCAAAAGTCAAAGATGTCAAATGACAAATGTCACAATGCTAAATGTCAAAAATGAAAAGTGTCACCATGAAAAATGTCAAAAATGACAAATTTCAAGATGGCAAATGTCAAAGATGTCAAATGACAAATGTCACAATGCTAAATGTCAAAAATGAAAAGTGTCCCCATGAAAAATGTCAATAATGACAAATTTCAGGATGGCAAATGTCAAAGATGTCAAATGACAAATGTCACAATGCTAAATGTCAAAAATGAAAAGTGTCACCATGAAAAATGTCAAAAATGACAAATTTTAAGATGGCAATTGTCAAAGATGTCGAATATGACAAATGTCACAATGCTAAATGTCAAAAATGAAAAGTGTCACCATGAAAAATGTCAAAAATGACAAATTGCAAGATGGCAAATGTCAAAGATGTCAAATGACAAATGTCACAATGCTAAATGTCAAAAATGAAAAGTGTCACCATGAAAAATGTCAAAAATGACAAATTTCAAGATGGAAAATATCAAAGATGTCAAATGCTAAATGTCACAATGCTAAATGTCAAAAATGACAAATTTCAAGATGGCAAATATCAAAGATGTCAAATGACAAATGTCACAATGCTAAATGTCAAAAATAAAAAGTGTCACCATGAAAAATGTCAAAAATGACAAATTTCAAGATGGCAAATGTCAAAGATGTCAAATGACAAATGTCACAATGCTAAATGTCAAAAATAAAAAGTGTCACCATAAAAAATGTCAAAAATGACAAATTTCAAGATGGCAAATGTCAAAGATGTCAAATGACAAATGTCACAATGCTAAATGTCAAAAATGAAAAGTGTTACCATGAAAAATGTTAAAAATGACAAATTTCAAGATGGCAAATGTCAAAGATGTCAAATGACAAATGTCACAATGCTAAATGTCAAAAATGAAAAGTGTCACCATGAAAAATGTCAAAAATGACAAATTTCAAAATGGCAAATGAGAAATGTCACAATGCTAAATGTCAAAAATGAAAAGTGTCACCATAAAAAATGTCAAAAATAACAAATTTCAAGATGGCAAATGTCAAAGATGTCAAATGACAAATGTCACAATGCTAAATGTCAAAAATGAAAAGTGTCACCATGAAAAATGTCAAAAATGACAAATTTCAAGTTGGCAAATGTCAAAGATGTCAAATGACAAATATCACAATGCTAAATGTCAAAAATGACAAATTTCAAGATGGCAAATGTCAAAGATGTCAAATGACAAATGTCACAAGGCTAAATGTCAAAAATAAAAAGTGTCACCATAAAAAATGTCAAAAATGACAAATTTCAAGATGACAAATGTCAAAGATGTCAAATGACAAATGTCACAATGCTAAATGTCAAAAATGACAAATTTCAAGATGGCAAATGTCAAAACTGACAAAGGTCACAATGCTAAATGTCAAAAATGAAAAGTGTCACCATGAAAAATCTCAAAAATAACAAATTTCAAGATGGCAAATGTCAAAGATGTCAAATGACAAATGTCACAATGCTAAATGTCAAAAATGACAAATTTCAAGATGGCAAATGTCAAAGATGTCAAATGACAAATGTCACAATGCTAAATGTTAAAAATGAAAAGTGTCACCATAAAAAATGTCAAAAATGACAAATTTCAAGATGGCAAATGTCAAAGTTGTCAAATGACAAATGTCACAATGCTTAATGTCAAAAATAAAAAGTGTCACCATGAAAAATGTCAAAAATGACAAATTTCAAGATGGCAAATGTCCAAGATGTCAAATGACAAATGTCACAATGCTAAATGTCAAAAATGAAAAGTGTTACCATGAAAAATGTCAAAAATGACAAATTTCAAGATGGCAAATGACAAATGTCACAATGCTAAATGTCAAAAATGAAAAGTGTCAAAAATGACAAATTTCAAGATGGCAAATGTCTAAGATGTCAAATGACAAATGTCACAATGCTAAATGTCAAAAATGAAAAGTGTCACCGTGAAAAATGTCAAAAATGAAGAATTTCAAGATGGCAAATGTCAAAGATGTCAAATGACAAATGTCACAATGCTAAATGTCAAAAATGAAAAGTGTCCCCATGAAAAATGTCAATAATGACAAATTTCAAGATGGCAAATGTCAAAGATGTCAAATGACAAATGTCACAATGCTAAATGTCAAAAATGAAAAGTGTCACCATGAAAAATGTCAAAAATGACAAATTTCAAGATGGCAAATGTCAAAGATGTCGAATATGACAAATGTCACAATGCTAAATGTCAAAAATGAAAAGTGTCACCATGAAAAATGTCAAAAATGACAAATTTCAAGATGGCAAATGTCAAAGATGTCAAATGACAAATGTCACAATGCTAAATGTCAAAAATGAAAAGTGTCACCATGAAAAATGTCAAAAATGACAAATTTCAAGGTGGCAAATATCAAAGATGTCAAATGCCAAATGTCACAATGCTAAATGTCAAAAATGACAAATTTCAAGATGGCAAATGTCAAAGATGTCAAATGACCAATGTCACAATGCTAAATGTCAAAAATAAAAAGTGTCACCATGAAAAATGTCAAAAATGACAAATTTCAAGATGGTTAATGTCAAAGATGTTAAATGACAAATGTCACAATGCTAACTGTCAAAAATGAAAAGTGTCACCATGAAAAATATTAAAAATGACAAATTTCAAGATGTCAAATGTCAAAGATGTCAAATGACAAATGTCACAATGCTAAATGTCAAAAATGAAAAGTGTCACCATGAAAAATGTCAAAAATGACAAATTTCAAGATGGCAAATGTCAAAGATGTCAAATAAGAAATGTCACAATGCTAAATGTCAAAAATGAAAAGTGTCACCATGAAAAATGTCAAAAATAACAAATTTCAAGATGGCAAATGTCAAAGATGTCAAATGACAAATGTCACAATGCTAAATGTCAAAAATGAAAAGTGTCACTATGAAAAATGTCAAAAATGACAAATTTTAAGATGGCAAATGTCAAAGATGTCAAATGACAAATGTCACAATGCTAAATGTCAAAAATGAAAAGTGTCAAAAATGACAAATTTCAAGATGGCAAATGTCTAAGATGTCAAATGACAAATGTCACAATGCTAAATGTCAAAAATGAAAAGTGTCACCGTGAAAAATGTCAAAAATGAAAAATTTTAAGATGGCAAATGTCAAAGATGTCAAATGACAAATGTCACAATGCTAAATGTCAAAAATGAAAAGTGTCCCCATGAAAAATGTCAATAATGACAAATTTCAAGATGGCAAATGTCCAAGATGTCAAATGACAAATGTCACAATGCTAAATGTCAAAAATGAAAAGTGTCACCATGAAAAATGTTAAAAATGACAAATTTCAAGATGGCAAATGTCAAAGATGTCAAATGACAAATGTCACAATGCTAAATGTCAAAAATGAAAAGTGTCAAAAATGACAAATTTCAAGATGGCAAATGTCTAAGATGTCAAATGACAAATGTCACAATGCTAAATGTCAAAAATGAAAAGTGTCACCGTGAAAAATGTCAAAAATGAAAAATTTCAAGATGGCAAAAGTCAAAGATGTCAAATGACAAATGTCACAATGCTAAATGTCAAAAATGAAAAGTGTCACCATGAAAAATGTCAAAAATGACAAATTTCAAGATGGCAAATGTCAAAGATGTCAAATGACAAATGTCACAATGCTAAATGTCAAAAATGAAAAGTGTCCCCATGAAAAATGTCAATAATGACAAATTTCAGGATGGCAAATGTCAAAGATGTCAAATGACAAATGTCACAATGCTAAATGTCAAAAATGAAAAGTGTCACCATGAAAAATGTCAAAAATGACAAATTTCAAGATGGCAATTGTCAAAGATGTCGAATATGACAAATGTCACAATGCTAAATGTCAAAAATAAAAAGTGTCACCATGAAAAATGTCAAAAATGACAAATTGCAAGATGGCAAATGTCAAAGATGTCAAATGACAAATGTCACAATGCTAAATGTCAAAAATAAAAAGTGTCACCATGAAAAATGTCAAAAATGACAAATTTCAAGATGGAAAATATCAAAGATGTCAAATGCTAAATGTCACAATGCTAAATGTCAAAAATGACAAATTTCAAGATGGCAAATATCAAAGATGTCAAATGACAAATGTCACAATGCTAAATGTCAAAAATAAAAAGTGTCACCATGAAAAATGTCAAAAATGACAAATTTCAAGATGGCAAATGTCAAAGATGTCAAATGACAAATGTCACAATGCTAAATGTCAAAAATGAAAAGTGTCACCATGAAAAATGTTAAAAATGACAAATTTCAAGATGGCAAATGTCAAAGATGTCAAATGACAAATGTCACAATGCTAAATGTCAAAAATGAAAAGTGTCACCATGAAAAATGTCAAAAATGACAAATTTCAAAATGGCAAATGAGAAATGTCACAATGCTAAATGTCAAAAATGAAAAGTGTCACCATAAAAAATGTCAAAAATAACAAATTTCAAGATGGCAAATGTCAAAGATGTCAAATGACAAATGTTACAATGCTAAATGTCAAAAATGAAAAGTGTCACCATGAAAAATGTCAAAAATGACAAATTTCAAGTTGGCAAATGTCAAAGATGTCAAATGACAAATATCACAATGCTAAATGTCAAAAATGACAAATTTCAAGATGGCAAATGTCAAAGATGTCAAATGACAAATGTCACAAGGCTAAATGTCAAAAATAAAAAGTGTCACCATAAAAAATGTCAAAAATGACAAATTTCAAGATGACAAATGTCAAAGATGTCAAATGACAAATGTCACAATGCTAAATGTCAAAAATGACAAATTTCAAGATGGCAAATGTCAAAACTGACAAATGTCACAATGCTAAATGTCAAAAATGAAAAGTGTCACCATGAAAAATGTCAAAAATAACAAATTTCAAGATGGCAAATGTCAAAGATGTCAAATGACAAATGTCACAATGCTAAATGTCAAAAATGACAAATTTCAAGATGGCAAATGTCAAAGATGTCAAATGACAAATGTCACAATGCTAAATGTCAAAAATGAAAAGTGTCACCATAAAAAATGTCAAAAATGACAAATTTCAAGATGGCAAATGTCAAAGTTGTCAAATGACAAATGTCACAATGCTTAATGTCAAAAATAAAAAGTGTCACCATGAAAAATGTCAAAAATGACAAATTTCAAGATGGCAAATGTCCAAGATGTCAAATGACAAATGTCACAATGCTAAATGTCAAAAATGAAAAGTGTTATCATGAAAAATGTCAAAAATGACAAATTTCAAGATGGCAAATGACAAATGTCACAATGCTAAATGTCAAAAATGAAAAGTGTCAAAAATGACAAATTTCAAGATGGCAAATGTCTAAGATGTCAAATGACAAATGTCACAATGCTAAATGTCAAAAATGAAAAGTGTCACCGTGAAAAATGTCAAAAATGAAAAATTTCAAGATGGCAAATGTCAAAGATGTCAAATGACAAATGTCACACTGCTAAATGTCAAAAATGAAAAGTGTCCCCATGAAAAATGTCAATAATGACAAATTTCAGGATGGCAAATGTCAAAGATGTCAAATGACAAATGTCACAATGCTAAATGTCAAAAATGAAAAGTGTCACCATGAAAAATGTCAAAAATGACAAATTTCAAGATGGCAATTGTCAAAGATGTCGAATATGACAAATGTCACAATGCTAAATGTCAAAAATGAAAAGTGTCACCATGAAAAATGTCAAAAATGACAAATTGCAAGATGGCAAATGTCAAAGATGTCAAATAACAAATGTCACAATGCTAAATGTCAAAAATGAAAAGTGTCACCATGAAAAATGTCAAAAATGACAAATTTCAAGATGGAAAATATCAAAGATGTCAAATGCTAAATGTCACAATGCTAAATGTCAAAAATGACAAATTTCAAGATGGCAAATATCAAAGATGTCAAATGACAAATGTCACAATGCTAAATGTCAAAAATAAAAAGTGTCACCATGAAAAATGTCAAAAATGACAAATTTCAAGATGGCAAATGTCAAAGATGTCAAATGACAAATGTCACAATGCTAAATGTCAAAAATGAAAAGTGTCACCATAAAAAATGTCAAAAATGACAAATTTCAAGATGGCAAATGTCAAAGATGTCAAATGACAAATGTCACAATGCTAAATGTCAAAAATGAAAAGTGTCACCATGAAAAATGTTAAAAATGACAAATTTCAAGATGGCAAATGTCAAAGATGTCAAATGACAAATGTCACAATGCTAAATGTCAAAAATGAAAAGTGTCACCATGAAAAATGTCAAAAATGACAAATTTCAAAATGGCAAATGAGAAATGTCACAATGCTAAATGTCAAAAATGAAAAGTGTCACCATAAAAAATGTCAAAAATAACAAATTTCAAGATGGCAAATGTCAAAGATGTCAAATGACAAATGTCACAATGCTAAATGTCAAAAATGAAAAGTGTCACCATGAAAAATGTCAAAAATGACAAATTTCAAGTTGGCAAATGTCAAAGATGTCAAATGACAAATATCACAATGCTAAATGTCAAAAATGACAAATTTCAAGATGGCAAATGTCAAAGATGTCAAATGACAAATGTCACAAGGCTAAATGTCAAAAATAAAAAATGTCACCATAAAAAATGTCAAAAATGACAAATTTCAAGATGACAAATGTCAAAGATGTCAAATGACAAATGTCACAATGCTAAATGTCAAAAATGACAAATTTCAAGATGGCAAATGTCAAAACTGACAAATGTCACAATGCTAAATGTCAAAAATGAAAAGTGTCACCATAAAAAATGTCAAAAATAACAAATTTCAAGATGGCAAATGTCAAAGATGTCAAATGACAAATGTCACAATGCTAAATGTCAAAAATGACAAATTTCAAGATGGCAAATGTCAAAGATGTCAAATGACAAATGTCACAATGCTAAATGTCAAAAATGAAAAGTGTCACCATAAAAAATGTCAAAAATGACAAATTTCAAGATGGCAAATGTCAAAGTTGTCAAATGACAAATGTCACAATGCTTAATGTCAAAAATAAAAAGTGTCACCATGAAAAATGTCAAAAATGACAAATTTCAAGATGGCAAATGTCCAAGATGTCAAATGACAAATGTCACAATGCTTAATGTCAAAAATGAAAAGTGTTACCATGAAAAATGTCAAAAATGACAAATTTCAAGATGGCAAATGACAAATGTCACAATGCTAAATGTCAAAAATGAAAAGTGTCAAAAATGACAAATTTCAAGATGGCAAATGTCTAAGATGTCAAATGACAAATGTCACAATGCTAAATGTCAAAAATGAAAAGTGTCACCGTGAAAAATGTCAAAAATGAAAAATTTCAAGATGGCAAATGTCAAAGATGTCAAATGACAAATGTCACAATGCTAAATGTCAAAAATGAAAAGTGTCCCCATGAAAAATGTCAATAATGACAAATTTCAAGATGGCAAATGTCAAAGATGTCAAATGACAAATGTCACAATGCTAAATGTCAAAAATGAAAAGTGTCACCATGAAAAATGTCAAAAATGACAAATTTCAAGATGGCAAATGTCAAAGATGTCGAATATGACAAATGTCACAATGCTAAATGTCAAAAATGAAAAGTGTCACCATGAAAAATGTCAAAAATGACAAATTTCAAGATGGCAAATGTCAAAGATGTCAAATGACAAATGTCACAATGCTAAATGTCAAAAATGAAAAGTGTCACCATGAAAAATGTCAAAAATGACAAATTTCAAGGTGGCAAATATCAAAGATGTCAAATGCCAAATGTCACAATGCTAAATGTCAAAAATGACAAATTTCAAGATGGCAAATGTCAAAGATGTCAAATGACCAATGTCACAATGCTAAATGTCAAAAATAAAAAGTGTCACCATGAAAAATGTCAAAAATGACAAATTTCAAGATGGCAAATGTCAAAGATGTCAAATGACAAATGTCACAATGCTAAATGTCAAAAATGAAAAGTGTCACCATGAAAAATATTAAAAATGACAAATTTCAAGATGCCAAATGTCAAAGATGTCAAATGACAAATGTCACAATGCTAAATGTCAAAAATGAAAAGTGTCACCATGAAAAATGTCAAAAATGACAAATTTCAAGATGGCAAATGTCAAAGATGTCAAATAAGAAATGTCACAATGCTAAATGTCAAAAATGAAAAGTGTCACCATGAAAAATGTCAAAAATAACAAATTTCAAGATGGCAAATGTCAAAGATGTCAAATGACAAATGTCACAATGCTAAATGTCAAAAATGAAAAGTGTCACTATGAAAAATGTCAAAAATGACAAATTTTAAGATGGCAAATGTCAAAGATGTCAAATGACAAATATCACAATGCTAAATGTCAAAAATGACAAATTTCAAGATGGCAAATGTCAAAGATGTCAAATGACAAATGTCACAAGGCTAAATGTCAAAAATAACAAGTGTCACCATGAAAAATGTCAAAAATGACAAATTTCAAGATGACAAATGTTAAAGATGTCAAATGACAAATGTCACAATGCTAAATGTCAAAAATGACAAATTTCAAGATGGCAAATGTCAAAACTGACAAATGTCACAATGCTAAATGTCAAAACTGAAAAGTGTCGCCATGAAAAATGTCAAAAATAACAAATTTCAAGATGGCAAATGTCAAAGATGTCAAATGACAAATGTCACAATGCTAAATGTCAAAAATGACAAATTTCAAGATGGCAAATGTCAAAGATGTCAAATGACAAATGTCACAATGTTAAATGTCAAAAATGAAAAGTGTCACCATGAAAAATGTCAAAAATGACAAGTTTCAAGATGGCAAATGTCAAAGATGTCAAATGACAAATGTCACAATGCTAAATGTTAAAAATGAAAAGTGTCACCATGAAAAATGTCAAAAATGACAAATTTCAAGATGGCAAATGTCAAAACTGACAAATGTCACAATGCTAAATGTCAAAAATGAAAAGTGTCACCATGAAAAATGTCAAAAATGACAAATTTCAAGATGGCAAATGTCAAAGATGTCAAATGACAAATGTCACAATGCTAAATGTCAAAAATGAAAAGTGTTAAAAATAACAAATTTCAAGATGGCAAATGTCAAAGATGTCAAATGACAAATGTCACAATGCTAAATGTCAAAAATGACAAATTTTAAGATGGCAAATGTCAAAGATGTCAAATGACAAATGTCACAATGCTAAATGTCAAAAATGAAAAGTGTCACCATGAAAAATGTCAAAAATGACAAATTTCAAGATGGCAAATGTCAAAGATGTCAAATGACAAATGTCACAATGCTAAATGTCAAAAATGACAAATTTCAAGATGGCAAATGTCAAAGATGTCAAATGACAAATGTCACAATGCTAAATGTCAAAAATGAAAAGTGTCACCATGAAAAATGTCAAAAATGACAAATTTTTAAGATGGCAAATGTCAAAGATGTCAAATGACAAATGTCACAATGGAAAATGTCAAAAATGGAAAGTGTCACCATGAAAAATGTCAAAAATAACAAATTTCAAGATGGCAAATGTCAAAGATGTCAAATGACAAATGTCACAATGCTAAATGTCAAAAATGAAAAGTGTCACCATGCTAAATGTCAAAAATGAAAAGTGTCACCATGAAAAATGTCAAAAATGACAAATTTCAAGATGGCAAATGTCCAAGATGTCAAATGACAAATGTCACAATGCTAAATGTCAAAAATGAAAAGTGTCACCATGAAAAATGTCAAAAATGACAAATTTCAAGATGGAAAATGTCAAAGATGTCAAATGACAAATGTCACAATGCTAAATGTCAAAAATGAAAAGTGTCAAAAATGACAAATTTCAAGATGGCAAATGTCTAAGATGTCAAATGACAAATGTCACAATGCTAAATGTCAAAAATGAAAAGTGTCACCGTGAAAAATGTCAAAAATGAAAAATTTCAAGATGGCAAAAGTCAAAGATGTCAAATGACAAATATCACAATGCTAAATGTCAAAAATGAAAAGTGTCACCATGAAAAATGTCAAAAATGAAAAATTTCAAGATGGCAAATGTCAAAGATGTCAAATGACAAATGTCACAATGCTAAATGTCAAAAATGAAAAGTGTCCCCATGAAAAATGTCAATAATGACAAATTTCAAGATGGCAAATGTCAAAGATGTCAAATGACAAATGTCATAATGCTAAATGTCAAAAATGAAAAGTGTCACCATGAAAAATGTCAAAAATGACAAATTTCAAGATGGCAAATGTCAAAGATGTCGAATATGACAAATGTCACAATGCTAAATGTCAAAAATGAAAAGTGTCACCATGAAAAATGTCAAAAATGACAAATTTCAAGATGGCAAATGTCAAAGATGTCAAATGACAAATGTCACAATGCTAAATGTCAAAAATGAAAAGTGTCACCATGAAAAATGTCAAAAATGACAAATTTCAAAATGGCAAATATCAAAGATGTCAAATGCCAAATGTCACAATGCTAAATGTCAAAAATGACAAATTTCAAGATGGCAAATGTCAAAGATGTCAAATGACAAATGTCACAATGCTAAATATCAAAGATAAAAAGTGTCACCATGAAAAATGTCAAAAATGACAAATTTCAAGATGGCAAATGTCAAAGATGTCAAATGACAAATGTCACAATGCTAAATGTCAAAAATGAAAAGTGTCACCATGAAAAATGTCAAAAATGACAAATTTCAAGATGGCAAATGTCAAAGATGTCAAATGACAAATGTCACAATGCTAAATGTCAAAAATGGAAAGTTTCACCTTGAAAAATGTCAAAAATAACAAATTTCAAGATGGCAAATCTCAAAGATGTCAAATGACAAATGTCAAAATGCTAAATGTCAAAAATGAAAAGTGTCACCATGAAAAATGTCAAAAATGACAAATTTCAAGATGGCAAATGTCAAAGATGTCAAATGACAAATGTCACAATGCTAAATGTCAAAAATGAAAAGTGTCACCATGAAAAATGTCAAAAATGACAAATTTCAAGATGGCAAATGTCAAAGATGTCAAATGACAAATGTCACAATGCTAAATGTCAAAAATGAAAAGTGTCACCATAAAAAATGTCAAAAATGACAAATTTCAAGATGGAAAATGTCAAAGATGTCAAATGACAAATGTCACAATGCTAAATGTCAAAAATGAAAAGTGTCAAAAATGACAAATTTCAAGATGGCAAATGTCTAAGATGTCAAATGACAAATGTCACAATGCTAAATGTCAAAAATGAAAAGTGTCACCGTGAAAAATGTCAAAAATGAAAAATTTCAAGATGGCAAAAGTCAAAGATGTCTAATGACAAATGTCACAATGCTAAATGTCAAAAATGAAAAGTGTCACCATGAAAAATGTCAAAAATGACAAATTTTAAGATGGCAAATGTCAAAGATGTCAAATGACAAATGTCACAATGCTAAATGTCAAAAATGAAAAGTGTCCCCATGAAAAATGTCAATAATGACAAATTTCAAGATGGAAAATGTCAAAGATGTCAAATGACAAATGTCACAATGCAAAATGTCAAAAATGAAAAGTGTCACCATGAAAAATGTCAAAAATGACAAATTTCAAGATGGCAAATGTCAAAGATGTCGAATATGACAAATGTCACAATGCTAAATGTCAAAAATGAAAAGTGTCACCATGAAAAATGTCAAAAATGACAAATTTCAAGATGGCAAATGTCAAAGATGTCAAATGACAAATGTCACAATGCTAAATGTCAAAAATGAAAAGTGTCACCATGAAAAATGTCAAAAATGACAAATTTCAAAATGGCAAATATCAAAGATGTCAAATGCCAAATGTCACAATGCTAAATGTCAAAAATGACAAATTTCAAGATGGCAAATGTCAAAGATGTCAAATGACAAATGTCACAATGCTAAATGTCAAAAATGAAAAGTGTCACCATGAAAAATGTCAAAAATGACAAATTTCAAGATGGCAAATGTCAAAGATGTCAAATGACAAATGTCACAATGCTAAATGTCAAAAATGAAAAGTGTCACCATAAAAAATGTCAAAAATGACAAATTTCAAGATGGAAAATGTCAAAGATGTCAAATGACAAATGTCACAATGCTAAATGTCAAAAATGAAAAGTGTCAAAAATGACAAATTTCAAGATGGCAAATGTCTAAGATGTCAAATGACAAATGTCACAATGCTAAATGTCAAAAATGAAAAGTGTCACCGTGAAAAATGTCAAAAATGAAAAATTTCAAGATGGCAAAAGTCAAAGATGTCTAATGACAAATGTCACAATGCTAAATGTCAAAAATGAAAAGTGTCACCATGAAAAATGTCAAAAATGACAAATTTTAAGATGGCAAATGTCAAAGATGTCAAATGACAAATGTCACAATGCTAAATGTCAAAAATGAAAAGTGTCCCCATGAAAAATGTCAATAATGACAAATTTCAAGATGGAAAATGTCAAAGATGTCAAATGACAAATGTCACAATGCAAAATGTCAAAAATGAAAAGTGTCACCATGAAAAATGTCAAAAATGACAAATTTCAAGATGGCAAATGTCAAAGATGTCGAATATGACAAATGTCACAATGCTAAATGTCAAAAATGAAAAGTGTCACCATGAAAAATGTCAAAAATGACAAATTTCAAGATGGCAAATGTCAAAGATGTCAAATGACAAATGTCACAATGCTATATGTCAAAAATGAAAAGTGTCACCATAAAAAATGTCAAAAATGACAAATTTCAAGATGGAAAATGTCAAAGATGTCAAATGACAAATGTCACAATGCTAAATGTCAAAAATGAAAAGTGTCAAAAATGACAAATTTCAAGATGGCAAATGTCTAAGATGTCAAATGACAAATGTCACAATGCTAAATGTCAAAAATGAAAAGTGTCACCGTGAAAAATGTCAAAAATGAAAAATTTTAAGATGGCAAAAGTCAAAGATGTCTAATGACAAATGTCACAATGCTAAATGTCAAAAATGAAAAGTGTCACCATGAAAAATGTCAAAAATGACAAATTTTAAGATGGCAAATGTCAAAGATGTCAAATGACAAATGTCACAATGCTAAATGTCAAAAATGAAAAGTGTCCCCATGAAAAATGTCAATAATGACAAATTTCAAGATGGAAAATGTCAAAGATGTCAAATGACAAATGTCACAATGCAAAATGTCAAAAATGAAAAGTGTCACCATGAAAAATGTCAAAAATGACAAATTTCAAGATGGCAAATGTCAAAGATGTCGAATATGACAAATGTCACAATGCTAAATGTCAAAAATGAAAAGTGTCACCATGAAAAATGTCAAAAATGACAAATTTCAAGATGGCAAATGTCAAAGATGTCAAATGACAAATGTCACAATGCTATATGTCAAAAATGAAAAGTGTCACCATGAAAAATGTCAAAAATGACAAATTTCAAAATGGCAAATATCAAAGATGTCAAATGCCAAATGTCACAATGCTAAATGTCAAAAATGGCAAATTTCAAGATGGCAAATGTCAAAGATGTCAAATGACAAATGTCACAATGCTAAATGTCAAAAATGAAAAGTGTCACCATGAAAAATGTCAAAAATGACAAATTTCAAGATGGCAAATGTCAAAGATGTCAAATGACAAATGTCACAATGCTAAATGTCAAAAATGAAAAGTTTCACCATGAAAAATGTTAAAAATGACAAATTTCAAGATGGCAAATGTCAAAGATGTCAAATGACAATTGTCACAATGCTAAATGTCAAAAATGAAAAATGTCACTATGAAAAATGTCAAAAATAACTAATTTCAAGATGGCAAATGTCAAAGATGTCAAATGACAAATGTCACAATGCTAAATGTCAAAAATGAAAAGTGTCACCATGTAAAATGTCAAAAATGACAAATTTCAAGATGGCAAATGTCAAAACTGACAAACGTCACAATGCTAAATGCCAAAAATGAAAAGTGTCACCATGAAAAATGTCAAAAATAACAAATTTCAAGATGGCAAATGTCAAAGATGTCAAATGACAAATGTCACAATGCTAAATGTCAAAAATAAAAAGTGTCACCATGAAAAATGTCAAAAATGACAAATTTTAAGATGGCAAATGTCAAAGATGTCAAATGACAAATGTCACAATGCTAAATGTCAAAAATGAAAAGTGTCACCATGAAAAATGTCAAAAATAACAAATTTCAAGATGGCAAATGTCAAAGATGTCAAATGACAAATGTCACAATGCTAAATGTCAAAAATGAAAAGTGTCACCATGAAAAATGTCAAAAATGACAAATTTCAAGATGGCAAATGTCAAAGATGTTAAATGACAAATGTCACAATGCTAAATGTCAAAAATAAAAAGCGTCACCATGAAAAATGTCAAAAATAACAAATTTCAAGATGGCAAATGTCAAAGATGTCAAATGACAAATGTCACAATGCTAAATGTCAAAAATGAAAAGTGTCACCATGAAAAATGTCAAAAATGACAAATTTCAAGATGGCAAATGTCAAAACTGACAAATGTCACAATGCTTAATGTGAAAAATGATAAGTGTCACCATAAAAAATGTCAAAAATGACAAATTTCAAGATGGCAAATGTCCAAGATGTTAAATGACAAATGTCACAATGCTAAATGTCAAAAATGACAAATTTCAAGATGGCAAATGTCAAAGATGTCAAATGACAATTGTCACAATGCTAAATGTCAAAAATGAAGAGTGTCACCATGAAAAATGTCAAAAATGACAAATTTCAAGATGGCAAATGTCAAAGATGTCAAATGACAAATGTCACATTGCTAAATGTCAAAAATGAAAAGAGTCACCATAAAAAATGTCAAAAATAACAAATTTCAAGATGGCAAATGTCAAAGATGTCAAATGACAAATGTCACAATGCTAAATGTCAAAAATGACAAATTTCAAGATGGCAAATGTCAAAGATGTCAAATGACAAATGTCACAATGCTAAATGTCAAAAATGAAAAGTGTCACCATGAAAAATGTCAAAAATGACACATTTCAAGATGGCAAATGTCAAAGATGTCAAATGACAAATATCACAATGCTAAATGTCAAAAATGAAAAGTGTCACCATGAAAAATGTCAAAAATAACAAATTTCAAGATATCAAATGTCAAAGATGTCAAATGACAAATGTCACAATGGTAAATGTCAAAAATGAAAAGTGTCACCATGAAAAATGTCAAAAATGACAAATTTCAAGATGGCAAATGTCAACGATGTCAAATGACAAATGTCACAATGCTAAATGTCAAAAATGAAAAGTGTCACCATGAAAAATGTCAAAAATGACAAATTTCAAGATGGCAAATGTCCAAGATGTCAAATGACAAATGTCACAATGCTAAATGTCAAAAATGAAAAGTGTCACCGTAAAAAATGTCAAAAATGAAAAATTTTAAGATGGCAAAAGTCAAAGATGTCAAATGACAAATGTCACAATGCTAAATGTCAAAAATGAAAAGTTTCACCATGAAAAATGTTAAAAATGACAAATTTCAAGATGGCAAATGTCAAAGATGTCAAATGACAAATGTCACAATGCTAAATGTCAAAAATGAAAAATGTCACTATGAAAAATGTCAAAAATAACTAATTTCAAGATGGCAAATGTCAAAGATGTCAAATGACAAATGTCACAATGCTAAATGTCAAAAATGAAAAGTGTCACCATGTAAAATGTCAAAAATGACAAATTTCAAGATGGCAAATGTCAAAACTGACAAACGTCACAATGCTAAATGCCAAAAATGAAAAGTGTCACCATGAAAAATGTCAAAAATAACAAATTTCAAGATGGCAAATGTCAAAGATGTCAAATGACAAATGTCACAATGCTAAATGACAAATTTCAAGATGGCAAATGTCAAAGATGTCAAATGACAAATGTCACAATGCTAAATGTCAAAAATGAAAAGTGTCACCATGAAAAATGTCAAAAATGACAAATTTTAAGATGGCAAATGTCAAAGATGACAAATGTCACAATGCTAAATGTCAAAAATGAAAAGTGTCACCATGAAAAATGTCAAAAATAACAAATTTTAAGATGGCAAATGTCAAAGATGTCAAATGACAAATGTCACAATGCTAAATGTCAAAAATGAAAATGTCACCATGAAAAATGTCAAAAATGACAAATTTCAAGATGGCAAATGTCAAAAATGTTAAATGACAAATGTCACAATGCTAAATGTCAAAAATAAAAAGCGTCACCATAAAAAATGTCAAAAATAACAAATTTCAAGATGGCAAATGTCAAAGATGTCAAATGACAAATGTCACAATGCTAAATGTCAAAAATGAAAAGTGTCACCATGAGAAATGTCAAAAATGACAAATTTCAAGATGGCAAATGTCAAAACTGACAAATGTCACAATGCTTAATGTCAAAAATGATAAGTGTCACCATAAAAAATGTCAAAAATGACAAATTTCAAGATGGCAAATGTCCAAGATGTTAAATGACAAATGTCACAATGCTAAATGTCAAAAATGACAAATTTCAAGATGGCAAATGTCAAAGATGTCAAATGACAATTGTCACAATGCTAAATGTCAAAAATGAAGAGTGTCACCATGAAAAATGTCAAAAATGACAAATTTCAAGATGGCAAATGTCAAAGATGTCAAATGACAAATGTCACAATGCTAAATGTCAAAAATGAAAAGAGTCACCATAAAAACTGTCAAAAATAACAAATTTCAAGATGGCAAATGTCAAAGATGTCAAATGACAAATGTCACAATGCTAAATGTCAAAAATGACAAATTTCAAGATGGCAAATGTCAAAGATGTCAAATGACAAATGTCACAATGCTAAATGTCAAAAATGAAAAGTGTCACCATGAAAAATGTCAAAAATGACACATTTCAAGATGGCAAATGTCAAAGATGTCAAATGACAAATATCACAATGCTAAATGTCAAAAATGAAAAGTGTCACCATGAAAAATGTCAAAAATAACAAATTTCAAGATATCAAATGTCAAAGATGTCAAATGACAAATGTCACAATGCTAAATGTCAAAAATTAAAAGTGTCACCATGAAAAATGTCAAAAATGACAAATTTCAAGATTGCAAATGTCAAAGATGTCAAATGACAAATGTAACAATGCTAAATGTCAAAAATGAAAAGTGTCACCATGAAAAATGTCAAAAATGAAAAATTTCAAGATGGCAAATGTCAAAGATGTCAAATGACAAATGTCACAATGCTAAATGTCAAAAATGAAAAGTGTCACCATGAAAAATGACAAAAATGACAAATTTCAAGATGGCAAATGTCAAAGATGTCAAATGACAAATGTCACAATGCTAAATGTCAAAAATGAAAAGTGTCAAAAATGACAAATTTCAAGATGGCAAATGTCTAAGATGTCAAATGACAAATGTCACAATGCTAAATGTCAAAAATGAAAAGTGTCATAATGCTAAATGTCAAAAATGACAAATTTTAAGATGGCAAATGTCAAAACTGACAAATGTCACAATGCTAAATGTCAAAAATGACAAATTTTAAGATGGCAAATGTCAAAGATGTCAAATGACAAATGTCACAATGCTTAATGTCAAAAATGAAAAGTGTCACCATGAAAAATGTCAAAAATGACAAATTTCAAGATTGCAAATGTCAAAGATGTCAAATGACAAATGTCACAATGCTAAATGTCAAAAATGAAAAGTGTCACCATGAAAAATGTCAAAAATGACAAATTTCAAGATGGCAAATGTCAAAGATGTCAAATGAGAAATGTCACAATGCTAAATGTCAAAAATGAAAAGTGTCATAATGCTAAATGTCAAAAATGACAAATTTTAAGATGGCAAATGTCAAAACTGACAAATGTCACAATGCTAAATGTCAAAAATAACAAATTTCAAGATGGCAAATGTCAAAGATGTCAAATGACAAATGTCACAATGCTAAATGTCAAAAATGAAAAGTGTCACCATGAAAAATGTCAAAAATGACAAATTTCAAGATGGCAAATGTCAAAGATGTCAAATGACAAATATCACAATGCTAAATGTCAAAAATGACAAATTTCAAGATGGCAAATGTCAAAGATGTCAAATGACAAATGTCACAATGCTAAATGTCAAAAATGAAAAGTGTCAAAAATGACAAATTTCAAGATGGCAAATGTCTAAGATGTCAAATGACAAATGTCACAATGCTAAATGTCAAAAATGAAAAGTGTCATAATGCTAAATGTCAAAAATGACAAATTTTAAGATGGCAAATGTCAAAACTGACAAATGTCACAATGCTAAATGTCAAAAATAACAAATTTCAAGATGGCAAATGTCAAAGATGTCAAATGACAAATGTCACAATGCTAAATGTCAAAAATGAAAAGTGTCACCATGAAAAATGTCAAAAATGACAAATTTCAAGATGGCAAATGTCAAAGATGTCAAATGACAAATATCACAATGCTAAATGTCAAAAATGACAAATTTCAAGATGGCAAATGTCAAAGATGTCAAATGACAAATGTCACAATGCTAAATGTCAAAAATAAAAAGTGTCACCATGAAAAATGTCAAAAATGACAAATTTCAAGATGACAAATGTCAAAGATGTCAAATGTCACAATGCTAAATGTCAAAAATGACAAATTTTAAGATGGCAAATGTCAAAACTGAAAAATGTCACAATGCTAAATGTCAAAAATGAAAAGTGTCACCATGAAAAATGTCAAAAATAACAAATTTCAAGATGGCAAATGTCAAAGATGTCAAATGACAAATGTCACAATGCTAAATGTCAAAAATGACAAATTTCAAGATGGCAAATGTCAAAGATGTCAAATGACAAATGTCACAATGCTAAATGTCAAAAATGAAAAGTGTCACCATGAAAAATGTCAAAAATGACAAATTTCAAGATGGCAAATGTCAAAGATGTCAAATGACAAATGTCACAATGCTAAATGTTAAAAATGAAAAGTGTCATCATGAAAAATGTCAAAAATGACAAATTTCAAGATGGCAAATGTCAAAACTGACAAATGTCACAATGCTAAATGTCAAAAATGAAAAGTGTCACCATGAAAAATGTCAAAAATGACAAATTTCAAGATGGCAAATGTCAAAGATGTCAAATGACAAATGTCACAATGCTAAATGTCAAAAATGAAAAGTGTCACAAATGACAAATTTCAAGATGGCAAATGTTTAAGATGTCAAATGACAAATGTCACAATGCTA
Source organism: Altica lythri (assembly GCA_964028335.1). Classification (NCBI taxonomy): domain Eukaryota; kingdom Metazoa; phylum Arthropoda; class Insecta; order Coleoptera; family Chrysomelidae; genus Altica; species Altica lythri. Next base: position 37,827,321 of record OZ034800.1, on the reverse strand, counting down.
AATGTCAAAAATGAAAAGTTTCACCATGAAAAATGTCAAAAATGACAAATTTCAAGATGGCAAATGTCAAAACTGACAAATGTCACAATGTTAAATGTCAAAAATAAAAAGTGTCACCATGAAAAATGTCAAAAATAACAAATTTCAAAATGGCAAATGTCAAAGATGTCAAATGACAAATGTCACAATGCTAAATGTCAAAAATGACAAATTTTAAGATGGCAAATGTCAAAGATGTCAAATGACAAATGTCACAATGCTAAATGTCAAAAATGAAAAGTGTCACCATGAAAAATGTCAAAAATGACAAATTTCAAGATGGCAAATGTCAAAACTGACAAATGTCACAATGCTAAATGTCAAAAATGAAAAGTGTCACCATGAAAAATGTCAAAAATAACAAATTTCACGATGGCAAATGTCAAAGATGTCAAATGACAAATGTCACAATGCTAAATGTCAAAAATAAAAAGTGTCACCATGAAAAATGTCAAAAATAACAAATTTCAAGATGGCAAATGTCAAAGATGTCAAATGACAAATGTCACAATGCTAAATGTCAAAAATGAAAATTGTCACCATGAAAAATGTCAAAAATGACAAATTTCAAGATGGCAAATGTCAAAAAAGTCAAATGACAAATGTCACAATGCTAAATGTCAAAAATGAAAAGTGTCACCATAAAATATGTCAAAAATAACAAATTTCAAGATGGCAAATGTCAAAAATGTCAAATGACAAATGTCACAATGCTAAATGTCAAAAATGAAAAGTGTCACCATAAAAAATGTCAAAAATGACAAATTTCAAGATGGCAAATGTCAAAACTGACAAATGTCACAATGCTAAATGTCAAAAATGAAAAGTGTCACCATGAAAAATGTCCAAAATAACAAATTTCAAGATGGCAAATGTCAAAGATGTCAAATGACAAATGTCACAATGCTAAATGTCAAAAATGAAAAGTGTCACCATAAAAAATGTCAAAAATGACAAATTTCAAGATGGCAAATGTCAAAGATGTCAAATGACAAATGTCACAATGCTAAATGTCAAAAATGATAAGTGTCACCATGAAAAATGTCAAAAATAACAAATTTCAAGATGGCAAATGTCAATGCTGTCAAATGACAAATGTCACAATGCTAAATGTCAAAAATTAAAAGTGTCACCATGAAAAATGTCAAAAATGACAAATTTCAAGATGGCAAATGTCAAAGATGTCAAATGACAAATGTCACAATGCTAAATGTCAAAAATGAAAAGTGTCACCATGAAAAATGTCAAAAATGACAAATTTTAAGATGGCAAATATCAAAACTGACAAATGTCACAATGCTAAATGTCAAAAATGATAAGTGTCACCATGAAAAATGTCAAAAATGACAAATTTCAAGATGGCAAATGTCCAAGATGTCAAATGACAAATGTCACAATGCTAAATGTCAAAAATGACAAATTTTAAAATGGCAAATGTCAAAGATGTCAAATGACAAATGTCACAATGCTAAATGTCAAAAATGAAAAGTGTCACCATGAAAAATGTCAAAAATGACAAATTTCAAGATGGCAAATGTCAAAGATGTGAAATGACAAATGTCACAATGCTAAATGTCAAAAATGAAAAGAGTCACCATAAAATATGTCAAAAATGACAAATTTCAAGATGGCAAATGTCAAAACTGACAAATGTCACAATGTTAAATGTCAAAAATGATAAGTGTCACCATGAAAAATGTCAAAAATAACAAATTTCAAGATGGCAAATGTCAAAGATGTCAAATGACAAATGTCACAATGCTAAATGTCAAAAATGAAAAGTGTCACCATGAAAAATGTCAAAAATGACAAATTTCAAGATGGCAAATGTCAAAGATGTCAAATGACAAATATCACAATGCTAAATGTCAAAAATGAAAAGTTTCACCATGAAAAATGTCAAAAATGACAAATTTCAAGATAACAAATGTCAAAGATGTCAATTGACAAATGTCAAAAATGAAAAGTGTCACCATGAAAAATGTCAACAATGAAAAGTGTCACCATGAAAAATGTCAAAAATGACACATTTCAAGATGGCAAATGTCAAAGATGTCAAATGACAAATGTCACAATGCTAAATGTCAAAAATGAAAAGTGTCACCATGAAAAATGTCAAAAATGACAAATTTCAAGATGGCAAATGTCAAAGATGTCAAATGACAAATGTCACAATGCTAAATGTCAAAAATGATAAGTGTCACCATGAAAAATGTCAAAAATAACAAATTTCAAGATGGCAAATGTCAATGCTGTCAAATGACAAATGTCACAATGCTAAATGTCAAAAATGAAAAGTGTCACCATGAAAAATGTCAAAAATGACAAATTTCAAAATGCCAAATGTCAAAGATGTCAAATGACAAATGTCACAATGCTAAATGTCAAAAATGAAAAGTGTCACCATGAAAAATGTCAAAAATGTCAAATTTCAAGATGGCAAATATCAAAACTGACAAATGTCACAATGCTAAATGTCAAAAATGAAAAGTTTCACCATGAAAAATGTCAAAAATGACAAATTTCAAGATGGCAAATGTCAAAACTGACAAATGTCACAATGTTAAATGTCAAAAATAAAAAGTGTCATTATGAAAAATGTCAAAAATAACAAATTTCAAAATGGCAAATGTCAAAGATGTCAAATGACAAATGTCAAAATGCTAAATGTCAAAAATGACAAATTTCAAGATGGCAAATGTCAAAGATGTCAAATGACAAATATCACAATGCTAAATGTCAAAAATGAAAAGTGTCACCATGAAAAATGTCAAAAATAACAAATTTCAAGATATCAAATGTCAAAGATGTCAAATGTCACAATGCTAAATGTCAAAAATGAAAAGTGTCACCATGAAAAATGTCAAAAATGACAAATTTCAAGATTGCAAATGTCAAAGATGTCAAATGACAAATGTAACAATGCTAAATGTCAAAAATGAAAAGTGTCACCATGAAAAATGTCAAAAATGAAAAATTTCAAGATGGCAAATGTCAAAGATGTCAAATGACAAATGTCACAATGCTAAATGTCAAAAATGAAAAGTGTCACCATGAAAAATGACAAAAATGACAAATTTCAAGATGGCAAATGTCAAAGATGTCAAATGACAAATGTCACAATGCTAAATGTCAAAAATGAAAAGTGTCAAAAATGACAAATTTCAAGATGGCAAATGTCTAAGATGTCAAATGACAAATGTCACAATGCTAAATGTCAAAAATGAAAAGTGTCATAATGCTAAATGTCAAAAATGACAAATTTTAAGATGGCAAATGTCAAAACTGACAAATGTCACAATGCTAAATGTCAAAAATGACAAATTTCAAGATGGCAAATGTCAAAGATGTCAAATGACAAATGTCACAATGCTTAATGTCAAAAATGAAAAGTGTCACCATGAAAAATGTCAAAAATGACAAATTTCAAGATTGCAAATGTCAAAGATGTCAAATGACAAATGTCACAATGCTAAATGTCAAAAATGAAAAGTGTCACCATGAAAAATGTCAAAAATAACAAATTTCAAGATGGCAAATGTCAAAGATGTCAAATGACAAATGTCACAATGCTAAATGTCAAAAATGAAAAGTGTCACCATGAAAAATGTCAAAAATGACAAATTTCAAGATGGCAAATGTCAAAGATGTCAAATGACAAATATCACAATGCTAAATGTCAAAAATGACAAATTTCAAGATGGCAAATGTCAAAGATGTCAAATGACAAATGTCACAATGCTAAATGTCAAAAATAAAAAGTGTCACCATGAAAAATGTCAAAAATGACAAATTTCAAGATGACAAATGTCAAAGATGTCAAATGTCACAATGCTAAATGTCAAAAATGACAAATTTTAAGATGGCAAATGTCAAAACTGAAAAATGTCACAATGCTAAATGTCAAAAATGAAAAGTGTCACCATGAAAAATGTCAAAAATAACAAATTTCAAGATGGCAAATGTCAAAGATGTCAAATGACAAATGTCACAATGCTAAATGTCAAAAATGACAAATTTCAAGATGGCAAATGTCAAAGATGTCAAATGACAAATGTCACAATGCTAAATGTCAAAAATGAAAAGTGTCACCATGAAAAATGTCAAAAATGACAAATTTCAAGATGGCAAATGTCAAAGATGTCAAATGACAAATGTCACAATGCTAAATGTTAAAAATGAAAAGTGTCATCATGAAAAATGTCAAAAATGACAAATTTCAAGATGGCAAATGTCAAAACTGACAAATGTCACAATGCTAAATGTCAAAAATGAAAAGTGTCACCATGAAAAATGTCAAAAATGACAAATTTCAAGATGGCAAATGTCAAAGATGTCAAATGACAAATGTCACAATGCTAAATGTCAAAAATGAAAAGTGTCACAAATGACAAATTTCAAGATGGCAAATGTCTAAGATGTCAAATGACAAATGTCACAATGCTAAATGTCAAAAATGAAAAGTTTCACCATGAAAAATGTCAAAAATGACAAATTTCAAGATGGCAAATGTCAAAACTGACAAATGTCACAATGTTAAATGTCAAAAATAAAAAGTGTCACCATGAAAAATGTCAAAAATAACAAATTTCAAAATGGCAAATGTCAAAGATGTCAAATGACAAATGTCACAATGCTAAATGTCAAAAATGACAAATTTTAAGATGGCAAATGTCAAAGATGTCAAATGACAAATGTCACAATGCTAAATGTCAAAAATGAAAAGTGTTATCATGAAAAATGTCAAAAATGACAAATTTCAAGATGGCAAATGACAAATGTCACAATGCTAAATGTCAAAAATGAAAAGTGTCAAAAATGACAAATTTCAAGATGGCAAATGTCTAAGATGTCAAATGACAAATGTCACAATGCTAAATGTCAAAAATGAAAAGTGTCACCGTGAAAAATGTCAAAAATGAAAAATTTCAAGATGGCAAATGTCAAAGATGTCAAATGACAAATGTCACACTGCTAAATGTCAAAAATGAAAAGTGTCCCCATGAAAAATGTCAATAATGACAAATTTCAGGATGGCAAATGTCAAAGATGTCAAATGACAAATGTCACAATGCTAAATGTCAAAAATGAAAAGTGTCACCATGAAAAATGTCAAAAATGACAAATTTCAAGATGGCAATTGTCAAAGATGTCGAATATGACAAATGTCACAATGCTAAATGTCAAAAATGAAAAGTGTCACCATGAAAAATGTCAAAAATGACAAATTGCAAGATGGCAAATGTCAAAGATGTCAAATGACAAATGTCACAATGCTAAATGTCAAAAATGAAAAGTGTCACCATGAAAAATGTCAAAAATGACAAATTTCAAGATGGAAAATATCAAAGATGTCAAATGCTAAATGTCACAATGCTAAATGTCAAAAATAACAAATTTCAAGATGGCAAATATCAAAGATGTCAAATGACAAATGTCACAATGCTAAATGTCAAAAATAAAAAGTGTCACCATGAAAAATGTCAAAAATGACAAATTTCAAGATGGCAAATGTCAAAGATGTCAAATGACAAATGTCACAATGCTAAATGTCAAAAATGAAAAGTGTCACCATAAAAAATGTCAAAAATGACAAATTTCAAGATGGCAAATGTCAAAGATGTCAAATGACAAATGTCACAATGCTAAATGTCAAAAATGAAAAGTGTCACCATGAAAAATGTTAAAAATGACAAATTTCAAGATGGCAAATGTCAAAGATGTCAAATGACAAATGTCACAATGCTAAATGTCAAAAATGAAAAGTGTCACCATGAAAAATGTCAAAAATGACAAATTTCAAAATGGCAAATGAGAAATGTCACAATGCTAAATGTCAAAAATGAAAAGTGTCACCATAAAAAATGTCAAAAATAACCAATTTCAAGATGGCAAATGTCAAAGATGTCAAATGACAAATGTCACAATGCTAAATGTCAAAAATGAAAAGTGTCACCATGAAAAATGTCAAAAAAGACAAATTTCAAGTTGGCAAATGTCAAAGATGTCAAATGACAAATATCACAATGCTAAATGTCAAAAATGACAAATTTCAAGATGGCAAATGTCAAAGATGTCAAATGACAAATGTCACAAGGCTAAATGTCAAAAATAAAAAATGTCACCATAAAAAATGTCAAAAATGACAAATTTCAAGATGACAAATGTCAAAGATGTCAAATGACAAATGTCACAATGCTAAATGTCAAAAATGACAAATTTCAAGATGGCAAATGTCAAAACTGACAAATGTCACAATGCTAAATGTCAAAAATGAAAAGTGTCACCATGAAAAATGTCAAAAATAACAAATTTCAAGATGGCAAATGTCAAAGATGTCAAATGACAAATGTCACAATGCTAAATGTCAAAAATGACAAATTTCAAGATGGCAAATGTCAAAGATGTCAAATGACAAATGTCACAATGCTAAATGTCAAAAATGAAAAGTGTCACCATAAAAAATGTCAAAAATGACAAATTTCAAGATGGCAAATGTCAAAGTTGTCAAATGACAAATGTCACAATGCTTAATGTCAAAAATAAAAAGTGTCACCATGAAAAATGTCAAAAATGACAAATTTCAAGATGGCAAATGTCCAAGATGTCAAATGACAAATGTCACAATGCTTAATGTCAAAAATGAAAAGTGTTACCATGAAAAATGTCAAAAATGACAAATTTCAAGATGGCAAATGACAAATGTCACAATGCTAAATGTCAAAAATGAAAAGTGTCAAAAATGACAAATTTCAAGATGGCAAATGTCTAAGATGTCAAATGACAAATGTCACAATGCTAAATGTCAAAAATGAAAAGTGTCACCGTGAAAAATGTCAAAAATGAAAAATTTCAAGATGGCAAATGTCAAAGATGTCAAATGACAAATGTCACAATGCTAAATGTCAAAAATGAAAAGTGTCCCCATGAAAAATGTCAATAATGACAAATTTCAAGATGGCAAATGTCAAAGATGACAAATGTCACAATGCTAAATGTCAAAAATGAAAAGTGTCACCATGAAAAATGTCAAAAATGACAAATTTCAAGATGGCAAATGTCAAAGATGTCAAATGACAAATGTCACAATGCTAAATGTCAAAAATGAAAAGTGTCACCATGAAAAATGTCAAAAATGACAAATTTCAAGGTGGCAAATATCAAAGATGTCAAATGCCAAATGTCACCATGCTAAATGTCAAAAATGACAAATTTCAAGATGGCAAATGTCAAAGATGTCAAATGACCAATGTCACAATGCTAAATGTCAAAAATAAAAAGTGTCACCATGAAAAATGTCAAAAATGACAAATTTCAAGATGGCAAATGTCAAAGATGTCAAATGACAAATGTCACAATGCTAAATGTCAAAAATGAAAAGTGTCACCATGAAAAATATTAAAAATGACAAATTTCAAGATGCCAAATGTCAAAGATGTCAAATGACAAATGTCACAATGCTAAATGTCAAAAATGAAAAGTGTCACCATGAAAAATGTCAAAAATGACAAATTTCAAGATGGCAAATGTCAAAGATGTCAAATAAGAAATGTCACAATGCTAAATGTCTAAAATGAAAAGTGTCACCATGAAAAATGTCAAAAATAACAAATTTCAAGATGGCAAATGTCAAAGATGTCAAATGACAAATGTCACAATGCTAAATGTCAAAAATGAAAAGTGTCACTATGAAAAATGTCAAAAATGACAAATTTTAAGATGGCAAATGTCAAAGATGTCAAATGACAAATATCACAATGCTAAATGTCAAAAATGACAAATTTCAAGATGGCAAATGTCAAAGATGTCAAATGACAAATGTCACAAGGCTAAATGTCAAAAATAACAAGTGTCACCATAAAAAATGTCAAAAATGACAAATTTCAAGATGACAAATGTTAAAGATGTCAAATGACAAATGTCACAATGCTAAATGTCAAAAATGACAAATTTCAAGATGGCAAATGTCAAAACTGACAAATGTCACAATGCTAAATGTCAAAACTGAAAAGTGTCGCCATGAAAAATGTCAAAAATAACAAATTTCAAGATGGCAAATGTCAAAGATGTCAAATGACAAATGTCACAATGCTAAATGTCAAAAATGACAAATTTCAAGATGGCAAATGTCAAAGATGTCAAATGACAAATGTCACAATGTTAAATGTCAAAAATGAAAAGTGTCACCATGAAAAATGTCAAAAATGACAAGTTTCAAGATGGCAAATGTCAAAGATGTCAAATGACAAATGTCACAATGCTAAATGTTAAAAATGAAAAGTGTCACCATGAAAAATGTCAAAAATGACAAATTTCAAGATGGCAAATGTCAAAACTGACAAATGTCACAATGCTAAATGTCAAAAATGAAAAGTGTCACCATGAAAAATGTCAAAAATGACAAATTTCAAGATGGCAAATGTCAAAGATGTCAAATGACAAATGTCACAATGCTAAATGTCAAAAATGAAAAGTGTTAAAAATAACAAATTTCAAGATGGCAAATGTCAAAGATGTCAAATGACAAATGTCACAATGCTAAATGTCAAAAATGACAAATTTTAAGATGGCAAATGTCAAAGATGTCAAATGACAAATGTCACAATGCTAAATGTCAAAAATGAAAAGTGTCACCATGAAAAATGTCAAAAATGACAAATTTCAAGATGGCAAATGTCAAAGATGTCAAATGACAAATGTCACAATGCTAAATGTCAAAAATGACAAATGTCACAATGCTAAATGTCAAAAATGAAAAGTGTCACCATGAAAAATGTCAAAAATGACAAATTTTTAAGATGGCAAATGTCAAAGATGTCAAATGACAAATGTCACAATGGAAAATGTCAAAAATGGAAAGTGTCACCATGAAAAATGTCAAAAATAACAAATTTCAAGATGGCAAATGTCAAAGATGTCAAATGACAAATGTCACAATGCTAAATGTCAAAAATGAAAAGTGTCACCATGCTAAATGTCAAAAATGAAAAGTGTCACCATGAAAAATGTCAAAAATGACAAATTTCAAGATGGCAAATGTCCAAGATGTCAAATGACAAATGTCACAATGCTAAATGTCAAAAATGAAAAGTGTCACCATGAAAAATGTCAAAAATGACAAATTTCAAGATGGAAAATGTCAAAGATGTCAAATGACAAATGTCACAATGCTAAATGTCAAAAATGAAAAGTGTCAAAAATGACAAATTTCAAGATGGCAAATGTCTAAGATGTCAAATGACAAATGTCACAATGCTAAATGTCAAAAATGAAAAGTGTCACCGTGAAAAATGTCAAAAATGAAAAATTTCAAGATGGCAAAAGTCAAAGATGTCAAATGACAAATATCACAATGCTAAATGTCAAAAATGAAAAGTGTCACCATGAAAAATGTCAAAAATGAAAAATTTCAAGATGGCAAATGTCAAAGATGTCAAATGACAAATGTCATAATGCTAAATGTCAAAAATGAAAAGTGTCACCATGAAAAATGTCAAAAATGACAAATTTCAAGATGGCAAATGTCAAAGATGTCGAATATGACAAATGTCACAATGCTAAATGTCAAAAATGAAAAGTGTCACCATGAAAAATGTCAAAAATGACAAATTTCAAGATGGCAAATGTCAAAGATGTCAAATGACAAATGTCACAATGCTAAATGTCAAAAATGAAAAGTGTCACCATGAAAAATGTCAAAAATGACAAATTTCAAAATGGCAAATATCAAAGATGTCAAATGCCAAATGTCACAATGCTAAATGTCAAAAATGACAAATTTCAAGATGGCAAATGTCAAAGATGTCAAATGACAAATGTCACAATGCTAAATATCAAAGATAAAAAGTGTCACCATGAAAAATGTCAAAAATGACAAATTTCAAGATGGCAAATGTCAAAGATGTCAAATGACAAATGTCACAATGCTAAATGTCAAAAATGAAAAGTGTCACCATAAAAAATGTCAAAAATGACAAATTTCAAGATGGCAAATGTCAAAGATGTCAAATGACAAATGTCACAATGCTAAATGTCAAAAATGGAAAGTTTCACCTTGAAAAATGTCAAAAATAACAAATTTCAAGATGGCAAATCTCAAAGATGTCAAATGACAAATGTCACAATGCTAAATGTCAAAAATGAAAAGTGTCACCATGAAAAATGTCAAAAATGACAAATTTCAAGATGGCAAATGTCAAAGATGTCAAATGACAAATGTCACAATGCTAAATGTCAAAAATGAAAAGTGTCACCATAAAAAATGTCAAAAATGACAAATTTCAAGATGGAAAATGTCAAAGATGTCAAATGACAAATGTCACAATGCTAAATGTCAAAAATGAAAAGTGTCAAAAATGACAAATTTCAAGATGGCAAATGTCTAAGATGTCAAATGACAAATGTCACAATGCTAAATGTCAAAAATGAAAAGTGTCACCGTGAAAAATGTCAAAAATGAAAAATTTCAAGATGGCAAAAGTCAAAGATGTCTAATGACAAATGTCACAATGCTAAATGTCAAAAATGAAAAGTGTCACCATGAAAAATGTCAAAAATGACAAATTTTAAGATGGCAAATGTCAAAGATGTCAAATGACAAATGTCACAATGCTAAATGTCAAAAATGAAAAGTGTACCCATGAAAAATGTCAATAATGACAAATTTCAAGATGGAAAATGTCAAAGATGTCAAATGACAAATGTCACAATGCAAAATGTCAAAAATGAAAAGTGTCACCATGAAAAATGTCAAAAATGACAAATTTCAAGATGGCAAATGTCAAAGATGTCGAATATGACAAATGTCACAATGCTAAATGTCAAAAATGAAAAGTGTCACCATGAAAAATGTCAAAAATGACAAATTTCAAGATGGCAAATGTCAAAGATGTCAAATGACAAATGTCACAATGCTAAATGTCAAAAATGAAAAGTGTCACCATGAAAAATGTCAAAAATGACAAATTTCAAAATGGCAAATATCAAAGATGTCAAATGCCAAATGTCACAATGCTAAATGTCAAAAATGACAAATTTCAAGATGGCAAATGTCAAAGATGTCAAATGACAAATGTCACAATGCTAAATGTCAAAAATGAAAAGTGTCACCATGAAAAATGTCAAAAATGACAAATTTCAAGATGGCAAATGTCAAAGATGTCAAATGACAAATGTCACAATGCTAAATGTCAAAAATGAAAAGTGTCACCATAAAAAATGTCAAAAATGACAAATTTCAAGATGGAAAATGTCAAAGATGTCAAATGACAAATGTCACAATGCTAAATGTCAAAAATGAAAAGTGTCAAAAATGACAAATTTCAAGATGGCAAATGTCTAAGATGTCAAATGACAAATGTCACAATGCTAAATGTCAAAAATGAAAAGTGTCACCGTGAAAAATGTCAAAAATGAAAAATTTCAAGATGGCAAAAGTCAAAGATGTCTAATGACAAATGTCACAATGCTAAATGTCAAAAATGAAAAGTGTCACCATGAAAAATGTCAAAAATGACAAATTTTAAGATGGCAAATGTCAAAGATGTCAAATGACAAATGTCACAATGCTAAATGTCAAAAATGAAAAGTGTCCCCATGAAAAATGTCAATAATGACAAATTTCAAGATGGAAAATGTCAAAGATGTCAAATGACAAATGTCACAATGCAAAATGTCAAAAATGAAAAGTGTCACCATGAAAAATGTCAAAAATGACAAATTTCAAGATGGCAAATGTCAAAGATGTCGAATATGACAAATGTCACAATGCTAAATGTCAAAAATGAAAAGTGTCACCATGAAAAATGTCAAAAATGACAAATTTCAAGATGGCAAATGTCAAAGATGTCAAATGACAAATGTCACAATGCTATATGTCAAAAATGAAAAGTGTCACCATAAAAAATGTCAAAAATGACAAATTTCAAGATGGAAAATGTCAAAGATGTCAAATGACAAATGTCACAATGCTAAATGTCAAAAATGAAAAGTGTCAAAAATGACAAATTTCAAGATGGCAAATGTCTAAGATGTCAAATGACAAATGTCACAATGCTAAATGTCAAAAATGAAAAGTGTCACCGTGAAAAATGTCAAAAATGAAAAATTTCAAGATGGCAAAAGTCAAAGATGTCTAATGACAAATGTCACAATGCTAAATGTCAAAAATGAAAAGTGTCACCATGAAAAATGTCAAAAATGACAAATTTTAAGATGGCAAATGTCAAAGATGTCAAATGACAAATCTCACAATGCTAAATGTCAAAAATGAAAAGTGTCCCCATGAAAAATGTCAATAATGACAAATTTCAAGATGGAAAATGTCAAAGATGTCAAATGACAAATGTCACAATGCAAAATGTCAAAAATGAAAAGTGTCACCATGAAAAATGTCAAAAATGACAAATTTCAAGATGGCAAATGTCAAAGATGTCGAATATGACAAATGTCACAATGCTAAATGTCAAAAATGAAAAAAGTCACCATGAAAAATGTCAAAAATGACAAATTTCAAGATGGCAAATGTCAAAGATGTCAAATGACAAATGTCACAATGCTATATGTCAAAAATGAAAAGTGTCACCATGAAAAATGTCAAAAATGACAAATTTCAAAATGGCAAATATCAAAGATGTCAAATGCCAAATGTCACAATGCTAAATGTCAAAAATGGCAAATTTCAAGATGGCAAATGTCAAAGATGTCAAATGACAAATGTCACAATGCTAAATGTCAAAGATAAAAAGTGTCACCATGAAAAATGTCAAAAATGACAAATTTCAAGATGGCAAATGTCAAAGATGTCAAATGACAAATGTCACAATGCTAAATGTCAAAAATGAAAAGTGGCACCATGAAAAATGTCAAAAATGACAAATTTCAAGATGGCAAATGTCAAAGATGTCAAATGACAAATGTCACAATGCTAAATGTCAAAAATGAAAAGTTTCACCATGAAAAATGTTAAAAATGACAAATTTTAAGATGGCAAATGTCAAAGATGTCAAATGACAATTGTCACAATGCTAAATGTCAAAAATGAAAAATGTCACTATGAAAAATGTCAAAAATAACTAATTTCAAGATGGCAAATGTCAAAGATGTCAAATGACAAATGTCACAATGCTAAATGTCAAAAATGAAAAGTGTCACCATGTAAAATGTCAAAAATGACAAATTTCAAGATGGCAAATGTCAAAACTGACAAACGTCACAATGCTAAATGCCAAAAATGAAAAGTGTCACCATGAAAAATGTCAAAAATAACAAATTTCAAGATGGCAAATGTCAAAGATGTCAAATGACAAATGTCACAATGCTAAATGTCAAAAATAAAAAGTGTCACCATGAAAAATGTCAAAAATGACAAATTTTAAGATGGCAAATGTCAAAGATGTCAAATGACAAATGTCACAATGCTAAATGTCAAAAATGAAAAGTGTCACCATAAAAAATGTCAAAAATAACAAATTTCAAGATGGCAAATGTCAAAGATGTCAAATGACAAATGTCACAATGCTAAATGTCAAAAATGAAAAGTGTCACCATGAAAAATGTCAAAAATGACAAATTTCAAGATGGCAAATGTCAAAGATGTTAAATGACAAATGTCACAATGCTAAATGTCAAAAATAAAAAGCGTCACCATGAAAAATGTCAAAAATAACAAATTTCAAGATGGCAAATGTCAAAGATGTCAAATGACAAATGTCACAATGCTAAATGTCAAAAATGAAAAGTGTCACCATAAGAAATGTCAAAAATGACAAATTTCAAGATGGCAAATGTCAAAACTGACAAATGTCACAATGCTTAATGTGAAAAATGATAAGTGTCACCATAAAAAATGTCAAAAATGACAAATTTCAAGATGGCAAATGTCCAAGATGTTAAATGACAAATGTCACAATGCTAAATGTCAAAAATGACAAATTTCAAGATGGCAAATGTCAAAGATGTCAAATGACAATTGTCACAATGCTAAATGTCAAAAATGAAGAGTGTCACCATGAAAAATGTCAAAAATGACAAATTTCAAGATGGCAAATGTCAAAGATGTCAAATGACAAATGTCACAATGCTAAATGTCAAAAATGAAAAGAGTCACCATAAAAAATGTCAAAAATAACAAATTTCAAGATGGCAAATGTCAAAGATGTCAAATGACAAATGTCACAATGCTAAATGTCAAAAATGACAAATTTCAAGATGGCAAATGTCAAAGATGTCAAACGACAAATGTCACAATGCTAAATGTCAAAAATGAAAAGTGTCACCATGAAAAATGTCAAAAATGACACATTTCAAGATGGCAAATGTCAAAGATGACAAATATCACAATGCTAAATGTCAAAAATGAAAAGTGTCACCATGAAAAATGTCAAAAATAACAAATTTCAAGATATCAAATGTCAAAGATGTCAAATGACAAATGTCACAATGGTAAATGTCAAAAATGAAAAGTGTCACCATGAAAAATGTCAAAAATGACAAATTTCAAGATGGCAAATGTCAACGATGTCAAATGACAAATGTCACAATGCTAAATGTCAAAAATGAAAAGTGTCACCATGAAAAATGTCAAAAATGACAAATTTCAAGATGGCAAATGTCCAAGATGTCAAATGACAAATGTCACAATGCTAAATGTCAAAAATGAAAAGTGTCACCGTAAAAAATGTCAAAAATGAAAAATTTTAAGATGGCAAAAGTCAAAGATGTCAAATGACAAATGTCACAATGCTAAATGTCAAAAATGAAAAGTTTCACCATGAAAAATGTTAAAAATGACAAATTTCAAGATAGCAAATGTCAAAGATGTCAAATGACAAATGTCACAATGCTAAATGTCAAAAATGAAAAATGTCACTATGAAAAATGTCAAAAATAACTAATTTCAAGATGGCAAATGTCAAAGATGTCAAATGACAAATGTCACAATGCTAAATGTCAAAAATGAAAAGTGTCACCATGTAAAATGTCAAAAATGACAAATTTCAAGATGGCAAATGTCAAAACTGACAAACGTCACAATGCTAAATGCCAAAAATGAAAAGTGTCACCATGAAAAATGTCAAAAATAACAAATTTCAAGATGGCAAATGTCAAAGATGTCAAATGACAAATGTCACAATGCTAAATGACAAATTTCAAGATGGCAAATGTCAAAGATGTCAAATGACAAATGTCACAATGCTAAATGTCAAAAATGAAAAGTGTCACCATGAAAAATGTCAAAAATGACAAATTTTAAGATGGCAAATGTCAAAGATGACAAATGTCACAATGCTAAATGTCAAAAATGAAAAGTGTCACCATGAAAAATGTCAAAAATAACAAATTTTAAGATGGCAAATGTCAAAGATGTCAAATGACAAATGTCACAATGCTAAATGTCAAAAATGAAAATGTCACCATGAAAAATGTCAAAAATGACAAATTTCAAGATGGCAAATGTCAAAAATGTTAAATGACAAATGTCACAATGCTAAATGTCAAAAATAAAAAGCGTCACCATAAAAAATGTCAAAAATAACAAATTTCAAGATGGCAAATGTCAAAGATGTCAAATGACAAATGTCACAATGCTAAATGTCAAAAATGAAAAGTGTCACCATGAGAAATGTCAAAAATGACAAATTTCAAGATGGCAAATGTCAAAACTGACAAATGTCACAATGCTTAATGTCAAAAATGATAAGTGTCACCATAAAAAATGTCAAAAATGACAAATTTCAAGATGGCAAATGTCCAAGATGTTAAATGACAAATGTCACAATGCTAAATGTCAAAAATGACAAATTTCAAGATGGCAAATGTCAAAGATGTCAAATGACAATTGTCACAATGCTAAATGTCAAAAATGAAGAGTGTCACCATGAAAAATGTCAAAAATGACAAATTTCAAGATGGCAAATGTCAAAGATGTCAAATGACAAATGTCACAATGCTAAATGTCAAAAATGAAAAGAGTCACCATAAAAACTGTCAAAAATAACAAATTTCAAGATGGCAAATGTCAAAGATGTCAAATGACAAATGTCACAATGCTAAATGTCAAAAATGACAAATTTCAAGATGGCAAATGTCAAAGATGTCAAATGACAAATGTCACAATGCTAAATGTCAAAAATGAAAAGTGTCACCATGAAAAATGTCAAAAATGACACATTTCAAGATGGCAAATGTCAAAGATGTCAAATGACAAATATCACAATGCTAAATGTCAAAAATGAAAAGTGTCACCATGAAAAATGTCAAAAATGACAAATTTCAAGATTGCAAATGTCAAAGATGTCAAATGACAAATGTAACAATGCTAAATGTCAAAAATGAAAAGTGTCACCATGAAAAATGTCAAAAATGAAAAATTTCAAGATGGCAAATGTCAAAGATGTCAAATGACAAATGTCACAATGCTAAATGTCAAAAATGAAAAGTGTCACCATGAAAAATGACAAAAATGACAAATTTCAAGATGGCAAATGTCAAAGATGTCAAATGACAAATGTCACAATGCTAAATGTCAAAAATGAAAAGTGTCAAAAATGACAAATTTCAAGATGGCAAATGTCTAAGATGTCAAATGACAAATGTCACAATGCTAAATGTCAAAAATGAAAAGTGTCATAATGCTAAATGTCAAAAATGACAAATTTTAAGATGGCAAATGTCAAAACTGACAAATGTCACAATGCTAAATGTCAAAAATGACAAATTTTAAGATGGCAAATGTCAAAGATGTCAAATGACAAATGTCACAATGCTTAATGTCAAAAATGAAAAGTGTCACCATGAAAAATGTCAAAAATGACAAATTTCAAGATTGCAAATGTCAAAGATGTCAAATGACAAATGTCACAATGCTAAATGTCAAAAATGAAAAGTGTCACCATGAAAAATGTCAAAAATGACAAATTTCAAGATGGCAAATGTCAAAGATGTCAAATGAGAAATGTCACAATGCTAAATGTCAAAAATGAAAAGTGTCACTATGAAAAATGTCAAAAATAACAAATTTCAAGATGGCAAATGTCAAAGATGTCAAATGACAAATGTCACAATGCTAAATGTCAAAAATGAAAAGTGTCACCATGAAAAATGTCAAAAATGACAAATTTCAAGATGGCAAATGTCAAAGATGTCAAATGACAAATATCACAATGCTAAATGTCAAAAATGACAAATTTCAAGATGGCAAATGTCAAAGATGTCAAATGACAAATGTCACAATGCTAAATGTCAAAAATAAAAAGTGTCACCATGAAAAATGTCAAAAATGACAAATTTCAAGATGACAAATGTCAAAGATGTCAAATGTCACAATGCTAAATGTCAAAAATGACAAATTTTAAGATGGCAAATGTCAAAACTGAAAAATGTCACAATGCTAAATGTCAAAAATGAAAAGTGTCACCATGAAAAATGTCAAAAATAACAAATTTCAAGATGGCAAATGTCAAAGATGTCAAATGACAAATGTCACAATGCTAAATGTCAAAAATGACAAATTTCAAGATGACAAATGTCAAAGATGTCAAATGACAAATGTCACAATGCTAAATGTCAAAAATGAAAAGTGTCACCATGAAAAATGTCAAAAATGACAAATTTCAAGATGGCAAATGTCAAAGATGTCAAATGACAAATGTCACAATGCTAAATGTTAAAAATGAAAAGTGTCATCATGAAAAATGTCAAAAATGACAAATTTCAAGATGGCAAATGTCAAAACTGACAAATGTCACAATGCTAAATGTCAAAAATGAAAAGTGTCACCATGAAAAATGTCAAAAATGACAAATTTCAAGATGGCAAATGTCAAAGATGTCAAATGACAAATGTCACAATGCTAAATGTCAAAAATGAAAAGTGTCACAAATGACAAATTTCAAGATGGCAAATGTCTAAGATGTCAAATGACAAATGTCACAATGCTAAATGTCAAAAATGAAAAGTTTCACCATGAAAAATGTCAAAAATGACAAATTTCAAGATGGCAAATGTCAAAACTGACAAATGTCACAATGTTAAATGTCAAAAATAAAAAGTGTCACCATGAAAAATGTCAAAAATAACAAATTTCAAAATGGCAAATGTCAAAGATGTCAAATGACAAATGTCACAATGCTAAATGTCAAAAATGACAAATTTTAAGATGGCAAATGTCAAAGATGTCAAATGACAAATGTCACAATGCTAAATGTCAAAAATGAAAAGTGTCACCATGAAAAATGTCAAAAATGACAAATTTCAAGATGGCAAATGTCAAAACTGACAAATGTCACAATGCTAAATGTCAAAAATGAAAAGTGTCACCATGAAAAATGTCAAAAATAACAAATTTCACGATGGCAAATGTCAAAGATGTCAAATGACAAATGTCACAATGCTAAATGTCAAAAATAAAAAGTGTCACCATGAAAAATGTCAAAAATAACAAATTTCAAGATGGCAAATGTCAAAGATGTCAAATGACAAATGTCACAATGCTAAATGTCAAAAATGAAAATTGTCACCATGAAAAATGTCAAAAATGACAAATTTCAAGATGGCAAATGTCAAAAAAGTCAAATGACAAATGTCACAATGCTAAATGTCAAAAATGAAAAGTGTCACCATAAAATATGTCAAAAATAACAAATTTCAAGATGGCAAATGTCAAAAATGTCAAATGACAAATGTCACAATGCTAAATGTCAAAAATGAAAAGTGTCACCATAAAAAATGTCAAAAATGACAAATTTTAAGATGGCAAATGTCAAAACTGACAAATGTCACAATGCTAAATGTCAAAAATGAAAAGTGTCACCATGAAAAATGTCCAAAATAACAAATTTCAAGATGGCAAATGTCAAAGATGTCAAATGACAAATGTCACAATGCTAAATGTCAAAAATGAAAAGTGTCACCATAAAAAATGTCAAAAATGACAAATTTCAAGATGGCAAATGTCAAAGATGTCAAATGACAAATGTCACAATGCTAAATGTCAAAAATGATAAGTGTCACCATGAAAAATGTCAAAAATAACAAATTTCAAGATGGCAAATGTCAATGCTGTCAAATGACAAATGTCACAATGCTAAATGTCAAAAATTAAAAGTGTCACCATGAAAAATGTCAAAAATGACAAATTTCAAGATGGCAAATGTCAAAGATGTCAAATGACAAATGTCACAATGCTAAATGTCAAAAATGAAAAGTGTCACCATGAAAAATGTCAAAAATGACAAATTTTAAGATGGCAAATATCAAAACTGACAAATGTCACAATGCTAAATGTCAGAAATGATAAGTGTCACCATGAAAAATGTCAAAAATGACAAATTTCAAGATGGCAAATGTCCAAGATGTCAAATGACAAATGTCACAATGCTAAATGTCAAAAATGACAAATTTTAAAATGGCAAATGTCAAAGATGTCAAATGACAAATGTCACAATGCTAAATGTCAAAAATGAAAAGTGTCACCATGAAAAATGTCAAAAATGACAAATTTCAAGATGGCAAATGTCAAAGATGTGAAATGACAAATGTCACAATGCTAAATGTCAAAAATGAAAAGAGTCACCATAAAATATGTCAAAAATGACAAATTTCAAGATGGCAAATGTCAAAACTGACAAATGTCACAATGTTAAATGTCAAAAATGATAAGTGTCACCATGAAAAATGTCAAAAATAACAAATTTCAAGATGGCAAATGTCAAAGATGTCAAATGACAAATGTCACAATGCTAAATGTCAAAAATGAAAAGTGTCACCATGAAAAATGTCAAAAATGACAAATTTCAAGATGGCAAATGTCAAAGATGTCAAATGACAAATATCACAATGCTAAATGTCAAAAATGAAAAGTTTCACCATGAAAAATGTCAAAAATGACAAATTTCAAGATAACAAATGTCAAAGATGTCAAATGACAAATGTCAAAAATGAAAAGTGTCACCATGAAAAATGTCAACAATGAAAAGTGTCACCATGAAAAATGTCAAAAATGACACATTTCAAGATGGCAAATGTCAAAGATGTCAAATGACAAATGTCACAATGCTAAATGTGAAAAATGAAAAGTGTCACCATGAAAAATGTCAAAAATGACAAATTTCAAGATGGCAAATGTCAAAGATGTCAAATGACAAATGTCACAATGCTAAATGTCAAAAATGATAAGTGTCACCATGAAAAATGTCAAAAATAACAAATTTCAAGATGGCAAATGTCAATGCTGTCAAATGACAAATGTCACAATGCTAAATGTCAAAAATGAAAAGTGTCACCATGAAAAATGTCAAAAATGACAAATTTCAAAATGCCAAATGTCAAAGATGTCAAATGACAAATGTCACAATGCTAAATGTCAAAAATGAAAAGTGTCACCATGAAAAATGTCAAAAATGTCAAATTTCAAGATGGCAAATATCAAAACTGACAAATGTCACAATGCTAAATGTCAAAAATGAAAAGTTTCACCATGAAAAATGTCAAAAATGACAAATTTCAAGATGGCAAATGTCAAAACTGACAAATGTCACAATGTTAAATGTCAAAAATAAAAAGTGTCACCATGAAAAATGTCAAAAATAACAAATTTCAAAATGGCAAATGTCAAAGATGTCAAATGACAAATGTCACAATGCTAAATGTCAAAAATGACAAATTTCAAGATGGCAAATGTCAAAGATGTCAAATGACAAATATCACAATGCTAAATGTCAAAAATAAAAAGTGTCACCATGAAAAATGTCAAAAATAACAAATTTCAAGATATCAAATGTCAAAGATGTCAAATGTCACAATGCTAAATGTCAAAAATGAAAAGTGTCACCATGAAAAATGTCAAAAATGACAAATTTCAAGATTGCAAATGTCAAAGATGTCAAATGACAAATGTAACAATGCTAAATGTCAAAAATGAAAAGTGTCACCATGAAAAATGTCAAAAATGAAAAATTTCAAGATGGCAAATGTCAAAGATGTCAAATGACAAATGTCACAATGCTAAATGTCAAAAATGAAAAGTGTCACCATAAAAAATGACAAAAATGACAAATTTCAAGATGGCAAATGTCAAAGATGTCAAATGACAAATGTCACAATGCTAAATGTCAAAAATGAAAAGTGTCAAAAATGACAAATTTCAAGATGGCAAATGTCTAAGATGTCAAATGACAAATGTCACAATGCTAAATGTCAAAAATGAAAAGTGTCATAATGCTAAATGTCAAAAATGACAAATTTTAAGATGGCAAATGTCAAAACTGACAAATGTCACAATGCTAAATGTCAAAAATGACAAATTTCAAGATGGCAAATGTCAAAGATGTCAAATGACAAATGTCACAATGCTTAATGTCAAAAATGAAAAGTGTCACCATGAAAAATGTCAAAAATGACAAATTTCAAGATTGCAAATGTCAAAGATGTCAAATGACAAATGTCACAATGCTAAATGTCAAAAATGAAAAGTGTCACCATGAAAAATGTCAAAAATAACAAATTTCAAGATGGCAAATGTCAAAGATGTCAAATGACAAATGTCACAATGCTAAATGTCAAAAATGAAAAGTGTCACCATGAAAAATGTCAAAAATGACAAATTTCAAGATGGCAAATGTCAAAGATGTCAAATGACAAATATCACAATGCTAAATGTCAAAAATGACAAATTTCAAGATGGCAAATGTCAAAGATGTCAAATGACAAATGTCACAATGCTAAATGTTAAAAATAAAAAGTGTCACCATGAAAAATGTCAAAAATGACAAATTTCAAGATGACAAATGTCAAAGATGTCAAATGTCACAATGCTAAATGTCAAAAATGACAAATTTTAAGATGGCAAATGTCAAAACTGAAAAATGTCACAATGCTAAATGTCAAAAATAAAAAGTGTCACCATGAAAAATGTCAAAAATAACAAATTTCAAGATGGCAAATGTCAAAGATGTCAAATGACAAATGTCACAATGCTAAATGTCAAAAATGACAAATTTCAAGATGGCAAATGTCAAAGATGTCAAATGACAAATGTCACAATGCTAAATGTCAAAAATGAAAAGTGTCACCATGAAAAATGTCAAAAATGACAAATTTCAAGATGGCAAATGTCAAAGATGTCAAATGACAAATGTCACAATGCTAAATGTTAAAAATGAAAAGTGTCATCATGAAAAATGTCAAAAATGACAAATTTCAAGATGGCAAATGTCAAAACTGACAAATGTCACAATGCTAAATGTCAAAAATGAAAAGTGTCACCATGAAAAATGTCAAAAATGACAAATTTCAAGATGGCAAATGTCAAAGATGTCAAATGACAAATGTCACAATGCTAAATGTCAAAAATGAAAAGTGTCACAAATGACAAATTTCAAGATGGCAAATGTCTAAGATGTCAAATGACAAATGTCACAATGCTAAATGTCAAAAATGAAAAGTTTCACCATGAAAAATGTCAAAAATGACAAATTTCAAGATGGCAAATGTCAAAACTGACAAATGTCACAATGTTAAATGTCAAAAATAAAAAGTGTCACCATGAAAAATGTCAAAAATAACAAATTTCAAAATGGCAAATGTCAAAGATGTCAAATGACAAATGTCACAATGCTAAATGTCAAAAATGACAAATTTTAAGATGGCAAATGTCAAAGATGTCAAATGACAAATGTCACAATGCTAAATGTCAAAAATGAAAAGTGTCACCATGAAAAATGTCAAAAATGACAAATTTCAAGATGGCAAATGTCAAAACTGACAAATGTCACAATGCTAAATGTCAAAAATGAAAAGTGTCACCATGAAAAATGTCAAAAATAACAAATTTCACGATGGCAAATGTCAAAGATGTCAAATGACAAATGTCACAATGCTAAATGTCAAAAATAAAAAGTGTCACCATGAAAAATGTCAAAAATAACAAATTTCAAGATGGCAAATGTCAAAGATGTCAAATGACAAATGTCACAATGCTAAATGTCAAAAATGAAAATTGTCACCATGAAAAATGTCAAAAATGACAAATTTCAAGATGGCAAATGTCAAAAAAGTCAAATGACAAATGTCACAATGCTAAATGTCAAAAATGAAAAGTGTCACCATAAAATATGTCAAAAATAACAAATTTCAAGATGGCAAATGTCAAAAATGTCAAATGACAAATGTCACAATGCTAAATGTCAAAAATGAAAAGTGTCACCATAAAAAATGTCAAAAATGACAAATTTCAAGATGGCAAATGTCAAAACTGACAAATGTCACAATGCTAAATGTCAAAAATGAAAAGTGTCACCATGAAAAATGTCAAAAATAACAAATTTCAAGATGGCAAATGTCAAAGATGTCAAATGACAAATGTCACAATGCTAAATGTCAAAAATGAAAAGTGTCACCATAAAAAATGTCAAAAATGACAAATTTCAAGATGGCAAATGTCAAAGATGTCAAATGACAAATGTCACAATGCTAAATGTCAAAAATGATAAGTGTCACCATGAAAAATGTCAAAAATAACAAATTTCAAGATGGCAAATGTCAATGCTGTGAAATGACAAATGTCACAATGCTAAATGTCAAAAATGAAAAGTGTCACCATGAAAAATGTCAAAAATGACAAATTTCAAGATGGCAAATGTCAAAGATGTCAAATGACAAATGTCACAATGCTAAATGTCAAAAATGAAAAGTGTGACCATGAAAAATGTCAAAAATGACAAATTTTAAGATGGCAAATATCAAAACTGACAAATGTCACAATGCTAAATGTCAAAAATGATAAGTGTCACCATGAAAAATGTCAAAAATGACAAATTTCAAGATGGCAAATGTCCAAGATGTCAAATGACAAATGTCACAATGCTAAATGTCAAAAATGACAAATTTTAAAATGGCAAATGTCAAAGATGTCAAATGACAAATGTCACAATGCTAAATGTCAAAAATGAAAAGTGTCACCATGAAAAATGTCAAAAATGACAAATTTCAAGATGGCAAATGTCAAAGATGTGAAATGACAAATGTCACAATGCTAAATGTCAAAAATGAAAAGAGTCACCATAAAATATGTCAAAAATGACAAATTTCAAGATGGCAAATGTCAAAACTGACAAATGTCACAATGTTAAATGTCAAAAATGATAAGTGTCACCATGAAAAATGTCAAAAATAACAAATTTCAAGATGGCAAATGTCAAAGATGTCAAATGACAAATGTCACAATGCTAAATGTCAAAAATGAAAAGTGTCACCATGAAAAATGTCAAAAATGACAAATTTCAAGATGGCAAATGTCAAAGATGTCAAATGACAAATATCACAATGCTAAATGTCAAAAATGAAAAGTGTCACCATGAAAAATGTCAAAAATGAAAAGTGTCACCATGAAAAATGTCAAAAATGACACATTTTAAGATGGCAAATGTCAAAGATGTCAAATGACAAATGTCACAATGCTAAATGTCAAAAATGAAAAGTGTCACCATGAAAAATGTCAAAAATGACAAATTTCAAGATGGCAAATGTCAAAGATGTCAAATGACAAATGTCACAATGCTAAATGTCAAAAATGATAAGTGTCACCATGAAAAATGTCAAAAATAACAAATTTCAAGATGGCAAATGTCAATGCTGTCAAATGACAAATGTCACAATGCTAAATGTCAAAAATGAAAAGTGTCACCATGAAAAATGTCAAAAATGACAAATTTCAAAATGCCAAATGTCAAAGATGTCAAATGACAAATGTCACAATGCTAAATGTCAAAAATGAAAAGTGTCACCATGAAAAATGTCAAAAATGACAAATTTCAAGATGGCAAATATCAAAACTGACAAATGTCACAATGCTAAATGTCAAAAATGAAAAGTTTCACCATGAAAAATGTCAAAAATGACAAATTTCAAGATGGCAAATGTCAAAACTGACAAATGTCACAATGTTAAATGTCAAAAATAAAAAGTGTCACCATGAAAAATGTCAAAAATAACAAATTTCAAAATGGCAAATGTCAAAGATGTCAAATGACAAATGTCACAATGCTAAATGTCAAAAATGACAAATTTCAAGATGGCAAATGTCAAAGATGTCAAATGACAAATGTCACAATGCTAAATGTCAAAAATGAAAATTGTCACCATGAAAAATGTCAAAAATGACAAATTTCAAGATGGCAAATGTCAAAACTGACAAATGTCACAATGCTAAATGTCAAAAATGAAAAGTGTCACCATGAAAAATGTCAAAAATAACAAATTTCAAGATGGCAAATGTCAAAGATGTCAAATGACAAATGTCACAATGCTAAATGTCAAAAATATAAAGTGTCACCATGAAAAATGTCAAAAATAACAAATTTCAAGATGGCAAATGTCAAAGATGTCAAATGACAAATGCCACAATGCTAAATGTCAAAAATGAAAAGTGTCACCATGAAAAATGTCAAAAATGACAAATTTCAAGATGGCAAATGTCAAAGATGTCAAATGTCACAATGCTAAATGTCAAAAATAAAAAGTGTCACCATGAAAAATGTCAAAAATAACAAATTTCAAGATGGCAAATGTCAAAGATGTCAAATGACAAATGTCACAATGCTAAATGTCAAAAATGAAAATTGTCACCATGAAAAATGTCAAAAATGACAAATTTCAAGATGGCAAATGTCAAAAAAGTCAAATGACAAATGTCACAATGCTAAATGTCAAAAATGAAAAGTGTCACCATGAAAAATGTCAAAAATAACAAATTTCAAGATGGCAAATGTCAATGCTGTCAAATGACAAATGTCACAATGCTAAATGTCAAAAATGAAAAGTGTCACCATGAAAAATGTCAAAAATGACAAATTTCAAAATGCCAAATGTCAAAGATGTCAAATGACAAATGTCACAATGCTAAATGTCAAAAATGAAAAGTGTCATCATGAAAAATGTCAAAAATGACAAATTTCAAGATGGCAAATATCAAAACTGACAAATGTCACAATGCTAAATGTCAAAAATGAAAAGTTTCACCATGAAAAATGTCAAAAATGACAAATTTCAAGATGGCAAATGTCAAAACTGACAAATGTCACAATGTTAAATGTCAAAAATAAAAAGTGTCACCATGAAAAATGTCAAAAATAACAAATTTCAAAATGGCAAATGTCAAAGATGTCAAATGACAAATGTCACAATGCTAAATGTCAAAAATGACAAATTTCAAGATGGCAAATGTCAAAGATGTCAAATGACAAATGTCACAATGCTAAATGTCAAAAATGAAAAGTGTCACCATGAAAAATGTCAAAAATGACAAATTTCAAGATGGCAAATGTCAAAACTGACAAATGTCACAATGCTAAATGTCAAAAATGAAAAGTGTCACCATGAAAAATGTCAAAAATAACAAATTTCAAGATGGCAAATGTCAAAGATGTCAAATGACAAATGTCACAATGCTAAATGTCAAAAATGAAAAGTGTCACCATGAAAAATGTCAAAAATAACAAATTTCAAGATGGCAAATGTCAAAGATGTCAAATGACAAATGCCACAATGCTAAATGTCAAAAATGAAAAGTGTCACCATGAAAAATGTCAAAAATGACAAATTTCAAGATGGCAAATGTCAAAGATGTCAAATGACAAATGTCAAAATGCTAAATGTCAAAAATAAAAAGTGTCACCATGAAAAATGTCAAAAATAACAAATTTCAAGATGGCAAATGTCAAAGATGTCAAATGACAAATGTCACAATGCTAAATGTCAAAAATGAAAATTGTCACCATGAAAAATGTCAAAAATGACAAATTTCAAGATGGCAAATGTCAAAAAAGTCAAATGACAAATGTCACAATGCTAAATGTCAAAAATGAAAAGTGTCACCATGAAAAATGTCAAAAATAACAAATTTCAAGATGGCAAATGTCAAAGATGTCAAATGATAAATGTCACAATGCTAAATGTCAAAAATGAAAAGTGTCACCATGAAAAATGTCAAAAATGACAAATTTCAAGATGGCAAATGTCAAAACTGACAAATGTCACAATGCTAAATGTCAAAAATGAAAAGTGTCACCATGAAAAATGTTAAAAATAACAAATTTCAAGATGGCAAATGTCAAAGATGTCAAATGACAAATGTCACAATGCTAAATGTCAAAAATGAAAGGTGTCACAATGAAAAATGTCAAAAATGACAAATTTCAAGATGGCAAATATCAAAGATGTCAAATGACAAATGTCACAATGCTAAATGTCAAAAATGACAAATTTCAAGATGGCAAATGTCAAAGATTTCAAATGACAAATGTCACAATGCTAAATGTCAAAAATGAAAAGTGTCACCATAAAAAATGTCAAAAATGACAAATTTCAAGATGGCAAATGTCAAAGATGTCAAATGACAAATGTCACAATGCTAAATGTCAAAAATGATAAGTGTCACCATGAAAAATGTCAAAAATAACAAATTTCAAGATGGCAAATGTCAATGCTGTCAAATGACAAATGTCACAATGCTAAATGTCAAAAATGAAAAGTGTCACCATGAAAAATGTCAAAAATGACAAATTTCAAGATGGCAAATGTCAAAGATGTCAAATGACAAATGTCACAATGCTAAATGTCAAAAATGAAAAGTGTCACCATGAAAAATGTCAAAAATGACAAATTTCAAGATGGCAAATATCAAAACTGACAAATGTCACAATGCTAAATGTCAAAAATGATAAGTGTCACCATGAAAAATGTCAAAAATGACAAATTTCAAGATGGCAAATGTCCAAGATGTCAAATGGCAAATGTCACAATGCTAAATGTCAAAAATGACAAATTTTAAAATGGCAAATGTCAAAGATGTCAAATAACAAATGTCACAATGCTAAATGTCAAAAATGAAAAGTGTCACCATGAAAAATGTCAAAAATGACAAATTTCAAGATGGCAAATGTCAAAGATGTCAAATGACAAATGTCACAATGCTAAATGTCAAAAATGAAAAGAGTCACCATAAAAAATGTCAAAAATAACAAATTTCAAGATGGCAAATGTCAAAGATGTCAAATGACAAATGTCACAATGCTAAATGTCAAAAATGAAAAGTGTCACCATGAAAAATGTCAAAAATAACAAATTTCAAGATGGCAAATGTCAAAGATGTCAAATGACAAATGTCACAATGCTAAATGTCAAAAATGAAAAGTGTCACCATGAAAAATGTCAAAAATGACAAATTTCAAATTGGCAAATGTCAAAGATGTCAAATGACAAATATCACAATGCTAAATGTCAAAAATGAAAAGTTTCACCATGAAAAATGTCAAAAATGACAAATTTCAAGATGGCAAATGTCAAAGATGTCAAATGACAAATGTCAAAAATGAAAAGTGTCACCATGAAAAATGTCAAAAATGACACATTTCAAGATGGCAAATGTCAAAGATGTCAAATGACAAATGTCACAATGCTAAATGTCAAAAATGAAAAGTGTCACCATGAAAAATGTCAAAAATAACAAATTTCAAGATGGAAAATGTCAAAGATGTCAAATGACAAATGTCACAATGCTAAATGTCAAAAATGAAAAGTGTCACCATGAAAAATGTCAAAAATGACAAATTTCAAGATGGCAAATGTCAAAGATGTCAAATGACAAATGTCACAATGCTAAATGTCAAAAATAAAAGGTGTCACCATGAAAAATGTCAAAAATGACAAATTTCAAGATGGCAAATGTCCAAGATGTCAAATGACAAATGTCACAATGCTAAATGTCAAAAATGAAAAGTGTCACCATGAAAAATGTCAAAAATGACAAATTTCAAGATGGCAAATGTCAAAGATGTCAAACGACAAATGTCACAATGCTAAATGTCAGAAATGAAAAGTGTCAAAAATGACAAATTTCAAGATGGCAAATGTCAAAGATGTCAAATGACAAATGTCACAATGCTAAATGTCAAAAATGAAAAGTGTCACCAAGAAAAATGTCAAAAATGACAAATTTCAAGATGGCAAATGTCAAAACTGACAAATGTCACAATGCTAAAAGTCAAAAATAAAAAGTGTCACCATGAAAAATGTCAAAAATAACAAATTTCAAGATGGCAAATGTCAAAGATGTCAAATGACAAATGTCACAATGCTAAATGTCAAAAATGAAAAGAGTCACCATAAAAAATGTCAAAAATAACAAATTTCAAGATGGCAAATGTCAAAGATGTCAAATGACAAATGTCACAATGCTAAATGTCAAAAATGAAAAGTGTCACCATGAAAAATGTCAAAAATAACAAATTTCAAGATGGCAAATGTCAAAGATGTCAAATGACAAATGTCACAATGCTAAATGTCAAAAATGAAAAGTGTCACCATGAAAAATGTCAAAAATGACAAATTTCAAATTGGCAAATGTCAAAGATGTCAAATGACAAATATCACAATGCTAAATGTCAAAAATGAAAAGTTTCACCATGAAAAATGTCAAAAATGACAAATTTCAAGATGGCAAATGTCAAAGATGTCAAATGACAAATGTCAAAAATGAAAAGTGTCACCATGAAAAATGTCAAAAATGACACATTTCAAGATGGCAAATGTCAAAGATGTCAAATGACAAATGTCACAATGCTAAATGTCAAAAATGAAAAGTGTCACCATGAAAAATGTCAAAAATAACAAATTTCAAGATGGCAAATGTCAAAGATGTCAAATGACAAATGTCACAATGCTAAATGTCAAAAATGAAAAGTGTCACCATGAAAAATGTCAAAAATGACAAATTTCAAGATGGCAAATGTCAAAGATGTCAAATGACAAATGTCACAATGCTAAATGTCAAAAATAAAAGGTGTCACCATGAAAAATGTCAAAAATGACAAATTTCAAGATGGCAAATGTCTAAGATGTCAAATGACAAATGTCACAATGCTAAATGTCAAAAATGAAAAGTGTCACCATGAAAAATGTCAAAAATGACAAATTTCAAGATGGCAAATGTCAAAGATGTCAAACGACAAATGTCACAATGCTAAATGTCAGAAATGAAAAGTGTCAAAAATGACAAATTTCAAGATGGCAAATGTCAAAGATGTCAAATGACAAATGTCACAATGCTAAATGTCAAAAATGAAAAGTGTCACCAAGAAAAATGTCAAAAATGACAAATTTCAAGATGGCAAATGTCAAAACTGACAAATGTCACAATGCTAAAAGTCAAAAATAAAAAGTGTCACCATGAAAAATGTCAAAAATAACAAATTTCAAGATGGCAAATGTCAAAGATGTCAAATGACAAATGTCACAATGCTAAATGTCAAAAATGAAAAGTGTCACCATGAAAAATGTCAAAAATGACAAATTTCAAGATGGCAAATGTCAAAGATGTCAAATGACAAATGTCACAATGCTAAATGTCAAAAATGAAAAGTGTCACCATGAAAAATGTCAAAAATGACAAATTTCAAGATGGCAAATGTCAAAACTGACAAATGTCACAATGCGAAATGTCAAAAATAAAAAGTGTCACCATGAAAAATGTCAAAAATGACAAATTTCAAGATGGCAAATGTCAAAGATGTCAAATGACAAATGTCACAATGCTAAATGTCAAAAATGAAAAGTGTCAAAAATGACAAATTTCAAGATGGCAAATGTCTAAGATGTCAAATGACAAATGTCACAATGCTAAATGTCAAAAATGAAAAGTGTCACCATGAAAAATGTCAAAAATGACAAATTTCAAGATGGCAAATGTCAAAACTGACAAATGTCACAATGCTAAATGTCAAAAATGAAAAGTGTCACCATGAAAAATGTCAAAAATGACAAATTTCAAGATGGCAAATGTAAAAGATGTCAAATGACAAATGTCACAATGCTAAATGTCAAAAATCAAAAGTGTCACCACGAAAAATGTCAAAAATGACAAATTTCAAGATGGCAAATGACAAATGTCACAATGCTAAATGTCAAAAATGAAAAGTGTCACCATGAAAAATGTCAAAAATAACAAATTTCAAGATGGCAAATGTCAAAGATGTCAAATGACAAATGTCACAATGCTAAATGTCAAAAATGAAAAGTGTCACCATGAAAAATGTCAAAAATGACAAATTTCAAGATGGCAAATGTCAAAGATGTCAAATGACAAATATCACAATGCTAAATGTCAAAAATGACAAATTTCAAGATGGCAAATGTCAAAGATGTCAAATGACAAATGTAACAATGCTAAATGTCAAAAATGAAAAGTGTCACCATGAAAAATGTCAAAAATGACAAATTTCAAGATGGCAAATGTCAAAGATGTCAATTGACAAATGTCACAATGCTAAATGTCAAAAATGAAAAGTGTCACCATGAAAAATGTCAAAAATGACAAATTTTAAGATGGCAAATGGCAAAGATGTCAAATGACAAATGTCACAATGCTAAATGTCAAAAATAAAAAGTGTCAAAAATGACAAATTTCAAGATGGCAAATGTCTAAGATGTCAAATGACAAATGTCACAATGCTAAATGTCAAAAATGAAAAGTGTCACAATGCTAAATGTCAAAAATGACAAATTTCAAGATGGCAAATGTCAAAACTGACAAATGTCACAATGCTAAATGTCAAAAATGATAAATTTCAAGATGGCAAATGTCAAAGATGTCAAATGACAAATGTCACAATGCTAAATGCCAAAAATGAAAAGTGTCACCATGAAAAATGTCAAAAATGACAAATTTCAAGATGGCAAATGTCAAAGATGTCAAATGACAAATGTCACAATGCTAAATGTCAAAAATGAAAAGTGTCACCATGAAAAATGTCAAAAATGACAAATTTCAAGATGGCAAATGTCAAAGATGTCAAATGAGAAATGTCACAATGCTAAATGTCAAAAATGAAAAGTGTCACCATGAAAAATGTCAAAAATAACAAATTTCAAGATGGCAAATGTCAAAGATGTCAAATGACAAATGTCACAATGCTAAATGTCAATAATGACAGATTTCAAGATGGAAAATGTCAAAGATGTCAAATGACAAATGTCACAATGCTAAATGTCAAAAATGAAAAGTGTCACCATGAAAAATGTCAAAAATGACAAATTTCAAGATGGAAAATGTCAAAGATGTCAAATGACAAATGTCACAATGCTAAATGTCAAAAATGAAAAGTGTCACCATGCAAAATGTCAAAAATGACAAATTTCAAGATGGCAAATGTCAAAACTGACAAATGTCACAATGCTAAATGACAAAAATGATAAGTGTCACCATGAAAAATGTCAAAAATGACAAATTTCAAGATGGCAAATGTCCAAGATGTCAAATGACAAATGTCACAATGCTAAATGTCAAAAATGAAAAGTGTCACCATGAAAAATGTCAAAAATGACAAATTTCAAGATGGCAAATGTCAAAGATGTCAAATGACAAATGTCACAATGCTAAATGTCAAAAATGAAAAGTGTCAAAAATGACAAATTTCAAGATGGCAAATGTCTAAGATGTCAAATGACAAATGTCACAATGCTAAATGTCAAAAATGAAAAGTGTCACCATGAAAAATGTCAAAAGTGACAAATTTCAAGATGGCAAATGTCAAAACTGACAAATGTTACAATGCTAAATGTCAAAAATGAAAAGTGTCACCATGAAAAATGTCAAAAATGACAAATTTAAAGATGGCAAATGTCAAAGATGTCAAATGACAAATGTCACAATGCTAAATGTCAAAAATGAAAAGTGTCACCACGAAAAATGTCAAAAATGACAAATTTCAAGATGGCAAATGTCAAAGATGTCAAATGACAAATGTCACAATGCTAAATGTCAAAAATGAAAAGTGTCACCATGAAAAATGTCAAAAATGACAAATTTCAAGATGGCATATGTCAAAGATGTCAAATGACAAATGTCACAATGCTAAATGTTAAAAATAAAAAGTGTCACCATGAAAAATGTCAAAAATGACAAATTTCAAGATGGCAAATGTCAAAGATGTCAAATGAAAAATGTCACAATGCTAAATGTCAAAAATGAAAAGTGTCACCATGAAAAATGTCAAAAATGACAAATTTCAAGATGACAAATGTCAAAGATGTCAAATGACAAATGTCACAATGCTAAATGTCAAAAATGAAAAGTGTCACCATGAAAAATGTCAAAAATCACAAATTTCAAGATGGCAAATGTCCAAGATGTCAAATGACAAATGTCACAATGCTAAATGTCAAAAATGAAAAGGGTTACCATGAAAAATGTCAAAAATGACAAATTTCAAGATGGCAAATGTCAAAGATGTCAAATGACAAATGTCACAATGCTAAATGTCAAAAATGAAAAGTGTCAAAAATGACAAATTTCAAGATGGCAAATGTCTAAGATGTCAAATGACAAATGTCACAATGCTAAATGTCAAAAATGAAAAGTGTCACCGTGAAAAATGTCAAAAATGAAAAATTTTAAAAAGGCAAAAGTCAAAGATATCAAATGACAAATGTCACAATGCTAAATGTCAAAAATGAAAAGTGTCACCATGAAAAATGTCAAAAATGACAAATTTCAAGATGGCAAATATCAAAGATGTCAAATGACAAATGTCACAATGCTAAATGTCAAAAATGAAAAGTGTCACCATGAAAAATGTCAAAAATGACAAATTTCAAGATGGCAATTGTCAAAGATGTCGAATATGACAAATGTCACAATGCTAAATGTCAAAAATGTAAAGTGTCACCATGAAAAATGTCAAAAATGACAAATTGCAAGATGGCAAATGTCAAAGATGTCAAATGACAAATGTCACAATGCTAAATGTCAAAAATGAAAAGTGTCACCATGAAAAATGTCAAAAATGACAAATTTTCAGATGGCAAATATCAAAGATGTCAAATGCCAAATGTCACAATGCTAAATGTCAAAAATGACAAATTTCAAGATGGCAAATATCAAAGATGTCAAATGACAAATGTCACAATGCTAAATGTCAAAAATAAAAAGTGGCACAATGAAAAATGTCAAAAATGACAAATTTTAAGATGGCAAATGTCAAAGATGTCAAATGACAAATGTCACAATGCTAAATGTCAAAAATGAAAAGTGTCACCATGAAAAATGTCAAAAATGACAAATTTCAAGATGGCAAATGTCAAAGATGTCAAATGACAAATGTCACAATGCTAAATGTCAAAAATGAAAAGTGTCACCATGAAAAATGTCAACAATGACAAATTTCAAGATGGAAAATGTCAAAACTGACAAATGTCACAATGCTAAATGACAAAAATGATAAGTGTCACCATGAAAAATGTCAAAAATGACAAATTTCAAGATGGCAAATGTCCAAGATGTCAAATGACAAATGTCACAATGCTAAATGTCAAAAATGAAAAGTGTCACCATGAAAAATGTCAAAAATGACAAATTTTAAGATGGCAAATGTCAAAGATGTCAAATGACAAATGTCACAATGCTAAATGTCAAAAATGAAAAGTGTCAAAAATGACAAATTTTAAGATGGCAAATGTCTAAGATGTCAAATGACAAATGTCACAATGCTAAATGTCAAAAATGAAAAATGTCAAAAGTGACAAATTTCAAGATGGCAAATGTCAAAACTGACAAATGTCACAATGCTAAATGTCAAAAATGAAAAGTTTTACCATGAAAAATGTCAAAAATGACAAATTTAAAGATGGCAAATGTCAAAGATGTCAAATGACAAATGTCACAATGCTAAATGTCAAAAATGAAAAGTGTCACCACGAAAAATGTCAAAAATGACAAATTTCAAGATGGCAAATGTCAAAGATGTCAAATGACAAATGTCACAATGCTAAATGTCAAAAATAAAAAGTGTCACCATGAAAAATGTCAAAAATGACAAATTTCAAGATGGCAAATGTCAAAGATGTCAAATGACAAATGTCACAATGCTAAATGTCAAAAATAAAAAGTGTCACCATGAAAAATGTCAAAAATAACAAATTTCAACATGGCAAATGTCAAAGATGTCAAATGACAAATGTCACAATGCTAAATGTCCAAAACGATAAGTGTCACCATAAAAAATGTCAAAAATGACAAATTTCAAGATGGCAAATGTCCAAGATGTCAAATGACAAATGTCACAATGCTAAATGTCAAAAATGAAAAATTTCAAGATGGCAAATGACAAATGTCACAATGCTAAATGTCAAAAATGAAAAGTGTCACCATGAAAAATGTCAAAAATGACAAATTTCAAGATGGCAAATGTCAAAGATGTCAAATGACAAATGTCACAATGCTAAATGTCAAAAATGAAAAGTGTCACCATAAAAAATGTCAAAAATAACAAATTTCAAGATGGCAAATGTCAAAGATGTCAAATGACAAATGTCACAATGCTAAATGTCAAAAATGAAAAGTGTCACCATGAAAAATGTCAAAAATGACAAATTTCAAGATGGCAAATGTCAAAGATGTCAAATGACAAATGTCACAATGCTAAATGTCAAAAATGAAAAGTGTCACCATGAAAAATGTCAAAAATGACAAATTTCAAAATGGCAAATGTCAAAGATGTCAAATGACAAATGTCACAATGCTA
This sequence comes from Altica lythri, assembly GCA_964028335.1. Lineage (NCBI taxonomy): Eukaryota > Metazoa > Arthropoda > Insecta > Coleoptera > Chrysomelidae > Altica > Altica lythri. Next base: position 37,791,709 of record OZ034800.1, on the reverse strand, counting down.
AATGTCAAAAATGAAAAGTGTCACCATAAAAAATGTCCAAAATAACAAATTTCAAGATGGCAAATGTCAAAGATGTCAAATGACAAATGTCACAATGCTAAATGTCAAAAATGAAAAGTGTCACCATGAAAAATGTCAAAAATGACAAATTTCAAGATGGCAAATGTCAAAGATGTCAACTGACAAATGTCACAATGCTAAATGTCATAAATGAAAAGTGTCACCATGAAAAATGTCAAAAATGACAAATTTCAAGATGGCAAATGTCAAAGATGTCAAATGACAAATGTCACAATGCTAAATGTCAAAAATGAAAAGTTTCACCATGAAAAATGTCAAAAATGACAAATTTCAAGATGGCAAATGTCAAAGATGACAAATGACAAATGTCACAATGCTAAATGTCAAAAATGAAAAGTGTCACCATGAAAAATGTCAAAAATGACAAATTTCAAGATGGCAAATGTCAAAGATGTCAAATGACAAATGTCACAATGCTAAATGTCAAAAATGAAAAGTGTCACCATGAAAAATGTCAAAAATGACAAATTTCAAGATGGCAAATGTCCAAGATGTCAAATGACAAATGTAACAATGCTAAATGTCAAAAATGAAAAGTGTCACCATGAAAAATGTCAAAAATGACAAATTTCAAGATGGCAAATGTCAAAGATGTCAAATGACAAATGTCACAATGCTAAAGGTGAAAAAAGAAAAATGTCAAAAATGACAAATTTCAAGATGGCAAATGTCCAAGATGTCAAATGACAAATGTCACAATGCTAAATGTCAAAAATGAAAAGTGTCACCATGAAAAATGTCAAAAATGACAAATTTCAAGATGGCAAATGTCAAAGATGTCAAATGACAAATGTCACAATGCTAAACGTCAAAAATGAAAATTGTCAAAAATGACAAATTTCAAGATGGCAAATGTCTAAGATGTCAAATGACAAATGTCACAATGCTAAATGTCAAAAATGAAAAGTGTCACCATGAAAAATGTCAAAAATGACAAATTTCAAGATGGCAAATATCAAAGATGTCAAATGCCAAATGTCACAATGCTAAATGTCAAAAATGACAAATTTCAAGATGGCAAATGTCAAAGATGTCAAATGACAAATGTCACACTGCTAAATGTCAAAAATGAAAATTGTCACCATGAAAAATGTCAAAAATGACAAATTTCAAGATGTCAAATGTCAAAGATGTCAAATGACAAATGCCACAATGCTAAATGTCAAAAATGAAAAGTGTCACCATGAAAAATGTCAAAAATGACAAATTTCAAGATGGCAAATGTCAAAGATGTCAAATGACAAATGTCACAATGCTAAATTTCAAAAATGAAAAGTGTCACCATGAAAAATGTTAAAAATGACAAATTTCAAGATGGCAAATGTCAAAGATGTCAAATGACAAATGTCACAATGATTAATGTCAAAAATGAAAAGTGTCACCATGAAAAATGTCAAAAATGACAAATTTCAAGATGGCAAATGTCAAAGATGTCAAATGACAAATGTCACAATGCTAAATGTCATAAATGAAAAGTGTCACCATGAAAAATGTCAAAAATGACAAATTTCAAGATGGCAAATGTCAAAGATGTCAAATGACAAATGTCACAATGCTAAATGTCAAAAATGAAAAGTTTCACCATGAAAAATGTCAAAAATGACAAATATCAAGATGGCAAATGTCAAAGATGATAAATGACAAATGTCACAATGCTAAATGTCAAAAATGAAAAGTGTCACCATGAAAAATGTCAAAAATGACAAATTTCAAGATGGCAAATGTCAAAGATGTCAAATGACAAATGTCACAATGCTAAATGTCAAAAATGAAAAGTGTCACCATGAAAAATGTCAAAAATGACAAATTTCAAGATGGCAAATGTCCAAGATGTCAAATGACAAATGTAACAATGCTAAATGTCAAAAATGAAAAGTGTCACCATGAAAAATGTCAAAAATGACAAATTTCAAGATGGCAAATGTCAAAGATGTCAAATGACAAATGTCACAATGCTAAATGTCAAAAAAGAAAAATGTCAAAAATGACAAATTTCAAGATGGCAAATGTCCAAGATGTCAAATGACAAATGTCACAATGCTAAATGTTAAAAATGAAAAGTGTCACCATGAAAAATGTCAAAAATGACAAATTTCAAGATGGCAAATGTCAAAGATGTCAAATGACAAATGTCACAATGCTAAATGTCAAAAATGAAAATTGTCAAAAATGACAAATTTCAAGATGGCAAATGTCTAAGATGTCAAATGACAAATGTCACAATGCTAAATGTCAAAAATGAAAAGTGTCACCATGAAAAATGTCAAAAATGACAAATTTCAAGATGGCAAATATCAAAGATGTCAAATGCCAAATGTCACAATGCTAAATGTCAAAAATGACAAATTTCAAAATGGCAAATGTCAAAGATGTCAAATGACAAATGTCACACTGCTAAATGTCAAAAATGAAAATTGTCACCATGAAAAATGTCAAAAATGACAAATTTCAAGATGTCAAATGTCAAAGATGTCAAATGACAAATGCCACAATGCTAAATGTCAAAAATGAAAAGTGTCACCATGAAAAATGTCAAAAATGACAAATTTCAAGATGGCAAATGTCAAAGATGTCAAATGACAAATGTCACAATGCTAAATGTCAAAAATGAAAAGTGTCACCATGAAAAATGTTAAAAATGACAAATTTCAAGTTGGCAAATGTCAAAGATGTCAAATGACAAATGTCACAATGCTAAATGTCAAAAATGAAAAGTGTCACCATGAAAGATGTCAAAAATAACTAATTTCAAGATGGCAAATGTCAAAGATGTCAAATGACAAATGTCACAATGCTAAATGTCAAAAATGAAAAGTGTCACCATGAAAAATGTCAAAAATGATAAATTTCAAGATGGCAAATGTCAAAACTGACAAATGTCACAATGCTAAATGTCAAAAATGAAAAGTGTCACCATGAAAAATGTCAAAAATAACAAATTTCAAGATGGCAAATGTCAAAGATGTCAAATGACAAATGTCGCAATGCTAAATGTCAAAAATGACAAATTTCAAGATGGCAAATGTCAAAGATGTCAAATGACAAATGTCACAATGCTAAATGTCAAAAATGAAAAGTGTCACCATGAAAAATGTCAAAAATGACAAATTTCAAGATGGCAAATGTCAAAGATGTCAAATGACAAATGTCACAATGCTAAATGTCAAAAATGAAAAGTGTCACCATGAAAAATGTCAAAAATAACAAATTTCAAGATGGCAAATGTCAAAGATGTCAAATAACAAATGTCACAATGCTAAATGTCAAAAATGAAAAGTGTCACCATGAAAAATGTCAAAAATGACAAATTTCAAGATGGCAAATGTCAAAGATGTCAAATGACAAATGTCACAATGCTAAATGTCAAAAATGAAAAGTGTCACCATGAAAAATGTCAAAAATAACAAATTTCAAGATGGCAAATGTCAAAGATGTCAAATGACAAATGTCACAATGCTAAATGTCAAAAATGAAAAGTGTCACCATAAAAAATGTCAAAAATGACAAATTTCAAGATGGCAAATGTCAAAACTGACAAATGTCACAATGGTTACTGTCAAAAATGATAAGTGTTACCATGAAAAATGTCAAAAATGACAAATTTCAAGATGGCAAATGTCCAAGATGTCAAATGACAAATGTCACAATGCTTAATGTCAAAAATGACAAATTTCAAGATGGCAAATGTCAAAGATGTCAAATGACAAATGTCACAATGCTAAATGTCAAAAATAAAAAGTGTCACCATAAAAAATGTCAAAAATAACAAATTTCAAGATGGCAAATGTCAAAGATGTTAAATGACAAATGTCACAATGCTAAATGTCAAAAATGAAAAGTGTCACCATAAAATGTCAAAAATGACAAATTTCAAGATGGCAAATGTCAAAGATGTCAAATGACAAATGTCACAATGCTAAATGTCAAAAATGAAAAGTGTCACCATGAAAAATGTCAAAAATGACAAATTTTAAGATGGCAAATGTCAAAGATGTCAAATGACAAATGTCACAATGCTAAATGTCAAAAATGAAAAGTGTCACCATGAAAAATGTCAAAAATGACAAATTTCAAGATGGCAAATATCAAAGATGTCAAATGACAAATGTCACAATGCTAAATGTCAAAACTGACAAATTTCAAGATGGCAAATGTCAAAGATGTCAAATGACAAATGTCACAATGCTAAATGTCAAAAATGACAAATTTCAAGATGGCAAATGTCAAAGATGTCAAATGACAAATGTCACAATGCTAACTGTCAAAAATGAAAATGTCACCATGAAAAATGTCAAAAATAACAAATTTCAAGATGGCAAATGTCAAAGATGTCAAATGACAAATGTCACAATGCTAAATGTCAAAAATGAAAAGTGTCACCATGAAAAATGTTAAAAATAACAAATTTCAAGATGGCAAATGTCAAAGATGTCAAATGACAAATTTCAAGATGGCAAATGTCAAAGATGCCAAATGACAAATGTCACAATGCTAAATGTCAAAAATGAAAAGTGTCACCATGAAAAATGTCAAAAATGACAAATTTTAAGATGGCAAATGTCCAAGATGCCAAATGACAAATGTCACAATGCTAAATGTCAAAAATGAAAAGTGTCACCATGAAAAATGTCAAAATTGATAAATTTTAAGATGGCAAATGTCAAAGATGTCAAATGACAAATGTCACAATGCTAAATGTCAAAAATGAAAAGTGTCAAAAATGACAAATTTAAAGATGGCAAATGTCAAAGATGTCAAATGACAAATGTCACAATGCTAAATGTCAAAAATGAAAAGTGTCACCATGAAAAATGTCAAAAATGACAAATTTCAAGATGGCAAATGTCAAAACTGACAAATGTCACAATGCTAAATGTCAAAAATGAAAAGTGTCACCATGAAAAATGTCAAAAATAACAAATTTCAAGATGGCAAATGTCAAAGATGTCAAATGACAAATGTCACAATGCTAAATGTCAATAATGACAGATTTCAAGATGGCAAATGTCAAAGATGTCAAATGACAAATGTCACAATGCTAAATGTCAAAAATGAAAAGTGTCACCATGAAAAATGTCAAAAATGACAAATTTCAAGATGGCAAATGTCAAAGATGTCAAATGACAAATGTCACAATGCTAAATGTCAAAAATGATAAGTGTCACCATGAAAAATGTCAAAAATGACAAATTTCAAGATGGCAAATGTCAAAACTGACAAATGTCACAATGCTAAATGACAAAAATGATAAGTATCACCATGAAAAATGTCAAAAATGACAAATTTCAAGATGGCAAATGTCCAAGATGTCAAATGACAAATGTCACAATGCTAAATGTCAAAAATGAAAAGTGTCACCATGAAAAATGTCAAAAATGACAAATTTCAAGATGGCAAATGTCAAAGATGTCAAATGACAAATGTCACAATGCTAAATGTCAAAAATGAAAAGTGTCAAAAATGACAAATTTCAAGATGGCAAATGTCTAAGATGTCAAATGACAAATGTCACAATGCTAAATGTCAAAAATGAAAAGTGTCACCATGAAAAATGTCAAAAGTGACAAATTTCAAGATGGCAAATGTCAAAACTGACAAATGTCACAATGCTAAATGTCAAAAATAAAAAGTGTCACCATGAAAAATGTCAAAAATGACAAATTTAAAGATGGCAAATGTCAAAGATGTCAAATGACAAATGTCACAATGCTAAATGTCAAAAATGAAAAGTGTCACTACGAAAAATGTCAAAAATGACAAATTTCAAGATGGCAAATGTCAAAGATGTCAAATGACAAATGTCACAATGCTAAATGTCAAAAATGAAAAGTGTCACCATGAAAAATGTCAAAAATGACAAATTTCAAGATGGCAAATGTCAAAGATGTCAAATGACAAATGTCACAATGCTAAATGTCAAAAATAAAAAGTGTCACCATGAAAAATGTCAAAAATGACAAATTTTAAGATGGCAAATGTCAAAGATGTCAAATGACAAATGTCACAATGCTAAATGTCAAAAATGAAAAGTGTCACCATGAAAAATGTCAAAAATGACAAATTTTAAAAAGACAAATGTCAAAAATGTCAAATGACAAATGTCACAATGCTAAATGTCAAAAATGAAAAGTGTCACCATGAAAAAGGTCAAAAATCACAAATTTCAAGATGGCAAATGTCCAAGATGTCAAATGACAAATGTCACAATGCTAAATGTCAAAAATGAAAAGTGTTACCATGAAAAATGTCAAAAATGACAAATTTCAAGATGGCAAATGTCAAAGATGTCAAATGACAAATGTCACAATGCTAAATGTCAAAAATGAAAAGTGTCAAAAATGACAAATGTCAAGATGGCAAATGTCTAAGATGTCAAATGACAAATGTCACAATGCTAAATGTCAAAAATGAAAAGTGTCACCGTGAAAAATGTCAAAAATGAAAAATTTTAAAAAGGCAAAAGTCAAAGATATCAAATGACATATGTCACAATGCTAAATGTCAAAAATGAAAAGTGTCACCATGAAAAATGTCAAAAATGACAAATTTTAAGATAGCAAATGTCAAAGATGTCAAATGACAAATGTCACAATGCTAAATGTCAAAAATGAAAAGTGTCACCATGAAAAATGTCAAAAATGACAAATTTCAAGATGGCAATTGTCAAAGATGTCGAATATGACAAATGTCACAATGCTAAATGTCAAAAATGTAAAGTGTCACCATGAAAAATGTCAAAAATGACAAATTGCAAGATGGCAAATGTCAAAGATGTCAAATGACAAATGTCACAATGCTAAATGTCAAAAATGAAAAGTGTCACCATGAAAAATGTCAAAAATGACAAATTTCAAGATGGCAAATATCAAAGATGTCAAATGCCAAATGTCACAATGCTAAATGTCAAAAATGACAAATTTCAAGATGGCAAATATCAAAGATGTCAAATGACAAATGTCACAATGCTAAATGTCAAAAATAAAAAGTGGCACAATGAAAAATGTCAAAAATGACAAATTTCAAGATGGCAAATGTCAAAGATGTCAAATGACAAATGTCACAATGCTAAATGTCAAAAATGAAAAGTGTCACCATAAAAAATGTCAAAAATGACAAATTTCAAGATGGCAAATGTCAAAGATGTCAAATGACAAATGTCACAATGCTAAATGTCAAAAATGAAAAGTGTCACCATGAAAAATGTTAAAAATGACAAATTTCAAGATAGCAAATGTCAAAGATGTCAAATGACAAATGTCACAATGCTAAATGTCAAAAATGAAAAGTGTCACCATGAAAAATGTCAAAAATGACAAATTTCAATTTGGCAAATGTCAAAGATGTCAAATGACAAATTTCACAATGCTAAATGTCAAAAATGAAAAGTGTCACCATGAAAAATGTCAAAAATGACAAATTTCAAGTTGGCAAATGTCAAAGATGTCAAATGACAAATATCACAATGCTAAATGTCAAAAATGACAAATTTCAAGATGGCAAATGTCAAAGATGTCAAATGACAAATGTCACAAGGCTAAATGTCAAAAATAAAAGGTGTCACCATAAAAAATGTCAAAAATGACAAATTTCAAGATGACAAATGTCAAAGATGTCAAATGACAAATGTCACAATGCTAAATGTCAAAAATGACAAATTTCAAGATGGCAAATGTCAAAACTGACAAATGTCACAATGCTAAATGTCAAAAATGAAAAGTGTCACCATGAAAAATGTCAAAAATAACAAATTTCAAGATGGCAAATGTCAAAGATGTCAAATGACAAATGTCACAATGCTGAGTGTCAAAAATGACAAATTTTAAGATGGCAAATGTCAAAGATGTCAAATGACAAATGTCACAATGCTAAATGTCAAAAATGAAAAGTGTCACCATAAAAAATGTCAAAAATGACAAATTTCAAGATGGCAAATGTCAAAGATGTCAAATGACAAATGTCACAATGCTTGATGTCAAAAATAAAAAGTGTCACCATGAAAAATGTCAAAAATGACAAATTTCAAGATGGCAAATGTCCAAGATGTCAAATGACAAATGTCACAATGCTAAATGTCAAAAATGAAAAGTGTTACCATGAAAACTGTCAAAAATGACAAATTTCAAGATGGCAAATGTCAAAGATGTCAAATGACAAATGTCACAATGCTAAATGTCAAAAATGAAAAGTGTCAAAAATGACAAATTTCAAGATGGCAAATGTCTAAGATGTCAAATGACAAATGTCACAATGCTAAATGTCAAAAATGAAAAGTGTCACCGTGAAAAATGTCAAAAATGAAAAATTTCAAGATGGCAAAAGTCAAAGATGTCAAATGACAAATGTCACAATGCTAAATGTCAAAAATGAAAAGTGTCACCATGAAAAATGTCAAAAATGACAAATTTCAAGATGGCAAATGTCAAAGATGTCAAATGACAAATGTCACAATGCTAAATGTCAAAAATGAAAAGTGTCCCCATGAAAAATGTCAATAATGACAAATTTCAAGATGGCAAATGTCAAAGATGTCAAATGACAAATGTCACAATGCTAAATGTCAAAAATGAAAAGTGTCACCATGAAAAATGTCAAAAATGACAAATTTCAAGATGGCAATTGTCAAAGATGTCGAATATGACAAATGTCACAATGCTAAATGTCAAAAATGAAAAGTGTCACCATGAAAAATGTCAAAAATGACAAATTGCAAGATGGCAAATGTCAAAGATGTCAAATGACAAATGTCACAATGCTAAATGTCAAAAATGAAAAGTGTCACCATGAAAAATGTCAAAAATGACAAATTTCAAGATGGCAAATATCAAAGATGTCAAATGCCAAATGTCACAAAGCTAAATGTCAAAAATGACAAATTTCAAGATGGCAAATGTCAAAGATGTCAAATGACAAATGTCACAATGCTAAATGTCAAAAATGAAAAGTGTCACCATAAAAAATGTCAAAAATGACAAATTTCAAGATGGCAAATGTCAAAAATGTCAAATGACAAATGTCACAATGCTAAATGTCAAAATTGAAAAGTGTCACCATGAAAAATGTTAAAAATGACAAATTTCAAGATGGCAAATGTCAAAGATGTCAAATGACAAATGTCACAATGCTAAATGTCAAAAATGAAAAGTGTCACCATAAAAAATGTCAAAAATGACAAATTTCAAGATGGCAAATGTCAAAAATGTCAAATGACAAATGTCACAATGCTAAATGTCAAAATTGAAAAGTGTCACCATGAAAAATGTTAAAAATGACAAATTTCAAGATGGCAAATGTCAAAGATGTCAAATGACAAATGTCACAATGCTAAATGTCAAAAATGAAAAGTGTTACCATGAAAAATGTGAAAAATGACAAATTTCAAGATGGCAAATGAGAAATGTCACAATGCTAAATGTCAAAAATGAAAAGTGTCACCATGAAAAATGTCAAAAATAACAAATTTCAAGATGGCAAATGTCAAAGATGTCAAATGACAAATGTCACAATGCTAAATGTCAAAAATGAAAAGTGTCACCATGAAAAATGTCAAAAATGACAAATTTCAAGTTGGCAAATGTCAAAGATGTCAAATGACAAATATCACAATGCTAAATGTCAAAAATGACAAATTTCAAGATGGCAAATGTCAAAGATGTCAAATGACAAATGTCACAAGGCTAAATGTCAAAAATAAAAAGTGTCACCATAAAAAATGTCAAAAATGACAAATTTCAAGATGACAAATGTCAAAGATGTCAAATGACAAATGTCACAATGCTAAATGTCAAAAATGAAAAGTGTCACCATAAAAAATGTCAAAAATAACAAATTTCAAGATGGCAAATGTCAAAGATGTCAAATGACAAATGTCACAATGCTAAATGTCAAAAATGACAAATTTCAAGATGGCAAATGTCAAAGATGTCAAATGACAAATGTCACAATGCTTAATGTCAAAAATGAAAAGTGTCACCATAAAAAATGTCAAAAATGACAAATTTCAAGATGGCAAATGTCAAAGATGTCAAATGACTAATGTCACAATGCTTAATGTTAAAAATAAAAAGTGTCACCATGAAAAATGTCAAAAATGACAAATTTCAAGATGGCAAATGTCCAAGATGTCAAATGACAAATGTCACAATGCTAAATGTCAAAAATGAAAAGTGTTACCATGAAAAATGTCAAAAATGACAAATTTCAAGATTGCAAATGTCAAAGATGTCAAATGACAAATGTCACAATGCTAAATGTCAAAAATGAAAAGTGTCAAAAATGACAAATTTCAAGATGGCAAATGTCTAAGATGTCAAATGACAAATGTCACAATGCTAAATGTCAAAAATGAAAAGTGTCACCGTGAAAAATGTCAAAAATGAAAAATTCCAAGATGGCAAAAGTCAAAGATGTCAAATGACAAATGTCACAATGCTAAATGTCAAAAATGAAAAGTGTCACCATGAAAAATGTCAAAAATGACAAATTTCAAGATGGCAAATGTCAAAGATGTCAAATGACAAATGTCACAATGCTAAATGTCAAAAATGAAAAGTGTCCCCATGAAAAATGTCAATAATGACAAATTTCAAGATGGCAAATGTCAAAGATGTCAAATGACAAATGTCACAATGCTAAATGTCAAAAATGAAAAGTGTCACCATGAAAAATGTCAAAAATGACAAATTTCAAGATGGCAAATGTCAAAGATGTTGAATATGACAAATGTCACAATGCTAAATGTCAAAAATGAAAAGTGTCACCATGAAAAATGTCAAAACGGACAAATTTCAAGATGGCAAATGTCAAAGATGTCAAATGACAAATGTCACAATGCTAAATGTCAAAAATGAAAAGTGTCACCATGAAAAATGTCAAAAATGACAAATTTCAAGGTGGCAAATATCAAAGATGTCAAATGCCAAATGTCACAATGCTAAATGTCAAAAATGACAAATTTCAAGATGGCAAATGTCAAAGATGTCAAATGACAAATGTCACAATGCTAAATGTCAAAAATAAAAAGTGTCACCATGAAAAATGTCAAAAATGACAAATTTCAAGATGGCAAATGTCAAAGATGTCAAATGACAAATGTCACAATGCTAAATGTCAAAAATAAAAAGTGTCACCATGAAAAATGTTAAAAATGACAAATTTCAAGATGTCAAATGTCAAAGATGTCAAATGACAAATGTCACAATGCTAAATGTCAAAAATGAAAAGTGTCACCATGAAAAATGTCAAAAATGTCAAATTTCAAGATGGCAAATGTCAAAGATGTCAAATAAGAAATGTCACAATGCTAAATGTCAAAAATAAAAAGTGTCACCATGAAAAATGTCAAAAATAACAAATTTCAAGATGGCAAATGTCAAAGATGTCAAATGACAAATGTCACAAGGCTAAATGTCAAAAATAAAAAGTGTCACCATGAAAAATGTCAAAAATGACAAATTTCAAGATGACAAATGTTAAAGATGTCAAATGACAAATGTCACAATGCTAAATGTCAAAAATGACAAATTTCAAGATGGCAAATGTCAAAACTGACAAATGTCACAATGCTAAATGTCAAAACTGAAAAGTGTCACAATGAAAAATGTCAAAAATAACAAATTTCAAGATGGCAAATGTCAAAGATGTCAAATGACAAATGTCACAATGCTAAATGTCAAAAATGACAAATTTCAAGATGGCAAATGTCAAAGATGTCAAATGACAAATGTCACAATGTTAAATGTCAAAAATGAAAAGTGTCACCATGAAAAATGTCAAAAATGACAAATTTCAAGATGGCAAATGTCAAAGATGTCAAATGACAAATGTCACAATGCTAAATGTTAAAAATGAAAAGTGTCACCATGAAAAATGTTAAAAATGACAAATTTCAAGATGGCAAATGTCAAAACTGACAAATGTCACAATGCTAAATGTCAAAAATGAAAAGTGTCACCATGAAAAATGTCAAAAATGACAAATTTCAAGATGGCAAATGTCAAAGATGTCAAATGACAAATGTCACAATGCTAAATGTCAAAAATGAAAAGTGTCACCATAAAAAATGTCAAAAATGACAAATTTCAAGATGGCAAATGTCAAAGATGTCAAATGACAAATGTCACAATGCTAAATGTCAAAATTGAAAAGTGTCACCATGAAAAATGTTAAAAATGACAAATTTCAAGATGGCAAATGTCAAAGATGTCAAATGACAAATGTCACAATGCTAAATGTCAAAAATGAAAAGTGTCACCATGAAAAATGTCAAAAATGACAAATTTCAAGATGGCAAATGAGAAATGTCACAATGCTAAATGTCAAAAATGAAAAGTGTCACCATAAAAAATGTAAAAATAACAAATTTCAAGATGGCAAATGTCAAAGATGTCAAATGACAAATGTCAAAAATGAAAAGTGTCACCATGAAAAATGTCAAAAATGACAAATTTCAAGTTGGCAAATGTCAAAGATGTCAAATGACAAATATCACAATGCTAAATGTCAAAAATGACAAATTTCAAGATGGCAAATGTCAAAGATGTCAAATGACAAATGTCACAAGGCTAAATGTCAAAAATAAAAAGTGTCACCATAAAAAATGTCAAAAATGACAAATTTTAAAATGACAAATGTCAAAGATGTCAAATGACACATGTCACAATGACAAATTTCAAGATGGCAAATGTCAAAACTGACAAATGTCACAATGCTAAATGTCAAAAATGAAAAGTGTCACCATGAAAAATGTCAAAAATATTAAATTTCAAGATGGCAAATGTCAAAGATGTCAAATGACAAATGTCACAATGCTAAATGTCAAAAATGACAAATTTCAAGATGGCAAATGTCAAAGATGTCAAATGACAAATGTCACAATGCTAAATGTCAAAAATGAAAAGTGTCACCATAAAAAAGGTCAAAAATGACAAATTTCAAGATGGCAAATGTCAAAGATGTCAAATGACAAATGTCACAATGCTTAATGTCAAAAATAAAAAGTGTCACCATGAAAAATGTCAAAAATGACAAATTTCAAGATGGCAAATGTCCAAGATGTCAAATGACAAATGTCACAATGCTAAATGTCAAAAATGAAAAGTGTTACCATGAAAAATGTCAAAAATGACAAATTTCAAGATTGCAAATGTCAAAGATGTCAAATGACAAATGTCACAATGCTAAATGTCAAAAATGAAAAGTGTCAAAAATGACAAATTTCAAGATGGCAAATGTCTAAGATATCAAATGACAAATGTAACAATGCTAAATGTCAAAAATGAAAAGTGTCACCGTGAAAAATGTCAAAAATGAAAAATTCCAAGATGGCAAAAGTCAAAGATGTCAAATGACAAATGTCACAATGCTAAATGTGAAAAATGAAAAGTGTCACCATGAAAAATGTCAAAAATGACAAATTTCAAGATGGCAAATGTCAAAGATGTCAAATGACAAATGTCACAATGCTAAATGTTAAAAATAAAACGTGTCACCATGAAAAATGTTAAAAATGACAAATTTCAAGATGGCAAATGTCAAAACTGACAAATGTCACAATGCTAAATGTCAAAAATGAAAAGTGTCACCATGAAAAATGTCAAAAATGACAAATTTCAAGATGGCAAATGTCAAAGATGTCAAATGACAAATGTCACAATGCTAAATGTCAAAAATGAAAAGTGTCACCATAAAAAATGTCAAAAATGACAAATTTTAAGATGGCAAATGTCAAAGATGTCAAATGACAAATGTCACAATGCTAAATGTCAAAATTGAAAAGTGTCACCATGAAAAATGTTAAAAATGACAAATTTCAAGATGGCAAATGTCAAAGATGTCAAATGACAAATGTCACAATGCTAAATGTCAAAAATGAAAAGTGTCACCATGAAAAATGTCAAAAATGACAAATTTCAAGATGGCAAATGAGAAATGTCACAATGCTAAATGTCAAAAATGAAAAGTGTCACCATAAAAAATGTCAAAAATAACAAATTTCAAGATGGCAAATGTCAAAGATGTCAAATGACAAATGTCACAATGCTAAATGTCAAAAATGAAAAGTGTCACCATGAAAAATGTCAAAAATGACAAATTTCAATTTGACAAATGTCAAAGATGTCAAATGACAAATATCACAATGCTAAATGTCAAAAATGACAAATTTCAAGATGGCAAATGTCAAAGATGTCAAATGACAAATGTCACAAGGCTAAATGTCAAAAATAAAAAGTGTCACCATAAAAAATGTCAAAAATGACAAATTTTAAGATGACAAATGTCAAAGATGTCAAATGACAAATGTCACAATGCTAAATGTCAAAAATGACAAATTTCAAGATGGCAAATGTCAAAACTGACAAATGTCACAATGCTAAATGTCAAAAATGAAAAGTGTCACCATGAAAAATGTCAAAAATAACAAATTTCAAGATGGCAAATGTCAAAGATGTCAAATGACAAATGTCACAATGCTAAATGTCAAAAATGACAAATTTCAAGATGGCAAATGTCAAAGATGTCAAATGACAAATGTCACAATGCTTAATGTCAAAAATAAAAAGTGTCACCATGAAAAATGTCAAAAATGACAAATTTCAAGATGGCAAATGTCCAAGATGTCAAATGACAAATGTCACAATGCTAAATGTCAAAAATGAAAAGTGTTACCATGAAAAATGTCAAAAATGACAAATTTCAAGATTGCAAATGTCAAAGATGTCAAATGACAAATGTCACAATGCTAAATGTCAAAAATGAAAAGTGTCAAAAATGACAAATTTCAAGATGGCAAATGTCTAAGATGTCAAATGACAAATGTCACAATGCTTAATGTCAAAAATGAAAAGTGTCACCGTGAAAAATGTCAAAAATGAAAAATTCCAAGATGGCAAAAGTCAAAGATGTCAAATGACAAATGTCACAATGCTAAATGTCAAAAATGAAAAGTGTCACCATGAAAAATGTCAAAAATGACAAATTTCAAGATGGCAAATGTCAAAGATGTCAAATGACAAATGTCACAATGCTAAATGTCAAAAATGAAAAGTGTCCCCATGAAAAATGTCAATAATGACAAATTTCGAGATGGCAAATGTCAAAGATGTCAAATGACAAATGTCACAATGCTAAATGTCAAAAATGACAAATTTCAAGATGGCAAATGTCAAAGATGTCAAATGACAAATGTCACAATGCTAAATGTCAAAAATAAAAAGTGTCACCATGAAAAATGTCAAAAATGACAAATTTCAAGATGGCAAATGTCCAAGATGTCAAATGACAAATGTCACAATGCTAAATGTCAAAAATGAAAAGTGTCACCATAAAAAATGTTAAAAATGACAAATTTCAAGATGTCAAATGTCAAAGATGTCAAATGACAAATGTCACAATGCTAAATGTCAAAAATGAAAAGTGTCAGCATGAAAAATGTCAAAAATGACAAATTTCAAGATGGCAATTGTCAAAGATGTCAAATAAGAAATGTCACAATGCTAAATGTCAAAAATGAAAAGTGTCACCATGAAAAATGTCAAAAATAACAAATTTCAAGATGGCAAATGTCAAAGATGTCAAATGACAAATGTCACAATGCTAAATGTCAAAAATGAAAAGTGTCACCATGAAAAATGTCAAAAATGACAAATTTCAAGATGGCAAATGTAAAAGATGTCAAATGACAAATATCATAATGCTAAATGTCAAAAATGACAAATTTCAAGATGGCAAATGTCAAAGATGTCAAATGACAAATGTCACAAGGCTAAATGTCAAAAATAAAAAGTGTCACCATAAAAAATGTCAAAAATGACAAATTTCAAGATGACAAATGTTAAAGATGTCAAATGACAAATGTCACAATGCTAAATGTCAAAAATGACAAATTTCAAGATGGCAAATGTCAAAACTGACAAATGTCACAATGCTAAATGTCAAAACTGAAAAGTGTCACCATGAAAAATGTCAAAAATAACAAATTTCAAGATGGAAAATGTCAAAGATGTCAAATAACAAATGTCACAATGCTAAATGTCAAAAATGACAAATTTCAAGATGGCAAATGTCAAAGATGTCAAATGACAAATGTCACAATGTTAAATGTCAAAAATGAAAAGTGTCACCATGAAAAATGTCAAAAATGACAAATTTCAAGATGGCAAATGTCAAAGATGTCAAATGACAAATGTCACAATGCTAAATGTCAAAAATGAAAAGTGTCACCATGAAAAATGTCAAAAATCACAAATTTCAAGATGGCAAATGTCCAAGATGTCAAATGACAAATGTCACAATGCTAAATGTCAAAAATGAAAAGTGTTACCATGAAAAATGTCAAAAATGACAAATTTCAAGATGGCAAATGTCAAAGATGTCAAATGACAAATGTCACAATGCTAAATGTCAAAAATGAAAAGTGTCAAAAATGACAAATTTCAAGATGGCAAATGTCTAAGATGTCAAATGACAAATGTCACAATGCTAAATGTCAAAAATGAAAAGTGTCACCGTCAAAAATGTCAAAAATGAAAAATTTTAAAAAGGCAAAAGTCAAAGATATCAAATGACAAATGTCACAATGCTAAATGTCAAAAATGAAAAGTGTCACCATGAAAAATGTCAAAAATGACAAATTTCAAGATGGCAAATATCAAAGATGTCAAATGACAAATGTCACAATGCTAAATGTCAAAAATGAAAAGTGTCACCATGAAAAATGTCAAAAATGACAAATTTCAAGATGGCAATTGTCAAAGATGTCGAATATGACAAATGTCACAATGCTAAATGTCAAAAATGTAAAGTGTCACCATGAAAAATGTCAAAAATGACAAATTGCAAGATGGCAAATGTCAAAGATGTCAAATGACAAATGTCACAATGCTAAATGTCAAAAATGAAAAGTGTCACCATGAAAAATGTCAAAAATGACAAATTTCAAGATGGCAAATATCAAAGATGTCAAATGCCAAATGTCACAATGCTAAATGTCAAAAATGACAAATTTTAAGATGGCAAATATCAAAGATGTCAAATGACAAATGTCACAATGCTAAATGTCAAAAATAAAAAGTGGCACAATGAAAAATGTCAAAAATGACAAATTTCAAGATGGCAAATGTCAAAGATGTCAAATGACAAATGTCACAATGCTAAATGTCAAAAATGAAAAGTGTCACCATAAAAAATGTCAAAAATGACAAATTTCAAGATGGCAAATGTCAAAGATGTCAAATGACAAATGTCACAATGCTAAATGTCAAAAATGAAAAGTGTTACCATGAAAAATGTTAAAAATGACAAATTTCAAGATGGCAAATGTCAAAGATGTCAAATGACAAATGTCACAATGCTAAATGTCAAAAATGAAAAGTGTCACCATGAAAAATGTCAAAAATGACAAATTTCAAGTTGGCAAATGTCAAAGATGTCAAATGACAAATGTCACAATGCTAAATGTCAAAAATGAAAAGTGTCACCATGAAAAATGTCAAAAATGACAAATTTCAAGTTGGCAAATGTCAAAGATGTCAAATGACAAATATCACAATGCTAAATGTCAAAAATGACAAATTTCAAGATGGCAAATGTCAAAGATGTCAAATGACAAATGTCACAAGGCTAAATGTCAAAAATAAAAAGTGTCACCATAAAAAATGTCAAAAATGACAAATTTCAAGTTGGCAAATGTCAAAGATGTCAAATGACAAATATCACAATGCTAAATGTCAAAAATGACAAATTTCAAGATGGCAAATGTCAAAGATGTCAAATGACAAATGTCACAAGGCTAAAGGTCAAAAATAAAAAGTGTCACCATAAAAAATGTCAAAAATGACAAATTTCAAGATGACAAATGTCAAAGATGTCAAATGACAAATGTCACAATGCTAAATGTCAAAAATGACAAATTTCAAGATGGCAAATGTCAAAACTGACAAATGTCACAATGCTAAATGTCAAAAATGAAAAGTGTCACCATGAAAAATGTCAAAAATAACAAATTTCAAGATGGCAAATGTCAAAGATGTCAAATGACAAATGTCACAATGCTAAATGTCAAAAATGACAAATTTCAAGATGGCAAATGTCAAAGATGTCAAATGACAAATGTCACAATGCTAAATGTCAAAAATGAAAAGTGTCACCATAAAAAATGTCAAAAATGACAAATTTCAAGATGGCAAATGTCAAAGATGTCAAATGACAAATGTCACAATGCTTAATGTCAAAAATAAAAAGTGTCACCATGAAAAATGTCAAAAATGACAAATTTCAAGATGGCAAATGTCCAAGATGTCAAATGACAAATGTCACAATGCTAAATGTCAAAAATGAAAAGTGTTACCATGAAAAATGTCAAAAATGACAAATTTCAAGATTGCAAATGTCAAAGATGTCAAATGACAAATGTCACAATGCTAAATGTCAAAAATGAAAAGTGTCAAAAATGACAAATTTCAAGATGGCAAATGTCTAAGATGTCAAATGACAAATGTCACAATGCTAAATGTCAAAAATGAAAAGTGTCACCGTGAAAAATGTCAAAAATGAAAAATTCCAAGATGGCAAAAGTCAAAGATGTCAAATGACAAATGTCACAATGCTAAATGTCAAAAATGAAAAGTGTCACCATGAAAAATGTCAAAAATGACAAATTTCAAGATGGCAAATGTCAAAGATGTCAAATGACAAATGTCACAATGCTAAATGTCAAAAATGAAAAGTGTCCCCATGAAAAATGTCAATAATGACAAATTTCAAGATGGCAAATGTCAAAGATGTCAAATGACAAATGTCACAATGCTAAATGTCAAAAATGAAAAGTGTCACCATGAAAAATGTCAAAAATGACAAATTTCAAGATGACAAATGTCAAAGATGTCGAATATGACAAATGTCACAATGCTAAATGTCAAAAATGAAAAGTGTCACCATGAAAAATGTCAAAACAGACAAATTTCAAGATGGCAAATGTCAAAGATGTCAAATGACAAATGTCACAATGCTAAATGTCAAAAATGAAAAGTGTCACCATGAAAAATGTCAAAAATGACAAATTTCAAGGTGGCAAATATCAAAGATTTCAAATGCCAAATGTCACAATGCTAAATGTCAAAAATGACAAATTTCAAGATGGCAAATTTCAAAGATGTCAAATGACAAATGTCACAATGCTAAATGTCAAAAATAAAAAGTGTCACCATGAAAAATGTCAAAAATGACAAATTTCAAGATGGCAAATGTCAAAGATGTCAAATGACAAATGTCACAATGCTAAATGTCAAAAATAAAAAGTGTCAACATGAAAAATGTTAAAAATGACAAATTTCAAGATGTCAAATGTCAAAGATGTCAAATGACAAATGTCACAATGCTAAATGTCAAAAATGAAAAGTGTCACCATGAAAAATGTCAAAAATGTCAAATTTCAACATGGCAAATGTCAAAGATGTCAAATAAGAAATGTCACAATGCTAAATGTCAAAAATGAAAAGTGTCACCATGAAAAATGTCAAAAATAACAAATTTCAAGATGGCAAATGTCAAAGATGTCAAATGACAAATGTCACAATGCTAAATGTCAAAAATGAAAAGTGTCACCATGAAAAATGTCAAAAATGACAAATTTCAAGATGGCAAATGTCAAAGATGTCAAATGACAAATATCATAATGCTAAATGTCAAAAATGACAAATTTCAAGATGGCAAATGTCAAAGATGTCAAATGACAAATGTCACAAGGCTAAATGTCAAAAATAAAAAGTGTCACCATGAAAAATGTCAAAAATGACAAATTTCAAGATGACAAATGTTAAAGATGTCAAATGACAAATGTCACAATGCTAAATGTCAAAAATGACAAATTTCAAGATGGCAAATGTCAAAACTGACAAATGTCACAATGCTAAATGTCAAAACTGAAAAGTGTCACCATGAAAAATGTCAAAAATAACAAATTTCAAGATGGCAAATGTCAAAGATGTCAAATGACAAATGTCACAATGCTAAATGTCAAAAATGACAAATTTCAAGATGGCAAATGTCAAAGATGTCAAATGACAAATGTCACAATGTTAAATGTCAAAAATGAAAAGTGTCACCATAAAAAATGTCAAAAATGACAAATTTCAAGATGGCAAATGTCAAAGATGTCAAATGACAAATGTCACAATGCTAAATGTTAAAAATGAAAAGTGTCACCATGAAAAATGTTAAAAATGACAAATTTCAAGATGGCAAATGTCAAAACTGACAAATGTCACAATGCTAAATGTCAAAAATGAAAAGTGTCACCATGAAAAATGTCAAAAATGACAAATTTCAAGATGGCAAATGTCAAAGATGTCAAATGACAAATGTCACAATGCTATGTGTCAAAAATGAAAAGTGTCACCATAAAAAATGTCAAAAATGACAAATTTTAAGATGACAAATGTCAAAGATGTCAAATGACAAATGTCACAATGCTAAATGTCAAAATTGAAAAGTGTCACCATGAAAAATGTTAAAAATGACAAATTTCAAGATGGCAAATGTCAAAGATGTCAAATGACAAATGTCACAATGCTAAATGTCAAAAATGAAAAGTGTCACCATGAAAAATGTCAAAAATGACAAATTTCAAGATGGCAAATGAGAAATGTCACAATGCTAAATGTCAAAAATGAAAAGTGTCACCATAAAAAATGTCAAAAATAACAAATTTCAAGATGGCAAATGTCAAAGATGTCAAATGACAAATGTCACAATGCTAAATGTCAAAAATGAAAAGTGTCACCATGAAAAATGTCAAAAATGACAAATTTCAAGTTGGCAAATGTCAAAGATGTCAAATGACAAATATCACAATGCTAAATGTCAAAAATGACAAATTTCAAGATGGCAAATGTCAAAGATGTCAAATGACAAATGTCACAAGGCTAAATGTCAAAAATAAAAAGTGTCACCATAAAAAATGTCAAAAATGACAAATTTTAAGATGACAAATGTCAAAGATGTCAAATGACAAATGTCACAATGCTAAATGTCAAAAATGACAAATTTCAAGATGGCAAATGTCAAAACTGACAAATGTCACAATGCTAAATGTCAAAAATGAAAAGTGTCACCATGAAAAATGTCAAAAATAACAAATTTCAAGATGGCAAATGTCAAAGATGTCAAATGACAAATGTCACAATGCTAAATGTCAAAAATGACAAATTTCAAGATGGCAAATGTCAAAGATGTCAAATGACAAATGTCACAATGCTTAATGTCAAAAATAAAAAGTGTTACCATGAAAAATGTCAAAAATGACAAATTTCAAGATTGCAAATGTCAAAGATGTCAAATGACAAATGTCACAATGCTAAATGTCAAAAATGAAAAGTGTCAAAAATGACAAATTTCAAGATGGCAAATGTCTAAGATGTCAAATGACAAATGTCACAATGCTAAATGTCAAAAATGAAAAGTGTCACCGTGAAAAATGTCAAAAATGAAAAATTCCAAGATGGCCAAAGTCAAAGATGTCAAATGACAAATGTCACAATGCTAAATGTCAAAAATGACAAATTTTAAGATGGCAAATATCAAAGATGTCAAATGACAAATGTCACAATGCTAAATGTCAAAAATAAAAAGTGGCACAATGAAAAATGTCAAAAATGACAAATTTCAAGATGGCAAATGTCAAAGATGTCAAATGACAAATGTCACAATGCTAAATGTCAAAAATGAAAAGTGTCACCATAAAAAATGTCAAAAATGACAAATTTCAAGATGGCAAATGTCAAAGATGTCAAATGACAAATGTCACAATGCTAAATGTCAAAAATGAAAAGTGTTACCATGAAAAATGTTAAAAATGACAAATTTCAAGATGGCAAATGTCAAAGATGTCAAATGACAAATGTCACAATGCTAAATGTCAAAAATGAAAAGTGTCACCATGAAAAATGTCAAAAATGACAAATTTCAAGTTGGCAAATGTCAAAGATGTCAAATGACAAATGTCACAATGCTAAATGTCAAAAATGAAAAGTGTCACCATGAAAAATGTCAAAAATGACAAATTTCAAGTTGGCAAATGTCAAAGATGTCAAATGACAAATATCACAATGCTAAATGTCAAAAATGACAAATTTCAAGATGGCAAATGTCAAAGATGTCAAATGACAAATGTCACAAGGCTAAATGTCAAAAATAAAAAGTGTCACCATAAAAAATGTCAAAAATGACAAATTTCAAGTTGGCAAATGTCAAAGATGTCAAATGACAAATATCACAATGCTAAATGTCAAAAATGACAAATTTCAAGATGGCAAATGTCAAAGATGTCAAATGACAAATGTCACAAGGCTAAAGGTCAAAAATAAAAAGTGTCACCATAAAAAATGTCAAAAATGACAAATTTCAAGATGACAAATGTCAAAGATGTCAAATGACAAATGTCACAATGCTAAATGTCAAAAATGACAAATTTCAAGATGGCAAATGTCAAAACTGACAAATGTCACAATGCTAAATGTCAAAAATGAAAAGTGTCACCATGAAAAATGTCAAAAATAACAAATTTCAAGATGGCAAATGTCAAAGATGTCAAATGACAAATGTCACAATGCTAAATGTCAAAAATGACAAATTTCAAGATGGCAAATGTCAAAGATGTCAAATGACAAATGTCACAATGCTAAATGTCAAAAATGAAAAGTGTCACCATAAAAAATGTCAAAAATGACAAATTTCAAGATGGCAAATGTCAAAGATGTCAAATAACAAATGTTACAATGCTTAATGTCAAAAATAAAAAGTGTCACCATGAAAAATGTCAAAAATGACAAATTTCAAGATGGCAAATGTCCAAGATGTCAAATGACAAATGTCACAATGCTAAATGTCAAAAATGAAAAGTGTTACCATGAAAAATGTCAAAAATGACAAATTTCAAGATTGCAAATGTCAAAGATGTCAAATGACAAATGTCACAATGCTAAATGTCAAAAATGAAAAGTGTCAAAAATGACAAATTTCAAGATGGCAAATGTCTAAGATGTCAAATGACAAATGTCACAATGCTAAATGTCAAAAATGAAAAGTGTCACCGTGAAAAATGTCAAAAATGAAAAATTCCAAGATGGCAAAAGTCAAAGATGTCAAATGACAAATGTCACAATGCTAAATGTCAAAAATGAAAAGTGTCACCATGAAAAATGTCAAAAATGACAAATTTCAAGATGGCAAATGTCAAAGATGTCAAATGACAAATGTCACAATGCTAAATGTCAAAAATGAAAAGTGTCCCCATGAAAAATGTCAATAATGACAAATTTCAAGATGGCAAATGTCAAAGATGTCAAATGACAAATGTCACAATGCTAAATGTCAAAAATGAAAAGTGTCACCATGAAAAATGTCAAAAATGACAAATTTCAAGATGACAAATGTCAAAGATGTCGAATATGACAAATGTCACAATGCTAAATGTCAAAAATGAAAAGTGTCACCATGAAAAATGTCAAAACGGACAAATTTCAAGATGGCAAATGTCAAAGATGTCAAATGACAAATGTCACAATGCTAAATGTCAAAAATGAAAAGTGTCACCATGAAAAATGTCAAAAATGACAAATTTCAAGGTGGCAAATATCAAAGATATCAAATGCCAAATGTCACAATGCTAAATGTCAAAAATGACAAATTTCAAGATGGCAAATTTCAAAGATGTCAAATGACAAATGTCACAATGCTAAATGTCAAAAATAAAAAGTGTCACCATGAAAAATGTCAAAAATGACAAATTTCAAGATGGCAAATGTCAAAGATGTCAAATGACAAATGTCACAATGCTAAAGGTCAAAAATAAAAAGTGTCACCATGAAAAATGTTAAAAATGACAAATTTCAAGATGTCAAATGTCAAAGATGTCAAATGACAAATGTCACAATGCTAAATGTCAAAAATGAAAAGTGTCACCATGAAAAATGTCAAAAATGTCAAATTTCAACATGGCAAATGTCAAAGATGTCAAATAAGAAATGTCACAATGCTAAATGTCAAAAATGAAAAGTGTCACCATGAAAAATGTCAAAAATAACAAATTTCAAGATGGCAAATGTCAAAGATGTCAAATGACAAATGTCACAATGCTAAATGTCAAAAATGAAAAGTGTCACCATGAAAAATGTCAAAAATGACAAATTTCAAGATTGCAAATGTCAAAGATGTCAAATGACAAATGTCACAATGCTAAATGTCAAAAATGAAAAGTGTCAAAAATGACAAATTTCAAGATGGCAAATGTCTAAGATGTCAAATGACAAATGTCACAATGCTAAATGTCAAAAATGAAAAGTGTCACCGTGAAAAATGTCAAAAATGAAAAATTCCAAGATGGCCAAAGTCAAAGATGTCAAATGACAAATGTCACAATGCTAAATGTCAAAAATGAAAAGTGTCACCATGAAAAATGTCAAAAATGTCAAATTTCAACATGGCAAATGTCAAAGATGTCAAATAAGAAATGTCACAATGCTAAATGTCAAAAATGAAAAGTGTCACCATGAAAAATGTCAAAAATAACAAGTTTCAAGATGGCAAATGTCAAAGATGTCAAATGACAAATGTCACAATGCTTAATGTCAAAAATAAAAAGTGTTACCATGAAAAATGTCAAAAATGACAAATTTCAAGATTGCAAATGTCAAAGATGTCAAATGACAAATGTCACAATGCTAAATGTCAAAAATGAAAAGTGTCAAAAATGACAAATTTCAAGATGGCAAATGTCTAAGATGTCAAATGACAAATGTCACAATGCTAAATGTCAAAAATGAAAAGTGTCACCGTGAAAAATGTCAAAAATGAAAAATTCCAAGATGGCCAAAGTCAAAGATGTCAAATGACAAATGTCACAATGCTAAATGTCAAAAATGACAAATTTTAAGATGGCAAATATCAAAGATGTCAAATGACAAATGTCACAATGCTAAATGTCAAAAATAAAAAGTGGCACAATGAAAAATGTCAAAAATGACAAATTTCAAGATGGCAAATGTCAAAGATGTCAAATGACAAATGTCACAATGCTAAATGTCAAAAATGAAAAGTGTCACCATAAAAAATGTCAAAAATGACAAATTTCAAGATGGCAAATGTCAAAGATGTCAAATGACAAATGTCACAATGCTAAATGTCAAAAATGAAAAGTGTTACCATGAAAAATGTTAAAAATGACAAATTTCAAGATGGCAAATGTCAAAGATGTCAAATGACAAATGTCACAATGCTAAATGTCAAAAATGAAAAGCGTCACCATGAAAAATGTCAAAAATGACAAATTTCAAGTTGGCAAATGTCAAAGATGTCAAATGACAAATGTCACAATGCTAAATGTCAAAAATGAAAAGTGTCACCATGAAAAATGTCAAAAATGACAAATTTCAAGTTGGCAAATGTCAAAGATGTCAAATGACAAATATCACAATGCTAAATGTCAAAAATGACAAATTTCAAGATGGCAAATGTCAAAGATGTCAAATGACAAATGTCACAAGGCTAAATGTCAAAAATAAAAAGTGTCACCATAAAAAATGTCAAAAATGACAAATTTCAAGTTGGCAAATGTCAAAGATGTCAAATGACAAATATCACAATGCTAAATGTCAAAAATGACAAATTTCAAGATGGCAAATGTCAAAGATGTCAAATGACAAATGTCACAAGGCTAAAGGTCAAAAATAAAAAGTGTCACCATAAAAAATGTCAAAAATGACAAATTTCAAGATGACAAATGTCAAAGATGTCAAATGACAAATGTCACAATGCTAAATGTCAAAAATGACAAATTTCAAGATGGCAAATGTCAAAACTGACAAATGTCACAATGCTAAATGTCAAAAATGAAAAGTGTCACCATGAAAAATGTCAAAAATAACAAATTTCAAGATGGCAAATGTCAAAGATGTCAAATGACAAATGTCACAATGCTAAATGTCAAAAATGACAAATTTCAAGATGGCAAATGTCAAAGATGTCAAATGACAAATGTCACAATGCTAAATGTCAAAAATGAAAAGTGTCACCATAAAAAATGTCAAAAATGACAAATTTCAAGATGGCAAATGTCAAAGATGTCAAATGACAAATGTCACAATGCTTAATGTCAAAAATAAAAAGTGTCACCATGAAAAATGTCAAAAATGACAAATTTCAAGATGGCAAATGTCCAAGATGTCAAATGACAAATGTCACAATGCTAAATGTCAAAAATGAAAAGTGTTACCATGAAAAATGTCAAAAATGACAAATTTCAAGATTGCAAATGTCAAAGATGTCAAATGACAAATGTCACAATGCTAAATGTCAAAAATGACAAATTTCAAGATGGCAAATGTCTAAGATGTCAAATGACAAATGTCACAATGCTAAATGTCAAAAATGAAAAGTGTCACCGTGAAAAATGTCAAAAATGAAAAATTCCAAGATGGCAAAAGTCAAAGATGTCAAATGACAAATGTCACAATGCTAAATGTCAAAAATGAAAAGTGTCACCATGAAAAATGTCAAAAATGACAAATTTCAAGATGGCAAATGTCAAAGATGTCAAATGACAAATGTCACAATGCTAAATGTCAAAAATGAAAAGTGTCCCCATGAAAAATGTCAATAATGACAAATTTCAAGATGGCAAATGTCAAAGATGTCAAATGACAAATGTCACAATGCTAAATGTCAAAAATGAAAAGTGTCACCATGAAAAATGTCAAAAATGACAAATTTCAAGATGACAAATGTCAAAGATGTCGAATATGACAAATGTCACAATGCTAAATGTCAAAAATGAAAAGTGTCACCATGAAAAATGTCAAAACGGACAAATTTCAAGATGGCAAATGTCAAAGATGTCAAATGACAAATGTCACAATGCTAAATGTCAAAAATGAAAAGTGTCACCATGAAAAATGTCAAAAATGACAAATTTCAAGGTGGCAAATATCAAAGATGTCAAATGCCAAATGTCACAATGCTAAATGTCAAAAATGACAAATTTCAAGATGGCAAATTTCAAAGATGTCAAATGACAAATGTCACAATGCTAAATGTCAAAAATAAAAAGTGTCACCATGAAAAATGTCAAAAATGACAAATTTCAAGATGGCAAATGTCAAAGATGTCAAATGACAAATGTCACAATGCTAAAGGTCAAAAATAAAAAGTGTCACCATGAAAAATGTTAAAAATGACAAATTTCAAGATGTCAAATGTCAAAGATGTCAAATGACAAATGTCACAATGCTAAATGTCAAAAATGAAAAGTGTCACCATGAAAAATGTCAAAAATGTCAAATTTCAACATGGCAAATGTCAAAGATGTCAAATAAGAAATGTCACAATGCTAAATGTCAAAAATGAAAAGTGTCACCATGAAAAATGTCAAAAATAACAAATTTCAAGATGGCAAATGTCAAAGATGTCAAATGACAAATGTCACAATGCTAAATGTCAAAAATGAAAAGTGTCACCATGAAAAATGTCAAAAATGACAAATTTCAAGATGGCAAATGTCAAAGATGTCAAATGACAAATATCATAATGCTAAATGTCAAAAATGACAAATTTCAAGATGGCAAATGTCAAAGATGTCAAATGACAAATGTCACAAGGCTAAATGTCAAAAATAAAAAGTGTCACCATGAAAAATGTCAAAAATGACAAATTTCAAGATGACAAATGTTAAAGATGTCAAATGACAAATGTCACAATGCTAAATGTCAAAAATGACAAATTTCAAGATGGCAAATGTCAAAACTGACAAATGTCACAATGCTAAATGTCAAAACTGAAAAGTGTCACCATGAAAAATGTCAAAAATAACAAATTTCAAGATGGCAAATGTCAAAGATGTCAAATGACAAATGTCACAATGCTAAATGTCAAAAATGACAAATTTCAAGATGGCAAATGTCAAAGATGTCAAATGACAAATGTCACAATGTTAAATGTCAAAAATGAAAAGTGTCACCATAAAAAATGTCAAAAATGACAAATTTCAAGATGGCAAATGTCAAAGATGTCAAATGACAAATGTCACAATGCTAAATGTTAAAAATGAAAAGTGTCACCATGAAAAATGTTAAAAATGACAAATTTCAAGATGGCAAATGTCAAAACTGACAAATGTCACAATGCTAAATGTCAAAAATGAAAAGTGTCACCATGAAAAATGTCAAAAATGACAAATTTCAAGATGGCAAATGTCAAAGATGTCAAATGACAAATGTCACAATGCTAAATGTCAAAAATGAAAAGTGTCACCATAAAAAATGTCAAAAATGACAAATTTCAAGATGGCAAATGTCAAAGATGTCAAATGACAAATGTCACAATGCTAAATGTCAAAATTGAAAAGTGTCACCATGAAAAATGTTAAAAATGACAAATTTCAAGATGGCAAATGTCAAAGATGTCAAATGACAAATGTCACAATGCTAAATGTCAAAAATGAAAAGTGTCACCATGAAAAATGTCAAAAATGACAAATTTCAAGATGGCAAATGAGAAATGTCACAATGCTAAATGTCAAAAATGAAAAGTGTCACCATAAAAAATGTCAAAAATAACAAATTTCAAGATGGCAAATGTCAAAGATGTCAAATGACAAATGTCACAATGCTAAATGTCAAAAATGAAAAGTGTCACCATGAAAAATGTCAAAAATGACAAATTTCAAGTTGGCAAATGTCAAAGATGTCAAATGACAAATATCACAATGCTAAATGTCAAAAATGACAAATTTCAAGATGGCAAATGTCAAAGATGTCAAATGACAAATGTCACAAGGCTAAATGTCAAAAATAAAAAGTGTCACCATAAAAAATGTCAAAAATGACAAATTTTAAGATGACAAATGTCAAAGATGTCAAATGACAAATGTCACAATGCTAAATGTCAAAAATGACAAATTTCAAGATGGCAAATGTCAAAACTGACAAATGTCACAATGCTAAATGTCAAAAATGAAAAGTGTCACCATGAAAAATGTCAAAAATAACAAATTTCAAGATGGCAAATGTCAAAGATGTCAAATGACAAATGTCACAATGCTAAATGTCAAAAATGACAAATTTCAAGATGGCAAATGTCAAAGATGTCAAATGACAAATGTCACAATGCTTAATGTCAAAAATAAAAAGTGTTACCATGAAAAATGTCAAAAATGACAAATTTCAAGATTGCAAATGTCAAAGATGTCAAATGACAAATGTCACAATGCTAAATGTCAAAAATGAAAAGTGTCAAAAATGACAAATTTCAAGATGGCAAATGTCTAAGATGTCAAATGACAAATGTCACAATGCTAAATGTCAAAAATGAAAAGTGTCACCGTGAAAAATGTCAAAAATGAAAAATTCCAAGATGGCCAAAGTCAAAGATGTCAAATGACAAATGTCACAATGCTAAATGTCAAAAATGAAAAGTGTCACCATGAAAAATGTCAAAAATGACAAATTTCAAGATGGCAAATGTCAAAGATGTCAAATGACAAATGTCACAATGCTAAATGTCAAAAATGAAAAGTGTCCCCATGAAAAATGTCAATAATGACAAATTTCAAGATGGCAAATGTCAAAGATGTCAAATGACATATGTCACAATGCTAAATGTCAAAAATGAAAAGTGTCAAAAATGACAAATTTCAAGATGGCAAATGTCTAAGATGTCAAATGACAAATGTCACAATGCTAAATGTCAAAAATGAAAAGTGTCAAAAATGACAAATTTCAAGATGGCAAATGTCTAAGATGTCAAATGACAAATGTCACAATGCTAAATGTCAAAAATGAAAAGTGTCACCGTGAAAAATGTCAAAAATGAAAAATTCCAAGATGGCCAAAGTCAAAGATGTCAAATGACAAATGTCACAATGCTAAATGTCAAAAATGAAAAGTGTCCCCATGAAAAATGTCAATAATGACAAATTTCAAGATGGCAAATGTCAAAGATGTCAAATGACAAATGTCACAATGCTAAATGTCAAAAATGAAAAGTGTCACCATGAAAAATGTCAAAAATGACAAATTTCAAGATGGCAAATGTCAAAGATGTCGAATATGACAAATGTCACAATGCTAAATGTCAAAAATGAAAAGTGTCACCATGAAAAATGTCAAAACGGACAAATTTCAAGATGGCAAATGTCAAAGATGTCAAATGACAAATGTCACAATGCTAAATGTCAAAAATGAAAAGTGTCACCATAAAAAATGTCAAAAATGACAAATTTCAAGGTGGCAAATATCAAAGATGTCAAATGCCAAATGTCACAATGCTAAATGTCAAAAATGACAAATTTCAAGATGGCAAATGTCAAAGATGTCAAATGACAAATGTCACAATGCTAAATGTCAAAAATAAAAAGTGTCACCATGAAAAATGTCAAAAATGACAAATTTCAAGATGGCAAATGTCCAAGATGTCAAATGACAAATGTCACAATGCTAAATGTCAAAAATGAAAAGTGTCACCATGAAAAATGTTAAAAATGACAAATTTCAAGATGTCAAATGTCAAAGATGTCAAATGACAAATGTCACAATGCTAAATGTCAAAAATGAAAAGTGTCAGCATGAAAAATGTCAAAAATGACAAATTTCAAGATGGCAAATGTCAAAGATGTCAAATAAGAAATGTCACAATGCTAAATGTCAAAAATGAAAAGTGTCACCATGAAAAATGTCAAAAATAACAAATTTCAAGATGGCAAATGTCAAAGATGTCAAATGACAAATGTCACAATGCTAAATGTCAAAAATGAAAAGTGTCACCATGAAAAATGTCAAAAATGACAAATTTCAAGATGGCAAATGTCAAAGATGTCAAATGACAAATATCATAATGCTAAATGTCAAAAATGACAAATTTCAAGATGGCAAATGTCAAAGATGTCAAATGACAAATGTCACAAGGCTAAATGTCAAAAATAAAAAGTGTCAACATAAAAAATGTCAAAAATGACAAATTTCAAGATGACAAATGTTAAAGATGTCAAATGACAAATGTCACAATGCTAAATGTCAAAAATGACAAATTTCAAGATGGCAAATGTCAAAACTGACAAATGTCACAATGCTAAATGTCAAAACTGAAAAGTGTCACCATGAAAAATGTCAAAAATAACAAATTTCAAGATGGCAAATGTCAAAGATGTCAAATGACAAATGTCACAATGCTAAATGTCAAAAATGACAAATTTCAAGATGGCAAATGTCAAAGATGTCAAATGACAAATGTCACAATGTTAAATATCAAAAATGAAAAGTGTCACCATGAAAAATGTCAAAAATGACAAATTTCAAGATGGCAAATGTCAAAGATGTCAAATGACAAATGTCACAATGCTAAATGTCAAAAATAAAAAGTGTCACCATGAAAAATGTCAAAAATGACAAATTTCAAGATGGCAAATGTCAAAGATGTCAAATGACAAATGTCACAATGCTAAATGTCAAAAATGAAAAGTGTCACCATGAAAAATGTCAAAAATGACAAATTTCAAGATGACAAATGTCAAAGATGTCAAATGACAAATGTCACAATGCTAAATGTCAAAAATGAAAAGTGTCACCATGAAAAATGTCAAAAATCACAAATTTCAAGATGGCAAATGTCCAAGATGTCAAATGACAAATGTCACAATGCTTAATGTCAAAAATGAAAAGTGTTACCATGAAAAATGTCAAAAATGACAAATTTCAAGATGGCAAATGTCAAAGATGTCAAATGACAAATGTCACAATGCTAAATGTCAAAAATGAAAAGTGTCAAAAATGACAAATTTCAAGATGGCAAATGTCTAAGATGTCAAATGACAAATGTCACAATGCTAAATGTCAAAAATGAAAAGTGTCACCGTGAAAAATGTCAAAAATGAAAAATTTTAAAAAGGCAAAAGTCAAAGATATCAAATGACAAATGTCACAATGCTAAATGTCAAAAATGAAAAGTGTCACCATGAAAAATGTCAAAAATGACAAATTTCAAGATGGCAATTGTCAAAGATGTCGAATATGACAAATGTCACAATGCTAAATGTCAAAAATGTAAAGTGTCACCATGAAAAATGTCAAAAATGACAAATTGCAAGATGGCAAATGTCAAAGATGTCAAATGACAAATGTCACAATGCTAAATGTCAAAAATGAAAAGTGTCACCATGAAAAATGTCAAAAATGACAAATTTCAAGATGGCAAATATCAAAGATGTCAAATGCCAAATGTCACAATGCTAAATGTCAAAAATGACAAATTTTAAGATGGCAAATATCAAAGATGTCAAATGACAAATGTCACAATGCTAAATGTCAAAAATAAAAAGTGGCACAATGAAAAATGTCAAAAATGACAAATTTCAAGATGGCAAATGTCAAAGATGTCAAATGACAAATGTCACAATGCTAAATGTCAAAAATGAAATGTGTCACCATAAAAAATGTCAAAAATGACAAATTTCAAGATGGCAAATGTCAAAGATGTCAAATGACAAATGTCACAATGCTAAATGTCAAAAATGAAAAGTGTTACCATGAAAAATGTGAAAAATGACAAATTTCAAGATGGCAAATGTCAAAGATGTCAAATGACAAATGTCACAATGCTAAATGTCAAAAATGAAAAGTGTCACCATGAAAAATGTCAAAAATGACAAATTTCAAGTTGGCAAATGTCAAAGATGTCAAATGACAAATGTCACAATGCTAAATGTCAAAAATAAAAAGTGTCACCATGAAAAATGTCAAAAATGACAAATTTCAAGTTGGCAAATGTCAAAGATGTCAAATGACAAATATCACAATGCTAAATGTCAAAAATGACAAATTTCAAGATGGCAAATGTCAAAGATGTCAAATGACAAATGTCACAAGGCTAAATGTCAAAAATAAAAAGTGTCACCATAAAAAATGTCAAAAATGACAAATTTCAAGATGACAAATGTCAAAGATGTCAAATGACAAATGTCACAATGCTAAATGTCAAAAATGACAAATTTCAAGATGGCAAATGTCAAAACTGACAAATGTCACAATGCTAAATGTCAAAAATGAAAAGTGTCACCATGAAAAATGTCAAAAATAACAAATTTCAAGATGGCAAATGTCAAAGATGTCAAATGACAAATGTCACAATGCTGAATGTCAAAAATGACAAATTTTAAGATGGCAAATGTCAAAGATGTCAAATGACAAATGTCACAATGCTAAATGTCAAAAATGAAAAGTGTCACCATAAAAAATGTCAAAAATGACAAATTTCAAGATGGCAAATGTCAAAGATGTCAAATGACAAATGTCACAATGCTTGATGTCAAAAATAAAAAGTGTCACCATGAAAAATGTCAAAAATGACAAATTTCAAGATGGCAAATGTCCAAGATGTCAAATGACAAATGTCACAATGCTAAATGTCAAAAATGAAAAGTGTTACCATGAAAAATGACAAATTTCAAGATGGCAAATGTCAAAGATGTCAAATGACAAATGTCACAATGCTAAATGTCAAAAATGAAAAGTGTCGAAAATGACGAATTTCATGATGGCAAATGTCTAAGATGTCAAATGTCACAATGCTAAATGTCAAAAATGAAAAGTGTCAGCGTGAAAAATGTCAAAAATGAAAAATTTCAAGATGGCAAAAGTCAAAGATGACAAATGACAAATGTCACAATGCTAAATGTCAAAAATGAAAAGTGTCACCATGAAAAATGTCAAAAATGACAAATTTCAAGATGGCAAATGTCAAAGATGTCAAATGACAAATGTCACAATGCTAAATGTCAAAAATGAAAAGTGTCCCCATGAAAAATGTCAATAATGACAAATTTCAAGATGGCAAATGTCAAAGATGTCAAATGACAAATGTCACAATGCTAAATGTCAAAAATGAAAAGTGTCACCATGAAAAATGTCAAAAATGACAAATTTCAAGATGGCAATTGTCAAAGATGTCGAATATGACAAATGTCACAATGCTAAATGTCAAAAATGAAAAGTGTCACCATGAAAAATGTCAAAAATGACAAATTGCAAGATGGCAAATGTCAAAGATGTCAAATGACAAATGTCACAATGCTAAATGTCAAAAATGAAAAGTGTCACCATGAAAAATGTCAAAAATGACAAATTTCAAGATGGCAAATATCAAAGATGTCAAATGCCAAATGTCACAAAGCTAAATGTCAAAAATGACAAATTTCAAGATGGCAAATATCAAAGATGTCAAATGACAAATGTCACAATGCTAAATGTCAAAAATAAAAAGTGTCACCATGAAAAATGTCAAAAATGACAAATTTCAAGATGGCAAATGTCAAAGATGTCAAATGACAAATGTCACAATGCTAAATGTCAAAAATGAAAAGTGTCACCATAAAAAATGTCAAAAATGACAAATTTCAAGATGGCAAATGTCAAAGATGTCAAATGACAAATGTCACAATGCTAAATGTCAAAATTGAAAAGTGTCACCATGAAAAATGTTAAAAATGACAAATTTCAAGATGGCAAATGTCAAAGATGTCAAATGACAAATGTCACAATGCTAAATGTCAAAAATGAAAAGTGTCACCATGAAAAATGTCAAAAATGACAAATTTCAAGATGGCAAATGAGAAATGTCACAATGCTAAATGTCAAAAATAAAAAGTGTCACCATGAAAAATGTCAAAAATAACAAATTTAAAGATGGCAAATGTCAAAGATGTCAAATGACAAATGTCACAATGCTAAATGTCAAAAATGAAAAGTGTCACCATGAAAAATGTCAAAAATGACAAATTTCAAGTTGGCAAATGTCAAAGATGTCAAATGACAAATATCACAATGCTAAATGTCAAAAATGACAAATTTCAAGATGGCAAATGTTAAAGATGTCAAATGACAAATGTCACAAGGCTAAATGTCAAAAATAAAAAGTGTCACCATAAAAAATGTCAAAAATGACAAATTTCAAGATGACAAATGTCAAAGATGTCAAATGACAAATGTCACAATGCTAAATGTCAAAAATGACAAATTTCAAGATGGCAAATGTCAAAACTGACAAATGTCACAATGCTAAATGTCAAAAATGAAAAGTGTCACCACGAAAAATGTCAAAAATAACAAATTTCAAGATGGCAAATGTCAAAGATGTCAAATGACATATGTCACAATGCTAAATGTCAAAAATGACAAATTTCAAGATGGCAAATGTCAAAGATGTCAAATGACAAATGTCACAATGCTAAATGTCAAAAATGAAAAGTGTCACCATAAAAAATGTCAAAAATGACAAATTTCAAGATGGCAAATGTCAAAGATGTCAAATGACAAATGTCCAAGATGTCAAATGACAAATGTCACAATGCTAAATGTCAAAAATGAAAAGTGTTACCATGAAAAATGTCAAAAATGACAAATTTCAAGATTGCAAATGTCAAAGATGTCAAATGACAAATGTCACAATGCTAAATGTCAAAAATGAAAAGTGTCAAAAATGACAAATTTCAAGATGGCAAATGTCTAAGATGTCAAATGACAAATGTCACAATGCTAAATGTCAAAAATGAAAAGTGTCACCGTGAAAAATGTCAAAAATGAAAAATTCCAAGATGGCAAAAGTCAAAGATGTCAAATGACAAATGTCACAATGCTAAATGTCAAAAATGAAAAGTGTCACCATGAAAAATGTCAAAAATGACAAATTTCAAGATTGCAAATGTCAAAGATGTCAAATGACAAATGTCACAATGCTAAATGTCAAAAATGAAAAGTGTCAAAAATGACAAATTTCAAGATGGCAAATGTCTAAGATGTCAAATGACAAATGTCACAATGCTAAATGTCAAAAATGAAAAGTGTCACCGTGAAAAATGTCAAAAATGAAAAATTCCAAGATGGCAAAAGTCAAAGATGTCAAATGACAAATGTCACAATGCTAAATGTGAAAAATGAAAAGTGTCACCATGAAAAATGTCAAAAATGACAAATTTCAAGATGGCAAATGTCAAAGATGTCAAATGACAAATGTCACAATGCTAAATGTTAAAAATGAAACGTGTCACCATGAAAAATGTTAAAAATGACAAATTTCAAGATGGCAAATGTCAAAACTGACAAATGTCACAATGCTAAATGTCAAAAATGAAAAGTGTCACCATGAAAAATGTCAAAAATGACAAATTTCAAGATGGCAAATGTCAAAGATGTCAAATGACAAATGTCACAATGCTAAATGTCAAAAATGAAAAGTGTCACCATAAAAAATGTCAAAAATGACAAATTTTAAGATGGCAAATGTCAAAGATGTCAAATGACAAATGTCACAATGCTAAATGTCAAAATTGAAAAGTGTCACCATGAAAAATGTTAAAAATGACAAATTTCAAGATGGCAAATGTCACAGATGTCAAATGACAAATGTCACAATGCTAAATGTCAAAAATGAAAAGTGTCACCATGAAAAATGTCAAAAATGACAAATTTCAAGATGGCAAATGAGAAATGTCACAATGCTAAATGTCAAAAATGAAAAGTGTCACCATAAAAAATGTCAAAAATAACAAATTTCAAGATGGCAAATGTCAAAGATGTCAAATGTCACAATGCTAAATGTCAAAAATGAAAAGTGTCACCATGAAAAATGTCAAAAATGACAAATTTCAATTTGACAAATGTCAAAGATGTCAAATGACAAATATCACAATGATAAATGTCAAAAATGACAAATTTCAAGATGGCAAATGTCAAAGATGTCAAATGACAAATGTCACAATGCTAAATGTCAAAAATGACAAATTTCAAGATGGCAAATGTCAAAACTGACAAATGTCACAATGCTAAATGTCAAAAATGAAAAGTGTCACCATGAAAAATGTCAAAAATAACAAATTTCAAGATGGCAAATGTCAAAGATGTCAAATGACAAATGTCACAATGCTAAATGTCAAAAATGACAAATTTCAAGATGGCAAATGTCAAAGATGTCAAATGACAAATGTCACAATGCTAAATGTCAAAAATGAAAAGTGTCACCATAAAAAATGTCAAAAATGACAAATTTCAAGATGGCAAATGTCAAAGATGTCAAATGACAAATGTCACAATGCTTAATGTCAAAAATAAAAAGTGTCACCATGAAAAATGTCAAAAATGACAAATTTCAAGATGGCAAATGTCCAAGATGTCAAATGACAAATGTCACAATGCTAAATGTCAAAAATGAAAAGTGTTACCATGAAAAATGTCAAAAATGACAAATTTCAAGATTGCAAATGTCAAAGATGTCAAATGACAAATGTCACAATGCTAAATGTCAAAAATGAAAAGTGTCAAAAATGACAAATTTCAAGATGGCAAATGTCTAAGATGTCAAATGACAAATGTCACAATGCTTAATGTCAAAAATGAAAAGTGTCACCGTGAAAAATGTCAAAAATAAAAAATTCCAAGATGGCAAAAGTCAAAGATGTCAAATGACAAATGTCACAATGCTAAATGTCAAAAATGAAAAGTGTCACCATGAAAAATGTCAAAAATGACAAATTTCAAGATGGCAAATGTCAAAGATGTCAAATGACAAATGTCACAATGCTAAATGTCAAAAATGAAAAGTGTCACCATGAAAAATGTCAAAAATGACAAATTTCAAGGTGGCAAATATCAAAGATGTCAAATGCCAAATGTCACAATGCTAAATGTCAAAAATGACAAATTTCAAGATGGCAAATTTCAAAGATGTCAAATGACAAATGTCACAATGCTAAATGTCAAAAATAAAAAGTGTCACCATGAAAAATGTCAAAAATGACAAATTTCAAGATGGCAAATGTCAAAGATGTCAAATGACAAATGTCACAATGCTAAATGTCAAAAATAAAAAGTGTCACCATGAAAAATGTTAAAAATGACAAATTTCAAGATGTCAAATGTCAAAGATGTCAAATGACAAATGTCACAATGCTAAATGTCAAAAATGAAAAGTGTCACCATGAAAAATGTCAAAAATGTCAAATTTCAACATGGCAAATGTCAAAGATGTCAAATAAGAAATGTCACAATGCTAAATGTCAAAAATGAAAAGTGTCACCATGAAAAATGTCAAAAATAACAAATTTCAAGATGGCAAATGTCAAAGATGTCAAATGACAAATGTCACAATGCTAAATGTCAAAAATGAAAAGTGTCACCATGAAAAATGTCAAAAATGACAAATTTCAAGATGGCAAATGTCAAAGATGTCAAATGACAAATATCATAATGCTAAATGTCAAAAATGACAAATTTCAAGATGGCAAATGTCAAAGATGTCAAATGACAAATGTCACAAGGCTAAATGTCAAAAATAAAAAGTGTCACCATGAAAAATGTCAAAAATGACAAATTTCAAGATGACAAATGTTAAAGATGTCAAATGACAAATGTCACAATGCTAAATGTCAAAAATGACAAATTTCAAGATGGCAAATGTCAAAACTGACAAATGTCACAATGCTAAATGTCAAAACTGAAAAGTGTCACCATGAAAAATGTCAAAAATAACAAATTTCAAGATGGCAAATGTCAAAGATGTCAAATGACAAATGTCACAATGCTAAATGTCAAAAATGACAAATTTCAAGATGGCAAATGTCAAAGATGTCAAATGACAAATGTCACAATGTTAAATGTCAAAAATGAAAAGTGTCACCATGAAAAATGTCAAAAATGACAAATTTCAAGATGGCAAATGTCAAAGATGTCAAATGACAAATGTCACAATGCTAAATGTTAAAAATGAAAAGTGTCACCATGAAAAATGTTAAAAATGACAAATTTCAAGATGGCAAATGTCAAAACTGACAAATGTCACAATGCTAAATGTCAAAAATGAAAAGTGTCACCATGAAAAATGTCAAAAATGACAAATTTCAAGATGGCAAATGTCAAAGATGTCAAATGACAAATGTCACAATGCTAAATGTCAAAAATGAAAAGTGTCACCATAAAAAATGTCAAAAATGACAAATTTCAAGATGGCAAATGTCAAAGATGTCAAATGACAAATGTCACAATGCTAAATGTCAAAATTGAAAAGTGTCACCATGAAAAATGTTAAAAATGACAAATTTCAAGATGGCAAATGTCAAAGATGTCAAATGACAAATGTCACAATGCTAAATGTCAAAAATGAAAAGTGTCACCATGAAAAATGTCAAAAATGACAAATTTCAAGATGGCAAATGAGAAATGTCACAATGCTAAATGTCAAAAATGAAAAGTGTCACCATAAAAAATGTCAAAAATAACAAATTTCAAGATGGCAAATGTCAAAGATGTCAAATGACAAATGTCACAATGCTAAATGTCAAAAATGAAAAGTGTCACCATGAAAAATGTCAAAAATGACAAATTTCAAGTTGGCAAATGTCAAAGATGTCAAATGACAAATATCACAATGCTAAATGTCAAAAATGACAAATTTCAAGATGGCAAATGTCAAAGATGTCAAATGACAAATGTCACAAGGCTAAATGTCAAAAATAAAAAGTGTCACCATAAAAAATGTCAAAAATGACAAATTTTAAGATGACAAATGTCAAAAATGTCAAATGACAAATGTCACAATGCTAAATGTCAAAAATGACAAATTTCAAGATGGCAAATGTCAAAACTGACAAATGTCACAATGCTAAATGTCAAAAATGAAAAGTGTCACCATGAAAAATGTCAAAAATAACAAATTTCAAGATGGCAAATGTCAAAGATGTCAAATGACAAATGTCACAATGCTAAATGTCAAAAATGACAAATTTCAAGATGGCAAATGTCAAAGATGTCAAATGACAAATGTCACAATGCTTAATGTCAAAAATAAAAAGTGTTACCATGAAAAATGTCAAAAATGACAAATTTCAAGATTGCAAATGTCAAAGATGTCAAATGACAAATGTCACAATGCTAAATGTCAAAAATGAAAAGTGTCAAAAATGACAAATTTCAAGATGGCAAATGTCTAAGATGTCAAATGACAAATGTCACAATGCTAAATGTCAAAAATGAAAAGTGTCACCGTGAAAAATGTCAAAAATGAAAAATTCCAAGATGGCCAAAGTCAAAGATGTCAAATGACAAATGTCACAATGCTAAATGTCAAAAATGAAAAGTGTCACCATGAAAAATGTTAAAAATGACAAATTTCAAGATGGCAAATGTCAAAGATGTCAAATGACAAATGTCACAATGCTAAATGTCAAAAATGAAAAGTGTCCCCATGAAAAATGTCAATAATGACAAATTTCAAGATGGCAAATGTCAAAGATGTCAAATGACATATGTCACAATGCTAAATGTCAAAAATGAAAAGTGTCAAAAATGACAAATTTCAAGATGGCAAATGTCTAAGATGTCAAATGACAAATGTCACAATGCTAAATGTCAAAAATGAAAAGTGTCAAAAATGACAAATTTCAAAATGGCAAATGTCTAAGATGTCAAATGACAAATGTCACAATGCTAAATGTCAAAAATGAAAAGTGTCACCGTGAAAAATGTCAAAAATGAAAAATTCCAAGATGGCCAAAGTCAAAGATGTCAAATGACAAATGTCACAATGCTAAATGTCAAAAATGAAAAGTGTCCCCATGAAAAATGTCAATAATGACAAATTTCAAGATAGCAAATGTCAAAGATGTCAAATGACAAATGTCACAATGCTAAATGTCAAAAATGAAAAGTGTCACCATGAAAAATGTCAAAAATGACAAATTTCAAGATGGCAAATGTCAAAGATGTCGAATATGACAAATGTCACAATGCTAAATGTCAAAAATGAAAAGTGTCACCATGAAAAATGTCAAAACTGACAAATTTCAAGATGGCAAATGTCAAAGATGTCAAATGACAAATGTCACAATGCTAAATGTCAAAAATGAAAAGTGTCACCATAAAAAATATCAAAAATGACAAATTTCAAGGTGGCAAATATCAAAGATGTCAAATGCCAAATGTCACAATGCTAAATGTCAAAAATGACAAATTTCAAGATGGCAAATGTCAAAGATGTCAAATGACAAATGTCACAATGCTAAATGTCAAAAATAAAAAGTGTCACCATGAAAAATGTCAAAAATGACAAATTTCAAGATGGCAAATGTCCAAGATGTCAAATGACAAATGTCACAATGCTAAATGTCAAAAATGAAAAGTGTCACCATGAAAAATGTTAAAAATGACAAATTTCAAGATGTCAAATGTCAAAGATGTCAAATGACAAATGTCACAATGCTAAATGTCAAAAATGAAAAGTGTCAGCATGAAAAATGTCAAAAATGACAAATTTCAAGATGGCAAATGTCAAAGATGTCAAATAAGAAATGTCACAATGCTAAATGTCAAAAATGAAAAGTGTCACCATGAAAAATGTCAAAAATAACAAATTTCAAGATGGCAAATATCAAAGATGTCAAATGACAAATGTCACAATGCTAAATGTCAAAAATGAAAAGTGTCACCATGAAAAATGTCAAAAATGACAAATTTCAAGATGGCAAATGTCAAAGATGTCAAATGACAAATATCATAATGCTAAATGTCAAAAATGACAAATTTCAAGATGGCAAATGTAAAAGATGTCAAATGACAAATGTCACAAGGCTAAATGTCAAAAATAAAAAGTGTCAACATAAAAAATGTCAAAAATGACAAATTTCAAGATGACAAATGTTAAAGATGTCAAATGACAAATGTCACAATGCTAAATGTCAAAAATGACAAATTTCAAGATGGCAAATGTCAAAACTGACAAATGTCACAATGCTAAATGTCAAAACTGAAAAGTGTCACCATGAAAAATGTCAAAAATAACAAATTTCAAGATGGCAAATGTCAAAGATGTCAAATGACAAATGTCACAATGCTAAATGTCAAAAATGACAAATTTCAAAATGGCAAATGTTAAAGATGTCAAATGACAAATGTCACAATGTTAAATATCAAAAATGAAAAGTGTCACCATGAAAAATGTCAAAAATGACAAATTTCAAGATGGCAAATGTCAAAGATGTCAAATGACAAATGTCACAATGCTAAATGTCAAAAATAAAAAGTGTCACCATGAAAAATGTCAAAAATGACAAATTTCAAGATGGCAAATGTCAAAGATGTCAAATGACAAATGTCACAATGCTAAATGTCAAAAATGAAAAGTGTCACCATGAAAAATGTCAAAAATGACAAATTTCAAGATGACAAATGTCAAAGATGTCAAATGACAAATGTCACAATGCTAAATGTCAAAAATGAAAAGTGTCACCATGAAAAATGTCAAAAATCACAAATTTCAAGATGGCAAATGTCCAAGATGTCAAATGACAAATGTCACAATGCTAAATGTCAAAAATGAAAAGTGTTACCATGAAAAATGTCAAAAATGACAAATTTCAAGATGGCAAATGTCAAAGATGTCAAATGACAAATGTCACAATGCTAAATGTCAAAAATGAAAAGTGTCAAAAATGACAAATTTCAAAATGGCAAATGTCTAAGATGTCAAATGACAAATGTCACAATGCTAAATGTCAAAAATGAAAAGTGTCACCGTGAAAAATGTCAAAAATGAAAAATTTTAAAAAGGCAAAAGTCAAAGATATCAAATGACAAATGTCACAATGCTAAATGTCAAAAATGAAAAGTGTCACCATGAAAAATGTCAAAAATGACAAATTTCAAGATGGCAATTGTCAAAGATGTCGAATATGACAAATGTCACAATGCTAAATGTCAAAAATGTAAAGTGTCACCATGAAAAATGTCAAAAATGACAAATTGCAAGATGGCAAATGTCAAAGATGTCAAATGACAAATGTCACAATGCTAAATGTCAAAAATGAAAAGTGTCACCATGAAAAATGTCAAAAATGACAAATTTCAAGATGGCAAATATCAAAGATGTCAAATGCCAAATGTCACAATGCTAAATGTCAAAAATGACAAATTTTAAGATGGCAAATATCAAAGATGTCAAATGACAAATGTCACAATGCTAAATGTCAAAAATAAAAAGTGGCACAATGAAAAATGTCAAAAATGACAAATTTCAAGATGGCAAATGTCAAAGATGTCAAATGACAAATGTCACAATGCTAAATGTCAAAAATGAAATGTGTCACCATAAAAAATGTCAAAAATGACAAATTTCAAGATGGCAAATGTCAAAGATGTCAAATGACAAATGTCACAATGCTAAATGTCAAAAATGAAAAGTGTTACCATGAAAAATGTGAAAAATGACAAATTTCAAGATGGCAAATGTCAAAGATGTCAAATGACAAATGTCACAATGCTAAATGTCAAAAATGAAAAGTGTCACCATGAAAAATGTCAAAAATGACAAATTTCAAGTTGGCAAATGTCAAAGATGTCAAATGACAAATGTCACAATGCTAAATGTCAAAAATAAAAAGTGTCACCATGAAAAATGTCAAAAATGACAAATTTCAAGTTGGCAAATGTCAAAGATGTCAAATGACAAATATCACAATGCTAAATGTCAAAAATGACAAATTTCAAGATGGCAAATGTCAAAGATGTCAAATGACAAATGTCACAAGGCTAAATGTCAAAAATAAAAAGTGTCACCATAAAAAATGTCAAAAAAGACAAATTTCAAGATGACAAATGTCAAAGATGTCAAATGACAAATGTCACAATGCTAAATGTCAAAAATGACAAATTTCAAGATGGCAAATGTCAAAACTGACAAATGTCACAATGCTAAATGTCAAAAATGAAAAGTGTCACCATGAAAAATGTCAAAAATAACAAATTTCAAGATGGCAAATGTCAAAGATGTCAAATGACAAATGTCACAATGCTGAATGTCAAAAATGACAAATTTTAAGATGGCAAATGTCAAAGATGTCAAATGACAAATGTCACAATGCTAAATGTCAAAAATGAAAAGTGTCACCATAAAAAATGTCAAAAATGACAAATTTCAAGATGGCAAATGTCAAAGATGTCAAATGACAAATGTCACAATGCTTGATGTCAAAAATAAAAAGTGTCACCATGAAAAATGTCAAAAATGACAAATTTCAAGATGGCAAATGTCCAAGATGTCAAATGACAAATGTCACAATGCTAAATGTCAAAAATGAAAAGTGTTACCATGAAAAATGACAAATTTCAAGATGGCAAATGTCAAAGATGTCAAATGACAAATGTCACAATGCTAAATGTCAAAAATGAAAAGTGTCGAAAATGACGAATTTCATGATGGCAAATGTCTAAGATGTCAAATGTCACAATGCTAAATGTCAAAAATGAAAAGTGTCACCGTGAAAAAT
This sequence comes from Altica lythri, assembly GCA_964028335.1. Lineage (NCBI taxonomy): Eukaryota > Metazoa > Arthropoda > Insecta > Coleoptera > Chrysomelidae > Altica > Altica lythri. The sequence goes on along the minus strand of OZ034800.1, from coordinate 37,747,287 downwards.
GTCAAAAATGAAAAATTTCAAGATGGCAAAAGTCAAAGATGACAAATGACAAATGTCACAATGCTAAATGTCAAAAATGAAAAGTGTCACCATGAAAAATGTCAAAAATGACAAATTTCAAGATGGCAAATGTCAAAGATGTCAAATGACAAATGTCACAATGCTAAATGTCAAAAATGAAAAGTGTCCCCATGAAAAATGTCAATAATGACAAATTTCAAGATGGCAAATGTCAAAGATGTCAAATGACAAATGTCACAATGCTAAATGTCAAAAATGAAAAGTGTCACCATGAAAAATGTCAAAAATGACAAATTTCAAGATGGCAATTGTCAAAGATGTCGAATATGACAAATGTCACAATGCTAAATGTCAAAAATGAAAAGTGTCACCATGAAAAATGTCAAAAATGACAAATTGCAAGATGGCAAATGTCAAAGATGTCAAATGACAAATGTCACAATGCTAAATGTCAAAAATGAAAAGTGTCACCATGAAAAATGTCAAAAATGACAAATTTCAAGATGGCAAATATCAAAGATGTCAAATGCCAAATGTCACAAAGCTAAATGTCAAAAATGACAAATTTCAAGATGGCAAATATCAAAGATGTCAAATGACAAATGTCACAATGCTAAATGTCAAAAATAAAAAGTGTCACCATGAAAAATGTCAAAAATGACAAATTTCAAGATGGCAAATGTCAAAGATGTCAAATGACAAATGTCACAATGCTAAATGTCAAAAATGAAAAGTGTCACCATAAAAAATGTCAAAAATGACAAATTTCAAGATGGCAAATGTCAAAGATGTCAAATGACAAATGTCACAATGCTAAATGTCAAAATTGAAAAGTGTCACCATGAAAAATGTTAAAAATGACAAATTTCAAGATGGCAAATGTCAAAGATGTCAAATGACAAATGTCACAATGCTAAATGTCAAAAATTAAAAGTGTCACCATGAAAAATGTCAAAAATGACAAATTTCAAGATGGCAAATGAGAAATGTCACAATGCTAAATGTCAAAAATAAAAAGTGTCACCATGAAAAATGTCAAAAATAACAAATTTAAAGATGGCAAATGTCAAAGATGTCAAATGACAAATGTCACAATGCTAAATGTCAAAAATGAAAAGTGTCACCATGAAAAATGTCAAAAATGACAAATTTCAAGTTGGCAAATGTCAAAGATGTCAAATGACAAATATCACAATGCTAAATGTCAAAAATGACAAATTTCAAGATGGCAAATGTCAAAGATGTCAAATGACAAATGTCACAAGGCTAAATGTCAAAAATAAAAAGTGTCACCATAAAAAATGTCAAAAATGACAAATTTCAAGATGACAAATGTCAAAGATGTCAAATGACAAATGTCACAATGCTAAATGTCAAAAATGACAAATTTCAAGATGGCAAATGTCAAAACTGACAAATGTCACAATGCTAAATGTCAAAAATGAAAAGTGTCACCACGAAAAATGTCAAAAATAACAAATTTCAAGATGGCAAATGTCAAAGATGTCAAATGACATATGTCACAATGCTAAATGTCAAAAATGACAAATTTCAAGATGGCAAATGTCAAAGATGTCAAATGACAAATGTCACAATGCTAAATGTCAAAAATGAAAAGTGTCACCATAAAAAATGTCAAAAATGACAAATTTCAAGATGGCAAATGTCAAAGATGTCAAATGACAAATGTCACAATGCTTAATGTCAAAAATAAAAAGTGTCACCATGAAAAATATCAAAAATGACAAATTTCAAGATGGCAAATGTCCAAGATGTCAAATGACAAATGTCACAATGCTAAATGTCAAAAATGAAAAGTGTTACCATGAAAAATGTCAAAAATGACAAATTTCAAGATTGCAAATGTCAAAGATGTCAAATGACAAATGTCACAATGCTAAATGTCAAAAATGAAAAGTGTCAAAAATGACAAATTTCAAGATGGCAAATGTCTAAGATGTCAAATGACAAATGTCAAAAATGAAAAGTGTCACCGTGAAAAATGTCAAAAATGAAAAATTCCAAGATGGCAAAAGTCAAAGATGTCAAATGACAAATGTCACAATGCTAAATGTCAAAAATGAAAAGTGTCACCATGAAAAATGTCAAAAATGACAAATTTCAAGATTGCAAATGTCAAAGATGTCAAATGACAAATGTCACAATGCTAAATGTCAAAAATGAAAAGTGTCAAAAATGACAAATTTCAAGATGGCAAATGTCTAAGATGTCAAATGACAAATGTCACAATGCTAAATGTCAAAAATGAAAAGTGTCACCGTGAAAAATGTCAAAAATGAAAAATTCCAAGATGGCAAAAGTCAAAGATGTCAAATGACAAATGTCACAATGCTAAATGTGAAAAATGAAAAGTGTCACCATGAAAAATGTCAAAAATGACAAATTTCAAGATGGCAAATGTCAAAGATGTCAAATGACAAATGTCACAATGCTAAATGTTAAAAATGAAACGTGTCACCATGAAAAATGTTAAAAATGACAAATTTCAAGATGGCAAATGTCAAAACTGACAAATGTCACAATGCTAAATGTCAAAAATGAAAAGTGTCACCATGAAAAATGTCAAAAATGACAAATTTCAAGATGGCAAATGTCAAAGATGTCAAATGACAAATGTCACAATGCTAAATGTCAAAAATGAAAAGTGTCACCATAAAAAATGTCAAAAATGACAAATTTTAAGATGGCAAATGTCAAAGATGTCAAATGACAAATGTCACAATGCTAAATGTCAAAATTGAAAAGTGTCACCATGAAAAATGTTAAAAATGACAAATTTCAAGATGGCAAATGTCAAAGATGTCAAATGACAAATGTCACAATGCTAAATGTCAAAAATGAAAAGTGTCACCATGAAAAATGTCAAAAATGACAAATTTCAAGATGGCAAATGAGAAATGTCACAATGCTAAATGTCAAAAATGAAAAGTGTCACCATAAAAAATGTCAAAAATAACAAATTTCAAGATGGCAAATGTCAAAGATGTCAAATGACAAATGTCACAATGCTAAATGTCAAAAATGAAAAGTGTCACCATGAAAAATGTCAAAAATGACAAATTTCAATTTGACAAATGTCAAAGATGTCAAATGACAAATATCACAATGCTAAATGTCAAAAATGACAAAGTTCAAGATGGCAAATGTCAAAGATGTCAAATGACAAATGTCACAAGGCTAAATGTCAAAAATAAAAAGTGTCACCATAAAAAATGTCAAAAATGACAAATTTTAAGATGACAAATGTCAAAGATGTCAAATGACAAATGTCACAATGCTAAATGTCAAAAATGACAAATTTCAAGATGGCAAATGTCAAAACTGACAAATGTCACAATGCTAAATGTCAAAAATGAAAAGTGTCACCATGAAAAATGTCAAAAATAACAAATTTCAAGATGGCAAATGTCAAAGATGTCAAATGACAAATGTCACAATGCTAAATGTCAAAAATGACAAATTTCAAGATGGCAAATGTCAAAGATGTCAAATGACAAATGTCACAATGCTAAATGTCAAAAATGAAAAGTGTCACCATAAAAAATGTCAAAAATGACAAATTTCAAGATGGCAAATGTCAAAGATGTCAAATGACAAATGTCACAATGCTTAATGTCAAAAATAAAAAGTGTCACCATGAAAAATGTCAAAAATGACAAATTTCAAGATGGCAAATGTCCAAGATGTCAAATGACAAATGTCACAATGCTAAATGTCAAAAATGAAAAGTGTTACCATGAAAAATGTCAAAAATGACAAATTTCAAGATTGCAAATGTCAAAGATGTCAAATGACAAATGTCACAATGCTAAATGTCAAAAATGAAAAGTGTCAAAAATGACAAATTTCAAGATGGCAAATGTCTAAGATGTCAAATGACAAATGTCACAATGCTTAATGTCAAAAATGAAAAGTGTCACCGTGAAAAATGTCAAAAATGAAAAATTCCAAGATGGCAAAAGTCAAAGATGTCAAATGACAAATGTCACAATGCTAAATGTCAAAAATGAAAAGTGTCACCATGAAAAATGTCAAAAATGACAAATTTCAAGATGGCAAATGTCAAAGATGTCAAATGACAAATGTCACAATGCTAAATGTCAAAAATGAAAAGTGTCCCCATGAAAAATGTCAATAATGACAAATTTCAAGATGGCAAATGTCAAAGATGTCAAATGACAAATGTCACAATGCTAAATGTCAAAAATGACAAATTTCAAGATGGCAAATGTCAAAGATGTCAAATGACAAATGTCACAATGCTAAATGTCAAAAATAAAAAGTGTCACCATAAAATGTCAAAAATGACAAATTTCAAGATGGCAAATGTCCAAGATGTCAAATGACAAATGTCACAATGCTAAATGTCAAAAATGAAAAGTGTCACCATGAAAAATGTTAAAAATGACAAATTTTAAGATGTCAAATGTCAAAGATGTCAAATGACAAATGTCACAATGCTAAATGTCAAAAATGAAAAGTGTCAGCATGAAAAATGTCAAAAATGACAAATTTCAAGATGGCAAATGTCAAAGATGTCAAATAAGAAATGTCACAATGCTAAATGTCAAAAATGAAAAGTGTCACCATGAAAAATGTCAAAAATAACAAATTTCAAGATGGCAAATGTCAAAGATGTCAAATGACAAATGTCACAATGCTAAATGTCAAAAATGAAAAGTGTCACCATGAAAAATGTCAAAAATGACAAATTTCAAGATGGCAAATGTAAAAGATGTCAAATGACAAATATCATAATGCTAAATGTCAAAAATGACAAATTTCAAGATGGCAAATGTCAAAGATGTCAAATGACAAATGTCACAAGGCTAAATGTCAAAAATAAAAAGTGTCACCATAAAAAATGTCAAAAATGACAAATTTCAAGATGACAAATGTTAAAGATGTCAAATGACAAATGTCACAATGCTAAATGTCAAAAATGACAAATTTCAAGATGGCAAATGTCAAAACTGACAAATGTCACAATGCTAAATGTCAAAACTGAAAAGTGTCACCATGAAAAATGTCAAAAATAACAAATTTCAAGATGGAAAATGTCAAAGATGTCAAATAACAAATGTCACAATGCTAAATGTCAAAAATGACAAATTTCAAGATGGCAAATGTCAAAGATGTCAAATGACAAATGTCACAATGTTAAATGTCAAAAATGAAAAGTGTCACCATGAAAAATGTCAAAAATGACAAATTTCAAGATGGCAAATGTCAAAGATGTCAAATGACAAATGTCACAATGCTAAATGTCAAAAATGAAAAGTGTCAAAAATGACAAATTTCAAGATGGCAAATGTCTAAGATGTCAAATGACAAATGTCACAATGCTAAATGTCAAAAATGAAAAGTGTCACCGTCAAAAATGTCAAAAATGAAAAATTTTAAAAAGGCAAAAGTCAAAGATATCAAATGACAAATGTCACAATGCTAAATGTCAAAAATGAAAAGTGTCACCATGAAAAATGTCAAAAATGACAAATTTCAAGATGGCAAATATCAAAGATGTCAAATGACAAATGTCACAATGCTAAATGTCAAAAATGAAAAGTGTCACCATGAAAAATGTCAAAAATGACAAATTTCAAGATGGCAATTGTCAAAGATGTCGAATATGACAAATGTCACAATGCTAAATGTCAAAAATGTAAAGTGTCACCATGAAAAATGTCAAAAATGACAAATTGCAAGATGGCAAATGTCAAAGATGTCAAATGACAAATGTCACAATGCTAAATGTCAAAAATGAAAAGTGTCACCATGAAAAATGTCAAAAATGACAAATTTCAAGATGGCAAATATCAAAGATGTCAAATGCCAAATGTCACAATGCTAAATGTCAAAAATGACAAATTTTAAGATGGCAAATATCAAAGATGTCAAATGACAAATGTCACAATGCTAAATGTCAAAAATAAAAAGTGGCACAATGAAAAATGTCAAAAATGACAAATTTCAAGATGGCAAATGTCAAAGATGTCAAATGACAAATGTCACAATGCTAAATGTCAAAAATGAAAAGTGTCACCATAAAAAATGTCAAAAATGACAAATTTCAAGATGGCAAATGTCAAAGATGTCAAATGACAAATGTCACAATGCTAAATGTCAAAAATGAAAAGTGTTACCATGAAAAATGTTAAAAATGACAAATTTCAAGATGGCAAATGTCAAAGATGTCAAATGACAAATGTCACAATGCTAAATGTCAAAAATGAAAAGTGTCACCATGAAAAATGTCAAAAATGACAAATTTCAAGTTGGCAAATGTCAAAGATGTCAAATGACAAATGTCACAATGCTAAATGTCAAAAATGAAAAGTGTCACCATGAAAAATGTCAAAAATGACAAATTTCAAGTTGGCAAATGTCAAAGATGTCAAATGACAAATATCACAATGCTAAATGTCAAAAATGACAAATTTCAAGATGGCAAATGTCAAAGATGTCAAATGACAAATGTCACAAGGCTAAATGTCAAAAATAAAAAGTGTCACCATAAAAAATGTCAAAAATGACAAATTTCAAGTTGGCAAATGTCAAAGATGTCAAATGACAAATATCACAATGCTAAATGTCAAAAATGACAAATTTCAAGATGGCAAATGTCAAAGATGTCAAATGACAAATGTCACAAGGCTAAATGTCAAAAATAAAAAGTGTCACCATAAAAAATGTCAAAAATGACAAATTTCAAGATGACAAATGTCAAAGATGTCAAATGACAAATGTCACAATGCTAAATGTCAAAAATGACAAATTTCAAGATGGCAAATGTCAAAACTGACAAATGTCACAATGCTAAATGTCAAAAATGAAAAGTGTCACCACGAAAAATGTCAAAAATAACAAATTTCAAGATGGCAAATGTCAAAGATGTCAAATGACATATGTCACAATGCTAAATGTCAAAAATGACAAATTTCAAGATGGCAAATGTCAAAGATGTCAAATGACAAATGTCACAATGCTAAATGTCAAAAATGAAAAGTGTCACCATAAAAAATGTCAAAAATGACAAATTTCAAGATGGCAAATGTCAAAGATGTCAAATGACAAATGTCACAATGCTTAATGTCAAAAATAAAAAGTGTCACCATGAAAAATGTCAAAAATGACAAATTTCAAGATGGCAAATGTCCAAGATGTCAAATGACAAATGTCACAATGCTAAATGTCAAAAATGAAAAGTGTTACCATGAAAAATGTCAAAAATGACAAATTTCAAGATTGCAAATGTCAAAGATGTCAAATGACAAATGTCACAATGCTAAATGTCAAAAATGAAAAGTGTCAAAAATGACAAATTTCAAGATGGCAAATGTCTAAGATGTCAAATGACAAATGTCACAATGCTAAATGTCAAAAATGAAAAGTGTCACCGTGAAAAATGTCAAAAATGAAAAATTCCAAGATGGCAAAAGTCAAAGATGTCAAATGACAAATGTCACAATGCTAAATGTCAAAAATGAAAAGTGTCACCATGAAAAATGTCAAAAATGACAAATTTCAAGATTGCAAATGTCAAAGATGTCAAATGACAAATGTCACAATGCTAAATGTCAAAAATGAAAAGTGTCAAAAATGACAAATTTCAAGATGGCAAATGTCTAAGATGTCAAATGACAAATGTCACAATGCTAAATGTCAAAAATGAAAAGTGTCACCGTGAAAAATGTCAAAAATGAAAAATTCCAAGATGGCAAAAGTCAAAGATGTCAAATGACAAATGTCACAATGCTAAATGTGAAAAATGAAAAGTGTCACCATGAAAAATGTCAAAAATGACAAATTTCAAGATGGCAAATGTCAAAGATGTCAAATGACAAATGTCACAATGCTAAATGTTAAAAATGAAACGTGTCACCATGAAAAATGTTAAAAATGACAAATTTCAAGATGGCAAATGTCAAAACTGACAAATGTCACAATGCTAAATGTCAAAAATGAAAAGTGTCACCATGAAAAATGTCAAAAATGACAAATTTCAAGATGGCAAATGTCAAAGATGTCAAATGACAAATGTCACAATGCTAAATGTCAAAAATGAAAAGTGTCACCATAAAAAATGTCAAAAATGACAAATTTTAAGATGGCAAATGTCAAAGATGTCAAATGACAAATGTCACAATGCTAAATGTCAAAATTGAAAAGTGTCACCATGAAAAATGTTAAAAATGACAAATTTCAAGATGGCAAATGTCAAAGATGTCAAATGACAAATGTCACAATGCTAAATGTCAAAAATGAAAAGTGTCACCATGAAAAATGTCAAAAATGACAAATTTCAAGATGGCAAATGAGAAATGTCACAATGCTAAATGTCAAAAATGAAAAGTGTCACCATAAAAAATGTCAAAAATAACAAATTTCAAGATGGCAAATGTCAAAGATGTCAAATGACAAATGTCACAATGCTAAATGTCAAAAATGAAAAGTGTCACCATGAAAAATGTCAAAAATGACAAATTTCAATTTGACAAATGTCAAAGATGTCAAATGACAAATATCACAATGCTAAATGTCAAAAATGACAAAGTTCAAGATGGCAAATGTCAAAGATGTCAAATGACAAATGTCACAAGGCTAAATGTCAAAAATAAAAAGTGTCACCATAAAAAATGTCAAAAATGACAAATTTTAAGATGACAAATGTCAAAGATGTCAAATGACAAATGTCACAATGCTAAATGTCAAAAATGACAAATTTCAAGATGGCAAATGTCAAAACTGACAAATGTCACAATGCTAAATGTCAAAAATGAAAAGTGTCACCATGAAAAATGTCAAAAATAACAAATTTCAAGATGGCAAATGTCAAAGATGTCAAATGACAAATGTCACAATGCTAAATGTCAAAAATGACAAATTTCAAGATGGCAAATGTCAAAGATGTCAAATGACAAATGTCACAATGCTAAATGTCAAAAATGAAAAGTGTCACCATAAAAAATGTCAAAAATGACAAATTTCAAGATGGCAAATGTCAAAGATGTCAAATGACAAATGTCACAATGCTTAATGTCAAAAATAAAAAGTGTCACCATGAAAAATGTCAAAAATGACAAATTTCAAGATGGCAAATGTCCAAGATGTCAAATGACAAATGTCACAATGCTAAATGTCAAAAATGAAAAGTGTTACCATGAAAAATGTCAAAAATGACAAATTTCAAGATTGCAAATGTCAAAGATGTCAAATGACAAATGTCACAATGCTAAATGTCAAAAATGAAAAGTGTCAAAAATGACAAATTTCAAGATGGCAAATGTCTAAGATGTCAAATGACAAATGTCACAATGCTTAATGTCAAAAATGAAAAGTGTCACCGTGAAAAATGTCAAAAATGAAAAATTCCAAGATGGCAAAAGTCAAAGATGTCAAATGACAAATGTCACAATGCTAAATGTCAAAAATGAAAAGTGTCACCATGAAAAATGTCAAAAATGACAAATTTCAAGATGGCAAATGTCAAAGATGTCAAATGACAAATGTCACAATGCTAAATGTCAAAAATGAAAAGTGTCCCCATGAAAAATGTCAATAATGACAAATTTCAAGATGGCAAATGTCAAAGATGTCAAATGACAAATGTCACAATGCTAAATGTCAAAAATGACAAATTTCAAGATGGCAAATGTCAAAGATGTCAAATGACAAATGTCACAATGCTAAATGTCAAAAATAAAAAGTGTCACCATAAAATGTCAAAAATGACAAATTTCAAGATGGCAAATGTCCAAGATGTCAAATGACAAATGTCACAATGCTAAATGTCAAAAATGAAAAGTGTCACCATGAAAAATGTTAAAAATGACAAATTTTAAGATGTCAAATGTCAAAGATGTCAAATGACAAATGTCACAATGCTAAATGTCAAAAATGAAAAGTGTCAGCATGAAAAATGTCAAAAATGACAAATTTCAAGATGGCAAATGTCAAAGATGTCAAATAAGAAATGTCACAATGCTAAATGTCAAAAATGAAAAGTGTCACCATGAAAAATGTCAAAAATAACAAATTTCAAGATGGCAAATGTCAAAGATGTCAAATGTCAAAGATGTCAAATGACAAATGTCACAATGCTAAATGTCAAAAATGAAAAGTGTCACCATGAAAAATGTCAAAAATGACAAATTTCAAGATGGCAAATGTAAAAGATGTCAAATGACAAATATCATAATGCTAAATGTCAAAAATGACAAATTTCAAGATGGCAAATGTCAAAGATGTCAAATGACAAATGTCACAAGGCTAAATGTCAAAAATAAAAAGTGTCACCATAAAAAATGTCAAAAATGACAAATTTCAAGATGACAAATGTTAAAGATGTCAAATGACAAATGTCACAATGCTAAATGTCAAAAATGACAAATTTCAAGATGGCAAATGTCAAAACTGACAAATGTCACAATGCTAAATGTCAAAACTGAAAAGTGTCACCATGAAAAATGTCAAAAATAACAAATTTCAAGATGGAAAATGTCAAAGATGTCAAATAACAAATGTCACAATGCTAAATGTCAAAAATGACAAATTTCAAGATGGCAAATGTCAAAGATGTCAAATGACAAATGTCACAATGTTAAATGTCAAAAATGAAAAGTGTCACCATGAAAAATGTCAAAAATGACAAATTTCAAGATGGCAAATGTCAAAGATGTCAAATGACAAATGTCACAATGCTAAATGTCAAAAATGAAAAGTGTCAAAAATGACAAATTTCAAGATGGCAAATGTCTAAGATGTCAAATGACAAATGTCACAATGCTAAATGTCAAAAATGAAAAGTGTCACCGTCAAAAATGTCAAAAATGAAAAATTTTAAAAAGGCAAAAGTCAAAGATATCAAATGACAAATGTCACAATGCTAAATGTCAAAAATGAAAAGTGTCACCATGAAAAATGTCAAAAATGACAAATTTCAAGATGGCAAATATCAAAGATGTCAAATGACAAATGTCACAATGCTAAATGTCAAAAATGAAAAGTGTCACCATGAAAAATGTCAAAAATGACAAATTTCAAGATGGCAATTGTCAAAGATGTCGAATATGACAAATGTCACAATGCTAAATGTCAAAAATGTAAAGTGTCACCATGAAAAATGTCAAAAATGACAAATTGCAAGATGGCAAATGTCAAAGATGTCAAATGACAAATGTCACAATGCTAAATGTCAAAAATGAAAAGTGTCACCATGAAAAATGTCAAAAATGACAAATTTCAAGATGGCAAATATCAAAGATGTCAAATGCCAAATGTCACAATGCTAAATGTCAAAAATGACAAATTTTAAGATGGCAAATATCAAAGATGTCAAATGACAAATGTCACAATGCTAAATGTCAAAAATAAAAAGTGGCACAATGAAAAATGTCAAAAATGACAAATTTCAAGATGGCAAATGTCAAAGATGTCAAATGACAAATGTCACAATGCTAAATGTCAAAAATGAAAAGTGTCACCATAAAAAATGTCAAAAATGACAAATTTCAAGATGGCAAATGTCAAAGATGTCAAATGACAAATGTCACAATGCTAAATGTCAAAAATGAAAAGTGTTACCATGAAAAATGTTAAAAATGACAAATTTCAAGATGGCAAATGTCAAAGATGTCAAATGACAAATGTCACAATGCTAAATGTCAAAAATGAAAAGTGTCACCATGAAAAATGTCAAAAATGACAAATTTCAAGTTGGCAAATGTCAAAGATGTCAAATGACAAATGTCACAATGCTAAATGTCAAAAATGAAAAGTGTCACCATGAAAAATGTCAAAAATGACAAATTTCAAGTTGGCAAATGTCAAAGATGTCAAATGACAAATATCACAATGCTAAATGTCAAAAATGACAAATTTCAAGATGGCAAATGTCAAAGATGTCAAATGACAAATGTCACAAGGCTAAATGTCAAAAATAAAAAGTGTCACCATAAAAAATGTCAAAAATGACAAATTTCAAGTTGGCAAATGTCAAAGATGTCAAATGACAAATATCACAATGCTAAATGTCAAAAATGACAAATTTCAAGATGGCAAATGTCAAAGATGTCAAATGACAAATGTCACAAGGCTAAAGGTCAAAAATAAAAAGTGTCACCATAAAAAATGTCAAAAATGACAAATTTCAAGATGACAAATGTCAAAGATGTCAAATGACAAATGTCACAATGCTAAATGTCAAAAATGACAAATTTCAAGATTGCAAATGTCAAAACTGACAAATGTCACAATGCTAAATGTCAAAAATGAAAAGTGTCACCATGAAAAATGTCAAAAATAACAAATTTCAAGATGGCAAATGTCAAAGATGTCAAATGACAAATGTCACAATGCTAAATGTCAAAAATGACAAATTTCAAGATGGCAAATGTCAAAGATGTCAAATGACAAATGTCACAATGCTAAATGTCAAAAATGAAAAGTGTCACCATAAAAAATGTCAAAAATGACAAATTTCAAGATGGCAAATGTCAAAGATGTCAAATGACAAATGTCACAATGCTTAATGTCAAAAATAAAAAGTGTCACCATGAAAAATGTCAAAAATGACAAATTTCAAGATGGCAAATGTCCAAGATGTCAAATGACAAATGTCACAATGCTAAATGTCAAAAATGAAAAGTGTTACCATGAAAAATGTCAAAAATGACAAATTTCAAGATTGCAAATGTCAAAGATGTCAAATGACAAATGTCACAATGCTAAATGTCAAAAATGAAAAGTGTCAAAAATGACAAATTTCAAGATGGCAAATGTCTAAGATGTCAAATGACAAATGTCACAATGCTAAATGTCAAAAATGAAAAGTGTCACCGTGAAAAATGTCAAAAATGAAAAATTCCAAGATGGCAAAAGTCAAAGATGTCAAATGACAAATGTCACAATGCTAAATGTCAAAAATGAAAAGTGTCACCATGAAAAATGTCAAAAATGACAAATTTCAAGATGGCAAATGTCAAAGATGTCAAATGACAAATGTCACAATACTAAAGGTCAAAAATGAAAAGTGTCCCCATGAAAAATGTCAATAATGACAAATTTCAAGATGGCAAATGTCAAAGATGTCAAATGACAAATGTCACAATGCTAAATGTCAAAAATGAAAAGTGTCACCATGAAAAATGTCAAAAATGACAAATTTCAAGATGACAAATGTCAAAGATGTCGAATATGACAAATGTCACAATGCTAAATGTCAAAAATGAAAAGTGTCACCATGAAAAATGTCAAAACGGACAAATTTCAAGATGGCAAATGTCAAAGATGTCAAATGACAAATGCCACAATGCTAAATGTCAAAAATGAAAAGTGTCACCATGAAAAATGTCAAAAATGACAAATTTCAAGGTGGCAAATATCAAAGATGTCAAATGCCAAATGTCACAATGCTAAATGTCAAAAATGACAAATTTCAAGATGGCAAATTTCAAAGATGTCAAATGACAAATGTCACAATGCTAAATGTCAAAAATAAAAAGTGTCACCATGAAAAATGTCAAAAATGACAAATTTCAAGATGGCAAATGTCAAAGATGTCAAATGACAAATGTCACAATGCTAAATGTCAAAAATAAAAAGTGTCACCATGAAAAATGTTAAAAATGACAAATTTCAAGATGTCAAATGTCAAAGATGTCAAATGACAAATGTCACAATGCTAAATGTCAAAAATGAAAAGTGTCACCATGAAAAATGTCAAAAATGTCAAATTTCAACATGGCAAATGTCAAAGATGTCAAATAAGAAATGTCACAATGCTAAATGTCAAAAATGAAAAGTGTCACCATGAAAAATGTCAAAAATAACAAATTTCAAGATGGCAAATGTCAAAGATGTCAAATGACAAATGTCACAATGCTAAATGTCAAAAATGAAAAGTGTCACCATGAAAAATGTCAAAAATGACAAATTTCAAGATGGCAAATGTCAAAGATGTCAAATGACAAATATCATAATGCTAAATGTCAAAAATGACAAATTTCAAGATGGCAAATGTCAAAGATGTCAAATGACAAATGTCACAAGGCTAAATGTCAAAAATAAAAAGTGTCACCATGAAAAATGTCAAAAATGACAAATTTCAAGATGACAAATGTTAAAGATGTCAAATGACAAATGTCACAATGCTAAATGTCAAAAATGACAAATTTCAAGATGGCAAATGTCAAAACTGACAAATGTCACAATGCTTAATGTCAAAACTGAAAAGTGTCACCATGAAAAATGTCAAAAATAACAAATTTCAAGATGGCAAATGTCAAAGATGTCAAATGACAAATGTCACAATGCTAAATGTCAAAAATGACAAATTTCAAGATGGCAAATGTCAAAGATGTCAAATGACAAATGTCACAATGTTAAATGTCAAAAATGAAAAGTGTCACCATGAAAAATGTCAAAAATGACAAATTTCAAGATGGCAAATGTCAAAGATGTCAAATGACAAATGTCACAATGCTAAATGTTAAAAATGAAAAGTGTCACCATGAAAAATGTTAAAAATGACAAATTTCAAGATGGCAAATGTCAAAACTGACAAATGTCACAATGCTAAATGTCAAAAATGAAAAGTGTCACCATGAAAAATGTCAAAAATGACAAATTTCAAGATGGCAAATGTCAAAGATGTCAAATGACAAATGTCACAATGCTAAATGTCAAAAATGAAAAGTGTCACCATAAAAAATGTCAAAAATGACAAATTTCAAGATGGCAAATGTCAAAGATGACAAATGTCACAATGCTAAATGTCAAAATTGAAAAGTGTCACCATGAAAAATGTTAAAAATGACAAATTTCAAGATGGCAAATGTCAAAGATGTCAAATGACAAATGTCACAATGCTAAATGTCAAAAATGAAAAGTATCACCATGAAAAATGTCAAAAATGACAAATTTCAAGATGGCAAATGAGAAATGTCACAATGCTAAATGTCAAAAATGAAAAGTGTCACCATAAAAAATGTCAAAAATAACAAATTTCAAGATGGCAAATGTCAAAGATGTCAAATGACAAATGTCACAATGCTAAATGTCAAAAATGAAAAGTGTCACCATGAAAAATGTCAAAAATGACAAATTTCAAGTTGGCAAATGTCAAAGATGTCAAATGACAAATATCACAATGCTAAATGTCAAAAATGACAAATTTCAAGATGGCAAATGTCAAAGATGTCAAATGACAAATGTCAAAAGGCTAAATGTCAAAAATAAAAAGTGTCACCATAAAAAATGTCAAAAATGACAAATTTTAAGATGACAAATGTCAAAGATGTCAAATGACAAATGTCACAATGCTAAATGTCAAAAATGACAAATTTCAAGATGGCAAATGTCAAAACTGACAAATGTCACAATGCTAAATGTCAAAAATGAAAAGTGTCACCATAAAAAATGTCAAAAATAACAAATTTCAAGATGGCAAATGTCAAAGATGTCAAATGACAAATGTCACAATGCTAAATGTCAAAAATGACAAATTTCAAGATGGCAAATGTCAAAGATGTCAAATGACAAATGTCACAATGCTTAATGTCAAAAATAAAAAGTGTTACCATGAAAAATGTCAAAAATGACAAATTTCAAGATTGCAAATGTCAAAGATGTCAAATGACAAATGTCACAATGCTAAATGTCAAAAATGAAAAGTGTCAAAAATGACAAATTTCAAGATGGCAAATGTCTAAGATGTCAAATGACAAATGTCACAATGCTAAATGTCAAAAATGAAAAGTGTCACCGTGAAAAATGTCAAAAATGAAAAATTCCAAGATGGCCAAAGTCAAAGATGTCAAATGACAAATGTCACAATGCTAAATGTCAAAAATGAAAAGTGTCACCATGAAAAATGTCAAAAATGACAAATTTCAAGATGGCAAATGTCAAAGATGTCAAATGACAAATGTCACAATGCTAAATGTCAAAAATGAAAAGTGTCCCCATGAAAAATGTCAATAATGACAAATTTCAAGATGGCAAATGTCAAAGATGTCAAATGACATATGTCACAATGCTAAATGTCAAAAATGAAAAGTGTCAAAAATGACAAATTTCAAGATGGCAAATGTCTAAGATGTCAAATGACAAATGTCACAATGCTAAATGTCAAAAATGAAAAGTGTCAAAAATGACAAATTTCAAGATGGCAAATGTCTAAGATGTCAAATGACAAATGTCACAATGCTAAATGTCAAAAATGAAAAGTGTCACCGTGAAAAATGTCAAAAATGAAAAATTCCAAGATGGCCAAAGTCAAAGATGTCAAATGACAAATGTCACAATGCTAAATGTCAAAAATGAAAAGTGTCCCCATGAAAAATGTCAATAATGACAAATTTCAAGATGGCAAATGTCAAAGATGTCAAATGACAAATGTCACAATGCTAAATGTCAAAAATGAAAAGTGTCACCATGAAAAATGTCAAAAATGACAAATTTCAAGATGGCAAATGTCAAAGATGTCGAATATGACAAATGTCACAATGCTAAATGTCAAAAATGAAAAGTGTCACCATGAAAAATGTCAAAACGGACAAATTTCAAGATGGCAAATGTCAAAGATGTCAAATGACAAATGTCACAATGCTAAATGTCAAAAATGAAAAGTGTCACCATAAAAAATGTCAAAAATGACAAATTTCAAGGTGGCAAATATCAAAGATGTCAAATGCCAAATGTCACAATGCTAAATGTCAAAAATGACAAATTTCAAGATGGCAAATGTCAAAGATGTCAAATGACAAATGTCACAATGCTAAATGTCAAAAATAAAAAGTGTCACCATGAAAAATGTCAAAAATGACAAATTTCAAGATGGCAAATGTCAAAGATGTCAAATAAGAAATGTCACAATGCTAAATGTCAAAAATGAAAAGTGTCACCATGAAAAATGTCAAAAATAACAAATTTCAAGATGGCAAATGTCAAAGATGTCAAATGACAAATGTCACAATGCTAAATGTCAAAAATGAAAAGTGTCACCATGAAAAATGTCAAAAATGACAAATTTCAAGATGGCAAATGTCAAAGATGTCAAATGACAAATATCATAATGCTAAATGTCAAAAATGACAAATTTCAAGATGGCAAATGTCAAAGATGTCAAATGACAAATGTCACAAGGCTAAATGTCAAAAATAAAAAGTGTCAACATAAAAAATGTCAAAAATGACAAATTTCAAGATGACAAATGTTAAAGATGTCAAATGACAAATGTCACAATGCTAAATGTCAAAAATGACAAATTTCAAGATGGCAAATGTCAAAACTGACAAATGTCACAATGCTTAATGTCAAAACTGAAAAGTGTCACCATGAAAAATGTCAAAAATAACAAATTTCAAGATGGCAAATGTCAAAGATGTCAAATGACAAATGTCACAATGCTAAATGTCAAAAATGACAAATTTCAAGATGGCAAATGTCAAAGATGTCAAATGACAAATGTCACAATGTTAAATATCAAAAATGAAAAGTGTCACCATGAAAAATGTCAAAAATGACAAATTTCAAGATGGCAAATGTCAAAGATGTCAAATGACAAATGTCACAATGCTAAATGTCAAAAATAAAAAGTGTCACCATGAAAAATGTCAAAAATGACAAATTTCAAGATGGCAAATGTCAAAGATGTCAAATGACAAATGTCACAATGCTAAATGTCAAAAATGAAAAGTGTCACCATGAAAAATGTCAAAAATGACAAATTTCAAGATGACAAATGTCAAAGATGTCAAATGACAAATGTCACAATGCTAAATGTCAAAAATGAAAAGTGTCACCATGAAAAATGTCAAAAATCACAAATTTCAAGATGGCAAATGTCCAAGATGTCAAATGACAAATGTCACAATGCTAAATGTCAAAAATGAAAAGTGTTACCATGAAAAATGTCAAAAATGACAAATTTCAAGATGGCAAATGTCAAAGATGTCAAATGACAAATGTCACAATGCTAAATGTCAAAAATGAAAAGTGTCAAAAATGACAAATTTCAAGATGGCAAATGTCTAAGATGTCAAATGACAAATGTCACAATGCTAAATGTCAAAAATGAAAAGTGTCACCGTGAAAAATGTCAAAAATGAAAAATTTTAAAAAGGCAAAAGTCAAAGATATCAAATGACAAATGTCACAATGCTAAATGTCAAAAATGAAAAGTGTCACCATGAAAAATGTCAAAAATGACAAATTTCAAGATGGCAATTGTCAAAGATGTCGAATATGACAAATGTCACAATGCTAAATGTCAAAAATGTAAAGTGTCACCATGAAAAATGTCAAAAATAACAAATTGCAAGATGGCAAATGTCAAAGATGTCAAATGACAAATGTCACAATGCTAAATGTCAAAAATGAAAAGTGTCACCATGAAAAATGTCAAAAATGACAAATTTCAAGATGGCAAATATCAAAGATGTCAAATGCCAAATGTCACAATGCTAAATGTCAAAAATGACAAATTTTAAGATGGCAAATATCAAAGATGTCAAATGACAAATGTCACAATGCTAAATGTCAAAAATAAAAAGTGGCACAATGAAAAATGTCAAAAATGACAAATTTCAAGATGGCAAATGTCAAAGATGTCAAATGACAAATGTCACAATGCTAAATGTCAAAAATGAAATGTGTCACCATAAAAAATGTCAAAAATGACAAATTTCAAGATGGCAAATGTCAAAGATGTCAAATGACAAATGTCACAATGCTAAATGTCAAAAATGAAAAGTGTTACCATGAAAAATGTGAAAAATGACAAATTTCAAGATGGCAAATGTCAAAGATGTCAAATGACAAATGTCACAATGCTAAATGTCAAAAATGAAAAGTGTCACCATGAAAAATGTCAAAAATGACAAATTTCAAGTTGGCAAATGTCAAAGATGTCAAATGACAAATGTCACAATGCTAAATGTCAAAAATAAAAAGTGTCACCATGAAAAATGTCAAAAATGACAAATTTCAAGTTGGCAAATGTCAAAGATGTCAAATGACAAATATCACAATGCTAAATGTCAAAAATGACAAATTTTAAGATGGCAAATGTCAAAGATGTCAAATGACAAATGTCACAAGGCTAAATGTCAAAAATAAAAAGTGTCACCATAAAAAATGTCAAAAATGACAAATTTCAAGATGACAAATGTCAAAGATGTCAAATGACAAATGTCACAATGCTAAATGTCAAAAATGACAAATTTCAAGATGGCAAATGTCAAAACTGACAAATGTCACAATGCTAAATGTCAAAAATGAAAAGTGTCACCATGAAAAATGTCAAAAATAACAAATTTCAAGATGGCAAATGTCAAAGATGTCAAATGACAAATGTCACAATGCTGAATGTCAAAAATGACAAATTTTAAGATGGCAAATGTCAAAGATGTCAAATGACAAATGTCACAATGCTAAATGTCAAAAATGAAAAGTGTCACCATAAAAAATGTCAAAAATGACAAATTTCAAGATGGCAAATGTCAAAGATGTCAAATGACAAATGTCACAATGCTTGATGTCAAAAATAAAAAGTGTCACCATGAAAAATGTCAAAAATGACAAATTTCAAGATGGCAAATGTCCAAGATGTCAAATGACAAATGTCACAATGCTAAATGTCAAAAATGAAAAGTGTTACCATGAAAAATGACAAATTTCAAGATGGCAAATGTCAAAGATGTCAAATGACAAATGTCACAATGCTAAATGTCAAAAATGAAAAGTGTCGAAAATGACGAATTTCATGATGGCAAATGTCTAAGATGTCAAATGTCACAATGCTAAATGTCAAAAATGAAAAGTGTCACCATGAAAAATGTCAAAAATGACAAATTTCAAGATGGCAAATGTCAAAGATGTCAAATGACAAATGTCACAATGCTAAATGTCAAAAATGAAAAGTGTCCCCATGAAAAATGTCAATAATGACAAATTTCAAGATGGCAAATGTCAAAGATGTCAAATGACAAATGTCACAATGCTAAATGTCAAAAATGAAAAGTGTCACCATGAAAAATGTCAAAAATGACAAATTTCAAGATGGCAATTGTCAAAGATGTCGAATATGACAAATGTCACAATGCTAAATGTCAAAAATGAAAAGTGTCACCATGAAAAATGTCAAAAATGACAAATTGCAAGATGGCAAATGTCAAAGATGTCAAATGACAAATGTCACAATGCTAAATGTCAAAAATGAAAAGTGTCACCATGAAAAATGTCAAAAATGACAAATTTCAAGATGGCAAATATCAAAGATGTCAAATGCCAAATGTCACAAAGCTAAATGTCAAAAATGACAAATTTCAAGATGGCAAATATCAAAGATGTCAAATGACAAATGTCACAATGCTAAATGTCAAAAATAAAAAGTGTCACCATGAAAAATGTCAAAAATGACAAATTTCAAGATGGCAAATGTCAAAGATGTCAAATGACAAATGTCACAATGCTAAATGTCAAAAATAAAAAGTGTCACCATAAAAAATGTCAAAAATGACAAATTTCAAGATGGCAAATGTCAAAGATGTCAAATGACAAATGTCACAATGCTAAATGTCAAAATTGAAAAGTGTCACCATGAAAAATGTTAAAAATGACAAATTTCAAGATGGCAAATGTCAAAGATGTCAAATGACAAATGTCACAATGCTAAATGTCAAAAATGAAAAGTGTCACCATGAAAAATGTCAAAAATGACAAATTTCAAGATGGCAAATGAGAAATGTCACAATGCTAAATGTCAAAAATAAAAAGTGTCACCATGAAAAATGTCAAAAATAACAAATTTAAAGATGGCAAATGTCAAAGATGTCAAATGACAAATGTCACAATGCTAAATGTCAAAAATGAAAAGTGTCACCATGAAAAATGTCAAAAATGACAAATTTCAAGTTGGCAAATGTCAAAGATGTCAAATGACAAATATCACAATGCTAAATGTCAAAAATGACAAATTTCAAGATGGCAAATGTCAAAGATGTCAAATGACAAATGTCACAAGGCTAAATGTCAAAAATAAAAAGTGTCACCATAAAAAATGTCAAAAATGACAAATTTCAAGATGACAAATGTCAAAGATGTCAAATGACAAATGCCACAATGCTAAATGTCAAAAATGACAAATTTCAAGATGGCAAATGTCAAAACTGACAAATGTCACAATGCTAAATGTCAAAAATGAAAAGTGTCACCACGAAAAATGTCAAAAATAACAAATTTCAAGATGGCAAATGTCAAAGATGTCAAATGACATATGTCACAATGCTAAATGTCAAAAATGACAAATTTCAAGATGGCAAATGTCAAAGATGTCAAATGACAAATGTCACAATGCTAAATGTCAAAAATGAAAAGTGTCACCATAAAAAATGTCAAAAATGACAAATTTCAAGATGGCAAATGTCAAAGATGTCAAATGACAAATGTCACAATGCTTAATGTCAAAAATAAAAAGTGTCACCATGAAAAATGTCAAAAATGACAAATTTCAAGATGGCAAATGTCCAAGATGTCAAATGACAAATGTCACAATGCTAAATGTCAAAAATGAAAAGTGTTACCATGAAAAATGTCAAAAATGACAAATTTCAAGATTGCAAATGTCAAAGATGTCAAATGACAAATGTCACAATGCTAAATGTCAAAAATGAAAAGTGTCAAAAATGACAAATTTCAAGATGGCAAATGTCTAAGATGTCAAATGACAAATGTCACAATGCTAAATGTCAAAAATGAAAAGTGTCACCGTGAAAAATGTCAAAAATGAAAAATTCCAAGATGGCAAAAGTCAAAGATGTCAAATGACAAATGTCACAATGCTAAATGTCAAAAATGAAAAGTGTCACCATGAAAAATGTCAAAAATGACAAATTTCAAGATGGCAAATGTCAAAGATGTCAAATGACAAATGTCACAATGCTAAATGTCAAAAATGAAAAGTGTCCCCATGAAAAATGTCAATAATGACAAATTTTAAGATGGCAAATGTCAAAGATGTCAAATGACAAATGTCACAATGCTAAATGTCAAAAATGAAAAGTGTCACCATGAAAAATGTCAAAAATGACAAATTTCAAGATGGCAAATGTCAAAGATGTCGAATATGACAAATGTCACAATGCTAAATGTCAAAAATGAAAAGTGTCACCATGAAAAATGTCAAAACGGACAAATTTCAAGATGGCAAATGTCAAAGATGTCAAATGACAAATGTCACAATGCTAAATGTCAAAAATGACAAATTTCAAGATGGCAAATGTCAAAGATGTCAAATGACAAATGTTACAATGCTAAATGTCAAAAATAAAAAGTGTCACCATGAAAAATGTCAAAAATGACAAATTTCAAGATGGCAAATGTCAAAGATGTCAAATGACAAATGTCACAA
The DNA here is from genome assembly GCA_964028335.1 of Altica lythri. Taxonomy (NCBI): domain Eukaryota; kingdom Metazoa; phylum Arthropoda; class Insecta; order Coleoptera; family Chrysomelidae; genus Altica; species Altica lythri. Next base: position 37,724,834 of record OZ034800.1, on the reverse strand, counting down.
TGCTAAATGTCAAAAATGAAAAGTGTCACCATGAAAAATGTTAAAAATGACAAATTTCAAGATGTCAAATGTCAAAGATGTCAAATGACAAATGTCACAATGCTAAATGTCAAAAATGAAAAGTGTCACCATGAAAAATGTTAAAAATGACAAATTTCAAGATGTCAAATGTCAAAGATGTCAAATGACAAATGTCACAATGCTAAATGTCAAAAATGAAAAGTGTCACCATGAAAAATGTTAAAAATTACAAATTTCAAGATGTCAAATGTCAAAGATGTCAAATGACAAATGTCACAATGCTAAATGTCAAAAATAAAAAGTGTCACCATGAAAAATGTCAAAAATGACAAATTTCAAGATGGCAAATGTCAAAGATGTCAAATAAGAAATGTCACAATGCTAAATGTCAAAAATAAAAAGTGTCACCATGAAAAATGTCAAAAATGACAAATTTCAAGATGGCAAATGTCAAAGATGTCAAATGACAAATGTCACAATGCTAAATGTCAAAAATGAAAAGTGTCACCATGAAAAATGTTAAAAATGACAAATTTCAAGATGTCAAATGTCAAAGATGTCAAATGACAAATGTCACAATGCTAAATGTCAAAAATGAAAAGTGTCACCATGAAAAATGTCAAAAATGACAAATTTCAAGGTGGCAAATATCAAAGATGTCAAATGCCAAATGTCACAATGCTAAATGTCAAAAATGACAAATTTTAAGATGGCAAATGTCAAAGATGTCAAATGACAAATGTCACAATGCTAAATGTCAAAAATAAAAAGTGTCACCATGAAAAATGTCAAAAATGACAAATTTCAAGATGGCAAATGTCAAAGATGTCAAATGACAAATGTCACAATGCTAAATGTCAAAAATGAAAAGTGTCACCATGAAAAATGTTAAAAATGACAAATTTCAAGATGTCAAATGTCAAAGATGTCAAATGACAAATGTCACAATGCTAAATGTCAAAAATGAAAAGTGTCACCATGAAAAATGTCAAAAATGACAAATTTCAAGATTGCAAATGTCAAAGATGTCAAATAAGAAATGTCACAATGCTAAATGTCAAAAATGAAAAGTGTCACCATGAAAAATGTCAAAAATAACAAATTTCAAGATGGCAAATGTCAAAGATGTCAAATGACAAATGTCACAATGCTAAATGTCAAAAATGAAAAGTGTCACCATGAAAAATGTCAAAAATGACAAATTTCAAGATGGCAAATGTCAAAGATGTCAAATGACAAATATCATAATGCTAAATGTCAAAAATGACAAATTTCAAGATGGCAAATGTCAAAGATGTCAAATGACAAATGTCACAAGGCTAAATGTCAAAAATAAAAAGTGTCACCATGAAAAATGTCAAAAATGACAAATTTCAAGATGGCAATTGTCAAAGATGTCGAATATGACAAATGTCACAATGCTAAATGTCAAAAATGTAAAGTGTCACCATGAAAAATGTCAAAAATGACAAATTGCAAGATGGCAAATGTCAAAGATGTCAAATGACAAATGTCACAATGCTAAATGTCAAAAATGAAAAGTGTCACCATGAAAAATGTCAAAAATGACAAATTTCAAGATGGCAAATATCAAAGATGTCAAATGCCAAATGTCACAATGCTAAATGTCAAAAATGACAAATTTTAAGATGGCAAATATCAAAGATGTCAAATGACAAATGTCACAATGCTAAATGTCAGAAATAAAAAGTGGCACAATGAAAAATGTCAAAAATGACAAATTTCAAGATGGCAAATGTCAAAGATGTCAAATGACAAATGTCACAATGCTAAATGTCAAAAATGAAAAGTGTCACCATAAAAAATGTCAAAAATGACAAATTTCAAGATGGCAAATGTCAAAGATGTCAAATGACAAATGTCACAATGCTAAATGTCAAAAATGAAAAGTGTTACCATGAAAAATGTGAAAAATGACAAATTTCAAGATGGCAAATGGCAAAGATGTCAAATGACAAATGTCACAATGCTAAATGTCAAAAATGAAAAGTGTCACCATGAAAATTGTCAAAAATGACAAATTTCAAGTTGGCAAATGTCAAAGATGTCAAATGACAAATGTCACAATGCTAAATGTCAAAAATAAAAAGTGTCACCATGAAAAATGTCAAAAATGACAAATTTCAAGTTGGCAAATGTCAAAGATGTCAAATGACAAATATCACAATGCTAAATGTCAAAAATGACAAATTTCAGGATGGCAAATATCAAAGATGTCAAATGACAAATGTCACAATGCTAAATGTCAAAAATAAAAAGTGTCACCATGAAAAATGTCAAAAATGACAAATTTCAAGATGGCAAATGTCAAAGATGTCAAATGACAAATGTCACAATGCTAAATGTCAAAAATGAAAAGTGTCACCATAAAAAATGTCAAAAATGACAAATTTCAAGATGGCAAATGTCAAAGATGTCAAATGACAAATGTCACAAGGCTAAATGTCAAAAATAAAAAGTGTCACCATAAAAAATGTCAAAAATGACAAATTTCAAGATGACAAATGTCAAAGATGTCAAATGACAAATGTCACAATGCTAAATGTCAAAAATGACAAATTTCAAGATGGCAAATGTCAAAACTGACAAATGTCACAATGCTAAATGTCAAAAATGAAAAGTGTCACCATGAAAAATGTCAAAAATAACAAATTTCAAGATGGCAAATGTCAAAGATGTCAAATGACAAATGTCACAATGCTGAATGTCAAAAATGACAAATTTTAAGATGGCAAATGTCAAAGATGTCAAATGACAAATGTCACAATGCTAAATGTCAAAAATGAAAAGTGTCACCATAAAAAATGTCAAAAATGACAAATTTCAAGATGGCAAATGTCAAAGATGTCAAATGACAAATGTCGCAATGCTTGATGTCAAAAATAAAAAGTGTCACCATGAAAAATGTCAAAAATGACAAATTTCAAGATGGCAAATGTCCAAGATGTCAAATGACAAATGTCACAATGCTAAATGTCAAAAATGAAAAGTGTTACCATGAAAAATGTCAAAAATGACAAATTTCAAGATGGCAAATGTCAAAGATGTCAAATGACAAATGTCACAATGCTAAATGTCAAAAATGAAAAGTGTCAAAAATGACGAATTTCATGATGGCAAATGTCTAAGATGTCAAATGTCACAATGCTAAATGTCAAAAATGAAAAGTGTCACCGTGAAAAATGTCAAAAATGAAAAATTTCAAGATGGCAAAAGTCAAAGATGTCAAATGACAAATGTCACAATGCTAAATGTCAAAAATGAAAAGTGTCACCATGAAAAATGTCAAAAATGACAAATTTCAAGATGGCAAATGTCAAAGATGTCAAATGACAAATGTCACAATGCTAAATGTCAAAAATGAAAAGTGTCCCCATGAAAAATGTCAATAATGACAAATTTCAAGATGGCAAATGTCAAAGATGTCAAATGACAAATGTCACAATGCTAAATGTCAAAAATGAAAAGTGTCACCATGAAAAATGTCAAAAATGACAAATTTCAAGATGGCAATTGTCAAAGATGTCGAATATGACAAATGTCACAATGCTAAATGTCAAAAATGAAAAGTGTCACCATGAAAAATGTCAAAAATGACAAATTGCAAGATGGCAAATGTCAAAGATGTCAAATAACAAATGTCACAATGCTAAATGTCAAAAATGAAAAGTGTCACCATGAAAAATGTCAAAAATGACAAATTTCAAGATGGCAAATATCAAAGATGTCAAATGCCAAATGTCACAAAGCTAAATGTCAAAAATGACAAATTTCAGGATGGCAAATATCAAAGATGTCAAATGACAAATGTCACAATGCTAAATGTCAAAAATAAAAAGTGTCACCATGAAAAATGTCAAAAATGACAAATTTCAAGATGGCAAATGTCAAAGATGTCAAATGACAATTGTCACAATGCTAAATGTCAAAAATGAAAAGTGTCACCATAAAAAATGTCAAAAATGACAAATTTCAAGATGGCAAATGTCAAAGATGTCAAATGACAAATGTCACAATGCTAAATGTTAAAATTGAAAAGTGTCACCATGAAAAATGTTAAAAATGACAAATTTCAAGATGGCAAATGTCAAAGATGTCAAATGACAAATGTCACAATGCTAAATGTCAAAAATGAAAAGTGTCACCATGAAAAATGTCAAAAATGACAAATTTCAAGATGGCAAATGAGAAATGTCACAATGCTAAATGTCAAAAATGAAAAGTGTCACCATGAAAAATGTCAAAAATAACAAATTTAAAGATGGCAAATGTCAAAGATGTCAAATGACAAATGTCACAATGCTAAATGTCAAAAATGAAAAGTGTCACCATGAAAAATGTCAAAAATGACAAATTTCAAGTTGGCAAATGTCAAAGATGTCAAATGACAAATATCACAATGCTAAATGTCAAAAATGACAAATGTCAAGATGGCAAATGTCAAAGATGTCAAATGACAAATGTCACAAGGCTAAATGTCAAAAATAAAAAGTGTCACCATAAAAAATGTCAAAAATGACAAATTTCAAGATGACAAATGTCAAAGATGTCAAATGACAAATGTCACAATGCTAAATGTCAAAAATGACAAATTTCAAGATGGCAAATGTCAAAACTGACAAATGTCACAATGCTAAATGTCAAAAATGAAAAGTGTCACCATGAAAAATGTCAAAAATAACAAATTTCAAGATGGCAAATGTCAAAGATGTCAAATGACATATGTCACAATGCTAAATGTCAAAAATGACAAATTTCAAGATGGCAAATGTCAAAGATGTCAAATGACAAATGTCACAATGCTAAATGTCAAAAATGAAAAGTGTCACCATAAAAAATGTCAAAAATGACAAATTTCAAGATGGCAAATGTCAAAGATGTCAAATGACAAATGTCACAATGCTTAATGTCAAAAATAAAAAGTGTCACCATGAAAAATGTCAAAAATGACAAATTTCAAGATGGCAAATGTCCAAGATGTCAAATGACAAATGTCACAATGCTAAATGTGAAAAATGAAAAGTGTTACCATGAAAAATGTCAAAAATGACAAATTTCAAGATTGCAAATGTCAAAGATGTCAAATGACAAATGTCACAATGCTAAATGTCAAAAATGAAAAGTGTCAAAAATGACAAATTTTAAGATGGCAAATGTCTAAGATGTCAAATGACAAATGTCACAATGCTAAATGTCAAAAATGAAAAGTGTCACCGTGAAAAATGTCAAAAATGAAAAATTCCAAGATGGCAAAAGTCAAAGATGTCAAATGACAAATGTCACAATGCTAAATGTCAAAAATGAAAAGTGTCACCATGAAAAATGTCAAAAATGACAAATTTCAAGATGGCAAATGTCAAAGATGTCAAATGACAAATGTCACAATGCTAAATGTCAAAAATGAAAAGTGTCCCCATGAAAAATGTCAATAATGACAAATTTCAAGATGGCAAATGTCAAAGATGTCAAATGTCAAATGTCACAATGCTAAATGTCAAAAATGAAAAGTGTCACCATGAAAAATGTCAAAAATGACAAATTTCAAGATGGCAAATGTCAAAGATGTCGAATATGACAAATGTCACAATGCTAAATGTCAAAAATGAAAAGTGTCACCATGAAAAATGTCAAAACGGACAAATTTCAAGATGGCAAATGTCAAAGATGTCAAATGACAAATGTCACAATGCTAAATGTCAAAAATGACAAATTTCAAGATGGCAAATGTCAAAGATGTCAAATGACAAATGTTACAATGCTAAATGTCAAAAATAAAAAGTGTCACCATGAAAAATGTCAAAAATGACAAATTTCAAGATGGCAACTGTCAAAGATGTCAAATGACAAATGTCACAATGCTAAATGTCAAAAATGAAAAGTGTCACCATGAAAAATGTTAAAAATGACAAATTTCAAGATGTCAAATGTCAAAGATGTCAAATGACAAATGTCACAATGCTAAATGTCAAAAATGAAAAGTGTCACCATGAAAAATGTTAAAAATGACAAATTTCAAGATGTCAAATGTCAAAGATGTCAAATGACAAATGTCACAATGCTAAATGTCAAAAATGAAAAGTGTCACCATGAAAAATGTTAAAAATGACAAATTTCAAGATGTCAAATGTCAAAGATGTCAAATGACAAATGTCACAATGCTAAATGTCAAAAATGAAAAGTGTCACCATGAAAAATGTCAAAAATGACAAATTTCAAAATGGCAAATGTCAAAGATGTCAAATAAGAAATGTCACAATGCTAAATGTCAAAAATAAAAAGTGTCACCATGAAAAATATCAAAAATGACAAATTTCAAGATGGCAAATGTCAAAGATGTCAAATGACAAATGTCACAATGCTAAATGTCAAAAATGAAAAGTGTCACCATGAAAAATGTTAAAAATGACAAATTTCAAGATGTCAAATGTCAAAGATGTCAAATGACAAATGTCACAATGCTAAATGTCAAAAATGAAAAGTGTCACCATGAAAAATGTCAAAAATGACAAATTTCAAGGTGGCAAATATCAAAGATGTCAAATGCCAAATGTCACAATGCTAAATGTCAAAAATGACAAATTTCAAGATGGCAAATGTCAAAGATGTCAAATGACAAATGTCACAATGCTAAATGTCAAAAATGAAAAGTGTTACCATGAAAAATGTCAAAAATGACAAATTTCAAGATGGCAAATGTCAAAGATGTCAAATGACAAATGTCACAATGCTAAATGTCAAAAATGAAAAGTGTCAAAAATGACGAATTTCATGATGGCAAATGTCTAAGATGTCAAATGTCACAATGCTAAATGTCAAAAATGAAAAGTGTCACCGTGAAAAATGTCAAAAATGAAAAATTTCAAGATGGCAAAAGTCAAAGATGTCAAATGACAAATGTCACAATGCTAAATGTCAAAAATGAAAAGTGTCACCATGAAAAATGTCAAAAATGACAAATTTCAAGATGGCAAATGTCAAAGATGTCAAATGACAAATGTCACAATGCTAAATGTCAAAAATGAAAAGTGTCCCCATGAAAAATGTCAATAATGACAAATTTCAAGATGGCAAATGTCAAAGATGTCAAATGACAAATGTCACAATGCTAAATGTCAAAAATGAAAAGTGTCACCATGAAAAATGTCAAAAATGACAAATTTCAAGATGGCAATTGTCAAAGATGTCGAATATGACAAATGTCACAATGCTAAATGTCAAAAATGAAAAGTGTCACCATGAAAAATGTCAAAAATGACAAATTGCAAGATGGCAAATGTCAAAGATGTCAAATGACAAATGTCACAATGCTAAATGTCAAAAATGAAAAGTGTCACCATGAAAAATGTCAAAAATGACAAATTTCAAGATGGCAAATATCAAAGATGTCAAATGCCAAATGTCACAAAGCTAAATGTCAAAAATGACAAATTTCAGGATGGCAAATATCAAAGATGTCAAATGACAAATGTCACAATGCTAAATGTCAAAAATAAAAAGTGTCACCATGAAAAATGTCAAAAATGACAAATTTCAAGATGGCAAATGTCAAAGATGTCAAATGACAAATGTCACAATGCTAAATGTCAAAAATGAAAAGTGTCACCATAAAAAATGTCAAAAATGACAAATTTCAAGATGGCAAATGTCAAAGATGTCAAATGACAAATGTCACAATGCTAAATGTCAAAATTGAAAAGTGTCACCATGAAAAATGTTAAAAATGACAAATTTCAAGATGGCAAATGTCAAAGATGTCAAATGACAAATGTCACAATGCTAAATGTCAAAAATGAAAAGTGTCACCATGAAAAATGTCAAAAATGACAAATTTCAAGATGGCAAATGAGAAATGTCACAATGCTAAATGTCAAAAATGAAAAGTGTCACCATGAAAAATGTCAAAAATAACAAATTTAAAGATGGCAAATGTCAAAGATGTCAAATGACAAATGTCACAATGCTAAATGTCAAAAATGAAAAGTGTCACCATGAAAAATGTCAAAAATGACAAATTTCAAGTTGGCAAATGTCAAAGATGTCAAATGACAAATATCACAATGGTAAATGTCAAAAATGACAAATTTCAAGATGGCAAATGTCAAAGATGTCAAATGACAAATGTCACAAGGCTAAATGTCAAAAATAAAAAGTGTCACCATAAAAAATGTCAAAAATGACAAATTTCAAGATGACAAATGTCAAAGATGTCAAATGACAAATGTCACAATGCTAAATGTCAAAAATGACAAATTTCAAGAGGGCAAATGTCAAAACTGACAAATGTCACAATGCTAAATGTCAAAAATGAAAAGTGTCACCATGAAAAATGTCAAAAATAACAAATTTCAAGATGGCAAATGTCAAAGATGTCAAATGACATATGTCACAATGCTAAATGTCAAAAATGACAAATTTCAAGATGGCAAATGTCAAAGATGTCAAATGACAAATGTCACAATGCTAAATGTCAAAAATGAAAAGTGTCACCATAAAAAATGTCAAAAATGACAAATTTCAAGATGGCAAATGTCAAAGATGTCAAATGACAAATGTCACAATGCTTAATGTCAAAAATAAAAAGTGTCACCATGAAAAATGTCAAAAATGACAAATTTCAAGATGGCAAATGTCCAAGATGTCAAATGACAAATGTCACAATGCTAAATGTCAAAAATGAAAAGTGTTACCATGAAAAATGTCAAAAATGACAAATTTCAAGATTGCAAATGTCAAAGATGTCAAATGACAAATGTCACAATGCTAAATGTCAAAAATGAAAAGTGTCAAAAATGACAAATTTTAAGATGGCAAATGTCTAAGATGTCAAATGACAAATGTCACAATGCTAAATGTCAAAAATGAAAAGTGTCACCGTGAAAAATGTCAAAAATGAAAAATTCCAAGATGGCAAAAGTCAAAGATGTCAAATGACAAATGTCACAATGCTAAATGTCAAAAATGAAAAGTGTCACCATGAAAAATGTCAAAAATGACAAATTTCAAGATGGCAAATGTCAAAGATGTCAAATGACAAATGTCACAATGCTAAATGTCAAAAATGAAAAGTGTCCCCATGAAAAATGTCAATAATGACAAATTTCAAGATGGCAAATGTCAAAGATGTCAAATGACAAATGTCACAATGCTAAATGTCAAAAATGAAAAGTGTCACCATGAAAAATGTCAAAAATGACAAATTTCAAGATGGCAAATGTCAAAGATGTCGAATATGACAAATGTCACAATGCTAAATGTCAAAAATGAAAAGTGTCACCATGAAAAATGTCAAAACGGACAAATTTCAAGATGGCAAATGTCAAAGATGTCAAATGACAAATGTCACAATGCTAAATGTCAAAAATGACAAATTTCAAGATGGCAAATGTCAAAGATGTCAAATGACAAATGTTACAATGCTAAATGTCAAAAATAAAAAGTGTCACCATGAAAAATGTCAAAAATGACAAATTTCCAGATGGCAAATGTCAAAGATGTCAAATGACAAATGTCACAATGCTAAATGTCAAAAATGAAAAGTGTCACCATGAAAAATGTTAAAAATGACAAATTTCAAGATGTCAAATGTCAAAGATGTCAAATGACAAATGTCACAATGCTAAATGTCAAAAATGAAAAGTGTCACCATGAAAAATGTTAAAAATGACAAATTTCAAGATGTCAAATGTCAAAGATGTCAAATGACAAATGTCACAATGCTAAATGTCAAAAATGAAAAGTGTCACCATGAAAAATGTTAAAAATGACAAATTTCAAGATGTCAAATGTCAAAGATGTCAAATGACAAATGTCACAATGCTAAATGTCAAAAATGAAAAGTGTCACCATGAAAAATGTCAAAAATGACAAATTTCAAAATGGCAAATGTCAAAGATGTCAAATAAGAAATGTCACAATGCTAAATGTCAAAAATAAAAAGTGTCACCATGAAAAATGTCAAAAATGACAAATTTCAAGATGGCAAATGTCAAAGATGTCAAATGACAAATGTCACAATGCTAAATGTCAAAAATGAAAAGTGTCACCATGAAAAATGTTAAAAATGACAAATTTCAAGATGTCAAATGTCAAAGATGTCAAATGACAAATGTCACAATGCTAAATGTCAAAAATGAAAAGTGTCACCATGAAAAATGTCAAAAATGACAAATTTCAAGGTGGCAAATATCAAAGATGTCAAATGCCAAATGTCACAATGCTAAATGTCAAAAATGACAAATTTCAAGATGGCAAATGTCAAAGATGTCAAATGACAAATGTCACAATGCTAAATGTCAAAAATAAAAAGTGTCACCATGAAAAATGTCAAAAATGACAAATTTCAAGATGGCAAATGTCAAAGATGTCAAATAACAAATGTCACAATGCTAAATGTCAAAAATGAAAAGTGTCACCATGAAAAATGTTAAAAATGACAAATTTCAAGATGTCAAATGTCAAAGATGTCAAATGACAAATGTCACAATGCTAAATGTCAAAAATGAAAAGTGTCACCATGAAAAATGTCAAAAATGACAAATTTCAAGATGGCAAATGTCAAAGATGTCAAATAAGAAATGTCACAATGCTAAATGTCAAAAATGAAAAGTGTCACCATGAAAAATGTCAAAAATAACAAATTTCAAGATGGCAAATGTCAAAGATGTCAAATGACAAATGTCACAATGCTAAATGTCAAAAATGAAAAGTGTCACCATGAAAAATGTCAAAAATGACAAATTTCAAGATGGCAAATGTCAAAGATGTCAAATGACAAATATCATAATGCTAAATGTCAAAAATGACAAATTTCAAGATGGCAAATGTCAAAGATGTCAAATGACAAATGTCACAAGGCTAAATGTCAAAAATAAAAAGTGTCACCATGAAAAATGTCAAAAATGACAAATTTCAAGATGACAAATGTTAAAGATGTCAAATGACAAATGTCACAATGCTAAATGTCAAAAATGACAAATTTCAAGATGGCAAATGTCAAAACTGACAAATGTCACAATGCTAAATGTCAAAACTGAAAAGTGTCACCATAAAAAATGTCAAAAATAACAAATTTCAAGATGGCAAATGTCAAAGATGTCAAATGACAAATGTCACAATGCTAAATGTCAAAAATGACAAATTTCAAGATGGCAAATGTCAAAGATGTCAAATGACAAATGTCACAATGTTAAATGTCAAAAATGAAAAGTGTCACCATGAAAAATGTCAAAAATGACAAATTTCAAGATGGCAAATGTCAAAGATGTCAAATGACAAATGTCACAATGCTAAATGTTAAAAATGAAAAGTGTCACCATGAAAAATGTTAAAAATGACAAATTTCAAGATGGCAAATGTCAAAACTGACAAATGTCACAATGCTAAATGTCAAAAATGAAAAGTGTCACCATGAAAAATGTCAAAAATGACAAATTTCAAGATGGCAAATGTCAAAGATGTCAAATGACAAATGTCACAATGCTAAATGTCAAAAATGAAAAGTGTCACCATAAAAAATGTCAAAAATAACAAATTTCAAGATGGCAAATGTCAAAGATGTCAAATGACAAATGTCACAATGCTAAATGTCAAAATTGAAAAGTGTCACTATGAAAAATGTTAAAAATGACAAATTTCAAGATGGCAAATGTCAAAGATGTCAAATGACAAATGTCACAATGCTAAATGTCAAAAATGAAAAGTGTCACCATGAAAAATGTCAAAAATGACAAATTTCAAGATGGCAAATGAGAAATGTCACAATGCTAAATGTCAAAAATGAAAAGTGTTACCATGAAAAATGTCAAAAATAACAAATTTCAAGATGGCAAATGTCAAAGATGTCAAATGACAAATGTCACAATGCTAAATGTCAAAAATGAAAAGTGTCACCATGAAAAATGTCAAAAATGACAAATTTCAAGTTGGCAAATGTCAAAGATGTCAAATGACAAATATCACAATGCTAAATGTCAAAAATGACAAATTTCAAGATGGCAAATGTCAAAGATGTCAAATAACAAATGTCACAAGGCTAAATGTCAAAAATAAAAAGTGTCACCATAAAAAATGTCAAAAATGACAAATTTCAAGATGACAAATGTCAAAGATGTCAAATGACAAATGTCACAATGCTAAATGTCAAAAATGACAAATTTCAAGATGGCAAATGTCAAAACTGACAAATGTCACAATGCTAAATGTCAAAAATGAAAAGTGTCACCATGAAAAATGTCAAAAATAACAAATTTCAAGATGGCAAATGTCAAAGATGTCAAATGACAAATGTCACAATGCTAAATGTCAAAAATGACAAATTTCAAGATAGCAAATGTCAAAGATGTCAAATGACAAATGTCACAATGCTAAATGTCAAAAATGAAAAGTGTCACCATAAAAAATGTCAAAAATGACAAATTTCAAGATGGCAAATGTCAAAGATGTCAAATGACAAATGTCACAATGCTTAATGTCAAAAATAAAAAGTGTCACCATGAAAAATGTCAAAAATGACAAATTTCAAGATGGCAAATGTCCAAGATGTCAAATGACAAATGTCACAATGCTAAATGTCAAAAATGAAAAGTGTTACCATAAAAAATGTCAAAAATGACAAATTTCAAGATTGCAAATGTCAAAGATGTCAAATGACAAATGTCACAATGCTAAATGTCAAAAATGAAAAGTGTCAAAAATGACAAATTTCAAGATGGCAAATGTCTAAGATGTCAAATGACAAATGTCACAATGCTAAATGTCAAAAATGAAAAGTGTCACCGTGAAAAATGTCAAAAATGAAAAATTCCAAGATGGCAAAAGTCAAAGAAATGACAAATGTCACAATGCTAAATGTCAAAAATGAAAAGTGTCACCATGAAAAATGTCAAAAATGACAAATTTCAAGATGGCAAATGTCAAAGATGTCAAATGACAAATGTCACAATGCTAAATGTCAAAAATGAAAAGTGTCCCCATGAAAAATGTCAATAATGACAAATTTCAAGATGGCAAATGTCAAAGATGTCAAATGACAAATGTCACAATGCTAAATGTCAAAAATGAAAAGTGTCACCATGAAAAATGTCAAAAATGACAAATTTCAAGATGGCAAATGTCAAAGATGTCGAATATGACAAATGTCACAATGCTAAATGTCAAAAATGAAAAGTGTCACCATGAAAAATGTCAAAACGGACAAATTTCAAGATGGCAAATGTCAAAGATGTCAAATGACAAATGTCACAATGCTAAATGTCAAAAATGACAAATTTCAAGATGGCAAATGTCAAAGATGTCAAATGACAAATGTTACAATGCTAAATGTCAAAAATAAAAAGTGTCACCATGAAAAATGTCAAAAATGACAAATTTCAAGATGGCAACTGTCAAAGATGTCAAATGACAAATGTCACAATGCTAAATGTCAAAAATGAAAAGTGTCACCATGAAAAATGTTAAAAATGACAAATTTCAAGATGTCAAATGTCAAAGATGTCAAATGACAAATGTCACAATGCTAAATGTCAAAAATGAAAAGTGTCACCATGAAAAATGTTAAAAATGACAAATTTCAAGATGTCAAATGTCAAAGATGTCAAATGACAAATGTCACAATGCTAAATGTCAAAAATGAAAAGTGTCACCATGAAAAATGTTAAAAATGACAAATTCCAAGATGTCAAATGTCAAAGATGTCAAATGACAAATGTCACAATGCTAAATGTCAAAAATGAAAAGTGTCACCATGAAAAATGTCAAAAATGACAAATTTTAAAATGGCAAATGTCAAAGATGTCAAATAAGAAATGTCACAATGCTAAATGTCAAAAATAAAAAGTGTCACCATGAAAAATGTCAAAAATGACAAATTTCAAGATGGCAAATGTCAAAGATGTCAAATGACAAATGTCACAATGCTAAATGTCAAAAATGAAAAGTGTCACCATGAAAAATGTTAAAAATGACAAATTTCAAGATGTCAAATGTCAAAGATGTCAAATGACAAATGTCACAATGCTAAATGTCAAAAATGAAAAGTGTCACCATGAAAAATGTCAAAAATGACAAATTTCAAGGTGGCAAATATCAAAGATGTCAAATGCCAAATGTCACAATGCTAAATGTCAAAAATGACAAATTTCAAGATGGCAAATGTCAAAGATGTCAAATGACAAATGTCACAATGCTAAATGTCAAAAATAAAAAGTGTCACCATGAAAAATGTCAAAAATGACAAATTTCAAGATGGCAAATGTCAAAGATGTCAAATGACAAATGTCACAATGCTAAATGTCAAAAATGAAAAGTGTCACCATGAAAAATGTTAAAAATGACAAATTTCAAGATGTCAAATGTCAAAGATGTCAAATGACAAATGTCACAATGCTAAATGTCAAAAATGAAAAGTGTCACCATGAAAAATGTCAAAAATGACAAATTTCAAGATGGCAAATGTCAAAGATGTCAAATAAGAAATGTCACAATGCTAAATGTCAAAAATGAAAAGTGTCACCATGAAAAATGTCAAAAATAACAAATTTCAAGATGGCAAATGTCAAAGATGTCAAATGACAAATGTCACAATGCTAAATGTCAAAAATGAAAAGTGTCACCATGAAAAATGTCAAAAATGACAAATTTCAAGATGGCAAATGTCAAAGATGTCAAATGACAAATATCATAATGCTAAATGTCAAAAATGACAAATTTCAAGATGGCAAATGTCAAAGATGTCAAATGACAAATGTCACAAGGCTAAATGTCAAAAATAAAAAGTGTCACCATGAAAAATGTCAAAAATGACAAATTTCAAGATGACAAATGTTAAAGATGTCAAATGACAAATGTCACAATGCTAAATGTCAAAAATGACAAATTTCAAGATGGCAAATGTCAAAACTGACAAATGTCACAATGCTAAATGTCAAAACTGAAAAGTGTCACCATAAAAAATGTCAAAAATAACAAATTTCAAGATGGCAAATGTCAAAGATGTCAAATGACAAATGTCACAATGCTAAATGTCAAAAATGACAAATTTCAAGATGGCAAATGTCAAAGATGTCAAATGACAAATGTCACAATGTTAAATGTCAAAAATGAAAAGTGTCACCATGAGAAATGTCAAAAATGACAAATTTCAAGATGGCAAATGTCAAAGATGTCAAATGACAAATGTCACAATGCTAAATGTTAAAAATGAAAAGTGTCACCATGAAAAATGTTAAAAATGACAAATTTCAAGATGGCAAATGTCAAAACTGACAAATGTCACAATGCTAAATGTCAAAAATGAAAAGTGTCACCATGAAAAATGTCAAAAATGACAAATTTCAAGATGGCAAATGTCAAAGATGTCAAATGACAAATGTCACAATGCTAAATGTCAAAAATGAAAAGTGTCACCATAAAAAATGTCAAAAATA
Source organism: Altica lythri (assembly GCA_964028335.1). Classification (NCBI taxonomy): domain Eukaryota; kingdom Metazoa; phylum Arthropoda; class Insecta; order Coleoptera; family Chrysomelidae; genus Altica; species Altica lythri. The sequence goes on along the minus strand of OZ034800.1, from coordinate 37,709,370 downwards.
ACAAATTTCAAGATGGCAAATGTCAAAGATGTCAAATGACAAATGTCACAATGCTAAATGTCAAAATTGAAAAGTGTCACCATGAAAAATGTTAAAAATGACAAATTTCAAGATGGCAAATGTCAAAGATGTCAAATGACAAATGTCACAATGCTAAATGTCAAAAATGAAAAGTGTCACCATGAAAAATGTCAAAAATGACAAATTTCAAGATGGCAAATGAGAAATGTCACAATGCTAAATGTCAAAAATGAAAAGTGTTACCATGAAAAATGTCAAAAATAACAAATTTCAAGATGGCAAATGTCAAAGATGTCAAATGACAAATGTCACAATGCTAAATGTCAAAAATGAAAAGTGTCACCATGAAAAATGTCAAAAATGACAAATTTCAAGTTGGCAAATGTCAAAGATGTCAAATGACAAATATCACAATGCTAAATGTCAAAAATGACAAATTTCAAGATGGCAAATGTCAAAGATGTCAAATAACAAATGTCACAAGGCTAAATTTCAAAAATAAAAAGTGTCACCATAAAAAATGTCAAAAATGACAAATTTCAAGATGACAAATGTCAAAGATGTCAAATGACAAATGTCACAATGCTAAATGTCAAAAATGACAAATTTCAAGATGGCAAATGTCAAAACTGACAAATGTCACAATGCTAAATGTCAAAAATGAAAAGTGTCACCATGAAAAATGTCAAAAATAACAAATTTCAAGATGGCAAATGTCAAAGATGTCAAATGACAAATGTCACAATGCTAAATGTCAAAAATGACAAATTTCAAGATAGCAAATGTCAAAGATGTCAAATGACAAATGTCACAATGCTAAATGTCAAAAATGAAAAGTGTCACCATAAAAAATGTCAAAAATGACAAATTTCAAGATGGCAAATGTCAAAGATGTCAAATGACAAATGTCACAATGCTTAATGTCAAAAATAAAAAGTGTCACCATGAAAAATGTCAAAAATGACAAATTTCAAGATGGCAAATGTCCAAGATGTCAAATGACAAATGTCACAATGCTAAATGTCAAAAATGAAAAGTGTTACCATAAAAAATGTCAAAAATGACAAATTTCAAGATTGCAAATGTCAAAGATGTCAAATGACAAATGTCACAATGCTAAATGTCAAAAATGAAAAGTGTCAAAAATGACAAATTTCAAGATGGCAAATGTCTAAGATGTCAAATGACAAATGTCACAATGCTAAATGTCAAAAATGAAAAGTGTCATCGTGAAAAATGTCAAAAATGAAAAATTCCAAGATGGCAAAAGTCAAAGATGTCAAATGACAAATGTCACAATGCTAAATGTCAAAAATGAAAAGTGTCACCATAAAAAATGTCAAAAATGACAAATTTCAAGATGGCAAATGTCAAAGATGTCAAATGACAAATGTCACAATGCTAAATGTCAAAAATGAAAAGTGTCCCCATAAAAAATGTCAATAATGACAAATTTCAAGATGGCAAATGTCAAAGATGTCAAATGACAAATGTCACAATGCTAAATGTCAAAAATGAAAAGTGTCACCATGAAAAATGTCAAAAATGACAAATTTCAAGATGGAAAATGTCAAAGATGTCGAATATGACAAATGTCACAATGCTAAATGTCAAAAATGAAAAGTGTCACCATGAAAAATGTCAAAACGGACAAATTTCAAGATGGCAAATGTCAAAGATGTCAAATGACAAATGTCACAATGCTAAATGTCAAAAATGAAAAGTGTCACCATGAAAAATGTCAAAAATGACAAATTTCAAGGTGGCAAATATCAAAGATGTCAAATGACAAATGTCACAATGCTAAATGTGAAAAATGACAAATTTCAAGATGGCAAATGTCAAAGATGTCAAATGACAAATGTCACAATGCTAAATGTCAAAAATAAAAAGTGTCACCATGAAAAATGTCAAAAATGACATATTTCAAAATGGCAAATGTCCAAGATGTCAAATGACAAATGTCACAATGCTAAATGTCAAAAATGAAAAGTGTCACCATGAAAAATGTTAAAAATGACAAATTTCAAGATGTCAAATGTCAAAGATGTCAAATGACAAATGTCACAATGCTAAATGTCAAAAATTAAAAGTGTCACCATGAAAAATGTCAAAAATGACAAATTTCAAGATGGCAAATGTCAAAGATGTCAAATAAGAAATGTCACAATGCTAAATGTCAAAAATGAAAAGTGTCACCATGAAAAATGTCAAAAATAACAAATTTCAAGATGGCAAATGTCAAAGATGTCAAATGACAAATGTCACAATGCTAAATGTCAAAAATGCAAAGTGTCACCATGAAAAATGTCAAAAATGACAAATTTCAAGATGGCAAATGTCAAAGATGTCAAATGACAAATATCATAATGCTAAATGTCAAAAATGACAAATTTCAAGATGGCAAATGTCAAAGATGTCAAATGACAAATGTCACAAGGCTAAATGTCAAAAATAAAAAGTGTCAGCATGAAAAATGTCAAAAATGACAAATTTCAAGATGACAAATGTTAAAGATGTCAAATGACAAATGTCACAATGCTAAATGTCAAAAATGACAAATTTCAAGATGGCAAATGTCAAAACTGACAAATGTCACAATGCTAAATGTCAAAACTGAAAAGTGTCACCATGAAAAATGTCAAAAATAACAAATTTCAAGATGGCAAATGTCAAAGATGTCAAATGACAAATGTCACAATGCTAAATGTCAAAAATGACAAATTTCAAGATGGCAAATGTCAAAGATGTCAAATGACAAATGTCACAATGTTAAATGTCAAAAATGAAAAGTGTCACCATGAAAAATGTCAAAAATGACAAATTTCAAAATGGCAAATGTCAAAGATGTCAAATGACAAATGTCACAATGCTAAATGTTAAAAATGAAAAGTGTCACCATGAAAAATGTTAAAAATGACAAATTTCAAGATGGCAAATGTCAAAACTGACAAATGTCACAATGCTAAATGTCAAAAATGAAAAGTGTCACCATGAAAAATGTCAAAAATGACAAATTTCAAGATGGCAAATGTCAAAGATGTCAAATGACAAATGTCACAATGCTAAATGTCAAAAATAACAAATTTCAAGATGGCAAATGTCAAAGACGTCAAATGACAAATGTCACAATGCTAAATGTCAAAAATGAAAAGTGTCACCATGAAAAATGTCAAAAATGACAAATTTCAAGATGGCAAATGTCAAAGATGTCAAATGACAAATGTCACAATGCTAAATGTCAAAAATGACAAATTTCAAGATGGCAAATGTCAAAACTGACAAATGTCACAATGCTAAATGTCAAAAATGAAAAGTGTCACCATGAAAAATGTCAAAAATAACAAATTTCAAGATGGCAAATGTCAAAGATGTCAAATGACAAATGTCACAATGCTAAATGTCAAAAATGACAAATTTCAAGATAGCAAATGTCAAAGATGTCAAATGACAAATGTCACAATGCTAAATGTCAAAAATGAAAAGTGTCACCATAAAAAATGTCAAAAATGACAAATTTCAAGATGGCAAATGTCAAAGATGTCAAATGACAAATGTCACAATGCTTAATGTCAAAAATAAAAAGTGTCACCATGAAAAATGTCAAAAATGACAAATTTCAAGATGGCAAATGTCCAAGATGTCAAATGACAAATGTCACAATGCTAAATGTCAAAAATGAAAAGTGTTACCATAAAAAATGTCAAAAATGACAAATTTCAAGATTGCAAATGTCAAAGATGTCAAATGACAAATGTCACAATGCTAAATGTCAAAAATGAAAAGTGTCAAAAATGACAAATTTCAAGATGGCAAATGTCTAAGATGTCAAATGACAAATGTCACAATGCTAAATGTCAAAAATGAAAAGTGTCACCGTGAAAAATGTCAAAAATGAAAAATTCCAAGATGGCAAAAGTCAAAGAAATGACAAATGTCACAATGCTAAATGTCAAAAATGAAAAGTGTCACCATGAAAAATGTCAAAAATGACAAATTTCAAGATGGCAAATGTCAAAGATGTCAAATGACAAATGTCACAATGCTAAATGTCAAAAATGAAAAGTGTCCCCATGAAAAATGTCAATAATGACAAATTTCAAGATGGCAAATGTCAAAGATGTCAAATGACAAATGTCACAATGCTAAATGTCAAAAATGAAAAGTGTCACCATGAAAAATGTCAAAAATGACAAATTTCAAGATGGCAAATGTCAAAGATGTCGAATATGACAAATGTCACAATGCTAAATGTCAAAAATGAAAAGTGTCACCATGAAAAATGTCAAAACGGACAAATTTCAAGATGGCAAATGTCAAAGATGTCAAATGACAAATGTCACAATGCTAAATGTCAAAAATGACAAATTTCAAGATGGCAAATGTCAAAGATGTCAAATGACAAATGTTACAATGCTAAATGTCAAAAATAAAAAGTGTCACCATGAAAAATGTCAAAAATGACAAATTTCAAGATGGCAACTGTCAAAGATGTCAAATGACAAATGTCACAATGCTAAATGTCAAAAATGAAAAGTGTCACCATGAAAAATGTTAAAAATGACAAATTTCAAGATGTCAAATGTCAAAGATGTCAAATGACAAATGTCACAATGCTAAATGTCAAAAATGAAAAGTGTCACCATGAAAAATGTTAAAAATGACAAATTTCAAGATGTCAAATGTCAAAGATGTCAAATGACAAATGTCACAATGCTAAATGTCAAAAATGAAAAGTGTCACCATGAAAAATGTTAAAAATGACAAATTTCAAGATGTCAAATGTCAAAGATGTCAAATGACAAATGTCACAATGCTAAATGTCAAAAATGAAAAGTGTCACCATGAAAAATGTCAAAAATGACAAATTTTAAAATGGCAAATGTCAAAGATGTCAAATAAGAAATGTCACAATGCTAAATGTCAAAAATAAAAAGTGTCACCATGAAAAATGTCAAAAATGACAAATTTCAAGATGGCAAATGTCAAAGATGTCAAATGACAAATGTCACAATGCTAAATGTCAAAAATGAAAAGTGTCACCATGAAAAATGTTAAAAATGACAAATTTCAAGATGTCAAATGTCAAAGATGTCAAATGACAAATGTCACAATGCTAAATGTCAAAAATGAAAAGTGTCACCATGAAAAATGTCAAAAATGACAAATTTCAAGGTGGCAAATATCAAAGATGTCAAATGCCAAATGTCACAATGCTAAATGTCAAAAATGACAAATTTCAAGATGGCAAATGTCAAAGATGTCAAATGACAAATGTCACAATGCTAAATGTCAAAAATAAAAAGTGTCACCATGAAAAATGTCAAAAATGACAAATTTCAAGATGGCAAATGTCAAAGATGTCAAATGACAAATGTCACAATGCTAAATGTCAAAAATGAAAAGTGTCACCATGAAAAATGTTAAAAATGACAAATTTCAAGATGTCAAATGTCAAAGATGTCAAATGACAAATGTCACAATGCTAAATGTCAAAAATGAAAAGTGTCACCATGAAAAATGTCAAAAATGACAAATTTCAAGATGGCAAATGTCAAAGATGTCAAATAAGAAATGTCACAATGCTAAATGTCAAAAATGAAAAGTGTCACCATGAAAAATGTCAAAAATAACAAATTTCAAGATGGCAAATGTCAAAGATGTCAAATGACAAATGTCACAATGCTAAATGTCAAAAATGAAAAGTGTCACCATGAAAAATGTCAAAAATGACAAATTTCAAGATGGCAAATGTCAAAGATGTCAAATGACAAATATCATAATGCTAAATGTCAAAAATGACAAATTTCAAGATGGCAAATGTCAAAGATGTCAAATGACAAATGTCACAAGGCTAAATGTCAAAAATAAAAAGTGTCACCATGAAAAATGTCAAAAATGACAAATTTCAAGATGACAAATGTTAAAGATGTCAAATGACAAATGTCACAATGCTAAATGTCAAAAATGACAAATTTCAAGATGGCAAATGTCAAAACTGACAAATGTCACAATGCTAAATGTCAAAACTGAAAAGTGTCACCATAAAAAATGTCAAAAATAACAAATTTCAAGATGGCAAATGTCAAAGATGTCAAATGACAAATGTCACAATGCTAAATGTCAAAAATGACAAATTTCAAGATGGCAAATGTCAAAGATGTCAAATGACAAATGTCACAATGTTAAATGTCAAAAATGAAAAGTGTCACCATGAGAAATGTCAAAAATGACAAATTTCAAGATGGCAAATGTCAAAGATGTCAAATGACAAATGTCACAATGCTAAATGTTAAAAATGAAAAGTGTCACCATGAAAAATGTTAAAAATGACAAATTTCAAGATGGCAAATGTCAAAACTGACAAATGTCACAATGCTAAATGTCAAAAATGAAAAGTGTCACCATGAAAAATGTCAAAAATGACAAATTTCAAGATGGCAAATGTCAAAGATGTCAAATGACAAATGTCACAATGCTAAATGTCAAAAATGAAAAGTGTCACCATAAAAAATGTCAAAAATAACAAATTTCAAGATGGCAAATGTCAAAGATGTCAAATGACAAATGTCACAATGCTAAATGTCAAAATTGAAAAGTGTCACCATGAAAAATGTTAAAAATGACAAATTTCAAGATGGCAAATGTCAAAGATGTCAAATGACAAATGTCACAATGCTAAATGTCAAAAATGAAAAGTGTCACCATGAAAAATGTCAAAAATGACAAATTTCAAGATGGCAAATGAGAAATGTCACAATGCTAAATGTCAAAAATGAAAAGTGTTACCATGAAAAATGTCAAAAATAACAAATTTCAAGATGGCAAATGTCAAAGATGTCAAATGACAAATGTCACAATGCTAAATGTCAAAAATGAAAAGTGTCACCATGAAAAATGTCAAAAATGACAAATTTCAAGTTGGCAAATGTCAAAGATGTCAAATGACAAATATCACAATGCTAAATGTCAAAAATGACAAATTTCAAGATGGCAAATGTCAAAGATGTCAAATAACAAATGTCACAAGGCTAAATGTCAAAAATAAAAAGTGTCACCATAAAAAATGTCAAAAATGACAAATTTCAAGATGACAAATGTCAAAGATGTCAAATGACAAATGTCACAATGCTAAATGTCAAAAATGACAAATTTCAAGATGGCAAATGTCAAAACTGACAAATGTCACAATGCTAAATGTCAAAAATGAAAAGTGTCACCATGAAAAATGTCAAAAATAACAAATTTCAAGATGGCAAATGTCAAAGATGTCAAATGACAAATGTCACAATGCTAAATGTCAAAAATGACAAATTTCAAGATAGCAAATGTCAAAGATGTCAAATGACAAATGTCACAATGCTAAATGTCAAAAATGAAAAGTGTCACCATAAAAAATGTCAAAAATGACAAATTTCAAGATGGCAAATGTCAAAGATGTCAAATGACAAATGTCACAATGCTTAATGTCAAAAATAAAAAGTGTCACCATGAAAAATGTCAAAAATGACAAATTTCAAGATGGCAAATGTCCAAGATGTCAAATGACAAATGTCACAATGCTAAATGTCAAAAATGAAAAGTGTTACCATAAAAAATGTCAAAAATGACAAATTTCAAGATTGCAAATGTCAAAGATGTCAAATGACAAATGTCACAATGCTAAATGTCAAAAATGAAAAGTGTCAAAAATGACAAATTTCAAGATGGCAAATGTCTAAGATGTCAAATGACAAATGTCACAATGCTAAATGTCAAAAATGAAAAGTGTCATCGTGAAAAATGTCAAAAATGAAAAATTCCAAGATGGCAAAAGTCAAAGATGTCAAATGACAAATGTCACAATGCTAAATGTCAAAAATGAAAAGTGTCACCATAAAAAATGTCAAAAATGACAAATTTCAAGATGGCAAATGTCAAAGATGTCAAATGACAAATGTCACAATGCTAAATGTCAAAAATGAAAAGTGTCCCCATAAAAAATGTCAATAATGACAAATTTCAAGATGGCAAATGTCAAAGATGTCAAATGACAAATGTCACAATGCTAAATGTCAAAAATGAAAAGTGTCACCATGAAAAATGTCAAAAATGACAAATTTCAAGATGGAAAATGTCAAAGATGTCGAATATGACAAATGTCACAATGCTAAATGTCAAAAATGAAAAGTGTCACCATGAAAAATGTCAAAACGGACAAATTTCAAGATGGCAAATGTCAAAGATGTCAAATGACAAATGTCACAATGCTAAATGTCAAAAATAAAAAGTGTCACCATGAAAAATGTCAAAAATGACAAATTTCAAGGTGGCAAATATCAAAGATGTCAAATGACAAATGTCACAATGCTAAATGTGAAAAATGACAAATTTCAAGATGGCAAATGTCAAAGATGTCAAATGACAAATGTCACAATGCTAAATGTCAAAAATAAAAAGTGTCACCATGAAAAATGTCAAAAATGACATATTTCAAAATGGCAAATGTCCAAGATGTCAAATGACAAATGTCACAATGCTAAATGTCAAAAATGAAAAGTGTCACCATGAAAAATGTTAAAAATGACAAATTTCAAGATGTCAAATGTCAAAGATGTCAAATGACAAATGTCACAATGCTAAATGTCAAAAATTAAAAGTGTCACCATGAAAAATGTCAAAAATGACAAATTTCAAGATGGCAAATGTCAAAGATGTCAAATAAGAAATGTCACAATGCTAAATGTCAAAAATGAAAAGTGTCACCATGAAAAATGTCAAAAATAACAAATTTCAAGATGGCAAATGTCAAAGATGTCAAATGACAAATGTCACAATGCTAAATGTCAAAAATGCAAAGTGTCACCATGAAAAATGTCAAAAATGACAAATTTCAAGATGGCAAATGTCAAAGATGTCAAATGACAAATATCATAATGCTAAATGTCAAAAATGACAAATTTCAAGATGGCAAATGTCAAAGATGTCAAATGACAAATGTCACAAGGCTAAATGTCAAAAATAAAAAGTGTCACCATGAAAAATGTCAAAAATGACAAATTTCAAGATGACAAATGTTAAAGATGTCAAATGACAAATGTCACAATGCTAAATGTCAAAAATGACAAATTTCAAGATGGCAAATGTCAAAACTGACAAATGTCACAATGCTAAATGTCAAAACTGAAAAGTGTCACCATGAAAAATGTCAAAAATAACAAATTTCAAGATGGCAAATGTCAAAGATGTCAAATGACAAATGTCACAATGCTAAATGTCAAAAATGACAAATTTCAAGATGGCAAATGTCAAAGATGTCAAATGACAAATGTCACAATGTTAAATGTCAAAAATGAAAAGTGTCACCATGAAAAATGTCAAAAATGACAAATTTCAAAATGGCAAATGTCAAAGATGTCAAATGACAAATGTCACAATGCTAAATGTTAAAAATGAAAAGTGTCACCATGAAAAATGTTAAAAATGACAAATTTCAAGATGGCAAATGTCAAAACTGACAAATGTCACAATGCTAAATGTCAAAAATGAAAAGTGTCACCATGAAAAATGTCAAAAATGACAAATTTCAAGATGGCAAATGTCAAAGATGTCAAATGACAAATGTCACAATGCTAAATGTCAAAAATAACAAATTTCAAGATGGCAAATGTCAAAGACGTCAAATGACAAATGTCACAATGCTAAATGTCAAAAATGAAAAGTGTCACCATGAAAAATGTCAAAAATGACAAATTTCAAGATGGCAAATGTCAAAGATGTCAAATGACAAATGTCACAATGCTAAATGTCAAAAATGACAAATTTCAAGATGGCAAATGTCAAAGATGTCAAATGACAAATGTCACAATGCTAAATGTCAAAAATGAAAAGTGTCACCATGAAAAATGTCAAAAATGACAAATTTCAAGATGGCAAATGTCAAAGATGTCAAATGACAAATGTCACAATGCTAAATGTCAAAAATAAAAAGTGTCCCTATGAAAAATGTCAATAATGACAAATTTCAAGATGGCAAATGTCAAAGATGTCAAATGACAAATTTCACAATGCTAAATGTCAAAAATAAAAAGTGTCACCATAAAAAATGTCAAAAATGACAAATTTCAAGATGGCAATTGTCAAAGATGTCGAATATGACAAATGTCACAATGCTAAATGTCAAAAATGTAAAGTGTCACCATGAAAAATGTCAAAAATGACAAATTGCAAGATGGCAAATGTCAAAGATGTCAAATGACAAATGTCACAAGATAAATGTCAAAAATGAAAAGTGTCACCATGAAAAATGTCAAAAATGACAAATTTCAAGATGGCAAATATCAAAGATGTCAAATGCCAAATGTCACAATGCTAAATGTCAAAAATGACAAATTTCAAGATGGCAAATATCAAAGATGTCAAATGACAAATGTCACAATGCTAAATGTCAAAAATAAAAAGTGGCACAATGAAAAATGTCAAAAATGACAAATTTCAAGATGGCAAATGTCAAAGATGTCAAATGACAAATGTCACAATGCTAAATGTCAAAAATGAAAAGTGTCACCATAAAAAATGTCAAAAATGACAAATTTCAAGATGGCAAATGTCAAAGATGTCAAATGACAAATGTCACATTGCTAAATGTCAAAAATGAAAAGTGTCACCATGAAAAATGTTAAAAATGACAAATTTCAAGATGGCAAATGTCAAAGATGTCAAATGACAAATGTCACAATGCTAAATGTCAAAAATGAAAAGTGTCACCATGAAAAATGTCAAAAATGACAAATTTCAAGATGGCAAATGAGAAATGTCACAATGCTAAATGTCAAAAATGAAAAGTGTCACTATGAAAAATGTCAAAAATAACAAATTTCAAGATGGCAAATGTCAAAGATGTCAAATGACAAATGTCACAATGCTAAATGTCAAAAATGAAAAGTGTCACCATGAAAAATGTCAAAAATGACAAATTTCAAGTTGGCAAATGTCAAAGATGTCAAATGACAAATATCACAATGCTAAATGTCAAAAATGACAAATTTCAAGATGGCAAATGTCAAAGATGTCAAATGACAAATGTCACAAGGCTAAATGTCAAAAATAAAAAGTGTCACCATAAAAAATGTCAAAATTGACAAATTTCAAGATGACAAATGTCAAAGATGTCAAATGACAAATGTCACAATGCTAAATGTCAAAAATGACAAATTTCAAGATGGCAAATGTCAAAACTGACAAATGTCACAATGCTAAATGTCAAAAATGAAAAGTGTCACCATGAAAAATGTCAAAAATAGCAAATTTCAAGATGGCAAATGTCAAAGATGTCAAATGACAAATGTCACAATGCTAAATGTCAAAAATGACAAATTTCAAGATGGCAAATGTCAAAGATGTCAAATGACAAATGTCACAATGCTAAATGTCAAAAATGAAAAGTGTCACCATAAAAAATGTCAAAAATGACAAATTTCAAGATGGCAAATGTCAACGATGTCAAATGACAAATGTCACAATGCTTGATGTCAAAAATAAAAAGTGTCACCATGAAAAATGTCAAAAATGACAAATTTCAAGATGGCAAATGTCCAAGATGTCAAATGACAAATGTCACAATGCTAAATGTCAAAAATGAAAAGTGTTACCATGAAAAATATAAAAAATTACAAATTTCAAGATGGCAAATGTCAAAGATGTCAAATGACAAATGTCACAATGCTAAATGTCAAAAATGAAAAGTGTCAAAAATGACAAATTTCAAGATGGCAAATGTCTAAGATGTCAAATGACAAATGTCACAATGCTAAATGTCAAAAATGAAAAGTGTCACCGTGAAAAATGTCAAAAATGAAAAATTTCAAGATGGCAAAAGTCAAAGATGTCAAATGACAAATGCCACAATGCTAAATGTCAAAAATGAAAAGTGTCACCATGAAAAATGTCAAAAATGACAAATTTCAAGATGGCAAATGTCAAAGATGTCAAATGACAAATGTCACAATGCTAAATGTCAAAAATGAAAAGTCTCCCCATGAAAAATGTTAATAATGACAAATTTCAAGATGGCAAATGTCAAAGATGTCAAATGACAAATGTCACAATGCTAAATGTCAAAAATGAAAAGTGTCACCATGAAAAATGTCAAAAATGACAAATTTCAAGATGGCAATTGTCAAAGATGTCGAATATGACAAATGTCACAATGCTAAATGTCAAAAATTAAAAGTGTCACCATAAAAAATGTCAAAAATGACAAATTTCAAGATGACAAATGTCAAAGATGTCAAATGACAAATGTCACAATGCTAAATGTCAAAAATGACAAATTTCAAGATGGCAAATGTCAAAACTGACAAATGTCACAATGCTAAATGTCAAAAATGAAAAGTGTCACCATGAAAAATGTCAAAAATAACCAATTTCAAGATGGCAAATGTCAAAGATGTCAAATGACAAATGTCACAATGCTAAATGTCAAAAATGACAAATTTCAAGATGGCAAATGTCAAAGATGTCAAATGACAAATGTCACAATGCTAAATGTCAAAAAGGAAAAGTGTCACCATAAAAAATGACAAATTTCAAGATGGCAAATGTCAACGATGTCAAATGACAAATGTCACAATGCTTGATGTCAAAAATAAAAAGTGTCACCATGAAAACTGTCAAAAATGACAAATTTCAAGATGGCAAATGTCCAAGATGTCAAATGACAAATGTCACAATGCTAAATGTCAAAAATGAAAAGTGTTACCATGAAAAATGTCAAAAATGACAAATTTCAAGATGGCAAATGTCAAAGATGTCAAATGACAAATGTCACAATGCTAAATGTAAAAAATGAAAAGTGTCAAAAATGACAAATTTCAAGATGGCAAATGTCTAAGATGTCAAATAACAAATGTCACAATGCTAAATGTCAAAAATGAAAAGTGTCACCGTGAAAAATGTCAAAAATGAAAAATTTCAAGATGGCAAAAGTCAAAGATGTCAAATGACAAATGTCACAATGCTAAATGTCAAAAATGAAAAGTGTCACCATGAAAAATGTCAAAAATGACAAATTTCAAGATGCCAAATGTCAAAGATGTCAAATGACAAATGTCACAATGCTAAATGTCAAAAATGAAGTGTGTCCATGAAAAATGTCAATAATGACAAATTTCAAGATGGCAAATGTCAAAGATGTCAAATGACAAATGTCACAATGCTAAATGTCAAAAATGAAAAGTGTCACCATGAAAAATGTCAAAAATGACAAATTTCAAGATGGCAATTGTCAAAGATGTCAAATATGACAAATGTCACAATGCTAAATGTCAAAAATGAAAAGTGTCACCATGAAAAATGTTAAAAATGACAAATTGCAAGATGGCAAATGTCAAAGATGTCAAATGACAAATGTCACAATGCTAAATGTCAAAAATGAAAAGTGTCACCATGAAAAATGTCAAAAATGACAAATTTCAAGATGGCAAATATCAAAGATGTCAAATGCTAAATGTCACAATGCTAAATGTCAAAAATGACAAATTTCAAGATGGCAAATATCAAAGATGTCAAATGACAAATGTCACAATGCTAAATGTCAAAAATAAAAAGTGTCACCATGAAAAATGTCAAAAATGACAAATTTCAAGATGGCAAATGTCAAAGATGTCAAATGACAAATGTCACAATGCTAAATGTCAAAAATGAAAAGTGTCACCATAAAAAATGTCAAAAATGACAAATTTCAAGATGGCAAATGTCAAAGATGTCAAATGACAAATGTCACAATGCTAAATGTCAAAAATGAAAAGTGTCACCATGAAAAATGTTAAAAATGACAAATTTCAAGATGGCAAATGTCAAAGATGTCAAATGACAAATGTCACAATGCTAAATGTCAAAAATGAAAAGTCTCACCATGAAAAATGTCAAAAATGACAAATTTCAAAATGGCAAATGAGAAATGTCACAATGCTAAATGTCAAAAATGAAAAGTGTCACCATGAAAAATGTCAAAAATAACAAATTTCAAGATGGCAAATGTCAAAGATGTCAAATGACAAATGTCACAATGCTAAATGTCAAAAATGAAAAGTGTCACCATGAAAAATGTCAAAAATGACAAATTTCAAGTTGGCAAATGTCAAAGATGTCAAATGACAAATATCACAATGCTAAATGTCAAAAATGACAAATTTCAAGATGGCAAATGTCAAAGATGTCAAATGACAAATGTCACAAGGCTAAATGTCAAAAATAACAAGTGTCACCATAAAAAATGTCAAAAATGACAAATTTCAAGATGACAAATGTCAAAGATGTCAAATGACAAATGTCACAATGCTAAATGTCAAAAATGACAAATTTCAAGATGGCAAATGTCAAAACTGACAAATGTCACAATGCTAAATGTCAAAAATGAAAAGTGTCACCATGAAAAATGTCAAAAATAACAAATTTCAAGATGGCAAATGTCAAAGATGTCAAATGACAAATGTCACAATGCTAAATGTCAAAAATGACAAATTTCAAGATGGCAAATGTCAAAGATGTCAAATGACAAATGTCACAATGCTAAATGTCAAAAATGAAAAGTGTCACCATAAAAAATGTCAAAAATGACAAATTTCAAGATGGCAAATGTCAAAGATGTCAAATGACAAATGTCACAATGCTTAATGTCAAAAATAAAAAGTGTCACCATGAAAAATGTCAAAAATGACAAATTTCAAGATGGCAAATGTCCAAGATGTCAAATGACAAATGTCACAATGCTAAATGTCAAAAATGAAAAGTGTTACCATGAAAAATGTCAAAAATGACAAATTTCAAGATGGCAAATGTCAAAGATGTCAAATGACAAATGTCACAATGCTAAATGTCAAAAATGAAAAGTGTCAAAAATGACAAATTTCAAGATGGCAAATGTCTAAGATGTCAAATGTCACAATGCTAAATGTCAAAAATAAAAAGTGTCACCGTGAAAAATGTCAAAAATGAAAAATTTCAAGATGGCAAATGTCAAAGATGTCAAATGACAAATGTCACAATGCTAAATGTCAAAAATGAAAAGTGTCCCCATGAAAAATGTCAATAATGACAAATTTCAAGATGGCAAATGTCAAAGATGTCAAATGACAAATGTCACAATGCTAAATGTCAAAAATGAAAAGTGTCACCATGAAAAATGTTAAAAATGACAAATTTCAAGATGGCAAATGTCAAAGATGTCGAATATGACAAATGTCACAATGCTAAATGTCAAAAATGAAAAGTGTCACCATGAAAAATGTCAAAAATGACAAATTTCAAGATGGCAAATGTCAAAGATGTCAAATGACAAATGTCACAATGCTAAATGTCAAAAATGAAAAGTGTCACCATGAAAAATGTTAAAAATGACAAATTTCAAGGTGGCAAATATCAAAGATGTCAAATGCCAAATGTCACAATGCTAAATGTCAAAAATGACAAATTTTAAGATGGCAAATGTCAAAGATGTCAAATGTCAAAGATGTCAAATGACCAATGTCACAATGCTAAATGTCAAAAATAAAAAGTGTCACCATGAAAAATGTCAAAAATGACAAATTTCAAGATGGCAAATGTCAAAGATGTCAAATGACAAATGTCACAATGCTAAATGTCAAAAATGAAAAGTGTCACCATGAAAAATATTAAAAATGACAAATTTCAAGATGTCAAATGTCAAAGATGTCAAATGACAAATGTCACAATGCTAAATGTCAAAAATGAAAAGTGTCACCATGAAAAATGTCAAAAATGACAAATTTCAAGATGGCAAATGTCAAAGATGTCAAATAAGAAATGTCACAATGCTAAATGTCAAAAATGAAAAGTGTCACCATAAAATGTCAAAAATAACAAATTTCAAGATGGCAAATGTCAAAGATGTCAAATGACAAATGTCACAATGCTAAATGTCAAAAATGAAAAGTGTCACTATGAAAAATGTCAAAAATGACAAATTTTAAGATGGCAAATGTCAAAGATGTCAAATGACAAATATCACAATGCTAAATGTCAAAAATGACAAATTTCAAGATGGCAAATGTCAAAGATGTCAAATGACAAATGTCACAAGGCTAAATGCCAAAAATAACAAGTGTCACCATGAAAAATGTCAAACATGACAAATTTCAAGATGACAAATGTTAAAGATGTCAAATGACAAATGTCACAATGCTAAATGTCAAAAATGACAAATTTCAAGATGGCAAATGTCAAAACTGACAAATGTCACAATGCTAAATGTCAAAACTGAAAAGTGTCGCCATGAAAAATGTCAAAAATAACAAATTTCAAGATGGCAAATGTCAAAGATGTCAAATGACAAATGTCACAATGCTAAATGTCAAAAATGACAAATTTCAAGATGGCAAATGTCAAAGATGTCAAATGACAAATGTCACAATGTTAAATGTCAAAAATGAAAAGTGTCACCATGAAAAATGTCAAAAATGACAAGTTTCAAGATGGCAAATGTCAAAGATGTCAAATGACAAATGTCACAATGCTAAATGTTAAAAATGAAAAGTGTCACCATGAAAAATGTCAAAAATGACAAATTTCAAGATGGCAAATGTCAAAACTGACAAATGTCACAATGCTAAATGTCAAAAATGAAAAGTGTCACCATGAAAAATGTCAAAAATGACAAATTTCAAGATGGCAAATGTCAAAGATGTCAAATGACAAATGTCACAATGCTAAATGTCAAAAATGAAAAGTGTCAAAAATAACAAATTTCAAGATGGCAAATGTCAAAGATGTCAAATGACAAATGTCACAATGCTAAATGTCAAAAATGACAAATTTTAAGATAACAAATGTCAAAGATGTCAAATGACAAATGTCACAATGCTAAATGTCAAAAATGAAAAGTGTCACCATGAAAAATGTCAAAAATGACAAATTTCAAGATGGCAAATGTCAAAGATGTCAAATGACAAATGTCACAATGCTAAATGTCAAAAATGACCAATTTCAAGATGGCAAATGTCAAAGATGTCAAATGACAAATGTCACAATGCTAAATGTCAAAAATGAAAAGTGTCACCATGAAAAATGTCAAAAATGACAAATTTTTAAGATGGCAAATGTCAAAGATGTCAAATGACAAATGTCACAATGGAAAATGTCAAAAATGGAAAGTGTCACCATGAAAAATGTCAAAAATAACAAATTTCAAGATGGCAAATGTCAAAGATGTCAAATGACAAATGTCACAATGCTAAATGTCAAAAATGAAAAGTGTCACCATGAAAAATGTCAAAAATGACAAATTTTAAGATGGCAAATGTCAAAGATGTCAAATGACAAATGTCACAATGCTAAATGTCAAAAATGAAAAGTGTCACCATGAAAAATGTCAAAAATGACAAATTTCAAGATGGCAAATGTCAAAGATGTCAAATGACAAATGTCACAATGCTAAATGTCAAAAATGAAAAGTGTCACCATGAAAAATGACAAATTTCAAGATGGCAAATGTCCAAGATGTCAAATGACAAATGTCACAATGCTAAATGTCAAAAATGAAAAGTGTCACCATGAAAAATGTCAAAAATGACAAATTTCAAGATGGAAAATGTCAAAGATGTCAAATGACAAATGTCACAATGCTAAATGTCAAAAATGAAAAGTGTCAAAAATGACAAATTTCAAGACGGCAAATGTCTAAGATGTCAAATGACAAATGTCACAATGCTAAATGTCAAAAATGAAAAGTGTCACCGTGAAAAATGTCAAAAATGAAAAATTTCAAGATGGCAAAAGTCAAAGATGTCAAATGACAAATGTCACAATGCTAAATGTCAAAAATGAAAAGTGTCACCATGAAAAATGTCAAAAATGACAAATTTCAAGATGGCAAATGTCAAAGATGTCAAATGACAAATGTCACAATGCTAAATGTCAAAAATGAAAAGTGTCCCCATGAAAAATGTCAATAATGACAAATTTCAAGATGGCAAATGTCAAAGATGTCAAATGACAAATGTCACAATGCTAAATGTCAAAAATGAAAAGTGTCACCATGAAAAATGTCAAAAATGACAAATTTCAAGATGGCAAATGTCAAAGATGTCGAATATGACAAATGTCACAATGCTAAATGTCAAAAATGAAAAGTGTCACCATGAAAAATGTCAAAAATGACAAATTTCAAGATGGCAAATGTCAAAGATGTCAAATGACAAATGTCACAATGCTAAATGTCAAAAATGAAAAGTGTCACCATGAAAAATGTCAAAAATGACAAATTTCAAAATGGCAAATATCAAAGATGTCAAATGCCAAATGTCACAATGCTAAATGTCAAAAATGACAAATTTCAAGATGGCAAATGTCAAAGATGTCAAATGACAAATGTCACAATGCTAAATGTCAAAGATAAAAAGTGTCACCATAAAATGTCAAAAATGACAAATTTCAAGATGGCAAATGTCAAAGATGTCAAATGACAAATGTCACAATGCTAAATGTCAAAAATGAAAAGTGTCACCATGAAAAATGTCAAAAATGACAAATTTCAAGATGGCAAATGTCAAAGATGTCAAATGACAAATGTCACAATGCTAAATGTCAAAAATGGAAAGTGTCACCTTGAAAAATGTCAAAAATAACAAATTTCAAGATGGCAAATCTCAAAGATGTCAAATGACAAATGTCACAATGCTAAATGTCAAAAATGAAAAGTGTCACCATGAAAAATGACAAAAATGACAAATTTCAAGATGGCAAATATCAAAGATGTCAAATGACAAATGTCACAATGCTAAATGTCAAAAATGAAAAGTGTCACCATGAAAAATGTCAAAAATGACAAATTTCAAGATGGCAAATGTCAAAGATGTCAAATGACAAATGTCACAATGCTAAATGTCAAAAATGAAAAGTGTCACCATGAAAAATGTCAAAAATGACAAATTTCAAGATGGCAAATGTCCAAGATGTCAAATGACAAATGTCACAATGCTAAATGTCAAAAATGAAAAGTGTCACCATAAAAAATGTCAAAAATGACAAATTTCAAGATGGAAAATGTCAAAGATGTCAAATGACAAATGTCACAATGCTAAATGTCAAAAATGAAAAGTGTCAAAAATGACAAATTTCAAGATGGCAAATGTCTAAGATGTCAAATGACAAATGTCACAATGCTAAATGTCAAAAATGAAAAGTGTCACCGTGAAAAATGTCAAAAATGAAAAATTTTAAGATGGCAAAAGTCAAAGATGTCTAATGACAAATGTCACAATGCTAAATGTCAAAAATGAAAAGTGTCACCATGAAAAATGTCAAAAATGACAAATTTCAAGATGGCAAATGTCAAAGATGTCAAATGACAAATGTCACAATGCTAAATGTCAAAAATGAAAAGTGTCCCCATGAAAAATGTCAATAATGACAAATTTTAAGATGGAAAATGTCAAAGATGTCAAATGACAAATGTCACAATGCAAAATGTCAAAAATGAAAAGTGTCACCATGAAAAATGTCAAAAATGACAAATTTCAAGATGGCAAATGTCAAAGATGTCGAATATGACAAATGTCACAATGCTAAATGTCAAAAATGAAAAGTGTCACCATGAAAAATGTCAAAAATGACAAATTTCAAGATGGCAAATGTCAAAGATGTCAAATGACAAATGTCACAATGCTAAATGTCAAAAATAAAAAGTGTCACCATGAAAAATGTCAAAAATGACAAATTTCAAAATGGCAAATATCAAAGATGTCAAATGCCAAATGTCACAATGCTAAATGTCAAAAATGACAAATTTCAAGATGGCAAATGTCAAAGATGTCAAATGACAAATGTCACAATGCTAAATGTCAAAGATAAAAAGTGTCACCATGAAAAATGTCAAAAATGACAAATTTCAAGATGGCAAATGTCAAAGATGTCAAATGACAAATGCCACAATGCTAAATATCAAAAATGAAAAGTGTCACCATGAAAAATGTCAAAAATGACAAATTTCAAGATGGCAAATGTCAAAGATGTCAAATGACAAATGTCACAATGCTAAATGTCAAAAATGAAAAGTTTCACCATGAAAAATGTTAAAAATGACAAATTTCAAGATGGCAAATGTCAAAGATGTCAAATGACAAATGTCACAATGCTAAATGTCAAAAATGAAAAATGTCACTATGAAAAATGTCAAAAATAACTAATTTCAAGATGGCAAATGTCAAAGATGTCAAATGACCAATGTCACAATGCTAAATGTCAAAAATGAAAAGTGTCACCATGTAAAATGTCAAAAATGACAAATTTCAAGATGGCAAATGTCAAAACTGACAAACGTCACAATGCTAAATGCCAAAAATGAAAAGTGTCACCATGAAAAATGTCAAAAATAACAAATTTCAAGATGGCAAATGTCAAAGATGTCAAATGACAAATGTCACAATGCTAAATGACAAATTTCAAGATGGCAAATGTCAAAGATGTCAAATGACAAATGTCACAATGCTAAATGTCAAAAATGAAAAGTGTCACCATGAAAAATGTCAAAAATGACAAATTTTAAGATGGCAAATGTCAAAGATGTCAAATGACAAATGTCACAATGCTAAATGTCAAAAATGAAAAGTGTCACCATGAAAAATGTCAAAAATAACAAATTTCAAGATGGCAAATGTCAAAGATGTCAAATGACAAATGTCACAATGCTAAATGTCAAAAATGAAAAGTGTCACCATGAAAAATGTCAAAAATGACAAATTTCAAGATGGCAAATGTCAAAGATGTTAAATGACAAATGTCACAATGCTAAATGTCAAAAATAAAAAGCGTCACCATGAAAAATGTCAAAAATAACAAATTTCAAGATGGCAAATGTCAAAGATGTCAAATGACAAATGTCACAATGCTAAATGTCAAAAATGAAAAGTGTCACCATGAGAAATGTCAAAAATGACAAATTTCAAGATGGCAAATGTCAAAACTGACAAATGTCACAATGCTTAATGTCAAAAATGATAAGTGTCACCATAAAAAATGTCAAAAATGACAAATTTCAAGATGGCAAATGTCCAAGATGTTAAATGACAAATGTCACAATGCTAAATGTCAAAAATGACAAATTTCAAGATGGCAAATGTCAAAGATGTCAAATGACAATTGTCACAATGCTAAATGTCAAAAATGAAGAGTGTCACCATGAAAAATGTCAAAAATGACAAATTTCAAGATGGCAAATGTCAAAGATGTCAAATGACAAATGTCACAATGCTAAATGTCAAAAATGAAAAGAGTCACCATAAAAAATGTCAAAAATAACAAATTTCAAGATGGCAAATGTCAAAGATGTCAAATGACAAATGTCACAATGCTAAATGTCAAAAATGACAAATTTCAAGATGGCAAATGTCAAAGATGTCAAATGACAAATGTCACAATGCTAAATGTCAAAAATGAAAAGTGTCACCATGAAAAATGTCAAAAATGACACATTTCAAGATGGCAAATGTCAAAGATGTCAAATGACAAATATCACAATGCTAAATGTCAAAAATGAAAAGTGTCACCATGAAAAATGTCAAAAATAACAAATTTCAAGATATCAAATGTCAAAGATGTCAAATGACAAATGTCACAATGGTAAATGTCAAAAATAAAAAGTGTCACCATGAAAAATGTCAAAAATGACAAATTTCAAGATGGCAAATGTCAACGATGTCAAATGACAAATGTCACAATGCTAAATGTCAAAAATGAAAAGTGTCACCATGAAAAATGTCAAAAATGACAAATTTCAAGATGGCAAATGTCCAAGATGTCAAATGACAAATGTCACAATGCTAAATGTCAAAAATGAAAAGTGTCACCGTGAAAAATGTCAAAAATGAAAAATTTCAAGATGGCAAAAGTCAAAGATGTCAAATGACAAATGTCACAATGCTAAATGTCAAAAATGAAAAGTTTCACCATGAAAAATGTTAAAAATGACAAATTTCAAGATGGCAAATGTCAAAGATGTCAAATGACAAATGTCACAATGCTAAATGTCAAAAATGAAAAATGTCACTATGAAAAATGTCAAAAATAACTAATTTCAAGATGGCAAATGTCAAAGATGTCAAATGACAAATGTCACAATGCTAAATGTCAAAAATGAAAAGTGTCACCATGTAAAATGTCAAAAATGACAAATTTTAAGATGGCAAATGTCAAAACTGACAAACGTCACAATGCTAAATGCCAAAAATGAAAAGTGTCACCATGAAAAATGTCAAAAATAACAAATTTCAAGATGGCAAATGTCAAAGATGTCAAATGACAAATGTCACAATGCTAAATGACAAATTTCAAGATGGCAAATGTCAAAGATGTCAAATGACAAATGTCACAATGCTAAATGTCAAAAATGAAAAGTGTCACCTTGAAAAATGTCAAAAATGACAAATTTTAAGATGGCAAATGTCAAAGATGTCAAATGACAAATGTCACAATGCTAAATGTCAAAAATGAAAAGTGTCACCATGAAAAATGTCAAAAATAACAAATTTCAAGATGGCAAATGTCAAAGATGTCAAATGACAAATGTCACAATGCTAAATGTCAAAAATGAAAAGTGTCACCATGAAAAATGTCAAAAATGACAAATTTCAAGATGGCAAATGTCAAAGATGTTAAATGACAAATGTCACAATGCTAAATGTCAAAAATAAAAAGCGTCACCATGAAAAATGTCAAAAATAACAAATTTCAAGATGGCAAATGTCAAAGATGTCAAATGACAAATGTCACAATGCTAAATGTCAAAAATGAAAAGTGTCACCATGAGAAATGTCAAAAATGACAAATTTCAAGATGGCAAATGTCAAAACTGACAAATGTCACAATGCTTAATGTCAAAAATGATAAGTGTCACCATAAAAAATGTCAAAAATGACAAATTTTAAGATGGCAAATGTCCAAGATGTTAAATGACAAATGTCACAATGCTAAATGTCAAAAATGACAAATTTCAAGATGGCAAATGTCAAAGATGTCAAATGACAATTGTCACAATGCTAAATGTCAAAAATGAAGAGTGTCACCATGAAAAATGTCAAAAATGACAAATTTCAAGATGGCAAATGTCAAAGATGTCAAATGACAAATGTCACAATGCTAAATGTCAAAAATGAAAAGAGTCACCATAAAAAATGTCAAAAATAACAAATTTTAAGATGGCAAATGTCAAAGATGTCAAATGACAAATGTCACAATGCTAAATGTCAAAAATGACAAATTTCAAGATGGCAAATGTCAAAGATGTCAAATGACAAATGTCACAATGCTAAATGTCAAAAATGAAAAGTGTCACCATGAAAAATGTCAAAAATGACACATTTCAAGATGGCAAATGTCAAAGATGTCAAATGACAAATATCACAATGCTAAATGTCAAAAATGAAAAGTGTCACCATGAAAAATGTCAAAAATAACAAATTTCAAGATATCAAATGTCAAAGATGTCAAATGACAAATGTCACAATGCTAAATGTCAAAAATGAAAAGTGTCACCATGAAAAATGTCAAAAATGACAAATTTCAAGATGGCAAATGTCAACGATGTCAAATGACAAATGTCACAATGCTAAATGTCAAAAATGAAAAGTGTCACCATGAAAAATGTCAAAAATGACAAATTTCAAGATGGCAAATGTCCAAGATGTCAAATGACAAATGTCACAATGCTAAATGTCAAAAATGAAAAGTGTCACCATGAAAAATGTCAAAAATGACAAATTTTAAGATGGCAAATGTCAAAGATGTCAAATGACAAATGTCACAATGCTAAATGTCAAAAATGAAAAGTGTCAAAAATGACAAATTTCAAGATGGCAAATGTCAAAGATGTCAAATGACAAATGTCACAATGCTAAATGTCAAAAATGAAAAGTGTCACCATGAAAACTGTCAAAAATGACAAATTTCAAGATGGCAAATGTCAAAACTGACAAATGTCACAATGCTAAATGTCAAAAATGAAAAGTGTCACCATGAAAAATGTCAAAAATAACAAATTTCAAGATGGCAAATGTCAAAGATGTCAAATGACAAATGTCACAATGCTAAATGTCAAAAATGACAAATTTCAAGATGGCAAATGTCAAAGATGTCATATGACAAATGTCACAATGCTAAATGTCAAAAATGAAAAGTGTCACCATGAAAAATGTCAAAAATGACCAATTTCAGGATGGCAAATGTCAAAGATGTCAAATGACAAATGTCACAATGCTAAATGTCAAAAATCAAAAGTGTCACCATGAAAAATGTCAAAAATGACAAATTTCAAGATAGCAAATGTCAAAACTGACAAATGTCACAATGCTAAATGTCAAAAATGACAAATTTCAAGATAGCAAATGTCCAAGATGTCAAATGACAAATGTCACAATGCTAAATGTCAAAAATAAAAAGTGTCACTATGAAAAATGTCAAAAATGACAAATTTCAAAATGGCAAATGTCAAAGATGTCAAATGACAAATGTCACAATGCTAAGTGTCAAAAATGAAAAGTGTCAAAAATGACAAATTTCAAGATGGCAAATGTCTAAGATGTCAAATGACAAATGTCACAATGCTAAATGTCAAAAATGAAAAGTGTCACCATGAAAAATGTCAAAAATGACAAATTTCAAGATGGCAAATGTCAAAACTGACAAATGTCACAATGCTAAATGTCAAAAATGAAAAGTGTCACCATGAAAAATGTCAAAAATGACAAATTTCAAGATGGCAAATGTCAAAGATGTCAAATGACAAATGTCAAAATGCTAAATGTCAAAAATGAAAAGTGTCACCACGAAAAATGTCAAAAATGACAAATTTCAAGATGGCAAATGACAAATGTCACAATGCTAAATGTCAAAAATGAAAAGTGTCACCATGAAAAATGTCAAAAATAACAAATTTCAAGATGGCAAATGTCAAAGATGTCAAATGACAAATGTCACAATGCTAAATGTCAAAAATGAAAAGTGTCACCATGAAAAATGTCAAAAATGACAAATTTCAAGATGGCAAATGTCAAAGATGTCAAATGACAAATATCACAATGCTAAATGTCAAAAATGACAAATTTCAAGATTGCAAATGTCAAAGATGTCAAATGACAAATGTAACAATGCTAAATGTCAAAAATGAAAAGTGTCACCATGAAAAATGTCAAAAATGAAAAATTTCAAGATGGCAAATGTCAAAGATGTCAAATGACAAATGTCACAATGCTAAATGTCAAAAATGAAAAGTGTCATTATGAAAAATGACAAAAATGACAAATTTCAAGATGGCAAATGTCAAAGATGTCAAATGACCAATGTCACAATGCTAAATGTCAAAAATGAAAAGTGTCAAAAATGACAAATTTTAAGATGGCAAATGTCTAAGATGTCAAATGACAAATGTCACAATGCTAAATGTCAAAAATGAAAAGTGTCAATGCTAAATGTCAAAAATGACAAATTTCAAGATGGCAAATGTCAAAACTGACAAATGTCACAATGCTAAATGTCAAAAATGACAAATTTCAAGATGGCAAATGTCAAAGATGTCAAATGACAAATGTCACAATGCTTAATGTCAAAAATGAAAAGTGTCACCATGAAAAATGTCAAAAATGACAAATTTCAAGATGGCAAATGTCAAAGATGTCAAATGACAAATGTCACAATGCTAAATGTCAAAAATGAAAAGTGTCACCATGAAAAATGTCAAAAATGACAAATTTCAAGATGGCAAATGTCAAAGATGTCAAATGAGAAATGTCACAATGCTAAATGTCAAAAATGAAAAGTGTCACTATGAAAAATGTCAAAAATAACAAATTTCAAGATGGCAAATGTCAAAGATGTCAAATGACAAATGTCACAATGCTAAATGTCAAAAATGAAAAGTGTCACCATGAAAAATGTCAAAAATGACAAATTTCAAGATGGCAAATGTCAAAGATGTCAAATGACAAATATCACAATGCTAAATGTCAAAAATGACAAATTTCAAGATGGCAAATGTCAAAGATGTCAAATGACAAATGTCACAATGCTAAATGTCAAAAATAAAAAGTGTCACCATGAAAAATGTCAAAAATGACAAATTTCAAGATGACAAATGTCAAAGATGTCAAATGTCACAATGCTAAATGTCAAAAATGACAAATTTTAAGATAGCAAATGTCAAAACTGAAAAATGTCACAATGCTAAATGTCAAAAATGAAAAGTGTCACCATGAAAAATGTCAAAAATAACAAATTTCAAGATGGCAAATGTCAAAGATGTCAAATGACAAATGTCACAATGCTAAATGTCAAAAATGACAAATTTCAAGAAAGCAAATGTCAAATGACAAATGTCACAATGCTAAATGTCAAAAATGAAAAGTGTCACCATGAAAAATGTCAAAAATGACAAATTTCAAGATGGCAAATGTCAAAGATGTCAAATGACAAATGTCACAATGCTAAATGTTAAAAATGAAAAGTGTCACAAATGACAAATTTCAAGATGGCAAATGTCTAAGATGACAAATGTCACAATGCTAAATGTCAAAAATGAAAAGTTTCACCATGAAAAATGTCAAAAATTACAAATTTCAAGATGGCAAATGTCAAAACTGACAAATGTCACAATGTTAAATGTTAAAAATAAAAAGTGTCACCATGAAAAATGTCAAAAATAACAAATTTCAAAATGGCAAATGTCAAAGATGTCAAATGACAAATGTCACAATGCTAAATGTCAAAAATGACAAATTTCAAGATGGCAAATGTCAAAGATGTCAAATGACAAATGTCACAATGCTAAATGTCAAAAATGATAAGTGTCACCATGAAAAATGTCAAAAATGACAAATTTCAAGATGGCAAATGTCAAAACTGACAAATGTCACAATGCTAAATGTCAAAAATGAAAAGCGTCACCATGAAAAATGTCAAAAATAACAAATTTCACGATGGCAAATGTCAAAGATGTCAAATGACAAATGTCACAATGCTAAATGTCAAAAATGAAAAGTGTCACCATGAAAAATGTCAAAAATAACAAATTTCAAGATGGCAACTGTCAAAGATGTCAAATGACAAATGTCACAATGCTAAATGTCAAAAATGAAAATTGTCCCCATGAAAAATGTCAAAAATGACAAATTTCAAGATGGCAAATGTCAAAAAAGTCAAATGACAAATGTCACAATGCTAAATGTCAAAAATGAAAAGTGTCACCATAAAATATGTCAAAAATAACAAATTTCAAGATGGCAAATTTCAAAGATGTCAAATGACAAATGTCACAATGCTAAATGTCAAAAATGAAAAGTGTCACCATGAAAAATGTCAAAAATGACAAATTTCAAGATGGCAAATGTCAAAACTGACAAATGTCACAATGCTAAATGTCAAAAATGAAAAGTGTCACCATGAAAAATGTCAAAAATAACAAATTTCAAGATGGCAAATGTCAAAGATGTCAAATGACAAATGTCACAATGCTAAATGTCAAAAATGAAAAGTGTCACCATGAAAAATGTCAAAAATGACAAATTTCAAGATGGCAAATGTCAAAGATGTCAAATGACAAATATCGCAATGCTAAATGTCAAAAATGAAAAGTTTCACCATGAAAAATGTCAAAAATGACAAATTTCAAGATGGCAAATGTCAAAGATGTCAAATGACAAATGTCAAAAATGAAAAGTGTCACCATGAAAAATGTCAAAAATGAAAAGTGTCACCATGAAAAATGTCAAAAATGACACATTTCAAGATGGCAAATGTCAAAGATGTCAAATGACAAATGTCACAATGCTAAATGTCAAAAATGAAAAGTGTCACCATGAAAAATGTCAAAAATGACAAATTTCAAGATGGCAAATGTCAAAGATGTCAAATGACAAATGTCACAATGCTAAATGTCAAAAATGATAAGTGTCACCATGAAAAATGTCAAAAATAACAAATTTCAAGATGGCAAATGTCAATGCTGTCAAATGACAAATGTCACAATGCTAAATGTCAAAAATGGAAAGTGTCACCATGAAAAATGTCAAAAATGACAAATTTCAAAATGCCAAATGTCAAAGATGTCAAATGACAAATGTCACAATGCTAAATGTCAAAAATGAAAAGTGTCACCATGAAAAATGTCAAAAATGACAAATTTCAAGATGGCAAATATCAAAACTGACAAATGTCACAATGCTAAATGTCAAAAATGAAAAGTTTCACCATGAAAAATGTCAAAAATGACAAATTTCAAGATGGCAAATGTCAAAACTGACAAATGTCACAATGTTAAATGTCAAAAATAAAAAGTGTCACCATGAAAAATGTCAAAAATAACAAATTTCAAAATGGCAAATGTCAAAGATGTCAAATGATAAATGTCACAATGCTAAATGACAAAAATGACAAATTTCAAGATGGCAAATGTCAAAGATGTCAAATGACAAATGTCACAATGCTAAATGTCAAAAATAAAAAGTGTCACCATGAAAAATGTCAAAAATGACAAATTTCAAGATGGCAAATGTCAAAACTGACAAATGTCACAATGCTAAATGTCAAAAATGAAAAGTGTCACCATGAAAAATGTCAAAAATGACACATTTCAAGATGGCAAAAGTCAAAGATGTCAAATGACAAATGTCACAATGCTAAATGTCAAAAATGAAAAGTGTCACAAATGACAAATTTCAAGATGGCAAATGTCTAAGATGACAAATGTCACAATGCTAAATGTCAAAAATGAAAAGTTTCACCATGAAAAATGTCAAAAATTACAAATTTCAAGATGGCAAATGTCAAAGATGTCAAATGACAAATGTCACAATGCTAAATGTCAAAAATGAAAAGTGTCACAAATGACAAATTTCAAGATGGCAAATGTCTAAGATGACAAATGTCACAATGCTAAATGTCAAAAATGAAAAGTGTCACCATGAAAAATGTCAAAAATGACAAATTTCAAGATGGCAAATGTCAAAGATGTCAAATGACAAATGTCACAATGCTAAATGTTAAAAATGAAAAGTGTCATCATGAAAAATGTCAAAAATGACAAATTTCAAGATGGCAAATGTCAAAACTGACAAATGTCACAATGCTAAATGTCAAAAATGAAAAGTGTCACCATGAAAAATGTAAAAAATGACACATTTCAAGATGGCAAATGTCAAAGATGTCAAATGACAAATGTCACAATGCTAAATGTCAAAAATGAAAAGTGTCACAAATGACAAATTTCAAGATGGCAAATGTCTAAGATGACAAATGTCACAATGCTAAATGTCAAAAATGAAAAGTTTCACCATTAAAAATGTCAAAAATTACAAATTTCAAGATGGCAAATGTCAAAACTGACAAATGTCACAATGTTAAATGTCAAAAATAAAAAGTGTCACCATGAAAAATGTCAAAAATAACAAATTTCAAAATGGCAAATGTCAAAGATGTCAAATGACAAATGTCACAATGCTAAATGTCAAAAATGACAAATTTCAAGATGGCAAATGTCAAAGATGTCAAATGACAAATGTCACAATGCTAAATGTCAAAAATGATAAGTGTCACCATGAAAAATGTCAAAAATGACAAATTTCAAGATGGCAAATGTCAAAACTGACAAATGTCACAATGCTAAATGTCAAAAATGAAAAGTGTCACCATGAAAAATGTCAAAAATAACAAATTTCACGATGGCAAATGTCAAAGATGTCAAATGACAAATGTCACAATGCTAAATGTCAAAAATGAAAAGTGTCACCATGAAAAATGTCAAAAATAACAAATTTCAAGATGGCAACTGTCAAAGATGTCAAATGACAAATGTCACAATGCTAAATGTCAAAAATGAAAATTGTCACCATGAAAAATGTCAAAAATGACAAATTTCAAGATGGCAAATGTCAAAAAAGTCAAATGACAAATGTCACAATGCTAAATGTCAAAAATGAAAAGTGTCACCATAAAATATGTCAAAAATAACAAATTTCAAGATGGCAAATTTCAAAGATGTCAAATGACAAATGTCACAATGCTAAATGTCAAAAATGAAAAGTGTCACCATGAAAAATGTCAAAAATGACAAATTTCAAGATGGCAAATGTCAAAACTGACAAATGTCACAATGCTAAATGTCAAAAATGAAAAGTGTCACCATGAAAAATGTCAAAAATAACAAATTTCAAGATGGCAAATGTCAAAGATGTCAAATGACAAATGTCACAATGCTAAATGTCAAAAATGAAAAGTGTCACCATGAAAAATGTCAAAAATGACAAATTTCAAGATGGCAAATGTCAAAGATGTTAAATGACAAATATCGCAATGCTAAATGTCAAAAATGAAAAGTTTCACCATGAAAAATGTCAAAAATGACAAATTTCAAGATGGCAAATGTCAAAGATGTCAAATGACAAATGTCAAAAATGAAAAGTGTCACCATGAAAAATGTCAAAAATGAAAAGTGTCACCATGAAAAATGTCAAAAATGACACATTTCAAGATGGCAAATGTCAAAGATGTCAAATGACAAATGTCACAATGCTAAATGTCAAAAATGAAAAGTGTCACCATGAAAAATGTCAAAAATGACAAATTTCAAGATGGCAAATGTCAAAGATGTCAAATGACAAATGTCACAATGCTAAATGTCAAAAATGATAAGTGTCACCATGAAAAATGTCAAAAATAACAAATTTCAAGATGGCAAATGTCAATGCTGTCAAATGACAAATGTCACAATGCTAAATGTCAAAAATGAAAAGTGTCACCATGAAAAATGTCAAAAATGACAAATTTCAAAATGCCAAATGTCAAAGATGTCAAATGACAAATGTCACAATGCTAAATGTCAAAAATGAAAAGTGTCACCATGAAAAATGTCAAAAATGACAAATTTCAAGATGGCAAATATCAAAACTGACAAATGTCACAATGCTATATGTCAAAAATGAAAAGTTTCACCATGAAAAATGTCAAAAATGACAAATTTCAAGATGGCAAATGTCAAAACTGACAAATGTCACAATGTTTAATGTCAAAAATAAAAAGTGTCACCATGAAAAATGTCAAAAATAACAAATTTCAAAATGGCAAATGTCAAAGATGTCAAATGACAAATGTCACAATGCTAAATGTCAAAAATGACAAATTTCAAGATGGCAAATGTCAAAGATGTCAAATGACAAATGTCACAATGCTAAATGTCAAAAATGAAAAATGTCAAAAATGACAAATTTCAAGATGGCAAATGTCAAAACTGACAAATGTCACAATGCTAAATGTCAAAAATGAAAAGTGTCACCATGAAAAATGTCAAAAATAACAAATTTCAAGATGGCAAATGTCAAAGATGTCAAATGACAAATGTCACAATGCTAAATGTCAAAAATGAAAAGTGTCACCATGAAAAATGTCAAAAATAACAAATTTCAAGATGGCAAATGTCAAAGATGTCAAATGACAAATGCCACAATGCTAAATGTCAAAAATGAAAAGTGTCACCATGAAAAATGTCAAAAATGACAAATTTCAAGATGGCAAATGTCAAAGATGTCAAAATGACAAATGTCACAATGCTAAATGTCAAAAATGAAAAGTGTCACCATGAAAAATGTCAAAAATAACAAATTTCAAGATGGCAAATGTCAAAGATGTCAAATGACAAATGTCACAATGCTAAATGTCAAAAATGAAAATTGTCACCATGAAAAATGTCAAAAATGACAAATTTCAAGATAGCAAATGTCAAAAAAGTCAAATGACAAATGTCACAATGCTAAATGTCAAAAATGAAAAGTGTCACCATGAAAAATGTCAAAAATAACAAATTTCAAGATGGCAAATGTCAAAGATGTTAAATGGCAAATGTCACAATGCTAAATGTCAAAAATGAAAAGTGTCACCATGAAAAATGTCAAAAATGACAAATTTCAAGATGGCAAATGTCAAAACTGACAAATGTCACAATGCTAAATGTCAAAAATGAAAAGTGTCACCATGAAAAATGTCAAAAATAACAAATTTCAAGATGGCAAATGTCAAAGATGTCAAATGACAAATGTCACAATGCTAAATGTCAAAAATGACAAATTTCAAGAAAGCAAATGTCAAAGATGTCAAATGACAAATGTCACAATGCTAAATGTCAAAAATGAAAAGTGTCACCATGAAAAATGTCAAAAATGACAAATTTCAAGATGGCAAATGTCAAAGATGTCAAATGACAAATGTCACAATGCTAAATGTTAAAAATAAAAAGTGTCATCATGAAAAATGTCAAAAATGACAAATTTCAAGATGGCAAATGTCAAAACTGACAAATGTCACAATGCTAAATGTCAAAAATGAAAAGTGTCACCATGAAAAATGTCAAAAATGACAAATTTCAAGATGGCAAATGTCAAAGATGTCAAATGACAAATGTCACAATGCTAAATGTCAAAAATGAAAAGTGTCACAAATGACAAATTTCAAGATGGCAAATGTCTAAGATGACAAATGTCACAATGCTAAATGTCAAAAATGAAAAGTTTCACCATGAAAAATGTCAAAAATTACAAATTTCAAGATGGCAAATGTCAAAACTGACAAATGTCACAATGTTAAATGTCAAAAATAAAAAGTGTCACCATGAAAAATGTCAAAAATAACAAATTTCAAAATGGCAAATGTCAAAGATGTCAAATGACAAATGTCACAATGCTAAATGTCAAAAATGACAAATTTCAAGATGGCAAATGTCAAAGATGTCAAATGACAAATGTCACAATGCTAAATGTCAAAAATGATAAGTGTCACCATGAAAAATGTCAAAAATGACAAATTTCAAGATGGCAAATGTCAAAACTGACAAATGTCACAATGCTAAATGTCAAAAATGAAAAGTGTCACCATGAAAAATGTCAAAAATAACAAATTTCACGATGGCAAATGTCAAAGATGTCAAATGACAAATGTCACAATGCTAAATGTCAAAAATGAAAAGTGTCACCATGAAAAATGTCAAAAATAACAAATTTCAAGATGGCAACTGTCAAAGATGTCAAATGACAAATGTCACAATGCTAAATGTCAAAAATGAAAATTGTCACCATGAAAAATGTCAAAAATGACAAATTTCAAGATGGCAAATGTCAAAAAAGTCAAATGACAAATGTCACAATGCTAAATGTCAAAAATGAAAAGTGTCACCATAAAATATGTCAAAAATAACAAATTTCAAGATGGCAAATTTCAAAGATGTCAAATGACAAATGTCACAATGCTAAATGTCAAAAATGAAAAGTGTCACCATGAAAAATGTCAAAAATGACAAATTTCAAGATGGCAAATGTCAAAACTGACAAATGTCACAATGCTAAATGTCAAAAATGAAAAGTGTCACCATGAAAAATGTCAAAAATAACAAATTTCAAGATGGCAAATGTCAAAGATGTCAAATGACAAATGTCACAATGCTAAATGTCAAAAATGAAAAGTGTCACCATAAAAAATGTCAAAAATGACAAATTTCAAGATGGCAAATGTCAAAGATGTCAAATGACAAATGTCACAATGCTAAATGTCAAAAATGATAAGTGTCACCATGAAAAATGTCAAAAATAACAAATTTCAAGATGGCAAATGTCAATGCTGTCATATGACAAATGTCACAATGCTAAATGTCAAAAATGAAAAGTGTCACCATGAAAAATGTCAAAAATGACAAATTTCAAGATGGCAAATGTCAAAGATGTCAAATGACAAATGTCACAATGCTAAATGTCAAAAATGAAAAGTGTCACCATGAAAAATGTCAAAAATGACAAATTTTAAGATGGCAAATATCAAAACTGACAAATGTCACAATGCTAAATGTCAAAAATGATAAGTGTCACCATGAAAAATGTCAAAAATGACAAATTTCAAGATGGCAAATGTCCAAGATGTCAAATGACAAATGTCACAATGCTAAATGTCAAAAATGACAAATTTTAAAATGGCCAATGTCAAAGATGTCAAATGACAAATGTCACAATGCTAAATGTCAAAAATGAAAAGTGTCACCATGAAAAATGTCAAAAATGACAAATTTCAAGATGGCAAATGTCAAAGATGTCAAATGACAAATGTCACAATGCTAAATGTCAAAAATGAAAAGAGTCACCATAAAAAATGTCAAAAATGACAAATTTCAAGATGGCAAATGTCAAAACTGACAAATGTCACAATGTTAAATGTCAAAAATGATAAGTGTCACCATGAAAAATGTCAAAAATAACAAATTTCAAGATGGCAAAGGTCAAAGATGTAAAATGACAAATGTCACAATGCTAAATGTCAAAAATGAAAAGTGTCACCATGAAAAATGTCAAAAATGACAAATTTCAAGATGGCAAATGTCAAAGATGTCAAATGACAAATGTCACAATGCTAAATGTCAAAAATGATAAGTGTCACCATGAAAAATGTCAAAAATAACAAATTTCAAGATGGCAAATGTCAATGCTGTCAAATGACAAATGTCACAATGCTAAATGTCAAAAATGAAAAGTGTCACCATGAAAAATGTCAAAAATGACAAATTTCAAAATGCCAAATGTCAAAGATGTCAAATGACAAATGTCACAATGCTAAATGTCAAAAATAAAAAGTGTCACCATGAAAAATGTCAAAAATGACAAATTTCAAGATGGCAAATATCAAAACTGACAAATGTCACAATGCTAAATGTCAAAAATGAAAAGTTTCACCATGAAAAATGTCAAAAATGACAAATTTCAAGATGGCAAATGTCAAAACTGACAAATGTCACAATGTTAAATGTCAAAAATAAAAAGTGTCACCATGAAAAATGTCAAAAATAACAAATTTCAAAATGGCAAATGTCAAAGATGTCAAATGACAAATGTCACAATGCTAAATGTCAAAAATGACAAATTTCAAGATGGCAAATGTCTAAGATGTCAAATGACAAATGTCACAATGCTAAATGTCAAAAATGAAAAGTGTCACCATGAAAAATGTCAAAAATGACAAATTTCAAGATGGCAAATGTCAAAACTGACAAATGTCACAATGCTAAATGTCAAAAATGAAAAGTGTCACCATGAAAAATGTCAAAAATAACAAATTTCAAGATGGCAAATGTCAAAGATGTCAAATGACAAATGTCACAATGCTAAATGTCAAAAATGAAAAGTGTCACCATGAAAAATGTCAAAAATAACAAATTTCAAGATGGCAAATGTCAAAGATGTCAAATGACAAATGCCACAATGCTAAATGTCAAAAATGAAAAGTGTCACCATGAAAAATGTCAAAAATGACAAATTTCAAGATGGCAAATGTCAAAGATGTCAAAATGACAAATGTCACAATGCTAAATGTCAAAAATGAAAAGTGTCACCATGAAAAATGTCAAAAATAACAAATTTCAAAATGGCAAATGTCAAAGATGTCAAATGACAAATGTCACAATGCTAAATGTCAAAAATGAAAATTGTCACCATGAAAAATGTCAAAAATGACAAATTTCAAGATAGCAAATGTCAAAAAAGTCAAATGACAAATGTCACAATGCTAAATGTCAAAAATGAAAAGTGTCACCATGAAAAATGTCAAAAATAACAAATTTCAAGATGGCAAATGTCAAAGATGTTAAATGACAAATGTCACAATGCTAAATGTCAAAAATGAAAAGTGTCACCATGAAAAATGTCAAAAATGACAAATTTCAAGATGGCAAATGTCAAAACTGACAAATGTCACAATGCTAAATGTCAAAAATGAAAAGTGTCACCATGAAAAATGTCAAAAATAACAAATTTCAAGATGGCAAATGTCAAAGATGTCAAATGACAAATGTCACAATGCTAAATGTCAAAAATGAAAGGTGTCACCATGAAAAATGTCAAAAATGACAAATTTTAAGATGGCAAATGTCAAAGATGTCAAATGACAAATGTCACAATGCTAAATGTCAAAAATGATAAGTGTCACCATGAAAAATGTCAAAAATAACAAATTTCAAGATGGCAAATGTCAATGCTGTCAAATGACAAATGTCACAATGCTAAATGTCAAAAATAAAAAG
Organism: Altica lythri; assembly: GCA_964028335.1. Taxonomy (NCBI): domain Eukaryota; kingdom Metazoa; phylum Arthropoda; class Insecta; order Coleoptera; family Chrysomelidae; genus Altica; species Altica lythri. The sequence continues at coordinate 37,673,267 of OZ034800.1, read as the reverse complement.
TGTCACCATGAAAAATGTCAAAAATGACAAATTTCAAGATGGCAAATGTCAAAGATGTCAAATGACAAATGTCACAATGCTAAATGTCAAAAATGAAAAGTGTCACCATGAAAAATGTCAAAAATGACAAATTTCAAGATGGCAAATATCAAAACTGACAAATGTCACAATGCTAAATGTCAAAAATGATAAGTGTCACCATGAAAAATGTCAAAAATGACAAATTTCAAGATGGCAAATGTCCAAGATATCAAATGGCAAATGTCACAATGCTAAATGTCAAAAATGACAAATTTTAAAATGGCAAATGTCAAAGATGTCAAATGACAAATGTCACAATGCTAAATGTCAAAAATGAAAAGTGTCACCATAAAAAATGTCAAAAATGACAAATTTCAAGATGGCAAATGTCAAAGATGTCAAATGACAAATGTCACAATGCTAAATGTCAAAAATGAAAAGAGTCACCATAAAAAATGTCAAAAATAACAAATTTCAAGATGGCAAATGTCAAAGATGTCAAATGACAAATGTCACAATGCTAAATGTCAAAAATGAAAAGTGTCACCATGAAAAATGTCAAAAATAACAAATTTCAAGATGGCAAATGTCAAAGATGTCAAATGACAAATGTCACAATGCTAAATGTCAAAAATGAAAAGTGTCACCATGAAAAATGTCAAAAATGACAAATTTCAAATTGGCAAATGTCAAAGATGTCAAATGACAAATATCACAATGCTAAATGTCAAAAATGAAAAGTTTCACCATGAAAAATGTAAAAAATGACAAATTTCAAGATGGCAAATGTCAAAGATGTAAAATGACAAATGTCAAAAATGAAAAGTGTCACCATGAAAAATGTCAAAAATGACACATTTCAGGATGGCAAATGTCAAAGATGTCAAATGACAAATGTCACAATGCTAAATGTCAAAAATGAAAAGTGTCACCATAAAAAATGTCAAAAATAACAAATTTCAGGATGGCAAATGTCAAAGATGTCAAATGACAAATGTCACAATGCTAAATGTCAAAAATGAAAAGTGTCACCATGAAAAATGTCAAAAATGACAAATTTCAAGATGGCAAATGTCAAAGATGTCAAATGACAAATGTCACAATGCTAAATGTCAAAAATAAAAGATGTCACCATGAAAAATGTCAAAAATGACAAATTTCAAGATGGCAAATGTCCAAGATGTCAAATGACAAATGTCACAATGCTAAATGTCAAAAATGAAAAGTGTCACCATGAAAAATGTCAAAAATGACAAATTTCAAGATGGCAAATGTCAAAGATGTCAAATGACAAATGTCACAATGCTAAATGTCAGAAATGAAAAGTGTCAAAAATGACAAATTTCAAGATGGCAAATGTCAAAGATGTCAAATGACAAATGTCACAATGCTAAATGTCAAAAATGAAAAGTGTCACCATGAAAAATGTCAAAAATGACAAATTTCAAGATGGCAAATGTCAAAACTGACAAATGTCACAATGCTAAAAGTCAAAAATAAAAAGTGTCACCATGAAAAATGTCAAAAATAACAAATTTCAAGATGGCAAATGTCAAAGATGTCAAATGACAAATGTCACAATGCTAAATGTCAAAAATGACAAATTTCAAGATGGCAAATGTCAAAGATGTCAAATGACAAATGTCACAATGCTAAATGTCAAAAATGAAAAGTGTCACCATGAAAAATGTCAAAAATGACAAATTTCAAGATGGCAAATGTCAAAGATGTCAAATGACAAATGTCACAATGCTAAATGTCAAAAATGAAAAGTGTCACCATGAAAAATGTCAAAAATGACAAATTTCAAGATGGCACATGTCAAAACTGACAAATGTCACAATGCGAAATGTCAAAAATAATAAGTGTCACCATGAAAAATGTCAAAAATGACAAATTTCAAGATGGCAAATGTCCAAGATGTCAAATGACAAATGTCACAATGCTAAATGTCAAAAATAAAAAGTGTCACCATGAAAAATGTCAAAAATGACAAATTTCAAGATGGCAAATGTCAAAGATGTCAAATGACAAATGTCACAATGCTAAATGTCAAAAATGAAAAGTGTCAAAAATGACAAATTTCAAGATGGCAAATGTCTAAGATGTCAAATGACAAATGTCACAATGCTAAATGTCAAAAATGAAAAGTGTCACCATGAAAAATGTCAAAAATGACAAATTTCAAGATGGCAAATGTCAAAACTGACAAATGTCACAATGCTAAATGTCAAAAATGAAAAGTGTCACCATGAAAAATGTCAAAAATGACAAATTTCAAGATGACAAATGTAAAAGATGTCAAATGACAAATGTCACAATGCTAAATGTCAAAAATCAAAAGTGTCACCACGAAAAATGTCAAAAATGACAAATTTCAAGATGGCAAATGACAAATGTCACAATGCTAAATGTCAAAAATGAAAAGTGTCACCATGAAAAATGTCAAAAATAACAAATTTCAAGATGGCAAATGTCAAAGATGTCAAATGACAAATGTCACAATGCTAAATGTCAAAAATGAAAAGTGTCACCATGAAAAATGTCAAAAATGACAAATTTCAAGATGGCAAATGTCAAAGATGTCAAATGACAAATATCACAATGCTAAATGTCAAAAATGACAAATTTCAAGATGGCAAATGTCAAAGATGTCAAATGACAAATGTAACAATGCTAAATGTCAAAAATGAAAAGTGTCACCATGAAAAATGTCAAAAATGACAAATTTCAAGATGGCAAATGTCAAAGATGTCAAATGACAAATGTCACAATGCTAAATGTCAAAAATGAAAAGTGTCACCATGAAAAATGTCAAAAATGACAAATTTTAAGATGGCAAATGGCAAAGATGTCAAATGACAAATGTCACAATGCTAAATGTCAAAAATAAAAAGTGTCAAAAATGACAAATTTCAAGATGGCAAATGTCTAAGATGTCAAATGACAAATGTCACAATGCTAAATGTCAAAAATGAAAAGTGTCACAATGCTAAATGTCAAAAATGACAAATTTCAAGATGGCAAATGTCAAAACTGACAAATGTCACAATGCTAAATGTCAAAAATGACAAATTTCAAGATGGCAAATGTCAAAGATGTCAAATGACAAATGTCACAATGCTAAATGCCAAAAATGAAAAGTGTCACCATGAAAAATGTCAAAAATGACAAATTTCAAGATGGCAAATGTCAAAGATGTCAAATGACAAATGTCACAATGCTAAATGTCAAAAATGAAAAGTGTCACCATGAAAAATGTCAAAAATGACAAATTTCAAGATGGCAAATGTCAAAGATGTCAAATGAGAAATGTCACAATGCTAAATGTCAAAAATGAAAAGTGTCACCATGAAAAATGTCAAAAATAACAAATTTCAAGATGGCAAATGTCAAAGATGTCAAATGACAAATGTCACAATGCTAAATGTCAAAAATGAAAAGTGTCACCATGAAAAATGTCAAAAATGACAAATTTCAAGATGGCAAATGTCAAAGATGTCAAATGACAAATATCACAATGCTAAATGTCAAAAATGACAAATTTCAAGATGGCAAATGTCAAAGATGTCAAATGACAAATGTCATAATGCTAAATGTCAAAAATAAAAAGTGTCACCATGAAAAATGTCAAAAATGACAAATTTTAAGATGACAAATGTCAAAGATGTCAAATGACAAATGCCACAATGCTAAATGTCAAAAATGACAAATTTCAAGATGGCAAATGTTAAAACTGAAAAATGTCACAATGCTAAATGTCAAAAATGAAAAGTGTCACCATGAAAAATGTCAAAAATAACAAATTTCAAGATGGCAAATGTCAAAGATGTCAAATGACAAATGTCACAATGCTAAATGTCAAAAATGACAAATTTCAAGATTGCAAATGTCAAAGATGTCAAATGACAAATGTCACAATGCTAAATGTCAAAAATGAAAAGTGTCACCATGAAAAATGTCAAAAATGACAAATTTCAAGATGGCAAATGCCAAAGATGTCAAATGACAAATGTCACAATGCTAAATGTTAAAAATGAAAAGTGTCACCATGAAAAATGTCAAATTTTAAGATGGCAAATGTCAAAACTGACAAATGTCACAATGCTAAATGTCAAAAATGAAAAGTGTCACCATGAAAAATGTCAAAAATGACAAATTTCAAGATGGCAAATGTCAAAGATGTCAAATGACAAATGTCACAATGCTAAATGTCAAAAATAAAAAGTGTCAAAAATGACAAATTTCAAGATGACAAATGTCTAAGATGTCAAATGACAAATGTCACAATGCTAAATGTCAAAAATGAAAAGTGTCACCATGAAAAATGTCAAAAATGACAAATTTCAAGATGGCAAATGTCAAAACTGACAAATGTCACAATGTTAAATGTCAAAAATAAAAAGTGTCACTATGAAAAATGTCAAAAATAACAAGGTTCAAGATGGCAAATGTCAAAGATGTCAAATGACAAATGTCACAATGCTAAATGTCAAAAATGACAAATTTCAAGATGGCAAATGTCAAAGATGTCAAATGACAAATGTCACAATGCTAAATGTCAAAAATGAAAAGTGTCACTATGAAAAATGTCAAAAATGACAAATTTCAAGATGGCAAATGTCAAAACTGACAAATGTCACAATGCTAAATGTCAAAAATGAAAAGTGTCACCATGAAAAATGTCAAAAATGACAAATTTCAAATTGGCAAATGTCAAAGATGTCAAATGACAAATATCACAATGCTAAATGTCAAAAATAAAAAGTTTCACCATGAAAAATGTCAAAAATGACAAATTTCAAGATGGCAAATGTCAAAGATGTCAAATGACAAATGTCAAAAATGAAAAGTGTCACCATGAAAAATGTCAAAAATGACACATTTCAAGATGGCAAATGTCAAAGATGTCAAATGACAAATGTCACAATGCTAAATGTCAAAAATGAAAAGTGTCACCATGAAAAATGTCAAAAATAACAAATTTCAAGATGGCAAATGTCAAAGATGTCAAATGACAAATGTCACAATGCTAAATGTCAAAAATGAAAAGTGTCACCATGAAAAATGTCAAAAATGACAAATTTTAAGATGGCAAATGTCAAAGATGTCAAATGACAAATGTCACAATGCTAAATGTCAAAAATAAAAGGTGTCACCATGAAAAATGTCAAAAATGACAAATTTCAAGATGGCAAATGTCCAAGATGTCAAATGACAAATGTCACAATGCTAAATGTCAAAAATGAAAAGTGTCACCATGAAAAATGTCAAAAATGACAAATTTCAAGATGGCAAATGTCAAAACTGACAAATGTCACAATGCTAAATGTCAAAAATGAAAAGTGTCACCATGAAAAATGTCAAAAATGACAAATTTCAAGATGGCAAATGTAAAAGATGTCAAATGACAAATGTCACAATGCTAAATGTCAAAAATCAAAAGTGTTACCACGAAAAATGTCAAAAATGACAAATTTCAAGATGGCAAATGACAAATGTCACAATGCTAAATCTCAAAAATGAAAAGTGTCACCATGAAAAATGTCAAAAATAACAAATTTCAAGATGGCAAATGTCAAAGATGTCAAATGACAAATGTCACAATGCTAAATGTCAAAAATGAAAAGTGTCACCATGAAAAATGTCAAAAATGACAAATTTCAAGATGGCAAATGTCAAAGATGTCAAATGACAAATATCACAATGCTAAATGTCAAAAATGACAAATTTCAAGATGGCAAATGTCAAAGATGTCAAATGACAAATGTAACAATGCTAAATGTCAAAAATGAAAAGTGTCACCATGAAAAATGTCAAAAATGACAAATTTCAAGATGGCAAATGTCAAAGATGTCAAATGACAAATGTCACAATGCTAAATGTCAAAAATGAAAAGTGTCACCATGAAAAATGTCAAAAATGACAAATTTTAAGATGGCAAATGGCAAAGATGTCAAATGACAAATGTCACAATGCTAAATGTCAAAAATAAAAAGTGTCAAAAATGACAAATTTCAAGATGGCAAATGTCTAAGATGTCAAATGACAAATGTGACAATGCTAAATGTCAAAAATCAAAAGTGTCACAATGCTAAATGTCAAAAATGACAAATTTCAAGATGGCAAATGTCAAAACTGACAAATGTCACAATGCTAAATGTCAAAAATGACAAATTTTAAGATGGCAAATGTCAAAGATGTCAAATGACAAATGTCACAATGCTAAATGCCAAAAATGAAAAGTGTCACCATGAAAAATGTCAAAAATGACAAATTTCAAGATGGCAAATGTCAAAGATGTCAAATGACAAATGTCACAATGCTAAATGTCAAAAATGAAAAGTGTCACCATGAAAAATGTTAAAAATGACAAATTTCAAGATGGCAAATGTCAAAGATGTCAAATGAGAAATGTCACAATGCTAAATGTCAAAAATGAAAAGTGTCACCATGAAAAATGTCAAAAATAACAAATTTCAAGATGGCAAATGTCAAAGATGTCAAATGACAAATGTCACAATGCTAAATGTCAAAAATGAAAAGTGTCACCATGAAAAATGTCAAAAATGACAAATTTCAAGATGGCAAATGTCAAAGATGTCAAATGACAAATATCACAATGCTAAATGTCAAAAATGACAAATTTCAAGATGGCAAATGTCAAAGATGTCAAATGACAAATGTCATAATGCTAAATGTCAAAAATAAAAAGTGTCACCATGAAAAATGTCAAAAATGACAAATTTTAAGATGACAAATGTCAAAGATGTCAAATGACAAATGTCACAATGCTAAATGTCAAAAATGACAAATTTCAAGATGGCAAATGTTAAAACTGAAAAATGTCACAATGCTAAATGTCAAAAATGAAAAGTGTCACCATGAAAAATGTCAAAAATAACAAATTTCAAGATGGCAAATGTCAAAGATGTCAAATGACAAATGTCACAATGCTAAATGTCAAAAATGACAAATTTCAAGATGGCAAATGTCAAAGATGTCAAATGACAAATGTCACAATGCTAAATGTCAAAAATGAAAAGTGTCACCATGAAAAATGTCAAAAATGACAAATTTCAAGATGGCAAATGCCAAAGATGTCAAATGACAAATGTCACAATGCTAAATGTTAAAAATGAAAAGTGTCACCATGAAAAATGTCAAAAATGACAAATTTCAAGATGGCAAATGTCAAAACTGACAAATGTCACAATGCTAAATGTCAAAAATGAAAAGTGTCACCATGAAAAATGTCAAAAATGACAAATTTCAAGATGGCAAATGTCAAAGATGTCAAATGACAAATGTCACAATGCTAAATGTCAAAAATAAAAAGTGTCAAAAATGACAAATTTCAAGATGGCAAATGTCTAAGATGTCAAATGACAAATGTCACAATGCTAAATGTCAAAAATGAAAAGTGTCACCATGAAAAATGTCAAAAATGACAAATTTCAAGATGGCAAATGTCAAAACTGACAAATGTCACAATGTTAAATGTCAAAAATAAAAAGTGTCACTATGAAAAATGTCAAAAATAACAAGGTTCAAGATGGCAAATGTCAAAGATGTCAAATGACAAATGTCACAATGCTAAATGTCAAAAATGACAAATTTCAAGATGGCAAATGTCAAAGATGTCAAATGACAAATGTCACAATGCTAAATGTCAAAAATGAAAAGTGTCACCATGAAAAATGTCAAAAATGACAAATTTCAAGATGTCAAATGTCAAAACTGACAAATGTCACAATGCTAAATGTCAAAAATGAAAAGTGTCACCATGAAAAATGTCAAAAATGACAAATTTCAAATTGGCAAATGTCAAAGATGTCAAATGACAAATATCACAATGCTAAATGTCAAAAATGAAAAGTTTCACCATGAAAAATGTCAAAAATGACAAATTTCAAGATGGCAAATGTCAAAGATGTCAAATGACAAATGTCAAAAATGAAAAGTGTCACCATGAAAAATGTCAAAAATGACACATTTCAAGATGGCAAATGTCAAAGATGTCAAATGACAAATGTCACAATGCTAAATGTCAAAAATGAAAAGTGTCACCATGAAAAATGTCAAAAATAACAAATTTCAAGATGGCAAATGTCAAAGATGTCAAATGACAAATGTCACAATGCTAAATGTCAAAAATGAAAAGTGTCACCATGAAAAATGTCAAAAATGACAAATTTCAAGATGGCAAATGTCAAAGATGTCAAATGACAAATGTCACAATGCTAAATGTCAAAAATAAAAGGTGTCACCATGAAAAATGTCAAAAATGACAAATTTCAAGATGGCAAATGTCCAAGATGTCAAATGACAAATGTCACAATGCTAAATGTCAAAAATGAAAAGTGTCACCATGAAAAATGTCAAAAATGACAAATTTCAAGATGGCAAATGTCAAAGATGTCAAATGACAAATGTCACAATGCTAAATGTCAGAAATGAAAAGTGTCAAAAATGACAAATTTCAAGATGGCAAATGTCAAAGATGTCAAATGACAAATGTCACAATGCTAAATGTCAAAAATGAAAAGTGTCACCATGAAAAATGTCAAAAATGACAAATTTCAAGATGGCAAATGTCAAAACTGACAAATGTCACAATGCTAAAAGTCAAAAATAAAAAGTGTCACCATTAAAAATGTCAAAAATAACAAATTTCAAGATGGCAAATGTCAAAGATGTCAAATGACAAATGTCACAATGCTAAATGTCAAAAATGACAAATTTCAAGATGGCAAATGTCAAAGATGTCAAATGACAAATGTCACAATGCTAAATGTCAAAAATGAAAAGTGTCACCATGAAAAATGTCAAAAATGACAAATTTCAAGATGGCAAATGTCAAAGATGTCAAATGACAAATGTCACAATGCTAAATGTCAAAAATGAAAAGTGTCACCATGAAAAATGTCAAAAATGACAAATTTCAAGATGGCAAATGTCAAAGATGTCAAATGACAAATGTCACAATGCTAAATGTCAAAAATGAAAAGTGTCAAAAATGACAAATTCCAAGATGGCAAATGTCTAAGATGTCAAATGACAAATGTCACAATGCTAAATGTCAAAAATGAAAAGTGTCACCATGAAAAATGTCAAAAATGACAAATTTCAAGATGGCAAATGTCAAAGATGTCAAATGACAAATGTCACAATGCTAAATGTCAAAAATGAAAAGTGTCAAAAATGACAAATTTCAAGATGGCAAATGTCTAAGATGTCAAATGACAAATGTCACAATGCTAAATGTCAAAAATGAAAAGTGTCACCATGAAAAATGTCAAAAATGACAAATTTCAAGATGACAAATGTCAAAACTGACAAATGTCACAATGCTAAATGTCAAAAATGAAAAGTGTCACCATGAAAAATGTCAAAAATGACAAATTTCAAGATGGCAAATGTAAAAGATGTCAAATGACAAATGTCACAATGCTAAATGTCAAAAATCAAAAGTGTCACCACGAAAAATGTCAAAAATGACAAATTTCAAGATGGCAAATGACAAATGTCACAATGCTAAATGTCAAAAATGAAAAGTGTCACCATGAAAAATGTCAAAAATAACAAATTTCAAGATGGCAAATGTCAAAGATGTCAAATGACAAATGTCACAATGCTAAATGTCAAAAATGAAAAGTGTCACCATGAAAAATGTCAAAAATGACAAATTTCAAGATGGCAAATGTCAAAGATGTCAAATGACAAATATCACAATGCTAAATGTCAAAAATGACAAATTTCAAGATGGCAAATGTCAAAGATGTCAAATGACAAATGTAACAATGCTAAATGTCAAAAATGAAAAGTGTCACCATGAAAAATGTCAAAAATGACAAATTTCAAGATGGCAAATGTCAAAGATGTCAAATGACAAATGTCACAATGCTAAATGTCAAAAATGAAAAGTGTCACCATGAAAAATGTCAAAAATGACAAATTTTAAGATGGCAAATGGCAAAGATGTCAAATGACAAATGTCACAATGCTAAATGTCAAAAATAAAAAGTGTCAAAAATGACAAATTTCAAATTGGCAAATGTCTAAGATGTCAAATGACAAATGTCACAATGCTAAATGTCAAAAATGAAAAGTGTCACAATGCTAAATGTCAAAAATGACAAATTTCAAGATGGCAAATGTCAAAACTGACAAATGTCACAATGCTAAATGTCAAAAATGACAAATTTCAAGATGGCAAATGTCAAAGATGTCAAATGACAAATGTCACAATGCTAAATGTCAAAAATGAAAAGTGTCACCATGAAAAATGTCAAAAATGACAAATTTCAAGATGGCAAATGCCAAAGATGTCAAATGACAAATGTCACAATGCTAAATGTCAAAAATGAAAAGTGTCACCATGAAAAATGTCAAAAATGACAAATTTCAAGATGGCAAATGTCAAAGATGTCAAATGAGAAATGTCACAATGCTAAATGTCAAAAATGAAAAGTGTCACCATGAAAAATGTCAAAAATAACAAATTTCAAGATGGCAAATGTCAAAGATGTCAAATGACAAATGTCACAATGCTAAATGTCAAAAATGCAAAGTGTCACCATGAAAAATGTCAAAAATGACAAATTTCAAGATGGCAAATGTCAAAGATGTCAAATGACAAATATCACAATGCTAAATGTCAAAAATGACAAATTTCAAGATGGCAAATGTCAAAGATGTCAAATGACAAATGTCATAATGCTAAATGTCAAAAATAAAAAGTGTCACCATGAAAAATGTCAAAAATGACAAATTTTAAGATGACAAATGTCAAAGATGTCAAATGACAAATGTCACAATGCTAAATGTCAAAAATGACAAATTTCAAGATGGCAAATGTTAAAACTGAAAAATGTCACAATGCTAAATGTCAAAAATGAAAAGTGTCACCATGAAAAATGTCAAAAATAACAAATTTCAAGATGGCAAATGTCAAAGATGTCAAATGACAAATGTCACAATGCTAAATGTCAAAAATGACAAATTTCAAGATGGCAAATGTCAAAACTGACAAATGTCACAATGCTAAATGTCAAAAATGACAAATTTCAAGATGGCAAATGTCAAAGATGTCAAATGACAAATGTCACAATGCTAAATGTCAAAAATGAAAAGTGTCACCATGAAAAATGTCAAAAATGACAAATTTCAAGATGGCAAATGTCAAAGATGTCAAATGACAAATGTCACAATGCTAAATGTCAAAAATGAAAAGTGTCACCATGAAAAATGTCAAAAATGACAAATTTCAAGATGGCAAATATCAAAGATGTCAAATGAGAAATGTCACAATGCTAAATGTCAAAAATGAAAAGTGTCACCATGAAAAATGTCAAAAATAACAAATTTCAAGATGGCAAATGTCAAAGATGTCAAATGACAAATGTCACAATGCTAAATGTCAAAAATGCAAAGTGTCACCATGAAAAATGTCAAAAATGACAAATTTCAAGATGTCAAATGTCAAAGATGTCAAATGACAAATATCACAATGCTATATGTCAAAAATGACAAATTTCAAGATGGCAAATGTCAAAGATGTCAAATGACAAATGTCATAATGCTAAATGTCAAAAATAAAAAGTGTCACCATGAAAAATGTCAAAAATGACAAATTTTAAGATGACAAATGTCAAAGATGTCAAATGACAAATGTCACAATGCTAAATGTCAAAAATGACAAATTTCAAGATGGCAAATATTAAAACTGAAAAATGTCACAATGCTAAATGTCAAAAATGAAAAGTGTCACCATGAAAAATGTCAAAAATAACAAATTTCAAGATGGCAAATGTCAAAGATGTCAAATGACAAATGTCACAATGCTAAATGTCAAAAATGACAAATTTCAAGATGGCAAATGTCAAAGATGTCAAATGACAAATGTCACAATGCTAAATGTCAAAAATGAAAAGTGTCACCATGAAAAATGTCAAAAATGACAAATTTCAAGATGGCAAATGCCAAAGATGTCAAATGACAAATGTCACAATGCTAAATGTTAAAAATGAAAAGTGTCACCATGAAAAATGTCAAAAATGACAAATTTCAAGATGGCAAATGTCAAAACTGACAAATGTTACAATGCTAAATGTCAAAAATGAAAAGTGTCACCATGAAAAATGTCAAAAATGACAAATTTCAAGATGGCAAATGTCAAAGATGTGAAATGACAAATGTCACAATGCTAAATGTCAAAAATAAAAAGTGTCAAAAATGACAAATTTCAAGATGGCAAATGTCTAAGATGTCAAATGACAAATGTCACAATGCTAAATGTCAAAAATGAAAAGTGTCACCATGAAAAATGTCAAAAATGACAAATTTCAAGATGGCAAATGTCAAAACTGACAAATGTCACAATGTTAAATGTCAAAAATAAAAAGTGTCACTATGAAAAATGTCAAAAATAACAAGGTTCAAGATGGCAAATGTCAAAGATGTCAAATGACAAATGTCACAATGCTAAATGTCAAAAATGACAAATTTCAAGATGGCAAATGTCAAAGATGTCAAATGACAAATGTCACAATGCTAAATGTCAAAAATGAAAAGTGTCACCATAAAATGTCAAAAATGACAAATTTCAAGATGGCAAATGTCAAAACTGACAAATGTCACAATGCTAAATGTCAAAAATGAAAAGTGTCACCATGAAAAATGTCAAAAATAACAAATTTCAAGATGGCAAATGTCAAAGATGTCAAATGACAAATGTCACAATGCTAAATGTCAAAAATGAAAAGTGTCACCATGAAAAATGTCAAAAATAACAAATTTCAAGTTGGCAAATGTCACAGATGTCAAATGACAAATGTCACAATGCTAAATGTCAAAAATGAAAAGTGTCACCATGAAAAATGTCAAAAATGACAAATTTCAAGATGGCAAATGTCAAAGATGTCAAATGACAAATGTCACAATGCTAAATGTCAAAAATGAAAAGTGTCACCATGAAAAATGTCAGAAATGACAAATTTCAATATGGCAAATGTCAAAGATGTCAAATGACAAATGTCACAATGCTAAATGTCAAAAATAAAAAGTGTCAAAAATGACAAATTTCAAGATGGCAAATGTCTAAGATGTCAAATGACAAATGTCACAATGCTAAATGTCAAAAATGAAAAGTGTCACCATGAAAAATGTCAAAAATGACAAATTTCAAGATGGCAAATGTCAAAACTGACAAATGTCACAATGTTAAATGTCAAAAATAAAAAGTGTCACTATGAAAAATGTCAAAAATAACAAGGTTCAAGATGGCAAATGTCAAAGATGTCAAATGACAAATGTCACAATGCTAAATGTCAAAAATGACAAATTTCAAGATGGCAAATGTCAAAGATGTCAAATGACAAATGTCACAATGCTAAATGTCAAAAATGAAAAGTGTCACCATGAAAAATGTCAAAAATGACAAATTTCAAGATGGCAAATGTCAAAGATGTCAAATGACAAATGTCACAATGCTAAATGTCAAAAATGAAAAGTGTCACCATGAAAAATGTCAAAAATAACAAATTTCAAGATGGCAAATGTCAAAGATGTCAAATGACAAATGTCACAATGCTAAATGTCAAAAATGAAAAGTGTCACCATGAAAAATGTCAAAAATAACAAATTTCAAGTTGGCAAATGTCACAGATGTCAAATGACAAATGTCACAATGCTAAATGTCAAAAATGAAAAGTGTCACCATGAAAAATGTCAAAAATGACAAATTTCAAGATGGCAAATGTCAAAGATGTCAAATGACAAATGTCACAATGCTAAATGTCAAAAATGAAAAGTGTCACCATGAAAAATGTCAGAAATAACAAATTTCAAGATGGCAAATGTCAAAGATGTCAAATGACAAATGTCACAATGCTAAGTGTCAAAAATGAAAAGTATCACCATGAAAAATATCAAAAATGACAAATTTCAAGATGGCAAATGTCAAAGATGTCAAATGACAAATGTCACAAGGCTAAATGTCAAAAATGAAAAGTGTCACCATGAAAAATGTCAAAAATGACAAATTTCAAGATGGCAAATGTCAAAGATGTCAAATGACAAATATCACAATGCTAAATGTCAAAAATGACAAATTTCAAGATGGCAAATGTCAAAGATGTCAAATGACAAATGTAACAATGCTAAATGTCAAAAATGAAAAGTGTCACCATGAAAAATGTCAAACATGACAAATTTCAAGATGGCAAATGTCAAAGATGTCAAATGACAAATGTCACAATGCTAAATGTCAAAAATGAAAAGTGTCACCATGAAAAATGTCAAAAATGACAAATTTTAAGATGGCAAATGGCAAAGATGTCAAATGACAAATGTCACAATGCTAAATGTCAAAAATAAAAAGTGTCAAAAATGACAAATTTCAAATTGGCAAATGTCTAAGATGTCAAATGACAAATGTCACAATGCTAAATGTCAAAAATGAAAAGTGTCACCATGAAAAATGTCAAAAATGACAAATTTCAAGATGGCAAATGCCAAAGATGTCAAATGACAAATGTCACAATGCTAAATGTCAAAAATGAAAAGTGTCACCATGAAAAATGTCAAAAATGACAAATTTCAAGATGGCAAATGTCAAAGATGTCAAATGACAAATATCACAATGCTAAATGTCAAAAATGACAAATTTCAAGATGGCAAATGTCAAAGATGTCAAATGTCATAATGCTAAATGTCAAAAATAAAAAGTGTCACCATGAAAAATGTCAAAAATGACAAATTTTAAGATGACAAATGTCAAAGATGTCAAATGAAAAATGTCACAATGCTAAATGTCAAAAATGACAAATTTCAAGATGGCAAATGTTAAAACTGAAAAATGTCACAATGCTAAATGTCAAAAATGAAAAGTGTCACCATGAAAAATGTCAAAAATAACAAATTTCAAGATGGCAAATGTCAAAGATGTCAAATGACAAATGTCACAATGCTAAATGTCAAAAATGACAAATTTCAAGATGGCAAATGTCAAAACTGACAAATGTCACAATGCTAAATGTCAAAAATGACAAATTTCAAGATGGCAAATGTCAAAGATGTCAAATGACAAATGTCACAATGCTAAATGTCAAAAATGAAAAGTGTCACCATGAAAAATGTCAAAAATGACAAATTTCAAGATGGCAAATGTCAAAGATGTCAAATGACAAATGTCACAATGCTAAATGTCAAAAATGAAAAGTGTCACCATGAAAAATGTCAAAAATAACAAATTTCAAGATGGCAAATGTCAAAGATGTCAAATGAGAAATGTCACAATGCTAAATGTCAAAAATGAAAAGTGTCACCATGAAAAATGTCAAAAATAACAAATTTCAAGATGGCAAATGTCAAAGATGTCAAATGACAAATGTCACAATGCTAAATGTCAAAAATGACAAATTTCAAGATGGCAAATATTAAAACTGAAAAATGTCACAATGCTAAATGTCAAAAATGAAAAGTGTCACCATGAAAAATGTCAAAAATAACAAATTTCAAGATGGCAAATGTCAAAGATGTCAAATGACAAATGTCACAATGCTAAATGTCAAAAATGACAAATTTCAAGATGGCAAATGTCAAAGATGTCAAATGACAAATGTCACAATGCTAAATGTCAAAAATGAAAAGTGTCACCATGAAAAATGTCAAAAATGACAAATTTCAAGATGGCAAATGCCAAAGATGTCAAATGACAAATGTCACAATGCTAAATGTTAAAAATGAAAAGTGTCACCATGAAAAATGTCAAAAATGACAAATTTCAAGATGGCAAATGTCAAAACTGACAAATGTCACAATGCTAAATGTCAAAAATGAAAAGTGTCACCATGAAAAATGTCAAAAATGACAAATTTCAAGATGGCAAATGTCAAAGATGTCAAATGACAAATGTCACAATGCTAAATGTCAAAAATAAAAAGTGTCAAAAATGACAAATTTCAAGATGGCAAATGTCTAAGATGTCAAATGACAAATGTCACAATGCTAAATGTCAAAAATGAAAAGTGTCACCATGAAAAATGTCAAAAATGACAAATTTCAAGATGGCAAATGTCAAAACTGACAAATGTCACAATGTTAAATGTCAAAAATAAAAAGTGTCACTATGAAAAATGTCAAAAATAACAAGGTTCAAGATGGCAAATGTCAAAGATGTCAAATGACAAATGTCACAATGCTAAATGTCAAAAATGACAAATTTCAAGATGGCAAATGTCAAAGATGTCAAATGACAAATGTCACAATGCTAAATGTCAAAAATGAAAAGTGTCACCATGAAAAATGTCAAAAATGACAAATTTCAAGATGGCAAATGTCAAAACTGACAAATGTCACAATGCTAAATGTCAAAAATGAAAAGTGTCACCATGAAAAATGTCAAAAATAACAAATTTCAAGATGGCAAATGTCAAAGATGTCAAATGACAAATGTCACAATGCTAAATGTCAAAAATGAAAAGTGTCACCATGAAAAATGTCAAAAATAACAAATTTCAAGTTGGCAAATGTCACAGATGTCAAATGACAAATGTCACAATGCTAAATGTCAAAAATGAAAAGTGTCACCATGAAAAATGTCAAAAATGACAAATTTCAAGATGGCAAATGTCAAAGATGTCAAATGACAAATGTCACAATGCTAAATGTCAAAAATGAAAAGTGTCACCATGAAAAATGTCAGAAATAACAAATTTCAAGATGGCAAATGTCAAAGATGTTAAATGACAAATGTCACAATGCTAAATGTCAAAAATGAAAAGTGTCACCATGAAAAATATCAAAAATGACAAATTTCAAGATGGCAAATGTCAAAGATGTCAAATGACAAATGTCACAATGCTAAATGTCAAAAATGAAAAGTGTCACCATGAAAAATGTCAAAAATAACAAATTTCAAGAAGGCAAATGTCAAAGATGTCAAATGACAAATGTCACAATGCTAAATGTCAAAAATGAAAAGTGTCACCATGTAAAATGTCAAAAATGACAAATTTCAAGATGGCAAATGTCAAAACTGACAAATGTCACAATGCTAAATGTCAAAAATAAAAAGTGTCACCATGAAAAATGTCAAAAATAACAAATTTCAAGATGGCAAATGTCAAAGATGTCAAATAACAAATGTCACAATGCTAAATGTCAAAAATGACAAATTTTAAGATGGCAAATGTCAAAGATGTCAAATGACAAATGTCACAATGCTAAATGTCAAAAATGAAAAGTGTCACCATAAAAAATGTCAAAAATGACAAATTTCAAGATGGCAAATGTCAAAGATGTCAAATGACAAATTTCACAATGCTAAATGTCAAAAATGATAAGTGTCACCATGAAAAATGTCAAAAATAACAAATTTCAAGATGGCAAATGTCAAAGATGTCAAATGACAAATGTCACAATGCTAAATGTCAAAAATGACAAATTTCAAGATGGCAAATGTCAAAGATGTCAAATGACAAATGTCACAATGCTAAATGTCAAAAATGAAAAGTGTCACTATGAAAAATGTCAAAAATGACAAATTTCAAGATGGCAAATGTCAAAGATGTCAAATGACAAATGTCACAATGCTAAATGTTAAAAATGAAAAGTGTCACCATGAAAAATGTCAAAAATGACAAATTTCAAGATGGCAAATGTCAAAACTGACAAATGTCACAATGCTTAATGTCAAAAATGAAAAGTGTCACCATAAAAAATGTCAAAAATGACAAATTTCAAGATGGCAAATGTCAAAGATGTCAAATGACAAATGTCACAATGCTAAATGTCAAAAATAAAAAGTGTCAAAAATGACAAATTTCAAGATGGCAAATGTCTAAGATGTCAAATGACAAATGTCACAATGCTAAATGTCAAAAATGAAAAGTGTCACCATGAAAAATGTCAAAAATAACAAATTTCAAGATGGCAAATGTCAAAGATGTCAAATAACAAATGTCACAATGCTAAATGTCAAAAATGACAAATTTTAAGATGGCAAATGTCAAAGATGTCAAATGACAAATGTCACAATGCTAAATGTCAAAAATGAAAAGTGTCACCATAAAAAATGTCAAAAATGACAAATTTCAAGATGGCAAATGTCAAAGATGTCAAATGACAAATTTCACAATGCTAAATGTCAAAAATGATAAGTGTCACCATGAAAAATGTCAAAAATAACAAATTTCAAGATGGCAAATGTCAAAGATGTCAAATGACAAATGTCACAATGCTAAATGTCAAAAATGACAAATTTCAAGATGGCAAATGTCAAAGATGTCAAATGACAAATGTCACAATGCTAAATGTCAAAAATGAAAAGTGTCACTATGAAAAATGTCAAAAATGACAAATTTCAAGATGGCAAATGTCAAAGATGTCAAATGACAAATGTCACAATGCTAAATGTTAAAAATGAAAAGTGTCACCATGAAAAATGTCAAAAATGACAAATTTCAAGATGGCAAATGTCAAAACTGACAAATGTCACAATGCTTAATGTCAAAAATGAAAAGTGTCACCATAAAAAATGTCAAAAATGACAAATTTCAAGATGGCAAATGTCAAAGATGTCAAATGACAAATGTCACAATGCTAAATGTCAAAAATAAAAAGTGTCAAAAATGACAAATTTCAAGATGGCAAATGTCTAAGATGTCAAATGACAAATGTCACAATGCTAAATGTCAAAAATGAAAAGTGTCACCATGAAAAATGTCAAAAATAACAAATTTCAAGATGGCAAATGTCAAAGATGTCAAATGACAAATGTCACAATGCTAAATGTCAAAAATAAAAAGTGTCACCATGAAAAATGTCAAAAATAACAAATTTCAAGTTGGCAAATGTCACAGATGTCAAATGACAAATGTCACAATGCTAAATGTCAAAAATGAAAAGTGTCACCATGAAAAATGTCAAAAATGACAAATTTCAAGATGGCAAATGTCAAAGATGTCAAATGACAAATGTCACAATGCTAAATGTCAAAAATGAAAAGTGTCACCATGAAAAATGTCAGAAATAACAAATTTCAAGATGGCAAATGTCAAAGATGTTAAATGACAAATGTCACAATGCTAAATGTCAAAAATGAAAAGTGTCACCATGAAAAATATCAAAAATGACAAATTTCAAGATGGCAAATGTCAAAGATGTCAAATGACAAATGTCACAATGCTAAATGTCAAAAATGAAAAGTGTCACCATGAAAAATGTCAAAAATAACAAATTTCAAGAAGGCAAATGTCAAAGATGTCAAATGACAAATGTCACAATGCTAAATGTCAAAAATGAAAAGTGTCACCATGTAAAATGTCAAAAATGACAAATTTCAAGATGGCAAATGTCAAAACTGACAAATGTCACAATGCTAAATGTCAAAAATAAAAAGTGTCACCATGAAAAATGTCAAAAATAACAAATTTCAAGATGGCAAATGTCAAAGATGTCAAATAACAAATGTCACAATGCTAAATGTCAAAAATGACAAATTTTAAGATGGCAAATGTCAAAGATGTCAAATGACAAATGTCACAATGCTAAATGTCAAAAATGAAAAGTGTCACCATAAAAAATGTCAAAAATGACAAATTTCAAGATGGCAAATGTCAAAGATGTCAAATGACAAATTTCACAATGCTAAATGTCAAAAATGATAAGTGTCACCATGAAAAATGTCAAAAATAACAAATTTCAAGATGGCAAATGTCAAAGATGTCAAATGACAAATGTCACAATGCTAAATGTCAAAAATGACAAATTTCAAGATGGCAAATGTCAAAGATGTCAAATGACAAATGTCACAATGCTAAATGTCAAAAATGAAAAGTGTCACTATGAAAAATGTCAAAAATGACAAATTTCAAGATGGCAAATGTCAAAGATGTCAAATGACAAATGTCACAATGCTAAATGTTAAAAATGAAAAGTGTCACCATGAAAAATGTCAAAAATGACAAATTTCAAGATGGCAAATGTCAAAACTGACAAATGTCACAATGCTTAATGTCAAAAATGAAAAGTGTCACCATAAAAAATGTCAAAAATGACAAATTTCAAGATGGCAAATGTCAAAGATGTCAAATGACAAATGTCACAATGCTAAATGTCAAAAATAAAAAGTGTCAAAAATGACAAATTTCAAGATGGCAAATGTCTAAGATGTCAAATGACAAATGTCACAATGCTAAATGTCAAAAATGAAAAGTGTCACCATGAAAAATGTCAAAAATGACAAATTTCAAGATGGCAAATGTCAAAGCTGACAAATGTCACAATGTTAAATGTCAAAAATAAAAAGTGTCACTATGAAAAATGTCAAAAATAACAAGGTTCAAGATGGCAAATGTCAAAGATGTCAAATGACAAATGTCACAATGCTAAATGTCAAAAATGACAAATTTCAAGATGGCAAATGTCAAAGATGTCAAATGACAAATGTCACAATGCTAAATGTCAAAAATGAAAAGTGTCACCATGAAAAATGTCAAAAATGACAAATTTCAAGATGGCAAATGTCAAAACTGACAAATGTCACAATGCTAAATGTCAAAAATGAAAAGTGTCACCATGAAAAATGTCAAAAATAACAAATTTCAAGATGGCAAATGTCAAAGATGTCAAATGACAAATGTCACAATGCTAAATGTCAAAAATGAAAAGTGTCACCATGAAAAATGTCAAAAATAACAAATTTTAAGATGGCAAATGTCACAGATGTCAAATGACAAATGTCACAATGCTAAATGTCAAAAATGAAAAGTATCACCATGAAAAATGTCAAAAATGACAAATTTCAAGATGGCAAATGTCAAAGATGTCAAATGACAAATGTCACAATGCTAAATGTCAAAAATGAAAAGTGTCACCATGAAAAATGTCAGAAATAACAAATTTCAAGATGGCAAATGTCAAAGATGTCAAATGACAAATGTCACAATGCTAAATGTCAAAAATGAAAAGTGTCACCATGAAAAATGTCAAAAATGACAAATTTCAAGATGGCAAATGTCAAAGATGTCAAATGACAAATGTCACAATGCTAAATGTCAAAAATGAAAAGTGTCACCATAAAATGTCAAAAATAACAAATTTTAAGATGGCAAATGTCAAAGATGTCAAATGACAAATGTCACAATGCTAAATGTCAAAAATGAAAAGTGTCACCATGTAAAATGTCAAAAATGACAAATTTCAAGATGGCAAATGTCAAAACTGACAAATGTCACAATGCTAAATGTCAAAAATAAAAAGTGTCACCATGAAAAATGTCAAAAATAACAAATTTCAAGATGGCAAATGTCAAAGATGTCAAATAACAAATGTCACAATGCTAAATGTCAAAAATGACAAATTTCAAGATGGCAAATGTCAAAGATGTCAAATGACAAATGTCACAATGCTAAATGTCAAAAATGAAAAGTGTCACCATTAAAAATGTCAAAAATGACAAATTTCAAGATGGCAAATGTCAAAGATGTCAAATGACAAATTTCACAATGCTAAATGTCAAAAATGATAAGTGTCACCATGAAAAATGTCAAAAATAACAAATTTCAAGATGGCAAATGTCAAAGATGTCAAATGACAAATGTCACAATGCTAAATGTCAAAAATGAAAAGTGTTACCATGAAAAATGTCAAAAATGACAAATTTCAAGATGGCAAATGTCAAAGATGTCAAATGACAAATGTCACAATGCTAAATGTCAAAAATGAAAAGTGTCACCATGAAAAATGTCAAAAATAACAAATTTCAAGACGGCAAATGTCAAAGATGTCAAATGACAATGTCACAATGCTAACTGTCAAAAATGAAAAGTGTCACTATGAAAAATGTCAAAAATGACAAATTTCAAGATGGCAAATATCAAAACTGACAAATGTCACAATGCTAAATGTCAAAAATGAGTAGTGTCACCATGAAAAATGTCAAAAATGACAAATTTCAAGATGGCAAATGTCCAAGATGTCAAATGACAAATGTCACAATGCTAAATGTCAAAAATGACAAATTTCAAGATGGCAAATGTCAAAGATGTCAAATGTCAAATGTCACAATGCTAAATGTCAAAAATGAAAAGTGTCACCATGAAAAATGTCAAAAATGACAAATTTCAAGATGGCAAATGTCAAAGATGTCAAATGACAAATGTCACAATGCTAAATGTCAAAAATGAAAAGTGTCACCATGAAAAATGTCATAAATAACAAATTTCAAGATGGCAAATGTCAAAGATGTCAAGTGACAAATGTCACAATGCTAAATATCAAAAATGAAAAGTGTCACCATGAAAAATGTCAAAAATGACAAATTTCAAGATGGCACATACAAAGATGTCAAATGACAAATGTCACAATGCTAAATGTCAAAAATGAAAAGTGTCACCATGGAAAATGTCAAAAATAACAAATTTCAAGATGGCAAATGTCAAAGATGTCAAATGACAAATGTCACAATGCTAAATGTCAAAAATGAAAAGTGTCACCATGAAAAATGTCAAAAATGACAAATTTCAAGATGGCAAATGTCAAAACTGACAAATGTCACAATGCCAAATGTCAAAAATGAAAAGTGTCACCATGAAAAATGTCAAAAATGACAAATTTCAAGATGGCAAATGTCAAAGATGTCAAATGACAAATGTCACAATGCTAAATGTCAAAAATGAAAAGTGTCACCATGAAAAATGTCAAAAATAACAAATTTCAAGATGGCAAATGTCAAAGATGTCAAATGACAAATGTCACAATGCTAAATGTCAAAAATGAAAAGTGTCACCATGAAAAATGTCAAAAATGACAAATTTCAAGATGGCAAATGTCAAAGATGTCAAATGACAAATGTCACAATGCTAAATGTCAAAAATGAAAAGTGTCACCATGAAAAATGTCAAAAATAACAAATTTCAAGATGGCAAATGTCAAAGATGTCAAATGACAAATGTCACAATGCTAAATGTCAAAAATGAAAAGTGTCACCATGAAAAATGTCAAAAATGACAAATTTCAAGATGGCAAATGTCAAAGATGTCAAATGACAAATATCACAATGCTAAATGTCAAAAATGAAAAGTGTCACCATGAAAAATGTCAAAAATGACAAATTTCAAGATAGCAAATGTCAAATGACAAATGTCACAATGCTAAATGTCAAAAATGAAAAGTGTCACCATGAAAAATGTCAAAAATGACAAATTTCAAGATGGCAAATGTCAAAGATGTCAAATGACAAATGTCACAATGCTAAATGTCAAAAATGAAAAGTGTCACCATGAAAAATGTCAAAAATGACAAATTTCAAGATGGCAAATGTCAAAGATGTCAAATGACAAATGTCACAATGCTAAATGTCAAAAATGAAAAGTGTCACCATGAAAAATGTCAAAAATAACAAATTTCAAGATGGCAAATATCAAAGATGTCAAATGACAAATGTCACAATGCTTAATGTCAAAAATGAAAAGTGTCACCATGAAAAATGTCAAAAATGACAAATTTCAAGATGGCAAATGTCAAAGATGTCAAATGACAAATGTCACAATGCTAAATGTCAAAAATGACAAATTTCAAGATGGCAAATGTCAAATGACAAATGTCACAATGCTAAATGTCAAAAATGAAAAGTGTCACCATGAAAAATGTCAAAAATGACAAATTTCAAGATGGCAAATGTCAAAGATGTCAAATGACAAATGTCACAATGCTAAATGTCAAAAATGAAAAGTGTCACCATGAAAAATGTCAAAAATGACAAATTTCAAGATGGCAAATGTCCAAGATGTCAAATGACAAATGTCACAATGCTAAATGTCAAAAATGAAAAGTGTCACCATGAAAAATGTCAAAAATGACAAATTTCAAGATGGCAAATATCAAAGATGTCAAATGACAAATGTCACAATGCTAAATGTCAAAAATGACAAATTTCAAGATGACAAATGTCAAAGATGTCAAATGACAAATGTCACAATGCTAAATGTCAAAAATGAAAATTGTCACCATGAAAAATGTCAAAAATGACAAATTTCAAGATGGCAAATGTCAAAGATGTCAAATGACAAATGTCACAATGCTAAATGTCAAAAATGAAAAGTGTCACCATGAAAAATGTCAAAAATAACAAATTTCAAGATGGCAAATATCAAAGATGTCAAATGACAAATGTCACAATGCTTAATGTCAAAAATGAAAAGTGTCACCATGAAAAATGTCAAAAATGACAAATTTCAAGATGGCAAATGTCAAAGATGTCAAATGACAAATGTCACAATGCTAAATGTCAAAAATGACAAATTTCAAGATGGCAAATGTCAAATGACAAATGTCACAATGCTAAATGTCAAAAATGAAAAATGTCACCATGAAAAATGTCAAAAATGACAAATTTCAAGATGGCAAATGTCAAAGATGTCAAATGACAAATGTCACAATGCTAAATGTCAAAAATGAAAAGTGTCACCATGAAAAATGTCAAAAATGACAAATTTCAAGATGGCAAATGTCCAAGATGTCAAATGACAAATGTCACAATGCTAAATGTCAAAAATGAAAAGTGTCACCATGAAAAATGTCAAAAATGACAAATTTCAAGATGGCAAATATCAAAGATGTCAAATGACAAATGTCACAATGCTAAATGTCAAAAATGATAAATTTCAAGATGGCAAATGTCAAAGATGTCAAATGACAAATGTCACAATGCTAAATGTCAAAAATGAAAATTGTCACCATGAAAAATGTCAAAAATGACAAATTTCAAAATGTCAAAGATGTCAAATGACAAATGTCACAATGCTAAATGTCAAAAATGAAAAGTGTCACCATGAAAAATGTCAAAAATAACAAATTTCAAGATGGCAAATGTAAAAGATGTCAAATGACAAATGTCACAATGCTAAATGTCAAAAATGAAAAGTGTCACCATGAAAAATGTCAAAAATGACAAATTTCAAGATGGCAAATGTCAAAGATGTCAAATGACAAATGTCACAATGCTAAATGTCAAAAATGAAAAGTGTCACCATGAAAAATGTCAAAAATAACAAATTTCAAGATGGCAAATGTCAAAGATGTCAAATGACAAATGTCACAATGCTAAATGTCAAAAATGAAAAGTGTCACCATAAACTGTCAAAAATGACAAATTTCAAGATGGCAAATGTCAAAGATGTCAAATGACAAATGTCACAATGCTAAATGTCAAAAATGTAAAGTGTCACCTTGAAAAATGTCAAAAATAACAAATTTTAAGATGGCAAATGTCAAAGATGTCAAATGACAAATGTCACAATGCTAAATGTCAAAAATGAAAAGTGTCACCATGAAAAATGTCAAAAATAACAAATTTCAAGATGGCAAATGTCAAAGATGTCAAATGACAAATGTCACAATGCTAAATGTCAAAAATGACAAATTTCAAGATGGCAAATGTCAAAGATGTCAAATGACAAATGTCACAATGCTAAATGTCAAAAATGAAAAGTGTCACCATGAAAAATGTCAAAAATGACAAATTTCAAGATGGCAAATGTCAAAGATGTCAAATGACAAATGTCACAATGCTAAATGTCAAAAATGAAAAGTGTCACCCTGAAAAATGTCAAAAATAACAAATTTCAAGATGGCAAATGTCAAAGATGTCAAATGACAAATGTCACAATGCTTAATGTCAAAAATGAAAAGTGTCACCATGAAAAATGTCAAAAATGACAAATTTCAAGATGGCAAATGTCAAAGATGTCAAATGACAAATGTCACAATGCTAAATGTCAAAAATGAAAAGTGTCACAATGAAAAATGTCAAAAATAACAAATTTCAGGATGGCAAATGTCAAAGATGTCAAATGACAAATGTCACAATGCTAAATGTCAAAAATGAAAAGTGTTACCATGAAAAATGTCAAAAATGACAAATTTCAAGATGGCAAATGTCAAAACTGACAAATGTCACAATGCTAAATGTCAAAAATGATAAGTGTCACCATAAAATATGTCAAAAATGACAAATTTCAAGATGGCAAATGTCCAAGATGTCAAATGACAAATGTCACAATGCTAAATGTCAAAAATGACAAATTTCAAGATGGCAAATGTCAAATGACAAATGTCACAATGCTAAATGTCAAAAATGAAAAGTGTCACCATGAAAAATGTCAAAAATGACAAATTTCAAGATGGCAAATGTCAAAGAAGTCAAATGACAAATGTCACAATGCTAAATGTCAAAAATAAAAAGTGTCACCATGAAAAATGTCAAAAATAACAAATTTCAAGATGGCAAATGTCAAAGATGTCAAATGACAAATGTCACAATGCTAAATGTCAAAAATGAAAAGTGTCACCATGAAAAATGTCAAAAATGACAAATTTCAAGACGGCAAATGTCAAAGATGTCAAATGACAAATGTCACAATGCTTAATGTCAAAAATGAAAAGTGTAACCATGAAAAATGTCAAAAATGACAAATTTGAAGATGGCAAATGTCAAAGATGTCAAATGACAAATGTCACAATGCTAAATGTCAAAAATGAAAAGTGTCACCATGAAAAATGTCAAAAATAACAAATTTCAAGATGGCAAATGTCAAAGATGTCAAATGACAAATGTCACAATGCTAAATGTCAAAAATAAAAAGTGTCACCATAAAAAATGTCAAAAATGACAAATTTCAAGATGGCAAATGTCAAAGATGTCAAATGACAAATATCACAATGCTAAATGTCAAAAATGAAAAGTGTCACCATGAAAAATGTCAAAAATGACAAATTTTAAGATGGCAAATGTCAAATGACAAATGTCACAATGCTAAATGTCAAAAATGAAAAGTGTCACCATGAAAAATGTCAAAAATGACAAATTTCAAGATGGCAAATGTCAAAGATGTCAAATGACAAATGTCACAATGCTAAATGTCAAAAATGAAAAGTGTCACCATGAAAAATGTCAAAAATGACAAATTTCAAGATGGCAAATATCAAAGATGTCAAATGACAAATGTCACAATGCTAAATGTCAAAAATGAAAAGTGTCACCATGAAAAATGTCAAAAATAACAAATTTCAAGATGCCAAATGTCAAAGATGTCAAATGACAAATGTCACAATGCTAAATGTCAAAAATGAAAAGTGTCACCATGAAAAATGTCAAAAATGACAAATTTCAAGATGGCAAATATCAAAGATGTCAAATGACAAATGTCACAATGCTAAATGTCAAAAATGAAAAGTGTCACCATGAAAAATGTCAAAAATAACAAATTTCAAGATAGCAAATGTCAAAGATGTTAAATGACAAATGTCACAATGCTAAATGTCAAAAATAAAAAGTGTCACCATAAAAAATGTCAAAAATGACAAATTTCAAGATGGCAAATGTCAAAGATGTCAAATGACAAATATCACAATGCTAAATGTCAAAAATAAAAAGTGTCACCATGAAAAATGTCAAAAATGACAAATTTCAAGATGGCAAATGTCAAATGACAAATGTCACAATGCTTAATGTCAAAAATGAAAAGTGTCACCATGAAAAATGTCAAAAATGACGAATTTCAAGATGGCAAATGTCAAAGATGTCAAATGACAAATGTCACAATGCTAAATGTCAAAAATGAAAAGTGTCACCATGAAAAATGTCAAAAATGACAAATTTCAAGATGGCAAATGTCAAAGATGTCAAATGACAAATGTCACAATGCTAAATGTCAAAAATAAAAAGTGTCACCATAAAAAATGTCAAAAATGACAAATTTCAAGATGGCAAATGTCAAAGATGTCAAATGACAAATATCACAATGCTAAATGTCAAAAATAAAAAGTGTCACCATGAAAAATGTAAAAAAATGACAAATTTCAAGATGGCAAATGTCAAATGACAAATGTCACAATGCTAAATGTCAAAAATGAAAAGTGTCACCATGAAAAATGTCAAAAATGACAAATTTCAAGATGGCAAATGTCAAAGATGTCAAATGACAAATGTCACAATGCTAAATGTCAAAAATGAAAAGTGTCACCATGAAAAATGTCAAAAATAACAAATTTCAAGATGCCAAATGTCAAAGATGTCAAATGACAAATGTCACAATGCTAAATGTCAAAAATGAAAAGTGTCACCATGAAAAATGTCAAAAATGACAAATTTCAAAATGGCAAATATCAAAGATGTCAAATGACAAATGTCACAATGCTAAATGTCAAAAATGACAAATTTCAAGATGGCAAATGTCAAAGATGTCAAATGACAAATGTCACAATGCTAAATGTCAAAAATGAAAATTGTCACCATGAAAAATGTCAAAAATGACAAATTTCAAGATGTCAAAGATGTCAAATGACAAATGTCACAATGCTAAATGTCAAAAATGAAAAGTGTCACCATGAAAAATGTCAAAAATAACAAATTTCAAGATGGCAAATGTAAAAGATGTCAAATGACAAATGTCACAATGCTAAATGTCAAAAATGAAAAGTGTCACCATGAAAAATGTCAAAAATGACAAATTTCAAGATGGCAAATGTCAAAGATGTCAAATGACAAATGTCACAATGCTAAATGTCAAAAATGAAAAGTGTCACCATGAAAAATGTCAAAAATAACAAATTTCAAGATGGCAAATGTCAAAGATGTCAAATGACAAATGTCACAATGCTAAATGTCAAAAATGAAAAGTGTCACCATAAACTGTCAAAAATGACAAATTTCAAGATGGCAAATGTCAAAGATGTCAAATGACAAATGTCACAATGCTAAATGTCAAAAATGAAAAGTGTCACCTTGAAAAATGTCAAAAATAACAAATTTCAAGATGGCAAATGTCAAAGATGTCAAATGACAAATGTCACAATGCTAAATGTCAAAAATGAAAAGTGTCACCATGAAAAATGTCAAAAATAACAAATTTCAAGATGGCAAATGTCAAAGATGTCAAATGACAAATGTCACAATGCTAAATGTCAAAAATGACAAATTTCAAGATGGCAAATGTCAAAGATGTCAAATGACAAATGTCACAATGCTAAATGTCAAAAATGAAAAGTGTCACCATGAAAAATGTCAAAAATGACAAATTTCAAGATGGCAAATGTCAAAGATGTCAAATGACAAATGTCACAATGCTAAATGTCAAAAATGAAAAGTGTCACCCTGAAAAATGTCAAAAATAACAAATTTCAAGATGGCAAATGTCAAAGATGTCAAATGACAAATGTCACAATGCTTAATGTCAAAAATGAAAAGTGTCACCATGAAAAATGTCAAAAATGACAAATTTCAAGATGGCAAATGTCAAAGATGTCAAATGACAAATGTCACAATGCTAAATGTCAAAAATGAAAAGTGTCACCATGAAAAATGTCAAAAATAACAAATTTCAGGATGGCAAATGTCAAAGATGTCAAATGACAAATGTCACAATGCTAAATGTCAAAAATGAAAAGTGTTACCATGAAAAATGTCAAAAATGACAAATTTCAAGATGGCAAATGTCAAAACTGACAAATGTCACAATGCTAAATGTCAAAAATGATAAGTGTCACCATAAAATATGTCAAAAATGACAAATTTCAAGATGGCAAATGTCCAAGATGTCAAATGACAAATGTCACAATGCTAAATGTCAAAAATGACAAATTTCAAGATGGCAAATGTCAAAGATGTCAAATGACAAATGTCACAATGCTAAATGTCAAAAATGAAAAGTGTCACCATGAAAAATGTCAAAAATGACAAATTTCAAGATGGCAAATGTCAAAGAAGTCAAATGACAAATGTCACAATGCTAAATGTCAAAAATAAAAAGTGTCACCATGAAAAATGTCAAAAATAACAAATTTCAAGATGGCAAATGTCAAAGATGTCAAATGACAAATGTCACAATGCTAAATGTCAAAAATGAGAAGTGTCACCATGAAAAATGTCAAAAATGACAAATTTCAAGACGGCAAATGTCAAAGATGTCAAATGACAAATTTCACAATGCTTAATGTCAAAAATGAAAAGTGTCACCATGAAAAATGTCAAAAATGACAAATTTGAAGATGGCAAATGTCAAAGATGTCAAATGACAAATGTCACAATGCTAAATGTCAAAAATGAAAAGTGTCACCATGAAAAATGTCAAAAATAACAAATTTCAAGATGGCAAATGTCAAAGATGTCAAATGACAAATGTCACAATGCTAAATGTCAAAAATAAAAAGTGTCACCATAAAAAATGTCAAAAATGACAAATTTCAAGATGGCAAATATCAAAGATGTCAAATGACAAATATCACAATGCTAAATGTCAAAAATGAAAAGTGTCACCATGAAAAATGTCAAAAATGACAAATTTCAAGATGGCAAATGTCAAATGACAAATGTCACAATGCTAAATGTCAAAAATGAAAAGTGTCACCATGAAAAATGTCAAAAATGACAAATTTCAAGATGGCAAATGTCAAAGATGTCAAATGACAAATGTCACAATGCTAAATGTCAAAAATGAAAAGTGTCACCATGAAAAATGTCAAAAATGACAAATTTCAAGATGGCAAATATCAAAGATGTCAAATGACAAATGTCACAATGCTAAATGTCAAAAATGAAAAGTGTCACCATGAAAAATGTCAAAAATAACAAATTTCAAGATGCCAAATGTCAAAGATGTCAAATGACAAATGTCACAATGCTAAATGTCAAAAATGAAAAGTGTCACCATGAAAAATGTCAAAAATGACAAATTTCAAGATGGCAAATATCAAAGATGTCAAATGACAAATGTCACAATGCTAAATGTCAAAAATGAAAAGTGTCACCATGAAAAATGTCAAAAATAACAAATTTCAAGATGGCAAATGTCAAAGATGTCAAATGACAAATGTCACAATGCTAAATGTCAAAAATAAAAAGTGTCACCATAAAAAATGTCAAAAATGACAAATTTCAAGATGGCAAATGTCAAAGATGTCAAATGACAAATATCACAATGCTAAATGTCAAAAATAAAAAGTGTCACCATGAAAAATGTCAAAAATGACAAATTTCAAGATGGCAAATGTCAAATGACAAATGTCACAATGCTAAATGTCAAAAATGAAAAGTGTCACCATGAAAAATGTCAAAAATGACAAATTTCAAGATGGCAAATGTCAAAGATGTCAAATGACAAATGTCACAATGCTAAATGTCAAAAATGAAAAGTGTCACCATGAAAAATGTCAAAAATGACAAATTTCAAGATGGCAAATGTCAAAGATGTCAAATGACAAATGTCACAATGCTAAATGTCAAAAATAAAAAGTGTCACCATAAAAAATGTCAAAAATGACAAATTTCAAGATGGCAAATGTCAAAGATGTCAAATGACAAATATCACAATGCTAAATGTCAAAAATAAAAAGTGTCACCATGAAAAATGTCAAAAATGACAAATTTCAAGATGGCAAATGTCAAATGACAAATGTCACAATGCTAAATGTCAAAAATGAAAAGTGTCACCATGAAAAATGTCAAAAATGACAAATTTCAAGATGGCAAATGTCAAAGATGTCAAATGACAAATGTCACAATGCTAAATGTCAAAAATGAAAAGTGTCACCATGAAAAATGTCCAAAATGACAAATTTCAAGATGGCAAATATCAAAGATGTCAAATGACAAATGTCACAATGCTAAATGTCAAAAATGAAAAGTGTCACCATGAAAAATGTCAAAAATAACAAATTTCAAGATGCCAAATGTCAAAGATGTCAAATGACAAATGTCACAATGCTAAATGTCAAAAATGAAAAGTGTCACCATGAAAAATGTCAAAAATGACCAATTTCAAGATGGCAAATATCAAAGATGTCAAATGACAAATGTCACAATGCTAAATGTCAAAAATGAAAAGCGTCACCATAAAAAATGTCAAAAATAACAAATTTTAAGATGGCAAATGTCAAAGATGTCAAATGACAAATGTCACAATGCTAAATGTTAAAAATGAAAAGTGTCACCATGAAAAATGTCAAAAATGACAAATTTCAAGATGGCAAATGTCAAAACTGAAAAATGTCACAATGCTAAATGTCAAAAATGAAAAGTGTCACCATGAAAAATGTCAAAAATAACAAATTTCAGGATGACAAATGTCAAAGATGTCAAATGACAAATGTCACAATGCTAAATGTCAAAAATGAAAAGTGTCACCATGAAAAATGTCAAAAATTACAAATTTCAAGATGGCAAATGTCAAAACTGACAAATGTCACAATGCTAAATGTCAAAAATGAAAAGTGTTACCATGAAAAATGTCAAAAATAACAAATTTCAAGATGGCAAATGTCAAAGATGTCAAATGACAAATGTCACATTGCTAAATGTCAAAAATGAAAAGTGTCACCATGAAAAATGTCAAAAATGACAAAAGTCACAATGCTAAATGTCAAAAATGAAAAGTGTCACCATAAAAAATGTCAAAAATGACAAATTTCAAGATAGCAAATGTCAAAGATGTCAAATGACAAATGTCACAATGCTAAATGTCAAAAATGATAAGTGTCACCATAAAAAATGTCAAAAATAACAAATTTCAAGATGGCAAATGTCAATGATGTCAAATGACAAATGTCACAATGCTAAATGTCAAAAATGAAAAGTGTCACCATGAAAAATGTCAAAAATGACAAATTTCAAGATGGCAAATGTCAAAGATGTCAAATGACAAATGTCACAATGCTAAATGTCAAAAATGAAAAGTGTCACCATGAAAAATGTCAAAAATAACAAATTTCAAGATGGCAAATGCCAAAGATGTCAAATGACAAATGTCACAATGCTAAATGTCAAAAATGAAAAGTGTCACCATGAAAAATGTCAAAAATGACAAATTTCAAGATGGCAAATGTCAAAGATGTCAAATGACAAATGTCACAATGCTAAATGTCAAAAATGAAAAGTGTCACCTTGAAAAATGTCAAAAATAACAAATTTCAAGATGCCAAATATCAAAGATGTCAAATGACAAATTTCAAGATGGCAAATGTCAAAGATGTCAAATGACAAATATCACAATGCTAAATGTCAAAAATGAAAAGTGTCACCATGAAAAATGTCAAAAATGACAAATTTCAAGATGGCAAATGTCAAATGACAAATGTCACAATGCTAAATGTCAAAAATGAAAAGTGTCACCATGAAAAATGTCAAAAATGACAAATTTCAAGATGGCAAATGTCAAAGATGTCAAATGACAAATGTCACAATGCTAAATGTCAAAAATGAAAAGTGTCACCATGAAAAATGTCAAAAATGACAAATTTCAAGATGGCAAATATCAAAGATGTCAAATGACAAATGTCACAATGCTAAATGTCAAAAATGAAAAGTGTCACCTTGAAAAATGTCAAAAATAACAAATTTCAAGATGCCAAATATCAAAGATGTCAAATGACAAATGTCACAATGCTAAATGTCAAAAATGAAAAGTGTCACCATGAAAAATGTCAAAAATGACAAATTTTAAGATGGCAAATATCAAAGATGTCAAATGACAAATCTCACAATGCTAAATGTCAAAAATGAAAAGTGTCACCATAAAAAATGTCAAAAATAACAAATTTCAAGATGGCAAATGTCAAAGATGTCAAATGACAAATGTCACAATGCTAAATGTTAAATATGAAAAGTGTCACCATAAAAATTGTCAAAAATGACAAATTTCAAGATGGCAAATGTCAAAACTGACAAATGTCACAATGCTAAATGTCAAAAATGAAAAGTGTCACCATGAAAAATGTCAAAAATAACAAATTTCAAAATGGCAAATGTCAAAGATGTCAAATGACAAATGTCACAATGCTAAATGTCAAAAATGAAAAGTGTCACCATGAAAAATGTCAAAAATGACAAATTTCAAGATGGCAAATGTCAAAACTGACAAATGCCACAATGCTAAATGTCAAAAATGAAAAGTGTCACCATGAAAAATGTCAAAAATAACAAATTCCAAGATGGCAAATGTCAAAGATGTCAAATGACAAATGTCACAATGCTAAATGTCAAAAATGAAAAGTGTCACCATGAAAAATGTCAAAAATGACAAATTTCAAGATGGCAAATATCAAAGATGTCAAATGACAAATGTCACAATGCTGAATGTCAAAAATGACAAATTTCAAGATGGCAAATGTCAAAGATGTCAAATGACAAAAGTCACAATGCTAAATGTCAAAAATGAAAAGTGTCACCATAAAAAATGTCAAAAATGACAAATTTCAAGATGGCAAATGTCAAAGATGTCAAATGACAAATGTCACAATGCTAAATGTCAAAAATGATAAGTGTCACCATGAAAAATGTCAAAAATAACAAATTTCAAGATGGCAAATGTCAATGATGTCAAATGACAAATGTCACAATGCTAAATGTCAAAAATAAAAAGTGTCACCATGAAAAATGTCAAAAATGACAAATTTCAAGATGGCAAATGTCAAAGATGTCAAATGACAAATGTCACAATGCTAAATGTCAAAAATGAAAAGTGTCACCATGAAAAATGTCAAAAATGACAAATTTCAAGATGGCAAATATCAAAACTGACAAATGTCACAATGCTAAATGTCAAAAATGATAATTGTCACCATGAAAAATGTCAAAAATGACAAATTTCAAGATGGCAAATGTCCAAGATGTCAAATGACAAATGTCACAATGCTAAATGTCAAAAATGACAAATTTCAAAATGGCAAATGTCAAAGATGTCAAATGACAAATGTCACAATGCTAATTGTCAAAAATGAAAAGTGTCACCATGAAAAATGTCAAAAATGACAAATTTCAAGATGGCAAATGTCAAAGATGTCAAATGACAAATGTCACAATGCTAAATGTCAAAAATGAAAAGAGTCACCATAAAAAATGTCAAAAATAACAAATTTCAAGATGGCAAATATCAAAGATGTCAAATGACAAATGTCACAATGCTTAATGTCAAAAATGAAAAGTGTCACCATGAAAAATGTCAAAAATGACAAATTTCAAGATGGCAAATGTCAAAGATGTCAAATGACAAATGTCACAATGCTAAATGTCAAAAATGACAAATTTCAAGATGGCAAATGTCAAATGACAAATGTCACAATGCTAAATGTCAAAAATGAAAAGTGTCACCATGAAAAATGTCAAAAATGACAAATTTCAAGATGGCAAATGTCAAAGATGTCAAATGACAAATGTCACAATGCTAAATGTCAAAAATGAAAAGTGTCACCATGAAAAATGTCAAAAATGACAAATTTCAAGATGGCAAATGTCCAAGATGTCAAATGACAAATGTCACAATGCTAAATGTCAAAAATGAAAAGTGTCACCATGAAAAATGTCAAAAATGACAAATTTCAAAATGGCAAATATCAAAGATGTCAAATGACAAATGTCACAATGCTAAATGTCAAAAATGATAAATTTCAAGATGGCAAATGTCAAAGATGTCAAATGACAAATGTCACAATGCTAAATGTCAAAAATGAAAATTGTCACCATGAAAAATGTCAAAAATGACAAATTTCAAGATGTCAAAGATGTCAAATGACAAATGTCACAATGCTAAATGTCAAAAATGAAAAGTGTCACCATGAAAAATGTCAAAAATAACAAATATCAAGATGGCAAATGTAAAAGATGTCAAATGACAAATGTCACAATGCTAAATGTCAAAAATGAAAAGTGTTACCATGAAAAATGTCAAAAATGACAAATTTCAAGATGGCAAATGTCAAAGATGTCAAATGACAAATGTCACAATGCTAAATGTCAAAAATGAAAAGTGTCACCATAAAAATTGTCAAAAATAACAAATTTCAAGATGGCAAATGTCAAAGATGTCAAATGACAAATGTCACAATGCTAAATGTCAAAAATGAAAAGTGTCACCATAAAATGTCAAAAATGACAAATTTTAAGATGGCAAATGTCAAAAATGTCAAATGACAAATGTCACAATGCTAAATGTCAAAAATGAAAAGTGTCACCTTGAAAAATGTCAAAAATAACAAATTTCAAGATGGCAAATGTCAAAGATGTCAAATGACAAATGTCACAATGCTAAATGTCAAAAATGAAAAGTGTCACCATAAAATGTCAAAAATGACAAATTTCAAGATGGCAAATGTCAAAACTGACAAATATGTCACAATGCTAAATGTCAAAAATGAAAAGTGTCACCATGAAAAATGTCAAAAATGACAAATTTCAAAATGGCAAATATCAAAGATGTCAAATGACAAATGTCACAATGCTAAATGTCAAAAATGACAAATTTCAAGATGGCAAATGTCAAAGATGTCAAATGACAAAAGTCACAATGCTAAATGTCAAAAATGAAAAGTGTCACCATAAAAAATGTCAAATGTCACAATGCTAAATGTCAAAAATGAAAAGTGTCACCATGAAAAATGTTAAAAATGACAAATTTCAAGATGGCAAATGTCAAAGATGTCAAATGACAAATGTCACAATGCTAAATGTCAAAAATGAAAAGTGTCACCATGAAAAATGTCAAAAATAACAAATTTCAAGATGGCAAATGTCAAAGATGTCAAATGACAAATGTCACAATGCTAAATGTCAAAAATGAAAAGTGTTACCATGAAAAATGTCAAAAATGACAAATTTCAAGATGGCAAATGTCAAAGATGTCAAATGACAAATATCACAATGCTAAATGTCAAAAATGAAAAGTGTCACCATGAAAAATGTCAAAAATGACAAATTTTAAGATGGCAAATGTCAAATGACAAATGTCACAATGCTAAATGTCAAAAATGAAAAGTGTCACCATGAAAAATGTCAAAAATGACAAATTTCAAGATGGCAAATATCAAAGATGTCAAATGACAAATGTCACAATGCTAAATGTCAAAAATGAAAAGTGTCACCTTGAAAAATGTCAAAAATAACAAATTTCAAGATGCCAAATATCAAAGATGTCAAATGGCAAATGTCACAATGCTAAATGTCAGAAATGAAAAGTGTCACCATGAAAAATGTCAAAAATGACAAATTTTAAGATGGCAAATATCAAAGATGTCAAATGACAAATGTCACAATGCTAAATGTCAAAAATGAAAAGTGTCACCATAAAAAATGTCAAAAATAACAAATTTCAAGATGGCAAATGTCAAAGATGTCAAATGACAAATGTCACAATGCTAAATGTTAAAAATGAAAAGTGTCACCATGAAAAATGTCAAAAATGAAAAGTGTCACCATGAAAAATGTCAAAAATAACAAATTTCAAAATGGCAAATGTCAAAGATGTCAAATGACAAATGTCACAATGCTAAATGTCAAAAATGAAAAGTGTCACCATGAAAAATGTCAAAAATGACAAATTTCAAGATGGCAAATGTCAAA
This sequence comes from Altica lythri, assembly GCA_964028335.1. NCBI lineage: Eukaryota > Metazoa > Arthropoda > Insecta > Coleoptera > Chrysomelidae > Altica > Altica lythri. The sequence continues at coordinate 37,635,853 of OZ034800.1, read as the reverse complement.
ACTGACAAATGTCACAATGCTAAATGTCAAAAATGAAAAGTGTCACCATGAAAAATGTCAAAAATAACACATTCCAAGATGGCAAATGTCAAAGATGTCAAATGACAAATGTCACAATGCTAAATGTCAAAAATGAAAAGTGTCACCATGAAAAATGTCAAAAATGACAAATTTCAAGATGGCAAATATCAAAGATGTCAAATGACAAATGTCACAATGCTAAATGTCAAAAATGACAAATTTCAAGATGGCAAATGTCAAAGATGTCAAATGACAAAAGTCACAATGCTAAATGTCAAAAATGAAAAGTGTCACCATAAAAAATGTCAAAAATGACAAATTTCAAGATGGCAAATGTCAAAGATGTCAAATGACAAATGTCACAATGCTAAATGTCAAAAATGATAAGTGTCACCATGAAAAATGTCAAAACTAACAAATTTCAAGATGGCAAATGTCAATGATGTCAAATGACAAATGTCACAATGCTAAATGTCAAAAATAAAAAGTGTCACCATGAAAAATGTCAAAAATGACAAATTTCAAGATGGCAAATGTCAAAGATGTCAAATGACAAATGTCACAATGCTAAATGTCAAAAATGAAAAGTGTCACCATGAAAAATGTCAAAAATGACAAATTTCAAGATGGCAAATATCAAAACTGACAAATGTCACAATGCTAAATGTCAAAAATGATAAGTGTCACCATGAAAAATGTCAAAAATGACAAATTTCAAGATGGCAAATGTCCAAGATGTCAAATGACAAATGTCACAATGCTAAATGTCAAAAATGACAAATTTCAAAATGGCAAATGTCAAAGATGTCAAATGACAAATGTCACAATGCTAATTGTCAAAAATGAAAAGTGTCACCATGAAAAATGTCAAAAATGACAAATTTCAAGATGACAAATGTCAAAGATGTCAAATGACAAATGTCACAATGCTAAATGTCAAAAATGAAAAGAGTCACCATAAGAAATGTCAAAAATAACAAATTTCAAGATGGCAAATATCAAAGATGTCAAATGACAAATGTCACAATGCTAAATGTCAAAAATGAAAAGTGTCACCATGAAAAATGTCAAAAATAACAAATTTCAAGATGGCAAATGTCAAAGATGTCAAATGACAAATGTCACAATGCTAAATGTCAAAAATGAAAAGTGTCACCATAAAATGTCAAAAATGACAAATTTCAAGATGGCAAATGTCAAAGATGTCAAATGACAAATATCACAATGCTAAATGTCAAAAATGAAAAGTTTCACCATGAAAAATGTCAAAAATGACAAATTTCAAGATGGCAAATGTCAAAGATGTCAAATGACAAATGTCACAATGCTAAATGTCAAAAATGAAAAGTGTCACCATGAAATATGTCAAAAATGACACATTTCAAGATGGCAAATGTCAAAGGTGTCAAATGACAAATGTCACAATGCTAAATGTCAAAAATGAAAAGTGTCACCATGAAAAATGTCAAAAATAACAAATTTCAAGATGGCAAATGTCAAAGATGTCAAATGACAAATGTCACAATGCTAAATGTCAAAAATGAAAAGTGTCACCATGAAAAATGTCAAAAATGACAAATTTCAAGATGACAAATGTCAAAGATGTCAAATGACAAATGTCACAATGCTAAATGTCAAAAATAAAAGGTGTCACCATGAAAAATGTTAAAAATGACAAATTTCAAGATGGCAAATGTCCAAGATGTCAAATGACAAATGTCACAATGCTAAATGTCAAAAATGAAAAGTGTCACCATGAAAAATGTCAAAAATGACAAATTTCAAGATGGCAAATGTTAAAGATGTCAAATGACAAATGTCACAATGCTAAATGTCAGAAATGAAAAGTGTCAAAAATGACAAATTTCAAGATGGCAAATGTCAAAGATGTCAAATGACAAATGTCACAATGCTAAATGTCAAAAATGAAAAGTGTCACCATGAAAAATGTCAAAAATGACAAATTTCAAGATGGCAAATGTCAAAACTGACAAATGTCACAATGCTAAATGTCAAAAATGAAAAGTGTCACCATGAAAAATGTCAAAAATAACAAATTTCAAGATGGCAAATGTCAAAGATGTCAAATGACAAATGTCACAATGCTAAATGTTAAAAATGACAAATTTCAAGATGGCAAATGTCAAAGATGTCAAATGACAAATGTCACAATGCTAAATGTCAAAAATGAAAAGTGTCACCATGAAAAATGTCAAAAATGACAAATTTCAAGATGGCAAATGTCAAAGATGTCAAATGACAAATGCACAATGCTAAATGTCAAAAATGAAAAGTGTCACCATGAAAAATGTTAAAAATGACAAATTTCAAGATGGCAAATGTCAAAACTGACAAATGTCACAATGCTAAATGTCAAAAATAATAAGTGTCACCATAAAAAATGTCAAAAATGACAAATTTCAAGATGGCAAATGTCCAAGATGTCAAATGACAAATGTCACAATGCTAAATGTCAAAAATAAAAAGTGTCACCATGAAAAATGTCAAAAATGACAAATTTCAAGATGGCAAATGTCAAAGATGTCAAATGACAAATGTCACAATGCTAAATGTCAAAAATGAAAAGTGTCAAAAATGACAAATTTCAAGATGGCAAATGTCTAAGATGTCAAATGACAAATGTCACAATGCTTAATGTCAAAAATGAAAAGTGTCACCATGAAAAATGTCAAAAATGACAAATTTCAAGATGGCGAATGTCAAAACTGACAAATGTCACAATGCTAAATGTCAAAAATGAAAAGTGTCACCATGAAAAATGTCAAAAATGACAAATTTTAAGATGGCAAATGTCAAAGATGTCAAATGACAAATGTCACAATGCTAAATGTCAAAAATGAAAAGTGTCACCACGAAAAATGTCAAAAATGACAAATTTCAAGATGGCAAATGACAAATGTCACAATGCTAAATGTCAAAAATGAAAAGTGTCACCATGAAAAATGTCAAAAATAACAAATTTCAAGATGGCAAATGTCAAAGATGTCAAATGACAAATGTCACAATGCTAAATGTCAAAAATGAAAAGTGTCACCATGAAAAATGTCAAAAATGACAAATTTCAAAATGGCAAATGTCAAAGATGTCAAATGACAAATATTACAATGCTACATGTCAAAAATGACAAATTTTAAGATGGCAAATGTCAAAGATGTCAAATGACAAATGTAACAATGCTAAATGTCAAAAATGAAAATTGTCACCATGAAAAATGTCAAAAATGACAAATTTCAAGATGGCAAATGTCAAAGATGTCAAATGACAAATGTCACAATGCTAAATGTCAAAAATGAAAAGTGTCACCATGAAAAATGTCAAAAATGACAAATTTTAAGATGGCAAATGTCAAAGATGTCAAATGACAAATGTCACAATGCTAAATGTCAAAAATAAAAAGTGTCAAAAATGACAAATTTCAAGATGGCAAATGTCTAAGATGTCAAATGACAAATGTCACAATGCTAAATGTCAAAAATGAAAAGTGTCACAATGCTAAATGTCAAAAATGACAAATTTCAAGATGGCAAATGTCAAAACTGACAAATGTCACAATGCTAAATGTCAAAAATGACAAATTTCAAGATGGCAAATGTCAAAGATGTCAAATGACAAATCTCACAATGCTAAATGTCAAAAATGAAAAGTGTCACCATGAAAAATGTCAAAAATGACAAATTTCAAGATGGCAAATGTCAAAGATGTCAAATGTCAAATGTCACAATGCTAAATGTCAAAAATGAAAAGTGTCACCATGAAAAATGTCAAAAATGACAAATTTCAAGATGGCAAATGTCAAAGATGTCAAATGAGAAATGTCACAATGCTAAATGTCAAAAATGAAAAGTGTCACTATGAAAAATGTCAAAAATAACAAATTTCAAGATGGCAAATGTCAAAGATGTCAAATGACAAATGTCACAATGCTAAATGTCTAAAATAAAAAGTGTCACCATGAAAAATGTCAAAAATGACAAATTTCAAGATGGCAAATGTCAAAGATGTCAAATGACAAATATCACAATGCTAAATGTCAAAAATGACAAATTTCAAGATGGCAAATGTCAAAGATGTCAAATGACAAATGTCACAATGCTAAATGTCAAAAATAAAAAGTGTCACCATGAAAAATGTCAAAAATGACAAATTTTAAGATGACAAATGTCAAAGATGTCAAATGACAAATGTCACAATGCTAAATGTCAAAAATGACAAATTTCAAGATGGCAAATGTTAAAACTGAAAAATGTCACAATGCTAAATGTCAAAAATGAAAAGTGTCACCATGAAAAATGTCAAAAATAACAAATTTCAAGATAGCAAATGTCAAAGATGTCAAATGACAAATGTCACAATGCTAAATGTCAAAAATGACAAATTTCAAGATGGCAAATGTCAAAGATGTCAAATGACAAATGTCACAATGCTAAATGTCAAAAATGAAAAGTGTCACCATGAAAAATGTCAAATATGACAAATTTCAAGATGGCAAATGTCAAAGATGTCAAATGACAAATGTCACAATGCTAAATGTTAAAAATGAAAAGTGTCACCATGAAAAATGTCAAAAATGACAAATTTCAAGATGGCAAATGTCAAAACTGACAAATGTCACAATGCTAAATGTCAAAAATGAAAAGTGTCACCATGAAAAATGTCAAAAATGACAAATTTCAAGATGGCAAATGTCAAAGATGTCAAATGACAAATGTCACAATGCTAAATGTCAAAAATGAAAAGTGTCAAAAATGACAAATTTCAAGATGGCAAATGTCTAAGATGTCAAATGACAAATGTCACAATGCTAAATGTCAAAAATGAAAAGTGTCACCATGAAAAATGTCAAAAATGACAAATTTCAAGATGGCAAATGTCAAAACTGACAAATGTCACAATGTTAAATGTCAAAAATAAAAAGTGTCACCATGAAAAATGTCAAAAATAACAAATTTCAAGATGTCAAATGACAAATGTCACAATGCTAAATGTCAAAAATGACAAATTTCAAGATGGCAAATGTCAAAGATGTCAAATGACAAATGTCACAATGCTAAATGTCAAAAATAAAAAGTGTAACCATGAAAAATGTCAAAAATGACAAATTTTAAGATGGCAAATGTCAAAACTGACAAATGTCACAATGCTAAATGTCAAAAATGAAAAGTGTCACCATGAAAAATGTCAAAAATAACAAATTTCAAGATGGAAAATGTCAAAGATGTCAATTGACAAATGTTACAATGCTAAATGTCAAAAATGAAAAGTGTCACCATGAAAAATGTCAAAAATAACAAATTTCAAGATGGCAAATGTCAAAGATGTCAAATGACAAATGTCACAATGCTAAATGTCAAAAATGACAAATTTCAAGATGGCAAATGTCAAAGATGTCAAATGACAAATGTCACAATGCTAAATGTCAAAAGTGAAAAGTGTCACCATGAAAAATGTCAAAAATGACAAATTTCAAGATGGCAAATGTGAAAGATGTCAAACGACAAATGTCACAATGCTAAATGTCAAAAATGAAAAGTGTCACCCTGAAAAATGTCAAAAATAACAAATTTCAAGATGGCAAATGTCAAAGATGTCAAATGACAAATGTCACAATGCTAAATGTCAAAAATGAAAAATGTCACCATGAAAAATGTCAAAAATGACAAATTTCAAGATAGCAAATGTCAAAGATGTCAAATGACAAATGTCACAATGCTAAATGTCAAAAATGAAAAGTGTCACCATGAAAAATGTCAAAAATAACAAATTTCAAGATGGCAAATGTCAAAGATGTCAAATGACAAATGTCACAATGCTAAATGTCAAAAATGAAAAGTGTTACCATGAAAAATGTCAAAAATGACAAATTTCAAGATGGCAAATGTCAAAACTGACAAATGTCACAATGCTAAATGTCAAAAATGATAAGTGTCACCATGAAAAATGTCAAAAATGACAAATTTCAAGATGGCAAATGTCCAAGATGTCAAATGACAAATGTCACAATGCTAAATGTCAAAAATGACAAATTTTAAGATGGCAAATGTCAAAGATGTCAAATGACAAATGTCACAATGCTAAATGTCAAAAATGAAAAGTGTCACCATGAAAAATGTCAAAAATGACAAATTTTAAGATGGCAAATATCAAAGATGTCAAATGACAAATGTCACAATGCTAAATGTCAAAAATGACAAATTTCAAGATGGCAAATGTCAAAGATGTCAAATGACAAAAGTCACAATGCTAAATGTCAAAAATGAAAAGTGTCACCATAAAAAATGTCAAAAATGACAAATTTCAAGATGGCAAATGTCAAAGATGTCAAATGACAAATGTCACAATGCTAAATGTCAAAAATGATAAGTGTCACCATGAAAAATGTCAAAAATAACAAATTTCAAGATGGCAAATGTCAATGATGTCAAATGACAAATGTCACAATGCTAAATGTCAAAAATAAAAAGTGTCACCATGAAAAATGTCAAAAATGACAAATTTCAAGATGGCAAATGTCAAAGATGTCAAATGACAAATGTCACAATGCTAAATGTCAAAAATGAAAAGTGTCACCATGAAAAATGTCAAAAATGACAAATTTCAAGATGGCAAATATCAAAACTGACAAATGTCACAATGCTAAATGTCAAAAATGATAAGTGTCACCATGAAAAATGTCAAAAATGACAAATTTCAAGATGGCAAATGTCCAAGATGTCAAATGACAAATGTCACAATGCTAAATGTCAAAAATGACAAATTTTAAAATGGCAAATGTCAAAGATGTCAAATGACAAATGTCACAATGCTAATTGTCAAAAATGAAAAGTGTCACCATGAAAAATGTCAAAAATGACAAATTTCAAGATGGCAAATGTCAAAGATGTCAAATGACAAATGTCACAATGCTAAATGTCAAAAATGAAAAGAGTCACCATAAGAAATGTCAAAAATAACAAATTTCAAGATGGCAAATATCAAAGATGTCAAATGACAAATGTCACAATGCTAAATGTCAAAAATGAAAAGTGTCACCATGAAAAATGTCAAAAATAACAAATTTCAAGATGGCAAATGTCAAAGATGTCAAATGACAAATGTCACAATGCTAAATGTCAAAAATGAAAAGTGTCACCATGAAAAATGTCAAAAATGACAAATTTCAAGATGGCAAATGTCAAAGATGTCAAATGACAAATATCACAATGCTAAATGTCAAAAATGAAAAGTTTCACCATGAAAAATGTCAAAAATGACAAATTTCAAGATGGCAAATGTCAAAGATGTCAAATAACAAATGTCACAATGCTAAATGTCAAAAATGAAAAGTGTCACCATGAAATATGTCAAAAATGACACATTTCAAGATGGCAAATGTCAAAGATGTCAAATGACAAATGTCACAATGCTAAATGTCAAAAATGAAAAGTGTCACCATGAAAAATGTCAAAAATAACAAATTTCAAGATGGCAAATGTCAAAGATGTCAAATGACAAATGTCACAATGCTAAATGTCAAAAATGAAAAGTGTCACCATGAAAAATGTCAAAAATGACAAATTTCAAGATGGCAAATGTCAAAGATGTCAAATGACAAATTTCACAATGCTAAATGTCAAAAATAAAAGGTGTCACCATGAAAAATGTTAAAAATGACAAATTTCAAGATGGCAAATGTCCAAGATGTCAAATGACAAATGTCACAATGCTAAATGTCAAAAATGAAAAGTGTCACCATGAAAAATGTCAAAAATGACAAATTTCAAGATGGCAAATGTCGAAGATGTCAAATGACAAATGTCACAATGCTAAATGTCAGAAATGAAAAGAGTCAAAAATGACAAATTTCAAGATGGCAAATTTCAAAGATGTCAAATGACAAATGTCACAATGCTAAATGTCAAAAATGAAAAGTGTCACCATGAAAAATGTCAAAAATGACAAATTTCAAGATGGCAAATGTCAAAACTGACAAATGTCACAATGCTAAATGTCAAAAATGAAAAGTGTCACCATGAAAAATGTCAAAAATAACAAATTTCAAGATGGCAAATGTCAAAGATGTCAAATGACAAATGTCACAATGCTAAATGTCAAAAATGAAAAGTGTCACCATGAAAAATGTCAAAAATGACAAATTTCAAGATGGCAAATGTCAAAGATGTCAAATGACAAATGCACAATGCTAAATGTCAAAAATGAAAAGTGTCACCATGAAAAATGTTAAAAATGACAAATTTCAAGATGGCAAATGTCAAAACTGACAAATGTCACAATGCTAAATGTCAAAAATAATAAGTGTCACCATAAAAAATGTCAAAAATGACAAATTTCAAGATGGCAAATGTCCAAGATGTCAAATGACAAATGTCACAATGCTAAATGTCAAAAATAAAAAGTGTCACCATGAAAAATGTCAAAAATGACAAATTTCAAGATGGCAAATGTCAAAGATGTCAAATGACAAATGTCACAATGCTAAATGTCAAAAATGAAAAGTGTCAAAAATGACAAATTTCAAGATGGCAAATGTCTAAGATGTCAAATGACAAATGTCACAATGCTTAATGTCAAAAATGAAAAGTGTCACCATGAAAAATGTCAAAAATGACAAATTTCAAGATGGCGAATGTCAAAACTGACAAATGTCACAATGCTAAATGTCAAAAATGAAAAGTGTCACCATGAAAAATGTCAAAAATGACAAATTTCAAGATGGCAAATGTCAAAGATGTCAAATGACAAATGTCACAATGCTAAATGTCAAAAATGAAAAGTGTCACCACGAAAAATGTCAAAAATGACAAATTTCAAGATGGCAAATGACAAATGTCACAATGCTAAATGTCAAAAATGAAAAGTGTCACCATGAAAAATGTCAAAAATAACAAATTTCAAGATGGCAAATGTCAAAGATGTCAAATGACAAATGTCACAATGCTAAATGTCAAAAATGAAAAGTGTCACCATGAAAAATGTCAAAAATGACAAATTTCAAGATGGCAAATGTCAAAGATGTCAAATGACAAATATTACAATGCTAAATGTCAAAAATGACAAATTTCAAGATGGCAAATGTCAAAGATGTCAAATGACAAATGTAACAATGCTAAATGTCAAAAATGAAAAGTGTCACCATGAAAAATGTCAAAAATGACAAATTTCAAGATGGCAAATGTCAAAGATGTCAAATGACAAATGTCACAATGCTAAATGTCAAAAATGAAAAGTGTCACCATGAAAAATGTCAAAAATGACAAATTTTAAGATGGCAAATGTCAAAGATGTCAAATGACAAATGTCACAATGCTAAATGTCAAAAATGAAAAGTGTCACAATGCTAAATGTCAAAAATGACAAATTTCAAGATGGCAAATGTCAAAACTGACAAATGTCACAATGCTAAATGTCAAAAATGACAAATTTCAAGATGGCAAATGTCAAAGATGTCAAATGACAAATCTCACAATGCTAAATGTCAAAAATGAAAAGTGTCACCATGAAAAATGTCAAAAATGACAAATTTCAAGATGGCAAATGTCAAAGATGTCAAATGTCAAATGTCACAATGCTAAATGTCAAAAATGAAAAGTGTCACCATGAAAAATGTCAAAAATGACAAATTTCAAGATGGCAAATGTCAAAGATGTCAAATGAGAAATGTCACAATGCTAAATGTCAAAAATGAAAAGTGTCACCATGAAAAATGTCAAAAATAACAAATTTCAAGATGGCAAATGTCAAAGATGTCAAATGACAAATGTCACAATGCTAAATGTCAAAAATAAAAAGTGTCACCATGAAAAATGTCAAAAATGACAAATTTCAAGATGGCAAATGTCAAAGATGTCAAATGACAAATATCACAATGCTAAATGTCAAAAATGACAAATTTCAAGATGGCAAATGTCAAAGATGTCAAATGACAAATGTCACAATGCTAAATGTCAAAAATAAAAAGTGTCACCATGAAAAATGTCAAAAATGACAAATTTTAAGATGACAAATGTCAAAGATGTCAAATGACAAATGTCACAATGCTAAATGTCAAAAATGACAAATTTCAAGATGGCAAATGTTAAAACTGAAAAATGTCACAATGCTAAATGTCAAAAATGAAAAGTGTCACCATGAAAAATGTCAAAAATAACAAATTTCAAGATGGCAAATGTCAAAGATGTCAAATGACAAATGTCACAATGCTAAATGTCAAAAATGACAAATTTCAAGATGGCAAATGTCAAAGATGTCAAATGACAAATGTCACAATGCTAAATGTCAAAAATGAAAAGTGTCACCATAAAATGTCAAATATGACAAATTTCAAGATGGCAAATGTCAAAGATGTCAAATGACAAATGTCACAATGCTAAATGTTAAAAATGAAAAGTGTCACCATGAAAAATGTCAAAAATGACAAATTTCAAGATGGCAAATGTCAAAACTGACAAATGTCACAATGCTAAATGTCAAAAATGAAAAGTGTCACCATGAAAAATGTCAAAAATGACAAATTTCAAGATGGCAAATGTCAAAGATGTCAAATGACAAATGTCACAATGCTAAATGTCAAAAATAAAAAGTGTCACCATGAAAAATGTCAAAAATGACAAATTTTAAGATGACAAATGTCAAAGATGTCAAATGACAAATGTCACAATGCTAAATGTCAAAAATGACAAATTTCAAGATGGCAAATGTTAAAACTGAAAAATGTCACAATGCTAAATGTCAAAAATGAAAAGTGTCACCATGAAAAATGTCAAAAATAACAAATTTCAAGATGGCAAATGTCAAAGATGTCAAATGACAAATGTCACAATGCTAAATGTCAAAAATGACAAATTTCAAGATGGCAAATGTCAAAGATGTCAAATGACAAATGTCACAATGCTAAATGTCAAAAATGAAAAGTGTCACCATAAAATGTCAAATATGACAAATTTCAAGATGGCAAATGTCAAAGATGTCAAATGACAAATGTCACAATGCTAAATGTTAAAAATGAAAAGTGTCACCATGAAAAATGTCAAAAATGACAAATTTCAAGATGGCAAATGTCAAAACTGACAAATGTCACAATGCTAAATGTCAAAAATGAAAAGTGTCACCATGAAAAATGTCAAAAATGACAAATTTCAAGATGGCAAATGTCAAAGATGTCAAATGACAAATGTCACAATGCTAAATGTCAAAAATGAAAAGTGTCAAAAATGACAAATTTCAAGATGGCAAATGTCTAAGATGTCAAATGACAAATGTCACAATGCTAAATGTCAAAAATGAAAAGTGTCACCATGAAAAATGTCAAAAATGACAAATTTCAAGATGGCAAATGTCAAAACTGACAAATGTCACAATGTTAAATGTCAAAAATAAAAAGTGTCACCATGAAAAATGTCAAAAATAACAAATTTCAAGATGGCAAATGTCAAAGATGTCAAATGACAAATGTCACAATGCTAAATGTCAAAAATGACAAATTTCAAGATGGCAAATGTCAAAGATGTCAAATGACAAATGTCACAATGCTAAATGTCAAAAATAAAAAGTGTCACCATGAAAAATGTCAAAAATGACAAATTTCAAGATGGCAAATGTCAAAACTGACAAATGTCACAATGCTAAATGTCAAAAATGAAAAGTGTCACCATGAAAAATGTCAAAAATAACAAATTTCAAGATGGCAAATGTCAAAGATGTCAATTGACAAATGTCACAATGCTAAATGTCAAAAATGAAAAGTGTCACCATGAAAAATGTCAAAAATAACAAATTTCAAGATGGCAAATGTCAAAGATGTCAAATGACAAATGTCACAATGCTAAATGTCAAAAATGACAAATTTCAAGATGGCAAATGTCAAAGATGTCAAATGACAAATGTCACAATGCTAAATGTCAAAAATGAAAAGTGTCACCATGAAAAATGTCAAAAATGACAAATTTCAAGATGGCAAATGTGAAAGATGTCAAACGACAAATGTCACAATGCTAAATGTCAAAAATGAAAAGTGTCACCCTGAAAAATGTCAAAAATAACAAATTTCAAGATGGCAAATGTCAAAGATGTCAAATGACAAATGTCACAATGCTAAATGTCAAAAATGAAAAGTGTCACCATGAAAAATGTCAAAAATGACAAATTTCAAGATAGCAAATGTCAAAGATGTCAAATGACAAATGTCACAATGCTAAATGTCAAAAATGAAAAGTGTCACCATGAAAAATGTCAAAAATGACAAATTTCAAGATGGCAAATATCAAAACTGACAAATGTCACAATGCTAAATGTCAAAAATGATAAGTGTCACCATGAAAAATGTCAAAAATGACAAATTTCAAGATGGCAAATGTCCAAGATGTCAAATGACAAATGTCACAATGCTAAATGTCAAAAATGACAAATTTCAAAATGGCAAATGTCAAAGATGTCAAATGACAAATGTCACAATGCTAATTGTCAAAAATGAAAAGTGTCACCATGAAAAATGTCAAAAATGACAAATTTCAAGATGACAAATGTCAAAGATGTCAAATGACAAATGTCACAATGCTAAATGTCAAAAATGAAAAGAGTCACCATAAGAAATGTCAAAAATAACAAATTTCAAGATGGCAAATATCAAAGATGTCAAATGACAAATGTCACAATGCTAAATGTCAAAAATGAAAAGTGTCACCATGAAAAATGTCAAAAATAACAAATTTCAAGATGGCAAATGTCAAAGATGTCAAATGACAAATGTCACAATGCTAAATGTCAAAAATGAAAAGTGTCACCATAAAATGTCAAAAATGACAAATTTCAAGATGGCAAATGTCAAAGATGTCAAATGACAAATATCACAATGCTAAATGTCAAAAATGAAAAGTTTCACCATGAAAAATGTCAAAAATGACAAATTTCAAGATGGCAAATGTCAAAGATGTCAAATGACAAATGTCACAATGCTAAATGTCAAAAATGAAAAGTGTCACCATGAAATATGTCAAAAATGACACATTTCAAGATGGCAAATGTCAAAGGTGTCAAATGACAAATGTCACAATGCTAAATGTCAAAAATGAAAAGTGTCACCATGAAAAATGTCAAAAATAACAAATTTCAAGATGGCAAATGTCAAAGATGTCAAATGACAAATGTCACAATGCTAAATGTCAAAAATGAAAAGTGTCACCATGAAAAATGTCAAAAATGACAAATTTCAAGATGACAAATGTCAAAGATGTCAAATGACAAATGTCACAATGCTAAATGTCAAAAATAAAAGGTGTCACCATGAAAAATGTTAAAAATGACAAATTTCAAGATGGCAAATGTCCAAGATGTCAAATGACAAATGTCACAATGCTAAATGTCAAAAATGAAAAGTGTCACCATGAAAAATGTCAAAAATGACAAATTTCAAGATGGCAAATGTTAAAGATGTCAAATGACAAATGTCACAATGCTAAATGTCAGAAATGAAAAGTGTCAAAAATGACAAATTTCAAGATGGCAAATGTCAAAGATGTCAAATGACAAATGTCACAATGCTAAATGTCAAAAATGAAAAGTGTCACCATGAAAAATGTCAAAAATGACAAATTTCAAGATGGCAAATGTCAAAACTGACAAATGTCACAATGCTAAATGTCAAAAATGAAAAGTGTCACCATGAAAAATGTCAAAAATAACAAATTTCAAGATGGCAAATGTCAAAGATGTCAAATGACAAATGTCACAATGCTAAATGTTAAAAATGACAAATTTCAAGATGGCAAATGTCAAAGATGTCAAATGACAAATGTCACAATGCTAAATGTCAAAAATGAAAAGTGTCACCATGAAAAATGTCAAAAATGACAAATTTCAAGATGGCAAATGTCAAAGATGTCAAATGACAAATGCACAATGCTAAATGTCAAAAATGAAAAGTGTCACCATGAAAAATGTTAAAAATGACAAATTTCAAGATGGCAAATGTCAAAACTGACAAATGTCACAATGCTAAATGTCAAAAATAATAAGTGTCACCATAAAAAATGTCAAAAATGACAAATTTCAAGATGGCAAATGTCCAAGATGTCAAATGACAAATGTCACAATGCTAAATGTCAAAAATAAAAAGTGTCACCATGAAAAATGTCAAAAATGACAAATTTCAAGATGGCAAATGTCAAAGATGTCAAATGACAAATGTCACAATGCTAAATGTCAAAAATGAAAAGTGTCAAAAATGACAAATTTCAAGATGGCAAATGTCTAAGATGTCAAATGACAAATGTCACAATGCTTAATGTCAAAAATGAAAAGTGTCACCATGAAAAATGTCAAAAATGACAAATTTCAAGATGGCGAATGTCAAAACTGACAAATGTCACAATGCTAAATGTCAAAAATGAAAAGTGTCACCATGAAAAATGTCAAAAATGACAAATTTTAAGATGGCAAATGTCAAAGATGTCAAATGACAAATGTCACAATGCTAAATGTCAAAAATGAAAAGTGTCACCACGAAAAATGTCAAAAATGACAAATTTCAAGATGGCAAATGACAAATGTCACAATGCTAAATGTCAAAAATGAAAAGTGTCACCATGAAAAATGTCAAAAATAACAAATTTCAAGATGGCAAATGTCAAAGATGTCAAATGACAAATGTCACAATGCTAAATGTCAAAAATGAAAAGTGTCACCATGAAAAATGTCAAAAATGACAAATTTCAAAATGGCAAATGTCAAAGATGTCAAATGACAAATATTACAATGCTACATGTCAAAAATGACAAATTTTAAGATGGCAAATGTCAAAGATGTCAAATGACAAATGTAACAATGCTAAATGTCAAAAATGAAAATTGTCACCATGAAAAATGTCAAAAATGACAAATTTCAAGATGGCAAATGTCAAAGATGTCAAATGACAAATGTCACAATGCTAAATGTCAAAAATGAAAAGTGTCACCATGAAAAATGTCAAAAATGACAAATTTTAAGATGGCAAATGTCAAAGATGTCAAATGACAAATGTCACAATGCTAAATGTCAAAAATAAAAAGTGTCAAAAATGACAAATTTCAAGATGGCAAATGTCTAAGATGTCAAATGACAAATGTCACAATGCTAAATGTCAAAAATGAAAAGTGTCACAATGCTAAATGTCAAAAATGACAAATTTCAAGATGGCAAATGTCAAAACTGACAAATGTCACAATGCTAAATGTCAAAAATGACAAATTTCAAGATGGCAAATGTCAAAGATGTCAAATGACAAATCTCACAATGCTAAATGTCAAAAATGAAAAGTGTCACCATGAAAAATGTCAAAAATGACAAATTTCAAGATGGCAAATGTCAAAGATGTCAAATGTCAAATGTCACAATGCTAAATGTCAAAAATGAAAAGTGTCACCATGAAAAATGTCAAAAATGACAAATTTCAAGATGGCAAATGTCAAAGATGTCAAATGAGAAATGTCACAATGCTAAATGTCAAAAATGAAAAGTGTCACTATGAAAAATGTCAAAAATAACAAATTTCAAGATGGCAAATGTCAAAGATGTCAAATGACAAATGTCACAATGCTAAATGTCTAAAATAAAAAGTGTCACCATGAAAAATGTCAAAAATGACAAATTTCAAGATGGCAAATGTCAAAGATGTCAAATGACAAATATCACAATGCTAAATGTCAAAAATGACAAATTTCAAGATGGCAAATGTCAAAGATGTCAAATGACAAATGTCACAATGCTAAATGTCAAAAATAAAAAGTGTCACCATGAAAAATGTCAAAAATGACAAATTTTAAGATGACAAATGTCAAAGATGTCAAATGACAAATGTCACAATGCTAAATGTCAAAAATGACAAATTTCAAGATGGCAAATGTTAAAACTGAAAAATGTCACAATGCTAAATGTCAAAAATGAAAAGTGTCACCATGAAAAATGTCAAAAATAACAAATTTCAAGATAGCAAATGTCAAAGATGTCAAATGACAAATGTCACAATGCTAAATGTCAAAAATGACAAATTTCAAGATGGCAAATGTCAAAGATGTCAAATGACAAATGTCACAATGCTAAATGTCAAAAATGAAAAGTGTCACCATGAAAAATGTCAAATATGACAAATTTCAAGATGGCAAATGTCAAAGATGTCAAATGACAAATGTCACAATGCTAAATGTTAAAAATGAAAAGTGTCACCATGAAAAATGTCAAAAATGACAAATTTCAAGATGGCAAATGTCAAAACTGACAAATGTCACAATGCTAAATGTCAAAAATGAAAAGTGTCACCATGAAAAATGTCAAAAATGACAAATTTCAAGATGGCAAATGTCAAAGATGTCAAATGACAAATGTCACAATGCTAAATGTCAAAAATGAAAAGTGTCAAAAATGACAAATTTCAAGATGGCAAATGTCTAAGATGTCAAATGACAAATGTCACAATGCTAAATGTCAAAAATGAAAAGTGTCACCATGAAAAATGTCAAAAATGACAAATTTCAAGATGGCAAATGTCAAAACTGACAAATGTCACAATGTTAAATGTCAAAAATAAAAAGTGTCACCATGAAAAATGTCAAAAATAACAAATTTCAAGATGTCAAATGACAAATGTCACAATGCTAAATGTCAAAAATGACAAATTTCAAGATGGCAAATGTCAAAGATGTCAAATGACAAATGTCACAATGCTAAATGTCAAAAATAAAAAGTGTAACCATGAAAAATGTCAAAAATGACAAATTTTAAGATGGCAAATGTCAAAACTGACAAATGTCACAATGCTAAATGTCAAAAATGAAAAGTGTCACCATGAAAAATGTCAAAAATAACAAATTTCAAGATGGAAAATGTCAAAGATGTCAATTGACAAATGTTACAATGCTAAATGTCAAAAATGAAAAGTGTCACCATGAAAAATGTCAAAAATAACAAATTTCAAGATGGCAAATGTCAAAGATGTCAAATGACAAATGTCACAATGCTAAATGTCAAAAATGACAAATTTCAAGATGGCAAATGTCAAAGATGTCAAATGACAAATGTCACAATGCTAAATGTCAAAAGTGAAAAGTGTCACCATGAAAAATGTCAAAAATGACAAATTTCAAGATGGCAAATGTGAAAGATGTCAAACGACAAATGTCACAATGCTAAATGTCAAAAATGAAAAGTGTCACCCTGAAAAATGTCAAAAATAACAAATTTCAAGATGGCAAATGTCAAAGATGTCAAATGACAAATGTCACAATGCTAAATGTCAAAAATGAAAAATGTCACCATGAAAAATGTCAAAAATGACAAATTTCAAGATAGCAAATGTCAAAGATGTCAAATGACAAATGTCACAATGCTAAATGTCAAAAATGAAAAGTGTCACCATGAAAAATGTCAAAAATAACAAATTTCAAGATGGCAAATGTCAAAGATGTCAAATGACAAATGTCACAATGCTAAATGTCAAAAATGAAAAGTGTTACCATGAAAAATGTCAAAAATGACAAATTTCAAGATGGCAAATGTCAAAACTGACAAATGTCACAATGCTAAATGTCAAAAATGATAAGTGTCACCATGAAAAATGTCAAAAATGACAAATTTCAAGATGGCAAATGTCCAAGATGTCAAATGACAAATGTCACAATGCTAAATGTCAAAAATGACAAATTTTAAGATGGCAAATGTCAAAGATGTCAAATGACAAATGTCACAATGCTAAATGTCAAAAATGAAAAGTGTCACCATGAAAAATGTCAAAAATGACAAATTTTAAGATGGCAAATATCAAAGATGTCAAATGACAAATGTCACAATGCTAAATGTCAAAAATGACAAATTTCAAGATGGCAAATGTCAAAGATGTCAAATGACAAAAGTCACAATGCTAAATGTCAAAAATGAAAAGTGTCACCATAAAAAATGTCAAAAATGACAAATTTCAAGATGGCAAATGTCAAAGATGTCAAATGACAAATGTCACAATGCTAAATGTCAAAAATGATAAGTGTCACCATGAAAAATGTCAAAAATAACAAATTTCAAGATGGCAAATGTCAATGATGTCAAATGACAAATGTCACAATGCTAAATGTCAAAAATAAAAAGTGTCACCATGAAAAATGTCAAAAATGACAAATTTCAAGATGGCAAATGTCAAAGATGTCAAATGACAAATGTCACAATGCTAAATGTCAAAAATGAAAAGTGTCACCATGAAAAATGTCAAAAATGACAAATTTCAAGATGGCAAATATCAAAACTGACAAATGTCACAATGCTAAATGTCAAAAATGATAAGTGTCACCATGAAAAATGTCAAAAATGACAAATTTCAAGATGGCAAATGTCCAAGATGTCAAATGACAAATGTCACAATGCTAAATGTCAAAAATGACAAATTTTAAAATGGCAAATGTCAAAGATGTCAAATGACAAATGTCACAATGCTAATTGTCAAAAATGAAAAGTGTCACCATGAAAAATGTCAAAAATGACAAATTTCAAGATGGCAAATGTCAAAGATGTCAAATGACAAATGTCACAATGCTAAATGTCAAAAATGAAAAGAGTCACCATAAGAAATGTCAAAAATAACAAATTTCAAGATGGCAAATATCAAAGATGTCAAATGACAAATGTCACAATGCTAAATGTCAAAAATGAAAAGTGTCACCATGAAAAATGTCAAAAATAACAAATTTCAAGATGGCAAATGTCAAAGATGTCAAATGACAAATGTCACAATGCTAAATGTCAAAAATGAAAAGTGTCACCATGAAAAATGTCAAAAATGACAAATTTCAAGATGGCAAATGTCAAAGATGTCAAATGACAAATATCACAATGCTAAATGTCAAAAATGAAAAGTTTCACCATGAAAAATGTCAAAAATGACAAATTTCAAGATGGCAAATGTCAAAGATGTCAAATAACAAATGTCACAATGCTAAATGTCAAAAATGAAAAGTGTCACCATGAAATATGTCAAAAATGACACATTTCAAGATGGCAAATGTCAAAGATGTCAAATGACAAATGTCACAATGCTAAATGTCAAAAATGAAAAGTGTCACCATGAAAAATGTCAAAAATAACAAATTTCAAGATGGCAAATGTCAAAGATGTCAAATGACAAATGTCACAATGCTAAATGTCAAAAATGAAAAGTGTCACCATGAAAAATGTCAAAAATGACAAATTTCAAGATGGCAAATGTCAAAGATGTCAAATGACAAATTTCACAATGCTAAATGTCAAAAATAAAAGGTGTCACCATGAAAAATGTTAAAAATGACAAATTTCAAGATGGCAAATGTCCAAGATGTCAAATGACAAATGTCACAATGCTAAATGTCAAAAATGAAAAGTGTCACCATGAAAAATGTCAAAAATGACAAATTTCAAGATGGCAAATGTCGAAGATGTCAAATGACAAATGTCACAATGCTAAATGTCAGAAATGAAAAGAGTCAAAAATGACAAATTTCAAGATGGCAAATTTCAAAGATGTCAAATGACAAATGTCACAATGCTAAATGTCAAAAATGAAAAGTGTCACCATGAAAAATGTCAAAAATGACAAATTTCAAGATGGCAAATGTCAAAACTGACAAATGTCACAATGCTAAATGTCAAAAATGAAAAGTGTCACCATGAAAAATGTCAAAAATAACAAATTTCAAGATGGCAAATGTCAAAGATGTCAAATGACAAATGTCACAATGCTAAATGTCAAAAATGAAAAGTGTCACCATGAAAAATGTCAAAAATGACAAATTTCAAGATGGCAAATGTCAAAGATGTCAAATGACAAATGCACAATGCTAAATGTCAAAAATGAAAAGTGTCACCATGAAAAATGTTAAAAATGACAAATTTCAAGATGGCAAATGTCAAAACTGACAAATGTCACAATGCTAAATGTCAAAAATAATAAGTGTCACCATAAAAAATGTCAAAAATGACAAATTTCAAGATGGCAAATGTCCAAGATGTCAAATGACAAATGTCACAATGCTAAATGTCAAAAATAAAAAGTGTCACCATGAAAAATGTCAAAAATGACAAATTTCAAGATGGCAAATGTCAAAGATGTCAAATGACAAATGTCACAATGCTAAATGTCAAAAATGAAAAGTGTCAAAAATGACAAATTTCAAGATGGCAAATGTCTAAGATGTCAAATGACAAATGTCACAATGCTTAATGTCAAAAATGAAAAGTGTCACCATGAAAAATGTCAAAAATGACAAATTTCAAGATGGCGAATGTCAAAACTGACAAATGTCACAATGCTAAATGTCAAAAATGAAAAGTGTCACCATGAAAAATGTCAAAAATGACAAATTTCAAGATGGCAAATGTCAAAGATGTCAAATGACAAATGTCACAATGCTAAATGTCAAAAATGAAAAGTGTCACCACGAAAAATGTCAAAAATGACAAATTTCAAGATGGCAAATGACAAATGTCACAATGCTAAATGTCAAAAATGAAAAGTGTCACCATGAAAAATGTCAAAAATAACAAATTTCAAGATGGCAAATGTCAAAGATGTCAAATGACAAATGTCACAATGCTAAATGTCAAAAATGAAAAGTGTCACCATGAAAAATGTCAAAAATGACAAATTTCAAGATGGCAAATGTCAAAGATGTCAAATGACAAATATTACAATGCTAAATGTCAAAAATGACAAATTTCAAGATGGCAAATGTCAAAGATGTCAAATGACAAATGTAACAATGCTAAATGTCAAAAATGAAAAGTGTCACCATGAAAAATGTCAAAAATGACAAATTTCAAGATGGCAAATGTCAAAGATGTCAAATGACAAATGTCACAATGCTAAATGTCAAAAATGAAAAGTGTCACCATGAAAAATGTCAAAAATGACAAATTTTAAGATGGCAAATGTCAAAGATGTCAAATGACAAATGTCACAATGCTAAATGTCAAAAATGAAAAGTGTCACAATGCTAAATGTCAAAAATGACAAATTTCAAGATGGCAAATGTCAAAACTGACAAATGTCACAATGCTAAATGTCAAAAATGACAAATTTCAAGATGGCAAATGTCAAAGATGTCAAATGACAAATCTCACAATGCTAAATGTCAAAAATGAAAAGTGTCACCATGAAAAATGTCAAAAATGACAAATTTCAAGATGGCAAATGTCAAAGATGTCAAATGTCAAATGTCACAATGCTAAATGTCAAAAATGAAAAGTGTCACCATGAAAAATGTCAAAAATGACAAATTTCAAGATGGCAAATGTCAAAGATGTCAAATGAGAAATGTCACAATGCTAAATGTCAAAAATGAAAAGTGTCACCATGAAAAATGTCAAAAATAACAAATTTCAAGATGGCAAATGTCAAAGATGTCAAATGACAAATGTCACAATGCTAAATGTCAAAAATAAAAAGTGTCACCATGAAAAATGTCAAAAATGACAAATTTCAAGATGGCAAATGTCAAAGATGTCAAATGACAAATATCACAATGCTAAATGTCAAAAATGACAAATTTCAAGATGGCAAATGTCAAAGATGTCAAATGACAAATGTCACAATGCTAAATGTCAAAAATAAAAAGTGTCACCATGAAAAATGTCAAAAATGACAAATTTTAAGATGACAAATGTCAAAGATGTCAAATGACAAATGTCACAATGCTAAATGTCAAAAATGACAAATTTCAAGATGGCAAATGTTAAAACTGAAAAATGTCACAATGCTAAATGTCAAAAATGAAAAGTGTCACCATGAAAAATGTCAAAAATAACAAATTTCAAGATGGCAAATGTCAAAGATGTCAAATGACAAATGTCACAATGCTAAATGTCAAAAATGACAAATTTCAAGATGGCAAATGTCAAAGATGTCAAATGACAAATGTCACAATGCTAAATGTCAAAAATGAAAAGTGTCACCATAAAATGTCAAATATGACAAATTTCAAGATGGCAAATGTCAAAGATGTCAAATGACAAATGTCACAATGCTAAATGTTAAAAATGAAAAGTGTCACCATGAAAAATGTCAAAAATGACAAATTTCAAGATGGCAAATGTCAAAACTGACAAATGTCACAATGCTAAATGTCAAAAATGAAAAGTGTCACCATGAAAAATGTCAAAAATGACAAATTTCAAGATGGCAAATGTCAAAGATGTCAAATGACAAATGTCACAATGCTAAATGTCAAAAATAAAAAGTGTCACCATGAAAAATGTCAAAAATGACAAATTTTAAGATGACAAATGTCAAAGATGTCAAATGACAAATGTCACAATGCTAAATGTCAAAAATGACAAATTTCAAGATGGCAAATGTTAAAACTGAAAAATGTCACAATGCTAAATGTCAAAAATGAAAAGTGTCACCATGAAAAATGTCAAAAATAACAAATTTCAAGATGGCAAATGTCAAAGATGTCAAATGACAAATGTCACAATGCTAAATGTCAAAAATGACAAATTTCAAGATGGCAAATGTCAAAGATGTCAAATGACAAATGTCACAATGCTAAATGTCAAAAATGAAAAGTGTCACCATAAAATGTCAAATATGACAAATTTCAAGATGGCAAATGTCAAAGATGTCAAATGACAAATGTCACAATGCTAAATGTTAAAAATGAAAAGTGTCACCATGAAAAATGTCAAAAATGACAAATTTCAAGATGGCAAATGTCAAAACTGACAAATGTCACAATGCTAAATGTCAAAAATGAAAAGTGTCACCATGAAAAATGTCAAAAATGACAAATTTCAAGATGGCAAATGTCAAAGATGTCAAATGACAAATGTCACAATGCTAAATGTCAAAAATGAAAAGTGTCAAAAATGACAAATTTCAAGATGGCAAATGTCTAAGATGTCAAATGACAAATGTCACAATGCTAAATGTCAAAAATGAAAAGTGTCACCATGAAAAATGTCAAAAATGACAAATTTCAAGATGGCAAATGTCAAAACTGACAAATGTCACAATGTTAAATGTCAAAAATAAAAAGTGTCACCATGAAAAATGTCAAAAATAACAAATTTCAAGATGGCAAATGTCAAAGATGTCAAATGACAAATGTCACAATGCTAAATGTCAAAAATGACAAATTTCAAGATGGCAAATGTCAAAGATGTCAAATGACAAATGTCACAATGCTAAATGTCAAAAATAAAAAGTGTCACCATGAAAAATGTCAAAAATGACAAATTTCAAGATGGCAAATGTCAAAACTGACAAATGTCACAATGCTAAATGTCAAAAATGAAAAGTGTCACCATGAAAAATGTCAAAAATAACAAATTTCAAGATGGCAAATGTCAAAGATGTCAATTGACAAATGTCACAATGCTAAATGTCAAAAATGAAAAGTGTCACCATGAAAAATGTCAAAAATAACAAATTTCAAGATGGCAAATGTCAAAGATGTCAAATGACAAATGTCACAATGCTAAATGTCAAAAATGACAAATTTCAAGATGGCAAATGTCAAAGATGTCAAATGACAAATGTCACAATGCTAAATGTCAAAAATGAAAAGTGTCACCATGAAAAATGTCAAAAATGACAAATTTCAAGATGGCAAATGTGAAAGATGTCAAACGACAAATGTCACAATGCTAAATGTCAAAAATGAAAAGTGTCACCCTGAAAAATGTCAAAAATAACAAATTTCAAGATGGCAAATGTCAAAGATGTCAAATGACAAATGTCACAATGCTAAATGTCAAAAATGAAAAGTGTCACCATGAAAAATGTCAAAAATGACAAATTTCAAGATAGCAAATGTCAAAGATGTCAAATGACAAATGTCACAATGCTAAATGTCAAAAATGAAAAGTGTCACCATGAAAAATGTCAAAAATAACAAATTTCAAAATGGCAAATGTCAAAGATGTCAAATGACAAATGTCACAATGCTAAATGTCAAAAATGAAAAGTGTTACCATAAAAAATGTCAAAAATGACAAATTTCAAGATGGCAAATGTCAAAACTGACAAATGTCACAATGCTAAATGTCAAAAATGATAAGTGTCACCATGAAAAATGTCAAAAATGACAAATTTCAAGATGGCAAATGTCCAAGATGTCAAATGACAAATGTCACAATGCTAAATGTCAAAAATGACAAATTTTAAGATGGCAAATGTCAAAGATGTCAAATGACAAATGTCACAATGCTAAATGTCAAAAATGAAAAGTGTCACCATGAAAAATGTCAAAAATGACAAATTTCAAGATGGCAAATGTCAAAGATGTCAAATGACAAAAGTCACAATGCTAAATGTCAAAAATGAAAAGTGTCACCATAAAAAATGTCAAAAATGACAAATTTCAAGATGGCAAATGTCAAAGATGTCAAATGACAAATGTCACAATGCTAAATGTCAAAAATGAAAAGTGTCACCATGAAAAATGTCAAAAATGACAAATTTCAAGATGGCAAATGTCAAAGATGTCAAATGACAAATGTCACAATGCTAAATGTCAAAAATGAAAAGTGTCACCATGAAAAATGTCAAAAATGACAAATTTCAAGATGGCAAATGTCAAAGATGTCAAATGACAAATGTCACAATGCTAAATGTCAAAAATGAAAAGTGTCACCATGAAAAATGTCAAAAATAACAAATTTCAAGATGGCAAATGTCAAAGATGTCAAATGACAAATGTCACAATGCTAAATGTCAAAAATGAAAAGTGTCACCATGAAAAATGTCAAAAATGACAAATTATAAGATGGCAAATGTCAAAGATGTCAAATGACAAATATCACAATGCTAAATGTCAAAAATGAAAAGTGTCACCATGAAAAATGTCAAAAATGACAAATTTCAAGATGGCAAATGTCAAATGACAAATGTCACAATGCTAAATGTCAAAAATGAAAAGTGTCACCATGAAAAATGTCAAAAATGACAAATTTCAAGATGGCAAATGTCAAAGATGTCAAATGAAAAATGTCACAATGCTAAATGTCAAAAATGAAAAGTGTCACCATGAAAAATGTCAAAAATGACAAATTTCAAGATGGCAAATATCAAAGATGTCAAATGACAAATGTCACAATGCTAAATGTCAAAAATGAAAAGTGTCACCATGAAAAATTTCAAAAATAACAAATTTCAAGATGCCAAATGTCAAAGATGTCAAATGACAAATGTCACAATGCTAATGTCAAAAATGAAAAGTGTCACCATGAAAAATGTCAAAAATGACAAATTTCAAGATGGCAAATATTAAAGATGTCAAATTACAAATGTCACAATGCTAAATGTCAAAAATGAAAAGTGTCACCATAAAAAATGTCAAAAATAACAAATTTCAAGATGGCAAATGTCAAAGATGTCAAATGACAAATGTCACAATGCTAAATGTTAAAAATGAAAAGTGTCACCATGAAAAATGTCAAAAATGACAAATTTCAAGATGGCAAATGTCAAAACTGACAAATGTCACAATGCTAAATGTCAAAAATGAAAAGTGTCACCATGAAAAATGACAAAAATAACAAATTTCAAGATGGCAAATGTCAAAGATGTCAAATGACAAATGTCACAATGCTAAATGTCAAAAATGAAAAGTGTCACCATGAAAAATGTCAAAAATGACAAATTTCAAGATGGCAAATGTCAAAACTGACAAATGTCACAATGCTAAATGTAAAAAATGAAAAGTGTCACCATGAAAAATGTCAAAAATAACAAATTTCAAGATGGCAAATGTCAAAGATGTCAAATGACAAATGTCACAATGCTAAATGTCAAAAATGAAAAGTGTCACCATGAAAAATGTCAAAAATGACAAATTTCAAGATGGCAAATATCAAAGATGTCAAATGACAAATGTCACAATGCTAAATGTCAAAAATGACAAATTTCAAGATGGCAAATGTCAAAGATGTCAAATGACAAAAGTCACAATGCTAAATGTCAAAAATGAAAAGTGTCACCATAAAAAATGTCAAAAATGACAAATTTCAAGATGGCAAATGTCAAAGATGTCAAATGACAAATGTCACAATGCTAAATGTCAAAAATGATAAGTGTCACCATGAAAAATGTCAAAAATAACAAATTTCAAGATGGCAAATGTCATTGATGTCAAATGACAAATGTCACAATGCTAAATGTCCAAAATGAAAAGTGTCACCATGAAAAATGTCAAAAATGACAAATTTTAAGATGGCAAATGTCAAAGATGTCAAATGACAAATGTCACAATGCTAAATGTCAAAAATGAAAAGTGTCATCATAAAAAATGTCAAAAATGACAAATTTCAAGATGGCAAATATCAAAACTGACAAATGTCACAATGCTAAATGTCAAAAATGATAAGTGTCACCATGAAAAATGTCAAAAATGACAAATTTTAAGATGGCAAATGTCCAAGATGTCAAATGACAAATGTCACAATGCTAAATGTCAAAAATGACAAATTTCAAAATGGCAAATGTCAAAGATGTCAAATGACAAATGTCACAATGCTAAATGTCAAAAATGAAAAGTGTCACCATGAAAAATGTCAAAAATGACAAATTTCAAGATGGCAAATGTCAAAGATGTCAAATGACAAATGTCACAATGCTAAATGTCAAAAATGAAAAGAGTCACCATAAAAAATGTCAAAAATAACAAATTTCAAGATGGCAAATGTCAAAGATGTCAAATGACAAATGTTACAATGCTAAATGTCAAAAATGAAAAGTGTCACCATGAAAAATGTCAAAAATAACAAATTTCAAGATGGCAAATGTCAAAGATGTCAAATGACAAATGTCACAATGCTAAATGTCAAAAATGAAAAGTGTCACCATGAAAAATGTCAAAAATGACAAATTTCAAGATGGCAAATGTCAAAGATGTCAAATGACAAATATCACAATGCTAAATGTCAAAAATGAAAAGTTTCACCATGAAAAATGTCAAAAATGACAAATTTCAAGATGGCAAATGTCAAAGATGTCAAATGACAAATGTCACAATGCTAAATGTCAAAAATGAAAAGTGTCACCATGAAAAATGTCAAAAATGACACATTTCAAGATGGCAAATGTCAAAGATGTCAAATGACAAATGTCACAATGCTAACTGTCAAAAATGAAAAGTGTCACCATGAAAAATGTCAAAAATAACAAATTTCAAGATGGCAAATGTCAAAGATGTCAAATGACAAATGTCACAATGCTAAATGTCAAAAATGAAAAGTGTCACCATGAAAAATGTCAAAAATGACAAATTTCAAGATGGCAAATGTCAAAGATGTCAAATGACAAATGTCACAATGCTAAATGTCAAAAATAAAAGGTGTCACCATGAAAAATGTCAAAAATGACAAATTTCAAGATGGCAAATGTCCAAGATGTCAAATGACAAATGTCACAATGCTAAATGTCAAAAATGAAAAGTGTCACCATGAAAAATGTCAAAAATGACAAATTTCAAGATGGCAAATGTCAAAGATGTCAAATGACAAATGTCACAATGCTAAATGTCAGAAATGAAAAGTGTCAAAAATGACAAATTTCAAGATGGCAAATGTCAAAGATGTCAAATGACAAACGTCACAATGCTAAATGTCAAAAATGAAAAGTGTCACCATGAAAAATGTCAAAAATGACAAATTTCAAGATGGCAAATGTCAAAACTGACAAATGTTACAATGCTAAATGTCAAAAATGAAAAGTGTCACCATGAAAAATGTCAAAAATAACAAATTTCAAGATGGCAAATGTCAAAGATGTCAAATGACAAATGTCACAATGCTAAATGTCAAAAATGAAAAGTGTCACCATGAAAAATGTCAAAAATAACAAATTTCAAGATGGCAAATGTCAAAGATGTCAAATGACAAATGTCACAATGCTAAATGTCAAAAATGAAAAGTGTCACCATGAAAAATGTCAAAAATGACAAATTTCAAGATGGCAAATGTCAAAGATGTCAAATGACAAATGTCACAATGCTAAATGTCAAAAATGAAAAGTGTCACCATGAAAAATGTCAAAAATAACAAATTTCAAGATGGCAAATGTCAAAGATGTCAAATGACAAATGTCACAATGCTAAATGTCAAAAATGAAAAGTGTCACCATGAAAAATGTCAAAAATGACAAATTTCAAGATGGCAAATGTCAAAACTGACAAATGTCACAATGCTAAATGTCAAAAATGAAAAGTGTCACCATGAAAAATGTCAAAAATAACAAATTTCAAGATGGCAAATGTCAAAGATGTCAAATGACAAATGTCACAATGCTAAATGTCAAAAATGAAAAGTGTCACCATGAAAAATGTCAAAAATGACAAATTTCAAGATGGCAAATATCAAAGATGTCAAATGACAAATGTCACAATGCTAAATGTCAAAAATGACAAATTTCAAGATGGCAAATGTCAAAGATGTCAAATGACAAATGTCACAATGCTAAATGTCAAAAATGAAAAGTGTCACCATAAAAAATGTCAAAAATGACAAATTTCAAGATGGCAAATGTCAAAGATGTCAAATGACAAATGTCACAATGCTAAATGTCAAAAATGATAAGTGTCACCATGAAAAATGTCAAAAATAACAAATTTCAAGATGGCAAATGTCAAAGATGTCAATTGACAAATGTCACAATGCTAAATGTCAAAAATGAAAAGTGTCACCATGAAAAATGTCAAAAATGACAAATTTCAAGATGACAAATGTCAAAGATGTCAAATGACAAATGTCACAATGCTAAATGTTAAAAATGAAAAGTGTCACCATAAAAATTGTCAAAAATAACAAATTTCAAGATGGCAAATATCAAAGATGTCAAATGACAAATGTCACAATGCTAAATGTCAAAAATGAAAAGTGTCACTATGAAAAATGTCAAAAATGACAAATTTCAAGATGGCAAATATCAAAACTGACAAATGTCACAATGCTAAATGTCAAAAATGATTAAGTGTCACCATGAAAAATGACAAAAATGACAAATTTCAAGATGGCAAATGTCCAAGATGTCAAATGACAAATGTCACAATGCTAAATGTCAAAAATGACAAATTTCAAGATGGCAAATGTCAAAGATGTCAAATGACAAATGTCACAATGCTAAATGTCAAAAATAAAAAGTGTCACCATGAAAAATGTCAAAAATGACAAATTTCAAGATGGCAAATGTCAAAGATGTCAAATGACAAATGTCACAATGCTAAATGTCAAAAATGAAAAGTGTCACAATAAAAAATGTCAAAAATAACAAATTTTAAGATGGCAAATGTCAAAGATGTCAAGTGACAAATGTCACAATGCTAAATGTCAAAAATGAAAAGTGTCACCATGAAAAATGTCAAAAATGACAAATTTCAAGATGGCAAATATCAAAGATGTCAAATGACAAATGTCACAATGCTAAATGTCAAAAATGAAAAGGGTCACCATAAAAAATGTCAAAAATAACTAATTTCAAGATGGCAAATGTCAAATGACAAATGTCACAATGCTAAATGTCAAAAATGAAAAGTGTCACCATGAAAAATGTCAAAAATGACAAATTTTAAGAAAGCAAATGTCAAAGATGTCAAATGACAAATGTCACAATGCTAAATGTCAAAAATGACAAATTTTAAGATGGCAAATGTCAAATGACAAATGTCACAATGTTAAATGTCAAAAATGAAAAGTGTCACCATGAAAAATGTCAAAAATAACAAATTTCAAGATGGCAAATGTCAAATGACAAATGTCACAATGCTAAATGTCAAAAATGAAAAGTGTCACCATGTAAAATGTCAAAAATGACAAATTTCAAGATGGCAAATGTCAAAGATGTCAAATGACAAATGTCACAATGCTAAATGTCAAAAATGAAAAGTGTCACCATGAAAAATGTCAAAAATAACAAATTTCAAGATGGCAAATATCTAAGATGTCAAATGACAAATGTCACAATGCTAAATGTTAAAAATGACAAGTGTCACCATGAAAAATGTCAAAAATGACAAATTTCAAGATGGCAAATGTCAAAGATGTCAAATGACAAATGTCACAATGCTAAATGTCAAAAATGACAAATTTCAAGATGGCAAATGTCAAATGACAAATGTCACAATGCTAAATGTCAAAAATGAAAAGTGTCACCATGAAAAATGTCAAAAATGACAAATTTCAAGATGGCAAATATCAAAGATGTCAAATGACAAATGTCACAATGCTAAATGTCAAAAATGAAAAGTGTCACCATGAAAAATGTCAAAAATGACAAATTTCAAGATGGCAAATGTCCAAGAAGTCAAATGACAAATGTCACAATGCTAAATGTCAAAAATGAAAAGTGTCACCATGAAAAATGTCAAAAATGACAAATTTCAAGATGGCAAATATCAAAGATGTCAAATGACAAATGTCACAATGCTAAATGTCAAAAATGACAAATTTCAAGATGGCAAATGTCAAAGATGTCAAATGACAAATGTCACAATGCTAAATGTCAAAAATGAAAATTGTCACCATGAAAAATGTCAAAAATGACAAATTTCAAGATGTCAAAGATGTCAAATGACAAATGTCACAATGCTAAATGTCAAAAATGAAAAGTGTCACCATGAAAAATGTCAAAAATAACAAATTTCAAGATGGCAAATGTAAAAGATGTCAAATGACAAATGTCACAATGCTAAATGTCAAAAATGACAAATTTCAAGATGGCAAATGTCAAAACTGACAAATGTCACAATGCTAAATGTCAAAAATGAAAAGTGTCACCATGAAAAATGTCAAAAATAACAAATTTCAAGATGGCAAATGTCAAAGATGTCAAATGACAAATGTCACAATGCTAAATGTCAAAAATGAAAAGTGTCACCATGAAAAATGTCAAAAATGACAAATTTCAAGATGGCAAATATCAAAGATGTCAAATGACAAATGTCACAATGCTAAATGTCAAAAATGACAAATTTCAAGATGGCAAATGTCAAAGATGTCAAATGACAAAAGTCACAATGCTAAATGTCAAAAATGAAAAGTGTCACCATAAAAAATGTCAAAAATGACAAATTTCAAGATGGCAAATGTCAATATGTCAAATGACAAATGTCACAATGCTAAATGTCAAAAATGATAAGTGTCACCATGAAAAATGTCAAAAATAACAAATTTCAAGATGGTAAATGTCAATGATGTCAAATGACAAATGTCACAATGCTAAATGTCAAAAATGAAAAGTGTCACCATGAAAAATGTCAAAAATGACAAATTTTAAGATGGCAAATGTCAAAGATGTCAAATGACAAATGTCACAATGCTAAATGTCAAAAATGAAAAGTGTCACCATGAAAAATGTCAAAAATGACAAATTTCAAGATGGCAAATATCAAAACTGACAAATGTCACAATGCTAAATGTCAAAAATGATAAGTGTCACCATGAAAAATGTCAAAAATGACAAATTTCAAGATGGCAAATGTCCAAGATGTCAAATGACAAATGTCACAATGCTAAATGTCAAAAATGACAAATTTCAAAATGGCAAATGTCAAAGATGTCAAATGACAAATGTCACAATGCTAAATGTCAAAAATGAAAAGTGTCACCATGAAAAATGTCAAAAATGACAAATTTCAAGATGGCAAATGTCAAAGATGTCAAATGACAAATGTCACAATGCTAAATGTCAAAAATGAAAAGGGTCACCATAAAAAATGTCAAAAATAACAAATTTCAAGATGGCAAATGTCAAAGATGTCAAATGAAAAATGTCACAATGCTAAATGTCAAAAATGAAAAGTGTCACCATGAAAAATGTCAAAAATAACAAATTTCAAGATGGCAAATGTCAAAGATGTCAAATGACAAATGTCACAATGCTAAATGTCAAAAATGAAAAGTGTCACCATGAAAAATGTCAAAAATGACAAATTTCAAGATGGCAAATGTCAAAGATGTTAAATGACAAATATCACAATGCTAAATGTCAAAAATGAAAAGTTTCACCATGAAAAATGTCAAAAATGACAAATTTCAAGATGGCAAATGTCTAAGATGTCAAATGACAAATGTCACAATGCTAAATGTCAAAAATGAAAAGTGTCACCATGAAAAATGTCAAAAATGACACATTTCAAGATGGCAAATGTCAAAGATGTCAAATGACAAATGTCACAATGCTAAATGTCAAAAATGAAAAGTGTCACCATAAAAAATGTCAAAAATAACAAATTTCAAGATGGCAAATGTCAAAGATGTCAAATGACAAATGTCACAATGCTAAATGTCAAAAATGAAAAGTGTCACCATAAAAAATGTCAAAAATGACAAATTTCAAGATGGCAAATGTCAAAGATGTCAAATGACAAATGTCACAATGCTAAATATCAAAAATAAAAGGTGTCACCATGAAAAATGTCAAAAATGACAAATTTCAAGATGGCAAATGTCCAAGATGTCAAATGACAAATGTCACAATGCTAAATGTCAAAAATAAAAAGTGTCACCATGAAAAATGTCAAAAATGACAAATTTCAAGATGGCAAATGTCAAAACTGACAAATGTCACAATGCTAAATGTCAAAAATGAAAAGTGTCACCATGAAAAATGTCAAAAATAACAAATTTCAAGATGGCAAATGTCAAAGATGTCAAATGACAAATGTCACAATGCTAAATGTCAAAAATGAAAAGTGTCACCATGAAAAATGTCAAAAATGACAAATTTCAAGATGGCAAATATCAAAGATGTCAAATGACAAATGTCACAATGCTAAATGTCAAAAATGACAAATTTCAAGATGGCAAATGTCAAAGATGTCAAATGACAAATGTCACAATGCTAAATGTCAAAAATGAAAAGTGTCACCATAAAAAATGTCAAAAATGACAAATTTCAAGATGGCAAATGTCAAAGATGTCAAATGACAAATGTCACAATGCTAAATGTCAAAAATGATAAGTGTCACCATGAAAAATGTCAAAAATAACAAATTTCAAGATGGCAAATGTCAAAGATGTCAAATGACAAATGTCACAATGCTAAATGTCAAAAATGAAAAGTGTCACCATGAAAAATGTCAAAAAGGACAAATTTCAAGATGGCAAATGTCAAAGATGTCAAATGACAAATGTCACAATGCTAAATGTCAAAAATGAAAAGTGTCACCATGAAAAATGTCAAAAATAACAAATTTCAAGATGGCAAATGTCAAAGATGTCAAATGAAAAATGTCACAATGCTAAATGTCAAAAATGAAAAGTGTCACTATGAAAAATGTCAAAAATGACAAATTTCAAGATGGCAAATATCAAAACTGACAAATGTCACAATGCTAAATGTCAAAAATGATTAAGTGTCACCATGAAAAATGTCAAAAATGACAAATTTCAAGATGGCAAATGTCCAAGATGTCAAATGACAAATGTCACAATGCTAAATGTCAAAAATGACAAATTTCAAGATGGCAAATGTCAAAGATGTCAAATGACAAATGTCACAATGCTAAATGTCAAAAATAAAAAGTGTCACCATGAAAAATGTCAAAAATGACAAATTTCAAGATGGCAAATGTCAAAGATGTCAAATGACAAATGTCACAATGCTAAATGTCAAAAATGAAAAGTGTCACAATGAAAAATGTCAAAAATAACAAATTTCAAGATGGCAAATGTAAAAGATGTCAAGTGACAAATGTCACAATGCTAAATGTCAAAAATGAAAAGTGTCACCATGAAAAATGTCAAAAATGACAAATTTCAAGATGGCAAATATCAACGATGTCAAATGACAAATGTCACAATGCTAAATGTCAAAAATGAAAAGTGTCACCATAAAAAATGTCAAAAATAACAAATTTCAAGATGGCAAATGTCAAATGACAAATGTCACAATGCTAAATGTCAAAAATGAAAAGTGTCACCATGAAAAATGTCAAAAATGTCAAATTTTAAGACGGCAAATGTGAAAACTGACAAATGTCACAATGCCAAATGTCAAAAATGAAAAGTGTCACCATGAAAAATGTTAAAAATGACAAATTTCAAGATGGCAAATGTCAAAGATGTCAAATGACAAATGTCACAATGCTAAATGTCAAAAATGAAAAGTGTCACCATGAAAAATGTCAAAAATAACAAATTTCAAGATGGCAAATATCAAAGATGTCAAATGACAAATGTCACAATGCTGAATGTCAAAAATGACAAGTGTCACCATGAAAAATGTCAAAAATGACAAATTTCAAGATGGCAAATGTCAAAGATGTCAAATGACAAATGTCACAATGCTAAATGTCAAAAATGACAAATTTCAAGATGGCAAATGTCAAATGACAAATGTCACAATGCTAAATGTCAAAAATGAAAAGTGTCACCATGAAAAATGTCAAAAATGACAAATTTCAAGATGGCAAATATCAAAGATGTCAAATGACAAATGTCACAATGCTAAATGTCAAAAATGAAAAGTGTCACCATGAAAAATGTCAAAAATGACAAATTTCAAGATGGCAAATGTCCAAGATGTCAAATGACAAATGTCACAATGCTAAATGTCAAAAATGAAAAGTGTCACCATGAAAAATGTCAAAAATGACAAATTTCAAGATGGCAAATATCAAAGATGTCAAATGACAAATGTCACAATGCTAAATGTCAAAAATGACAAATTTTAAGATGGCAAATGTCAAAGATGTCAAATGACAAATGTCACAATGCTAAATGTCAAAAATGAAAATTGTCACCATGAAAAATGTCAAAAATGACAAATTCCAAAATGTCAAAGATGTCAAATGACAAATGTCACAATGCTAAATGTCAAAAATGAAAAGTGTCACCATGAAAAATGTCAAAAATAACAAATTTCAAGATGGCAAATGTAAAAGATGTCAAATGACAAATGTCACAATGCTAAATGTCAAAAATGAAAAGTGTCACCATGAAAAATGTCAAAAATGACACATTTCAAGATGGCAAATGTCAAAGATGTCAAATGACAAATGTCACAATGCTAAATGTCAAAAATGAAAAGTGTCACCATGAAAAATGTCAAAAATAACAAATTTCAAGATGGCAAATGTCAAAGATGTCAAATGACAAATGTCACAATGCTAAATGTCAAAAATGAAAAGTGTCACCATAAAATGTCAAAAATGACAAATTTCAAGATGGCAAATGTCAAAGATGTCAAATGACAAGTGTCACAATGCTAAATGTCAAAAATGAAAAGTGTCACCATGAAAAATGTCAAAAATAACAAATTTCAAGATGGCAAATGTCAAAGATGTCAAATGACAAATGTCACAATGCTAAATGTCAAAAATGAAAAGTGTGACCATAAAATGTCAAAAATGACAAAGTTCACGATGGCAAATGTCAAAACTGACAAATGTCACAATGCTAAATGTCAAAAATGAAAAGTGTCACCATGAAAAATGTCCAAAATAACAAATTTCAAGATGGCAAATGTCAAAGATGTCAAATGACAAATGTCACAATGCTAAATGTCAAAAATGACAAATTTCAAGATGGCGAATGTCAAAGATGTCAAATGACAAATGTCACAATGCTAAATGTCAAAAATGAAAAGTGTCACCATGAAAAATGTCAAAAATGACAAATTTCAAGATGGCAAATGTCAAAGATGTCAAATGAAAAATGTCACAATGCTAAATGTCAAAAATGAAAAGTGTTACCCTGACAAATGTCAAAAATAACAAATTTCAAGATGGCAAATGTCAAAGATGTCAAATGACAAATGTCACAATGCTAAATGTCAAAAATGAAAAGTGTCACCATGAAAAATGTAAAAAATGACAAATTTCAAGATGGCAAATGTCAAAGATGTCAAATGACAAATGTCACAATGCTAAATGTCAAAAATGAAAAGTGTCACCATGAAAAATGTCAAAAATAACAAATTTCAAGATGGCAAATGTCAAAGATGTCAAATGACAAATGTCACAATGCTAAATGTCAGAAATGAAAAGTGTTACCATGAAAAATGTCAAAAATGACAAATTTCAAGATGGCAAATGTCAAAACTGACAAATGTCACAATGCTAAATGTCAAAAATGATAAGTGTCACCATGAAAAATGTCAAAAATGACAAATTTCAAGATGGCAAATGTCCAAGATGTCAAATGCCAAATGTCACAATGCTAAATGTCAAAAATGACAAATTTCCAGATGGCAAATGTCAAAGATGTCAAATGACAAATGTCACAATGCTAAATGTCAAAAATGAAAAGTGTCACCATGAAAAATGTCAAAAATGACAAATTTCAAGATGGCAAATGTCAAAGATGTCAAATGACAAATGTCACAATGCTAAATGTCAAAAATGAAAAGTGTCACCATTAAAAATGTCAAAAATAACAAATTTCAAGATGGCAAATGTCAAAGATGTCAAATGACAAATGTCACAATGCTAAATGTCAAAAATAAAAAGTGTCACCATGAAAAATGTCAAAAATGACAAATTTCAAGATGGCAAATGTCAAAGATGTCAAATGACAAATATCACAATGCTAAATGTCAAAAATGAAAAGTGTCACCATGAAAAATGTCAAAAATGACAAATTTCAAGATGGCAAATGTCAAAGATGTCAAATGACAAATGTCACAATGCTAAATGTCAAAAATGAAAAGTGTCACCATGAAAAATGTCAAAAATGACAAATTTCAAGATGGCAAATGTCAAAGATGTCAAATGACAAATGTCACAATGCTAAATGTCAAAAATGAAAAGTGTCACCATGAAAAATGTCAAAAATGACAAATTTCAAGATGGTAAATGTCAAAGATGTCAAATGACAAATGTCACAATGCTAAATGTCAAAAATGAAAAGTGTCACCATGAAAAATGTCAAAAATAACAAATTTCAAGATGCCAAATGTCAAAGATGTGAAATGACAAATGTCACAATGCTAAATGTCAAAAATGAAAAGTGTCACCATGAAAAATGTCAAAAATGACAAATTTCAAGATGGCAAATATCAAAGATGTCAAATGACAAATGTCACAATGCTAAATGTCAAAAATGAAAAGTGTCACCATAAAAAATGTCAAAAATAACAAATTTCAAGATGGCAAATGTCAAAGATGTCAAATGACAAATGTCACAATGCTAAATGTTAAAAATAAAAAGTGTCACCATGAAAAATGTCAAAAATGACAAATTTCAAGATGGCAAATGTCAAAACTGACAAATGTCACAATGCCAAATGTCAAAAATGAAAAGTGTCACCATGAAAAATGTCAAAAATGACAAATTTTAAGATGGAAAATGTCAAAGATGTCAAATGACAAATGTCACAATGCTAAATGTCAAAAATGAAAAGTGTCACCATGAAAAATGTCAAAAATGACAAATTTCAAGATGGCAAATGTCAAAGATGTCAAATGACAAATGTCACAATGCTAAATGTCAAAAATGAAAAGTGTCACCCTGAAAAATGTCAAAAATAACAAATTTCAAAATGGCAAATGTCAAAGATGTCAAATGACAAATGTCACAATGCTAAATGTCAAAAATGAAAAGTGTCACCATGAAAAATGTCAAAAATGACAAATTTCAAGATGGCAAATGTCAAAGATGTCAAATGACAAATGTCACAATGCTAAATGTCAAAAATGAAAAGTGTCACCATGAAAAATGTCAAAAATAACAAATTTCAAGATGGCAAATGTCAAAGATGTCAAATGACAAATGTCACAATGCTAAATGTCAAAAATGAAAAGTGTTACCATGAAAAATGTCAAAAATTACAAATTTCAAGATGGCAAATGTCAAAACTGACAAATGTCACAATGCTAAATGTCAAAAATGATAAGTGTCACCATGAAAAATGTCAAAAATGACAAATTTCAAGATGGCAAATGTCCAAGATGTCAAATGACAAATGTCACAATGCTAAATGTCAAAAATGACAAATTTCCAGATGGCAAATGTCAAAGATGTCAAATGACAAATGTCACAATGCTAAATGTCAAAAATGAAAAGTGTCACCATGAAAAATGTCAAAAATGACAAATTTCAAGATGGCGAATGTCAAAGATGTCAAATGACAAATGTCACAATGCTAAATGTCAAAAATGAAAAGTGTCACCATTAAAAATGTCAAAAATAACAAATTTCACGATGGCAAATGTCAAAGATGTCAAATGACAAATGTCACAATGCTAAATGTCAAAAATGAAAAGTGTCACCATGAAAAATGTCAAAAATGACAAATTTCAAGATGGCAAATGTCAAAGATGTCAAATGACAAATATCACAATGCTAAATGTCAAAAATGAAAAGTGTCACCATGAAAAATGTCAAAAATGACAAATTTCAAGATGGCAAATGTCAAAGATGTCAAATGACAAATGTCACAATGCTAAATGTCAAAAATGAAAAGTGTCACCATGAAAAATGACAAAAATGACAAATTTCAAGATGGCAAATGTCAAAGATGTCAAATGACAAATGTCACAATGCTAAATGTCAAAAATGAAAAGTGTCACCATGAAAAATGTCAAAAATGACAAATTTCAAGATGGCAAATGTCAAAGATGTCAAATGACAAATGTCACAATGCTAAATGTCAAAAATGAAAAGTGTCACCATGAAAAATGTCAAAAATGACAAATTTCAAGATGGCAAATGTCAAAGATGTCAAATGACAAATGTCACAATGCTAAATGTCAAAAATGAAAAGTGTCACCATGAAAAATGTCAAAAATGACAAATTTTAGGATGGCAAATGTCAAAGATGTCAAATGACAAATGTCACAATGCTAAATGTCAAAAATGAAAAGTGTCACCATGAAAAATGTCAAAAATGACAAATTTCCAGATGGCAAATGTCAAAGATGTCAAATGACAAATGTCACAATGCTAAATGTCAAAAATGAAAAGTGTCACCATGAAAAATGTCAAAAATGACAAATTTCAAGATGGCAAATGTCCAAGATGTCAAATGACAAATGTCACAATGCTAAATGTCAAAAATGAAAAGTGTCACCATGAAAAATGTCAAAAATGACAAATTTCATGATGGCAAATGTCAAAGATGTCAAATGACAAATGTCACAATGCTAAATGTCAAAAATGAAAAGTGTCACCATGAAAAATGTCAAAAATGACAAATTTTAAGATGGCAAATGTCAAAGATGTCAAATGACAAATGTCACAATGCTAAATGTCAAAAATGAAAAGTGTCACCATGAAAAATGTCAAAAATGACAAATTTCAAGATGGCAAATATCAAAACTGACAAATGTCACAATGCTAAATGTCAAAAATGATAAGTGTCACCATGAAAAATGTCAAAAATGACAAATTTCAAGATGGCAAATGTCCAAGATGTCAAATGACAAATGTCACAATGCTAAATGTCAAAAATGACAAATTTCAAAATGGCAAATGTCAAAGATGTCAAATGACAAATGTCACAATGCTAAATGTCAAAAATGAAAAGTGTCACCATGAAAAATGTCAAAAATGACAAATTTCAAGATGGCAAATGTCAAAGATGTCAAATGACAAATGTCACAATGCTAAATGTCAAAAATGAAAAGGGTCACCATAAAAAATGTCAAAAATAACAAATTTCAAGATGGCAAATGTCAAAGATGTCAAATGAAAAATGTCACAATGCTAAATGTCAAAAATGAAAAGTGTCACCATGAAAAATGTCAAAAATAACAAATTTCAAGATGGCAAATGTCAAAGATGTCAAATGACAAATGTCACAATGCTAAATGTCAAAAATGAAAAGTGTCACCATGAAAAATGTCAAAAATGACAAATTTCAAGATGGCAAATGTCAAAGATGTTAAATGACAAATATCACAATGCTAAATGTCAAAAATGAAAAGTTTCACCATGAAAAATGTCAAAAATGACAAATTTCAAGATGGCAAATGTCTAAGATGTCAAATGACAAATGTCACAATGCTAAATGTCAAAAATGAAAAGTGTCACCATGAAAAATGTCAAAAATGACACATTTCAAGATGGCAAATGTCAAAGATGTCAAATGACAAATGTCACAATGCTAAATGTCAAAAATGAAAAGTGTCACCATAAAAAATGTCAAAAATAACAAATTTCAAGATGGCAAATGTCAAAGATGTCAAATGACAAATGTCACAATGCTAAATGTCAAAAATGAAAAGTGTCACCATAAAAAATGTCAAAAATGACAAATTTCAAGATGGCAAATGTCAAAGATGTCAAATGACAAATGTCACAATGCTAAATATCAAAAATAAAAGGTGTCACCATGAAAAATGTCAAAAATGACAAATTTCAAGATGGCAAATGTCCAAGATGTCAAATGACAAATGTCACAATGCTAAATGTCAAAAATAAAAAGTGTCACCATGAAAAATGTCAAAAATGACAAATTTCAAGATGGCAAATGTCAAAACTGACAAATGTCACAATGCTAAATGTCAAAAATGAAAAGTGTCACCATGAAAAATGTCAAAAATAACAAATTTCAAGATGGCAAATGTCAAAGATGTCAAATGACAAATGTCACAATGCTAAATGTCAAAAATGAAAAGTGTCACCATGAAAAATGTCAAAAATGACAAATTTCAAGATGGCAAATATCAAAGATGTCAAATGACAAATGTCACAATGCTAAATGTCAAAAATGACAAATTTCAAGATGGCAAATGTCAAAGATGTCAAATGACAAATGTCACAATGCTAAATGTCAAAAATGAAAAGTGTCACCATAAAAAATGTCAAAAATGACAAATTTCAAGATGGCAAATGTCAAAGATGTCAAATGACAAATGTCACAATGCTAAATGTCAAAAATGATAAGTGTCACCATGAAAAATGTCAAAAATAACAAATTTCAAGATGGCAAATGTCAAAGATGTCAAATGACAAATGTCACAATGCTAAATGTCAAAAATGAAAAGTGTCACCATGAAAAATGTCAAAAATGACAAATTTCAAGATGGCAAATGTCAAAGATGTCAAATGACAAATGTCACAATGCTAAATGTCAAAAATGAAAAGTGTCACCATGAAAAATGTCAAAAATAACAAATTTCAAGATGGCAAATGTCAAAGATGTCAAATGACAAATGTCACAATGCTAAATGTCAAAAATGAAAAGTGTCACTATGAAAAATGTCAAAAATGACAAATTTCAAGATGGCAAATATCAAAACTGACAAATGTCACAATGCTAAATGTCAAAAATGATTAAGTGTCACCATGAAAAATGTCAAAAATGACAAATTTCAAGATGGCAAATGTCCAAGATGTCAAATGACAAATGTCACAATGCTAAATGTCAAAAATGACAAATTTCAAGATGGCAAATGTCAAAGATGTCAAATGACAAATGTCACAATGCTAAATGTCAAAAATAAAAAGTGTCACCATGAAAAATGTCAAAAATGACAAATTTCAAGATGGCAAATGTCAAAGATGTCAAATGACAAATGTCACAATGCTAAATGTCAAAAATGAAAAGTGTCACAATGAAAAATGTCAAAAATAACAAATTTCAAGATGGCAAATGTAAAAGATGTCAAGTGACAAATGTCACAATGCTAAATGTCAAAAATGAAAAGTGTCACCATGAAAAATGTCAAAAATGACAAATTTCAAGATGGCAAATATCAACGATGTCAAATGACAAATGTCACAATGCTAAATGTCAAAAATGAAAAGTGTCACCATAAAAAATGTCAAAAATAACAAATTTCAAGATGGCAAATGTCAAATGACAAATGTCACAATGCTAAATGTCAAAAATGAAAAGTGTCACCATGAAAAATGTCAAAAATGTCAAATTTTAAGACGGCAAATGTGAAAACTGACAAATGTCACAATGCCAAATGTCAAAAATGAAAAGTGTCACCATGAAAAATGTTAAAAATGACAAATTTCAAGATGGCAAATGTCAAAGATGTCAAATGACAAATGTCACAATGCTAAATGTCAAAAATGAAAAGTGTCACCATGAAAAATGTCAAAAATAACAAATTTCAAGATGGCAAATATCAAAGATGTCAAATGACAAATGTCACAATGCTGAATGTCAAAAATGACAAGTGTCACCATGAAAAATGTCAAAAATGACAAATTTCAAGATGGCAAATGTCAAAGATGTCAAATGACAAATGTCACAATGCTAAATGTCAAAAATGACAAATTTCAAGATGGCAAATGTCAAATGACAAATGTCACAATGCTAAATGTCAAAAATGAAAAGTGTCACCATGAAAAATGTCAAAAATGACAAATTTCAAGATGGCAAATATCAAAGATGTCAAATGACAAATGTCACAATGCTAAATGTCAAAAATGAAAAGTGTCACCATGAAAAATGTCAAAAATGACAAATTTCAAGATGGCAAATGTCCAAGATGTCAAATGACAAATGTCACAATGCTAAATGTCAAAAATGAAAAGTGTCACCATGAAAAATGTCAAAAATGACAAATTTCAAGATGGCAAATATCAAAGATGTCAAATGACAAATGTCACAATGCTAAATGTCAAAAATGACAAATTTTAAGATGGCAAATGTCAAAGATGTCAAATGACAAATGTCACAATGCTAAATGTCAAAAATGAAAATTGTCACCATGAAAAATGTCAAAAATGACAAATTCCAAAATGTCAAAGATGTCAAATGACAAATGTCACAATGCTAAATGTCAAAAATGAAAAGTGTCACCATGAAAAATGTCAAAAATAACAAATTTCAAGATGGCAAATGTAAAAGATGTCAAATGACAAATGTCACAATGCTAAATGTCAAAAATGAAAAGTGTCACCATGAAAAATGTCAAAAATGACAAATTTCAAGATGGCAAATGTCAAAGATGTC
Source organism: Altica lythri (assembly GCA_964028335.1). Classification (NCBI taxonomy): domain Eukaryota; kingdom Metazoa; phylum Arthropoda; class Insecta; order Coleoptera; family Chrysomelidae; genus Altica; species Altica lythri. The sequence continues at coordinate 37,592,976 of OZ034800.1, read as the reverse complement.
AAATGACAAATGTCACAATGCTAAATGTCAAAAATGAAAAGTGTCACCATGAAAAATGTCAAAAATAACAAATTTCAAGATGGCAAATGTCAAAGATGTCAAATGACAAATGTCACAATGCTAAATGTCAAAAATGAAAAGTGTCACCATAAAATGTCAAAAATGACAAATTTCAAGATGGCAAATGTCAAAGATGTCAAATGACAAGTGTCACAATGCTAAATGTCAAAAATGAAAAGTGTCACCATGAAAAATGTCAAAAATAACAAATTTCAAGATGGCAAATGTCAAAGATGTCAAATGACAAATGTCACAATGCTAAATGTCAAAAATGAAAAGTGTGACCATAAAATGTCAAAAATGACAAAGTTCACGATGGCAAATGTCAAAACTGACAAATGTCACAATGCTAAATGTCAAAAATGAAAAGTGTCACCATGAAAAATGTCCAAAATAACAAATTTCAAGATGGCAAATGTCAAAGATGTCAAATGACAAATGTCACAATGCTAAATGTCAAAAATGACAAATTTCAAGATGGCGAATGTCAAAGATGTCAAATGACAAATGTCACAATGCTAAATGTCAAAAATGAAAAGTGTCACCATGAAAAATGTCAAAAATGACAAATTTCAAGATGGCAAATGTCAAAGATGTCAAATGAAAAATGTCACAATGCTAAATGTCAAAAATGAAAAGTGTTACCCTGACAAATGTCAAAAATAACAAATTTCAAGATGGCAAATGTCAAAGATGTCAAATGACAAATGTCACAATGCTAAATGTCAAAAATGAAAAGTGTCACCATGAAAAATGTAAAAAATGACAAATTTCAAGATGGCAAATGTCAAAGATGTCAAATGACAAATGTCACAATGCTAAATGTCAAAAATGAAAAGTGTCACCATGAAAAATGTCAAAAATAACAAATTTCAAGATGGCAAATGTCAAAGATGTCAAATGACAAATGTCACAATGCTAAATGTCAGAAATGAAAAGTGTTACCATGAAAAATGTCAAAAATGACAAATTTCAAGATGGCAAATGTCAAAACTGACAAATGTCACAATGCTAAATGTCAAAAATGATAAGTGTCACCATGAAAAATGTCAAAAATGACAAATTTCAAGATGGCAAATGTCCAAGATGTCAAATGCCAAATGTCACAATGCTAAATGTCAAAAATGACAAATTTCCAGATGGCAAATGTCAAAGATGTCAAATGACAAATGTCACAATGCTAAATGTCAAAAATGAAAAGTGTCACCATGAAAAATGTCAAAAATGACAAATTTCAAGATGGCAAATGTCAAAGATGTCAAATGACAAATGTCACAATGCTAAATGTCAAAAATGAAAAGTGTCACCATTAAAAATGTCAAAAATAACAAATTTCAAGATGGCAAATGTCAAAGATGTCAAATGACAAATGTCACAATGCTAAATGTCAAAAATAAAAAGTGTCACCATGAAAAATGTCAAAAATGACAAATTTCAAGATGGCAAATGTCAAAGATGTCAAATGACAAATATCACAATGCTAAATGTCAAAAATGAAAAGTGTCACCATGAAAAATGTCAAAAATGACAAATTTCAAGATGGCAAATGTCAAAGATGTCAAATGACAAATGTCACAATGCTAAATGTCAAAAATGAAAAGTGTCACCATGAAAAATGTCAAAAATGACAAATTTCAAGATGGCAAATGTCAAAGATGTCAAATGACAAATGTCACAATGCTAAATGTCAAAAATGAAAAGTGTCACCATGAAAAATGTCAAAAATGACAAATTTCAAGATGGTAAATGTCAAAGATGTCAAATGACAAATGTCACAATGCTAAATGTCAAAAATGAAAAGTGTCACCATGAAAAATGTCAAAAATAACAAATTTCAAGATGCCAAATGTCAAAGATGTCAAATGACAAATGTCACAATGCTAAATGTCAAAAATGAAAAGTGTCACCATGAAAAATGTCAAAAATGACAAATTTCAAGATGGCAAATATCAAAGATGTCAAATGACAAATGTCACAATGCTAAATGTCAAAAATGAAAAGTGTCACCATAAAAAATGTCAAAAATAACAAATTTCAAGATGGCAAATGTCAAAGATGTCAAATGACAAATGTCACAATGCTAAATGTTAAAAATAAAAAGTGTCACCATGAAAAATGTCAAAAATGACAAATTTCAAGATGGCAAATGTCAAAACTGACAAATGTCACAATGCCAAATGTCAAAAATGAAAAGTGTCACCATGAAAAATGTCAAAAATGACAAATTTTAAGATGGAAAATGTCAAAGATGTCAAATGACAAATGTCACAATGCTAAATGTCAAAAATGAAAAGTGTCACCATGAAAAATGTCAAAAATGACAAATTTCAAGATGGCAAATGTCAAAGATGTCAAATGACAAATGTCACAATGCTAAATGTCAAAAATGAAAAGTGTCACCCTGAAAAATGTCAAAAATAACAAATTTCAAAATGGCAAATGTCAAAGATGTCAAATGACAAATGTCACAATGCTAAATGTCAAAAATGAAAAGTGTCACCATGAAAAATGTCAAAAATGACAAATTTCAAGATGGCAAATGTCAAAGATGTCAAATGACAAATGTCACAATGCTAAATGTCAAAAATGAAAAGTGTCACCATGAAAAATGTCAAAAATAACAAATTTCAAGATGGCAAATGTCAAAGATGTCAAATGACAAATGTCACAATGCTAAATGTCAAAAATGAAAAGTGTTACCATGAAAAATGTCAAAAATTACAAATTTCAAGATGGCAAATGTCCAAGATGTCAAATGCCAAATGTCACAATGCTAAATGTCAAAAATGACAAATTTCCAGATGGCAAATGTCAAAGATGTCAAATGACAAATGTCACAATGCTAAATGTCAAAAATGAAAAGTGTCACCATGAAAAATGTCAAAAATGACAAATTTCAAGATGGCGAATGTCAAAGATGTCAAATGACAAATGTCACAATGCTAAATGTCAAAAATGAAAAGTGTCACCATTAAAAATGTCAAAAATAACAAATTTCACGATGGCAAATGTCAAAGATGTCAAATGACAAATGTCACAATGCTAAATGTCAAAAATGAAAAGTGTCACCATGAAAAATGTCAAAAATGACAAATTTCAAGATGGCAAATGTCAAAGATGTCAAATGACAAATATCACAATGCTAAATGTCAAAAATGAAAAGTGTCACCATGAAAAATGTCAAAAATGACAAATTTCAAGATGGCAAATGTCAAAGATGTCAAATGACAAATGTCACAATGCTAAATGTCAAAAATGAAAAGTGTCACCATGAAAAATGACAAAAATGACAAATTTCAAGATGGCAAATGTCAAAGATGTCAAATGACAAATGTCACAATGCTAAATGTCAAAAATGAAAAGTGTCACCATGAAAAATGTCAAAAATGACAAATTTCAAGATGGCAAATGTCAAAGATGTCAAATGACAAATGTCACAATGCTAAATGTCAAAAATGAAAAGTGTCACCATGAAAAATGTCAAAAATAACAAATTTCAAGATGCCAAATGTCAAAGATGTCAAATGACAAATGTCACAATGCTAAATGTCAAAAATGAAAAGTGTCACCATGAAAAATGTCAAAAATGACAAATTTCAAGATGGCAAATGTCAAAGATGTCAAATGACAAATGTCACAATGCTAAATGTCAAAAATGAAAAGTGTCACCATGAAAAATGTCAAAAATGACAAATTTTAGGATGGCAAATGTCAAAGATGTCAAATGACAAATGTCACAATGCTAAATGTCAAAAATGAAAAGTGTCACCATGAAAAATGTCAAAAATGACAAATTTCCAGATGGCAAATGTCAAAGATGTCAAATGACAAATGTCACAATGCTAAATGTCAAAAATGAAAAGTGTCACCATGAAAAATGTCAAAAATGACAAATTTCAAGATGGCAAATGTCCAAGATGTCAAATGACAAATGTCACAATGCTAAATGTCAAAAATGAAAAGTGTCACCATGAAAAATGTCAAAAATGACAAATTTCATGATGGCAAATGTCAAAGATGTCAAATGACAAATGTCACAATGCTACATGTTAAAAATGAAAAGTGTCACCATGAAAAATGTCAAAAATGACAAATTTCAAGATGGCAAATGTCAAAACTGACAAATGTCACAATGCCAAATGTCAAAAATGAAAAGTGTCACCATAAAAAATGTCAAAAATGACAAATTTTAAGATGGAAAATGTCAAAGATGTCAAATGACAAATGTCACAATGCTAAATGTCAAAAATGAAAAGTGTCACCATGAAAAATGTCAAAAATAACAAATTTCAAGATGGCAAATATCAAAGATGTCAAATGACAAATGTCACAATGCTAAATGTCAAAAATGAAAAGTGTCACCATGAAAAATGTCAAAAATAACAAATTTCAAGATGGCAAATGTCAAAGATGTCAAATGACAAATGTCACAATGCTAAATGTCAAAAATGAAAAGTGTCACCATGAAAAATGTCAAAAATGACAAATTTCAAGATGGAAAATGTCAAAGATGTCAAATGACAAATGTCACAATGCTAAATGTCAAAAATGAAAAGTGTCACCATGAAAAATGTCAAAAATGACAAATTTCAAGATGGCAAATGTCAAAGATGTCAAATGACAAATGTCACAATGCTAAATGTCAAAAATGAAAAGTGTCACCATGAAAAATGTCAAAAATAACAAATTTCAAGATGGCAAATGTCAAAGATGTCAAATGACAAATGTCACAATGCTAAATGTCAAAAATGAAAAGTGTCACCATGAAAAATGTCAAAAATGACAAATTTCAAGATGGCAAATGTCAAAGATGTCAAATGACAAATGTCACAATGCTAAATGTCAAAAATGAAAAGTGTCACCATGAAAAATGTCAAAAATAACAAATTTCAAGATGGCAAATGTCAAAGATGTGAAATGACAAATGTCACAATGCTAAATGTCAAAAATGAAAAATGTCACCATCAAAAATGTCAAAAATGACAAATTTCAAGATGGCAAATATCAAAGATGTCAAATGACAAATGTCACAATGCTAAATGTCAAAAATGAAAAGTGTCACCATGAAAAATGTCAAAAATGACAAATTTCAAGATGGCCAATGTCAAAGATGTCAAATGACAAATGTCACAATGCTAAATGTCAAAAATGAAAAGTGTCACCATAAAAAATGTCAAAAATGACAAATTTCAAGATGGCAAATGACAAATGTCACAATGCTAAATGTCAAAAATGAAAAGTGTCACCATAAAAAATGTCAAAAATAACAAATTTCAAGATGGCAAATGTCAAAGATGTCAAATGACAAATGTCACAATGCTAAATGTCAAAAATGAAAAGTGTTACCATGAAAAATGTCAAAAATGACAAATTTCAAGATGGCAAATGTCAAAGATGTCAAATGACAAATATCACAATGCTCAATGTCAAAAATGAAAAGTGTCACCATGAAAAATGTCAAAAATGACAAATTTCAAGATGGCAAATGTCAAAGATGTCAAATGACAAATGTCACAATGCTAAATGTCAAAAATGAAAAGTGTCACCATGAAAAATGTCAAAAATGACAAATTTCAAGATGACAAATGTCAAAGATGTCAAATGACAAATGTCACAATGCTAAATGTCAAAAATGAAAAGTGTCACCATGAAAAATGTCAAAAAAGACAAATTTCAAGATGGCAAATGTCAAAGATGTCAAATGACAAATGTCACAATGCTAAATGTCAAAAATGAAAAGTGTCACCATGAAAAATGTCAAAAATGACAAATTTCAAGATGGCAAATGTCAAAACTGACAAATGTCACAATGCTAAATGTCAAAAATGATAAGTGTCACCATGAAAAATGTCAAAAATGACAAATTTCAAGATGGCAAATGTCCAAGATGTCAAATGACAAATGTCACAATGCTAAATGTCAAAAATGAAAAGTGTCACCATGAAAAATGTCAAAAATGACAAATTTCAAGATGACAAATGTCAAAGATGTCAAATGACAAATGTCACAATGCTAAATGTCAAAAATGAAAAGTGTCACCATGAAAAATGTCAAAAAAGACAAATTTCAAGATGGCAAATGTCAAAGATGTCAAATGACAAATGTCACAATGCTAAATGTCAAAAATGAAAAGTGTCACCATGAAAAATGTCAAAAATGACAAATTTCAAGATGGCAAATGTCAAAACTGACAAATGTCACAATGCTAAATGTCAAAAATGATAAGTGTCACCATGAAAAATGTCAAAAATGACAAATTTCAAGATGGCAAATGTCCAAGATGTCAAATGACAAATGTCACAATGCTAAATGTCAAAAATGAAAAGTGTCACCATGAAAAATGTCAAAAATGACAAATTTCAGGATGGCAAATGTCAAAGATGTCAAATGACAAATGTCACAATGCTAAATGTCAAAAATGAAAAGTGTCAAAAATGACAAATTTCAAGATGGCAAATGTCTAAGATGTCAAATGACAAATGTCAAAAATGAAAAGTGTCCCCATGAAAAATGTCAATAATGACAAATTTCAAGATGGCAAATGTCAAACATGGCAAATGACAAATGTCACAATGCTAAATGTCAAAAATGAAAATTGTCACCATGAAAAATGACAAAAATGACAAATTTCAAGATGGCAAATGTCAAAACTGACAAATGTCACAATGTTAAATGTCAAAAATAAAAAGTGTCACCATGAAAAATGTCAAAAATAACAAATTTCAAAATGGCAACTGTCAAAGATGTCAAATGATAAATGTCACAATGCTAAATGTCAAAAATGACAAATTTCAAGATGGCAAATGTCAAAGATGTCAAATGACAAATGTCACAATGCTAAATGTCAAAAATGAAAAGTGTCACCATGAAAAATGTCAAAAATGACAAATTTCAAGATGGCAAATGTCAAAACTGACAAATGTCACAATGCTAAATGTCAAAAATGAAAAGTGTCACCATGAAAAATGTCAAAAATGACAAATTTCAAAATGCCAAATGTCAAAGATGTCAAATGACAAATGTCACAATGCTAAATGTCAAAAATGAAAAGTGTCACCATGAAAAATGTCAAAAATAACAAATTTCAAGATGGCAAATGTCAAATGACAAATGTCACAATGCTAAATGTCAAAAATGAAAAGTGTCACCATGACAAATGTCAAAAATGACAAATTTCAAGATGGCAAATGTCAAAGATGTCAAATGACAAATGTCACAATGCTAAATGTCAAAAATGAAAAGTGTCACCATGAAAAATGTCAAAAATAACAAATTTCAAGATGGCAAATGTCAAAGATGTCAAATGACAAATGTCACAATGCTAAATGTCAAAAATGAAAAGTGTCACCATGAAAAATGTCAAAAATGACAAATTTCAAGATGGCAAATGTCAAAGATGTCAAATGACAAATGTCACAATGCTAAATGTCAAAAATGAAAAGTGTCACCATCAAAAATGTCAAAAATGACAAATTTCAAGATGGCAAATATCAAAGATGTCAAATGACAAATGTCACAATGCTAAATGTCAAAAATGAAAAGTGTCACCATGAAAAATGTCAAAAATGAAAAATTTCAAGATGGCAAATGTCAAAGATGTCAAACGACAAATGTGACAATGCTAAATGTCAAAAATGAAAAGTGTCACCATGAAAAATGTCAAAAATGACAAATTTCAAGATGGCAAATGACAAATGTCACAATGCTAAATTTTAAAAATGAAAAGTGTCACCATAAAAAATGTCAAAAATAACAAATTTCAAGATGGCAAATGTCAAAGATGTCAAATGACAAATGTCACAATGCTAAATGTCAAAAATGAAAAGTGTCACCATGAAAAATGTCAAAAATGACAAATTTCAAGATGGCAAATGTCAAAGATGTCAAATGACAAATATCACAATGCTCAATGTCAAAAATAAAAAGTGTCACCATGAAAAATGTCAAAAATGACAAATTTCAAGATGGCAAATGTCAAAGATGTCAAATGACAAATGTCACAATGCTAAATGTCAAAAATGAAAAGTGTCACCATGAAAAATGTCAAAAATGACAAATTTCAAGATGGCAAATGTCAAAGATGTCAAATGACAAATGTCACAATGCTAAATGTCAAAAATGAAAATTGTCACCATGAAAAATGTCAAAAAAGACAAATTTCAAGATGGCAAATGTCAAAGATGTCAAATGACAAATGTCACAATGCTAAATGTCAAAAATGAAAAGTCTCACCATGAAAAATGTCAAAAATGACAAATTTCAAGATGGCAAATGTCAAAACTGACAAATGTCACAATGCTAAATGTCAAAAATGATAAGTGTCACCATGAAAAATGTTAAAAATAACAAATTTCAAGATGGCAAATGTCAATGATGTCAAATGACAAATGTCACAATGCTAAATGTCAAAAATGAAAAGTGTCACCATGAAAAATGTCAAAAATGACAAATTTCAAGATGGCAAATGTCAAAGATGTCAAATGACAAATGTCACAATGCTAAATGTCAAAAATGAAAAGTGTCACCATGAAAAATGTCAAAAATGACAAATTTCAAGATGGCAAATATCAAAACTGACAAATGTCACAATGCTAAATGTCAAAAATGATAAGTGTCACCATGAAAAATGTCAAAAATGACCAATTTCAAGATGGCAATTGTCCAAGATGTCAAATGACAAATGTCACAATGCTTAATGTCAAAAATGACAAATTTCAAGATGGCAAATGTCAAAGATGTCAAATGACAAATGTCACAATGCTAAATGTCAAAAATGAAAAGTGTCACCATGAAAAATGTCAAAAATGACAAATTTCAAGATGGCAAATGTCAAAGATGTCAAATGACAAATGTCACAATGCTAAATGTCAAAAATGAAAGGTGTCACCATGAAAAATGTCAAAAATGACAAATTTCAAGATGGCAAATGTCAAAGATGTCAAATGACAAATGTCACAATGCTAAATGTCAAAAATGAAAAGTGTCACCATGAAAAATGTCAAAAATAACAAATTTCAAGATGGCAAATGTCAAAGATGTCAAATGACAAATGACACAATGCTAAATGTCAAAAATGAAAAGTGTCACTATGAAAAATGTCAAAAATAACAAATTTTAAGATGGCAAATGTCAAAGATGTCAAATGACAAATGTCACAATGCTAAATGTCAAAAATGAAAAGTGTCACCATGAAAAATGTCAAAAATGACAAATTTCAAGATGGCAAATGTCAAAGATGTCAAATGACAAATGTCACAATGCTAAATGTCAAAAATGAAAACTGTCACCATGAAAAATGTCAAAAATAACAAATTTCAAGATGGCAAATGTCAAAGATGTCAAATGACAAATGTCACAATGCTAAATGTCAAAAATGAAAAGTGTCACCATGAAAAATGTCAAAAATGACAAATTTCAAGATGGCAAATGTCAAAGATGTCAAATGACAAATGTCACAATGCTAAGTGTCAAAAATGAAAAGTGTCACCATGAAAAATGTCAAAAATAACAAATTTTAAGATGGCAAATGTCAAAGATGTCAAATGACAAATGTCACAATGCTAAATGTCAAAAATGAAAAGTGTCACCATGAAAAATGTCAAAAATGACAAATTTCAAGATGGCAAATGTCAAAACTGACAAATGTCACAATGCTAAATGTCAAAAATGACAAATTTCAAGATGGCAAATGTCAAAGATGTAAAATGACAAATGTCACAATGCTAAATGTCAAAAATGAAAAGTGTCACCATGAAAAATGTCAAAAATGACAAATTTCAAGATGGCAAATGTCAAAGATGTCAAATGACAAATGTCACAATGCTAAATGTCAAAAATGAAAAGTGTCACCATGAAAAATGTCAAAAATGACAAATTTCATGATGGCAAATGTCAAAGATGTCAAATCACAAATGTCACAATGCTAAATGTCAAAAATGAAAAGTGTCACCATGAAAAAGGTCAAAAATGACAAATTTTAAGATGGCAAATATCAAAGATGTCAAATGACAAATGTCACAATGCTAAATGTCAAAAATGACAAATTTCAAGATGGCAAATGTCAAAGATGTCAAATGACAAATGTCACAATGCTAAATGTCAAAAATGAAAAGTGTCACCATGAAAAATGTCAAAAATGACAAATTTCAAGATGGCAAATGTCAAAGATGTCAAATGACAAATGTCACAATGCTAAATGTCAAAAATGAAAAGTGTCACCATGAAAAATGTCAAAAATGACAAATTTCAAGATGGCAAATGTCAAAGATGTCAAATAACAAATGTCACAATGCTAAATGTTAAAAATGAAAAGTGTTACCATGAAAAATGTCAAAAATAACAAATTTCAAGATGGCAAATGTCAAAGATGTCAAATGACAAATGTCACAATGCTAAATGTCAACAATGAAAAGTGTCACCATGAAAAATGTCAAAAATGACAAATTTCAAGATGGCAAATGTCAAAACTGACAAATGTCACAATGCTAAATGTCAAAAATGATAAGTGTCACCACGAAAAATGTCAAAAATGACAAATTTCAAGATGGCAAATGTCCAAGATGTCAAATGACAAATGTCACAATGCTAAATGTCAAAAATGACAAATTTCAAGATGGCAAATGTCAAAGATGTCAAATGACAAATGTCACAATGCTAAATGTCAAAAATGAAAAGTGTCACCATGAAAAATGTCAAAAATTACAAATTTCAAGATGGCAAATGTCAAAGATGTCAAATGACAAATGTCACATGTAAAATGAAAAGTGTCACCATGAAAAATGTCAAAAATAACAAATTTCAAGATGGCAAATGTCAAAGATGTCAAATGACAAATGTCACAATGCTAAATGTCAAAATTGAAAAGTGTCACCATGAAAAATGTCAAAAATGACAAATTTCAAGATGGCAAATGTCAAAGATGTCAAATGACAAATGTCACAATGCTAAATGTCAAAAATGAAAAGTGTCACCAAGAAAAATGTCAAAAATGACAAATTTCAAGATGGCAAATGTCAAAACTGACAAATGTCACAATGCTAAATGTCAAAAATGATAAGTGTCACCATGAAAAATGTCAAAAATGACAAATTTCAAGATGGCAATTGTCCAAGATGTCAAATGACAAATGTCACAATGCTAAATGTCAAAAATGAAAAGTGTCACCATGAAAAATGTCAAAAATGACAAATTTCAAGATGGCAAATGTCAAAGATGTCAAATGACAAATGTCACAATGCTAAATGTCAAAAATGAAAAGTGTCAAAAATGACAAATTTCAAGATGGCAAATGTCTAAGATGTCAAATGACAAATGTCACAATGCTAAATGTCAAAAATGAAAAGTGTCACCGTGAAAAATGTCAAAAATGACAAATTTCAAGATGGCAAATGTCAAAGATGTCAAATGACAAATGTCACAATGCTAAATGTCAACAATGAAAAGTGTCACCATGAAAAATGTCAAAAATGACAAATTTCAAGATGGCAAATGTCAAAGATGTCAAATGACAAATGTCACAATGCTAAATGTCAAAAATGAAAAGTGTCCCCATAAAAAATGTCAATAATGACAAATTTCAAGATGGCAAATGTCAAAGATGTCAAATGACAAATGTCACAATGCTAAATGTCAAAAATAAAAAGTGTCACCATGAAAAATGTCAAAAATGACAAATTTCAAGATGGCAAATGTCAAAGATGTCGAATATGACAAATGTCACAATGCTAAATGTCAAAAATAAAAAGTGTCACCATGAAAAATGTCAAAAATGACAAATTTTAAGATGGCAAATGCCAAAGATGTCAAATGACAAATGGCACAATGCTAAATGTCAAAAATGAAAAGTGTCACCATGAAAAATTTCAAGATGGCAAATATCAAAGATGTCAAATGACAAATGTCACAAGGCTAAAGTCAAAAATGACAAATTTTAAGATGGCAAATGTCAAAGATGTCAAATGACAAATGTCACAATGCTAAATGTCAAAAATGAAAAGTGTCACCATGAAAAATGTCAAAAATGACAAATTTCAAGATGGCAAATGTCAAAGATGTCAAATGACAAATGTCACAATGCTAAATGTCAAAAATGAAAAGTGTCACCATGAAAAATGTCAAAAATGACAAATTTTAAGATGGCAAATGTAAAAGATGTCAAATGACAAATGTCACAATGCTAAATGTCAAAAATGAAAAGTGTCACCATGAAAAATGTCAAAAATGACAAATTATAAGATGGCAAATGTCAAAGATGTCAAATGACAAATGTCACAATGCTAAATGTCAAAAATGAAAAGTGTCACCATGAAAAATGTCAAAAATGACAAATTTCAAGATGGCAAATGTCAAAGATATCAAATGACAAATGTCACAATGCTAAATGTCAAAAATGAAAAGTGTCACCATGAAAAATGTCAAAAATAACAAATTTCAAGATGGCAAATGTCAAAGATGTCAAATGACAAATGTCACAATGCTAAATGTCAAAAATGAAAAGTGTCACCATGAAAAATGTCAAAAATGACAAATTTTAAGATGGCAAATGTCAAAGATGTCAAATGACAAATGTCACAATGCTAAATGTCAAAAATGAAAAGTGTCACCATGAAAAATGTCAAAAATAACAAATTTCAAGATGGCAAATGTCAAAGATGTCAAATGACAAATGTCACAATGCTAAATGTCAAAAATGAAAAGTGTCACCATGAAAAATGTCAAAAATGACAAATTTCAAGATGGCAAATGTCTAAGATGTCAACTGACAAATGTCACAATGCTACATGTCAAAAATGAAAAGTGTCACCGTGGAAAATGTCAAAAATGAAAAATTTCTAGATCGCAAATGTCAAAGATGTCAAATGACAAATGTCACAATGCTAAATGTCAAAAATGAAAAGTGTCACCATGAAAAATGTCAAAAATGACAAATTTCAAGATGGCAAATGTCAAAGATGTCAAATGACAAATGTCACAATGCTAAATGTCAAAAATGAAAAGTGTCACCATGAAAAATGTCAAAAATGACAAATTTCAAGATGGCAAATGTCAAAGATGTCAAATGACAAATGTCACAATGCTAAATGTCAAAAATGAAAAGTGTCACCATAAAAAATGTCAAAAACAACAAATTTCAAGATGGCAAATGTCAAAAATGTCAAATGACAAATGTCACAATGCTAAATGTCAAAAATGAAAAGTGTCACCATAAAATGTCAAAAATGACAAATTTCAAGATGGCAAATGTCAAAGATGTCAAATGACAAATGTCACAATGCTAAATGTTAAAAATGATAAGTGTCACCATGAAAAATGTCAAAAATGACAAATTTCAAGATGGCAAATGTCAAAGATGTCAAATGACAAATGTCACAATGCTAAATGTCAAAAATGAAAAGTGTCACCATGAAAAATGTCAAAAATGACAAATTTCAAGATGGCAAATGTCAAAGATGTCAAATGACAAATGTCACAATGCTTAATGTCAAAAATGAAAAGTGTCACCATGAAAAATGTCAAAAATGACAAATTTCATGATGGCAAATGTCAAAGATGTCAAATGACAAATGTCACAATGCTAAATGTCAAAAATGAAAAGTGTCAAAAATGAAAAATTTCAAGATGGCAAATGTCTAGGATGTCAACTGACAAATGTCACAATGCTACATGTCAAAAATGAAAAGTGTCACCGTGGAAAATGTCAAAAATGAAAAATTTCTAGATCGCAAATGTCAAAGATGTCAAATGACAAATGTCACAATGCTAAATGTCAAAAATGAAAAGTGTCACCATGAAAAATGTCAAAAATGACAAATTTCAAGATGGCAAATGTCAAAGATGTCAAATGACAAATGTCACAATGCTAAATGTCAAAAATGAGAAGTGTCCCCATGAAAAATGTCAAAAATGACAAATTTTAAGATGGCAAATATCAAAGATGTCAAATGCCAAATGTCACAATGCTAAATGTCAAAAATGACAAATTTCAAGATGGCAAATGTCAAAGATGTCAAATGACAAATGTCACAATGCTAAATGTCAAAAATGAAAAGTGTCACCATAAAAAATGTCAAAAATGACAAATTTCAAGATGGCAAATGTCATAGATGTCAAATGACAAATGTCACAATGCTAAATGTCAAAAATGAAAAGTGTCACCATGAAAAATGTCAAAAATGACAAATTTCAAGATGGCAAATGTCAAAGATGTCAAATGACAAATGTCACAATGCTAAATGTCAAAAATGAAAAGTGTCACCATGAAAAATGTTAAAAATGACAAATTTCAAGATAGCAAATGTCAAAGATGTCAAATGACAAATGTCACAATGCTAAATGTCAAAAATGAAAAGTGTCCCCATGAAAAATGTCAAAAATGACAAATTTCAAGATGGCAAATATCAAAGATGTCAAATGCCAAATGTCACAATGCTAAATGTCAAAAATGACAAATTTCAAGATGGCAAATGTCAAAGATGTCAAATGACAAATGTCACAATGCTAAATGTCAAAAATGAAAAGTGTCACCATGAAAAATGTCAAAAATGACACATTTCAAGATGGCAAATGTCAAAACTGACAAATGTCACAATGCTAAATGTCAAAAATGATAAGTGTCACCATGAAAAATGTCAAAAATAACAAATTTCAAGATGTCAAATGACAAATGTCACCATGCTAAATGTCAAAAATGAAAAGTGTCACCATGAAAAATGTCAAAAATGACAAATTTTAAGATGGCAAATATCAAAGATGTCAAATGACAAATGTCACAATGCTAAATGTCAAAAATGATAAGTGTCACCATGAAAAATGTCAAAAATAACAAATTTCAAGATGGCAAATGTCAAAGATGTCAAATGACAAATGTCACCATGCTAAATGTCAAAAATGAAAAGTGTCACCATGAAAATTGTCAAAAATGACAAATTTCAAGATGGCAAATGTCAAAGATGTCAAATGACAAATGTCACAATGCTAAATGTCAAAAATGAAAAGTGTCACCATGAAAAATGTCAAAAATGACAAATTTCAAGATGGCAAATGTCAAAGATGTCAAATGACAAATGTCACAATGCTAAATGTCAAAAATGAAAAGTGTCACCATGAAAAATGTCAAAAATGACAAATTTTAAGATGGCAAATGTCAAAGATGTCAAATGACAAATGTCACAATGCTTAATGTCAAAAATGAAAAGTGTCACCATGAAAAATGTCAAAAATGACAAATTTTAAGATGACAAATGTCACAATGCTAAATGTCAAAAATGAAAAGTGTCACCATGAAAAATGTCAAAAATAACAAATTTCAAGATGGCAAATGTCAAAGATGTCAAATGACAAATGTTACAATGCTAAATGTCAAAAATGACAAATTTCAAGATGGCAAATGTCAAAGTTGTCAAATGACAAATGTCACAATGCTAAAAGTCAAAAATGAAAAGTGTCACCATGAAAAATGTCAAAAATGACAAATTTCAAGATGGCAAATGTCAAAGATGTCAAATGACAAATGTCACAATGCTAAATGTCAAAAATGAAAAGTGTCAAAAATGTCAAATTTTAAGATGGCAAATGTCAAAGATGTCAAATGACAAATGTCACAATGCTAAATGTCAAAAATGAAAAGTGTCACCATGAAAAATGTCAAAAATGACAAATTTCAAGATGGCAAATGTCAAAACTGACAAATGTCACAATGCTAAATGTCAAAAATGATAAGTGTCACCATGAAAAATGTCAAAAATGACAAACTTCAAGATGGCAAATGTCCAAGATGTCAAATGACAAATGTCACAATGCTTAATGTCAAAAATGAAAAGTGTCACCATGAAAAATGTCAAAAATGACAAATTTAGGGATGGCAAATGTCAAAGATGTCAAATGACGAATGTCACAATGCTAAATGTCAAAAATGAAAAGTGTCAAAAATGACAAATTTTAAGATGGCAAATGTCTAAGATGTCAAATGACAAATGTCACAATGCTAAATGTCAAAAATGAAAAGTGTCACCATGAAAAATGTCAAAAATGACAAATTTCAAGATGGCAAATGTCAAAACTGACAAAAGTCACAATGCTAAATGTCAAAAATGAAAAGTGTCACCATGAAAAATGTCAAAAATGACAAATTTCAAGATGGCAAATGTCAAAGATGTCAAATGACAAATGTCACAATGCTAAATGTCAAAAATGAAAAGTGTCATCACGAAAAATGTCAAAAATGACAAATTTCAAGATGGCAAATGTCAAAGATGGCAAATGACAAATGTCACAATGCTAAATGTCAAAAATGACAAATTTCAAGATGGCAAATGTCAAAGATGTCAAATGACAAATCTCACAATGCTAAATGTCAAAAATAAAAAGTGTCACCATCAAAAATGTCAAAAATGACAAATTTCAAGATGGCAAATGTCAAAGATGTCAAATGACAAATGTCACAATGCTAAATGTCAAAAATAAAAAATGTCACCATGAAAAATGTCAAAAATAACAAATTTCAAGATGGCAAATGTCAAAACTGACAAATGTCACAATGCTTAATGTCAAAGCTGACAAATGTCACAATGCTAAATTTCAAAAATGATAAGTGTCACCATGAAAAATGTCAAAAATGACAAATTTCAAGATGGCAAATGTCCAAGATGTCAAATGACAAATGTCACAATGCTTAATGTCAAAAATGAAAAGTGTCACCATGAAAAATGTCAAAAATGACACATTTCAAGATGGCAAATGTCCAAGATGTCAAATGACAAATGTCACAATGCTAAATGTCAAAAATAAAAAATGTCACCATGAAAAATGTCAAAAATGACAAATTTCAAGATGGCAAATGTAAAAGATGTCAAATGACAAATGTCACAATGCTAAATGTCAAAAATGAAAAGTGTCAAAAATGACAAATTTCAAGATGGCAAATGTCTAAGATGTCAAATGACAAATGTCACAATGCTTAATGTCAAAAATGAAAAGTGTCACTATGAAAAATGTCAAAAATGACAAATTTCAAGATGGCAAATGTAAAAGATGTCAAATGACAAATGTCACAATGCTAAATGTCAAAAATGAAAAGTGTCAAAAATGACAAATTTCAAGATGGCAAATGTCTAAGATGTCAAATGACAAATGTCACAATGCAAAATGTCAAAAATGAAAAGTGTCACCATGAAAGATGTCAAAAATGACAAATTTCAAGATGGCAAATGTAAAAGATGTCAAATGACAAATGTCACAATGCTAAATGTCAAAAATGAAAAGTGTCAAAAATGACAAATTTCAAGATGGCAAATGTCTAAGATGTCAAATGACAAATGTCACAATGCTTAATGTCAAAAATGAAAAGTGTCACTATGAAAAATGTCAAAAATGACAAATTTCAAGATGGCAAATGTAAAAGATGTCAAATGACAAACGTCACAATGCTAAATGTCAAAAATGAAAAGTGTCAAAAATGACAAATTTCAAGATGGCAAATGTCAAAGATGTCAAATGACAAATGTCACAATGCTAAATGTCAAAAATGAAAAGTGTCACCACGACAAACATCAAAAATGACAAATTTCAAGATGGCAAATGTCAAAGATGGCAAATGACAAATGTCACAATGTTAAATGTCAAAAATGAAAAGTGTCACCATAAAAAATGTCAAAAATAACAAATTTCAAGATGGCAAATGTCAAAGATGTCAAATGACAAATGTCACAATGCTAAATGTCAAAAATGAAAAACGTTACCATAAAAAATGTCAAAAATGACAAATTTCAAGATGGCAAATGTCAAAGATGTCAAATGACAAATATCACAATGCTAAATGTCAAAAATGACAAATTTCAAGATGGCAAATGTCAAAGATGTCAAATGACAAATGTAACAATGCTAAATGTCAAAAATAAAAAGTGTCACCATGAAAAATGTCAAAAATGACAAATTTCAAGATGGCAAATGTCAAAGATGTCAAATGACAAATGTCACAATGCTAAATGTCAAAAATGAAAAGTGTCACCATGAAAAATGTCAAAAATGACAAATTTCAAGATGGCAAATGTCAAAGATGTCAAATGACAGATGTCACAATGCTAAATGTCAAAAATGAAAAGTGTCAAAAATGACAAATTTCAAAATGGCAAATGTCTAAGATGTCAAATGACAAATGTCACAATGCTAAATGTCAAAAATGAAAAGTGTCACAATGCTAAATGTCAAAAATGACAAATTTCAAGATGGCAAATGTCAAAACTGACAAATGTCACAATGCTAAATGTCAAAAATGACAAATTTCAAGATGGCAAATGTCAAAGATGTCAAATGACAAATGTCACAATGCTAAATGTCAAAAATGAAAAGTGTCACCATGAAAAATGTCAAAAATGACAAATTTCAAGATGGCAAATGTCAAAGATGTCAAATGACAAATGTCACAACGCTAAATGTCAAAAATGAAAAGTGTCACCATGAAAAATGTCAAAAATGACAAATTTTAAGATGGAAAATGTCAAAACTGACAAATGTCACAATGCTAAATGTCAAAAATGATAAGTGTCACCATGAAAAATGTCAAAAATGACAAATTTCAAGATGGCAAATGTCAAAGATGTCAAATGACAAATGTCTCAATGCTAAATGTCAAAAATTAAAAGTGTCACCATGAAAAATGTCAAAAATGACAAATTTCAAAATGGCAAATGTCAAAGATGTCAAATGACAAATGTCACAATGCTAAATGTTAAAAATGAAAAGTGTCACCATGAAAAATGTCAAAAATGACAAATTTTAAGATGGCAAATGTCAAAGATGTCAAATCACAAATGTCACAATGCTAAATTTCAAAAATGAAAAGTGTCACCATGAAAAATGTCAAAAATGACAAATTTCAAGATGGCAAATGTCAAAACTGACAAATGTCACAATGCTAAATGTCAAAAATGATAAGTGTCACCATGAAAAATGTCAAAAATAACAAATTTCAAGATGGCAAATGTCCAAGATGTCAAATGACAAATGTCACAATGCTAAATGTCAAAAATGAAAAGTGTCACCATGAAAAATGTCAAAAATGACAAATTTCAAGATGGCAAATGTCAAAGATGTCAAATGACAAATGTCACAATGCTAAATGTCAAAAATGATAAGTGTCACCATGAAAAATGTCAAAAATAACAAATTTCAAAATGGCAAATGTCAAAGATGTCAAATGACAAATGTCACAATGCTAAATGTCAAAAATGAAAAGTGTCACCATGAAAAATGTCAAAAATGACAAATTTAAAGATGGCAAATGTCAAAGATGTCAAATGACAAATGTCACAATGCTAAATGTCAAAAATGAAAAGTGTCACCATGAAAAATGTCAAAAATGACAAATTTCAAGATGGCAAATGTCAAATGACAAATGTCACAATGCTAAATGTCAAAAATGAAAAGTGTCACCATGAAAAATGTCAAAAATGACAAATTTCAAGATGGCAAATGTCAAAGATGTCAAATGACAAATGTCACAATGCTAAATGTCAAAAATGAAATGTGTCACAATGCTAAATGTCAAAAATGACAAATTTCAAGATGGCAAATGTCAAAACTGACAAATGTCACAATGCTAAATGTCAAAAATGAAAAGTGTCACCATGAAAAATGTCAAAAATAACAAATTTCAAGATAGCAAATGTCAAAGATGTCAAATGACGAATGTCACAATGCTAAATGTCAAAAATGACAAATTTCAAGATGGCAAATGTCAAAGATGTCAAATGACAAATGTCACAATGCTAAATGTCAAAAATGAAAAATGTCACCATGAAAAATGTCAAAAATGACAAATTTCAAGATGGCAAATGTCAAAGATGTCAAATGACAAATGTCACAATGCTAAATGTCAAAAATGAAAAGTGTCACCATGAAAAATGTCAAAAATGACAAATTTCAAAATGGCAAGTGTCAAAACTGACAAATGTCACAATTCTAAATGTCAAAAATGAAAAGTGTCACCATGAAAAATGTCAAAAATGACAAATTTCAAGATGGCAAATGTCAAAGATGTCAAATGACAAATGTCACAATGCTAAATGTCAAAAATGAAAAGTGTCAAAAATGACAAATTTTAAGATGGCAAATGTCTTAGATGTCAAATGACAAATGTCACAATGCTAAATGTCAAAAATAAAAAGTGTCACCATTAAAAATGTCAAAAATGACAAATTTCAAGATGGCAAATGTCAAAGATATCAAATGACAAATATCACAATGCTAAATGTCAAAAATGAAAAGTGTCACCATGAAAAATGTCAAAAATGACAAATTTCAAGATAGCAAATGTCAAAGATGTCAAATGACAAATGTCACAATGCTAAATGTCAAAAATGATAAGTGTCACCATGAAAAATGTCAAAAATAACAAATTTCAAGATGGCAAATGTCAAAGATGTCAAATGACAAATGTCACAATGCTAAATGTCAAAAATGAAAAGTGTCACCATGAAAAATGTCAAAAATGACAAATTTCAAGATGGCAAATGTCAAAGATGTCAAATGACAAATGTCACAATGCTAAATGTCAAAAATGAAAAGTGTCACCATGAAAAATGTCAAAAATGACAAATTTCAAGATGGCAAATGTCAAAGATGTCAAATGACAAATGTCACAATGCTAAATGTCAAAAATGAAAAGTGTCACCATGAAAAATGTCAAAAATGACAAATTTCAAGATGGCAAATGTCAAAGATGTCAAATGACAAATGTCACAATGCTAAATGTCAAAAATGAAAATAGTCACAATGCTAAATGTCAAAAATGACAAATTTTAAGATGGCAAATGTCAAAACTGACAAATGTCACAATGCTAAATGTCAAAAATGAAAAGTGTCACCATGAAAAATGTCAAAAATAACAAATTTCAAGATAGCAAATGTCAAAGATGTCAAATGACAAATGTCACAATGCTAAATGTCAAAAATGATTAATTTCAAGATGGCAAATGTCAAAGATGTCAAATGACAAATGTCACAATGCTTAATGTCAAAAATGAAAAATGTCACCATGAAAAATGTCAAAAATGACAAATTTCAAGATGGCAAATGTCAAAGATGTCAAATGACAAATGTCACAATGATAAATGTCAAAAATGAAAAGTGTCACCATGAAAAATGTCAAAAATGACAAATTTCAAGATGGCAAATGTCAAAACTGACAAATGTCACAATGCTAAATGTCAAAAATGAAAATTGTCACCATGAAAAATGTCAAAAATGACAAATTTCAAGATGGCAAATGTCAAAGATGTCAAATGACAAATGTCACAATGCCAAATGTCAAAAATGAAAAGTGTCAAAAATGACAAATTTCAAGATGGCAAATGTCTTAGATGTCAAATGACAAATGTCACAATGCTAAATGTCAAAAATGAAAAGTGTCACCATGAAAAATGTCAAAAATGACAAATTTCAAGATGGCAAATGTCAAAGATGTCAAATGACAAATATCACAATGCTAAATGTCAAAAATGAAAAGTGTTACCATGAAAAATGTCAAAAATGACAAATTTCAAGATGGCAAATGTCAAAGATGTCAAATGAGAAATGTCACAATGCTAAATGTCAAAAATGAAAAGTGTCATCATGAAAAATGTCAAAAATAACAAATTTCAAGATGGAAAATGTCAAAGATGTCAAATGACAAATGTCAAAAATGAAAAGTGTCACCATGAAAAATATCAAAAATGACAAATTTCAAAATGGCAAATGTCAAAGATGTCAAATGACAAATATCACAATGCTAAATGTCAAAAATGACAAATTTCAAGATGGCAAATGTCAAAGATGTCAAATGACAAATGACACAATGCTAAATGTCAAAAATAAAAAGTGTCACTATGAAAAATTTCAAAAATGACAAATTTCAAGATGACAAATGTCAAAGATGTCAAATGACAAATGTCACATTGCTAAATGTCAAAAATGAAAAGTGTCCCCATGAAAAATGTCAAAAATGACAAATTTCAAGATGGCAAATATCAAAGATGTCAAATGCCAAATGTCACAATGCTAAATGTCAAAAATGACAAATTTCAAGATGGCAAATGTCAAAGATGTCAAATGACAAATGTTACAATGCTAAATGTCAAAAATGAAAAGTGTCACCATGAAAAATGTCAAAAATGACAAATTTCAAGATGGCAAATGTCAAAACTGACAAATGTCACAATGCTAAATGTCAAAAATGATAAGTGTCACCATGAAAAATGTCAAAAATAGCAAATTTCAAGATGGCAAATGTCCAAGATGTCAAATGACAAATGTCACAATGCTAAATGTCAAAAATGAAAAGTGTCACCATGAAAAATGTCAAAAATGACAAATTTTAAGATGGCAAATATCAAAGATGTCAAATGACAAATGTCACAATGCTAAATGTCAAAAATGATAAGTGTCACCATAAAAAATGTCAAAAATAACAAATTTCAAGATGGCAAATGTCAAAGATGTCAAATGACAAATGTCACCATGCTAAATGTCAAAAATGAAAAGTGTCACCATGAAAATTGTCAAAAATGACAAATTTCAAGATGGCAAATGTCAAAGATGTCAAATGACAAATGTCACAATGCTAAATGTCAAAAATGAAAAGTGTCACCATGAAAAATGTCAAAAATGACAAATTTCAAGATGGCAAATGTCAAAGATGTCAAATGACAAATGTCACAATGCTAAATGTCAAAAATGAAAAGTGTCATCACGAAAAATGTCAAAAATGACAAATTTCAAGATGGCAAATGACAAATGTCACAATGCTAAATGTCAAAAATGACAAATTTCAAGATGGCAAATGTCAAAGATGTCAAATGACAAATCTCACAATGCTAAATGTCAAAAATGAAAAGTGTCACCATCGAAAATGTCAAAAATGACAAATTTCAAGATGGCAAATGTCAAAGATGTCAAATGACAAATGTCACAATGCTAAATGTCAAAAATAAAAAATGTCACCATGAAAAATGTCAAAAATGACAAATTTCAAGATGGCAAATGTCAAAACTGACAAATGTCACAATGCTTAATGTCAAAACTGACAAATGTCACAATGCTAAATTTCAAAAATGATAAGTGTCACCATGAAAAATGTCAAAAATGACAAATTTCAAGATGGCAAATGTCCAAGATGTCAAATGACAAATGTCACAATGCTTAATGTCAAAAATGAAAAGTGTCACCATGAAAAATGTCAAAAATGACACATTTCAAGATGGCAAATGTCCAAGATGTCAAATGACAAATGTCACAATGCTAAATGTCAAAAATAAAAAATGTCACCATGAAAAATGTCAAAAATGACAAATTTCAAGATGGCAAATGTAAAAGATGTCAAATGACAAATGTCACAATGCTAAATGTCAAAAATGAAAAGTGTCAAAAATGACAAATTTCAAGATGGCAAATGTCTAAGATGTCAAATGACAAATGTCACAATGCTTAATGTCAAAAATGAAAAGTGTCACTATGAAAAATGTCAAAAATGACAAATTTCAAGATGGCAAATGTAAAAGATGTCAAATGACAAATGTCACAATGCTAAATGTCAAAAATGAAAAGTGTCAAAAATGACAAATTTCAAGATGGCAAATGTCTAAGATGTCAAATGACAAATGTCACAATGCAAAATGTCAAAAATGAAAAGTGTCACCATGAAAGATGTCAAAAATGACAAATTTCAAGATGGCAAATGTAAAAGATGTCAAATGACAAATGTCACAATGCTAAATGTCAAAAATGAAAAGTGTCAAAAATGACAAATTTCAAGATGGCAAATGTCTAAGATGTCAAATGACAAATGTCACAATGCTTAATGTCAAAAATGAAAAGTGTCACTATGAAAAATGTCAAAAATGACAAATTTCAAGATGGCAAATGTAAAAGATGTCAAATGACAAACGTCACAATGCTAAATGTCAAAAATGAAAAGTGTCAAAAATGACAAATTTCAAGATGGCAAATGTCAAAGATGTCAAATGACAAATGTCACAATGCTAAATGTCAAAAATGAAAAGTGTCACCACGAAAAACATCAAAAATGACAAATTTCAAGATGGCAAATGTCAAAGATGGCAAATGACAAATGTCACAATGTTAAATGTCAAAAATGAAAAGTGTCACCATAAAAAATGTCAAAAATAACAAATTTCAAGATGGCAAATGTCAAAGATGTCAAATGACAAATGTCACAATGCTAAATGTCAAAAATGAAAAACGTCACCATAAAAAATGTCAAAAATGACAAATTTCAAGATGGCAAATGTCAAAGATGTCAAATGACAAATATCACAATGCTAAATGTCAAAAATGACAAATTTCAAGATGGCAAATGTCAAAGATGTCAAATGACAAATGTAACAATGCTAAATGTCAAAAATAAAAAGTGTCACCATGAAAAATGTCAAAAATGACAAATTTCAAGATGGCAAATGTCAAAGATGTCAAATGACAAATGTCACAATGCTAAATGTCAAAAATGAAAAGTGTCACCATGAAAAATGTCAAAAATGACAAATTTCAAGATGGCAAATGTCAAAGATGTCAAATGACAGATGTCACAATGCTAAATGTCAAAAATGAAAAGTGTCAAAAATGACAAATTTCAAAATGGCAAATGTCTAAGATGTCAAATGACAAATGTCACAATGCTAAATGTCAAAAATGAAAAGTGTCACAATGCTAAATGTCAAAAATGACAAATTTCAAGATGGCAAATGTCAAAACTGACAAATGTCACAATGCTAAATGTCAAAAATGACAAATTTCAAGATGGCAAATGTCAAAGATGTCAAATGACAAATGTCACAATGCTAAATGTCAAAAATGAAAAGTGTCACCATGAAAAATGTCAAAAATGACAAATTTCAAGATGGCAAATGTCAAAGATGTCAAATGACAAATGTCACAACGCTAAATGTCAAAAATGAAAAGTGTCACCATGAAAAATGTCAAAAATGACAAATTTTAAGATGGAAAATGTCAAAACTGACAAATGTCACAATGCTAAATGTCAAAAATGATAAGTGTCACCATAAAAAATGTCAAAAATGACAAATTTCAAGATGGCAACTGTCAAAGATGTCAAATGACAAATGTCTCAATGCTAAATGTCAAAAATTAAAAGTGTCACCATGAAAAATGTCAAAAATGACAAATTTCAAGATGGCAAATGTCAAAGATGTCAAATGACAAATGTCACAATGCTAAATGTCAAAAATGAAAAGTGTCACCATGAAAAATGTCAAAAATGACAAATTTTAAGATGGCAAATGTCAAAGATGTCAAATCACAAATGTCACAATGCTAAATTTCAAAAATGAAAAGTGTCACCATGAAAAATGTCAAAAATGACAAATTTCAAGATGGCAAATGTCAAAACTGACAAATGTCACAATGCTAAATGTCAAAAATGATAAGTGTCACCATGAAAAATGTCAAAAATAACAAATTTCAAGATGGCAAATGTCCAAGATGTCAAATGACAAATGTCACAATGCTAAATGTCAAAAATGAAAAGTGTCACCATGAAAAATGTCAAAAATGACAAATTTCAAGATGGCAAATGTCAAAGATGTCAAATGACAAATGTCACAATGCTAAATGTCAAAAATGATAAGTGTCACCATGAAAAATGTCAAAAATAACAAATTTCAAAATGGCAAATGTCAAAGATGTCAAATGACAAATGTCACAATGCTAAATGTCAAAAATGAAAAGTGTCACCATGAAAAATGTCAAAAATGACAAATTTAAAGATGGCAAATGTCAAAGATGTCAAATGACAAATGTCACAATGCTAAATGTCAAAAATGAAAAGTGTCACCATGAAAAATGTCAAAAATGACAAATTTCAAGATGGCAAATGTCAAAGATGTCAAATGACAAATGTCACAATGCTAAATGTCAAAAATGAAAAGTGTCACCATGAAAAATGTCAAAAATGACAAATTTCAAGATGGCAAATGTCAAAGATGTCAAATGACAAATGTCACAATGCTAAATGTCAAAAATGAAATGTGTCACAATGCTAAATGTCAAAAATGACAAATTTCAAGATGGCAAATGTCAAAACTGACAAATGTCACAATGCTAAATGTCAAAAATGAAAAGTGTCACCATGAAAAATGTCAAAAATAACAAATTTCAAGATAGCAAATGTCAAAGATGTCAAATGACGAATGTCACAATGCTAAATGTCAAAAATGACAAATTTCAAGATGGCAAATGTCAAAGATGTCAAATGACAAATGTCACAATGCTAAATGTCAAAAATGAAAAATGTCACCATGAAAAATGTCAAAAATGACAAATTTCAAGATGGCAAATGTCAAAGATGTCAAATGACAAATGTCACAATGCTAAATGTCAAAAATGAAAAGTGTCACCATGAAAAATGTCAAAAATGACAAATTTCAAAATGGCAAGTGTCAAAACTGACAAATGTCACAATGCTAAATGTCAAAAATGAAAAGTGTCACCATGAAAAATGTCAAAAATGACAAATTTCAAGATGGCAAATGTCAAAGATGTCAAATGACAAATGTCACAATGCTAAATGTCAAAAATGAAATGTGTCACAATGCTAAATGTCAAAAATGACAAATTTCAAGATGGCAAATGTCAAAACTGACAACTGTCACAATGCTAAATGTCAAAAATGAAAAGTGTCACCATGAAAAATGTCAAAAATAACAAATTTCAAGATAGCAAATGTCAAAGATGTCAAATGACGAATGTCACAATGCTAAATGTCAAAAATGACAAATTTCAAGATGGCAAATGTCAAAGATGTCAAATGACAAATGTCACAATGCTAAATGTCAAAAATGAAAAGTGTCACCATGAAAAATGTCAAAAATGACAAATTTCAAGATGGCAAATGTCAAAGATGTCAAATGACAAATGTCACAATGCTAAATGTCAAAAATGAAAAGTGTCAAAAATGACAAATTTCAAGATGGCAAATGTCTTAGATGTCAAATGACAAATGTCACAATGCTAAATGTCAAAAATAAAAAGTGTCACCATTAAAAATGTCAAAAATGACAAATTTCAAGATGGCAAATGTCAAAGATGTCAAATGACAAATATCACAATGCTAAATGTCAAAAATGAAAAGTGTCACCATGAAAAATGTCAAAAATGACAAATTTCAAGATAGCAAATGTCAAAGATGTCAAATGACAAATGTCACAATGCTAAATGTCAAAAATGATAAGTGTCACCATGAAAAATGTCAAAAATAACAAATTTCAAGATGTCAAATGTCAAAGATGTCAAATGACAAATGTCACAATGCTAAATGTCAAAAATGAAAAGTGTCACCATGAAAAATGTCAAAAATGACAAATTTCAAGATGGCAAATGTCAAAGATGTCAAATGACAAATGTCACAATGCTAAATGTCAAAAATGAAAAGTGTCACCATGAAAAATGTCAAAAATGACAAATTTCAAGATGGCAAATGTCAAAGATGTCAAATGACAAATGTCACAATGCTAAATGTCAAAAATGAAAAGTGTCACCATGAAAAATGTCAAAAATGACAAATTTCAAGATGGCAAATGTCAAAGATGTCAAATGACAAATGTCACAATGCTAAATGTCAAAAATGAAAAGTGTCACAATGCTAAATGTCAAAAATGACAAATTTTAAGATGGCAAATGTCAAAACTGACAAATGTCACAATGCTAAATGTCAAAAATGAAAAGTGTCACCATGAAAAATGTCAAAAATAACAAATTTCAAGATAGCAAATGTCAAAGATGTCAAATGACAAATGTCACAATGCTAAATGTCAAAAATGATTAATTTCAAGATGGCAAATGTCAAAGATGTCAAATGACAAATGTCACAATGCTTAATGTCAAAAATGAAAAATGTCACCATGAAAAATGTCAAAAATGACAAATTTCAAGATGGCAAATGTCAAAGATGTCAAATGACAAATGTCACAATGCTAAATGTCAAAAATGAAAAGTGTCACCATGAAAAATGTCAAAAATGACAAATTTCAAGATGGCAAATGTCAAAACTGACAAATGTCACAATGCTAAATGTCAAAAATGAAAATTGTCACCATGAAAAATGTCAAAAATGACAAATTTCAAGATGGCAAATGTCAAAGATGTCAAATGACAAATGTCACAATGCTAAATGTCAAAAATGAAAAGTGTCAAAAATGACAAATTTCAAGATGGCAAATGTCTTAGATGTCAAATGACAAATGTCACAATGCTAAATGTCAAAAATGAAAAGTGTAACCATGAAAAATGTCAAAAATGACAAATTTCAAGATGGCAAATGTCAAAGATGTCAAATGACAAATATCACAATGCTAAATGTCAAAAATGAAAAGTGTTACCATGAAAAATGTCAAAAATGACAAATTTCAAGATGGCAAATGTCAAAGATGTCAAATGAGAAATGTCACAATGCTAAATGTCAAAAATGAAAAGTGTCATCATGAAAAATGTCAAAAATAACAAATTTCAAGATGGAAAATGTCAAAGATGTCAAATGACAAATGTCAAAAATGAAAAGTGTCACCATGAAAAATATCAAAAATGACAAATTTCAAGATGGCAAATGTCAAAGATGTCAAATGACAAATATCACAATGCTAAATGTCAAAAATGACAAATTTCAAGATGGCAAATGTCAAAGATGTCAAATGACAAATGACACAATGCTAAATGTCAAAAATAAAAAGTGTCACCATGAAAAATTTCAAAAATGACAAATTTCAAGATGACAAATGTCAAAGATGTCAAATGACAAATGTCACAATGCTAAATGTCAAAAATGAAAAGTGTCCCCATGAAAAATGTCAAAAATGACAAATTTCAAGATGGCAAATATCAAAGATGTCAAATGCCAAATGTCACAATGCTAAATGTCAAAAATGACAAATTTCAAGATGGCAAATGTCAAAGATGTCAAATGACAAATGTTACAATGCTAAATGTCAAAAATGAAAAGTGTCACCATGAAAAATGTCAAAAATGACAAATTTCAAGATGGCAAATGTCAAAACTGACAAATGTCACAATGCTAAATGTCAAAAATGATAAGTGTCACCATGAAAAATGTCAAAAATAACAAATTTCAAGATGGCAAATGTCCAAGATGTCAAATGACAAATGTCACAATGCTAAATGTCAAAAATGAAAAGTGTCACCATGAAAAATGTCAAAAATGACAAATTTTAAGATGGCAAATATCAAAGATGTCAAATGACAAATGTCACAATGCTAAATGTCAAAAATGATAAGTGTCACCATAAAAAATGTCAAAAATAACAAATTTCAAGATGGCAAATGTCAAAGATGTCAAATGACAAATGTCACCATGCTAAATGTCAAAAATGAAAAGTGTCACCATGAAAAGTGTCAAAAATGACAAATTTCAAGATGGCAAATGTCAAAGATGTCAAATGACAAATGTCACAAAGCTAAATGTCAAAAATGAAAAGTGTCACCATGAAAAATGTCAAAAATGACAAATTTCAAGATGGCAAATGTCAAAGATGTCAAATGACAAATGTCACAATGCTAAATGTCAAAAATGAAAAGTGTCACCATGAAAAATGTCAAAAATGACAAATTTTAAGATGGCAAATGTCAAAGATGTCAAATGACAAATGTCACAATGCTAAATGTCAAAAATAAAAAGTGTCACCATGAAAAATGTCAAAAATAACAAATTTCAAGATGGCAAATGTCAAAGATGTCAAATGACAAATGTTACAATGCTAAATGTCAAAAATGACAAATTTCAAGATGGCAAATGTCAAAGATGTCAAATGACAAATGTCACAATGCTAAAAGTCAAAAATGAAAAGTGTCACCATGAAAAATGTCAAAAATGACAAATTTCAAGATGGCAAATGTTAAAGATGTCAAATGACAAATGTCACAATGCTAAATGTCAAAAATGAAAAGTGTCAAAAATGACAAATTTCAAGATGGCAAATGTCAAAGATGTCAAATGACAAATGTCACAATGCTAAATGTCAAAAATGAAAAGTGTCACCATGAAAAATGTCAAGAATGACAAATTTCAAGATGGCAAATGTCAAAACTGACAAATGTCACAATGCTAAATGTCAAAAATGATAAGTGTCACCATGAAAAATGTCAAAAATGACAAATTTCAAGATGGCAAATGTCAAAGATGTCAAATGACAAATGTCACAATGCTTAATGTCAAAAATGAAAAGTGTCACCATGAAAAATGTCAAAAACGACAAATTTAGGGATTGCAAATGTCAAAGATGTCAAATGACGAATGTCACAATGCTAAATGTCAAAAATGAAAAGTGTAAAAATGACAAATTTCAAGATGGCAAATGTCTAAGATGTCAAATGACAAATGTCACAATGCTAAATGTCAAAAATGAAAAGTGTCACCATGAAAAATGTCAAAAATGACAAATTTCAAGATGGCAAATGTCAAAGATGTCAAATGACAAATGTCACAATGCTAAATGTCAAAAATGAAAAGTGTCATCACGAAAAATGTCAAAAATGACAAATTTCAAGATGGCAAATGTCAAAGATGGCAAATGACAAATGTCACAATGCTAAATGTCAAAAATGAAAAGTGTCACCATGAAAAATGTCAAAAATAACAAATTTCAAGATGGCAAATGACAAAGATGTCAAATGACAAATGTCACAATGCTAAATGTCAAAAATGAAAAGTGTCACCATGAAAAATGTCAAAAATGACAAATTTCAAGATGGCAAATGTCAAAGATGTCAAATGACAAATATCACAATGCTAAATGTCAAAAATGACAAATTTCAAGATGGCAAATGTCAAAGATGTCAAATGACAAATCTCACGATGCTAAATGTCAAAAATGAAAAGTGTCACCATGAAAAATGTCAAAAATGACAAATTTCAAGATGGCAAATGTCAAAGATGTCAAATGACAAATGTCACAATGCTAAATGTCAAAAATAAAAAATGTCACCATGAAAAATGTCAAAAATGACAAATTTCAAGATGGCAAATGTCAAAACTGACAAATGTCACAATGCTAAATGTCAAAACTGACAAATGTCACAATGCTAAATGTCAAAAATTATAAGTGTCACCATGAAAAATGTCAAAAATGACA
This sequence comes from Altica lythri, assembly GCA_964028335.1. NCBI lineage: Eukaryota > Metazoa > Arthropoda > Insecta > Coleoptera > Chrysomelidae > Altica > Altica lythri. The sequence continues at coordinate 37,561,768 of OZ034800.1, read as the reverse complement.
AATTTCAAGATGGCAAATGTCCAAGATGTCAAATGACAAATGTCACAATGCTTAATGTCAAAAATGAAAAGTGTCACCATGAAAAATGTCAAAAATGACAAATTTCAAGATGGCAAATGTAAAAGATGTCAAATGACAAATGTCACAATGCTAAATGTCAAAAATGAAAAGTGTCACCATGAAAAATGTCAAAAATGACAAATTTTAAGATGGCAAATGTCAAAACTGACAAATGTCACAATGCTAAATGTCAAAAATGAAAAGTGTCACCATGAAAAATGTCAAAAATGACAAATTTCAAGATGGCAAATGTCAAAGATGTCAAATGACAAATCTCACAATGCTAAATGTCAAAAATGAAAAGTGTCACCATGAAAAATGTCAAAAATGACAAATTTCAAGATGGCAAATGTCAAAGATGTCAAATGACAAATGTCACAATGCTAAATGTCAAAAATAAAAAATGTCACCATGAAAAATGTCAAAAATGACAAATTTCAAGATGGCAAATGTCAAAACTGACAAATGTCACAATGCTAAATGTCAAAAATGATAAGTGTCACCATGAAAAATGTCAAAAATGACAAATTTCAAGATGGCAAATGTCCAAGATGTCAAATGACAAATGTCACAATGCTTAATGTCAAAAATGAAAAGTGTCACCATGAAAAATGTCAAAAATGACAAATTTCAAGATGGCAAATGTAAAAGATGTCAAATGACAAATGTCACAATGCTAAATGTCAAAAATGAAAAGTGTCAAAAATGACAAATTTCAAGATGGCAAATGTCTAAGATGTCAAATGACAAATGTCACAATGCTAAATGTCAAAAATGAAAAGTGTCACCATGAAAGATGTCAAAAATGACAAATTTGAAGATGGCAAATGTCAAAACTGACAAATGTCACAATGCTAAATGTCAAAAATGAAAAGTGTAACCATGAAAAATGTCAAAAATGACAAGTTTCAAGATGGCAAATGTCAAAGATGTCAAATGACAAATGTCACAATGCTAAATGTCAAAAATGAAAAGTGTCACCACGAAAAACGTCAAAAATGACAAATTTCAAGATGGCAAATGTCAAAGATGGCAAATGACAAATGTCACAATGCTAAATGTCAAAAATGAAAAGTGTCACCATAAAAAATGTCAAAAATAACAAATTTCAAGATGGCAAATGTCAAAGATGTCAAATGACAAATGTCACAATGCTAAATGTCAAAAATGAAAAGTGTCACCATAAAAAATGTCAAAAATGACAAATTTCAAGATGGCAAATGTCAAAGATGTCAAATGACAAATATCACAATGCTAAATGTCAAAAATGACAAATTTCAAGATGGCAAATGTCAAAGATGTCAAATGACAAATGTCACAATGCTAAATGTCAAAAATGAAAAGTGTCACCATGAAAAATGTCAAAAATGACAAATTTCAAGATGGCAAATGTCAAAGATGTCAAATGACAAATGTCACAATGCTAAATGTCAAAAATGAAAAGTGTCACCATGAAAAATGTCAAAAATGACAAATTTCAAGATGGCAAATGTCAAAGATGTCAAATGACAAATGTCACAATGCTAAATGTCAAAAATGAAAAGTGTCACCATGAAAAATGTCAAAAATGACAAATTTCAAGATGGCAAATGTCAAAGATGTCAAATGACAAATGTCACAATGCTAAATGTCAAAAATGAAAAGTGTCACAATGCTAAATGTCAAAAATGACAAATTTTAAGATGGCAAATGTCAAAACTGACAAATGTCACAATGCTAAATGTCAAAAATGAAAAGTGTCACCATGAAAAATGTCAAAAATAACAAATTTCAAGATAGCAAATGTCAAAGATGTCAAATGACAAATGTCACAATGCTAAATGTCAAAAATGACAAATTTCAAGATGGCAAATGTCAAAGATGTCAAATGACAAATGTCACAATGCTTAATGTCAAAAATGAAAAATGTCACCATGAAAAATGTCAAAAATGACAAATTTCAAGATGGCAAATGTCAAAGATGTCAAATGACAAATGTCACAATGCTAAATGTCAAAAATGAAAAGTGTCACCATGAAAAATGTCAAAAATGACAAATTTCAAGATGGCAAATGTCAAAACTGACAAATGTCACAATGCTAAATGTCAAAAATGAAAATTGTCACCATGAAAAATGTCAAAAATGACAAATTTCAAGATGGCAAATGTCAAAGATGTCAAATGACAAATGTCACAATGCTAAATGTCAAAAATGAAAAGTGTCAAAAATGACAAATTTCAAGATGGCAAATGTCTTAGATGTCAAATGACAAATGTCACAATGCTAAATGTCAAAAATGAAAAGTGTCACCATGAAAAATGTCAAAAATGACAAATTTCAAGATGGCAAATGTCAAAGATGTCAAATGACAAATATCACAATGCTAAATGTCAAAAATGAAAAGTGTTACCATGAAAAATGTCAAAAATGACAAATTTCAAGATGGCAAATGTCAAAGATGTCAAATGAAAAATGTCACAATGCTAAATGTCAAAAATGAAAAGTGTCATCATGAAAAATGTCAAAAATAACAAATTTCAAGATGGCAAATGTCAAAGATGTCAAATGACAAATGTCACAATGCTAAATGTCAAAAATGAAAAGTGTCACCATGAAAAATATCAAAAATGACAAATTTCAAGATGGCAAATGTCAAAGATGTCAAATGACAAATATCACAATGCTAAATGTCAAAAATGACAAATTTCAAGATGGCAAATGTCAAAGATGTCAAATGACAAATGACACAATGCTAAATGTCAAAAATAAAAAGTGTCACCATGAAAAATTTCAAAAATGACAAATTTCAAGATGACAAATGTCAAAGATGTCAAATGACAAATGTCAAAAATGAAAAGTGTCCCCATGAAAAATGTCAAAAATGACAAATTTCAAGATGGCAAATATCAAAGTTGTCAAATGCCAAATGTCACAATGCTAAATGTCAAAAATGACAAATTTCAAGATGGCAAATGTCAAAGATGTCAAATGACAAATGTTACAATGCTAAATGTCAAAAATGAAAAGTGTCACCATGAAAAATGTCAAAAATGACAAATTTCAAGATGGCAAATGTCAAAACTGACAAATGTCACAATGCTAAATGTCAAAAATGATAAGTGTCACCATGAAAAATGTCAAAAATAACAAATTTCAAGATGGCAAATGTCCAAGATGTCAAATGACAAATGTCACAATGCTAAATGTCAAAAATGAAAAGTGTCACCATAAAAAATGTCAAAAATGACAAATTTTAAGATGGCAAATATCAAAGATGTCAAATGACAAATGTCACAATGCTAAATGTCAAAAATGATAAGTGTCACCATAAAAAATGTCAAAAATAACAAATTTCAAGATGGCAAATGTCAAAGATGTCAAATGACAAATGTCACCATGCTAAATGTCAAAAATGAAAAGTGTCACCATGAAAATTGTCAAAAATGACAAATTTCAAGATGGCAAATGTCAAAGATGTCAAATGACAAATGTCACAATGCTAAATGTCAAAAATGAAAAGTGTCACCATGAAAAATGTCAAAAATGACAAATTTCAAGATGGCAAATGTCAAAGATGTCAAATGACAAATGTCACAATGCTAAATGTCAAAAATGAAAAGTGTCACCATGAAAAATGTCAAAAATGACAAATTTTAAGATGGCAAATGTCAAAGATGTCAAATGACAAATGTCACAATGCTAAATGTCAAAAATGAAAAGTGTCACCATGAAAAATGTCAAAAATAACAAATTTCAAGATGGCAAATGTCAAAGATGTCAAATGACAAATGTTACAATGCTAAATGTCAAAAATGACAAATTTCAAGATGGCAAATGTCAAAGATGTCAAATGACAAATGTCACAATGCTAAAAGTCAAAAATGAAAAGTGTCACCATGAAAAATGTCAAAAATGACAAATTTCAAGATGGCAAATGTTAAAGATGTCAAATGACAAATCTCACAATGCTAAATGTCAAAAATGAAAAGTGTCAAAAATGACAAATTTCAAGATGGCAAATGTCAAAGATGTCAAATGACAAATGTCACAATGCTAAATGTCAAAAATGAAAAGTGTCACCATGAAAAATGTCAAGAATGACAAATTTCAAGATGGCAAATGTCAAAACTGACAAATGTCACAATGCTAAATGTCAAAAATGATAAGTGTCACCATGAAAAATGTCAAAAATGACAAATTTCAAGATGGCAAATGTCCAAGATGTCAAATGACAAATGTCACAATGCTTAATGTCAAAAATGAAAAGTGTCACCATGAAAAATGTCAAAAACGACAAATTTAGGGATTGCAAATGTCAAAGATGTCAAATGACGAATGTCACAATGCTAAATGTCAAAAATGAAAAGTGTCAAAAATGACAAATTTCAAGATGGCAAATGTCTAAGATGTCAAATGACAAATGTCACAATGCTAAATGTCAAAAATGAAAAGTGTCACCATGAAAAATGTCAAAAATGACAAATTTCAAGATGGCAAATGTCAAAACTGACAAAAGTCACAATGCTAAATGTCAAAAATGAAAAGTGTCACCATGAAAAATGTCAAAAATGACAAATTTCAAGATGGCAAATGTCAAAGATGTCAAATGACAAATGTCACAATGCTAAATGTCAAAAATGAAAAGTGTCATCACGAAAAATGTCAAAAATGACAAATTTCAAGATGGCAAATGTCAAAGATGGCAAATGACAAATGTCACAATGCTAAATGTCAAAAATGAAAAGTGTCACCATGAAAAATGTCAAAAATAACAAATTTCAAGATGGCAAATGACAAAGATGTCAAATGACAAATGTCACAATGCTAAATGTCAAAAATGAAAAGTGTCACCATGAAAAATGTCAAAAATGACAAATTTCAAGATGGCAAATGTCAAAGATGTCAAATGACAAATATCACAATGCTAAATGTCAAAAATGACAAATTTCAAGATGGCAAATGTCAAAGATGTCAAATGACAAATCTCACGATGCTAAATGTCAAAAATGAAAAGTGTCACCATGAAAAATGTCAAAAATGACAAATTTCAAGATGGCAAATGTCAAAGATGTCAAATGACAAATGTCACAATGCTAAATGTCAAAAATAAAAAATGTCACCATAAAAAATGTCAAAAATGACAAATTTCAAGATGGCAAATGTCAAAACTGACAAATGTCACAATGCTAAATGTCAAAACTGACAAATGTCACAATGCTAAATGTCAAAAATTATAAGTGTCACCATGAAAAATGTCAAAAATGACAAATTTCAAGATGGCAAATGTCCAAGATGTCAAATGACAAATGTCACAATGCTTAATGTCAAAAATGAAAAGTGTCACCATGAAAAATGTCAAAAATGACAAATTTCAAGATGGCAAATGTAAAAGATGTCAAATGACAAATGTCACAATGCTAAATGTCAAAAATGAAAAGTGTCAAAAATGACAAATTTCAAGATGGCAAATGTCTAAGATGTCAAATGACAAATGTCACAATGCTAAATGTCAAAAATGAAAAGTGTCACCATGAAAAATGTCAAAAATGACAAATTTCAAGATGGCAAATGTCAAAACTGACAAATGTCACAATGCTAAATGTCAAAAATGAAAAGTGTCACCATGAAAAATGTCAAAAATGACAAATTTCAAGATGGCAAATGTCAAAGATGTCAAATGACAAATCTCACAATGCTAAATGTCAAAAATGAAAAGTGTCACCATGAAAAATGTCAAAAATGACAAATTTCAAGATGGCAAATGTCAAAGATGTCAAATGACAAATGTCACAATGCTAAATGTCAAAAATAAAAAATGTCACCATGAAAAATGTCAAAAATGACAAATTTCAAGATGGCAAATGTCAAAACTGACAAATGTCACAATGCTAAATGTCAAAAATGATAAGTGTCACCATGAAAAATGTCAAAAATGACAAATTTCAAGATGGCAAATGTCCAAGATGTCAAATGACAAATGTCACAATGCTTAATGTCAAAAATGAAAAGTGTCACCATGAAAAATGTCAAAAATGACAAATTTCAAGATGGCAAATGTAAAAGATGTCAAATGACAAATGTCACAATGCTAAATGTCAAAAATGAAAAGTGTCAAAAATGACAAATTTCAAGATGGCAAATGTCTAAGATGTCAAATGACAAATGTCACAATGCTAAATGTCAAAAATGAAAAGTGTCACCATGAAAGATGTCAAAAATGACAAATTTGAAGATGGCAAATGTCAAAACTGACAAATGTCACAATGCTAAATGTCAAAAATGAAAAGTGTAACCATGAAAAATGTCAAAAATGACAAGTTTTAAGATGGCAAATGTCAAAGATGTCAAATGACAAATGTCACAATGCTAAATGTCAAAAATGAAAAGTGTCACCACGAAAAACGTCAAAAATGACAAATTTCAAGATGGCAAATGTCAAAGATGGCAAATGACAAATGTCACAATGCTAAATGTCAAAAATGAAAAGTGTCACCATAAAAAATGTCAAAAATAACAAATTTCAAGATGGCAAATGTCAAAGATGTCAAATGACAAATGTCACAATGCTAAATGTCAAAAATGAAAAGTGTCACCATAAAAAATGTCAAAAATGACAAATTTCAAGATGGCAAATGTCAAAGATGTCAAATGACAAATATCACAATGCTAAATGTCAAAAATGACAAATTTCAAGATGGCAAATGTCAAAGATGTCAAATGACAAATGTAACAATGCTAAATGTCAAAAATGAAAAGTGTCACCATGAAAAATGTCAAAAATGACAAATTTCAAGATGGCTAATGTCAAAACTGACAAATGTCACAATGCTAAATGTCAAAAATGAAAATTGTCACCATGAAAAATGTCAAAAATGACAAATTTCAAGATGGCAAATGTCAAAGATGTCAAATGACAAATGTCACAATGCTAAATGTCAAAAATGAAAAGTGTCAAAAATGACAAATTTCAAGATGGCAAATGTCTTAGATGTCAAATGACAAATGTCACAATGCTAAATGTCAAAAATGAAAAGTGTCACCATGAAAAATGTCAAAAATGACAAATTTCAAGATGGCAAATGTCAAAGATGTCAAATGACAAATATCACAATGCTAAATGTCAAAAATGAAAAGTGTCACCATAAAAAATGTCAAAAATGACAAATTTCAAGATGGCAAATGTCAAAGATGTCAAATGAGAAATGTCACAATGCTAAATGTCAAAAATAAAAAGTGTCACCATGAAAAATGTCAAAAATAACAAATTTCAAGATGGCAAATGTCAAAGATGTCAAATGACAAATGTCACAATGCTAAATGTCAAAAATGAAAAGTGTCATCATGAAAAATGTCAAAAATGACAAATTTCAAGAAGGCAAATGTCAAAGATGTCAAATGACAAATATGACAATGCTAAATGTCAAAAATGACAAATTTCAAGATGGCAAATGTCAAAGATGTCAAATGACAAATGTCACAATGCTAAATGTCAAAAATAAAAAGTGTCACCATGAAAAATGTCAAAAATGAAAAGTGTCAAAAATGACAAATTTCAAGATGGCAAATGTGAAAGATGTCAAATGACAAATGTCACAATGCTAAATGTCAAAAATGACAAATTTTAAGATGGCAAATGTCAAAGATGTCAAATGACAAATGTCACAATGCTAAATGTCAAAAATGAAAAGTGTCACCATGAAAAATGTCAAAAATGACAAATTTCAAGATGGCAAATGTCAAAGATGTCAAATGACAAATATCACAATGCTAAATGTCAAAAATGACAAATTTCAAGATGGCAAATGTCAAAGATGTCAAATGACAAATGACACAATGCTAAATGTCAAAAATAAAAAGTGTCACCATGAAAAATTTCAAAAATGACAAATTTCAAGATGACAAATGTCAAAGATGTCAAATGACAAATGTCACAATGCTAAATGTCAAAAATGAAAAGTGTCCCCATGAAAAATGTCAAAAATGACAAATTTCAAGATGGCAAATATCAAAGTTGTCAAATGCCAAATGTCACAATGCTAAATGTCAAAAATGACAAATTTCAAGATGGCAAATGTCAAAGATGTCAAATGAAAAATGTCACAATGCTAAATGTCAAAAATGAAAAGTGTCATCATGAAAAATGTCAAAAATAACAAATTTCAAGATGGCAAATGTCAAAGATGTCAAATGACAAATGTCACAATGCTAAATGTCAAAAATGAAAAGTGTCACCATGAAAAATATCAAAAATGACAAATTTCAAGATGGCAAATGTCAAAGATGTCAAATGACAAATATCACAATGCTAAATGTCAAAAATGACAAATTCCAAGATGGCAAATGTCAAAGATGTCAAATGACAAATGACACAATGCTAAATGTCAAAAATAAAAAGTGTCACCATGAAAAATTTCAAAAATGACAAATTTCAAGATGACAAATGTCAAAGATGTCAAATGACAAATGTCACAATGCTAAATGTCAAAAATGAAAAGTGTCCCCATGAAAAATGTCAAAAATGACAAATTTCAAGATGGCAAATATCAAAGTTGTCAAATGCCAAATGTCACAATGCTAAATGTCAAAAATGACAAATTTCAAGATGGCAAATGTCAAAGATGTCAAATGACAAATGTTACAATGCTAAATGTCAAAAATGAAAAGTGTCACCATGAAAAATGTCAAAAATGACAAATTTCAAGATGGCAAATGTCAAAACTGACAAATGTCACAATGCTAAATGTCAAAAATGATAAGTGTCACCATGAAAAATGTCAAAAATAACAAATTTCAAGATGGCAAATGTCCAAGATGTCAAATGACAAATGTCACAATGCTAAATGTCAAAAATGAAAAGTGTCACCATAAAAAATGTCAAAAATGACAAATTTTAAGATGGCAAATATCAAAGATGTCAAATGACAAATGTCACAATGCTAAATGTCAAAAATGATAAGTGTCACCATAAAAAATGTCAAAAATAACAAATTTCAAGATGGCAAATGTCAAAGATGTCAAATGACAAATGTCACCATGCTAAATGTCAAAAATGAAAAGTGTCACCATGAAAATTGTCAAAAATGACAAATTTCAAGATGGCAAATGTCAAAGATGTCAAATGACAAATGTCACAATGCTAAATGTCAAAAATGAAAAGTGTCACCATGAAAAATGTCAAAAATGACAAATTTCAAGATGGCAAATGTCAAAGATGTCAAATGACAAATGTCACAATGCTAAATGTCAAAAATGAAAAGTGTCACCATGAAAAATGTCAAAAATGACAAATTTTAAGATGGCAAATGTCAAAGATGTCAAATGACAAATGTCACAATGCTAAATGTCAAAAATGAAAAGTGTCACCATGAAAAATGTCAAAAATAACAAATTTCAAGATGGCAAATGTCAAAGATGTCAAATGACAAATGTTACAATGCTAAATGTCAAAAATGACAAATTTCAAGATGGCAAATGTCAAAGATGTCAAATGACAAATGTCACAATGCTAAAAGTCAAAAATGAAAAGTGTCACCATGAAAAATGTCAAAAATGACAAATTTCAAGATGGCAAATGTTAAAGATGTCAAATGACAAATCTCACAATGCTAAATGTCAAAAATGAAAAGTGTCAAAAATGACAAATTTCAAGATGGCAAATGTCAAAGATGTCAAATGACAAATGTCACAATGCTAAATGTCAAAAATGAAAAGTGTCACCATGAAAAATGTCAAGAATGACAAATTTCAAGATGGCAAATGTCAAAACTGACAAATGTCACAATGCTAAATGTCAAAAATGATAAGTGTCACCATGAAAAATGTCAAAAATGACAAATTTCAAGATGGCAAATGTCCAAGATGTCAAATGACAAATGTCACAATGCTTAATGTCAAAAATGAAAAGTGTCACCATGAAAAATGTCAAAAACGACAAATTTAGGGATTGCAAATGTCAAAGATGTCAAATGACGAATGTCACAATGCTAAATGTCAAAAATGAAAAGTGTCAAAAATGACAAATTTCAAGATGGCAAATGTCTAAGATGTCAAATGACAAATGTCACAATGCTAAATGTCAAAAATGAAAAGTGTCACCATGAAAAATGTCAAAAATGACAAATTTCAAGATGGCAAATGTCAAAACTGACAAAAGTCACAATGCTAAATGTCAAAAATGAAAAGTGTCACCATGAAAAATGTCAAAAATGACAAATTTCAAGATGGCAAATGTCAAAGATGTCAAATGACAAATGTCACAATGCTAAATGTCAAAAATGAAAAGTGTCATCACGAAAAATGTCAAAAATGACAAATTTCAAGATGGCAAATGTCAAAGATGGCAAATGACAAATGTCACAATGCTAAATGTCAAAAATGAAAAGTGTCACCATGAAAAATGTCAAAAATAACAAATTTCAAGATGGCAAATGACAAAGATGTCAAATGACAAATGTCACAATGCTAAATGTCAAAAATGAAAAGTGTCACCATGAAAAATGTCAAAAATGACAAATTTCAAGATGGCAAATGTCAAAGATGTCAAATGACAAATATCACAATGCTAAATGTCAAAAATGACAAATTTCAAGATGGCAAATGTCAAAGATGTCAAATGACAAATCTCACGATGCTAAATGTCAAAAATGAAAAGTGTCACCATGAAAAATGTCAAAAATGACAAATTTCAAGATGGCAAATGTCAAAGATGTCAAATGACAAATGTCACAATGCTAAATGTCAAAAATAAAAAATGTCACCATAAAAAATGTCAAAAATGACAAATTTCAAGATGGCAAATGTCAAAACTGACAAATGTCACAATGCTAAATGTCAAAACTGACAAATGTCACAATGCTAAATGTCAAAAATTATAAGTGTCACCATGAAAAATGTCAAAAATGACAAATTTCAAGATGGCAAATGTCCAAGATGTCAAATGACAAATGTCACAATGCTTAATGTCAAAAATGAAAAGTGTCACCATGAAAAATGTCAAAAATGACAAATTTCAAGATGGCAAATGTAAAAGATGTCAAATGACAAATGTCACAATGCTAAATGTCAAAAATGAAAAGTGTCAAAAATGACAAATTTCAAGATGGCAAATGTCTAAGATGTCAAATGACAAATGTCACAATGCTAAATGTCAAAAATGAAAAGTGTCACCATGAAAAATGTCAAAAATGACAAATTTCAAGATGGCAAATGTCAAAACTGACAAATGTCACAATGCTAAATGTCAAAAATGAAAAGTGTCACCATGAAAAATGTCAAAAATGACAAATTTCAAGATGGCAAATGTCAAAGATGTCAAATGACAAATCTCACAATGCTAAATGTCAAAAATGAAAAGTGTCACCATGAAAAATGTCAAAAATGACAAATTTCAAGATGGCAAATGTCAAAGATGTCAAATGACAAATGTCACAATGCTAAATGTCAAAAATAAAAAATGTCACCATGAAAAATGTCAAAAATGACAAATTTCAAGATGGCAAATGTCAAAACTGACAAATGTCACAATGCTAAATGTCAAAAATGATAAGTGTCACCATGAAAAATGTCAAAAATGACAAATTTCAAGATGGCAAATGTCCAAGATGTCAAATGACAAATGTCACAATGCTTAATGTCAAAAATGAAAAGTGTCACCATGAAAAATGTCAAAAATGACAAATTTCAAGATGGCAAATGTAAAAGATGTCAAATGACAAATGTCACAATGCTAAATGTCAAAAATGAAAAGTGTCAAAAATGACAAATTTCAAGATGGCAAATGTCTAAGATGTCAAATGACAAATGTCACAATGCTAAATGTCAAAAATGAAAAGTGTCACCATGAAAGATGTCAAAAATGACAAATTTGAAGATGGCAAATGTCAAAACTGACAAATGTCACAATGCTAAATGTCAAAAATGAAAAGTGTAACCATGAAAAATGTCAAAAATGACAAGTTTTAAGATGGCAAATGTCAAAGATGTCAAATGACAAATGTCACAATGCTAAATGTCAAAAATGAAAAGTGTCACCACGAAAAACGTCAAAAATGACAAATTTCAAGATGGCAAATGTCAAAGATGGCAAATGACAAATGTCACAATGCTAAATGTCAAAAATGAAAAGTGTCACCATAAAAAATGTCAAAAATAACAAATTTCAAGATGGCAAATGTCAAAGATGTCAAATGACAAATGTCACAATGCTAAATGTCAAAAATGAAAAGTGTCACCATAAAAAATGTCAAAAATGACAAATTTCAAGATGGCAAATGTCAAAGATGTCAAATGACAAATATCACAATGCTAAATGTCAAAAATGACAAATTTCAAGATGGCAAATGTCAAAGATGTCAAATGACAAATGTAACAATGCTAAATGTCAAAAATGAAAAGTGTCACCATGAAAAATGTCAAAAATGACAAATTTCAAGATGGCTAATGTCAAAACTGACAAATGTCACAATGCTAAATGTCAAAAATGAAAATTGTCACCATGAAAAATGTCAAAAATGACAAATTTCAAGATGGCAAATGTCAAAGATGTCAAATGACAAATGTCACAATGCTAAATGTCAAAAATGAAAAGTGTCAAAAATGACAAATTTCAAGATGGCAAATGTCTTAGATGTCAAATGACAAATGTCACAATGCTAAATGTCAAAAATGAAAAGTGTCACCATGAAAAATGTCAAAAATGACAAATTTCAAGATGGCAAATGTCAAAGATGTCAAATGACAAATATCACAATGCTAAATGTCAAAAATGAAAAGTGTCACCATAAAAAATGTCAAAAATGACAAATTTCAAGATGGCAAATGTCAAAGATGTCAAATGAGAAATGTCACAATGCTAAATGTCAAAAATAAAAAGTGTCACCATGAAAAATGTCAAAAATAACAAATTTCAAGATGGCAAATGTCAAAGATGTCAAATGACAAATGTCACAATGCTAAATGTCAAAAATGAAAAGTGTCATCATGAAAAATGTCAAAAATGACAAATTTCAAGAAGGCAAATGTCAAAGATGTCAAATGACAAATATGACAATGCTAAATGTCAAAAATGACAAATTTCAAGATGGCAAATGTCAAAGATGTCAAATGACAAATGTCACAATGCTAAATGTCAAAAATAAAAAGTGTCACCATGAAAAATGTCAAAAATGAAAAGTGTCAAAAATGACAAATTTCAAGATGGCAAATGTGAAAGATGTCAAATGACAAATGTCACAATGCTAAATGTCAAAAATGACAAATTTTAAGATGGCAAATGTCAAAGATGTCAAATGACAAATGTCACAATGCTAAATGTCAAAAATGAAAAGTGTCACCATGAAAAATGTCAAAAATGACAAATTTCAAGATGGCAAATGTCAAAGATGTCAAATGACAAATGTCACAATGCTAAATGTCAAAAATGACAAATTTCAAGATGGCAAATGTCAAAGATGTCAAATGACAAATGTCACAATGCTAAATGTCAAAAATAAAAAGTGTCACCATGAAAAATGTCAAAAATGACAAATTTTTAGATGGCAAATGTCAAGGATGTCAAATGACAAATGTCACAATGCTAAATGTCAAAAATAAAAAGTGTCACCACGAAAAATGTTAAAAATAACAAATTTCAAGATGGCAAATGTCAAAGATGTCAAATGACAAATGTCACAATGCTAAATGTCAAAAATGAAAAGTGTCACTATGAAAAATGTCAAAAATGACAAATTTCAAGATGGCAAATGTCAAAGATGTCAAATGACAAATGTCACAATGCTAAATGTCAAAAATGAAAAGTGTCACCATGAAAAATGTCAAAAATGACAAATTTCAAGATGGCAAATGTCAAAGATGTCGAATATGACAAATGTCACAATGCTAAATGTCAAAAAGGAAAAGTGTCACAATGAAAAATGTCAAAAATGACAAATTTCAAGATGGCAAATGTCAAAGATGTCAAATGACAAATGTCACAATGCTAAATGTCAAAAATGAAAAGTGTCACCATGAAAAATGTCAAAAATGACAAATTTCAAGATGGCAAATGTCAAAGATGTCAAATAACAAATGTCACAATGCTAAATGTCAAAAATGAAAAGTGTCACCATGAAAAATGTCAAAAATGACAAATTTCAAGATGGCAAATGTCAAAGATGTTAAATGACAAATGTCACAATGCTAAATGTCAAAAATGAAAAGTGTCACCATGAAAAATGTCAAAAATGACAAATTTCAAGATGGCAAATGTCAAAGATGACAAATGACAAATGTCACAATGCTAAATGTCAAAAATGAAAAGTGTCACCATGAAAAATGTCAAAAATGACAAATTTTAAGATGGCAAATGTCAAAGATGTCAAATGACAAATGTCACAATGCTAAATGTCAAAAATGAAAAGTGTCACCATAAAAAATGTCAAAAATGACAAATTTCAAGATGGCAAATGTCAAAACTGACAAATGTCACAATGCTAAATGTCAAAAATGAAAAGTGTCACCTTGAAAAATGTCAAAAATAACAAATTTCAAGATGGCAAATGTCAAAGATGTCAAATGACAAATGTCACAATGCTAAATGTCAAAAATGACAAATTTCAAAATGGCAAATGTCAAAGATGTCAAATGACAAATGTCACAATGCTAAATGTCCAAAATGAAAAGTGTCACCATGAAAAATGTCAATAATGACAAATTTCAAGATGGCAAATGTTAAAGATGTCAAATGACAAATGTCACAATGCTAAATGTCAAAAATGAAAAGTGTCACCATGAAAAATGTCAAAAATGACAAATTTCAAGATGGCAAATGTCAAAGATGTCGAATATGACAAATGTCACAATGCTTAATGTCAAAAATGAAAAGTGTCATCATGAAAAATGTCAAAAATAACAAATTTCAAGATGGCAAATGTCAAAGATGTCAAATGACAAATGTCACAATGCTAAATGTCAAAATGGAAAAGTGTCACCATGAAAAATGTCAAAAATGACAAATTTCAAGATGGCAAATATCAAAGATGTCAAATGCCAAATGTCACAATGCTAAATGTCAAAAATGACAAATTTCAAGATGGCAAATGTCAAAGATGTCAAATGACAAATGTCACAATGCTAAATGTCAAAAATAAAAAGTGTCACCATGAAAAATGTCAAAAATGACAAATTTCAAGATGGCAAATGTCAAAGATGTCAAATGACAAATGTCACAATGCTAAATGTCAAAAATGAAAAGTGTCACCATGAAAAATGTCAAAAATGACAAATTTCAAGATGGCAAATGTCAAAGATGTCAAATGACAAATGTCACAATGCTAAATGTCAAAAATGAAAAGCGTCACCATGAAAAATGTCAAAAATAACTAATTTCAAGATGGCAAATGTCAAAGATGTCAAATGACAAATGTCACAATGCTAAATGTCAAAAATGAAAAGTGTCACCATGAAAAATGACAAATTTCAAGATGGCAAATGTCAAAGATGTCAAATGACAAATGTCACAATGCTAAATGTCAAAAATGAAAAGTGTCACCATGAAAAATGTCAAAAATAACAAATTTCAAGATGGCAAATGTCAAAGATGTCAAATGACAAATGTCACAATGCTAAATGTCAAAAATGAAAAGTGTTACCATGAAAAATGTTAAAAATGACAAATTTCAAGATGGCAAATGTCAAAACTGACAAATGTCACAATGCTTAATGTCAAAAATGATAAGTGTCAACATGAAAAATGTCAAAAATGACAAATTTCAAGATGGCAAATGTCAAAGATGTCAAATGACAAATGTCACAATGCTAAATGAAAAAAATGAAAAGTGTCACCATGAAAAATGTCAAAAATGACAAATTTCAAGATGGCAAATGTCAAAACTGACAAATGTCACAATGCTAAATGTCAAAAATGAAAAGTGTCACCATGAAAAATGTCAAAAATATCAAATTTTAAGATGGCAAATGTCAAAGATGTCAAATGACAAATGTCACAATGCTAAATGTCAAAAATGACAAATTTTAAGATGACAAATGTCAAAGATGTCAACTGACAAATGTCACAATGCTAAATGTCAAAAATAAAAAATGTCAAAAATGACAAATTTCAAGATGGCAAATGTCAAAGATGTCAAATGACAAATGTCACAATGCTAAATGTCAAAAATGAAAAGTGTCACCATGAAAAATGTCAAAAATGACAAATTTCAAGATGGCAAATGTCAAAACTGACAAATGTCACAATGCTAAATGTCAAAAATGATAAGTGTCACCATGAAAAATGTGAAAAATGACAAATTTCAAGATGGCAAATGTCAAAGATGTCAAATGACAAATGTCACAATGCTAAATGTCAAAAATGAAAAGTGTCACCATGAAAAATGTCAAAAATGACAAATTTCAAGATGGCAAATGTCAAAACTGACAAATGTCACAATGCTAAATGTCAAAAATAAAAAGTGTCACCTTAAAAAATGTCAAAAATAACAAATTTCAAGATGGCAAATGTCAAAGATGTCAAATGACAAATGTCACAATGCTAAATGTCAAAAATGACAAATTTCAAAATGGCAAATGTCAAAGATGTCAAATGACAAATGTCACAATGCTAAATGTCAAAAATGAAAAGTGTCACCATGAAAAATGTCAAAAATAACAAATTTCAAGATGGCAAATGTCAAAGATGTCAAATGACAAATGTCACAATGCTAAATGTCAAAAATGAAAAGTGTCACCATGAAAAATGTCAAAAATGACAAATTTCAAGATGGCAAATGTCAAATGACAAATGTCACAATGCTAAATGTCAAAAATGAAAAGTGTCACCATGAAAAATGTCAAAAATGACAAATTTCAAGATGGCAAATGTCAAAGATGTCAAATGACAAATGTCACAATGCTAAATGTCAAAAATGAAAAGTGTCACCATGAAAAATGTCAAAAATGACAAATTTCAAGATGGCAAATATCAAAGATGTCAAATGACAAATGTCACAATGCTAAATGTCAAAAATGAAAAGTGTCACCTTGAAAAATGTCAAAAATAACAAATTTCAAGATGCCAAATGTCAAATGACAAATGTCACAATGCTAAATGTCAAAAATGAAAAGTGTCACCATGAAAAATGTCAAAAATGACAAATTTCAAGATGGCAAATGTCAAAGATGTCAAATGACAAATGTCACAATGCTAAATGTCAAAAATGAAAAGTGTCACCATGAAAAATGTCAAAAATGACAAATTTCAAGATGGCAAATATCAAAGATGTCAAATGACAAATGTCACAATGCTAAATGTCAAAAATGAAAAGTGTCACCTTGAAAAATGTCAAAAATAACAAATTTCAAGATGCCAAATATCAAAGATGTCAAATGACAAATGTCACAATGCTAAATGTCAAAAATGAAAAGTGTCACCATGAAAAATGTCAAAAATGACAAATTTTAAGATGGCAAATATCAAAGATGTCAAATGACAAATTTCACAATGCTAAATGTCAAAAATGAAAAGTGTCACCATAAAAAATGTCAAAAATAACAAATTTCAAGATGGCAAATGTCAAAGATGTCAAATGACAAATGTCACAATGCTAAATGTTAAAAATGAAAAGTGTCACCATGAAAAATGTCAAAAATGACAAATTTCAAGATGGCAAATGTCAAAACTGACAAATGTCACAATGCTAAATGTCAAAAATGAAAAGTGTCACCATGAAAAATGTCAAAAATAACAAATTTCAAAATGGCAAATGTCAAAGATGTCAAATGACAAATGTCACAATGCTAAATGTCAAAAATGAAAAGTGTCACCATGAAAAATGTCAAAAATGACAAATTTCAAGATGGCAAATGTCAAAACTGACAAATGTCACAATGCTAAATGTCAAAAATGAAAAGTGTCACCATGAAAAATGTCAAAAATAACAAATTCCAAGATAGCAAATGTCAAAGATGTCAAATGACAAATGTCACAATGCTAAATGTCAAAAATGAAAAGTGTCACCATGAAAAATGTCAAAAATGACAAATTTCAAGATGGCAAATATCAAAGATGTCAAATGACAAATGTCACAATGCTAAATGTCAAAAATGACAAATTTCAAGATGGCAAATGTCAAAGATGTCAAATGACAAAAGTCACAATGCTAAATGTCAAAAATGAAAAGTGTTACCATAAAAAATGTCAAAAATGACAAATTTCAAGATGGCAAATGTCAAAGATGTCAAATGACAAATGTCACAATGCTAAATGTCAAAAATGATAAGTGTCACCATGAAAAATGTCAAAAATAACAAATTTCAAGATGGCAAATGTCAATGATGTCAAATGACAAATGTCACAATGCTAAATGTCAAAAATAAAAAGTGTCACCATGAAAAATGTCAAAAATGACAAATTTCAAGATGGCAAATGTCAAAGATGTCAAATGACAAATGTCACAATGCTAAATGTCAAAAATGAAAAGTGTCACCATGAAAAATGTCAAAAATGACAAATTTCAAGATGGCAAATATCAAAACTGACAAATGTCACAATGCTAAATGTCAAAAATGATAAGTGTCACCATGAAAAATGTCAAAAATGACAAATTTCAAGATGGCAAATGTCCAAGATGTCAAATGACAAATGTCACAATGCTAAATGTCAAAAATGACAAATTTCAAAATGGCAAATGTCAAAGATGTTAAATGACAAATGTCACAATGCTAATTGTCAAAAATGAAAAGTGTCACCATGAAAAATGTCAAAAATGACAAATTTCAAGATGGCAAATGTCAAAGATGTCAAATGACAAATGTCACAATGCTAAATGTCAAAAATAAAAGGAGTCACCATAAAAAATGTCAAAAATAACAAATTTCAAGATGGCAAATGTCAAAGATGTCAAATGACAAATGTCACAATGCTAAATGTCAAAAATGAAAAGTGTCACCATGAAAAATGTCAAAAATGACAAATTTCAAGACGGCAAATGTCATAGATGTCAAATGACAAATGTCACAATGCTAAATGTCAAAAATGAAAAGTGTCACCATGAAAAATGTCAAAAATGACAAATTTGAAGATGGCAAATGTCAAAGATGTCAAATGACAAATGTCACAATGCTAAATGTCAAAAATGAAAAGTGTCACCATAAAAAATGTCAAAAATAACAAATTTCAAGATGGCAAATGTCAAAGATGTCAAATGACAAATGTCACAATGCTAAATGTCAAAAATGAAAAGTGTCACCATGAAAAATGTCAAAAATTACAAATTTCAAGATGGCAAATGTCAAAGATGTCAAATGACAAATATCACAATGCTAAATGTCAAAAATGAAAAGTGTCACCATGAAAAATGTCAAAAATGACAAATTTCAAGATGGCAAATGTCAAATGACAAATGTCACAATGCTAAATGTCAAAAATGAAAAGTGTCACCATGAAAAATGTCAAAAATGACAAATTTCAAGATGGCAAATGTCAAAGATGTCAAATGACAAATGTCACAATGCTAAATGTCAAAAATGATAAGTGTCACCATGAAAAATGTCAAAAATAACAAATTTCAAGATGGCAAATGTCAATGATGTCAAATGACAAATGTCACAATGCTAAATGTCAAAAATGAAAAGTGTCACCATGAAAAATGTCAAAAATGACAAATTTCAAGATGGCAAATGTCAAAGATGTCAAATGACAAATGTCACAATGCTAAATGTCAAAAATGAAAAGTGTCACCATGAAAAATGTCAAAAATGACAATTTTCAAGATGGCAAATGTCAAAGATGTCAAATGACAAATGTCACAATGCTAAATGTCAAAAATGAAAAGTGTCACCATGAAAAATGTCAAAAATGACAAATTTCAAGATGGCAAATGTCAAAGATGTCAAATGACAAATATCACAATGCTAAATGTCAAAAATGAAAAGTTTCACCATGAAAAATGTCAAAAATGACAAATTTCAAGATGGCAAATGTCAAATGACAAATGTCACAATGCTAAATGTCAAAAATGAAAAGTGTCACCATGAAAAATGTCAAAAATGACAAATTTCAAGATGGCAAATGTCAAAGATGTCAAATGACAAATGTCACAATGCTAAATGTCAAAAATGAAAAGTGTCACCATGAAAACTGTCAAAAATGACAAATTTCAAGATGGCAAATATCAAAGATGTCAAATGACAAATGTCACAATGCTATATGTCAAAAATGAAAAGTGTCACCTTGAAAAATGTCAAAAATAACAAATTTTAAGATGCCAAATATCAAAGATGTCAAATGACAAATGTCACAATGCTAAATGTCAAAAATGAAAAGTGTCAGCATGAAAAATGTCAAAAATGACAAATTTTAAGATGGCAAATATCAAAGATGTCAAATGACAAATGTCACAATGCTAAATGTCAAAAATGAAAAATGTCACCATAAAAAATGTCAAAAATAACAAATTTCAAGATGGCAAATGTCAAGGATGTCAAATGACAAATGTCACAATGCTAAATGTCAAAAATGAAAAGTGTCACCATGAAAAATGTCAAAAATGACAAATTTCAAGATGGCAAATGTCAAAACTGACAAATGTCACAATGCTAAATGTCAAAAATGAAAAGTGTCACCATGAAAAATGTCAAAAATAACAAATTTCAAAATGGCAAATGTCAAAGATGTCAAATGACAAATGTCACAATGCCAAATGTCAAAAATGAAAAGTGTCACCATGAAAAATGTCAAAAATGACAAATTTCAAGATGGCAAATGTCAAAACTGACAAATGTCACAATGCTAAATGTCAAAAATGAAAAGTGTCACCATGAAAAATGTCAAAAATAACAAATTCCAAGATGGCAAATGTCAAAGATGTCAAATGACAAATGTCACAATGCTAAATGTCAAAAATGAAAAGTGTCACCATGAAAAATGTCAAAAATGACAAATTTCAAGATGGCAAATATCAAAGATGTCAAATGACAAATGTCACAATGCTAAATGTCAAAAATGACAAATTTCAAGATGGCAAATGTCAAAGATGTCAAATGACAAAAGTCACAATGCTAAATGTCAAAAATGAAAAGTGTCACCATAAAAAATGTCAAAAATGACAAATTTTAAGATGGCAAATGTCAAAGATGTCAAATGACAAATGTCACAATGCTAAATGTCAAAAATGATAAGTGTCACCATGAAAAATGTCAAAAATAACAAATTTCAAGATGGCAAATGTCAATGATGTCAAATGACAAATGTCACAATGCTAAATGTCAAAAATAAAAAGTGTCACCATGAAAAATGTCAAAAATGACAAATTTCAAGATGGCAAATGTCAAAGATGTCAAATGACAAATGTCACAATGCTAAATGTCAAAAATGAAAAGTGTCACCATGAAAAATGTCAAAAATGACAAATTTCAAGATGGCAAATATCAAAACTGACAAATGTCACAATGCTAAATGTCAAAAATGATAAGTGTCACCATGAAAAATGTTAAAAATGACAAATTTCAAGATGGCAAATGTCCAAGATGTCAAATGACAAATGTCACAATGCTAAATGTCAAAAATGACAAATTTCAAAATGGCAAATGTCAAAGATGTTAAATGACAAATGTCACAATGCTAAATGTCAAAAATGAAAAGTGTCACCATGAAAAATGTCAAAAATGACAAATTTCAAGATGGCAAATGTCAAAGATGTCAAATGACAAATATCACAATGCTAAATGTCAAAAATGAAAAGTGTCACCATGAAAAATGTCAAAAATGACAAATTTCAAGATGGCAAATGTCAAATGACAAATGTCACAATGCTAAATGTCAAAAATGAAAAGTGTCACCATGAAAAATGTCAAAAATGACAAATTTCAAGATGGCAAATGTCAAAGATGTCAAATGACAAATGTCACAATGTTAAATGTCAAAAATGAAAACTGTCACCATGAAAACTGTCAAAAATGACAAATTTCAAGATGGCAAATATCAAAGATGTCAAATGACAAATGTCACAATGCTAAATGTCAAAAATGAAAAGTGTCACCTTGAAAAATGTCAAAAATAACAAATTTCAAGATGCCAAATATCAAAGATGTCAAATGACAAATGTCACAATGCTAAATGTCAAAAATGAAAAGTGTCACCATGAAAAATGTCAAAAATGACAAATTTTAAGATGGCAAATATCAAAGATGTCAAATGACAAATGTCACAATGCTAAATGTCAAAAATGAAAAGTGTCACCATAAAAAATGTCAAAAATAACAAATTTCAAGATGGCAAATGTCAAAGATGTCAAATGACAAATGTCACAATGCTAAATGTCAAAAATGAAAAGTGTCACCATGAAAAATGTCAAAAATGACAAATTTCAAGATGGCAAATGTCAAAACTGACAAATGTCACAATGCTAAATGTCAAAAATGAAAAGTGTCACCATGAAAAATGTCAAAAATAACAAATTTCAAAATGGCAAATGTCAAAGATGTCAAATGACAAATGTCACAATGCTAAATGTCAAAAATGAAAAGTGTCACCATGAAAAATGTCAAAAATGACAAATTTCAAGATGGCAAATGTCAAAACTGACAAATGTCACAATGCTAAATGTCAAAAATGAAAAGTGTCACCATGAAAAATGTCAAAAATAACAAATTCCAAGATGGCAAATGTCAAAGATGTCAAATGACAAATGTCACAATGCTAAATGTCAAAAATGAAAAGTGTCACCATGAAAAATGTCAAAAATGACAAATTTTAAGATGGCAAATATCAAAGATGTCAAATGACAAATGTCACAATGCTAAATGTCAAAAATGACAAATTTCAAGATGGCAAATGTCAAAGATGTCAAATGACAAAAGTCACAATGCTAAATGTCAAAAATGAAAAGTGTCACCATAAAAAATGTCAAAAATGACAAATTTTAAGATGGCAAATGTCAAAGATGTCAAATGACAAATGTCACAATGCTTAATGTCAAAAATGATAAGTGTCACCATGAAAAATGTCAAAAATAACAAATTTCAAGATGGCAAATGTCAATGATGTCAAATGACAAATGTCACAATGCTAAATGTCAAAAATAAAAAGTGTCACCATGAAAAATGTCAAAAATGACAAATTTCAAGATGGAAAATGTCAAAGATGTCAAATGACAAATGTCACAATGCTAAATGTCAAAAATGAAAAGTGTCACCATGAAAAATGTCAAAAATGACAAATTTCAAGATGGCAAATATCAAAACTGACAAATGTCACAATGCTAAATGTCAAAAATGATAAGTGTCACCATGAAAAATGTCAAAAATGACAAATTTCAAGATGGCAAATGTCCAAGATGTCAAATGACAAATGTCACAATGCTAAATGTCAAAAATGACAAATTTCAAAATGGCAAATGTCAAAGATGTTAAATGACAAATGTCACAATGCTAATTGTCAAAAATGAAAAGTGTCACCATGAAAAATGTCAAAAATGACAAATTTCAAGATGGCAAATGTCAAAGATGTCAAATGACAAATGTCACAATGCTAAATGTCAAAAATGAAAAGAGTCACCATAAAAAATGTCAAAAATAACAAATTTCAAGATGGCAAATGTCAAAGATGTCAAATGACAAATGTCACAATGCTAAATGTCAAAAATGAAAAGTGTCACCATGAAAAATGTCAAAAATGACAAATTTCAAGAAGGCAAATGTCATAGATGTCAAATGACAAATGTCACAATGCTAAATGTCAAAAATGAAAAGTGTCACCATGAAAAATGTCAAAAATGACAAATTTGAAGATGGCAAATGTCAAAGATGTCAAATGACAAATGTCACAATGCTAAATGTCAAAAATGAAAAGTGTCACCATAAAAAATGTCAAAAATAACAAATTTCAAGATGGCAAATGTCAAAGATGTCAAATGACAAATGTCACAATGCTAAATGTCAAAAATGAAAAGTGTCACCATGAAAAATGTCAAAAATGACAAATTTCAAGATGGCAAATGTCAAAGATGTCAAATGACAAATAGCACAATGCTAAATGTCAAAAAGGAAAAGTGTCACCATGAAAAATGTCAAAAATGACAAATTTCAAGATGGCAAATGTCAAATGACAAATGTCACAATGCTAAATGTCAAAAATGAAAAGTGTCACCATGAAAAATGTCAAAAATGACAAATTTCAAGATGGCAAATGTCAAAGATGTCAAATGACAAATGTCACAATGCTAAATGTCAAAAATGAAAAGTGTCACCATGAAAAATGTCAAAAATGACAAATTTCAAGATGGCAAATATCAAAGATGTCAAATGACAAATGTCACAATGCTAAATGTCAAAAATGAAAAGTGTCACCATGAAAAATGTCAAAAATAACAAATTTCAAGATGCCAAATGTCAAAGATGTCAAATGACAAATGTCACAATGCTAAATGTCAAAAATGAAAAGTGTCACCATGAAAAATGTCAAAAATGACAAATTTCAAGATGGCAAATATCAAAGATGTCAAATGACAAATGTCACAATGCTAACTGTCAAAAATGAAAAGTGTCACCATAAAAAATGTCAAAAATAACAAATTTCAAGATGGCAAATGTCAAAGATGTCAAATGACAAATGTCACAATGCTAAATGTTAAAAATGAAAAGTGTCACCATGAAAAATGTCAAAAATGACAAATTTCAAGATGGCAAATGTCAAAACTGACAAATGTCACAATGCTAAATGTCAAAAATGAAAAGTGTCACCATGAAAAATGTCAAAAATAACAAATTTCAAGATGAAAAATGTCAAAGATGTCAAATGACAAATGTCACAATGCTAAATGTCAAAAATGAAAAGTGTCACCATGAAAAATGTCAAAAATGACAAATTTCAAGATGGCAAATGTCAAAACTGACAAATGTCACAATGCTAAATGTCAAAAATGAAAAGTGTCACCATGAAAAATGTCAAAAATAACAAATTTCAAGATGGCAAATGTCAAAGATGTCAAATGACAAATGTCACAATGCTAAATGTCAAAAATGAAAAGTGTCACCATGAAAAATGTCAAAAATGACAAATTTCAAGATGGCAAATATCAAAGATGTCAAATGACAAATGTCACAATGCTAAATGTCAAAAATGACAAATTTCAAGATGGCAAATGTCAAAGATGTCAAATGACAAATGTCACAATGCTAAATGTCAAAAATGAAAAGTGTCACCATGAAAAATGTCAAAAATAACAAATTTCAAGATTGCAAATGTCAAAGATGCCAAATGACAAATGTCACAATGCTAAATGTCAAAAATGAAAAGTGTCACCATGAAAAATGTTAAAAATGACAAATTTCAAGATGGCAAATGTCCAAGATGTCAAATGACAAATGTCACAATGCTAAATGTCAAAAATGACAAATTTCAAAATGGCAAATGTCAAAGATGTTAAATGACAAATGTCACAATGCTAAATGTCAAAAATGAAAAGTGTCACCATGAAAAATGTCAAAAATGACAAATTTCAAGATGGCAAATGTCAAAGATGTCAAATGACAAATATCACAATGCTAAATGTCAAAAATGAAAAGTGTCACCATGAAAAATGTCAAAAATGACAAATTTCAAGATGGCAAATGTCAAATGACAAATGTCACAATGCTAAATGTCAAAAATGAAAAGTGTCACCATGAAAAATGTCAAAAATGACAAATTTCAAGATGGCAAATGTCAAAGATGTCAAATGACAAATGTCACAATGTTAAATGTCAAAAATGAAAACTGTCACCATGAAAACTGTCAAAAATGACAAATTTCAAGATGGCAAATATCAAAGATGTCAAATGACAAATGTCACAATGCTAAATGTCAAAAATGAAAAGTGTCACCTTGAAAAATGTCAAAAATAACAAATTTCAAGATGCCAAATATCAAAGATGTCAAATGACAAATGTCACAATGCTAAATGTCAAAAATGAAAAGTGTCACCATGAAAAATGTCAAAAATGACAAATTTTAAGATGGCAAATATCAAAGATGTCAAATGACAAATGTCACAATGCTAAATGTCAAAAATGAAAAGTGTCACCATAAAAAATGTCAAAAATAACAAATTTCAAGATGGCAAATGTCAAAGATGTCAAATGACAAATGTCACAATGCTAAATGTCAAAAATGAAAAGTGTCACCATGAAAAATGTCAAAAATGACAAATTTCAAGATGGCAAATGTCAAAACTGACAAATGTCACAATGCTAAATGTCAAAAATGAAAAGTGTCACCATGAAAAATGTCAAAAATAACAAATTTCAAAATGGCAAATGTCAAAGATGTCAAATGACAAATGTCACAATGCTAAATGTCAAAAATGAAAAGTGTCACCATGAAAAATGTCAAAAATGACAAATTTCAAGATGGCAAATGTCAAAACTGACAAATGTCACAATGCTAAATGTCAAAAATGAAAAGTGTCACCATGAAAAATGTCAAAAATAACAAATTCCAAGATGGCAAATGTCAAAGATGTCAAATGACAAATGTCACAATGCTAAATGTCAAAAATGAAAAGTGTCACCATGAAAAATGTCAAAAATGACAAATTTTAAGATGGCAAATATCAAAGATGTCAAATGACAAATGTCACAATGCTAAATGTCAAAAATGACAAATTTCAAGATGGCAAATGTCAAAGATGTCAAATGACAAAAGTCACAATGCTAAATGTCAAAAATGAAAAGTGTCACCATAAAAAATGTCAAAAATGACAAATTTTAAGATGGCAAATGTCAAAGATGTCAAATGACAAATGTCACAATGCTTAATGTCAAAAATGATAAGTGTCACCATGAAAAATGTCAAAAATAACAAATTTCAAGATGGCAAATGTCAATGATGTCAAATGACAAATGTCACAATGCTAAATGTCAAAAATAAAAAGTGTCACCATGAAAAATGTCAAAAATGACAAATTTCAAGATGGAAAATGTCAAAGATGTCAAATGACAAATGTCACAATGCTAAATGTCAAAAATGAAAAGTGTCACCATGAAAAATGTCAAAAATGACAAATTTCAAGATGGCAAATATCAAAACTGACAAATGTCACAATGCTAAATGTCAAAAATGATAAGTGTCACCATGAAAAATGTCAAAAATGACAAATTTCAAGATGGCAAATGTCCAAGATGTCAAATGACAAATGTCACAATGCTAAATGTCAAAAATGACAAATTTCAAAATGGCAAATGTCAAAGATGTTAAATGACAAATGTCACAATGCTAATTGTCAAAAATGAAAAGTGTCACCATGAAAAATGTCAAAAATGACAAATTTCAAGATGGCAAATGTCAAAGATGTCAAATGACAAATGTCACAATG
Organism: Altica lythri; assembly: GCA_964028335.1. Taxonomy (NCBI): domain Eukaryota; kingdom Metazoa; phylum Arthropoda; class Insecta; order Coleoptera; family Chrysomelidae; genus Altica; species Altica lythri. The sequence continues at coordinate 37,534,405 of OZ034800.1, read as the reverse complement.
CTAAATGTCAAAAATGAAAAGAGTCACCATAAAAAATGTCAAAAATAACAAATTTCAAGATGGCAAATGTCAAAGATGTCAAATGACAAATGTCACAATGCTAAATGTCAAAAATGAAAAGTGTCACCATGAAAAATGTCAAAAATGACAAATTTCAAGAAGGCAAATGTCATAGATGTCAAATGACAAATGTCACAATGCTAAATGTCAAAAATGAAAAGTGTCACCATGAAAAATGTCAAAAATGACAAATTTGAAGATGGCAAATGTCAAAGATGTCAAATGACAAATGTCACAATGCTAAATGTCAAAAATGAAAAGTGTCACCATAAAAAATGTCAAAAATAACAAATTTCAAGATGGCAAATGTCAAAGATGTCAAATGACAAATGTCACAATGCTAAATGTCAAAAATGAAAAGTGTCACCATGAAAAATGTCAAAAATGACAAATTTCAAGATGGCAAATGTCAAAGATGTCAAATGACAAATAGCACAATGCTAAATGTCAAAAATGAAAAGTGTCACCATGAAAAATGTCAAAAATGACAAATTTCAAGATGGCAAATGTCAAATGACAAATGTCACAATGCTAAATGTCAAAAATGAAAAGTGTCACCATGAAAAATGTCAAAAATGACAAATTTCAAGATGGCAAATGTCAAAGATGTCAAATGACAAATGTCACAATGCTAAATGTCAAAAATGAAAAGTGTCACCATGAAAAATGTCAAAAATGACAAATTTCAAGATGGCAAATATCAAAGATGTCAAATGACAAATGTCACAATGCTAAATGTCAAAAATGAAAAGTGTCACCATGAAAAATGTCAAAAATAACAAATTTCAAGATGCCAAATGTCAAAGATGTCAAATGACAAATGTCACAATGCTAAATGTCAAAAATGAAAAGTGTCACCATGAAAAATGTCAAAAATGACAAATTTCAAGATGGCAAATATCAAAGATGTCAAATGACAAATGTCACAATGCTAACTGTCAAAAATGAAAAGTGTCACCATAAAAAATGTCAAAAATAACAAATTTCAAGATGGCAAATGTCAAAGATGTCAAATGACAAATGTCACAATGCTAAATGTTAAAAATGAAAAGTGTCACCATGAAAAATGTCAAAAATGACAAATTTCAAGATGGCAAATGTCAAAACTGACAAATGTCACAATGCTAAATGTCAAAAATGAAAAGTGTCACCATGAAAAATGTCAAAAATAACAAATTTCAAGATGAAAAATGTCAAAGATGTCAAATGACAAATGTCACAATGCTAAATGTCAAAAATGAAAAGTGTCACCATGAAAAATGTCAAAAATGACAAATTTCAAGATGGCAAATGTCAAAACTGACAAATGTCACAATGCTAAATGTCAAAAATGAAAAGTGTCACCATGAAAAATGTCAAAAATAACAAATTTCAAGATGGCAAATGTCAAAGATGTCAAATGACAAATGTCACAATGCTAAATGTCAAAAATGAAAAGTGTCACCATGAAAAATGTCAAAAATGACAAATTTCAAGATGGCAAATATCAAAGATGTCAAATGACAAATGTCACAATGCTAAATGTCAAAAATGACAAATTTCAAGATGGCAAATGTCAAAGATGTCAAATGACAAAAGTCACAATGCTAAATGTCAAAAATAAAAAGTGTCACCATAAAAAATGTCAAAAATGACAAATTTCAAGATAGCAAATGTCAAAGATGTCAAATGACAAATGTCACAATGCTAAATGTCAAAAATGATAAGTGTCACCATGAAAAATATCAAAAATAACAAATTTCAAGATGGCAAATGTCAATGATGTCAAATGACAAATGTCACAATGCTAAATGTCAAAAATGAAAAGTGTCACCATGAAAAATGTCAAAAATGACAAATTTCAAGATGGCAAATGTCAAAGATGTCAAATGACAAATGTCACAATGCTAAATGTCAAAAATGAAAAGTGTCACCATGAAAAATGTCAAAAATAACAAATTTCAAGATTGCAAATGTCAAAGATGTCAAATGACAAATGTCACAATGCTAAATGTCAAAAATGAAAAGTGTCACCATGAAAAATGTCAAAAATGACAAATTTCAAGATGGCAAATGTCAAAGATGTCAAATGACAAATATCACAATGCTAAATGTCAAAAATGAAAAGTGTCACCATGAAAAATGTCAAAAATGACAAATTTCAAGATGGCAAATGTCAAATGACAAATGTCACAATGCTAAATGTCAAAAATGAAAAGTGTCACCATGAAAAATGTCAAAAATGACAAATTTCAAGATGGCAAATGTCAAAGATGTCAAATGACAAATGTCACAATGCTAAATGTCAAAAATGAAAAGTGTCACCATGAAAAATGTCAAAAATGACAAATTTCAAGATGGCAAATATCAAAGATGTCAAATGACAAATGTCACAATGCTAAATGTCAAAAATGAAAAGTGTCACCTTGAAAAATGTCAAAAATAACAAATTTCAAGATGCCAAATATCAAAGATGTCAAATGACAAATGTCACAATGCTAAATGTCAAAAATGAAAAGTGTCACCATGAAAAATGTCAAAAATGACAAATTTTAAGATGGCAAATATCAAAGATGTCAAATGACAAATGTCACAATGCTAAATGTCAAAAATGAAAAGTGTCACCATAAAAAATGTCAAAAATAACAAATTTCAAGATGGCAAATGTCAAAGATGTCAAATCACAAATGTCACAATGCTAAATGTTAAAAATGAAAAGTGTCACCATGAAAAATGTCAAAAATGACAAATTTCAAGATGGCAAATGTCAAAACTGACAAATGTCACAATGCTAAATGTCAAAAATGAAAAGTGTCACCATGAAAAATGTCAAAAATAACAAATTTCAAAATGGCAAATGTCAAAGATGTCAAATGACAAATGTCACAATGCTAAATGTCAAAAATAAAAAGTGTCACCATGAAAAATGTCAAAAATAACAAATTTCAAGATGGCAAATGTCAAAGATGTCAAATGACAAATGTCACAATGCTAAATGTCAGAAATGAAAAGTGTTACCATGAAAAATGTCAAAAATGACAAATTTCAAGATGGCAAATGTCCAAGATGTCAAATGACAAATGTCACAATGCTAAATGTCAAAAATGACAAATTTCCAGATGGCAAATGTCAAAGATGTCAAATGACAAATGTCACAATGCTAAATGTCAAAAATGAAAAGTGTCACCATGAAAAATGTCAAAAATGACAAATTTCAAGATGGCAAATGTCAAAGATGTCAAATGACAAATGTCATAATGCTAAATGTCAAAAATGAAAAGTGTCACCAAAAAAAATGTCAAAAATAACAAATTTCAAGATGGCAAATGTCAAAGATGTCAAATGACAAATGTCACAATGCTAAATGTCAAAAATGAAAAGTGTCACCATGAAAAATGTCAAAAATGACAAACTTCAAGATGGCAAATGTCAAAGATGTCAAATGACAAATATCACAATGCTAAATGTCAAAAATGAAAAGTGTCACCATGAAAAATGTCAAAAATGACAAATTTCAAGATGGCAAATGTCAAAGATGTCAAATGACAAATGTCACAATGCTAAATGTCAAAAATGAAAAGTGTCACCATGAAAAATGTCAAAAATGACAAATTTCAAGATGGCAAATGTCAAAGATGTCAAATGACAAATGTCACAATGCTAAATGTCAAAAATGAAAAGTGTCACCATGAAAAATGTCAAAAATGACAAATTTCAAGATGGTAAATGTCAAAGATGTCAAATGACAAATGTCACAATGCTAAATGTCAAAAATGAAAAGTGTCACCATGAAAAATGTCAAAAATAACAAATTTCAAGATGCCAAATGTCAAAGATGTCAAATGACAAATGTCACAATGCTAAATGTCAAAAATGAAAAGTGTCACCATGAAAAATGTCAAAAATGACAAATTTCAAGATGGCAAATATCAAAGATGTCAAATGACAAATGTCACAATGCTAAATGTCAAAAATGAAAAGTGTCACCATAAAAAATGTCAAAAATAACAAATTTCAAGATGGCAAATGTCAAAGATGTCAAATGACAAATGTCACAATGCTAAATGTTAAAAATAAAAAGTGTCACCATGAAAAATGTTAAAAATGACAAATTTCAAGATGGCAAATGTCAAAACTGACAAATGTCACAATGCCAAATGTCAAAAATGAAAAGTGTCACCATGAAAAATGTCAAAAATGACAAATTTTAAGATGAAAAATGTCAAAGATGTCAAATGACAAATGTCACAATGCTAAATGTCAAAAATGAAAAGTGTCACCATGAAAAATGTCAAAAATGACAAATTTTAAGATGGCAAATGTCAAAGATGTCAAATGACAAATGTCACAATGCTAAATGTCAAAAATGAAAAGTGTCACCCTGAAAAATGTCAAAAATAACAAATTTCAAAATGGCAAATGTCAAAGATGTTAAATGACAAATGTCACAATGCTAAATGTCAAAAATGAAAAGTGTCACCATGAAAAATGTCAAAAATGACAAATTTCAAGATGGCAAATGTCAAAGATGTCAAATGACAAATGTCACAATGCTAAATGTCAAAAATGAAAAGTGTCACCATGAAAAATGTCAAAAATAACAAATTTCAAGATGGCAAATGTCAAAGATGTCAAATGACAAATGTCACAATGCTAAATGTCAAAAATGAAAAGTGTTACCATGAAAAATGTCAAAAATGACAAATTTCAAGATGGCAAATGTCAAAACTGACAAATGTCACAATGCTAAATGTCAAAAATGATAAGTGTCACCATGAAAAATGTCAAAAATGACAAATTTCAAGATGGCAAATGTCCAAGATGTCAAATGACAAATGTCACAATGCTAAATGTCAAAAATGACAAATTTCCAGATGGCAAATGTCAAAGATGTCAAATGACAAATGTCACAATGCTAAATGTCAAAAATGAAAAGTGTCACCATGAAAAATGTCAAAAATGACAAATTTCAAGATGGCAAATGTCAAAGATGTCAAATGACAAATGTCACAATGCTAAATGTCAAAAATGAAAAGTGTCACCATTAAAAATGTCAAAAATAACAAATTTCAAGATGGCAAATGTCAAAGATGTCAAATGACAAATGTCACAATGCTAAATGTCAAAAATGAAAAGTGTCACCATGAAAAATGTCAAAAATGACAAATTTCAAGATGGCAAATGTCAAAGATGTCAAATGACAAATATCACAATGCTAAATGTCAAAAATGAAAAGTGTCACCATGAAAAATGTCAAAAATGACAAATTTCAAGATGGCAAATGTCAAAGATGTCAAATGACAAATGTCACAATGCTAAATGTCAAAAATGAAAAGTGTCACCATGAAAAATGACAAAAATGACAAATTTCAAGATGGCAAATGTCAAAGATGTCAAATGACAAATGTCACAATGCTAAATGTCAAAAATGAAAAGTGTCACCATGAAAAATGTCAAAAATGACAAATTTCAAGATGGCAAATGTCAAAGATGTCAAATGACAAATGTCACAATGCTAAATGTCAAAAATGAAAAGTGTCACCATGAAAAATGTCAAAAATAACAAATTTCAAGATGCCAAATGTCAAAGATGTCAAATGACAAATGTCACAATGCTAAATGTCAAAAATGAAAAGTGTCACCATGAAAAATGTCAAAAATGACAAATTTCAAGATGGCAAATGTCAAAGATGTCAAATGACAAATGTCACAATGCTAAATGTCAAAAATGAAAAGTGTCACCATGAAAAATGTCAAAAATGACAAATTTTAAGATGGCAAATGTCAAAGATGTCAAATGACAAATGTCACAATGCTAAATGTCAAAAATGAAAAGTGTCACCATGAAAAATGTCAAAAATGACAAATTTCCAGATGGCAAATGTCAAAGATGTCAAATGACAAATGTCACAATGCTAAATGTCAAAAATGAAAAGTGTCACCATGAAAAATGTCAAAAATGACAAATTTCAAGATGGCAAATGTCCAAGATGTCAAATGACAAATGTCACAATGCTAAATGTCAAAAATGAAAAGTGTCACCATGAAAAATGTCAAAAATGACAAATTTCATGATGGCAAATGTCAAAGATGTCAAATGACAAATGTCACAATGCTAAATGTTAAAAATGAAAAGTGTCACCATGAAAAATGTCAAAAATGACAAATTTCAAGATGGCAAATGTCAAAACTGACAAATGTCACAATGCCAAATGTCAAAAATGAAAAATGTCACCATGAAAAATGTCAAAAATGACAAATTTTAAGATGGAAAATGTCAAAGATGTCAAATGATAAATGTCACAATGCTAAATGTCAAAAATGAAAAGTGTCACCATGAAAAATGTCAAAAATAACAAATTTCAAGATGGCAAATGTCAAAGATGTCAAATGACAAATGTCACAATGCTAAATGTCAAAAATGAAAAGTGTCACCATGAAAAATGTCAAAAATAACAAATTTCAAGATGGCAAATGTCAAAGATGTCAAATGACAAATGTCACAATGCTAAATGTCAAAAATGAAAAGTGTCGCCATGAAAAATGTCAAAAATGACAAATTTCAAGATGGAAAATGTCAAAGATGTCAAATGACAAATGTCACAATGCTAAATGTCAAAAATGAAAAGTGTCACCATGAAAAATGTCAAAAATGACAAATTTCAAGATGGCAAATGTCAAAGATGTCAAATGACAAATGTCACAATGCTAAATGTCAAAAATGAAAAGTGTCACCATGAAAAATGTCAAAAATAACAAATTTCAAGATGGCAAATGTCAAAGATGTCAAATGACAAATGTCACAATGCTAAATGTCAAAAATGAAAAGTGTCACCATGAAAAATGTCAAAAATGACAAATTTCAAGATGGCAAATGTCAAAGATGTCAATGACAAATGTCACAATGCTAAATGTCAAAAATGAAAAGTGTCACCATGAAAAATGTCAAAAATAACAAATTTCAAGATGGCAAATGTCAAAGATGTCAAATGACAAATGTCACAATGCTAAATGTCAAAAATGAAAAGTGTCACCATCAAAAATGTCAAAAATGACAAATTTCAAGATGGCAAATATCAAAGATGTCAAATGACAAATGTCACAATGCTAAATGTCAAAAATGAAAAGTGTCACCATGAAAAATGTCAAAAATGACAAATTTCAAGATGGCAAATGACAAATGTCACAATGCTAAATGTCAAAAATGAAAAGTGTCACCATAAAAAATGTCAAAAATAACAAATTTCAAGATGGCAAATGTCAAAGATGTCAAATGACAAATGTCACAATGCTAAATGTCAAAAATGAAAAGTGTTACCATGAAAAATGTCAAAAATGACAAATTTCAAGATGGCAAATGTCAAAGATGTCAAATGACAAATATCACAATGCTCAATGTCAAAAATGAAAAGTGTCACCATGAAAAATGTCAAAAATGACAAATTTCAAGATGGCAAATGTCAAAGATGTCAAATGACAAATGTCACAATGCTAAATGTCAAAAATGAAAAGTGTCACCATGAAAAATGTCAAAAATGACAAATTTCAAGATGACAAATGTCAAAGATGTCAAATGACAAATGTCACAATGCTAAATGTCAAAAATGAAAAGTGTCACCATGAAAAATGTCAAAAAAGACAAATTTCAAGATGGCAAATGTCAAAGATGTCAAATGACAAATGTCACAATGCTAAATGTCAAAAATGAAAAGTGTCACCATGAAAAATGTCAAAAATGACAAATTTCAAGATGGCAAATGTCAAAACTGACAAATGTCACAATGCTAAATGTCAAAAATGATAAGTGTCACCATGAAAAATGTCAAAAATGACAAATTTCAAGATGGCAAATGTCCAAGATGTCAAATGACAAATGTCACAATGCTAAATGTCAAAAATGAAAAGTGTCACCATGAAAAATGTCAAAAATGACAAATTTCAGGATGGCAAATGTCAAAGATGTCAAATGACAAATGTCACAATGCTAAATGTCAAAAATGAAAAGTGTCAAAAATGACAAATTTCAAGATGGCAAATGTCTAAGATGTCAAATGACAAATGTCACAATGCTAAATGTCAAAAATGAAAAGTGTCACCGTGAAAAATGTCAAAAATGACAAATTTACAGATGGCAAATGTCAAAAATGTCAAATGACAAATGTCACAATGCTAAATGTCAAAAATGAAAAGTGTCACTATGAAAAATGTCAAAAATGACAAATTTCAAGATGGCAAATGTCAAAGATGTCAAATGACAAATGTCAAAAATGAAAAGTGTCCCCATGAAAAATGTCAATAATGACAAATTTCAAGATGGCAAATGTCAAAGATGGCAAATGACAAATGTCACAATGCTAAATGTCAAAAATGAAAATTGTCACCATGAAAAATGACAAAAATGACAAATTTCAAGATGGCAAATGTCAAAACTGACAAATGTCACAATGTTAAATGTCAAAAATAAAAAGTGTCACCATGAAAAATGTCAAAAATAACAAATTTCAAAATGGCAACTGTCAAAGATGTCAAATGACAAATGTCACAATGCTAAATGTCAAAAATGACAAATTTCAAGATGGCAAATGTCAAAGATGTCAAATGACAAATGTCACAATGCTAAATGTCAAAAATGAAAAGTGTCACCATGAAAAATGTCAAAAATGACAAATTTCAAGATGGCAAATGTCAAAACTGACAAATGTCACAATGCTAAATGTCAAAAATGAAAAGTGTCACCATGAAAAATGTCAAAAATGACAAATTTCAAAATGGCAAATGTCAAAGATGTCAAATGACAAATGTCACAATGCCAAATGTCAAAAATGAAAAGTGTCACCATGAAAAATGTCAAAAATAACAAATTTCAAGATGGCAAATGTCAAATGACAAATGTCACAATGCTAAATGTCAAAAATGAAAAGTGTCACCATGAAAAATGTCAAAAATGACAAATTTCAAGATGGCAAATGTCAAAGATGTCAAATGACAAATGTCACAATGCTAAATGTCAAAAATGAAAAGTGTCACCATGAAAAATGTCAAAAATAACAAATTTCAAGATGGCAAATGTCAAAGATGTCAAATGACAAATGTCACAATGCTAAATGTCAAAAATGAAAAGTGTCACCATGAAAAATGTCAAAAATGACAAATTTCAAGATGGCAAATGTCAAAGATGTCAAATGACAAATGTCACAATGCTAAATGTCAAAAATGAAAAGTGTCACCATCAAAAATGTCAAAAATGACAAATTTCAAGATGGCAAATATCAAAGATGTCAAATGACAAATGTCACAATGCTAAATGTCAAAAATAAAAAGTGTCACCATGAAAAATGTCAAAAATGACAAATTTCACGATGGCAAATGTCAAAGATGTCAAACGACAAATGTGACAATGCTAAATGTCAAAAATGAAAAGTGTCACCATGAAAAATGTCAAAAATGACAAATTTCAAGATGGCAAATGACAAATGTCACAATGCTAAATGTCAAAAATGAAAAGTGTCACCATAAAAAATGTCAAAAATAACAAATTTCAAGATGGCAAATGTCAAAGATGTCAAATGACAAATGTCACAATGCTAAATGTCAAAAATGAAAAGTGTCACCATGAAAAATGTCAAAAATGACAAATTTCAAGATGGCAAATGTCAAAGATGTCAAATGACAAATATCACAATGCTCAATGTCAAAAATGAAAAGTGTCACCATGAAAAATGTCAAAAATGACAAATTTTAAGATGGCAAATGTCAAAGATGTCAAATGACAAATGTCACAATGCTAAATGTCAAAAATGAAAAGTGTCACCATGAAAAATGTCAAAAATGACAAATTTCAAGATGGCAAATGTCAAAGATGTCAAATGACAAATGTCACAATGCTAAATGTCAAAAATGAAAATTGTCACCATGAAAAATGTCAAAAAAGACAAATTTCAAGATGGCAAATGTCAAAGATGTCAAATGACAAATGTCACAATGCTAAATGTCAAAAATGAAAAGTGTCACCATGAAAAATGTCAAAAATGACAAATTTCAAGATGGCAAATGTCAAAACTGACAAATGTCACAATGCTAAATGTCAAAAATGATAAGTGTCACCATGAAAAATGTTAAAAATAACAAATTTCAAGATGGCAAATGTCAATGATGTCAAATGACAAATGTCACAATGCTAAATGTCAAAAATGAAAAGTGTCACCATGAAAAATGTCAAAAATGACAAATTTCAAGATGGCAAATGTCAAAGATGTCAAAGGACAAATGTCACAATGCTAAATGTCAAAAATGAAAAGTGTCACCATGAAAAATGTCAAAAATGACAAATTTCAAGATGGCAAATATCAAAACTGACAAATGTCACAATGCTAAATGTCAAAAATGATAAGTGTCACCATGAAAAATGTCAAAAATGACCAATTTCAAGATGGCAATTGTCCAAGATGTCAAATGACAAATGTCACAATGCTAAATGTCAAAAATGACAAATTTCAAGATGGCAAATGTCAAAGATGTCAAATGACAAATGTCACAATGCTAAATGTCAAAAATGAAAAGTGTCACCATGAAAAATGTCAAAAATGACAAATTTCAAGATGGCAAATGTCAAAGATGTCAAATGACAAATGTCACAATGCTAAATGTCAAAAATGAAAAGTGTCACCATGAAAAATGTCAAAAATAACAAATTTCAAGATGGCAAATGTCAAAGATGTCAAATGACAAATGTCACAATGCTAAATGTCAAAAATGAAAGGTGTCACCATGAAAAATGTCAAAAATGACAAATTTCAAGATGGCAAATGTCAAAGATGTCAAATGACAAATGTCACAATGCTAAATGTCAAAAATGAAAAGTGTCACCATGAAAAATGTCAAAAATGACAAATTTCAAGATGGCAAATGTCAAAGATGACAAATGTCACAATGCTAAATGTCAAAAATGAAAAGTGTCACCATGAAAAATGTCAAAAATAACAAATTTCAAGATGGCATATGTCAAAGATGTCAAATGACAAATGTCACAATGCTAAATGTCAAAAATGAAAAGTGTCACCATGAAAAATGTCAAAAATAACAAATTTTAAGATGGCAAATGTCAAAGATGTCAAATGACAAATGTCACAATGCTAAATGTCAAAAATGAAAAGTGTCACCATGAAAAATGTAAAAAATGACAAATTTCAAGATGGCAAATGTCAAAGATGTCAAATGACAAATGTCACAATGCTAAATGTCAAAAATGAAAAGTGTCACCATGAAAAATGTCAAAAATAACAAATTTCAAGATGGCAAATGTCAAAGATGTCAAATGACAAATGTCACAATGCTAAATGTCAAAAATGAAAAGTGTCACCATGAAAAATGTCAAAAATGACAAATTTCAAGATGGCAAATGTCAAAGATGTCAAATGACAAATGTCACAATGCTAAGTGTCAAAAATGAAAAGTGTCACCATGAAAAATGTCAAAAATAACAAATTTTAAGATGGCAAATGTCAAAGATGTCAAATGACAAATGTCACAATGCTAAATGTCAAAAATGAAAAGTGTCACCATGAAAAATGTCAAAAATGACAAATTTCAAGATGGCAAATGTCAAAACTGACAAATGTCACAATGCTAAATGTCAAAAATGACAAATTTCAAGATGGCAAATGTCAAAGATGTAAAATGACAAATGTCACAATGCTAAATGTCAAAAATGAAAAGTGTCACCATGAAAAATGTCAAAAATGACAAATTTCAAGATGGCAAATGTCAAAGATGTCAAATGACAAATGTCACAATGCTAAATGTCAAAAATGAAAAGTGTCACCATGAAAAATGTCAAAAATGACAAATTTCAAGATGGCAAATGTCAAAGATGTCAAATCACAAATGTCACAATGCTAAATGTCAAAAATAAAAAGTGTCACCATGAAAAAGGTCAAAAATGACAAATTTTAAGATGGCAAATATCAAAGATGTCAAATGACAAATGTCACAATGCTAAATGTCAAAAATGACAAATTTCAAGATGGCAAATGTCAAAGATGTCAAATGACAAATGTCACAATGCTAAATGTCAAAAATGAAAAGTGTCACCATGAAAAATGTCAAAAATGACAAATTTCAAGATGGCAAATGTCAAAGATGTCAAATGACAAATGTCACAATGCTAAATGTCAAAAATGAAAAGTGTCACCATGAAAAATGTCAAAAATGACAAATTTCAAGATGGCAAATGTCAAAGATGTCAAATAACAAATGTCACAATGCTAAATGTTAAAAATGAAAAGTGTTACCATGAAAAATGTCAAAAATAACAAATTTCAAGATGGCAAATGTCAAAGATGTCAAATGACAAATGTCACAATGCTAAATGTCAACAATGAAAAGTGTCACCATGAAAAATGTCAAAAATGACAAATTTCAAGATGGCAAATGTCAAAACTGACAAATGTCACAATGCTAAATGTCAAAAATGATAAGTGTCACCACGAAAAATGTCAAAAATGACAAATTTCAAGATGGCAAATGTCCAAGATGTCAAATGACAAATGTCACAATGCTAAATGTCAAAAATGACAAATTTCAAGATGGCAAATGTCAAAGATGTCAAATGACAAATGTCACAATGCTAAATGTCAAAAATGAAAAGTGTCACCATGAAAAATGTCAAAAATTACAAATTTCAAGATGGCAAATGTCAAAGATGTCCAATGACAAATGTCACATGTAAAATGAAAAGTGTCACCATGAAAAATGTCAAAAATAACAAATTTCAAGATGGCAAATGTCAAAGATGTCAAATGACAAATGTCACAATGCTAAATGTCAAAATTGAAAAGTGTCACCATGAAAAATGTCAAAAATGACAAATTTCAAGATGGCAAATGTCAAAGATGTCAAATGACAAATGTCACAATGCTAAATGTCAAAAATGAAAAGTGTCACCAAGAAAAATGTCAAAAATGACAAATTTCAAGATGGCAAATGTCAAAACTGACAAATGTCACAATGCTAAATGTCAAAAATGATAAGTGTCACCATGAAAAATATCAAAAATGACAAATTTCAAGATGGCAAATGTCCAAGATGTCAAATGACAAATGTCACAATGCTAAATGTCAAAAATGAAAAGTGTCACCATGAAAAATGTCAAAAATGACAAATTTCAAGATGGCAAATGTCAAAGATGTCAAATGACAAATGTCACAATGCTAAATGTCAAAAATGAAAAGTGTCAAAAATGACAAATTTCAAGATGGCAAATGTCTAAGATGTCAAATGACAAATGTCACAATGCTAAATGTCAAAAATGAAAAGTGTCACCGTGAAAAATGTCAAAAATGACAAATTTCAAGATGGCAAATGTCAAAGATGTCAAATGACAAATGTCACAATGCTAAATGTCAACAATGAAAAGTGTCACCATGAAAAATGTCAAAAATGACAAATTTTAAGATGGCAAATGTCAAAGATGTCAAATGACAAATGTCACAATGCTAAATGTCAAAAATGAAAAGTGTCACCATGAAAAATGTCAAAAATGACAAATTTCCAGATGGCAAATGTCAAAGATGTCAAATGACAAATGTCACAATGCTAAATGTCAAAAATGAAAAGTGTCACCATGAAAAATGTCAAAAATGACAAATTTCAAGATGGCAAATGTCCAAGATGTCAAATGACAAATGTCACAATGCTAAATGTCAAAAATGAAAAGTGTCACCATGAAAAATGTCAAAAATGACAAATTTCATGATGGCAAATGTCAAAGATGTCAAATGACAAATGTCACAATGCTAAATGTTAAAAATGAAAAGTGTCACCATGAAAAATGTCAAAAATGACAAATTTCAAGATGGCAAATGTCAAAACTGACAAATGTCACAATGCCAAATGTCAAAAATGAAAAGTGTCACCATGAAAAATGTCAAAAATGACAAATTTTAAGATGGAAAATGTCAAAGATGTCAAATGATAAATGTCACAATGCTAAATGTCAAAAATGAAAAGTGTCACCATGAAAAATGTCAAAAATAACAAATTTCAAGATGGCAAATGTCAAAGATGTCAAATGACAAATGTCACAATGCTAAATGTCAAAAATGAAAAGTGTCACCATGAAAAATGTCAAAAATAACAAATTTCAAGATGGCAAATGTCAAAGATGTCAAATGACAAATGTCACAATGCTAAATGTCAAAAATGAAAAGTGTCACCATGAAAAATGTCAAAAATGACAAATTTCAAGATGGAAAATGTCAAAGATGTCAAATGACAAATGTCACAATGCTAAATGTCAAAAATGAAAAGTGTCACCATGAAAAATGTCAAAAATGACAAATTTCAAGATGGCAAATGTCAAAGATGTCAAATGACAAATGTCACAATGCTAAATGTCAAAAATGAAAAGTGTCACCATGAAAAATGTCAAAAATAACAAATTTCAAGATGGCAAATGTCAAAGATGTCAAATGACAAATGTCACAATGCTAAATGTCAAAAATGAAAAGTGTCACCATGAAAAATGTCAAAAATGACAAATTTCAAGATGGCAAATGTCAAAGATGTCAATGACAAATGTCACAATGCTAAATGTCAAAAATGAAAAGTGTCACCATGAAAAATGTCAAAAATAACAAATTTCAAGATGGCAAATGTCAAAGATGTCAAATGACAAATGTCACAATGCTAAATGTCAAAAATGAAAAGTGTCACCATCAAAAATGTCAAAAATGACAAATTTCAAGATGGCAAATATCAAAGATGTCAAATGACAAATGTCACAATGCTAAATGTCAAATATGAAAAGTGTCACCATGAAAAATGTCAAAAATGACAAATTTCAAGATGGCCAATGTCAAAGATGTCAAATGACAAATGTCACAATGCTAAATGTCAAAAATGAAAAGTGTCACCATGAAAAATGTCAAAAATGACAAATTTCAAGATGGCAAATGACAAATGTCACAATGCTAAATGTCAAAAATGAAAAGTGTCACCATAAAAAATGTCAAAAATAACAAATTTCAAGATGGCAAATGTCAAAGATGTCAAATGACAAATGTCACAATGCTAAATGTCAAAAATGAAAAGTGTTACCATGAAAAATGTCAAAAATGACAAATTTCAAGATGGCAAATGTCAAAGATGTCAAATGACAAATATCACAATGCTCAATGTCAAAAATGAAAAGTGTCACCATGAAAAATGTCAAAAATGACAAATTTCAAGATGGCAAATGTCAAAGATGTCAAATGACAAATGTCACAATGCTAAATGTCAAAAATGAAAAGTGTCACCATGAAAAATGTCAAAAATGACAAATTTCAAGATGACAAATGTCAAAGATGTCAAATGACAAATGTCACAATGCTAAATGTCAAAAATGAAAAGTGTCACCATGAAAAATGTCAAAAAAGACAAATTTCAAGATGGCAAATGTCAAAGATGTCAAATGACAAATGTCACAATGCTAAATGTCAAAAATGAAAAGTGTCACCATGAAAAATGTCAAAAATGACAAATTTCAAGATGGCAAATGTCAAAACTGACAAATGTCACAATGCTAAATGTCAAAAATGATAAGTGTCACCATGAAAAATGTCAAAAATGACAAATTTCAAGATGGCAAATGTCCAAGATGTCAAATGACAAATGTCACAATGCTAAATGTCAAAAATGAAAAGTGTCACCATGAAAAATGTCAAAAATGACAAATTTCAGGATGGCAAATGTCAAAGATGTCAAATGACAAATGTCACAATGCTAAATGTCAAAAATGAAAAGTGTCAAAAATGACAAATTTCAAGATGGCAAATGTCTAAGATGTCAAATGACAAATGTCACAATGCTAAATGTCAAAAATGAAAAGTGTCACCGTGAAAAATGTCAAAAATGACAAATTTACAGATGGCAAATGTCAAAAATGTCAAATGACAAATGTCACAATGCTAAATGTCAAAAATGAAAAGTGTCACTATGAAAAATGTCAAAAATGACAAATTTCAAGATGGCAAATGTCAAAGATGTCAAATGACAAATGTCAAAAATGAAAAGTGTCCCCATGAAAAATGTCAATAATGACAAATTTCAAGATGGCAAATGTCAAAGATGGCAAATGACAAATGTCACAATGCTAAATGTCAAAAATGAAAATTGTCACCATGAAAAATGACAAAAATGACAAATTTCAAGATGGCAAATGTCAAAACTGACAAATGTCACAATGTTAAATGTCAAAAATAAAAAGTGTCACCATGAAAAATGTCAAAAATAACAAATTTCAAAATGGCAACTGTCAAAGATGTCAAATGACAAATGTCACAATGCTAAATGTCAAAAATGACAAATTTCAAGATGGCAAATGTCAAAGATGTCAAATGACAAATGTCACAATGCTAAATGTCAAAAATGAAAAGTGTCACCATGAAAAATGTCAAAAATGACAAATTTCAAGATGGCAAATGTCAAAACTGACAAATGTCACAATGCTAAATGTCAAAAATGAAAAGTGTCACCATGAAAAATGTCAAAAATGACAAATTTCAAAATGGCAAATGTCAAAGATGTCAAATGACAAATGCACAATGCCAAATGTCAAAAATGAAAAGTGTCACCATGAAAAATGTCAAAAATAACAAATTTCAAGATGGAAAATGTCAAATGACAAATGTCACAATGCTAAATGTCAAAAATGAAAAGTGTCACCATGAAAAATGTCAAAAATGACAAATTTCAAGATGGCAAATGTCAAAGATGTCAAATGACAAATGTCACAATGCTAAATGTCAAAAATGAAAAGTGTCACCATGAAAAATGTCAAAAATAACAAATTTCAAGATGGCAAATGTCAAAGATGTCAAATGACAAATGTCACAATGCTAAATGTCAAAAATGAAAAGTGTCACCATGAAAAATGTCAAAAATGACAAATTTCAAGATGGCAAATGTCAAAGATGTCAAATGACAAATGTCACAATGCTAAATGTCAAAAATGAAAAGTGTCACCATCAAAAATGTCAAAAATGACAAATTTCAAGATGGCAAATATCAAAGATGTCAAATGACAAATGTCACAATGCTAAATGTCAAAAATAAAAAGTGTCACCATGAAAAATGTCAAAAATGACAAATTTCACGATGGCAAATGTCAAAGATGTCAAACGACAAATGTGACAATGCTAAATGTCAAAAATGAAAAGTGTCACCATGAAAAATGTCAAAAATGACAAATTTCAAGATGGCAAATGACAAATGTCACAATGCTAAATGTCAAAAATGAAAAGTGTCACCATAAAAAATGTCAAAAATAACAAATTTCAAGATGGCAAATGTCAAAGATGTCAAATGACAAATGTCACAATGCTAAATGTCAAAAATGAAAAGTGTCACCATGAAAAATGTCAAAAATGACAAATTTCAAGATGGCAAATGTCAAAGATGTCAAATGACAAATATCACAATGCTCAATGTCAAAAATGAAAAGTGTCACCATGAAAAATGTCAAAAATGACAAATTTTAAGATGGCAAATGTCAAAGATGTCAAATGACAAATGTCACAATGCTAAATGTCAAAAATGAAAAGTGTCACCATGAAAAATGTCAAAAATGACAAATTTCAAGATGGCAAATGTCAAAGATGTCAAATGACAAATGTCACAATGCTAAATGTCAAAAATGAAAATTGTCACCATGAAAAATGTCAAAAAAGACAAATTTCAAGATGGCAAATGTCAAAGATGTCAAATGACAAATGTCACAATGCTAAATGTCAAAAATGAAAAGTGTCACCATGAAAAATGTCAAAAATGACAAATTTCAAGATGGCAAATGTCAAAACTGACAAATGTCACAATGCTAAATGTCAAAAATGATAAGTGTCACCATGAAAAATGTTAAAAATAACAAATTTCAAGATGGCAAATGTCAATGATGTCAAATGACAAATGTCACAATGCTAAATGTCAAAAATGAAAAGTGTCACCATGAAAAATGTCAAAAATGACAAATTTCAAGATGGCAAATGTCAAAGATGTCAAATGACAAATGTCACAATGCTAAATGTCAAAAATGAAAAGTGTCACCATGAAAAATGTCAAAAATGACAAATTTCAAGATGGCAAATATCAAAACTGACAAATGTCACAATGCTAAATGTCAAAAATGATAAGTGTCACCATGAAAAATGTCAAAAATGACCAATTTCAAGATGGCAATTGTCCAAGATGTCAAATGACAAATGTCACAATGCTAAATGTCAAAAATGACAAATTTCAAGATGGCAAATGTCAAAGATGTCAAATGACAAATGTCACAATGCTAAATGTCAAAAATGAAAAGTGTCACCATGAAAAATGTCAAAAATGACAAATTTCAAGATGGCAAATGTCAAAGATGTCAAATGACAAATGTCACAATGCTAAATGTCAAAAATGAAAAGTGTCACCATGAAAAATGTCAAAAATAACAAATTTCAAGATGGTAAATGTCAAAGATGTCAAATGACAAATGTCACAATGCTAAATGTCAAAAATGAAAGGTGTCACCATGAAAAATGTCAAAAATGACAAATTTCAAGATGGCAAATGTCAAAGATGTCAAATGACAAATGTCACAATGCTAAATGTCAAAAATGAAAAGTGTCACCATGAAAAATGTCAAAAATGACAAATTTCAAGATGGCAAATGTCAAAGATGACAAATGTCACAATGCTAAATGTCAAAAATGAAAAGTGTCACCATGAAAAATGTCAAAAATAACAAATTTCAAGATGGCAAATGTCAAAGATGTCAAATGACAAATGTCACAATGCTAAATGTCAAAAATGAAAAGTGTCACCATGAAAAATGTCAAAAATAACAAATTTTAAGATGGCAAATGTCAAAGATGTCAAATGACAAATGTCACAATGCTAAATGTCAAAAATGAAAAGTGTCACCATGAAAAATGTCAAAAATGACAAATTTCAAGATGGCAAATGTCAAAGATGTCAAATGACAAATGTCACAATGCTAAATGTCAAAAATGAAAAGTGTCACCATGAAAAATGTCAAAAATAACAAATTTCAAGATGGCAAATGTCAAAGATGTCAAATGACAAATGTCACAATGCTAAATGTCAAAAATGAAAAGTGTCACCATGAAAAATGTCAAAAATGACAAATTTCAAGATGGCAAATGTCAAAGATGTCAAATGACAAATGTCACAATGCTAAGTGTCAAAAATGAAAAGTGTCACCATGAAAAATGTCAAAAATAACAAATTTTAAGATGGCAAATGTCAAAGATGTCAAATGACAAATGTCACAATGCTAAATGTCAAAAATGAAAAGTGTCACCATGAAAAATGTCAAAAATGACAAATTTCAAGATGGCAAATGTCAAAACTGACAAATGTCACAATGCTAAATGTCAAAAATGACAAATTTCAAGATGGCAAATGTCAAAGATGTAAAATGACAAATGTCACAATGCTAAATGTCAAAAATGAAAAGTGTCACC
Organism: Altica lythri; assembly: GCA_964028335.1. NCBI lineage: Eukaryota > Metazoa > Arthropoda > Insecta > Coleoptera > Chrysomelidae > Altica > Altica lythri. The sequence continues at coordinate 37,514,867 of OZ034800.1, read as the reverse complement.
ATGAAAAATGTCAAAAATGACAAATTTCAAGATGGCAAATGTCAAAGATGTCAAATGACAAATGTCACAATGCTAAATGTCAAAAATGAAAAGTGTCACCATGAAAAATGTCAAAAATGACAAATTTCAAGATGGCAAATGTCAAAGATGTCAAATCACAAATGTCACAATGCTAAATGTCAAAAATAAAAAGTGTCACCATGAAAAAGGTCAAAAATGACAAATTTTAAGATGGCAAATATCAAAGATGTCAAATGACAAATGTCACAATGCTAAATGTCAAAAATGACAAATTTCAAGATGGCAAATGTCAAAGATGTCAAATGACAAATGTCACAATGCTAAATGTCAAAAATGAAAAGTGTCACCATGAAAAATGTCAAAAATGACAAATTTCAAGATGGCAAATGTCAAAGATGTCAAATGACAAATGTCACAATGCTAAATGTCAAAAATGAAAAGTGTCACCATGAAAAATGTCAAAAATGACAAATTTCAAGATGGCAAATGTCAAAGATGTCAAATAACAAATGTCACAATGCTAAATGTTAAAAATGAAAAGTGTTACCATGAAAAATGTCAAAAATAACAAATTTCAAGATGGCAAATGTCAAAGATGTCAAATGACAAATGTCACAATGCTAAATGTCAACAATGAAAAGTGTCACCATGAAAAATGTCAAAAATGACAAATTTCAAGATGGCAAATGTCAAAACTGACAAATGTCACAATGCTAAATGTCAAAAATGATAAGTGTCACCACGAAAAATGTCAAAAATGACAAATTTCAAGATGGCAAATGTCCAAGATGTCAAATGACAAATGTCACAATGCTAAATGTCAAAAATGACAAATTTCAAGATGGCAAATGTCAAAGATGTCAAATGACAAATGTCACAATGCTAAATGTCAAAAATGAAAAGTGTCACCATGAAAAATGTCAAAAATTACAAATTTCAAGATGGCAAATGTCAAAGATGTCCAATGACAAATGTCACATGTAAAATGAAAAGTGTCACCATGAAAAATGTCAAAAATAACAAATTTCAAGATGGCAAATGTCAAAGATGTCAAATGACAAATGTCACAATGCTAAATGTCAAAATTGAAAAGTGTCACCATGAAAAATGTCAAAAATGACAAATTTCAAGATGGCAAATGTCAAAGATGTCAAATGACAAATGTCACAATGCTAAATGTCAAAAATGAAAAGTGTCACCAAGAAAAATGTCAAAAATGACAAATTTCAAGATGGCAAATGTCAAAGATGTCAAATGACAAATGTCACAATGCTAAATGTCAAAAATGAAAAGTGTCAAAAATGACAAATTTCAAGATGGCAAATGTCTAAGATGTCAAATGACAAATGTCACAATGCTAAATGTCAAAAATGAAAAGTGTCACCGTGAAAAATGTCAAAAATGACAAATTTCAAGATGGCAAATGTCAAAGATGTCAAATGACAAATGTCACAATGCTAAATGTCAACAATGAAAAGTGTCACCATGAAAAATGTCAAAAATGACAAATTTCAAGATGGCAAATGTCAAAGATGTCAAATGCCAAATGTCACAATGCTAAATGTCAAAAATGAAAAGTGTCCCCATAAAAAATGTCAATAATGACAAATTTCAAGATGGCAAATGTCAAAGATGTCAAATGACAAATGTCACAATGCTAAATGTCAAAAATGAAAAGTGTCACCATGAAAAATGTCAAAAATGACAAATTTCAAGATGGCAAATGTCAAAGATGTCGAATATGACAAATGTCACAATGCTAAATGTCAAAAATGAAAAGTCTCACCATGAAAAATGTCAAAAATGACAAATTTTAAGATGGCAAATGCCAAAGATGTCAAATGACAAATGGCAGAATGCTAAATGTCAAAAATGAAAAGTGTCACCATGAAAAATTTCAAGATGGCAAATATCAAAGATGTCAAATGACAAATGTCACAAGGCTAAATGTCAAAAATGACAAATTTCAAGATGGCAAATGTCAAAGATGTCAAATGATAAATGTCACAATGCTAAATGTCAAAAATGAAAAGTGTCACCATGAAAAATGTCAAAAATGACAAATTTCAAGATGGCAAATGTCAAAGATGTCAAATGACAAATGTCACAATGCTAAATGTCAAAAATGAAAAGTGTCACCATGAAAAATGTCAAAAATGACAAATTTTAAGATAGCAAATGTAAAAGATGTCAAATGATAAATGTCACAATGCTAAATGTCAAAAATGAAAAGTGTCACCATGAAAAATGTCAAAAATGACAAATTTCAAGATGGCAAATGTCAAAGATGTCAAATGACAAATGTCACAATGCTAAATGTCAAAAATGAAAAGTGTCACCATGAAAAATGTCAAAAATGACAAATTTCAAGATGGCAAATGTCAAAGATATCAAATGACAAATGTCACAATGCTAAATGTCAAAAATAAAAAGTGTCACCATGAAAAATGTCAAAAATAACAAATTTCAAGATGGCAAATGTCAAAGATGTCCAATGACAAATGTCACAATGCTAAATGTCAAAAATAAAAAGTGTCACCATGAAAAATGTCAAAAATGACAAATTTTAAGATGGCAAATGTCAAAGATGTCAAATGACAAATGTCACAATGCTAAATGTCAAAAATGAAAAGTGTCACCATGAAAAATGTCAAAAATAACAAATTTCAAGATGGCAAATGTCAAAGATGTCAAATGACAAATGTCACAATGCTAAATGTCAAAAATGAAAAGTGTCACCATGAAAAATGTCAAAAATGACAAATTTCAAGATGGCAAATGTCAAAGATGTCAAATGACAAATGTCACAATGCTAAATGTCAAAAATGAAAAGTGTCACCATGGAAAATGTCAAAAATAACAAATTTCAAGATGGCAAATGTCAAAAATGTCAAATGACAAATGTCACAATGCTAAATGTCAAAAATGAAAAGTGTCACCATGAAAAATGTCAAAAATGACAAATTTCAAGATGGCAAATGTCAAAGATGTCAAATGACAAATGTCACAATGCTAAATGTCAAAAATGAAAAGTGTCACCATGAAAAATGTCAAAAATGACAAATTTCAAGATGGCAAATGTCAAAGATGTCAAATGACAAATGTCACAATGCTAAATGTCAAAAATGAAAAGTGTCACCATAAAAAATGTCAAAAACAACAAATTTCAAGATGGCAAATGTCAAAGATGTCAAATGACAAATGTCACAATGCTAAATGTCAAAAATGAAAAATGTCACCATGAAAAATGTCAAAAATGACAAATTTCAAGATGGCAAATGTCAAAGATGTCAAATGACAAATGTCACAATGCTAAATGTCAAAAATGAAAAGTGTCACCATGAAAAATGTCAAAAATGACAAATTTCAAGATGGCAAATGTCAAAGATGTCAAATGACAAATGTCACAATGCTAAATGTCAAAAATGAAAAGTGTCACCATGAAAAATGTCAAAAATGACAAATTTCAAGATGGCAAATGTCAAAGATGTCAAATGACAAATGTCACAATGCTAAATGTCAAAAATGAAAAGTGTCACCATGAAAAATGTCAAAAATGACAAATTTCAAGATGGCAAATGTCAAAGATGTCAAATGACAAATGTCACAATGCTAAATGTCAAAAATGAAAAGTGTCACCATGAAAAATGTCAAAAATGACAAATTTCAAGATGGCAAATGTCCAAGATGTCAAATGACAAATGTCACAATGCTAAATGTCAAAAATGAAAAGTGTCAAAAATTACAAATTTCAAGATGGCAAATGTCTAAGATGTCAACTGACAAATGTCACAATGCTACATGTCAAAAATGAAACGTGTCACCGTGGAAAATGTCAAAAATGAAAAATTTCTAGATCGCAAATGTCAAAGATGTCAAATGACAAATGTCACAATGCTAAATGTCAAAAATGAAAAGTGTCACCATGAAAAATGTCAAAAATGACAAATTTCAAGATGGCAAATGTCAAAGATGTCAAATGACAAATGTCACAATGCTAAATGTCAAAAATGAAAAGTGTCACCATGAAAAATGTCAAAAATGACAAATTTCAAGATGGCAAATGTCAAAGATGTCAAATGACAAATGTCACAATGCTAAATGTCAAAAATGAAAAGTGTCACCATAAAAAATGTCAAAAACAACAAATTTCAAGATGGCAAATGTCAAAGATGTCAAATGACAAATGTCACAATGCTAAATGTCAAAAATGAAAAGTGTCACCATGAAAAATGTCAAAAATGACAAATTTCAAGATGGCAAATGTCAAAGATGTCAAATGACAAATGTCACAATGCTAAATGTTAAAAATGATAAGTGTCACCATGAAAAATGTCAAAAATGACAAATTTCAAGATGGCAAATGTCAAAGATGTCAAATGACAAATGTCACAATGCTAAATGTCAAAAATGAAAAGTGTCACCATGAAAAATGTCAAAAATGACAAATTTCAAGATGGCAAATGTCAAAGATGTCAAATGACAAATGTCACAATGCTTAATGTCAAAAATGAAAAGTGTCACCATGAAAAATGTCAAAAATGACAAATTTCATGATGGCAAATGTCAAAGATGTCAAATGACAAATGTCACAATGCTAAATGTCAAAAATGAAAAGTGTCAAAAATGAAAAATTTCAAGATGGCAAATGTCTAGGATGTCAACTGACAAATGTCACAATGCTACATGTCAAAAATGAAAAGTGTCACCGTGGAAAATGTCAAAAATGAAAAATTTCTAGATCGCAAATGTCAAAGATGTCAAATGACAAATGTCACAATGCTAAATGTCAAAAATGAAAAGTGTCACCATGAAAAATGTCAAAAATGACAAATTTCAAGATGGCAAATGTCAAAGATGTCAAATGACAAATGTCACAATGCTAAATGTCAAAAATGAGAAGTGTCCCCATCAAAAATGTCAAAAATGACAAATTTCAAGATGGCAAATATCAAAGATGTCAAATGCCAAATGTCACAATGCTAAATGTCAAAAATGACAAATTTCAAGATGGCAAATGTCAAAGATGTCAAATGACAAATGTCACAATGCTAAATGTCAAAAATGAAAAGTGTCACCATAAAAAATGTCAAAAATGACAAATTTCAAGATGGCAAATGTCATAGATGTCAAATGACAAATGTCACAATGCTAAATGTCAAAAATGAAAAGTGTCACCATGAAAAATGTCAAAAATGACAAATTTCAAGATGGCAAATGTCAAAGATGTCAAATGACAAATGTCACAATGCTAAATGTCAAAAATGAAAAGTGTCACCATGAAAAATGTTAAAAATGACAAATTTCAAGATAGCAAATGTCAAAGATGTCAAATGACAAATGTCACAATGCTAAATGTCAAAAATGAAAAGTGTCCCCATGAAAAATGTCAAAAATGACAAATTTCAAGATGGCAAATATCAAAGATGTCAAATGCCAAATGTCACAATGCTAAATGTCAAAAATGACAAATTTCAAGATGGCAAATGTCAAAGATGTCAAATGACAAATGTCACAATGCTAAATGTCAAAAATGAAAAGTGTCACCATGAAAAATGTCAAAAATGACACATTTCAAGATGGCAAATGTCAAAACTGACAAATGTCACAATGCTAAATGTCAAAAATGATAAGTGTCACCATGAAAAATGTCAAAAATAACAAATTTCAAGATGGCAAATGTCCAAGATGTCAAATGACAAATGTCACAATGCTAAATGTCAAAAATTAAAAGTGTCACCATGAAAAATGTCAAAAATGACAAATTTTAAGATGGCAAATATCAAAGATGTCAAATGACAAATGTCACAATGCTAAATGTCAAAAATGATAAGTGTCACCATGAAAAATGTCAAAAATAACAAATTTCAAGATGGCAAATGTCAAAGATGTCAAATGACAAATGTCACCATGCTAAATGTCAAAAATGAAAAGTGTCACCATGAAAATTGTCAAAAATGACAAATTTCAAGATGGCAAATGTCAAAGATGTCAAATGACAAATGTCACGATGCTAAATGTCAAAAATGAAAAGTGTCACCATGAAAAATGTCAAAAATGACAAATTTCAAGATGGCAAATGTCAAAGATGTCAAATGACAAATGTCACAATGCTAAATGTCAAAAATGAAAAGTGTCACCATGAAAAATGTCAAAAATGACAAATTTTAAGATGGCAAATGTCAAAGATGTCAAATGACAAATGTCACAATGCTTAATGTCAAAAATGAAAAGTGTCACCATGAAAAATGTCAAAAATGACAAATTTTAAGATGACAAATGTCACAATGCTAAATGTCAAAAATGAAAAGTGTCACCATTAAAAATGTCAAAAATAACAAATTTCAAGATGGCAAATGTCAAAGATGTCAAATGACAAATGTTACAATGCTAAATGTCAAAAATGACAAATTTCAAGATGGCAAATGTCAAAGATGTCAAATGACAAATGTCACAATGCTAAAAGTCGAAAATGAAAAGTGTCACCATGAAAAATGTCAAAAATGACAAATTTCAAGATGGCAAATGTCAAAGATGTCAAATGACAAATGTCACAATGCTAAATGTCAAAAATGAAAAGTGTCAAAAATGACAAATTTTAAGATGGCAAATGTCAAAGATGTCAAATGACAAATGTCACAATGCTAAATGTCAAAAATGAAAAGTGTCACCATGAAAAATGTCAAAAATGACAAATTTCAAGATGGCAAATGTCAAAACTGACAAATGTCACAATGCTAAATGTCAAAAATGATAAGTGTCACCATGAAAAATGTCAAAAATGACAAACTTCAAGATGGCAAATGTCCAAGATGTCAAATGACAAATGTCACAATGCTTAATGTCAAAAATGAAAAGTGTCACCATGAAAAATGTCAAAAATGACAAATTTAGGGATGGCAAATGTCAAAGATGTCAAATGACGAATGTCACAATGCTAAATGTCAAAAATGAAAAGTGTCAAAAATGACAAATTTTAAGATGGCAAATGTCTAAGATGTCAAATGACAAATGTCACAATGCTAAATGTCAAAAATGAAAAGTGTCATCACGAAAAATGTCAAAAATGACAAATTTCAAGATGGCAAATGTCAAAGATGGCAAATGACAAATGTCACAATGCTAAATGTCAAAAATGACAAATTTCAAGATGGCAAATGTCAAAGATGTCAAATGACAAATCTCACAATACTAAATGTCAAAAATGAAAAGTGTCACCATCAAAAATGTCAAAAATGACAAATTTCAAGATGGCAAATGTCAAAGATGTCAAATGACAAATGTCACAATGCTAAATGTCAAAAATAAAAAATGTCACCATGAAAAATGTCAAAAATGACAAATTTCAAGATGGCAAATGTCAAAACTGACAAATGTCACAATGCTTAATGTCAAAACTGACAAATGTCACAATGCTAAATTTCAAAAATGATAAGTGTCACCATGAAAAATGTCAAAAATGACAAATTTCAAGATGGCAAATGTCAAAACTGACAAAAGTCACAATGCTAAATGTCAAAAATGAAAAGTGTCACCATGAAAAATGTCAAAAATGACAAATTTCAAGATGGCAAATGTCAAAGATGTCAAATGACAAATGTCACAATGCTAAATGTCAAAAATGAAAAGTGTCATCACGAAAAATGTCAAAAATGACAAATTTCAAGATGGCAAATGTCAAAGATGGCAAATGACAAATGTCACAATGCTAAATGTCAAAAATGACAAATTTCAAGATGGCAAATGTCAAAGATGTCAAATGACAAATCTCACAATACTAAATGTCAAAAATGAAAAGTGTCACCATCAAAAATGTCAAAAATGACAAATTTCAAGATGGCAAATGTCAAAGATGTCAAATGACAAATGTCACAATGCTAAATGTCAAAAATAAAAAATGTCACCATGAAAAATGTCAAAAATGACAAATTTCAAGATGGCAAATGTCAAAACTGACAAATGTCACAATGCTTAATGTCAAAACTGACAAATGTCACAATGCTAAATTTCAAAAATGATAAGTGTCACCATGAAAAATGTCAAAAATGACAAATTTCAAGATGGCAAATGTCCAAGATGTCAAATGACAAATGTCACAATGCTTAATGTCAAAAATGAAAAGTGTCACCATGAAAAATGTCAAAAATGACACATTTCAAGATGGCAAATGTCCAAGATGTCAAATGACAAATGTCACAATGCTAAATGTCAAAAATAAAAAATGTCACCATGAAAAATGTCAAAAATGACAAATTTCAAGATGGCAAATGTAAAAGATGTCAAATGACAAATGTCACAATGCTAAATGTCAAAAATGAAAAGTGTCAAAAATGACAAATTTCAAGATGGCAAATGTCTAAGATGTCAAATGACAAATGTCACAATGCTTAATGTCAAAAATGAAAAGTGTCACTATGAAAAATGTCAAAAATGACAAATTTCAAGATGGCAAATGTAAAAGATGTCAAATGACAAATGTCACAATGCTAAATGTCAAAAATGAAAAGTGTCAAAAATGACAAATTTCAAGATGGCAAATGTCTAAGATGTCAAATGACAAATGTCACAATGCAAAATGTCAAAAATGAAAAGTGTCACCATGAAAGATGTCAAAATTGACAAATTTCAAGATGGCAAATGTAAAAGATGTCAAATGACAAATGTCACAATGCTAAATGTCAAAAATGAAAAGTGTCAAAAATGACAAATTTCAAGATGGCAAATGTCTAAGATGTCAAATGACAAATGTCACAATGCTTAATGTCAAAAATGAAAAGTGTCACTATGAAAAATGTCAAAAATGACAAATTTCAAGATGGCAAATGTAAAAGATGTCAAATGACAAATGTCACAATGCTAAATGTCAAAAATGAAAAGTGTCAAAAATGACAAATTTCAAGATGGCAAATGTCAAAGATGTCAAATGACAAATGTCACAATGCTAAATGTCAAAAATGAAAAGTGTCACCACGAAAAACATCAAAAATGACAAATTTCAAGATGGCAAATGTCAAAGATGGCAAATGACAAATGTCACAATGTTAAATGTCAAAAATGAAAAGTGTCACCATAAAAAATGTCAAAAATAACAAATTTCAAGATGGCAAATGTCAAAGATGTCAAATGACAAATGTCACAATGCTAAATGTCAAAAATGAAAAACGTCACCATAAAAAATGTCAAAAATGACAAATTTCAAGATGGCAAATGTCAAAGATGTCAAATGACAAATATCACAATGCTAAATGTCAAAAATGACAAATTTCAAGATGGCAAATGTCAAAGATGTCAAATGACAAATGTAACAATGCTAAATGTCAAAAATAAAAAGTGTCACCATGAAAAATGTCAAAAATGACAAATTTCAAGATGGCAAATGTCAAAGATGACAAATGTCACAATGCTAAATGTCAAAAATGAAAAGTGTCACCATGAAAAATGTCAAAAATGACAAATTTCAAGATGGCAAATGTCAAAGATGTCAAATGACAGATGTCACAATGCTAAATGTCAAAAATGAAAAGTGTCAAAAATGACAAATTTCAAAATGGCAAATGTCTAAGATGTCAAATGACAAAGGTCACAATGCTAAATGTCAAAAATGAAAAGTGTCACAATGCTTAATGTCAAAAATGACAAATTTCAAGATGGCAAATGTCAAAACTGACAAATGTCACAATGCTAAATGTCAAAAATGACAAATTTCAAGATGGCAAATGTCAAAGATGTCAAATGACAAATGTCACAATGCTAAATGTCAAAAATGAAAAGTGTCACCATGAAAAATGTCAAAAATGACAAATTTCAAGATGGCAAATGTCAAAGATGTCAAATGACAAATGTCACAACGCTAAATGTCAAAAATGAAAAGTGTCACCATGAAAAATGTCAAAAATGACAAATTTTAAGATGGAAAATGTCAAAACTGACAAATGTCACAATGCTAAATGTCAAAAATGATAAGTGTCACCATGAAAAATGTCAAAAATGACAAATTTCAAGATGGCAAATGTCAAAGATGTCAAATGACAAATGTCTCAATGCTAAATGTCAAAAATTAAAAGTGTCACCATGAAAAATGTCAAAAATGACAAATTTCAAGATGGCAAATGTCAAAGATGTCAAATGACAAATGTCACAATGCTAAATGTCAAAAATGAAAAGTGTCACCATGAAAAATGTCAAAAATGACAAATTTTAAGATGGCAAATGTCAAAGATGTCAAATCACAAATGTCACAATGCTAAATTTCAAAAATGAAAAGTGTCACCATGAAAAATGTCAAAAATGACAAATTTCAAGATGGCAAATGTCAAAACTGACAAATGTCACAATGCTAAATGTCAAAAATGATAAGTGTCACCATGAAAAATGTCAAAAAGAACAAATTTCAAGATGGCAAATGTCCAAGATGTCAAATGACAAATGTCACAATGCTAAATGTCAAAAATGAAAAGTGTCACCATGAAAAATGTCAAAAATGACAAATTTCAAGATGGCAAATGTCAAAGATGTCAAATGACAAATGTCACAATGCCAAATGTCAAAAATGATAAGTGTCACCATGAAAAATGTCAAAAATAACAAATTTCAAAATGGCAAATGTCAAAGATGTCAAATGACAAATGTCACAATGCTAAATGTCAAAAATGAAAAGTGTCACCATGAAAAATGTCAAAAATGACAAATTTAAAGATGGCAAATGTCAAAGATGTCAAATGACAAATGTCACAATGCTAAATGTCAAAAATGAAAAGTGTCACCATGAAAAATGTCAAAAATGACAAATTTCAAGATGGCAAATGTCAAAGATGTCAAATGACAAATGTCACAATGCTAAATGTCAAAAATGAAAAGTGTCACCATGAAAAATGTCAAAAATGACAAATTTCAAGATGGCAAATGTCAAAGATGTCAAATGACAAATGTCACAATGCTAAATGTCAAAAATGAAATGTGTCACAATGCTAAATGTCAAAAATGACAAATTTCAAGATGGCAAATGTCAAAACTGACAAGTGTCACAATGCTAAATGTCAAAAATGAAAAGTGTCACTATGAAAAATGTCAAAAATGACAAATTTCAAGATGGCAAATGTAAAAGATGTCAAATGACAAATGTCACAATGCTAAATGTCAAAAATGAAAAGTGTCAAAAATGACAAATTTCAAGATGGCAAATGTCTAAGATGTCAAATGACAAATGTCACAATGCAAAATGTCAAAAATGAAAAGTGTCACCATGAAAGATGTCAAAATTGACAAATTTCAAGATGGCAAATGTAAAAGATGTCAAATGACAAATGTCACAATGCTAAATGTCAAAAATGAAAAGTGTCAAAAATGACAAATTTCAAGATGGCAAATGTCTAAGATGTCAAATGACAAATGTCACAATGCTTAATGTCAAAAATGAAAAGTGTCACTATGAAAAATGTCAAAAATGACAAATTTCAAGATGGCAAATGTAAAAGATGTCAAATGACAAATGTCACAATGCTAAATGTCAAAAATGAAAAGTGTCAAAAATGACAAATTTCAAGATGGCAAATGTCAAAGATGTCAAATGACAAATGTCACAATGCTAAATGTCAAAAATGAAAAGTGTCACCACGAAAAACATCAAAAATGACAAATTTCAAGATGGCAAATGTCAAAGATGGCAAATGACAAATGTCACAATGTTAAATGTCAAAAATGAAAAGTGTCACCATAAAAAATGTCAAAAATAACAAATTTCAAGATGGCAAATGTCAAAGATGTCAAATGACAAATGTCACAATGCTAAATGTCAAAAATGAAAAACGTCACCATAAAAAATGTCAAAAATGACAAATTTCAAGATGGCAAATGTCAAAGATGTCAAATGACAAATATCACAATGCTAAATGTCAAAAATGACAAATTTCAAGATGGCAAATGTCAAAGATGTCAAATGACAAATGTAACAATGCTAAATGTCAAAAATAAAAAGTGTCACCATGAAAAATGTCAAAAATGACAAATTTCAAGATGGCAAATGTCAAAGATGTCAAATGACAAATGTCACAATGCTAAATGTCAAAAATGAAAAGTGTCACCATGAAAAATGTCAAAAATGACAAATTTCAAGATGGCAAATGTCAAAGATGTCAAATGACAGATGTCACAATGCTAAATGTCAAAAATGAAAAGTGTCAAAAATGACAAATTTCAAAATGGCAAATGTCTAAGATGTCAAATGACAAAGGTCACAATGCTAAATGTCAAAAATGAAAAGTGTCACAATGCTTAATGTCAAAAATGACAAATTTCAAGATGGCAAATGTCAAAACTGACAAATGTCACAATGCTAAATGTCAAAAATGACAAATTTCAAGATGGCAAATGTCAAAGATGTCAAATGACAAATGTCACAATGCTAAATGTCAAAAATGAAAAGTGTCACCATGAAAAATGTCAAAAATGACAAATTTTAAGATGGCAAATGTCAAAGATGTCAAATGACAAATGTCACAACGCTAAATGTCAAAAATGAAAAGTGTCACCATGAAAAATGTCAAAAATGACAAATTTTAAGATGGAAAATGTCAAAACTGACAAATGTCACAATGCTAAATGTCAAAAATGATAAGTGTCACCATGAAAAATGTCAAAAATGACAAATTTCAAGATGGCAAATGTCAAAGATGTCAAATGACAAATGTCTCAATGCTAAATGTCAAAAATTAAAAGTGTCACCATGAAAAATGTCAAAAATGACAAATTTCAAGATGGCAAATGTCAAAGATGTCAAATGACAAATGTCACAATGCTAAATGTCAAAAATGAAAAGTGTCACCATGAAAAATGTCAAAAATGACAAATTTTAAGATGGCAAATGTCAAAGATGTCAAATCACAAATGTCACAATGCTAAATTTCAAAAATGAAAAGTGTCACAATGAAAAATGTCAAAAATGACAAATTTCAAGATGGCAAATGTCAAAACTGACAAATGTCACAATGCTAAATGTCAAAAATGATAAGTGTCACCATGAAAAATGTCAAAAAGAACAAATTTCAAGATGGCAAATGTCCAAGATGTCAAATGACAAATGTCACAATGCTAAATGTCAAAAATGAAAAGTGTCACCATGAAAAATGTCAAAAATGACAAATTTCAAGATGGCAAATGTCAAAGATGTCAAATGACAAATGTCACAATGCCAAATGTCAAAAATGATAAGTGTCACCATGAAAAATGTCAAAAATAACAAATTTCAAAATGGCAAATGTCAAAGATGTCAAATGACAAATGTCACAATGCTAAATGTCAAAAATGAAAAGTGTCACCATGAAAAATGTCAAAAATGACAAATTTAAAGATGGCAAATGTCAAAGATGTCAAATGACAAATGTCACAATGCTAAATGTCAAAAATGAAAAGTGTCACCATGAAAAATGTCAAAAATGACAAATTTCAAGATGGCAAATGTCAAAGATGTCAAATGACAAATGTCACAATGCTAAATGTCAAAAATGAAAAGTGTCACCATGAAAAATGTCAAAAATGACAAATTTCAAGATGGCAAATGTCAAAGATGTCAAATGACAAATGTCACAATGCTAAATGTCAAAAATGAAATGTGTCACAATGCTAAATGTCAAAAATGACAAATTTCAAGATGGCAAATGTCAAAACTGACAAGTGTCACAATGCTCAATGTCAAAAATGAAAAGTGTCACCATGAAAAATGTCAAAAATAACAAATTTCAAGATAGCAAATGTCAAAGATGTCAAATGACGAATGTCACAATGCTAAATGTCAAAAATGACAAATTTCAAGATGGCAAATGTCAAAGATGTCAAATGACAAATGTCACAATGCTAAATGTCAAAAATGAAAAATGTCACCATGAAAAATGTCAAAAATGACAAATTTCAAGATGGCAAATGTCAAAGATGTCAAATGACAAATGTCACAATGCTAAATGTCAAAAATGAAAAGTGTCACCATGAAAAATGTCAAAAATGACAAATTTCAAGATGGCAAGTGTCAAAACTGACAAATGTCACAATGCTAAATGTAAAAATGAAAAGTGTCACCATAAAAAATGTCAAAAATGACAAATTTCAAGATGGCAAATGTCAAAGATGTCAAATGACAAATGTCACAATGCTAAATGTCAAAAATGAAAAGTGTCAAAAATGACAAATTTCAAGATGGCAAATGTCTTAGATGTCAAATGACAAATGTCACAATGCTAAATGTCAAAAATAAAAAGTGTCACCATTAAAAATGTCAAAAATGACAAATTTCAAGATGGCAAATGTCAAAGATGTCAAATGACAAATATCACAATGCTAAATGTCAAAAATGAAAAGTGTCACCATGAAAAATGTCAAAAATGACAAATTTCAAGATAGCAAATGTCAAAGATGTCAAATGACAAATGTCACAATGCTAAATGTCAAAAATGATAAGTGTCACCATGAAAAATGTCAAAAATAACAAATTTCAAGATGGCAAATGTCAAAGATGTCAAATGACAAATGTCACAATGCTAAATGTCAAAAATGAAAAGTGTCACCATGAAAAATGTCAAAAATGACAAATTTCAAGATGGCAAATGTCAAAGATGTCAAATGACAAATGTCACAATGCTAAATGTCAAAAATGAAAAGTGTCACCATGAAAAATGTCAAAAATGACAAATTTCAAGATGGCAAATGTCAAAGATGTCAAATGACAAATGTCACAATGCTAAATGTCAAAAATGAAAAGTGTCACCATGAAAAATGTCAAAAATGACAAATTTCAAGATGGCAAATGTCAAAGATGTCAAATGACAAATGTCACAATGCTAAATGTCAAAAATGAAAAGTGTCACAATGCTAAATGTCAAAAATGACAAATTTTAAGATGGCAAATGTCAAAACTGACAAATGTCACAATGCTAAATGTCAAAAATGAAAAGTGTCACCATGAAAAATGTCAAAAATAACAAATTTCAAGATAGCAAATGTCAAAGATGTCAAATGACAAATGTCACAATGCTAAATGTCAAAAATGACAAATTTCAAGATGGCAAATGTCAAAGATGTCAAATGACAAATGTCACAATGCTTAATGTCAAAAATGAAAAATGTCACCATGAAAAATGTCAAAAATGACAAATTTCAAGATGGCAAATGTCAAAGATGTCAAATGACAAATGTCACAATGCTAAATGTCAAAAATGAAAAGTGTCACCATGAAAAATGTGAAAAATTACAAATTTCAAGATGGCAAATGTCAAAGATGTCAAATGACAAATGTCACAATGCTAAATGTCAAAAATGAAAAGTGTCAAAAATGACAAATTTCAAGATGGCAAATGTCTTAGATGTCAAATGACAAATGTCACAATGCTAAATGTCAAAAATGAAAAGTGTCACCATGAAAAATGTCAAAAATGACAAATTTCAAGATAACAAATGTCAAAGATGTCAAATGACAAATATCACAATGCTAAATGTCAAAAATGAAAAGTGTTACCATGAAAAATGTCAAAAATGACAAATTTCAAGATGGCAAATGTCAAAGATGTCAAATGAGAAATGTCACAATGCTAAATGTCAAAAATGAAAAGTGTCATCATGAAAAATGTCAAAAATAACAAATTTCAAGATGGCAAATGTCAAAGATGTCAAATGACAAATGTCACAATGCTAAATGTCAAAAATGAAAAGTGTCACCATGAAAAATATCAAAAATGACAAATTTCAAGATGGCAAATGTCAAAGATGTCAAATGACAAATATCACAATGCTAAATGTCAAAAATGACAAATTTCAAGATGGCAAATGTCAAAGATGTCAAATGACAAATGACACAATGCTAAATGTCAAAAATAAAAAGTGTCACCATGAAAAATTTCAAAAATGACAAATTTCAAGATGACAAATGTCAAAGATGTCAAATGACAAATGTCACAATGCTAAATGTCAAAAATGAAAAGTGTCCCCATGAAAAATGTCAAAAATGACAAATTTCAAGATGGCAAATATCAAAGATGTCAAATGCCAAATGTCACAATGCTAAATGTCAAAAATGACAAATTTCAAGATGGCAAATGTCAAAGATGTCAAATGACAAATGTTACAATGCTAAATGTCAAAAATGAAAAGTGTCACCATGAAAAATGTCAAAAATGACAAATTTCAAGATGGCAAATGTCAAAACTGACAAATGTCACAATGCTAAATGTCAAAAATGATAAGTGTCACCATGAAAAATGTCAAAAATAACAAATTTCAAGATGGCAAATGTCCAAGATGTCAAATGACAAATGTCACAATGCTAAATGTCAAAAATGAAAAGTGTCACCATGAAAAATGTCAAAAATGACAAATTTTAAGATGGCAAATATCAAAGATGTCAAATGACAAATGTCACAATGCTAAATGTCAAAAATGATAAGTGTCACCATAAAAAATGTCAAAAATAACAAATTTCAAGATGGTAAATGTCAAAGATGTCAAATGACAAATGTCACCATGCTAAATGTCAAAAATGAAAAGTGTCACCATGAAAATTGTCAAAAATGACAAATTTCAAGATGGCAAATGTCAAAGATGTCAAATGACAAATGTCACAATGCTAAATGTCAAAAATGAAAAGTGTCACCATGAAAAATGTCAAAAATGACAAATTTCAAGATGGCAAATGTCAAAGATGTCAAATGACAAATGTCACAATGCTAAATGTCAAAAATGAAAAGTGTCACCATGAAAAATGTCAAAAATGACAAATTTTAAGATGGCAAATGTCAAAGATGTCAAATGACAAATGTCACAATGCTAAATGTCAAAAATGAAAAGTGTCACCATGAAAAATGTCAAAAATAACAAATTTCAAGATGGCAAATGTCAAAGATGTCAAATGACAAATGTTACAATGCTAAATGTCAAAAATGACAAATTTCAAGATGGCAAATGTCAAAGATGTCAAATGACAAATGTCACAATGCTAAAAGTCAAAAATGAAAAGTGTCACCATGAAAAATGTCAAAAATGACAAATTTCAAGATGGCAAATGTTAGAGATGTCAAATGACAAATGTCACAATGCTAAATGTCAAAAATGAAAAGTGTCAAAAATGACAAATTTCAAGATGGCAAATGTCAAAGATGTCAAATGACAAATGTCACAATGCTAAATGTCAAAAATGAAAAGTGTCAAAAATGACAAATTTCAAGATGGCAAATGTCTTAGATGTCAAATGACAAATGTCACAATGCTAAATGTCAAAAATGAAAAGTGTCACCATGAAAAATGTCAAAAATGACAAATTTCAAGATAACAAATGTCAAAGATGTCAAATGACAAATATCACAATGCTAAATGTCAAAAATGAAAAGTGTTACCATGAAAAATGTCAAAAATGACAAATTTCAAGATGGCAAATGTCAAAGATGTCAAATGAGAAATGTCACAATGCTAAATGTCAAAAATGAAAAGTGTCATCATGAAAAATGTCAAAAATAACAAATTTCAAGATGGCAAATGTCAAAGATGTCAAATGACAAATGTCACAATGCTAAATGTCAAAAATGAAAAGTGTCACCATGAAAAATATCAAAAATGACAAATTTCAAGATGGCAAATGTCAAAGATGTCAAATGACAAATATCACAATGCTAAATGTCAAAAATGACAAATTTCAAGATGGCAAATGTCAAAGATGTCAAATGACAAATGACACAATGCTAAATGTCAAAAATAAAAAGTGTCACCATGAAAAATTTCAAAAATGACAAATTTCAAGATGACAAATGTCAAAGATGTCAAATGACAAATGTCACAATGCTAAATGTCAAAAATGAAAAGTGTCCCCATGAAAAATGTCAAAAATGACAAATTTCAAGATGGCAAATATCAAAGATGTCAAATGCCAAATGTCACAATGCTAAATGTCAAAAATGACAAATTTCAAGATGGCAAATGTCAAAGATGTCAAATGACAAATGTTACAATGCTAAATGTCAAAAATGAAAAGTGTCACCATGAAAAATGTCAAAAATGACAAATTTCAAGATGGCAAATGTCAAAACTGACAAATGTCACAATGCTAAATGTCAAAAATGATAAGTGTCACCATGAAAAATGTCAAAAATAACAAATTTCAAGATGGCAAATGTCCAAGATGTCAAATGACAAATGTCACAATGCTAAATGTCAAAAATGAAAAGTGTCACCATGAAAAATGTCAAAAATGACAAATTTTAAGATGGCAAATATCAAAGATGTCAAATGACAAATGTCACAATGCTAAATGTCAAAAATGATAAGTGTCACCATAAAAAATGTCAAAAATAACAAATTTCAAGATGGCAAATGTCAAAGATGTCAAATGACAAATGTCACCATGCTAAATTTCAAAAATGAAAAGTGTCACCATGAAAATTGTCAAAAATGACAAATTTCAAGATGGCAAATGTCAAAGATGTCAAATGACAAATGTCACAATGCTAAATGTCAAAAATGAAAAGTGTCACCATGAAAAATGTCAAAAATGACAAATTTCAAGATGGCAAATGTCAAAGATGTCAAATGACAAATGTCACAATGCTAAATGTCAAAAATGAAAAGTGTCACCATGAAAAATGTCAAAAATGACAAATTTTAAGATGGCAAATGTCAAAGATGTCAAATGACAAATGTCACAATGCTAAATGTCAAAAATGAAAAGTGTCACCATGAAAAATGTCAAAAATAACAAATTTCAAGATGGCAAATGTCAAAGATGTCAAATGACAAATGTTACAATGCTAAATGTCAAAAATGACAAATTTCAAGATGGCAAATGTCAAAGATGTCAAATGACAAATGTCACAATGCTAAAAGTCAAAAATGAAAAGTGTCACCATGAAAAATGTCAAAAATGACAAATTTCAAGATGGCAAATGTTAAAGATGTCAAATGACAAATGTCACAATGCTAAATGTCAAAAATGAAAAGTGTCAAAAATGACAAATTTCAAGATGGCAAATGTCAAAGATGTCAAATGACAAATGTCACAATGCTAAATGTCAAAAATGAAAAGTGTCACCATGAAAAATGTCAAGAATGACAAATTTCAAGATGGCAAATGTCAAAACTGACAAATGTCACAATGCTAAATATCAAAAATGATAAGTGTCACCATGAAAAATGTCAAAAATGACAAATTTCAAGATGGCAAATGTCCAAGATGTCAAATGACAAATGTCACAATGCTTAATGTCAAAAATGAAAAGTGTCACCATGAAAAATGTCAAAAACGACAAATTTAGGGATTGCAAATGTCAAAGATGTCAAATGACGAATGTCACAATGCTAAATGTCAAAAATGAAAAGTGTCAAAAATGACAAATTTCAAGATGGCAAATGTCTAAGATGTCAAATGACAAATGTCACAATGCTAAATGTCAAAAATGAAAAGTGTCACCATGAAAAATGTCAAAAATGACAAATTTCAAGATGGCAAATGTCAAAACTGACAAAAGTCACAATGCTAAATGTCAAAAATGAAAAGTGTCACCATGAAAAATGTCAAAAATGACAAATTTCAAGATGGCAAATGTCAAAGATGTCAAATGACAAATGTCACAATGCTAAATGTCAAAAATGAAAAGTGTCATCACGAAAAATGTCAAAAATGACAAATTTCAAGATGGCAAATGTCAAAGATGGCAAATGACAAATGTCACAATGCTAAATGTCAAAAATGAAAAGTGTCACCATGAAAAATGTCAAAAATAACAAATTTCAAGATGGCAAATGACAAAGATGTCAAATGACAAATGTCACAATGCTAAATGTCAAAAATGAAAAGTGTCACCATGAAAAATGTCAAAAATGACAAATTTCAAGATGGCAAATGTCAAAGATGTCAAATGACAAATATCACAATGCTAAATGTCAAAAATGACAAATTTCAAGATGGCAAATGTCAAAGATGTCAAATGACAAATCTCACGATGCTAAATGTCAAAAATGAAAAGTGTCACCATGAAAAATGTCAAAAATGACAAATTTCAAGATGGCAAATGTCAAAGATGTCAAATGACAAATGTCACAATGCTAAATGTCAAAAATAAAAAATGTCACCATGAAAAATGTCAAAAATGACAAATTTCAAGATGGCAAATGTCAAAACTGACAAATGTCACAATGCTAAATGTCAAAACTGACAAATGTCACAATGCTAAATGTCAAAAATTATAAGTGTCACCATGAAAAATGTCAAAAATGACAAATTTCAAGATGGCAAATGTCCAAGATGTCAAATGACAAATGTCACAATGCTTAATGTCAAAAATGAAAAGTGTCACCATGAAAAATGTCAAAAATGACAAATTTCAAGATGGCAAATGTAAAAGATGTCAAATGACAAATGTCACAATGCTAAATGTCAAAAATGAAAAGTGTCAAAAATGACAAATTTCAAGATGGCAAATGTCTAAGATGTCAAATGACAAATGTCACAATGCTAAATGTCAAAAATGAAAAGTGTCACCATGAAAAATGTCAAAAATGACAAATTTCAAGATGGCAAATGTCAAAACTGACAAATGTCACAATGCTAAATGTCAAAAATGAAAAGTGTCACCATGAAAAATGTCAAAAATGACAAATTTCAAGATCGCAAATGTCAAAGATGTCAAATGACAAATCTCACAATGCTAAATGTCAAAAATGAAAAGTGTCACCATGAAAAATGTCAAAAATGACAAATTTCAAGATGGCAAATGTCAAAGATGTCAAATGACAAATGTCACAATGCTAAATGTCAAAAATAAAAAATGTCACCATGAAAAATGTCAAAAATGACAAATTTCAAGATGACAAATGTCAAAACTGACAAATGTCACAATGCTAAATGTCAAAAATGATAAGTGTCACCATGAAAAATGTCAAAAATGACAAATTTCAAGATGGCAAATGTCCAAGATGTCAAATGACAAATGTCACAATGCTTAATGTCAAAAATGAAAAGTGTCACCATGAAAAATGTCAAAAATGACAAATTTCAAGATAGCAAATGTAAAAGATGTCAAATGACAAATGTCACAATGCTAAATGTCAAAAATGAAAAGTGTCAAAAATGACAAATTTCAAGATGGCAAATGTCTAAGATGTCAAATGACAAATGTCACAATGCTAAATGTCAAAAATGAAAAGTGTCACCATGAAAGATGTCAAAAATGACAAATTTGAAGATGGCAAATGTCAAAACTGACAAATGTCACAATGCTAAATGTCAAAAATGAAAAGTGTAACCATGAAAAATGTCAAAAATGACAAGTTTCAAGATGGCAAATGTCAAAGATGTCAAATGACAAATGTCACAATGCTAAATGTCAAAAATGAAAAGTGTCACCACGAAAAACGTCAAAAATGACAAATTTCAAGATGGCAAATGTCAAAGATGGCAAATAACAAATGTCACAATGCTAAATGTCAAAAATGAAAAGTGTCACCATAAAAAATGTCAAAAATAACAAATTTCAAGATGGCAAATGTCAAAGATGTCAAATGACAAATGTCACAATGCTAAATGTCAAAAATGAAAAGTGTCACCATAAAAAATGTCAAAAATGACAAATTTCAAGATGGCAAATGTCAAAGATGTCAAATGACAAATATCACAATGCTAAATGTCAAAAATAACAAATTTCAAGATGGCAAATGTCAAAGATGTCAAATGACAAATGTCACAATGCTAAATGTCAAAAATGAAAAGTGTCATCATGAAAAATGTCAAAAATGACAAATTTCAAGATGGCAAATGTCAAAGATGTCAAATGACAAATATGACATTGCTAAATGTCAAAAATGACAAATTTCAAGATGGCAAATGTCAAAGATGTCAAATGACAAATGTCAGAATGCTAAATGTCAAAAATAAAAAGTGTCACCATGAAAAATGTCAAAAATGAAAAGTGTCAAAAATGACAAATTTCAAGATGGCAAATGTGAAAGATGTCAAATGACAAATGTCACAATGCTAAATGTCAAAAATGACAAATTTTAAGATGGCAAATGTCAAAGATGTCAAATGACAAATGTCACAATGCTAAATGTCAAAAATGAAAAGTGTCACCATGAAAAATGTCAAAAATGACAAATTTCAAGATGGCAAATGTCAAAGATGTCAAATGACAAATGTCACAATGCTAAATGTCAAAGATGACAAATTTCAAGATGGCAAATGTCAAAGATGTCAAATGACAAATGTCACAATGGTAAATGTCAAAAATGAAAAGTGTCACCATGAAAAATGTCAAAAATGACAAATTTTTAGATGGCAAATGTCAAGGATGTCAAATGACAAATGTCACAATGCTAAATGTCAAAAATAAAAAGTGTCACCACGAAAAATGTTAAAAATAACAAATTTCAAGATGGCAACTGTCAAAGATGACAAATGACAAATGTCACAATGCTAAATGTCAAAAATGAAAAGTGTCACCATGAAAAATGTCAAAAATGACAAATTTCAAGATGGCAAATGTCAAAGATGTCAAATATGACAAATGTCACAATGCTAAATGTCAAAAATGAAAAGTGTCACAATGAAAAATGTCAAAAATGACAAATTTCAAGATGGCAAATGTCAAAGATGTCAAATGACAAATGTCACAATGCTAAATGTCAAAAATGAAAAGTGTCACCATGAAAAATGTCAAAAATGACAAATTTCAAGATGGCAAATGTCAAAGATGTCAAATAACAAATGTCACAATGCTAAATGTCAAAAATGAAAAGTGTCACCATGGAAAATGTCAAAAATGACAAATTTCAAGATGGCAAATGTCAAAGATGTTAAATGACAAATGTCACAATGCTAAATGTCAAAAATGAAAAGTGTCACCATGAAAAATGTCAAAAATGACAAATTTCAAGATGGCAAATGTCAAAGATGACAAATGACAAATGTCACAATGCTAAATGTCAAAAATGAAAAGTGTCACCATGAAAAATGTCAAAAATGACAAATTTCAAGATGGCAAATGTCAAAACTGACAAATGTCACAATGCTAAATGTCAAAAATGAAAAGTGCCACCTTGAAAAATGTCAAAAATAACAAATTTCAAGATGGCAAATGTCAAAGATGTCAAATGACAAATGTCACAATGCTAAATGTCAAAAATGACAAATTTCAAAATGGCAAATGTCAAAGATGTCAAATGACAAATGTCACAATGCTAAATGTCCAAAATGAAAAGTGTCACCATGAAAAATGTCAAAAATGACAAATTTCAAGATGGCAAATGTCAAAGATGTCAAATGACAAATGTCACAATGCTAAATGTCAAAAATGAAAAGTGTCAGCGTGAAAAATGTCAATAATGACAAATTTCAAGATGGCAAATGTTAAAGATGTCAAATGACAAATGTCACAATGCTAAATGTCAAAAATGAAAAGTGTCACCATGAAAAATGTCAAAAATGACAAATTTCAAGATGGCAAATGTCAAAGATGTCGAATATGACAAATGTCACAATGCTAAATGTCAAAAATGAAAAGTGTCACCATGAAAAATGTCAAAAATAACAAATTTCAAGATGGCAAATGTCAAAGATGTCAAATGACAAATGTCACAATGCTAAATGTCAAAATAGAAAAGTGTCACCATGAAAAATGTCAAAAATGACAAATTTTAAGATGGCAAATATCAAAGATGTCAAATGCCAAATGTCACAATGCTAAATGTCAAAAATGACAAATTTCAAGATGGCAAATGTCAAAGATGTCAAATGACAAATGTCACAATGCTAAATGTTAAAAATAAAAAGTGTCACCATGAAAAATGTCAAAAATGACAAATTTCAAGATGGCAAATGTCAAAGATGTCAAATGACAAATGTCACAATGCTAAATGTCAAAAATGAAAAGTGTTACCATGAAAAATGTCAAAAATGACAAATTTCAAGATGGCAAATGTCAAAGATGTCAAATGACAAATGTCACAATGCTAAATGTCAAAAATGAAAAGCGTCACCATGAAAAATGTCAAAAATAACTAATTTCAAGATGGCAAATGTCAAAGATGTCAAATGACAAATGTCACAATGCTAAATGTCAAAAATGAAAAGTGTCACCATGAAAAATGTCAAAAATGACAAATTTCAAGATGGCAAATGTCAAAGATGTCAAATGACAAATGTCACAATGCTAAATGTCAAAAATGAAAAGTGTCACCATGAAAAATGTCAAAAATAACAAATTTCAAGATGGCAAATGTCAAAGATGTCAAATGACAAATGTCACAATGCTAAATGTCAAAAATGAAAAGTGTTACCATGAAAAATGTTAAAAATGACAAATTTCAAGATGGCAAATGTCAAAACTGACAAATGTCACAATGCTTAATGTCAAAAATGATAAGTGTCACCATGAAAAATGTCAAAAATGACAAATTTCAAGATGGCAAATGTCAAAGATGTCAAATGACAAATGTCACAATGCTAAATGAAAAAAATGAAAAGTGTCACCATGAAAAATGTCAAAAATGACAAATTTCAAGATGGCAAATGTCAAAACTGACAAATGTCACAATGCTAAATGTCAAAAATGAAAAGTGTCACCATGAAAAATGTCAAAAATATCAAATTTTAAGATGGCAAATGTCAAAGATGTCAAATGACAAATGTCACAATGCTAAATGTCAAAAATGACAAATTTCAAGATGACAAATGTCAAAGATGTCAACTGACAAATGTCACAATGCTAAATGTCAAAAATGAAAAGTGTCACCATGAAAAATGTCAAAAATGACAAATTTCAAGATGGCAAATGTCAAAGATGTCAAATGACAAATGTCACAATGCTAAATGTCAAAAATGAAAAGTGTCACCATGAAAAATGTCAAAAATGACAAATTTCAAGATGGCAAATGTCAAAACTGACAAATGTCACAATGCTAAATGTCAAAAATGATAAGTGTCACCATGAAAAATGTGAAAAATGACAAATTTCAAGATGGCAAATGTCAAAGATGTCAAATGACAAATGTCACAATGCTAAATGTCAAAAATGAAAAGTGTCACCATGAAAAATGTCAAAAATGACAAATTTCAAGATGGCAAATGTCAAAACTGACAAATGTCACAATGCTAAATGTCAAAAATAAAAAGTGTCACCTTGAAAAATGTCAAAAATAACAAATTTCAAGATGGCAAATGTCAAAGATGTCAAATGACAAATGTCACAATGCTAAATGTCAAAAATGACCAATTTCAAAATGGCAAATGTCAAAGATGTCAAATGACAAATGTCACAATGCTAAATGTCAAAAATGAAAAGTGTCACCATGAAAAATGTCAAAAATGACAAATTTCAAGATGGCAAATGTCAAAGATGTCAAATGACAAATGTCACAATGCTAAATGTCAAAAATGAAACGTGTCAGCGTGAAAAATGTCAAAAATGACAAATTTCAAGATGGCAAATATCAAAGATGTCAAATGACAAATGTCACAATGCTAAATGTTAAAAATAAAAAGTGTCACCATGAAAAATGTCAAAAATGACAAATTTCAAGATGGCAAATGTCAAAGATGTCAAATGACAAATGTCACAATGCTAAATGTCAAAAATGAAAAGTGTCACCATAAAAAATGTCAAAAATGACAAATTTCAAGATGGCAAATGTCAAAGATGTCAAATGACAAATGTCACAATGCTAAATGTCAAAAATGAAAAGCGTCACCATGAAAAATGTCAAAAATAACTAATTTCAAGATGGCAAATGTCAAAGATGTCAAATGACAAATGTCACAATGCTAAATGTCAAAAATGAAAAGTGTCACCATGAAAAATGTCAAAAATGACAAATTTCAAGATGGCAAATGTCAAAGATGTCAAATGACAAATGTCACAATGCTAAATGTCAAAAATGAAAAGTGTCACCATGAAAAATGTCAAAAATAACAAATTTCAAGATGGCAAATGTCAAAGATGTCAAAACTGACAAATGTCACAATGCTTAATGTCAAAAATGATAAGTGTCACCATGAAAAATGTCAAAAATGACAAATTTCAAGATGGCAAATGTCAAAGATGTCAAATGACAAATGTCACAATGCTAAATGAAAAAAATGAAAAGTGTCACCATGAAAAATGTCAAAAATGACAAATTTCAAGATGGCAAATGTCAAAACTGACAAATGTCACAATGCTAAATGTCAAAAATGAAAAGTGTCACCATGAAAAATGTCAAAAATATCAAATTTTAAGATGGCAAATGTCAAAGATGTCAAATGACAAATGTCACAATGCTAAATGTCAAAAATGACAAATTTCAAGATGACAAATGTCAAAGATGTCAACTGACAAATGTCACAATGCTAAATGTCAAAAATGAAAAGTGTCACCATGAAAAATGTCAAAAATGACAAATTTCAAGATGGCAAATGTCAAAGATGTCAAATGACAAATGTCACAATGCTAAATGTCAAAAATGAAAAGTGTCACCATGAAAAATGTCAAAAATGACAAATTTCAAGATGGCAAATGTCAAAACTGACAAATGTCACAATGCTAAATGTAAAAATGATAAGTGTCACCATGAAAAATGTGAAAAATGACAAATTTCAAGATGGCAAATGTCAAAGATGTCAAATGACAAATGTCACAATGCTAAATGTCAAAAATGAAAAGTGTCACCATGAAAAATGTCAAAAATGACAAATTTCAAGATGGCAAATGTCAAAACTGACAAATGTCACAATGCTAAATGTCAAAAATGAAAAGTGTCAAAAATGACAAATTTCAAGATGGCAAATGTCTAAGATGTAAAATGACAAATGTCACAATGCTAAATGTCAAAAATGAAAAGTGTCACCATGAAAGATGTCAAAAATGACAAATTTGAAGATGGCAAATGTCAAAACTGACAAATGTCACAATGCTAAATGTCAAAAATGAAAAGTGTAACCATGAAAAATGTCAAAAATGACAAGTTTCAAGATGGCAAATGTCAAAGATGTCAAATGACAAATGTCACAATGCTAAATGTCAAAAATGAAAAGTGTCACCACGAAAAACGTCAAAAATGACAAATTTCAAGATGGCAAATGTCAAAGATGGCAAATAACAAATGTCACAATGCTAAATGTCAAAAATGAAAAGTGTCACCATAAAAAATGTCAAAAATAACAAATTTCAAGATGGCAAATGTCAAAGATGTCAAATGACAAATGTCACAATGCTAAATGTCAAAAATGAAAAGTGTCACCATAAAAAATGTCAAAAATGACAAATTTCAAGATGGCAAATGTCAAAGATGTCAAATGACAAATATCACAATGCTAAATGTCAAAAATGACAAATTTCAAGATGGCAAATGTCAAAGATGTCAAATGACAAATGTAACAATGCTAAATGTCAAAAATGAAAAGTGTCACCATGAAAAATGTCAAAAATGACAAATTTCAAGATGGCTAATGTCAAAACTGACAAATGTCACAATGCTAAATGTCAAAAATGAAAATTGTCACCATGAAAAATGTCAAAAATGACAAATTTCAAGATGGCAAATGTCAAAGATGTCAAATGACAAATGTCACAATGCTAAATGTCAAAAATGAAAAGTGTCAAAAATGACAAATTTCAAGATGGCAAATGTCTTAGATGTCAAATGACAAATGTCACAATGCTAAATGTCAAAAATGAAAAGTGTCACCATGAAAAATGTCAAAAATGACAAATTTCAAGATGGCAAATGTCAAAGATGTCAAATGACAAATATCACAATGCTAAATGTCAAAAATGAAAAGTGTCACCATAAAAAATGTCAAAAATGACAAATTTCAAGATGGCGAATGTCAAAGATGTCAAATGAGAAATGTCACAATGCTAAATGTCAAAAATGAAAAGTGTCACCATGAAAAATGTCAAAAATAACAAATTTCAAGATGGCAAATGTCAAAGATGTCAAATGACAAATGTCACAATGCTAAATGTCAAAAATGAAAAGTGTCATCATGAAAAATGTCAAAAATGACAAATTTCAAGATGGCAAATGTCAAAGATGTCAAATGACAAATATGACATTGCTAAATGTCAAAAATGACAAATTTCAAGATGGCAAATGTCAAAGATGTCAAATGACAAATGTCACAATGCTAAATGTCAAAGATGACAAATTTCAAGATGGCAAATGTCAAAGATGTCAAATGACAAATGTCACAATGCTAAATGTCAAAAATGAAAAGTGTCACCATGAAAAATGTCAAAAATGACAAATTTTTAGATGGCAAATGTCAAGGATGTCAAATGACAAATGTCACAATGCTAAATGTCAAAAATAAAAAGTGTCACCACGAAAAATGTTAAAAATAACAAATTTCAAGATGGCAAATGTCAAAGATGTCAAATGACAAATGTCACAATGCTAAATGTCAAAAATGAAAAGTGTCACCATGAAAAATGTCAAAAATGACAAATTTCAAGATGGCAAATGTCAAAGATGTCAAATGACAAATGTCACAATGCTAAATGTCAAAAATGAAAAGTGTCACCATGAAAAATGTCAAAAATGACAAATTTCAAGATGGCAAATGTCAAAGATGTCGAATATGACAAATGTCACAATGCTAAATGTCAAAAATGAAAAGTGTCACAATGAAAAATGTCAAAAATGACAAATTTCAAGATGGCAAATGTCAAAGATGTCAAATGACAAATGTCACAATGCTAAATGTCAAAAATGAAAAGTGTCACCATGAAAAATGTCAAAAATGACAAATTTCAAGATGGCAAATGTCAAAGATGTCAAATAACAAATGTCACAATGCTAAATGTCAAAAATGAAAAGTGTCACCATGAAAAATGTCAAAAATGACAAATTTCAAGATGGCAAATGTCAAAGATGTTAAATGACAAATGTCACAATGCTAAATGTCAAAAATGAAAAGTGTCACCATGAAAAATGTCAAAAATGACAAATTTCAAGATGGCAAATGTCAAAGATGACAAATGACAAATGTCACAATGCTAAATGTCAAAAATGAAAAGTGTCACCATGAAAAATGTCAAAAATGACAAATTTCAAGATGGCAAATGTCAAAACTGACAAATGTCACAATGCTAAATGTCAAAAATAAAAAGTGTCACCTTAAAAAATGTCAAAAATAACAAATTTCAAGATGGCAAATGTCAAAGATGTCAAATGACAAATGTCAAAATGCTAAATGTCAAAAATGACAAATTTCAAAATGGCAAATGTCAAAGATGTCAAATGACAAATGTCACAATGCTAAATGTCCAAAATGAAAAGTGTCACCATGAAAAATGTCAAAAATGACAAATTTCAAGATGGCAAATGTCAAAGATGTCAAATGACAAATGTCACAATGCTAAATGTCAAAAATGAAAAGTGTCAGCGTGAAAAATGTCAATAATGACAAATTTCAAGATGGCAAATGTTAAAGATGTCAAATGACAAATGTCACAATGCTAAATGTCAAAAATGAAAAGTGTCACCATGAAAAATGTCAAAAATGACAAATTTCAAGATGGCAAATGTCAAAGATGTCGAATATGACAAATGTCACAATGCTAAATGTCAAAAATGAAAAGTGTCACCATGAAAAATGTCAAAAATAACAAATTTCAAGATGGCAAATGTCAAAGATGTCAAATGACAAATGTCACAATGCTAAATGTCAAAATAGAAAAGTGTCACCATGAAAAATGTCAAAAATGACAAATTTTAAGATGGCAAATATCAAAGATGTCAAATGCCAAATGTCACAATGCTAAATGTCAAAAATGACAAATTTCAAGATGGCAAATGTCAAAGATGTCAAATGACAAATGTCACAATGTTAAATGTTAAAAATAAAAAGTGTCACCATGAAAAATGTCAAAAATGACAAATTTCAAGATGGCAAATGTCAAAGATGTCAAATGACAAATGTCACAATGCTAAATGTCAAAAATGAAAAGTGTCACCATGAAAAATGTCAAAAATGACAAATTTCAAGATGGCAAATGTCAAAGATGTCAAATGACAAATGTCACAATGCTAAATGTCAAAAATGAAAAGCGTCACCATGAAAAATGTCAAAAATAACTAATTTCAAGATGGCAAATGTCAAAGATGTCAAATGACAAATGTCACAATGCTAAATGTCAAAAATGAAAAGTGTCACCATGAAAAATGTCAAAAATGACAAATTTCAAGATGGCAAATGTCAAAGATGTCAAATGACAAATGTCACAATGCTAAATGTCAAAAATGAAAAGTGTCACCATGAAAAATGTCAAAAATAACAAATTTCAAGATGGCAAATGTCAAAGATGTCAAATGACAAATGTCACAATGCTAAATGTCAAAAATGAAAAGTGTTACCATGAAAAATGTTAAAAATGACAAATTTCAAGATGGCAAATGTCAAAACTGACAAATGTCACAATGCTTAATGTCAAAAATGATAAGTGTCACCATGAAAAATGTCAAAAATGACAAATTTCAAGATGGCAAATGTCAAAGATGTCAAATGACAAATGTCACAATGCTAAATGAAAAAAATGAAAAGTGTCACCATGAAAAATGTCAAAAATGACAAATTTCAAGATGGCAAATGTCAAAACTGACAAATGTCACAATGCTAAATGTCAAAAATGAAAAGTGTCACCATGAAAAATGTCAAAAATATCAAATTTTAAGATGGCAAATGTCAAAGATGTCAAATGACAAATGTCACAATGCTAAATGTCAAAAATGACAAATTTCAAGAAGACAAATGTCAAAGATGTCAACTGACAAATGTCACAATGCTAAATGTCAAAAATGAAAAGTGTCACCATGAAAAATGTCAAAAATGACAAATTTCAAGATGGCAAATGTCAAAGATGTCAAATGACAAATGTCACAATGCTAAATGTCAAAAATGAAAAGTGTCACCATGAAAAATGTCAAAAATGACAAATTTCAAGATGGCAAATGTCAAAACTGACAAATGTCACAATGCTAAATGTCAAAAATGATAAGTGTCACCATGAAAAATGTGAAAAATGACAAATTTCAAGATGGCAAATGTCAAAGATGTCAAATGACAAATGTCACAATGCTAAATGTCAAAAATGAAAAGTGTCACCATGAAAAATGTCAAAAATGACAAATTTCAAGATGGCAAATGTCAAAACTGACAAATGTCACAATGCTAAATGTCAAAAATAAAAAGTGTCACCTTGAAAAATGTCAAAAATAACAAATTTCAAGATGGCAAATGTCAAAGATGTCAAATGACAAATGTCACAATGCTAAATGTCAAAAATGACAAATTTCAAAATGGCAAATGTCAAAGATGTCAAATGACAAATGTCACAATGCTAAATGTCAAAAATGAAAAGTGTCACCATGAAAAATGTCAAAAATGACAAATTTCAAGATGGCAAATGTCAAAGATGTCAAATGACAAATGTCACAATGCTAAATGTCAAAAATGAAAAGTGTCAGCGTGAAAAATGTCAATAATGACAAATTTCAAGATGGCAAATGTCAAAGATGTCAAATGACAAATGTCACAATGCTAAATGTCAAAAATGAAAAGTGTCACCATGAAAAATGTCAAAAATGACAAATTTCAAGATGGCAAATGTCAAAGATGTCGAATATGACAAATGTCACAATGCTAAATGTCAAAAATGAAAAGTGTCACCATGAAAAATGTCAAAAATAACAAATTTCAAGATGGCAAATGTCAAAGATGTCAAATGACAAATGTCACAATGCTAAATGTCAAAAATGAAAAGTGTCACCATAAAAAATGTCAAAAATGACAAATTTCAAGATGGCAAATGTCAAATGACAAATGTCACAATGCTAAATGTCAAAAATGAAAAGTGTCACCATGAAAAATGTCAAAAATGACAAATTTCAAGATGGCAAATGTCAAAGATGTCAAATGACAAATGTCACAATGCTAAATGTCAAAAATGAAAAGTGTCACCATGAAAAATGTCAAAAATGACAAATTTCAAGATGGCAAATATCAAAGATGTCAAATGACAAATGTCACAATGCTAAATGTCAAAAATGGAAAGTGTCACCTTGAAAAATGTCAAAAATAACAAATTTCAAGATGCCAAATATCAAAGATGTCAAATGACAAATGTCACAATGCTAAATGTCAAAAATGAAAAGTGTCACCATGAAAAATGTCAAAAATGACAAATTTTAAGATGGCAAATATCAAAGATGTCAAATGACAAATTTCACAATGCTAAATGTCAAAAATGAAAAGTGTCACCATAAAAAATGTCAAAAATAACAAATTTCAAGATGGCAAATGTCAAAGATGTCAAATGACAAATGTCACAATGCTAAATGTTAAAAATGAAAAGTGTCACCATGAAAAATGTCAAAAATGACAAATTTCAAGATGGCAAATGTCAAAACTGACAAATGTCACAATGCTAAATGTCAAAAATGAAAAGTGTCACCATGAAAAATGTCAAAAATAACAAATTTCAAAATGGCAAATGTCAAAGATGTCAAATGACAAATGTCACAATGCTAAATGTCAAAAATGAAAAGTGTCACCATGAAAAATGTCAAAAATGACAAATTTCAAGATGGCAAATGTCAAAACTGACAAATGTCACAATGCTAAATGTCAAAAATGAAAAGTGTCACCATGAAAAATGTCAAAAATAACAAATTCCAAGATAGCAAATGTCAAAGATGTCAAATGACAAATGTTACAATGCTAAATGTCAAAAATGAAAAGTGTCACCATGAAAAATGTCAAAAATGACAAATTTTAAGATGGCAAATATCAAAGATGTCAAATGACAAATGTCACAATGCTAAATGTCAAAAATGACAAATTTCAAGATGGCAAATGTCAAAGATGTCAAATGACAAAAGTCATAATGCTAAATGTCAAAAATGAAAAGTGTCACCATAAAAAATGTCAAAAATGACAAATTTCAAGATGGCAAATGTCAAAGATGTCAAATGACAAATGTCACAATGCTAAATGTCAAAAATGATAAGTGTCACCATGAAAAATGTCAAAAATAACAAATTTCAAGATGGCAAATGTCAATGATGTCAAATGACAAATGTCACAATGCTAAATGTCAAAAATTAAAAGTGTCACCATGAAAAATGTCAAAAATGACAAATTTCAAGATGGCAAATGTCAAAGATGTCAAATGACAAATGTCACAATGCTAAATGTCAAAAATGAAAAGTGTCACCATGAAAAATGTCAAAAATGACAAATTTCAAGATGGCAAATATCAAAACTGACAAATGTCACAATGCTAAATGTCAAAAATGATAAGTGTCACCATGAAAAATGTCAAAAATGACAAATTTCAAGATGGCAAATGTCCAAGATGTCAAATGACAAATGTCACAATGCTAAATGTCAAAAATGACAAATTTCAAAATGGCAAATGTCAAAGATGTTAAATGACAAATGTCACAATGCTAATTGTCAAAAATGAAAAGTGTCACCATGAAAAATGTCAAAAATGACAAATTTCAAGATGGCAAATGTCAAAGATGTCAAATGACAAATGTCACAATGCTAAATGTCAAAAATGAAAAGAGTCACCATAAAAAATGTCAAAAATAACAAATTTTAAGATGGCAAATGTCAAAGATGTCAAATGACAAATGTCACAATGCTAAATGTCAAAAATGAAAAGTGTCACCATGAAAAATGTCAAAAATGACAAATTTCAAGACGGCAAATGTCATAGATGTCAAATGACAAATGTCACAATGCTAAATGTCAAAAATGAAAAGTGTCACCATAAAAAATGTCAAAAATGACAAATTTGAAGATGGCAAATGTCAAAGATGTCAAATGACAAATGTCACAATGCTAAATGTCAAAAATGAAAAGTGTCACCATAAAAAATGTCAAAAATAACAAATTTCAAGATGGCAAATGTCAAAGATGTCAAATGACAAATGTCACAATGCTAAATGTCAAAAATGAAAAGTGTCACCATGAAAAATGTCAAAAATGACAAATTTCAAGATGGCAAATGTCAAAGATGTCAAATGACAAATATCACAATGCTAAATGTCAAAAATGAAAAGTGTCACCATGAAAAATGTCAAAAATGACAAATTTCAAGATGGCAAATGTCAAATGACAAATGTCACAATGCTAAATGTCAAAAATGAAAAGTGTCACCATGAAAAATGTCAAAAATGACAAATTTCAAGATGGCAAATGTCAAAGATGTCAAATGACAAATGTCACAATGCTAAATGTCAAAAATGAAAAGTGTCACCATGAAAAATGTCAAAAATGACAAATTTCAAGATGGCAAATATCAAAGATGTCAAATGACAAATGTCACAATGCTAAATGTCAAAAATGAAAAGTGTCACCATGAAAAATGTCAAAAATAACAAATTTCAAGATGCCAAATGTCAAAGATGTCAAATGACAAATGTCACAATGCTAAATGTCAAAAATGAAAAGTGTCACCATGAAAAATGTCAAAAATGACAAATTTCAAGATGGCAAATATCAAAGATGTCAAATGACAAATGTCACAATGCTAAATGTCAAAAATGAAAAGTGTCACCATAAAAAATGTCAAAAATAACAAATTTCAAGATGGCAAATGTCAAAGATGTCAAATGACAAATGTCACAATGCTAAATGTTAAAAATGAAAAGTGTCACCATGAAAAATGTCAAAAATGACAAATTTCAAGATGGCAAATGTCAAAACTGACAAATGTCACAATGCTAAATGTCAAAAATAAAAAGTGTCACCATGAAAAATGTCAAAAATAACAAATTTCAAGATGGCAAATGTCAAAGATGTCAAATGACAAATGTCACAATGCTAAATGTCAAAAATGAAAAGTGTCACCATGAAAAATGTCAAAAATGACAAATTTCAAGATGGCAAATGTCAAAACTGACAAATGTCACAATGCTAAATGTCAAAAATGAAAAGTGTCACCATGAAAAATGTCAAAAATAACAAATTTCAAGATGGCAAATGTCAAAGATGTCAAATGACAAATGTCACAATGCTAAATGTCAAAAATGAAAAGTGTCACCATGAAAAATGTCAAAAATGACAAATTTCAAGATGGCAAATATCAAAGATGTCAAATGACAAATGTCACAATGCTAAATGTCAAAAATGACAAATTTCAAGATGGCAAATGTCAAAGATGTCAAATGACAAAAGTCACAATGCTAAATGTCAAAAATAAAAAGTGTCACCATAAAAAATGTCAAAAATGACAAATTTCAAGATAGCAAATGTCAAAGATGTCAAATGACAAATGTCACAATGCTAAATGTCAAAAATGATAAGTGTCACCATGAAAAATGTCAAAAATAACAAATTTCAAGATGGCAAATGTCAATGATGTCAAATGACAAATGTCACAATGCTAAATGTCAAAAATGAAAAGTGTCACCATGAAAAATGTCAAAAATGACAAATTTCAAGATGGCAAATGTCAAAGATGTCAAATGACAAATGTCACAATGCTAAATGTCAAAAATGAAAAGTGTCACCATGAAAAATGTCAAAAATAACAAATTTCAAGATGGCAAATGTCAAAGATGTCAAATGACAAATGTCACAATGCTAAATGTCAAAAATGAAAAGTGTCACCATGAAAAATGTCAAAAATGACAAATTTCAAGATGGCAAATGTCAAAGATGTCAAATGACAAATATCACAATGCTAAATGTCAAAAATGAAAAGTGTCACCATGAAAAATGTCAAAAATGACAAATTTCAAGATGGCAAATGTCAAATGACAAATGTCACAATGCTAAATGTCAAAAATGAAAAGTGTCACCATGAAAAATGTCAAAAATGACAAATTTCAAGATGGCAAATGTCAAAGATGTCAAATGACAAATGTCACAATGCTAAATGTCAAAAATGAAAAGTGTCACCATGAAAACTGTCAAAAATGACAAATTTCAAGATGGCAAATATCAAAGATGTCAAGTGACAAATGTCACAATGCTAAATGTCAAAAATGAAAAGTGTCACCTTGAAAAATGTCAAAAATAACAAATTTCAAGATGCCAAATATCAAAGATGTCAAATGACAAATGTCACAATGCTAAATGTCAAAAATGAAAACTGTCACCATGAAAAATGTCAAAAATGACAAATTTTAAGATGGCAAATATCAAAGATGTCAAATGACAAATGTCACAATGCTAAATGTCAAAAATGAAAAGTGTCACCATAAAAAATGTCAAAAATAACAAATTTCAAGATGGCAAATGTCAAAGATGTCAAATGACAAATGTCACAATGCTAAATGTTAAAAATGAAAAGTGTCACCATGAAAAATGTCAAAAATGACAAATTTCAAGATGGCAAATGTCAAAACTGACAAATGTCACAATGCTAAATGTCAAAAATGAAAAGTGTCACCATGAAAAATGTCAAAAATAACAAATTTCAAAATGGCAAATGTCAAAGATGTCAAATGACAAATGTCACAATGCTAAATGTCAAAAATGAAAAGTGTCACCATGAAAAATGTCAAAAATAACAAATTCCAAGATGGCAAATGTCAAAGATGTCAAATGACAAATGTCACAATGCTAAATGTCAAAAATGAAAAGTGTCACCATGAAAAATGTCAAAAATGACAAATTTCAAGATGGCAAATATCAAAGATGTCAAATGACAAATGTCACAATGCTAAATGTCAAAAATGACAAATTTCAAGATGGCAAATGTCAAAGATGTCAAATGACAAAAGTCACAATGCTAAATGTTAAAAATGAAAAGTGTCACCATAAAAAATGTCAAAAATGACAAATTTCAAGATGGCAAATGTCAAAGATGTCAAATGACAAATGTCACAATGCTAAATGTCAAAAATGATAAGTGTCACCATGAAAAATGTCAAAAATAACAAATTTCAAGATGGCAAATGTCAATGATGTCAAATGACAAATGTCACAATGCTAAATGTCAAAAATAAAAAGTGTCACCATGAAAAATGTCAAAAATGACAAATTTCAAGATGGCAAATATCAAAGATGTCAAATGACAAATGTCACAATGCTAAATGTCAAAAATGAAAAGTGTCACCATGAAAAATGTCAAAAATGACAAATTTCAAGATGGCAAATATCAAAACTGACAAATGTCACAATGCTAAATGTCAAAAATGATAAGTGTCACCATGAAAAATGTCAAAAATGACAAATTTCAAGATGGCAAATGTCCAAGATGTCAAATGACAAATGTCACAATGCTAAATGTCAAAAATGACAAATTTCAAAATGGCAAATGTTAAATGACAAATGTCACAATGCTAATTGTCAAAAATGAAAAGTGTCACCATGAAAAATGTCAAAAATGACAAATTTCAAGATGGCAAATGTCAAAGATGTCAAATGACAAATGTCACAATGCTAAATGTCAAAAATGAAAAGAGTCACCATAAAAAATGTCAAAAATAACAAATTTCAAGATGGCAAATGTCAAAGATGTCAAATGACAAATGTCACAATGCTAAATGTCAAAAATGAAAAGTGTCACCATAAAAAATGTCAAAAATGACAAATTTCAAGACGGCAAATGTCATAGATGTCAAATGACAAATGTCACAATGCTAAATGTCAAAAATGAAAAGTGTCACCATGAAAAATGTCAAAAATGACAAATTTGAAGATGGCAAATGTCAAAGATGTCAAATGACAAATGTCACAATGCTATATGTCAAAAATGAAAAGTGTCACCATAAAAAATGTCAAAAATAACAAATTTCAAGATGGCAAATGTCAAAGATGTCAAATGACAAATGTCACAATGCTAAATGTCAAAAATGAAAAGTGTCACCATGAAAAATGTCAAAAATGACAAATTTCAAGATGGCAAATGTCAAAGATGTCAAATGACAAATATCACAATGCTAAATGTCAAAAATGAAAAGTGTCACCATGAAAAATGTCAAAAATGACAAATTTCAAGATGGCAAATGTCAAATGACAAATGTCACAATGCTAAATGTCAAAAATGAAAAGTGTCACCATGAAAAATGTCAAAAATGACAAATTTCAAGATGGCAAATGTCAAAGATGTCAAATGACAAATGTCACAATGCTAAATGTCAAAAATGAAAAGTGTCACCATGAAAAATGTCAAAAATGACAAATTTCAAGATGGCAAATATCAAAGATGTCAAATGACAAATGTCACAATGCTAAATGTCAAAAATGAAAAGTGTCACCATGAAAAATGTCAAAAATAACAAATATCAAGATGCCAAATGTCAAAGATGTCAAATGACAAATGTCACAATGCTAAATGTCAAAAATGAAAAGTGTCACCATGAAAAATGTCAAAAATGACAAATTTCAAGATGGCAAATATCAAAGATGTCAAATGACAAATGTCACAATGCTAAATGTCAAAAATGAAAAGTGTCACCATAAAAAATGTCAAAAATAACAAATTTCAAGATGGCAAATGTCAAAGATGTCAAATGACAAATGTCACAATGCTAAATGTTAAAAATGAAAAGTGTCACCATGAAAAATGTCAAAAATGACAAATTTCAAGATGGCAAATGTCAAAACTGACAAATGTCAAAATGCTAAATGTCAAAAATGAAAAGTGTCACCATGAAAAATGTCAAAAATAACAAATTTCAAGATGGCAAATGTCAAAGATGTCAAATGACAAATGTCACAATGCTAAATGTCAAAAATGAAAAGTGTCACCATGAAAAATGTCAAAAATGACAAATTTCAAGATGGCAAATGTTAAAACTGACAAATGTCACAATGCTAAATGTCAAAAATGAAAAGTGTCACCATGAAAAATGTCAAAAATAACAAATTTCAAGATGGCAAATGTCAAAGATGTCAAATGACAAATGTCACAATGCTAAATGTCAAAAATGAAAAGTGTCACCATGAAAAATGTCAAAAATGACAAATTTCAAGATAGCAAATATCAAAGATGTCAAATGACAAATGTCACAATGCTAAATGTCAAAAATGACAAATTTCAAGATGGCAAATGTCAAAGATGTCAAATGACAAAAGTCACAATGCTAAATGTCAAAAATAAAAAGTGTCACCATAAAAAATGTCAAAAATGACAAATTTCAAGATAGCAAATGTCAAAGATGTCAAATGACAAATGTCACAATGCTAAATGTCAAAAATGATAAGTGTCACCATGAAAAATATCAAAAATAACAAATTTCAAGATGGCAAATGTCAATGATGTCAAATGACAAATGTCACAATGCTAAATGTCAAAAATGAAAAGTGTCACCATGAAAAATGTCAAAAATGACAAATTTCAAGATGGCAAATGTCAAAGATGTCAAATGACAAATGTCACAATGCTAAATGTCAAAAATGAAAAGTGTCACCATGAAAAATGTCAAAAATAACAAATTTCAAGATGGCAAATGTCAAAGATGTCAAATGACAAATGTCACAATGCTAAATGTCAAAAATGAAAAGTGTCACCATAAAATGTCAAAAATGACAAATTTCAAGATGGCAAATGTCAAAGATGTCAAATGACAAATATCACAATGCTAAATGTCAAAAATGAAAAGTGTCACCATGAAAAATGTCAAAAATGACAAATTTCAAGATGGCAAATGTCAAATGACAAATGTCACAATGCTAAATGTCAAAAATGAAAAGTGTCACCATGAAAAATGTCAAAAATGACAAATTTCAAGATGGCAAATGTCAAAGATGTCAAATGACAAATGTCACAATGCTAAATGTCAAAAATGAAAAGTGTCACCATGAAAAATGTCAAAAATGACAAATTTCAAGATGGCAAATATCAAAGATGTCAAATGACAAATGTCACAATGCTAAATGTCAAAAATGAAAAGTGTCACCTTGAAAAATGTCAAAAATAACAAATTTCAAGATGCCAAATATCAAAGATGTCAAATGACAAATGTCACAATGCTAAATGTCAAAAATGAAAAGTGTCACCATGAAAAATGTCAAAAATGACAAATTTTAAGATGGCAAATATCAAAGATGTCAAATGACAAATGTCACAATGCTAAATGTCAAAAATGAAAAGTGTCACTATAAAAAATGTCAAAAATAACAAATTTCAAGATGGCAAATGTCAAAGATGTCAAATCACAAATGTCACAATGCTAAATGTTAAAAATGAAAAGTGTCACCATGAAAAATGTCAAAAATGACAAATTTCAAGATGGCAAATATCAAAGATGTCAAATGACAAATGTCACAATGCTAAATGTCAAAAATGACAAATTTCAAGATGGCAAATGTCAAAGATGTCAAATGACAAAAGTCACAATGCTAAATGTCAAAAATGAAAAGTGTCACCATGAAAAATGTCAAAAATGACAAATTTGAAGATGGCAAATGTCAAAACTGACAAATGTCACAATGCTAAATGTCAAAAATAAAAAGTGTCACCATGAAAAATGTCAAAAATAACAAATTCCAAGATGGCAAATGTCAAAGATGTCAAATGA
This sequence comes from Altica lythri, assembly GCA_964028335.1. Taxonomy (NCBI): domain Eukaryota; kingdom Metazoa; phylum Arthropoda; class Insecta; order Coleoptera; family Chrysomelidae; genus Altica; species Altica lythri. The sequence continues at coordinate 37,474,367 of OZ034800.1, read as the reverse complement.
CAAATGTCACAATGCTAAATGTCAAAAATGAAAAGTGTCACCATGAAAAATGTCAGAAATGACAAATTTCAAGATGGCAAATATCAAAGATGTCAAATGACAAATGTCACAATGCTAAATGTCAAAAATGACAAATTTCAAGATGGCAAATGTCAAAGATGTCAAATGACAAAAGTCACAATGCTAAATGTCAAAAATGAAAAGTGTCACCATAAAAAATGTCAAAAATGACAAATTTCAAGATGGCAAATGTCAAAGATGTCAAATGACAAATGTCACAATGCTAAATGTCAAAAATGATAAGTGTCACCATGAAAAATGTCAAAAATAACAAATTTCAAGATGGCAAATGTCAATGATGTCAAATGACAAATGTCACAATGCTAAATGTCAAAAATAAAAAGTGTCACCATGAAAAATGTCAAAAATGACAAATTTCAAGATGGCAAATGTCAAAGATGTCAAATGACAAATGTCACAATGCTAAATGTTAAAAATGAAAAGTGTCACCATGAAAAATGTCAAAAATGACAAATTTCAAGATGGCAAATATCAAAACTGACAAATGTCACAATGCTAAATGTCAAAAATGATAAGTGTCACCATGAAAAATGTCAAAAATGACAAATTTCAAGATGGCAAATGTCCAAGATGTCAAATGACAAATGTCACAATGCTAAATGTCAAAAATGACAAATTTCAAAATGGCAAATGTCAAAGATGTCAAATGACAAATGTCACAATGCTAATTGTCAAAAATGAAAAGTGTCACCATGAAAAATGTCAAAAATGACAAATTTCAAGATGGCAAATGTCAAAGATGTCAAATGACAAATGTCACAATGCTAAATGTCAAAAATGAAAAGAGTCACCATAAAAAATGTCAAAAATAACAAATTTCAAGATGGCAAATATCAAAGATGTCAAATGACAAATGTCACAATGCTAAATGTCAAAAATGAAAAGTGTCACCATGAAAAATGTCAAAAATAACAAATTTCAAGATGGCAAATGTCAAAGATGTCAAATGACAAATGTCACAATGCTAAATGTCAAAAATGAAAAGTGTCACCATGAAAAATGTCAAAAATGACAAATTTCAAGATGGCAAATGTCAAAGATGTCAAATGACAAATATCACAATGCTAAATGTCAAAAATGAAAAGTTTTACCATGAAAAATGTCAAAAATGACAAATTTCAAGATGGCAAATGTCAAAGATGTCAAATGACAAATGTCACAATGCTAAATGTCAAAAATGAAAAGTGTCACCATGAAATATGTCAAAAATGACACATTTCAAGATGGCAAATGTCAAAGATGTCAAATGACAAATGTCACAATGCTAAATGTCAAAAATGAAAAGTGTCACCATGAAAAATGTCAAAAATAACAAATTTCAAGATGGCAAATGTCAAAGATGTCAAATGACAAATGTCACAATGCTAAATGTCAAAAATGAAAAGTGTCACCATGAAAAATGTCAAAAATGACAAATTTCAAGATGGCAAATGTCAAAGATGTCAAATGACAAATGTCACAATGCTAAATGTCAAAAATAAAAGGTGTCACCATGAAAAATGTTAAAAATGACAAATTTCAAGATGGCAAATGTCCAAGATGTCAAATGACAAATGTCACAATGCTAAATGTCAAAAATGAAAAGTGTCACCATGAAAAATGTCAAAAATGACAAATTTCAAGATAGCAAATGTCAAAGATGTCAAATGACAAATGTCACAATGCTAAATGTCACAATGCTAAATGTCAAAAATGAAAAGTGTCACCATGAAAAATGTCAAAAATGTCAAATTTCAAGATGGCAAATGTTAAAACTGACAAATGTCACAATGCTAAATGTCAAAAATGAAAAGTGTCACCATGAAAAATGTCAAAAATGACAAATTTCAAGATGGCAAATGTCAAAGATGTCAAATGACAAATGTCACAATGCTAAATGTCAAAAATGAAAAGAGTCACCATAAAAAATGTCAAAAATAACAAATTTCAAGATGGCAAATATCAAAGATGTCAAATGACAAATGTCACAATGCTAAATGTCAAAAATGAAAAGTGTCACCATGAAAAATGTCAAAAATAACAAATTTCAAGATGGCAAATGTCAAAGATGTCAAATGACAAATGTCACAATGCTAAATGTCAAAAATGAAAAGTGTCACCATGAAAAATGTCAAAAATGACAAATTTCAAGATGGCAAATGTCAAAGATGTCAAATGACAAATATCACAATGCTAAATGTCAAAAATGAAAAGTTTTACCATGAAAAATGTCAAAAATGACAAATTTCAAGATGGCAAATGTCAAAGATGTCAAATGACAAATGTCACAATGCTAAATGTCAAAAATGAAAAGTGTCACCATGAAATATGTCAAAAATGACACATTTCAAGATGGCAAATGTCAAAGATGTCAAATGACAAATGTCACAATGCTAAATGTCAAAAATGAAAAGTGTCACCATGAAAAATGTCAAAAATAACAAATTTCAAGATGGCAAATGTCAAAGATGTCAAATGACAAATGTCACAATGCTAAATGTCAAAAATGAAAAGTGTCACCATGAAAAATGTCAAAAATGACAAATTTCAAGATGGCAAATGTCAAAGATGTCAAATGACAAATGTCACAATGCTAAATGTCAAAAATAAAAGGTGTCACCATGAAAAATGTTAAAAATGACAAATTTCAAGATGGCAAATGTCCAAGATGTCAAATGACAAATGTCACAATGCTAAATGTCAAAAATGAAAAGTGTCACCATGAAAAATGTCAAAAATGACAAATTTCAAGATAGCAAATGTCAAAGATGTCAAATGACAAATGTCACAATGCTAAATGTCACAATGCTAAATGTCAAAAATGAAAAGTGTCACCATGAAAAATGTCAAAAATGTCAAATTTCAAGATGGCAAATGTTAAAACTGACAAATGTCACAATGCTAAATGTCAAAAATGAAAAGTGTCACCATGAAAAATGTCAAAAATAACAAATTTCAAGATGGCAAATGTCAAAGATGTCAAATGACAAATGTCACAATGCTAAATGTCAAAAATGACAAATTTCAAGATGGCAAATGTCAAAGATGTCAAATGACAAATGTCACAATGCTAAATGTCAAAAATGAAAAGTGTCACCATGAAAAATGTCAAAAATGACAAATTTCAAGATGGCAAATGTCAAAGATGTCAAATGACAAATGCACAATGCTAAATGTCAAAAATGAAAAGTGTCACCATGAAAAATGTTAAAAATGACAAATTTCAAGATGGCAAATGTCAAAACTGACAAATGTCACAATGCTAAATGTCAAAAATAATAAGTGTCACCATAAAAAATGTCAAAAATGACAAATTTCAAGATGGCAAATGTCCAAGATGTCAAATGACAAATGTCACAATGCTAAATGTCAAAAATAAAAAGTGTCACCATGAAAAATGTCAAAAATGACAAATTTCAAGATGGCAAATGTCAAAGATGTCAAATGACAAATGTCACAATGCTAAATGTCAAAAATGAAAAGTGTCAAAAATGACAAATTTCAAGATGGCAAATGTCTAAGATGTCAAATGACAAATGTCACAATGCTTAATGTCAAAAATGAAAAGTGTCACCATGAAAAATGTCAAAAATGACAAATTTCAAGATGGCAAATGTCAAAACTGACAAATGTCACAATGCTAAATGTCAAAAATGAAAAGTGTCACCATGAAAAATGTCAAAAATGACAAATTTCAAGATGGCAAATGTCAAAGATGTCAAATGACAAATGTCACAATGCTAAATGTCAAAAATGAAAAGTGTCACCACGAAAAATGTCAAAAATGACAAATTTCAAGATGGCAAATGACAAATGTCACAATGCTAAATGTCAAAAATGAAAAGTGTCACAATGAAAAATGTCAAAAATAACAAATTTCAAGATGGCAAATGTCAAAGATGTCAAATGACAAATGTCACAATGCTAAATGTCAAAAATGAAAAGTGTCACCATGAAAAATGTCAAAAATGACAAATTTCAAGATGGCAAATGTCAAAGATGTCAAATGACAAATATTACAATGCTAAATGTCAAAAATGACAAATTTCAAGATGGCAAATGTCAAAGATGTCAAATGACAAATGTAACAATGCTAAATGTCAAAAATGAAAAGTGTCACCATGAAAAATGTCAAAAATGACAAATTTCAAGATGGCAAATGTCAAAGATGTCAAATGACAGATGTCACAATGCTAAATGTCAAAAATGAAAAGTGTCACCATGAAAAATGTCAAAAATGACAAATTTTAAGATGGCAAATGTCAAAGATGTCAAATGACAAATGTCACAATGCTAAATGTCAAAAATAAAAAGTGTTAAAAATGACAAATTTCAAGATGGCAAATGTCTAAGATGTCAAATGACAAATGTCACAATGCTAAATGTCAAAAATGAAAAGTGTCACAATGCTAAATGTCAAAAATGACAAATTTCAAGATGGCAAATATCAAAACTGACAAATGTCACAATGCTAAATGTCAAAAATGACAAATTTTAAGATGGCAAATGTCAAAGATGTCAAATGACAAATCTCACAATGCTAAATGTCAAAAATGAAAAGTGTCACCATGAAAAATGTCAAAAATGACAAATTTCAAGATGGCAAATGTCAAAGATGTCAAATGTCAAATGTCACAATGCTAAATGTCAAAAATGAAAAGTGTCACCATGAAAAATGTCAAAAATGACAAATTTCAAGATGGCAAATGTCAAAGATGTCAAATGAGAAATGTCACAATGCTAAATGTCAAAAATGAAAAGTGTCACCATGAAAAATGTCAAAAATAACAAATTTCAAGATGGCAAATGTCAAAGATGTCAAATGACAAATGTCACAATGCTAAATGTCAAAAATAAAAAGTGTCACCATGAAAAATGTCAAAAATGACAAATTTCAAGATGGCAAATGTCAAAGATGTCAAATGACAAATATCACAATGCTAAATGTCAAAAATGACAAATTTCAAGATGGCAAATGTCAAAGATGTCAAATGACAAATGTCACAATGCTAAATGTCAAAAATAAAAAGTGTCACCATGAAAAATGTCAAAAATGACAAATTTTAAGATGACAAATGTCAAAGATGTCAAATGACAAATGTCACAATGCTAAATGTCAAAAATGACAAATTTCAAGATGGCAAATGTCAAAGATGTCAAATGACAAATGTCACAATGCTAAATGTCAAAAATGACAAATTTCAAGATGGCAAATGTCAAAGATGTCAAATGACAAATGTCACAATGCTAAATGTTAAAAATGAAAAGTGTCACCATGAAAAATGTCAAAAATGACAAATTTCAAGATGGCAAATGTCAAAACTGACAAATGTCACAATGCTAAATGTCAAAAATGAAAAGTGTCACCATGAAAAATGTCAAAAATGACAAATTTCAAGATGGCAAATGTCAAAGATGTCAAATGACAAATGTCACAATGCTAAATGTCAAAAATGAAAAGTGTCAAAAATGACAAATTTCAAGATGGCAAATGTCTAAGATGTCAAATGACAAATGTCACAATGCTAAATGTCAAAAATGAAAATTGTCACCATGAAAAATGTCAAAAATGACAAATTTCAAGATGGCAAATGTCAAAACTGACAAATGTCACAATGTTAAATGTCAAAAATAAAAAGTGTCACCATGAAAAATGTCAAAAATAACAAATTTCAAGATGGCAAATGTCAAAGATGTCAAATGACAAATGTCACAATGCTAAATATCAAAAATGACAAATTTCAAGATGGCAAATGTCAAAGATGTCAAATAACAAATGTCACAATGCTAAATGTCAAACATGAAAAGTGTCACCATGAAAAATGTCAAAAATGACAAATTTCAAGATGGCAAATGTCAAAACTGACAAATGTCACAATGCTAAATGTCAAAAATAAAAAGTGTCACCATGAAAAATGTCAAAAATAACAAATTTCAAGATGGCAAATGTCAAAGATGTCAAATGACAAATGTCACAATGCTAAATGTCAAAAATGAAAAGTGTCACCATGAAAAATGTCAAAAATAACAAATTTCAAGATGGCAAATGTCAAAGATGTCAAATGACAAATGTCACAATGCTAAATGTCAAAAATGACAAATTTCAAGATGGCAAATGTCAAAGATGTCAAATGACAAATGTCACAATGCTAAATGTCAAAAATGAAAAGTGTCACCATGAAAAATGTCAAAAATGACAAATTTCAAGATGGCAAATGTGAAAGATGTCAAACTACAAATGTCACAATGCTAAATGTCAAAAATGAGAAGTGTCACCCTGAAAAATGTCAAAAATAACAAATTTCAAGATGGCAAATGTCAAAGATGTCAAATGACAAATGTCACAATGCTAAATGTCAAAAATGAAAAGTGTCACCATGAAAAATGTCAAAAATGACAAATTTCAAGATGGCAAATGTCAAAGATGTCAAATGACAAATGTCACAATGCTAAATGTCAAAAATAAAAGGTGTCACCATGAAAAATGTTAAAAATGACAAATTTCAAGATGGCAAATGTCCAAGATGTCAAATGACAAATGTCACAATGCTAAATGTCAAAAATGAAAAGTGTCACCATGAAAAATGTCAAAAATGACAAATTTCAAGATGGCAAATGTCAAAGATGTCAAATGACAAATGTCACAATGCTAAATGTCAGAAATGAAAAGTGTCAAAAATGACAAATTTCAAGATAGCAAATGTCAAAGATGTCAAATGACAAATGTCACAATGCTAAATGTCAAAAATGAAAAGTGTCACCATGAAAAATGTCAAAAATAACAAATTTCAAGATGGCAAATATCAAAGATGTCAAATGACAAATGTCACAATGCTAAATGTCAAAAATGAAAAGTGTTACCATGAAAAATGTCAAAAATGACAAATTTCAAGATGGCAAATGTCAAAACTGACAAATGTCACAATGCTAAATGTCAAAAATGACAAATTTCAAGATGGCAAATGTCAAAGATGTCAAATGACAAATGTCACAATGCTAAATGTCAAAAATGAAAAGTGTCACCATGAAAAATGTCAAAAATGACAAATTTCAAGATGGCAAATGTCAAAGATGTCAAATGACAAATGTCACAATGCTAAATGTCAAAAATAAAAAGTGTCACCATGAAAAATGTCAAAAATAACAAATTTCAAGATAGCAAATGTCAAATGTCACAATGCTAAATGTCAAAAATGAAAAGTGTCACCATGAAAAATGTCAAAAATGACAAATTTCAAGATGGCAAATGTCAAAGATGTCAAATGACAAATGTCACAATGCTAAATGTCAAAAATGAAAAGTGTCACCATGAAAAATGTCAAAAATGACAAATTTCAAGATGGGAAATGTCAAAGATGTCAAATGACAAATGTCACAATGCTAAATGTCAAAAATGAAAAGTGTCACCATGAAAAATGTCAAAAATAACAAATTTCAAGATGGCAAATGTCAAAGATGTCAAATGACAAATGTCACAATGCTAAATGTCAAAAATGAAAAGTGTCACCATGAAAAATGTCAAAAAGGACAAATTTCAAGATGGCAAATATCAAAGATGTCAAATGACAAATGTCACAATGCTAAATGTCAAAAATGAAAAGTGTCACCATGAAAAATGTCAAAAATAACAAATTTCAAGATGCCAAATGTCAAAGATGTCAAATGACAAATGTCACAATGCTAAATGTCAAAAATGAAAAGTGTCACCATGAAAAATGTCAAAAATGACAAATTTCAAGATGGCAAATATTAAAGATGTCAAATGACAAATGTCACATTGCTAAATGTCAAAAATGAAAAGTGTCACCATAAAAAATGTCAAAAATAACAAATTTCAAGATGGCAAATGTCAAAGATGTCAAATGACAAATGTCACAATGCTAAATGTTAAAAATGAAAAGTGTCACCATGAAAAATGTCAAAAATGACAAATTTCAAGATGGCAAATGTCAAAACTGACAAATGTCACAATGCTAAATGTCAAAAATGAAAAGTGTCACCATGAAAAATGACAAAAATAACAAATTTCAAGATGGCAAATGTCAAAGATGTCAAATGACAAATGTCACAATGCTAAATGTCAAAAATGAAAAGTGTCACCATGAAAAATGTCAAAAATGACAAATTTCAAGATGGCAAATGTCAAAACTGACAAATGTCACAATGCTAAATGTCAAAAATGAAAAGTGTCACCATGAAAAATGTCAAAAATAACAAATTTCAAGATGGCAAATGTCAAAGATGTCAAATGACAAATGTCACAATGCTAAATGTCAAAAATGAAAAGTGTCACCATGAAAAATGTCAAAAATGACAAATTTCAAGATGGCAAATATCAAAGATGTCAAATGACAAATGTCACAATGCTAAATGTCAAAAATGACAAATTTCAAGATGGCAAATGTCAAAGATGTCAAATGACAAAAGTCACAATGCTAAATGTCAAAAATGAAAAGTGTCACCATAAAAAATGTCAAAAATGACAAATTTCAAGATGGCAAATGTCAAAGATGTCAAATGACAAATGTCACAATGCTAAATGTCAAAAATGATAAGTGTCACCATGAAAAATGTCAAAAATAACAAATTTCAAGATGGCAAATGTCAATGATGTCAAATGACAAATGTCACAATGCTAAATGTCAAAAATGAAAAGTGTCACCATGAAAAATGTCAAAAATGACAAGTTTTAAGATGGCAAATGTCAAAGATGTCAAATGACAAATGTCACAATGCTAAATGTCAAAAATGAAAAGTGTCACCATGAAAAATGTCAAAAATGACAAATTTCAAGATGGCAAATATCAAAACTGACAAATGTCACAATGCTAAATGTCAAAAATGATAAGTGTCACCATGAAAAATGTCAAAAATGACAAATTTTAAGATGGCAAATGTCCAAGATGTCAAATGACAAATGTCACAATGCTAAATGTCAAAAATGACAAATTTCAAAATGGCAAATGTCAAAGATGTCAAATGACAAATGTCACAATGCTAAATGTCAAAAATGAAAAGTGTCACCATGAAAAATGTCAAAAATGACAAATTTCAAGATGGCAAATGTCAAAGATGTCAAATGACAAATGTCACAATGCTAAATGTCAAAAATGAAAAGAGTCACCATAAAAAATGTCAAAAATAACAAATTTCAAGATGGCAAATGTCAAAGATGTCAAATGACAAATGTTACAATGCTAAATGTCAAAAATGAAAAGTGTCACCATGAAAAATGTCAAAAATAACAAATTTCAAGATGGCAAATGTCAAAGATGTCAAATGACAAATGTCACAATGCTAAATAACAAAAATGAAAAGTGTCACCATGAAAAATGTCAAAAATGACAAATTTCAAGATGGCAAATGTCAAAGATGTCAAATGACAAATATCACAATGCTAAATGTCAAAAATGAAAAGTTTCACCATGAAAAATGTCAAAAATGACAAATTTCAAGATGGCAAATGTCAAAGATGTCAAATGAGAAATGTCACAATGCTAAATGTCAAAAATGAAAAGTGTCACCATGAAAAATGTCAAAAATGACACATTTCAAGATGGCAAATGTCAAAGATGTCAAATGACAAATGTCACAATGCTAAATGTCAAAGATGTCAAATGACAAATGTCACAATGCTAAATGTCAAAAATGAAAAGTGTCACCATGAAAAATGTCAAAAATAACAAATTTCAAGATGGCAAATGTCAAAGATGTCAAATGACAAATGTCACAATGCTAAATGTCAAAAATGAAAAGTGTCACCATGAAAAATGTCAAAAATGACAAATTTCAAGATGGCAAATGTCAAAGATGTCAAATGACAAATGTCACAATGCTAAATGTCAAAAATAAAAGGTGTCACCATGAAAAATGTCAAAAATGACAAATTTCAAGATGGCAAATGTCCAAGATGTCAAATGACAAATGTCACAATGCTAAATGTCAAAAATGAAAAGTGTCACCATGAAAAATGTCAAAAATGACAAATTTCAAGATGGCAAATGTCAAAGATGTCAAATGACAAATGTCACAATGCTAAATGTCAGAAATAAAAAGTGTCAAAAATGACAAATTTCAAGATGGCAAATGTCAAAGATGTCAAATGACAAATGTCACATTGCTAAATGTCAAAAATGAAAAGTGTCACCATGAAAAATGTTAAAAATGACAAATTTCAAGATGGCAAATGTCAAAACTGACAAATGTCACAATGCTAAATGTCAAAAATGAAAAGTGTCACCATGAAAAATGTCAAAAATAACAAATTTCAAGATGGCAAATGTCAAAGATGTCAAATGACAAATGTCACAATGCTAAATGTCAAAAATGAAAAGTGTCACCATGAAAAATGTCAAAAATAACAAATTTCAAGATGGCAAATGTCAAAGATGTCAAATGACAAATGTCACAATGCTAAATGTCAAAAATGAAAAGTGTCACCATGAAAAATGTCAAAAATGACAAATTTCAAGATGGCAAATGTCAAAGATGTCAAATGACAAATGTCACAATGCTAAATGTCAAAAATGAAAAGTGTCACCATGAAAAATGTCAAAAATAACAAATTTCAAGATGGCAAATGTCAAAGATGTCAAATGACAAATGTCACAATGCTAAATGTCAAAAATGAAAAGTGTCACCATGAAAAATGTCAAAAATGACAAATTTCAAGATAGCAAATGTCAAAACTGACAAATGTCACAATGCTAAATGTTAAAAATGAAAAGTGTCACCATGAAAAATGTCAAAAATAACAAATTTCAAGATGGCAAATGTCAAAGATGTCAAATGACAAATGTCACAATGCTAAATGTCAAAAATGAAAAGTGTCACCATGAAAAATGTCAAAAATGACAAATTTCAAGATGGCAAATATCAAAGATGTCAAATGACAAATGTCACAATGCTAAATGTCAAAAATGACAAATTTCAAGATGGCAAATGTCAAAGATGTCAAATGACAAATGTCACAATGCTAAATGTCAAAAATGAAAAGTGTCACCATAAAAAATGTCAAAAATGACAAATTTCAAGATGGCAAATGTCAAAGATGTCAAATGACAAATGTCACAATGCTAAATGTCAAAAATGATAAGTGTCACCATGAAAAATGTCAAAAATAACAAATTTTAAGATGGCAAATGTCAAAGATGTCAATTGACAAATGTCACAATGCTAAATGTCAAAAATGAAAAGTGTCACCATGAAAAATGTCAAAAATGACAAATTTCAAGATGGCAAATGTCAAAGATGTCAAATGACAAATGTCACAATGCTAAATGTCAAAAATGAAAAGTGTCACCATGAAAAATGTCAAAAATAACAAATTTCAAGATGGCAAATGTCAAAGATGTCAAATGACAAATGTCACAATGCTAAATGTCAAAAATGAAAAGTGTCACTATGAAAAATGTCAAAAATGACAAATTTCAAGATGGCAAATATCAAAACTGACAAATGTCACAATGCTAAATGTCAAAAATGATTAAGTGTCACCATGAAAAATGTCAAAAATGACAAATTTCAAGATGGCAAATGTCCAAGATGTCAAATGACAAATGTCACAATGCTAAATGTCAAAAATGACAAATTTCAAGATGGCAAATGTCAAAGATGTCAAATGACAAATGTCACAATGCTAAATGTCAAAAATAAAAAGTGTCACCATGAAAAATGTCAAAAATGACAAATTTCAAGATGGCAAATGTCAAAGATGTCAAATGACAAATGTCACAATGCTAAATGTCAAAAATGAAAAGTGTCACAATGAAAAATGTCAAAAATAACAAATTTCAAGATGGCAAATGTCAAAGATGTAAAGTGACAAATGTCACAATGCTAAATGTCAAAAATGAAAAGTGTCACCATGAAAAATGTCAAAAATGACAAATTTCAAGATGGCAAATATCAAAGATGTCAAATGACAAATGTCACAATGCTAAATGTCAAAAATGAAAAGTGTCACCATAAAAAATGTCAAAAATAACTAATTTCAAGATGGCAAATGTCAAATGACAAATGTCACAATGCTAAATGTCAAAAATGAAAAGTGTCACCATGAAAAATGTCAAAAATGACAAATTTTAAGATGGCAAATGTCAAAGATGTCAAATGACAAATGTCACAATGCTAAATGTCAAAAATGACAAATTTCAAGATGGCAAATGTCAAAGATGTCAACTGACAAATGTCACAATGCTAAATGTCAAAAATGAAAAGTGTCACCATGAAAAATGTCAAAAATGACAAATTTCAAGATGGCAAATGTCAAAGATGTCAAATGACAAATGTCACAATGCTAAATGTCAAAAATGAAAAGTGTCACCATGAAAAATGTCAAAAATGACAAATTTCAAGATGGCAAATGTCAAAACTGACAAATGTCACAATGCTAAATGTAAAAATGATAAGTGTCACCATGAAAAATGTGAAAAATGACAAATTTCAAGATGGCAAATGTCAAAGATGTCAAATGACAAATGTCACAATGCTAAATGTCAAAAATGAAAAGTGTCACCATGAAAAATGTCAAAAATGACAAATTTCAAGATGGCAAATGTCAAAACTGACAAATGTCACAATGCTAAATGTCAAAAATGAAAAGTGTCAAAAATGACAAATTTCAAGATGGCAAATGTCTAAGATGTAAAATGACAAATGTCACAATGCTAAATGTCAAAAATGAAAAGTGTCACCATGAAAGATGTCAAAAATGACAAATTTGAAGATGGCAAATGTCAAAACTGACAAATGTCACAATGCTAAATGTCAAAAATGAAAAGTGTAACCATGAAAAATGTCAAAAATGACAAGTTTCAAGATGGCAAATGTCAAAGATGTCAAATGACAAATGTCACAATGCTAAATGTCAAAAATGAAAAGTGTCACCACGAAAAACGTCAAAAATGACAAATTTCAAGATGGCAAATGTCAAAGATGGCAAATAACAAATGTCACAATGCTAAATGTCAAAAATGAAAAGTGTCACCATAAAAAATGTCAAAAATAACAAATTTCAAGATGGCAAATGTCAAAGATGTCAAATGACAAATGTCACAATGCTAAATGTCAAAAATGAAAAGTGTCACCATAAAAAATGTCAAAAATGACAAATTTCAAGATGGCAAATGTCAAAGATGTCAAATGACAAATATCACAATGCTAAATGTCAAAAATGACAAATTTCAAGATGGCAAATGTCAAAGATGTCAAATGACAAATGTAACAATGCTAAATGTCAAAAATGAAAAGTGTCACCATGAAAAATGTCAAAAATGACAAATTTCAAGATGGCTAATGTCAAAACTGACAAATGTCACAATGCTAAATGTCAAAAATGAAAATTGTCACCATGAAAAATGTCAAAAATGACAAATTTCAAGATGGCAAATGTCAAAGATGTCAAATGACAAATGTCACAATGCTAAATGTCAAAAATGAAAAGTGTCAAAAATGACAAATTTCAAGATGGCAAATGTCTTAGATGTCAAATGACAAATGTCACAATGCTAAATGTCAAAAATGAAAAGTGTCACCATGAAAAATGTCAAAAATGACAAATTTCAAGATGGCAAATGTCAAAGATGTCAAATGACAAATATCACAATGCTAAATGTCAAAAATGAAAAGTGTCACCATAAAAAATGTCAAAAATGACAAATTTCAAGATGGCGAATCTCAAAGATGTCAAATGAGAAATGTCACAATGCTAAATGTCAAAAATGAAAAGTGTCACCATGAAAAATGTCAAAAATAACAAATTTCAAGATGGCAAATGTCAAAGATGTCAAATGACAAATGTCACAATGCTAAATGTCAAAAATGAAAAGTGTCATCATGAAAAATGTCAAAAATGACAAATTTCAAGATGGCAAATGTCAAAGATGTCAAATGACAAATATGACATTGCTAAATGTCAAAAATGACAAATTTCAAGATGGCAAATGTCAAAGATGTCAAATGACAAATGTCACAATGCTAAATGTCAAAAATAAAAAGTGTCACCATGAAAAATGTCAAAAATGAAAAGTGTCAAAAATGACAAATTTCAAGATGGCAAATGTGAAAGATGTCAAATGACAAATGTCACAATGCTAAATGTCAAAAATGACAAATTTTAAGATGGCAAATGTCAAAGATGTCAAATGACAAATGTCACAATGCTAAATGTCAAAAATGAAAAGTGTCACCATGAAAAATGTCAAAAATGACAAATTTCAAGATGGCAAATGTCAAAGATGTCAAATGACAAATGTCACAATGCTAAATGTCAAAGATGACAAATTTCAAGATGGCAAATGTCAAAGATGTCAAATGACAAATGTCACAATGCTAAATGTCAAAAATGAAAAGTGTCACCATGAAAAATGTCAAAAATGACAAATTTTTAGATGGCAAATGTCAAGGATGTCAAATGACAAATGTCACAATGCTAAATGTCAAAAATAAAAAGTGTCACCACGAAAAATGTTAAAAATAACAAATTTCAAGATGGCAAATGTCAAAGATGTCAAATGACAAATGTCACAATGCTAAATGTCAAAAATGAAAAGTGTCACCATGAAAAATGTCAAAAATGACAAATTTCAAGATGGCAAATGTCAAAGATGTCAAATGACAAATGTCACAATGCTAAATGTCAAAAATGAAAAGTGTCACCATGAAAAATGTCAAAAATGACAAATTTCAAGATGGCAAATGTCAAAGATGTCGAATATGACAAATGTCACAATGCTAAATGTCAAAAATGAAAAGTGTCACAATGAAAAATGTCAAAAATGACAAATTTCAAGATGGCAAATGTCAAAGATGTCAAATGACAAATGTCACAATGCTAAATGTCAAAAATGAAAAGTGTCACCATGAAAAATGTCAAAAATGACAAATTTCAAGATGGCAAATGTCAAAGATGTCAAATAACAAATGTCACAATGCTAAATGTCAAAAATGAAAAGTGTCACCATGAAAAATGTCAAAAATGACAAATTTCAAGATGGCAAATGTCAAAGATGTTAAATGACAAATGTCACAATGCTAAATGTCAAAAATGAAAAGTGTCACCATGAAAAATGTCAAAAATGACAAATTTCAAGATGGCAAATGTCAAAACTGACAAATGTCACAATGCTAAATGTCAAAAATGAAAAGTGTCACCATGAAAAATGTCAAAAATATCAAATTTTAAGATGGCAAATGTCAAAGATGTCAAATGACAAATGTCACAATGCTAAATGTCAAAAATGACAAATTTCAAGATGACAAATGTCAAAGATGTCAACTGACAAATGTCACAATGCTAAATGTCAAAAATGAAAAGTGTCACCATGAAAAATGTCAAAAATGACAAATTTCAAGATGGCAAATGTCAAAGATGTCAAATGACAAATGTCACAATGCTAAATGTCAAAAATGAAAAGTGTCACCATGAAAAATGTCAAAAATGACAAATTTCAAGATGGCAAATGTCAAAACTGACAAATGTCACAATGCTAAATGTAAAAATGATAAGTGTCACCATGAAAAATGTGAAAAATGACAAATTTCAAGATGGCAAATGTCAAAGATGTCAAATGACAAATGTCACAATGCTAAATGTCAAAAATGAAAAGTGTCACCATGAAAAATGTCAAAAATGACAAATTTCAAGATGGCAAATGTCAAAACTGACAAATGTCACAATGCTAAATGTCAAAAATGAAAAGTGTCAAAAATGACAAATTTCAAGATGGCAAATGTCTAAGATGTAAAATGACAAATGTCACAATGCTAAATGTCAAAAATGAAAAGTGTCACCATGAAAGATGTTAAAAATGACAAATTTGAAGATGGCAAATGTCAAAACTGACAAATGTCACAATGCTAAATGTCAAAAATGAAAAGTGTAACCATGAAAAATGTCAAAAATGACAAGTTTCAAGATGGCAAATGTCAAAGATGTCAAATGACAAATGTCACAATGCTAAATGTCAAAAATGAAAAGTGTCACCACGAAAAACGTCAAAAATGACAAATTTCAAGATGGCAAATGTCAAAGATGGCAAATAACAAATGTCACAATGCTAAATGTCAAAAATGAAAAGTGTCACCATAAAAAATGTCAAAAATAACAAATTTCAAGATGGCAAATGTCAAAGATGTCAAATGACAAATGTCACAATGCTAAATGTCAAAAATGAAAAGTGTCACCATAAAAAATGTCAAAAATGACAAATTTCAAGATGGCAAATGTCAAAGATGTCAAATGACAAATATCACAATGCTAAATGTCAAAAATGACAAATTTCAAGATGGCAAATGTCAAAGATGTCAAATGACAAATGTAACAATGCTAAATGTCAAAAATGAAAAGTGTCACCATGAAAAATGTCAAAAATGACAAATTTCAAGATGGCTAATGTCAAAACTGACAAATGTCACAATGCTAAATGTCAAAAATGAAAATTGTCACCATGAAAAATGTCAAAAATGACAAATTTCAAGATGGCAAATGTCAAAGATGTCAAATGACAAATGTCACAATGCTAAATGTCAAAAATGAAAAGTGTCAAAAATGACAAATTTCAAGATGGCAAATGTCTTAGATGTCAAATGACAAATGTCACAATGCTAAATGTCAAAAATGAAAAGTGTCACCATGAAAAATGTCAAAAATGACAAATTTCAAGATGGCAAATGTCAAAGATGTCAAATGACAAATATCACAATGCTAAATGTCAAAAATGAAAAGTGTCACCATAAAAAATGTCAAAAATGACAAATTTCAAGATGGCGAATGTCAAAGATGTCAAATGAGAAATGTCACAATGCTAAATGTCAAAAATGAAAAGTGTCACCATGAAAAATGTCAAAAATAACAAATTTCAAGATGGCAAATGTCAAAGATGTCAAATGACAAATGTCACAATGCTAAATGTCAAAAATGAAAAGTGTCATCATGAAAAATGTCAAAAATGACAAATTTCAAGATGGCAAATGTCAAAGATGTCAAATGACAAATATGACATTGCTAAATGTCAAAAATGACAAATTTCAAGATGGCAAATGTCAAAGATGTCAAATGACAAATGTCACAATGCTAAATGTCAAAAATAAAAAGTGTCACCATGAAAAATGTCAAAAATGAAAAGTGTCAAAAATGACAAATTTCAAGATGGCAAATGTGAAAGATGTCAAATGACAAATGTCACAATGCTAAATGTCAAAAATGACAAATTTTAAGATGGCAAATGTCAAAGATGTCAAATGACAAATGTCACAATGCTAAATGTCAAAAATGAAAAGTGTCACCATGAAAAATGTCAAAAATGACAAATTTCAAGATGGCAAATGTCAAAGATGTCAAATGACAAATGTCACAATGCTAAATGTCAAAGATGACAAATTTCAAGATGGCAAATGTCAAAGATGTCAAATGACAAATGTCACAATGCTAAATGTCAAAAATGAAAAGTGTCACCATGAAAAATGTCAAAAATGACAAATTTTTAGATGGCAAATGTCAAGGATGTCAAATGACAAATGTCACAATGCTAAATGTCAAAAATAAAAAGTGTCACCACGAAAAATGTTAAAAATAACAAATTTCAAGATGGCAAATGTCAAAGATGTCAAATGACAAATGTCACAATGCTAAATGTCAAAAATGAAAAGTGTCACCATGAAAAATGTCAAAAATGACAAATTTCAAGATGGCAAATGTCAAAGATGTCAAATGACAAATGTCACAATGCTAAATGTCAAAAATGAAAAGTGTCACCATGAAAAATGTCAAAAATGACAAATTTCAAGATGGCAAATGTCAAAGATGTCGAATATGACAAATGTCACAATGCTAAATGTCAAAAATGAAAAGTGTCACAATGAAAAATGTCAAAAATGACAAATTTCAAGATGGCAAATGTCAAAGATGTCAAATGACAAATGTCACAATGCTAAATGTCAAAAATGAAAAGTGTCACCATGAAAAATGTCAAAAATGACAAATTTCAAGATGGCAAATGTCAAAGATGTCAAATAACAAATGTCACAATGCTAAATGTCAAAAATGAAAAGTGTCACCATGAAAAATGTCAAAAATGACAAATTTCAAGATGGCAAATGTCAAAGATGTTAAATGACAAATGTCACAATGCTAAATGTCAAAAATGAAAAGTGTCACCATGAAAAATGTCAAAAATGACAAATTTCAAGATGGCAAATGTCAAAGATGACAAATGACAAATGTCACAATGCTAAATGTCAAAAATGAAAAGTGTCACCATGAAAAATGTCAAAAATGACAAATTTCAAGATGGCAAATGTCAAAACTGACAAATGTCACAATGCTAAATGTCAAAAATGAAAAGTGTCACCTTAAAAAATGTCAAAAATAACAAATTTCAAGATGGCAAATGTCAAAGATGTCAAATGACAAATGTCAAAATGCTAAATGTCAAAAATGACAAATTTCAAAATGGCAAATGTCAAAGATGTCAAATGACAAATGTCACAATGCTAAATGTCCAAAATGAAAAGTGTCACCATGAAAAATGTCAAAAATGACAAATTTCAAGATGGCAAATGTCAAAGATGTCAAATGACAAATGTCACAATGCTAAATGTCAAAAATGAAAAGTGTCAGCGTGAAAAATGTCAATAATGACAAATTTCAAGATGGCAAATGTTAAAGATGTCAAATGACAAATGTCACAATGCTAAATGTCAAAAATGAAAAGTGTCACCATGAAAAATGTCAAAAATGACAAATTTCAAGATGGCAAATGTCAAAGATGTCGAATATGACAAATGTCACAATGCTAAATGTCAAAAATGAAAAGTGTCACCATGAAAAATGTCAAAAATAACAAATTTCAAGATGGCAAATGTCAAAGATGTCAAATGACAAATGTCACAATGCTAAATGTCAAAATAGAAAAGTGTCACCATGAAAAATGTCAAAAATGACAAATTTTAAGATGGCAAATATCAAAGATGTCAAATGCCAAATGTCACAATGCTAAATGTCAAAAATGACAAATTTCAAGATGGCAAATGTCAAAGATGTCAAATGACAAATGTCACAATGCTAAATGTTAAAAATAAAAAGTGTCACCATGAAAAATGTCAAAAATGACAAATTTCAAGATGGCAAATGTCAAAGATGTCAAATGACAAATGTCACAATGCTAAATGTCAAAAATGAAAAGTGTCACCATGAAAAATGTCAAAAATGACAAATTTCAAGATGGCAAATGTCAAAGATGTCAAATGACAAATGTCACAATGCTAAATGTCAAAAATGAAAAGCGTCACCATGAAAAATGTCAAAAATAACTAATTTCAAGATGGCAAATGTCAAAGATGTCAAATGACAAATGTCACAATGCTAAATGTCAAAAATGAAAAGTGTCACCATGAAAAATGTCAAAAATGACAAATTTCAAGATGGCAAATGTCAAAGATGTCAAATGACAAATGTCACAATGCTAAATGTCAAAAATGAAAAGTGTCACCATGAAAAATGTCAAAAATAACAAATTTCAAGATGGCAAATGTCAAAGATGTCAAATGACAAATGTCACAATGCTAAATGTCAAAAATGAAAAGTGTTACCATGAAAAATGTTAAAAATGACAAATTTCAAGATGGCAAATGTCAAAACTGACAAATGTCACAATGCTTAATGTCAAAAATGATAAGTGTCACCATGAAAAATGTCAAAAATGACAAATTTCAAGATGGCAAATGTCAAAGATGTCAAATGACAAATGTCACAATGCTAAATGAAAAAAATGAAAAGTGTCACCATGAAAAATGTCAAAAATGACAAATTTCAAGATGGCAAATGTCAAAACTGACAAATGTCACAATGCTAAATGTCAAAAATGAAAAGTGTCACCATGAAAAATGTCAAAAATATCAAATTTTAAGATGGCAAATGTCAAAGATGTCAAATGACAAATGTCACAATGCTAAATGTCAAAAATGACAAATTTCAAGAAGACAAATGTCAAAGATGTCAACTGACAAATGTCACAATGCTAAATGTCAAAAATGAAAAGTGTCACCATGAAAAATGTCAAAAATGACAAATTTCAAGATGGCAAATGTCAAAGATGTCAAATGACAAATGTCACAATGCTAAATGTCAAAAATGAAAAGTGTCACCATGAAAAATGTCAAAAATGACAAATTTCAAGATGGCAAATGTCAAAACTGACAAATGTCACAATGCTAAATGTCAAAAATGATAAGTGTCACCATGAAAAATGTGAAAAATGACAAATTTCAAGATGGCAAATGTCAAAGATGTCAAATGACAAATGTCACAATGCTAAATGTCAAAAATGAAAAGTGTCACCATGAAAAATGTCAAAAATGACAAATTTCAAGATGGCAAATGTCAAAACTGACAAATGTCACAATGCTAAATGTCAAAAATAAAAAGTGTCACCTTGAAAAATGTCAAAAATAACAAATTTCAAGATGGCAAATGTCAAAGATGTCAAATGACAAATGTCACAATGCTAAATGTCAAAAATGACAAATTTCAAAATGGCAAATGTCAAAGATGTCAAATGACAAATGTCACAATGCTAAATGTCAAAAATGAAAAGTGTCACCATGAAAAATGTCAAAAATGACAAATTTCAAGATGGCAAATGTCAAAGATGTCAAATGACAAATGTCACAATGCTAAATGTCAAAAATGAAAAGTGTCAGCGTGAAAAATGTCAATAATGACAAATTTCAAGATGGCAAATGTCAAAGATGTCAAATGACAAATGTCACAATGCTAAATGTCAAAAATGAAAAGTGTCACCATGAAAAATGTCAAAAATGACAAATTTCAAGATGGCAAATGTCAAAGATGTCGAATATGACAAATGTCACAATGCTAAATGTCAAAAATGAAAAGTGTCACCATGAAAAATGTCAAAAATAACAAATTTCAAGATGGCAAATGTCAAAGATGTCAAATGACAAATGTCACAATGCTAAATGTCAAAAATGAAAAGTGTCACCATAAAAAATGTCAAAAATGACAAATTTCAAGATGGCAAATGTCAAATGACAAATGTCACAATGCTAAATGTCAAAAATGAAAAGTGTCACCATGAAAAATGTCAAAAATGACAAATTTCAAGATGGCAAATGTCAAAGATGTCAAATGACAAATGTCACAATGCTAAATGTCAAAAATGAAAAGTGTCACCATGAAAAATGTCAAAAATGACAAATTTCAAGATGGCAAATATCAAAGATGTCAAATGACAAATGTCACAATGCTAAATGTCAAAAATGGAAAGTGTCACCTTGAAAAATGTCAAAAATAACAAATTTCAAGATGCCAAATATCAAAGATGTCAAATGACAAATGTCACAATGCTAAATGTCAAAAATGAAAAGTGTCACCATGAAAAATGTCAAAAATGACAAATTTTAAGATGGCAAATATCAAAGATGTCAAATGACAAATTTCACAATGCTAAATGTCAAAAATGAAAAGTGTCACCATAAAAAATGTCAAAAATAACAAATTTCAAGATGGCAAATGTCAAAGATGTCAAATGACAAATGTCACAATGCTAAATGTTAAAAATGAAAAGTGTCACCATGAAAAATGTCAAAAATGACAAATTTCAAGATGGCAAATGTCAAAACTGACAAATGTCACAATGCTAAATGTCAAAAATGAAAAGTGTCACCATGAAAAATGTCAAAAATAACAAATTTCAAAATGGCAAATGTCAAAGATGTCAAATGACAAATGTCACAATGCTAAATGTCAAAAATGAAAAGTGTCACCATGAAAAATGTCAAAAATGACAAATTTCAAGATGGCAAATGTCAAAACTGACAAATGTCACAATGCTAAATGTCAAAAATGAAAAGTGTCACCATGAAAAATGTCAAAAATAACAAATTCCAAGATAGCAAATGTCAAAGATGTCAAATGACAAATGTTACAATGCTAAATGTCAAAAATGAAAAGTGTCACCATGAAAAATGTCAAAAATGACAAATTTTAAGATGGCAAATATCAAAGATGTCAAATGACAAATGTCACAATGCTAAATGTCAAAAATGACAAATTTCAAGATGGCAAATGTCAAAGATGTCAAATGACAAAAGTCATAATGCTAAATGTCAAAAATGAAAAGTGTCACCATAAAAAATGTCAAAAATGACAAATTTCAAGATGGCAAATGTCAAAGATGTCAAATGACAAATGTCACAATGCTAAATGTCAAAAATGATAAGTGTCACCATGAAAAATGTCAAAAATAACAAATTTCAAGATGGCAAATGTCAATGATGTCAAATGACAAATGTCACAATGCTAAATGTCAAAAATTAAAAGTGTCACCATGAAAAATGTCAAAAATGACAAATTTCAAGATGGCAAATGTCAAAGATGTCAAATGACAAATGTCACAATGCTAAATGTCAAAAATGAAAAGTGTCACCATGAAAAATGTCAAAAATGACAAATTTCAAGATGGCAAATATCAAAACTGACAAATGTCACAATGCTAAATGTCAAAAATGATAAGTGTCACCATGAAAAATGTCAAAAATGACAAATTTCAAGATGGCAAATGTCCAAGATGTCAAATGACAAATGTCACAATGCTAAATGTCAAAAATGACAAATTTCAAAATGGCAAATGTCAAAGATGTTAAATGACAAATGTCACAATGCTAATTGTCAAAAATGAAAAGTGTCACCATGAAAAATGTCAAAAATGACAAATTTCAAGATGGCAAATGTCAAAGATGTCAAATGACAAATGTCACAATGCTAAATGTCAAAAATGAAAAGAGTCACCATAAAAAATGTCAAAAATAACAAATTTTAAGATGGCAAATGTCAAAGATGTCAAATGACAAATGTCACAATGCTAAATGTCAAAAATGAAAAGTGTCACCATGAAAAATGTCAAAAATGACAAATTTCAAGACGGCAAATGTCATAGATGTCAAATGACAAATGTCACAATGCTAAATGTCAAAAATGAAAAGTGTCACCATAAAAAATGTCAAAAATGACAAATTTGAAGATGGCAAATGTCAAAGATGTCAAATGACAAATGTCACAATGCTAAATGTCAAAAATGAAAAGTGTCACCATAAAAAATGTCAAAAATAACAAATTTCAAGATGGCAAATGTCAAAGATGTCAAATGACAAATGTCACAATGCTAAATGTCAAAAATGAAAAGTGTCACCATGAAAAATGTCAAAAATGACAAATTTCAAGATGGCAAATGTCAAAGATGTCAAATGACAAATATCACAATGCTAAATGTCAAAAATGAAAAGTGTCACCATGAAAAATGTCAAAAATGACAAATTTCAAGATGGCAAATGTCAAATGACAAATGTCACAATGCTAAATGTCAAAAATGAAAAGTGTCACCATGAAAAATGTCAAAAATGACAAATTTCAAGATGGCAAATGTCAAAGATGTCAAATGACAAATGTCACAATGCTAAATGTCAAAAATGAAAAGTGTCACCATGAAAAATGTCAAAAATGACAAATTTCAAGATGGCAAATATCAAAGATGTCAAATGACAAATGTCACATTGCTAAATGTCAAAAATGAAAAGTGTCACCATGAAAAATGTCAAAAATAACAAATTTCAAGATGCCAAATGTCAAAGATGTCAAATGACAAATGTCACAATGCTAAATGTCAAAAATGAAAAGTGTCACCATGAAAAATGTCAAAAATGACAAATTTCAAGATGGCAAATATCAAAGATGTCAAATGACAAATGTCACAATGCTAAATGTCAAAAATGAAAAGTGTCACCATAAAAAATGTCAAAAATAACAAATTTCAAGATGGCAAATGTCAAAGATGTCAAATGACAAATGTCACAATGCTAAATGTTAAAAATGAAAAGTGTCACCATGAAAAATGTCAAAAATGACAAATTTCAAGATGGCAAATGTCAAAACTGACAAATGTCACAATGCTAAATGTCAAAAATAAAAAGTGTCACCATGAAAAATGTCAAAAATAACAAATTTCAAGATGGCAAATGTCAAAGATGTCAAATGACAAATGTCACAATGCTAAATGTCAAAAATGAAAAGTGTCACCATGAAAAATGTCAAAAATGACAAATTTCAAGATGGCAAATGTCAAAACTGACAAATGTCACAATGCTAAATGTCAAAAATGAAAAGTGTCACCATGAAAAATGTCAAAAATAACAAATTTCAAGATGGCAAATGTCAAAGATGTCAAATGACAAATGTCACAATGCTAAATGTCAAAAATGAAAAGTGTCACCATGAAAAATGTCAAAAATGACAAATTTCAAGATGGCAAATATCAAAGATGTCAAATGACAAATGTCACAATGCTAAATGTCAAAAATGACAAATTTCAAGATGGCAAATGTCAAAGATGTCAAATGACAAAAGTCACAATGCTAAATGTCAAAAATAAAAAGTGTCACCATAAAAAATGTCAAAAATGACAAATTTCAAGATAGCAAATGTCAAAGATGTCAAATGACAAATGTCACAATGCTAAATGTCAAAAATGATAAGTGTCACCATGAAAAATGTCAAAAATAACAAATTTCAAGATGGCAAATGTCAATGATGTCAAATGACAAATGTCACAATGCTAAATGTCAAAAATGAAAAGTGTCACCATGAAAAATGTCAAAAATGACAAATTTCAAGATGGCAAATGTCAAAGATGTCAAATGACAAATGTCACAATGCTAAATGTCAAAAATGAAAAGTGTCACCATGAAAAATGTCAAAAATAACAAATTTCAAGATGGCAAATGTCAAAGATGTCAAATGACAAATGTCACAATGCTAAATGTCAAAAATGAAAAGTGTCACCATGAAAAATGTCAAAAATGACAAATTTCAAGATGGCAAATGTCAAAGATGTCAAATGACAAATATCACAATGCTAAATGTCAAAAATGAAAAGTGTCACCATGAAAAATGTCAAAAATGACAAATTTCAAGATGGCAAATGTCAAATGACAAATGTCACAATGCTAAATGTCAAAAATGAAAAGTGTCACCATGAAAAATGTCAAAAATGACAAATTTCAAGATGGCAAATGTCAAAGATGTCAAATGACAAATGTCACAATGCTAAATGTCAAAAATGAAAAGTGTCACCATGAAAACTGTCAAAAATGACAAATTTCAAGATGGCAAATATCAAAGATGTCAAGTGACAAATGTCACAATGCTAAATGTCAAAAATGAAAAGTGTCACCTTGAAAAATGTCAAAAATAACAAATTTCAAGATGCCAAATATCAAAGATGTCAAATGACAAATGTCACAATGCTAAATGTCAAAAATGAAAACTGTCACCATGAAAAATGTCAAAAATGACAAATTTTAAGATGGCAAATATCAAAGATGTCAAATGACAAATGTCACAATGCTAAATGTCAAAAATGAAAAGTGTCACCATAAAAAATGTCAAAAATAACAAATTTCAAGATGGCAAATGTCAAAGATGTCAAATGACAAATGTCACAATGCTAAATGTTAAAAATGAAAAGTGTCACCATGAAAAATGTCAAAAATGACAAATTTCAAGATGGCAAATGTCAAAACTGACAAATGTCACAATGCTAAATGTCAAAAATGAAAAGTGTCACCATGAAAAATGTCAAAAATAACAAATTTCAAAATGGAAAATGTCAAAGATGTCAAATGACAAATGTCACAATGCTAAATGTCAAAAATGAAAAGTGTCACCATGAAAAATGTCAAAAATAACAAATTCCAAGATGGCAAATGTCAAAGATGTCAAATGACAAATGTCACAATGCTAAATGTCAAAAATGAAAAGTGTCACCATGAAAAATGTCAAAAATGACAAATTTCAAGATGGCAAATATCAAAGATGTCAAATGACAAATGTCACAATGCTAAATGTCAAAAATGACAAATTTCAAGATGGCAAATGTCAAAGATGTCAAATGACAAAAGTCACAATGCTAAATGTTAAAAATGAAAAGTGTCACCATAAAAAATGTCAAAAATGACAAATTTCAAGATGGCAAATGTCAAAGATGTCAAATGACAAATGTCACAATGCTAAATGTCAAAAATGATAAGTGTCACCATGAAAAATGTCAAAAATAACAAATTTCAAGATGGCAAATGTCAATGATGTCAAATGACAAATGTCACAATGCTAAATGTCAAAAATAAAAAGTGTCACCATGAAAAATGTCAAAAATGACAAATTTCAAGATGGCAAATATCAAAGATGTCAAATGACAAATGTCACAATGCTAAATGTCAAAAATGAAAAGTGTCACCATGAAAAATGTCAAAAATGACAAATTTCAAGATGGCAAATATCAAAACTGACAAATGTCACAATGCTAAATGTCAAAAATGATAAGTGTCACCATGAAAAATGTCAAAAATGACAAATTTCAAGATGGCAAATGTCCAAGATGTCAAATGACAAATGTCACAATGCTAAATGTCAAAAATGACAAATTTCAAAATGGCAAATGTTAAATGACAAATGTCACAATGCTAATTGTCAAAAATGAAAAGTGTCACCATGAAAAATGTCAAAAATGACAAATTTCAAGATGGCAAATGTCAAAGATGTCAAATGACAAATGTCACAATGCTAAATGTCAAAAATGAAAAGAGTCACCATAAAAAATGTCAAAAATAACAAATTTCAAGATGGCAAATGTCAAAGATGTCAAATGACAAATGTCACAATGCTAAATGTCAAAAATGAAAAGTGTCACCATAAAAAATGTCAAAAATGACAAATTTCAAGACGGCAAATGTCATAGATGTCAAATGACAAATGTCACAATGCTAAATGTCAAAAATGAAAAGTGTCACCATGAAAAATGTCAAAAATGACAAATTTGAAGATGGCAAATGTCAAAGATGTCAAATGACAAATGTCACAATGCTATATGTCAAAAATGAAAAGTGTCACCATAAAAAATGTCAAAAATAACAAATTTCAAGATGGCAAATGTCAAAGATGTCAAATGACAAATGTCACAATGCTAAATGTCAAAAATGAAAAGTGTCACCATGAAAAATGTCAAAAATGACAAATTTCAAGATGGCAAATGTCAAAGATGTCAAATGACAAATATCACAATGCTAAATGTCAAAAATGAAAAGTGTCACCATGAAAAATGTCAAAAATGACAAATTTCAAGATGGCAAATGTCAAATGACAAATGTCACAATGCTAAATGTCAAAAATGAAAAGTGTCACCATGAAAAATGTCAAAAATGACAAATTTCAAGATGGCAAATGTCAAAGATGTCAAATGACAAATGTCACAATGCTAAATGTCAAAAATGAAAAGTGTCACCATGAAAAATGTCAAAAATGACAAATTTCAAGATGGCAAATATCAAAGATGTCAAATGACAAATGTCACAATGCTAAATGTCAAAAATGAAAAGTGTCACTATGAAAAATGTCAAAAATAACAAATATCAAGATGCCAAATGTCAAAGATGTCAAATGACAAATGTCACAATGCTAAATGTCAAAAATGAAAAGTGTCACCATGAAAAATGTCAAAAATGACAAATTTCAAGATGGCAAATATCAAAGATGTCAAATGACAAATGTCACAATGCTAAATGTCAAAAATGAAAAGTGTCACCATAAAAAATGTCAAAAATAACAAATTTCAAGATGGCAAATGTCAAAGATGTCAAATGACAAATGTCACAATGCTAAATGTTAAAAATGAAAAGTGTCACCATGAAAAATGTCAAAAATGACAAATTTCAAGATGGCAAATGTCAAAACTGACAAATGTCAAAATGCTAAATGTCAAAAATGAAAAGTGTCACCATGAAAAATGTCAAAAATAACAAATTTCAAGATGGCAAATGTCAAAGATGTCAAATGACAAATGTCACAATGCTAAATGTCAAAAATGAAAAGTGTCACCATGAAAAATGTCAAAAATGACAAATTTCAAGATGGCAAATGTTAAAACTGACAAATGTCACAATGCTAAATGTCAAAAATGAAAAGTGTCACCATGAAAAATGTCAAAAATAACAAATTTCAAGATGGCAAATGTCAAAGATGTCAAATGACAAATGTCACAATGCTAAATGTCAAAAATGAAAAGTGTCACCATGAAAAATGTCAAAAATGACAAATTTCAAGATAGCAAATATCAAAGATGTCAAATGACAAATGTCACAATGCTAAATGTCAAAAATGACAAATTTCAAGATGGCAAATGTCAAAGATGTCAAATGACAAAAGTCACAATGCTAAATGTCAAAAATAAAAAGTGTCACCATAAAAAATGTCAAAAATGACAAATTTCAAGATAGCAAATGTCAAAGATGTCAAATGACAACTGTCACAATGCTAAATGTCAAAAATGATAAGTGTCACCATGAAAAATATCAAAAATAACAAATTTCAAGATGGCAAATGTCAATGATGTCAAATGACAAATGTCACAATGCTAAATGTCAAAAATGAAAAGTGTCACCATGAAAAATGTCAAAAATGACAAATTTCAAGATGGCAAATGTCAAAGATGTCAAATGACAAATGTCACAATGCTAAATGTCAAAAATGAAAAGTGTCACCATGAAAAATGTCAAAAATAACAAATTTCAAGATGGCAAATGTCAAAGATGTCAAATGACAAATGTCACAATGCTAAATGTCAAAAATGAAAAGTGTCACCATAAAATGTCAAAAATGACAAATTTCAAGATGGCAAATGTCAAAGATGTCAAATGACAAATATCACAATGCTAAATGTCAAAAATGAAAAGTGTCACCATGAAAAATGTCAAAAATGACAAATTTCAAGATGGCAAATGTCAAATGACAAATGTCACAATGCTAAATGTCAAAAATGAAAAGTGTCACCATGAAAAATGTCAAAAATGACAAATTTCAAGATGGCAAATGTCAAAGATGTCAAATGACAAATGTCACAATGCTAAATGTCAAAAATGAAAAGTGTCACCATGAAAAATGTCAAAAATGACAAATTTCAAGATGGCAAATATCAAAGATGTCAAATGACAAATGTCACAATGCTAAATGTCAAAAATGAAAAGTGTCACCTTGAAAAATGTCAAAAATAACAAATTTCAAGATGCCAAATATCAAAGATGTCAAATGACAAATGTCACAATGCTAAATGTCAAAAATGAAAAGTGTCACCATGAAAAATGTCAAAAATGACAAATTTTAAGATGGCAAATATCAAAGATGTCAAATGACAAATGTCACAATGCTAAATGTCAAAAATGAAAAGTGTCACTATAAAAAATGTCAAAAATAACAAATTTCAAGATGGCAAATGTCAAAGATGTCAAATCACAAATGTCACAATGCTAAATGTTAAAAATGAAAAGTGTCACCATGAAAAATGTCAAAAATGACAAATTTCAAGATGGCAAATATCAAAGATGTCAAATGACAAATGTCACAATGCTAAATGTCAAAAATGACAAATTTCAAGATGGCAAATGTCAAAGATGTCAAATGACAAAAGTCACAATGCTAAATGTCAAAAATGAAAAGTGTCACCATGAAAAATGTCAAAAATGACAAATTTGAAGATGGCAAATGTCAAAACTGACAAATGTCACAATGCTAAATGTCAAAAATAAAAAGTGTCACCATGAAAAATGTCAAAAATAACAAATTCCAAGATGGCAAATGTCAAAGATGTCAAATGACAAATGTCACAATGCTAAATGTCAAAAATGAAAAGTGTCACCATGAAAAATGTCAAAAATGACAAATTTCAAGATGGCAAATATCAAAGATGTCAAATGACAAATGTCACAATGCTAAATGTCAAAAATGACAAATTTCAAGATGGCAAATGTCAAAGATGTCAAATGACAAAAGTCACAATGCTAAATGTCAAAAATGAAAAGTGTCACCATAAAAAATGTCAAAAATGACAAATTTCAAGATGGCAAATGTCAAAGATGTCAAATGACAAATGTCACAATGCTAAATGTCAAAAATGATAAGTGTCACCATGAAAAATGTCAAAAATAACAAATTTCAAGATGGCAAATGTCAATGATGTCAAATGACAAATGTCACAATGCTAAATGTCAAAAATAAAAAGTGTCACCATGAAAAATGTCAAAAATGACAAATTTCAAGATGGCAAATGTCAAAGATGTCAAATGACAAATGTCACAATGCTAAATGTTAAAAATGAAAAGTGTCACCATGAAAAATGTCAAAAATGACAAATTTCAAGATGGCAAATATCAAAACTGACAAATGTCACAATGCTAAATGTCAAAAATGATAAGTGTCACCATGAAAAATGTCAAAAATGACAAATTTCAAGATGGCAAATGTCCAAGATGTCAAATGACAAATGTCACAATGCTAAATGTCAAAAATGACAAATTTCAAAATGGCAAATGTCAAAGATGTCAAATGACAAATGTCACAATGCTAATTGTCAAAAATGAAAAGTGTCACCATGAAAAATGTCAAAAATGACAAATTTCAAGATGGCAAATGTCAAAGATGTCAAATGACAAATGTCACAATGCTAAATGTCAAAAATGAAAAGAGTCACCATAAAAAATGTCAAAAATAACAAATTTCAAGATGGCAAATATCAAAGATGTCAAATGACAAATGTCACAATGCTAAATGTCAAAAATGAAAAGTGTCACCATGAAAAATGTCAAAAATAACAAATTTCAAGATGGCAAATGTCAAAGATGTCAAATGACAAATGTCACAATGCTAAATGTCAAAAATGAAAAGTGTCACCATGAAAAATGTCAAAAATGACAAATTTCAAGATGGCAAATGTCAAAGATGTCAAATGACAAATATCACAATGCTAAATGTCAAAAATGAAAAGTTTTACCATGAAAAATGTCAAAAATGACAAATTTCAAGATGGCAAATGTCAAAGATGTCAAATGACAAATGTCACAATGCTAAATGTCAAAAATGAAAAGTGTCACCATGAAATATGTCAAAAATGACACATTTCAAGATGGCAAATGTCAAAGATGTCAAATGACAAATGTCACAATGCTAAATGTCAAAAATGAAAAGTGTCACCATGAAAAATGTCAAAAATAACAAATTTCAAGATGGCAAATGTCAAAGATGTCAAATGACAAATGTCACAATGCTAAATGTCAAAAATGAAAAGTGTCACCATGAAAAATGTCAAAAATGACAAATTTCAAGATGGCAAATGTCAAAGATGTCAAATGACAAATGTCACAATGCTAAATGTCAAAAATAAAAGGTGTCACCATGAAAAATGTTAAAAATGACAAATTTCAAGATGGCAAATGTCCAAGATGTCAAATGACAAATGTCACAATGCTAAATGTCAAAAATGAAAAGTGTCACCATGAAAAATGTCAAAAATGACAAATTTCAAGATAGCAAATGTCAAAGATGTCAAATGACAAATGTCACAATGCTAAATGTCACAATGCTAAATGTCAAAAATGAAAAGTGTCACCATGAAAAATGTCAAAAATGTCAAATTTCAAGATGGCAAATGTTAAAACTGACAAATGTCACAATGCTAAATGTCAAAAATGAAAAGTGTCACCATGAAAAATGTCAAAAATAACAAATTTCAAGATGGCAAATGTCAAAGATGTCAAATGACAAATGTCACAATGCTAAATGTCAAAAATGACAAATTTCAAGATGGCAAATGTCAAAGATGTCAAATGACAAATGTCACAATGCTAAATGTCAAAAATGAAAAGTGTCACCATGAAAAATGTCAAAAATGACAAATTTCAAGATGGCAAATGTCAAAGATGTCAAATGACAAATGCACAATGCTAAATGTCAAAAATGAAAAGTGTCACCATGAAAAATGTTAAAAATGACAAATTTCAAGATGGCAAATGTCAAAACTGACAAATGTCACAATGCTAAATGTCAAAAATAATAAGTGTCACCATAAAAAATGTCAAAAATGACAAATTTCAAGATGGCAAATGTCCAAGATGTCAAATGACAAATGTCACAATGCTAAATGTCAAAAATAAAAAGTGTCACCATGAAAAATGTCAAAAATGACAAATTTCAAGATGGCAAATGTCAAAGATGTCAAATGACAAATGTCACAATGCTAAATGTCAAAAATGAAAAGTGTCAAAAATGACAAATTTCAAGATGGCAAATGTCTAAGATGTCAAATGACAAATGTCACAATGCTTAATGTCAAAAATGAAAAGTGTCACCATGAAAAATGTCAAAAATGACAAATTTCAAGATGGCAAATGTCAAAACTGACAAATGTCACAATGCTAAATGTCAAAAATGAAAAGTGTCACCATGAAAAATGTCAAAAATGACAAATTTCAAGATGGCAAATGTCAAAGATGTCAAATGACAAATGTCACAATGCTAAATGTCAAAAATGAAAAGTGTCACCACGAAAAATGTCAAAAATGACAAATTTCAAGATGGCAAATGACAAATGTCACAATGCTAAATGTCAAAAATGAAAAGTGTCACAATGAAAAATGTCAAAAATAACAAATTTCAAGATGGCAAATGTCAAAGATGTCAAATGACAAATGTCACAATGCTAAATGTCAAAAATGAAAAGTGTCACCATGAAAAATGTCAAAAATGACAAATTTCAAGATGGCAAATGTCAAAGATGTCAAATGACAAATATTACAATGCTAAATGTCAAAAATGACAAATTTCAAGATGGCAAATGTCAAAGATGTCAAATGACAAATGTAACAATGCTAAATGTCAAAAATGAAAAGTGTCACCATGAAAAATGTCAAAAATGACAAATTTCAAGATGGCAAATGTCAAAGATGTCAAATGACAAATGTCACAATGCTAAATGTCAAAAATGAAAAGTGTCACCATGAAAAATGTCAAAAATGACAAATTTTAAGATGGCAAATGTCAAAGATGTCAAATGACAAATGTCACAATGCTAAATGTCAAAAATAAAAAGTGTTAAAAATGACAAATTTCAAGATGGCAAATGTCTAAGATGTCAAATGACAAATGTCACAATGCTAAATGTCAAAAATGAAAAGTGTCACAATGCTAAATGTCAAAAATGACAAATTTCAAGATGGCAAATATCAAAACTGACAAATGTCACAATGCTAAATGTCAAAAATGACAAATTTTAAGATGGCAAATGTCAAAGATGTCAAATGACAAATCTCACAATGCTAAATGTCAAAAATGAAAAGTGTCACCATGAAAAATGTCAAAAATGACAAATTTCAAGATGGCAAATGTCAAAGATGTCAAATGTCAAATGTCACAATGCTAAATGTCAAAAATGAAAAGTGTCACCATGAAAAATGTCAAAAATGACAAATTTCAAGATGGCAAATGTCAAAGATGTCAAATGAGAAATGTCACAATGCTAAATGTCAAAAATGAAAAGTGTCACCATGAAAAATGTCAAAAATAACAAATTTCAAGATGGCAAATGTCAAAGATGTCAAATGACAAATGTCACAATGCTAAATGTCAAAAATAAAAAGTGTCACCATGAAAAATGTCAAAAATGACAAATTTCAAGATGGCAAATGTCAAAGATGTCAAATGACAAATATCACAATGCTAAATGTCAAAAATGACAAATTTCAAGATGGCAAATGTCAAAGATGTCAAATGACAAATGTCACAATGCTAAATGTCAAAAATAAAAAGTGTCACCATGAAAAATGTCAAAAATGACAAATTTTAAGATGACAAATGTCAAAGATGTCAAATGACAAATGTCACAATGCTAAATGTCAAAAATGACAAATTTCAAGATGGCAAATGTCAAAGATGTCAAATGACAAATGTCACAATGCTAAATGTCAAAAATGACAAATTTCAAGATGGCAAATGTCAAAGATGTCAAATGACAAATGTCACAATGCTAAATGTTAAAAATGAAAAGTGTCACCATGAAAAATGTCAAAAATGACAAATTTCAAGATGGCAAATGTCAAAACTGACAAATGTCACAATGCTAAATGTCAAAAATGAAAAGTGTCACCATGAAAAATGTCAAAAATGACAAATTTCAAGATGGCAAATGTCAAAGATGTCAAATGACAAATGTCACAATGCTAAATGTCAAAAATGAAAAGTGTCAAAAATGACAAATTTCAAGATGGCAAATGTCTAAGATGTCAAATGACAAATGTCACAATGCTAAATGTCAAAAATGAAAAGTGTCACCATGAAAAATGTCAAAAATGACAAATTTCAAGATGGCAAATGTCAAAACTGACAAATGTCACAATGTTAAATGTCAAAAATAAAAAGTGTCACCATGAAAAATGTCAAAAATAACAAATTTCAAGATGGCAAATGTCAAAGATGTCAAATGACAAATGTCACAATGCTAAATATCAAAAATGACAAATTTCAAGATGGCAAATGTCAAAGATGTCAAATAACAAATGTCACAATGCTAAATGTCAAACATGAAAAGTGTCACCATGAAAAATGTCAAAAATGACAAATTTCAAGATGGCAAATGTCAAAACTGACAAATGTCACAATGCTAAATGTCAAAAATAAAAAGTGTCACCATGAAAAATGTCAAAAATAACAAATTTCAAGATGGCAAATGTCAAAGATGTCAAATGACAAATGTCACAATGCTAAATGTCAAAAATGAAAAGTGTCACCATGAAAAATGTCAAAAATAACAAATTTCAAGATGGCAAATGTCAAAGATGTCAAATGACAAATGTCACAATGCTAAATGTCAAAAATGACAAATTTCAAGATGGCAAATGTCAAAGATGTCAAATGACAAATGTCACAATGCTAAATGTCAAAAATGAAAAGTGTCACCATGAAAAATGTCAAAAATGACAAATTTCAAGATGGCAAATGTGAAAGATGTCAAACTACAAATGTCACAATGCTAAATGTCAAAAATGAAAAGTGTCACCCTGAAAAATGTCAAAAATAACAAATTTCAAGATGGCAAATGTCAAAGATGTCAAATGACAAATGTCACAATGCTAAATGTCAAAAATGAAAAGTGTCACCATGAAAAATGTCAAAAATGACAAATTTCAAGATGGCAAATGTCAAAGATGTCAAATGACAAATGTCACAATGCTAAATGTCAAAAATAAAAGGTGTCACCATGAAAAATGTTAAAAATGACAAATTTCAAGATGGCAAATGTCCAAGATGTCAAATGACAAATGTCACAATGCTAAATGTCAAAAATGAAAAGTGTCACCATGAAAAATGTCAAAAATGACAAATTTCAAGATGGCAAATGTCAAAGATGTCAAATGACAAATGTCACAATGCTAAATGTCAGAAATGAAAAGTGTCAAAAATGACAAATTTCAAGATAGCAAATGTCAAAGATGTCAAATGACAAATGTCACAATGCTAAATGTCAAAAATGAAAAGTGTCACCATGAAAAATGTCAAAAATAACAAATTTCAAGATGGCAAATATCAAAGATGTCAAATGACAAATGTCACAATGCTAAATGTCAAAAATGAAAAGTGTTACCATGAAAAATGTCAAAAATGACAAATTTCAAGATGGCAAATGTCAAAACTGACAAATGTCACAATGCTAAATGTCAAAAATGACAAATTTCAAGATGGCAAATGTCAAAGATGTCAAATGACAAATGTCACAATGCTAAATGTCAAAAATGAAAAGTGTCACCATGAAAAATGTCAAAAATGACAAATTTCAAGATGGCAAATGTCAAAGATGTCAAATGACAAATGTCACAATGCTAAATGTCAAAAATAAAAAGTGTCACCATGAAAAATGTCAAAAATAACAAATTTCAAGATAGCAAATGTCAAATGTCACAATGCTAAATGTCAAAAATGAAAAGTGTCACCATGAAAAATGTCAAAAATGACAAATTTCAAGATGGCAAATGTCAAAGATGTCAAATGACAAATGTCACAATGCTAAATGTCAAAAATGAAAAGTGTCACCATGAAAAATGTCAAAAATGACAAATTTCAAGATGGGAAATGTCAAAGATGTCAAATGACAAATGTCACAATGCTAAATGTCAAAAATGAAAAGTGTCACCATGAAAAATGTCAAAAATAACAAATTTCAAGATGGCAAATGTCAAAGATGTCAAATGACAAATGTCACAATGCTAAATGTCAAAAATGAAAAGTGTCACCATGAAAAATGTCAAAAAGGACAAATTTCAAGATGGCAAATATCAAAGATGTCAAATGACAAATGTCACAATGCTAAATGTCAAAAATGAAAAGTGTCACCATGAAAAATGTCAAAAATAACAAATTTCAAGATGCCAAATGTCAAAGATGTCAAATGACAAATGTCACAATGCTAAATGTCAAAAATGAAAAGTGTCACCATGAAAAATGTCAAAAATGACAAATTTCAAGATGGCAAATATTAAAGATGTCAAATGACAAATGTCACATTGCTAAATGTCAAAAATGAAAAGTGTCACCATAAAAAATGTCAAAAATAACAAATTTCAAGATGGCAAATGTCAAAGATGTCAAATGACAAATGTCACAATGCTAAATGTTAAAAATGAAAAGTGTCACCATGAAAAATGTCAAAAATGACAAATTTCAAGATGGCAAATGTCAAAACTGACAAATGTCACAATGCTAAATGTCAAAAATGAAAAGTGTCACCATGAAAAATGACAAAAATAACAAATTTCAAGATGGCAAATGTCAAAGATGTCAAATGACAAATGTCACAATGCTAAATGTCAAAAATGAAAAGTGTCACCATGAAAAATGTCAAAAATGACAAATTTCAAGATGGCAAATGTCAAAACTGACAAATGTCACAATGCTAAATGTCAAAAATGAAAAGTGTCACCATGAAAAATGTCAAAAATAACAAATTTCAAGATGGCAAATGTCAAAGATGTCAAATGACAAATGTCACAATGCTAAATGTCAAAAATGAAAAGTGTCACCATGAAAAATGTCAAAAATGACAAATTTCAAGATGGCAAATATCAAAGATGTCAAATGACAAATGTCACAATGCTAAATGTCAAAAATGACAAATTTCAAGATGGCAAATGTCAAAGATGTCAAATGACAAAAGTCACAATGCTAAATGTCAAAAATGAAAAGTGTCACCATAAAAAATGTCAAAAATGACAAATTTCAAGATGGCAAATGTCAAAGATGTCAAATGACAAATGTCACAATGCTAAATGTCAAAAATGATAAGTGTCACCATGAAAAATGTCAAAAATAACAAATTTCAAGATGGCAAATGTCAATGATGTCAAATGACAAATGTCACAATGCTAAATGTCAAAAATGAAAAGTGTCACCATGAAAAATGTCAAAAATGACAAGTTTTAAGATGGCAAATGTCAAAGATGTCAAATGACAAATGTCACAATGCTAAATGTCAAAAATGAAAAGTGTCACCATGAAAAATGTCAAAAATGACAAATTTCAAGATGGCAAATATCAAAACTGACAAATGTCACAATGCTAAATGTCAAAAATGATAAGTGTCACCATGAAAAATGTCAAAAATGACAAATTTTAAGATGGCAAATGTCCAAGATGTCAAATGACAAATGTCACAATGCTAAATGTCAAAAATGACAAATTTCAAAATGGCAAATGTCAAAGATGTCAAATGACAAATGTCACAATGCTAAATGTCAAAAATGAAAAGTGTCACCATGAAAAATGTCAAAAATGACAAATTTCAAGATGGCAAATGTCAAAGATGTCAAATGACAAATGTCACAATGCTAAATGTCAAAAATGAAAAGAGTCACCATAAAAAATGTCAAAAATAACAAATTTCAAGATGGCAAATGTCAAAGATGTCAAATGACAAATGTTACAATGCTAAATGTCAAAAATGAAAAGTGTCACCATGAAAAATGTCAAAAATAACAAATTTCAAGATGGCAAATGTCAAAGATGTCAAATGACAAATGTCACAATGCTAAATAACAAAAATGAAAAGTGTCACCATGAAAAATGTCAAAAATGACAAATTTCAAGATGGCAAATGTCAAAGATGTCAAATGACAAATATCACAATGCTAAATGTCAAAAATGAAAAGTTTCACCATGAAAAATGTCAAAAATGACAAATTTCAAGATGGCAAATGTCAAAGATGTCAAATGAGAAATGTCACAATGCTAAATGTCAAAAATGAAAAGTGTCACCATGAAAAATGTCAAAAATGACACATTTCAAGATGGCAAATGTCAAAGATGTCAAATGACAAATGTCACAATGCTAAATGTCAAAAATGAAAAGTGTCACCATGAAAAATGTCAAAAATAACAAATTTCAAGATGGCAAATGTCAAAGATGTCAAATGACAAATGTCACAATGCTAAATGTCAAAAATGAAAAGTGTCACCATGAAAAATGTCAAAAATGACAAATTTCAAGATGGCAAATGTCAAAGATGTCAAATGACAAATGTCACAATGCTAAATGTCAAAAATAAAAGGTGTCACCATGAAAAATGTCAAAAATGACAAATTTCAAGATGGCAAATGTCCAAGATGTCAAATGACAAATGTCACAATGCTAAATGTCAAAAATGAAAAGTGTCACCATGAAAAATGTCAAAAATGACAAATTTCAAGATGGCAAATGTCAAAGATGTCAAATGACAAATGTCACAATGCTAAATGTCAGAAATAAAAAGTGTCAAAAATGACAAATTTCAAGATGGCAAATGTCAAAGATGTCAAATGACAAATGTCACAATGCTAAATGTCAAAAATGAAAAGTGTCACCATGAAAAATGTTAAAAATGACAAATTTCAAGATGGCAAATGTCAAAACTGACAAATGTCACAATGCTAAATGTCAAAAATGAAAAGTGTCACCATGAAAAATGTCAAAAATAACAAATTTCAAGATGGCAAATGTCAAAGATGTCAAATGACAAATGTCACAATGCTAAATGTCAAAAATGAAAAGTGTCACCATGAAAAATGTCAAAAATAACAAATTTCAAGATGGCAAATGTCAAAGATGTCAAATGACAAATGTCACAATGCTAAATGTCAAAAATGAAAAGTGTCACCATGAAAAATGTCAAAAATGACAAATTTCAAGATGGCAAATGTCAAAGATGTCAAATGACAAATGTCACAATGCTAAATGTCAAAAATGAAAAGTGTCACCATGAAAAATGTCAAAAATAACAAATTTCAAGATGGCAAATGTCAAAGATGTCAAATGACAAATGTCACAATGCTAAATGTCAAAAATGAAAAGTGTCACCATGAAAAATGTCAAAAATGACAAATTTCAAGATAGCAAATGTCAAAACTGACAAATGTCACAATGCTAAATGTTAAAAATGAAAAGTGTCACCATGAAAAATGTCAAAAATAACAAATTTCAAGATGGCAAATGTCAAAGATGTCAAATGACAAATGTCACAATGCTAAATGTCAAAAATGAAAAGTGTCACCATGAAAAATGTCAAAAATGACAAATTTCAAGATGGCAAATATCAAAGATGTCAAATGACAAATGTCACAATGCTAAATGTCAAAAATGACAAATTTCAAGATGGCAAATGTCAAAGATGTCAAATGACAAATGTCACAATGCTAAATGTCAAAAATGAAAAGTGTCACCATAAAAAATGTCAAAAATGACAAATTTCAAGATGGCAAATGTCAAAGATGTCAAATGACAAATGTCACAATGCTAAATGTCAAAAATGATAAGTGTCACCATGAAAAATGTCAAAAATAACAAATTTTAAGATGGCAAATGTCAAAGATGTCAATTGACAAATGTCACAATGCTAAATGTCAAAAATGAAAAGTGTCACCATGAAAAATGTCAAAAATGACAAATTTCAAGATGGCAAATGTCAAAGATGTCAAATGACAAATGTCACAATGCTAAATGTCAAAAATGAAAAGTGTCACCATGAAAAATGTCAAAAATAACAAATTTCAAGATGGCAAATGTCAAAGATGTCAAATGACAAATGTCACAATGCTAAATGTCAAAAATGAAAAGTGTCACTATGAAAAATGTCAAAAATGACAAATTTCAAGATGGCAAATATCAAAACTGACAAATGTCACAATGCTAAATGTCAAAAATGATTAAGTGTCACCATGAAAAATGTCAAAAATGACAAATTTCAAGATGGCAAATGTCCAAGATGTCAAATGACAAATGTCACAATGCTAAATGTCAAAAATGACAAATTTCAAGATGGCAAATGTCAAAGATGTCAAATGACAAATGTCACAATGCTAAATGTCAAAAATAAAAAGTGTCACCATGAAAAATGTCAAAAATGACAAATTTCAAGATGGCAAATGTCAAAGATGTCAAATGACAAATGTCACAATGCTAAATGTCAAAAATGAAAAGTGTCACAATGAAAAATGTCAAAAATAACAAATTTCAAGATGGCAAATGTCAAAGATGTAAAGTGACAAATGTCACAATGCTAAATGTCAAAAATGAAAAGTGTCACCATGAAAAATGTCAAAAATGACAAATTTCAAGATGGCAAATATCAAAGATGTCAAATGACAAATGTCACAATGCTAAATGTCAAAAATGAAAAGTGTCACCATAAAAAATGTCAAAAATAACTAATTTCAAGATGGCAAATGTCAAATGACAAATGTCACAATGCTAAATGTCAAAAATGAAAAGTGTCACCATGAAAAATGTCAAAAATGACAAATTTTAAGATGGCAAATGTCAAAGATGTCAAATGACAAATGTCACAATGCTAAATGTCAAAAATGACAAATTTCAAGATGGCAAATGTCAAATGACAAATGTCACAATGCTAAATGTCAAAAATGAAAAGTGTCACCATAAAAAATGTCAAAAATAACAAATTTCAAGATGGCAAATGTCAAATGACAAATGTCACAATGCTAAATGTCAAAAATGAAAAGTGTCACCATGAAAAATGTCAAAAATGACAAATTTCAAGATGGCAAATGTCAAAGATGTCAAATGACAAATGTCACAATGCTAAATGTCAAAAATGAAAAGTGTCACCATGAAAAATGTCAAAAATAACAAATTTCAAGATGGCAAATATCAAAGATGTCAAATGACAAATGTCACAATGCTAAATGTCAAAAATGACAAGTGTCACCATGAAAAATGTCAAAAATGACAAATTTCAAGATGGCAAATGTCAAAGATGTCAAATGACAAATGTCACAATGCTAAATGTCAAAAATGACAAATTTCAAGATGGCAAATGTCAAATGACAAATGTCACAATGCTAAATGTCAAAAATGAAAAGTGTCACCATGAAAAATGTCAAAAATGACAAATTTCAAGATGGCAAATATCAAAGATGTCAAATGACAAATGTCACAATGCTAAATGTCAAAAATGAAAAGTGTCACCATGAAAAATGTCAAAAATGACAAATTTCAAGATGGCAAATGTCCAAGATGTCAAATGACAAATGTCACAATGCTAAATGTCAAAAATGAAAAGTGTCACCATGAAAAATGTCAAAAATGACAAATTTCAAGATGGCAAATATCAAAGATGTCAAATGACAAATGTCACAATGCTAAATGTCAAAAATGACAAATTTCAAGATGGCAAATGTCAAAGATGTCAAATGACAAATGTCACAATGCTAAATGTCAAAAATGAAAATTGTCACCATGAAAAATGTCAAAAATGACAAATTTCAAGATGTCAAAGATGTCAAATGACAAATGTCACAATGCTTAATGTCAAAAATGAAAAGTGTCACCATGAAAAATGTCAAAAATAACAAATTTCAAGATGGCAAATGTAAAAGATGTCAAATGACAAATGTCACAATGCTAAATGTCAAAAATGACAAATTTCAAGATGGCAAATGTCAAAACTGACAAATGTCACAATGCTAAATGTCAAAAATGACAAGTGTCACCATGAAAAATGTCAAAAATGACAAATTTCAAGATGGCAAATGTCAAAGATGTCAAATGACAAATGTCACAATGCTAAATGTCAAAAATGACAAATTTCAAGATGGCAAATGTCAAATGACAAATGTCACAATGCTAAATGTCAAAAATGAAAAGTGTCACCATGAAAAATGTCAAAAATGACAAATTTCAAGATGGCAAATATCAAAGATGTCAAATGACAAATGTCACAATGCTAAATGTCAAAAATGAAAAGTGTCACCATGAAAAATGTCAAAAATGACAAATTTCAAGATGGCAAATGTCCAAGATGTCAAATGACAAATGTCACAATGCTAAATGTCAAAAATGAAAAGTGTCACCATGAAAAATGTCAAAAATGACAAATTTCAAGATGGCAAATATCAAAGATGTCAAATGACAAATGTCACAATGCTAAATGTCAAAAATGACAAATTTCAAGATGGCAAATGTCAAAGATGTCAAATGACAAATGTCACAATGCTAAATGTCAAAAATGAAAATTGTCACCATGAAAAATGTCAAAAATGACAAATTTCAAGATGTCAAAGATGTCAAATGACAAATGTCACAATGCTTAATGTCAAAAATGAAAAGTGTCACCATGAAAAATGTCAAAAATAACAAATTTCAAGATGGCAAATGTAAAAGATGTCAAATGACAAATGTCACAATGCTAAATGTCAAAAATGACAAATTTCAAGATGGCAAATGTCAAAACTGACAAATGTCACAATGCTAAATGTCAAAAATGAAAAGTGTCACCATGAAAAATGTCAAAAATAACAAATTTCAAGATGGCAAATGTCAAAGATGTCAAATGACAAATGTCACAATGCTAAATGTCAAAAATGAAAAGTGTCACCATGAAAAATGTCAAAAATGACAAATTTCAAGATGGCAAATATCAAAGATGTCAAATGACAAATGTCACGATGCTAAATGTCAAAAATGACAAATTTCAAGATGGCAAATGTCAAAGATGTCAAATGACAAAAGTCACAATGCTAAATGTCAAAAATGAAAAGTGTCACCATAAAAAATGTCAAAAATGACAAATTTCAAGATGGCAAATGTCAAAGATGTCAAATGACAAATGTCACAATGCTAAATGTCAAAAATGATAAGTGTCACCATGAAAAATGTCAAAAATAACAAATTTCAAGATGGTAAATGTCAATGATGTCAAATGACAAATGTCACAATGCTAAATGTCAAAAATGAAAAGTGTCACCATGAAAAATGTCAAAAATGACAAATTTTAAGATGGCAAATGTCAAAGATGTCAAATGACAAATGTCACAATGCTAAATGTCAAAAATGAAAAGTGTCACCATGAAAAATGTCAAAAATGACAAATTTCAAGATGGCAAATATCAAAACTGACAAATGTCACAATGCTAAATGTCAAAAATGATAAGTGTCACCATGAAAAATGTCAAAAATGACAAATTTCAAGATGGCAAATGTCCAAGATGTCAAATGACAAATGTCACAATGCTAAATGTCAAAAATGACAAATTTCAAAATGGCAAATGTCAAAGATGTCAAATGACAAATGTCACAATGCTAAATGTCAAAAATGAAAAGTGTCACCATGAAAAATGTCAAAAATGACAAATTTCAAGATGGCAAATGTCAAAGATGTCAAATGACAAATGTCACAATGCTAAATGTCAAAAATGAAAAGGGTCACCATAAAAAATGTCAAAAATAACAAATTTCAAGATGGCAAATGTCAAAGATGTCAAATGAAAAATGTCACAATGCTAAATGTCAAAAATGAAAAGTGTCACCATGAAAAATGTCAAAAATAACAAATTTCAAGATGGCAAATGTCAAAGATGTCAAATGACAAATGTCACAATGCTAAATGTCAAAAATGAAAAGTGTCACCATGAAAAATGTCAAAAATGACAAATTTCAAGATGGCAAATGTCAAAGATGTCAAATGACAAATATCACAATGCTAAATGTCAAAAATGAAAAGTTTCACCATGAAAAATGTCAAAAATGACAAATTTCAAGATGGCAAATGTCAAAGATGTCAAATGACAAATGTCACAATGCTAAATGTCAAAAATGAAAAGTGTCACCATGAAAAATGTCAAAAATGACACATTTCAAGATGGCAAATGTCAAAGATGTCAAATGACAAATGTCACAATGCTAAATGTCAAAAATGAAAAGTGTCACCATGAAAAATGTCAAAAATAACAAATTTCAAGATGGCAAATGTCAAAGATGTCAAATGACAAATGTCACAATGCTAAATGTCAAAAATGAAAAGTGTCACCATGAAAATTGTCAAAAATGACAAATTTCAAGATGGCAAATGTCAAAGA
Source organism: Altica lythri (assembly GCA_964028335.1). Taxonomy (NCBI): domain Eukaryota; kingdom Metazoa; phylum Arthropoda; class Insecta; order Coleoptera; family Chrysomelidae; genus Altica; species Altica lythri. Next base: position 37,430,020 of record OZ034800.1, on the reverse strand, counting down.
TGTCAAATGACAAATGTCACAATGCTAAATATCAAAAATAAAAGGTGTCACCATAAAAAATGTCAAAAATGACAAATTTCAAGATGGCAAATGTCCAAGATGTCAAATGACAAATGTCACAATGCTAAATGTCAAAAATGAAAAGTATCACCATGAAAAATGTCAAAAATGACAAATTTCAAGATGGCAAATGTCAAAGATGTCAAATGACAAATGTCACAATGCTAAATGTCAGAAATGAAAAGTGTCAAAAATGACAAATTTCAAGATGGCAAATGTCAAAGATGTCAAATGACAAATGTCACAATGCTAAATGTCAAAAATGAAAAGTGTCACCATGAAAAATGTCAAAAATGACAAATTTCAAGATGGCAAATGTCAAAACTGACAAATGTCACAATGCTAAATGTCAAAAATGAAAAGTGTCACCATGAAAAATGTCAAAAATAACAAATTTCAAGATGGCAAATGTCAAAGATGTCAAATGACAAATGTCACAATGCTAAATGTCAAAAATGAAAAGTGTCACCATGAAAAATGTCAAAAATAACAAATTTCAAGATGGCAAATGTCAAAGATGTCAAATGACAAATGTCACAATGCTAAATGTCAAAAATGAAAAGTGTAACCATGAAAAATGTCAAAAATGACAAATTTCAAGATGGCAAATGTCAAAGATTTTAAATGACAAATGTCACAATGCTAAATGACAAAAATAAAAAGTGTCACCATGAAAAATGTCAAAAATAACAAATTTCAAGATGGCAAATGTCAAAGTTGTCAAATGACAAATGTCACAATGCTAAATGTCAAAAATGAAAAGTGTCACCATGAAAAATGTCAAAAATAACAAATTTCAAGATGGCAAATGTCAAAGATGTCAAATGACAAATGTCACAATGCTAAATGTCAAAAATGAAAAGTGTCACCATGAAAAATGTCAAAAATGACAAATTTCAAGATGGCAAATGTCAAAGATGTCAAATGACAAATGTCACAATGCTAAATGACAAAAATGAAAAGTGTCACCATGAAAAATGTCAAAAATAACAAATTTCAAGATGGCAAATGTCAAAGATGTCAAATGACAAATGTCACAATGCTAAATGTAAAAAATGAAAAGTGTCACCATGAAAAATGTCAAAAATGACAAATTTCAAGATGGCAAATGTCAAAACTGACAAATGTCACAATGCTAAATGTCAAAAATGAAAAGTGTCACCATGAAAAATGTCAAAAATAACAAATTTCAAGATGGCAAATGTCAAAGATGTCAAATGAAAAATGTCACAATGCTAAATGTCAAAAATGAAAAGTGTCACCATGAAAAATGTCAAAAATAACAAATTTCAAGATGGCAAATGTCAAAGATGTCAAATGACAAATGTCACAATGCTAAATGTCAAAAATGAAAAGTGTCACCATGAAAAATGTCAAAAATGACAAATTTCAAGATGGCAAATGTCAAAGATGTCAAATGACAAATATCACAATGCTAAATGTCAAAAATGAAAAGTTTCACCATGAAAAATGTCAAAAATGACATATTTCAAGATGGCAAATGTCAAAGATGTCAAATGACAAATGTCACAATGCTAAATGTCAAAAATGAAAAGTGTCACCATGAAAAATGTCAAAAATGACACATTTCAAGATGGCAAATGTCAAAGATGTCAAATGACAAATGTCACAATGCTAAATGACAAAAATGAAAAGTGTCACCATGAAAAATGTCAAAAATAACAAATTTCAAGATGGCAAATGTCAAAGATGTCAAATGACAAATGTCACAATGCTAAATGTCAAAAATGAAAAGTGTCACCATGAAAAATGTCAAAAATGACAAATTTCAAGATGGCAAATGTCAAAGATGTCAAATGACAAATGTCACAATGCTAAATATCAAAAATAAAAGGTGTCACCATGAAAAATGTCAAAAATGACAAATTTCAAGATGGCAAATGTCCAAGATGTCAAATGACAAATGTCACAATGCTAAATGTCAAAAATGAAAAGTGTCACCATGAAAAATGTCAAAAATGACAAATTTCAAGATGGCAAATGTCAAAGATGTCAAATGACAAATGTCACAATGCTAAATGTCAGAAATGAAAAGTGTCAAAAATGACAAATTTCAAGATGGCAAATGTCAAAGATGTCAAATGACAAATGTCACAATGCTAAATGTCAAAAATGAAAAGTGTCACCATGAAAAATGTCAAAAATGACAAATTTCAAGATGGCAAATGTCAAAACTGACAAATGTCACAATGCTAAATGTCAAAAATGAAAAGTGTCACCATGAAAAATGTCAAAAATAACAAATTTCAAGATGGCAAATGTCAAAGATGTCAAATGACAAATGTCACAATGCTAAATGTCAAAAATGAAAAGTGTCACCATGAAAAATGTCAAAAATGACAAATTTTAAGATGGCAAATGTCAAAGATGTCAAATGACAAATGTCACAATGCTAAATGTCAAAAATGAAAAGTGTCACCATGAAAAATGTCAAAAATGACAAATTTCAAGATGGCAAATATCAAAACTGACAAATGTCACAATGCTAAATGTCAAAAATGATAAGTGTCACCATGAAAAATGTCAAAAATGACAAATTTTAAGATGGCAAATGTCCAAGATGTCAAATGACAAATGTCACAATGCTAAATGTCAAAAATGACAAATTTCAAAATGGCAAATGTCAAAGATGTCAAATGACAAATGTCACAATGCTAAATGTCAAAAATGAAAAGTGTCACCATGAAAAATGTCAAAAATGACAAATTTCAAGATGGCAAATGTCAAAGATGTCAAATGACAAATGTCACAATGCTAAATGTCAAAAATGAAAAGAGTCACCATAAAAAATGTCAAAAATAACAAATTTCAAGATGGCAAATGTCAAAGATGTCAAATGACAAATGTTACAATGCTAAATGTCAAAAATGAAAAGTGTCACCATGAAAAATGTCAAAAATAACAAATTTCAAGATGGCAAATGTCAAAGATGTCAAATGACAAATGTCACAATGCTAAATGTCAAAAATGAAAAGTGTCACCATGAAAAATGTCAAAAATGACAAATTTCAAGATGGCAAATGTCAAAGATGTCAAATGACAAATATCACAATGCTAAATGTCAAAAATGAAAAGTTTCACCATGAAAAATATCAAAAATGACAAATTTTAAGATGGCAAATGTCAAAGATGTCAAATGACAAATGTCACAATGCTAAATGTCAAAAATGAAAAGTGTCACCATGAAAAATGTCAAAAATGACACATTTCAAGATGGCAAATGTCAAAGATGTCAAATGACAAATGTCACAATGCTAAATGTCAAAAATGAAAAGTGTCACCATGAAAAATGTCAAAAATAACAAATTTCAAGATGGCAAATGTCAAAGATGTCAAATGACAAATGTCACAATGCTAAATGTCAAAAATGAAAAGTGTCACCATGAAAAATGTCAAAAATGACAAATTTCAAGATGGCAAATGTCAAAGATGTCAAATGACAAATGTCACAATGCTAAATGTCAAAAATAAAAGGTGTCACCATGAAAAATGTCAAAAATGACAAATTTCAAGATGGCAAATGTCCAAGATGTCAAATGACAAATGTCACAATGCTAAATGTCAAAAATGAAAAGTGTCACCATGAAAAATGTCAAAAATGACAAATTTCAAGATGGCAAATGTCAAAGATGTCAAATGACAAATGTCACAATGCTAAATGTCAGAAATAAAAAGTGTCAAAAATGACAAATTTCAAGATGGCAAATGTCAAAGATGTCAAATGACAAATGTCACAATGCTAAATGTCAAAAATGAAAAGTGTCACCATGAAAAATGTTAAAAATGACAAATTTCAAGATGGCAAATGTCAAAACTGACAAATGTCACAATGCTAAATGTCAAAAATGAAAAGTGTCACCATGAAAAATGTCAAAAATAACAAATTTCAAGATGGCAAATGTCAAAGATGTCAAATGACAAATGTCACAATGCTAAATGTCAAAAATGAAAAGTGTCACCATGAAAAATGTCAAAAATAACAAATTTCAAGATGGCAAATGTCAAAGATGTCAAATGACAAATGTCACAATGCTAAATGTCAAAAATGAAAAGTGTCACCATAAAAAATGTCAAAAATGACAAATTTCAAGATGGCAAATGTCAAAGATGTCAAATGACAAATGTCACAATGCTAAATGTCAAAAATGAAAAGTGTCACCATGAAAAATGTCAAAAATAACAAATTTCAAGATGGCAAATGTCAAAGATGTCAAATGACAAATGTCACAATGCTAAATGTCAAAAATGAAAAGTGTCACCATGAAAAATGTCAAAAATGACAAATTTCAAGATGGCAAATATCAAAGATGTCAAATGACAAATGTCACAATGCTAAATGTCAAAAATGACAAATTTCAAGATGGCAAATGTCAAAGATGTCAAATGACAAATGTCACAATGCTAAATGTCAAAAATAAAAAGTGTCACCATAAAAAATGTCAAAAATGACAAATTTCAAGATGGCAAATGTCAAAGATGTCAAATGACAAATGTCACAATGCTAAATGTCAAAAATGATAAGTGTCACCATGAAAAATGTCAAAAATAACAAATTTTAAGATGGCAAATGTCAAAGATGTCAATTGACAAATGTCACAATGCTAAATGTCAAAAATGAAAAGTGTCACCATGAAAAATGTCAAAAATGACAAATTTCAAGATGGCAAATGTCAAAGATGTCAAATGACAAATGTCACAATGCTAAATGTCAAAAATAAAAAGTGTCACCATGAAAAATGTCAAAAATAACAAATTTCAAGATGGCAAATGTCAAATGACAAATGTCACAATGCTAAATGTTAAAAATGAAAAGTGTCACTATGAAAAATGTCAAAAATGACAAATTTCAAGATGGCAAATATCAAAACTGACAAATGTCACAATGCTAAATGTCAAAAATGATTAAGTGTCACCATGAAAAATGTCAAAAATGACAAATTTCAAGATGGCAAATGTCCAAGATGTCAAATGACAAATGTCACAATGCTAAATGTCAAAAATGACAAATTTCAAGATGGCAAATGTCAAAGATGTCAAATGACAAATGTCACAATGCTAAATGTCAAAAATAAAAAGTGTCACCATGAAAAATGTCAAAAATGACAAATTTCAAGAAGGCAAATGTCAAAGATGTCAAATGACAAATGTCACAATGCTAAATGTCAAAAATGAAAAGTGTCACAATGAAAAATGTCAAAAATAACAAATTTCAAGATGGCAAATGTCAAAGATGTCAAGTGACAAATGTCACAATGCTAAATGTCAAAAATGACAAATTTCAAGATGGCAAATATCAAAGATGTCAAATGACAAATGTCACAATGCTAAATGTCAAAAATGAAAAGTGTCACCATAAAAAATGTCAAAAATAACTAATTTCAAGATGGCAAATGTCAAATGACAAATGTCACAATGCTAAATGTCAAAAATGAAAAGTGTCACCATGAAAAATGTCAAAAATGACAAATTTTAAGATGGCAAATGTCAAAGATGTCAAATGACAAAGGTCACAATGCTAAATGTCAAAAATGACAAATTTCAAGATGGCAAATGTCAAATGACAAATGTCACAATGCTAAATGTCAAAAATGAAAAGTGTCACCATGAAAAATGTCAAAAATAACAAATTTCAAGATGGCAAATGTCAAAGATGTCAAATGACAAATGTCACAATGCTAAATGTCAAAAATGAAAAGTGTCGAAAATGACGAATTTCATGATGGCAAATGTCTAAGATGTCAAATGTCACAATGCTAAATGTCAAAAATGAAAAGTGTCAGCGTGAAAAATGTCAAAAATGAAAAATTTCAAGATGGCAAAAGTCAAAGATGACAAATGACAAATGTCACAATGCTAAATGTCAAAAATGAAAAGTGTCACCATGAAAAATGTCAAAAATGACAAATTTCAAGATGGCAAATGTCAAAGATGTCAAATGACAAATGTCACAATGCTAAATGTCAAAAATGAAAAGTGTCCCCATGAAAAATGTCAATAATGACAAATTTCAAGATGGCAAATGTCAAAGATGTCAAATGACAAATGTCACAATGCTAAATGTCAAAAATGAAAAGTGTCACCATGAAAAATGTCAAAAATGACAAATTTCAAGATGGCAATTGTCAAAGATGTCGAATATGACAAATGTCACAATGCTAAATGTCAAAAATGAAAAGTGTCACCATGAAAAATGTCAAAAATGACAAATTGCAAGATGGCAAATGTCAAAGATGTCAAATGACAAATGTCACAATGCTAAATGTCAAAAATGAAAAGTGTCACCATGAAAAATGTCAAAAATGACAAATTTCAAGATGGCAAATATCAAAGATGTCAAATGCCAAATGTCACAAAGCTAAATGTCAAAAATGACAAATTTCAAGATGGCAAATATCAAAGATGTCAAATGACAAATGTCACAATGCTAAATGTCAAAAATAAAAAGTGTCACCATGAAAAATGTCAAAAATGACAAATTTCAAGATGGCAAATGTCAAAGATGTCAAATGACAAATGTCACAATGCTAAATGTCAAAAATGAAAAGTGTCACCATAAAAAATGTCAAAAATGACAAATTTCAAGATGGCAAATGTCAAAGATGTCAAATGACAAATGTCACAATGCTAAATGTCAAAAATGATAAGTGTCACCATGAAAAATGTCAAAAATAACAAATTTTAAGATGGCAAATGTCAAAGATGTCAATTGACAAATGTCACAATGCTAAATGTCAAAAATGAAAAGTGTCACCATGAAAAATGTCAAAAATGACAAATTTCAAGATGGCAAATGTCAAAGATGTCAAATGACAAATGTCACAATGCTAAATGTCAAAAATAAAAAGTGTCACCATGAAAAATGTCAAAAATAACAAATTTCAAGATGGCAAATGTCAAATGACAAATGTCACAATGCTAAATGTTAAAAATGAAAAGTGTCACTATGAAAAATGTCAAAAATGACAAATTTCAAGATGGCAAATATCAAAACTGACAAATGTCACAATGCTAAATGTCAAAAATGATTAAGTGTCACCATGAAAAATGTCAAAAATGACAAATTTCAAGATGGCAAATGTCCAAGATGTCAAATGACAAATGTCACAATGCTAAATGTCAAAAATGACAAATTTCAAGATGGCAAATGTCAAAGATGTCAAATGACAAATGTCACAATGCTAAATGTCAAAAATAAAAAGTGTCACCATGAAAAATGTCAAAAATGACAAATTTCAAGAAGGCAAATGTCAAAGATGTCAAATGACAAATGTCACAATGCTAAATGTCAAAAATGAAAAGTGTCACAATGAAAAATGTCAAAAATAACAAATTTCAAGATGGCAAATGTCAAAGATGTCAAGTGACAAATGTCACAATGCTAAATGTCAAAAATGACAAATTTCAAGATGGCAAATATCAAAGATGTCAAATGACAAATGTCACAATGCTAAATGTCAAAAATGAAAAGTGTCACCATAAAAAATGTCAAAAATAACTAATTTCAAGATGGCAAATGTCAAATGACAAATGTCACAATGCTAAATGTCAAAAATGAAAAGTGTCACCATGAAAAATGTCAAAAATGACAAATTTTAAGATGGCAAATGTCAAAGATGTCAAATGACAAATGTCACAATGCTAAATGTCAAAAATGACAAATTTCAAGATGGCAAATGTCAAATGACAAATGTCACAATGCTAAATGTCAAAAATGAAAAGTGTCACCATGAAAAATGTCAAAAATAACAAATTTCAAGATGGCAAATGTCAAATGACAAATGTCACAATGCTAAATGTCAAAAATGAAAAGTGTCACCATGAAAAATGTCAAAAATGACAAATTTCAAGATGGCAAATGTCAAAGATGTCAAATGACAAATGTCACAATGCTAAATGTCAAAAATGAAAAGTGTCACCATGAAAAATGTCAAAAATAACAAATTTCAAGATGGCAAATATCAAAGATGTCAAATGACAAATGTCACAATGCTAAATGTCAAAAATGACAAGTGTCACCATGAAAAATGTCAAAAATGACAAATTTCAAGATGGCAAATGTCAAAGATGTCAAATGACAAATGTCACAATGCTAAATGTCAAAAATGACAAATTTCAAGATGGCAAATGTCAAATGACAAATGTCACAATGCTAAATGTCAAAAATGAAAAGTGTCACCATGAAAAATGTCAAAAATGACAAATTTCAAGATGGCAAATGTCCAAGATGTCAAATGACAAATGTCACAATGCTAAATGTCAAAAATGAAAAGTGTCACCATGAAAAATGTAAAAAATGACAAATTTCAAGATGGCAAATATCAAAGATGTCAAATGACAAATGTCACAATGCTAAATGTCAAAAATGACAAATTTCAAGATGGCAAATGTCAAAGATGTCAAATGACAAATGTCACAATGCTAAATGTCAAAAATGAAAATTGTCACCATGAAAAATGTCAAAAATGACAAATTTTAAGATGTCAAAGATGTCAAATGACAAATGTCACAATGCTAAATGTCAAAAATGAAAAGTGTCACCATGAAAAATGTCAAAAATAACAAATTTCAAGATGGCAAATGTAAAAGATGTCAAATGACAAATGTCACAATGCTAAATGTCAAAAATGAGAAATTTCAAGATGGCAAATGTCAAAACTGACAAATGTCACAATGCTAAATGTCAAAAATGAAAAGTGTCACCATGAAAAATGTCAAAAATAACAAATTTCAAGATGGCAAATGTCAAAGATGTCAAATGACAAATGTCACAATGCTAAATGTCAAAAATGAAAAGTGTCACCATGAAAAATGTCAAAAATGACAAATTTCAAGATGGCAAATATTAAAGATGTCAAATGACAAATGTCACAATGCTAAATGTCAAAAATGACAAATTTCAAGATGGCAAATGTCAAAGATGTCAAATGACAAAAGTCACAATGCTAAATGTCAAAAATGAAAAGTGTCACCATAAAAAATGTCAAAAATGACAAATTTCAAGATGGCAAATGTCAAAGATGTCAAATGACAAATGTCACAATGCTAAATGTCAAAAATAATAAGTGTCACCATGAAAAATGTCAAAAATAACAAATTTCAAGATGGTAAATGTCAATGATGTCAAATGACAAATGTCACAATGCTAAATGTCAAAAATGAAAAGTGTCACCATGAAAAATGTCAAAAATGACAAATTTTAAGATGGCAAATGTCAAAGATGTCAAATGACAAATGTCACAATGCTAAATGTCAAAAATGAAAAGTGTCACCATGAAAAATGTCAAAAATGACAAATTTCAAGATGGAAAATATCAAAACTGACAAATGTCACAATGCTAAATGTCAAAAATGATAAGTGTCACCATGAAAAATGTCAAAAATGACAAATTTCAAGATGGCAAATGTCCAAGATGTCAAATGACAAATGTCACAATGCTAAATGTCAAAAATGACAAATTTCAAAATGGCAAATGTCAAAGATGTCAAATGACAAATGTCACAATGCTAAATTTCAAAAATGAAAAGTTTCACCATGAAAAATGTCAAAAATGACAAATTTCAAGATGGCAAATGTCAAAGATGTCAAATGACAAATGTCACAATGCTAAATGTCAAAAATGAAAAGTGTCACCATGAAAAATGTCAAAAATGACACATTTCAAGATGGCAAATGTCAAAGATGTCAAATGACAAATGTCACAATGCTAAATGTCAAAAATGAAAAGAGTCACCATGAAAAATGTCAAAAATAACAAATTTCAAGATGGCAAATGTCAAAGATGTCAAATGACAAATGTCACAATGCTAAATGTCAAAAATGAAAAGTGTCACCATGAAAAATGTCAAAAATGACAAATTTCAAGATGGCAAATGTCAAAGATGTCAAATGACAAATGTCACAATGCTAAATATCAAAAATAAAAGGTGTCACCATGAAAAATGTCAAAAATGACAAATTTCAAGATGGCAAATGTCCAAGATGTCAAATGACAAATGTCACAATGCTAAATGTCAAAAATGAAAAGTGTCACCATGAAAAATGTCAAAAATGACAAATTTCAAGATGGCAAATGTCAAAGATGTCAAATGACAAATGTCACAATGCTAAATGTCAGAAATGAAAAGTGTCAAAAATGACAAATTTCAAAATGGCAAATGTCAAAGATGTCAAATGACAAATGTCACAATGCTAAATGTCAAAAATGAAAAGTGTCACCATGAAAAATGTCAAAAATGACAAATTTCAAGATGGCAAATGTCAAAACTGACAAATGTCACGATGCTAAATGTCAAAAATGAAAAGTGTCACCATGAAAAATGTCAAAAATAACAAATTTCAAGATGGCAAATGTCAAAGATGTCAAATGACAAATGTCACAATGCTAAATGTCAAAAATGAAAAGTGTCACCATGAAAAATGTCAAAAATAACAAATTTCAAGATGGTAAATGTCAAAGATGTCAAATGACAAATGTCACAATGCTAAATGTCAAAAATGAAAAGTGTCACCATGAAAAATGTCAAAAATGACAAATTTCAAGATGGCAAATGTCAAAGATTTCAAATGACAAATGTCACAATGCTAAATGACAAAAATAAAAAGTGTCACCATGAAAACTGTCAAAAATAACAAATTTCAAGATGGCAAATGTCAAAGATGTCAAATGACAAATGTCACAATGCTAAATGTCAAAAATGAAAAGTGTCACCATGAAAAATGTCAAAAATAACAAATTTCAAGATGGCAAATGTCAAAGATGTCAAATGACAAATGTCACAATGCTAAATGTCAAAAATGAAAAGTGTCACCATGAAAAATGTCAAAAATGACAAATTTCAAGATGGCAAATGTCAAAGATGTCAAATGACAAATGTCACAATGCTAAATGACAAAAATGAAAAGTGTCACCATGAAAAATGTCAAAAATAACAAATTTCAAGATGGCAAATGTCAAAGATGTCAAATGACAAATGTCACAATGCTAAATGTAAAAAATGAAAAGTGTCACCATGAAAAATGTCAAAAATGACAAATTTCAAGATGGCAAATGTCAAAACTGACAAATGTCACAATGCTAAATGTCAAAAATGAAAAGTGTCACCATAAAAAATGTCAAAACTAACTAATTTCAAGATGGCAAATGTCAAATGACAAATGTCACAATGCTAAATGTCAAAAAAGAAAAGTGTCACCATGAAAAATGTCAAAAATGACAAATTTTAAGATGGCAAATGTCAGAGATGTCAAATGACAAATGTCACAATGCTAAATGTCAAAAATGACAAATTTCAAGATGGCAAATGTCAAATGACAAATGTCACAATGCTAAATGTCAAAAATGAAAAGTGTCACCATGAAAAATGTCAAAAATAACAAATTTTAAGATGGCAAATGTCAAATGACAAATGTCACAATGCTAAATGTCAAAAATGAAAAGTGTCACCATGAAAAATGTCAAAAATGACAAATTTCAAGATGGCAAATGTCAAGGATGTCAAATGACAAATGTCACAATGCTAAATGTCAAAAATGAAAAGTGTCATCATGAAAAATGTCAAAAATAACAAATTTCAAGATGGCAAATATCAAAGATGTCAAATGACAAATGTCACAATGCTAAATGTCAAAAATGACAAGTGTCACCATGAAAAATGTCAAAAATGACAAATTTCAAGATGGCAAATGTCAAAGATGTCAAATGACAAATGTCACAATGCTAAATGTCAAAAATGACAAATTTCAAGATGGCAAATGTCAAATGACAAATGTCACAATGCTAAATGTCAAAAATGAAAAGTGTCACCATGAAAAATGTCAAAAATGACAAATTTCAAGATGGCAAATATCAAAGATGTCAAATGACAAATGTCACAATGCTAAATGTCAAAAATGAAAAGTGTCACCATGAAAAATGTCAAAAATGACAAATTTCAAAATGGCAAATGTCCAAGATGTCAAATGACAAATGTCACAATGCTAAATGTCAAAAATGAAAAGTGTCACCATGAAAAATGTCAAAAATGACAAATTTCAAGATGGCAAATATCAAAGATGTCAAATGACAAATGTCACAATGCTAAATGTCAAAAATGACAAATTTCAAGATGGCAAATGTCAAAGATGTCAAATGACAAATGTCACAATGCTAAATGTCAAAAATGAAAATTGTCACCATGAAAAATGTCAAAAATGACAAATTTCAAGATGTCAAAGATGTCAAATGACAAATGTCACAATGCTAAATGTCAAAAATGAAAAGTGTCACCATGAAAAATGTCAAAAATAACAAATTTCAAGATGGCAAATGTAAAAGATGTCAAATGACAAATGTCACAATGCTAAATGTCAAAAATGAGAAATTTCAAGATGGCAAATGTCAAAACTGACAAATGTCACAATGCTAAATGTCAAAAATGAAAAGTGTCACCATGAAAAATGTCAAAAATAACAAATTTCAAGATGGCAAATGTCAAAGATGTCAAATGACAAATGTCACAATGCTAAATGTCAAAAATGAAAAGTGTCACCATGAAAAATGTCAAAAATGACAAATTTCAAGATGGCAAATATCAAAGATGTCAAATGACAAATGTCACAATGCTAAATGTCAAAAATGACAAATTTCAAGATGGCAAATGTCAAAGATGTCAAATGACAAAAGTCACAATGCTAAATGTCAAAAATGAAAAGTGTCACCATAAAAAATGTCAAAAATGACAAATTTCAAGATGGCAAATGTCAAAGATGTCAAATGACAAATGTCACAATGCTAAATGTCAAAAATGATAAGTGTCACCATGAAAAATGTCAAAAATAACAAATTTCAAGATGTTAAATGTCAATGATGTCAAATGACAAATGTCACAATGCTAAATGTCAAAAATGAAAAGTGTCACCATGAAAAATGTCAAAAATGACAAATTTTAAGATGGCAAATATCAAAGATGTCAAATGACAAATGTCACAATGCTAAATGTCAAAAATGAAAAGTGTCACCATGAAAAATGTCAAAAATGACAAATTTCAAGATGGCAAATATCAAAACTGACAAATGTCACAATGCTAAATGTCAAAAATGATAAGTGTCACCATGAAAAATGTCAAAAATGACAAATTTCAAGATGGCAAATGTCCAAGATGTCAAATGACAAATGTCACAATGCTAAATGTCAAAAATGACAAATTTCAAAATGGCAAATGTCAAAGATGTCAAATGACAAATGTCACAATGCTAAATGTCAAAAATGAAAAGTGTCACCATGAAAAATGTCAAAAATGACAAATTTCAAGATGGCAAATGTCAAAGATGTCAAATGACAAATGTCACAATGCTAAATGTCAAAAATGAAAAGTTTCACCATGAAAAATGTCAAAAATGACAAATTTCAAGATGGCAAATGTCAAAGATGTCAAATGACAAATGTCACAATGCTAAATGTCAAAAATGAAAAGTGTCACCATAAAAAATGTCAAAAATGACAAATTTCAAGATGGCAAATGTCAAAGATGTCAAATGACAAATGTCACAATGCTAAATGTCAAAAATGATAAGTGTCACCATGAAAAATGTCAAAAATAACAAATTTTAAGATGGCAAATGTCAAAGATGTCAATTGACAAATGTCACAATGCTAAATGTCAAAAATGAAAAGTGTCACCATGAAAAATGTCAAAAATGACAAATTTCAAGATGGCAAATGTCAAAGATGTCAAATGACAAATGTCACAATGCTAAATGTCAAAAATGAAAAGTGTCACCATGAAAAATGTCAAAAATAACAAATTTCAAGATGGCAAATGTCAAAGATGTCAAATGACAAATGTCACAATGCTAAATGTCAAAAATGAAAAGTGTCACTATGAAAAATGTCAAAAATGACAAATTTCAAGATGGCAAATATCAAAACTGACAAATGTCACAATGCTAAATGTCAAAAATGATTAAGTGTCACCATGAAAAATGTCAAAAATGACAAATTTCAAGATGGCAAATGTCCAAGATGTCAAATGACAAATGTCACAATGCTAAATGTCAAAAATGAAAAGTGTCACCATGAAAAATGTCAAAAATGACAAATTTCAAGATAGCAAATGTCAAAACTGACAAATGTCACAATGCTAAATGTTAAAAATGAAAAGTGTCACCATGAAAAATGTCAAAAATAACAAATTTCAAGATGGCAAATGTCAAAGATGTCAAATGACAAATGTCACAATGCTAAATGTCAAAAATGAAAAGTGTCACCATGAAAAATGTCAAAAATGACAAATTTCAAGATGGCAAATATCAAAGATGTCAAATGACAAATGTCACAATGCTAAATGTCAAAAATGACAAATTTCAAGATGGCAAATGTCAAAGATGTCAAATGACAAATGTCACAATGCTAAATGTCAAAAATGAAAAGTGTCACCATAAAAAATGTCAAAAATGACAAATTTCAAGATGGCAAATGTCAAAGATGTCAAATGACAAATGTCACAATGCTAAATGTCAAAAATGATAAGTGTCACCATGAAAAATGTCAAAAATAACAAATTTTAAGATGGCAAATGTCAAAGATGTCAATTGACAAATGTCACAATGCTAAATGTCAAAAATGAAAAGTGTCACCATGAAAAATGTCAAAAATGACAAATTTCAAGATGGCAAATGTCAAAGATGTCAAATGACAAATGTCACAATGCTAAATGTCAAAAATGAAAAGTGTCACCATGAAAAATGTCAAAAATAACAAATTTCAAGATGGCAAATGTCAAAGATGTCAAATGACAAATGTCACAATGCTAAATGTCAAAAATGAAAAGTGTCACTATGAAAAATGTCAAAAATGACAAATTTCAAGATGGCAAATATCAAAACTGACAAATGTCACAATGCTAAATGTCAAAAATGATTAAGTGTCACCATGAAAAATGTCAAAAATGACAAATTTCAAGATGGCAAATGTCCAAGATGTCAAATGACAAATGTCACAATGCTAAATGTCAAAAATGACAAATTTCAAGATGGCAAATGTCAAAGATGTCAAATGACAAATGTCACAATGCTAAATGTCAAAAATAAAAAGTGTCACCATGAAAAATGTCAAAAATGACAAATTTCAAGATGGCAAATGTCAAAGATGTCAAATGACAAATGTCACAATGCTAAATGTCAAAAATGAAAAGTGTCACAATGAAAAATGTCAAAAATAACAAATTTCAAGATGGCAAATGTCAAAGATGTAAAGTGACAAATGTCACAATGCTAAATGTCAAAAATAAAAAGTGTCACCATGAAAAATGTCAAAAATGACAAATTTCAAGATGGCAAATATCAAAGATGTCAAATGACAAATGTCACAATGCTAAATGTCAAAAATGAAAAGTGTCACCATAAAAAATGTCAAAAATAACTAATTTCAAGATGGCAAATGTCAAATGACAAATGTCACAATGCTAAATGTCAAAAATGAAAAGTGTCACCATGAAAAATGTCAAAAATGACAAATTTTAAGATGGCAAATGTCAAAGATGTCAAATGACAAATGTCACAATGCTAAATGTCAAAAATGACAAATTTCAAGATGGCAAATGTCAAATGACAAATGTCACAATGCTAAATGTCAAAAATGAAAAGTGTCACCATAAAAAATGTCAAAAATAACAAATTTCAAGATGGCAAATGTCAAATGACAAATGTCACAATGCTAAATGTCAAAAATGAAAAGTGTCACCATGAAAAATGTCAAAAATGACAAATTTCAAGATGGCAAATGTCAAAGATGTCAAATGACAAATGTCACAATGCTAAATGTCAAAAATGAAAAGTGTCACCATGAAAAATGTCAAAAATAACAAATTTCAAGATGGCAAATATCAAAGATGTCAAATGACAAATGTCACAATGCTAAATGTCAAAAATGACAAATTTCAAGATGGCAAATGTCAAATGACAAATGTCACAATGCTAAATGTCAAAAATGAAAAGTGTCACCATGAAAAATGTCAAAAATGACAAATTTCAAGATGGCAAATATCAAAGATGTCAAATGACAAATGTCACAATGCTAAATGTCAAAAATGAAAAGTGTCACCATGAAAAATGTCAAAAATGACAAATTTCAAGATGGCAAATGTCCAAGATGTCAAATGACAAATGTCACAATGCTAAATGTCAAAAATGAAAAGTGTCACCATGAAAAATGTCAAAAATGACAAATTTCAAGATGGCAAATATCAAAGATGTCAAATGACAAATGTCACAATGCTAAATGTCAAAAATGACAAATTTCAAGATGGCAAATGTCAAAGATGTCAAATGACAAATGTCACAATGCTAAATGTCAAAAATGAAAATTGTCACCATGAAAAATGTCAAAAATGACAAATTTCAAGATGTCAAAGATGTCAAATGACAAATGTCACAATGCTTAATGTCAAAAATGAAAAGTGTCACCATGAAAAATGTCAAAAATAACAAATTTCAAGATGGCAAATGTAAAAGATGTCAAATGACAAATGTCACAATGCTAAATGTCAAAAATGACAAATTTCAAGATGGCAAATGTCAAAACTGACAAATGTCACAATGCTAAATGTCAAAAATGAAAAGTGTCACCATGAAAAATGTCAAAAATAACAAATTTCAAGATGGCAAATGTCAAAGATGTCAAATGACAAATGTCACAATGCTAAATGTCAAAAATGAAAAGTGTCACCATGAAAAATGTCAAAAATGACAAATTTCAAGATGGCAAATATCAAAGATGTCAAATGACAAATGTCACGATGCTAAATGTCAAAAATGACAAATTTCAAGATGGCAAATGTCAAAGATGTCAAATGACAAAAGTCACAATGCTAAATGTCAAAAATGAAAAGTGTCACCATAAAAAATGTCAAAAATGACAAATTTCAAGATGGCAAATGTCAAAGATGTCAAATGACAAATGTCACAATGCTAAATGTCAAAAATGATAAGTGTCACCATGAAAAATGTCAAAAATAACAAATTTCAAGATGGTAAATGTCAATGATGTCAAATGACAAATGTCACAATGCTAAATGTCAAAAATGAAAAGTGTCACCATGAAAAATGTCAAAAATGACAAATTTTAAGATGGCAAATGTCAAAGATGTCAAATGACAAATGTCACAATGCTAAATGTCAAAAATGAAAAGTGTCACCATGAAAAATGTCAAAAATGACAAATTTCAAGATGGCAAATATCAAAACTGACAAATGTCACAATGCTAAATGTCAAAAATGATAAGTGTCACCATGAAAAATGTCAAAAATGACAAATTTCAAGATGGCAAATGTCCAAGATGTCAAATGACAAATGTCACAATGCTAAATGTCAAAAATGAAAAGGGTCACCATAAAAAATGTCAAAAATAACAAATTTCAAGATGGCAAATGTCAAAGATGTCAAATGAAAAATGTCACAATGCTAAATGTCAAAAATGAAAAGTGTCACCATGAAAAATGTCAAAAATAACAAATTTCAAGATGGCAAATGTCAAAGATGTCAAATGACAAATGTCACAATGCTAAATGTCAAAAATGAAAAGTGTCACCATGAAAAATGTCAAAAATGACAAATTTCAAGATGGCAAATGTCAAAGATGTCAAATGACAAATATCACAATGCTAAATGTCAAAAATGAAAAGTTTCACCATGAAAAATGTCAAAAATGACAAATTTCAAGATGGCAAATGTCAAAGATGTCAAATGACAAATGTCACAATGCTAAATGTCAAAAATGAAAAGTGTCACCATGAAAAATGTCAAAAATGACACATTTCAAGATGGCAAATGTCAAAGATGTCAAATGACAAATGTCACAATGCTAAATGTCAAAAATGAAAAGTGTCACCATGAAAAATGTCAAAAATAACAAATTTCAAGATGGCAAATGTCAAAGATGTCAAATGACAAATGTCACAATGCTAAATGTCAAAAATGAAAAGTGTCACCATGAAAATTGTCAAAAATGACAAATTTCAAGATGGCAAATGTCAAAGATGTCAAATGACAAATGTCACAATGCTAAATATCAAAAATAAAAGGTGTCACCATAAAAAATGTCAAAAATGACAAATTTCAAGATGGCAAATGTCCAAGATGTCAAATGACAAATGTCACAATGCTAAATGTCAAAAATGAAAAGTATCACCATGAAAAATGTCAAAAATGACAAATTTCAAGATGGCAAATGTCAAAGATGTCAAATGACAAATGTCACAATGCTAAATGTCAGAAATGAAAAGTGTCAAAAATGACAAATTTCAAGATGGCAAATGTCAAAGATGTCAAATGACAAATGTCACAATGCTAAATGTCAAAAATGAAAAGTGTCACCATGAAAAATGTCAAAAATGACAAATTTCAAGATGGCAAATGTCAAAACTGACAAATGTCACAATGCTAAATGTCAAAAATGAAAAGTGTCACCATGAAAAATGTCAAAAATAACAAATTTCAAGATGGCAAATGTCAAAGATGTCAAATGACAAATGTCACAATGCTAAATGTCAAAAATGAAAAGTGTCACCATGAAAAATGTCAAAAATAACAAATTTCAAGATGGCAAATGTCAAAGATGTCAAATGACAAATGTCACAATGCTAAATGTCAAAAATGAAAAGTGTCACCATGAAAAATGTCAAAAATGACAAATTTCAAGATGGCAAATGTCAAAGATGTCAAATGACAAATGTCACAATGCTAAATGACAAAAATGAAAAGTGTCACCATGAAAAATGTCAAAAATAACAAATTTCAAGATGGCAAATGTCAAAGATGTCAAATGACAAATGTCACAATGCTAAATGTAAAAAATGAAAAGTGTCACCATGAAAAATGTCAAAAATGACAAATTTCAAGATGGCAAATGTCAAAACTGACAAATGTCACAATGCTAAATGTCAAAAATGAAAAGTGTCACCATGAAAAATGTCAAAAATAACAAATTTCAAGATGGCAAATGTCAAAGATGTCAAATGAAAAATGTCACAATGCTAAATGTCAAAAATGAAAAGTGTCACCATGAAAAATGTCAAAAATAACAAATTTCAAGATGGCAAATGTCAAAGATGTCAAATGACAAATGTCACAATGCTAAATGTCAAAAATGAAAAGTGTCACCATGAAAAATGTCAAAAATGACAAATTTCAAGATGGCAAATGTCAAAGATGTCAAATGACAAATATCACAATGCTAAATGTCAAAAATGAAAAGTTTCACCATGAAAAATGTCAAAAATGACATATTTCAAGATGGCAAATGTCAAAGATGTCAAATGACAAATGTCACAATGCTAAATGTCAAAAATGAAAAGTGTCACCATGAAAAATGTCAAAAATGACACATTTCAAGATGGCAAATGTCAAAGATGTCAAATGACAAATGTCACAATGCTAAATGACAAAAATGAAAAGTGTCACCATGAAAAATGTCAAAAATAACAAATTTCAAGATGGCAAATGTCAAAGATGTCAAATGACAAATGTCACAATGCTAAATGTCAAAAATGAAAAGTGTCACCATGAAAAATGTCAAAAATGACAAATTTCAAGATGGCAAATGTCAAAGATGTCAAATGACAAATGTCACAATGCTAAATATCAAAAATAAAAGGTGTCACCATGAAAAATGTCAAAAATGACAAATTTCAAGATGGCAAATGTCCAAGATGTCAAATGACAAATGTCACAATGCTAAATGTCAAAAATGAAAAGTGTCACCATGAAAAATGTCAAAAATGACAAATTTCAAGATGGCAAATGTCAAAGATGTCAAATGACAAATGTCACAATGCTAAATGTCAGAAATGAAAAGTGTCAAAAATGACAAATTTCAAGATGGCAAATGTCAAAGATGTCAAATGACAAATGTCACAATGCTAAATGTCAAAAATGAAAAGTGTCACCATGAAAAATGTCAAAAATGACAAATTTCAAGATGGCAAATGTCAAAACTGACAAATGTCACAATGCTAAATGTCAAAAATGAAAAGTGTCACCATGAAAAATGTCAAAAATAACAAATTTCAAGATGGCAAATGTCAAAGATGTCAAATGACAAATGTCACAATGCTAAATGTCAAAAATGAAAAGTGTCACCATGAAAAATGTCAAAAATGACAAATTTTAAGATGGCAAATGTCAAAGATGTCAAATGACAAATGTCACAATGCTAAATGTCAAAAATGAAAAGTGTCACCATGAAAAATGTCAAAAATGACAAATTTCAAGATGGCAAATATCAAAACTGACAAATGTCACAATGCTAAATGTCAAAAATGATAAGTGTCACCATGAAAAATGTCAAAAATGACAAATTTTAAGATGGCAAATGTCCAAGATGTCAAATGACAAATGTCACAATGCTAAATGTCAAAAATGACAAATTTCAAAATGGCAAATGTCAAAGATGTCAAATGACAAATGTCACAATGCTAAATGTCAAAAATGAAAAGTGTCACCATGAAAAATGTCAAAAATGACAAATTTCAAGATGGCAAATGTCAAAGATGTCAAATGACAAATGTCACAATGCTAAATGTCAAAAATGAAAAGAGTCACCATAAAAAATGTCAAAAATAACAAATTTCAAGATGGCAAATGTCAAAGATGTCAAATGACAAATGTTACAATGCTAAATGTCAAAAATGAAAAGTGTCACCATGAAAAATGTCAAAAATAACAAATTTCAAGATGGCAAATGTCAAAGATGTCAAATGACAAATGTCACAATGCTAAATGTCAAAAATGAAAAGTGTCACCATGAAAAATGTCAAAAATGACAAATTTCAAGATGGCAAATGTCAAAGATGTCAAATGACAAATATCACAATGCTAAATGTCAAAAATGAAAAGTTTCACCATGAAAAATATCAAAAATGACAAATTTTAAGATGGCAAATGTCAAAGATGTCAAATGACAAATGTCACAATGCTAAATGTCAAAAATGAAAAGTGTCACCATGAAAAATGTCAAAAATGACACATTTCAAGATGGCAAATGTCAAAGATGTCAAATGACAAATGTCACAATGCTAAATGTCAAAAATGAAAAGTGTCACCATGAAAAATGTCAAAAATAACAAATTTCAAGATGGCAAATGTCAAAGATGTCAAATGACAAATGTCACAATGCTAAATGTCAAAAATGAAAAGTGTCACCATGAAAAATGTCAAAAATGACAAATTTCAAGATGGCAAATGTCAAAGATGTCAAATGACAAATGTCACAATGCTAAATGTCAAAAATAAAAGGTGTCACCATGAAAAATGTCAAAAATGACAAATTTCAAGATGGCAAATGTCCAAGATGTCAAATGACAAATGTCACAATGCTAAATGTCAAAAATGAAAAGTGTCACCATGAAAAATGTCAAAAATGACAAATTTCAAGATGGCAAATGTCAAAGATGTCAAATGACAAATGTCACAATGCTAAATGTCAGAAATAAAAAGTGTCAAAAATGACAAATTTCAAGATGGCAAATGTCAAAGATGTCAAATGACAAATGTCACAATGCTAAATGTCAAAAATGAAAAGTGTCACCATGAAAAATGTTAAAAATGACAAATTTCAAGATGGCAAATGTCAAAACTGACAAATGTCACAATGCTAAATGTCAAAAATGAAAAGTGTCACCATGAAAAATGTCAAAAATAACAAATTTCAAGATGGCAAATGTCAAAGATGTCAAATGACAAATGTCACAATGCTAAATGTCAAAAATGAAAAGTGTCACCATGAAAAATGTCAAAAATAACAAATTTCAAGATGGCAAATGTCAAAGATGTCAAATGACAAATGTCACAATGCTAAATGTCAAAAATGAAAAGTGTCACCATAAAAAATGTCAAAAATGACAAATTTCAAGATGGCAAATGTCAAAGATGTCAAATGACAAATGTCACAATGCTAAATGTCAAAAATGAAAAGTGTCACCATGAAAAATGTCAAAAATAACAAATTTCAAGATGGCAAATGTCAAAGATGTCAAATGACAAATGTCACAATGCTAAATGTCAAAAATGAAAAGTGTCACCATGAAAAATGTCAAAAATGACAAATTTCAAGATGGCAAATATCAAAGATGTCAAATGACAAATGTCACAATGCTAAATGTCAAAAATGACAAATTTCAAGATGGCAAATGTCAAAGATGTCAAATGACAAATGTCACAATGCTAAATGTCAAAAATAAAAAGTGTCACCATAAAAAATGTCAAAAATGACAAATTTCAAGATGGCAAATGTCAAAGATGTCAAATGACAAATGTCACAATGCTAAATGTCAAAAATGATAAGTGTCACCATGAAAAATGTCAAAAATAACAAATTTTAAGATGGCAAATGTCAAAGATGTCAATTGACAAATGTCACAATGCTAAATGTCAAAAATGAAAAGTGTCACCATGAAAAATGTCAAAAATGACAAATTTCAAGATGGCAAATGTCAAAGATGTCAAATGACAAATGTCACAATGCTAAATGTCAAAAATAAAAAGTGTCACCATGAAAAATGTCAAAAATAACAAATTTCAAGATGGCAAATGTCAAATGACAAATGTCACAATGCTAAATGTTAAAAATGAAAAGTGTCACTATGAAAAATGTCAAAAATGACAAATTTCAAGATGGCAAATATCAAAACTGACAAATGTCACAATGCTAAATGTCAAAAATGATTAAGTGTCACCATGAAAAATGTCAAAAATGACAAATTTCAAGATGGCAAATGTCCAAGATGTCAAATGACAAATGTCACAATGCTAAATGTCAAAAATGACAAATTTCAAGATGGCAAATGTCAAAGATGTCAAATGACAAATGTCACAATGCTAAATGTCAAAAATAAAAAGTGTCACCATGAAAAATGTCAAAAATGACAAATTTCAAGAAGGCAAATGTCAAAGATGTCAAATGACAAATGTCACAATGCTAAATGTCAAAAATGAAAAGTGTCACAATGAAAAATGTCAAAAATAACAAATTTTAAGATGGCAAATGTCAAAGATGTCAAGTGACAAATGTCACAATGCTAAATGTCAAAAATGACAAATTTCAAGATGGCAAATATCAAAGATGTCAAATGACAAATGTCACAATGCTAAATGTCAAAAATGAAAAGTGTCACCATAAAAAATGTCAAAAATAACTAATTTCAAGATGGCAAATGTCAAATGACAAATGTCACAATGCTAAATGTCAAAAATGAAAAGTGTCACCATGAAAAATGTCAAAAATGACAAATTTTAAGATGGCAAATGTCAAAGATGTCAAATGACAAAGGTCACAATGCTAAATGTCAAAAATGACAAATTTCAAGATGGCAAATGTCAAATGACAAATGTCACAATGCTAAATGTCAAAAATGAAAAGTGTCACCATGAAAAATGTCAAAAATAACAAATTTCAAGATGGCAAATGTCAAAGATGTCAAATGACAAATGTCACAATGCTAAATGTCAAAAATGAAAAGTGTCGAAAATGACGAATTTCATGATGGCAAATGTCTAAGATGTCAAATGTCACAATGCTAAATGTCAAAAATGAAAAGTGTCAGCGTGAAAAATGTCAAAAATGAAAAATTTCAAGGTGGCAAAAGTCAAAGATGACAAATGACAAATGTCACAATGCTAAATGTCAAAAATGAAAAGTGTCACCATGAAAAATGTCAAAAATGACAAATTTCAAGATGGCAAATGTCAAAGATGTCAAATGACAAATGTCACAATGCTAAATGTCAAAAATGAAAAGTGTCCCCATGAAAAATGTCAATAATGACAAATTTCAAGATGGCAAATGTCAAAGATGTCAAATGACAAATGTCACAATGCTAAATGTCAAAAATGAAAAGTGTCACCATGAAAAATGTCAAAAATGACAAATTTCAAGATGGCAATTGTCAAAGATGTCGAATATGACAAATGTCACAATGCTAAATGTCAAAAATGAAAAGTGTCACCATGAAAAATGTCAAAAATGACAAAT
Source organism: Altica lythri (assembly GCA_964028335.1). NCBI lineage: Eukaryota > Metazoa > Arthropoda > Insecta > Coleoptera > Chrysomelidae > Altica > Altica lythri. Next base: position 37,405,935 of record OZ034800.1, on the reverse strand, counting down.
TGCAAGATGGCAAATGTCAAAGATGTCAAATGACAAATGTCACAATGCTAAATGTCAAAAATGAAAAGTGTCACCATGAAAAATGTCAAAAATGACAAATTTCAAGATGGCAAATATCAAAGATGTCAAATGCCAAATGTCACAAAGCTAAATGTCAAAAATGACAAATTTCAAGATGGCAAATATCAAAGATGTCAAATGACAAATGTCACAATGCTAAATGTCAAAAATAAAAAGTGTCACCATGAAAAATGTCAAAAATGACAAATTTCAAGATGGCAAATGTCAAAGATGTCAAATGACAAATGTCACAATGCTAAATGTCAAAAATGAAAAGTGTCACCATAAAAAATGTCAAAAATGACAAATTTCAAGATGGCAAATGTCAAAGATGTCAAATGACAAATGTCACAATGCTAAATGTCAAAAATGATAAGTGTCACCATGAAAAATGTCAAAAATAACAAATTTTAAGATGGCAAATGTCAAAGATGTCAATTGACAAATGTCACAATGCTAAATGTCAAAAATGAAAAGTGTCACCATGAAAAATGTCAAAAATGACAAATTTCAAGATGGCAAATGTCAAAGATGTCAAATGACAAATGTCACAATGCTAAATGTCAAAAATAAAAAGTGTCACCATGAAAAATGTCAAAAATAACAAATTTCAAGATGGCAAATGTCAAATGACAAATGTCACAATGCTAAATGTTAAAAATGAAAAGTGTCACTATGAAAAATGTCAAAAATGACAAATTTCAAGATGGCAAATATCAAAACTGACAAATGTCACAATGCTAAATGTCAAAAATGATTAAGTGTCACCCTGAAAAATGTCAAAAATGACAAATTTCAAGATGGCAAATGTCCAAGATGTCAAATGACAAATGTCACAATGCTAAATGTCAAAAATGACAAATTTCAAGATGGCAAATGTCAAAGATGTCAAATGACAAATGTCACAATGCTAAATGTCAAAAATAAAAAGTGTCACCATGAAAAATGTCAAAAATGACAAATTTCAAGAAGGCAAATGTCAAAGATGTCAAATGACAAATGTCACAATGCTAAATGTCAAAAATGAAAAGTGTCACAATGAAAAATGTCAAAAATAACAAATTTCAAGATGGCAAATGTCAAAGATGTCAAGTGACAAATGTCACAATGCTAAATGTCAAAAATGACAAATTTCAAGATGGCAAATATCAAAGATGTCAAATGACAAATGTCACAATGCTAAATGTCAAAAATGAAAAGTGTCACCATAAAAAATGTCAAAAATAACTAATTTCAAGATGGCAAATGTCAAATGACAAATGTCACAATGCTAAATGTCAAAAATGAAAAGTGTCACCATAAAAAATGTCAAAAATGACAAATTTTAAGATGGCAAATGTCAAAGATGTCAAATGACAAATGTCACAATGCTAAATGTCAAAAATGACAAATTTCAAGATGGCAAATGTCAAATGACAAATGTCACAATGCTAAATGTCAAAAATGAAAAGTGTCACCATGAAAAATGTCAAAAATAACAAATTTCAAGATGGCAAATGTCAAATGACAAATGTCACAATGCTAAATGTCAAAAATGAAAAGTGTCACCATGAAAAATGTCAAAAATGACAAATTTCAAGATGGCAAATGTCAAAGATGTCAAATGACAAATGTCACAATGCTAAATGTCAAAAATGAAAAGTGTCACCATGAAAAATGTCAAAAATAACAAATTTCAAGATGGCAAATATCAAAGATGTCAAATGACAAATGTCACAATGCTAAATGTCAAAAATGACAAGTGTCACCATGAAAAATGTCAAAAATGACAAATTTCAAGATGGCAAATGTCAAAGATGTCGAATGACAAATGTCACAATGCTAAATGTCAAAAATGACAAATTTCAAGATGGCAAATGTCAAATGACAAATGTCACAATGCTAAATGTCAAAAATGAAAAGTGTCACCATGAAAAATGTCAAAAATGACAAATTTCAAGATGGCAAATGTCCAAGATGTCAAATGACAAATGTCACAATGCTAAATGTCAAAAATGAAAAGTGTCACCATGAAAAATGTAAAAAATGACAAATTTCAAGATGGCAAATATCAAAGATGTCAAATGACAAATGTCACAATGCTAAATGTCAAAAATGACAAATTTCAAGATGGCAAATGTCAAAGATGTCAAATGACAAATGTCACAATGCTAAATGTCAAAAATGAAAATTGTCACCATGAAAAATGTCAAAAATGACAAATTTTAAGATGTCAAAGATGTCAAATGACAAATGTCACAATGCTAAATGTCAAAAATGAAAAGTGTCACCATGAAAAATGTCAAAAATAACAAATTTCAAGATGGCAAATGTAAAAGATGTCAAATGACAAATGTCACAATGCTAAATGTCAAAAATGAGAAATTTCAAGATGGCAAATGTCAAAACTGACAAATGTCACAATGCTAAATGTCAAAAATGAAAAGTGTCACCATGAAAAATGTCAAAAATAACAAATTTCAAGATGGCAAATGTCAAAGATGTCAAATGACAAATGTCACAATGCTAAATGTCAAAAATGAAAAGTGTCACCATGAAAAATGTCAAAAATGACAAATTTCAAGATGGCAAATATTAAAGATGTCAAATGACAAATGTCACAATGCTAAATGTCAAAAATGACAAATTTCAAGATGGCAAATGTCAAAGATGTCAAATGACAAAAGTCACAATGCTAAATGTCAAAAATGAAAAGTGTCACCATAAAAAATGTCAAAAATGACAAATTTCAAGATGGCAAATGTCAAAGATGTCAAATGACAAATGTCACAATGCTAAATGTCAAAAATAATAAGTGTCACCATGAAAAATGTCAAAAATAACAAATTTCAAGATGGTAAATGTCAATGATGTCAAATGACAAATGTCACAATGCTAAATGTCAAAAATGAAAAGTGTCACCATGAAAAATGTCAAAAATGACAAATTTTAAGATGGCAAATGTCAAAGATGTCAAATGACAAATGTCACAATGCTAAATGTCAAAAATGAAAAGTGTCACCATGAAAAATGTCAAAAATGACAAATTTCAAGATGGAAAATATCAAAACTGACAAATGTCACAATGCTAAATGTCAAAAATGATAAGTGTCACCATGAAAAATGTCAAAAATGACAAATTTCAAGATGGAAAATGTCCAAGATGTCAAATGACAAATGTCACAATGCTAAATGTCAAAAATGACAAATTTCAAAATGGCAAATGTCAAAGATGTCAAATGACAAATGTCACAATGCTAAATGTCAAAAATGAAAAGTTTCACCATGAAAAATGTCAAAAATGACAAATTTCAAGATGGCAAATGTCAAAGATGTCAAATGACAAATGTCACAATGCTAAATGTCAAAAATGAAAAGTGTCACCATGAAAAATGTCAAAAATGACACATTTCAAGATGGCAAATGTCAAAGATGTCAAATGACAAATGTCACAATGCTAAATGTCAAAAATGAAAAGAGTCACCATGAAAAATGTCAAAAATAACAAATTTCAAGATGGCAAATGTCAAAGATGTCAAATGACAAATGTCACAATGCTAAATGTCAAAAATGAAAAGTGTCACCATGAAAAATGTCAAAAATGACAAATTTCAAGATGGCAAATGTCAAAGATGTCAAATGACAAATGTCACAATGCTAAATATCAAAAATAAAAGGTGTCACCATGAAAAATGTCAAAAATGACAAATTTCAAGATGGCAAATGTCCAAGATGTCAAATGACAAATGTCACAATGCTAAATGTCAAAAATGAAAAGTGTCACCATGAAAAATGTCAAAAATGACAAATTTCAAGATGGCAAATGTCAAAGATGTCAAATGACAAATGTCACAATGCTAAATGTCAGAAATGAAAAGTGTCAAAAATGACAAATTTCAAAATGGCAAATGTCAAAGATGTCAAATGACAAATGTCACAATGCTAAATGTCAAAAATGAAAAGTGTCACCATGAAAAATGTCAAAAATGACAAATTTCAAGATGGCAAATGTCAAAACTGACAAATGTCACGATGCTAAATGTCAAAAATGAAAAGTGTCACCATGAAAAATGTCAAAAATAACAAATTTCAAGATGGCAAATGTCAAAGATGTCAAATGACAAATGTCACAATGCTAAATGTCAAAAATGAAAAGTGTCACCATAAAAAATGTCAAAAATAACAAATTTCAAGATGGTAAATGTCAAAGATGTCAAATGACAAATGTCACAATGCTAAATGTCAAAAATGAAAAGTGTCACCATGAAAAATGTCAAAAATGACAAATTTCAAGATGGCAAATGTCAAAGATTTCAAATGACAAATGTCACAATGCTAAATGACAAAAATAAAAAGTGTCACCATGAAAACTGTCAAAAATAACAAATTTCAAGATGGCAAATGTCAAAGATGTCAAATGACAAATGTCACAATGCTAAATGTCAAAAATGAAAAGTGTCACCATGAAAAATGTCAAAAATAACAAATTTCAAGATGGCAAATGTCAAAGATGTCAAATGACAAATGTCACAATGCTAAATGTCAAAAATGAAAAGTGTCACCATGAAAAATGTCAAAAATGACAAATTTCAAGATGGCAAATGTCAAAGATGTCAAATGACAAATGTCACAATGCTAAATGACAAAAATGAAAAGTGTCACCATGAAAAATGTCAAAAATAACAAATTTCAAGATGGCAAATGTCAAAGATGTCAAATGACAAATGTCACAATGCTAAATGTAAAAAATGAAAAGTGTCACCATGAAAAATGTCAAAAATGACAAATTTCAAGATGGCAAATGTCAAAACTGACAAATGTCACAATGCTAAATGTCAAAAATGAAAAGTGTCACCATAAAAAATGTCAAAACTAACTAATTTCAAGATGGCAAATGTCAAATGACAAATGTCACAATGCTAAATGTCAAAAAAGAAAAGTGTCACCATGAAAAATGTCAAAAATGACAAATTTTAAGATGGCAAATGTCAGAGATGTCAAATGACAAATGTCACAATGCTAAATGTCAAAAATGAAAAGTGTCACCATGAAAAATGTCAAAAATAACAAATTTTAAGATGGCAAATGTCAAATGACAAATGTCACAATGCTAAATGTCAAAAATGAAAAGTGTCACCATGAAAAATGTCAAAAATGACAAATTTCAAGATGGCAAATGTCAAAGATGTCAAATGACAAATGTCACAATGCTAAATGTCAAAAATGAAAAGTGTCATCATGAAAAATGTCAAAAATAACAAATTTCAAGATGGCAAATATCAAAGATGTCAAATGACAAATGTCACAATGCTAAATGTCAAAAATGACAAGTGTCACCATGAAAAATGTCAAAAATGACAAATTTCAAGATGGCAAATGTCAAAGATGTCAAATGACAAATGTCACAATGCTAAATGTCAAAAATGACAAATTTCAAGATGGCAAATGTCAAATGACAAATGTCACAATGCTAAATGTCAAAAATGAAAAGTGTCACCATGAAAAATGTCAAAAATGACAAATTTCAAGATGGCAAATATCAAAGATGTCAAATGACAAATGTCACAATGCTAAATGTCAAAAATGAAAAGTGTCACCATGAAAAATGTCAAAAATGACAAATTTCAAAATGGCAAATGTCCAAGATGTCAAATGACAAATGTCACAATGCTAAATGTCAAAAATGAAAAGTGTCACCATGAAAAATGTCAAAAATGACAAATTTCAAGATGGCAAATATCAAAGATGTCAAATGACAAATGTCACAATGCTAAATGTCAAAAATGACAAATTTCAAGATGGCAAATGTCAAAGATGTCAAATGACAAATGTCACAATGCTAAATGTCAAAAATGAAAATTGTCACCATGAAAAATGTCAAAAATGACAAATTTCAAGATGTCAAAGATGTCAAATGACAAATGTCACAATGCTAAATGTCAAAAATGAAAAGTGTCACCATGAAAAATGTCAAAAATAACAAATTTCAAGATGGCAAACGTAAAAGATGTCAAATGACAAATGTCACAATGCTAAATGTCAAAAATGAGAAATTTCAAGATGGCAAATGTCAAAACTGACAAATGTCACAATGCTAAATGTCAAAAATGAAAAGTGTCACCATGAAAAATGTCAAAAATAACAAATTTCAAGATGGCAAATGTCAAAGATGTCAAATGACAAATGTCACAATGCTAAATGTCAAAAATGAAAAGTGTCACCATGAAAAATGTCAAAAATGACAAATTTCAAGATGGCAAATATCAAAGATGTCAAATGACAAATGTCACAATGCTAAATGTCAAAAATGACAAATTTCAAGATGGCAAATGTCAAAGATGTCAAATGACAAAAGTCACAATGCTAAATGTCAAAAATGAAAAGTGTCACCATAAAAAATGTCAAAAATGACAAATTTCAAGATGGCAAATGTCAAAGATGTCAAATGACAAATGTCACAATGCTAAATGTCAAAAATGATAAGTGTCACCATGAAAAATGTCAAAAATAACAAATTTCAAGATGTTAAATGTCAATGATGTCAAATGACAAATGTCACAATGCTAAATGTCAAAAATGAAAAGTGTCACCATGAAAAATGTCAAAAATGACAAATTTTAAGATGGCAAATGTCAAAGATGTCAAATGACAAATGTCACAATGCTAAATGTCAAAAATGAAAAGTGTCACCATGAAAAATGTCAAAAATGACAAATTTCAAGATGGCAAATATCAAAACTGACAAATGTCACAATGCTAAATGTCAAAAATGATAAGTGTCACCATGAAAAATGTCAAAAATGACAAATTTCAAGATGGCAAATGTCCAAGATGTCAAATGACAAATGTCACAATGCTAAATGTCAAAAATGACAAATTTCAAAATGGCAAATGTCAAAGATGTCAAATGACAAATGTCACAATGCTAAATGTCAAAAATGAAAAGTGTCACCATGAAAAATGTCAAAAATGACAAATTTCAAGATGGCAAATGTCAAAGATGTCAAATGACAAATGTCACAATGCTAAATGTCAAAAATGAAAAGTTTCACCATGAAAAATGTCAAAAATGACAAATTTCAAGATGGCAAATGTCAAAGATGTCAAATGACAAATGTCACAATGCTAAATGTCAAAAATGAAAAGTGTCACCATAAAATGTCAAAAATGACACATTTCAAGATGGCAAATGTCAAAGATGTCAAATGACAAATGTCACAATGCTAAATGTCAAAAATGAAAAGTGTCACCATGAAAAATGTCAAAAATAACAAATTTCAAGATGGCAAATGTCAAAGATGTCAAATGACAAATGTCACAATGCTAAATGTCAAAAATAAAAAGTGTCACCATGAAAAATGTCAAAAATGACAAATTTCAAGATGGCAAATGTCAAAGATGTCAAATGACAAATGTCACCATGCTAAATATCAAAAATAAAAGGTGTCACCATGAAAAATGTCAAAAATGACAAATTTCAAGATGGCAAATGTCCAAGATGTCAAATGACAAATGTCACAATGCTAAATGTCAAAAATGAAAAGTGTCACCATGAAAAATGTCAAAAATGACAAATTTCAAGATGGCAAATATCAAAGATGTCAAATGACAAATGTCACAATGCTAAATGTCAGAAATGAAAAGTGTCAAAAATGACAAATTTCAAAATGGCAAATGTCAAAGATGTCAAATGACAAATGTCACAATGCTAAATGTCAAAAATGAAAAGTGTCACCATGAAAAATGTCAAAAATGACAAATTTCAAGATGGCAAATGTCAAAACTGACAAATGTCACAATGCTAAATGTCAAAAATCAAAAGTGTCACCATGAAAAATGTCAAAAATAACAAATTTCAAGATGGCAAATGTCAAAGATGTCAAATGACAAATGTCACAATGCTAAATGTCAAAAATGAAAAGTGTCACCATGAAAAATGTCAAAAATAACAAATTTCAAGATGGCAAATGTCAAAGATGTCAAATGACAAATGTCACAATGCTAAATGTCAAAAATGAAAAGTGTCACCATGAAAAATGTCAAAAATGACAAATTTCAAGATGGCAAATGTCAAAGATTTCAAATGACAAATGTCACAATGCTAAATGACAAAAATAAAAAGTGTCACCATGAAAAATGTCAAAAATAACAAATTTCAAGATGGCAAATGTCAAAGATGTCAAATGACAAATGTCACAATGCTAAATGTCAAAAATGAAAAGTGTCACCATGAAAAATGTCAAAAATAACAAATTTCAAGATGGCAAATGTCAAAGATGTCAAATGACAAATGTCACAATGCTAAATGTCAAAAATGAAAAGTGTCACCATAAAAAATGTCAAAAATGACAAATTTCAAGATGGCAAATGTCAAAGATGTCAAATGACAAATGTCACAATGCTAAATGACAAAAATGAAAAGTGTCACCATGAAAAATGTCAAAAATAACAAATTTCAAGATGGCAAATGTCAAAGATGTCAAATGACAAATGTCACAATGCTAAATGTAAAAAATGAAAAGTGTCACCATGAAAAATGTCAAAAATGACAAATTTCAAGATGGCAAATGTCAAAACTGACAAATGTCACAATGCTAAATGTCAAAAATGAAAAGTGTCACCATGAAAAATGTCAAAAATAACAAATTTCAAGATGGCAAATGTCAAAGATGTCAAATGAAAAATGTCACAATGCTAAATGTCAAAAATGAAAAGTGTCACCATGAAAAATGTCAAAAATAACAAATTTCAAGATGGCAAATGTCAAAGATGTCAAATGACAAATGTCACAATGCTAAATGTCAAAAATGAAAAGTGTCACCATGAAAAATGTCAAAAATGACAAATTTCAAGATGGCAAATGTCAAAGATGTCAAATGACAAATATCACAATGCTAAATGTCAAAAATGAAAAGTTTCACCATGAAAAATGTCAAAAATGACAAATTTCAAGATGGCAAATGTCAAAGATGTCAAATGACAAATGTCACAATGCTAAATGTCAAAAATGAAAAGTGTCACCATGAAAAATGTCAAAAATGACACATTTCAAGATGGCAAATGTCAAAGATGTCAAATGACAAATGTCACAATGCTAAATGTCAAAAATGAAAAGTGTCACCATGAAAAATGTCAAAAATAACAAATTTCAAGATGGCAAATGTCAAAGATGTCAAATGACAAATGTCACAATGCTAAATGTCAAAAATGAAAAGTGTCACCATGAAAAATGTCAAAAATGACAAATTTCAAGATGGCAAATGTCAAAGATGTCAAATGACAAATGTCACTATGCTAAATATCAAAAATAAAAGGTGTCACCATGAAAAATGTCAAAAATGACAAATTTCAAGATGGCAAATGTCCAAGATGTCAAATGACAAATGTCACAATGCTAAATGTCAAAAATGAAAAGTGTCACCATGAAAAATGTCAAAAATGACAAATTTCAAGATGGCAAATGTCAAAGATGTCAAATGACAAATGTCACAATGCTAAATGTCAGAAATGAAAAGTGTCAAAAATGACAAATTTCAAGATGGCAAATGTCAAAGATGTCAAATGACAAATGTCACAATGCTAAATGTCAAAAATGAAAAGTGTCACCATGAAAAATGTCAAAAATGACAAATTTCAAGATGGCAAATGTCAAAACTGACAAATGTCACAATGCTAAATGTCAAAAATGAAAAGTGTCACCATGAAAAATGTCAAAAATAACAAATTTCAAGATGGCAAATGTCAAAGATGTCAAATGACAAATGTCACAATGCTAAATGTCAAAAATGAAAAGTGTCACCATGAAAAATGTCAAAAATAACAAATTTCAAGATGGCAAATGTCAAAGATGTCAAATGACAAATGTCACAATGCTAAATGTCAAAAATGAAAAGTGTCACCATGAAAAATGTCAAAAATGACAAATTTCAAGATGGCAAATGTCAAAGATTTCATATGACAAATGTCACAATGCTAAATGACAAAAATAAAAAGTGTCACCATGAAAAATGTCAAAAATAACAAATTTCAAGATGGCAAATGTCAAAGATGTCAAATGACAAATGTCACAATGCTAAATGTCAAAAATGAAAAGTGTCACCATGAAAAATGTCAAAAATAACAAATTTCAAGATGGCAAATGTCAAAGATGTCAAATGACAAATGTCACAATGCTAAATGTCAAAAATGAAAAGTGTCACCATGAAAAATGTCAAAAATGACAAATTTCAAGATTGCAAATGTCAAAGATGTCAAATGACAAATGTCACAATGCTAAATGACAAAAATGAAAAGTGTCACCATGAAAAATGTCAAAAATAACAAATTTCAAAATGGCAAATGTCAAAGATGTCAAATGACAAATGTCACAATGCTAAATGTAAAAAATGAAAAGTGTCACCATGAAAAATGTCAAAAATGACAAATTTCAAGATGGCAAATGTCAAAACTGACAAATGTCACAATGCTAAATGTCAAAAATGAAAAGTGTCACCATGAAAAATGTCAAAAATAACAAATTTCAAGATGGCAAATGTCAAAGATGTCAAATGACAAATGTCACAATGCTAAATGTCAAAAATGAAAAGTGTCACCATGAAAAATGTCAAAAATGACAAATTTAAAGATGGCAAATATCAAAGATGTCAAATGACAAATGTCACAATGCTAAATGTCAAAAATGACAAATTTCAAGATGGCAAATGTCAAAGATGTCAAATGACAAATGTCACAATGCTAAATGTCAAAAATGAAAAGTGTCACCATAAAAAATGTCAAAAATGACAAATTTCAAGATGGCAAATGTCAAAGATGTCAAATGACAAATGTCACAATGCTAAATGTCAAAAATGATAAGTGTCACCATGAAAAATGTCAAAAATAACAAATTTCAAGATGGCAAATGTCAAAGATGTCAAATGACAAATGTCACAATGCTAAATGTCAAAAATGAAAAGTGTCACCATGAAAAATGTCAAAAATGACAAATTTCAAGATGACAAATGTCAAAGATGTCAAATGACAAATGTCACAATGCTAAATGTCAAAAATGAAAAGTGTCACCATGAAAAATGTCAAAAATAACAAATTTCAAGATGGCAAATGTCAAAGATGTCAAATGACAAATGTCACAATGCTAAATGTCAAAAATGAAAAGTGTCACTATGAAAAATGTCAAAAATGACAAATTTCAAGATGGCAAATATCAAAACTGACAAATGTCACAATGCTAAATGTCAAAAATGATTAAGTGTCACCATGAAAAATGTCAAAAATGACAAATTTCAAGATGGCAAATGTCCAAGATGTCAAATGACAAATGTCACAATGCTAAATGACAAATTTCAAGATGGCAAATGACAAATGTCACAATGCTAAATGTCAAAAATAAAAAGTGTCACCATGAAAAATGTCAAAAATGACAAATTTCAAGATGGCAAATGTCAAAGATGTCAAATGACAAATGTCACAATGCTAAATGTCAAAAATGAAAAGTGTCACAATGAAAAATGTCAAAAATAACAAATTTCAAGATGGCAAATGTCAAAGATGTCAAGTGACAAATGTCACAATGCTAAATATCAAAAATGAAAAGTGTCACCATGAAAAATGTCAAAAATGACAAATTTCAAGATGGCAAATATCAAATATGTCAAATGACAAATGTCACAATGCTAAATGTCAAAAATGAAAAGTGTCACCATAAAAAATGTCAAAAATAACAAATTTCAAGATGGCAAATGTCAAATGACAAATGTCACAATGCTAAATGTCAAAAATGAAAAGTGTCACCATGAAAAATGTCAAAAATGTCAAATTTTAAGACGGCAAATGTGAAAACTGACAAATGTCACAATGCCAAATGTCAAAAATGAAAAGTGTCACCATGAAAACTGTTAAAAATGACAAATTTCAAGATGGCAAATGTCAAAGATGTCAAATGACAAATGTCACAATGCTAAATGTCAAAAATGAAAAGTGTCACCATGAAAAATGTCAAAAATAACAAATTTCAAGATGGCAAATGTCAAATGACAAATGTCACAATGCTAAATGTCAAAAATGAAAAGTGTCACCATGAAAAATGTCAAAAATGACAAATTGCAAGATGGCAAATGTCAAAGATGTCAAATGACAAATGTCACAATGCTAAATGTCAAAAATGAAAAGTGTCACCATGAAAAATGTCAAAAATAACAAATTTTAAGATGGCAAATATCAAAGATGTCAAATGACAAATGTCACAATGCTAAATGTCAAAAATGACAAGTGTCACCATGAAAAATGTCAAAAATGACAAATTTTAAGATGGCAAATGTCAAAGATGTCAAATGACAAATGTCACAATGCTAAATGTCAAAAATGACAAATTTCAAGATGGCAAATGTCAAATGACAAATGTCACAATGCTAAATGTCAAAAATGAAAAGTGTCACCATGAAAAATGTCAAAAATGACAAATTTCAAGATGGCAAATATCAAAGATGTCAAATGACAAATGTCACAATGCTAAATGTCAAAAATGAAAAGTCTCACCATGAAAAATGTCAAAAATGACAAATTTCAAGATGGCAAATGTCCAAGATGTCAAATGACAAATGTCACAATGCTAAATGTCAAAAATGAAAAGTGTCAACATGAAAAATGTCAAAAATGACAAATTTCAAGATGGCAAATATCAAAGATGTCAAATGACAAATGTCACAATGCTAAATGTCAAAAATGACAAATTTCAAGATGGCAAATGTCAAAGATGTCAAATGACAAATGTCACAATGCTAAATGTCAAAAATGAAAATTGTCACCATGAAAAATGTCAAAAATGACAAATTCCAAGATGTCAAAGATGTCAAATGACAAATGTCACAATGCTAAATGTCAAAAATGAAAAGTGTCACCATGAAAAATGTCAAAAATAACAAATTTCAAGATGGCAAATGTAAAAGATGTCAAATGACAAATGTCACAATGCTAAATGTCAAAAATGAAAAGTGTCACCATGAAAAATGTCAAAAATGACAAATTTCAAGATGGCAAATGTCAAAGATGTCAAATGACAAATGTCACAATGCTAAATGTCAAAAATGAAAAGTGTCACCATGAAAAATGTCAAAAATAACAAATTTCAAGATGGCAAATGTCAAAGATGTCAAATGACAAATGTCACAATGCTAAATGTCGAAAATGAAAAGTGTCACCATAAAATGTCAAAAATGACAAATTTCAAGATGGCAAATGTCAAAGATGTCAAATGACAAATGTCACAATGCTAAATGTCAAAAATGAAAAGTGTCACCATGAAAAATGTCAAAAATAACAAATTTCAAGATGGCAAATGTCAAAGATGTCAAATGACAAATGTCACAATGCTAAATGTCAAAAATGAAAAGTGTCACCATAAAATGTCAAAAATGACAAAGTTCAAGATGGCAAATGTCAAAACTGACAAATGTCACAATGCTAAATGTCAAAAATGAAAAGTGTCACCATGAAAAATGTCCAAAATAACAAATTTCAAGATGGCAAATGTCAAAGATGTCAAATGACAAATGTCACAATGCTAAATGTCAAAAATGACAAATTTCAAGATGGCAAATGTCAAAGATGTCAAATGACAAATGTCACAATGCTAAATGTCAAAAATGAAAAGTGTCACCATGAAAAATGTCAAAAATGACAAATTTCAAGATGGCAAATGTCAAAGATGTCAAATGACAAATGTCACAATGCTAAATGTCAAAAATGAAAAGTGTCACCATGAAAAATGTCAAAAATGACAAATTTCAAGATGGCAAATGTCAAAGATGTCAAATGACAAATGTCACAATGCTAAATGTCAAAAATGAAAAGTGTTACCATGAAAAATGTCAAAAATGACAAATTTCAAGATGGCAAATGTCAAAACTGACAAATGTCACAATGCTAAATGTCAAAAATGATAAGTGTCACCATGAAAAATGTCAAAAATGACAAATTTCAAGATGGCAAATGTCCAAGATGTCAAATGACAAATGTCACAATGCTAAATGTCAAAAATGACAAATTTCCAGATGGCAAATGTCAAAGATGTCAAATGACAAATGTCACAATGCTAAATGTCAAAAATGAAAAGTGTCAACATGAAAAATGTCAAAAATGACAAATTTCAAGATGGCAAATGTCAAAGATGTCAAATGACAAATGTCACAATGCTAAATGTCAAAAATGAAAAGTGTCACCATTAAAAATGTCAAAAATAACAAATTTCAAGATGGCAAATGTCAAAGATGTCAAATGACAAATGTCACAATGCTAAATGTCAAAAATGAAAAGTGTCACCATGAAAAATGTCAAAAATGACAAATTTCAAGATGGCAAATGTCAATGATGTCAAATGACAAATATCACAATGCTAAATGTCAAAAATGAAAAGTGTCACCATGAAAAATGTCAAAAATGACAAATTTTAAGATGGCAAATGTCAAAGATGTCAAATGACAAATGTCACAATGCTAAATGTCAAAAATGAAAAGTGTCACCATGAAAAATGTCAAAAATGACAAATTTCAAGATGGCAAATGTCAAAGATGTCAAATGACAAATGTCACAATGCTAAATGTCAAAAATGAAAAGTTTCACCATGAAAAATGTCAAAAATGACAAATTTCAAGATGGTAAATGTCAAAGATGTCAAATGACAAATGTCACAATGCTAAATGTCAAAAATGAAAAGTGTCACCATGAAAAATGTCAAAAATAACAAATTTCAAGATGCCAAATGTCAAAGATGTCAAATGACAAATGTCACAATGCTAAATGTCAAAAATGAAAAGTGTCACCATGAAAAATGTCAAAAATGACAAATTTCAAGATGGCAAATATCAAAGATGTCAAATGACAAATGTCACAATGCTAAATGTCAAAAATGAAAAGTGTCACCATAAAAAATGTCAAAAATAACAAATTTCAAGATGGCAAATGTCAAAGATGTCAAATGACAAATGTCACAATGCTAAATGTTAAAAATAAAAAGTGTCACCATGAAAAATGTCAAAAATGACAAATTTCAAGATGGCAAATGTCACAATGCCAAATGTCAAAAATGAAAAGTGTCACCATGAAAAATGTCAAAAATGACAAATTTTAAGATGGAAAATGTCAAAGATGTCAAATGACAAATGTCACAATGCTAAATGTCAAAAATGAAAAGTGTCACCATGAAAAATGTCAAAAATGACAAATTTCAAGATGGCAAATGTCAAAGATGTCAAATGACAAATGTCACAATGCTAAATGTCAAAAATGAAAAGTGTCACCCTGAAAAATGTCAAAAATAACAAATTTCAAAATGGCAAATGTCAAAGATGTCAAATGACAAATGTCACAATGCTAAATGTCAAAAATGAAAAGTGTCACCATGAAAAATGTTAAAAATGACAAATTTCAAGATGGCAAATGTCAAAGATGTCAAATGACAAATGTCACAATGCTAAATGTCAAAAATGAAAAGTGTCACCATGAAAAATGTCAAAAATAACAAATTTCAAGATGGCAAATGTCAAAGATGTCAAATGACAAATGTCACAATGCTAAATGTCAAAAATGAAAAGTGTTACCATGAAAAATGTCAAAAATGACAAATTTCAAGATGGCAAATGTCAAAACTGACAAATGTCACAATGCTAAATGTCAAAAATGATAAGTGTCACCATGAAAAATGTCAAAAATGACAAATTTCAAGATGGCAAATGTCCAAGATGTCAAATGACAAATGTCACAATGCTAAATGTCAAAAATGACAAATTTCCAGATGGCAAATGTCAAAGATGTCAAATGACAAATGTCACAATGCTAAATGTCAAAAATGAAAAGTGTCACCATGAAAAATGTCAAAAATGACAAATTTCAAGATGGCAAATGTCAAAGATGTCAAATGACAAATGTCACAATGCTAAATGTCAAAAATGAAAAGTGTCACCATTAAAAATCTCAAAAATAACAAATTTCAAGATGGCAAATGTCAAAGATGTCAAATGACAAATGTCACAATGCTAAATGTCAAAAATGAAAAGTGTCACCATGAAAAATGTCAAAAATGACAAATTTCAAGATGGCAAATGTCAAAGATGTCAAATGACAAATATCACAATGCTAAATGTCAAAACTGAAAAGTGTCACCATGAAAAATGTCAAAAATGACAAATTTCAAGATGGCAAATGTCAAAGATGTCAAATGACAAATGTCACAATGCTAAATGTCAAAAATGAAAAGTGTCACCATGAAAAATGTCAAAAATGACAAATTTCAAGATGGCAAATGTCAAAAATGTCAAATGACAAATGTCACAATGCTAAATGTCAAAAATGAAAAGTGTCACCATGAAAAATGTCAAAAATGACAAATTTCAAGATGGCAAATGTCAAAGATGTCAAATGACAAATGTCACAATGCTAAATGTCAAAAATGAAAAGTGTCACCATGAAAAATGTCAAAAATAACAAATTTCAAGATGCCAAATGTCAAAGATGTCAAATGACAAATGTCCCAATGCTAAATGTCAAAAATGAAAAGTGTCACCATGAAAAATGTCAAAAATGACAAATTTCAAGATGGCAAATGTCAAAGATGTCAAATGACAAATGTCACAATGCTAAATGTCAAAAATGAAAAGTGTCACCATGAAAAATGTCAAAAATGACAAATTTCAAGATGGCAAATGTCAAAGATGTCAAATGACAAATGTCACAATGCTAAATGTCAAAAATGAAAAGTGTCACCATCAAAAATGTCAAAAATGACAAATTTCCAGATGGCAAATGTCAAAGATGTCAAATGACAAATGTCACAATGCTAAATGTCAAAAATGAAAAGTGTCACCATGAAAAATGTCAAAAATGACAAATTTCAAGATGGCAAATGTCCAAGATGTCAAATGACAAATGTCACAATGCTAAATGTCAAAAATGAAAAGTGTCACCATGAAAAATGTCAAAAATGACAAATTTCATGATGGCAAATGTCAAAGATGTCAAATGACAAATGTCACAATGCAAAATGTTAAAAATGAAAAGTGTCACCATGAAAAATGTCAAAAATGACAAATTTCAAGATGGCAAATGTCAAAACTGACAAATGTCACAATGCCAAATGTCAAAAATGAAAAGTGTTACCATGAAAAATGTCAAAAATGACAAATTTTAAGATGGAAAATGTCAAAGATTCCAAATGACAAATGTCACAATGCTAAATGTCAAAAATGAAAAGTGTCACCATAAAAAATGTCAAAAATAACAAATTTCAAGATGGCAAATGTCAAAGATGTCAAATGACAAATGTCACAATGCTAAATGTCAAAAATGAAAAGTGTCACCATGAAAAATGTCAAAAATAACAAATTTCAAGATGGCAAATGTCAAAGATGTCAAATGACAAATGTCACAATGCTAAATGTCAAAAATGAAAAGTGTCACCATGAAAAATGTCAAAAATGACAAATTTCAAGATGGAAAATGTCAAAGATGTCAAATGACAAATGTCACAATGCTAAATGTCAAAAATGAAAAGTGTCACCATGAAAAATGTCAAAAATGACAAATTTCAAGATGGCAAATGTCAAAGATGTCAAATGACAAATGTCACAATGCTAAATGTCAAAAATGAAAAGTGTCACCATGAAAAATGTCAAAAATAACAAATTTCAAGATGGCAAATGTCAAAGATGTCAAATGACAAATGTCACAATGCTAAATGTCAAAAATGAAAAGTGTCACCATGAAAAATGTCAAAAATGACAAATTTCAAGATGGCAAATATCAAAGATGTCAAATGACAAATGTCACAATGCTAAATGTCAAAAATGACAAATTTCAAGATGGCAAATGTCAAAGATGTCAAATGACAAATGTCACAATGCTAAATGTCAAAAATGAAAAGTGTCACCATAAAAAATGTCAAAAATGACAAATTTCAAGATGGCAAATGTCAAAGATGTCAAATGACAAATGTCACAATGCTAAATGTCAAAAATGATAAGTGTCACCATGAAAAATGTCAAAAATAACAAATTTCAAGATGGCAAATGTCAAAGATGTCAAATGACAAATGTCACAATGCTAAATGTCAAAAATGAAAAGTGTCACCATGAAAAATGTCAAAAATGACAAATTTTAAGATGGCAAATGCCAAAGATGTCAAATGACAAATGTCACAATGCTAAATGTTAAAAATGAAAAGTGTCACCATGAAAAATGTCAAAAATGACAAATTTCAAGATGGCAAATGTCAAAACTGACAAATGTCACAATGCCAAATGTCAAAAATGAAAAGTGTTACCATGAAAAATGTCAAAAATGACAAATTTTAAGATGGAAAATGTCAAAGATTCCAAATGACAAATGTCACAATGCTAAATGTCAAAAATGAAAAGTGTCACCATAAAAAATGTCAAAAATAACAAATTTCAAGATGGCAAATGTCAAAGATGTCAAATGACAAATGTCACAATGCTAAATGTCAAAAATGAAAAGTGTCACCATGAAAAATGTCAAAAATAACAAATTTCAAGATGGCAAATGTCAAAGATGTCAAATGACAAATGTCACAATGCTAAATGTCAAAAATGAAAAGTGTCACCATGAAAAATGTCAAAAATGACAAATTTCAAGATGGAAAATGTCAAAGATGTCAAATGACAAATGTCACAATGCTAAATGTCAAAAATGAAAAGTGTCACCATGAAAAATGTCAAAAATGACAAATTTCAAGATGGCAAATGTCAAAGATGTCAAATGACAAATGTCACAATGCTAAATGTCAAAAATGAAAAGTGTCACCATGAAAAATGTCAAAAATAACAAATTTCAAGATGGCAAATGTCAAAGATGTCAAATGACAAATGTCACAATGCTAAATGTCAAAAATGAAAAGTGTCACCATGAAAAATGTCAAAAATGACAAATTTCAAGATGGCAAATATCAAAGATGTCAAATGACAAATGTCACAATGCTAAATGTCAAAAATGACAAATTTCAAGATGGCAAATGTCAAAGATGTCAAATGACAAATGTCACAATGCTAAATGTCAAAAATGAAAAGTGTCACCATAAAAAATGTCAAAAATGACAAATTTCAAGATGGCAAATGTCAAAGATGTCAAATGACAAATGTCACAATGCTAAATGTCAAAAATGATAAGTGTCACCATGAAAAATGTCAAAAATAACAAATTTCAAGATGGCAAATGTCAAAGATGTCAAATGACAAATGTCACAATGCTAAATGTCAAAAATGAAAAGTGTCACCATGAAAAATGTCAAAAATGACAAATTTCAAGATGACAAATGTCAAAGATGTCAAATGACAAATGTCACAATGCTAAATGTCAAAAATGAAAAGTGTCACCATGAAAAATGTCAAAAATAACAAATTTCAAGATGGCAAATGTCAAAGATGTCAAATGACAAATGTCACAATGCTAAATGTCAAAAATGAAAAGTGTCACTATGAAAAATGTCAAAAATGACAAATTTCAAGATGGCAAATATCAAAACTGACAAATGTCACAATGCTAAATGTCAAAAATGATTAAGTGTCACCATGAAAAATGTCAAAAATGACAAATTTCAAGATGGCAAATGTCCAAGATGTCAAATGACAAATGTCACAATGCTAAATGACAAATTTCAAGATGGCAAATGACAAATGTCACAATGCTAAATGTCAAAAATAAAAAGTGTCACCATGAAAAATGTCAAAAATGACAAATTTCAAGATGGCAAATGTCAAAGATGTCAAATGACAAATGTCACAATGCTAAATGTCAAAAATGAAAAGTGTCACAATGAAAAATGTCAAAAATAACAAATTTCAAGATGGCAAATGTCAAAGATGTCAAGTGACAAATGTCACAATGCTAAATGTCAAAAATGAAAAGTGTCACCATGAAAAATGTCAAAAATGACAAATTTCAAGATGGCAAATATCAAATATGTCAAATGACAAATGTCACAATGCTAAATGTCAAAAATGAAAAGTGTCACCATAAAAAATGTCAAAAATAACAAATTTCAAGATGGCAAATGTCAAATGACAAATGTCACAATGCTAAATGTCAAAAATGAAAAGTGTCACCATGAAAAATGTCAAAAATGTCAAATTTTAAGACGGCAAATGTGAAAACTGACAAATGTCACAATGCCAAATGTCAAAAATGAAAAGTGTCACCATGAAAACTGTTAAAAATGACAAATTTCAAGATGGCAAATGTCAAAGATGTCAAATGACAAATGTCACAATGCTAAATGTCAAAAATGAAAAGTGTCACCATGAAAAATGTCAAAAATAACAAATTTCAAGATGGCAAATGTCAAATGACAAATGTCACAATGCTAAATGTCAAAAATGAAAAGTGTCACCATGAAAAATGTCAAAAATGACAAATTGCAAGATGGCAAATGTCAAAGATGTCAAATGACAAATGTCACAATGCTAAATGTCAAAAATGAAAAGTGTCACCATGAAAAATGTCAAAAATAACAAATTTTAAGATGGCAAATATCAAAGATGTCAAATGACAAATGTCACAATGCTAAATGTCAAAAATGACAAGTGTCACCATGAAAAATGTCAAAAATGACAAATTTTAAGATGGCAAATGTCAAAGATGTCAAATGACAAATGTCACAATGCTAAATGTCAAAAATGACAAATTTCAAGATGGCAAATGTCAAATGACAAATGTCACAATGCTAAATGTCAAAAATGAAAAGTGTCACCATGAAAAATGTCAAAAATGACAAATTTCAAGATGGCAAATATCAAAGATGTCAAATGACAAATGTCACAATGCTAAATGTCAAAAATGAAAAGTCTCACCATGAAAAATGTCAAAAATGACAAATTTCAAGATGGCAAATGTCCAAGATGTCAAATGACAAATGTCACAATGCTAAATGTCAAAAATGAAAAGTGTCAACATGAAAAATGTCAAAAATGACAAATTTCAAGATGGCAAATATCAAAGATGTCAAATGACAAATGTCACAATGCTAAATGTCAAAAATGACAAATTTCAAGATGGCAAATGTCAAAGATGTCAAATGACAAATGTCACAATGCTAAATGTCAAAAATGAAAATTGTCACCATGAAAAATGTCAAAAATGACAAATTCCAAGATGTCAAAGATGTCAAATGACAAATGTCACAATGCTAAATGTCAAAAATGAAAAGTGTCACCATGAAAAATGTCAAAAATAACAAATTTCAAGATGGCAAATGTAAAAGATGTCAAATGACAAATGTCACAATGCTAAATGTCAAAAATGAAAAGTGTCACCATGAAAAATGTCAAAAATGACAAATTTCAAGATGGCAAATGTCAAAGATGTCAAATGACAAATGTCACAATGCTAAATGTCAAAAATGAAAAGTGTCACCATGAAAAATGTCAAAAATAACAAATTTCAAGATGGCAAATGTCAAAGATTTCAAATGACAAATGTCACAATGCTAAATGTCGAAAATGAAAAGTGTCACCATAAAATGTCAAAAATGACAAATTTCAAGATGGCAAATGTCAAAGATGTCAAATGACAAATGTCACAATGCTAAATGTCAAAAATGAAAAGTGTCACCATGAAAAATGTCAAAAATAACAAATTTCAAGATGGCAAATGTCAAAGATGTCAAATGACAAATGTCACAATGCTAAATGTCAAAAATGAAAAGTGTCACCATAAAATGTCAAAAATGACAAAGTTCAAGATGGCAAATGTCAAAACTGACAAATGTCACAATGCTAAATGTCAAAAATGAAAAGTGTCACCATGAAAAATGTCCAAAATAACAAATTTCAAGATGGCAAATGTCAAAGATGTCAAATGACAAATGTCACAATGCTAAATGTCAAAAATGACAAATTTCAAGATGGCAAATGTCAAAGATGTCAAATGACAAATGTCACAATGCTAAATGTCAAAAATGAAAAGTGTCACCATGAAAAATGTCAAAAATGACAAATGTCAAAGATGTCAAATGACAAATGTCACAATGCTAAATGTCAAAAATGAAAAGTGTCACCATGAAAAATGTCAAAAATGACAAATTTCAAGATGGCAAATGTCAAAGATGTCAAATGACAAATGTCACAATGCTAAATGTCAAAAATGAAAAGTGTTACCATGAAAAATGTCAAAAATGACAAATTTCAAGATGGCAAATGTCAAAACTGACAAATGTCACAATGCTAAATGTCAAAAATGATAAGTGTCACCATGAAAAATGTCAAAAATGACAAATTTCAAGATGGCAAATGTCCAAGATGTCAAATGACAAATGTCACAATGCTAAATGTCAAAAATGACAAATTTCCAGATGGCAAATGTCAAAGATGTCAAATGACAAATGTCACAATGCTAAATGTCAAAAATGAAAAGTGTCAACATGAAAAATGTCAAAAATGACAAATTTCAAGATGGCAAATGTCAAAGATGTCAAATGACAAATGTCACAATGCTAAATGTCAAAAATGAAAAGTGTCACCATTAAAAATGTCAAAAATAACAAATTTCAAGATGGCAAATGTCAAAGATGTCAAATGACAAATGTCACAATGCTAAATGTCAAAAATGAAAAGTGTCACCATGAAAAATGTCAAAAATGACAAATTTCAAGATGGCAAATGTCAAAGATGTCAAATGACAAATATCACAATGCTAAATGTCAAAAATGAAAAGTGTCACCATGAAAAATGTCAAAAATGACAAATTTCAAGATGGCAAATGTCAAAGATGTCAAATGACAAATGTCACAATGCTAAATGTCAAAAATGAAAAGTGTCACCATGAAAAATGTCAAAAATGACAAATTTCAAGATGGCAAATGTCAAAGATGTCAAATGACAAATGTCACAATGCTAAATGTCAAAAATGAAAAGTTTCACCATGAAAAATGTCAAAAATGACAAATTTCAAGATGGTAAATGTCAAAGATGTCAAATGACAAATGTCACAATGCTAAATGTCAAAAATGAAAAGTGTCACCATGAAAAATGTCAAAAATAACAAATTTCAAGATGCCAAATGTCAAAGATGTCAAATGACAAATGTCACAATGCTAAATGTCAAAAATGAAAAGTGTCACCATGAAAAATGTCAAAAATGACAAATTTCAAGATGGCAAATATCAAAGATGTCAAATGACAAATGTCACAATGCTAAATGTCAAAAATGAAAAGTGTCACCATAAAAAATGTCAAAAATAACAAATTTCAAGATGGCAAATGTCAAAGATGTCAAATGACAAATGTCACAATGCTAAATGTTAAAAATAAAAAGTGTCACCATGAAAAATGTCAAAAATGACAAATTTCAAGATGGCAAATGTCACAATGCCAAATGTCAAAAATGAAAAGTGTCACCATGAAAAATGTCAAAAATGACAAATTTTAAGATGGAAAATGTCAAAGATGTCAAATGACAAATGTCACAATGCTAAATGTCAAAAATAAAAGTGTCACCATGAAAAATGTCAAAAATGACAAATTTCAAGATGGCAAATGTCAAAGATGTCAAATGACAAATGTCACAATGCTAAATGTCAAAAATGAAAAGTGTCACCCTGAAAAATGTCAAAAATAACAAATTTCAAAATGGCAAATGTCAAAGATGTCAAATGACAAATGTCACAATGCTAAATGTCAAAAATGAAAAGTGTCACCATGAAAAATGTTAAAAATGACAAATTTCAAGATGGCATATGTCAAAGATGTCAAATGACAAATGTCACAATGCTAAATGTCAAAAATGAAAAGTGTCACCATGAAAAATGTCAAAAATAACAAATTTCAAGATGGCAAATGTCAAAGATGTCAAATGACAAATGTCACAATGCTAAATGTCAAAAATGAAAAGTGTTACCATGAAAAATGTCAAAAATGACAAATTTCAAGATGGCAAATGTCAAAACTGACAAATGTCACAATGCTAAATGTCAAAAATGATAAGTGTCACCATGAAAAATGTCAAAAATGACAAATTTCAAGATGGCAAATGTCCAAGATGTCAAATGACAAATGTCACAATGCTAAATGTCAAAAATGACAAATTTCCAGATGGCAAATGTCAAAGATGTCAAATGACAAATGTCACAATGCTAAATGTCAAAAATGAAAAGTGTCACCATGAAAAATGTCAAAAATGACAAATTTCAAGATGGCAAATGTCAAAGATGTCAAATGACAAATGTCACAATGCTAAATGTCAAAAATGAAAAGTGTCACCATTAAAAATCTCAAAAATAACAAATTTCAAGATGGCAAATGTCAAAGATGTCAAATGACAAATGTCACAATGCTAAATGTCAAAAATGAAAAGTGTCACCATGAAAAATGTCAAAAATGACAAATTTCAAGATGGCAAATGTCAAAGATGTCAAATGACAAATATCACAATGCTAAATGTCAAAAATGAAAAGTGTCACCATGAAAAATGTCAAAAATGACAAATTTCAAGATGGCAAATGTCAAAGATGTCAAATGACAAATGTCACAATGCTAAATGTCAAAAATGAAAAGTGTCACCATGAAAAATGTCAAAAATGACAAATTTCAAGATGGCAAATGTCAAAAATGTCAAATGACAAATGTCACAATGCTAAATGTCAAAAATGAAAAGTGTCACCATGAAAAATGTCAAAAATGACAAATTTCAAGATGGCAAATGTCAAAGATGTCAAATGACAAATGTCACAATGCTAAATGTCAAAAATGAAAAGTGTCACCATGAAAAATGTCAAAAATAACAAATTTCAAGATGCCAAATGTCAAAGATGTCAAATGACAAATGTCCCAATGCTAACTGTCAAAAATGAAAAGTGTCACCATGAAAAATGTCAAAAATGACAAATTTCAAGATGGCAAATGTCAAAGATGTCAAATGACAAATGTCACAATGCTAAATGTCAAAAATGAAAAGTGTCACCATGAAAAATGTCAAAAATGACAAATTTCAAGATGGCAAATGTCAAAGATGTCAAATGACAAATGTCACAATGCTAAATGTCAAAAATGAAAAGTGTCACCATCAAAAATGTCAAAAATGACAAATTTCCAGATGGCAAATGTCAAAGATGTCAAATGACAAATGTCACAATGCTAAATGTCAAAAATGAAAAGTGTCACCATGAAAAATGTCAAAAATGACAAATTTCAAGATGGCAAATGTCCAAGATGTCAAATGACAAATGTCACAATGCTAAATGTCAAAAATGAAAAGTGTCACCATGAAAAATGTCAAAAATGACAAATTTCATGATGGCAAATGTCAAAGATGTCAAATGACAAATGTCACAATGCAAAATGTTAAAAATGAAAAGTGTCACCATGAAAAATGTCAAAAATGACAAATTTCAAGATGGCAAATGTCAAAACTGACAAATGTCACAATGCCAAATGTCAAAAATGAAAAGTGTCACCATGAAAAATGTCAAAAATGACAAATTTTAAGATGGAAAATGTCAAAGATTCCAAATGACAAATGTCACAATGCTAAATGTCAAAAATGAAAAGTGTCACCATAAAAAATGTCAAAAATAACAAATTTCAAGATGGCAAATGTCAAAGATGTCAAATGACAAATGTCACAATGCTAAATGTCAAAAATGAAAAGTGTCACCATGAAAAATGTCAAAAATAACAAATTTCAAGATGGCAAATGTCAAAGATGTCAAATGACAAATGTCACAATGCTAAATGTCAAAAATGAAAAGTGTCACCATGAAAAATGTCAAAAATGACAAATTTCAAGATGGAAAATGTCAAAGATGTCAAATGACAAATGTCACAATGCTAAATGTCAAAAATGAAAAGTGTCACCATGAAAAATGTCAAAAATGACAAATTTCAAGATGGCAAATGTCAAAGATGTCAAATGACAAATGTCACAATGCTAAATGTCAAAAATGAAAAGTGTCACCATGAAAAATGTCAAAAATAACAAATTTCAAGATGGCAAATGTCAAAGATGTCAAATGACAAATGTCACAATGCTAAATGTCAAAAATGAAAAGTGTCACCATGAAAAATGTCAAAAATGACAAATTTCAAGATGGCAAATGTCAAAGATGTCAAATGACAAATGTCACAATGCTAAATGTCAAAAATGAAAAGTGTCACCATGAAAAATGTCAAAAATAACAAATTTCAAGATGGCAAATGTCAAAGATGTCAAATGACAAATGTCACAATGCTAAATGTCAAAAATGAAAAGTGTCACCATCAAAAATGTCAAAAATGACAAATTTCAAGATGGCAAATATCAAAGATGTCAAATGACAAATGTCACAATGCTAAATGTCAAAAATGAAAAGTGTCACCATAAAAAATGTCAAAAATGACAAATTTCAAGATGGCAAATGTCAAAGATGTCAAATGACAAATGTCACAATGCTAAATGTCAAAAATGAAAAGTGTCACCATGAAAAATGTCAAAAATGACAAATTTCAAGATGGCAAATGACAAATGTCACAATGCTAAATGTCAAAAATGAAAAGTGTCACCATAAAAAATGTCAAAAATAACAAATTTCAAGATGGCAAATGTCAAAGATGTCAAATGACAAATGTCACAATGCTAAATGTCAAAAATGAAAAGTGTTACCATGAAAAATGTCAAAAATGACAAATTTCAGGATGGCAAATGTCAAAGATGTCAAATGACAAATGTCACAATGCTAAATGTCAAAAATGATAAGTGTCACCATGAAAAATGTCAAAAATGACAAATTTCAAGATGGCAAATGTCCAAGATGTCAAATGACAAATGTCACAATGCTAAATGTCAAAAATGAAAAGTGTCACCATGAAAAATGTCAAAAATGACAAATTTCAGGATGGCAAATGTCAAAGATGTCAAATGACAAATGTCACAATGCTAAATGTCAAAAATGAAAAGTGTCAAAAATGACAAATTTCAAGATGGCAAATGTCTAAGATGTCAAATGACAAATGTCACAATGCTAAATGTCAAAAATGAAAAGTGTCACCGTGAAAAATGTCAAAAATGACAAATTTACAGATGGCAAATGTCAAAAATGTCAAATGACAAATGTCACAATGCTAAATGTCAAAAATGAAAAGTGTCACTATGAAAAATGTCAAAAATGACAAATTTCAAGATGGCAAATGTCAAAGATGTCAAATGACAAATGTCAAAAATGAAAAGTGTCCCCATGAAAAATGTCAATAATGACAAATTTCAAGATGGCAAATGTCAAAGATGGCAAATGACAAATGTCACAATGCTAAATGTCAAAAATGAAAATTGTCACCATGAAAAATGTCAAAAATGACAAATTTCAAGATGGCAAATGTCAAAACTGACAAATGTCACAATGTTAAATGTCAAAAATAAAAAGTGTCACCATGAAAAATGTCAAAAATAACAAATTTTAAAATGGCAACTGTCAAAGATGTCAAATGACAAATGTCACAATGCTAAATGTCAAAAATGACAAATTTCAAGATGGCAAATGTCAAAGATGTCAAATGACAAATGTCACAATGCTAAATGTCAAAAATGAAAAGTGTCACCATGAAAAATGTCAAAAATGACAAATTTCAAGATGGCAAATGTCAAAGATGTCAAATGACAAATGTCACAATGCTAAATGTCAAAAATGAAAAGTGTCACCATCAAAAATGTCAAAAATGACAAATTTCAAGATGGCAAATATCAAAGATGTCAAATGACAAATGTCACAATGCTAAATGTCAAAAATGAAAAGTGTCACCATGAAAAATGTCAAAAATGACAAATTTCAAGATGGCAAATGTCAAAGATGTCAAATGACAAATGTGACAATGCTAAATGTCAAAAATGAAAAGTGTCACCATGAAAAATGTCAAAAATGACAAATTTCAAGATGGCAAATGACAAATGTCACAATGCTAAATGTCAAAAATGAAAAGTGTCACCATAAAAAATGTCAAAAATAACAAATTTCAAGATGGCAAATGTCAAAGATGTCAACTGACAAATGTCACAATGCTAAATGTCAAAAATGAAAAGTGTCACCATGAAAAATGTCAAAAATGACAAATTTCAAGATGGCAAATGTCAAAGATGTCAAATGACAAATGTCACAATGCTAAATGTCAAAAATAAAAAGTGTCACCATGAAAAATGTCAAAAATGACAAATTTCAAGATGGCAAATGTCAAAGATGTCAAATGAGAAATGTCACAATGCTAAATGTCAAAAATGAAAAGTGTCACCATGAAAAATGTCAAAAATAACAAATTTCAAGATGGCAAATGTCATAGATGTCAAATGACAAATGTCACAATGCTAAATGTCAAAAATAAAAAGTGTCACCATGAAAAATGTCAAAAATGACAAATTTCAAGATGGCAAATGTCAAAGATGTCAAATGACAAATATCACAATGCTAAATGTCAAAAATGACAAATTTCAAGATGGCAAATGTCAAAGATGTCAAATGACAAATGTCACAATGCTAAATGTCAAAAATAAAAAGTGTCACCATGAAAAATGTCAAAAATGATAAATTTCAAGATGGCAAATGTCAAAGATGTCAAATGACAAATGTCACAATGCTAAATGTCAAAAAGGAAAAGTGTCACCATGTAAAATGTCAAAAATAACAAATTTCAAGATGGCAAATGTCAAAGATGTCAAATGACAAATGTCACAATGCTAAATGTCAAAAATGAAAAGTGTCACCATGAAAAATGTCAAAAATGACAAATTTCAAGATGGCAAATGTCAAAACTGACAAATTTCACAATGCTAAATGTCAAAAATGATAAGTGTCACCATGAAAAATGTCAAAAATGACAAATTTCAAGATGGCAAATGTCCAAGATGTCAAATGACAAATGTCACAATGCTAAATGTCAAAAATGAAAAGTGTCACCATGAAAAATGTCAAAAATGACAAATTTCAGGATGGCAAATGTCAAAGATGTCAAATGACAAATGTCACAATGCTAAATGTCAAAAATGAAAAGTGTCAAAAATGACAAATTTCAAGATGGCAAATGTCTAAGATGTCAAATGACAAATGTCACAATGCTAAATGTCAAAAATGAAAAGTGTCACCGTGAAAAATGTCAAAAATGACAAATTTACAGATGGCAAATGTCAAAAATGTCAAATGACAAATGTCAAAAATGAAAAGTGTCCCCATGAAAAATGTCAATAATGACAAATTTCAAGATGGCAAATGTCAAAGATGGCAAATGACAAATGTCACAATGCTAAATGTCAAAAATGAAAATTGTCACCATGAAAAATGTCAAAAATGACAAATTTCAAGATGGCAAATGTCAAAACTGACAAATGTCACAATGTTAAATGTCAAAAATAAAAAGTGTCACCATGAAAAATGTCAAAAATAACAAATTTTAAAATGGCAACTGTCAAAGATGTCAAATGACAAATGTCACAATGCTAAATGTCAAAAATGACAAATTTCAAGATGGCAAATGTCAAAGATGTCAAATGACAAATGTCACAATGCTAAATGTCAAAAATGAAAAGTGTCACCATGAAAAATGTCAAAAATGACAAATTTCAAGATGGCAAATGTCAAAACTGACAAATGTCACAATGCTAAATGTCAAAAATGAAAAGTGTCACTATGAAAAATGTCAAAAATGACAAATTTCAAAATGGCAAATGTCAAAGATGTCAAATGACAAATGTCACAATGCTAAATGTCAAAAATGAAAAGTGTCACCATGAAAAATGTCAAAAATAACAAATTTCAAGATGGCAAATGTCAAATGACAAATGTCACAATGCTAAATGTCAAAAATGAAAAGTGTCACCATGAAAAATGTCAAAAATGACAAATTTCAAGATGGCAAATGTGAAAGATGTCAAACGACAAATGTCACAATGCTAAATGTCAAAAATGAAAAGTGTCACCCTGAAAAATGTCAAAAATAACAAATTTCAAGATGGCAAATGTCAAAGATGTCAAATGACAAATGTTACAATGCTAAATGTCAAAAATGAAAAGTGTCACCATGAAAAATGTCAAAAATGACAAATTTCAAGATAGCAAATGTCAAAGATGTCAAATGACAAATGTCACAATGCTAAATGTCAAAAATGAAAAGTGTCACCATGAAAAATGTCAAAAATAACAAATTTCAAGATGGCAAATGTCAAAGATGTCAAATGACAAATGTCACAATGCTAAATGTCAAAAATGAAAAGTGTTACCATGAAAAATGTCAAAAATGACAAATTTCAAGATGGCAAATGTCAAAACTGACAAATGTCACAATGCTAAATGTCAAAAATGATAAGTGTCACCATGAAAAATGTCAAAAATGACAAATTTCAAGATGGCAAATGTCCAAGATGTCAAATGACAAATGTCACAATGCTAAATGTCAAAAATGACAAATTTCAAGATGGCAAATGTCAAAGATGTCAAATGACAAATGTCACAATGCTAAATGTCAAAAATGAAAAGTGTCACCCTGAAAAATGTCAAAAATGACAAATTTCAAGATGGCAAATGTCAAAGATGTCAAATGACAAATGTCACAATGCTAAATGTCAAAAATAAAAAGTGTCACCATGAAAAATGTCAAAAATAACAAATTTCAAGATAGCAAATGTCAAAGATGTCAAATGACAAATGTCACAATGCTAAATGTCAAAAATGAAAAGTGTCACCATGAAAAATGTCAAAAATGACAAATTTCAAGATGGCAAATGTCAAAGATGTCAAATGACAAATGTCACAATGCTAAATGTCAAAAATGAAAAGTGTCACCATGAAAAATGTCAAAAATGACAAATTTCAAGATGGCAAATGTCAAAGATGTCAAATGACAAATGTCACAATGCTAAATGTCAAAAATGAAAAGTGTCACCATGAAAAATGTCAAAAATAACAAATTTCAAGATGGCAAATGTCAAAGATGTCAAATGACAAATGTCACAATGCTAAATGTCAAAAATGAAAAGTGTCACCATGAAAAATGTCAAAAATGACAAATTTCAAGATGGCAAATGACAAATATCACAATGCTAAATGTCAAAAATGAAAAGTGTCACCATGAAAAATGTCAAAAATGACAAATTTCAAGATGACAAATGTCAAATGACAAATGTCACAATGCTAAATGTCAAAAATGAAAAGTGTCACCATGAAAAATGTCAAAAATGACAAATTTCAAGATGGCAAATGTCAAAGATGTCAAATGAAAAATGTCACAATGCCAAATGTCAAAAATGAAAAGTGTCACCATGAAAAATGTCAAAAATGACAAATTTCAAGATGGCAAATATCAAAGATGTCAAATGACAAATGTAACAATGCTAAATATCAAAAATGAAAAGTGTCACCATGAAAAATGTCAAAAATAACAAATTTCAAGATGCCAAATGTCAAAGATGTCAAATGACAAATGTCACAATGCTAAATGTCAAAAATGAAAAGTGTCACCATGAAAAATGTCAAAAATGACAAATTTCAAGATGGCAAATATTAAAGATGTCAAATGACAAATGTCACAATGCTAAATGTCAAAAATGAAAAGTGTCACCATAAAAAATGTCAAAAATAACAAATTTTAAGACGGCAAATGTCAAAGATGTCAAATGACAAATGTCACAATGCTAAATGTTAAAAATGAAAAGTGTCACCATGAAAAATGTCAAAAATGACAAATTTCAAGATGGCAAATGTCAAAACTGACAAATGTCACAATGCTAAATGTCAAAAATGAAAAGTGTCACCATGAAAAATGACAAAAATAACAAATTTCAAGATGGCAAATGTCAAAGATGTCAAATGACAAATGTCACAATGCTAAATGTCAAAAATGAAAAGTGTCACCATGAAAAATGTCAAAAATGACAAATTTCAAGATGGCAAATGTCAAAACTGACAAATGTCACAATGCTAAATGTCAAAAATGATAAGTGTCACCATGAAAAATGTCAAAAATAACAAATTTCAAGATGGCAAATGTCAAAGATGTCAAATGACAAATGTCACAATGCTAAATGTCAAAAATGAAAAGTGTCACCATGAAAAATGTCAAAAATGACAAATTTCAAGATGGCAAATATCAAAGATGTCAAATGACAAATGTCACAATGCTAAATGTCAAAAATGACAAATTTCAAGATGGCAAATGTCAAAGATGTCAAATGACAAAAGTCACAATGCTAAATGTCAAAAATGAAAAGTGTCACCATAAAAAATGTCAAAAATGACAAATTTCAAGATGGCAAATGTCAAAGATGTCAAATGACAAATGTCACAATGCTAAATGTCAAAAATGATAAGTGTCACCATGAAAAATGTCAAAAATAACAAATTTCAAGATGGCAAATGTCAATGATGTCAAATGACAAATGTCACAATGCTAAATGTCAAAAATGAAAAGTGTCACCATGAAAAATGTCAAAAATGACAAATTTTAAGATGGCAAATGTCAAAGATGTCAAATGACAAATGTCACAATGCTAAATGTCAAAAATGAAAAGTGTCACCATGAAAAATGTCAAAAATGACAAATTTCAAGATGGCAAATATCAAAACTGACAAATGTCACAATGCTAAATGTCAAAAATGATAAGTGTCACCATGAAAAATGTCAAAAATGACAAATTTTAAGATGGCAAATGTCCAAGATGTCAAATGACAAATGTCACAATGCTAAATGTCGAAAATGACAAATTTCAAAATGGCAAATGTCAAAGATGTCAAATGACAAATGTCACAATGCTAAATGTCAAAAATGAAAAGTGTCACCATGAAAAATGTCAAAAATAACAAATTTCAAGATGGCAAATGTCAAAGATGTCAAATGACAAATGTCACAATGCTAAATGTCAAAAATGAAAAGTGTCACCATGAAAAATGTCAAAAATGACAAATTTCAAGATGGCAAATGTCAAAGATGTCAAATGACAAATATCACAATGCTAAATGTCAAAAATGAAAAGTTTCACCATGAAAAATGTCAAAAATGACAAATTTCAAGATGGCAAATGTCAAAGATGTCAAATGACAAATGTCACACTGCTAAATGTCAAAAATGAAAAGTGTCACCATGAAAAATGTCAAAAATGACACATTTCAAGATGGCAAATGTCAAAGATGTCAAATGACAAATGTCACAATGCTAAATGTCAAAAATGAAAAGTGTCACCATGAAAAATGTCAAAAATAACAAATTTCAAGATGGCAAATGTCAAAGATGTCAAATGACAAATGTCACAATGCTAAATGTCAAAAATGAAAAGTGTCACCATGAAAAATGTCAAAAATAACAAATTTCAAGATGGCAAATGTCAAAGATGTCAAATGACAAATGTCACAATGCTAAATGTCAAAAATAAAAGGTGTCACCATGAAAAATGTCAAAAATGACAAATTTCAAGATGGCAAATGTCCAAGATGTCAAATGACAAATGTCACAATGCTAAATGTCAAAAATAAAAAGTGTCACCATGAAAAATGTCAAAAATGACAAATTTCAAGATGGCAAATGTCAAAGATGTCAAATGACAAATGTCACAATGCTAAATGTCAGAAATAAAAAGTGTCAAAAATGACAAATTTCAAGATGGCAAATGTCAAAGATGTCAAATGACAAATGTCACAATGCTAAATGTCAAAAATGAAAAGTGTCACCATGAAAAATGTTAAAAATGACAAATTTCAAGATGGCAAATGTCAAAACTGACAAATGTCAAAAATGAAAAGTGACACCATGAAAAATGTCAAAAATAACAAATTTCAAGATGGCAAATGTCAAAGATGTCAAATGACAAATGTCACAATGCTAAATGTCAAAAATGAAAAGTGTCACCATGAAAAATGTCAAAAATAACAAATTTCAAGATGGCAAATGTCAAAGATGTCAAATGACAAATGTCACAATGCTTAATGTCAAAAATGAAAAGTGTCACCATGAAAAATGTCAAAAATGACAAATTTCAAGATGGCAAATGTCAAAGATGTCAAATGACAAATGTCACAATGCTAAATGTCAAAAATGAAAAGTGTCACCATGAAAAATGTCAAAAATAACAAATTTCAAGATGGCAAATGTCAAAGATGTCAAATGACAAATGTCACAATGCTAAATGTCAAAAATGAAAAGTGCCACCATGAAAAATGTCAAAAATGACAAATTTCAAGATGGCAAATGTCAAAACTGACAAATGTCACAATGCTAAATGTCAAAAATGAAAAGTGTCACCATGAAAAATGTCAAAAATAACAAATTTCAAGATGGCAAATGTCAAAGATGTCAAATGACAAATGTCACAATGCTAAATGTCAAAAATGAAAAGTGTCACCATGAAAAATGTCAAAAATGACAAATTTCAAGATGGCAAATATCAAAGATGTCAAATGACAAATGTCACAATGCTAAATGTCAAAAATGACAAATTTCAAGATGGCAAATGTCAAAGATGTCAATTGACAAATGTCACAATGCTAAATGTCAAAAATGATAAGTGTCACCATGAAAAATGTCAAAAATAACAAATTTTAAGATGGCAAATGTCAAAGATGTCAATTGACAAATGTCACAATGCTAAATGTCAAAAATGAAAAGTGTCACCATGAAAAATGTCAAAAATGACAAATTTCAAGATGGCAAATGTCAAAGATGTCAAATGACAAATGTCACAATGCTAAATGTCAAAAATGAAAAGTGTCACCATGAAAAATGTCAAAAATAACAAATTTCAAGATGGCAAATGTCAAAGATGTCAAATGACAAATGTCACAATGCTAAATGTCAAAAATGAAAAGTGTCACTATGAAAAATGTCAAAAATGACAAATTTCAAGATGGCAAATATCAAAACTGACAAATGTCACAATGCTAAATGTCAAAAATGATTAAGTGTCACCATGAAAAATGTCAAAAATGACAAATTTCAAGATGGCAAATGTCCAAGATGTCAAATGACAAATGTCACAATGCTAAATGTCAAAAATGACAAATTTCAAGATGGCAAATGTCAAAGATGTCAAATGACAAATGTCACAATGCTAAATGTCAAAAATAAAAAGTGTCACCATGAAAAATGTCAAAAATGACAAATTTCAAGATGGCAAATGTCAAAGATGTCAAATGACAAATGTCACAATGCTAAATGTCAAAAATGAAAAGTGTCACAATGAAAAATGTCAAAAATAACAAATTTCAAGATGGCAAATGTCAAAGATGTCAAGTGACAAATGTAACAATGCTAAATGTCAAAAATGAAAAGTGTCACCATGAAAAATGTCAAAAATGACAAATTTCAAGATGGCAAATATCAAAGATGTCAAATGACAAATGTCACAATAGTAAATGTCAAAAATGAAAAGTGTCACCATAAAAAATGTCAAAAATAACTAATTTCAAGATGGCAAATGTCAAATGACAAATGTCACAATGCTAAATGTCAAAAATGAAAAGTGTCACCATGAAAAATGTCAAAAATGACAAATTTTAAGATGGCAAATGTCAAAGATGTCAAATGACAAATGTCACAATGCTAAATGTCAAAAATGACAAATTTCAAGATGGCAAATGTCAAATGACAAATGTCACAATGCTAAATGTCAAAAATGAAAAGTGTCACCATAAAAAATGTCAAAAATAACAAATTTCAAGATGGCAAATGTCAAATGACAAATGTCACAATGCTAAATGTCAAAAATGAAAAGTGTCACCATGAAAAATGTCAAAAATGACAAATTTCAAGATGGCAAATGTCAAAGATGTCAAATGACAAATGTCACAATGCTAAATGTCAAAAATGAAAAGTGTCACCATGAAAAATGTCAAAAATAACAAATTTCAAGATGGCAAATATCAAAGATGTCAAATGACAAATGTCACAATGCTAAATGTCAAAAATGACAAGTGTCACCATGAAAAATGTCAAAAATGACAAATTTCAAGATGGCAAATGTCAAAGATGTCAAATGACAAATGTCACAATGCTAAATGTCAAAAATGACAAATTTCAAGATGGCAAATGTCAAATGACAAATGTCACAATGCTAAATGTCAAAAATGAAAAGTGTCACCATGAAAAATGTCAAAAATGACAAATTTCAAGATGGCAAATATCAAAGATGTCAAATGACAAATGTCACAATGCTAAATGTCAAAAATGAAAAGTGTCACCATGAAAAATGTCAAAAATGTCAAATTTCAAGATGGCAAATGTCCAAGATGTCAAATGACAAATGTCACAATGCTAAATGTCAAAAATGAAAAGTGTCACCATGAAAAATGTCAAAAATGACAAATTTCAAGATGGCAAATATCAAAGATGTCAAATGACAAATGTCACAATGCTAAATGTCAAAAATGACAAATTTCAAGATGGCAAATGTCAAAGATGTCAAATGACAAATGTCACAATGCTAAATGTCAAAAATGAAAATTGTCACCATGAAAAATGTCAAAAATGACAAATTTCAAGATGTCAAAGATGTCAAATGACAAATGTCACAATGCTAAATGTCAAAAATGAAAAGTGTCACCATGAAAAATGTCAAAAATAACAAATTTCAAGATGGCAAATGTAAAAGATGTCAAATGACAAATGTCACAATGCTAAATGTCAAAAATGACAAATTTCAAGATGGCAAATGTCAAAACTGACAAATGTCACAATGCTAAATGTCAAAAATGAAAAGTGTCACCATGAAAAATGTCAAAAATAACAAATTTCAAGATGGCAAATGTCAAAGATGTCAAATGACAAATGTCACAATGCTAAATGTCAAAAATGAAAAGTGTCACCATGAAAAATGTCAAAAATGACAAATTTCAAGATGGCAAATATCAAAGATGTCAAATGACAAATGTCACAATGCTAAATGTCAAAAATGACAAATTTCAAGATGGCAAATGTCAAAGATGTCAAATGACAAAAGTCACAATGCTAAATGTCAAAAATGAAAAGTGTCACCATAAAAAATGTCAAAAATGACAAATTTCAAGATGGCAAATGTCAAAGATGTCAAATGACAAATGTCACAATGCTAAATGTCAAAAATGATAAGTGTCACCATGAAAAATGTCAAAAATAACAAATTTCAAGATGGCAAATGTCAATGATGTCAAATGACAAATGTCACAATGCTAAATGTCAAAAATGAAAAGTGTCACCATGAAAAATGTCAAAAATGATAAATTTTAAGATGGCAAATGTCAAAGATGTCAAATGACAAATGTCACAATGCTAAATGTCAAAAATGAAAAGTGTCACCATGAAAAATGTCAAAAATGACAAATTTCAAGATGGCAAATATCAAAACTGACAAATGTCACAATGCTAAATGTCAAAAATGATAAGTGTCACCATGAAAAATGTCAAAAATGACAAATTTCAAGATGGCAAATGTCCAAGATGTCAAATGACAAATGTCACAATGCTAAATGTCAAAAATGACAAATTTCAAAATGGCAAATGTCAAAGATGTCAAATGACAAATGTCACAATGCTAAATGTCAAAAATGAAAAGTGTCAACATGAAAAATGTCAAAAATGACAAATTTCAAGATGGCAAATGTCAAAGATGTCAAATGACAAATGTCACAATGCTAAATGTCAAAAATGAAAAGGGTCACCATAAAAAATGTCAAAAATAACAAATTTCAAGATGGCAAATGTCAAAGATGTCAAATGAAAAATGTCACAATGCTAAATGTCAAAAATAAAAAGTGTCACCATGAAAAATGTCAAAAATAACAAATTTTAAGATGGCAAATGTCAAAGATGTCAAATGACAAATGTCACAATGCTAAATGTCAAAAATGAAAAGTGTCACCATGAAAAATGTCAAAAATGACAAATTTCAAGATGGCAAATGTCAAAGATGTCAAATGACAAATATCACAATGCTAAATGTCAAAAATGAAAAGTTTCACCATGAAAAATGTCAAAAATGACAAATTTCAAGATGGCAAATGTCAAAGATGTCAAATGACAAATGTCACAATGCTAAATGTCAAAAATGAAAAGTGTCACCATGAAAAATGTCAAAAATGACACATTTCAAGATGGCAAATGTCAAAGATGTCAAATGACAAATGTCACAATGCTAAATGTCAAAAATGAAAAGTGTCACCATGAAAAATGTCAAAAATAACAAATTTCAAGATGGCAAATGTCAAAGATGTCAAATGACAAATGTCACAATGCTAAATGTCAAAAATGAAAAGTGTCACCATGAAAAATGTCAAAAATGACAAATTTCAAGATGGCAAATGTCAAAGATGTCAAATGACAAATGTCACAATGCTAAATATCAAAAATAAAAGGTGTCACCATGAAAAATGTCAAAAATGACAAATTTCAAGATGGCAAATGTCCAAGATGTCAAATGACAAATGTCACAATGCTAAATGTCAAAAATGAAAAGTGTCACCATGAAAAATGTCAAAAATGACAAATTTCAAGATGGCAAATGTCAAAGATGTCAAATGACAAATGTCACAATGCTAAATGTCAGAAATGAAAAGTGTCAAAAATGACAAATTTCAAGATGGCAAATGTCAAAGATGTCAAATGACAAATGTCACAATGCTAAATGTCAAAAATGAAAAGTGTCACCATGAAAAATGTCAAAAATGACAAATTTCAAGATGGCAAATGTCAAAACTGACAAATGTCACAATGCTAAATGTCAAAAATAAAAAGTGTCACCATGAAAAATGTCAAAAATAACAAATTTCAAGATGGCAAATGTCAAAGATGTCAAATGACAAATGTCACAATGCTAAATGTCAAAAATGAAAAGTGTCACCATGAAAAATGTCAAAAATAACAAATTTCAAGATGGCAAATGTCAAAGATGTCAAATGACAAATGTCACAATGCTAAATGTCAAAAATGAAAAGTGTCACCATGAAAAATGTCAAAAATGACAAATTTCAAGATGGCAAATGTCAAAGATTTTAAATGACAAATGTCACAATGCTAAATGACAAAAATAAAAAGTGTCACCATGAAAAATGTCAAAAATAACAAATTTCAAGATGGCAAATGTCAAAGATGTCAAATGACAAATGTCACAATGCTAAATGTCAAAAATGAAAAGTGTCACCATGAAAAATGTCAAAAATAACAAATTTCAAGATGGCAAATGTCAAAGATGTCAAATGACAAATGTCACAATGCTAAATGTCAAAAATGAAAAGTGTCACCATGAAAAATGTCAAAAATGACAAATTTCAAGATGGCAAATGTCAAAGATGTCAAATGACAAATGTCACAATGCTAAATGACAAAAATGAAAAGTGTCACCATGAAAAATGTCAAAAATAACAAATTTCAAGATGGCAAATGTCAAAGATGTCAAATGACAAATGTCACAATGCTAAATGTAAAAAATGAAAAGTGTCACCATGAAAAATGTCAAAAATGACAAATTTCAAGATGGCAAATGTCAAAACTGACAAATGTCACAATGCTAAATGTCAAAAATGAAAAGTGTCACCATAAAAAATGTCAAAAATAACAAATTTCAAGATGGCAAATGTCAAAGATGTCAAATGACAAATGTCACAATGCTAAATGTCAAAAATGAAAAGTGTCACCATGAAAAATGTCAAAAATGACAAATTTCAAGATGGCAAATATCAAAGATGTCAAATGACAAATGTCACAATGCTAAATGTCAAAAATGACAAATTTCAAGATGGCAAATGTCAAAGATGTCAAATGACAAATGTCACAATGCTAAATGTCAAAAATGAAAAGTGTCACCATAAAAAATGTCAAAATGACAAATTTCAAGATGGCAAATGTCAAAGATGTCAAATGACAAATGTCACAATGCTAAATGTCAAAAATGATAAGTGTCACCATGAAAAATGTCAAAAATAACAAATTTCAAGATGGCAAATGTCAAAGATGTCAAATGACAAATGTCACAATGCTAAATGTCAAAAATGAAAAGTGTCACCATGAAAAATGTCAAAAATGACAAATTTCAAGATGACAAATGTCAAAGATGTCAAATGACAAATGTCACAATGCTAAATGTCAAAAATGAAAAGTGTCACCATGAAAAATGTCAAAAATAACAAATTTCAAGATGGCAAATGTCAAAGATGTCAAATGACAAATGTCACAATGCTAAATGTCAAAAATGAAAAGTGTCACTATGAAAAATGTCAAAAATGACAAATTTCAAGATGGCAAATGTCACAATGCTAAATGTCAAAAATGATTAAGTGTCACCATGAAAAATGTCAAAAATGACAAATTTCAAGATGGCAAATGTCCAAGATGTCAAATGACAAATGTCGCAATGCTAAATGTCAAAAATGACAAATTTCAAGATGGCAAATGACAAATGTCACAATGCTAAATGTTAAAAATAAAAAGTGTCACCATAAAAAATGTCAAAAATGACAAATTTCAAGATGACAAATGTCAAAGATGTCAAATGACAAATGTCACAATGCTAAATGTCAAAAATGAAAAGAGTCACAATGAAAAATGTCAAAAATAACAAATTTCAAGATGGCAAATGTCAAAGATGTGAAGTGACAAATGTCACAATGCTAAATGTCAAAAATGAAAAGTGTCACCATGAAAAATGTCAAAAATGACAAATTTCAAGATGGCAAATATCAAAGATGTCAAATGACAAATGTCACAATGCTAAATGTCAAAAATGAAAAGTGTCACCATAAAAAATGTCAAAAATAACAAATTTCAAGATGGAAAATGTCAAATGACAAATGTCACAATGCTAAATGTCAAAAATGAAAAGTGTCACCATGAAAAATGTCAAAAATGTCAAAATTTAAGACGGCAAATGTGAAAACTGACAAATGTCACAATGCCAAATGTCAAAAATGAAAAGTGTCACCATGAAAAATGTTAAAAATGACAAATTTCAAGATGGCAAATGTCAAAGATGTCAAATGACAAATGTCACAATGCTAAATGTCAAAAATGAAAAGTGTCACCATGAAAAATGTCAAAAATAACAAATTTCAAGATGGCAAATGTCAAATGACAAATGTCACAATGCTAAATGTCAAAAATGAAAAGTGTCACCATGAAAAATGTCAAAAATGACAAATTTCAAGATGGCAAATGTCAAAGATGTCAAATGACAAATGTCACAATGCTAAATGTCAAAAATGAAAAGTGTCACCATGAAAAATGTCAAAAATAACAAATTTTAAGATGGCAAATATCAAAGATGTCAAATGACAAATGTCACAATGCTAAATGTCAAAAATGACAAGTGTCACCATGAAAAATGTCAAAAATGACAAATTTCAAGATGGCAAATGTCAAAGATGTCAAATGACAAATGTCACAATGCTAAATGTCAAAAATGACAAATTTCAAGATGGCAAATGTCAAATGACAAATGTCACAATGCTAAATGTCAAAAATGAAAAGTGTCACCATGAAAAATGTCAAAAATGACAAATTTCAAGATGGCAAATATCAAAGATGTCAAATGACAAATGTCACAATGCTAAATGTCAAAAATGAAAAGTGTCACCATGAAAAATGTCAAAAATGACAAATTTCAAGCTGGCAAATGTCCAAGATGTCAAATGACAAATGTCACAATGCTTAATGTCAAAAATGAAAAGTGTCACCATGAAAAATGTCAAAAATGACAAATTTCAAGATGGCAAATATCAAAGATGTCAAATGACAAATGTCACAATGCTAAATGTCAAAAATGACAAATTTCAAGATGGCAAATGTCAAAGATGTCAAATGACAAATGTCACAATGCTAAATGTCAAAAATGAAAATTGTCACCATGAAAAATGTCAAAAATGACAAATTCCAAGATGTCAAAGATGTCAAATGACAAATGTCACAATGCTAAATGTCAAAAATGAAAAGTGTCACCATGAAAAATGTCAAAAATAACAAATTTCAAGATGGCAAATGTAAAAGATGTCAAATGACAAATGTCACAATGCTAAATGTCAAAAATGAAAAGTGTCACCATGAAAAATGTCAAAAATGACAAATTTCAAGATGGCAAATGTCAAAGATGTCAAATGACAAATGTCACAATGCTTAATGTCAAAAATGAAAAGTGTCACCATGAAAAATGTCAAAAATAACAAATTTCAAGATGGCAAATGTCAAAGATGTCAAATGACAAATGTCACAATGCTAAATGTCAAAAATGAAAAGTGTCACCATAAAATGTCAAAAATGACAAATTTCAAGATGGCAAATGTCAAAGATGTCAAATGACAAATGTCACAATGCTAAATGTCAAAAATGAAAAGTGTCACCATGAAAAATGTCAAAAATAACAAATTTCAAGATGGCAAATGTCAAAGATGTCAAATGACAAATGTCACAATGCTAAATGTCAAAAATGAAAAGTGTCACCATAAAATGTCAAAAATGACAAAGTTCAAGATGGCAAATGTCAAAACTGACAAATGTCACAATGCTAAATGTCAAAAATGAAAAGTGTCACCATGAAAAATGTCCAAAATAACAAATTTCAAGATGGCAAATGTCAAAGATGTCAAATGACAAATGTCACAATGCTGAATGTCAAAAATGACAAATTTCAAGATGGCAAATGTCAAAGATGTCAAATGACAAATGTCACAATGCTAAATGTCAAAAATGAAAAGTGTCACCATGAAAAATGTCAAAAATGACAAATTTCAAGATGGCAAATGTCAAAGATGTCAAATGACAAATGTCACAATGCTAAATGTCAAAAATGAAAAGTGTCACCATGAAAAATGTCAAAAATGACAAATTTCAAAATGGCAAATGTCAAAGATGTCAAATGACAAATGTCACAATGCTAAATGTCAAAAATGAAAAGTGTCACCATGAAAAATGTCAAAAATAACAAATTTCAAGATGGCAAATGTCAAAGATGTCAAATGACAAATGTCACAATGCTAAATGTCAAAAATGAAAAGTGTTACCATGAAAAATGTCAAAAATGACAAATTTCAAGATGGCAAATGTCAAAACTGACAAATGTCACAATGCTAAATGTCAAAAATGATAAGTGTCACCATGAAAAATGTCAAAAATGACAAATTTCAAGATGGCAAATGTTCAAGATGTCAAATGACAAATGTCACAATGCTAAATGTCAAAAATGACAAATTTCCAGATGGCAAATGTCAAAGATGTCAAATGACAAATGTCACAATGCTAAATGTCAAAAATGAAAAGTGTCAACATGAAAAATGTCAAAAATGACAAATTTTAAGATGGCAAATGTCAAAGATGTCAAATGACAAATGTCACAATGCTAAATGTCAAAAATGAAAAGTGTCACCATTAAAAATGTCAAAAATAACAAATTTCAAGATGGCAAATGTCAAAGATGTCAAATGACAAATGTCACAATGCTAAATGTCAAAAATGAAAAGTGTCACTATGAAAAATGTCAAAAATGACAAATTTCAAGATGGCAAATGTCAAAGATGTCAAATGACAAATATCACAATGCTAAATGTCAAAAATGAAAAGTGTCACCATAAAAAATGTCAAAAATGACAAATTTCAAGATGGCAAATGTCAAAGATGTCAAATGACAAATGTCACAATGCTAAATGTCAAAAATGAAAAGTGTCACCATGAAAAATGTCAAAAATGACAAATTTCAAGATGGCAAATGTCAAAGATGTCAAATGACAAATGTCACAATGCTAAATGTCAAAAATGAAAAGTGTCACCATGAAAAATGTCAAAAATGACAAATTTCAAGATGGTAAATGTCAAAGATGTCAAATGACAAATGTCACAATGCTAAATGTCAAAAATGAAAAGTGTCACCATGAAAAATGTCAAAAATAACAAATTTCAAGATGCCAAATGTCAAAGATGTCAAATGACAAATGTCACAATGCTAAATGTCAAAAATGAAAAGTGTCACCATGAAAAATGTCAAAAATGACAAATTTCAAGATGGCAAATATCAAAGATGTCAAATGACAAATGTCACAATGCTAAATGTCAAAAATGAAAAGTGTCACCATAAAAAATGTCAAAAATAACAAATTTCAAGATGGCAAATGTCAAAGATGTCAAATGACAAATGTCACAATGCTAAATGTTAAAAATAAAAAGTGTCACCATGAAAAATGTCAAAAATGACAAATTTCAAGATGGCAAATGTCAAAACTGACAAATGTCACAATGCCAAATGTCAAAAATGAAAAGTGTCACCATGAAAAATGTCAAAAATGACAAATTTTAAGATGGAAAATGTCAAAGATGTCAAATGACAAATGTCACAATGCTAAATGTCAAAAATGAAAAGTGTCACCATGAAAAATGTCAAAAATGACAAATTTCAAGATGGCAAATGTCAAAGATGTCAAATGACAAATGTCACAATGCTAAATGTCAAAAATGAAAAGTGTCACCCTGAAAAATGTCAAAAATAACAAATTTCAAAATGGCAAATGTCAAAGATGTCAAATGACAAATGTCACAATGCTAAATGTCAAAAATGAAAAGTGTCACCATGAAAAATGTCAAAAATGACAAATTTCAAGATGGCAAATGTCAAAGATGTCAAATGACAAATGTCACAATGCTAAATGTCAAAAATGAAAAGTGTCACCATGAAAAATGTCAA
The DNA here is from genome assembly GCA_964028335.1 of Altica lythri. Lineage (NCBI taxonomy): Eukaryota > Metazoa > Arthropoda > Insecta > Coleoptera > Chrysomelidae > Altica > Altica lythri. The sequence continues at coordinate 37,361,274 of OZ034800.1, read as the reverse complement.
AAATAACAAATTTCAAGATGGCAAATGTCAAAGATGTCAAATGACAAATGTCACAATGCTAAATGTCAAAAATGAAAAGTGTTACCATGAAAAATGTCAAAAATGACAAATTTCAAGATGGCAAATGTCAAAACTGACAAATGTCACAATGCTAAATGTCAAAAATGATAAGTGTCACCATGAAAAATGTCAAAAATGACAAATTTCAAGATGGCAAATGTCCAAGATGTCAAATGACAAATGTCACAATGCTAAATGTCAAATATGACAAATTTCCAGATGGCAAATGTCAAAGATGTCAAATGACAAATGTCACAATGCTAAATGTCAAAAATGAAAAGTGTCACCATGAAAAATGTCAAAAATGACAAATTTCAAGATGGCAAATGTCAAAGATGTCAAATGACAAATGTCACAATGCTAAATGTCAAAAATGAAAAGTGTCACCATTAAAAATGTCAAAAATAACAAATTTCAAGATGGCAAATGTCAAAGATGTCAAATGACAAATGTCACAATGCTAAATGTCAAAAATGAAAAGTGTCACCATGAAAAATGTCAAAAATGACAAATTTCAAGATGGCAAATGTCAAAGATGTCACATGACAAATATCACAATGCTAAATGTCAAAAATGAAAAGTGTCACCATGAAAAATGTCAAAAATGACAAATTTCAAGATGGCAAATGTCAAAGATGTCAAATGACAAATGTCACAATGCTAAATGTCAAAAATGAAAAGTGTCACCATAAAAAATGTCAAAAATGACAAATTTCAAGATGGCAAATGTCAAAAATGTCAAATGACAAATGTCACAATGCTAAATGTCAAAAATGAAAAGTGTCACCATGAAAAATGTCAAAAATGACAAATTTCAAGATGGCAAATGTCAAAGATGTCAAATGACAAATGTCACAATGCTAAATGTCAAAAATGAAAAGTGTCACCATGAAACATGTCAAAAATAACAAATTTCAAGATGCCAAATGTCAAAGATGTCAAATGACAAATGTCACAATGCTAAATGTCAAAAATGAAAAGTGTCACCATGAAAAATGTCAAAAATGACAAATTTCAAGATGGCAAATGTCAAAGATGTCAAATGACAAATGTCACAATGCTAAATGTCAAAAATGAAAAGTGTCGCCATGAAAAATGTCAAAAATGACAAATTTCAAGATGGCAAATGTCAAAGATGTCAAATGACAAATGTCACAATGCTAAATGTCAAAAATGAAAAGTGTCACCATCAAAAATGTCAAAAATGACAAATTTCCAGATAACAAATGTCAAAGATGTCAAATGACAAATGTCACAATGCTAAATGTCAAAAATGAAAAGTGTCACCATGAAAAATGTCAAAAATGACAAATTTCAAGATGGCAAATGTCCAAGATGTCAAATGACAAATGTCACAATGCTAAATGTCAAAAATGAAAAGTGTCACCATGAAAAATGTCAAAAATGACAAATTTCATGATGGCAAATGTCAAAGATGTCAAATGACAAATGTCACAATGCAAAATGTTAAAAATGAAAAGTGTCACCATGAAAAATGTCAAAAATGACAAATTTCAAGATGGCAAATGTCAAAACTGACAAATGTCACAATGCCAAATGTCAAAAATGAAAAGTGTCACCATGAAAAATGTCAAAAATGACAAATTTTAAGATGGAAAATATCAAAGATGTCAAATGACAAATGTCACAATGCTAAATGTCAAAAATAACAAATTTCCAGATGGCAAATGTCAAAGATGTCAAATGACAAATGTCACAATGCTAAATGTCAAAAATGAAAAGTGTCACCATGAAAAATGTCAAAAATAACAAATTTCAAGGTGGCAAATGTCAAAGATGTCAAATGACAAATGTCACAATGCTAAATGTCAAAAATGAAAAGTGTCAACATGAAAAATGTCAAAAATGACAAATTTCAAGATGGAAAATGTCAAAGATGTCAAATGACAAATGTCACAATGCTAAATGTCAAAAATGAAAAGTGTCACCATGAAAAATGTCAAAAATGACAAATTTCAAGATGGCAAATGTCAAAGATGTCAAATGACAAATGTCACAATGCTAAATGTCAAAAATGAAAAGTGTCACCATAAAAAATGTCAAAAATGACAAATTTCAAGATGGCAAATGTCAAAAATGTCAAATGACAAATGTCACAATGCTAAATGTCAAAAATGAAAAGTGTCACCATGAAAAATGTCAAAAATGACAAATTTCAAGATAGCAAATGTCAAAGATGTCAAATGACAAATGTCACAATGCTAAATGTCAAAAATGAAAAGTGTCACCATGAAAAATGTCAAAAATAACAAATTTCAAGATGCCAAATGTCAAAGATGTCAAATGACAAATGTCACAATGCTAAATGTCAAAAATGAAAAGTGTCACCATGAAAAATGTCAAAAATGACAAATTTCAAGATGGCAAATGTCAAAGATGTCAAATGACAAATGTCACAATGCTAAATGTCAAAAATGAAAAGTGTCACCATGAAAAATGTCAAAAATGACAAATTTCAAGATGGCAAATGTCAAAGATGTCAAATGACAAATGTCACAATGCTAAATGTCAAAAATGAAAAGTGTCACCATCAAAAATGTCAAAAATGACAAATTTCCAGATGGCAAATGTCAAAGATGTCAAATGACAAATGTCACAATGCTAAATGTCAAAAATGAAAAGTGTCACCATGAAAAATGTCAAAAATGACAAATTTCAAGATGGCAAATGTCCAAGATGTCAAATGACAAATGTCACAATGCTAAATGTCAAAAATGAAAAGTGTCACCATGAAAAATGTCAAAAATGACAAATTTCATGATGGCAAATGTCAAAGATGTCAAATGACAAATGTCACAATGCAAAATGTTAAAAATGAAAAGTGTCACCATGAAAAATGTCAAAAATGACAAATTTCAAGATGGCAAATGTCAAAACTGACAAATGTCTCAATGCCAAATGTCAAAAATAAAAAGTGTCACCATGAAAAATGTCAAAAATGACAAATTTTAAGATGGAAAATGTCAAAGATGTCAAATGACAAATGTCACAATGCTAAATGTCAAAAATGAAAAGTGTCACCATGAAAAATGTCAAAAATAACAAATTTCAAGACGGCAAATGTCAAAGATGTCAAATGACAAATGTCACAATGCTAAATGTCAAAAATGAAAAGTGTCACCATGAAAAATGTCAAAAATAACAAATTTCAAGATGGCAAATGTCAAAGATGTCAAATGACAAATGTCACAATGCTAACTGTCAAAAATAAAAAGTGTCACCATGAAAAATGTCAAAAATGACAAATTTCAAGATGGAAAATGTCAAAGATGTCAAATGACAAATGTCACAATGCTAAATGTCAAAAATGAAAAGTGTTACCATGAAAAATGTCAAAAATGACAAATTTCAAGATGGCAAATGTCAAAGATGTCAAATGACAAATGTCACAATACTAAATGTCAAAAATGAAAAGTGTCACCATGAAAAATGTCAAAAATAACAAATTTCAAGATGGCAAATGTCAAAGATGTCAAATGACAAATGTCACAATGCTAAATGTCAAAAATGAAAAGTGTCACCATGAAAAATGTCAAAAATGACAAATTTCAAGATGGCAAATGTCAAAGATGTCAAATGACAAATGTCACAATGCTAAATGTCAAAAATGAAAAGTGTCACCATGAAAAATGTCAAAAATAACAAATTTCAAGATGGCAAATGTCAAAGATGTCAAATGACAAATGTCACAATGCTAAATGTCAAAAATGAAAAGTGTCACCATCAAAAATGTCAAAAATGATAAATTTCAAGACGGCAAATATCAAAGATGTCAAATGACAAATGTCACAATGCTAAATGTCAAAAATGAAAAGTGTCACCATGAAAAATGTCAAAAATGACAAATTTCAAGATGGCAAATGTCAAAGATGTCAAATGACAAATGTCACAATGCTAAATGTCAAAAATGAAAAGTGTCACCATGAAAAATGTCAAAAATGACAAATTTCAAGATGGCAAATGACAAATGTCACAATGCTAAATGTCAAAAATGAAAAGTGTCACCATAAAAAATGTCAAAAATAACAAATTTCAAGATGGCAAATGTAAAAGATGTCAAATGACAAATGTCACAATGCTAAATGTCAAAAATGAAAAGTGTTACCATGAAAAATGTCAAAAATGACAAATTTCAAGATGGCAAATGTCAAAGATGTCAAATGACAAATATCACAATGCTCAATGTCAAAAATGAAAAGTGTCACCATGAAAAATGTCAAAAATGACAAATTTCAAGATGGCAAATGTCAAAGATGTCAAATGACAAATGTCACAATGCTAAATGTCAAAAATGAAAAGTGTCACCATGAAAAATGTCAAAAATGACAAATTTCAAGATGGCAAATGTCAAAGATGTCAAATGACAAATGTCACAATGCTAAATGTCAAAAATGAAAAGTGTCACCATGAAAAATGTCAAAAAAGACAAATTTCAAGATGGCAAATGTCAAAGATGTCAAATGACAAATGTCACAATGCTAAATGTCAAAAATGAAAAGTGTCACCATGAAAAATGTCAAAAATGACAAATTTCAAGATGGCAAATGTCAAAACTGACAAATGTCACAATGCTAAATGTCAAAAATGATAAGTGTCACCATGAAAAATGTCAAAAATGACAAATTTCAAGATGGCAAATGTCCAAGATGTCAAATGACAAATGTCACAATGCTAAATGTCAAAAATGAAAAGTGTCACCATGAAAAATGTCAAAAATGACAAATTTCAGGATGGCAAATGTCAAAGATGTCAAATGACAAATGTCACAATGCTAAATGTCAAAAATGAAAAGTGTCAAAAATGACAAATTTCAAGATGGCAAATGTCTAAGATGTCAAATGACAAATGTCACAATGCTAAATGTCAAAAATGAAAAGTGTCACCGTGAAAAATGTCAAAAATGACAAATTTACAGATGGCAAATGTCAAAAATGTCAAATGACAAATGTCACAATGCTAAATGTCAAAAATGAAAAGTGTCACTATGAAAAATGTCAAAAATGACAAATTTCAAGATGGCAAATGTCAAAGATGTCAAATGACAAATGTAAAAAATGAAAAGTGTCCCCATGAAAAATGTCAATAATGACAAATTTCAAGATGGCAAATGTCAAAGATGTCAAATGACAAATGTCACAATGCTAAATGTCAAAAATGAAAAGTGTCACCATGAAAAATGTCAGAAATGACAAATTTCAAGATGGCAAATATCAAAGATGTCAAATGACAAATGTCACAATGCTAAATGTCAAAAATGACAAATTTCAAGAAAGCAAATGTCAAAGATGGCAAATGACAAATGTCACAATGCTAAATGTCAAAAATGAAAATTGTCACCATGAAAAATGTCAAAAATGACAAATTTCAAGATGGCAAATGTCAAAACTGACAAATGTCACAATGTTAAATGTCAAAAATAAAAAGTGTCACCATAAAAAATGTCAAAAATAACAAATTTTAAAATGGCAACTGTCAAAGATGTCAAATGACAAATGTCACAATGCTAAATGTCAAAAATGACAAATTTCAAGATGGCAAATGTCAAAGATGTCAAATGACAAATGTCACAATGCTATATGTCAAAAATGAAAAGTGTCACTATGAAAAATGTCAAAAATGACAAATTTCAAGATGGCAAATGTCAAAACTGACAAATGTCACAATGCTAAATGTCAAAAATGAAAAGTGTCACCATGAAAAATGTCAAAAATGACAAATTACAAAATGGCAAATGTCAAAGATGTCAAATGACAAATGTCACAATGCTAAATGTCAAAAATGAAAAGTGTCACCATGAAAAATGTCAAAAATAACAAATTTCAAGATGGCAAATGTCAAATGACAAATGTCACAATGCTAAATGTCAAAAATGAAAAGTGTCACCATGAAAAATGTCAAAAATGACAAATTTCAAGATGGCAAATGTCAAAGATGTCAAATGACAAATGTCACAATGCTAAATGTCAAAAATGAAAAGTGTCACCATGAAAAATGTCAAAAAAGACAAATTTCAAGATGGCAAATGTCAAAGATGTCAAATGACAAATGTCACAATGCTAAATGTCAAAAATGAAAAGTGTCACCATGAAAAATGTCAAAAATGACAAATTTCAAGATGGCAAATGTCAAAGATGTCACATGACAAATGTCACAATGCTAAATGTCAAAAATGAAAAGTGTCACCATCAAAAATGTCAAAAATGACAAATTTCAAGATGGCAAATATCAAAGATGTCAAATGACAAATGTCACAATGCTAAATGTCAAAAATGAAAAGTGTCACCATGAAAAATGTCAAAAATGACAAATTTCAAGATGGCAAATGTCAAAGATGTCAAATGACAAATGTGACAATGCTAAATGTCAAAAATGAAAAGTGTCACCATGAAAAATGTCAAAAATGACAAATTTCAAGATGGCAAATGACAAATGTCACAATGCTAAATGTCAAAAATGAAAAGTGTCACCATAAAAAATGTCAAAAATAACAAATTTCAAGATGGCAAATGTCAAAGATGTCAAATGACAAATGTCACAATGCTAAATGTCAAAAATGAAAAGTGTCGCCATGAAAAATGTCAAAAATGACAAATTTCAAGATGGCAAATATCAAAGATGTCAAATGACAAATATCACAATGCTCAATGTCAAAAATGAAAAGTGTCACCCTGAAAAATGTCAAAAATGACAAATTTCAAGATGGCAAATGTCAAAGATGTCAAATGACAAATGTCACAATGCTAAATGTCAAAAATGAAAAGTGTCACCATGAAAAATGTCAAAAATGACAAATTTCAAGATGGCAAATGTCAAAGATGTCAAATGACAAATGTCACAATGCTAAATGTCAAAAATGAAAATTGTCACCATGAAAAATGTCAAAAAAGACAAATTTCAAGATGGCAAATGTCAAAGATGTCAAATGACAATTGTCACAATGCTAAGTGTCAAAAATAAAAAGTGTCACCATGAAAAATGTCAAAAATGACAAATTTCAAGATGGCAAATGTCAAAACTGACAAATGTCACAATGCTAAATGTCAAAAATGATAAGTGTCACCATGAAAAATGTTAAAAATAACAAATTTCAAGATGGCAAATGTCAATGATGTCAAATGACAAATGTCACAATGCTAAATGTCAAAAATGAAAAGTGTCACCATGAAAAATGTCAAAAATGACAAATTTCAAGATGGCAAATGTCAAAGATGTCAAATGACAAATGTCGCAATGCTAAATGTCAAAAATGAAAAGTGTCACCATGAAAAATGTCAAAAATGACAAATTTCAAGATGGCAAATATCAAAACTGACAAATGTCACAATGCTAAATGTCAAAAGTGATAAGTGTCACCATGAAAAATGTCAAAAATGACCAATTTCAAGATGGCAAATGTCCAAGATGTCAAATGACAAATGTCACAATGCTAAATGTCAAAAATGACAAATTTCAAGATGGCAAATGTCAAAGATGTCAAATGACAAATGTCACAATGCTAAATGTCAAAAATGAAAAGTGTCACCATGAAAAATGTCAAAAATGACAGATTTCAAGATGGCAAATGTCAAAGATGTCAAATGACAAATGTCACAATGCTAAATGTCAAAAATGAAAAGTGTCACCATGAAAAATGTCAAAAATAACAAATTTCAAGATGGCAAATGTCAAAGATGTCAAATGACAAATGTCACAATGCTAAATGTCAAAAATGAAAGGTGTCACCATGAAAAATGTCAAAAATGACAAATTTCAAGATGGCAAATGTCAAAGATGTCAAATGACAAATGTCACAATGCTAAATGTCAAAAATGAAAAGTGTCACCATGAAAAATGTCAAAAATGACAAATTTCAAGATGGCAAATGTCAAAGATGACAAATGTCACAATGCTAAATGTCAAAAATAAAAAGTGTCACCATGAAAAATGTCAAAAATAACAAATTTCAAGATGGCAAATGTCAAAGATGTCAAATGACAAATGTCACAATGCTAAATGTCAAAAATGAAAAGTGTCACCATGAAAAATGTCAAAAATAACAAATTTTAAGATAGCAGATGTCAAAGATGTCAAATGACAAATGTCACAATGCTAAATGTCAAAAATGAAAAGTGTCACCATGAAAAATGTCAAAAATGACAAATTTCAAGATGGCAAATGTCAAAGATGTCAAATGACAAATGTCACAATGCTAAATGTCAAAAATGAAAAGTGTCACCATGAAAAATGTCAAAAATAACAAATTTCAAGATGGCAAATGTCAAAGATGTCAAATGACAAATGTCACAATGCTAAATGTCAAAAATGAAAAGTGTCACCATGAAAAATGTCAAAAATGACAAATTTCAAGATGGCAAATGTCAAAGATGTCAAATGACAAATGTCACAATGCTAAATGTCAAAAATGAAAAGTGTCACCATGAAAAATGTCAAAAATAACAAATTTTAAGATGGCAAATGTCAAAGATGTCAAATGACAAATGTCACAATGCTAAATGTCAAAAATGAAAAGTGTCACCATGAAAAATGTCAAAAATGACAAATTTCAAGATGGCAAATGTCAAAACTGACAAATGTCACAATGCTAAATGTCAAAAATGACAAATTTCAAGATGGCAAATGTCAAAGATGTAAAATGACAAATGTCACAATGCTTAATGTCAAAAATGAAAAGTGTCACCATGAAAAATGTCAAAAATGACAAATTTCAAGATGGCAAATGTCAAAGATGTCAAATGACAAATGTCACAATGCTAAATGTCAAAAATGAAAAGTGTCACCATGAAAAATGTCAAAAATGACAAATTTCAAGATGGCAAATGTCAAAGATGTCAAATCACAAATGTCACAATGCTAAATGTCAAAAATGAAAAGTGTCACCATGAAAAAGGTCAAAAATGACAAATTTCAAGATGGCAAATATCAAAGATGTCAAATGACAAATGTCACAATGCTAAATGTCAAAAATGACAAATTTCAAGATGGCAAATGTCAAAGATGTCAAATGACAAATGTCACAATGCTAACTGTCAAAAATGAAAAGTGTCACCATGAAACATGTCAAAAATGACAAATTTCAAGATAGCAAATGTCAAAGATGTCAAATGACAAATGTCACAATGCTAAATGTCAAAAATGAAAAGTGTCACCATGAAAAATGTCAAAAATGACAAATTTCAAGATGGCAAATGTCAAAGATGTCAAATAACAAATGTCACAATGCTAAATGTTAAAAATGAAAAGTGTTACCATGAAAAATGTCAAAAATAACAAATTTCAAGATGGCAAATGTCAAAGATGTCAAATGACAAATGTCACAATGCTAAATGTCAACAATGAAAAGTGTCACCATGAAAAATGTCAAAAATGACAAATTTCAAGATGGCAAATGTCAAAACTGACAAATGTCACAATGCTAAATGTCAAAAATGATAAGTGTCACCACGAAAAATGTCAAAAATGACAAATTTCAAGATGGCAAATGTCCAAGATGTCAAATGACAAATGTCACAATGCTAAATGTCAAAAATGACAAATTTCAAGATGGCAAATGTCAAAGATGTCAAATGACAAATGTCACAATGCTAAATGTCAAAAATGAAAAGTGTCACCATGAAAAATGTCAAAAATTACAAATTTCAAGATGGCAAATGTCAAAGATGTCAAATGACAAATGTCACATGTAAAATGAAAAGTGTCACCATGAAAAATGTCAAAAATAACAAATTTCAAGATGGCAAATGTCAAAGATGTCAAATGACAAATGTCACAATGCTAAATGTTAAAATTGAAAAGTGTCACCATGAAAAATGTCAAAAATGACAAATTTCAAGATGGCAAATGTCAAAGATGTCAAATGACAAATGTCACAATGCTAAATGTCAAAAATGAAAAGTGTCACCAAGAAAAATGTCAAAAATGACAAATTTCAAGATGGCAAATGTCAAAACTGACAAATGTCACAATGCTAAATGTCAAAAATGATAAGTGTCACCATGAAAAATGTCAAAAATGACAAATTTCAAGATGGCAAATGTCCAAGATGTCAAATGACAAATGTCACAATGCTAAATGTCAAAAATGAAAAGTGTCACCATGAAAAATGTCAAAAATGACAAATTTCAAGATGGCAAATGTCAAAGATGTCAAATGACAAATGTCACAATGCTAAATGTCAAAAATGAAAAGAGTCACCATGAAAAATGTCAAAAATAACAAATTTCAAGATGGCAAATGTCAAAGATGTCAAATGACAAATGTCACAATGCTAAATGTCAAAAATGAAAAGTGTCACCATGAAAAATGTCAAAAATGACAAATTTCAAGATGGCAAATGTCAAAGATGTCAAATGACAAATGTCACAATGCTAAATGTCAAAAATGAAAAGTGTCACCATGAAAAATGTCAAAAATAACAAATTTTAAGATGGCAAATGTCAAAGATGTCAAATGACAAATGTCACAATGCTAAATGTCAAAAATGAAAAGTGTCACCATGAAAAATGTCAAAAATGACAAATTTCAAGATGGCAAATGTCAAAACTGACAAATGTCACAATGCTAAATGTCAAAAATGACAAATTTCAAGATGGCAAATGTCAAAGATGTAAAATGACAAATGTCACAATGCTAAATGTCAAAAATGAAAAGTGTCACCATGAAAAATGTCAAAAATGACAAATTTCAAGATGGCAAATGTCAAAGATGTCAAATGACAAATGTCACAATGCTAAATGTCAAAAATGAAAAGTGTCACCATGAAAAATGTCAAAAATGACAAATTTCAAGATGGCAAATGTCAAAGATGTCAAATCACAAATGTCACAATGCTAAATGTCAAAAATGAAAAGTGTCACCATGAAAAAGGTCAAAAATGACAAATTTCAAGATGGCAAATATCAAATATGTCAAATGACAAATGTCACAATGCTAAATGTCAAAAATGACAAATTTCAAGATGGCAAATGTCAAAGATGTCAAATGACAAATGTCACAATGCTAAATGTCAAAAATGAAAAGTGTCACCATGAAACATGTCAAAAATGACAAATTTCAAGATAGCAAATGTCAAAGATGTCAAATGACAAATGTCACAATGCTAAATGTCAAAAATGAAAAGTGTCACCATGAAAAATGTCAAAAATGACAAATTTCAAGATGGCAAATGTCAAAGATGTCAAATAACAAATGTCACAATGCTAAATGTTAAAAATGAAAAGTGTTACCATGAAAAATGTCAAAAATAACAAATTTCAAGATGGCAAATGTCAAAGATGTCAAATGACAAATGTCACAATGCTAAATGTCAACAATGAAAAGTGTCACCATGAAAAATGTCAAAAATGACAAATTTCAAGATGGCAAATGTCAAAACTGACAAATGTCACAATGCTAAATGTCAAAAATGATAAGTGTCACCACGAAAAATGTCAAAAATGACAAATTTCAAGATGGCAAATGTCCAAGATGTCAAATGACAAATGTCACAATGCTAAATGTCAAAAATGACAAATTTCAAGATGGCAAATGTCAAAGATGTCAAATGACAAATGTCACAATGCTAAATGTCAAAAATGAAAAGTGTCACCATGAAAAATGTCAAAAATTACAAATTTCAAGATGGCAAATGTCAAAGATGTCAAATGACAAATGTCACATGTAAAATGAAAAGTGTCACCATGAAAAATGTCAAAAATAACAAATTTCAAGATGGCAAATGTCAAAGATGTCAAATGACAAATGTCACAATGCTAAATGTTAAAATTGAAAAGTGTCACCATGAAAAATGTCAAAAATGACAAATTTCAAGATGGCAAATGTCAAAGATGTCAAATGACAAATGTCACAATGCTAAATGTCAAAAATGAAAAGTGTCACCAAAAAAAATGTCAAAAATGACAAATTTCAAGATGGCAAATGTCAAAACTGACAAATGTCACAATGCTAAATGTCAAAAATGATAAGTGTCACCATGAAAAATGTCAAAAATGACAAATTTCAAGATGGCAAATGTCCAAGATGTCAAATGACAAATGTCACAATGCTAAATGTCAAAAATGAAAAGTGTCACCGTGAAAAATGTCAAAAATGACAAATTTCAATATGGCAAATGTCAAAGATGTCAAATGACAAATGTCACAATGCTAAATGTCAAAAATGAAAAGTGTCAAAAATGACAAATTTCAAGATGGCAAATGTCTAAGATGTCAAATGACAAATGTCACAATGCTAAATGTCAAAAATGAAAAGTGTCACCGTGAAAAATGTCAAAAATGACAAATTTCAAGATGGCAAATGTCAAATATGTCAAATGACAAATGTCACAATGCTAAATGTCAACAATGAAAAGTGTCACCATGAAAAATGTCACAAATGACAAATTTCAAGATGGCAAATGTCAAAGATGTCAAATGACAAATGTCACAATGCTAAATTTCAAAAATGAAAAGTGTCCCCATAAAAAATGTCAATAATGACAAATTTCAAGATGGCAAATGTCAAAGATGTCAAATGACAAATGTCACAATGCTAAATGTCAAAAATGAAAAGTGTCACCATGAAAAATGTCAAAAATGACAAATTTCAAGATGGCAAATGTCAAAGATGTCGAATATGACAAATGTCACAATGCTAAATGTCAAAAATGAAAAGTGTCACCATGAAAAATGTCAAAAATGACAAATTTTAAGATGGCAAATGCCAAAGATGTCAAATGACAAATGGCACAATGCTAAATGTCAAAAATGAAAAGTGTCACCATGAAAAATTTCAAGATGGCAAATATCAAAGATGTCAAATGACAAATGTCACAAGGCTAAATGTCAAAAATGACGAATTTCAAGATGGCAAATGTCAAAGATGTCAAATGACAAATGTCACAATGCTAAATGTCAAAAATGAAAAGTGTCACCATGAAAAATGTCAAAAATAACAAATTTCAAGATGGCAAATGTCAAAGATGTCAAATGACAAATGTCACAATGCTAAATGTCAAAAATGAAAAGTGTCACCATGAAAAATGTCAAAAATGACAAATTTTAAGATGGCAAATGTAAAAGATGTCAAATGACAAATGTCACAATGCTAAATGTCAAAAATGAAAAGTGTCACCATGAAAAATGTCAAAAATGACAAATTTCAAGATGGCAAATGTCAAAGATGTCAAATGACAAATGTCACAATGCTAAATGTCAAAAATGAAAAGTGTCACCATGAAAAATGTCAAAAATCACAAATTTCAAGATGGCAAATGTCAAAGATATCAAATGACAAATGTCACAATGCTAAATGTCAAAAATGAAAAGTGTCACCATGAAAAATGTCAAAAATAACAAATTTCAAGATGGCAAATGTCAAAGATGTCAAATGACAAATGTCACAATGCTAAATGCCAAAAATGAAAAGTGTCACCATGAAAAATGTCAAAAATGACAAATTTTAAGATGGCAAATGTCAAAGATGTCAAATGACAAATGTCACAATGCTAACTGTCAAAAATGAAAAGTGTCACCATGAAAAATGTCAAAAATAACAAATTTCAAGATGGCAAATGTCAAAGATGTCAAATGACAAATGTCACAATGCTAAATGTCAAAAATGAAAAGTGTCACCATGAAAAATGTCAAAAATGACAAATGTCAAGATGGCAAATGTCAAAGATGTCAAATGACAAATGTCACAATGCTAAATGTCAAAAATGAAAAGTGTCACCATAAAAAATGTCAAAAACAACAAATTTCAAGATGGCAAATGTCAAAGATGTCAAATGACAAATGTCACAATGCTAAATGTCAAAAATGAAAAGTGTCACCATGAAAAATGTCAAAAATGACAAATTTCAAGATGGCAAATGTCAAAGATGTCAAATGACAAATGTCACAATGCTAAATGTCAAAAATGAGAAGTGTCCCCATGAAAAATGTCAAAAATGACAAATTTCAAGATGGCAAATATCAAAGATGTCAAATGCCAAATGTCACAATGCTAAATGTCAAAAATGACAAATTTCAAGATGGCAAATGTCAAAGATGTCAAATAACAAATGTCACAATGCTAAATGTCAAAAATGAAAAGTGTCACCATAAAAAATGTCAAAAATGACAAATTTCAAGATGGCAAATGTCATAGATGTCAAATGACAAATGTCACAATGCTAAATGTCAAAAATGAAAAGTGTCACCATGAAAAATGTCAAAAATGACAAATTTCAAGATGGCAAATGTCAAAGATGTCAAATGACAAATGTCACAATGCTAAATGTCAAAAATGAAAAGTGTCACCATGAAAAATGTTAAAAATGACAAATTTCAAGATAGCAAATGTCAAAGATGTCAAATGACAAATGTCACAATGCTAAATGTCAAAAATGACAAATTTCAAGATGGCAAATGTCTAGGATGTCAACTGACAAATGTCACAATGCTACATGTCAAAAATGAAAAGTGTCACCGTGGAAAATGTCAAAAATGAAAAATTTCTAGATCGCAAATGTCAAAGATGTCAAATGACAAATGTCACAATGCTAAATGTCAAAAATGAAAAGTGTCACCATGAAAAATGTCAAAAATGACAAATTTCAAGATGGCAAATGTCAAAGATGTCAAATGACAAATGTCACAATGCTAAATGTCAAAAATGAGAAGTGTCCCCATGAAAAATGTCAAAAATGACAAATTTCAAGATGGCAAATATCAAAGATGTCAAATGCCAAATGTCACAATGCTAAATGTCAAAAATGACAAATTTCAAGATGGCAAATGTCGAAGATGTCAAATAACAAATGTCACAATGCTAAATGTCAAAAATGAAAAGTGTCACCATAAAAAATGTCAAAAATGACAAATTTCAAGATGGCAAATGTCATAGATGTCAAATGACAAATGTCACAATGCTAAATGTCAAAAATGAAAAGTGTCACCATGAAAAATGTCAAAAATGACAAATTTCAAGATGGCAAATGTCAAAGATGTCAAATGACAAATGTCACAATGCTAAATGTCAAAAATGAAAAGTGTCACCATGAAAAATGTTAAAAATGACAAATTTCAAGATAGCAAATGTCAAAGATGTCTAATGACAAATGTCACAATGCTAAATGTCAAAAATGAAAAGTGTCCCCATGAAAAATGTCAAAAATGACAAATTTCAAGATGGCAAATATCAAAGATGTCAAATGCCAAATGTCACAATGCTAAATGTCAAAAATGACAAATTTCAAGATGGCAAATGTCAAAGATGTCAAATGACAAATGTCACAATGCTAAATGTCAAAAATGAAAAGTGTCACCATGAAAAATGTCAAAAATCACAAATTTCAAGATGGCAAATGTCAAAGATATCAAATGACAAATGTCACAATGCTAAATGTCAAAAATGAAAAGTGTCACCATGAAAAATGTCAAAAATAACAAATTTCAAGATGGCAAATGTCAAAGATGTCAAATGACAAATGTCACAATGCTAAATGTCAAAAATGAAAAGTGTCACCATGAAAAATGTCAAAAATGACAAATTTTAAGATGGCAAATGTCAAAGATGTCAAATGACAAATGTCACAATGCTAACTGTCAAAAATGAAAAGTGTCACCATGAAAAATGTCAAAAATAACAAATTTCAAGATGGCAAATGTCAAAGATGTCAAATGACAAATGTCACAATGCTAAATGTCAAAAATGAAAAGTGTCACCATGAAAAATGTCAAAAATGACAAATTTCAAGATGGCAAATGTCAAAGATGTCAAATGACAAATGTCATAATGCTAAATGTCAAAAATGAAAAGTGTCACCATGAAAAATGTCAAAAATAACAAATTTCAAGATGGCAAATGTCAAAAATGTCAAATGACAAATGTCACAATGCTAAATGTCAAAAATGAAAAGTGTCACCATGAAAAATGTCAAAAATGACAAATTTCAAGATGGCAAATGTCAAAGATGTCAAATGACAAATGTCACAATGCTAAATGTCAAAAATGAAAAGTGTCACCATGAAAAATGTCAAAAATGACAAATTTCAAGATGGCAAATGTCAAAGATGTCAAATGACAAATGTCACAATGCTAAATGTCAAAAATGAAAAGTGTCACCATAAAAAATGTCAAAAACAACAAATTTCAAGATGGCAAATGTCAAAGATGTCAAATGACAAATGTCACAATGCTAAATGTCAAAAATGAAAAGTGTCACCATGAAAAATGTCAAAAATGACAAATTTCAAGATGGCAAATGTCAAAGATGTCAAATGACAAATGTCACAATGCTAAATGTCAAAAATGAAAAGTGTCACCATGAAAAATGTCAAAAATGACAAATTTCAAGATGGCAAATGTCAAAGATGTCAAATGACAAATGTCACAATGCTAAATGTCAAAAATGAAAAGTGTCACCATGAAAAATGTCAAAAATGACAAATTTCAAGATGGCAAATGTCAAAGATGTCAAATGACAAATGTCACAATGCTAAATGTCAAAAATGAAAAGTGTCACCATGAAAAATGTCAAAAATGACAAATTTCAAGATGGCAAATGTCAAAGATGTCAAATGACAAATGTCACAATGCTAAATGTCAAAAATGAAAAGTGTCACCATGAAAAATGTCAAAAATGACAAATTTCAAGATGGCAAATGTCCAAGATGTCAAATGACAAATGTCACAATGCTAAATGTCAAAAATGAAAAGTGTCACCATGAAAAATGTCAAAAATGACAAATTTCATGATGGCAAATGTCAAAGATGTCAAATGACAAATGTCACAATGCTAAATGTCAAAAATGAAAAGTGTCAAAAATTACAAATTTCAAGATGGCAAATGTCTAAGATGTCAACTGACAAATGTCACAATGCTACATGTCAAAAATGAAAAGTGTCACCGTGGAAAATGTCAAAAATGAAAAATTTCTAGATCGCAAATGTCAAAGATGTCAAATGACAAATGTCACAATGCTAAATGTCAAAAATGAAAAGTGTCACCATGAAAAATGTCAAAAATGACAAATTTCAAGATGGCAAATGTCAAAGATGTCAAATGACAAATGTCACAATGCTAAATGTCAAAAATGAAAAGTGTCACCATGAAAAATGTCAAAAATGACAAATTTCAAGATGGCAAATGTCAAAGATGTCAAATGACAAATGTCACAATGCTAAATGTCAAAAATGAAAAGTGTCACCATAAAAAATGTCAAAAACAACAAATTTCAAGATGGCAAATGTCAAAGATGTCAAATGACAAATGTCACAATGCTAAATGTCAAAAATGAAAAGTGTCACCATGAAAAATGTCAAAAATGACAAATTTCAAGATGGCAAATGTCAAAGATGTCAAATGACAAATGTCACAATGCTAAATGTCAAAAATGATAAGTGTCACCATGAAAAATGTCAAAAATGACAAATTTCAAGATGGCAAATGTCAAAAATGTCAAATGACAAATGTCACAATGCTAAATGTCAAAAATGAAAAGTGTCACCATGAAAAATGTCAAAAATGACAAATTTCAAGATGGCAAATGTCAAAGATGTCAAATGACAAATGTCACAATGCTAAATGTCAAAAATGAAAAGTGTCACCATGAAAAATGTCAAAAATGACAAATTTCATGATGGCAAATGTCAAAGATGTCAAATGACAAATGTCACAATGCTAAATGTCAAAAATGAAAAGTGTCAAAAATGAAAAATTTCAAGATGGCAAATGTCTAGGATGTCAACTGACAAATGTCACAATGCTACATGTCAAAAATGAAAAGTGTCACCTTGGAAAATGTCAAAAATGAAAAATTTCTAGATCGCAAATGTCAAAGATGTCAAATGACAAATGTCACAATGCTAAATGTCAAAAATGAAAAGTGTCACCATGAAAAATGTCAAAAATGACAAATTTCAAGATGGCAAATGTCAAAGATGTCAAATGACAAATGTCACAATGCTAAATGTCAAAAATGAGAAGTGTCCCCATGAAAAATGTCAAAAATGACAAATTTCAAGATGGCAAATATCAAAGATGTCAAATGCCAAATGTCACAATGCTAAATGTCAAAAATGACAAATTTCAAGATGGCAAATGTCAAAGATGTCAAATAACAAATGTCACAATGCTAAATGTCAAAAATGAAAAGTGTCACCATAAAAAATGTCAAAAATGACAAATTTCAAGATGGCAAATGTCATAGATGTCAAATGACAAATGTCACAATGCTAAATGTCAAAAATGAAAAGTGTCACCATGAAAAATGTCAAAAATGACAAATTTCAAGATGGCAAATGTCAAAGATGTCAAATGACAAATGTCACAATGCTAAATGTCAAAAATGAAAAGTGTCACCATGAAAAATGTTAAAAATGACAAATTTCAAGATAGCAAATGTCAAAGATGTCAAATGACAAATGTCACAATGCTAAATGTCAAAAATAAAAAGTGTCCCCATGAAAAATGTCAAAAATGACAAATTTCAAGATGGCAAATATCAAAGATGTCAAATGCCAAATGTCACAATGCTAAATGTCAAAAATGACAAATTTCAAGATGGCAAATGTCAAAGATGTCAAATGACAAATGTCACAATGCTAAATGTCAAAAATGAAAAGTGTCACCATGAAAAATGTCAAAAATGACACATTTCAAGATGGCAAATGTCAAAACTGACAAATGCCACAATGCTAAATGTCAAAAATGATAAGTGTCACCATGAAAAATGTCAAAAATAACAAATTTCAAGATGGCAAATGTCCAAGATGTCAAATGACAAATGTCACAATGCTAAATGTCAAAAATGAAAAGTGTCAGCATGAAAAATGTCAAAAATGACAAATTTTAAGATGGCAAATATCAAAGATGTCAAATGACAAATGTCACAATGCTAAATGTCAAAAATGATAAGTGTCACCATGAAAAATGTCAAAAATAACAAATTTCAAGATGGCAAATGTCAAAGATGTCAAATGACAAATGTCACCATGCTAAATGTCAAAAATGAAAAGTGTCACCATGAAAATTGTCAAAAATGACAAATTTCAAGATGGCAAATGTCAAAGATGTCAAATGACAAATGTCACAATGCTAAATGTCAAAAATGAAAAGTGTCACCATGAAAAATGTCAAAAATGACAAATTTCAAGATGGCAAATGTCAAAGATGTCAAATGACAAATGTCACAATGCTAAATGTCAAAAATGAAAAGTGTCACCATGAAAAATGTCAAAAATGACAAATTTTAAGATGGCAAATGTCAAAGATGTCAAATGACAAATGTCACAATGCTTAATGTCAAAAATGAAAAGTGTCACCATGAAAAATGTCAAAAATGACAAAATTTAAGATGACAAATGTCACAATGCTAAATGTCAAAAATGAAAAGTGTCACCATGAAAAATGTCAAAAATAACAAATTTCAAGATGGCAAATGTCAAAGATGTCAAATGACAAATGTTACAATGCTAAATGTCAAAAATGACAAATTTCAAGATGGCAAATGTCAAAGATGTCAAATGACAAATGTCACAATGCTAAATGTCAAAAATGAAAAGTGTCACCATGAAAAATGTCAAAAATGACCAATTTCAAGATGGCAAATGTCAAAACTGACAAATGTCACAATGCTAAATGTCAAAAATGATAAGTGTCACCATGAAAAATGTCAAAAATGACAAACTTCAAGATGGCAAATGTCCAAGATGTCAAATGACAAATGTCACAATGCTTAATGTCAAAAATGAAAAGTGTCACCATGAAAAATGTCAAAAATGACAAATTTAGGGATGGCAAATGTCAAAGATGTCAAATGACGAATGTCACAATGCTAAATGTCAAAAATGAAAAGTGTCAAAAATGACAAATTTTAAGATGGCAAATGTCTAAGATGTCAAATGACAAATGTCACAATGCTAAATGTCAAAAATGAAAAGTGTCACCATGAAAAATGTCAAAAATGACAAATTTCAAGATGGCAAATGTCAAAACTGACAAAAGTCACAATGCTAAATGTCAAAAATGAAAAGTGTCACCATGAAAAATGTCAAAAATGACAAATTTCAAGATGGCAAATGTCAAAGATGTCAAATGACAAATGTCACAATGCTAAATGTCAAAAATGAAAAGTGTCATCACGAAAAATGTCAAAAATGACAAATTTCAAGATGGCAAATGTCAAAGATGGCAAATGACAAATGTCACAATGCTAAATGTCAAAAATGACAAATTTCAAGATGGCAAATGTCAAAGATGTCAAATGACAAATCTCACAATGCTAAATGTCAAAAATGAAAAGTGTCACCATGAAAAATGTCAAAAATGACAAATTTCAAGATGGCAAATGTCAAAGATGTCAAATGACAAATGTCACAATGCTAAATGTCAAAAATAAAAAATGTCACCATGAAAAATGTCAAAAATGACAAATTTCAAGATGGCAAATGTCAAAACTGACAAATGTCACAATGCTAAATGTCAAAACTGACAAATGTCACAATGCTAAATGTCAAAAATGATAAGTGTCACCATGAAAAATGTCAAAAATGACAAATTTCAAGATGGCAAATGTCCAAGATGTCAAATGACAAATGTCACAATGCTTAATGTCAAAAATGAAAAGTGTCACCATGAAAAATGTCAAAAATGACACATTTCAAGATCGCAAATGTCCAAGATGTCAAATGACAAATGTCACAATGCTAAATGTCAAAAATAAAAAATGTCACCATGAAAAATGTCAAAAATGACAAATTTCAAGATGGCAAATGTAAAAGATGTCAAATGACAAATGTCACAATGCTAAATGTCAAAAATGAAAAGTGTCAAAAATGACAAATTTCAAGATGGCAAATGTCTAAGATGTCAAATGACAAATGTCACAATGCAAAATGTCAAAAATGAAAAGTGTCACCATGAAAGATGTCAAAAATGACAAATTTCAAGATGGCAAATGTAAAAACTGGCAAATGTCACAATGCTAAATGTCAAAACTGACAAATGTCACAATGCTAAATGTCAAAAATGATAAGTGTCACCATGAAAAATGTCAAAAATGACAAATTTCAAGATGGCAAATGTCCAAGATGTCAAATGACAAATGTCACAATGCTTAATGTCAAAAATGAAAAGTGTCACCATAAAAAATGTCAAAAATGACACATTTCAAGATGGCAAATGTCCAAGATGTCAAATGACAAATGTCACAATGCTAAATGTCAAAAATAAAAAATGTCACCATGAAAAATGTCAAAAATGACAAATTTCAAGATGGCAAATGTAAAAGATGTCAAATGACAAATGTCACAATGCTAAATGTCAAAAATGAAAAGTGTCAACAATGACAAATTTCAAGATGGCAAATGTCTAAGATGTCAAATGACAAATGTCACAATGCTTAATGTCAAAAATGAAAAGTGTCACTATGAAAAATGTCAAAAATGACAAATTTCAAGATAGCAAATGTAAAAGATGTCAAATGACAAATGTCACAATGCTAAATGTCAAAAATGAAAAGTGTCAAAAATGACAAATTTCAAGATGGCAAATGTCTAAGATGTCAAATGACAAATGTCACAATGCAAAATGTCAAAAATGAAAAGTGTCACCATGAAAGATGTCAAAAATGACAAATTTCAAGATGGCAAATGTCAAAACTGACAAATGTCACAATGCTAAATGTCAAAACTGACAAATGTCACAATGCTAAATGTCAAAAATGATAAGTGTCACCATGAAAAATGTCAAAAATGACAAATTTCAAGATGGCAAATGTCCAAGATGTCAAATGACAAATGTCACAATGCTAAATGTCAACAATGAAAAGTGTCACCATGAAAAATGTCAAAAATGACAAATTTCAAGATGGCAAATGTCAAAACTGACAAATGTCACAATGCTAAATGTCAAAAATGATAAGTGTCACCACGAAAAATGTCAAAAATGACAAATTTCAAGATGGCAAATGCCCAAGATGTCAAATGACAAATGTCACAATGCTAAATGTCAAAAATGACAAATTTCAAGATGGCAAATGTCAAAGATGTCAAATGACAAATGTCACAATGCTAAATGTCAAAAATGAAAAGTGTCACCATGAAAAATGTCAAAAATTACAAATTTCAAGATGGCAAATGTCAAAGATGTCAAATGACAAATGTCACATGTAAAATGAAAAGTGTCACCATGAAAAATGTCAAAAATAACAAATTTCAAGATGGCAAATGTCAAAGATGTCAAATGACAAATGTCACAATGCTAAATGTTAAAATTGAAAAGTGTCACCATGAAAAATGTCAAAAATGACAAATTTCAAGATGGCAAATGTCAAAGATGTCAAATGACAAATGTCACAATGCTAAATGTCAAAAATGAAAAGTGTCACCAAGAAAAATGTCAAAAATGACAAATTTCAAGATGGCAAATGTCAAAACTGACAAATGTCACAATGCTAAATGTCAAAAATGATAAGTGTCACCATGAAAAATGTCAAAAATGACAAATTTCAAGATGGCAAATGTCCAAGATGTCAAATGACAAATGTCACAATGCTAAATGTCAAAAATGAAAAGTGTCACCATGAAAAATGTCAAAAATGACAAATTTCAATATGGCAAATGTCAAAGATGTCAAATGACAAATGTCACAATGCTAAATGTCAAAAATGAAAAGTGTCAAAAATGACAAATTTCAAGATGGCAAATGTCTAAGATGTCAAATGACAAATGTCACAATGCTAAATGTCAAAAATGAAAAGTGTCACCGTGAAAAATGTCAAAAATGACAAATTTCAAGATGGCAAATGTCAAAGATGTCAAATGACAAATGTCACAATGCTAAATGTCAACAATGAAAAGTGTCACCATGAAAAATGTCACAAATGACAAATTTCAAGATGGCAAATGTCAAAGATGTCAAATGACAAATGTCACAATGCTAAATGTCAAAAATGAAAAGTGTCCCCATAAAAAATTTCAATAATGACAAATTTCAAGATGGCAAATGTCAAAGATGTCAAATGACAAATGTCACAATGCTAAATGTCAAAAATGAAAAGTGTCACCATGAAAAATGTCAAAAATGACAAATTTCAAGATGGCAAATGTCAAAGATGTCGAATATGACAAATGTCACAATGCTAAATGTCAAAAATGAAAAGTGTCACCATGAAAAATGTCAAAAATGACAAATTTTAAGATGGCAAATGCCAAAGATGTCAAATGACAAATGGCACAATGCTAAATGTCAAAAATGAAAAGTGTCACCATGAAAAATTTCAAGATGGCAAATATCAAAGATGTCAAATGACAAATGTCACAAGGCTAAATGTCAAAAATGACAAATTTCAAGATGGCAAATGTCAAAGATGTCAAATGACAAATGTCACAATGCTAAATGTCAAAAATGAAAAGTGTCACCATGAAAAATGTCAAAAATGACAAATTTCAAGATGGCAAATGTCAAAGATGTCAAATGACAAATGTCACAATGCTAAATGTCAAAAATGAAAAGTGTCACCATGAAAAATGTCAAAAATGACAAATTTTAAGATGGCAAATGTAAAAGATGTCAAATGACAAATGTCACAATGCTAAATGTCAAAAATGAAAAGTGTCACCATGAAAAATGTCAAAAATGACAAATTTCAAGATGGCAAATGTCAAAGATGTCAAATGACAAATGTCACAATGCTAAATGTCAAAAATGAAAAGTGTCACCATGAAAAATGTCAAAAATCACAAATTTCAAGATGGCAAATGTCAAAGATATCAAATGACAAATGTCACAATGCTAAATGTCAAAAATGAAAAGTGTCACCATGAAAAATGTCAAAAATAACAAATTTCAAGATGGCAAATGTCAAAGATGTCAAATGACAAATGTCACAATGCTAAATGTCAAAAATGAAAAGTGTCACCATGAAAAATGTCAAAAATGACAAATTTCAAGATGGCAAATGTCAAAGATGTCAAATGACAAATGTCACAATGCTAAATGTCAAAAATGAAAAGTGTCACCATGAAAAATGTCAAAAATAACAAATTTTAAGATGGCAAATGTCAAAGATGTCAAATGACAAATGTCACAATGCTAAATGTCAAAAATGAAAAGTGTCACCATGAAAAATGTCAAAAATGACAAATTTCAAGATGGCAAATGTCAAAACTGACAAATGTCACAATGCTAAATGTCAAAAATGACAAATTTCAAGATGGCAAATGTCAAAGATGTAAAATGACAAATGTCACAATGCTAAATGTCAAAAATGAAAAGTGTCACCATGAAAAATGTCAAAAATGACAAATTTCAAGATGGCAAATGTCAAAGATGTCAAATGACAAATGTCACAATGCTAAATGTCAAAAATGAAAAGTGTCACCATGAAAAATGTCAAAAATGACAAATTTCAAGATGGCAAATGTCAAAGATGTCAAATCACAAATGTCACAATGCTAAATGTCAAAAATGAAAAGTGTCACCATGAAAAAGGTCAAAAATGACAAATTTCAAGATGGCAAATATCAAAGATGTCAAATGACAAATGTCACAATGCTAAATGTCAAAAATGACAAATTTCAAGATGGCAAATGTCAAAGATGTCAAATGACAAATGTCACAATGCTAAATGTCAAAAATGAAAAGTGTCACCATGAAACATGTCAAAAATGACAAATTTCAAGATGGCAAATGTCAAAGATGTCAAATAACAAATGTCACAATGCTAAATGTTAAAAATGAAAAGTGTTACCATGAAAAATGTCAAAAATAACAAATTTCAAGATGGCAAATGTCAAAGATGTCAAATGACAAATGTCACAATGCTAAATGTCAACAATGAAAAGTGTCACCATGAAAAATGTCAAAAATGACAAATTTCAAGATGGCAAATGTCAAAACTGACAAATGTCACAATGCTAAATGTCAAAAATGATAAGTGTCACCACGAAAAATGTCAAAAATGACAAATTTCAAGATGGCAAATGTCCAAGATGTCAAATGACAAATGTCACAATGCTAAATGTCAAAAATGACAAATTTCAACATGGCAAATGTCAAAGATGTCAAATGACAAATGTCACAATGCTAAATGTCAAAAATGAAAAGTGTCACCATGAAAAATGTCAAAAATTACAAATTTCAAGATGGCAAATGTCAAAGATGTCAAATGACAAATGTCACATGTAAAATGAAAAGTGTCACCATGAAAAATGTCAAAAATAACAAATTTCAAGATGGCAAATGTCAAAGATGTCAAATGACAAATGTCACAATGCTAAATGTTAAAATTGAAAAGTGTCACCATGAAAAATGTCAAAAATGACAAATTTCAAGATGGCAAATGTCAAAGATGTCAAATGACAAATGTCACAATGCTAAATGTCAAAAATGAAAAGTGTCACCAAGAAAAATGTCAAAAATGACAAATTTCAAGATGGCAAATGTCCAAGATGTCAAATGACAAATGTCACAATGCTAAATGTCAAAAATGAAAAGTGTCACCATGAAAAATGTCAAAAATGACAAATTTCAAGATGGCAAATGTCAAAGATGTCAAATGACAAATGTCACAATGCTAAATGTCAAAAATGAAAAGTGTCACCATGAAAAATGTCAAAAATAACAAATTTCAAGATGGCAAATGTCAAAGATGTCAAATGACAAATGTCACAATGCTAAATGTCAAAAATGAAAAGTGTCACCATGAAAAATGTCAAAAATGACAAATTTCAAGATGGCAAATGTCAAAGATGTCAAATGACAAATGTCACAATGCTAAATGTCAAAAATGAAAAGTGTCACCATGAAAAATGTCAAAAATAACAAATTTTAAGATGGCAAATGTCAAAGATGTCAAATGACAAATGTCACAATGCTAAATGTCAAAAATGAAAAGTGTCACCATGAAAAATGTCAAAAATGACAAATTTCAAGATGGCAAATGTCAAAACTGACAAATGTCACAATGCTAAATGTCAAAAATGACAAATTTCAAGATGACAAATGTCAAAGATGTAAAATGACAAATGTCACAATGCTAAATGTCAAAAATGAAAAGTGTCACCATGAAAAATGTCAAAAATGACAAATTTCAAGATGGCAAATGTCAAAGATGTCAAATGACAAATGTCACAATGCTAAATGTCAAAAATGAAAAGTGTCACCATGAAAAATGACAAATTTCAAGATGGCAAATGTGAAAGATGTTAAATCACAAATGTCACAATGCTAAATGTCAAAAATGAAAAGTGTCATTATGAAAAAGGTCAAAAATGACAAATTTCAAGATGGCAAATATCAAATATGTCAAATGACAAATGTCACAATGCTAAATGTCAAAAATGACAAATTTCAAGATGGCAAATGTCAAAGATGTCAAATGACAAATGTCACAATGCTAAATGTCAAAAATGAAAAGTGTCACCATGAAACATGTCAAAAATGACAAATTTCAAGATAGCAAATGTCAAAGATGTCAAATGACAAATGTCACAATGCTAAATGTCAAAAATGAAAAGTGTCACCATGAAAAATGTCAAAAATGACAAATTTCAAGATGGCAAATGTCAAAGATGTCAAATAACAAATGTCACAATGCTAAATGTTAAAAATGAAAAGTGTTACCATGAAAAATGTCAAAAATAACAAATTTCAAGATGGCAAATGTCAAAGATGTCAAATGACAAATGTCACAATGCTAAATGTCAACAATGAAAAGTGTCACCATGAAAAATGTCAAAAATGACAAATTTCAAGATGGCAAATGTCAAAACTGACAAATGTCACAATGCTAAATGTCAAAAATGATAAGTGTCACCACGAAAAATGTCAAAAATGACAAATTTCAAGATGGCAAATGTCCAAGATGTCAAATGACAAATGTCACAATGCTAAATGTCAAAAATGACAAATTTCAAGATGGCAAATGTCAAAGATGTCAAATGACAAATGTCACAATGCTAAATGTCAAAAATGAAAAGTGTCACCATGAAAAATGTCAAAAATTACAAATTTCAAGATGGCAAATGTCAAAGATGTCAAATGACAAATGTCACATGTAAAATGAAAAGTGTCACCATGAAAAATGTCAAAAATAACAAATTTCAAGATGGCAAATGTCAAAGATGTCAAATGACAAATGTCACAATGCTAAATGTTAAAATTGAAAAGTGTCACCATGAAAAATGTCAAAAATGACAAATTTCAAGATGGCAAATGTCAAAGATGTCAAATGACAAATGTCACAATGCTAAATGTCAAAAATGAAAAGTGTCACCAAGAAAAATGTCAAAAATGACAAATTTCAAGATGGCAAATGTCAAAACTGACAAATGTCACAATGCTAAATGTCAAAAATGATAAGTGTCACCATGAAAAATGTCAAAAATGACAAATTTCAAAATGGCAAATGTCCAAGATGTCAAATGACAAATGTCACAATGCTAAATGTCAAAAATGAAAAGTGTCACCATGAAAAATGTCAAAAATGACAAATTTCAATATGGCAAATGTCAAAGATGTCAAATGACAAATGTCACAATGCTAAATGTCAAAAATGAAAAGTGTCAAAAATGACAAATTTCAAGATGGCAAATGTCTAAGATGTCAAATGACAAATGTCACAATGCTAAATGTCAAAAATGAAAAGTGTCACCGTGAAAAATGTCAAAAATGACAAATTTCAAGATGGCAAATGTCAAAGATGTCAAATGACAAATGTCACAATGCTAAATGTCAACAATGAAAAGTGTCACCATGAAAAATGTCACAAATGACAAATTTCAAGATGGCAAATGTCAAAGATGTCAAATGACAAATGTCACAATGCTAAATGTCAAAAATGAAAAGTGTCCCCATAAAAAATGTCAATAATGACAAATTTCAAGATGGCAAATGTCAAAGATGTCAAATGACAAATGTCACAATGCTAAATGTCAAAAATGAAAAGTGTCACCATGAAAAATGTCAAAAATGACAAATTTCAAGATGGCAAATGTCAAAGATGTCGAATATGACAAATGTCACAATGCTAAATGTCAAAAATGAAAAGTGTCACCATGAAAAATGTCAAAAATGACAAATTTTAAGATGGCAAATGCCAAAGATGTCAAATGACAAATGGCACAATGCTAAATGTCAAAAATGAAAAGTGTCACCATGAAAAATTTCAAGATGGCAAATATCAAAGATGTCAAATGACAAATGTCACAAGGCTAAATGTCAAAAATGACAAATTTCAAGATGGCAAATGTCAAAGATGTCAAATGACAAATGTCACAATGCTAAATGTCAAAAATGAAAAGTGTCACCATGAAAAATGTCAAAAATGACAAATTTCAAGATGGCAAATGTCAAAGATGTCAAATGACAAATGTCACAATGCTAAATGTCAAAAATGAAAAGTGTCACCATGAAAAATGTCAAAAATGACAAATTTTAAGATGGCAAATGTAAAAGATGTCAAATGACAAATGTCACAATGCTAAATGTCAAAAATGAAAAGTGTCACCATGAAAAATGTCAAAAATGACAAATTTCAAGATGGCAAATGTCAAAGATGTCAAATGACAAATGTCACAATGCTAAATGTCAAAAATGAAAAGTGTCACCATGAAAAGTGTCAAAAATCACAAATTTCAAGATGGCAAATGTCAAAGATATCAAATGACAAATGTCACAATGCTAAATGTCAAAAATGAAAAGTGTCACCATGAAAAATGTCAAAAATAACAAATTTCAAGATGGCAAATGTCAAAGATGTCAAATGACAAATGTCACAATGCTAAATGTCAAAAATGAAAAGTGTCACCATGAAAAATGTCAAAAATGACAAATTTTAAGATGGCAAATGTCAAAGATGTCAAATGACAAATGTCACAATGCTAACTGTCAAAAATGAAAAGTGTCACCATGAAAAATGTCAAAAATAACAAATTTCAAGATGGCAAATGTCAAAGATGTCAAATGACAAATGTCACAATGCTAAATGTCAAAAATGAAAAGTGTCACCATGAAAAATGTCAAAAATGACAAATTTCAAGATGGCAAATGTCAAAGATGTCAAATGACAAATGTCACAATGCTAAATGTCAAAAATGAAAAGTGTCACCATGAAAAATGTCAAAAATAACAAATTTCAAGATGGCAAATGTCAAAAATGTCAAATGACAAATGTCACAATGCTAAATGTCAAAAATGAAAAGTGTCACCATGAAAAATGTCAAAAATGACAAATTTCAAGATGGCAAATGTCAAAGATGTCAAATGACAAATGTCACAATGCTAAATGTCAAAAATGAAAAGTGTCACCATGAAAAATGTCAAAAATGACAAATTTCAAGATGGCAAATGTCAAAGATGTCAAATGACAAATGTCACAATGCTAAATGTCAAAAATGAAAAGTGTCACCATAAAAAATGTCAAAAACAACAAATTTCAAGATGGCAAATGTCAAAGATGTCAAATGACAAATGTCACAATGCTAAATGTCAAAAATGAAAAGTGTCACCATGAAAAATGTCAAAAATGACAAATTTCAAGATGGCAAATGTCAAAGATGTCAAATGACAAATGTCACAATGCTAAATGTCAAAAATGAAAAGTGTCACCATGAAAAATGTCAAAAATGACAAATTTTAAGATGGCAAATGTCAAAGATGTCAAATGACAAATGTCACAATGCTAAATGTCAAAAATGAAAAGTGTCACCATGAAAAATGTCAAAAATGACAAATTTCAAGATAGCAAATGTCAAAGATGTCAAATGACAAATGTCACAATGCTAAATGTCAAAAATGAAAAGTGTCACCATGAAAAATGTCAAAAATGACAAATTTCAAGATGGCAAATGTCAAAGATGTCAAATGACAAATGTCACAATGCTAAATGTCAAAAATGAAAAGTGTCACCATGAAAAATGTCAAAAATGACAAATTTCAAGATGGCAAATGTCCAAGATGTCAAATGACAAATGTCACAATGCTAAATGTCAAAAATGAAAAGTGTCACCATGAAAAATGTCAAAAATGACAAATTTCATGATGGCAAATGTCAAAGATGTCAAATGACAAATGTCACAATGCTAAATGTCAAAAATGAAAAGTGTCAAAAATTACAAATTTCAAGATGGCAAATGTCTAAGATGTCAACTGACAAATGTCACAATGCTACATGTCAAAAATGAAAAGTGTCACCGTGGAAAATGTCAAAAATGAAAAATTTCTAGATCGCAAATGTCAAAGATGTCAAATGACAAATGTCACGATGCTAAATGTCAAAAATGAAAAGTGTCACCATGAAAAATGTCAAAAATGACAAATTTCAAGATGGCAAATGTCAAAGATGTCAAATGACAAATGTCACAATGCTAAATGTCAAAAATGAAAAGTGTCACCATGAAAAATGTCAAAAATTACAAATTTCAAGATGGCAAATGTCAAAGATGTCAAATGACAAATGTCACAATGCTAAATGTCAAAAATGAAAAGTGTCACCATAAAAAATGTCAAAAACAACAAATTTCAAGATGGCAAATGTCAAAAATGTCAAATGACAAATGTCACAATGCTAAATGTCAAAAATGAAAAGTGTCACCATGAAAAATGTTAAAAATGACAAATTTCAAGATGGCAAATGTCAAAGATGTCAAATGACAAATGTCACAATGCTAAATGTCAAAAATGAAAAGTGTCACCATGAAAAATGTCAAAAATGACAAATTTCATGATGGCAAATGTCAAAGATGTCAAATGACAAATGTCACAATGCTAAATGTCAAAAATGAAAAGTGTCAAAAATGAAAAATTTCAAGATGGCAAATGTCTAGGATGTCAACTGACAAATGTCACAATGCTACATGTCAAAAATGAAAAGTGTCACCGTGGAAAATGTCAAAAATGAAAAATTTCTAGATCGCAAATGTCAAAGATGTCAAATGACAAATGTCACAATGCTAAATGTCAAAAATGAAAAGTGTCACCATGAAAAATGTCAAAAATGACAAATTTCAAGATGGCAAATGTCAAAGATGTCAAATGACAAATGTCACAATGCTAAATGTCAAAAATGAGAAGTGTCCCCATGAAAAATGTCAAAAATGACAAATTTCAAGATGGCAAATATCAAAGATGTCAAATGCCAAATGTCACAATGCTAAATGTCAAAAATGACAAATTTCAAGATGGCAAATGTCAAAGATGTCAAATAACAAATGTCACAATGCTAAATGTCAAAAATGAAAAGTGTCACCATAAAAAATGTCAAAAATGACAAATTTCAAGATGGCAAATGTCATAGATGTCAAATGACAAATGTCACAATGCTAAATGTCAAAAATGAAAAGTGTCACCATGAAAAATGTCAAAAATGACAAATTTCAAGATGGCAAATGTCAAAGATGTCAAATGACAAATGTCACAATGCTAAATGTCAAAAATGAAAAGTGTCACCATGAAAAATGTTAAAAATGACAAATTTCAAGATAGCAAATGTCAAAGATGTCAAATAACAAATGTCACAATGCTAAATGTCAAAAATGAAAAGTGTCCCCATGAAAAATGTCAAAAATGACAAATTTCAAGATGGCAAATATCAAAGATGTCAAATGCCAAATGTCACAATGCTAAATGTCAAAAATGACAAATTTCAAGATGGCAAATGTCAAAGATGTCAAATGACAAATGTCACAATGCTAAATGTCAAAAATGAAAAGTGTCACCATGAAAAATGTCAAAAATGACAAATTTCATGATGGCAAATGTCAAAGATGTCAAATGACAAATGTCACAATGCTAAATGTCAAAAATGAAAAGTGTCAAAAATGAAAAATTTCAAGATGGCAAATGTCTAGGATGTCAACTGACAAATGTCACAATGCTACATGTCAAAAATGAAAAGTGTCACCGTGGAAAATGTCAAAAATAAAAAATTTCTAGATCGCAAATGTCAAAGATGTCAAATGACAAATGTCACAATGCTAAATGTCAAAAATGAAAAGTGTCACCATGAAAAATGTCAAAAATGACAAATTTCAAGATGGCAAATGTCAAAGATGTCAAATGACAAATGTCACAATGCTAAATGTCAAAAATGAGAAGTGTCCCCATGAAAAATGTCAAAAATGACAAATTTCAAGATGGCAAATATCAAAGATGTCAAATGCCAAATGTCACAATGCTAAATGTCAAAAATGACAAATTTCAAGATGGCAAATGTCAAAGATGTCAAATAACAAATGTCACAATGCTAAATGTCAAAAATGAAAAGTGTCACCATAAAAAATGTCAAAAATGACAAATTTCAAGATGGCAAATGTCATAGATGTCAAATGACAAATGTCACAATGCTAAATGTCAAAAATGAAAAGTGTCACCATAAAAAATGTCAAAAATGACAAATTTCAAGATGGCAAATGTCATAGATGTCAAATGACAAATGTCACAATGCTAAATGTCAAAAATGAAAAGTGTCACCATGAAAAATGTCAAAAATGACAAATTTCAAGATGGCAAATGTCAAAGATGTCAAATGACAAATGTCACAATGCTAAATGTCAAAAATGAAAAGTGTCACCATGAAAAATGTTAAAAATGACAAATTTCAAGATAGCAAATGTCAAAGATGTCAAATAACAAATGTCACAATGCTAAATGTCAAAAATGAAAAGTGTCACCATGAAAAATGTCAAAAATAACAAATTTCAAGATGGCAAATGTCCAAGATGTCAAATGACAAATGTCACAATGCTAAATGTCAAAAATGATAAGTGTCACCATGAAAAATGTCAAAAATAACAAATTTCAAGATGGCAAATGTCAAAGATGTCAAATGACAAATGTCACAATGCTAAATGTCAAAAATGATAAGTGTCACCATGAAAAATGTCAAAAATAACAAATTTCAAGATGGCAAATGTCAAAGATGTCAAATGACAAATGTCACCATGCTAAATGTCAAAAATGATAAGTGTCACCATGAAAAATGTCAAAAATAACAAATTTCAAGATGGCAAATGTCCAAGATGTCAAATGACAAATGTCACAATGCTAAATGTCAAAAATAATAAGTGTCACCATGAAAAATGTCAAAAATAACAAATTTCAAGATGGCAAATGTCAAAGATGTTAAATGACAAATGTCACAATGCTAAATGTCAAAAATGATAAGTGTCACCATGAAAAATGTCAAAAATAACAAATTTCAAGATGGCAAATGTCAAAGATGTCAAATGACAAATGTCACCATGCTAAATGTCAAAAATGAAAAGTGTCACCATGAAAATTGTCAAAAATGACAAATTTCAAGATGGCAAATGTCAAAGATGTCAAATGACAAATGTCACAATGCTAAATATCAAAAATGAAAAGTGTCACCATGAAAAATGTCAAAAATGACAAATTTCAAGATGGCAAATGTCAAAGATGTCAAATGACAAATGTCACAATGCTAAATGTCAAAAATGAAAAGTGTCACCATGAAAAATGTCAAAAATGACAAATTTTAAGATGGCAAATGTCAAAGATGTCAAATGACAAATGTCACAATGCTTAATGTCAAAAATGAAAAGTGTCACCATGAAAAATGTCAAAAATGACAAAATTTATGATGACAAATGTCACAATGCTAAATGTCAAAAATGAAAAATGTCAAAAATAACAAATTTCAAGATGGCAAATGTCAAAGATGTCAAATGACAAATGTTACAATGCTAAATGTTAAAAATGACAAATTTCAAGATGGCAAATGTCAAAGATGTCAAATGACAAATGTCACAATGCTAAATGTCAAAAATGAAAAGTGTCATCATGAAAAATGTCAAAAATGACCAATTTCAAGATGGCAAATGTTAAAACTGACAAATGTCACAATGCTAAATGTCAAAAATGATAAGTGTCACCATGAAAAATGTCAAAAATGACAAACTTCAAGATGGCAAATGTCCAAGATGTCAAATGACAAATGTCACAATGCTTAATGTCAAAAATGAAAAGTGTCACCATGAAAAATGTCAAAAATGACAAATTTAGGGATGGCAAATGTCAAAGATGTCAAATGACGGATGTCACAATGCTAAATGTCAAAAATGAAAAGTGTCAAAAATGACAAATTTTAAGATGGCAAATGTCTAAGATGTCAAATGACAAATGTCACAATGCTAAATGTCAAAAATGAAAAGTGTCACCCTGAAAAATGTCAAAAATGACAAATTTCAAGATGGCAAATGTCAAAACTGACAAAAGTCACAATGCTAAATGTCAAAAATGAAAAGTGTCACCATGAAAAATGTCAAAAATGACAAATTTCAAGATGGCAAATGTTCAAGATGTCAAATGACAAATGTCACAATGCTAAATGTCAAAAATGATAAGTGTCACCATGAAAAATGTCAAAAATAACAAATTTCAAGATGGCAAATGTCAAAGATGTCAAATGACAAATGTCACAATGCTAAATGTCAAAAATGATAAGTGTCACCATGAAAAATGTCAAAAATAACAAATTTCAAGATGGCAAATGTCAAAGATGTCAAATGACAAATGTCACCATGCTAAATGTCAAAAATGAAAAGTGTCACCATGAAAATTGTCAAAAATGACAAATTTCAAGATGGCAAATGTCAAAGATGTCAAATGACAAATGTCACAATGCTAAATGTCAAAAATGAAAAGTGTCACCATGAAAAATGTCAAAAATGACAAATTTCAAGATGGCAAATGTCAAAGATGTCAAATGACAAATGTCACAATGCTAAATGTCAAAAATGAAAAGTGTCACCATGAAAAATGTCAAAAATGACAAATTTTAAGATGGCAAATGTCAAAGATGTCAAATGACAAATGTCACAATGCTTAATGTCAAAAATGAAAAGTGTCACCATGAAAAATGTCAAAAATGACAAAATTTAAGATGACAAATGTCACAATGCTAAATGTCAAAAATGAAAAGTGTCACCATGAAAAATGTCAAAAATAACAAATTTCAAGATGGCAAATGTCAAAGATGTCAAATGACAAATGTTACAATGCTAAATGTCAAAAATGACAAATTTCAAGATGGCAAATGTCAAAGATGTCAAATGACAAATGTCACAATGCTAAATGTCAAAAATGAAAAGTGTCACCATGAAAAATGTCAAAAATGACCAATTTCAAGATGGCAAATGTCAAAACTGACAAATGTCACAATGCTAAATGTCAAAAATGATAAGTGTCACCATGAAAAATGTCAAAAATGACAAACTTCAAGATGGCAAATGTCCAAGATGTCAAATGACAAATGTCACAATGCTTAATGTCAAAAATGAAAAGTGTCACCATGAAAAATGTCAAAAATGACAAATTTAGGGATGGCAAATGTCAAAGATGTCAAATGACGAATGTCACAATGCTAAATGTCAAAAATGAAAAGTGTCAAAAATGACAAATTTTAAGATGGCAAATGTCTAAGATGTCAAATGACAAATGTCACAATGCTAAATGTCAAAAATGAAAAGTGTCACCATGAAAAATGTCAAAAATGACAAATTTCAAGATGGCAAATGTCAAAACTGACAAAAGTCACAATGCTAAATGTCAAAAATGAAAAGTGTCACCATGAAAAATGTCAAAAATGACAAATTTCAAGATGGCAAATGTCAAAGATGTCAAATGACAAATGTCACAATGCTAAATGTCAAAAATGAAAAGTGTCATCACGAAAAATGTCAAAAATGACAAATTTCAAGATGGCAAATGTCAAAGATGGCAAATGACAAATGTCACAATGCTAAATGTCAAAAATGACAAATTTCAAGATGGCAAATGTCAAAGATGTCAAATGACAAATCTCACAATGCTAAATGTCAAAAATGAAAAGTGTCACCATGAAAAATGTCAAAAATGACAAATTTCAAGATGGCAAATGTCCAAGATGTCAAATGACAAATGTCACAATGCTAAATGTCAAAAATAAAAAATGTCACCATGAAAAATGTCAAAAATGACAAATTTCAAGATGGCAAATGTCAAAACTGACAAATGTCACAATGCTAAATGTCAAAACTGACAAATGTCACAATGCTAAATGTCAAAA
Source organism: Altica lythri (assembly GCA_964028335.1). NCBI lineage: Eukaryota > Metazoa > Arthropoda > Insecta > Coleoptera > Chrysomelidae > Altica > Altica lythri. The sequence continues at coordinate 37,325,161 of OZ034800.1, read as the reverse complement.
ATGATAAGTGTCACCATAAAAAATGTCAAAAATGACAAATTTCAAGATGGCAAATGTCCAAGATGTCAAATGACAAATGTCACAATGCTTAATGTCAAAAATGAAAAGTGTCACCATGAAAAATGTCAAAAATGACACATTTCAAGATGGCAAATGTCCAAGATGTCAAATGACAAATGTCACAATGCTAAATGTCAAAAATAAAAAATGTCACCATGAAAAATGTCAAAAATGACAAATTTCAAGATGGCAAATGTAAAAGATGTCAAATGACAAATGTCACAATGCTAAATGTCAAAAATGAAAAGTGTCAAAAATGACAAATTTCAAGATGGCAAATGTCTAAGATGTCAAATGACAAATGTCACAATGCAAAATGTCAAAAATGAAAAGTGTCACCATGAAAGATGTCAAAAATGACAAATTTCAAGATGGCAAATGTAAAAACTGGCAAATGTCACAATGCTAAATGTCAAAACTGACAAATGTCACAATGCTAAATGTCAAAAATGATAAGTGTCACCATGAAAAATGTCAAAAATGACAAATTTCAAGATGGCAAATGTCCAAGATGTCAAATGACAAATGTCACAATGCTTAATGTCAAAAATGAAAAGTGTCACCATAAAAAATGTCAAAAATGACACATTTCAAGATGGCAAATGTCCAAGATGTCAAATGACAAATGTCACAATGCTAAATGTCAAAAATAAAAAATGTCACCATGAAAAATGTCAAAAATGACAAATTTCAAGATGGCAAATGTAAAAGATGTCAAATGACAAATGTCACAATGCTAAATGTCAAAAATGAAAAGTGTCAACAATGACAAATTTCAAGATGGCAAATGTCTAAGATGTCAAATGACAAATGTCACAATGCTTAATGTCAAAAATGAAAAGTGTCACTATGAAAAATGTCAAAAATGACAAATTTCAAGATAGCAAATGTAAAAGATGTCAAATGACAAATGTCACAATGCTAAATGTCAAAAATGAAAAGTGTCAAAAATGACAAATTTCAAGATGGCAAATGTCAAAGATGTCAAATGACAAATGTCACCATGCTAAATGTCAAAAATGAAAAGTGTCACCATGAAAATTGTCAAAAATGACAAATTTCAAGATGGCAAATGTCAAAGATGTCAAATGACAAATGTCACAATGCTAAATATCAAAAATGAAAAGTGTCACCATGAAAAATGTCAAAAATGACAAATTTCAAGATGGCAAATGTCAAAGATGTCAAATGACAAATGTCACAATGCTAAATGTCAAAAATGAAAAGTGTCACCATGAAAAATGTCAAAAATGACAAATTTTAAGATGGCAAATGTCAAAGATGTCAAATGACAAATGTCACCATGCTAAATGTCAAAAATGAAAAGTGTCACCATGAAAATTGTCAAAAATGACAAATTTCAAGATGGCAAATGTCAAAGATGTCAAATGACAAATGTCACAATGCTAAATATCAAAAATGAAAAGTGTCACCATGAAAAATGTCAAAAATAACAAATTTCAAGATGGCAAATGTCCAAGATGTCAAATGACAAATGTCACAATGCTAAATGTCAAAAATAATAAGTGTCACCATGAAAAATGTCAAAAATAACAAATTTCAAGATGGCAAATGTCAAAGATGTCAAATGACAAATGTCACAATGCTAAATGTCAAAAATGATAAGTGTCACCATGAAAAATGTCAAAAATAACAAATTTCAAGATGGCAAATGTCAAAGATGTCAAATGACAAATGTCACCATGCTAAATGTCAAAAATGAAAAGTGTCACCATGAAAATTGTCAAAAATGACAAATTTCAAGATGGCAAATGTCAAAGATGTCAAATGACAAATGTCACAATGCTAAATATCAAAAATGAAAAGTGTCACCATGAAAAATGTCAAAAATGACAAATTTCAAGATGGCAAATGTCAAAGATGTCAAATGACAAATGTCACAATGCTAAATGTCAAAAATGAAAAGTGTCACCATGAAAAATGTCAAAAATGACAAATTTTAAGATGGCAAATGTCAAAGATGTCAAATGACAAATGTCACAATGCTTAATGTCAAAAATGAAAAGTGTCACCATGAAAAATGTCAAAAATGACAAAATTTATGATGACAAATGTCACAATGCTAAATGTCAAAAATGAAAAATGTCAAAAATAACAAATTTCAAGATGGCAAATGTCAAAGATGTCAAATGACAAATGTTACAATGCTAAATGTTAAAAATGACAAATTTCAAGATGGCAAATGTCAAAGATGTCAAATGACAAATGTCACAATGCTAAATGTCAAAAATGAAAAGTGTCACCATGAAAAATGTCAAAAATGACCAATTTCAAGATGGCAAATGTTAAAACTGACAAATGTCACAATGCTAAATGTCAAAAATGATAAGTGTCACCATGAAAAATGTCAAAAATGACAAACTTCAAGATGGCAAATGTCCAAGATGTCAAATGACAAATGTCACAATGCTTAATGTCAAAAATGAAAAGTGTCACCATGAAAAATGTCAAAAATGACAAATTTAGGGATGGCAAATGTCAAAGATGTCAAATGACGAATGTCACAATGCTAAATGTCAAAAATGAAAAGTGTCAAAAATGACAAATTTTAAGATGGCAAATGTCTAAGATGTCAAATGACAAATGTCACAATGCTAAATGTCAAAAATGAAAAGTGTCACCCTGAAAAATGTCAAAAATGACAAATTTCAAGATGGCAAATGTCAAAACTGACAAAAGTCACAATGCTAAATGTCAAAAATGAAAAGTGTCACCATGAAAAATGTCAAAAATGACAAATTTCAAGATGGCAAATGTTCAAGATGTCAAATGACAAATGTCACAATGCTAAATGTCAAAAATGATAAGTGTCACCATGAAAAATGTCAAAAATAACAAATTTCAAGATGGCAAATGTCAAAGATGTCAAATGACAAATGTCACAATGCTAAATGTCAAAAATGATAAGTGTCACCATGAAAAATGTCAAAAATAACAAATTTCAAGATGGCAAATGTCAAAGATGTCAAATGACAAATGTCACCATGCTAAATGTCAAAAATGAAAAGTGTCACCATGAAAATTGTCAAAAATGACAAATTTCAAGATGGCAAATGTCAAAGATGTCAAATGACAAATGTCACAATGCTAAATGTCAAAAATGAAAAGTGTCACCATGAAAAATGTCAAAAATGACAAATTTCAAGATGGCAAATGTCAAAGATGTCAAATGACAAATGTCACAATGCTAAATGTCAAAAATGAAAAGTGTCACCATGAAAAATGTCAAAAATGACAAATTTTAAGATGGCAAATGTCAAAGATGTCAAATGACAAATGTCACAATGCTTAATGTCAAAAATGAAAAGTGTCACCATGAAAAATGTCAAAAATGACAAAATTTAAGATGACAAATGTCACAATGCTAAATGTCAAAAATGAAAAGTGTCACCATGAAAAATGTCAAAAATAACAAATTTCAAGATGGCAAATGTCAAAGATGTCAAATGACAAATGTTACAATGCTAAATGTCAAAAATGACAAATTTCAAGATGGCAAATGTCAAAGATGTCAAATGACAAATGTCACAATGCTAAATGTCAAAAATGAAAAGTGTCACCATGAAAAATGTCAAAAATGACCAATTTCAAGATGGCAAATGTCAAAACTGACAAATGTCACAATGCTAAATGTCAAAAATGATAAGTGTCACCATGAAAAATGTCAAAAATGACAAACTTCAAGATGGCAAATGTCCAAGATGTCAAATGACAAATGTCACAATGCTTAATGTCAAAAATGAAAAGTGTCACCATGAAAAATGTCAAAAATGACAAATTTAGGGATGGCAAATGTCAAAGATGTCAAATGACGAATGTCACAATGCTAAATGTCAAAAATGAAAAGTGTCAAAAATGACAAATTTTAAGATGGCAAATGTCTAAGATGTCAAATGACAAATGTCACAATGCTAAATGTCAAAAATGAAAAGTGTCACCATGAAAAATGTCAAAAATGACAAATTTCAAGATGGCAAATGTCAAAACTGACAAAAGTCACAATGCTAAATGTCAAAAATGAAAAGTGTCACCATGAAAAATGTCAAAAATGACAAATTTCAAGATGGCAAATGTCAAAGATGTCAAATGACAAATGTCACAATGCTAAATGTCAAAAATGAAAAGTGTCATCACGAAAAATGTCAAAAATGACAAATTTCAAGATGGCAAATGTCAAAGATGGCAAATGACAAATGTCACAATGCTAAATGTCAAAAATGACAAATTTCAAGATGGCAAATGTCAAAGATGTCAAATGACAAATCTCACAATGCTAAATGTCAAAAATGAAAAGTGTCACCATGAAAAATGTCAAAAATGACAAATTTCAAGATGGCAAATGTCCAAGATGTCAAATGACAAATGTCACAATGCTAAATGTCAAAAATAAAAAATGTCACCATGAAAAATGTCAAAAATGACAAATTTCAAGATGGCAAATGTCAAAACTGACAAATGTCACAATGCTAAATGTCAAAACTGACAAATGTCACAATGCTAAATGTCAAAAATGATAAGTGTCACCATGAAAAATGTCAAAAATGACAAATTTCAAGATGGCAAATGTCCAAGATGTCAAATGACAAATGTCACAATGCTTAATGTCAAAAATGAAAAGTGTCACCATGAAAAATGTCAAAAATGACACATTTCAAGATGGCAAATGTCCAAGATGTCAAATGACAAATGTCACAATGCTAAATGTCAAAAATAAAAAATGTCACCATGAAAAATGTCAAAAATGACAAATTTCAAGATGGCAAATGTAAAAGATGTCAAATGACAAATGTCACAATGCTAAATGTCAAAAATGAAAAGTGTCAAAAATGACAAATTTCAAGATGGCAAATGTCTAAGATGTCAAATGACAAATGTCACAATGCAAAATGTCAAAAATGAAAAGTGTCACCATGAAAGATGTCAAAAATGACAAATTTCAAGATGGCAAATGTAAAAACTGGCAAATGTCACAATGCTAAATGTCAAAACTGACAAATGTCACAATGCTAAATGTCAAAAATGATAAGTGTCACCATGAAAAATGTCAAAAATGACAAATTTCAAGATGGCAAATGTCCAAGATGTCAAATGACAAATGTCACAATGCTTAATGTCAAAAATGAAAAGTGTCACCATAAAAAATGTCAAAAATGACACATTTCAAGATGGCAAATGTCCAAGATGTCAAATGACAAATGTCACAATGCTAAATGTCAAAAATAAAAAATGTCACCATGAAAAATGTCAAAAATGACAAATTTCAAGATGGCAAATGTAAAAGATGTCAAATGACAAATGTCACAATGCTAAATGTCAAAAATGAAAAGTGTCAACAATGACAAATTTCAAGATGGCAAATGTCTAAGATGTCAAATGACAAATGTCACAATGCTTAATGTCAAAAATGAAAAGTGTCACTATGAAAAATGTCAAAAATGACAAATTTCAAGATAGCAAATGTAAAAGATGTCAAATGACAAATGTCACAATGCTAAATGTCAAAAATGAAAAGTGTCAAAAATGACAAATTTCAAGATGGCAAATGTCTAAGATGTCAAATGACAAATGTCACAATGCAAAATGTCAAAAATGAAAAGTGTCACCATGAAAGATGTCAAAAATGACAAATTTCAAGATGGCAAATGTCAAAACTGACAAATGTCACAATGCTAAATGTCAAAACTGACAAATGTCACAATGCTAAATGTCAAAAATGATAAGTGTCACCATGAAAAATGTCAAAAATGACAAATTTCAAGATGGCAAATGTCCAAGATGTCAAATGACAAATGTCACAATGCTTAATGTCAAAAATGAAAAGTGTCACCATAAAAAATGTCAAAAATGACACATTTCAAGATGGCAAATGTCCAAGATGTCAAATGACAAATGTCACAATGCTAAATGTCAAAAATAAAAAATGTCACCATGAAAAATGTCAAAAATGACAAATTTTAAGATGGCAAATGTAAAAGATGTCAAATGACAAATGTCACAATGCTAAATGTCAAAAATGAAAAGTGTCAAAAATGACAAATTTCAAGATGGCAAATGTCTAAGATGTCAAATGACAAATGTCACAATGCTTAATGTCAAAAATGAAAAGTGTCACTATGAAAAATGTCAAAAATGACAAATTTCAAGATGGCAAATGTAAAAGATGTCAAATGACAAATGTCACAATGCTAAATGTCAAAAATGAAAAGTGTCAAAAATGACAAATTTCAAGATGGCAAATGTCAAAGATGTCAAATGACAAATGTCACAATGCTAAATGTCAAAAATGAAAAGTGTCACCACGAAAAACATCAAAAATGACAAATTTCAAGATGGCAAATGTCAAAGATGGCAAATGACAAATGTCACAATGCTAAATGTCAAAAATGAAAAGTGTCACTATAAAAAATGTCAAAAATAACAAATTTCAAGATGACAAATGTCAAAGATGTCAAATGACAAATGTCACAATGCTAAATGTCAAAAATGAAAAGTGTCACCATAAAAAATGTCAAAAATGAAAAGTGTCAACATAAAAAATGTCAAAAATGACAAATTTCAAGATGGCAAATGTCAAAGATGTCAAATGACAAATATCACAATGCTAAATGTCAAAAATGACAAATTTCAAGATGGCAAATGTCAAAGATGTCAAATGACAAATGTAACAATGCTAAATGTCAAAAATGAAAAGTGTCACCATGAAAAATGTCAAAAATGACAAATTTCAAGATGGCAAATATCAAAGATGTCAAATGACAAATGTCACAATGCTAAATGTCCAAAATGAAAAGTGTCACCATGAAAAATGTCAAAAATGACAAATTTCAAGATGGCAAATGTCAAAGATGTCAAATGACAGATGTCACAATGCTAAATGTCAAAAATGAAAAGTGTCAAAAATGACAAATTTCAAGATGGCAAATGTCTAAGATGTCAAATGACAAATGTCACAATGCTAAATGTCAAAAATGAAAAGTGTCACAATGCTAAATGTCAAAAATGACAAATTTCAAGATGGCAAATGTCAAAACTGACAAATGTCACAATGCTAAATGTCAAAAATGACAAATTTCAAGATGGCACATGTCAAAGATGTCAAATGACAAATGTCACAATGCTAAATGTCAAAAATGAAAAGTGTCACCATGAAAAATGTCAAAAATGACAAATTTCAAGATGGCAAATGTCAAAGATGTCAAATGACAAATGTCACAACGCTAAATGTCAAAAATGAAAAGTGTCACCATGAAAAATGTCAAAAATGACAAATTTTAAGATGGAAAATGTCAAAACTGACAAATGTCACAATGCTAAATGTCAAAAATGATAAGTGTCACCATGAAAAATGTCAAAAATGACAAATTTCAAGATGGCAAATGTCAAAGATGTCAAATGACAAATGTCTCAATGCTAAATGTCAAAAATTAAAAGTGTCACCATGAAAAATGTCAAAAATGACAAATTTCAAGATGGCAAATGTCAAAGATGTCAAATGACAAATGTCACAATGCTAAATGTCAAAAATGAAAAGTGTCACCATGAAAAATGTCAAAAATGACAAATTTCAAGATGGCAAATGTCAAAGATGTCAAATCACAAATGTCACAATGCTAAATTTCAAAAATGAAAAGTGTCACCATGAAAAATGTCAAAAATGACAAATTTCAAGATGGCAAATGTCAAAACTGACAAATGTCACAATGCTTAATGTCAAAAATGATAAGTGTCACCATAAAAAATGTCAAAAATAACAAATTTCAAGATGGCAAATGTTCAAGATGTCAAATGACAAATGTCACAATGCTAAATGTCAAAAATGAAAAGTGTCACCATGAAAAATGTCAAAAATGACAAATTTCAAGATGGCAAATGTCAAAGATGTCAAATGACAAATGTCACAATGCTAAATGTCAAAAATAAAAAATGTCACCATGAAAAATGTCAAAAATGACAAATTTCAAGATGGCAAATGTCAAAACTGACAAATGTCACAATGCTAAATGTCAAAACTGACAAATGTCACAATGCTAAATGTCAAAAATGATAAGTGTCACCATGAAAAATGTCAAAAATGACAAATTTCAAGATGGCAAATGTCCAAGATGTCAAATGACAAATGTCACAATGCTAAATGTCAAAAATGAAAAGTGTCACCATGAAAAATGTCAAAAATGACACATTTCAAGATGGCAAATGTCAAAGATGTCAAATGACAAATGTCACAATGCTAAATGTCAAAAATAAAAAATGTCACCATGAAAAATGTCAAAAATGACAAATTTCAAGATGGCAAATGTCAAAACTGACAAATGTCACAATGCTAAATGTCAAAACTGACAAATGTCACAATGCTAAATGTCAAAAATGATAAGTGTCACCATGAAAAATGTCAAAAATGACAAATTTCAAGATGGCAAATGTCCAAGATGTCAAATGACAAATGTCACAATGCTTAATGTCAAAAATGAAAAGTGTCACCATGAAAAATGTCAAAAATGACACATTTCAAGATGGCAAATGTCCAAGATGTCAAATGACAAATGTCACAATGCTAAATGTCAAAAATAAAAAATGTCACCATGAAAAATGTCAAAAATGACAAATTTCAAGATGGCAAATGTAAAAGATGTCAAATGACAAATGTCACAATGCTAAATGTCAAAAATGAAAAGTGTCAAAAATGACAAATTTCAAGATGGCAAATGTCTAAGATGTCAAATGACAAATGTCACAATGCAAAATGTCAAAAATGAAAAGTGTCACCATGAAAGATGTCAAAAATGACAAATTTCAAGATGGCAAATGTCAAAACTGGCAAATGTCACAATGCTAAATGTCAAAACTGACAAATGTCACAATGCTAAATGTCAAAAATGATAAGTGTCACCATGAAAAATGTCAAAAATGACAAATTTCAAGATGGCAAATGTCCAAGATGTCAAATGACAAATGTCACAATGCTTAATGTCAAAAATGAAAAGTGCCACCATAAAAAATGTCAAAAATGACACATTTCAAGATGGCAAATGTCCAAGATGTCAAATGACAAATGTCACAATGCTAAATGTCAAAAATGAAAAGTGTCAAAAATGACAAATTTCAAGATGGCAAATGTCTAAGATGTCAAATGACAAATGTCACAATGCTAAATGTCAAAAATGAAAAGTGTCACAATGCTAAATGTCAAAAATGACAAATTTCAAGATGGCAAATGTCAAAACTGACAAATGTCACAATGCTAAATGTCAAAAATGACAAATTTCAAGATGGCACATGTCAAAGATGTCAAATGACAAATGTCACAATGCTAAATGTCAAAAATGAAAAGTGTCACCATGAAAAATGTCAAAAATGACAAATTTCAAGATGGCAAATGTCAAAGATGTCAAATGACAAATGTCACAACGCTAAATGTCAAAAATGAAAAGTGTCACCATGAAAAATGTCAAAAATGACAAATTTTAAGATGGAAAATGTCAAAACTGACAAATGTCACAATGCTAAATGTCAAAAATGATAAGTGTCACCATGAAAAATGTCAAAAATGACAAATTTCAAGATGGCAAATGTCAAAGATGTCAAATGACAAATGTCTCAATGCTAAATGTCAAAAATTAAAAGTGTCACCATAAAAAATGTCAAAAATGACAAATTTCAAGATGGCAAATGTCAAAGATGTCAAATGACAAATGTCACAATGCTAAATGTCAAAAATGAAAAGTGTCACCATGAAAAATGTCAAAAATGACAAATTTCAAGATGGCAAATGTCAAAGATGTCAAATCACAAATGTCACAATGCTAAATTTCAAAAATAAAAAGTGTCACCATGAAAAATGTCAAAAATGACAAATTTCAAGATGGCAAATGTCAAAACTGACAAATGTCACAATGCTAAATGTCAAAAATGATAAGTGTCACCATAAAAAATGTCAAAAATAACAAATTTCAAGATGGCAAATGTTCAAGATGTCAAATGACAAATGTCACAATGCTAAATGTCAAAAATGAAAAGTGTCACCATGAAAAATGTCAAAAATGACAAATTTCAAGATGGCAAATGTCAAAGATGTCAAATGACAAATGTCACAATGCTAAATGTCAAAAATAAAAAATGTCACCATGAAAAATGTCAAAAATGACAAATTTCAAGATGGCAAATGTCAAAACTGACAAATGTCACAATGCTAAATGTCAAAACTGACAAATGTCACAATGCTAAATGTCAAAAATGATAAGTGTCACCATGAAAAATGTCAAAAATGACAAATTTCAAGATGGCAAATGTCCAAGATGTCAAATGACAAATGTCACAATGCTTAATGTCAAAAATGAAAAGTGTCACCATAAAAAATGTCAAAAATGACACATTTCAAGATGGCAAATGTCCAAGATGTCAAATGACAAATGTCACAATGCTAAATGTCAAAAATAAAAAATGTCACCATGAAAAATGTCAAAAATGACAAATTTCAAGATGGCAAATGTAAAAGATGTCAAATGACAAATGTCACAATGCTAAATGTCAAAAATGAAAAGTGTCAAAAATGACAAATTTCAAGATGGCAAATGTCTAAGATGTCAAATGACAAATGTCACAATGCAAAATGTCAAAAATGAAAAGTGTCACCATGAAAGATGTCAAAAATGACAAATTTCAAGATGGCAAATGTCAAAACTGGCAAATGTCACAATGCTAAATGTCAAAACTGACAAATGTCACAATGCTAAATGTCAAAAATGATAAGTGTCACCATGAAAAATGTCAAAAATGACAAATTTCAAGATGGCAAATGTCCAAGATGTCAAATGACAAATGTCACAATGCTTAATGTCAAAAATGAAAAGTGTCACCATAAAAAATGTCAAAAATGACACATTTCAAGATGGCAAATGTCCAAGATGTCAAATGACAAATGTCACAATGCTAAATGTCAAAAATAAAAAATGTCACCATGAAAAATGTCAAAAATGACAAATTTCAAGATGGCAAATGTAAAAGATGTCAAATGACAAATGTCACAATGCTAAATGTCAAAAATGAAAAGTGTCAACAATGACAAATTTCAAGATGGCAAATGTCTAAGATGTCAAATGACAAATGTCACAATGCTTAATGTCAAAAATGAAAAGTGTCACTATGAAAAATGTCAAAAATGACAAATTTCAAGATAGCAAATGTAAAAGATGTCAAATGACAAATGTCACAATGCTAAATGTCAAAAATGAAAAGTGTCAAAAATGACAAATTTCAAGATGGCAAATGTCTAAGATGTCAAATGACAAATGTCACAATGCAAAATGTCAAAAATGAAAAGTGTCACCATGAAAGATGTCAAAAATGACAAATTTCAAGATGGCAAATGTCAAAACTGACAAATGTCACAATGCTAAATGTCAAAACTGACAAATGTCACAATGCTAAATGTCAAAAATGATAAGTGTCACCATGAAAAATGTCAAAAATGACAAATTTCAAGATGGCAAATGTCCAAGATGTCAAATGACAAATGTCACAATGCTTAATGTCAAAAATGAAAAGTGTCACCATAAAAAATGTCAAAAATGACACATTTCAAGATGGCAAATGTCCAAGATGTCAAATGACAAATGTCACAATGCTAAATGTCAAAAATAAAAAATGTCACCATGAAAAATGTCAAAAATGACAAATTTTAAGATGGCAAATGTAAAAGATGTCAAATGACAAATGTCACAATGCTAAATGTCAAAAATGAAAAGTGTCAAAAATGACAAATTTCAAGATGGCAAATGTCTAAGATGTCAAATGACAAATGTCACAATGCTTAATGTCAAAAATGAAAAGTGTCACTATGAAAAATGTCAAAAATGACAAATTTCAAGATGGCAAATGTAAAAGATGTCAAATGACAAATGTCACAATGCTAAATGTCAAAAATGAAAAGTGTCAAAAATGACAAATTTCAAGATGGCAAATGTCAAAGATGTCAAATGACAAATGTCACAATGCTAAATGTCAAAAATGAAAAGTGTCACCACGAAAAACATCAAAAATGACAAATTTCAAGATGGCAAATGTCAAAGATGGCAAATGACAAATGTCACAATGCTAAATGTCAAAAATGAAAAGTGTCACCATAAAAAATGTCAAAAATAACAAATTTCAAGATGGCAAATGTCAAAGATGTCAAATGACAAATGTCACAATGCTAAATGTCAAAAATGAAAAGTGTCACCATAAAAAATGTCAAAAATAAAAAGTGTCAACATAAAAAATGTCAAAAATGACAAATTTCAAGATGGCAAATGTCAAAGATGTCAAATGACAAATATCACAATGCTAAATGTCAAAAATGACAAATTTCAAGATGGCAAATGTCAAAGATGTCAAATGACAGATGTCACAATGCTAAATGTCAAAAATGAAAAGTGTCAAAAATGACAAATTTCAAGATGGCAAATGTCTAAGATGTCAAATGACAAATGTCACAATGCTAAATGTCAAAAATGAAAAGTGTCACAATGCTAAATGTCAAAAATGACAAATTTCAAGATGGCAAATGTCAAAACTGACAAATGTCACAATGCTAAATGTCAAAAATGACAAATTTCAAGATGGCAAATGTCAAAGATGTCAAATGACAAATGTCACAATGCTAAATGTCAAAAATGAAAAGTGTCACCATGAAAAATGTCAAAAATGACAAATTTCAAGATGGCAAATGTCAAAGATGTCAAATGACAAATGTCACAACGCTAAATGTCAAAAATGAAAAGTGTCACCATGAAAAATGTCAAAAATGACAAATTTTAAGATGGAAAATGTCAAAACTGACAAATGTCACAATGCTAAATGTCAAAAATGATAAGTGTCACCATGAAAAATGTCAAAAATGACAAATTTCAAGATGGCAAATGTCAAAGATGTCAAATGACAAATGTCTCAATGCTAAATGTCAAAAATTAAAAGTGTCACCATGAAAAATGTCAAAAATGACAAATTTCAAGATGGCAAATGTCAAAGATGTCAAATGACAAATGTCACAATGCTAAATGTCAAAAATGAAAAGTGTCACCATGAAAAATGTCAAAAATGACAAATTTCAAGATGGCAAATATCAAAGATGTCAAATCACAAATGTCACAATGCTAAATTTCAAAAATGAAAAGTGTCACCATGAAAAATGTCAAAAATGACAAATTTCGAGATGGAAAATGTCAAAACTGACAAATGTCACAATGCTAAATGTCAAAAATGATAAGTGTCACCATAAAAAATGTCAAAAATAACAAATTTCAAGATGGCAAATGTTCAAGATGTCAAATGACAAATGTCACAATGCTAAATGTCAAAAATGAAAAGTGTCACCATGAAAAATGTCAAAAATGACAAATTTCAAGATGGCAAATGTCAAAGATGTCAAATGACAAATGTCACAATGCTAAATGTCAAAAATGATAAGTGTCACCATGAAAAATGTCAAAAATAACAAATTTCAAGATGGCAAATGTCAAAGATGTCAAATGACAAATGTCACAATGCTAAATGTCAAAAATGAAAAGTGTCACCATAAAAAATGTCAAAAATGACAAATTTAAAGATGGCAAATGTCAAAGATGTCAAATGACAAATGTCACAATGCTAAATGTCAAAAATGAAAAGTGTCACCATAAAAAATGTCAAAAATGACAAATTTCAAGATGGCAAATGTCAAAGATGTCAAATGACAAATGTCACAATGCTAAATGTCAAAAATGAAAAGTGTCACCATGAAAAATGTCAAAAATGACAAATTTCAAGATGGCAAATGTCAAAGATGTCAAATGACAAATGTCACAATGCTAAATGTCAAAAATGAAATGTGTCACAATGCTAAATGTCAAAAATGACAAATTTCAAGATGGCAAATGTCAAAACTGACAAATGTCACAATGCTAAATGTCAAAAATGAAAAGTGTCACCATGAAAAATGTCAAAAATAACAAATTTCAAGATAGCAAATGTCAAAGATGTCAAATGACAAATGTCACAATGCTAAATGTCAAAAATGACAAATTTCAAGATGGCAAATGTCAAAGATGTCAAATGACAAATGTCACAATGCTAAATGTCAAAAATGAAAAATGTCACCATGAAAAATGTCAAAAATGACAAATTTCAAGATGGCAAATGTCAAAGATGTCAAATGACAAATGTCACAATGCTAAATGTCAAAAATGAAAAGTGTCACCATGAAAAATGTCAAAAATGACAAATTTCAAGATGGCAAGTGTCAAAACTGACAAATGTCACAATGCTAAATGTCAAAAATGAAAAGTGTCACCATGAAAAATGTCAAAAATGACAAATTTCAAGATGGCAAATGTCAAAGATGTCAAATGACAAATGTCACAATGCTAAATGTCAAAAATGAAAAGTGTCAAAAATGACAAATTTTAAGATGGCAAATGTCTTAGATGTCAAATGACAAATGTCACAATGCTAAATGTCAAAAATAAAAAGTGTCACCATTAAAAATGTCAAAAATGACAAATTTCAAGATGGCAAATGTCAAAGATGTCAAATGACAAATATCACAATGCTAAATGTAAAAAATGAAATGTGTCACCATGAAAAATGTCAAAAATGACAAATTTCAAGATAGCAAATGTCAAAGATGTCAAATGACAAATGTCACAATGCTAAATGTCAAAAATGATAAGTGTCACCATGAAAAATGTCAAAAATAACAAATTTCAAGATGGCAAATGTCAAAGATGTCAAATGACAAATGTCACAATGCTAAATGTCAAAAATGAAAAGTGTCACCATGAAAAATGTCAAAAATGACAAATTTCAAGATGGCAAATGTCAAAGATGTCAAATGACAAATGTCACAATGCTAAATGTCAAAAATGAAAAGTGTCACCATGAAAAATGTCAAAAATGACAAATTTCAAGATGGCAAATGTCAAAGATGTCAAATGACAAATGTCACAATGCTAAATGTCAAAAATGAAAAGTGTCACCATGAAAAATGTCAAAAATGACAAATTTCAAGATGGCAAATGTCAAAGATGTCAAATGACAAATGTCACAATGCTAAATGTCAAAAATGAAAAGTGTCACAATGCGAAATGTCAAAAATGACAAATTTCAAGATGGCAAATGTCAAAACTGACAAATGTCACAATGCTAAATGTCAAAAATGAAAAGTGTCACCATGAAAAATGTCAAAAATAACAAATTTCAAGATAGCAAATGTCAAAGATGTCAAATGACAAATGTCACAATGCTAAATGTCAAAAATGACAAATTTCAAGATGGCAAATGTCAAAGATGTCAAATGACAAATGTCACAATGCTTAATGTCAAAAATGAAAAATGTCACCATGAAAAATGTCAAAAATGACAAATTTCAAGATGGCAAATGTCAAAGATGTCAAATGACAAATGTCACAATGCTAAATGTCAAAAATGAAAAGTGTCACCATGAAAAATGTTAAAAATGACAAATTTCAAGATGGCAAATGTCAAAACTGACAAATGTCACAATGCTAAATGTCAAAAATGAAAATTGTCACCATGAAAAATGTCAAAAATGACAAATTTCAAGATGGCAAATGTCAAAGATGTCAAATGACAAATGTCACAATGCTAAATGTCAAAAATGAAAAGTGTCACCATGAAAAATGTCAAAAATGACAAATTTCAAGATGGCAAATGTCAAAACTGACAAATGTCACAATGCTAAATGTCAAAAATGAAAATTGTCACCATAAAAAATGTCAAAAATGACAAATTTCAAGATGGCAAATGTCAAAGATGTCAAATGACAAATGTCACAATGCTAAATGTCAAAAATGAAAAGTGTCAAAAATGACAAATTTCACGATGGCAAATGTCTTAGATGTCAAATGACAAATGTCACAATGCTAAATGTCAAAAATGAAAAGTGTCACCATGAAAAATGTCAAAAATGACAAATTTCAAGATGGCAAATGTCAAAGATGTCAAATGACAAATATCACAATGCTAAATGTCAAAAATGAAAAGTGTCACCATGAAAAATGTCAAAAATGACAAATTTCAAGATGGCAAATGTCAAAGATGTCAAATGAGAAATGTCACAATGCTAAATGTCAAAAATGAAAAGTGTCATCATGAAAAATGTCAAAAATAACAAATTTCAAGATGGCAAATGTCAAAGATGTCAAATGACAAATGTCACAATGCTAAATGTCAAAAATGAAAAGTGTCACCATGAAAATTATCAAAAATGACAAATTTCAAGATGGCAAATGTCAAAGATGTCAAATGACAAATATCACAATGCTAAATGTCAAAAATGACAAATTTAAAGATGGCAAATGTCAAAGATGTCAAATGACAAATGTCACAATGCTAAATGTCAAAAATAAAAAGTGTCACCATGAAAAATTTCAAAAATGGCAAATTTCAAGATGACAAATGTCAAAGATGTCAAATGACAAATGTCACAATGCTAAATGTCAAAAATGAAAAGTGTCCCCATGAAAAATGTCAAAAATGACAAATTTCAAGATGGCAAATATCAAAGATGTCAAATGCCAAATGTCACAATGCTAAATGTCAAAAATGACAAAATTTCAAGATGGCAAATGTCAAAGATGTCAAATGACAAATGTTACAATGCTAAATGTCAAAAATGAAAAGTGTCACCATGAAAAATGTCAAAAATGACAAATTTCAAGATGGCAAATGTCAAAACTGACAAATGTCACAATGCTAAATGTCAAAAATGATAAGTGTTACCATGAAAAATGTCAAAAATAACAAATTTCAAGATGGCAAATGTCCAAGATGTCAAATGACAAATGTCACAATGCTAAATGTCAAAAATGAAAAGTGTCACCATGAAAAATGTCAAATATGACAAATTTTAAGATGGCAAATATCAAAGATGTCAAATGACAAATGTCACAATGCTAAATGTCAAAAATGATAAGTGTCACCATAAAAAATGTCAAAAATAACAAATTTCAAGATGGCAAATGTCAAAGATGTCAAATGACAAATGTCACCATGCTAAATGTCAAAAATGAAAAATGTCACCATGAAAATTGTCAAAAATAACAAATTTCAAGATGGCAAATGTCAAAGATGTCAAATGACAAATGTCACAATGCTAAATGTCAAAAAAGAAAAGTGTCACCATGAAAAATGTCAAAAATGACAAATTTCAAGATGGCAAATGTCAAAGATGTCAAATGACAAATGTCACAATGCTAAATGTCAAAAATGAAAAGTGTCACCATGAAAAATGTCAAAAATGACAAATTTTAAGATGGCAAATGTCAAAGATGTCAAATGACAAATGTCACAATGCTAAATGTCAAAAATGAAAAGTGTCACCATGAAAAATGTCAAAAATAACAAATTTCAAGATGGCAAATGTCAAAGATGTCAAATGACAAATGTTACAATGCTAAATGTCAAAAATGACAAATTTCAAGATGGCAAATGTCAAAGATGTCAAATGACAAATGTCACAATGCTAAAAGTCAAAAATGAAAAGTGTCACCATGAAAAATGTCAAAAATGACAAATTTCAAGATGCAAATGTCAAAGATGTCAAATGACAAATGTCACAATGCTAAATGTCAAAAATGAAAAGTGTCAAAAATGACAAATTTCAAGATGGCAAATGTCAAAGATGTCAAATGACAAATGTCACAATGCTAAATGTCAAAAATGAAAAGTGTCACCATGAAAAATGTCAAGAATGACAAATTTCAAGATGGCAAATGTCAAAACTGACAAAAGTCACAATGCTAAATGTCAAAAATGAAAGGTGTCACCATGAAAAATGTCAAAAATGACAAATTTCAAGATGGCAAATGTCCAAGATGTCAAATGACAAATGTCACAATGCTTAATGTCAAAAATGAAAAGTGTCACCATGAAAAATGTCAAAAGCGACAAATTTAGGGATGGCAAATGTCAAAGATGTCAAATGACGAATGTCACAATGCTAAATGTCAAAAATGAAAAGTGTCAAAAATGACAAATTTCAAGATGGCAAATGTCTAAGATGTCAAATGACAAATGTCACAATGCTAAATGTCAAAAATGAAAAGTGTTACCATGAAAAATGTCAAAAATGACAAATTTCAAGATGGCAAATGTCAAAACTGACAAAAGTCACAATGCTAAATGTCAAAAATGAAAAGTGTCACCATGAAAAATGTCAAAAATGACAAATTTCAAGATGGCAAATGTCAAAGATGTCAAATGCCAAATGTCACAATGCTAAATGTCAAAAATGAAAAGTGTCATCACGAAAAATGTCAAAAATGACAAATTTCAAGATGGCAAATGTCAAAGATGGCAAATGACAAATGTCACAATGCTAAATGTCAAAAATGAAAAGTGTCACCTTGAAAAATGTCAAAAATAACAAATTTCAAGATGGCAAATGACAAAGATGTCAAATGACAAATGTCACAATGCTAAATGTCAAAAATGAAAAGTGTCACCATGAAAAATGTCAAAAATGACAAATTTCAAGATGGCAAATGTCAAAGCTGTCAAATGACAAATATCACAATGCTAAATGTCAAAAATGACAAATTTCAAGATGGCAAATGTCAAAGATGTCAAATGACAAATCTCACAATGCTAAATGTCAAAAATGAAAAGTGTCACCATGAAAAATGTCAAAAATGACAAATTTCAAGATGGCAAATGTCAAAGATGTCAAATGACAAATGTCACAATGCTAAATGTCAAAAATAAAAAATGTCACCATGAAAAATGTCAAAAATGACAAATTTCAAGATGGCAAATGTCAAAACTGACAAATGTCACAATGCTAAATGTCAAAACTGACAAATGTCACAATGCTAAATGTCAAAAATTATAAGTGTCACCATGAAAAATGTCAAAAATGACCAATTTCAAGATGGCAAATGTCCAAGATGTCAAATGACAAATGTCACAATGCTTAATGTCAAAAATGAAAAGTGTCACCATGAAAAATGTCAAAAATGACAAATTTCAAGATGGCAAATGTAAAAGATGTCAAATGACAAATGTCACAATGCTAAATGTCAAAAATGAAAAGTGTCAAAAATGACAAATTTCAAGATGGCAAATGTCTAAGATGTCAAATGACAAATGTCACAATGCTAAATGTCAAAAATGAAAAGTGTCACCATGAAAAATGTCAAAAATGACAAATTTCAAGATGGCAAATATCAAAACTGACAAATGTCACAATGCTAAATGTCAAAAATGAAAAGTGTCACCATGAAAAATTTCAAAAATGACAAATTTCAAGATGGCAAATGTCAAAGATGTCAAATGACAAATCTCACAATGCTAAATGTCAAAAATGAAAAGTGTCACCATGAAAAATGTCAAAAATGACAAATTTCTAGATGGCAAATGTCAAAGATGTCAAATGACAAATGTCACAATGCTAAATGTCAAAAATAAAAAATGTTACCATAAAAAATGTCAAAAATGACAAATTTCAAGATGGCAAATGTCAAAACTGACAAATGTCACAATGCTAAATGTCAAAAATGATAAGTGTCACCATGAAAAATGTCAAAAATGACAAATTTCAAGATGGCAAATGTCCAAGATGTCAAATGACAAATGTCACAATGCTTAATGTCAAAAATGAAAAGTGTCACCATGAAAAATGTCAAAAATGACAAATTTTAAGATGGCAAATGTAAAAGATGTCAAATGACAAATGTCACAATGCTAAATGTCAAAAATAAAAAGTGTCAAAAATGACAAATTTCAAGATGGCAAATGTCTAAGATGACAAATGTCACAATGCTAAATGTCAAAAATGAAAAGTGTCACCATGAAAGATGTCAAAAATGACAAATTTCAAGATGGCAAATGTCAAAACTGACAAATGTCACAATGCTAAATGTCAAAAATGAAAAGTGTCACCACGAAAAACGTCAAAGATGACAAATTTCAAGATGGCAAATGTCAAAGATGGCAAATGACAAATGTCACAATGCTAAATGTCAAAAATGAAAAGTGTCACCATAAAAAATGTCAAAAATTACAAATTTCAAGATGGCAAATGTCAAAGATGTCAAATGACAAATGTCACAATGCTAAATGTCAAAAATGAAAAGTGTCACCATAAAAAATGTCAAAAATGACAAATTTCAAGATGGCAAATGTCAAAGATGTCAAATGACAAATATCACAATGCTAAATGTCAAAAATGACAAATTTCAAGATGGCAAATGTCAAAGATGTCAAATGACAAATGTAACAATGCTAAATGTCAAAAATGAAAAGTGTCACCATGAAAAATGTCAAAAATGACAAATTTCAAGATGGCTAATGTCAAAACTGACAAATGTCACAATGCTAAATGTCAAAAATGAAAATTGTCACCATGAAAAATGTCAAAAATGACAAATTTCAAGATGGCAAATGTCAAAGATGTCAAATGACAAATGTCACAATGCTAAATGTCAAAAATGAAAAGTGTCAAAAATGACAAATTTCAAGATGGCAAATGTCTTAGATGTCAAATGACAAATGTCACAATGCTAAATGTCAAAAATGAAAAGTGTCACCATGAAAAATGTCAAAAATGACAAATTTCAAGATGGCAAATGTCAAAGATGTCAAATGACAAATATCACAATGCTAAATGTCAAAAATGAAAAGTGTCACCATAAAAAATGTCAAAAATGACAAATTTCAAGATGGCAAATGTCAAAGATGTCAAATGACAAATGTCACAATGCTAAATGTCAAAAATGAAAAGTGTCACCATGAAAAATGTCAAAAATGACAAATTTCAAGATGGCAAATGTCAAAGATGTCAAATGACAAATATCACAATGCTAAATGTCAAAAATGAAAAGTGTCACCATAAAAAATGTCAAAAATGACAAATTTCAAGATGGCAAATGTCAAAGATGTCAAATGAGAAATGTCACAATGCTAAATGTCAAAAATGAAAAGTGTCACCATGAAAAATGTCAAAAATAACAAATTTCAAGATGGCAAATGTCAAAGATGTCAAACGACAAATGTCACAATGCTAAATGTCAAAAATGAAAAGTGTCATCATGAAAAATGTCAAAAATGACAAATTTTAAGATGGCAAATGTCAAAGATGTCAAATGACAAATATGACAATGCTAAATGTCAAAAATGACAAATTTCAAGATGGCAAATGTCAAAGATGTCAAATGACAAATGTCACAATGCTAAATGTCAAAAATAAAAAGTGTCACCATGAAAAATGTCAAAAATGAAAAGTGTCAAAAATGACAAATTTCAAGATGGCAAATGTGAAAGATGTCAAATGACAAATGTCACAATGCTAAATGTCAAAAATGACAAATTTTAAGATGGCAAATGTCAAAGATGTCAAATGACAAATGTCACAATGCTAAATGTCAAAAATGAAAAGTGTCACCATGAAAAATGTTAAAAATGACAAATTTCAAGATGGCAAATGTCAAAGATGTCAAATGACAAATGTCACAATGCTAAATGTCAAAAATGACAAATTTCAAGATGGCAAATGTCAAAGATGTCAAATGACAAATGTCACAATGCTAAATGTCAAAATTGAAAAGTGTCACCATTAAAAATGTCAAAAATGACAAATTTCAAGATGGCAAATGTCAAGGATGTCAAATGACAAATGTCACAATGCTAAATGTCAAAAATAAAAAGTGTCACCACGAAAAATGTTAAAAATAACAAATTTCAAGATGGCAAATGTCAAAGATGTCAAATGACAAATGTCACAATGCTAAATGTCAAAAATGAAAAGTGTCACCATGAAAAATGTCAGAAATGACAAATTTCAAGATGGCAAATGTCAAAGATGTCAAATGACAAATGTCACAATGCTAAATGTCAAAAATGAAAAGTGTCACCATGAAAAATGTCAAAAATGACAAATTTCAAGATGGCAAATGTCAAAGATGTCGAATATGACAAATGTCACAATGCTAAATGTCAAAAATGAAAAGTGTCACAATGAAAAATGTCAAAAATGACAAATTTCAAGATGGCAAATGTCAAAGATGTCAAATGACAAATGTCACAATGCTAAATGTCAAAAATGAAAAGTGTCACCATGAAAAATGTCAAAAATGACAAATTTCAAGATGGCAAATGTCAAAGATGTCAAATAACAAATGTCACAATGCTAAATGTCAAAAATGAAAAGTGTCACCATGAAAAATGTCAAAAATGACAAATTTCAAGATGGCAAATATCAAAGATGTCAAATGCCAAATGTCACAATGCTAAATGTCAAAAATGACAAATTTCAAGATGGCAAATGTCAAAGATGTCAAATGACAAATGTTACAATGCTAAATGTCAAAAATGAAAAGTGTCACCATGAAAAATGTCAAAAATGACAAATTTCAAGATGGCAAATGTCAAAACTGACAAATGTCACAATGCTAAATGTCAAAAATGATAAGTGTCACCATGAAAAATGTCAAAAATAACAAATTTCAAGATGGCAAATGTCCAAGATGTCAAATGACAAATGTCACAATGCTAAATGTCAAAAATGAAAAGTGTCACCATGAAAAATGTCAAAAATGACAAATTTTAAGATGGCAAATATCAAAGATGTCAAATGACAAATGTCACAATGCTAAATGTCAAAAATGATAAGTGTCACCATAAAAAATGTCAAAAATAACAAATTTCAAGATGGCAAATGTCAAAGATGTCAAATGACAAATGTCACCATGCTAAATGTCAAAAATGAAAAGTGTCACCATGAAAATTGTCAAAAATAACAAATTTCAAGATGGCAAATGTCAAAGATGTCAAATGACAAATGTCACAATGCTAAATGTCAAAAAAGAAAAGTGTCACCATGAAAAATGTCAAAAATGACAAATTTCAAGATGGCAAATGTCAAAGATGTCAAATGACAAATGTCACAATGCTAAATGTCAAAAATGAAAAGTGTCACCATGAAAAATGTCAAAAATGACAAATTTTAAGATGGCAAATGTCAAAGATGTCAAATGACAAATGTCACAATGCTAAATGTCAAAAATAAAAAGTGTCACCATGAAAAATGTCAAAAATAACAAATTTCAAGATGGCAAATGTCAAAGATGTCAAATGACAAATGTTACAATGCTAAATGTCAAAAATGACAAATTTCAAGATGGCAAATGTCAAAGATGTCAAATGACAAATGTCACAATGCTAAAAGTCAAAAATGAAAAGTGTCACCATGAAAAATGTCAAAAATGACAAATTTCAAGATGCAAATGTCAAAGATGTCAAATGACAAATGTCACAATGCTAAATGTCAAAAATGAAAAGTGTCAAAAATGACAAATTTCAAGATGGCAAATGTCAAAGATGTCAAATGACAAATGTCACAATGCTAAATGTCAAAAATGAAAAGTGTCACCATGAAAAATGTCAAGAATGACAAATTTCAAGATGGCAAATGTCAAAACTGACAAAAGTCACAATGCTAAATGTCAAAAATGAAAAGTGTCACCATGAAAAATGTCAAAAATGACAAATTTCAAGATGGCAAATGTCCAAGATGTCAAATGACAAATGTCACAATGCTTAATGTCAAAAATGAAAAGTGTCACCATGAAAAATGTCAAAAGCGACAAATTTAGGGATGGCAAATGTCAAAGATGTCAAATGACGAATGTCACAATGCTAAATGTCAAAAATGAAAAGTGTCAAAAATGACAAATTTCAAGATGGCAAATGTCTAAGATGTCAAATGACAAATGTCACAATGCTAAATGTCAAAAATGAAAAGTGTTACCATGAAAAATGTCAAAAATGACAAATTTCAAGATGGCAAATGTCAAAACTGACAAAAGTCACAATGCTAAATGTCAAAAATGAAAAGTGTCACCATGAAAAATGTCAAAAATGACAAATTTCAAGATGGCAAATGTCAAAGATGTCAAATGCCAAATGTCACAATGCTAAATGTCAAAAATGAAAAGTGTCATCACGAAAAATGTCAAAAATGACAAATTTCAAGATGGCAAATGTCAAAGATGGCAAATGACAAATGTCACAATGCTAAATGTCAAAAATGAAAAGTGTCACCTTGAAAAATGTCAAAAATAACAAATTTCAAGATGGCAAATGACAAAGATGTCAAATGACAAATGTCACAATGCTAAATGTCAAAAATGAAAAGTGTCACCATGAAAAATGTCAAAAATGACAAATTTCAAGATGGCAAATGTCAAAGCTGTCAAATGACAAATATCACAATGCTAAATGTCAAAAATGACAAATTTCAAGATGGCAAATGTCAAAGATGTCAAATGACAAATCTCACAATGCTAAATGTCAAAAATGAAAAGTGTCACCATGAAAAATGTCAAAAATGACAAATTTCAAGATGGCAAATGTCAAAGATGTCAAATGACAAATGTCACAATGCTAAATGTCAAAAATAAAAAATGTCACCATGAAAAATGTCAAAAATGACAAATTTCAAGATGGCAAATGTCAAAACTGACCAATGTCACAATGCTAAATGTCAAAACTGACAAATGTCACAATGCTAAATGTCAAAAATTATAAGTGTCACCATGAAAAATGTCAAAAATGACAAATTTCAAGATGGCAAATGTCCAAGATGTCAAATGACAAATGTCACAATGCTTAATGTCAAAAATGAAAAGTGTCACCATGAAAAATGTCAAAAATGACAAATTTCAAGATGGCAAATGTCTAAGATGTCAAATGACAAATGTCACAATGCTAAATGTCAAAAATGAAAAGTGTCACCATGAAAAATGTCAAAAATGACAAATTTCAAGATGGCAAATATCAAAACTGACAAATGTCACAATGCTAAATGTCAAAAATGAAAAGTGTCACCATGAAAAATTTCAAAAATGACAAATTTCAAGATGGCAAATGTCAAAGATGTCAAATGACAAATCTCACAATGCTAAATGTCAAAAATGAAAAGTGTCACCATGAAAAATGTCAAAAATGACAAATTTCTAGATGGCAAATGTCAAAGATGTCAAATGACAAATGTCACAATGCTAAATGTCAAAAATAAAAAATGTTACCATAAAAAATGTCAAAAATGACAAATTTCAAGATGGCAAATGTCAAAACTGACAAATGTCACAATGCTAAATGTCAAAAATGATAAGTGTCACCATGAAAAATGTCAAAAATGACAAATTTCAAGATGGCAAATGTCCAAGATGTCAAATGACAAATGTCACAATGCTTAATGTCAAAAATGAAAAGTGTCACCATGAAAAATGTCAAAAATGACAAATTTTAAGATGGCAAATGTAAAAGATGTCAAATGACAAATGTCACAATGCTAAATGTCAAAAATAAAAAGTGTCAAAAATGACAAATTTCAAGATGGCAAATGTCTAAGATGACAAATGTCACAATGCTAAATGTCAAAAATGAAAAGTGTCACCATGAAAGATGTCAAAAATGACAAATTTCAAGATGGCAAATGTCAAAACTGACAAATGTCACAATGCTAAATGTCAAAAATGAAAAGTGTAACCATGAAAAATGTCAAAAATGACAAGTTTCAAGATGGCAAATGTCAAAGATGTCAAATGACAAATGTCACAATGCTAAATGTCAAAAATGAAAAGTGTCACCACGAAAAACGTCAAAGATGACAAATTTCAAGATGGCAAATGTCAAAGATGGCAAATGACAAATGTCACAATGCTAAATGTCAAAAATGAAAAGTGTCACCATAAAAAATGTCAAAAATTACAAATTTCAAGATGGCAAATGTCAAAGATGTCAAATGACAAATGTCACAATGCTAAATGTCAAAAATGAAAAGTGTCACCATAAAAAATGTCAAAAATGACAAATTTCAAGATGGCAAATGTCAAAGATGTCAAATGACAAATATCACAATGCTAAATGTCAAAAATGACAAATTTCAAGATGGCAAATGTCAAAGATGTCAAATGACAAATGTAACAATGCTAAATGTCAAAAATGAAAAGTGTCACCATGAAAAATGTCAAAAATGACAAATTTCAAGATGGCTAATGTCAAAACTGACAAATGTCACAATGCTAAATGTCAAAAATGAAAATTGTCACCATGAAAAATGTCAAAAATGACAAATTTCAAGATGGCAAATGTCAAAGATGTCAAATGACAAATGTCACAATGCTAAATGTCAAAAATGAAAAGTGTCAAAAATGACAAATTTCAAGATGGCAAATGTCTTAGATGTCAAATGACAAATGTCACAATGCTAAATGTCAAAAATGAAAAGTGTCACCATGAAAAATGTCAAAAATGACAAATTTCAAGATGGCAAATGTCAAAGATGTCAAATGACAAATATCACAATGCTAAATGTCAAAAATGAAAAGTGTCACCATAAAAAATGTCAAAAATGACAAATTTCAAGATGGCAAATGTCAAAGATGTCAAATGACAAATGTCACAATGCTAAATGTCAAAAATGAAAAGTGTCACCATGAAAAATGTCAAAAATGACAAATTTCAAGATGGCAAATGTCAAAGATGTCAAATGACAAATATCACAATGCTAAATGTCAAAAATGAAAAGTGTCACCATAAAAAATGTCAAAAATGACAAATTTCAAGATGGCAAATGTCAAAGATGTCAAATGAGAAATGTCACAATGCTAAATGTCAAAAATGAAAAGTGTCACCATGAAAAATGTCAAAAATAACAAATTTCAAGATGGCAAATGTCAAAGATGTCAAACGACAAATGTCACAATGCTAAATGTCAAAAATGAAAAGTGTCATCATGAAAAATGTCAAAAATGACAAATTTTAAGATGGCAAATGTCAAAGATGTCAAATGACAAATATGACAATGCTAAATGTCAAAAATGACAAATTTCAAGATGGCAAATGTCAAAGATGTCAAATGACAAATGTCACAATGCTAAATGTCAAAAATAAAAAGTGTCACCATGAAAAATGTCAAAAATGAAAAGTGTCAAAAATGACAAATTTCAAGATGGCAAATGTGAAAGATGTCAAATGACAAATGTCACAATGCTAAATGTCAAAAATGACAAATTTTAAGATGGCAAATGTCAAAGATGTCAAATGACAAATGTCACAATGCTAAATGTCAAAAATGAAAAGTGTCACCATGAAAAATGTTAAAAATGACAAATTTCAAGATGGCAAATGTCAAAGATGTCAAATGACAAATGTCACAATGCTAAATGTCAAAAATGACAAATTTCAAGATGGCAAATGTCAAAGATGTCAAATGACAAATGTCACAATGCTAAATGTCAAAATTGAAAAGTGTCACCATGAAAAATGTCAAAAATGACAAATTTCAAGATGGCAAATGTCAAGGATGTCAAATGACAAATGTCACAATGCTAAATGTCAAAAATAAAAAGTGTCACCACGAAAAATGTTAAAAATAACAAATTTCAAGATGGCAAATGTCAAAGATGTCAAATGACAAATGTCACAATGCTAAATGTCAAAAATGAAAAGTGTCACCATGAAAAATGTCAGAAATGACAAATTTCAAGATGGCAAATGTCAAAGATGTCAAATGACAAATGTCACAATGCTAAATGTCAAAAATGAAAAGTGTCACCATGAAAAATGTCAAAAATGACAAATTTCAAGATGGCAAATGTCAAAGATGTCGAATATGACAAATGTCACAATGCTAAATGTCAAAAATGAAAAGTGTCACAATGAAAAATGTCAAAAATGACAAATTTCAAGATGGCAAATGTCAAAGATGTCAAATGACAAATGTCACAATGCTAAATGTCAAAAATGAAAAGTGTCACCATGAAAAATGTCAAAAATGACAAATTTCAAGATGGCAAATGTCAAAGATGTCAAATAACAAATGTCACAATGCTAAATGTCAAAAATGAAAAGTGTCACCATGAAAAATGTCAAAAATGACAAATTTCAAGATGGCAAATATCAAAGATGTCAAATGCCAAATGTCACAATGCTAAATGTCAAAAATGACAAATTTCAAGATGGCAAATGTCAAAGATGTCAAATGACAAATGTTACAATGCTAAATGTCAAAAATGAAAAGTGTCACCATGAAAAATGTCAAAAATGACAAATTTCAAGATGGCAAATGTCAAAACTGACAAATGTCACAATGCTAAATGTCAAAAATGATAAGTGTCACCATGAAAAATGTCAAAAATAACAAATTTCAAGATGGCAAATGTCCAAGATGTCAAATGACAAATGTCACAATGCTAAATGTCAAAAATGAAAAGTGTCACCATGAAAAATGTCAAAAATGACAAATTTTAAGATGGCAAATATCAAAGATGTCAAATGACAAATGTCACAATGCTAAATGTCAAAAATGATAAGTGTCACCATAAAAAATGTCAAAAATAACAAATTTCAAGATGGCAAATGTCAAAGATGTCAAATGACAAATGTCACCATGCTAAATGTCAAAAATGAAAAGTGTCACCATGAAAATTGTCAAAAATAACAAATTTCAAGATGGCAAATGTCAAAGATGTCAAATGACAAATGTCACAATGCTAAATGTCAAAAAAGAAAAGTGTCACCATGAAAAATGTCAAAAATGACAAATTTCAAGATGGCAAATGTCAAAGATGTCAAATGACAAATGTCACAATGCTAAATGTCAAAAATGAAAAGTGTCACCATGAAAAATGTCAAAAATGACAAATTTTAAGATGGCAAATGTCAAAGATGTCAAATGACAAATGTCACAATGCTAAATGTCAAAAATAAAAAGTGTCACCATGAAAAATGTCAAAAATAACAAATTTCAAGATGGCAAATGTCAAAGATGTCAAATGACAAATGTTACAATGCTAAATGTCAAAAATGACAAATTTCAAGATGGCAAATGTCAAAGATGTCAAATGACAAATGTCACAATGCTAAAAGTCAAAAATGAAAAGTGTCACCATGAAAAATGTCAAAAATGACAAATTTCAAGATGCAAATGTCAAAGATGTCAAATGACAAATGTCACAATGCTAAATGTCAAAAATGAAAAGTGTCAAAAATGACAAATTTCAAGATGGCAAATGTCAAAGATGTCAAATGACAAATGTCACAATGCTAAATGTCAAAAATGAAAAGTGTCACCATGAAAAATGTCAAGAATGACAAATTTCAAGATGGCAAATGTCAAAACTGACAAAAGTCACAATGCTAAATGTCAAAAATGAAAAGTGTCACCATGAAAAATGTCAAAAATGACAAATTTCAAGATGGCAAATGTCCAAGATGTCAAATGACAAATGTCACAATGCTTAATGTCAAAAATGAAAAGTGTCACCATGAAAAATGTCAAAAGCGACAAATTTAGGGATGGCAAATGTCAAAGATGTCAAATGACGAATGTCACAATGCTAAATGTCAAAAATGAAAAGTGTCAAAAATGACAAATTTCAAGATGGCAAATGTCTAAGATGTCAAATGACAAATGTCACAATGCTAAATGTCAAAAATGAAAAGTGTTACCATGAAAAATGTCAAAAATGACAAATTTCAAGATGGCAAATGTCAAAACTGACAAAAGTCACAATGCTAAATGTCAAAAATGAAAAGTGTCACCATGAAAAATGTCAAAAATGACAAATTTCAAGATGGCAAATGTCAAAGATGTCAAATGCCAAATGTCACAATGCTAAATGTCAAAAATGAAAAGTGTCATCACGAAAAATGTCAAAAATGACAAATTTCAAGATGGCAAATGTCAAAGATGGCAAATGACAAATGTCACAATGCTAAATGTCAAAAATGAAAAGTGTCACCTTGAAAAATGTCAAAAATAACAAATTTCAAGATGGCAAATGACAAAGATGTCAAATGACAAATGTCACAATGCTAAATGTCAAAAATGAAAAGTGTCACCATGAAAAATGTCAAAAATGACAAATTTCAAGATGGCAAATGTCAAAGCTGTCAAATGACAAATATCACAATGCTAAATGTCAAAAATGACAAATTTCAAGATGGCAAATGTCAAAGATGTCAAATGACAAATCTCACAATGCTAAATGTCAAAAATGAAAAGTGTCACCATGAAAAATGTCAAAAATGACAAATTTCAAGATGGCAAATGTCAAAGATGTCAAATGACAAATGTCACAATGCTAAATGTCAAAAATAAAAAATGTCACCATGAAAAATGTCAAAAATGACAAATTTCAAGATGGCAAATGTCAAAACTGACAAATGTCACAATGCTAAATGTCAAAACTGACAAATGTCACAATGCTAAATGTCAAAAATTATAAGTGTCACCATGAAAAATGTCAAAAATGACAAATTTCAAGATGGCAAATGTCCAAGATGTCAAATGACAAATGTCACAATGCTTAATGTCAAAAATGAAAAGTGTCACCATGAAAAATGTCAAAAATGACAAATTTCAAGATGGCAAATGTAAAAGATGTCAAATGACAAATGTCACAATGCTAAATGTCAAAAATGAAAAGTGTCAAAAATGACAAATTTCAAGATGGCAAATGTCTAAGATGTCAAATGACAAATGTCACAATGCTAAATGTCAAAAATGAAAAGTGTCACCATGAAAAATGTCAAAAATGACAAATTTCAAGATGGCAAATGTCAAAACTGACAAATGTCACAATGCTAAATGTCAAAAATGAAAAGTGTCACCATGAAAAATTTCAAAAATGACAAATTTCAAGATGGCAAATGTCAAAGATGTCAAATGACAAATCTCACAATGCTAAATGTCAAAAATGAAAAGTGTCACCATGAAAAATGTCAAAAATGACAAATTTCTAGATGGCAAATGTCAAAGATGTCAAATGACAAATGTCACAATGCTAAATGTCAAAAATAAAAAATGTTACCATGAAAAATGTCAAAAATGACAAATTTCAAGATGGCAAATGTCAAAACTGACAAATGTCACAATGCTAAATGTCAAAAATGATAAGTGTCACCATGAAAAATGTCAAAAATGACAAATTTCAAGATGGCAAATGTCCAAGATGTCAAATGACAAATGTCACAATGCTTAATGTCAAAAATGAAAAGTGTCACCATGAAAAATGTCAAAAATGACAAATTTTAAGATGGCAAATGTAAAAGATGTCAAATGACAAATGTCACAATGCTAAATGTCAAAAATAAAAAGTGTCAAAAATGACAAATTTCAAGATGGCAAATGTCTAAGATGACAAATGTCACAATGCTAAATGTCAAAAATGAAAAGTGTCACCATGAAAGATGTCAAAAATGACAAATTTCAAGATGGCAAATGTCAAAACTGACAAATGTCACAATGCTAAATGTCAAAAATGAAAAGTGTAACCATGAAAAATGTCAAAAATGACAAGTTTCAAGATGGCAAATGTCAAAGATGTCAAATGACAAATGTCACAATGCTAAATGTCAAAAATGAAAAGTGTCACCACGAAAAACGTCAAAGATGACAAATTTCAAGATGGCAAATGTCAAAGATGGCAAATGACAAATGTCAGAATGCTAAATGTCAAAAATGAAAAGTGTCACCATAAAAAATGTCAAAAATTACAAATTTCAAGATGGCAAATGTCAAAGATGTCAAATGACAAATGTCACAATGCTAAATGTCAAAAATGAAAAGTGTCACCATAAAAAATGTCAAAAATGACAAATTTCAAGATGGCAAATGTCAAAGATGTCAAATGACAAATATCACAATGCTAAATGTCAAAAATGACAAATTTCAAGATGGCAAATGTCAAAGATGTCAAATGACAAATGTAACAATGCTAAATGTCAAAAATGAAAAGTGTCACCATGAAAAATGTCAAAAATGACAAATTTCAAGATGGCTAATGTCAAAACTGACAAATGTCACAATGCTAAATGTCAAAAATGAAAATTGTCACCATGAAAAATGTCAAAAATGACAAATTTCAAGATGGCAAATGTCAAAGATGTCAAATGACAAATGTCACAATGCTAAATGTCAAAAATGAAAAGTGTCAAAAATGACAAATTTCAAGATGGCAAATGTCTTAGATGTCAAATGACAAATGTCACAATGCTAAATGTCAAAAATGAAAAGTGTCACCATGAAAAATGTCAAAAATGACAAATTTCAAGATGGCAAATGTCAAAGATGTCAAATGACAAATATCACAATGCTAAATGTAAAAAATGAAAAGTGTCACCATAAAAAATGTCAAAAATGACAAATTTCAAGATGGCAAATGTCAAAGATGTCAAATGACAAATGTCACAATGCTAAATGTCAAAAATGAAAAGTGTCACCATGAAAAATGTCAAAAATGACAAATTTCAAGATGGCAAATGTCAAAGATGTCAAATGACAAATATCACAATGCTAAATGTCAAAAATGAAAAGTGTCACCATAAAAAATGTCAAAAATGACAAATTTCAAGATGGCAAATGTCAAAGATGTCAAATGAGAAATGTCACAATGCTAAATGTCAAAAATGAAAAGTGTCACCATGAAAAATGTCAAAAATAACAAATTTCAAGATGGCAAATGTCAAAGATGTCAAACGACAAATGTCACAATGCTAAATGTCAAAAATGAAAAGTGTCATCATGAAAAATGTCAAAAATGACAAATTTTAAGATGGCAAATGTCAAAGATGTCAAATGACAAATATGACAATGCTAAATGTCAAAAATGACAAATTTCAAGATGGCAAATGTCAAAGATGTCAAATGACAAATGTCACAATGCTAAATGTCAAAAATAAAAAGTGTCACCATGAAAAATGTCAAAAATGAAAAGTGTCAAAAATGACAAATTTCAAGATGGCAAATGTGAAAGATGTCAAATGACAAATGTCACAATGCTAAATGTCAAAAATGACAAATTTTAAGATGGCAAATGTCAAAGATGTCAAATGACAAATGTCACAATGCTAAATGTCAAAAATGAAAAGTGTCACCATGAAAAATGTTAAAAATGACAAATTTCATGATGGCAAATGTCAAAGATGTCAAATGACAAATGTCACAATGCTAAATGTCAAAAATGACAAATTTCAAGATGGCAAATGTCAAAGATGTCAAATGACAAATGTCACAATGCTAAATGTCAAAATTGAAAAGTGTCACCATGAAAAATGTCAAAAATGACAAATTTCAAGATGGCAAATGTCAAGGATGTCAAATGACAAATGTCACAATGCTAAATGTCAAAAATAAAAAGTGTCACCACGAAAAATGTTAAAAATAACAAATTTCAAGATGGCAAATGTCAAAGATGTCAAATGACAAATGTCACAATGCTAAATGTCAAAAATGAAAAGTGTCACCATGAAAAATGTCAGAAATGACAAATTTCAAGATGGCAAATGTCAAAGATGTCAAATGACAAATGTCACAATGCTAAATGTCAAAAATGAAAAGTGTCACCATGAAAAATGTCAAAAATGACAAATTTCAAGATGGCAAATGTCAAAGATGTTGAATATGACAAATGTCACAATGCTAAATGTCAAAAATGAAAAGTGTCACAATGAAAAATGTCAAAAATGACAAATTTCAAGATGGCAAATGTCAAAGATGTCAAATGACAAATGTCACAATGCTAAATGTCAAAAATGAAAAGTGTCACCATGAAAAATGTCAAAAATGACAAATTTCAAGATGGCAAATGTCAAAGATGTCAAATAACAAATGTCACAATGCTAAATGTCAAAAATGAAAAGTGTCACCATGAAAAATGTCAAAAATGACAAATTTCAAGATGGCAAATGTCAAAGATGTCAAATGACAAATGTCACAATGCTAAATGTCAAAAATGAAAAGTGTCAGCGTGAAAAATGTCAATAATGACAAATTTCAAGATGGCAAATGTCAAAGATGTCAAATAACAAAAGTCACAATGCTAAATGTCAAAAATGAAAAGTGTCACCATGAAAAATGTCAAAAATGACAAATTTCAAGATGGCAAATGTCAAAGATGTCGAATATGACAAATGTCACAATGCTAAATGTCAAAAATGAAAAGTGTCACCATGAAAAACGTCAAAAATAACAAATTTCAAGATGGCAAATGTCAAAGATGTCAAATGACAAATGTCACAATGCTAAATGTCAAAAATGAAAAGTGTCACCATGAAAAATGTCAAAAATGACAAATTTCAAGATGGCAAATGTCAAAGATGTCAAATGACAAATGTCACAATGCTAAATGTCAAAAATGAAAAGTGTCAGCGTGAAAAATGTCAATAATGACAAATTTCAAGATGGCAAATGTCAAAGATGTCAAATGACAAATGTCACAATGCTAAATGTCAAAAATGACAAATTTCAAAATGGCAAATGTCAAAGATGTCAAATGACAAATGTCACAATGCTAAATGTCAAAAATGAAAAGTGTCACCATGAAAAATGTCAAAAATGACAAATTTCAAGATGGCAAATGTCAAAGATGTCAAATGACAAATGTCACAATGCTAAATGTCAAAAATGAAAAGTGTCAGCGTGAAAAATGTCAATAATGACAAATTTCAAGATGGCAAATGTCAAAGATGTCAAATGACAAAAGTCACAATGCTAAATGTCAAAAATGAAAAGTGTCACCATGA
Organism: Altica lythri; assembly: GCA_964028335.1. Classification (NCBI taxonomy): domain Eukaryota; kingdom Metazoa; phylum Arthropoda; class Insecta; order Coleoptera; family Chrysomelidae; genus Altica; species Altica lythri. Next base: position 37,290,517 of record OZ034800.1, on the reverse strand, counting down.
AAAATGTCAAAAATGACAAATTTCAAGATGGCAAATGTCAAAGATGTCGAATATGACAAATGTCACAATGCTAAATGTCAAAAATGAAAAGTGTCACCATGAAAAACGTCAAAAATAACAAATTTCAAGATGGCAAATGTCAAAGATGTCAAATGACAAATGTCACAATGCTAAATGTCAAAAATGAAAAGTGTCACCATGAAAAATGTTAAAAATGACAAATTTCAAGATGGCAAATATCAAAGATGTCAAATGCCAAATGTCACAATGCTAAATGTCAAAAATGACAAATTTCAAGATGGCAAATGTCAAAGATGTCAAATGACAAATGTCACAATGCTAAATGTCAAAAATAAAAAGTGTCACCATGAAAAATGTCAAAAATGACAAATTTCAAGATGGCAAATGTCAAAGATGTCAAATGACAAATGTCACAATGCTAAATGTCAAAAATGAAAAGTGTCACCATGAAAAATGTCAAAAATGACAAATTTCAAGATGGCAAATGTCAAAGATGTCAAATGACAAATGTCACAATGCTAAATGTCAAAAATGAAAAGCGTCACCATGAAAAATGTCAAAAATAACTAATTTCAAGATGGCAAATGTCAAAGATGTCAAATGACAAATGTCACAATGCTAAATGTCAAAAATGAAAAGTGTCACCATGAAAAATGTCAAAAATGACAAATTTCAAGATGGCAAATGTCAAAGATGTCAAATGACAAATGTCACAATGCTAAATGTCAAAAATGAAAAGTGTCACCATGAAAAATGTCAAAAATAACAAATTTCAAGATGGCAAATGTCAAAGATGTCAAATGACAAATGTCACAATGCTAAATGTCAAAAATGAAAAGTGTTACCATGAAAAATGTTAAAAATGACAAATTTCAAGATGGCAAATGTCAAAACTGACAAATGTCACAATGCTTAATGTCAAAAATGAAAAGTGTCACCATGAAAAATGTCAAAAATAACAAATTTCAAGATGGCAAATGTCAAAGATGTCAAATGACAAATGTCACAATGCTAAATGTCAAAATAGCAAAGTGTCACCATGAAAAATGTCAAAAATGACAAATTTCAAGATGGCAAATATCAAAGATGTCAAATGGCAAATGTCACAATGCTAAATGTCAAAAATGGAAAGTGTCACAATGCTAAATGTCAAAAATGAAAAGTGTCACAATGCTTAATGTCAAAAATGACAAATTTCAAGATGGCAAATGTCAAAGATGTCAAATGACAAATGTCGCAATGCTAAATAACAAAAATGACAAATTTCAAGATGGCAAATGTCAAAGATGTCAAATGACAAATGTCGCAATGCTAAATGTCAAAAATGAAAAGTGTCACCATGAAAAATGTCAAAAATGACAAATTTCAAGATGGCAAATATCAAAACTGACAAATATCACAATGCTAAATGTCAAAAATGATAAGAGTCACCATGAAAAATGTAAAAAATGACAAATTTCAAGATGGCAAATGTCTAAGATGTCAAATGACAAATGTCACAATGCTAAATGTCAAAAATGAAAAGTGTCACAATGAAAAATGTCAAAAATGACAAATTTCAAGATGGCAAATATCAAAGATGTCAAATGACAAATGTCACAATGCTAAATGTCAAAAATGAAAAGTGTCAAAAATGACAAATTTCAAGATAGCAAATGTCAAAGATGTCAAATGACAAATGTCACAATGCTAAATGTCAAAAATGAAAAGTGTCACCATGAAAAATGTCAAAAATGACAAATTTCAAGATGGCAAATGTCAAAGATGTCAAATGACAAATGTCACAATGCTAAATGTCAAAAATGAAAAGTGTCACCATGAAAAATGTCAAAAATGACAAATTTCAAGATGGCAAATGTCAAAGATGTCAAATGACAAATGTCACAATGCTAAATGTCAAAAATGAAAAGTGTCACCATGAAAAATGTCAAAAATGACAAATTTCAAGATGGCAAATATCAAAGATGTCAAATGACAAATGTCACAATGCTAAATCTCAAAAATGGAAAGTGTCACAATGCTAAATGTCAAAAATAAAAAGTGTCACAATGCTAAATGTCAAAAATGACAAATTTCAAGATGGCAAATGTCAAAGATGTCAAATGACAAATGTCACAATGCTAAATGTCAAAAATGACAAATTTCAAGATGGCAAATGTCAAAGATGTCAAATGACAAATGTCACAATGCTAAATGTCAAAAATGAAAAGTGTCACCATGAAAAATGTCAAAAATGACAAATTTCAAGATGGCAAATGTCAAAGATGTCAAATGACAAATGTCACAATGCTAAATGTCAAAAATGAAAAGTGTCACCATGAAAAATGTCAAAAATGACAAATTTCAAGATGGCAAATATCAAAGATGTCAAATGACAAATGTCACAATGCTAAATCTCAAAAATGGAAAGTGTCACAATGCTAAATGTCAAAAATAAAAAGTGTCACAATGCTAAATGTCAAAAATGACAAATTTCAAGATGGCAAATGTCAAAGATGTCAAATGACAAATGTCACAATGCTAAATGTCAAAAATGACAAATTTCAAGATGGCAAATGTCAAAGATGTCAAATGACAAATGTCACAATGCTAAATGTCAAAAATGAAAAGTGTCACCATGAAAAATGTCAAAAATGACAAATTTCAAGGTGGCAAATGTCAAAACTGACAAACGTCACAATGCTAAATGTCAAAAATGAAAAGTGTCACCATGAAAAATGTCAAAAATAACAAATTTCAAGATGGCAAATGTCAAAGATGTCAAGTGACAAATGTCACAATGCTAAATGTCAAAACTGACAAATTTCAAGATGGCAAAAATCAAAGATGTCAAATGACAAATGTCACAATGCTAAATGTCAAAAATGAAAAGTGTCACCATGAAAAATGTCAAAAATGACAAATTTCAAGATGGCAAATGTCAAAGATGTCAAATGACAAATGTCACAATGCTAAATGTCAAAAATGATAAGTGTCACCATGAAAAATGTCAAAAATATCAAATTTCAAGATGGCAAATGTCAAAGATGTCAAATGACAAATGTCACAATGCTAAATGTCAAAAATGACAAATTTTAAGATGACAAATGTCAAAGATGTCAAATGACAACTATTACAATGCTAAATGTCAAAAATGAAAAGTGTCACCATGAAAAATGTCAAAAATAACAAATTTCAAGATGGCAAATGTCAAAGATGTCAAATGACAAATGTCACACTGCTAAATGTCCAAACTGACAAATTTCAAGATGGCAAATGTCAAAGATGTCAAATGTCACAATGCTAAATGTCAAAAATGAAAAGTGTCACCATGAAAAATGTCAAAAATGACAAATTTCAAGATGGCAAATGTCAAAGATGTCAAATGACAAATGTCACAATGCTAAATGTCAAAAATGAAAAGTGTCACCATGAAAAATGTCAAAAATGACAAATTTCAAGATGGCAAATGTCAAAGATGTCAAATGACAAATGTCAAAAATGAAAATTGTCAAAAATGACAAATTTCAAGATGGCAAATGTCTAAGATGTCAAATGACAAATGTCACAATGCTAAATGTCAAAAATGAAAAGTGTCACCATGAAAAATGACAAAAATGACAAATTTCAAGATGGCAAATGTCAAAGATGTTAAATGACAAATGTCACAATGCTAAATGTCAAAAATAAAAACTGTCACCATGAAAAATGTCAAAAATGACAAATTTCAAGATAGCAAATGTCAAAACTGACAAATGACACAATGCTAAATGTCAAAAATGAAAAGTGTCATAATGAAAAATGTCAAAAATAACAAATTTCAAGATGGCAAATGTCAAAGATGTCAAATGACAAATGTCACAATGCTAAATGTCAAAAATGAAAAGTGTCACCATGAAAAATGTCAAAAATGACAAATTTTAAGATGGCAAATGTCAAAGATGTCAAATGACAAATGTCACAATGCTAAATGTCAAAAATAAAAACTGTCACCATGAAAAATGTCAAAAATGACAAATTTCAAGATGGCAAATGTCAAAACTGACAAATGTCACAATGCTAAATGTCAAAATTGAAAAGTGTCACCATGAAAAATGTCAAAAATGACAAATTTCAAGATGGCAAATGTCAAAACTGACAAAAGTCACAATGCTAAATGTCAAAAATGAAAAGTGTCACCATGAAAAATGTCAAAAATAACAAATTTCAAGATGGCAAATGTCAAAGATGTCAAGTGAAAAATGTCACAATGCTAAATGTCAAAACTGACAAATTTCAAGATGGCAAACGTCAAAGATGTCAAATGACAAATTTCACAATGCTAAATGTCAAAAATGAAAAGTGTCACCATGAAAAATGTCAAAAATAACAAATTTCAAGATGGCAAATGTCAAAGATGTCAAATGACAAATGTCACAATGCTAAATGTCAAACATGATAAGTGTCACCATGAAAAATGTCAAAAATAACAAATTTCAAGATGGCAAATGTCAAAGATGTCAAATGACAAATGTCACAATGCTAAATGTCAAAAATGACAAATTTTAAGATGGCAAATGTCAAAGATGTCAAATGACAACTGTCACAATGCTAAATGTCAAAAATGAAAAGTGTCACCATGAAAAATGTCAAAAATAACAAATTTCAAGATGGCAAATGTCAAAGATGTCAAATGACAAATGTCACAATACTAAATGTCAAAAATGACAAATTTCAGGATGGCAAATGTCAAAGATGTCAAATGTCACAATGCTAAATGTCAAAAATGAAAAGTGACACCATGAAAAATGTCAAAAATGACAAATTTCAAGATGGCAAATGTCAAAGATGTCAAATGACAAATGTCACAATGCTAAATGTCAAAAATGAAAAGTGTCACCATGAAAATTGTCAAAAATGACAAATTTCAAGATGGCAAATGTCAAAACTGACAAATGTCAAAATGCTAAATGTCAAAAATGAAGTGTCATAATGAAAAATGTCAAAAATAACAAATTTCAAGATGGCAAATGTCAAAGATGTCAAATGACAAATGTCACAATGCTAAATGTCAAAAATAAAAAGTGTCACTATGAAAAATGTCAAAAATGACAAATTTCAAGATGGCAAATGTCAAAGATGTCAAATGACAAATGTCACAATGCTAAATGTCAAAAATGAAAAGTGTCACCATGAAAAATGTCAAAAATGACAAATTTCAAGATGGCAAATGTCAAAGATGTCAAATGACAAATGTCACAATGCTAAATGTCAAAAATAAAAACTGTCACCATGAAAAATGTCAAAAATGACAAATTTCAAGATGGCAAATGTCAAAACTGACAAATGTCAAAATGCTAAATGTCAAAAATGAAAAGTGTCATAATGAAAAATGTCAAAAATAACAAATTTCAAGATGGCAAATGTCAAAGATGTCAAATGACAAATGTCACAATGCTAAATGTCAAAAATAAAAAGTGTCACCATGAAAAATGTCAAAAATGACAAATTTCAAGATGGCAAATGTCAAAGATGTCAAATGACAAATGTCACAATGCTAAATGTCAAAAATAAAAACTGTCACCATGAAAAATGTCAAAAAGGACAAATTTCAAGATAGCAAATGTCAAAACTGACAAATGTCACAATGCTAAATGTCAAAAATGAAAAGTGTCACCATGAAAAATGTCAAAAATAACAAATTTCAAGATGGCAAATGTCAAAGATGTCAAGTGAAAAATGTCACAATGCTAAATGCCAAAACTGACAAATTTCAAGATGGCAAACGTCAAAGATGTCAAATGACAAATTTCACAATGCTAAATGTCAAAAATGAAAAGTGTCACCATGAAAAATGTCAAAAATAACAAATTTCAAGATGGCAAATGTCAAAGATGTCAAATGACAAATGTCACAATGCTAAATGTCAAACATGATAAGTGTCACCATGGAAAATGTCAAAAATAACAAATTTCAAGATGGCAAATGTCAAAGATGTCAAATGACAAATGTCACAATGCTAAATGTCAAAAATGACAAATTTTAAGATGGCAAATGTCAAAGATGTCAAATGACAACTGTCACAATGCTAAATGTCAAAAATGAAAAGTGTCACCATGAAAAATGTCAAAAATAACAAATTTCAAGATGGCAAATGTCAAAGATGTCAAATGACAAATGTCACAATACTAAATGTCAAAAATGACAAATTTCAGGATGGCAAATGTCAAAGATGTCAAATGTCACAATGCTAAATGTCAAAAATGAAAAGTGACACCATGAAAAATGTCAAAAATGACAAATTTCAAGATGGCAAATGTCAAAGATGTCAAATGACAAATGTCACAATGCTAAATGTCAAAAATGAAAAGTGTCACCATGAAAATTGTCAAAAATGACAAATTTCAAGATGGCAAATGTCAAAACTGACAAATGTCAAAATGCTAAATGTCAAAAATGAAGTGTCATAATGAAAAATGTCAAAAATAACAAATTTCAAGATGGCAAATGTCAAAGATGTCAAATGACAAATGTCACAATGCTAAATGTCAAAAATAAAAAGTGTCACTATGAAAAATGTCAAAAATGACAAATTTTAAGATGGCAAATGTCAAAGATGTCAAATGACAAATGTCACAATGCTAAATGTCAAAAATGAAAAGTGTCACCATGAAAAATGTCAAAAATGACAAATTTCAAGATGGCAAATGTCAAAGATGTCAAATGACAAATGTCACAATGCTAAATGTCAAAAATAAAAACTGTCACCATGAAAAATGTCAAAAATGACAAATTTCAAGATGGCAAATGTCAAAACTGACAAATGTCAAAATGCTAAATGTCAAAAATGAAAAGTGTCATAATGAAAAATGTCAAAAATAACAAATTTCAAGATGGCAAATGTCAAAGATGTCAAATGACAAATGTCACAATGCTAAATGTCAAAAATAAAAAGTGTCACCATGAAAAATGTCAAAAATGACAAATTTCAAGATGGCAAATGTCAAAGATGTCAAATGACAAATGTCACAATGCTAAATGTCAAAAATAAAAACTGTCACCATGAAAAATGTCAAAAAGGACAAATTTCAAGATGGCAAATGTCTAAGATGTCAAATGCCAAATGTCACAATGCTAAATGTCAAAAATGAAAAGTGTCACCATGAAAAATGTCAAAAATAAAAAATTTCAAGATGGCAAATATCAAAGATGTCAAATGACAAATGTCACAATGCTAAATGTCAAAAATGAAAAGTGTCACCATGAAAAATGTCAAAAATGACAAATTTCAAGATGGCAAATGTCAAAGATGTCAAATGACAAATGTCACAATGCTAAATGTCAAAAATGAAAAGTGTCACCATGAAAAATGTCAAAAATGACAAATTTCAAGATGGCAAATGTCAAAGATGTCAAATGACAAATGTCACAATGCTAAATGTCAAAAATGAAAAGTGTCACCATGAAAAATGTCAAAAATGACAAATTTCAAGATGGCAAATATCAAAGATGTCAAATGACAAATGTCACAATGCTAAATGTCAAAAATGGAAAGTGTCACAATGCTAAATGTCAAAAATGAAAAGTGTCACAATGCTAAATGTCAAAAATAACAAATTTCAAGATGGCAAATGTCAAAGATGTCAAATGACAAATGTCACAATGCTAAATAACAAAAATGACAAATTTCAAGATGGCAAATGTCAAAGATGTCAAATGACAAATGTCACAATGCTAAATGTCAAAAATGAAAAGTGTCACCATGAAAAATGTCAAAAATGACAAATTTCAAGATGGCAAATATCAAAACTAACAAATATCACAATGCTAAATGTCAAAAATGATAAGAGTCACCATGAAAAATGTAAAAAATGACAAATTTCAAGATGGCAAATGTCTAAGATGTCAAATGACAAATGTCACAATGCTAAATGTCAAAAATGAAAAGTGTCACCATGAAAAATGTCAAAAATGACAAATTTCAAGATGGCAAATATCAAAGATGTCAAATGACAAATGTCACAATGCTAAATGTCAAAAATGACAAATTTTAAGATGGCAAATGTCTAAGATGTCAAATGACAAATGTCACAATGCTAAATGTCAAAAATGAAAAGTGTCACCATGAAAAATGTCAAAAATGACAAATTTCAAGATGGCAAATGTCAAAGATGTCAAATGACAAATGTCACAATGCTAAATGTCAAAAATGAAAAGTGTCACCATGAAAAATGTCAAAAATGACAAATTTCAAGATGGCAAATGTCAAAGATGTCAAATGACAAATGTCACAATGCTAAATGTCAAAAATGAAAAGTGTCACCATGAAAAATGTCAAAAATGACAAATTTCAAGATGGCAAATATCAAAGATGTCAAATGGCAAATGTCACAATGCTAAATGTCAAAAATGGAAAGTGTCACAATGCTAAATGTCAAAAATGAAAAGTGTCACAATGCTTAATGTCAAAAATGACAAATTTCAAGATGGCAAATGTCAAAGATGTCAAATGACAAATGTCGCAATGCTAAATAACAAAAATGACAAATTTCAAGATGGCAAATGTCAAAGATGTCAAATGACAAATGTCGCAATGCTAAATGTCAAAAATGAAAAGTGTCACCATGAAAAATGTCAAAAATGACAAATTTCAAGATGGCAAATATCAAAACTGACAAATATCACAATGCTAAATGTCAAAAATGATAAGAGTCACCATGAAAAATGTAAAAAATGACAAATTTCAAGATGGCAAATGTCTAAGATGTCAAATGACAAATGTCACAATGCTAAATGTCAAAAATGAAAAGTGTCACAATGAAAAATGTCAAAAATGACAAATTTCAAGATGGCAAATATCAAAGATGTCAAATGACAAATGTCACAATGCTAAATGTCAAAAATGAAAAGTGTCAAAAATGACAAATTTCAAGATAGCAAATGTCAAAGATGTCAAATGACAAATGTCACAATGCTAAATGTCAAAAATGAAAAGTGTCACCATGAAAAATGTCAAAAATGACAAATTTCAAGATGGCAAATGTCAAAGATGTCAAATGACAAATGTCACAATGCTAAATGTCAAAAATGAAAAGTGTCACCATGAAAAATGTCAAAAATGACAAATTTCAAGATGGCAAATGTCAAAGATGTCAAATGACAAATGTCACAATGCTAAATGTCAAAAATGAAAAGTGTCACCATGAAAAATGTCAAAAATGACAAATTTCAAGATGGCAAATATCAAAGATGTCAAATGACAAATGTCACAATGCTAAATCTCAAAAATGGAAAGTGTCACAATGCTAAATGTCAAAAATAAAAAGTGTCACAATGCTAAATGTCAAAAATGACAAATTTCAAGATGGCAAATGTCAAAGATGTCAAATGACAAATGTCACAATGCTAAATGTCAAAAATGACAAATTTCAAGATGGCAAATGTCAAAGATGTCAAATGACAAATGTCACAATGCTAAATGTCAAAAATGAAAAGTGTCACCATGAAAAATGTCAAAAATGACAAATTTCAAGGTGGCAAATATCAAAACTGACAAACGTCACAATGCTAAATGTCAAAAATGAAAAGTGTCACCATGAAAAATGTCAAAAATAACAAATTTCAAGATGGCAAATGTCAAAGATGTCAAGTGACAAATGTCACAATGCTAAATGTCAAAACTGACAAATTTCAAGATGGCAAACGTCAAAGATGTCAAATGACAAATGTCACAATGCTAAATGTCAAAAATGAAAAGTGTCACCATGAAAAATGTCAAAAATGACAAATTTCAAGATGGCAAATGTCAAAGATGTCAAATGACAAATGTCACAATGCTAAATGTCAAAAATGATAAGTGTCACCATGAAAAATGTCAAAAATATCAAATTTCAAGATGGCAAATGTCAAAGATGTCAAATGACAAATGTCACAATGCTAAATGTCAAAAATGACAAATTTTAAGATGACAAATGTCAAAGATGTCAAATGACAACTATTACAATGCTAAATGTCAAAAATGAAAAGTGTCACCATGAAAAATGTCAAAAATAACAAATTTCAAGATGGCAAATGTCAAAGATGTCAAATGACAAATGTCACACTGCTAAATGACAAATTTCAAGATGGCAAATGTCAAAGATGTCAAATGTCACAATGCTAAATGTCAAAAATGAAAAGTGTCACCATGAAAAATGTCAAAAATGACAAATTTCAAGATGGCAAATGTCAAAGATGTCAAATGACAAATGTCACAATGCTAAATGTCAAAAATGAAAAGTGTCACCATGAAAAATGTCAAAAATGACAAATTTCAAGATGGCAAATGTCAAAGATGTCAAATGACAAATGTCACAATGCTAAATGTCAAAAATGAAAAGTGTCACCATGAAAAATGTCAAAAATGACAAATTTCAGGATGGCAAATGTCAAAAATGAAAATTGTCAAAAATGACAAATTTCAAGATGGCAAATATCTAAGATGTCAAATGACAAATGTCACAATGCTAAATGTCAAAAATGAAAAGTGTCACCATGAAAAATGACAAAAATGACAAATTTCAAGATGGCAAATGTCAAAGATGTTAAATGACAAATGTCACAATGCTAAATGTCAAAAATAAAAACTGTCACCATGAAAAATGTCAAAAATGACAAATTTCAAGATAGCAAATGTCAAAACTGACAAATGACACAATGCTAAATGTCAAAAATGAAAAGTGTCATAATGAAAAATGTCAAAAATAACAAATTTCAAGATGGCAAATGTCAAAGATGTCAAATGACAAATGTCACAATGCTAAATGTCAAAAATGAAAAGTGTCACCATGAAAAATGTCAAAAATGACAAATTTCAAGATGGCAAATGTCAAAGATGTCAAATGACAAATGTCACAATGCTAAATGTCAAAAATAAAAACTGTCACCATGAAAAATGTCAAAAATGACAAATTTCAAGATGGCAAATGTCAAAACTGACAAATGTCACAATGCTAAATGTCAAAATTGAAAAGTGTCACCATGAAAAATGTCAAAAATGACAAATTTCAAGATGGCAAATGTCAAAACTGACAAAAGTCACAATGCTAAATGTCAAAAATGAAAAGTGTCACCATGAAAAATGTCAAAAATAACAAATTTCAAGATGGCAAATGTCAAAGATGTCAAGTGAAAAATGTCACAATGCTAAATGTCAAAACTGACAAATTTCAAGATGGCAAACGTCAAAGATGTCAAATGACAAATTTCACAATGCTAAATGTCAAAAATGAAAAGTGTCACCATGAAAAATGTCAAAAATAACAAATTTCAAGATGGCAAATGTCAAAGATGTCAAATGACAAATGTCACAATGCTAAATGTCAAACATGATAAGTGTCACCATGAAAAATGTCAAAAATAACAAATTTCAAGATGGCAAATGTCAAAGATGTCAAATGACAAATGTCACAATGCTAAATGTCAAAAATGACAAATTTTAAGATGGCAAATGTCAAAGATGTCAAATGACAACTGTCACAATGCTAAATGTCAAAAATGAAAAGTGTCACCATGAAAAATGTCAAAAATAACAAATTTCAAGATGGCAAATGTCAAAGATGTCAAATGACAAATGTCACAATACTAAATGTCAAAAATGACAAATTTCAGGATGGCAAATGTCAAAGATGTCAAATGTCACAATGCTAAATGTCAAAAATGAAAAGTGACACCATGAAAAATGTCAAAAATGACAAATTTCAAGATGGCAAATGTCAAAGATGTCAAATGACAAATGTCACAATGCTAAATGTCAAAAATGAAAAGTGTCACCATGAAAATTGTCAAAAATGACAAATTTCAAGATGGCAAATGTCAAAACTGACAAATGTCAAAATGCTAAATGTCAAAAATGAAGTGTCATAATGAAAAATGTCAAAAATAACAAATTTCAAGATGGCAAATGTCAAAGATGTCAAATGACAAATGTCACAATGCTAAATGTCAAAAATAAAAAGTGTCACTATGAAAAATGTCAAAAATGACAAATTTCAAGATGGCAAATGTCAAAGATGTCAAATGACAAATGTCACAATGCTAAATGTCAAAAATGAAAAGTGTCACCATGAAAAATGTCAAAAATGACAAATTTCAAGATGGCAAATGTCAAAGATGTCAAATGACAAATGTCACAATGCTAAATGTCAAAAATAAAAACTGTCACCATGAAAAATGTCAAAAATGACAAATTTCAAGATGGCAAATGTCAAAACTGACAAATGTCAAAATGCTAAATGTCAAAAATGAAAAGTGTCATAATGAAAAATGTCAAAAATAACAAATTTCAAGATGGCAAATGTCAAAGATGTCAAATGACAAATGTCACAATGCTAAATGTCAAAAATAAAAAGTGTCACCATGAAAAATGTCAAAAATGACAAATTTCAAGATGGCAAATGTCAAAGATGTCAAATGACAAATGTCACAATGCTAAATGTCAAAAATAAAAACTGTCACCATGAAAAATGTCAAAAAGGACAAATTTCAAGATAGCAAATGTCAAAACTGACAAATGTCACAATGCTAAATGTCAAAAATAAAAGTGTCACCATGAAAAATGTCAAAAATAACAAATTTCAAGATGGCAAATGTCAAAGATGTCAAGTGAAAAATGTCACAATGCTAAATGTCAAAACTGACAAATTTCAAGATGGCAAACGTCAAAGATGTCAAATGACAAATTTCACAATGCTAAATGTCAAAAATGAAAAGTGTCACCATGAAAAATGTCAAAAATAACAAATTTCAAGATGGCAAATGTCAAAGATGTCAAATGACAAATGTCACAATGCTAAATGTCAAACATGATAAGTGTCACCATGAAAAATGTCAAAAATAACAAATTTCAAGATGGCAAATGTCAAAGATGTCAAATGACAAATGTCACAATGCTAAATGTCAAAAATGACAAATTTTAAGATGGCAAATGTCAAAGATGTCAAATGACAACTGTCACAATGCTAAATGTCAAAAATGAAAAGTGTCACCATGAAAAATGTCAAAAATAACAAATTTCAAGAAGGCAAATGTCAAAGATGTCAAATGACAAATGTCACAATACTAAATGTCAAAAATGACAAATTTCAGGATGGCAAATGTCAAAGATGTCAAATGTCACAATGCTAAATGTCAAAAATGAAAAGTGACACCATGAAAAATGTCAAAAATGACAAATTTCAAGATGGCAAATGTCAAAGATGTCAAATGACAAATGTCACAATGCTAAATGTCAAAAATGAAAAGTGTCACCATGAAAATTGTCAAAAATGACAAATTTCAAGATGGCAAATGTCAAAACTGACAAATGTCAAAATGCTAAATGTCAAAAATGAAGTGTCATAATGAAAAATGTCAAAAATAACAAATTTCAAGATGGCAAATGTCAAAGATGTCAAATGACAAATGTCACAATGCTAAATGTCAAAAATAAAAAGTGTCACTATGAAAAATGTCAAAAATGACAAATTTCAAGATGGCAAATGTCAAAGATGTCAAATGACAAATGTCACAATGCTAAATGTCAAAAATGAAAAGTGTCACCATGAAAAATGTCAAAAATGACAAATTTCAAGATGGCAAATGTCAAAGATGTCAAATGACAAATGTCACAATGCTAAATGTCAAAAATAAAAACTGTCACCATGAAAAATGTCAAAAATGACAAATTTCAAGATGACAAATGTCAAAACTGAGAAATGTCAAAATGCTAAATGTCAAAAATGAAAAGTGTCATAATGAAAAATGTCAAAAATAACAAATTTCAAGATGGCAAATGTCAAAGATGTCAAATGACAAATGTCACAATGCTAAATGTCAAAAATAAAAAGTGTCACCATGAAAAATGTCAAAAATGACAAATTTCAAGATGGCAAATGTCAAAGATGTCAAATGACAAATGTCACAATGCTAAATGTCAAAAATAAAAACTGTCACCATGAAAAATGTCAAAAAGGACAAATTTCAAGATAGCAAATGTCAAAACTGACAAATGTCACAATGCTAAATGTCAAAAATGAAAAGTGTCATAATGAAAAATGTCAAAAATAACAAATTTCAAGATGGCAAATGTCTAAGATGTCAAATGACAAATGTCACAATGCTAAATGTCAAAAATGAAAAGTGTCACCATGAAAAATGTCAAAAATGACAAATTTCAAGATGGCAAATGTCAAAGATGTCAAATGACAAATGTCACAATTCTAAATGTCAAAAATAAAAACTGTCACCATGAAAAATATCAAAAATGACAAATTTCAAGATGGCAAATGTCAGAACTGACAAATGTCACAATGCTAAATGTCAAAAATGAAAAGTGTCATAATGAAAAATGTCAAAAATAACAAATTTCAAGATGGCAAATGTCAAAGATGTCAAATGACAAATGTCACAATGCTAAATGTCAAAAATGAAAAGTGTCACCATGAAAAATGTCGAAAATAACAAATTTCAAGATGGCAAATGTCAAAGATGTCAAATGACAAATGTCACAATGCTAAATGTTAAAAATGACAAATTTCAAGATGGCAAATGTCAAAGATATCAAATAACAAATGTCACAATGCTAAATGTCAAAAATGACAAATTTCAAGATGGCAAATGTCAAAACTGACAAATGTCACAATGCTAAATGTCAAGAATGAAAATTGTCACCATGAAAAATGTCAAAAATAAAAAATTTCAAGATCGCAAATGTCAAAGATGTCAAATGACAAATATCACAATGCTAAATGTCAAAAATGACAAATTTCAAAATGGCAAATGTCAAAGATGTCAAATGACAAATGTCACAATGCTAAATGTCAAAAATGAAAAGTGTCACCATGAAAAATGTCAAAAATGACAAATTTCAAGATGACAAATGTCAAAACTGACAAATGTCACAATGCTAAATGTCAAAAATGAAAAGTGTCACCATGAAAAATGTCAAAAATAACAAATTTCAAGATGGCAAATGTCAAAGATGTCAAATGACAAATGTCACAATGCTAAATGTCAAAAATGACAAATTTCAAGATGGCAAATTTCAAAGAGGTCAAATGACAATTGTCCCAATGCTAAATGTCAAAAATGAAAAGTGTCACCATGAAAAATGTCAAAAATGACAAATTTCAAGATGGCAAATGTCAAAGATGTCAAATGACAAATGTCGCAATGCTAAATGTCAAAAATGAAAAGTGTCACCATGAAAAATGTCAAAAATGACAAATTTCAAGATGGCAAATATCAAAACTGACAAATATCACAATGCTAAATGTCAAAAATGATAAGAGTCACCATGAAAAATGTAAAAAATGACAAATTTCAAGATGGCAATTGTCTAAGATGTCAAATGACAAATGTCACAATGCTAAATGTCAAAAATGAAAAGTGTCACAATGAAAAATGTCAAAAATGACAAATTTCAAGATGGCAAATATCAAAGATGTCAAATGACAAATGTCACAATGCTAAATGTCAAAAATGAAAAGTGTCAAAAATGACAAATTTCAAGATAGCAAATGTCAAAGATGTCAAATGACAAATGTCACAATGCTAAATGTCAAAAATGAAAAGTGTCACCATGAAAAATGTCAAAAATGACAAATTTCAAGATGGCAAATGTCAAAGATGTCAAATGACAAATGTCACAATGCTAAATGTCAAAAATGAAAAGTGTCACCATGAAAAATGTCAAAAATGACAAATTTCAAGATGGCAAATGTCAAAGATGTCAAATGACAAATGTCACAATGCTAAATGTCAAAAATGAAAAGTGTCACCATGAAAAATGTCAAAAATGACAAATTTCAAGATGGCAAATATCAAAGATGTCAAATGACAAATGTCACAATGCTAAATCTCAAAAATGGAAAGTGTCACAATGCTAAATGTCAAAAATAAAAAGTGTCACAATGCTAAATGTCAAAAATGACAAATTTCAAGATGGCAAATGTCAAAGATGTCAAATGACAAATGTCACAATGCTAAATGTCAAAAATGACAAATTTCAAGATGGCAAATGTCAAAGATGTCAAATGACAAATGTCACAATGCTAAATGTCAAAAATGAAAAGTGTCACCATGAAAAATGTCAAAAATGACAAATTTCAAGGTGGCAAATGTTAAAACTGACAAACGTCACAATGCTAAATGTCAAAAATGAAAAGTGTCACCATGAAAAATGTCAAAAATAACAAATTTCAAGATGGCAAATGTCAAAGATGTCAAGTGACAAATGTCACAATGCTAAATGTCAAAACTGACAAATTTCAAGATGGCAAACGTCAAAGATGCCAAATGACAAATGTCACAATGCTAAATGTCAAAAATGAAAAGTGTCACCATGAAAAATGTCAAAAATGACAAATTTCAAGATGGCAAATGTCAAAGATGTCAAATGACAAATGTCACAATGCTAAATGTCAAAAATGATAAGTGTCACCATGAAAAATGTCAAAAATATCAAATTTCAAGATGGCAAATGTCAAAGATGTCAAATGACAAATGTCACAATGCTAAATGTCAAAAATGACAAATTTTAAGATGACAAATGTCAAAGATGTCAAATGACAACTATTACAATGCTAAATGTCAAAAATGAAAAGTGTCACCATGAAAAATGTCAAAAATAACAAATTTCAAGATGGCAAATGTCAAAGATGTCAAATGACAAATGTCACAATGCTAAATGTCAAAAATGACAAATTTCAAGATGGCAAATGTCAAAGATGTCAAATGTCACAATGCTAAATGTCAAAAATTAAAAGTGTCACAATGAAAAATGTCAAAAATGACAAATTTCAAGATGGCAAATGTCAAAGATGTCAAATGACAAATGTCACAATGCTAAATGTCAAAAATGAAAAGTGTCACCATGAAAAATGTCAAAAATGACAAATTTCAAGATGGCAAATGTCAAAGATGTCAAATGACAAATGTCACAATGCTAAATATCAAAAATGAAAAGTGTCACCATGAAAAATGTCAAAAATGACAAATTTCAAGATGGCAAATGTCAAAGATGTCAAATGACAAATGTCAAAAATGAAAATTGTCAAAAATGACAAATTTCAAGATGGCAAATGTCTAAGATGTCAAATGACAAATGTCACAATGCTAAATGTCAAAAATGAAAAGTGTCACCATGAAAAATGACAAAAATGACAAATTTCAAGATGGCAAATGTCAAAGATGTTAAATGACAAATGTCACAATGCTAAATGTCAAAAATAAAAACTGTCACCATGAAAAATGTCAAAAATGACAAATTTCAAGATAGCAAATGTCATAACTGACAAATGACACAATGCTAAATGTCAAAAATGAAAAGTGTCATAATGAAAAATGTCAAAAATAACAAATTTCAAGATGGCAAATGTCAAAGATGTCAAATGACAAATGTCACAATGCTAAATGTCAAAAATGAAAAGTGTCACCATGAAAAATGTCAAAAATGACAAATTTCAAGATGGCAAATGTCAAAGATGTCAAATGACAAATGTCACAATGCTAAATGTCAAAAATAAAAACTGTCACCATGAAAAATGTCAAAAATGACAAATTTCAAGATGGCAAATGTCAAAACTGACAAATGTCACAATGCTAAATGTCAAAATTGAAAAGTGTCACCATGAAAAATGTCAAAAATGACAAATTTCAAGATGGCAAATGTCAAAACTGACAAAAGTCACAATGCTAAATGTCAAAAATGAAAAGTGTCACCATGAAAAATGTCAAAAATAACAAATTTCAAGATGGCAAATGTCAAAGATGTCAAGTGAAAAATGTCACAATGCTAAATGTCAAAACTGACAAATTTCAAGATGGCAAACGTCAAAGATGTCAAATGACAAATTTCACAATGCTAAATGTCAAAAATGAAAAGTGTCACCATGAAAAATGTCAAAAATAACAAATTTCAAGATGGCAAATGTCAAAGATGTCAAATGACAAATGTCACAATGCTAAATGTCAAACATGATAAGTGTCACCATGAAAAATGTCAAAAATAACAAATTTCAAGATGGCAAATGTCAAAGATGTCAAATGACAAATGTCACAATGCTAAATGTCAAAAATGACAAATTTTAAGATGGCAAATGTCAAAGATGTCAAATGACAACTGTCACAATGCTAAATGTCAAAAATGAAAAGTGTCACCATGAAAAATGTCAAAAATAACAAATTTCAAGATGGCAAATGTCAAAGATGTCAAATGACAAATGTCACAATACTAAATGTCAAAAATGACAAATTTCAGGATGGCAAATGTCAAAGATGTCAAATGTCACAATGCTAAATGTCAAAAATGAAAAGTGACACCATGAAAAATGTCAAAAATGACAAATTTCAAGATGGCAAATGTCAAAGATGTCAAATGACAAATGTCACAATGCTAAATGTCAAAAATGAAAGGTGTCACCATGAAAATTGTCAAAAATGACAAATTTCAAGATGGCAAATGTCAAAACTGACAAATGTCAAAATGCTAAATGTCAAAAATGAAGTGTCATAATGAAAAATGTCAAAAATAACAAATTTCAAGATGGCAAATGTCAAAGATGTCAAATGACAAATGTCACAATGCTAAATGTCAAAAATAAAAAGTGTCACTATGAAAAATGTCAAAAATGACAAATTTCAAGATGGCAAATGTCAAAGATGTCAAATGACAAATGTCACAATGCTAAATGTCAAAAATGAAAAGTGTCACCATGAAAAATGTCAAAAATGACAAATTTCAAGATGGCAAATGTCAAAGATGTCAAATGACAAATGTCACAATGCTAAATGTCAAAAATAAAAACTGTCACCATGAAAAATGTCAAAAATGACAAATTTCAAGATGGCAAATGTCAAAACTGACAAATGTCAAAATGCTAAATGTCAAAAATGAAAAGTGTCATAATGAAAAATGTCAAAAATAACAAATTTCAAGATGGCAAATGTCAAAGATGTCAAATGACAAATGTCACAATGCTAAATGTCAAAAATAAAAAGTGTCACCATGAAAAATGTCAAAAATGACAAATTTCAAGATGGCAAATGTCAAAGATGTCAAATGACAAATGTCACAATGCTAAATGTCAAAAATAAAAACTGTCACCATGAAAAATGTCAAAAAGGACAAATTTCAAGATAGCAAATGTCAAAACTGACAAATGTCACAATGCTAAATGTCAAAAATGAAAAGTGTCACCATGAAAAATGTCAAAAATAACAAATTTCAAGATGGCAAATGTCAAAGATGTCAAGTGAAAAATGTCACAATGCTAAATGTCAAAACTGACAAATTTCAAGATGGCAAACGTCAAAGATGTCAAATGACAAATTTCACAATGCTAAATGTCAAAAATGAAAAGTGTCACCATGAAAAATGTCAAAAATAACAAATTTCAAGATGGCAAATGTCAAAGATGTCAAATGACAAATGTCACAATGCTAAATGTCAAAAATGACAAATTTCAAGATGGCAAATGTCAAAGATGTCAAATGACAAATGTCACAATGCTAAATGTCAAAAATGAAAAGTGTCACCATGAAAAATGTCAAAAATGACAAATTTCAAGGTGGCAAATGTCAAAACTGACAAACGTCACAATGCTAAATGTCAAAAATGAAAAGTGTCACCATGAAAAATGTCAAAAATAACAAATTTCAAGATGGCAAATGTCAAAGATGTCAAGTGACAAATGTCACAATGCTAAATGTCAAAACTGACAAATTTCAAGATGGCAAACGTCAAAGATGCCAAATGACAAATGTCACAATGCTAAATGTCAAAAATGAAAAGTGTCACCATGAAAAATGTCAAAAATGACAAATTTCAAGATGGCAAATGTCAAAGATGTCAAATGACAAATGTCACAATGCTAAATGTCAAAAATGATAAGTGTCACCATGAAAAATGTCAAAAATATCAAATTTCAAGATGGCAAATGTCAAAGATGTCAAATGACAAATGTCACAATGCTAAATGTCAAAAATGACAAATTTTAAGATGACAAATGTCAAAGATGTCAAATGACAACTATTACAATGCTAAATGTCAAAAATGAAAAGTGTCACCATGAAAAATGTCAAAAATAACAAATTTTAAGATGGCAAATGTCAAAGATGTCAAATGACAAATGTCACAATGCTAAATGTCAAAAATGACAAATTTCAAGATGGCAAATGTCAAAGATGTCAAATGTCACAATGCTAAATGTCAAAAATGAAAAGTGTCACAATGAAAAATGTCAAAAATGACAAATTTCAAGATGGCAAATGTCAAAGATGTCAAATGACAAATGTCACAATGCTAAATGTCAAAAATGAAAAGTGTCACCATGAAAAATGTCAAAAATGACAAATTTCAAGATGGCAAATGTCAAAGATGTCAAATGACAAATGTCACAATGCTAAATATCAAAAATGAAAAGTGTCACCATGAAAAATGTCAAAAATGACAAATTTCAAGATGGCAAATGTCAAAGATGTCAAATGACAAATGTCAAAAATGAAAATTGTCAAAAATGACAAATTTCAAGATGGCAAATGTCTAAGATGTCAAATGACAAATGTCACAATGCTAAATGTCAAAAATGAAAAGTGTCACCATGAAAAATGACAAAAATGACAAATTTCAAGATGGCAAATGTCAAAGATGTTAAATGACAAATGTCACAATGCTAAATGTCAAAAATAAAAACTGTCACCATGAAAAATGTCAAAAATGACAAATTTCAAGATAGCAAATGTCATAACTGACAAATGACACAATGCTAAATGTCAAAAATGAAAAGTGTCATAATGAAAAATGTCAAAAATAACAAATTTCAAGATGGCAAATGTCAAAGATGTCAAATGACAAATGTCACAATGCTAAATGTCAAAAATGAAAAGTGTCACCATGAAAAATGTCAAAAATGACAAATTTCAAGATGGCAAATGTCAAAGATGTCAAATGACAAATGTCACAATGCTAAATGTCAAAAATAAAAACTGTCACCATGAAAAATGTCAAAAATGACAAATTTCAAGATGGCAAATGTCAAAACTGGCAAATGTCACAATGCTAAATGTCAAAATTGAAAAGTGTCACCATGAAAAATGTCAAAAATGACAAATTTCAAGATGGCAAATGTCAAAACTGACAAAAGTCACAATGCTAAATGTCAAAAATGAAAAGTGTCACCATGAAAAATGTCAAAAATAACAAATTTCAAGATGGCAAATGTCAAAGATGTCAAGTGAAAAATGTCACAATGCTAAATGTCAAAACTGACAAATTTCAAGATGGCAAACGTCAAAGATGTCAAATGACAAATTTCACAATGCTAAATGTCAAAAATGAAAAGTGTCACCATGAAAAATGTCAAAAATAACAAATTTCAAGATGGCAAATGTCAAAGATGTCAAATGACAAATGTCACAATGCTAAATGTCAAACATGATAAGTGTCACCATGAAAAATGTCAAAAATAACAAATTTCAAGATGGCAAATGTCAAAGATGTCAAATGACAAATGTCACAATGCTAAATGTCAAAAATGACAAATTTTAAGATGGCAAATGTCAAAGATGTCAAATGACAACTGTCACAATGCTAAATGTCAAAAATGAAAAGTGTCACCATGAAAAATGTCAAAAATAACAAATTTCAAGATGGCAAATGTCAAAGATGTCAAATGACAAATGTCACAATACTAAATGTCAAAAATGACAAATTTCAGGATGGCAAATGTCAAAGATGTCAAATGTCACAATGCTAAATGTCAAAAATGAAAAGTGACACCATGAAAAATGTCAAAAATGACAAATTTCAAGATGGCAAATGTCAAAGATGTCAAATGACAAATGTCACAATGCTAAATGTCAAAAATGAAAGGTGTCACCATGAAAATTGTCAAAAATGACAAATTTCAAGATGGCAAATGTCAAAACTGACAAATGTCAAAATGCTAAATGTCAAAAATGAAGTGTCATAATGAAAAATGTCAAAAATAACAAATTTCAAGATGGCAAATGTCAAAGATGTCAAATGACAAATGTCACAATGCTAAATGTCAAAAATAAAAAGTGTCACTATGAAAAATGTCAAAAATGACAAATTTCAAGATGGCAAATGTCAAAGATGTCAAATGACAAATGTCACAATGCTAAATGTCAAAAATGAAAAGTGTCACCATGAAAAATGTCAAAAATGACAAATTTCAAGATGGCAAATGTCAAAGATGTCAAATGACAAATGTCACAATGCTAAATGTCAAAAATAAAAACTGTCACCATGAAAAATGTCAAAAATGACAAATTTCAAGATGGCAAATGTCAAAACTGACAAATGTCAAAATGCTAAATGTCAAAAATGAAAAGTGTCATAATGAAAAATGTCAAAAATAACAAATTTCAAGATGGCAAATGTCAAAGATGTCAAATGACAAATGTCACAATGCTAAATGTCAAAAATAAAAAGTGTCACCATGAAAAATGTCAAAAATGACAAATTTCAAGATGGCAAATGTCAAAGATGTCAAATGACAAATGTCACAATGCTAAATGTCAAAAATAAAAACTGTCACCATGAAAAATGTCAAAAAGGACAAATTTCAAGATAGCAAATGTCAAAACTGACAAATGTCACAATGCTAAATGTCAAAAATGAAAAGTGTCACCATGAAAAATGTCAAAAATAACAAATTTCAAGATGGCAAATGTCAAAGATGTCAAGTGAAAAATGTCACAATGCTAAATGTCAAAACTGACAAATTTCAAGATGGCAAACGTCAAAGATGTCAAATGACAAATTTCACAATGCTAAATGTCAAAAATGAAAAGTGTCACCATGAAAAATGTCAAAAATAACAAATTTCAAGATGGCAAATGTCAAAGATGTCAAATGACAAATGTCACAATGCTAAATGTCAAACATGATAAGTGTCACCATGAAAAATGTCAAAAATAACAAATTTCAAGATGGCAAATGTCAAAGATGTCAAATGACAAATGTCACAATGCTAAATGTCAAAAATGACAAATTTTAAGATGGCAAATGTCAAAGATGTCAAATGACAACTGTCACAATGCTAAATGTCAAAAATGAAAAGTGTCACCATGAAAAATGTCAAAAATAACAAATTTCAAGATGGCAAATGTCAAAGATGTCAAATGACAAATGTCACAATACTAAATGTCAAAATTGACAAATTTCAGGATGGCAAATGTCAAAGATGTCAAATGTCACAATGCTAAATGTCAAAAATGAAAAGTGACACCATGAAAAATGTCAAAAATGACAAATTTCAAGATGGCAAATGTCAAAGATGTCAAATGACAAATGTCACAATGCTAAATGTCAAAAATGAAAAGTGTCACCATGAAAATTGTCAAAAATGACAAATTTCAAGATGGCAAATGTCAAAACTGACAAATGTCAAAATGCTAAATGTCAAAAATGAAGTGTCATAATGAAAAATGTCAAAAATAACAAATTTCAAGATGGCAAATGTCAAAGATGTCAAATGACAAATGTCACAATGCTAAATGTCAAAAATAAAAAGTGTCACTATGAAAAATGTCAAAAATGACAAATTTCAAGATGGCAAATGTCAAAGATGTCAAATGACAAATGTCACAATGCTAAATGTCAAAAATGAAAAGTGTCACCATGAAAAATGTCAAAAATGACAAATTTCAAGATGGCAAATGTCAAAGATGTCAAATGACAAATGTCACAATGCTAAATGTCAAAAATAAAAACTGTCACCATGAAAAATGTCAAAAATGACAAATTTCAAGATGGCAAATGTCAAAACTGACAAATGTCAAAATGCTAAATGTCAAAAATGAAAAGTGTCATAATGAAAAATGTCAAAAATAACAAATTTCAAGATGGCAAATGTCAAAGATGTCAAATGACAAATGTCACAATGCTAAATGTCAAAAATAAAAAGTGTCACCATGAAAAATGTCAAAAATGACAAATTCCAAGATGGCAAATGTCAAAGATGTCAAATGACAAATGTCACAATGCTAAATGTCAAAAATAAAAACTGTCACCATGAAAAATGTCAAAAAGGACAAATTTCAAGATAGCAAATGTCAAAACTGACAAATGTCACAATGCTAAATGTCAAAAATGAAAAGTGTCATAATGAAAAATGTCAAAAATAACAAATTTCAAGATGGCAAATGTCTAAGATGTCAAATGACAAATGTCACAATGCTAAGTGTCAAAAATGAAAAGTGTCACTATGAAAAATGTCAAAAATGACAAATTTCAAGATGGCAAATGTCAAAGATGTCAAATGACAAATGTCACAATTCTAAATGTCAAAAATAAAAACTGTCACCATGAAAAATATCAAAAATGACAAATTTCAAGATGGCAAATGTCAGAACTGACAAATGTCACAATGCTAAATGTCAAAAATGAAAAGTGTCATAATGAAAAATGTCAAAAATAACAAATTTCAAGATGGCAAATGTCAAAGATGTCAAATGACAAATGTCACAATGCTAAATGTCAAAAATGAAAAGTGTCACCATGAAAAATGTCGAAAATAACAAATTTCAAGATGGCAAATGTCAAAGATGTCAAATGACAAATGTCACAATGCTAAATGTTAAAAATGACAAATTTCAAGATGGCAAATGTCAAAGATATCAAATAACAAATGTCACAATGCTAAATGTCAAAAATGACAAATTTCAAGATGGCAAATGTCAAAACTGACAAATGTCACAATGCTAAATGTCAAGAATGAAAAGTGTCACCATGAAAAATGTCAAAAATAAAAAATTTCAAGATGGCAAATGTCAAAGATGTCAAATGACAAATATCACAATGCTAAATGTCAAAAATGACAAATTTCAAAATGGCAAATGTCAAAGATGTCAAATGACAAATGTCACAATGCTAAATGTCAAAAATGAAAAGTGTCACCATGAAAAATGTCAAAAATGACAAATTTCAAGATGACAAATGTCAAAACTGACAAATGTCACAATGCTAAATGTCAAAAATGAAAAGTGTCACCATGAAAAATGTCAAAAATAACAAATTTCAAGATGGCAAATGTCAAAGATGTCAAATGACAAATGTCACAATGCTAAATGTCAAAAATGACAAATTTCAAGATGGCAAATTTCAAAGAGGTCAAATGACAATTGTCCCAATGCTAAATGTCAAAAATGAAAAGTGTCACCATGAAAAATGTCAAAAATGACAAATTTCAAGATGGCAAATGTCAAAGATGTCAAATGACAAATGTCACAATGCTAAATGTCAAAAATGAAAAGTGTCACCATGAAAATTGTCAAAAATGACAAATTTCAAGATGGCAAATGTCAAAACTGACAAATGTCAAAATGCTAAATGTCAAAAATGAAAAGTGTCATAATGAAAAATGTCAAAAATAACAAATTTCAAGATGGCAAATGTCAAAGATGTCAAATGACAAATGTCACAATGCTAAATGTCAAAAATGAAAAGTGTCACCATGAAAAATGTCAAAAATGACAAATTTCAGGATGGCAAATGTCAAAAATGAAAATTGTCAAAAATGACAAATTTCAAGATGGCAAATGTCTAAGATGTCAAATGACAAATGTCACAATGCTAAATGTCAAAAATGAAAAGTGTCACCATGAAAAATGACAAAAATGACAAATTTCAAGATGGCAAATGTCAAAGATGTTAAATGACAAATGTCACAATGCTAAATGTCAAAAATAAAAACTGTCACCATGAAAAATGTCAAAAATGACAAATTTCAAGATAGCAAATGTCAAAACTGACAAATGACACAATGCTAAATGTCAAAAATGAAAAGTGTCATAATGAAAAATGTCAAAAATAACAAATTTCAAGATGGCAAATGTCAAAGATGTCAAATGACAAATGTCACAATGCTAAATGTCAAAAATGAAAAGTGTCACCATGAAAAATGTCAAAAATGACAAATTTCAAGATGGCAAATGTCAAAGATGTCAAATGACAAATGTCACAATGCTAAATGTCAAAAATAAAAACTGTCACCATGAAAAATGTCAAAAATGACAAATTTCAAGATGGCAAATGTCAAAACTGACAAATGTCACAATGCTAAATGTCAAAATTGAAAAGTGTCACCATGAAAAATGTCAAAAATGACAAATTTCAAGATGGCAAATGTCAAAACTGACAAAAGTCACAATGCTAAATGTCAAAAATGAAAAGTGTCACCATGAAAAATGTCAAAAATAACAAATTTCAAGATGGCAAATGTCAAAGATGTCAAGTGAAAAATGTCACAATGCTAAATGTCAAAACTGACAAATTTCAAGATGGCAAACGTCAAAGATGTCAAATGACAAATTTCACAATGCTAAATGTCAAAAATGAAAAGTGTCACCATGAAAAATGTCAAAAATAACAAATTTCAAGATGGCAAATGTCAAAGATGTCAAATGACAAATGTCACAATGCTAAATGTCAAACATGATAAGTGTCACCATGAAAAATGTCAAAAATAACAAATTTCAAGATGGCAAATGTCAAAGATGTCAAATGACAAATGTCACAATGCTAAATGTCAAAAATGACAAATTTTAAGATGGCAAATGTCAAAGATGTCAAATGACAACTGTCACAATGCTAAATGTCAAAAATGAAAAGTGTCACCATGAAAAATGTCAAAAATAACAAATTTCAAGATGGCAAATGTCAAAGATGTCAAATGACAAATGTCACAATACTAAATGTCAAAAATGACAAATTTCAGGATGGCAAATGTCAAAGATGTCAAATGTCACAATGCTAAATGTCAAAAATGAAAAGTGACACCATGAAAAATGTCAAAAATGACAAATTTCAAGATGGCAAATGTCAAAGATGTCAAATGACAAATGTCACAATGCTAAATGTCAAAAATGAAAAGTGTCACCATGAAAATTGTCAAAAATGACAAATTTCAAGATGGCAAATGTCAAAACTGACAAATGTCAAAATGCTAAATGTCAAAAATGAAGTGTCATAATGAAAAATGTCAAAAATAACAAATTTCAAGATGGCAAATGTCAAAGATGTCAAATGACAAATGTCACAATGCTAAATGTCAAAAATAAAAAGTGTCACTATGAAAAATGTCAAAAATGACAAATTTCAAGATGGCAAATGTCAAAGATGTCAAATGACAAATGTCACAATGCTAAATGTCAAAAATGAAAAGTGTCACCATGAAAAATGTCAAAAATGACAAATTTCAAGATGGCAAATGTCAAAGATGTCAAATGACAAATGTCACAATGCTAAATGTCAAAAATAAAAACTGTCACCATGAAAAATGTCAAAAATGACAAATTTCAAGATGGCAAATGTCAAAACTGACAAATGTCAAAATGCTAAATGTCAAAAATGAAAAGTGTCATAATGAAAAATGTCAAAAATAACAAATTTCAAGATGGCAAATGTCAAAGATGTCAAATGACAAATGTCACAATGCTAAATGTCAAAAATAAAAAGTGTCACCATGAAAAATGTCAAAAATGACAAATTTCAAGATGGCAAATGTCAAAGATGTCAAATGACAAATGTCACAATGCTAAATGTCAAAAATAAAAACTGTCACCATGAAAAATGTCAAAAAGGACAAATTTCAAGATAGCAAATGTCAAAACTGACAAATGTCACAATGCTAAATGTCAAAAATAAAAAGTGTCACCATAAAAAATGTCAAAAATAACAAATTTCAAGATGGCAAATGTCAAAGATGTCAAGTGAAAAATGTCACAATGCTAAATGTCAAAACTGACAAATTTCAAGATGGCAAACGTCAAAGATGTCAAATGACAAATTTCACAATGCTAAATGTCAAAAATGAAAAGTGTCACCATGAAAAATGTCAAAAATAACAAATTTCAAGATGGCAAATGTCAAAGATGTCAAATGACAAATGTCACAATGCTAAATGTCAAACATGATAAGTGTCACCATGAAAAATGTCAAAAATAACAAATTTCAAGATGGCAAATGTCAAAGATGTCAAATGACAAATGTCACAATGCTAAATGTCAAAAATGACAAATTTTAAGATGGCAAATGTCAAAGATGTCAAATGACAACTGTCACAATGCTAAATGTCAAAAATGAAAAGTGTCACCATGAAAAATGTCAAAAATAACAAATTTCAAGAAGGCAAATGTCAAAGATGTCAAATGACAAATGTCACAATACTAAATGTCAAAAATGACAAATTTCAGGATGGCAAATGTCAAAGATGTCAAATGTCACAATGCTAAATGTCAAAAATGAAAAGTGACACCATGAAAAATGTCAAAAATGACAAATTCCAAGATGGCAAATGTCAAAGATGTCAAATGACAAATGTCACAATGCTAAATGTCAAAAATAAAAACTGTCACCATGAAAAATGTCAAAAAGGACAAATTTCAAGATAGCAAATGTCAAAACTGACAAATGTCACAATGCTAAATGTCAAAAATGAAAAGTGTCATAATGAAAAATGTCAAAAATAACAAATTTCAAGATGGCAAATGTCTAAGATGTCAAATGACAAATGTCACAATGCTAAGTGTCAAAAATGAAAAGTGTCACCATGAAAAATGTCAAAAATGACAAATTTCAAGATGGCAAATGTCAAAGATGTCAAATGACAAATGTCACAATTCTAAATGTCAAAAATAAAAACTGTCACCATGAAAAATATCAAAAATGACAAATTTCAAGATGGCAAATGTCAGAACTGACAAATGTCACAATGCTAAATGTCAAAAATGAAAAGTGTCATAATGAAAAATGTCAAAAATAACAAATTTCAAGATGGCAAATGTCAAAGATGTCAAATGACAAATGTCACAATGCTAAATGTCAAAAATGAAAAGTGTCACCATGAAAAATGTCGAAAATAACAAATTTCAAGATGGCAAATGTCAAAGATGTCAAATGACAAATGTCACAATGCTAAATGTTAAAAATGACAAATTTCAAGATGGCAAATGTCAAAGATATCAAATAACAAATGTCACAATGCTAAATGTCAAAAATGACAAATTTCAAGATGGCAAATGTCAAAACTGACAAATGTCACAATGCTAAATGTCAAGAATGAAAAGTGTCACCATGAAAAATGTCAAAAATAAAAAATTTCAAGATGGCAAATGTCAAAGATGTCAAATGACAAATATCACAATGCTAAATGTCAAAAATGACAAATTTCAAAATGGCAAATGTCAAAGATGTCAAATGACAAATGTCACAATGCTAAATGTCAAAAATGAAAAGTGTCACCATGAAAAATGTCAAAAATGACAAATTTCAAGATGACAAATGTCAAAACTGACAAATGTCACAATGCTAAATGTCAAAAATGAAAAGTGTCACCATGAAAAATGTCAAAAATAACAAATTTCAAGATGGCAAATGTCAAAGATGTCAAATGACAAATGTCACAATGCTAAATGTCAAAAATGACAAATTTCAAGATGGCAAATTTCAAAGAGGTCAAATGACAATTGTCCCAATGCTAAATGTCAAAAATGAAAAGTGTCACCATGAAAAATGTCAAAAATGACAAATTTCAAGATGGCAAATGTCAAAGATGTCAAATGACAAATGTCACAATGCTAAATGTCAAAAATGAAAAGTGTCACCATAAAAATTGTCAAAAATGACAAATTTCAAGATGGCAAATGTCAAAACTGACAAATGTCAAAATGCTAAATGTCAAAAATGAAAAGTGTCATAATGAAAAATGTCAAAAATAACAAATTTCAAGATGGCAAATGTCAAAGATGTCAAATGACAAATGTCACAATGCTAAATGTCAAAAATGAAAAGTGTCACCATGAAAAATGTCAAAAATGACAAATTTCAGGATGGCAAATGTCAAAAATGAAAATTGTCAAAAATGACAAATTTCAAGATGGCAAATGTCTAAGATGTCAAATGACAAATGTCACAATGCTAAATGTCAAAAATGAAAAGTGTCACCATGAAAAATGACAAAAATGACAAATTTCAAGATGGCAAATGTCAAAGATGTTAAATGACAAATGTCACAATGCTAAATGTCAAAAATAAAAACTGTCACCATGAAAAATGTCAAAAATGACAAATTTCAAGATAGCAAATGTCAAAACTGACAAATGACACAATGCTAAATGTCAAAAATGAAAAGTGTCATAATGAAAAATGTCAAAAATAACAAATTTCAAGATGGCAAATGTCAAAGATGTCAAATGACAAATGTCACAATGCTAAATGTCAAAAATGAAAAGTGTCACCATGAAAAATGTCAAAAATGACAAATTTCAAGATGGCAAATGTCAAAGATGTCAAATGACAAATGTCACAATGCTAAATGTCAAAAATAAAAACTGTCACCATGAAAAATGTCAAAAATGACAAATTTCAAGATGGCAAATGTCAAAACTGACAAATGTCACAATGCTAAATGTCAAAATTGAAAAGTGTCACCATGAAAAATGTCAAAAATGACAAATTTCAAGATGGCAAATGTCAAAACTGACAAAAGTCACAATGCTAAATGTCAAAAATGAAAAGTGTCACCATGAAAAATGTCAAAAATAACAAATTTCAAGATGGCAAATGTCAAAGATGTCAAGTGAAAAATGTCACAATGCTAAATGTCAAAACTGACAAATTTCAAGATGGCAAACGTCAAAGATGTCAAATGACAAATTTCACAATGCTAAATGTC
Source organism: Altica lythri (assembly GCA_964028335.1). NCBI lineage: Eukaryota > Metazoa > Arthropoda > Insecta > Coleoptera > Chrysomelidae > Altica > Altica lythri. The sequence continues at coordinate 37,259,819 of OZ034800.1, read as the reverse complement.
AAAAATGAAAAGTGTCACCATGAAAAATGTCAAAAATAACAAATTTCAAGATGGCAAATGTCAAAGATGTCAAATGACAAATGTCACAATGCTAAATGTCAAACATGATAAGTGTCACCATGAAAAATGTCAAAAATAACAAATTTCAAGATGGCAAATGTCAAAGATGTCAAATGACAAATGTCACAATGCTAAATGTCAAAAATGCCAAATTTTAAGATGGCAAATGTCAAAGATGTCAAATGACAACTGTCACAATGCTAAATGTCAAAAATGAAAAGTGTCACCATGAAAAATGTCAAAAATAACAAATTTCAAGATGGCAAATGTCAAAGATGTCAAATGACAAATGTCACAATACTAAATGTCAAAAATGACAAATTTCAGGATGGCAAATGTCAAAGATGTCAAATGTCACAATGCTAAATGTCAAAAATGAAAAGTGACACCATGAAAAATGTCAAAAATGACAAATTTCAAGATGGCAAATGTCAAAGATGTCAAATGACAAATGTCACAATGCTAAATGTCAAAAATGAAAAGTGTCACCATGAAAATTGTCAAAAATGACAAATTTCAAGATGGCAAATGTCAAAACTGACAAATGTCAAAATGCTAAATGTCAAAAATGAAGTGTCATAATGAAAAATGTCAAAAATAACAAATTTCAAGATGGCAAATGTCAAAGATGTCAAATGACAAATGTCACAATGCTAAATGTCAAAAATAAAAAGTGTCACTATGAAAAATGTCAAAAATGACAAATTTCAAGATGGCAAATGTCAAAGATGTCAAATGACAAATGTCACAATGCTAAATGTCAAAAATGAAAAGTGTCACCATGAAAAATGTCAAAAATGACAAATTTCAAGATGGCAAATGTCAAAGATGTCAAATGACAAATGTCACAATGCTAAATGTCAAAAATAAAAACTGTCACCATGAAAAATGTCAAAAATGACAAATTTCAAGATGGCAAATGTCAAAACTGACAAATGTCAAAATGCTAAATGTCAAAAATGAAAAGTGTCATAATGAAAAATGTCAAAAATAACAAATTTCAAGATGGCAAATGTCAAAGATGTCAAATGACAAATGTCACAATGCTAAATGTCAAAAATAAAAAGTGTCACCATGAAAAATGTCAAAAATGACAAATTTCAAGATGGCAAATGTCAAAGATGTCAAATGACAAATGTCACAATGCTAAATGTCAAAAATAAAAACTGTCACCATGAAAAATGTCAAAAAGGACAAATTTCAAGATAGCAAATGTCAAAACTGACAAATGTCACAATGCTAAATGTCAAAAATAAAAAGTGTCACCATAAAAAATGTCAAAAATAACAAATTTCAAGATGGCAAATGTCAAAGATGTCAAGTGAAAAATGTCACAATGCTAAATGTCAAAACTGACAAATTTCAAGATGGCAAACGTCAAAGATGTCAAATGACAAATTTCACAATGCTAAATGTCAAAAATGAAAAGTGTCACCATGAAAAATGTCAAAAATAACAAATTTCAAGATGGCAAATGTCAAAGATGTCAAATGACAAATGTCACAATGCTAAATGTCAAACATGATAAGTGTCACCATGAAAAATGTCAAAAATAACAAATTTCAAGATGGCAAATGTCAAAGATGTCAAATGACAAATGTCACAATGCTAAATGTCAAAAATGACAAATTTTAAGATGGCAAATGTCAAAGATGTCAAATGACAACTGTCACAATGCTAAATGTCAAAAATGAAAAGTGTCACCATGAAAAATGTCAAAAATAACAAATTTCAAGAAGGCAAATGTCAAAGATGTCAAATGACAAATGTCACAATACTAAATGTCAAAAATGACAAATTTCAGGATGGCAAATGTCAAAGATGTCAAATGTCACAATGCTAAATGTCAAAAATGAAAAGTGACACCATGAAAAATGTCAAAAATGACAAATTTCAAGATGGCAAATGTCAAAGATGTCAAATGACAAATGTCACAATGCTAAATGTCAAAAATGAAAAGTGTCACCATGAAAATTGTCAAAAATGACAAATTTCAAGATGGCAAATGTCAAAACTGACAAATGTCAAAATGCTAAATGTCAAAAATGAAGTGTCATAATGAAAAATGTCAAAAATAACAAATTTCAAGATGGCAAATGTCAAAGATGTCAAATGACAAATGTCACAATGCTAAATGTCAAAAATAAAAAGTGTCACTATGAAAAATGTCAAAAATGACAAATTTCAAGATGGCAAATGTCAAAGATGTCAAATGACAAATGTCACAATGCTAAATGTCAAAAATGAAAAGTGTCACCATGAAAAATGTCAAAAATGACAAATTTCAAGATGGCAAATGTCAAAGATGTCAAATGACAAATGTCACAATGCTAAATGTCAAAAATAAAAACTGTCACCATGAAAAATGTCAAAAATGACAAATTTCAAGATGACAAATGTCAAAACTGAGAAATGTCAAAATGCTAAATGTCAAAAATGAAAAGTGTCATAATGAAAAATGTCAAAAATAACAAATTTCAAGATGGCAAATGTCAAAGATGTCAAATGACAAATGTCACAATGCTAAATGTCAAAAATAAAAAGTGTCACCATGAAAAATGTCAAAAATGACAAATTTCAAGATGGCAAATGTCAAAGATGTCAAATGACAAATGTCACAATGCTAAATGTCAAAAATAAAAACTGTCACCATGAAAAATGTCAAAAAGGACAAATTTCAAGATAGCAAATGTCAAAACTGACAAATGTCACAATGCTAAATGTCAAAAATGAAAAGTGTCATAATGAAAAATGTCAAAAATAACAAATTTCAAGATGGCAAATGTCTAAGATGTCAAATGACAAATGTCACAATGCTAAATGTCAAAAATGAAAAGTGTCACCATGAAAAATGTCAAAAATGACAAATTTCAAGATGGCAAATGTCAAAGATGTCAAATGACAAATGTCACAATTCTAAATGTCAAAAATAAAAACTGTCACCATGAAAAATATCAAAAATGACAAATTTCAAGATGGCAAATGTCAGAACTGACAAATGTCACAATGCTAAATGTCAAAAATGAAAAGTGTCATAATGAAAAATGTCAAAAATAACAAATTTCAAGATGGCAAATGTCAAAGATGTCAAATGACAAATGTCACAATGCTAAATGTCAAAAATGAAAAGTGTCACCATGAAAAATGTCGAAAATAACAAATTTCAAGATGGCAAATGTCAAAGATGTCAAATGACAAATGTCACAATGCTAAATGTTAAAAATGACAAATTTCAAGATGGCAAATGTCAAAGATATCAAATAACAAATGTCACAATGCTAAATGTCAAAAATGACAAATTTCAAGATGGCAAATGTCAAAACTGACAAATGTCACAATGCTAAATGTCAAGAATGAAAATTGTCACCATGAAAAATGTCAAAAATAAAAAATTTCAAGATCGCAAATGTCAAAGATGTCAAATGACAAATATCACAATGCTAAATGTCAAAAATGACAAATTTCAAAATGGCAAATGTCAAAGATGTCAAATGACAAATGTCACAATGCTAAATGTCAAAAATGAAAAGTGTCACCATGAAAAATGTCAAAAATGACAAATTTCAAGATGACAAATGTCAAAACTGACAAATGTCACAATGCTAAATGTCAAAAATGAAAAGTGTCACCATGAAAAATGTCAAAAATAACAAATTTCAAGATGGCAAATGTCAAAGATGTCAAATGACAAATGTCACAATGCTAAATGTCAAAAATGACAAATTTCAAGATGGCAAATTTCAAAGAGGTCAAATGACAATTGTCCCAATGCTAAATGTCAAAAATGAAAAGTGTCACCATGAAAAATGTCAAAAATGACAAATTTCAAGATGGCAAATGTCAAAGATGTCAAATGACAAATGTCGCAATGCTAAATGTCAAAAATGAAAAGTGTCACCATGAAAAATGTCAAAAATGACAAATTTCAAGATGGCAAATATCAAAACTGACAAATATCACAATGCTAAATGTCAAAAATGATAAGAGTCACCATGAAAAATGTAAAAAATGACAAATTTCAAGATGGCAATTGTCTAAGATGTCAAATGACAAATGTCACAATGCTAAATGTCAAAAATGAAAAGTGTCACAATGAAAAATGTCAAAAATGACAAATTTCAAGATGGCAAATATCAAAGATGTCAAATGACAAATGTCACAATGCTAAATGTCAAAAATGAAAAGTGTCAAAAATGACAAATTTCAAGATAGCAAATGTCAAAGATGTCAAATGACAAATGTCACAATGCTAAATGTCAAAAATGAAAAGTGTCACCATGAAAAATGTCAAAAATGACAAATTTCAAGATGGCAAATGTCAAAGATGTCAAATGACAAATGTCACAATGCTAAATGTCAAAAATGAAAAGTGTCACCATGAAAAATGTCAAAAATGACAAATTTCAAGATGGCAAATGTCAAAGATGTCAAATGACAAATGTCACAATGCTAAATGTCAAAAATGAAAAGTGTCACCATGAAAAATGTCAAAAATGACAAATTTCAAGATGGCAAATATCAAAGATGTCAAATGACAAATGTCACAATGCTAAATCTCAAAAATGGAAAGTGTCACAATGCTAAATGTCAAAAATAAAAAGTGTCACAATGCTAAATGTCAAAAATGACAAATTTCAAGATGGCAAATGTCAAAGATGTCAAATGACAAATGTCACAATGCTAAATGTCAAAAATGACAAATTTCAAGATGGCAAATGTCAAAGATGTCAAATGACAAATGTCACAATGCTAAATGTCAAAAATGAAAAGTGTCACCATGAAAAATGTCAAAAATGACAAATTTCAAGGTGGCAAATGTCAAAACTGACAAACGTCACAATGCTAAATGTCAAAAATGAAAAGTGTCACCATGAAAAATGTCAAAAATAACAAATTTCAAGATGGCAAATGTCAAAGATGTCAAGTGACAAATGTCACAATGCTAAATGTCAAAACTGACAAATTTCAAGATGGCAAACGTCAAAGATGCCAAATGACAAATGTCACAATGCTAAATGTCAAAAATGAAAAGTGTCACCATGAAAAATGTCAAAAATGACAAATTTCAAGATGGCAAATGTCAAAGATGTCAAATGACAAATGTCACAATGCTAAATGTCAAAAATGATAAGTGTCACCATGAAAAATGTCAAAAATATCAAATTTCAAGATGGCAAATGTCAAAGATGTCAAATGACAAATGTCACAATGCTAAATGTCAAAAATGACAAATTTTAAGATGACAAATGTCAAAGATGTCAAATGACAACTATTACAATGCTAAATGTCAAAAATGAAAAGTGTCACCATGAAAAATGTCAAAAATAACAAATTTCAAGATGGCAAATGTCAAAGATGTCAAATGACAAATGTCACAATGCTAAATGTCAAAAATGACAAATTTCAAGATGGCAAATGTCAAAGATGTCAAATGTCACAATGCTAAATGTCAAAAATGAAAAGTGTCACAATGAAAAATGTCAAAAATGACAAATTTCAAGATGGCAAATGTCAAAGATGTCAAATGACAAATGTCACAATGCTAAATGTCAAAAATGAAAAGTGTCACCATGAAAAATGTCAAAAATGACAAATTTCAAGATGGCAAATGTCAAAGATGTCAAATGACAAATGTCACAATGCTAAATATCAAAAATGAAAAGTGTCACCATGAAAAATGTCAAAAATGACAAATTTCAAGATGGCAAATGTCAAAGATGTCAAATGACAAATGTCAAAAATGAAAATTGTCAAAAATGACAAATTTCAAGATGGCAAATGTCTAAGATGTCAAATGACAAATGTCACAATGCTAAATGTCAAAAATGAAAAGTGTCACCATGAAAAATGACAAAAATGACAAATTTCAAGATGGCAAATGTCAAAGATGTTAAATGACAAATGTCACAATGCTAAATGTCAAAAATAAAAACTGTCACCATGAAAAATGTCAAAAATGACAAATTTCAAGATAGCAAATGTCATAACTGACAAATGACACAATGCTAAATGTCAAAAATGAAAAGTGTCATAATGAAAAATGTCAAAAATAACAAATTTCAAGATGGCAAATGTCAAAGATGTCAAATGACAAATGTCACAATGCTAAATGTCAAAAATGAAAAGTGTCACCATGAAAAATGTCAAAAATGACAAATTTCAAGATGGCAAATGTCAAAGATGTCAAATGACAAATGTCACAATGCTAAATGTCAAAAATAAAAACTGTCACCATGAAAAATGTCAAAAATGACAAATTTCAAGATGGCAAATGTCAAAACTGACAAATGTCACAATGCTAAATGTCAAAATTGAAAAGTGTCACCATGAAAAATGTCAAAAATGACAAATTTCAAGATGGCAAATGTCAAAACTGACAAAAGTCACAATGCTAAATGTCAAAAATGAAAAGTGTCACCATGAAAAATGTCAAAAATAACAAATTTCAAGATGGCAAATGTCAAAGATGTCAAGTGAAAAATGTCACAATGCTAAATGTCAAAACTGACAAATTTCAAGATGGCAAACGTCAAAGATGTCAAATGACAAATTTCACAATGCTAAATGTCAAAAATGAAAAGTGTCACCATGAAAAATGTCAAAAATAACAAATTTCAAGATGGCAAATGTCAAAGATGTCAAATGACAAATGTCACAATGCTAAATGTCAAACATGATAAGTGTCACCATGAAAAATGTCAAAAATAACAAATTTCAAGATGGCAAATGTCAAAGATGTCAAATGACAAATGTCACAATGCTAAATGTCAAAAATGACAAATTTTAAGATGGCAAATGTCAAAGATGTCAAATGACAACTGTCACAATGCTAAATGTCAAAAATGAAAAGTGTCACCATGAAAAATGTCAAAAATAACAAATTTCAAGATGGCAAATGTCAAAGATGTCAAATGACAAATGTCACAATACTAAATGTCAAAAATGACAAATTTCAGGATGGCAAATGTCAAAGATGTCAAATGTCACAATGCTAAATGTCAAAAATGAAAAGTGACACCATGAAAAATGTCAAAAATGACAAATTTCAAGATGGCAAATGTCAAAGATGTCAAATGACAAATGTCACAATGCTAAATGTCAAAAATGAAAGGTGTCACCATGAAAATTGTCAAAAATGACAAATTTCAAGATGGCAAATGTCAAAACTGACAAATGTCAAAATGCTAAATGTCAAAAATGAAGTGTCATAATGAAAAATGTCAAAAATAACAAATTTCAAGATGGCAAATGTCAAAGATGTCAAATGACAAATGTCACAATGCTAAATGTCAAAAATAAAAAGTGTCACTATGAAAAATGTCAAAAATGACAAATTTCAAGATGGCAAATGTCAAAGATGTCAAATGACAAATGTCACAATGCTAAATGTCAAAAATGAAAAGTGTCACCATGAAAAATGTCAAAAATGACAAATTTCAAGATGGCAAATGTCAAAGATGTCAAATGACAAATGTCACAATGCTAAATGTCAAAAATAAAAACTGTCACCATGAAAAATGTCAAAAATGACAAATTTCAAGATGGCAAATGTCAAAACTGACAAATGTCAAAATGCTAAATGTCAAAAATGAAAAGTGTCATAATGAAAAATGTCAAAAATAACAAATTTCAAGATGGCAAATGTCAAAGATGTCAAATGACAAATGTCACAATGCTAAATGTCAAAAATAAAAAGTGTCACCATGAAAAATGTCAAAAATGACAAATTTCAAGATGGCAAATGTCAAAGATGTCAAATGACAAATGTCACAATGCTAAATGTCAAAAATAAAAACTGTCACCATGAAAAATGTCAAAAAGGACAAATTTCAAGATAGCAAATGTCAAAACTGACAAATGTCACAATGCTAAATGTCAAAAATGAAAAGTGTCACCATGAAAAATGTCAAAAATAACAAATTTCAAGATGGCAAATGTCAAAGATGTCAAGTGAAAAATGTCACAATGCTAAATGTCAAAACTGACAAATTTCAAGATGGCAAACGTCAAAGATGTCAAATGACAAATTTCACAATGCTAAATGTCAAAAATGAAAAGTGTCACCATGAAAAATGTCAAAAATAACAAATTTCAAGATGGCAAATGTCAAAGATGTCAAATGACAAATGTCACAATGCTAAATGTCAAAAATGACAAATTTCAAGATGGCAAATGTCAAAGATGTCAAATGACAAATGTCACAATGCTAAATGTCAAAAATGAAAAGTGTCACCATGAAAAATGTCAAAAATGACAAATTTCAAGGTGGCAAATGTCAAAACTGACAAACGTCACAATGCTAAATGTCAAAAATGAAAAGTGTCACCATGAAAAATGTCAAAAATAACAAATTTCAAGATGGCAAATGTCAAAGATGTCAAGTGACAAATGTCACAATGCTAAATGTCAAAACTGACAAATTTCAAGATGGCAAACGTCAAAGATGCCAAATGACAAATGTCACAATGCTAAATGTCAAAAATGAAAAGTGTCACCATGAAAAATGTCAAAAATGACAAATTTCAAGATGGCAAATGTCAAAGATGTCAAATGACAAATGTCACAATGCTAAATGTCAAAAATGATAAGTGTCACCATGAAAAATGTCAAAAATATCAAATTTCAAGATGGCAAATGTCAAAGATGTCAAATGACAAATGTCACAATGCTAAATGTCAAAAATGACAAATTTTAAGATGACAAATGTCAAAGATGTCAAATGACAACTATTACAATGCTAAATGTCAAAAATGAAAAGTGTCACCATGAAAAATGTCAAAAATAACAAATTTCAAGATGGCAAATGTCAAAGATGTCAAATGACAAATGTCACAATGCTAAATGTCAAAAATGACAAATTTCAAGATGGCAAATGTCAAAGATGTCAAATGTCACAATGCTAAATGTCAAAAATGAAAAGTGTCACAATGAAAAATGTCAAAAATGACAAATTTCAAGATGGCAAATGTCAAAGATGTCAAATGACAAATGTCACAATGCTAAATGTCAAAAATGAAAAGTGTCACCATGAAAAATGTCAAAAATGACAAATTTCAAGATGGCAAATGTCAAAGATGTCAAATGACAAATGTCACAATGCTAAATATCAAAAATGAAAAGTGTCACCATGAAAAATGTCAAAAATGACAAATTTCAAGATGGCAAATGTCAAAGATGTCAAATGACAAATGTCAAAAATGAAAATTGTCAAAAATGACAAATTTCAAGATGGCAAATGTCTAAGATGTCAAATGACAAATGTCACAATGCTAAATGTCAAAAATGAAAAGTGTCACCATGAAAAATGACAAAAATGACAAATTTCAAGATGGCAAATGTCAAAGATGTTAAATGACAAATGTCACAATGCTAAATGTCAAAAATAAAAACTGTCACCATGAAAAATGTCAAAAATGACAAATTTCAAGATAGCAAATGTCATAACTGACAAATGACACAATGCTAAATGTCAAAAATGAAAAGTGTCATAATGAAAAATGTCAAAAATAACAAATTTCAAGATGGCAAATGTCAAAGATGTCAAATGACAAATGTCACAATGCTAAATGTCAAAAATGAAAAGTGTCACCATGAAAAATGTCAAAAATGACAAATTTCAAGATGGCAAATGTCAAAGATGTCAAATGACAAATGTCACAATGCTAAATGTCAAAAATAAAAACTGTCACCATGAAAAATGTCAAAAATGACAAATTTCAAGATGGCAAATGTCAAAACTGACAAATGTCACAATGCTAAATGTCAAAATTGAAAAGTGTCACCATGAAAAATGTCAAAAATGACAAATTTCAAGATGGCAAATGTCAAAACTGACAAAAGTCACAATGCTAAATGTCAAAAATGAAAAGTGTCACCATGAAAAATGTCAAAAATAACAAATTTCAAGATGGCAAATGTCAAAGATGTCAAGTGAAAAATGTCACAATGCTAAATGTCAAAACTGACAAATTTCAAGATGGCAAACGTCAAAGATGTCAAATGACAAATTTCACAATGCTAAATGTCAAAAATGAAAAGTGTCACCATGAAAAATGTCAAAAATAACAAATTTCAAGATGGCAAATGTCAAAGATGTCAAATGACAAATGTCACAATGCTAAATGTCAAACATGATAAGTGTCACCATGAAAAATGTCAAAAATAACAAATTTCAAGATGGCAAATGTCAAAGATGTCAAATGACAAATGTCACAATGCTAAATGTCAAAAATGACAAATTTTAAGATGGCAAATGTCAAAGATGTCAAATGACAACTGTCACAATGCTAAATGTCAAAAATGAAAAGTGTCACCATGAAAAATGTCAAAAATAACAAATTTCAAGATGGCAAATGTCAAAGATGTCAAATGACAAATGTCACAATACTAAATGTCAAAAATGACAAATTTCAGGATGGCAAATGTCAAAGATGTCAAATGTCACAATGCTAAATGTCAAAAATGAAAAGTGACACCATGAAAAATGTCAAAAATGACAAATTTCAAGATGGCAAATGTCAAAGATGTCAAATGACAAATGTCACAATGCTAAATGTCAAAAATGAAAGGTGTCACCATGAAAATTGTCAAAAATGACAAATTTCAAGATGGCAAATGTCAAAACTGACAAATGTCAAAATGCTAAATGTCAAAAATGAAGTGTCATAATGAAAAATGTCAAAAATAACAAATTTCAAGATGGCAAATGTCAAAGATGTCAAATGACAAATGTCACAATGCTAAATGTCAAAAATAAAAAGTGTCACTATGAAAAATGTCAAAAATGACAAATTTCAAGATGGCAAATGTCAAAGATGTCAAATGACAAATGTCACAATGCTAAATGTCAAAAATGAAAAGTGTCACCATGAAAAATGTCAAAAATGACAAATTTCAAGATGGCAAATGTCAAAGATGTCAAATGACAAATGTCACAATGCTAAATGTCAAAAATAAAAACTGTCACCATGAAAAATGTCAAAAATGACAAATTTCAAGATGGCAAATGTCAAAACTGACAAATGTCAAAATGCTAAATGTCAAAAATGAAAAGTGTCATAATGAAAAATGTCAAAAATAACAAATTTCAAGATGGCAAATGTCAAAGATGTCAAATGACAAATGTCACAATGCTAAATGTCAAAAATAAAAAGTGTCACCATGAAAAATGTCAAAAATGACAAATTTCAAGATGGCAAATGTCAAAGATGTCAAATGACAAATGTCACAATGCTAAATGTCAAAAATAAAAACTGTCACCATGAAAAATGTCAAAAAGGACAAATTTCAAGATAGCAAATGTCAAAACTGACAAATGTCACAATGCTAAATGTCAAAAATGAAAAGTGTCACCATGAAAAATGTCAAAAATAACAAATTTCAAGATGGCAAATGTCAAAGATGTCAAGTGAAAAATGTCACAATGCTAAATGTCAAAACTGACAAATTTCAAGATGGCAAACGTCAAAGATGTCAAATGACAAATTTCACAATGCTAAATGTCAAAAATGAAAAGTGTCACCATGAAAAATGTCAAAAATAACAAATTTCAAGATGGCAAATGTCAAAGATGTCAAATGACAAATGTCACAATGCTAAATGTCAAACATGATAAGTGTCACCATGAAAAATGTCAAAAATAACAAATTTCAAGATGGCAAATGTCAAAGATGTCAAATGACAAATGTCACAATGCTAAATGTCAAAAATGACAAATTTTAAGATGGCAAATGTCAAAGATGTCAAATGACAACTGTCACAATGCTAAATGTCAAAAATGAAAAGTGTCACCATGAAAAATGTCAAAAATAACAAATTTCAAGATGGCAAATGTCAAAGATGTCAAATGACAAATGTCACAATACTAAATGTCAAAAATGACAAATTTCAGGATGGCAAATGTCAAAGATGTCAAATGTCACAATGCTAAATGTCAAAAATGAAAAGTGACACCATGAAAAATGTCAAAAATGACAAATTTCAAGATGGCAAATGTCAAAGATGTCAAATGACAAATGTCACAATGCTAAATGTCAAAAATGAAAAGTGTCACCATGAAAATTGTCAAAAATGACAAATTTCAAGATGGCAAATGTCAAAACTGACAAATGTCAAAATGCTAAATGTCAAAAATGAAGTGTCATAATGAAAAATGTCAAAAATAACAAATTTCAAGATGGCAAATGTCAAAGATGTCAAATGACAAATGTCACAATGCTAAATGTCAAAAATAAAAAGTGTCACTATGAAAAATGTCAAAAATGACAAATTTCAAGATGGCAAATGTCAAAGATGTCAAATGACAAATGTCACAATGCTAAATGTCAAAAATGAAAAGTGTCACCATGAAAAATGTCAAAAATGACAAATTTCAAGATGGCAAATGTCAAAGATGTCAAATGACAAATGTCACAATGCTAAATGTCAAAAATAAAAACTGTCACCATGAAAAATGTCAAAAATGACAAATTTCAAGATGGCAAATGTCAAAACTGACAAATGTCAAAATGCTAAATGTCAAAAATGAAAAGTGTCATAATGAAAAATGTCAAAAATAACAAATTTCAAGATGGCAAATGTCAAAGATGTCAAATGACAAATGTCACAATGCTAAATGTCAAAAATAAAAAGTGTCACCATGAAAAATGTCAAAAATGACAAATTCCAAGATGGCAAATGTCAAAGATGTCAAATGACAAATGTCACAATGCTAAATGTCAAAAATAAAAACTGTCACCATGAAAAATGTCAAAAAGGACAAATTTCAAGATAGCAAATGTCAAAACTGACAAATGTCACAATGCTAAATGTCAAAAATGAAAAGTGTCATAATGAAAAATGTCAAAAATAACAAATTTCAAGATGGCAAATGTCTAAGATGTCAAATGACAAATGTCACAATGCTAAGTGTCAAAAATGAAAAGTGTCACCATGAAAAATGTCAAAAATGACAAATTTCAAGATGGCAAATGTCAAAGATGTCAAATGACAAATGTCACAATTCTAAATGTCAAAAATAAAAACTGTCACCATGAAAAATATCAAAAATGACAAATTTCAAGATGGCAAATGTCAGAACTGACAAATGTCACAATGCTAAATGTCAAAAATGAAAAGTGTCATAATGAAAAATGTCAAAAATAACAAATTTCAAGATGGCAAATGTCAAAGATGTCAAATGACAAATGTCACAATGCTAAATGTCAAAAATGAAAAGTGTCACCATGAAAAATGTCGAAAATAACAAATTTCAAGATGGCAAATGTCAAAGATGTCAAATGACAAATGTCACAATGCTAAATGTTAAAAATGACAAATTTCAAGATGGCAAATGTCAAAGATATCAAATAACAAATGTCACAATGCTAAATGTCAAAAATGACAAATTTCAAGATGGCAAATGTCAAAACTGACAAATGTCACAATGCTAAATGTCAAGAATGAAAAGTGTCACCATGAAAAATGTCAAAAATGACAAATTTCAAGATGGCAAATGTCAAAGATGTCAAATGACAAATGTCACAATGCTAAATGTCAAAAATAAAAACTGTCACCATGAAAAATGTCAAAAATGACAAATTTCAAGATGGCAAATGTCAAAACTGACAAATGTCACAATGCTAAATGTCAAAATTGAAAAGTGTCACCATGAAAAATGTCAAAAATGACAAATTTCAAGATGGCAAATGTCAAAACTGACAAAAGTCACAATGCTAAATGTCAAAAATGAAAAGTGTCACCATGAAAAATGTCAAAAATAACAAATTTCAAGATGGCAAATGTCAAAGATGTCAAGTGAAAAATGTCACAATGCTAAATGTCAAAACTGACAAATTTCAAGATGGCAAACGTCAAAGATGTCAAATGACAAATTTCACAATGCTAAATGTCAAAAATGAAAAGTGTCACCATGAAAAATGTCAAAAATAACAAATTTCAAGATGGCAAATGTCAAAGATGTCAAATGACAAATGTCACAATGCTAAATGTCAAACATGATAAGTGTCACCATGAAAAATGTCAAAAATAACAAATTTCAAGATGGCAAATGTCAAAGATGTCAAATGACAAATGTCACAATGCTAAATGTCAAAAATGACAAATTTTAAGATGGCAAATGTCAAAGATGTCAAATGACAACTGTCACAATGCTAAATGTCAAAAATGAAAAGTGTCACCATGAAAAATGTCAAAAATAACAAATTTCAAGATGGCAAATGTCAAAGATGTCAAATGACAAATGTCACAATACTAAATGTCAAAAATGACAAATTTCAGGATGGCAAATGTCAAAGATGTCAAATGTCACAATGCTAAATGTCAAAAATGAAAAGTGACACCATGAAAAATGTCAAAAATGACAAATTTCAAGATGGCAAATGTCAAAGATGTCAAATGACAAATGTCACAATGCTAAATGTCAAAAATGAAAAGTGTCACCATGAAAATTGTCAAAAATGACAAATTTCAAGATGGCAAATGTCAAAACTGACAAATGTCAAAATGCTAAATGTCAAAAATGAAGTGTCATAATGAAAAATGTCAAAAATAACAAATTTCAAGATGGCAAATGTCAAAGATGTCAAATGACAAATGTCACAATGCTAAATGTCAAAAATAAAAAGTGTCACTATGAAAAATGTCAAAAATGACAAATTTCAAGATGGCAAATGTCAAAGATGTCAAATGACAAATGTCACAATGCTAAATGTCAAAAATGAAAAGTGTCACCATGAAAAATGTCAAAAATGACAAATTTCAAGATGGCAAATGTCAAAGATGTCAAATGACAAATGTCACAATGCTAAATGTCAAAAATAAAAACTGTCACCATGAAAAATGTCAAAAATGACAAATTTCAAGATGGCAAATGTCAAAACTGACAAATGTCAAAATGCTAAATGTCAAAAATGAAAAGTGTCATAATGAAAAATGTCAAAAATAACAAATTTCAAGATGGCAAATGTCAAAGATGTCAAATGACAAATGTCACAATGCTAAATGTCAAAAATAAAAAGTGTCACCATGAAAAATGTCAAAAATGACAAATTTCAAGATGGCAAATGTCAAAGATGTCAAATGACAAATGTCACAATGCTAAATGTCAAAAATAAAAACTGTGACCATGAAAAATGTCAAAAAGGACAAATTTCAAGATAGCAAATGTCAAAACTGACAAATGTCACAATGCTAAATGTCAAAAATAAAAAGTGTCACCATAAAAAATGTCAAAAATAACAAATTTCAAGATGGCAAATGTCAAAGATGTCAAGTGAAAAATGTCACAATGCTAAATGTCAAAACTGACAAATTTCAAGATGGCAAACGTCAAAGATGTCAAATGACAAATTTCACAATGCTAAATGTCAAAAATGAAAAGTGTCACCATGAAAAATGTCAAAAATAACAAATTTCAAGATGGCAAATGTCAACGATGTCAAATGACAAATGTCACAATGCTAAATGTCAAACATGATAAGTGTCACCATGAAAAATGTCAAAAATAACAAATTTCAAGATGGCAAATGTCAAAGATGTCAAATGACAAATGTCACAATGCTAAATGTCAAAAATGACAAATTTTAAGATGGCAAATGTCAAAGATGTCAAATGACAACTGTCACAATGCTAAATGTCAAAAATGAAAAGTGTCACCATGAAAAATGTCAAAAATAACAAATTTCAAGAAGGCAAATGTCAAAGATGTCAAATGACAAATGTCACAATACTAAATGTCAAAAATGACAAATTTCAGGATGGCAAATGTCAAAGATGTCAAATGTCACAATGCTAAATGTCAAAAATGAAAAGTGACACCATGAAAAATGTCAAAAATGACAAATTTCAAGATGGCAAATGTCAAAGATGTCAAATGACAAATGTCACAATGCTAAATGTCAAAAATGAAAAGTGTCACCATGAAAATTGTCAAAAATGACAAATTTCAAGATGGCAAATGTCAAAACTGACAAATGTCAAAATGCTAAATGTCAAAAATGAAGTGTCATAATGAAAAATGTCAAAAATAACAAATTTCAAGATGGCAAATGTCAAAGATGTCAAATGACAAATGTCACAATGCTAAATGTCAAAAATAAAAAGTGTCACTATGAAAAATGTCAAAAATGACAAATTTCAAGATGGCAAATGTCAAAGATGTCAAATGACAAATGTCACAATGCTAAATGTCAAAAATGAAAAGTGTCACCATGAAAAATGTCAAAAATGACAAATTTCAAGATGGCAAATGTCAAAGATGTCAAATGACAAATGTCACAATGCTAAATGTCAAAAATAAAAACTGTCACCATGAAAAATGTCAAAAATGACAAATTTCAAGATGACAAATGTCAAAACTGAGAAATGTCAAAATGCTAAATGTCAAAAATGAAAAGTGTCATAATGAAAAATGTCAAAAATAACAAATTTCAAGATGGCAAATGTCAAAGATGTCAAATGACAAATGTCACAATGCTAAATGTCAAAAATAAAAAGTGTCACCATGAAAAATGTCAAAAATGACAAATTTCAAGATGGCAAATGTCAAAGATGTCAAATGACAAATGTCACAATGCTAAATGTCAAAAATAAAAACTGTCACCATGAAAAATGTCAAAAAGGACAAATTTCAAGATAGCAAATGTCAAAACTGACAAATGTCACAATGCTAAATGTCAAAAATGAAAAGTGTCATAATGAAAAATGTCAAAAATAACAAATTTCAAGATGGCAAATGTCTAAGATGTCAAATGACAAATGTCACAATGCTAAATGTCAAAAATGAAAAGTGTCACCATGAAAAATGTCAAAAATGACAAATTTCAAGATGGCAAATGTCAAAGATGTCAAATGACAAATGTCACAATTCTAAATGTCAAAAATAAAAACTGTCACCATGAAAAATATCAAAAATGACAAATTTCAAGATGGCAAATGTCAGAACTGACAAATGTCACAATGCTAAATGTCAAAAATGAAAAGTGTCATAATGAAAAATGTCAAAAATAACAAATTTCAAGATGGCAAATGTCAAAGATGTCAAATGACAAATGTCACAATGCTAAATGTCAAAAATGAAAAGTGTCACCATGAAAAATGTCGAAAATAACAAATTTCAAGATGGCAAATGTCAAAGATGTCAAATGACAAATGTCACAATGCTAAATGTTAAAAATGACAAATTTCAAGATGGCAAATGTCAAAGATATCAAATAACAAATGTCACAATGCTAAATGTCAAAAATGACAAATTTCAAGATGGCAAATGTCAAAACTGACAAATGTCACAATGCTAAATGTCAAGAATGAAAATTGTCACCATGAAAAATGTCAAAAATAAAAAATTTCAAGATCGCAAATGTCAAAGATGTCAAATGACAAATATCACAATGCTAAATGTCAAAAATGACAAATTTCAAAATGGCAAATGTCAAAGATGTCAAATGACAAATGTCACAATGCTAAATGTCAAAAATGAAAAGTGTCACCATGAAAAATGTCAAAAATGACAAATTTCAAGATGACAAATGTCAAAACTGACAAATGTCACAATGCTAAATGTCAAAAATGAAAAGTGTCACCATGAAAAATGTCAAAAATAACAAATTTCAAGATGGCAAATGTCAAAGATGTCAAATGACAAATGTCACAATGCTAAATGTCAAAAATGACAAATTTCAAGATGGCAAATTTCAAAGAGGTCAAATGACAATTGTCCCAATGCTAAATGTCAAAAATGAAAAGTGTCACCATGAAAAATGTCAAAAATGACAAATTTCAAGATGGCAAATGTCAAAGATGTCAAATGACAAATGTCGCAATGCTAAATGTCAAAAATGAAAAGTGTCACCATGAAAAATGTCAAAAATGACAAATTTCAAGATGGCAAATATCAAAACTGACAAATATCACAATGCTAAATGTCAAAAATGATAAGAGTCACCATGAAAAATGTAAAAAATGACAAATTTCAAGATGGCAATTGTCTAAGATGTCAAATGACAAATGTCACAATGCTAAATGTCAAAAATGAAAAGTGTCACAATGAAAAATGTCAAAAATGACAAATTTCAAGATGGCAAATATCAAAGATGTCAAATGACAAATGTCACAATGCTAAATGTCAAAAATGAAAAGTGTCAAAAATGACAAATTTCAAGATAGCAAATGTCAAAGATGTCAAATGACAAATTTCACAATGCTAAATGTCAAAAATGAAAAGTGTCACCATGAAAAATGTCAAAAATGACAAATTTCAAGATGGCAAATGTCAAAGATGTCAAATGACAAATGTCACAATGCTAAATGTCAAAAATGAAAAGTGTCACCATGAAAAATGTCAAAAATGACAAATTTCAAGATGGCAAATGTCAAAGATGTCAAATGACAAATGTCACAATGCTAAATGTCAAAAATGAAAAGTGTCACCATGAAAAATGTCAAAAATGACAAATTTCAAGATGGCAAATATCAAAGATGTCAAATGACAAATGTCACAATGCTAAATCTCAAAAATGGAAAGTGTCACAATGCTAAATGTCAAAAATAAAAAGTGTCACAATGCTAAATGTCAAAAATGACAAATTTCAAGATGGCAAATGTCAAAGATGTCAAATCACAAATGTCACAATGCTAAATGTCAAAAATGACAAATTTCAAGATGGCAAATGTCAAAGATGTCAAATGACAAATGTCACAATGCTAAATGTCAAAAATGAAAAGTGTCACCATGAAAAATGTCAAAAATGACAAATTTCAAGGTGGCAAATGTCAAAACTGACAAACGTCACAATGCTAAATGTCAAAAATGAAAAGTGTCACCATGAAAAATGTCAAAAATAACAAATTTCAAGATGGCAAATGTCAAAGATGTCAAGTGACAAATGTCACAATGCTAAATGTCAAAACTGACAAATTTCAAGATGGCAAACGTCAAAGATGCCAAATGACAAATGTCACAATGCTAAATGTCAAAAATGAAAAGTGTCACCATGAAAAATGTCAAAAATGACAAATTTCAAGATGGCAAATGTCAAAGATGTCAAATGACAAATGTCACAATGCTAAATGTCAAAAATGATAAGTGTCACCATGAAAAATGTCAAAAATATCAAATTTCAAGATGGCAAATGTCAAAGATGTCAAATGACAAATGTCACAATGCTAAATGTCAAAAATGACAAATTTTAAGATGACAAATGTCAAAGATGTCAAATGACAACTATTACAATGCTAAATGTCAAAAATGAAAAGTGTCACCATGAAAAATGTCAAAAATAACAAATTTCAAGATGGCAAATGTCAAAGATGTCAAATGACAAATGTCACAATGCTAAATGTCAAAAATGACAAATTTCAAGATGGCAAATGTCAAAGATGTCAAATGTCACAATGCTAAATGTCAAAAATGAAAAGTGTCACAATGAAAAATGTCAAAAATGACAAATTTCAAGATGGCAAATGTCAAAGATGTCAAATGACAAATGTCACAATGCTAAATGTCAAAAATGAAAAGTGTCACCATGAAAAATGTCAAAAATGACAAATTTCAAGATGGCAAATGTCAAAGATGTCAAATGACAAATGTCACAATGCTAAATATCAAAAATGAAAAGTGTCACCATGAAAAATGTCAAAAATGACAAATTTCAAGATGGCAAATGTCAAAGATGTCAAATGACAAATGTCAAAAATGAAAATTGTCAAAAATGACAAATTTCAAGATGGCAAATGTCTAAGATGTCAAATGACAAATGTCACAATGCTAAATGTCAAAAATGAAAAGTGTCACCATGAAAAATGACAAAAATGACAAATTTCAAGATGGCAAATGTCAAAGATGTTAAATGACAAATGTCACAATGCTAAATGTCAAAAATAAAAACTGTCACCATGAAAAATGTCAAAAATGACAAATTTCAAGATAGCAAATGTCATAACTGACAAATGACACAATGCTAAATGTCAAAAATGAAAAGTGTCATAATGAAAAATGTCAAAAATAACAAATTTCAAGATGGCAAATGTCAAAGATGTCAAATGACAAATGTCACAATGCTAAATGTCAAAAATGAAAAGTGTCACCATGAAAAATGTCAAAAATGACAAATTTCAAGATGGCAAATGTCAAAGATGTCAAATGACAAATGTCACAATGCTAAATGTCAAAAATAAAAACTGTCACCATGAAAAATGTCAAAAATGACAAATTTCAAGATGGCAAATGTCAAAACTGACAAATGTCACAATGCTAAATGTCAAAATTGAAAAGTGTCACCATGAAAAATGTCAAAAATGACAAATTTCAAGATGGCAAATGTCAAAACTGACAAAAGTCACAATGCTAAATGTCAAAAATGAAAAGTGTCACCATGAAAAATGTCAAAAATAACAAATTTCAAGATGGCAAATGTCAAAGATGTCAAATGACAAATGTCACAATGCTAAATGTCAAACATGATAAGTGTCACCATGAAAAATGTCAAAAATAACAAATTTCAAGATGGCAAATGTCAAAGATGTCAAATGACAAATGTCACAATGCTAAATGTCAAAAATGACAAATTTTAAGATGGCAAATGTCAAAGATGTCAAATGACAACTGTCACAATGCTAAATGTCAAAAATGAAAAGTGTCACCATGAAAAATGTCAAAAATAACAAATTTTAAGATGGCAAATGTCAAAGATGTCAAATGACAAATGTCACAATACTAAATGTCAAAAATGACAAATTTCAGGATGGCAAATGTCAAAGATGTCAAATGTCACAATGCTAAATGTCAAAAATGAAAAGTGACACCATGAAAAATGTCAAAAATGACAAATTTCAAGATGGCAAATGTCAAAGATGTCAAATGACAAATGTCACAATGCTAAATGTCAAAAATGAAAGGTGTCACCATGAAAATTGTCAAAAATGACAAATTTCAAGATGGCAAATGTCAAAACTGACAAATGTCAAAATGCTAAATGTCAAAAATGAAGTGTCATAATGAAAAATGTCAAAAATAACAAATTTCAAGATGGCAAATGTCAAAGATGTCAAATGACAAATGTCACAATGCTAAATGTCAAAAATAAAAAGTGTCACTATGAAAAATGTCAAAAATGACAAATTTCAAGATGGCAAATGTCAAAGATGTCAAATGACAAATGTCACAATGCTAAATGTCAAAAATGAAAAGTGTCACCATAAAAAATGTCAAAAATGACAAATTTCAAGATGGCAAATGTCAAAGATGTCAAATGACAAATGTCACAATGCTACATGTCAAAAATAAAAACTGTCACCATGAAAAATGTCAAAAATGACAAATTTCAAGATGGCAAATGTCAAAACTGACAAATGTCAAAATGCTAAATGTCAAAAATGAAAAGTGTCATAATGAAAAATGTCAAAAATAACAAATTTCAAGATGGCAAATGTCAAAGATGTCAAATGACAAATGTCACAATGCTAAATGTCAAAAATAAAAAGGGTCACCATGAAAAATGTCAAAAATGACAAATTTCAAGATGGCAAATGTCAAAGATGTCAAATGACAAATGTCACAATGCTAAATGTCAAAAATAAAAACTGTCACCATGAAAAATGTCAAAAAGGACAAATTTCAAGATAGCAAATGTCAAAACTGACAAATGTCACAATGCTAAATGTCAAAAATGAAAAGTGTCACCATGAAAAATGTCAAAAATAACAAATTTCAAGATGGCAAATGTCAAAGATGTCAAGTGAAAAATGTCACAATGCTAAATGTCAAAACTGACAAATTTCAAGATGGCAAACGTCAAAGATGTCAAATGACAAATTTCACAATGCTAAATGTCAAAAATGAAAAGTGTCACCATGAAAAATGTCAAAAATAACAAATTTCAAGATGGCAAATGTCAAAGATGTCAAATGACAAATGTCACAATGCTAAATGTCAAAAATGACAAATTTCAAGATGGCAAATGTCAAAGATGTCAAATGACAAATGTCACAATGCTAAATGTCAAAAATGAAAAGTGTCACCATGAAAAATGTCAAAAATGACAAATTTCAAGGTGGCAAATGTCAAAACTGACAAACGTCACAATGCTAAATGTCAAAAATGAAAAGTGTCACCATGAAAAATGTCAAAAATAACAAATTTCAAGATGGCAAATGTCAAAGATGTCAAGTGACAAATGTCACAATGCTAAATGTCAAAACTGACAAATTTCAAGATGGCAAACGTCAAAGATGCCAAATGACAAATGTCACAATGCTAAATGTCAAAAATGAAAAGTGTCACCATGAAAAATGTCAAAAATGACAAATTTCAAGATGGCAAATGTCAAAGATGTCAAATGACAAATGTCACAATGCTAAATGTCAAAAATGATAAGTGTCACCATGAAAAATGTCAAAAATATCAAATTTCAAGATGGCAAATGTCAAAGATGTCAAATGACAAATGTCACAATGCTAAATGTCAAAAATGACAAATTTTAAGATGACAAATGTCAAAGATGTCAAATGACAACTATTACAATGCTAAATGTCAAAAATGAAAAGTGTCACCATGAAAAATGTAAAAATAACAAATTTCAAGATGGCAAATGTCAAAGATGTCAAATGACAAATGTCACAATGCTAAATGTCAAAAATGACAAATTTCAAGATGGCAAATGTCAAAGATGTCAAATGTCACAATGCTAAATGTCAAAAATGAAAAGTGTCACAATGAAAAATGTCAAAAATGACAAATTTCAAGATGGCAAATGTCAAAGATGTCAAATGACAAATGTCACAATGCTAAATGTCAAAAATGAAAAGTGTCACCATGAAAAATGTCAAAAATGACAAATTTCAAGATGGCAAATGTCAAAGATGTCAAATGACAAATGTCACAATGCTAAATATCAAAAATGAAAAGTGTCACCATGAAAAATGTCAAAAATGACAAATTTCAAGATGGCAAATGTCAAAGATGTCAAATGACAAATGTCAAAAATGAAAATTGTCATAAATGACAAATTTCAAGATGGCAAATGTCTAAGATGTCAAATGACAAATGTCACAATGCTAAATGTCAAAAATGAAAAGTGTCACCATGAAAAATGACAAAAATGACAAATTTCAAGATGGCAAATGTCAAAGATGTTAAATGACAAATGTCACAATGCTAAATGTCAAAAATAAAAACTGTCACCATGAAAAATGTCAAAAATGACAAATTTCAAGATAGCAAATGTCATAACTGACAAATGACACAATGCTAAATGTCAAAAATGAAAAGTGTCATAATGAAAAATGTCAAAAATAACAAATTTCAAGATGGCAAATGTCAAAGATGTCAAATGACAAATGTCACAATGCTAAATGTCAAAAATGAAAAGTGTCACCATGAAAAATGTCAAAAATGACAAATTTCAAGATGGCAAATGTCAAAGATGTCAAATGACAAATGTCACAATGCTAAATGTCAAAAATAAAAACTGTCACCATGAAAAATGTCAAAAATGACAAATTTCAAGATGGCAAATGTCAAAACTGACAAATGTCACAATGCTAAATGTCAAAATTGAAAAGTGTCACCATGAAAAATGTCAAAAATGACAAATTTCAAGATGGCAAATGTCAAAACTGACAAAAGTCACAATGCTAAATGTCAAAAATGAAAAGTGTCACCATGAAAAATGTCAAAAATAACAAATTTCAAGATGGCAAATGTCAAAGATGTCAAGTGAAAAATGTCACAATGCTAAATGTCAAAACTGACAAATTTCAAGATGGCAAACGTCAAAGATGTCAAATGACAAATTTCACAATGCTAAATGTCAAAAATGAAAAGTGTCACCATGAAAAATGTCAAAAATAACAAATTTCAAGATGGCAAATGTCAAAGATGTCAAATGACAAATGTCACAATGCTAAATGTCAAACATGATAAGTGTCACCATGAAAAATGTCAAAAATAACAAATTTCAAGATGGCAAATGTCAAAGATGTCAAATGACAAATGTCACAATGCTAAATGTCAAAAATGACAAATTTTAAGATGGCAAATGTCAAAGATGTCAAATGACAACTGTCACAATGCTAAATGTCAAAAATGAAAAGTGTCACCATGAAAAATGTCAAAAATAACAAATTTCAAGATGGCAAATGTCAAAGATGTCAAATGACAAATGTCACAATACTAAATGTCAAAAATGACAAATTTCAGGATGGCAAATGTCAAAGATGTCAAATGTCACAATGCTAAATGTCAAAAATGAAAAGTGACACCATGAAAAATGTCAAAAATGACAAATTTCAAGATGGCAAATGTCAAAGATGTCAAATGACAAATGTCACAATGCTAAATGTCAAAAATGAAAGGTGTCACCATGAAAATTGTCAAAAATGACAAATTTCAAGATGGCAAATGTCAAAACTGACAAATGTCAAAATGCTAAATGTCAAAAATGAAGTGTCATAATGAAAAATGTCAAAAATAACAAATTTCAAGATGGCAAATGTCAAAGATGTCAAATGACAAATGTCACAATGCTAAATGTCAAAAATAAAAAGTGTCACTATGAAAAATGTCAAAAATGACAAATTTCAAGATGGCAAATGTCAAAGATGTCAAATGACAAATGTCACAATGCTAAATGTCAAAAATGAAAAGTGTCACCATGAAAAATGTCAAAAATGACAAATTTCAAGATGGCAAATGTCAAAGATGTCAAATGACAAATGTCACAATGCTAAATGTCAAAAATAAAAACTGTCACCATGAAAAATGTCAAAAATGACAAATTTCAAGATGGCAAATGTCAAAACTGACAAATGTCAAAATGCTAAATGTCAAAAATGAAAAGTGTCATAATGAAAAATGTCAAAAATAACAAATTTCAAGATGGCAAATGTCAAAGATGTCAAATGACAAATGTCACAATGCTAAATGTCAAAAATAAAAAGTGTCACCATGAAAAATGTCAAAAATGACAAATTTCAAGATGGCAAATGTCAAAGATGTCAAATGACAAATGTCACAATGCTAAATGTCAAAAATAAAAACTGTCACCATGAAAAATGTCAAAAAGGACAAATTTCAAGATAGCAAATGTCAAAACTGACAAATGTCACAATGCTAAATGTCAAAAATGAAAAGTGTCACCATGAAAAATGTCAAAAATAACAAATTTCAAGATGGCAAATGTCAAAGATGTCAAGTGAAAAATGTCACAATGCTAAATGTCAAAACTGACAAATTTCAAGATGGCAAACGTCAAAGATGTCAAATGACAAATTTCACAATGCTAAATGTCAAAAATGAAAAGTGTCACCATGAAAAATGTCAAAAATAACAAATTTCAAGATGGCAAATGTCAAAGATGTCAAATGACAAATGTCACAATGCTAAATGTCAAACATGATAAGTGTCACCATGAAAAATGTCAAAAATAACAAATTTCAAGATGGCAAATGTCAAAGATGTCAAATGACAAATGTCACAATGCTAAATGTCAAAAATGACAAATTTTAAGATGGCAAATGTCAAAGATGTCAAATGACAACTGTCACAATGCTAAATGTCAAAAATGAAAAGTGTCACCATGAAAAATGTCAAAAATAACAAATTTCAAGATGGCAAATGTCAAAGATGTCAAATGACAAATGTCACAATACTAAATGTCAAAAATGACAAATTTCAGGATGGCAAATGTCAAAGATGTCAAATGTCACAATGCTAAATGTCAAAAATGAAAAGTGACACCATGAAAAATGTCAAAAATGACAAATTTCAAGATGGCAAACGTCAAAGATGTCAAATGACAAATGTCACAATGCTAAATGTCAAAAATGAAAAGTGTCACCATGAAAATTGTCAAAAATGACAAATTTCAAGATGGCAAATGTCAAAACTGACAAATGTCAAAATGCTAAATGTCAAAAATGAAGTGTCATAATGAAAAATGTCAAAAATAACAAATTTCAAGATGGCAAATGTCAAAGATGTCAAATGACAAATGTCACAATGCTAAATGTCAAAAATAAAAAGTGTCACTATGAAAAATGTCAAAAATGACAAATTTCAAGATGGCAAATGTCAAAGATGTCAAATGACAAATGTCACAATGCTAAATGTCAAAAATGAAAAGTGTCACCATGAAAAATGTCAAAAATGACAAATTTCAAGATGGCAAATGTCAAAGATGTCAAATGACAAATGTCACAATGCTAAATGTCAAAAATAAAAACTGTCACCATGAAAAATGTCAAAAATGACAAATTTCAAGATGGCAAATGTCAAAACTGACAAATGTCAAAATGCTAAATGTCAAAAATGAAAAGTGTCATAATGAAAAATGTCAAAAATAACAAATTTCAAGATGGCAAATGTCAAAGATGTCAAATGACAAATGTCACAATGCTAAATGTCAAAAATAAAAAGTGTCACCATGAAAAATGTCAAAAATGACAAATTCCAAGATGGCAAATGTCAAAGATGTCAAATGACAAATGTCACAATGCTAAATGTCAAAAATAAAAACTGTCACCATGAAAAATGTCAAAAAGGACAAATTTCAAGATAGCAAATGTCAAAACTGACAAATGTCACAATGCTAAATGTCAAAAATGAAAAGTGTCATAATGAAAAATGTCAAAAATAACAAATTTCAAGATGGCAAATGTCTAAGATGTCAAATGACAAATGTCACAATGCTAAGTGTCAAAAATGAAAAGTGTCACCATGAAAAATGTCAAAAATGACAAATTTCAAGATGGCAAATGTCAAAGATGTCAAATGACAAATGTCACAATTCTAAATGTCAAAAATAAAAACTGTCACCATGAAAAATATCAAAAATGACAAATTTCAAGATGGCAAATGTCAGAACTGACAAATGTCACAATGCTAAATGTCAAAAATGAAAAGTGTCATAATGAAAAATGTCAAAAATAACAAATTTCAAGATGGCAAATGTCAAAGATGTCAAATGACAAATGTCACAATGCTAAATGTCAAAAATGAAAAGTGTCACCATGAAAAATGTCGAAAATAACAAATTTCAAGATGGCAAATGTCAAAGATGTCAAATGACAAATGTCACAATGCTAAATGTTAAAAATGACAAATTTCAAGATGGCAAATGTCAAAGATATCAAATAACAAATGTCACAATGCTAAATGTCAAAAATGACAAATTTCAAGATGGCAAATGTCAAAACTGACAAATGTCACAATGCTAAATGTCAAGAATGAAAAGTGTCACCATGAAAAATGTCAAAAATAAAAAATTTCAAGATGGCAAATGTCAAAGATGTCAAATGACAAATATCACAATGCTAAATGTCAAAAATGACAAATTTCAAAATGGCAAATGTCAAAGATGTCAAATGACAAATGTCACAATGCTAAATGTCAAAAATGAAAAGTGTCACCATGAAAAATGTCAAAAATGACAAATTTCAAGATGACAAATGTCAAAACTGACAAATGTCACAATGCTAAATGTCAAAAATGAAAAGTGTCACCATGAAAAATGTCAAAAATAACAAATTTCAAGATGGCAAATGTCAAAGATGTCAAATGACAAATGTCACAATGCTAAATGTCAAAAATGACAAATTTCAAGATGGCAAATTTCAAAGAGGTCAAATGACAATTGTCCCAATGCTAAATGTCAAAAATGAAAAGTGTCACCATGAAAAATGTCAAAAATGACAAATTTCAAGATGGCAAATGTCAAAGATGTCAAATGACAAATGTCACAATGCTAAATGTCAAAAATGAAAAGTGTCACCATGAAAATTGTCAAAAATGACAAATTTCAAGATGGCAAATGTCAAAACTGACAAATGTCAAAATGCTAAATGTCAAAAATGAAAAGTGTCATAATGAAAAATGTCAAAAATAACAAATTTCAAGACGGCAAATGTCAAAGATGTCAAATGACAAATGTCACAATGCTAAATGTCAAAAATAAAAAGTGTCACCATGAAAAATGTCAAAAATGACAAATTTCAAGATGGCAAATGTCAAAGATGTCAAATGACAAATGTCACAATGCTAAATGTCAAAAATGAAAAGTGTCACCATGAAAAATGTCAAAAATGACAAATTTCAAGATGGCAAATGTCAAAGATGTCAAATGACAAATGTCACAATGCTAAATGTCAAAAATAAAAACTGTCACCATGAAAAATGTCAAAAATGATAAATTTCAAGATGGCAAATGTCAAAACTGACAAATGTCAAAATGCTAAATGTCAAAAATGAAAAGTGTCATAATGAAAAATGTCAAAAATAACAAATTTCAAGATGGCAAATGTCAAAGATGTCAAATGACAAATGTCAAAAATAAAAAGTGTCACCATGAAAAATGTCAAAAATGACAAATTTCAAGATGGCAAATGTCAAAGATGTCAAATGACAAATGTCACAATGCTAAATGTCAAAAATAAAAACTGTCACCATGAAAAATGTCAAAAATGACAAATTTCAAGATGGCAAATGTCAAAACTGACAAATGTCACAATGCTAAATGTCAAAAATGAAAAGTGTCATAATGAAAAATGTCAAAAATAACAAATTTTAAGATGGCAAATGTCTAAGATGTCAAATGACAAATGTCACAATGCTAAATGTCAAAAATGAAAAGTGTCACCATGAAAAATGTCAAAAATGACAAATTTCAAGATGGCAAATGTCAAAGATGTCAAATGACAAATGTCACAATTCTAAATGTCAAAAATAAAAACTGTCACCATGAAAAATGTCAAAAATGACAAATTTCAAGATGGCAAATGTCAGAACTGACAAATGTCACAATGCTAAATGTCAAAAATGAAAAGTGTCATAATGAAAAATGTCAAAAATAACAAATTTCAAGATGGCAAATGTCAAAGATGTCAAATGACAAATGTCACAATGCTAAATGTCAAAAATGAAAAGTGTCACCATGAAAAATGTCGAAAATAACAAATTTCAAGATGGCAAATGTCAAAGATGTCAAATGACAAATGTCACAATGCTAAATGTCAAAAATGACAAATTTCAAGATAGCAAATGTCAAAGATATCAAATAACAAATGTCACAACGCTAAATGTCAAAAATGACAAATTTCAAGATGGCAAATGTCAAAACTGACAAATGTCACAATGCTAAATGTCAAGAATGAAAAGTGTCACCATGAAAAATGTCAAAAATAACAAATTTCAAGATGGCAAATGTCAAAGATGTCAAATGACAAATATCACAATGCTAAATGTCAAAAATGACAAATTTCAAAATGGCAAATGTCAAAGATGTCAAATGACAAATGTCACAATGCTAAATGTCAAAAATGAAAAGTGTCACCATGAAAAATGTCAAAAATGACAAATTTCAAGATGACAAATGTCAAAACTGACAAATGTCACAATGCTAAATGTCAAAAATGAAAAGTGTCACCATGAAAAATGTCAAAAATAACAAATTTCAAGATGGCAAATGTCAAAGATGTCAAATGACAAATGTCACAATGCTAAATGTCAAAAATGACAAATTTCAAGATGGCAAATTTCAAAGATGTCAAATGACAATTGTCCCAATGCTAAATGTCAAAAATGAAAAGTGTCACCATGAAAAGTGTCAAAAATGACAAATTTCAAGGTGGCAAATGTCTAAGATGTCAAATGACAAATGTCACAATGCTAAATGTCAAAAATAAAAAGTGTCACCATGAAAAATGTCAAAAATGACAAACTTTAAGATGGCAAATGTCAAAGATGTCAAATGACAAATGTCACAATGCTAAATGTCAAAAATGAAAAGTGTCACCATAAAAAATGTCAAAAATGACAAATTTCAAGATGGCAAATGTCAAAGATGTCAAATGACAAATGTCACAATGCTAAATTTCAAAAATGAAAAGTGTCACCATGAAAAATGTCAAAAATGACAAATTTCAAGATGGCAAATGTCAAAGATGTCAAATGACAAATGTCACAATGCTAAATGTCAAAAATGACAAATTTCAAGATGGCAAATGTCAAAGATGTCAAATGACAAATGTCACAATGCTAAATGTCAAAAATGAAAAGTGTCAAAATGAAAAATGTCAAAAATGACAAATTTCAAGATGGCAAATGTCAAAACTGACAAACGTCACAATGCTAAATGTCAAAAATGAAAAGTGTCACCATGAAAAATGTCAAAAATAACAAATTTCAAGATGGCAAATGTCAAAGATGTCAAGTGACAAATGTCACAATGCTAAATGTCAAAACTGACAAATTTCAAGATGGCAAATGTCAAAGATGTCAAATGACAAATGTCACAATGCTAAATGTCAAAAATAAAAAGTGTCACCATGAAAAATGTCAAAAATGACAAATTTCAAGATGGCAAATGTCAAAACTGACTAATGTCACAATGCTAAATGTCAAAAA
This sequence comes from Altica lythri, assembly GCA_964028335.1. Lineage (NCBI taxonomy): Eukaryota > Metazoa > Arthropoda > Insecta > Coleoptera > Chrysomelidae > Altica > Altica lythri. The sequence continues at coordinate 37,229,365 of OZ034800.1, read as the reverse complement.
TGAAAAGTGTCACCATGAAAAATGTCAAAAATGACAAATTTCAAAATGGCAAATGTCAAAGATGTCAAATGACAAATGTCACAATGCTAATTGTCAAAAATGAGAAGTTTCACCATAAAAAGTGTCAAAAATGACAAATTTCAAGATGGCAAATGTCTAAGATGTCAAATGACAAATGTCACAATGCTAAATGTCAAAAATGAAAAGTTTCACCATAAAAAATGTCAAAAATGACAAATTTCAAGATGGCAAATGTCAAAGATGTCAAATGACAAATGTCACAATGCTAAATGTCAAAAATGAAAAGTGTCACCATGAAAAATGTCAAAAAGGACAAATTTCAAGATGGCACATGTCAAAGATGTCAAATGACAAATGTCACAATGCTAAATGACAAAAATGAAAAGTGTCACCATGAAAAATGTCAAAAATGACAAATTTAAAGATGGCAAATGTCAAAGATGTCAAATGACAAATGTCACAATGCTTAATGTCAAAAATGAAAAGTGTCACCATGAAAAATGTCAAAAATGACAAATTTCAAGATGGCAAATATCAAAGATGTCAAATGACAAATGTCACAATGCTAAATGTCAAAAATGGAAAGTGTCACAATGCTAAATGTCAAAAATGAAAAGTGTCACAATGCTAAATGTCAAAAATGACAAATTTCAAGATGGCAAATGTCAAAGATGTCAAATGACAAATGTCACAATGCTAAATAACAAAAATGACAAATTTTAAGATGGCAAATGTCTAAGATGTCAAATGACAAATGTCACAATGCTAAATGTCAAAAATGAAAAGTGTCACCATGAAAAATGTCAAAAATGACCAATTTCAAGATGGCAAATGTCAAAACTGACTAATGTCACAATGCTAAATGTCAAAAATGAAAAGTGTCACCATAAAAAATGTCAAAAATGACAAATTTCAAGATGGCAAATGTCTAAGATGTCAAATGACAAATGTCACAATGCTAAATGTCAAAAATGGAAATTGTCACAATGCTAAATGTCAAAAATGAAAAGTGTCACAATGCTAAATGTCAAAAATGACAAATTTCAAGATGGCAAATGTCAAAGATGTCAAATGACAAATGTCACAATGCTAAATAACAAAAATGACAAATTTTAAGATGGCAAATGTCTAAGATGTCAAATGACAAATGTCACAATGCTAAATGTCAAAAATGAAACGTGTCACCATGAAAAATGTCAAAAATGACCAATTTCAAGATGGCAAATGTCAAAACTGACTAATGTCACAATGCTAAATGTCAAAAATGAAAAGTGTCACCATAAAAAATGTCAAAAATGACAAATTTCAGGATGGCAAATGTCTAAGATGTCAAATGACAAATGTCACAATGCTAAATGTCACAAATGAAAAGTGTCACCATGAAAAATATCAAAAATGACAAATTTCAAGATGGCAAATGTCAAAGATGTCAAATGTCACAATGCTAAATGTCAAAAATGAAAGGTGTCACCATGAAAAATGTCAAAAATGACAAATTTCAAGATGGCAAATGTCAAAGATGTCAAATGACAAATGTCACAATGCTAAATGTAAAAAATGAAAAGTGTCACCATGAAAAATGTCAAAAATGACAAATTTCAAGATGGCAAATATCAAAGATGTCAAATGACAAATGTCACAATGCTAAATGTCAAAAATGAAAAGTGTCACAATACTAAATGTCAAAAATAAAAAGTGTCACAATGCTAAATGTCAAAAATGACAAATTTCAAGATGGCAAATGTCAAAGATGTCAAATGACAAATGTCACAATGCTAAATGTCAAAAATGACAAATTTCAAGATGGCAAATGTCAAAGATGTCAAATGACAAATGTCACAATGCTAAATGTCAAAAATGAAAAGTGTCACCATGAAAAATGTCAAAAATGACAAATTTCAAGATGGCAAATGTCAAAACTGACAAATGTCACAATGCTAAATGTCAAAAATGAAAAGTGTCACCATGAAAAATGTCAAAAATAACAAATTTCAAGATGGCAAATGTCAAAGATGTCAAATGACAAATGTCACAATGCTAAATGTCAAAACTGACAAATTTTAAGATGGCAAATGTCAAAGATGTCAAATGACAAATGTCACAATGCTAAATGTCAAAAATGAAAAGTGTCACCATGAAAAATGTCAAAAATGACAAATTTTAAGATGGCAAATGTCAAAGATGTCAAATGACAAATGTCACAATGCTAAATGTCAAAAATGATAAGTGTCACCATGAAAAATGTCAAAAATAACAAATTTCAAGATGGCAAATGTCAAAGATGTCAAATGACAAATGTCACAATGCTAAATGTCAAAAATGACAAATTTCAAGATGGCAAATGTCAAAGATGTCAAATGACAAATGTCACAATGCTAAATGTCAAAAATGAAAAGTGTCAAAATGAAAAATGTCAAAAAGGACAAATTTCAAGATAGCAAATGTCAAAACTGACAAATGTCACAATGCTAAATGTCAAAAATGAAAAGTGTCACCATGAAAAATGTCAAAAATAACAAATTTCAAGATGGCAAATGTCAAAGATGTCAAGTGAAAAATGTCACAATGCTAAATGTCAAAACTGACAAATTTCAAGATGGCAAACGTCAAAGATGTCAAATGACAAATTTCACAATGCTAAATGTCAAAAATGAAAAGTGTCACCATGAAAAATGTCAAAAATAACAAATTTCAAGATGGCAAATGTCAAAGATGTCAAATGACAAATGTCACAATGCTAAATGTCAAACATGATAAGTGTCACCATGAAAAATGTCAAAAATAACAAATTTCAAGATGGCAAATGTCAAAGATGTCAAATGACAAATGTCACAATGCTAAATGTCAAAAATGACAAATTTTAAGATGGCAAATGTCAAAGATGTCAAATGACAACTGTCACAATGCTAAATGTCAAAAATGAAAAGTGTCACCATGAAAAATGTCAAAAATAACAAATTTCAAGATGGCAAATGTCAAAGATGTCAAATGACAAATGTCACAATACTAAATGTCAAAAATGACAAATTTCAGGATGGCAAATGTCAAAGATGTCAAATGTCACAATGCTAAATGTCAAAAATGAAAAGTGACACCATGAAAAATGTCAAAAATGACAAATTTCAAGATGGCAAATGTCAAAGATGTCAAATGACAAATGTCACAATGCTAAATGTCAAAAATGAAAAGTGTCACCATGAAAATTGTCAAAAATGACAAATTTCAAGATGGCAAATGTCAAAACTGACAAATGTCAAAATGCTAAATGTCAAAAATGAAGTGTCATAATGAAAAATGTCAAAAATAACAAATTTCAAGATGGCAAATGTCAAAGATGTCAAATGACAAATGTCACAATGCTAAATGTCAAAAATAAAAAGTGTCACTATGAAAAATGTCAAAAATGACAAATTTCAAGATGGCAAATGTCAAAGATGTCAAATGACAAATGTCACAATGCTAAATGTCAAAAATGAAAAGTGTCACCATGAAAAATGTCAAAAATGACAAATTTCAAGATGGCAAATGTCAAAGATGTCAAATGACAAATGTCACAATGCTAAATGTCAAAAATAAAAACTGTCACCATGAAAAATGTCAAAAATGACAAATTTCAAGATGGCAAATGTCAAAACTGACAAATGTCAAAATGCTAAATGTCAAAAATGAAAAGTGTCATAATGAAAAATGTCAAAAATAACAAATTTCAAGATGGCAAATGTCAAAGATGTCAAATGACAAATGTCACAATGCTAAATGTCAAAAATAAAAAGTGTCACCATGAAAAATGTCAAAAATGACAAATTTCAAGATGGCAAATGTCAAAGATGTCAAATGACAAATGTCACAATGCTAAATGTCAAAAATAAAAACTGTCACCATGAAAAATGTCAAAAAGGACAAATTTCAAGATAGCAAATGTCAAAACTGACAAATGTCACAATGCTAAATGTCAAAAATGAAAAGTGTCATAATGAAAAATGTCAAAAATAACAAATTTCAAGATGGCAAATGTCTAAGATGTCAAATGACAAATGTCACAATGCTAAATGTCAAAAATGAAAAGTGTCACCATGAAAAATGTCAAAAATGACAAATTTCAAGATGGCAAATGTCAAAGATGTCAAATGACAAATGTCACAATTCTAAATGTCAAAAATAAAAACTGTCACCATGAAAAATATCAAAAATGACAAATTTCAAGATGGCAAATGTCAGAACTGACAAATGTCACAATGCTAAATGTCAAAAATGAAAAGTGTCATAATGAAAAATGTCAAAAATAACAAATTTCAAGATGGCAAATGTCAAAGATGTCAAATGACAAATGTCACAATGCTAAATGTCAAAAATGAAAAGTGTCACCATGAAAAATGTCGAAAATAACAAATTTCAAGATGGCAAATGTCAAAGATGTCAAATGACAAATGTCACAATGCTAAATGTTAAAAATGACAAATTTCAAGATGGCAAATGTCAAAGATATCAAATAACAAATGTCACAATACTAAATGTCAAAAATGACAAATTTCAAGATGGCAAATGTCAAAACTGACAAATGTCACAATGCTAAATGTCAAGAATGAAAAGTGTCACCATGAAAAATGTCAAAAATAAAAAATTTCAAGATGGCAAATGTCAAAGATGTCAAATGACAAATATCACAATGCTAAATGTCAAAAATGACAAATTTCAAAATGGCAAATGTCAAAGATGTCAAATGACAAATGTCACAATGCTAAATGTCAAAAATGAAAAGTGTCACCATGAAAAATGTCAAAAATGACAAATTTCAAGATGGCAAATGTCAAAGATGTCAAATGACAAATATCACAATGCTAAATGTCAAAAATGACAAATTTCAAAATGGCAAATGTCAAAGATGTCAAATGACAAATGTCACAATGCTAAATGTCAAAAATGAAAAGTGTCACCATGAAAAATGTCAAAAATGACAAATTTCAAGATGACAAATGTCAAAACTGACAAATGTCACAATGCTAAATGTCAAAAATGAAAAGTGTCACCATGAAAAATGTCAAAAATAACAAATTTCAAGATGGCAAATGTCAAAGATGTCAAATGACAAATGTCACAATGCTAAATGTCAAAAATGACAAATTTCAAGATGGCAAATTTCAAAGAGGTCAAATGACAATTGTCCCAATGCTAAATGTCAAAAATGAAAAGTGTCACCATGAAAAATGTCAAAAATGACAAATTTCAAGATGGCAAATGTCAAAGATGTCAAATGACAAATGTCACAATGCTAAATGTCAAAAATGAAAAGTGTCACCATGAAAAATGTCAAAAATGACAAATTTCAAGATGGCAAATGTCAAAGATGTCAAATGACAAATGTCACAATGATAATTGTCAAAAATGACAAATTTCAAGATGGCAAATGTCTAAGATGTCAAATGACAAATGTCACAATGCTAAATGTCAAAAATGAAAAGTGTCACCATGAAAAATGTCAAAAATGACAAATTTCAAGATGGCAAATGTCAAAGATGTCAAATGACAAATGTCACAATGCTAAATGTCAAAAATGAAAAGTGTCACCATGAAAAATGTCAAAAATGACAAATTTCAAGATGGCAAATGTCAAAGATGTCAAATGACAAATGTCACAATGCTAAATGACAAAAATGAAAAGTGTCACCATGAAAAATGTCAAAAATGACAAGTTTCAAGATGGCAAATGTCAAAGATGTCAAATGACAAATGTCACAATGCTAAATGTCAAAAATGAAAAGTGTCACCATGAAAAATGTCAAAAATGACAAATTTCAAGATGGCAAATGTCAAAACTGACTAATGTCACAATCCTAAATGTCAAAAATGAAAAGTGTCACCATGAAAAATGTCAAAAATGACAAATTTCAAAATGGCAAATGTCAAAGATGTCAAATGACAAATGTCACAATGATAATTGTCAAAAATGAGAAGTTTCACCATGAAAAGTGTCAAAAATGACAAATTTCAAGATGGCAAATGTCTAAGATGTCAAATGACAAATGTCACAATGCTAAATGTCAAAAATGAAAAGTGTCACCATGAAAAATGTCAAAAATGACAAATTTCAAGAAGGCAAATGTCAAAGATGTCAAATGACAAATGTCACAATGCTAAATGTCAAAAATGAAAAGTGTCACCATGAAAAATGTCAAAAATGACAAATTTCAAGATGGCAAATGTCAAAGATGTCAAATGACAAATGTCACAATGCTAAATGACAAAAATGAAAAGTGTCACCATGAAAAATGTCAAAAATGACAAATTTCAAGATGGCAAATGTCAAAGATGTCAAATGACAAATGTCACAATGCTAAATGTCAAAAATGAAAAGTGTCACCATGAAAAATGTCAAAAATGACAAATTTCAAGATGGCAAATATCAAAGATGTCAAATGACAAATGTCACAATGCTAAATGTCAAAAATGGAAAGTGTCACAATGCTAAATGTCAAAAATGAAAAGTGTCTCAATGCTAAATGTCAAAAATGACAAATTTCAAGATGGCAAATGTCAAAGATGTCAAATGACAAATGTCACAATGCTAAATGACAAAAATGAAAAGTGTCACAATGAAAAATGTCAAAAATGACAAATTTCAAGATGGCAAATATCAAAACTGACAAATGTCACAATGCTAAATGTCAAAACTGATAAGAGTCACCATGAAAAATGTCAAAAATGACAAATTTCAAGATGGCAAATGTCAAAGATGTCAAATGACAAATGTCACAATGCTAAATGTCAAAAATGAAAAGTGTCAAAAATGACAAATTTTAAGATGGCAAATGTCTAAGATGTCAAATGACAAATGTCACAATGCTAAATGTCAAAAATGAAAAGTGTCACCATGAAAAATGTCAAAAATGACAAATTTTAAGATGGCAAATGTCAAAGATGTCAAATGACAAATGTCACAATGCTAAATGTCAAAAATGAAAAGTGTCACCATGAAAAATGTCAAAAATGACAAATTTCAAAATGGAAAATGTCAAAGATGTCAAATGACAAATGTCACAATGCTAAATGTCAAAAATGAAAAGTGTCACCATGAAAAATGTCAAAAATGACAAATTTTAAGATGGCAAATGTCAAAGATGTCAAATGACAAATGTCACAATGCTAAATGTCAAAAATGAAAAGTGTCACCATGAAAAATGTCAAAAATGACAAATTTCAAGATGGCAAATGTCAAAGATGTCAAATGACAAATGTCACAATGCTAAATGTCAAAAATGAAAAGTGTCACCATGAAAAATGTCAAAAATGACAAATTTCAAGATGGCAAATATCAAAGATGTCAAATGACAAATGTCACAATGCTAAATGTCAAAAATGGAAAGTGTCACAATGATAAATGTCAAAAATGAAAAGTGTCACAATGCTTAATGTCAAAAATGGAAAGTGTCACAATGCTAAATGTCAAAAATAAAAAGTGTCACAATGCTTAATGTCAAAAATGACAAATTTCAAGATGGCAAATGTCAAAGATGTCAAATGACAAATGTCACAATGCTAAATAACAAAAATGACATTTTTCAAGATGGCAAATGTTAAAGATGTCAAATGACAAATGTCACAATGCTAAATGTTAAAAATGAAAAGTGTCACCATGAAAAATGTCAAAAATGACAAATTTTAAGATGGCAAATATCAAAACTGACAAATGTCACAATGCTAAATGTCAAAAATGATAAGAGTCACCATGAAAAATGTCAAAAATGACAAATTTCAGGATGGCAAATGTCTAAGATGTCAAATGACAAATGTCACAATGCTAAATGTCAAAAATGAAAAGTGTCACCATGAAAAATGTCAAAAATGACAAATTTCAAGATGGCAAATGTCAAAGATGTCAAATGACAAATGTCACAATGCTAAATGTCAAAAATGAAAAGTGTCAAAAATGACAAATTTTAAGATGGCAAATGTCTAAGATGTCAAATGAAAAATGTCACAATGCTAAATGTCAAAAATGAAAAGTGTCACCATGAAAAATGTCAAAAATGACAAATTTCAAAATAGCAAATGTCAAAGATGTCAAATGACAAATGTCACAATGCTAAATGTCAAAAATGAAAAGTGTCACCATGAAAAATGTCAAAAATGACAAATTTCAAGATGGCAAATGTCAAAGATGTCAAATGACAAATGTCACAATGCTAAATGTCAAAAATGAAAAGTGTCACCATGAAAAATGTCAAAAATGACAAATTTCAAGATGGCAAATGTCAAAACTGACTAATGTCACAATGCTAAATGTCAAAAATGAAAAGTGTCATAATGAAAAATGTCAAAAATAACAAATTTCAAGATGGCAAATGTCAAAGATGTCAAATGACAAATGTCACAATGCTAAATGTCAAAAATAAAAAGTGTCACCATGAAAAATGTCAAAAATGACAAATTTCAAGATGGCAAATGTCAAAGATGTCAAATGACAAATGTCACAATGCTAAATGTCAAAAATGAAAAGTGTCACCATGAAAAATGTCAAAAATGACAAATTTCAAGATGGCAAATGTCAAAGATGTCAAATGACAAATGTCACAATGCTAAATGTCAAAAATGAAAAGTGTCACCATGAAAAATGTCAAAAATGACAAATTTCAAGATGGCAAATGTCAAAGATGTCAAATGACAAATGTCACAATGCTAAATGTCAAAAATGAAAAGTGTCACCATGAAAAATGTCAAAAATGACAAATTTCAAGATGGCAAATGTCAAAGATGTCAAATGACAAATGTCACAATGCTAAATGTCAAAAATGAAGAGTGTCACCATGAAAAATGTCAAAAATGACAAATTTCAAGATGGCAAATATCAAAGATGTCAAATGACAAATGTCACAATGCTAAATGTCAAAAATGGAAAGTGTCACAATGCTAACTGTCAAAAATGAAAAGTGTCACAATGCTAAATGTCAAAAATGACAAATTTCAAGATGGCAAATGTCAAAGATGTCAAATGACAAATGTCACAATGCTAAATGTCAAAAATGACAAATTTCAAGATGGCAAATGTCAAAGATGTCAAAAGACAAATGTCACAATGCTAAATGTCAAAAATGAAAAGTGTCACCATGAAAAATGACAAATTTCAAGATGGCAAATGTCAAAACTGACAAACGTCACAATGCTAAATGTCAAAAATGAAAAGTGTCACCATGAAAAATGTCAAAAATAACAAATTTCAAGATGGCAAATGTCAAAGATGTCAAATGACAAATGTCACAATGCTAAATGTCAAAAATGACAAATTTCAAGATGGCAAATGTCAAAGATGTCAAATGACAAATGTCACAATGCTAAATGTCAAAAATGAAAAGTGTCAAAAATGAAAAGTGTCACAATGAAAAATGTCAAAAATGACAAATTTCAAGATGGCAAATGTCAAAGATGTCAAATGACAAATGTCACAATGCTAAATGTCAAAAATGAAAAGTGTCACCATAAAAAATATCAAAAATGACAAATTTCAAGATGGCAAATGTCAAAGATGTCAAATGACAAATGTCACAATGCTAAATGTCAAAAATAAAAAGTGTCACCATGAAAAATGTCAAAAATGACAAATTTCAAGATGGCAAATGTCAAAACTGACTAATGTCACAATGCTAAATGTTAAAGATGAAAAGTGTCACCATGAAAAATGTCAAAAATGACAAATTTCAAAATGGCAAATGTCAAAGATGTCAAATGACAAATGTCACAATGCTAAATGTCAAAAATGAAAAGTGTCACCATGAAAAGTGTCAAAAATGACAAATTTCAAGATGGCAAATATCAAAGATGTCAATTGACAAATGTCACAATGCTAAATGTCAAAAATGAAAAGTGTCACAATGCTAAATGTCAAAAATGAAAAGTGTCACAATGCTAAATGTCAAAAATGACAAATTTCAAGATGGCAAATGTCAAAGATGTCAAATGACAAATGTCACAATGCTAAATGTCAAAAATGACAAATTTCAAGATGGCAAATGTCAAAGATGTCAAATGACAAATGTCACAATGCTAAATGTCAAAAATGAAAAGTGTCACCATGAAAAATGTCAAAAATGACAAATTTCAAGATGGCAAATGTCAAAACTGACAAACGTCACAATGCTAAATGTCAAAAATGAAAAGTGTCACCATGAAAAATGTCAAAAATAACAAATTTAAAGATGGCAAATGTCAAAGATGTCAAGTGACAAATGTCACAATGCTAAATGTCAAAACTGACAAATTTCAAGATGGCAAATGTCAAAGATGTCAAATGACAAATGTCACAATGCTAAATGTCAAAAATAAAAAGTGTCACCATGAAAAATGTCAAAACTGACAAATTTCAAGATAGCAAATGTCAAAACTGACTAATGTCACAATGCTAAATGTCAAAAATGAAAAGTGTCACCATGAAAAATGTCAAAAATGACAAATTTCAAAATGGCAAATGTCAAATATGTCAAATGACAAATGTCACAATGCTAATTGTCAAAAATGAGAAGTTTCACCATGAAAAGTGTCAAAAATGACAAATTTCAAGATGGCAAATGTCTAAGATGTCAAATGACAAATGTCACAATGCTAAATGTCAAAAATGAAAAGTGTCACCATGAAAAATGTCAAAAATGACAAATTTCAAGATGGCAAATGTCAAAGATGTCAAATGACAAATATCACAATGCTAAATGTCAAAAATGAAAAGTGTCACCATGAAAAATGACAAATTTCAAGATGGCAAATGTCAAAGATGTCAAATGACAAATGTCACAATGCTAAATGTCAAAAATGAAAAGTGTCACGATGAAAAATGTCAAAAATGACAAATTTCAAGATGGCAAATATCAAAGATGTCAAATGACAAATGTCACAATGCTAAATGTTAAAAATGAAAAGTGTCACAATGCTAAATGTCAAAAATGAAAAGTGTCACAATGCTAAATGTCAAAAATGACAAATTTCAAGATGGCAAATGTCAAAGATGTCAAATGACAAATGTCACAATGCTAAATGTCAAAAATGAAAAGTGTCACCATAAAAAATGTCAAAAATGACAAATTTCAAGAGGGCAAATGTCAAAACTGACAAACATCACAATGCTAAATGTCAAAAATGAAAAGTGTCACCATGAAAAATGTCAAAAATAACAAATTTTAAGATGGCAAATGTCAAAGATGTCAAGTGACAAATGTCACAATGCTAAATGTCAAAACTGACAAATTTCAGGATGGCAAATGTCAAAGATGTCAAATGACAAATGTCACAATGCTAAATGTCAAAAATGAAAAGTGTCACCATGAAAAATGTCAAAAATGACAAATTTCAAGATGGCAAATATCAAAGATGTCAAATGACAAATGTCACAATGCTAAATGTCAAAAATGAAAAGTGTCACAATGCTAAATGTCAAAAATGAAAAGTGTCACAATGCTAAATGTCAAAAATGACAAATTTCAAGATGGCAAATGTCAAAGATGTCAAATGACAAATGTCACAATGCTAAATGTCAAAAATGACAAATTTCAAGATGGCAAATGTCAAAGATGTCAAATGACAAATGTCACAATGCTAAATGTCAAAAATGAAAAGTGTCACCATGAAAAATGTCAAAAATGACAAATTTCAAGATGGCAAATGTAGAAACTGACATACGTCACAATGCTAAATGTCAAAAATGAAAAGTGTCACCATGAAAAATAACAAATTTCAAGATGGCAAATGTCAAAGATGTCAAGTGACAAATGTCACAATGCTAAATGTCAAAACTGACAAATTTCAAGATGGCAAATGTCAAAGATGTCAAATGACAAATGTCACAATGCTAAATGTCAAAAATGAAAAGTGTCAACATGAAAAATGTCAAAAATGACAAATTTCAAGATGGCAAATGTCAAAACTGACTAATGTCACAATGCTAAATGTCAAAAATGAAAAGTGTGACCATGAAAAATGTCAAAAATGACAAATTTCAAAATGGCAAATGTCAAAGATGTCAAATGACAAATGTTACAATGCTAAATGTCAAAAATGAAAAGTGTCACCATGAAAAGTGTCAAAAATGACAAATTTCAAGATGGCAAATGTCTAAGATGTCAAATGACAAATGTCACAATGCTAAATGTAAAAAATGAAAAGTGTCACCATGAAAAATGTCAAAAATGAAAAATTTCAAGATGGCAAATGTCAAAGATGTCAAATGACAAATGTCACAATGCTAAATGTCAAAAATGAAAAGTGTCACCATGAAAAATGTCAAAAATGCCAAATTTCAAAATGGCAAATGTCAAAGATGTCAAATGACAAATGTCACAATGCTAAATGTCAAAAATGAAAAGTGTCACCATTAAAAGTGTCAAAAATGACAAATTTCAAGATGGCAAATGTCAAAGATGTCAAATGACAAATGTCACAATGCTAAATGTCAAAAATGAAAAGTGTCACCATGAAAAATGTCAAAAATGACAAATTTCAAGATGGCAAATGTCAAAGATGTCAAATGACAAATGTCACAATGCTAAATGTCAAAAATGAAAAGTGTCACAATGCTAAATGTCAAAAATGACAAATTTCAAGATGGCAAATGTCAAAGATGTCAAATGACAAATGTCACAATGCTAAATGTCAAAAATGACAAATTTCAAGATGGCAAATGTCAAAGATGTCAAATGACAAATGTCACAATGCTAAATGTCAAAAATGAAAAGTGTCACCATGAAAAATGTCAAAAATGACAAATTTCAAGATGGCAAATGTCAAAACTGACAAACGTCACAATGCTAAATGTCAAAAATGAAAAGTGTCACCATGAAAAATGGCAAAAATAACAAATTTCAAGATGGCAAATGTCAAAGATGTCAAGTGACAAATGTCACAATGCTAAATGTCAAAACTGACAAATTTCAAGATGGCAAATGTCAAAGATGTCAAATGACAAATGTCACAATGCTAAATGTCAAAAATGAAAAGTGTCACCATGAAAAATGTCAAAAATGACAAATTTCAAGATGGCAAATGTCAAAACTGACTAATGTCACAATGCTAAATGTCAAAAATGAAAAGTGTGACCATGAAAAATGTCAAAAATGACAAATTTCAAAATGGCAAATGTCAAAGATGTCAAATGACAAATGTCACAATGCTAAATGTCAAAAATGAAAAGTGTCACAATGCTAAATGTCAAAAATGACAAATTTCAAGATGGCAAATGTCAAAGATGTCAAATGACAAATGTCACAATGCTAAATGTCAAAAATGACAAATTTCAAGATGGCAAATGTCAAAGATGTCAAATGACAAATGTCACAATGCTAAATGTCAAAAATGAAAAGTGTCACCATGAAAAATGTCAAAAATGACAAATTTCAAGATGGCAAATGTCAAAACTGACAAACGTCACAATGCTAAATGTCAAAAATGAAAAGTGTCACCATGAAAAATGGCAAAAATAACAAATTTCAAGATGGCAAATGTCAAAGATGTCAAGTGACAAATGTCACAATGCTAAATGTCAAAAATGAAAAGTGTCACCATGAAAAATGTCAAAAATGACAAATTTCAAGATGGCAAATGTCAAAACTGACTAATGTCACAATGCTAAATGTCAAAAATGAAAAGTGTGACCATGAAAAATGTCAAAAATGACAAATTTCAAAATGGCAAATGTCAAAGATGTCAAATGACAAATGTTACAATGCTAAATGTCAAAAATGAAAAGTGTCACCATGAAAAGTGTCAAAAATGACAAATTTCAAGATGGCAAATGTCTAAGATGTCAAATGACAAATGTCACAATGCTAAATGTCAAAAATGAAAAGTGTCACCATGAAAAATGTCAAAAATGAAAAATTTCAAGATGGCAAATGTCAAAGATGTCAAATGACAAATGTCACAATGCTAAATGTCAAAAATGAAAAGTGTCACCATGAAAAATGTCAAAAATGCCAAATTTCAAAATGGCAAATGTCAAAGATGTCAAATGACAAATGTCACAATGCTAAATGTCAAAAATGAAAAGTGTCACCATTAAAAGTGTCAAAAATGACAAATTTCAAGATGGCAAATGTCAAAGATGTCAAATGACAAATGTCACAATGCTAAATGTCAAAAATGAAAAGTGTTACCATGAAAAATGTCAAAAATGACAAATTTCAAGATGGCAAATGTCAAAGATGTCAAATGACAAATGTCACAATGCTAAATGTCAAAAATGAAAAGTGTCACCATGAAAAATATCAAAAATGACAAATTTCAAGATGGCAAATGTCAAAGATGTCAAATGACAAATGTCACAATGCTAAATGTCAAAAATGAAAAGTGTCACCATGAAAAATGTCAAAAATGACAAATTTCAAGATGGCAAATATCAAAGATGTCAAATGACAAATGTCACAATGCTAAATGTTAAAAATGAAAAGTGTCACAATGCTAAATGTCAAAAATGAAAAGTGTCACAATGCTAAATGTCAAAAATGACAAATTTCAAGATGGCAAATGTCAAAGATGTCAAATGACAAATGTCACAATGCTAAATGTCAAAAATGACAAATTTCAAGATGGCAAATGTCAAAGATGTCAAATGACAAATGTCACAATGCTAAATGTCAAAAATGAAAAGTGTCACCATAAAAAATGTCAAAAATGACAAATTTCAAGATGGCAAATGTCAAAACTGACAAACATCACAATGCTAAATGTCAAAAATGAAAAGTGTCACCATGAAAAATGTCAAAAATAACAAATTTTAAGATGGCAAATGTCAAAGATGTCAAGTGACAAATGTCACAATGCTAAATGTCAAAACTGACAAATTTCAGGATGTCAAATGTCAAAGATGTTAAATGACAAATGTCACAATGCTAAATGTCAAAAATGAAAAGTGTCACCATGAAAAATGTCAAAAATGACAAATTTCAAGATGGCAAATATCAAAGATGTCAAATGAAAAATGTCACAATGCTAAATGTCAAAAATGAAAAGTGTCACAATGCTTAATGTCAAAAATGAAAAGTGTCACAATGCTAAATGTCAAAAATGACAAATTTCAAGATGGCAAATGTCAAAGATGTCAAATGACAAATGTCACAATGCTAAATGTCAAAAATGACAAATTTCAAGATGGCAAATGTCAAAGATGTCAAATGACAAATGTCACAATGCTAAATGTCAAAAATGAAAAGTGTCACCATAAAAAATGTCAAAAATGACAAATTTCAAGATGGCAAATGTCAAAACTGACAAACGTCACAATGCTAAATGTCAAAAATGAAAAGTGTCACCATGAAAAATGTCAAAAATAACAAATTTCAAGATGGCAAATGTCAAAGATGTCAAGTGACAAATGTCACAATGCTAAATGTCAAAAATGAAAAGTGTCACAATGCTAAATGTCAAAAATGACAAATTTCAAGATGGCAAATGTCAAAGATGTCAAATGACAAATGTCACAATGCTAAATGTCAAAAATGAAAAGTGTCACCATAAAAAATGTCAAAAATGACAAATTTCAAGATGGCAAATGTCAAAACTGACAAACATCACAATGCTAAATGTCAAAAATGAAAAGTGTCGCCATGAAAAATGTCAAAAATAACAAATTTTAAGATGGCAAATGTCAAAGATGTCAAGTGACAAATGTCACAATGCTAAATGTCAAAACTGACAAATTTCAGGATGTCAAATGTCAAAGATGTTAAATGACAAATGTCACAATGCTAAATGTCAAAAATGAAAAGTGTCACCATGAAAAATGTCAAAAATGACAAATTTCAAGATGGCAAATATCAAAGATGTCAAATGACAAATGTCACAATGCTAAATGTCAAAAATGAAAAGTGTCACCATGAAAAATATCAAAAATGACAAATTTCAAGATGGCAAATGTCAAAGATGTCAAATGACAAATGTCACAATGCTAAATGTCAAAAATGAAAAGTGTCACCATGAAAAATGTCAAAAATGACAAATTTCAAGATGGCAAATATCAAAGATGTCAAATGACAAATGTCACAATGCTAAATGTTAAAAATGAAAAGTGTCACAATGCTAAATGTCAAAAATGAAAAGTGTCACAATGCTAAATGTCAAAAATGACAAATTTCAAGATGGCAAATGTCAAAGATGTCAAATGACAAATGTCACAATGCTAAATGTCAAAAATGACAAATTTCAAGATGGCAAATGTCAAAGATGTCAAATGACAAATGTCACAATGCTAAATGTCAAAAATGAAAAGTGTCACCATAAAAAATGTCAAAAATGACAAATTTCAAGATGGCAAATGTCAAAACTGACAAACATCACAATGCTAAATGTCAAAAATGAAAAGTGTCACCATGAAAAATGTCAAAAATAACAAATTTTAAGATGGCAAATGTCAAAGATGTCAAGTGACAAATGTCACAATGCTAAATGTCAAAACTGACAAATTTCAGGATGTCAAATGTCAAAGATGTTAAATGACAAATGTCACAATGCTAAATGTCAAAAATGAAAAGTGTCACCATGAAAAATGTCAAAAATGACAAATTTCAAGATGGCAAATATCAAAGATGTCAAATGACAAATGTCACAATGCTAAATGTCAAAAATGAAAAGTGTCACAATGCTTAATGTCAAAAATGAAAAGTGTCACAATGCTAAATGTCAAAAATGACAAATTTCAAGATGGCAAATGTCAAAGATGTCAAATGACAAATGTCACAATGCTAAATGTCAAAAATGACAAATTTCAAGATGGCAAATGTCAAAGATGTCAAATGACAAATGTCACAATGCTAAATGTCAAAAATGAAAAGTGTCACCATAAAAAATGTCAAAAATGACAAATTTCAAGATGGCAAATGTCAAAACTGACAAACGTCACAATGCTAAATGTCAAAAATGAAAAATGTCAAAAATAACAAATTTCAAGATGGCAAATGTCAAAGATGTCAAGTGACAAATGTCACAATGCTAAATGTCAAAACTGACAAATTTCAAGATGGCAAATGTCAAAGATGTCAAATGACAAATGTCACAATGCTAAATGTCAAAAATGAAAAGTGTCACCATGAAAAATGTCAAAAATGACAAATTTCAAGATGGCAAATGTCAAAACTGACTAATGTCACAATGCTAAATGTCAAAAATGAAAAGTGTCACCATGAAAAATGTCAAAAATGACAAATTTCAAAATGGCAAATGTCAAAGATGTCAAATGACAAATGTTACAATGCTAAATGTCAAAAATGAAAAGTGTCACCATGAAAAGTGTCAAAAATGACAAATTTCAAGATGGCAAATGTCTAAGATGTCAAATGCCAAATGTCACAATGCTAAATGTCAAAAATGAAAAGTGTCACCATGAAAAATGTCAAAAATAAAAAATTTCAAGATGGCAAATATCAAAGATGTCAAATGACAAATGTCACAATGCTAAATGTCAAAAATGAAAAGTGTCACCATGAAAAATGTCAAAAATGACAAATTTCAAGATGGCAAATGTCAAAGATGTCAAATGACAAATGTCACAATGCTAAATGTCAAAAATGAAAAGTGTCACCATGAAAAATGTCAAAAATGACAAATTTCAAGATGGCAAATGTCAAAGATGTCAAATGACAAATGTCACAATGCTAAATGTCAAAAATGAAAAGTGTCACCATGAAAAATGTCAAAAATGACAAATTTCAAGATGGCAAATATCAAAACTAACAAATATCACAATGCTAAATGTCAAAAATGATAAGAGTCACCATGAAAAATGTAAAAAATGACAAATTTCAAGATGGCAAATGTCTAAGATGTCAAATGACAAATGTCACAATGCTAAATGTCAAAAATGAAAAGTGTCACCATGAAAAATGTCAAAAATGACAAATTTCAAGATGGCAAATATCAAAGATGTCAAATGACAAATGTCACAATGCTAAATGTCAAAAATGACAAATTTTAAGATGGCAAATGTCTAAGATGTCAAATGACAAATGTCACAATGCTAAATGTCAAAAATGAAAAGTGTCACCATGAAAAATGTCAAAAATGACAAATTTCAAGATGGCAAATGTCAAAGATGTCAAATGTCACAATGCTAAATGTCAAAAATGAAAAGTGTCACCATGAAAAATGTCAAAAATGACAAATTTCAAGATGGCAAATGTCAAAGATGTCAAATGACAAATGTCACAATGCTAAATGTCAAAAATGAAAAGTGTCACCATGAAAAATGTCAAAAATGACAAATTTCAAGATGGCAAATATCAAAGATGTCAAATGGCAAATGTCACAATGCTAAATGTCAAAAATGGAAAGTGTCACAATGCTAAATGTCAAAAATGAAAAGTGTCACAATGCTTAATGTCAAAAATGACAAATTTCAAGATGGCAAATGTCAAAGATGTCAAATGACAAATGTCGCAATGCTAAATAACAAAAATGACAAATTTCAAGATGGCAAATGTCAAAGATGTCAAATGACAAATGTCGCAATGCTAAATGTCAAAAATGAAAAGTGTCACTATGAAAAATGTCAAAAATGACAAATTTCAAGATGGCAAATATCAAAACTGACAAATATCACAATGCTAAATGTCAAAAATGATAAGAGTCACCATGAAAAATGTAAAAAATGACAAATTTCAAGATGGCAAATGTCTAAGATGTCAAATGACAAATGTCACAATGCTAAATGTCAAAAATGAAAAGTGTCACAATGAAAAATGTCAAAAATGACAAATTTCAAGATGGCAAATATCAAAGATGTCAAATGACAAATGTCACAATGCTAAATGTCAAAAATGAAAAGTGTCAAAAATGACAAATTTCAAGATAGCAAATGTCAAAGATGTCAAATGACAAATGTCACAATGCTAAATGTCAAAAATGAAAAGTGTCACCATGAAAAATGTCAAAAATGACAAATTTCAAGATGGCAAATGTCAAAGATGTCAAATGACAAATGTCACAATGCTAAATGTCAAAAATGAAAAGTGTCACCATGAAAAATGTCAAAAATGACAAATTTCAAGATGGCAAATGTCAAAGATGTCAAATGACAAATGTCACAATGCTAAATGTCAAAAATGAAAAGTGTCACCATGAAAAATGTCAAAAATGACAAATTTCAAGATGGCAAATATCAAAGATGTCAAATGACAAATGTCACAATGCTAAATCTCAAAAATGGAAAGTGTCACAATGCTAAATGTCAAAAATAAAAAGTGTCACAATGCTAAATGTCAAAAATGACAAATTTCAAGATGGCAAATGTCAAAGATGTCAAATGACAAATGTCACAATGCTAAATGTCAAAAATGACAAATTTCAAGATGGCAAATGTCAAAGATGTCAAATGACAAATGTCACAATGCTAAATGTCAAAAATGAAAAGTGTCACCATGAAAAATGTCAAAAATGACAAATTTCAAGGTGGCAAATGTCAAAACTGACAAACGTCACAATGCTAAATGTCAAAAATGAAAAGTGTCACCATGAAAAATGTCAAAAATAACAAATTTCAAGATGGCAAATGTCAAAGATGTCAAGTGACAAATGTCACAATGCTAAATGTCAAAACTGACAAATTTCAAGATGGCAAACGTCAAAGATGTCAAATGACAAATGTCACAATGCTAAATGTCAAAAATGAAAAGTGTCACCATGAAAAATGTCAAAAATGACAAATTTCAAGATGGCAAATGTCAAAGATGTCAAATGACAAATGTCACAATGCTAAATGTCAAAAATGATAAGTGTCACCATGAAAAATGTCAAAAATATCAAATTTCAAGATGGCAAATGTCAAAGATGTCAAATGACAAATGTCACAATGCTAAATGTCAAAAATGACAAATTTTAAGATGACAAATGTCAAAGATGTCAAATGACAACTATTACAATGCTAAATGTCAAAAATGAAAAGTGTCACCATGAAAAATGTCAAAAATAACAAATTTCAAGATGGCAAGTGTCAAAGATGTCAAATGACAAATGTCACAATGCTAAATGTCAAAAATGACAAATTTCAAGATGGCAAATGTCAAAGATGTCAAATGTCACAATGCTAAATGTCAAAAATGAAAAGTGTCACCATGAAAAATGTCAAAAATGACAAATTTCAAGATGGCAAATGTCAAAGATGTCAAATGACAAATGTCACAATGCTAAATGTCAAAAATGAAAAGTGTCACCATGAAAAATGTCAAAAATGACAAATTTCAAGATGGCAAATGTCAAAGATGTCAAATGACAAATGTCACAATGCTAAATGTCAAAAATGAAAAGTGTCACCATGAAAAATGTCAAAAATGACAAATTTCAAGATGGCAAATGTCAAAGATGTCAAATGACAAATGTCAAAAATGAAAATTGTCAAAAATGACAAATTTCAAGATGGCAAATGTCTAAGATGTCAAATGACAAATGTCACAATGCTAAATGTCAAAAATGAAAAGTGTCACCATGAAAAATGACAAAAATGACAAATTTCAAGATGGCAAATGTCAAAGATGTTAAATGACAAATGTCACAATGCTAAATGTCAAAAATAAAAACTGTCACCATGAAAAATGTCAAAAATGACAAATTTCAAGATAGCAAATGTCAAAACTGACAAATGACACAATGCTAAATGTCAAAAATGAAAAGTGTCATAATGAAAAATGTCAAAAATAACAAATTTCAAGATGGCAAATGTCAAAGATGTCAAATGACAAATGTCACAATGCTAAATGTCAAAAATGAAAAGTGTCACCATGAAAAATGTCAAAAATGACAAATTTCAAGATGGCAAATGTCAAAGATGTCAAATGACAAATGTCACAATGCTAAATGTCAAAAATAAAAACTGTCACCATGAAAAATGTCAAAAATGACAAATTTCAAGATGGCAAATGTCAAAACTGACAAATGTCACAATGCTAAATGTCAAAATTGAAAAGTGTCACCATGAAAAATGTCAAAAATGACAAATTTCAAGATGGCAAATGTCAAAACTGACAAAAGTCACAATGCTAAATGTCAAAAATGAAAAGTGTCACCATGAAAAATGTCAAAAATAACAAATTTCAAGATGGCAAATGTCAAAGATGTCAAGTGAAAAATGTCACAATGCTAAATGTCAAAACTGACAAATTTCAAGATGGCAAACATCAAAGATGTCAAATGACAAATTTCACAATGCTAAATGTCAAAAATGAAAAGTGTCACCATGAAAAATGTCAAAAATAACAAATTTCAAGATGGCAAATGTCAAAGATGTCAAATGACAAATGTCACAATGCTAAATGTCAAACATGATAAGTGTCACCATGAAAAATGTCAAAAATAACAAATTTCAAGATGGCAAATGTCAAAGATGTCAAATGACAAATGTCACAATGCTAAATGTCAAAAATGACAAATTTTAAGATGGCAAATGTCAAAGATGTCAAATGACAACTGTCACAATGCTAAATGTCAAAAATGAAAAGTGTCACCATGAAAAATGTCAAAAATAACAAATTTCAAGATGGCAAATGTCAAAGATGTCAAATGACAAATGTCACAATACTAAATGTCAAAAATGACAAATTTCAGGATGGCAAATGTCAAAGATGTCAAATGTCACAATGCTAAATGTCAAAAATGAAAAGTGACACCATGAAAAATGTCAAAAATGACAAATTTCAAGATGGCAAATGTCAAAGATGTCAAATGACAAATGTCACAATGCTAAATGTCAAAAATGAAAAGTGTCACCATGAAAATTGTCAAAAATGACAAATTTCAAGATGGCAAATGTCAAAACTGACAAATGTCAAAATGCTAAATGTCAAAAATGAAGTGTCATAATGAAAAATGTCAAAAATAACAAATTTCAAGATGGCAAATGTCAAAGATGTCAAATGACAAAGATGTCAAATGACAAATGTCACAATGCTAAATGTCAAAAATAAAAACTGTCACCATGAAAAATGTCAAAAATGACAAATTTCAAGATGGCAAATGTCAAAACTGACAAATGTCAAAATGCTAAATGTCAAAAATGAAAAGTGTCATAATGAAAAATGTCAAAAATAACAAATTTCAAGATGGCAAATGTCAAAGATGTCAAATGACAAATGTCACAATGCTAAATGTCAAAAATAAAAAGTGTCACCATGAAAAATGTCAAAAATGACAAATTTCAAGATGGCAAATGTCAAAGATGTCAAATGACAAATGTCACAATGCTAAATGTCAAAAATAAAAACTGTCACCATAAAATGTCAAAAAGGACAAATTTCAAGATAGCAAATGTCAAAACTGACAAATGTCACAATGCTAAATGTCAAAAATGAAAAGTGTCACCATGAAAAATGTCAAAAATAACAAATTTCAAGATGGCAAATGTCAAAGATGTCAAGTGAAAAATGTCACAATGCTAAATGTCAAAACTGACAAATTTCAAGATGGCAAACGTCAAAGATGTCAAATGACAAATTTCACAATGCTAAATGTCAAAAATGAAAAGTGTCACCATGAAAAATGTCAAAAATAACAAATTTCAAGATGGCAAATGTCAAAGATGTCAAATGACAAATGTCACAATGCTAAATGTCAAACATGATAAGTGTCACCATGAAAAATGTCAAAAATAACAAATTTCAAGATGGCAAATGTCAAAGATGTCAAATGACAAATGTCACAATGCTAAATGTCAAAAATGACAAATTTTAAGATGGCAAATGTCAAAGATGTCAAATGACAACTGTCACAATGCTAAATGTCAAAAATGAAAAGTGTCACCATGAAAAATGTCAAAAATAACAAATTTCAAGATGGCAAATGTCAAAGATGTCAAATGACAAATGTCACAATACTAAATGTCAAAAATGACAAATTTCAGGATGGCAAATGTCAAAGATGTCAAATGTCACAATGCTAAATGTCAAAAATGAAAAGTGACACCATGAAAAATGTCAAAAATGACAAATTTCAAGATGGCAAATGTCAAAGATGTCAAATGACAAATGTCACAATGCTAAATGTCAAAAATGAAAAGTGTCACCATAAAAATTGTCAAAAATGACAAATTTCAAGATGGCAAATGTCAAAACTGACAAATGTCAAAATGCTAAATGTCAAAAATGAAGTGTCATAATGAAAAATGTCAAAAATAACAAATTTCAAGATGGCAAATGTCAAAGATGTCAAATGACAAATGTCACAATGCTAAATGTCAAAAATAAAAAGTGTCACTATGAAAAATGTCAAAAATGACAAATTTCAAGATGGCAAATGTCAAAGATGTCAAATGACAAATGTCACAATGCTAAATGTCAAAAATGAAAAGTGTCACCATGAAAAATGTCAAAAATGACAAATTTCAAGATGGCAAATGTCAAAGATGTCAAATGACAAATGTCACAATGCTAAATGTCAAAAATAAAAACTGTCACCATGAAAAATGTCAAAAATGACAAATTTCAAGATGGCAAATGTCAAAACTGACAAATGTCAAAATGCTAAATGTCAAAAATGAAAAGTGTCATAATGAAAAATGTCAAAAATAACAAATTTCAAGATGGCAAATGTCAAAGATGTCAAATGACAAATGTCACAATGCTAAATGTCAAAAATAAAAAGTGTCACCATGAAAAATGTCAAAAATGACAAATTTCAAGATGGCAAATGTCAAAGATGTCAAATGACAAATGTCACAATGCTAAATGTCAAAAATAAAAACTGTCACCATGAAAAATGTCAAAAAGGACAAATTTCAAGATAGCAAATGTCAAAACTGACAAATGTCACAATGCTAAATGTCAAAAATGAAAAGTGTCATAATGAAAAATGTCAAAAATAACAAATTTCAAGATGGCAAATGTCTAAGATGTCAAATGACAAATGTCACAATGCTAAATGTCAAAAATGAAAAGTGTCACCATGAAAAATGTCAAAAATGACAAATTTCAAGATGGCAAATGTCAAAGATGTCAAATGACAAATGTCACAATTCTAAATGTCAAAAATAAAAACTGTCACCATGAAAA
Organism: Altica lythri; assembly: GCA_964028335.1. NCBI lineage: Eukaryota > Metazoa > Arthropoda > Insecta > Coleoptera > Chrysomelidae > Altica > Altica lythri. Next base: position 37,205,348 of record OZ034800.1, on the reverse strand, counting down.
ATATCAAAAATGACAAATTTCAAGATGGCAAATGTCAGAACTGACAAATGTCACAATGCTAAATGTCAAAAATGAAAAGTGTCATAATGAAAAATGTCAAAAATAACAAATTTCAAGATGGCAAATGTCAAAGATGTCAAATGACAAATGTCACAATGCTAAATGTCAAAAATGAAAAGTGTCACCATGAAAAATGTCGAAAATAACAAATTTCAAGATGGCAAATGTCAAAGATGTCAAATGACAAATGTCACAATGCTAAATGTTAAAAATGACAAATTTCAAGATGGCAAATGTCAAAGATATCAAATAACAAATGTCACAATGCTAAATGTCAAAAATGACAAATTTCAAGATGGCAAATGTCAAAACTGACAAATGTCACAATGCTAAATGTCAAGAATGAAAAGTGTCACCATGAAAAATGTCAAAAATAAAAAATTTCAAGATGGCAAATGTCAAAGATGTCAAATGACAAATATCACAATGCTAAATGTCAAAAATGACAAATTTCAAAATGGCAAATGTCAAAGATGTCAAATGACAAATGTCACAATGCTAAATGTCAAAAATGAAAAGTGTCACCATGAAAAATGTCAAAAATGACAAATTTCAAGATGACAAATGTCAAAACTGACAAAAGTCACAATGCTAAATGTCAAAAATGAAAAGTGTCACCATGAAAAATGTCAAAAATAACAAATTTCAAGATGGCAAATGTCAAAGATGTCAAATGACAAATGTCACAATGCTAAATGTCAAAAATGACAAATTTCAAGATGGCAAATTTCAAAGAGGTCAAATGACAATTGTCCCAATGCTAAATGTCAAAAATGAAAAGTGTCACCATGAAAAATGTCAAAAATGACAAATTTCAAGATGGCAAATGTCAAAGATGTCAAATGACAAATGTCACAATGCTAAATGTCAAAAATGAAAAGTGTCACCATGAAAATTGTCAAAAATGACAAATTTCAAGATGGCAAATGTCAAAACTGACAAATGTCACAATGCTAAATGTCAAAAATGAAAAGTGTCATAATGAAAAATGTCAAAAATAACAAATTTCAAGATGGCAAATGTCTAAGATGTCAAATGACAAATGTCACAATGCTAAATGTCAAAAATGAAAAGTGTCACCATGAAAAATGTCAAAAATGACAAATTTCAAGATGGCAAATGTCAAAGATGTCAAATGACAAATGTCACAATTCTAAATGTCAAAAATAAAAACTGTCACCATGAAAAATGTCAAAAATGACAAATTTCAAGATGGCAAATATCAGAACTGACAAATGTCACAATGCTAAATGTCAAAAATGAAAAGTGTCATAATGAAAAATGTCAAAAATAACAAATTTCAAGATGGCAAATGTCAAAGATGTCAAATGATAAATGTCACAATGCTAAATGTCAAAAATGAAAAGTGTCACCATGAAAAATGTCGAAAATAACAAATTTCAAGATGGCAAATGTCAAAGATGTCAAATGACAAATGTCACAATGCTAAATGTCAAAAATGACAAATTTCAAGATAGCAAATGTCAAAGATATCAAATAACAAATGTCACAATGCTAAATGTCAAAAATGACAAATTTCAAGATGGCAAATGTCAAAACTGACAAATGTCACAATGCTAAATGTCAAGAATGAAAAGTGTCACCATGAAAAATGTCAAAAATAACAAATTTCAAGATGGCAAATGTCAAAGATGTCAAATGACAAATATCACAATGCTAAATGTCAAAAATGACAAATTTCAAAATGGCAAATGTCAAAGATGTCAAATGACAAATGTCACAATGCTAAATGTCAAAAATGAAAAGTGTCACCATGAAAAATGTCAAAAATGACAAATTTCAAGATGACAAATGTCAAAACTGACAAATGTCACAATGCTAAATGTCAAAAATGAAAAGTGTCACCATGAAAAATGTCAAAAATAACAAATTTCAAGATGGCAAATGTCAAAGATGTCAAATGACAAATGTCACAATGCTAAATGTCAAAAATGACAAATTTCAAGATGGCAAATTTCAAAGATGTCAAATGACAATTGTCCCAATGCTAAATGTCAAAAATGTAAAGTGTCACCATGAAAAGTGTCAAAAATGACAAATTTCAAGGTGGCAAATGTCTAAGATGTCAAATGACAAATGTCACAATGCTAAATGTCAAAAATAAAAAGTGTCACCATGAAAAATGTCAAAAATGACAAACTTTAAGATGGCAAATGTCAAAGATGTCAAATGACAAATGTCACAATGCTAAATGTCAAAAATGAAAAGTGTCACCATAAAAAATGTCAAAAATGACAAATTTCAAGATGGCAAATGTCAAAGATGTCAAATGACAAATGTCACAATGCTAAATTTCAAAAATGAAAAGTGTCACCATGAAAAATGTCAAAAATGACAAATTTCAAGATGGCAAATGTCAAAGATGTCAAATGACAAATGTCACAATGCTAAATGTCAAAAATGACAAATTTCAAGATGGCAAATGTCAAAGATGTCAAATGACAAATGTCACAATGCTAAATGTCAAAAATGAAAAGTGTCAAAATGAAAAATGTCAAAAATGACAAATTTCAAGATGGTAAATGTCAAAACTGACAAACGTCACAATGCTAAATGTCAAAAATGAAAAGTGTCACCATGAAAAATGTCAAAAATAACAAATTTCAAGATGGCAAATGTCAAAGATGTCAAGTGACAAATGTCACAATGCTAAATGTCAAAACTGACAAATTTCAAGATGGCAAATGTCAAAGATGTCAAATGACAAATGTCACAATGCTAAATGTCAAAAATAAAAAGTGTCACCATGAAAAATGTCAAAAATGACAAATTTCAAGATGGCAAATGTCAAAACTGACTAATGTCACAATGCTAAATGTCAAAAATGAAAAGTGTCACCATGAAAAATGTCAAAAATGACAAATTTCAAAATGGCAAATGTCAAAGATGTCAAATGACAAATGTCACAATGCTAATTGTCAAAAATGAGAAGTTTCACCATAAAAAGTGTCAAAAATGACAAATTTCAAGATGGCAAATGTCTAAGATGTCAAATGACAAATGACACAATGCTAAATGTCAAAAATGAAAAGTGTCACCATAAAAAATGTCAAAAATGACAAATTTCAAGATGGCAAATGTCAAAGATGTCAAATGACAAATGTCACAATGCTAAATGTCAAAAATGAAAAGTGTCACCATGAAAAATGTCAAAAATGACAAATTTCAAGATGGCACATGTCAAAGATGTCAAATGACAAATGTCACAATGCTAAATGACAAAAATGAAAAGTGTCACCATGAAAAATGTCAAAAATGACAAATTTCAAGATGGCAAATGTCAAAGATGTCAAATGACAAATGTCACAATGCTTAATGTCAAAAATGAAAAGTGTCACCATGAAAAATGTCAAAAATGACAAATTTCAAGATGGCAAATATCAAAGATGTCAAATGACAAATGTCACAATGCTAAATGTCAAAAATGGAAAGTGTCACAATGCTAAATGTCAAAAATGAAAAGTGTCACAATGCTAAATGTCAAAAATGACAAATTTCAAGATGGCAAATGTCAAAGATGTCAAATGACAAATGTCACAATGCAAAATAACAAAAATGACAAATTTTAAGATGGCAAATGTCTAAGATGTCAAATGACAAATGTCACAATGCTAAATGTCAAAAATGAAAAGTGTCACCATGAAAAATGTCAAAAATGACAAATTTCAAGATGGCAAATGTCAAAACTGACTAATGTCACAATGCTAAATGTCAAAAATGAAAAGTGTCACCATAAAAAATGTCAAAAATGACAAATTTCAAGATGGCAAATGTCTAAGATGTCAAATGACAAATGTCACAATGCTAAATGTCAAAAATGGAAATTGTCACAATGCTAAATGTCAAAAATGAAAAGTGTCACAATGCTAAATGTCAAAAATGACAAATTTCAAGATGGCAAATGTCAAAGATGTCAAATGACAAATGTCACAATGCTAAATAACAAAAATGACAAATTTTAAGATGGCAAATGTCTAAGATGTCAAATGACAAATGTCACAATGCTAAATGTCAAAAATGAAACGTGTCACCATGAAAAATGTCAAAAATGACCAATTTCAAGATGGCAAATGTCAAAACTGACTAATGTCACAATGCTAAATGTCAAAAATGAAAAGTGTCACCATAAAAAATGTCAAAAATGACAAATTTCAAGATGGCAAATGTCTAAGATGTCAAATGACAAATGTCACAATGCTAAATGTCACAAATGAAAAGTGTCACCATGAAAAATATCAAAAATGACAAATTTCAAGATGGCAAATGTCAAAGATGTCAAATGTCACAATGCTAAATGTCAAAAATGAAAGGTGTCACCATGAAAAATGTCAAAAATGACAAATTTCAAGATGGCAAATGTCAAAGATGTCAAATGACAAATGTCACAATGCTAAATGTAAAAAATGAAAAGTGTCACCATGAAAAATGTCAAAAATGACAAATTTCAAGATGGCAAATATCAAAGATGTCAAATGACAAATGTCACAATGCTAAATGTCAAAAATGAAAAGTGTCACAATACTAAATGTCAAAAATAAAAAGTGTCACAATGCTAAATGTCAAAAATGACAAATTTCAAGATGGCAAATGTCAAAGATGTCAAATGACAAATGTCACAATGCTAAATGTCAAAAATGACAAATTTCAAGATGGCAAATGTCAAAAATGTCAAATGACAAATGTCACAATGCTAAATGTCAAAAATGAAAAGTGTCACCATGAAAAATGTCAAAAATGACAAATTTCAAGACAAATTTTAAGATGGCAAATGTCAAAGATGTCAAATGACAAATGTCACAATGCTAAATGTCAAAAATGATAAGTGTCACCATGAAAAATGTCAAAAATAACAAATTTCAAGATGGCAAATGTCAAAGATGTCAAATGACAAATGTCACAATGCTAAATGTCAAAAATGACAAATTTCAAGATGGCAAATGTCAAAGATGTCAAATGACAAATGTCACAATGCTAAATGTCAAAAATGAAAAGTGTCAAAATGAAAAATGTCAAAAAGGACAAATTTCAAGATAGCAAATGTCAAAACTGACAAATGTCACAATGCTAAATGTCAAAAATGAAAAGTGTCACCATGAAAAATGTCAAAAATAACAAATTTCAAGATGGCAAATGTCAAAGATGTCAAGTGAAAAATGTCACAATGCTAAATGTCAAAACTGACAAATTTCAAGATGGCAAACGTCAAAGATGTCAAATGACAAATTTCACAATGCTAAATGTCAAAAATGAAAAGTGTCACCATGAAAAATGTCAAAAATAACAAATTTCAAGATGGCAAATGTCAAAGATGTCAAATGACAAATGTCACAATGCTAAATGTCAAACATGATAAGTGTCACCATGAAAAATGTCAAAAATAACAAATTTCAAGATGGCAAATGTCAAAGATGTCAAATGACAAATGTCACAATGCTAAATGTCAAAAATGACAAATTTTAAGATGGCAAATGTCAAAGATGTCAAATGACAACTGTCACAATGCTAAATGTCAAAAATGAAAAGTGTCACCATGAAAAATGTCAAAAATAACAAATTTCAAGATGGCAAATGTCATAAATGTCAAATGACAAATGTCACAATACTAAATGTCAAAAATGACAAATTTCAGGATGGCAAATGTCAAAGATGTCAAATGTCACAATGCTAAATGTCAAAAATGAAAAGTGACACCATGAAAAATGTCAAAAATGACAAATTTCAAGAGGGCAAATGTCAAAGATGTCAAATGACAAATGTCACAATGCTAAATGTCAAAAATGAAAAGTGTCACCATGAAAATTGTCAAAAATGACAAATTTCAAGATGGCAAATGTCAAAACTGACAAATGTCAAAATGCTAAATGTCAAAAATGAAGTGTCATAATGAAAAATGTCAAAAATAACAAATTTCAAGATGGCAAATGTCAAAGATGTCAAATGACAAATGTCACAATGCTAAATGTCAAAAATAAAAAGTGTCACTATGAAAAATGTCAAAAATGACAAATTTCAAGATGGCAAATGTCAAAGATGTCAAATGACAAATGTCACAATGCTAAATGTCAAAAATGAAAAGTGTCACCATGAAAAATGTCAAAAATGACAAATTTCAAGATGGCAAATGTCAAAGATGTCAAATGACAAATGTCACAATGCTAAATGTCAAAAATAAAAACTGTCACCATGAAAAATGTCAAAAATGACAAATTTCAAGATGGCAAATGTCAAAACTGACAAATGTCAAAATGCTAAATGTCAAAAATGAAAAGTGTCATAATGAAAAATGTCAAAAATAACAAATTTCAAGATGGCAAATGTCAAAGATGTCAAATGACAAATGTCACTATGCTAAATGTCAAAAATAAAAAGTGTCACCATGAAAAATGTCAAAAATGACAAATTTCAAGATGGCAAATGTCAAAGATGTCAAATGACAAATGTCACAATGCTAAATGTCAAAAATAAAAACTGTCACCATGAAAAATGTCAAAAAGGACAAATTTCAAGATAGCAAATGTCAAAACTGACAAATGTCACAATGCTAAATGTCAAAAATGAAAAGTGTCATAATGAAAAATGTCAAAAATAACAAATTTCAAGATGGCAAATGTCTAAGATGTCAAATGACAAATGTCACAATGCTAAATGTCAAAAATGAAAAGTGTCACCATGAAAAATGTCAAAAATGACAAATTTCAAGATGGCAAATGTCAAAGATGTCAAATGACAAATGTCACAATGCTAAATGTCAAAAATGAAAAGTGTCACCATGAAAAATGTCAAAAATGACAAATTTCAAGATGGCAAATGTCAAAGATGTCAAATGACAAATGTCACAATGCTAAATGACAAAAATGAAAAGTGTCACCATGAAAAATGTCAAAAATGACAAATTTCAAGATGGCAAATGTCAAAGATGTCAAATGACAAATGTCACAATGCTAAATGTCAAAAATGAAAAGTGTCACCATGAAAAATGTCAAAAATGACAAATTTCAAGATGGCAAATATCAAAGATGTCAAATGACAAATGTCACAATGCTAAATGTCAAAAATGGAAAGTGTCACAATGCTAAATGTCAAAAATGAAAAGTGTCTCAATGCTAAATGTCAAAAATGACAAATTTCAAGATGGCAAATGTCAAAGATGTCAAATGACAAATGTCACAATGCTAAATAACAAAAATGACAAATTTTAAGATGGCAAATGTCTAAGATGTCAAATGACAAATGTCACAATGCTAAATGTCAAAAATGAAAAGTGTCACAATGAAAAATGTCAAAAATGACAAATTTCAAGATGGCAAATATCAAAACTGACAAATGTCACAATGCTAAATGTCAAAACTGATAAGAGTCACCATGAAAAATGTCAAAAATGACAAATTTCAAGATGGCAAATGTCTAAGATGTCAAATGACAAATGTCACAATGCTAAATGTCAAAAATGAAAAGTGTCACCATGAAAAATGTCAAAAATGACAAATTTCAAGATGGCAAATGTCAAAGATGTCAAATGACAAATGTCACAATGCTAAATGTCAAAAATGAAAAGTGTCAAAAATGACAAATTTTAAGATGGCAAATGTCTAAGATGTCAAATGACAAATGTCACAATGCTAAATGTCAAAAATGAAAAGTGTCACCATGAAAAATGTCAAAAATGACAAATTTTAAGATGGCAAATGTCAAAGATGTCAAATGACAAATGTCACAATGCTAAATGTCAAAAATGAAAAGTGTCACCATGAAAAATGTCAAAAATGACAAATTTCAAAATGGAAAATGTCAAAGATGTCAAATGACAAATGTCACAATGCTAAATGTCAAAAATGAAAAGTGTCACCATGAAAAATGTCAAAAATGACAAATTTCAAGATGGCAAATGTCAAAGATGTCAAATGACAAATGTCACAATGCTAAATGTCAAAAATGAAAAGTGTCACCATGAAAAATGTCAAAAATGACAAATTTCAAGATGGCAAATGTCAAAGATGTCAAATGACAAATGTCACAATGCTAAATGTCAAAAATGAAAAGTGTCACCATGAAAAATGTCAAAAATGACAAATTTCAAGATGGCAAATATCAAAGATGTCAAATGACAAATGCCACAATGCTAAATGTCAAAAATGGAAAGTGTCACAATGATAAATGTCAAAAATGAAAAGTGTCACAATGCTAAATGTCAAAAATGGAAAGTGTCACAATGCTAAATGTCAAAAATAAAAAGTGTCACAATGCTCAATGTCAAAAATGACAAATTTCAAGATGGCAAATGTCAAAGATGTCAAATGACAAATGTCACAATGCTAAATAACAAAAATGACATATTTCAAGATGGCAAATGTCAAAGATGTCAAATGACAAATGTCACAATGCTAAATGTCAAAAATGAAAAGTGTCAAAAATGACAAATTTTAAGATGGCAAATGTCTAAGATGTCAAATGACAAATGTCACAATGCTAAATGTCAAAAATGAAAAGTGTCACCATGAAAAATGTCAAAAATGACAAATTTTAAGATGGCAAATGTCAAAGATGTCAAATGACAAATGTCACAATGCTAAATGTCAAAAATGAAAAGTGTCACCATGAAAAATGTCAAAAATGACAAATTTCAAAATGGAAAATGTCAAAGATGTCAAATGACAAATGTCACAATGCTAAATGTCAAAAATGAAAAGTTTCACCATGAAAAATGTCAAAAATGACAAATTTCAAGATGGCAAATGTCAAAGATGTCAAATGACAAATGTCACAATGCTAAATGACAAAAATGAAAAGTGTCACCATGAAAAATGTCAAAAATGACAAATTTCAAGATGGCAAATGTCAAAGATGTCAAATGACAAATGTCACAATGCTAAATGTCAAAAATGAAAAGTGTCACCATGAAAAATGTCAAAAATGACAAATTTCAAAATGGCAAATATCAAAGATGTCAAATGACAAATGTCACAATGCTAAATGTCAAAAATGGAAAGTGTCACAATGCTTAATGTCAAAAATGAAAAGTGTCTCAATGCTAAATGTCAAAAATGACAAATTTCAAGATGGCAAATGTCAAAGATGTCAAATGACAAATGTCACAATGCTAAATAACAAAAATGACAAATTTTAAGATGGCAAATGTCTAAGATGTCAAATGACAAATGTCACAATGCTAAATGTCAAAAATGAAAAGTGTCACAATGAAAAATGTCAAAAATGACAAATTTCAAGATGGCAAATATCAAAACTGACAAATGTCACAATGCTAAATGTCAAAACTGATAAGAGTCACCATGAAAAATGTCAAAAATGACAAATTTCAAGATGGCAAATGTCTAAGATGTCAAATGACAAATGTCACAATGCTAAATGTCAAAAATGAAAAGTGTCACCATGAAAAATGTCAAAAATGACAAATTTCAAGATGGCAAATGTCAAAGATGTCAAATGACAAATGTCACAATGCTAAATGTCAAAAATGAAAAGTGTCAAAAATGACAAATTTTAAGATGGCAAATGTCTAAGATGTCAAATGACAAATGTCACAATGCTAAATGTCAAAAATGAAAAGTGTCACCATGAAAAATGTCAAAAATGACAAATTTTAAGATGGCAAATGTCAAAGATGTCAAATGACAAATGTCACAATGCTAAATGTCAAAAATGAAAAGTGTCACCATGAAAAATGTCAAAAATGACAAATTTCAAAATGGAAAATGTCAAAGATGTCAAATGACAAATGTCACAATGCTAAATGTCAAAAATAAAAAGTGTCACCATGAAAAATGTCAAAAATGACAAATTTCAAGATGGCAAATGTCAAAGATGTCAAATGACAAATGTCACAATGCTAAATGTCAAAAATGAAAAGTGTCACCATGAAAAATGTCAAAAATGACAAATTTCAAGATGGCAAATGTCAAAGATGTCAAATGACAAATGTCACAATGCTAAATGTCAAAAATGAAAAGTGTCACCATGAAAAATGTCAAAAATGACAAATTTCAAGATGGCAAATATCAAAGATGTCAAATGACAAATGTCACAATGCTAAATGTCAAAAATGGAAAGTGTCACAATGATAAATGTCAAAAATGAAAAGTGTCACAATGCTTAATGTCAAAAATGGAAAGTGTCACAATGCTAAATGTCAAAAATAAAAAGTGTCACAATGCTTAATGTCAAAAATGACAAATTTCAAGATGGCAAATGTCAAAGATGTCAAATGACAAATGTCACAATGCTAAATAACAAAAATGACATATTTCAAGATGGCAAATGTTAAAGATGTCAAATGACAAATGTCACAATGCTAAATGTTAAAAATGAAAAGTGTCACCATGAAAAATGTCAAAAATGACAAATTTTAAGATGGCAAATATCAAAACTGACAAATGTCACAATGCTAAATGTCAAAAATGATAAGAGTCACCATGAAAAATGTCAAAAATGACAAATTTCAGGATGGCAAATGTCTAAGATGTCAAATGACAAATGTCACAATGCTAAATGTCAAAAATGAAAAGTGTCACCATGAAAAATGTCAAAAATGACAAATTTCAAGATGGCAAATGTCAAAGATGTCAAATGACAAATGTCACAATGCTAAATGTCAAAAATGAAAAGTGTCAAAAATGACAAATTTTAAGATGGCAAATGTCTAAGATGTCAAATGAAAAATGTCACAATGCTAAATGTCAAAAATGAAAAGTGTCACCATGAAAAATGTCAAAAATGACAAATTTCAAAATAGCAAATGTCAAAGATGTCAAATGACAAATGTCACAATGCTAAATGTCAAAAATGAAAAGTGTCACCATGAAAAATGTCAAAAATGACAAATTTCAAGATGGCAAATGTCAAAGATGTCAAATGACAAATGTCACAATGCTAAATGTCAAAAATGAAAAGTGTCACCATGAAAAATGTCAAAAATGACAAATTTCAAGATGGCAAATGTCAAAACTGACTAATGTCACAATGCTAAATGTCAAAAATGAAAAGTGTCACCATGAAAAATGTCAAAAATGACAAATTTCAAAATGGCAAATGCCAAAGATGTCAAATGACAAATGTCACAATGCTAAATGTCAAAAATAAAAAGTGTCACCATGAAAAGTGTCAAAAATAACAAATTTCAAGATGGCAAATGTCTAAGATGTCAAATGACAAATGTCACAATGCTAAATGTCAAAAATGAAAAGTGTCACCATGAAAAATGTCAAAAATGACAAATTTCAAGATGGCAAATGTCAAAGATGTCAAATGACAAATGTCACAATGCTAAATGTCAAAAATGAAAAGTGTCACCATGAAAAATGTCAAAAATGACAAATTTCAAGATGGCAAATGTCAAAGATGTCAAATGACAAATGTCACAATGCTAAATGTCAAAAATGAAAAGTGTCACCATGAAAAATGTCAAAAATGACAAATTTCAAGATGGCAAATGTCAAAGATGTCAAATGACAAATGTCACAATGCTAAATGTCAAAAATGAAGAGTGTCACCATGAAAAATGTCAAAAATGACAAATTTCAAGATGGCAAATATCAAAGATGTCAAATGACAAATGTCACAATGCTAAATGTCAAAAATGGAAAGTGTCACAATGCTAACTGTCAAAAATGAAAAGTGTCACAATGCTAAATGTCAAAAATGACAAATTTCAAGATGGCAAATGTCAAAGATGTCAAATGACAAATGTCACAATGCTAAATGTCAAAAATGACAAATTTCAAGATGGCAAATGTCAAAGATGTCAAAAGACAAATGTCACAATGCTAAATGTCAAAAATGAAAAGTGTCACCATGAAAAATGTCAAAAATGACAAATTTCAAGATGGCAAATGTCAAAACTGACAAACGTCACAATGCTAAATGTCAAAAATGAAAAGTGTCACCATGAAAAATGTCAAAAATAACAAATTTCAAGATGGCAAATGTCAAAGATGTCAAATGACAAATGTCACAATGCTAAATGTCAAAAATGACAAATTTCAAGATGGCAAATGTCAAAGATGTCAAATGACAAATGTCACAATGCTAAATGTCAAAAATGAAAAGTGTCAAAAATGAAAAGTGTCACAATGAAAAATGTCAAAAATGACAAATTTCAAGATGGCAAATGTCAAAGATGTCAAATGACAAATGTCACAATGCTAAATGTCAAAAATGAAAAGTGTCACCATAAAAAATGTCAAAAATGACAAATTTCAAGATGGCAAATGTCAAAGATGTCAAATGACAAATGTCACAATGCTAAATGTCAAAAATAAAAAGTGTCACCATGAAAAATGTCAAAAATGACAAATTTCAAGATGGCAAATGTCAAAACTGACTAATGTCACAATGCTAAATGTTAAAGATGAAAAGTGTCACCATGAAAAATGTCAAAAATGACAAATTTCAAAATGGCAAATGTCAAAGATGTCAAATGACAAATGTCACAATGCTAAATGTCAAAAATGAAAAGTGTCACCATTAAAAGTGTCAAAAATGACAAATTTCAAGATGGCAAATATCAAAGATGTCAATTGACAAATGTCACAATGCTAAATGTCAAAAATGAAAAGTGTCACAATGCTAAATGTCAAAAATGAAAAGTGTCACAATGCTAAATGTCAAAAATGACAAATTTCAAGATGGCAAATGTCAAAGATGTCAAATGACAAATGTCACAATGCTAAATGTCAAAAATGACAAATTTCAAGATGGCAAATGTCAAAGATGTCAAATGACAAATGTCACAATGCTAAATGTCAAAAATGAAAAGTGTCACCATGAAAAATGTCAAAAATGACAAATTTCAAGATGGCAAATGTCAAAACTGACAAACGTCACAATGCTAAATGTCAAAAATGAAAAGTGTCACCATGAAAAATGTCAAAAATAACAAATTTCAAGATGGCAAATATCAAAGATGTCAAATGACAAATGTCACAATGCTAAATGTCAAAAATGAAAAGTGTCAAAAATGACAAATTTCAAGATGGCAAATGTCTAAGATGTCAAATGACAAATGTCACAATGCTAAATGTCAAAAATGATAAGAGTCACCATGAAAAATGTAAAAAATGACAAATTTCAAGATGGCAAATGTCTAAGATGTCAAATGACAAATGTCACAATGCTAAATGTCAAAAATGAAAAGTGTCACCATGAAAAATGTCAAAAATAACAAATTTCAAGATGGCAAATATCAAAGATGTCAAATGACAAATGTCACAATGCTAAATGTCAAAAATGAAAAGTGTCAAAAATGACAAATTTCAAGATGGCAAATGTCTAAGATGTCAAATGACAAATGTCACAATGCTAAATGTCAAAAATGAAAAGTGTCACCATGAAAAATGTCAAAAATGACAAATTTCAAGATGGCAAATGTCAAAGATGTCAAATGACAAATGTCACAATGCTAAATGTCAAAAATGAAAAGTGTCACCATGAAAAATGTCAAAAATGACAAATTTCAAGATGGCAAATGTCAAAGATGTCAAATGACAAATGTCACAATGCTAAATGTCAAAAATGAAAAGTGTCACCATGAAAAATGTCAAAAATGACCAATTTCAAGATGGCAAATGTCAAAACTGACTAATGTCACAATGCTAAATGTCAAAAATGAAAAGTGTCACCATAAAAAATGTCAAAAATGACAAATTTCAAGATGGCAAATGTCTAAGATGTCAAATGACAAATGTCACAATGCTAAATGTCACAAATGAAAAGTGTCACCATGAAAAATATCAAAAATGACAAATTTCAAGATGGCAAATGTCAAAGATGTCAAATGTCACAATGCTAAATGTCAAAAATGAAAGGTGTCACCATGAAAAATGTCAAAAATGACAAATTTCAAGATGGCAAATGTCAAAGATGTCAAATGACAAATGTCACAATGCTAAATGTCAAAAATGAAAAGTGTCACCATGAAAAATGTCAAAAATGACAAATTTCAAGATGGCAAATATCAAAGATGTCAAATGACAAATGTCACAATGCTAAATGTCAAAAATGAAAAGTGTCACAATACTAAATGTCAAAAATAAAAAGTGTCACAATGCTAAATGTCAAAAATGACAAATTTCAAGATGGCAAATGTCAAAGATGTCAAATGACAAATGTCACAATGCTAAATGTCAAAAATGACAAATTTCAAGATGGCAAATGTCAAAGATGTCAAATGACAAATGTCACAATGCTAAATGTCAAAAATGAAAAGTGTCACCATGAAAAATGTCAAAAATGACAAATTTCAAGATGGCAAATGTCAAAACTGACAAATGTCACAATGCTAAATGTCAAAAATGAAAAGTGTCACCATGAAAAATGTCAAAAATAACAAATTTCAAGATGGCAAATGTCAAAGATGTCAAATGACAAATGTCACAATGCTAAATGTCAAAACTGACAAATTTTAAGATGGCAAATGTCAAAGATGTCAAATGACAAATGTCACAATGCTAAATGTCAAAAATGAAAAGTGTCACCATGAAAAATGTCAAAAATGACAAATTTTAAGATGGCAAATGTCAAAGATGTCAAATGACAAATGTCACAATGCTAAATGTCACAAATGAAAAGTGTCACCATGAAAAATATCAAAAATGACAAATTTCAAGATGGCAAATGTCAAAGATGTCAAATGTCACAATGCTAAATGTCAAAAATGAAAGGTGTCACCATGAAAAATGTCAAAAATGACAAATTTCAAGATGGCAAATGTCAAAGATGTCAAATGACAAATGTCACAATGCTAAATGTCAAAAATGAAAAGTGTCACCATGAAAAATGTCAAAAATGACAAATTTCAAGATGGCAAATATCAAAGATGTCAAATGACAAATGTCACAATGCTAAATGTCAAAAATGAAAAGTGTCACAATACTAAATGTCAAAAATAAAAAGTGTCACAATGCTAAATGTCAAAAATGACAAATTTCAAGATGGCAAATGTCAAAGATGTCAAATGACAAATGTCACAATGCTAAATGTCAAAAATGACAAATTTCAAGATGGCAAATGTCAAAGATGTCAAATGACAAATGTCACAATGCTAAATGTCAAAAATGAAAAGTGTCACCATGAAAAATGTCAAAAATGACAAATTTCAAGATGGCAAATGTCAAAACTGACAAATGTCACAATGCTAAATGTCAAAAATAAAAAGTGTCACCATGAAAAATGTCAAAAATAACAAATTTCAAGATGGCAAATGTCAAAGATGTCAAATGACAAATGTCAAAATGCTAAATGTCAAAACTGACAAATTTTAAGATGGCAAATGTCAAAGATGTCAAATGACAAATGTCACAATGCTAAATGTCAAAAATGAAAAGTGTCACCATGAAAAATGTCAAAAATGACAAATTTTAAGATGGCAAATGTCAAAGATGTCAAATGACAAATGTCACAATGCTAAATGTCAAAAATGATAAGTGTCACCATGAAAAATGTCAAAAATAACAAATTTCAAGATGGCAAATGTCAAAGATGTCAAATGACAAATGTCACAATGCTAATTGTCAAAAATGAGAAGTTTCACCATAAAAAGTGTCAAAAATGACAAATTTCAAGATGGCAAATGTCTAAGATGTCAAATGACAAATGTCACAATGCTAAATGTCAAAAATGAAAAGTGTCACCATAAAAAATGTCAAAAATGACAAATTTCAAGATGGCAAATGTCAAAGATGTCAAATGACAAATGTCACAATGCTAAATGTCAAAAATGAAAAGTGTCACCATGAAAAATGTCAAAAATGACAAATTTCAAGATGGCACATGTCAAAGATGTCAAATGACAAATGTCACAATGCTAAATGACAAAAATGAAAAGTGTCACCATGAAAAATGTCAAAAATGACAAATTTCAAGATGGCAAATGTCAAAGATGTCAAATGACAAATGTCACAATGCTTAATGTCAAAAATGAAAAGTGTCACCATGAAAAATGTCAAAAATGACAAATTTCAAGATGGCAAATATCAAAGATGTCAAATGACAAATGTCACAATGCTAAATGTCAAAAATGGAAAGTGTCACAATGCTAAATGTCAAAAATGATAAGAGTCACCATGAAAAATGTAAAAAATGACAAATTTCAAGATGGCAAATGTCTAAGATGTCAAATGACAAATGTCACAATGCTAAATGTCAAAAATGAAAAGTGTCACCATGAAAAATGTCAAAAATAACAAATTTCAAGATGGCAAATATCAAAGATGTCAAATGACAAATGTCACAATGCTAAATGTCAAAAATGAAAAGTGTCAAAAATGACAAATTTCAAGATGGCAAATGTCTAAGATGTCAAATGACAAATGTCACAATGCTAAATGTCAAAAATGAAAAGTGTCACCATGAAAAATGTCAAAAATGACAAATTTCAAGATGGCAAATGTCAAAGATGTCAAATGACAAATGTCACAATGTTAAATGTCAAAAATGAAAAGTGTCACCATGAAAAATGTCAAAAATGACAAATTACAAGATGGCAAATGTCAAAGATGTCAAATGACAAATGTCACAATGCTAAATGTCAAAAATGAAAAGTGTCACCATGAAAAATGTCAAAAATGACCAATTTCAAGATGGCAAATGTCAAAACTGACTAATGTCACAATGCTAAATGTCAAAAATGAAAAGTGTCACCATAAAAAATGTCAAAAATGACAAATTTCAAGATGGCAAATGTCTAAGATGTCAAATGACAAATGTCACAATGCTAAATGTCACAAATGAAAAGTGTCACCATGAAAAATATCAAAAATGACAAATTTCAAGATGGCGAATGTCAAAGATGTCAAATGTCACAATGCTAAATGTCAAAAATGAAAGGTGTCACCATGAAAAATGTCAAAAATGACAAATTTCAAGATGGCAAATGTCAAAGATGTCAAATGACAAATGTCACAATGCTAAATGTCAAAAATGAAAAGTGTCACCATGAAAAATGTCAAAAATGACAAATTTCAAGATGGCAAATATCAAAGATGTCAAATGACAAATGTCACAATGCTAAATGTCAAAAATGAAAAGTGTCACAATACTAAATGTCAAAAATAAAAAGTGTCACAATGCTAAATGTCAAAAATGACAAATTTCAAGATGGCAAATGTCAAAGATGTCAAATGACAAATGTCACAATGCTAAATGTCAAAAATGACAAATTTCAAGATAGCAAATGTCAAAGATGTCAAATGACAAATGTCACAATGCTAAATGTCAAAAATGAAAAGTGTCACCATGAAAAATGTCAAAAATGACAAATTTCAAGATGGCAAATGTCAAAACTGACAAATGTCACAATGCTAAATGTCAAAAATGAAAAGTGTCACCATGAAAAATGTCAAAAATAACAAATTTCAAGATGGCAAATGTCAAAGATGTCAAATGACAAATGTCACAATGCTTAATGTCAAAACTGACAAATTTTAAGATGGCAAATGTCAAAGATGTCAAATGACAAATGTCACAATGCTAAATGTCAAAAATGAAAAGTGTCACCATGAAAAATGTCAAAAATGACAAATTTTAAGATGGCAAATGTCAAAGATGTCAAATGACAAATGTCACAATGCTAAATGTCAAAAATGATAAGTGTCACCATGAAAAATGTCAAAAATAACAAATTTCAAGATGGCAAATGTCAAAGATGTCAAATGACAAATGTCACAATGCTAAATGTCAAAAATGACAAATTTCAAGATGGCAAATGTCAAAGATGTCAAATGACAAATGTCACAATGCTAAATGTCAAAAATGAAAAGTGTCAAAATGAAAAATGTCAAAAATGACAAATTTCAAGATGGCAAATGTCAAAACTGACAAACGTCACAATGCTAAATGTCAAAAATGAAAAGTGTCACCATGAAAAATGTCAAAAATAACAAATTTCAAGATGGCAAATGTCAAAGATGTCAAGTGACAAATGTCACAATGCTAAATGTCAAAACTGACAAATTTCAAGATGGCAAATGTCAAAGATGTCAAATGACAAATGTCACAATGCTAAATGTCAAAAATAAAAAGTGTCACCATGAAAAATGTCAAAAATGACAAATTTCAAGATGGCAAATGTCAAAACTGACTAATGTCACAATGCTAAATGTCAAAAATGAAAAGTGTCACCATGAAAAATGTCAAAAATGACAAATTTCAAAATGGCAAATGTCAAAGATGTCAAATGACAAATGTCACAATGCTAATTGTCAAAAATGAGAAGTTTCACCATAAAAAGTGTCAAAAATGACAAATTTCAAGATGGCAAATGTCTAAGATGTCAAATGACAAATGTCACAATGCTAAATGTCAAAAATGAAAAGTGTCACCATAAAAAATGTCAAAAATGACAAATTTCAAGATGGCAAATGTCAAAGATGTCAAATGACAAATGTCACAATGCTAAATGTCAAAAATGAAAAGTGTCACCATGAAAAATGTCAAAAATGACAAATTTCAAGATGGCACATATCAAAGCTGTCAAATGACAAATGTCACAATGCTAAATGACAAAAATGAAAAGTGTCACCATGAAAAATGTCAAAAATGACAAATTTCAAGATGGCAAATGTCAAAGATGTCAAATGACAAATGTCACAATGCTTAATGTCAAAAATGAAAAGTGTCACCATGAAAAATGTCAAAAATGACAAATTTCAAGATGGCAAATATCAAAGATGTCAAATGACAAATGTCACAATGCTAAATGTCAAAAATGGAAAGTGTCACAATGCTAAATGTCAAAAATGAAAAGTGTCACAATGCTAAATGTCAAAAATGACAAATTTCAAGATGGCAAATGTCAAAGATGTCAAATGACAAATGTCACAATGCTAAATAACAAAAATGACAAATTTTAAGATGGCAAATGTCTAAGATGTCAAATGACAAATGTCACAATGCTAAATGTCAAAAATGAAAAGTGTCACAATGAAAAATGTCAAAAATGACAAATTTCAAGATGGCAAATATCAAAACTGACAAATGTCACAATGCTAAATGTCAAAACTGATAAGAGTCACCATGAAAAATGTCAAAAATGACAAATTTCAAGATGGCAAATGTCTAAGATGTCAAATGACAAATGTCACAATGCTAAATGTCAAAAATGAAAAGTGTCACCATGAAAAATGTCAAAAATGACAAATTTTAAGATGGCAAATGTCAAAGATGTCAAATGACAAATGTCACAATGCTAAATGTCAAAAATGAAAAGTGTCAAAAATGACAAATTTTAAGATGGCAAATGTCTAAGATGTCAAATGACAAATGTCACAATGCTAAATGTCAAAAATGAAAAGTGTCACCATGAAAAATGTCAAAAATGACAAATTTCAAGATGGCAAATGTCAAAGATGTCAAATGACAAATGTCACAATGCTAAATGTCAAAAATGAAAAGTGTCACCATGAAAAATGTCAAAAATGAAAAATTTCAAGATGGCAAATGTCAAAGATGTCAAATGACAAATGTCACTATGCTAAATGTCAAAAATAAAAAGTGTCACCATGAAAAATGTCAAAAATGACAAATTTTAAGATGGCAAATGTCAAAGATGTCAAATGACAAATGTCACAATGCTAAATGTCAAAAATGAAAAGTGTCACCATGAAAAATGTCAAAAATGACAAATTTCAAGATGGCAAATGTCAAAGATGTCAAATGACAAATGTCACAATGCTAAATGTCAAAAATGAAAAGTGTCACCATGAAAAATGTCAAAAATGACAAATTTTAAGATGGCAAATATCAAAGATGTCAAATGACAAATGTCACAATGCTAAATGTCAAAAATGGAAAGTGTCACAATGATAAATGTCAAAAATGAAAAGTGTCACAATGCTTAATGTCAAAAATGGAAAGTGTCACAATGCTAAATGTCAAAAATAAAAAGTGTCACAATGCTTAATGTCAAAAATGACAAATTTCAAGATGGCAAATGTCAAAGATGTCAA
This sequence comes from Altica lythri, assembly GCA_964028335.1. Taxonomy (NCBI): domain Eukaryota; kingdom Metazoa; phylum Arthropoda; class Insecta; order Coleoptera; family Chrysomelidae; genus Altica; species Altica lythri. The sequence goes on along the minus strand of OZ034800.1, from coordinate 37,185,312 downwards.
ATGACAAATGTCACAATGCTAAATAACAAAAATGACATATTTCAAGATGGCAAATGTTAAAGATGTCAAATGACAAATGTCACAATGCTAAATGTTAAAAATGAAAAGTGTCACCATGAAAAATGTCAAAAATGACAAATTTTAAGATGGCAAATATCAAAACTGACAAATGTCACAATGCTAAATGTCAAAAATGATAAGAGTCACCATGAAAAATGTCAAAAATGACAAATTTCAGGATGGCAAATGTCTAAGATGTCAAATGACAAATGTCACAATGCTAAATGTCAAAAATGAAAAGTGTCACCATGAAAAATGTCAAAAATGACAAATTTCAAGATGGCAAATGTCAAAGATGTCAAATGACAAATGTCACAATGCTAAATGTCAAAAATGAAAAGTGTCAAAAATGACAAATTTTAAGATGGCAAATGTCTAAGATGTCAAATGAAAAATGTCACAATGCTAAATGTCAAAAATGAAAAGTGTCACCATGAAAAATGTCAAAAATGACAAATTTCAAAATAGCAAATGTCAAAGATGTCAAATGACAAATGTCACAATGCTAAATGTCAAAAATGAAAAGTGTCACCATGAAAAATGTCAAAAATGACAAATTTCAAGATGGCAAATGTCAAAGATGTCAAATGACAAATGTCACAATGCTAAATGTCAAAAATGAAAAGTGTCACCATGAAAAATGTCAAAAATGACAAATTTCAAGATGGCAAATGTCAAAACTGACTAATGTCACAATGCTAAATGTCAAAAATGAAAAGTGTCACCATGAAAAATGTCAAAAATGACAAATTTCAAAATGGCAAATGCCAAAGATGTCAAATGACAAATGTCACAATGCTAAATGTCAAAAATAAAAAGTGTCACCATGAAAAGTGTCAAAAATAACAAATTTCAAGATGGCAAATGTCTAAGATGTCAAATGACAAATGTCACAATGCTAAATGTCAAAAATGAAAAGTGTCACCATGAAAAATGTCAAAAATGACAAATTTCAAGATGGCAAATGTCAAAGATGTCAAATGACAAATGTCACAATGCTAAATGTCAAAAATGAAAAGTGTCACCATGAAAAATGTCAAAAATGACAAATTTCAAGATGGCAAATGTCAAAGATGTCAAATGACAAATGTCACAATGCTAAATGTCAAAAATGAAAAGTGTCACCATGAAAAATGTCAAAAATGACAAATTTCAAGATGGCAAATGTCAAAGATGTCAAATGACAAATGTCACAATGCTAAATGTCAAAAATGAAGAGTGTCACCATGAAAAATGTCAAAAATGACAAATTTCAAGATGGCAAATATCAAAGATGTCAAATGACAAATGTCACAATGCTAAATGTCAAAAATGGAAAGTGTCACAATGCTAACTGTCAAAAATGAAAAGTGTCACAATGCTAAATGTCAAAAATGACAAATTTCAAGATGGCAAATGTCAAAGATGTCAAATGACAAATGTCACAATGCTAAATGTCAAAAATGACAAATTTCAAGATGGCAAATGTCAAAGATGTCAAAAGACAAATGTCACAATGCTAAATGTCAAAAATGAAAAGTGTCACCATGAAAAATGACAAATTTCAAGATGGCAAATGTCAAAACTGACAAACGTCACAATGCTAAATGTCAAAAATGAAAAGTGTCACCATGAAAAATGTCAAAAATAACAAATTTCAAGATGGCAAATGTCAAAGATGTCAAATGACAAATGTCACAATGCTAAATGTCAAAAATGACAAATTTCAAGATGGCAAATGTCAAAGATGTCAAATGACAAATGTCACAATGCTAAATGTCAAAAATGAAAAGTGTCAAAAATGAAAAGTGTCACAATGAAAAATGTCAAAAATGACAAATTTCAAGATGGCAAATGTCAAAGATGTCAAATGACAAATGTCACAATGCTAAATGTCAAAAATGAAAAGTGTCACCATAAAAAATGTCAAAAATGACAAATTTCAAGATGGCAAATGTCAAAGATGTCAAATGACAAATGTCACAATGCTAAATGTCAAAAATAAAAAGTGTCACCATGAAAAATGTCAAAAATGACAAATTTCAAGATGGCAAATGTCAAAACTGACTAATGTCACAATGCTAAATGTTAAAGATGAAAAGTGTCACCATGAAAAATGTCAAAAATGACAAATTTCAAAATGGCAAATGTCAAAGATGTCAAATGACAAATGTCACAATGCTAAATGTCAAAAATGAAAAGTGTCACCATGAAAAGTGTCAAAAATGACAAATTTCAAGATGGCAAATATCAAACATGTCAATTGACAAATGTCACAATGCTAAATGTCAAAAATGAAAAGTGTCACAATGCTAAATGTCAAAAATGAAAAGTGTCACAATGCTAAATGTCAAAAATGACAAATTTCAAGATGGCAAATGTCAAAGATGTCAAATGACAAATGTCACAATGCTAAATGTCAAAAATGACAAATTTCAAGATGGCAAATGTCAAAGATGTCAAATGACAAATGTCACAATGCTAAATGTCAAAAATGAAAAGTGTCACCATGAAAAATGTCAAAAATGACAAATTTCAAGATGGCAAATGTCAAAACTGACAAACGTCACAATGCTAAATGTCAAAAATGAAAAGTGTCACCATGAAAAATGTCAAAAATAACAAATTTAAAGATGGCAAATGTCAAAGATGTCAAGTGACAAATGTCACAATGCTAAATGTCAAAACTGACAAATTTCAAGATGGCAAATGTCAAAGATGTCAAATGACAAATGTCACAATGCTAAATGTCAAAAATAAAAAGTGTCACCATGAAAAATGTCAAAACTGACAAATTTCAAGATAGCAAATGTCAAAACTGACTAATGTCACAATGCTAAATGTCAAAAATGAAAAGTGTCACCATGAAAAATGTCAAAAATGACAAATTTCCAAATGGCAAATGTCAAATATGTCAAATGACAAATGTCACAATGCTAATTGTCAAAAATGAGAAGTTTCACCATGAAAAGTGTCAAAAATGACAAATTTCAAGATGGCAAATGTCTAAGATGTCAAATGACAAATGTCACAATGCTAAATGTCAAAAATGAAAAGTGTCACCATGAAAAATGTCAAAAATGACAAATTTCAAGATGGCAAATGTCAAAGATGTCAAATGACAAATATCACAATGCTAAATGTCAAAAATGAAAAGTGTCACCATGAAAAATGACAAATTTCAAGATGGCAAATGTCAAAGATGTCAAATGACAAATGTCACAATGCTAAATGTCAAAAATGAAAAGTGTCACGATGAAAAATGTCAAAAATGACAAATTTCAAGATGGCAAATATCAAAGATGTCAAATGACAAATGTCACAATGCTAAATGTTAAAAATGAAAAGTGTCACAATGCTAAATGTCAAAAATGAAAAGTGTCACAATGCTAAATGTCAAAAATGACAAATTTCAAGATGGCAAATGTCAAAGATGTCAAATGACAAATGTCACAATGCTAAATGTCAAAAATGAAAAGTGTCACCATAAAAAATGTCAAAAATGACAAATTTCAAGAGGGCAAATGTCAAAACTGACAAACATCACAATGCTAAATGTCAAAAATGAAAAGTGTCACCATGAAAAATGTCAAAAATAACAAATTTTAAGATGGCAAATGTCAAAGATGTCAAGTGACAAATGTCACAATGCTAAATGTCAAAACTGACAAATTTCAGGATGGCAAATGTCAAAGATGTCAAATGACAAATGTCACAATGCTAAATGTCAAAAATGAAAAGTGTCACCATGAAAAATGTCAAAAATGACAAATTTCAAGATGGCAAATATCAAAGATGTCAAATGACAAATGTCACAATGCTAAATGTCAAAAATGAAAAGTGTCACAATGCTAAATGTCAAAAATGAAAAGTGTCACAATGCTAAATGTCAAAAATGACAAATTTCAAGATGGCAAATGTCAAAGATGTCAAATGACAAATGTCACAATGCTAAATGTCAAAAATGACAAATTTCAAGATGGCAAATGTCAAAGATGTCAAATGACAAATGTCACAATGCTAAATGTCAAAAATGAAAAGTGTCACCATGAAAAATGTCAAAAATGACAAATTTCAAGATGGCAAATGTAGAAACTGACATACGTCACAATGCTAAATGTCAAAAATGAAAAGTGTCACCATGAAAAATAACAAATTTCAAGATGGCAAATGTCAAAGATGTCAAGTGACAAATGTCACAATGCTAAATGTCAAAACTGACAAATTTCAAGATGGCAAATGTCAAAGATGTCAAATGACAAATGTCACAATGCTAAATGTCAAAAATGAAAAGTGTCAACATGAAAAATGTCAAAAATGACAAATTTCAAGATGGCAAATGTCAAAACTGACTAATGTCACAATGCTAAATGTCAAAAATGAAAAGTGTGACCATGAAAAATGTCAAAAATGACAAATTTCAAAATGGCAAATGTCAAAGATGTCAAATGACAAATGTTACAATGCTAAATGTCAAAAATGAAAAGTGTCACCATGAAAAGTGTCAAAAATGACAAATTTCAAGATGGCAAATGTCTAAGATGTCAAATGACAAATGTCACAATGCTAAATGTAAAAAATGAAAAGTGTCACCATGAAAAATGTCAAAAATGAAAAATTTCAAGATGGCAAATGTCAAAGATGTCAAATGACAAATGTCACAATGCTAAATGTCAAAAATGAAAAGTGTCACCATGAAAAATGTCAAAAATGCCAAATTTCAAAATGGCAAATGTCAAAGATGTCAAATGACAAATGTCACAATGCTAAATGTCAAAAATGAAAAGTGTCACCATTAAAAGTGTCAAAAATGACAAATTTCAAGATGGCAAATGTCAAAGATGTCAAATGACAAATGTCACAACGCTAAATGTCAAAAATGAAAAGTGTCACCATGAAAAATGTCAAAAATGACAAATTTCAAGATGGCAAATGTCAAAGATGTCAAATGACAAATGTCACAATGCTAAATGTCAAAAATGAAAAGTGTCACAATGCTAAATGTCAAAAATGACAAATTTCAAGATGGCAAATGTCAAAGATGTCAAATGACAAATGTCACAATGCTAAATGTCAAAAATGACAAATTTCAAGATGGCAAATGTCAAAGATGTCAAATGACAAATGTCACAATGCTAAATGTCAAAAATGAAAAGTGTCACCATGAAAAATGTCAAAAATGACAAATTTCAAGATGGCAAATGTCAAAACTGACAAACGTCACAATGCTAAATGTCAAAAATGAAAAGTGTCACCATGAAAAATGGCAAAAATAACAAATTTCAAGATGGCAAATGTCAAAGATGTCAAGTGACAAATGTCACAATGCTAAATGTCAAAACTGACAAATTTCAAGATGGCAAATGTCAAAGATGTCAAATGACAAATGTCACAATGCTAAATGTCAAAAATGAAAAGTGTCACCATGAAAAATGTCAAAAATGACAAATTTCAAGATGGCAAATGTCAAAACTGACTAATGTCACAATGCTAAATGTCAAAAATGAAAAGTGTGACCATGAAAAATGTCAAAAATGACAAATTTCAAAATGGCAAATGTCAAAGATGTCAAATGACAAATGTCACAATGCTAAATGTCAAAAATGAAAAGTGTCACAATGCTAAATGTCAAAAATGACAAATTTCAAGATGGCAAATGTCAAAGATGTCAAATGACAAATGTCACAATGCTAAATGTCAAAAATGAAAAGTGTCACCATGAAAAATGTCAAAAATGACAAATTTCAAGATGGCAAATGTCAAAACTGACTAATGTCACAATGCTGAATGTCAAAAATGAAAAGTGTGACCATGAAAAATGTCAAAAATGACAAATTTCAAAATGGCAAATGTCAAAGATGTCAAGTGACAAATGTCACAATGCTAAATGTCAAAAATGAAAAGTGTCACCATGAAAAGTGTCAAAAATGACAAATTTCAAGATGGCAAATGTCTAAGATGTCAAATGACAAATGTCACAATGCTAAATGTCAAAAATGAAAAGTGTCACCATGAAAAATGTCAAAAATGAAAAATTTCAAGATGGCAAATGTCAAAGATGTCAAATGACAAATGTCACAATGCTAAATGTCAAAAATGAAAAGTGTCACCATGAAAAATGTCAAAAATGCCAAATTTCAAAATGGCAAATGTCAAAGATGTCAAATGACAAATGTCACAATGCTAAATGTCAAAAATGAAAAGTGTCACCATTAAAAGTGTCAAAAATGACAAATTTCAAGATGGCAAATGTCAAAGATGTCAAATGACAAATGTCACAATGCTAAATGTCAAAAATGAAAAGTGTTACCATGAAAAATGTCAAAAATGACAAATTTCAAGATGGCAAATGTCAAAGATGTCAAATGACAAATGTCACAATGCTAAATGTCAAAAATGAAAAGTGTCACCATGAAAAATATCAAAAATGACAAATTTCAAGATGGCAAATGTCAAAGATGTCAAATGACAAATGTCACAATGCTAAATGTCAAAAATGAAAAGTGTCACCATGAAAAATGTCAAAAATGACAAATTTCAAGATGGCAAATATCAAAGATGTCAAATGACAAATGTCACAATGCTAAATGTTAAAAATGAAAAGTGTCACAATGCTAAATGTCAAAAATGAAAAGTGTCACAATGCTAAATGTCAAAAATGACAAATTTCAAGATGGCAAATGTCAAAGATGTCAAATGACAAATGTCACAATGCTAAATGTCAAAAATGACAAATTTCAAGATGGCAAATGTCAAAGATGTCAAATGACAAATGTCACAATGCTAAATGTCAAAAATGAAAAGTGTCACCATAAAAAATGTCAAAAATGACAAATTTCAAGATGGCAAATGTCAAAACTGACAAACATCACAATGCTAAATGTCAAAAATGAAAAGTGTCACCATGAAAAATGTCAAAAATAACAAATTTTAAGATGGCAAATGTCAAAGATGTCAAGTGACAAATGTCACAATGCTAAATGTCAAAACTGACAAATTTCAGGATGTCAAATGTCAAAGATGTTAAATGACAAATGTCACAATGCTAAATGTCAAAAATGAAAAGTGTCACCATGAAAAATGTCAAAAATGACAAATTTCAAGATGGCAAATATCAAAGATGTCAAATGAAAAATGTCACAATGCTAAATGTCAAAAATGAAAAGTGTCACAATGCTTAATGTCAAAAATGAAAAGTGTCACAATGCTAAATGTCAAAAATGACAAATTTCAAGATGGCAAATGTCAAAGATGTCAAATGACAAATGTCACAATGCTAAATGTCAAAAATGACAAATTTCAAGATGGCAAATGTCAAAGATGTCAAATGACAAATGTCACAATGCTAAATGTCAAAAATGAAAAGTGTCACCATAAAAAATGTCAAAAATGACAAATTTCAAGATGGCAAATGTCAAAACTGACAAACGTCACAATGCTAAATGTCAAAAATGAGAAGTGTCACCATGAAAAATGTCAAAAATGAAAAATTTCAAGATGGCAAATGTCAAAGATGTCAAATGACAAATGTCACAATGCTAAATGTCAAAAATGAAAAGTGTCACCATGAAAAATGTCAAAAATGCCAAATTTCAAAATGGCAAATGTCAAAGATGTCAAATGACAAATGTCACAATGCTAAATGTCAAAAATGAAAAGTGTCACCATTAAAAGTGTCAAAAATGACAAATTTCAAGATGGCAAATGTCAAAGATGTCAAATGACAAATGTCACAATGCTAAATGTCAAAAATGAAAAGTGTCACCATGAAAAATGTCAAAAATGACAAATTTCAAGATGGCAAATGTCAAAGATGTCAAATGACAAATGTCACAATGCTAAATGTCAAAAATGAAAAGTGTCACAATGCTAAATGTCAAAAATGACAAATTTCAAGATGGCAAATGTCAAAGATGTCAAATGACAAATGTCACAATGCTAAATGTCAAAAATGACAAATTTCAAGATGGCAAATGTCAAAGATGTCAAATGACAAATGTCACAATGCTAAATGTCAAAAATGAAAAGTGTCACCATGAAAAATGTCAAAAATGACAAATTTCAAGATGGCAAATGTCAAAACTGACAAACGTCACAATGCTAAATGTCAAAAATGAAAAGTGTCACCATGAAAAATGGCAAAAATAACAAATTTCAAGATGGCAAATGTCAAAGATGTCAAGTGACAAATGTCACAATGCTAAATGTCAAAACTGACAAATTTCAAGATGGCAAATGTCAAAGATGTCAAATGACAAATGTCACAATGCTAAATGTCAAAAATGAAAAGTGTCACCATGAAAAATGTCAAAAATGACAAATTTCAAGATGGCAAATGTCAAAACTGACTAATGTCACAATGCTAAATGTCAAAAATGAAAAGTGTGACCATGAAAAATGTCAAAAATGACAAATTTCAAAATGGCAAATGTCAAAGATGTCAAATGACAAATGTCACAATGCTAAATGTCAAAAATGAAAAGTGTCACAATGCTAAATGTCAAAAATGACAAATTTCAAGATGGCAAATGTCAAAGATGTCAAATGACAAATGTCACAATGCTAAATGTCAAAAATGACAAATTTCAAGATGGCAAATGTCAAAGATGTCAAATGACAAATGTCACAATGCTAAATGTCAAAAATGAAAAGTGTCACCATGAAAAATGTCAAAAATGACAAATTTCAAGATGGCAAATGTCAAAACTGACAAACGTCACAATGCTAAATGTCAAAAATGAAAAGTGTCACCATGAAAAATGGCAAAAATAACAAATTTCAAGATGGCAAATGTCAAAGATGTCAAGTGACAAATGTCACAATGCTAAATGTCAAAACTGACAAATTTCAAGATGGCAAATGTCAAAGATGTCAAATGACAAATGTCACAATGCTAAATGTCAAAAATGAAAAGTGTCACCATGAAAAATGTCAAAAATGACAAATTTCAAGATGGCAAATGTCAAAACTGACTAATGTCACAATGCTAAATGTCAAAAATGAAAAGTGTGACCATGAAAAATGTCAAAAATGACAAATTTCAAAATGGCAAATGTCAAAGATGTCAAATGACAAATGTTACAATGCTAAATGTCAAAAATGAAAAGTGTCACCATGAAAAGTGTCAAAAATGACAAATTTCAAGATGGCAAATGTCTAAGATGTCAAATGACAAATGTCACAATGCTAAATGTCAAAAATGAAAAGTGTCACCATGAAAAATGTCAAAAATGAAAAATTTCAAGATGGCAAATGTCAAAGATGTCAAATGACAAATGTCACAATGCTAAATGTCAAAAATGAAAAGTGTCACCATGAAAAATGTCAAAAATGCCAAATTTCAAAATGGCAAATGTCAAAGATGTCAAATGACAAATGTCACAATGCTAAATGTCAAAAATGAAAAGTGTCACCATTAAAAGTGTCAAAAATGACAAATTTCAAGATGGCAAATGTCAAAGATGTCAAATGACAAATGTCACAATGCTAAATGTCAAAAATGAAAAGTGTTACCATGAAAAATGTCAAAAATGACAAATTTCAAGATGGCAAATGTCAAAGATGTCAAATGACAAATGTCACAATGCTAAATGTCAAAAATGAAAAGTGTCACCATGAAAAATATCAAAAATGACAAATTTCAAGATGGCAAATGTCAAAGATGTCAAATGACAAATGTCACAATGCTAAATGTCAAAAATGAAAAGTGTCACCATGAAAAATGTCAAAAATGACAAATTTCAAGATGGCAAATATCAAAGATGTCAAATGACAAATGTCACAATGCTAAATGTTAAAAATGAAAAGTGTCACAATGCTAAATGTCAAAAATGAAAAGTGTCACAATGCTAAATGTCAAAAATGACAAATTTCAAGATGGCAAATGTCAAAGATGTCAAATGACAAATGTCACAATGCTAAATGTCAAAAATGACAAATTTCAAGATGGCAAATGTCAAAGATGTCAAATGACAAATGTCACAATGCTAAATGTCAAAAATGAAAAGTGTCACCATAAAAAATGTCAAAAATGACAAATTTCAAGATGGCAAATGTCAAAACTGACAAACATCACAATGCTAAATGTCAAAAATGAAAAGTGTCACCATGAAAAATGTCAAAAATAACAAATTTTAAGATGGCAAATGTCAAAGATGTCAAGTGACAAATGTCACAATGCTAAATGTCAAAACTGACAAATTTCAGGATGTCAAATGTCAAAGATGTTAAATGACAAATGTCACAATGCTAAATGTCAAAAATGAAAAGTGTCACCATGAAAAATGTCAAAAATGACAAATTTCAAGATGGCAAATATCAAAGATGTCAAATGAAAAATGTCACAATGCTAAATGTCAAAAATGAAAAGTGTCACAATGCTTAATGTCAAAAATGAAAAGTGTCACAATGCTAAATGTCAAAAATGACAAATTTCAAGATGGCAAATGTCAAAGATGTCAAATGACAAATGTCACAATGCTAAATGTCAAAAATGACAAATTTCAAGATGGCAAATGTCAAAGATGTCAAATGACAAATGTCACAATGCTAAATGTCAAAAATGAAAAGTGTCACCATAAAAAATGTCAAAAATGACAAATTTCAAGATGGCAAATGTCAAAACTGACAAACGTCACAATGCTAAATGTCAAAAATGAGAAGTGTCACCATGAAAAATGTCAAAAATAACAAATTTCAAGATGGCAAATGTCAAAGATGTCAAGTGACAAATGTCACAATGCTAAATGTCAAAAATGAAAAGTGTCACAATGCTAAATGTCAAAAATGACAAATTTCAAGATGGCAAATGTCAAAGATGTCAAATGACAAATGTCACAATGCTAAATGTCAAAAATGACAAATTTCAAGATGGCAAATGTCAAAGATGTCAAATGACAAATGTCACAATGCTAAATGTCAAAAATGAAAAGTGTCACCATAAAAAATGTCAAAAATGACAAATTTCAAGATGGCAAATGTCAAAACTGACAAACATCACAATGCTAAATGTCAAAAATGAAAAGTGTCACCATGAAAAATGTCAAAAATAACAAATTTTAAGATGGCAAATGTCAAAGATGTCAAGTGACAAATGTCACAATGCTAAATGTCAAAACTGACAAATTTCAGGATGTCAAATGTCAAAGATGTTAAATGACAAATGTCACAATGCTAAATGTCAAAAATGAAAAGTGTCACCATGAAAAATGTCAAAAATGACAAATTTCAAGATGGCAAATATCAAAGATGTCAAATGACAAATGTCACAATGCTAAATGTCAAAAATGAAAAGTGTCACCATGAAAAATATCAAAAATGACAAATTTCAAGATGGCAAATGTCAAAGATGTCAAATGACAAATGTCACAATGCTAAATGTCAAAAATGAAAAGTGTCACCATGAAAAATGTCAAAAATGACAAATTTCAAGATGGCAAATATCAAAGATGTCAAATGACAAATGTCACAATGCTAAATGTTAAAAATGAAAAGTGTCACAATGCTAAATGTCAAAAATGAAAAGTGTCACAATGCTAAATGTCAAAAATGACAAATTTCAAGATGGCAAATGTCAAAGATGTCAAATGACAAATGTCACAATGCTAAATGTCAAAAATGACAAATTTCAAGATGGCAAATATCAAAGATGTCAAATGACAAATGTCACAATGCTAAATGTCAAAAATGAAAAGTGTCACCATAAAAAATGTCAAAAATGACAAATTTCAAGATGGCAAATGTCAAAACTGACAAACATCACAATGCTAAATGTCAAAAATGAAAAGTGTCACCATGAAAAATGTCAAAAATAACAAATTTTAAGATGGCAAATGTCAAAGATGTCAAGTGACAAATGTCACAATGCTAAATGTCAAAACTGACAAATTTCAGGATGTCAAATGTCAAAGATGTTAAATGACAAATGTCACAATGCTAAATGTCAAAAATGAAAAGTGTCACCATGAAAAATGTCAAAAATGACAAATTTCAAGATGGCAAATATCAAAGATGTCAAATGACAAATGTCACAATGCTAAATGTCAAAAATGAAAAGTGTCACAATGCTTAATGTCAAAAATGAAAAGTGTCACAATGCTAAATGTCAAAAATGACAAATTTCAAGATGGCAAATGTCAAAGATGTCAAATGACAAATGTCACAATGCTAAATGTCAAAAATGACAAATTTCAAGATGGCAAATGTCAAAGATGTCAAATGACAAATGTCACAATGCTAAATGTCAAAAATGAAAAGTGTCACCATAAAAAATGTCAAAAATGACAAATTTCAAGATGGCAAATGTCAAAACTGACAAACGTCACAATGCTAAATGTCAAAAATGAAAAGTGTCACCATGAAAAATGTCAAAAATAACAAATTTCAAGATGGCAAATGTCAAAGATGTCAAGTGACAAATGTCACAATGCTAAATGTCAAAACTGACAAATTTCAAGATGGCAAATGTCAAAGATGTCAAATGACAAATGTCACAATGCTAAATGTCAAAAATGAAAAGTGTCACCATGAAAAATGTCAAAAATGACAAATTTCAAGATGGCAAATGTCAAAACTGACTAATGTCACAATGCTAAATGTCAAAAATGAAAAGTGTCACCATGAAAAATGTCAAAAATGACAAATTTCAAAATGGCAAATGTCAAAGATGTCAAATGACAAATGTTACAATGCTAAATGTCAAAAATGAAAAGTGTCACCATGAAAAGTGTCAAAAATGACAAATTTCAAGATGGCAAATGTCTAAGATGTCAAATGCCAAATGTCACAATGCTAAATGTCAAAAATGAAAAGTGTCACCATGAAAAATGTCAAAAATAAAAAATTTCAAGATGGCAAATATCAAAGATGTCAAATGACAAATGTCACAATGCTAAATGTCAAAAATGAAAAGTGTCACCATGAAAAATGTCAAAAATGACAAATTTCAAGATGGCAAATGTCAAAGATGTCAAATGACAAATGTCACAATGCTAAATGTCAAAAATGAAAAGTGTCACCATGAAAAATGTCAAAAATGACAAATTTCAAGATGGCAAATGTCAAAGATGTCAAATGACAAATGTCACAATGCTAAATGTCAAAAATGAAAAGTGTCACCATGAAAAATGTCAAAAATGACAAATTTCAAGATGGCAAATATCAAAACTAACAAATATCACAATGCTAAATGTCAAAAATGATAAGAGTCACCATGAAAAATGTAAAAAATGACAAATTTCAAGATGGCAAATGTCTAAGATGTCAAATGACAAATGTCTAAGATGTCAAATGACAAATGTCACAATGCTAAATGTCAAAAATGAAAAGTGTCACCATGAAAAATGTCAAAAATGACAAATTTCAAGATGGCAAATATCAAAGATGTCAAATGACAAATGTCACAATGCTAAATGTCAAAAATGACAAATTTTAAGATGGCAAATGTCTAAGATGTCAAATGACAAATGTCACAATGCTAAATGTCAAAAATGAAAAGTGTCACCATGAAAAATGTCAAAAATGACAAATTTCAAGATGGCAAATGTCAAAGATGTCAAATGTCACAATGCTAAATGTCAAAAATGAAAAGTGTCACCATGAAAAATGTCAAAAATGACAAATTTCAAGATGGCAAATGTCAAAGATGTCAAATGACAAATGTCACAATGCTAAATGTCAAAAATGAAAAGTGTCACCATGAAAAATGTCAAAAATGACAAATTTCAAGATGGCAAATATCAAAGATGTCAAATGGCAAATGTCACAATGCTAAATGTCAAAAATGGAAAGTGTCACAATGCTAAATGTCAAAAATGAAAAGTGTCACAATGCTTAATGTCAAAAATGACAAATTTCAAGATGGCAAATGTCAAAGATGTCAAATGACAAATGTCGCAATGCTAAATAACAAAAATGACAAATTTCAAGATGGCAAATGTCAAAGATGTCAAATGACAAATGTCGCAATGCTAAATGTCAAAAATGAAAAGTGTCACTATGAAAAATGTCAAAAATGACAAATTTCAAGATGGCAAATATCAAAACTGACAAATATCACAATGCTAAATGTCAAAAATGATAAGAGTCACCATGAAAAATGTAAAAAATGACAAATTTCAAGATGGCAAATGTCTAAGATGTCAAATGACAAATGTCACAATGCTAAATGTCAAAAATGAAAAGTGTCACAATGAAAAATGTCAAAAATGACAAATTTCAAGATGGCAAATATCAAAGATGTCAAATGACAAATGTCACAATGCTAAATGTCAAAAATGAAAAGTGTCAAAAATGACAAATTTCAAGATAGCAAATGTCAAAGATGTCAAATGACAAATGTCACAATGCTAAATGTCAAAAATGAAAAGTGTCACCATGAAAAATGTCAAAAATGACAAATTTCAAGATGGCAAATGTCAAAGATGTCAAATGACAAATGTCACAATGCTAAATGTCAAAAATGAAAAGTGTCACCATGAAAAATGTCAAAAATGACAAATTTCAAGATGGCAAATGTCAAAGATGTCAAATGACAAATGTCACAATGCTAAATGTCAAAAATGAAAAGTGTCACCATGAAAAATGTCAAAAATGACAAATTTCAAGATGGCAAATATCAAAGATGTCAAATGACAAATGTCACAATGCTAAATCTCAAAAATGGAAAGTGTCACAATGCTAAATGTCAAAAATAAAAAGTGTCACAATGCTAAATGTCAAAAATGACAAATTTCAAGATGGCAAATGTCAAAGATGTCAAATGACAAATGTCACAATGCTAAATGTCAAAAATGACAAATTTCAAGATGGCAAATGTCAAAGATGTCAAATGACAAATGTCACAATGCTAAATGTCAAAAATGAAAAGTGTCACTATGAAAAATGTCAAAAATGACAAATTTCAAGGTGGCAAATGTCAAAACTGACAAACGTCACAATGCTAAATGTCAAAAATGAAAAGTGTCACCATGAAAAATGTCAAAAATAACAAATTTCAAGATGGCAAATGTCAAAGATGTCAAGTGACAAATGTCACAATGCTAAATGTCAAAACTGACAAATTTCAAGATGGCAAACGTCAAAGATGTCAAATGACAAATGTCACAATGCTAAATGTCAAAAATGAAAAGTGTCACCATGAAAAATGTCAAAAATGACAAATTTCAAGATGGCAAATGTCAAAGATGTCAAATGACAAATGTCACAATGCTAAATGTCAAAAATGATAAGTGTCACCATGAAAAATGTCAAAAATATCAAATTTCAAGATGGCAAATGTCAAAGATGTCAAATGACAAATGTCACAATGCTAAATATCAAAAATGACAAATTTTAAGATGACAAATGTCAAAGATGTCAAATGACAACTATTACAATGCTAAATGTCAAAAATGATATGTGTCACCATGAAAAATGTCAAAAATAACAAATTTCAAGATGGCAAGTGTCAAAGATGTCAAATGACAAATGTCACAATGCTAAATGTCAAAAATGACAAATTTCAAGATGGCAAATGTCAAAGATGTCAAATGTCACAATGCTAAATGTCAAAAATGAAAAGTGTCACCATGAAAAATGTCAAAAATGACAAATTTCAAGATGGCAAATGTCAAAGATGTCAAATGACAAATGTCACAATGCTAAATGTCAAAAATGAAAAGTGTCACCATGAAAAATGTCAAAAATGACAAATTTCAAGATGGCAAATGTCAAAGATGTCAAATGACAAATGTCACAATGCTAAATGTCAAAAATGAAAAGTGTCACCATGAAAAATGTCAAAAATGACAAATTTCAAGATGGCAAATGTCAAAGATGTCAAATGACAAATGTCAAAAATGAAAATTGTCAAAAATGACAAATTTCAAGATGGCAAATGTCTAAGATGTCAAATGACAAATGTCACAATGCTAAATGTCAAAAATGAAAAGTGTCACCATGAAAAATGACAAAAATGACAAATTTCAAGATGGCAAATGTCAAAGATGTTAAATGACAAATGTCACAATGCTAAATGTCAAAAATAAAAACTGTCACCATGAAAAATGTCAAAAATGACAAATTTCAAGATAGCAAATGTCAAAACTGACAAATGACACAATGCTAAATGTCAAAAATGAAAAGTGTCATAATGAAAAATGTCAAAAATAACAAATTTCAAGATGGCAAATGTCAAAGATGTCAAATGACAAATGTCACAATGCTAAATGTCAAAAATGAAAAGTGTCACCATGAAAAATGTCAAAAATGACAAATTTCAAGATGGCAAATGTCAAAACTGACAAATGTCACAATGCTAAATGTCAAAATTGAAAAGTGTCACCATGAAAAATGTCAAAAATGACAAATTTCAAGATGGCAAATGTCAAAACTGACAAAAGTCACAATGCTAAATGTCAAAAATGAAAAGTGTCACCATGAAAAATGTCAAAAATAACAAATTTCAAGATGGCAAATGTCAAAGATGTCAAGTGAAAAATGTCACAATGCTAAATGTCAAAACTGACAAATTTCAAGATGGCAAACATCAAAGATGTCAAATGACAAATGTCACAATGCTAAATGTCAAAAATGAAAAGTGTCACCATGAAAAATGTCAAAAATGACAAATTTCAAGATGGCAAATGTCAAAGATGTCAAATGACAAATGTCACAATGCTAAATGTCAAAAATAAAAACTGTCACCATGAAAAATGTCAAAAATGACAAATTTCAAGATGGCAAATGTCAAAACTGACAAATGTCACAATGCTAAATGTCAAAATTGAAAAGTGTCACCATGAAAAATGTCAAAAATGACAAATTTCAAGATGGCAAATGTCAAAACTGACAAAAGTCACAATGCTAAATGTCAAAAATGAAAAGTGTCACCATGAAAAATGTCAAAAATAACAAATTTCAAGATTGCAAATGTCAAAGATGTCAAGTGAAAAATGTCACAATGCTAAATGTCAAAACTGACAAATTTCAAGATGGCAAACATCAAAGATGTCAAATGACAAATTTCACAATGCTAAATGTCAAAAATGAAAAGTGTCACCATGAAAAATGTCAAAAATAACAAATTTCAAGATGGCAAATGTCAAAGATGTCAAATGACAAATGTCACAATGCTAAATGTCAAACATGATAAGTGTCACCATGAAAAATGTCAAAAATAACAAATTTCAAGATGGCAAATGTCAAAGATGTCAAATGACAAATGTCACAATGCTAAATGTCAAAAATGACAAATTTTAAGATGGCAAATGTCAAAGATGTCAAATGACAACTGTCACAATGCTAAATGTCAAAAATGAAAAGTGTCACCATGAAAAATGTCAAAAATAACAAATTTCAAGATGGCAAATGTCAAAGATGTCAAATGACAAATGTCACAATACTAAATGTCAAAAATGACAAATTTCAGGATGGCAAATGTCAAAGATGTCAAATGTCACAATGCTAAATGTCAAAAATGAAAAGTGACACCATGAAAAATGTCAAAAATGACAAATTTCAAGATGGCAAATGTCAAAGATGTCAAATGACAAATGTCACAATGCTAAATGTCAAAAATGAAAAGTGTCACCATGAAAATTGTCAAAAATGACAAATTTCAAGATGGCAAATGTCAAAACTGACAAATGTCAAAATGCTAAATGTCAAAAATGAAGTGTCATAATGAAAAATGTCAAAAATAACAAATTTCAAGATGGCAAATGTCAAAGATGTCAAATGACAAAGATGTCAAATGACAAATGTCACAATGCTAAATGTCAAAAATAAAAACTGTCACCATGAAAAATGTCAAAAATGACAAATTTCAAGATGGCAAATGTCAAAACTGACAAATGTCAAAATGCTAAATGTCAAAAATGAAAAGTGTCATAATGAAAAATGTCAAAAATAACAAATTTCAAGATGGCAAATGTCAAAGATGTCAAATGACAAATGTCACAATGCTAAATGTCAAAAATAAAAAGTGTCACCATGAAAAATGTCAAAAATGACAAATTTCAAGATGGCAAATGTCAAAGATGTCAAATGACAAATGTCACAATGCTAAATGTCAAAAATAAAAACTGTCACCATAAAATGTCAAAAAGGACAAATTTCAAGATAGCAAATGTCAAAACTGACAAATGTCACAATGCTAAATGTCAAAAATGAAAAGTGTCACCATGAAAAATGTCAAAAATAACAAATTTCAAGATGGCAAATGTCAAAGATGTCAAGTGAAAAATGTCACAATGCTAAATGTCAAAACTGACAAATTTCAAGATGGCAAACGTCAAAGATGTCAAATGACAAATTTCACAATGCTAAATGTCAAAAATGAAAAGTGTCACCATGAAAAATGTCAAAAATAACAAATTTCAAGATGGCAAATGTCAAAGATGTCAAATGACAAATGTCACAATGCTAAATGTCAAACATGATAAGTGTCACCATGAAAAATGTCAAAAATAACAAATTTCAAGATGGCAAATGTCAAAGATGTCAAATGACAAATGTCACAATGCTAAATGTCAAAAATGACAAATTTTAAGATGGCAAATGTCAAAGATGTCAAATGACAACTGTCACAATGCTAAATGTCAAAAATGAAAAGTGTCACCATGAAAAATGTCAAAAATAACAAATTTCAAGATGGCAAATGTCAAAGATGTCAAATGACAAATGTCACAATACTAAATGTCAAAAATGACAAATTTCAGGATGGCAAATGTCAAAGATGTCAAATGTCACAATGCTAAATGTCAAAAATGAAAAGTGACACCATGAAAAATGTCAAAAATGACAAATTTCAAGATGGCAAATGTCAAAGATGTCAAATGACAAATGTCACAATGCTAAATGTCAAAAATGAAAAGTGTCACCATAAAAATTGTCAAAAATGACAAATTTCAAGATGGCAAATGTCAAAACTGACAAATGTCAAAATGCTAAATGTCAAAAATGAAGTGTCATAATGAAAAATGTCAAAAATAACAAATTTCAAGATGGCAAATGTCAAAGATGTCAAATGACAAATGTCACAATGCTAAATGTCAAAAATAAAAAGTGTCACTATGAAAAATGTCAAAAATGACAAATTTCAAGATGGCAAATGTCAAAGATGTCAAATGACAAATGTCACAATGCTAAATGTCAAAAATGAAAAGTGTCACCATGAAAAATGTCAAAAATGACAAATTTCAAGATGGCAAATGTCAAAGATGTCAAATGACAAATGTCACAATGCTAAATGTCAAAAATAAAAACTGTCACCATGAAAAATGTCAAAAATGACAAATTTCAAGATGGCAAATGTCAAAACTGACAAATGTCAAAATGCTAAATGTCAAAAATGAAAAGTGTCATAATGAAAAATGTCAAAAATAACAAATTTCAAGATGGCAAATGTCAAAGATGTCAAATGACAAATGTCACAATGCTAAATGTCAAAAATAAAAAGTGTCACCATGAAAAATGTCAAAAATGACAAATTTCAAGATGGCAAATGTCAAAGATGTCAAATGACAAATGTCACAATGCTAAATGTCAAAAATAAAAACTGTCACCATGAAAAATGTCAAAAAGGACAAATTTCAAGATAGCAAATGTCAAAACTGACAAATGTCACAATGCTAAATGTCAAAAATGAAAAGTGTCATAATGAAAAATGTCAAAAATAACAAATTTCAAGATGGCAAATGTCTAAGATGTCAAATGACAAATGTCACAATGCTAAATGTCAAAAATGAAAAGTGTCACCATGAAAAATGTCAAAAATGACAAATTTCAAGATGGCAAATGTCAAAGATGTCAAATGACAAATGTCACAATTCTAAATGTCAAAAATAAAAACTGTCACCATGAAAAATATCAAAAATGACAAATTTCAAGATGGCAAATGTCAGAACTGACAAATGTCACAATGCTAAATGTCAAAAATGAAAAGTGTCATAATGAAAAATGTCAAAAATAACAAATTTCAAGATGGCAAATGTCAAAGATGTCAAATGACAAATGTCACAATGCTAAATGTCAAAAATGAAAAGTGTCACCATGAAAAATGTCGAAAATAACAAATTTCAAGATGGCAAATGTCAAAGATGTCAAATGACAAATGTCACAATGCTAAATGTTAAAAATGACAAATTTCAAGATGGCAAATGTCAAAGATATCAAATAACAAATGTCACAATGCTAAATGTCAAAAATGACAAATTTCAAGATGGCAAATGTCAAAACTGACAAATGTCACAATGCTAAATGTCAAGAATGAAAAGTGTCACCATGAAAAATGTCAAAAATAAAAAATTTCAAGATGGCAAATGTCAAAGATGTCAAATGACAAATATCACAATGCTAAATGTCAAAAATGACAAATTTCAAAATGGCAAATGTCAAAGATGTCAAATGACAAATGTCACAATGCTAAATGTCAAAAATGAAAAGTGTCACCATGAAAAATGTCAAAAATGACAAATTTCAAGATGACAAATGTCAAAACTGACAAAAGTCACAATGCTAAATGTCAAAAATGAAAAGTGTCACCATGAAAAATGTCAAAAATAACAAATTTCAAGATGGCAAATGTCAAAGATGTCAAATGACAAATGTCACAATGCTAAATGTCAAAAATGACAAATTTCAAGATGGCAAATTTCAAAGAGGTCAAATGACAATTGTCCCAATGCTAAATGTCAAAAATGAAAAGTGTCACCATGAAAAATGTCAAAAATGACAAATTTCAAGATGGCAAATGTCAAAGATGTCAAATGACAAATGTCACAATGCTAAATGTCAAAAATGAAAAGTGTCACCATGAAAATTGTCAAAAATGACAAATTTCAAGATGGCAAATGTCAAAACTGACAAATGTCAAAATGCTAAATGTCAAAAATGAAAAGTGTCATAATGAAAAATGTCAAAAATAACAAATTTCAAGACGGCAAATGTCAAAGATGTCAAATGACAAATGTCACAATGCTAAATGTCAAAAATAAAAAGTGTCACCATGAAAAATGTCAAAAATGACAAATTTCAAGATGGCAAATGTCAAAGATGTCAAATGACAAATGTCACAATGCTAAATGTCAAAAATGAAAAGTGTCACCATGAAAAATGTCAAAAATGACAAATTTCAAGATGGCAAATGTCAAAGATGTCAAATGACAAATGTCACAATGCTAAATGTCAAAAATAAAAACTGTCACCATGAAAAATGTCAAAAATGACAAATTTCAAGATGGCAAATGTCAAAACTGACAAATGTCAAAATGCTAAATGTCAAAAATGAAAAGTGTCATAATGAAAAATGTCAAAAATAACAAATTTCAAGATGGCAAATGTCAAAGATGTCAAATGACAAATGTCAAAAATAAAAAGTGTCACCATGAAAAATGTCAAAAATGACAAATTTCAAGATGGCAAATGTCAAAGATGTCAAATGACAAATGTCACAATGCTAAATGTCAAAAATGACAAATTTCAAGATGGCAAATTTCAAAGAGGTCAAATGACAATTGTCCCAATGCTAAATGTCAAAAATGAAAAGTGTCACCATGAAAAATGTCAAAAATGACAAATTTCAAGATGGCAAATGTCAAAGATGTCAAATGACAAATGTCACAATGCTAAATGTCAAAAATGAAAAGTGTCACCATGAAAATTGTCAAAAATGACAAATTTCAAGATGGCAAATGTCAAAACTGACAAATGTCAAAATGCTAAATGTCAAAAATGAAAAGTGTCATAATGAAAAATGTCAAAAATAACAAATTTCAAGACGGCAAATGTCAAAGATGTCAAATGACAAATGTCACAATGCTAAATGTCAAAAATGAAAAGTGTCACCATGAAAAATGTCAAAAATGACAAATTTCAAGATGGCAAATGTCAAAGATGTCAAATGACAAATGTCACAATGCTAAATGTCAAAAATGAAAAGTGTCACCATGAAAAATGTCAAAAATGACAAATTTCAAGATGGCAAATGTCAAAGATGTCAAATGACAAATGTCAAAAATGAAAATTGTCAAAAATGACAAATTTCAAGATGGCAAATGTCAAAGATGTCAAATGACAAATGTCACAATGCTAAATGTCAAAAATGAAAAGTGTCACCATGAAAAATGTCAAAAATGACAAATTTCAAGATGGCAAATGTCAAAGATGTCAAATGACAAATGTCACAATGCTAAATGTCAAAAATGAAAAGTGTCACTATGAAAAATGTCAAAAATGACAAATTTCAAGATGGCAAATGTCAAAGATGTCAAATGACAAATGTCAAAAATGAAAATTGTCAAAAATGACAAATTTCAAGATGGCAAATGTCTAAGATGTCAAATGACAAATGTCACAATGCTAAATGTCAAAAATGAAAAGTGTCACCATGAAAAATGACAAAAATGACAAATTTCAAGATGGCAAATGTCAAAGATGTTAAATGACAAATGTCACAATGCTAAATGTCAAAAATAAAAACTGTCACCATGAAAAATGTCAAAAATGACAAATTTCAAGATAGCAAATGTCAAAACTGACAAATGACACAATGCTAAATGTCAAAAATGAAAAGTGTCATAATGAAAAATGTCAAAAATAACAAATTTCAAGATGGCAAATGTCAAAGATGTCAAATGACAAATGTCACAATGCTAAATGTCAAAAATGAAAAGTGTCACCATGAAAAATGTCAAAAATGACAAATTTCAAGATGGCAAATGTCAAAACTGACAAATGTCACAATGCTAAATGTCAAAATTGAAAAGTGTCACCATGAAAAATGTCAAAAATGACAAATTTCAAGATGGCAAATGTCAAAACTGACAAAAGTCACAATGCTAAATGTCAAAAATGAAAAGTGTCACCATGAAAAATGTCAAAAATAACAAATTTCAAGATGGCAAATGTCAAAGATGTCAAGTGAAAAATGTCACAATGCTAAATGTCAAAACTGACAAATTTCAAGATGGCAAACATCAAAGATGTCAAATGACAAATGTCACAATGCTAAATGTCAAAAATGAAAAGTGTCACCATGAAAAATGTCAAAAATGACAAATTTCAAGATGGCAAATGTCAAAGATGTCAAATGACAAATGTCACAATGCTAAATGTCAAAAATAAAAACTGTCACCATGAAAAATGTCAAAAATGACAAATTTCAAGATGGCAAATGTCAAAACTGACAAATGTCACAATGCTAAATGTCAAAATTGAAAAGTGTCACCATGAAAAATGTCAAAAATGACAAATTTCAAGATGGCAAATGTCAAAACTGACAAAAGTCACAATGCTAAATGTCAAAAATGAAAAGTGTCACCATGAAAAATGTCAAAAATAACAAATTTCAAGATGGCAAATGTCAAAGATGTCAAGTGAAAAATGTCACAATGCTAAATGTCAAAACTGACAAATTTCAAGATGGCAAACATCAAAGATGTCAAATGACAAATTTCACAATGCTAAATGTCAAAAATGAAAAGTGTCACCATGAAAAATGTCAAAAATAACAAATTTCAAGATGGCAAATGTCAAAGATGTCAAATGACAAATGTCACAATGCTAAATGTCAAACATGATAAGTGTCACCATGAAAAATGTCAAAAATAACAAATTTCAAGATGGCAAATGTCAAAGATGTCAAATGACAAATGTCACAATGCTAAATGTCAAAAATGACAAATTTTAAGATGGCAAATGTCAAAGATGTCAAATGACAACTGTCACAATGCTAAATGTCAAAAATGAAAAGTGTCACCATGAAAAATGTCAAAAATAACAAATTTCAAGATGGCAAATGTCAAAGATGTCAAATGACAAATGTCACAATACTAAATGTCAAAAATGACAAATTTCAGGATGGCAAATGTCAAAGATGTCAAATGTCACAATGCTAAATGTCAAAAATGAAAAGTGACACCATGAAAAATGTCAAAAATGACAAATTTCAAGATGGCAAATGTCAAAGATGTCAAATGACAAATGTCACAATGCTAAATGTCAAAAATGAAAAGTGTCACCATGAAAATTGTCAAAAATGACAAATTTCAAGATGGCAAATGTCAAAACTGACAAATGTCAAAATGCTAAATGTCAAAAATGAAGTGTCATAATGAAAAATGTCAAAAATAACAAATTTCAAGATGGCAAATGTCAAAGATGTCAAATGACAAAGATGTCAAATGACAAATGTCACAATGCTAAATGTCAAAAATAAAAACTGTCACCATGAAAAATGTCAAAAATGACAAATTTCAAGATGGCAAATGTCAAAACTGACAAATGTCAAAATGCTAAATGTCAAAAATGAAAAGTGTCATAATGAAAAATGTCAAAAATAACAAATTTCAAGATGGCAAATGTCAAAGATGTCAAATGACAAATGTCACAATGCTAAATGTCAAAAATAAAAAGTGTCACCATGAAAAATGTCAAAAATGACAAATTTCAAGATGGCAAATGTCAAAGATGTCAAATGACAAATGTCACAATGCTAAATGTCAAAAATAAAAACTGTCACCATAAAATGTCAAAAAGGACAAATTTCAAGATAGCAAATGTCAAAACTGACAAATGTCACAATGCTAAATGTCAAAAATGAAAAGTGTCACCATGAAAAATGTCAAAAATAACAAATTTCAAGATGGCAAATGTCAAAGATGTCAAGTGAAAAATGTCACAATGCTAAATGTCAAAACTGACAAATTTCAAGATGGCAAACGTCAAAGATGTCAAATGACAAATTTCACAATGCTAAATGTCAAAAATGAAAAGTGTCACCATGAAAAATGTCAAAAATAACAAATTTCAAGATGGCAAATGTCAAAGATGTCAAATGACAAATGTCACAATGCTAAATGTCAAACATGATAAGTGTCACCATGAAAAATGTCAAAAATAACAAATTTCAAGATGGCAAATGTCAAAGATGTCAAATGACAAATGTCACAATGCTAAATGTCAAAAATGACAAATTTTAAGATGGCAAATGTCAAAGATGTCAAATGACAACTGTCACAATGCTAAATGTCAAAAATGAAAAGTGTCACCATGAAAAATGTCAAAAATAACAAATTTCAAGATGGCAAATGTCAAAGATGTCAAATGACAAATGTCACAATACTAAATGTCAAAAATGACAAATTTCAGGATGGCAAATGTCAAAGATGTCAAATGTCACAATGCTAAATGTCAAAAATGAAAAGTGACACCATGAAAAATGTCAAAAATGACAAATTTCAAGATGGCAAATGTCAAAGATGTCAAATGACAAATGTCACAATGCTAAATGTCAAAAATGAAAAGTGTCACCATAAAAATTGTCAAAAATGACAAATTTCAAGATGGCAAATGTCAAAACTGACAAATGTCAAAATGCTAAATGTCAAAAATGAAGTGTCATAATGAAAAATGTCAAAAATAACAAATTTCAAGATGGCAAATGTCAAAGATGTCAAATGACAAATGTCACAATGCTAAATGTCAAAAATAAAAAGTGTCACTATGAAAAATGTCAAAAATGACAAATTTCAAGATGGCAAATGTCAAAGATGTCAAATGACAAATGTCACAATGCTAAATGTCAAAAATGAAAAGTGTCACCATGAAAAATGTCAAAAATGACAAATTTCAAGATGGCAAATGTCAAAGATGTCAAATGACAAATGTCACAATGCTAAATGTCAAAAATAAAAACTGTCACCATGAAAAATGTCAAAAATGACAAATTTCAAGATGGCAAATGTCAAAACTGTCAAATGTCAAAATGCTAAATGTCAAAAATGAAAAGTGTCATAATGAAAAATGTCAAAAATAACAAATTTCAAGATGGCAAATGTCAAAGATGTCAAATGACAAATGTCACAATGCTAAATGTCAAAAATAAAAAGTGTCACCATGAAAAATGTCAAAAATGACAAATTTCAAGATGGCAAATGTCAAAGATGTCAAATGACAAATGTCACAATGCTAAATGTCAAAAATAAAAACTGTCACCATGAAAAATGTCAAAAAGGACAAATTTCAAGATAGCAAATGTCAAAACTGACAAATGTCACAATGCTAAATGTCAAAAATGAAAAGTGTCATAATGAAAAATGTCAAAAATAACAAATTTCAAGATGGCAAATGTCTAAGATGTCAAATGACAAATGTCACAATGCTAAATGTCAAAAATGAAAAGTGTCACCATGAAAAATGTCAAAAATGACAAATTTCAAGATGGCAAATGTCAAAGATGTCAAATGACAAATGTCACAATTCTAAATGTCAAAAATAAAAACTGTCACCATGAAAAATATCAAAAATGACAAATTTCAAGATGGCAAATGTCAGAACTGACAAATGTCACAATGCTAAATGTCAAAAATGAAAAGTGTCATAATGAAAAATGTCAAAAATAACAAATTTCAAGATGGCAAATGTCAAAGATGTCAAATGACAAATGTCACAATGCTAAATGTCAAAAATGAAAAGTGTCACCATGAAAAATGTCGAAAATAACAAATTTCAAGATGGCAAATGTCAAAGATGTCAAATGACAAATGTCACAATGCTAAATGTTAAAAATGACAAATTTCAAGATGGCAAATGTCAAAGATATCAAATAACAAATGTCACAATGCTAAATGTCAAAAATGACAAATTTCAAGATGGCAAATGTCAAAACTGACAAATGTCACAATGCTAAATGTCAAGAATGAAAAGTGTCACCATGAAAAATGTCAAAAATAAAAAATTTCAAGATGGCAAATGTCAAAGATGTCAAATGACAAATATCACAATGCTAAATGTCAAAAATGACAAATTTCAAAATGGCAAATGTCAAAGATGTCAAATGACAAATGTCACAATGCTAAATGTCAAAAATGAAAAGTGTCACCATGAAAAATGTCAAAAATGACAAATTTCAAGATGACAAATGTCAAAACTGACAAAAGTCACAATGCTAAATGTCAAAAATGAAAAGTGTCACCATGAAAAATGTCAAAAATAACAAATTTCAAGATGGCAAATGTCAAAGATGTCAAATGACAAATGTCACAATGCTAAATGTCAAAAATGACAAATTTCAAGATGGCAAATTTCAAAGAGGTCAAATGACAATTGTCCCAATGCTAAATGTCAAAAATGAAAAGTGTCACCATGAAAAATGTCAAAAATGACAAATTTCAAGATGGCAAATGTCAAAGATGTCAAATGACAAATGTCACAATGCTAAATGTCAAAAATGAAAAGTGTCACCATGAAAATTGTCAAAAATGACAAATTTCAAGATGGCAAATGTCAAAACTGACAAATGTCAAAATGCTAAATGTCAAAAATGAAAAGTGTCATAATGAAAAATGTCAAAAATAACAAATTTCAAGACGGCAAATGTCAAAGATGTCAAATGACAAATGTCACAATGCTAAATGTCAAAAATAAAAAGTGTCACCATGAAAAATGTCAAAAATGACAAATTTCAAGATGGCAAATGTCAAAGATGTCAAATGACAAATGTCACAATGCTAAATGTCAAAAATGAAAAGTGTCACCATGAAAAATGTCAAAAATGACAAATTTCAAGATGGCAAATGTCAAAGATGTCAAATGACAAATGTCACAATGCTAAATGTCAAAAATAAAAACTGTCACCATGAAAAATGTCAAAAATGACAAATTTCAAGATGGCAAATGTCAAAACTGACAAATGTCAAAATGCTAAATGTCAAAAATGAAAAGTGTCATAATGAAAAATGTCAAAAATAACAAATTTCAAGATGGCAAATGTCAAAGATGTCAAATGACAAATGTCAAAAATAAAAAGTGTCACCATGAAAAATGTCAAAAATGACAAATTTCAAGATGGCAAATGTCAAAGATGTCAAATGACAAATGTCACAATGCTAAATGTCAAAAATGACAAATTTCAAGATGGCAAATTTCAAAGAGGTCAAATGACAATTGTCCCAATGCTAAATGTCAAAAATGAAAAGTGTCACCATGAAAAATGTCAAAAATGACAAATTTCAAGATGGCAAATGTCAAAGATGTCAAATGACAAATGTCACAATGCTAAATGTCAAAAATGAAAAGTGTCACCATGAAAATTGTCAAAAATGACAAATTTCAAGATGGCAAATGTCAAAACTGACAAATGTCAAAATGCTAAATGTCAAAAATGAAAAGTGTCATAATGAAAAATGTCAAAAATAACAAATTTCAAGACGGCAAATGTCAAAGATGTCAAATGACAAATGTCACAATGCTAAATGTCAAAAATGAAAAGTGTCACCATGAAAAATGTCAAAAATGACAAATTTCAAGATGGCAAATGTCAAAGATGTCAAATGACAAATGTATGTCAAAAATGAAAAGTGTCACCATGAAAAATGTCAAAAATGACAAATTTCAAGATGGCAAATGTCAAAGATGTCAAATGACAAATGTCAAAAATGAAAATTGTCAAAAATGACAAATTTCAAGATGGCAAATGTCTAAGATGTCAAATGACAAATGTCACAATGCTAAATGTCAAAAATGAAAAGTGTCACCATGAAAAATGACAAAAATGACAAATTTCAAGATGGCAAATGTCAAAGATGTTAAATGACAAATGTCACAATGCTAAATGTCAAAAATAAAAACTGTCACCATGAAAAATGTCAAAAATGACAAATTTCAAGATAGCAAATGTCAAAACTGACAAATGACACAATGCTAAATGTCAAAAATGAAAAGTGTCATAATGAAAAATGTCAAAAATAACAAATTTCAAGATGGCAAATGTCAAAGATGTCAAATGACAAATGTCACAATGCTAAATGTCAAAAATGAAAAGTGTCACCATGAAAAATGTCAAAAATGACAAATTTCAAGATAGCAAATGTCAAAACTGACAAATGTCACAATGCTAAATGTCAAAATTGAAAAGTGTCACCATGAAAAATGTCAAAAATGACAAATTTCAAGATGGCAAATGTCAAAACTGACAAAAGTCACAATGCTAAATGTCAAAAATGAAAAGTGTCACCATGAAAAATGTCAAAAATAACAAATTTCAAGATGGCAAATGTCAAAGATGTCAAGTGAAAAATGTCACAATGCTAAATGTCAAAACTGACAAATTTCAAGATGGCAAACATCAAAGATGTCAAATGACAAATGTCACAATGCTAAATGTCAAAAATGAAAAGTGTCACCATGAAAAATGTCAAAAATGACAAATTTCAAGATGGCAAATGTCAAAGATGTCAAATGACAAATGTCACAATGCTAAATGTCAAAAATAAAAACTGTCACCATGAAAAATGTCAAAAATGACAAATTTCAAGATGGTAAATGTCAAAACTGACAAATGTCACAATGCTAAATGTCAAAATTGAAAAGTGTCACCATGAAAAATGTCAAAAATGACAAATTTCAAGATGGCAAATGTCAAAACTGACAAAAGTCACAATGCTAAATGTCAAAAATGAAAAGTGTCACCATGAAAAATGTCAAAAATAACAAATTTCAAGATGGCAAATGTCAAAGATGTCAAGTGAAAAATGTCACAATGCTAAATGTCAAAACTGACAAATTTCAAGATGGCAAACATCAAAGATGTCAAATGACAAATTTCACAATGCTAAATGTCAAAAATGAAAAGTGTCACCATGAAAAATGTCAAAAATAACAAATTTCAAGATGGCAAATGTCAAAGATGTCAAATGACAAATGTCACAATGCTAAATGTCAAACATGATAAGTGTCACCATGAAAAATGTCAAAAATAACAAATTTCAAGATGGCAAATGTCAAAGATGTCAAATGACAAATGTCACAATGCTAAATGTCAAAAATGACAAATTTTAAGATGGCAAATGTCAAAGATGTCAAATGACAACTGTCACAATGCTAAATGTCAAAAATGAAAAGTGTCACCATGAAAAATGTCAAAAATAACAAATTTCAAGATGGCAAATGTCAAAGATGTCAAATGACAAATGTCACAATACTAAATGTCAAAAATGACAAATTTCAGGATGGCAAATGTCAAAGATGTCAAATGTCACAATGCTAAATGTCAAAAATGAAAAGTGACACCATGAAAAATGTCAAAAATGACAAATTTCAAGATGGCAAATGTCAAAGATGTCAAATGACAAATGTCACAATGCTAAATGTCAAAAATGAAAAGTGTCACCATGAAAATTGTCAAAAATGACAAATTTCAAGATGGCAAATGTCAAAACTGACAAATGTCAAAATGCTAAATGTCAAAAATGAAGTGTCATAATGAAAAATGTCAAAAATAACAAATTTCAAGATGGCAAATGTCAAAGATGTCAAATGACAAAGATGTCAAATGACAAATGTCACAATGCTAAATGTCAAAAATAAAAACTGTCACCATGAAAAATGTCAAAAATGACAAATTTCAAGATGGCAAATGTCAAAACTGACAAATGTCAAAATGCTAAATGTCAAAAATGAAAAGTGTCATAATGAAAAATGTCAAAAATAACAAATTTCAAGATGGCAAATGTCAAAGATGTCAAATGACAAATGTCACAATGCTAAATGTCAAAAATAAAAAGTGTCACCATGAAAAATGTCAAAAATGACAAATTTCAAGATGGCAAATGTCAAAGATGTCAAATGACAAATGTCACAATGCTAAATGTCAAAAATAAAAACTGTCACCATAAAATGTCAAAAAGGACAAATTTCAAGATAGCAAATGTCAAAACTGACAAATGTCACAATGCTAAATGTCAAAAATGAAAAGTGTCACCATGAAAAATGTCAAAAATAACAAATTTCAAGATGGCAAATGTCAAAGATGTCAAGTGAAAAATGTCACAATGCTAAATGTCAAAACTGACAAATTTCAAGATGGCAAACGTCAAAGATGTCAAATGACAAATTTCACAATGCTAAATGTCAAAAATGAAAAGTGTCACCATGAAAAATGTCAAAAATAACAAATTTCAAGATGGCAAATGTCAAAGATGTCAAATGACAAATGTCACAATGCTAAATGTCAAACATGATAAGTGTCACCATGAAAAATGTAAAAAATAACACATTTCAAGATGGCAAATGTCAAAGATGTCAAATGACAAATGTCACAATGCTAAATGTCAAAAATGACAAATTTTAAGATGGCAAATGTCAAAGATGTCAAATGACAACTGTCACAATGCTAAATGTCAAAAATGAAAAGTGTCACCATGAAAAATGTCAAAAATAACAAATTTCAAGATGGCAAATGTCAAAGATGTCAAATGACAAATGTCACAATACTAAATGTCAAAAATGACAAATTTCAGGATGGCAAATGTCAAAGATGTCAAATGTCACAATGCTAAATGTCAAAAATGAAAAGTGACACCATGAAAAATGTCAAAAATGACAAATTTCAAGATGGCAAATGTCAAAGATGTCAAATGACAAATGTCACAATGCTAAATGTCAAAAATGAAAAGTGTCACCATAAAAATTGTCAAAAATGACAAATTTCAAGATGGCAAATGTCAAAACTGACAAATGTCAAAATGCTAAATGTCAAAAATGAAGTGTCATAATGAAAAATGTCAAAAATAACAAATTTCAAGATGGCAAATGTCAAAGATGTCAAATGACAAATGTCACAATGCTAAATGTCAAAAATAAAAAGTGTCACTATGAAAAATGTCAAAAATGACAAATTTCAAGATGGCAAATGTCAAAGATGTCAAATGACAAATGTCACAATGCTAAATGTCAAAAATGAAAAGTGTCACCATGAAAAATGTCAAAAATGACAAATTTCAAGATGGCAAATGTCAAAGATGTCAAATGACAAATGTCACAATGCTAAATGTCAAAAATAAAAACTGTCACCATGAAAAATGTCAAAAATGACAAATTTCAAGATGGCAAATGTCAAAACTGACAAATGTCAAAATGCTAAATGTCAAAAATGAAAAGTGTCATAATGAAAAATGTCAAAAATAACAAATTTCAAGATGGCAAATGTCAAAGATGTCAAATGACAAATGTCACAATGCTAAATGTCAAAAATAAAAAGTGTCACCATGAAAAATGTCAAAAATGACAAATTTCAAGATGGCAAATGTCAAAGATGTCAAATGACAAATGTCACAATGCTAAATGTCAAAAATAAAAACTGTCACCATGAAAAATGTCAAAAAGGACAAATTTCAAGATAGCAAATGTCAAAACTTGTAACGTTCCAAATTGAATTTTGAAACGTTAACTTACCCTTGCTAGCTCTAGGATCGTGGTTTCCTTCTGGTTTTCTTCAACTCCCCCCAAACAAATATTTAAGGGCGCCAAAATTACAGACAAGCAAATAAAAGATGTTAAATCAGTGTAAATTGTTTATTGCCAAAAAAGAATTATTAATTTAAGTTAATAAAGATTGAATAATAATTAACTAATTTCTTATCTTTTACTATCCAACTTTGGATGACGTCTGGAAGCCAACATAAGGATGCGGTCGGGTCGAGGTCTTCCCAAAACTAATGGTTCTGTAGATGGGTTGGCAAGATTTTTTCTAACACTTGACGGATCCTCTGAGGCTTGATGGCAAGATGTTTTCAACAAAAGGAGCGGTAACTGTTAAAACCTGCTTACAAGCTTCTCTTCAAAAACCAAAAAAAATGGCTATCCATAACAGCCCTATCTTGGGACCCTTCAACAAATTTGGCAATGGCCCTATGAATAAAAAATTCACACCGTCAAAATTCCATCTCAATAAATCTAGTTTTCGATTACAATCATCCAAAGTTACTCCAAGTTCGAGAATAGAAAAAAGTTAATCACTTTATCTGTTTACATATTTTTAACACAATAAAAACTGATTTAGACAATGATTGTAATCGAAATAATTTAAAAGTTAGAATAATAAAATTATTATAATCAATAAAATATATTCACCAAGTTTTTGACTATTAATAAAAATTATCAAACAATTAAACTCTTACTCACCAAATGAAGGGAGAAGAAAAACGAAGAGAACTGCTGGCTAAGAAGCACAAAATGGTAATGATATTCAAAATACCGACTCTCTTTTCAAATGAACAACGGTACCCGGTTTTAAACAGAAATCTATTCTGCGTCGACTCCAAAGAATCTTCGATAAACTCGAACCGTCGTAGGCCAGGCCAAAATATCGTAGCAAAATAAACGAGAAATTAATGAAATAGAATATTTGTAGGCCAGGCCAAACAATTAACGATGTAATCGTTACACCACGGTAACCTGACGGAAAAAAAAAGAATTGGAAATTCTTTTTTTTTTTCAAAAGATAAACTATTAAAATCCAAAAACATTAAAAAAGTAAATAATCAAAAACTGGTGAATCAGTAAAGAAAAATAAACATTATTACATAATTAAAGGCAACCACAAGAATTTGTGTATAAAAAAAAAAAAAATTCTCGACAAAAAATTCAAAAACACGAAACCTTACTTATTACGTCACAATCGGTAAAAATAAATTAATAACTGTCCTATTTAAGGTCGTCTAAAAAAACAACACTAACAAGATGTACGAAAGAAACAAAAGATTAATGTTCACAATACAAGGCAAAAGTCTATCTCCAAAGATAAAATAATTTATCATAGCAACGAAGACAAAGATAAGACTGACGTCAACAGGAATCATTGAATACAAAAGAAAAATTACTCAACTTGAGTAATAAAAATGAGCCCGAAAGCCAAGGAAATATTCAATGAACGAGATAAATTGAAACCAAATATCAGTTGAACGAAAATGTGACTAAACACTAAAAGATAAATCAACTAATATTCAGATCAAAAATAAGTTGACAAGTCTTATCGCTAAGCAATCAAGAGGCATATAAAAGATAAAAGGAAATTGCTATCATAAAAAGACAAGAAATAGCTGGAGATAATGAAAAAGATAAACGATAATATTTATCATTCAAAATGACAACAATCAACGGTAATAATGTGAACATCAAAAAAAAAAAAAAAAAATAAGACAGTTAATAAAAGAAAAAAAAAAAAAAAAACGACGAAATCAAACAGAATAGAAAACAAGCATTCAAACGCCAAGAACACTGAAAGGCAATAATCACTAAGTAAAGAAGGAAAAAAAAAATTTGAAAAAGGAACAAACTAAGAATCCAAAAAATACTAATACTTTTTTTTTTTTTTTTTTTTTTTTTCCTTTAAATTTTTTTTTAAAAAAATAAACTGACAATCGAATTAATCTAAAAGGTTGAAAAGAATTTTGAAAAAGTTTTTTAAGAATTTAAAAAATCTAAGAAATGGAAATTGAAAAGTTAATAACTTATGCCTTCAGCGAAGTGACTCCAGTGTAAGAAATCCAAAAAATATCAATCAAAAGTAAGGAATTCAAACATGACGAGAAAAGAAAAAATATAAGACGATAACTTCATATTTTTCACAAACAAGAAACTACAAAAAATTACAAACAACGAAACATAAGAAAAATCACAAACTTTTTATCAAAATGTCCAAGGTATGTGAAAAAACAGTCCTAGATATTAAAAGTATTTCTGTACTTGGTGTATCACAAAATCAATACAGATAAAAAAATTGAAAGAATGGTATGTGGAAAACAAAAACCCCGAGTAGGTACACAAATTCATGGAAAGTCTATATGTTTCCCAAAGATAAGCCCTAACGGCCGAAAAAGAAACCAATATAGACCATAATCCCACAAAACAATAAGATAAGATAAGATAATTTCTATTGTGTCCCAACCATACGGAACACCAATAGAAGCGATAAGAAGCAGTTACTACCAACTGCTCCACGATAAAGAGGTCTCACGGACCCCTCTAAGATACTAAGGTCTCACAGACCTTACACGGTAATAATGTAGTCTTCCAGACCACACCAAGAATATGCCCACGGCAAACAACGATAAGTACCCACACTCAAGATATACAAAAATTTCCAAAAACCACTTTCCAAATCCTTACTGCAAGAAATGAGATAAAAAGAGAGAAAAAAAGAAAAACCAAAATACAGAAATGAAAGGAATTCAAAAAAAAAATTTTGACTGTAACTCTCACACTCACACAATAAAGTCAAAAAAAAAGACAAAGGCTAAGATAGCAACGAAAAAAAAAAAAAAAGGACATAATGATAACACGACACAAACACTTCAAAATCTGCTAAGAAGCCCTAATTATTTAGAGAATTCCGCCTGTAAATCAGGAATAATCGAGATAAATTCCAGATAAAGAGATATTGTAAATGTAACGATAACATCGAAAGAGACAATCGGTATAGAAAAATTACTAACTGTAACATAATTGTAAGGTAAATAATTTTAAGAAAAGATAATAATATTCTTCGATAAATAAACCAGTTAAAGTTATAAACGAAATACACCAATTCCATAGTGGTTTACCTTGAATCTCTAGATAATGAAAACCAACAAAACAAGTAAGATAAAAAGTGTTATTTGTTAGAAAAATATTAATAAAATATTTGCATGTCTGTAATTAAATTGATGGAAAATATAAAAATTAATTTTTAAAGTGAATGATTAAGAAAAGTTTCAAAAAACCAGAATACTAAGTTGGGCGCCAGTTTGTAACGTTCCAAATTGAATTTTGAAACGTTAACTTACCCTTGCTAGCTCTAGGATCGTGGTTTCCTTCTGGTTTTCTTCAACTCCCCCCAAACAAATATTTAAGGGCGCCAAAATTACAGACAAGCAAATAAAAGATGTTAAATCAGTGTAAATTGTTTATTGCCAAAAAAGAATTATTAATTTAAGTTAATAAAGATTGAATAATAATTAACTAATTTCTTATCTTTTACTATCCAACTTTGGATGACGTCTGGAAGCCAACATAAGGATGCGGTCGGGTCGAGGTCTTCCCAAAACTAATGGTTCTGTAGATGGGTTGGCAAGATTTTTTCTAACACTTGACGGATCCTCTGAGGCTTGATGGCAAGATGTTTTCAACAAAAGGAGCGGTAACTGTTAAAACCTGCTTACAAGCTTCTCTTCAAAAACCAAAAAAAATGGCTATCCATAACAGCCCTATCTTGGGACCCTTCAACAAATTTGGCAATGGCCCTATGAATAAAAAATTCACACCGTCAAAATTCCATCTCAATAAATCTGGTTTTCGATTACAATCATCCAAAGTTACTCCAAGTTCGAGAATAGAAAAAAGTTAATCACTTTATCTGTTTACATATTTTTAACACAATAAAAACTGATTTAGACAATGATTGTAATCGAAATAATTTAAAAGTTAGAATAATAAAATTATTATAATCAATAAAATATATTCACCAAGTTTTTGACTATTAATAAAAATTATCAAACAATTAAACTCTTACTCACCAAATGAAGGGAGAAGAAAAACGAAGAGAACTGCTGGCTAAGAAGCACAAAATGGTAATGATATTCAAAATACCGACTCTCTTTTCAAATGAACAACGGTACCCGGTTTTAAACAGAAATCTATTCTGCGTCGACTCCAAAGAATCTTCGATAAACTCGAACCGTCGTAGGCCAGGCCAAAATATCGTAGCAAAATAAACGAGAAATTAATGAAATAGAATATTTGTAGGCCAGGCCAAACAATTAACGATGTAATCGTTACAAACTGACAAATGTCACAATGCTAAATGTCAAAAATGAAAAGTGTCATAATGAAAAATGTCAAAAATAACAAATTTCAAGATGGCAAATGTCTAAGATGTCAAATGACAAATGTCACAATGCTAAATGTCAAAAATGAAAAGTGTCACCATGAAAAATGTCAAAAATGACAAATTTCAAGATGGCAAATGTCAAAGATGTCAAATGACAAATGTCACAATTCTAAATGTCAAAAATAAAAACTGTCACCATGAAAAATATCAAAAATGACAAATTTCAAGATGGCAAATGTCAGAACTGACAAATGTCACAATGCTAAATGTCAAAAATGAAAAGTGTCATAATGAAAAATGTCAAAAATAACAAATTTCAAGATGGCAAATGTCAAAGATGTCAAATGACAAATGTCACAATGCTAAATGTCAAAAATGAAAAGTGTCACCATGAAAAATGTCGAAAATAACAAATTTCAAGATGGCAAATGTCAAAGATGTCAAATGACAAATGTCACAATGCTAAATGTTAAAAATGACAAATTTCAAGATGGCAAATGTCAAAGATATCAAATAACAAATGTCACAATGCTAAATGTCAAAAATGACAAATTTCAAGATGGCAAATGTCAAAACTGACAAATGTCACAATGCTAAATGTCAAGAATGAAAAGTGTCACCATGAAAAATGTCAAAAATAAAAAATTTCAAGATGGCAAATGTCAAAGATGTCAAATGACAAATATCACAATGCTAAATGTCAAAAATGACAAATTTCAAAATGGCAAATGTCAAAGATGTCAAATGACAAATGTCACAATGCTAAATGTCAAAAATGAAAAGTGTCACCATGAAAAATGTCAAAAATGACAAATTTCAAGATGACAAATGTCAAAACTGACAAAAGTCACAATGCTAAATGTCAAAAATGAAAAGTGTCACCATGAAAAATGTCAAAAATAACAAATTTCAAGATGGCAAATGTCAAAGATGTCAAATGACAAATGTCACAATGCTAAATGTCAAAAATGACAAATTTCAAGATGGCAAATTTCAAAGAGGTCAAATGACAATTGTCCCAATGCTAAATGTCAAAAATGAAAAGTGTCACCATGAAAAATGTCAAAAATGACAAATTTCAAGATGGCAAATGTCAAAGATGTCAAATGACAAATGTCACAATGCTAAATGTCAAAAATGAAAAGTGTCACCATGAAAATTGTCAAAAATGACAAATTTCAAGATGGCAAATGTCAAAACTGACAAATGTCAAAATGCTAAATGTCAAAAATGAAAAGTGCCATAATGAAAAATGTCAAAAATAACAAATTTCAAGACGGCAAATGTCAAAGATGTCAAATGACAAATGTCACAATGCTAAATGTCAAAAATAAAAAGTGTCACCATGAAAAATGTCAAAAATGACAAATTTCAAGATGGCAAATGTCAAAGATGTCAAATGACAAATGTCACAATGCTAAATGTCAAAAATGAAAAGTGTCACCATGAAAAATGTCAAAAATGACAAATTTCAAGATGGCAAATGTCAAAGATGTCAAATGACAAATGTCACAATGCTAAATGTCAAAAATAAAAACTGTCACCATGAAAAATGTCAAAAATGACAAATTTCAAGATGGCAAATGTCAAAACTGACAAATGTCAAAATGCTAAATGTCAAAAATGAAAAGTGTCATAATGAAAAATGTCAAAAATAACAAATTTCAAGATGGCAAATGTCAAAGATGTCAAATGACAAATGTCAAAAATAAAAAGTGTCACCATGAAAAATGTCAAAAATGACAAATTTCAAGATGGCAAATGTCAAAGATGTCAAATGACAAATGTCACAATGCTAAATGTCAAAAATAAAAACTGTCACCATGAAAAATGTCAAAAATGACAAATTTCAAGATGGCAAATGTCAAAACTGACAAATGTCACAATGCTAAATGTCAAAAATGAAAAGTGTCATAATGAAAAATGTCAAAAATAACAAATTTCAAGATGGCAAATGTCTAAGATGTCAAATGACAAATGTCACAATGCTAAATGTCAAAAATGAAAAGTGTCACCATGAAAAATGTCAAAAATGACAAATTTCAAGATGGCAAATGTCAAAGATGTCAAATGACAAATGTCACAATTCTAAATGTCAAAAATAAAAACTGTCACCATGAAAAATGTCAAAAATGACAAATTTCAAGATGGCAAATGTCAGAACTGACAAATGTCACAATGCTAAATGTCAAAAATGAAAAGTGTCATAATGAAAAATGTCAAAAATAACAAATTTCAAGATGGCAAATGTCAAAGATGTCAAATGACAAATGTCAGAATGCTAAATGTCAAAAATGAAAAGTGTCACCATGAAAAATGTCGAAAATAACAAATTTCAAGATGGCAAATGTCAAAGATGTCAAATGACAAATGTCACAATGCTAAATGTCAAAAATGACAAATTTCAAGATAGCAAATGTCAAAGATATCAAATAACAAATGTCACAATGCTAAATGTCAAAAATGACAAATTTCAAGATGGCAAATGTCAAAACTGACAAATGTCACAATGCTAAATGTCAAGAATGAAAAGTGTCACCATGAAAAATGTCAAAAATAACAAATTTCAAGATGGCAAATGTCAAAGATGTCAAATGACAAATATCACAATGCTAAATGTCAAAAATGACAAATTTCAAAATGGCAAATGTCAAAGATGTCAAATGACAAATGTCACAATGCTAAATGTCAAAAATGAAAAGTGTCACCATGAAAAATGTCAAAAATGACAAATTTCAAGATGACAAATGTCAAAACTGACAAATGTCACAATGCTAAATGTCAAAAATGAAAAGTGTCACCATGAAAAATGTCAAAAATAACAAATTTCAAGATGGCAAATGTCAAAGATGTCAAATGACAAATGTCACAATGCTAAATGTCAAAAATGACAAATTTCAAGATGGCAAATTTCAAAGATGTCAAATGACAATTGTCCAAATGCTAAATGTCAAAAATGAAAAGTGTCACCATGAAAAGTGTCAAAAATGACAAATTTCAAGGTGGCAAATGTCTAAGATGTCAAATGACAAATGTCACAATGCTAAATGTCAAAAATAAAAAGTGTCACCATGAAAAATGTCAAAAATGACAAACTTTAAGATGGCAAATGTCAAAGATGTCAAATGACAAATGTCACAATGCTAAATGTCAAAAATGAAAAGTGTCACCATGAAAAATGTCAAAAATGACAAATTTCAAGATGGCAAATGTCAAAACTGACTAATGTCACAATGCTAAATGTCAAAAATGAAAAGTGTCACCATAAAAAATGTCAAAAATGACAAATTTCAAGATGGCAAATGTCAAAGATGTCAAATGACAAATGTCACAATGCTAAATGTCAAAAATGAAAAGTGTCACCATGAAAAATGTCAAAAATGACAAATTTCAAGATGGCACATGTCAAAGATGTCAAATGACAAATGTCACAATGCTAAATGACAAAAATGAAAAGTGTCACCATGAAAAATGTCAAAAATGACAAATTTCAAGATGGCAAATGTCAAAGATGTCAAATGACAAATGTCACAATGCTTAATGTCAAAAATGAAAAGTGTCACCATGAAAAATGTCAAAAATGACAAATTTCAAGATGGCAAATATCAAAGATGTCAAATGACAAATGTCACAATGCTAAATGTCAAAAATGGAAAGTGTCACAATGCTAAATGTCAAAAATGAAAAGTGTCACAATGCTAAATGTCAAAAATGACAAATTTCAAGATGGCAAATGTCAAAGATGTCAAATGACAAATGTCACAATGCTAAATAACAAAAATGACAAATTTTAAGATGGCAAATGTCTAAGATGTCAAATGACAAATGTCACAATGCTAAATGTCAAAAATGAAAAGTGTCACCATGAAAAATGTCAAAAATGACCAATTTCAAGATGGCAAATGTCAAAACTGACTAATGTCACAATGCTAAATGTCAAAAATGAAAAGTGTCACCATAAAAAATGTCAAAAATGACAAATTTCAAGATGGCAAATGTCTAAGATGTCAAATGACAAATGTCACAATGCTAAATGTCAAAAATGGAAATTGTCACAATGCTAAATGTCAAAAATGAAAAGTGTCACAATGCTAAATGTCAAAAATGACAAATTTCAAGATGGCAAATGTCAAAGATGTCAAATGACAAATGTCACAATGCTAAATAACAAAAATGACAAATTTTAAGATGGCAAATGTCTAAGATGTCAAATGACAAATGTCACAATGCTAAATGTCAAAAATGAAACGTGTCACCATGAAAAATGTCAAAAATGACCAATTTCAAGATGGCAAATGTCAAAACTGACTAATGTCACAATGCTAAATGTCAAAAATGAAAAGTGTCACCATAAAAAATGTCAAAAATGACAAATTTCAAGATGGCAAATGTCTAAGATGTCAAATGACAAATGTCACAATGCTAAATGTCACAAATGAAAAGTGTCACCATGAAAAATATCAAAAATGACAAATTTCAAGATGGCAAATGTCAAAGATGTCAAATGTCACAATGCTAAATGTCAAAAATGAAAGGTGTCACCATGAAAAATGTCAAAAATGACAAATTTCAAGATGGCAAATGTCAAAGATGTCAAATGACAAATGTCACAATGCTAAATGTAAAAAATGAAAAGTGTCACCATGAAAAATGTCAAAAATGACAAATTTCAAGATGGCAAATATCAAAGATGTCAAATGACAAATGTCACAATGCTAAATGTCAAAAATGAAAAGTGTCACAATACTAAATGTCAAAAATAAAAAGTGTCACAATGCTAAATGTCAAAAATGACAAATTTCAAGATGGCAAATGTCAAAGATGTCAAATGACAAATGTCACAATGCTAAATGTCAAAAATGACAAATTTCAAGATGGCAAATGTCAAAGATGTCAAATGACAAATGTCACAATGCTAAATGTCAAAAATGAAAAGTGTCACCATGAAAAATGTCAAAAATGACAAATTTCAAGATGGCAAATGTCAAAACTGACAAATGTCACAATGCTAAATGTCAAAAATGAAAAGTGTCACCATGAAAAATGT
The DNA here is from genome assembly GCA_964028335.1 of Altica lythri. Lineage (NCBI taxonomy): Eukaryota > Metazoa > Arthropoda > Insecta > Coleoptera > Chrysomelidae > Altica > Altica lythri. The sequence continues at coordinate 37,143,601 of OZ034800.1, read as the reverse complement.
CAAAAATAACAAATTTCAAGATGGCAAATGTCAAAGATGTCAAATGACAAATGTCACAATGCTAAATGTCAAAACTGACAAATTTTAAGATGGCAAATGTCAAAGATGTCAAATGACAAATGTCACAATGCTAAATGTCAAAAATGAAAAGTGTCACCATGAAAAATGTCAAAAATGACAAATTTTAAGATGGCAAATGTCAAAGATGTCAAATGACAAATTTTAAGATGGCAAATGTCAAAGATGTCAAATGACAAATGTCACAATGCTAAATGTCAAAAATGATAAGTGTCACCATGAAAAATGCCAAAAATAACAAATTTCAAGATGGCAAATGTCAAAGATGTCAAATGACAAATGTCACAATGCTAAATGTCAAAAATGACAAATTTCAAGATGGCAAATGTCAAAGATGTCAAATGACAAATGTCACAATGCTAAATGTCAAAAATGAAAAGTGTCAAAATGAAAAATGTCAAAAAGGACAAATTTCAAGATAGCAAATGTCAAAACTGACAAATGTCACAATGCTAAATGTCAAAAATGAAAAGTGTCACCATGAAAAATGTCAAAAATAACAAATTTCAAGATGGCAAATGTCAAAGATGTCAAGTGAAAAATGTCACAATGCTAAATGTCAAAACTGACAAATTTCAAGATGGCAAACGTCAAAGATGTCAAATGACAAATTTCACAATGCTAAATGTCAAAAATGAAAAGTGTCACCATGAAAAATGTCAAAAATAACAAATTTCAAGATGGCAAATGTCAAAGATGTCAAATGACAAATGTCACAATGCTAAATGTCAAACATGATAAGTGTCACCATGAAAAATGTCAAAAATAACAAATTTCAAGATGGCAAATGTCAAAGATGTCAAATGACAAATGTCACAATGCTAAATGTCAAAAATGACAAATTTTAAGATGGCAAATGTCAAAGATGTCAAATGACAACTGTCACAATGCTAAATGTCAAAAATGAAAAGTGTCACCATGAAAAATGTCAAAAATAACAAATTTCAAGATGGCAAATGTCATAAATGTCAAATGACAAATGTCACAATACTAAATGTCAAAAATGACACATTTCAGGATGGCAAATGTCAAAGATGTCAAATGTCACAATGCTAAATGTCAAAAATGAAAAGTGACACCATGAAAAATGTCAAAAATGACAAATTTCAAGAGGGCAAATGTCAAAGATGTCAAATGACAAATGTCACAATGCTAAATGTCAAAAATGAAAAGTGTCACCATGAAAATTGTCAAAAATGACAAATTTCAAGATGGCAAATGTCAAAACTGACAAATGTCAAAATGCTAAATGTCAAAAATGAAGTGTCATAATGAAAAATGTCAAAAATAACAAATTTCAAGATGGCAAATGTCAAAGATGTCAAATGACAAATGTCACAATGCTAAATGTCAAAAATAAAAAGTGTCACTATGAAAAATGTCAAAAATGACAAATTTCAAGATGGCAAATGTCAAAGATGTCAAATGACAAATGTCACAATGCTAAATGTCAAAAATGAAAAGTGTCACCATGAAAAATGTCAAAAATGACAAATTTCAAGATGGCAAATGTCAAAGATGTCAAATGACAAATGTCACAATGCTAAATGTCAAAAATAAAAACTGTCACCATGAAAAATGTCAAAAATGACAAATTTCAAGATGGCAAATGTCAAAACTGACAAATGTCAAAATGCTAAATGTCAAAAATGAAAAGTGTCATAATGAAAAATGTCAAAAATAACAAATTTCAAGATGGCAAATGTCAAAGATGTCAAATGACAAATGTCACTATGCTAAATGTCAAAAATAAAAAGTGTCACCATGAAAAATGTCAAAAATGACAAATTTCAAGATGGCAAATGTCAAAGATGTCAAATGACAAATGTCACAATGCTAAATGTCAAAAATAAAAACTGTCACCATGAAAAATGTCAAAAAGGACAAATTTCAAGATAGCAAATGTCAAAACTGACAAATGTCACAATGCTAAATGTCAAAAATGAAAAGTGTCATAATGAAAAATGTCAAAAATAACAAATTTCAAGATGGCAAATGTCTAAGATGTCAAATGACAAATGTCACAATGCTAAATGTCAAAAATGAAAAGTGTCACCATGAAAAATGTCAAAAATGACAAATTTCAAGATGGCAAATGTCAAAGATGTCAAATGACAAATGTCACAATGCTAAATGTCAAAAATGAAAAGTGTCACCATGAAAAATGTCAAAAATGACAAATTTCAAGATGGCAAATGTCAAAGATGTCAAATGACAAATGTCACAATGCTAAATGACAAAAATGAAAAGTGTCACCATGAAAAATGTCAAAAATGACAAATTTCAAGATGGCAAATGTCAAAGATGTCAAATGACAAATGTCACAATGCTAAATGTCAAAAATGAAAAGTGTCACCATGAAAAATGTCAAAAATGACAAATTTCAAGATGGCAAATATCAAAGATGTCAAATGACAAATGTCACAATGCTAAATGTCAAAAATGGAAAGTGTCACAATGCTAAATGTCAAAAATGAAAAGTGTCTCAATGCTAAATGTCAAAAATGACAAATTTCAAGATGGCAAATGTCAAAGATGTCAAATGACAAATGTCACAATGCTAAATAACAAAAATGACAAATTTTAAGATGGCAAATGTCTAAGATGTCAAATGACAAATGTCACAATGCTAAATGTCAAAAATGAAAAGTGTCACAATGAAAAATGTCAAAAATGACAAATTTCAAGATGGCAAATATCAAAACTGACAAATGTCACAATGCTAAATGTCAAAACTGATAAGAGTCACCATGAAAAATGTCAAAAATGACAAATTTCAAGATGGCAAATGTCTAAGATGTCAAATGACAAATGTCACAATGCTAAATGTCAAAAATGAAAAGTGTCACCATGAAAAATGTCAAAAATGACAAATTTCAAGATGGCAAATGTCAAAGATGTCAAATGACAAATGTCACAATGCTAAATGTCAAAAATGAAAAGTGTCAAAAATGACAAATTTTAAGATGGCAAATGTCTAAGATGTCAAATGACAAATGTCACAATGCTAAATGTCAAAAATGAAAAGTGTCACCATGAAAAATGTCAAAAATGACAAATTTTAAGATGGCAAATGTCAAAGATGTCAAATGACAAATGTCACAATGCTAAATGTCAAAAATGAAAAGTGTCACCATGAAAAATGTCAAAAATGACAAATTTCAAAATGGAAAATGTCAAAGATGTCAAATGACAAATGTCACAATGCTAAATGTCAAAAATGAAAAGTGTCACCATGAAAAATGTCAAAAATGACAAATTTCAAGATGGCAAATGTCAAAGATGTCAAATGACAAATGTCACAATGCTAAATGTCAAAAATGAAAAGTGTCACCATGAAAAATGTCAAAAATGACAAATTTCAAGATGGCAAATGTCAAAGATGTCAAATGACAAATGTCACAATGCTAAATGTCAAAAATGAAAAGTGTCACCATGAAAAATGTCAAAAATGACAAATTTCAAGATGGCAAATATCAAAGATGTCAAATGACAAATGTCACAATGCTAAATGTCAAAAATGGAAAGTGTCACAATGATAAATGTCAAAAATGAAAAGTGTCACAATGCTAAATGTCAAAAATGGAAAGTGTCACAATGCTAAATGTCAAAAATAAAAAGTGTCACAATGCTCAATGTCAAAAATGACAAATTTCAAGATGGCAAATGTCAAAGATGTCAAATGACAAATGTCACAATGCTAAATAACAAAAATGACATATTTCAAGATGGCAAATGTCAAAGATGTCAAATGACAAATGTCACAATGCTAAATGTCAAAAATGAAAAGTGTCAAAAATGACAAATTTTAAGATGGCAAATGTCTAAGATGTCAAATGACAAATGTCACAATGCTAAATGTCAAAAATGAAAAGTGTCACCATGAAAAATGTCAAAAATGACAAATTTTAAGATGGCAAATGTCAAAGATGTCAAATGACAAATGTCACAATGCTAAATGTCAAAAATGAAAAGTGTCACCATGAAAAATGTCAAAAATGACAAATTTCAAAATGGAAAATGTCAAAGATGTCAAATGACAAATGTCACAATGCTAAATGTCAAAAATGAAAAGTGTCACCATGAAAAATGTCAAAAATGACAAATTTCAAGATGGCAAATGTCAAAGATGTCAAATGACAAATGTCACAATGCTAAATGACAAAAATGAAAAGTGTCACCATGAAAAATGTCAAAAATGACAAATTTCAAGATGGCAAATGTCAAAGATGTCAAATGACAAATGTCACAATGCTAAATGTCAAAAATGAAAAGTGTCACCATGAAAAATGTCAAAAATGACAAATTTCAAAATAGCAAATATCAAAGATGTCAAATGACAAATGTCACAATGCTAAATGTCAAAAATGGAAAGTGTCACAATGCTAAATGTCAAAAATGAAAAGTGTCTCAATGCTAAATGTCAAAAATGACAAATTTCAAGATGGCAAATGTCAAAGATGTCAAATGACAAATGTCACAATGCTAAATAACAAAAATGACAAATTTTAAGATGGCAAATGTCTAAGATGTCAAATGACAAATGTCACAATGCTAAATGTCAAAAATGAAAAGTGTCACAATGAAAAATGTCAAAAATGACAAATTTCAAGATGGCAAATATCAAAACTGACAAATGTCACAATGCTAAATGTCAAAACTGATAAGAGTCACCATGAAAAATGTCAAAAATGACAAATTTCAAGATGGCAAATGTCTAAGATGTCAAATGACAAATGTCACAATGCTAAATGTCAAAAATGAAAAGTGTCACCATGAAAAATGTCAAAAATGACAAATTTCAAGATGGCAAATGTCAAAGATGTCAAATGACAAATGTCACAATGCTAAATGTCAAAAATGAAAAGTGTCAAAAATGACAAATTTTAAGATGGCAAATGTCTAAGATGTCAAATGACAAATGTCAAAATGCTAAATGTCAAAAATGAAAAGTGTCACCATGAAAAATGTCAAAAATGACAAATTTTAAGATGGCAAATGTCAAAGATGTCAAATGACAAATGTCACAATGCTAAATGTCAAAAATGAAAAGTGTCACCATGAAAAATGTCAAAAATGACAAATTTCAAAATGGAAAATGTCAAAGATGTCAAATGACAAATGTCACAATGCTAAATGTCAAAAATAAAAAGTGTCACCATGAAAAATGTCAAAAATGACAAATTTCAAGATGGCAAATGTCAAAGATGTCAAATGACAAATGTCACAATGCTAAATGTCAAAAATGAAAAGTGTCACCATGAAAAATGTCAAAAATGACAAATTTCAAGATGGCAAATGTCAAAGATGTCAAATGACAAATGTCACAATGCTAAATGTCAAAAATGAAAAGTGTCACCATGAAAAATGTCAAAAATGACAAATTTCAAGATGGCAAATATCAAAGATGTCAAATGACAAATGTCACAATGCTAAATGTCAAAAATGGAAAGTGTCACAATGATAAATGTCAAAAATGAAAAGTGTCACAATGCTTAATGTCAAAAATGGAAAGTGTCACAATGCTAAATGTCAAAAATAAAAAGTGTCACAATGCTTAATGTCAAAAATGACAAATTTCAAGATGGCAAATGTCAAAGATGTCAAATGACAAATGTCACAATGCTAAATAACAAAAATGACATATTTCAAGATGGCAAATGTTAAAGATGTCAAATGACAAATGTCACAATGCTAAATGTTAAAAATGAAAAGTGTCACCATGAAAAATGTCAAAAATGACAAATTTTAAGATGGCAAATATCAAAACTGACAAATGTCACAATGCTAAATGTCAAAAATGATAAGAGTCACCATGAAAAATGTCAAAAATGACAAATTTCAGGATGGCAAATGTCTAAGATGTCAAATGACAAATGTCACAATGCTAAATGTCAAAAATGAAAAGTGTCACCATGAAAAATGTCAAAAATGACAAATTTCAAGATGGCAAATGTCAAAGATGTCAAATGACAAATGTCACAATGCTAAATGTCAAAAATGAAAAGTGTCAAAAATGACAAATTTTAAGATGGCAAATGTCTAAGATGTCAAATGAAAAATGTCACAATGCTAAATGTCAAAAATGAAAAGTGTCACCATGAAAAATGTCAAAAATGACAAATTTCAAAATAGCAAATGTCAAAGATGTCAAATGACAAATGTCACAATGCTAAATGTCAAAAATGAAAAGTGTCACCATGAAAAATGTCAAAAATGACAAATTTCAAGATGGCAAATGTCAAAGATGTCAAATGACAAATGTCACAATGCTAAATGTCAAAAATGAAAAGTGTCACCATGAAAAATGTCAAAAATGACAAATTTCAAGATGGCAAATGTCAAAACTGACTAATGTCACAATGCTAAATGTCAAAAATGAAAAGTGTCACCATGAAAAATGTCAAAAATGACAAATTTCAAAATGGCAAATGCCAAAGATGTCAAATGACAAATGTCACAATGCTAAATGTCAAAAATAAAAAGTGTCACCATGAAAAGTGTCAAAAATAACAAATTTCAAGATGGCAAATGTCTAAGATGTCAAATGACAAATGTCACAATGCTAAATGTCAAAAATGAAAAGTGTCACCATGAAAAATGTCAAAAATGACAAATTTCAAGATGGCAAATGTCAAAGATGTCAAATGACAAATGTCACAATGCTAAATGTCAAAAATGAAAAGTGTCACCATGAAAAATGTCAAAAATGACAAATTTCAAGATGGCAAATGTCAAAGATGTCAAATGACAAATGTCACAATGCTAAATGTCAAAAATGAAAAGTGTCACCATGAAAAATGTCAAAAATGACAAATTTCAAGATGGCAAATGTCAAAGATGTCAAATGACAAATGTCACAATGCTAAATGTCAAAAATGAAGAGTGTCACCATGAAAAATGTCAAAAATGACAAATTTCAAGATGGCAAATATCAAAGATGTCAAATGACAAATGTCACAATGCTAAATGTCAAAAATGGAAAGTGCCACAATGCTAACTGTCAAAAATGAAAAGTGTCACAATGCTAAATGTCAAAAATGACAAATTTCAAGATGGCAAATGTCAAAGATGTCAAATGACAAATGTCACAATGCTAAATGTCAAAAATGACAAATTTCAAGATGGCAAATGTCAAAGATGTCAAAAGACAAATGTCACAATGCTAAATGTCAAAAATGAAAAGTGTCACCATGAAAAATGTCAAAAATGACAAATTTCAAGATGGCAAATGTCAAAACTGACAAACGTCACAATGCTAAATGTCAAAAATGAAAAGTGTCACCATGAAAAATGTCAAAAATAACAAATTTCAAGATGGCAAATGTCAAAGATGTCAAATGACAAATGTCACAATGCTAAATGTCAAAAATGACAAATTTCAAGATGGCAAATGTCAAAGATGTCAAATGACAAATGTCACAATGCTAAATGTCAAAAATGAAAAGTGTCAAAAATGAAAAGTGTCACAATGAAAAATGTCAAAAATGACAAATTTCAAGATGGCAAATGTCAAAGATGTCAAATGACAAATGTCACAATGCTAAATGTCAAAAATGAAAAGTGTCACCATAAAAAATGTCAAAAATGACAAATTTCAAGATGGCAAATGTCAAAGATGTCAAATGACAAATGTCACAATGCTAAATGTCAAAAATAAAAAGTGTCACCATGAAAAATGTCAAAAATGACAAATTTCAAGATGGCAAATGTCAAAACTGACTAATGTCACAATGCTAAATGTTAAAGATGAAAAGTGTCACCATGAAAAATGTCAAAAATGACAAATTTCAAAATGGCAAATGTCAAAGATGTCAAATGACAAATGTCACAATGCTAAATGTCAAAAATGAAAAGTGTCACCATGAAAAGTGTCAAAAATGACAAATTTCAAGATGGCAAATATCAAAGATGTCAATTGACAAATGTCACAATGCTAAATGTCAAAAATGAAAAGTGTCACAATGCTAAATGTCAAAAATGAAAAGTGTCACAATGCTAAATGTCAAAAATGACAAATTTCAAGATGGCAAATGTCAAAGATGTCAAATGACAAATGTCACAATGCTAAATGTCAAAAATGACAAATTTCAAGATGGCAAATGTCAAAGATGTCAAATGACAAATGTCACAATGCTAAATGTCAAAAATGAAAAGTGTCACCATGAAAAATGTCAAAAATGACAAATTTCAAGATGGCAAATGTCAAAACTGACAAACGTCACAATGCTAAATGTCAAAAATGAAAAGTGTCACCATGAAAAATGTCAAAAATAACAAATTTCAAGATGGCAAATATCAAAGATGTCAAATGACAAATGTCACAATGCTAAATGTCAAAAATGAAAAGTGTCAAAAATGACAAATTTCAAGATGGCAAATGTCTAAGATGTCAAATGACAAATGTCACAATGCTAAATGTCAAAAATGATAAGAGTCACCATGAAAAATGTAAAAAATGACAAATTTCAAGATGGCAAATGTCTAAGATGTCAAATGACAAATGTCACAATGCTAAATGTCAAAAATGAAAAGTGTCACCATGAAAAATGTCAAAAATAACAAATTTCAAGATGGCAAATATCAAAGATGTCAAATGACAAATGTCACAATGCTAAATGTCAAAAATGAAAAGTGTCAAAAATGACAAATTTCAAGATGGCAAATGTCTAAGATGTCAAATGACAAATGTCACAATGCTAAATGTCAAAAATGAAAAGTGTCACCATGAAAAATGTCAAAAATGACAAATTTCAAGATGGCAAATGTCAAAGATGTCAAATGACAAATGTCACAATGCTAAATGTCAAAAATGAAAAGTGTCACCATGAAAAATGTCAAAAATGACAAATTTCAAGATGGCAAATGTCAAAGATGTCAAATGACAAATGTCACAATGCTAAATGTCAAAAATGAAAAGTGTCACCATGAAAAATGTCAAAAATGACCAATTTCAAGATGGCAAATGTCAAAACTGACTAATGTCACAATGCTAAATGTCAAAAATGAAAAGTGTCACCATAAAAAATGTCAAAAATGACAAATTTCAAGATGGCAAATGTCTAAGATGTCAAATGACAAATGTCACAATGCTAAATGTCACAAATGAAAAGTGTCACCATGAAAAATATCAAAAATGACAAATTTCAAGATGGCAAATGTCAAAGATGTCAAATGTCACAATGCTAAATGTCAAAAATGAAAGGTGTCACCATGAAAAATGTCAAAAATGACAAATTTCAAGATGGCAAATGTCAAAGATGTCAAATGACAAATGTCACAATGCTAAATGTCAAAAATGAAAAGTGTCACCATGAAAAATGTCAAAAATGACAAATTTCAAGATGGCAAATATCAAAGATGTCAAATGACAAATGTCACAATGCTAAATGTCAAAAATGAAAAGTGTCACAATACTAAATGTCAAAAATAAAAAGTGTCACAATGCTAAATGTCAAAAATGACAAATTTCAAGATGGCAAATGTCAAAGATGTCAAATGACAAATGTCACAATGCTAAATGTCAAAAATGACAAATTTCAAGATGGCAAATGTCAAAGATGTCAAATGACAAATGTCACAATGCTAAATGTCAAAAATGAAAAGTGTCACCATGAAAAATGTCAAAAATGACAAATTTCAAGATGGCAAATGTCAAAACTGACAAATGTCACAATGCTAAATGTCAAAAATGAAAAGTGTCACCATGAAAAATGTCAAAAATAACAAATTTCAAGATGGCAAATGTCAAAGATGTCAAATGACAAATGTCACAATGCTAAATGTCAAAACTGACAAATTTTAAGATGGCAAATGTCAAAGATGTCAAATGACAAATGTCACAATGCTAAATGTCAAAAATGAAAAGTGTCACCATGAAAAATGTCAAAAATGACAAATTTTAAGATGGCAAATGTCAAAGATGTCAAATGACAAATGTCACAATGCTAAATGTCACAAATGAAAAGTGTCACCATGAAAAATATCAAAAATGACAAATTTCAAGATGGCAAATGTCAAAGATGTCAAATGTCACAATGCTAAATGTCAAAAATGAAAGGTGTCACCATGAAAAATGTCAAAAATGACAAATTTCAAGATGGCAAATGTCAAAGATGTCAAATGACAAATGTCACAATGCTAAATGTCAAAAATGAAAAGTGTCACCATGAAAAATGTCAAAAATGACAAATTTCAAGATGGCAAATATCAAAGATGTCAAATGACAAATGTCACAATGCTAAATGTCAAAAATGAAAAGTGTCACAATACTAAATGTCAAAAATAAAAAGTGTCACAATGCTAAATGTCAAAAATGACAAATTTCAAGATGGCAAATGTCAAAGATGTCAAATGACAAATGTCACAATGCTAAATGTCAAAAATGACAAATTTCAAGATGGCAAATGTCAAAGATGTCAAATGACAAATGTCACAATGCTAAATGTCAAAAATGAAAAGTGTCACCATGAAAAATGTCAAAAATGACAAATTTCAAGATGGCAAATGTCAAAACTGACAAATGTCACAATGCTAAATGTCAAAAATGAAAAGTGTCACCATGAAAAATGTCAAAAATAACAAATTTCAAGATGGCAAATGTCAAAGATGTCAAATGACAAATGTCAAAACTGACAAATTTTAAGATGGCAAATGTCAAAGATGTCAAATGACAAATGTCACAATGCTAAATGTCAAAAATGAAAAGTGTCACCATGAAAAATGTCAAAAATGACAAATTTTAAGATGGCAAATGTCAAAGATGTCAAATGACAAATGTCACAATGCTAAATGTCAAAAATGATAAGTGTCACCATGAAAAATGTCAAAAATAACAAATTTCAAGATGGCAAATGTCAAAGATGTCAAATGACAAATGTCACAATGCTAATTGTCAAAAATGAGAAGTTTCACCATAAAAAGTGTCAAAAATGACAAATTTCAAGATGGCAAATGTCTAAGATGTCAAATGACAAATGTCACAATGCTAAATGTCAAAAATGAAAAGTGTCACCATAAAAAATGTCAAAAATGACAAATTTCAAGATGGCAAATGTCAAAGATGTCAAATGACAAATGTCACAATGCTAAATGTCAAAAATGAAAAGTGTCACCATGAAAAATGTCAAAAATGACAAATTTCAAGATGGCACATGTCAAAGATGTCAAATGACAAATGTCACAATGCTAAATGACAAAAATGAAAAGTGTCACCATGAAAAATGTCAAAAATGACAAATTTCAAGATGGCAAATGTAAAAGATGTCAAATGACAAATGTCACAATGCTTAATGTCAAAAATGAAAAGTGTCACCATGAAAAATGTCAAAAATGACAAATTTCAAGATGGCAAATATCAAAGATGTCAAATGACAAATGTCACAATGCTAAATGTCAAAAATGGAAAGTGTCACAATGCTAAATGTCAAAAATGATAAGAGTCACCATGAAAAATGTAAAAAATGACAAATTTCAAGATGGCAAATGTCTAAGATGTCAAATGACAAATGTCACAATGCTAAATGTCAAAAATGAAAAGTGTCACCATGAAAAATGTCAAAAATAACAAATTTCAAGATGGCAAATATCAAAGATGTCAAATGACAAATGTCACAATGCTAAATGTCAAAAATGAAAAGTGTCAAAAATGACAAATTTCAAGATGGCAAATGTCTAAGATGTCAAATGACAAATGTCACAATGCTAAATGTCAAAAATGAAAAGTGTCACCATGAAAAATGTCAAAAATGACAAATTTCAAGATGGCAAATGTCAAAGATGTCAAATGACAAATGTCACAATGTTAAATGTCAAAAATGAAAAGTGTCACCATGAAAAATGTCAAAAATGACAAATTTCAAGATGGCAAATGTCAAAGATGTCAAATGACAAATGTCACAATGCTAAATGTCAAAAATGAAAAGTGTCACCATGAAAAATGTCAAAAATGACCAATTTCAAGATGGCAAATGTCAAAACTGACTAATGTCACAATGCTAAATGTCAAAAATGAAAAGTGTCACCATAAAAAATGTCAAAAATGACAAATTTCAAGATGGCAAATGTCTAAGATGTCAAATGACAAATGTCACAATGCTAAATGTCACAAATGAAAAGTGTCACCATGAAAAATATCAAAAATGACAAATTTCAAGATGGCGAATGTCAAAGATGTCAAATGTCACAATGCTAAATGTCAAAAATGAAAGGTGTCACCATGAAAAATGTCAAAAATGACAAATTTCAAGATGGCAAATGTCAAAGATGTCAAATGACAAATGTCACAATGCTAAATGTCAAAAATGAAAAGTGTCACCATGAAAAATGTCAAAAATGACAAATTTCAAGATGGCAAATATCAAAGATGTCAAATGACAAATGTCACAATGCTAAATGTCAAAAATGAAAAGTGTCACAATACTAAATGTCAAAAATAAAAAGTGTCACAATGCTAAATGTCAAAAATGACAAATTTCAAGATGGCAAATGTCAAAGATGTCAAATGACAAATGTCACAATGCTAAATGTCAAAAATGACAAATTTCAAGATAGCAAATGTCAAAGATGTCAAATGACAAATGTCACAATGCTAAATGTCAAAAATGAAAAGTGTCACCATGAAAAATGTCAAAAATGACAAATTTCAAGATGGCAAATGTCAAAACTGACAAATGTCACAATGCTAAATGTCAAAAATGAAAAGTGTCACCATGAAAAATGTCAAAAATAACAAATTTCAAGATGGCAAATGTCAAAGATGTCAAATGACAAATGTCACAATGCTTAATGTCAAAACTGACAAATTTTAAGATGGCAAATGTCAAAGATGTCAAATGACAAATGTCACAATGCTAAATGTCAAAAATGAAAAGTGTCACCATGAAAAATGTCAAAAATGACAAATTTTAAGATGGCAAATGTCAAAGATGTCAAATGACAAATGTCACAATGCTAAATGTCAAAAATGATAAGTGTCACCATGAAAAATGTCAAAAATAACAAATTTCAAGATGGCAAATGTCAAAGATGTCAAATGACAAATGTCACAATGCTAAATGTCAAAAATGACAAATTTCAAGATGGCAAATGTCAAAGATGTCAAATGACAAATGTCACAATGCTAAATGTCAAAAATGAAAAGTGTCAAAATGAAAAATGTCAAAAATGACAAATTTCAAGATGGCAAATGTCAAAACTGACAAACGTCACAATGCTAAATGTCAAAAATGAAAAGTGTCACCATGAAAAATGTCAAAAATAACAAATTTCAAGATGGCAAATGTCAAAGATGTCAAGTGACAAATGTCACAATGCTAAATGTCAAAACTGACAAATTTCAAGATGGCAAATGTCAAAGATGTCAAATGACAAATGTCACAATGCTAAATGTCAAAAATAAAAAGTGTCACCATGAAAAATGTCAAAAATGACAAATTTCAAGATGGCAAATGTCAAAACTGACTAATGTCACAATGCTAAATGTCAAAAATGAAAAGTGTCACCATGAAAAATGTCAAAAATGACAAATTTCAAAATGGCAAATGTCAAAGATGTCAAATGACAAATGTCACAATGCTAATTGTCAAAAATGAGAAGTTTCACCATAAAAAGTGTCAAAAATGACAAATTTCAAGATGGCAAATGTCTAAGATGTCAAATGACAAATGTCACAATGCTAAATGTCAAAAATGAAAAGTGTCACCATAAAAAATGTCAAAAATGACAAATTTCAAGATGGCAAATGTCAAAGATGTCAAATGACAAATGTCACAATGCTAAATGTCAAAAATGAAAAGTGTCACCATGAAAAATGTCAAAAATGACAAATTTCAAGATGGCACATATCAAAGATGTCAAATGACAAATGTCACAATGCTAAATGACAAAAATGAAAAGTGTCACCATGAAAAATGTCAAAAATGACAAATTTCAAGATGGCAAATGTCAAAGATGTCAAATGACAAATGTCACAATGCTTAATGTCAAAAATGAAAAGTGTCACCATGAAAAATGTCAAAAATGACAAATTTCAAGATGGCAAATATCAAAGATGTCAAATGACAAATGTCACAATGCTAAATGTCAAAAATGGAAAGTGTCACAATGCTAAATGTCAAAAATGAAAAGTGTCACAATGCTAAATGTCAAAAATGACAAATTTCAAGATGGCAAATGTCAAAGATGTCAAATGACAAATGTCACAATGCTAAATAACAAAAATGACAAATTTTAAGATGGCAAATGTCTAAGATGTCAAATGACAAATGTCACAATGCTAAATGTCAAAAATGAAAAGTGTCACAATGAAAAATGTCAAAAATGACAAATTTCAAGATGGCAAATATCAAAACTGACAAATGTCACAATGCTAAATGTCAAAACTGATAAGAGTCACCATGAAAAATGTCAAAAATGACAAATTTCAAGATGGCAAATGTCTAAGATGTCAAATGACAAATGTCACAATGCTAAATGTCAAAAATGAAAAGTGTCACCATGAAAAATGTCAAAAATGACAAATTTTAAGATGGCAAATGTCAAAGATGTCAAATGACAAATGTCACAATGCTAAATGTCAAAAATGAAAAGTGTCAAAAATGACAAATTTTAAGATGGCAAATGTCTAAGATGTCAAATGACAAATGTCACAATGCTAAATGTCAAAAATGAAAAGTGTCACCATGAAAAATGTCAAAAATGACAAATTTCAAGATGGCAAATGTCAAAGATGTCAAATGACAAATGTCACAATGCTAAATGTCAAAAATGAAAAGTGTCACCATGAAAAATGTCAAAAATGAAAAATTTCAAGATGGCAAATGTCAAAGATGTCAAATGACAAATGTCACAATGCTAAATGTCAAAAATGAAAAGTGTCACCATGAAAAATGTCAAAAATGACAAATTTCAAGATGGCAAATGTCAAAACTGACTAATGTCACAATGCTAAATGTCAAAAATGAAAAGTGTCACCATGAAAAATGGCAAAAATTACAAATTTCAAAATGGCAAATGTCAAAGATGTCAAATGACAAATGTCACAATGCTAAATGTCAAAAATGAAAAGTGTCACCATGAAAAAAGTCAAAAATGACAAATTTCAAGATGGCAAATGTCTAAGATGTCAAATGACAAATGTCACCTTGCTAAATGTCAAAAATGACAAATTTCAAGATGGCAAATGTCAAAGATGTCAAATGACAAATGTCACAATGCTAAATTTCAAAAATGAAAAGTGTCACCATGAAAAATGTCAAAAATGACAAATTTCAAGATGGCAAATGTCAAAGATGTCAAATGACAAATGTCACAATGCTAAATGTCAAAAATGAAAAGTGTCACCATGAAAAATGTCAAAAATGACAAATTTCAAGATGGCAAATATCAAAGATGTCAAATGACAAATGTCACAATGCTAAATGTCAAAAATGAAAAGTGTCACAATACTAAATGTCAAAAATAAAAAGTGTCACAATGCTAAATGTCAAAAATGACAAATTTCAAGATGGCAAATGTCAAAGATGTCAAATGACAAATGTCACAATGCTAAATGTCAAAAATGACAAATTTCAAGATAGCAAATGTCAAAGATGTCAAATGACAAATGTCACAATGCTAAATGTCAAAAATGAAAAGTGTCACCATGAAAAATGTCAAAAATGACAAATTTCAAGATGGCAAATGTCAAAACTGACAAATGTCACAATGCTAAATGTCAAAAATGAAAAGTGTCACCATGAAAAATGTCAAAAATAACAAATTTCAAGATGGCAAATGTCAAAGATGTCAAATGACAAATGTCACAATGCTTAATGTCAAAACTGACAAATTTTAAGATGGCAAATGTCAAAGATGTCAAATGACAAATGTCACAATGCTAAATGTCAAAAATGAAAAGTGTCACCATGAAAAATGTCAAAAATGACAAATTTTAAGATGGCAAATGTCAAAGATGTCAAATGACAAATGTCACAATGCTAAATGTCAAAAATGATAAGTGTCACCATGAAAAATGTCAAAAATAACAAATTTCAAGATGGCAAATGTCAAAGATGTCAAATGACAAATGTCACAATGCTAAATGTCAAAAATGACAAATTTCAAGATGGCAAATGTCAAAGATGTCAAATGACAAATGTCACAATGCTAAATGTCAAAAATGAAAAGTGTCAAAATGAAAAATGTCAAAAATGACAAATTTCAAGATGGCAAATGTCAAAACTGACAAACGTCACAATGCTAAATGTCAAAAATGAAAAGTGTCACCATGAAAAATGTCAAAAATAACAAATTTCAAGATGGCAAATGTCAAAGATGTCAAGTGACAAATGTCACAATGCTAAATGTCAAAACTGACAAATTTCAAGATGGCAAATGTCAAAGATGTCAAATGACAAATGTCACAATGCTAAATGTCAAAAATAAAAAGTGTCACCATGAAAAATATCAAAAATGACAAATTTCAAGATGGCAAATGTCAAAACTGACTAATGTCACAATGCTAAATGTCAAAAATGAAAAGTGTCACCATGAAAAATGTCAAAAATGACAAATTTCAAAATGGCAAATGTCAAAGATGTCAAATGACAAATGTCACAATGCTAATTGTCAAAAATGAGAAGTTTCACCATAAAAAGTGTCAAAAATGACAAATTTCAAGATGGCAAATGTCTAAGATGTCAAATGACAAATGTCACAATGCTAAATGTCAAAAATGAAAAGTGTCACCATAAAAAATGTCAAAAATGACAAATTTCAAGATGGCAAATGTCAAAGATGTCAAATGACAAATGTCACAATGCTAAATGTCAAAAATGAAAAGTGTCACCATGAAAAATGTCAAAAATGACAAATTTCAAGATGGCACATATCAAAGATGTCAAATGACAAATGTCACAATGCTAAATGACAAAAATGAAAAGTGTCACCATGAAAAATGTCAAAAATGACAAATTTCAAGATGGCAAATGTCAAAGATGTCAAATGACAAATGTCACAATGCTTAATGTCAAAAATGAAAAGTGTCACCATGAAAAATGTCAAAAATGACAAATTTCAAGATGGCAAATATCAAAGATGTCAAATGACAAATGTCACAATGCTAAATGTCAAAAATGGAAAGTGTCACAATGCTAAATGTCAAAAATGAAAAGTGTCACAATGCTAAATGTCAAAAATGACAAATTTCAAGATGGCAAATGTCAAAGATGTCAAATGACAAATGTCACAATGCTAAATAACAAAAATGACAAATTTTCAGATGGCAAATGTCTAAGATGTCAAATGACAAATGTCACAATGCTAAATGTCAAAAATGAAAAGTGTCACAATGAAAAATGTCAAAAATGACAAATTTCAAGATGGCAAATATCAAAACTGACAAATGTCACAATGCTAAATGTCAAAACTGATAAGAGTCACCATGAAAAATGTCAAAAATGACAAATTTCAAGATGGCAAATGTCTAAGATGTCAAATGACAAATGTCACAATGCTAAATGTCAAAAATGAAAAGTGTCACCATGAAAAATGTCAAAAATGACAAATTTTAAGATGGCAAATGTCAAAGATGTCAAATGACAAATGTCACAATGCTAAATGTCAAAAATGAAAAGTGTCAAAAATGACAAATTTTAAGATGGCAAATGTCTAAGATGTCAAATGACAAATGTCACAATGCTAAATGTCAAAAATGAAAAGTGTCACCATGAAAAATGTCAAAAATGACAAATTTCAAGATGGCAAATGTCAAAGATGTCAAATGACAAATGTCACAATGCTAAATGTCAAAAATGAAAAGTGTCACCATGAAAAATGTCAAAAATGAAAAATTTCAAGATGGCAAATGTCAAAGATGTCAAATGACAAATGTCACAATGCTAAATGTCAAAAATGAAAAGTGTCACCATGAAAAATGTCAAAAATGACAAATTTCAAGATGGCAAATGTCAAAACTGACTAATGTCACAATGCTAAATGTCAAAAATGAAAAGTGTCACCATGAAAAATGTCAAAAATTACAAATTTCAAAATGGCAAATGTCAAAGATGTCAAATGACAAATGTCACAATGCTAAATGTCAAAAATGAAAAGTGTCACCATGAAAAAAGTCAAAAATGACAAATTTCAAGATGGCAAATGTCTAAGATGTCAAATGACAAATGTCACCTTGCTAAATGTCAAAAATGACAAATTTCAAGATGGCAAATGTCAAAGATGTCAAATGACAAATGTCACAATGCTAAATTTCAAAAATGAAAAGTGTCACCATGAAAAATGTCAAAAATAACAAATTTCAAGATGGCAAATGTCAAAGATGTCAAATGACAAATGTCACAATGCTAAATGTCAAAAATGACAAATTTCAAGATGGCAAATGTCAAAGATGTCAAATGACAAATGTCACAATGCTAAATGTCAAAAATGAAAAGTGTCAAAAATGACAAATTTTAAGATGGCAAATGTCTAAGATGTCAAATGACAAATGTCACAATGCTAAATGTCAAAAATGAAAAGTGTCACAATGAAAAATGTCAAAAATGACAAATTTCAAGATGGCAAATGTCAAAGATGTCAAATGACAAATGTCACAATGCTAAATGTCAAAAATGAAAAGTGTCACCATGAAAAATGTCAAAAATGACAAATTTCAAGATGGCAAATGTCAAAGATGTCAAATGACAAATGTCACAATGCTAAATGTCAAAAATGAAAAGTGTCACCATTAAAAGTGTCAAAAATGACAAATT
The DNA here is from genome assembly GCA_964028335.1 of Altica lythri. Lineage (NCBI taxonomy): Eukaryota > Metazoa > Arthropoda > Insecta > Coleoptera > Chrysomelidae > Altica > Altica lythri. The sequence goes on along the minus strand of OZ034800.1, from coordinate 37,124,774 downwards.
TCAAGATGGCAAATGCCAAAGATGTCAAATGACAAATGTCACAATGCTAAATGTCAAAAATGAAAAATGTCACCATGAACAATGTCAAAAATGACAAATTTCAAGATGGCAAATGTCAAAACTGACTAATGTCACAATGCTAAATGTTAAAAATGAAAAGTGTCGCCATGAAAAATGTCAAAAATGCCAAATTTCAAAATGGCAAATGTCAAAGATGTCAAATGACAAATGTCACAATGCTAAATGTCAAAAATGAAAAGTGTCACCATTAAAAGTGTCAAAAATGACAAATTTCAAGATGGCAAATGTCACAGATGTCAAATGACAAATGTCACAATGCTAAATGTCAAAAATGAAAAGTGTCACCATGAAAAATGTCAAAAATGACAAATTTCAAGATGGCAAATGTCAAAGATGTCAAATGACAAATGTCACAATGCTAAATGTCAAAAATGAAAAGTGTCACCATGAAAAATGTCAAAAATGACAAATTTCAAGATGGCAAATGTCAAAGATGTCAAATGACAAATGTCACAATGCTAAATGTCAAAAATGAAAATTGTCAAAAATGACAAATTTCAAGATGGCAAATGTCTAAGATGTCAAATGACAAATGTCACAATGCTAAATGTCAAAAATGAAAAGTGTCACCATGAAAAATGTCAAAAATGACAAATTTCAAGATGGCAAATGTCAAAGATGTTAAATGACAAATGTCACAATGCTAAATGTCAAAAATAAAAACTGTCACCATGAAAAATGTCAAAAATGACAAATTTCAAGATAGCAAATGTCAAAACTGACAAATGTCACAATGCTAAATGTCAAAAATGAAAAGTGTCATAATGAAAAATGTCAAAAATAACAAATTTCAAGATGGCAAATGTCAAAGATGTCAAATGACAAATGTCACAATGCTAAATGTCAAAAATGAAAAGTGTCACCATGAAAAATGTCAAAAATGACAAATTTCAAGATGGCAAATGTCAAAGATGTCAAATGACAAATGTCACAATGCTAAATGTCAAAAATAAAAACTGTCACCATGAAAAATGTCAAAAATGACAAATTTCAAGATGGCAAATGTCAAAACTGACAAATGTCACAATGCTAAATGTCAAAATTGAAAAGTGTCACCATGAAAAATGTCAAAAATGACAAATTTCAAGATGGCAAATGTCAAAACTGACAAACGTCACAATGCTAAATGTCAAAAATGAAAAGTGTCACCATGAAAAATGTCAAAAATAACAAATTTCAAGATGGCAAATGTCAAAGTTGTCAAGTGAAAAATGTCACAATGCAAAATGTCAAAACTGACAAATTTCAAGATGGCAAACGTCAAAGATGTCAAATGACAAATGTCACAATGCTAAATGTCAAAAATGAAAAGTGTCACCATGAAAAATGTCAAAAATAACAAATTTCAAGATGGCAAATGTCAAAGATGTCAAATGACAAATGTCACAATGCTAAATGTCAAAAATGATAAGTGTCACCATGAAAAATGTCAAAAATAACAAATTTCAAGATGGCAAATGTCAAAGATGTCAAATGACAAATGTCACAATGCTAAATGTCAAAAATGACAAATTTTAAGATGGCAAATGTCAAAGATGTCAAATGACAACGGTCACAATGCTAAATGTCAAAAATGAAAAGTGTCACCATGAAAAATGTCAAAAATAACAAATTTCAAGATGGCAAATGTCAAAGATGTCAAATGACAAATGTCACAATGCTAAATGGCAAAAATGAAAAGTGTCACCATGAAAAATGTCAAAAATGACAAATTTCAAGATGGCAAATGTCAAAACTGACTAATGTCACAATGCTAAATGTTAAAAATGAAAAGTGTCACCATGAAAAATGTCAAAAATGCCAAATTTCAAAATGGCAAATGTCAAAGATGTCAAATGACAAATGTCACAATGCTAAATGTCAAAAATGAAAAGTGTCACCATGAAAAGTGTCAAAAATGACAAATTTCAAGATGGCAAATGTCAAAGATGTCAAATGACAAATGTCACAATGCTAAATGTCAAAAATGAAAAGTGTCACCATGAAAAATGTCAAAAATGAAAAATTTTAAGATGGCAAATGTCAAAGATGTCAAATGACAAATGTCACAATGCTAAATGTCAAAAATGAAAAGTGTCACCATGAAAAATGTCAAAAATGACAAATTTCAAGATGGCAAATGTCAAAGATGTCAAATGACAAATGTCACAATGCTAAATGTCAAAAATGAAAAGTGTCACCATGAAAAATGTCAAAAATGACAAATTTCAAGATGGCAAATATCAAAGATGTCAAATGACAAATGTCACAATGCTAAATGTCAAAAATGGAAAGTGTCACAATGCTAAATGTCAAAAATGAAAAGTGTCACAATGCTAAATGTCAAAAATAACAAATTTCAAGATGGCAAATGTCAAAGATGTCAAATGACAAATGTCACAATGCTAAATGTCAAAAATGAAAAGTGTCACCATGAAAAATGTCAAAAATGACAAATTTCAAGATGGCAAATATCAAAACTGACAAATATCACAATGCTAAATGTCAAAAATGATAAGAGTCACCATGAAAAATGTAAAAAATGACAAATTTCAAGATGGCAAATGTCTAAGATGTCAAATGACAAATGTCACAATGCTAAATGTCAAAAATGAAAAGTGTCACCATGAAAAATGTCAAAAATGACAAATTTCAAGATGGCAAATATCAAAGATGTCAAATGACAAATGTCACAATGCTAAATGTCAAAAATGACAAATTTTAAGATGGCAAATGTCTAAGATGTCAAATGACAAATGTCACAATGCTAAATGTCAAAAATGAAAAGTGTCACCATGAAAAATGTCAAAAATGACAAATTTCAAGATGGCAAATGTCAAAGATGTCAAATGACAAATGTCACAATGCTAAATGTCAAAAATGAAAAGTGTCACCATGAAAAATGTCAAAAATGACAAATTTCAAGATGGCAAATGTCAAAGATGTCAAATGACAAATGTCACAATGCTAAATGTCAAAAATGAAAAGTGTCACCATGAAAAATGTCAAAAATGACAAATTTCAAGATGGCAAATATCAAAGATGTCAAATGACAAATGTCACAATGCTAAATGTCAAAAATGGAAAGTGTCACAATGCTAAATGTCAAAAATGAAAAGTGTCACAATGCTAAATGTCAAAAATGACAAATTTCAAGATGGCAAATGTCAAAGATGTCAAATGACAAATGTCACAATGCTAAATAACAAAAATGACAAATTTCAAGATGGCAAATGTCAAAGATGTCAAATGACAAATGTCGCAATGCTAAATGTCAAAAATGAAAAGTGTCACCATGAAAAATGTCAAAAATGACAAATTTCAAGATGGCAAATATCAAAACTGACAAATATCACAATGCTAAATGTCAAAAATGATAAGAGTCACCATGAAAAATGTAAAAAATGACAAATTTCAAGATGGCAAATGTCTAAGATGTCAAATGACAAACGTCACAATGCTAAATGTCAAAAATAAAAAGTGTCACCATGAAAAATGTCAAAAATGACAAATTTCAAGATGGCAAATATCAAAGATGTCAAATGACAAATGTCACAATGCTAAATGTCAAAAATGAAAAGTGTCAAAAATGACAAATTTTAAGATGGCAAATGTCTAAGATGTCAAATGACAAATGTCACAATGCTAAATGTCAAAAATGAAAAGTGTCACCATGAAAAATGTCAAAAATGACAAATTTCAAGATGGCAAATGTCAAAGATGTCAAATGACAAATGTCACAATGCTAAATGTCAAAAATGAAAAGTGTCACCATGAAAAATGTCAAAAATGACAAATTTTAAGATGGCAAATGTCAAAGATGTCAAATGACAAATGTCACAATGCTAAATGTCAAAAATGAAAAGTGTCACCATGAAAAATGTCAAAAATGACCAATTTCAAGATGGCAAATGTCAAAACTGACTAATGTCACAATGCTAAATGTCAAAAATGAAAAGTGTCACCATAAAAAATGTCAAAAATGACAAATTTCAAAATGGCAAATGTCAAAGATGTCAAATGACAAATGTCACAATGCTAAATGTCAAAAATGAAAAGTGTCACCATGAAAAATGTCAAAAATGACAAATTTCAAGATGGCAAATGTCAAAGATGTCAAATGACAAATGTCACAATGCTTAATGTCAAAAATGAAAAGTGTCACCATGAAAAATGTCAAAAATGACAAATTTCAAGATAGCAAATGTCAAAGATGTCAAATGACAAATGTCACAATGCTAAATGTCAAAAATGAAAAGTGTCACCATGAAAAATGTCAAAAATGACAAATTTCAAGATGGCAAATATCAAAGATGTCAAATGACAAATGTCACAATGCTAAATCTCAAAAATGGAAAGTGTCGTAATGCTAAATGTCAAAAATAAAAGTGTCACAATACTAAATGTCAAAAATGACAAATTACAAGATGGCAAATGTCAAAGATGTCAAATGACAAATGTCACAATGCTAAATGTCAAAAATGACAAATTTCAAGATGGCAAATGGCAAATATCAAAGATGTCAAATGACAAATGTCACAATGCTAAATGTCAAAAATAAAAACTGTCACCATGAAAAATGTCAAAAATGACAAATTTCAAGATGGCAAATGTCAAAACTGACAAATGTCAAAATGCTAAATGTCAAAAATAAAAAGTGTCATAATGAAAAATGTCAAAAATAACAAATTTCAAGATGGCAAATGTCAAAGATGTCAAATGACAAATGTCACAATGCTAAATGTCAAAAATAAAAAGTGTCACCATGAAAAATGTCAAAAATGACAAATTTCAAGATGGCAAATGTCAAAGATGTCAAATGACAAATGTCACAATGCTAAATGTCAAAAATAAAAACTGTCACCATGAAAAATGTCAAAAATGACAAATTTCAAGATGGCAAATGTCAAAACTGACAAACGTCACAATGCTAAATGTCAAAAATGAAAAGTGTCATCATGAAAAATGTCAAAAATAACAAATTTCAAGATGGCAAATGTCAAAGATGTCAAGTGACAAATGTCACAATGCTAAATGTCAAAACTGACAAATTTCAAGATGGCAAACTTCAAAGATGTCAAATGACAAATGTCACAATGCTAAATGTCAAAAATGAAAAGTGTCACCATGAAAAATGTCAAAAATGACAAATTTCAAGATGGCAAATGTCAAAGATGTCAAATGACAAATGTCACAATGCTAAATGTCAAAAATGATAAGTGTCACCATGAAAAATGTTAAAAATATCAAATTTCAAAATGGCAAATGTCAAAGATGTCAAATGACAAATGTCACAATGCTAAATGTCAAAAATGACAAATTTTAAGATGGCAAATGTCAAAGATGTCAAATGACAACTATCACAATGCTAAATGTCAAAAATGAAAAGTGTCACCATGAAAAATGTCAAAAATAACAAATTTCAAGATGGCAAATGTCAAAGATGTCAAATGACAAATATCACAATGCTAAATGTCAAATATGACAAATTTCAAGATGGCAAATGTCAAAGATGTCAAATGTCACAATGCTAAATGTCAAAAATGAAAAGTGTCAACATGAAAAATGTCAAAAATGACAAATTTCAAGATGGCAAATGTCAAAGATGTCAAATGACAAATGTCACAATGCTAAATGTCAAAAATGAAAAGTGTCACCATGAAAAATGTCAAAAATGACAAATTTCAAGATGGCAAATGTCAAAGATGTCAAATGACAAATGTCACAATGCTAAATGTCAAAAATGAAAAGTGTCACCATGAAAAATGTCAAAAATGACAAATTTCAAGATGGCAAATGTCAAAGATGTCAAATGACAAATGTCACAATGCTAAATGTCAAAAATGAAAATTGTCAAAAATGACAAATTTCAAGATGGCAAATGTCTAAGATGTCAAATGACAAATGTCACAATGCTAAATGTCAAAAATGAAAAGTGTCACCATGAAAAATGTCAAAAATGACAAATTTCAAGATGGCAAATGTCAAAGATGTTAAATGACAAATGTCACAATGTTAAAAATAAAAACTGTCACCATGAAAAATGTCAAAAATGACAAATTTCAAGATAGCAAATGTCAAAACTGACAAATGTCACAATGCTAAATGTCAAAAATGAAAAGTGTCATAATGAAAAATGTCAAAAATAACAAATTTCAAGATGGCAAATGTCAAAGATGTCAAATGACAAATGTCACAATGCTAAATGTCAAAAATGAAAAGTGTCACCATGAAAAATGTCAAAAATGACAAATTTCAAGATGGCAAATGTCAAAGATGTCAAATGACAAATGTCACAATGCTAAATGTCAAAAATAAAAACTGTCACCAAGAAAAATGTCAAAAATGACAAATTTTAAGATGGCAAATATCAAAACTGACAAATGTCACAATGCTAAATGTCAAAATTGAAAAGTGTCACCATGAAAAATGTCAAAAATGACAAATTTCAAGATGGCAAATGTCAAAACTGACAAACGTCACAATGCTAAATGTCAAAAATGAAAAGTGTCACCATGAAAAATGTCAAAAATAACAAATTTCAAGATGGCAAATGTCAAAGATGTCAAGTGAAAAATGTCACAATGCTAAATGTCAAAACTGACAAATTTCAAGATGGCAAACGTCAAAGATGTCAAATGACAAATGTCACAATGCTAAATGTCAAAAATGAAAAGTGTCACCATGAAAAATGTCAAAAATAACAAATTTCAAGATGGCAAATGTCAAAGATGTCAAATGACAAATGTCACAATGCTAAATGTCAAAAATGATAAGTGTCACCATGAAAAATGTCAAAAATAACAAATTTCAAGATGGCAAATGTCAAAGATGTCAAATGACAAATGTCACAATGCTAAATGTCAAAAATGACAAATTTTAAGATGGCAAATGTCAAAGATGTCAAATGACAACTGTCACAATGCTAAATGTCAAAAATAAAAAGTGTCACCATGAAAAATGTCAAAAATAACAAATTTCAAGATGGCAAATGTCAAAGATGTCAAATGACAAATGTCACAATACTAAATGTCAAAAATGACAAATTTCAAGATGGCAAATGTCAAAGATGTCAAATGTCACAATGCTAAATGTCAAAAATGAAAAGTGTCACCATGAAAAATGTCAAAAATGACAAATTTCAAGATGGCAAATGTCAAAGATGTCAAATGACAAATGTCACAAAGCTTAATGTCAAAAATGAAAAGTGTCACCATGAAAAATGTCAAAAATGACAAATTTCAAGATGGCAAATGTCAAAGATGTCAAATGACAAATGTCACAATGCTAAATGTCAAAAATAAAAAGTGTCACCATGAAAATTGTCAAAAATGACAAATTTCAAGATGGCAAATATCAAAACTGACAAATGTCAAAATGCTAAATGTCAAAAATGAAAAGTGTCATAATGAAAAATGTCAAAAATAACAAATTTCAAGATGGCAAATGTCAAAGATGTCAAATGACAAATGTCACAATGCTAAATGTCAAAAATAAAAAGTGTCACCATGAAAAATGTCAAAAATGACAAATTTCAAGATGGCAAATGTCAAAGATGTCAAATGACAAATGTCACAATGCTAAATGTCAAAAATGAAAAGTGTCACCATGAAAAATGTCAAAAATGACAAATTTCAAGATGGCAAATGTCAAAGATGTCAAATGACAAATGTCACAATGCTAAATATCAAAAATAAAAACTGTCACCATGAAAAATGTCAAAAATGACAAATTTCAAGATGGCAAATGTCAAAACTGACAAATGTCAAAATGCTAAATGTCAAAAATGAAAAGTGTCATAATGAAAAATGTCAAAAATAACAAATTTCAAGATGGCAAATGTCAAAGATGTCAAATGACAAATGTCACAATGCTAAATGTCAAAAATAAAAAGTGTCACTATGAAAAATGTCAAAAATGACAAATTTCAAGATGGCAAATGTCAAAGATGTCAAATGACAAATGTCACAATGCTAAATGTCAAAAATAAAAACTGTCACCATGAAAAATGTCAAAAATGACAAATTTCAAGATGGCAAATGTCAAAACTGACAAATGTCACAATGCTAAATGTCAAAAATGAAAAGTGTCATAATGAAAAATGTCAAAAATAACAAATTTCAAGATGGCAAATGTCTAAGATGTCAAATGACAAATGTCACAATGCTAAATGTCAAAAATGAAAAGTGTCACCATGAAAAATGTCAAAAATGACAAATTTCAAGATGGCAAATATCAAAGATGTCAAATGACAAATGTCACAATGCTAAATGTCAAAAATGAAAAGTGTCAAAAATGACAAATTTTAAGATGGCAAATGTCTAAGATGTCAAATGACAAATGTCACAATGCTAAATGTCAAAAATGAAAAGTGTCACCATGAAAAATGTCAAAAATGACAAATTTCAAGATGGCAAATGTCAAAGATGTCAAATGACAAATGTCACAATGCTAAATGTCAAAAATGAAAAGTGTCACCATGAAAAATGTCAAAAATGACAAATTTCAAGATGGCAAATGTCAAAGATGTTAAATGACAAATGTCACAATGCTAAATGTCAAAAATGAAAAGTGTCACCATGAAAAATGTCAAAAATGACCAATTTCAAGATGGCAAATGTCAAAACTGACTAATGTCACAATGCTAAATGTCAAAAATGAAAAGTGTCACCATAAAAAATGTCAAAAATGACAAATTTCAAAATGGCAAATGTCAAAGATGTCAAATGACAAATGTCACAATGCTAAATGTCAAAAATGAAAAGTGTCACCATGAAAAATGTCAAAAATGACAAATTTTAAGATGGCAAATGTCAAAGATGTCAAATGACAAATGTCACAATGCTAAATGTCAAAAATGAAAAGTGTCACCATGAAAAATGTCAAAAATGACAAATTTCAAGATAGCAAATGTCAAAGATGTCAAATGACAAATGTCACAATGCTAAATGTCAAAAATGAAAAGTGTCACCATGAAAAATGTCAAAAATGACAAATTTCAAGATGGCAAATATCAAAGATGTCAAATGACAAATGTCACAATGCTAAATCTCAAAAATGGAAAGTGTCACAATGCTAAATGTCAAAAATAAAAGTGTCACAATGCTAAATGTCAAAAATGACAAATTTCAAGATGGCAAATGTCAAAGATGTCAAATGACAAATGTCACAATGCTAAATGTCAAAAATGACAAATTTCAAGATGGCAAATGTCAAAGATGTCAAATGACAAATGTCACAATGCTAAATGTCAAAAATGAAAAGGGTCACGATGAAAAATGTCAAAAATGACAAATTTCAAGATGGCAAATGTCAAAACTGACAAACGTCACAATGCTAAATGTCAAAAATGAAAAGTGTCAACATGAAAAATGTCAAAAATAACAAATTTCAAGATGGCAAATGTCAAAGATGTCAAGTGACAAATGTCACAATGCTAAATGTCAAAACTGACAAATTTCAAGATGGCAAACTTCAAAGATGTCAAATGACAAATGTCACAATGCTAAATGTCAAAAATGAAAAGTGTCACCATGAAAAATGTCAAAAATGACAAATTTCAAGATGGCAAATGTCAAAGATGTCAAATGACAAATGTCACAATGCTAAATGTCAAAAATGATAAGTGTCACCATGAAAAATGTTAAAAATATCAAATTTCAAAATGGCAAATGTCAAAGATGTCAAATGACAAATGTCACAATGCTAAATGTCAAAAATGACAAATTTTAAGATGGCAAATGTCAAAGATGTCAAATGACAACTATCACAATGCTAAATGTCAAAAATGAAAAGTGTCACCATGAAAAATGTCAAAAATAACAAATTTCAAGATGGCAAATGTCAAAGATGTCAAATGACAAATATCACAATGCTAAATGTCAAAAATGACAAATTTCAAGATGGCAAATGTCAAAGATGTCAAATGTCACAATGCTAAATGTCAAAAATGAAAAGTGTCACCATGAAAAATGTCAAAAATGACAAATTTCAAGATGGCAAATGTCAAAGATGTCAAATGACAAATGTCACAATGCTAAATGTCAAAAATGAAAAGTGTCACCATGAAAAATGTCAAAAATGACAAATTTCAAGATGGCAAATGTCAAAGATGTCAAATGACAAATGTCACAATGCTAAATGTCAAAAATGAAAAGTGTCACCATGAAAAATGTCAAAAATGACAAATTTCAAGATGGCAAATGTCAAAGATGTCAAATGACAAATGTCACAATGCTAAATGTCAAAAATGAAAATTGTCAAAAATGACAAATTTCAAGATGGCAAATGTCTAAGATGTCAAATGACAAATGTCACAATGCTACATGTCAAAAATGAAAAGTGTCACCATGAAAAATGTCAAAAATGACAAATTTCAAGATGGCAAATGTCAAAGATGTTAAATGACAAATGTCACAATGCTAAATGTCAAAAATAAAAACTGTCACCATGAAAAATGTCAAAAATGACAAATTTCAAGATAGCAAATGTCAAAACTGACAAATGTCACAATGCTAAATGTCAAAAATGAAAAGTGTCATAATGAAAAATGTCAAAAATAACAAATTTCAAGATGGCAAATGTCAAAGATGTCAAATGACAAATGTCACAATGCTAAATGTCAAAAATGAAAAGTGTCACCATGAAAAATGTCAAAAATGACAAATTTCAAGATGGCAAATGTCAAAGATGTCAAATGACAAATGTCACAATGCTAAATGTCAAAAATAAAAACTGTCACCATGAAAAATGTCAAAAATGACAAATTTCAAGATGGCAAATGTCAAAACTGACAAATGTCACAATGCTAAATGTCAAAATTGAAAAGTGTCACCATGAAAAATGTCAAAAATGACAAATTTCAAGATAATAATAATAATAATAATAATAATAGCTTTATTGCCCAACAGTAATCCATTTATAGGACAATTTACAAAATTTACATAATAGAAAAACTTATATCTAATTAAATATTTAAACAATATATTAGTTCAAGAAAATAGTAGCAGTATTAATGAGGGTATTTATGGAACAAGAAAAAATGTCACAATGTGTACATATCTTATTATAGTTCGTACACATTACATTTATTGGGGATTTGCTAAGGATATTTGTTCTTGCTCTATTACACCTAAAGGTTAATTTATTTCTGGAATTAAAACTTGGCACTTCTATATTAATTTGTGACAGAATAACTGCAGAATCAATTGAATTATGAAGCAGTTTGTAAAGAAACTTTAATGAACAGAGGTCTCTCCTTAGATTTAAACTATCAAAATCAAATCTAACAGAAAGTGAATCATAGTCACAACCTCGTTCTGGATATACACCATCAGTTTTGAAAGCCAAATATTTCAAAAATTTTCTCTGAACTTTTTCAATGCCTGATATATAACAATTATATATGGGGTACCAAATAATACTTCCGTATTCCAGCTTAGATCGTACTAGTGAGTAAAATAATAATTTGATCGGAGTTGTATTTGTAAAACTTCTACAATTTCGAATAAGAAAACCATACATTTTCATGGCTTCCGATATTTTTAGCTCAATATGGTTTGAAAAAGTTAATTTGGTATCAAATATAATTCCTAGATCCTTTATAGTATTACATTTTTCGAGTTGCGACATTTGGACAGAGTATGCATAGTTAACATTTTCATTTTTTCTAGTGAAGGTTACTATTTTACATTTTTTGGCATTCAAAGTTAATTTATTCCTGTTACACCAATTATTAATCAAGTTTAAATTCTTCTGCAGCTCATTACAATCATTAATATTGTTAATCTTTGAAAAAATTTTAAAATCGTCCGCAAATCCTAATTTTTCACAGTCCAAAATCTCTAGCAAATCATTTATATATATCAAGAACAATAAAGGACCAAGGTTGGAACCTTGGCGAACTCCAGAAGTAACAGAAATAATCTCAGATGTGTATCCGTTGTACGCAACGAACTGTTTCCTGTCTGCTAAATACGACGAAAATAGCTTCAACACATTGTCCGCAAAACCTAAGGCTGAAAGTTTATTAACTAACGTACGCTGATTTACCTTGTCAAAAGCCTTTGAGAAGTCTGTATATATTACGTCCACCTGGCCTTGATTATCCAAAACTTCTGAAATATACTGAGTTAAAATTAATAAATTTGTTACTGTCGAACGTTTTTCCATAAAACCATGTTGGTGCTCTGAAATACAACTTTTAACTGAGGAATATACACGCGTATACATTACTATCTCAAAAACTTTTGAAAAGTTACAAAGGAGAGATATCGGTCTGTAATTTTCAACATTTGACTTTACTCCAGCTTTGAATATAGGACATATCCTAGCCTCTTTCCAATGCTAAATGTCAAAAATGAAAAGTGTCACCATGAAAAATGTCAAAAATAACATTTCAAGATGGCAAATGTCAAAGATGTCAAGTGAAAAATGTCACAATGCTAAATGTCAAAACTGACAAATTTCAAGATGGCAAACGTCAAAGATGTCAAATGACAAATGTCACAATGCTAAATGTCAAAAATGAAAAGTGTCACCATAAAAAATGCCAAAAATGACAAATTTCAAGATGGCAAATGTCAAAGATGTCAAATGACAAATGTCACAATGCTAAATGTCAAAAATGAAAAGTGTCACCATAAAAAATGTCAAAAATGACAAATTTCAAGATGGCAAATGTCAAAGATGTCAAATGACAAATGTCACAATGCTAAATGTCAAAAATGAAAAGTGTCAAAAATGACAAATTTTAAGATGGCAAATGCTAAGATGTCAAATGACAAATGTCACAATGCTAAATGTCAAAAATGAAAAGTGTCACCATGAAAAATGTCAAAAATGACAAATTTCAAGATGGCAAATGTCAAAGATGTCAAATGACAAATGTCACAATGCTAAATGTCAAAAATGAAAAGTGTCACCATAAAAAATGCCAAAAATGACAAATTTCAAGATGGCAAATGTCAAAGATGTCAAATGACAAATGTCACAATGCTAAATGTCAAAAATGAAAAGTGTCACCATAAAAAATGTCAAAAATGACAAATTTCAAGATGGCAAATGTCAAAGATGTCAAATGACAAATGTCACAATGCTAAATGTCAAAAATGAAAAGTGTCACCATGAAAAATGTCAAAAATGACAAATTTCAAGATGGCAAATGTCAAAGATGTCAAATGACAAATGTCACAATGCTAAATGTCAAAAATGAAAGTGTCACCATGAAAAATGTCAAAAATGACAAATTTCAAGATGGCAAATGTCAAAGATGTCAAATGACAAATGTCACAATGCTAAATGTCAAAAATGAAAAGTGTCAAAAATGACAAATTTCAAGATGGCAAATGTCTAAGATGACAAATGTCACAATGCTAAATGTCAAAAATGAAAAGTGTCACCATGAAAAATGTCAAAAATGACAAATTTCAAGATGGCAAATGTCAAAGATGTCAAATAACAAATGTCACAATGCTAAATGTCAAAAATGAAACGTGTCACCATGAAAAATGTCAAAAATGACAAATTTCAAGATGGCAAATGTCAAAGATGTCAAATGACAAATGTCGCAATGCTAAATGTCAAAAATGAAAAGTGTCACCATGAAAAATGTCAAAAATGACAAATTTCAAGATGGCAAATGTCAAAACTGACTAATGTCACAATGCTAAATGTCAAAAATGAAAAGTGTCACCATGACAAATGTCAAAAATGACAAATTTCAAAATGGCAAATGTCAAAGATGTCAAATGTCACAATGCTAAATGTCAAAAATGAAAAGTGTCACCATGAAAAGTGTCAAAAATGACAAATTTCAAGATGGCAAATGTCTAAGATGTCAAATGACAAATGTCACAATGCTAAATGTCACAAATGAAAAGTGTCACCATGAAAAATGTCAAAAATGACAAATTTCAAGATGGCAAATGTCAAAGATGTCAAATGTCACAATGCTAAATGTCAAAAATGAAAGGTGTCACCATGAAAAATGTCAAAAATGACAAATTTCAAGATGGCAAATGTCAAAGATGTCAAATGACAAATGTCACAATGCTAAATGTCAAAAATGAAAAGTGTCACCATGAAAAATGTCAAAAGTGACAAATTTTAAGATGACAAATGTCAAAGATGTCAAATGACAAATGTCACAATGCTAAATGTCAAAAATGAAAAGTGTCACCATGAAAAATGTCAAAAATGACAAATTTCAAGATGGCAAATATCAAAGATGTCAAATGACAAATGTCACAATGCTAAATGTCAAAAATGAAAAGTGTCACAATACTAAATGTCAAAAATGAAAAGTGTCACAATGCTAAATGTCAAAAATGACAAATTTCAAGATGGCAAATGTCAAAGATGTCAAATGACAAATGTCACAATGCTAAATGTCAAAAATGACAAATTTCAAGATGGCAAATGTCAAAGATGTCAAATGACAAATGTCACAATGCTAAATGTCAAAAATGAAAAGTGTCACCATGAAAAATGTCAAAAATGACAAATTTCAAGATGGCAAATGTCAAAACTGACAAATGTCACAATGCTAAATGTCAAAAATGAAAAGTGTCACCATGAAAAATGTCAAAAATAACAAATTTCAAGATGGCAAATGTCAAAGATGTCAAATGACAAATGTCACAATGCTAAATGTCAAAACTGACAAATTTTAAGATGGCAAATGTCAAAGATGTCAAATGACAAATGTCACAATGCTAAATGTCAAAAATGAAAAGTGTCACCATGAAAAATGTCAAAAATGACAAATTTTAAGATGGCAAATGTCAAAGATGGCAAATGTCAAAGATGTCAAATGACAAATGTCACAATGCTAAATGTCAAAAATGATAAGTGTCACCATGAAAAATGTCAAAAATAACAAATTTCAAGATGGCAAATGTCAAAGATGTCAAATGACAAATGTCACAATGCTAAATGTCAAAAATGAAAAGTGTCACCATGAAAAATGTCAAAAATAACAAATTTCAAGATGGCAAATGTCAAAGATGTCAAATGTCACAATGCTAAATGTCAAAAATGAAAAGTGTCACCATGAAAAATGTCAAAAATGACAAATTTCAAGATGGCAAATGTCAAAGATGTCAAATGACAAATGTCACAATGCTAAATGTCAAAAATAAAAACTGTCACCATGAAAAATGTCAAAAATGACAAATTTCAAGATGGCAAATGTCAAAACTGACAAATGTCACAATGCTAAATGTCAAAAATGAAAAGTGTCATAATGAAAAATGTCAAAAATAACAAATTTCAAGATGGCAAATGTCTAAGATGTCAAATGACAAATGTCACAATGCTAAATGTCAAAAATGAAAAGTGTCACCATGAAAAATGTCAAAAATGACAAATTTCAAGATGGCAAATATCAAAGATGTCAAATGACAAATGTCACAATGCTAAATGTCAAAAATGAAAAGTGTCAAAAATGACAAATTTTAAGATGGCAAATGTCTAAGATGTCAAATGACAAATGTCACAATGCTAAATGTCAAAAATGAAAAGTGTCACCATGAAAAATGTCAAAAATGACAAATTTCAAGATGGCAAATGTCAAAGATGTCAAATGACAAATGTCACAATGCTAAATGTCAAAAATGAAAAGTGTCACCATGAAAAATGTCAAAAATGACAAATTTCAAGATGGCAAATGTCAAAGATGTTAAATGACAAATGTCACAATGCTAAATGTCAAAAATGAAAAGTGTCACCATGAAAAATGTCAAAAATGACCAATTTCAAGATGGCAAATGTCAAAACTGACTAATGTCACAATGCTAAATGTCAAAAATGAAAAGTGTCACCATAAAAAATGTCAAAAATGACAAATTTCAAAATGGCAAATGTCAAAGATGTCAAATGACAAATGTCACAATGCTAAATGTCAAAAATGAAAAGTGTCACCATGAAAAATGTCAAAAATGACAAATTTTAAGATGGCAAATGTCAAAGATGTCAAATGACAAATGTCACAATGCTAAATGTCAAAAATGAAAAGTGTCACCATGAAAAATGTCAAAAATGACAAATTTCAAGATAGCGAATGTCAAAGATGTCAAATGACAAATGTCACAATGCTAAATGTCAAAAATGAAAAGTGTCACCATGAAAAATGTCAAAAATGACAAATTTCAAGATGGCAAATATCAAAGATGTCAAATGACAAATGTCACAATGCTAAATCTCAAAAATGGAAAGTGTCACAATGCTAAATGTCAAAAATAAAAGTGTCACAATGCTAAATGTCAAAAATGACAAATTTCAAGATGGCAAATGTCAAAGATGTCAAATGACAAATGTCACAATGCTAAATGTCAAAAATGACAAATTTCAAGATGGCAAATGTCAAAGATGTCAAATGACAAATGTCACAATGCTAAATGTCAAAAATGAAAAGGGTCACGATGAAAAATGTCAAAAATGACAAATTTCAAGATGGCAAATGTCAAAACTGACAAACGTCACAATGCTAAATGTCAAAAATGAAAAGTGTCAACATAAAAAATGTCAAAAATAACAAATTTCAAGATGGCAAATGTCAAAGATGTCAAGTGACAAATGTCACAATGCTAAATGTCAAAACTGACAAATTTCAAGATGGCAAACTTCAAAGATGTCAAATGACAAATGTCACAATGCTAAATGTCAAAAATGAAAAGTGTCACCATGAAAAATGTCAAAAATGACAAATTTCAAGATGGCAAATGTCAAAGATGTCAAATGACAAATGTCACAATGCTAAATGTCAAAAATGATAAGTGTCACCATGAAAAATGTTAAAAATATCAAATTTCAAAATGGCAAATGTCAAAGATGTCAAATGACAAATGTCACAATGCTAAATGTCAAAAATGACAAATTTTAAGATGGCAAATGTCAAAGATGTCAAATGACAACTATCACAATGCTAAATGTCAAAAATGAAAAGTGTCACCATGAAAAATGTCAAAAATAACAAATTTCAAGATGGCAAATGTCAAAGATGTCAAATGACAAATATCACAATGCTAAATGTCAAAAATGACAAATTTCAAGATGGCAAATGTCAAAGATGTCAAATGTCACAATGCTAAATGTCAAAAATGAAAAGTGTCACCATGAAAAATGTCAAAAATGACAAATTTCAAGATGGCAAATGTCAAAGATGTCAAATGACAAATGTCACAATGCTAAATGTCAAAAATGAAAAGTGTCACCATGAAAAATGTCAAAAATGACAAATTTCAAGATGGCAAATGTCAAAGATGTCAAATGACAAATGTCACAATGCTAAATGTCAAAAATGAAAAGTGTCACCATGAAAAATGTCAAAAATGACAAATTTCAAGATGGCAAATGTCAAAGATGTCAAATGACAAATGTCACAATGCTAAATGTCAAAAATGAAAATTGTCAAAAATGACAAATTTCAAGATGGCAAATGTCTAAGATGTCAAATGACAAATGTCACAATGCTAAATGTCAAAAATGAAAAGTGTCACCATGAAAAATGTCAAAAATGACAAATTTCAAGATGGCAAATGTCAAAGATGTTAAATGACAAATGTCACAATGCTAAATGTCAAAAATAAAAACTGTCACCATGAAAAATGTCAAAAATGACAAATTTCAAGATAGCAAATGTCAAAACTGACAAATGTCACAATGCTAAATGTCAAAAATGAAAAGTGTCATAATGAAAAATGTCAAAAATAACAAATTTCAAGATGGCAAATGTCAAAGATGTCAAATGACAAATGTCACAATGCTAAATGTCAAAAATGAAAAGTGTCACCATGAAAAATGTCAAAAATGACAAATTTCAAGATGGCAAATGTCAAAGATGTCAAATGACAAATGTCACAATGCTAAATGTCAAAAATAAAAACTGTCACCATGAAAAATGTCAAAAATGACAAATTTCAAGATGGCAAATGTCAAAACTGACAAATGTCACAATGCTAAATGTCAAAATTGAAAAGTGTCACCATGAAAAATGTCAAAAATGACAAATTTCAAGATAATAATAATAATAATAATAATAATAGCTTTATTGCCCAACAGTAATCCATTTATAGGACAATTTACAAAATTTACATAATAGAAAAACTTATATCTAATTAAATATTTAAACAATATATTAGTTCAAGAAAATAGTAGCAGTATTAATGAGGGTATTTATGGAACAAGAAAAAATGTCACAATGTGTACATATCTTATTATAGTTCGTACACATTACATTTATTGGGGATTTGCTAAGGATATTTGTTCTTGCTCTATTACACCTAAAGGTTAATTTATTTCTGGAATTAAAACTTGGCACTTCTATATTAATTTGTGACAGAATAACTGCAGAATCAATTGAATTATGAAGCAGTTTGTAAAGAAACTTTAATGAACAGAGGTCTCTCCTTAGATTTAAACTATCAAAATCAAATCTAACAGAAAGTGAATCATAGTCACAACCTCGTTCTGGATATACACCATCAGTTTTGAAAGCCAAATATTTCAAAAATTTTCTCTGAACTTTTTCAATGCCTGATATATAACAATTATATATGGGGTACCAAATAATACTTCCGTATTCCAGCTTAGATCGTACTAGTGAGTAAAATAATAATTTGATCGGAGTTGTATTTGTAAAACTTCTACAATTTCGAATAAGAAAACCATACATTTTCATGGCTTCCGATATTTTTAGCTCAATATGGTTTGAAAAAGTTAATTTGGTATCAAATATAATTCCTAGATCCTTTATAGTATTACATTTTTCGAGTTGCGACATTTGGACAGAGTATGCATAGTTAACATTTTCATTTTTTCTAGTGAAGGTTACTATTTTACATTTTTTGGCATTCAAAGTTAATTTATTCCTGTTACACCAATTATTAATCAAGTTTAAATTCTTCTGCAGCTCATTACAATCATTAATATTGTTAATCTTTGAAAAAATTTTAAAATCGTCCGCAAATCCTAATTTTTCACAGTCCAAAATCTCTAGCAAATCATTTATATATATCAAGAACAATAAAGGACCAAGGTTGGAACCTTGGCGAACTCCAGAAGTAACAGAAATAATCTCAGATGTGTATCCGTTGTACGCAACGAACTGTTTCCTGTCTGCTAAATACGACGAAAATAGCTTCAACACATTGTCCGCAAAACCTAAGGCTGAAAGTTTATTAACTAACGTACGCTGATTTACCTTGTCAAAAGCCTTTGAGAAGTCTGTATATATTACGTCCACCTGGCCTTGATTATCCAAAACTTCTGAAATATACTGAGTTAAAATTAATAAATTTGTTACTGTCGAACGTTTTTCCATAAAACCATGTTGGTGCTCTGAAATACAACTTTTAACTGAGGAATATACACGCGTATACATTACTATCTCAAAAACTTTTGAAAAGTTACAAAGGAGAGATATCGGTCTGTAATTTTCAACATTTGACTTTACTCCAGCTTTGAATATAGGACATATCCTAGCCTCTTTCCAATGCTAAATGTCAAAAATGAAAAGTGTCACCATGAAAAATGTCAAAAATAACATTTCAAGATGGCAAATGTCAAAGATGTCAAGTGAAAAATGTCACAATGCTAAATGTCAAAACTGACAAATTTCAAGATGGCAAACGTCAAAGATGTCAAATGACAAATGTCACAATGCTAAATGTCAAAAATGAAAAGTGTCACCATGAAAAATGTCAAAAATAACAAATTTCAAGATGGCAAATGTCAAAGATGTCAAATGACAAATGTCACAATGCTAAATGTCAAAAATGATAAGTGTCACCATGAAAAATGTCAAAAATAACAAATTTCAAGATGGCAAATGTCAAAGATGTCAAATGACAAATGTCACAATGCTAAATGTCAAAAATGACAAATTTTAAGATGGCAAATGTCAAAGATGTCAAATGACAACTGTCACAATGCTAAATGTCAAAAATAAAAAGTGTCACCATGAAAAATGTCAAAAATAACAAATTTCAAGATGGCAAATGTCAAAGATGTCAAATGACAAATGTCACAATACTAAATGTCAAAAATGACAAATTTCAAGATGGCAAATGTCAAAGATGTCAAATGTCACAATGCTAAATGTCAAAAATGAAAAGTGTCACCATGAAAAATGTCAAAAATGACAAATTTCAAGATGGCAAATGTCAAAGATGTCAAATGACAAATGTCACAATGCTAAATGTCAAAAATGAAAAGTGTCACCATGAAAAATGTCAAAAATGACAAATTTCAAGATGGCAAATGTCAAAGATGTCAAATGACAAATGTCACAATGCTAAATGTCAAAAATGAAAAGTGTCACCATGAAAATTGTCAAAAATGACAAATTTCAAGATGGCAAATGTCAAAACTGACAAATGTCAAAATGCTAAATGTCAAAAATGAAAAGTGTCATAATAAAAAATGTCAAAAATAACAAATTTCAAGATGGCAAATGTCAAAGATGACAAATGTCACAATGCTAAATGTCAAAAATAAAAAGTGTCACCATGAAAAATGTCAAAAATGACAAATTTCAAGATGGCAAATGTCAAAGATGTCAAATGACAAATGTCACAATGCTAAATGTCAAAAATAAAAACTGTCACCATGAAAAATGTCAAAAATGACAAATTTCAAGATGGCAAATGTCAAAACTGACAAATGTCAAAATGCTAAATGTCAAAAATGAAAAGTGTCATAATGAAAAATGTCAAAAATAACAAATTTCAAGATGGCAAATGTCAAAGATGTCAAATGACAAATGTCACAATGCTAAATGTCAAAAATAAAAAGTGTCACCATGAAAAATGTCAAAAATGACAAATTTCAAGATGGCAAATGTCAAAGATGTCAAATGACAAATGTCACAATGCTAAATGTCAAAAATAAAAACTGTCACCATGAAAAATGTCAAAAATGACAAATTTCAAGATGGCAAATGTCAAAACTGACAAATGTCACAATGCTAAATGTCAAAAATGAAAAGTGTCATAATGAAAAATGTCAAAAATAACAAATTTCAAGATGGCAAATGTCTAAGATGTCAAATGACAAATGTCACAATGCTAAATGTCAAAAATGAAAAGTGTCACCATGAAAAATGTCAAAAATGACAAATTTCAAGATGGCAAATGTCAAAGATGTCAAATGACAAATGTCACAATTCTAAATGTCAAAAATAAAAACTGTCACCATGAAAAATGTCAAAAATGACAAATTTCAAGATGGCAAATGTCAGAACTGACAAATGTCACAATGCTAAATGTCAAAAATGAAAAGTGTCATAATGAAAAATGTCAAAAATAACAAATTTCAAGATGGCAAATGTCAAAGATGTCAAATGACAAATGTCACAATGCTAAATGTCAAAAATGAAAAGTGTCACCATGAAAAATGTCGAAAATAACAAATTTCAAGATGGCAAATGTCAAAGATGTCAAATGACAAATGTCACAATGCTAAATGTCAAAAATGACAAATTTCAAGATGGCAAATGTCAAAGATATCAAATAACAAATGTCACAATGCTAAATGTCAAAAATGACAAATTTCAAGATGGCAAATGTCAAAACTGACAAATGTCACAATGCTAAATGTCAAGAATGAAAAGTGTCACCATGAAAAATGTCAAAAATAACAAATTTCAAGATGGCAAATGTCAAAGATGTCAAATGACAAATATTACAATGCTAAATGTCAAAAATGACAAATTTCAAAATGGCAAATGTCAAAGATGTCAAATGACAAATGTCACAATGCTAAATGTCAAAAATGAAAAGTGTCACCATGAAAAATGTCAAAAATGACAAATTTCAAGATGACAAATGTCAAAACTGACAAATGTCACAATGCTAAACGTCAAAAATGAAAAGTGTCACCATGAAAAATGTCAAAAATAACAAATTTCAAGATGGCAAATCTCAAAGATGTCAAATGACAAATGTCACAATGCTAAATGTCAAAAATGACAAATTTCAAGATGGCAAATTTCAAAGATGTCAAATGACAATTGTCCCAATGCTAAATGTCAAAAATGAAAAGTGTCACCGTGAAAAATGTCAAAAATGACAAATTTCAAGATGGCAAATGTCAAAGATGTCAAATGACAAATGTCACAATGCTAAATGTCAAAAATGAAAAGTGTCACCATGAAAAATGTCAAATATGACAAATTTCAAGATGGCAAATGTTAAAGATGTCAAATGACAAATGTCACAATGCTAAATGTCAAAAATGAAAAGTGTCACCATGAAAATTGTCAAAAATGACAAATTTCAAGATGGCAAATGTCAAAACTGACAAATGTCAAAATGCTTAATGTCAAAAATGAAAAGTGTCATAATGAAAAATGTCAAAAATAACAAATTTCAAGATGGCAAATGTCAAAGATGTCAAATGACAAATGTCACAATGCTAAATGTCAAAAATAAAAAGTGTCACCATGAAAAATGTCAAAAATGACAAATTTCAAGATGGCAAATGTCAAAGATGTCAAATGACAAATGTCACAATGCTAAATGTCAAAAATGAAAAGTGTCACCATGAAAAATGTCAAAAATGACAAATTTCAAGATGGCAAATGTCAAAGATGTCAAACGACAAATGTCACAATGCTAAATGTCAAAAATAAACACTGTCACCATGAAAAATGTCAAAAATGACAAATTTCAAGATGGCAAATGTCAAAACTGACAAATGTCAAAATGCTAAATGTCAAAAATAAAAAGTGTCATAATGAAAAATGTCAAAAATAACAAATTTCAAGATGGCAAATGTCAAAGATGTCAAATGACAAATGTCACAATGCTAAATGTCAAAAATAAAAAGTGTCACCATGAAAAATGTCAAAAATGACAAATTTCAAGATGGCAAATGTCAAAGATGTCAAATGACAAATGTCACAATGCTAAATGTCAAAAATAAAAACTGTCACCATGAAAAATGTCAAAAATGACAAATTTCAAGATGGCAAATGTCAAAACTGACAAATGTCACAATGCTAAATGTCAAAAATGAAAAGTGTCATAATGAAAAATGTCAAAAATAACAAATTTCAAGATGGCAAATGTCTAAAATGTCAAATGACAAATGTCACAATGCTAAATGTCAAAAATGAAAAGTGTCACCATGAAAAATGTCAAAAATGACAAATTTCAAGATGGCAAATGTCAAAGATGTCAAATGACAAATGTCACAATTCTAAATGTCAAAAATAAAAACTGTCACCATGAAAAATGTCAAAAATGACAAATTTCAAGATGGCAAATGTCAGAACTGACAAATGTCACAATGCTAAATGTCAAAAATGAAAAGTGTCATAATGAAAAATGTCAAAAATAACAAATTTCAAGATGGCAAATGTCAAAGATGTCAAATGACAAATGTCACAATGCTAAATGTCAAAAATGAAAAGTGTCACCATGAAAAATGTCGAAAATAACAAATTTCAAGATGGCAAATGTCAAAGATGTCAAATGACAAATGTCACAATGCTAAATGTCAAAAATGACAAATTTTAAGATAGCAAATGTCAAAGATATCAAATAACAAATGTCACAATGCTAAATGTCAAAAATGGCAAATTTCAAGATGGCAAATGTCAAAACTGACAAATGTCACAATGCTAAATGTCAAGAATGAAAAGTGTCACCATGAAAAATGTCAAAAATAACAAATTTCAAGATGGCAAATGTCAAAGATGTCAAATGACAAATATCACAATGCTAAATGTCAAAAATGACAAATTTCAAAATGGCAAATGTCAAAGATGTCAAATGACAAATGTCACAATGCTAAATGTCAAAAATGAAAAGTGTCACCATGAAAAATGTCAAAAATGACAAATTTCAAGATGACAAATGTCAAAACTGACAAATGTCACAATGCTAAATGTCAAAAATGAAAAGTGTCACCATGAAAAATGTCAAAAATAACAAATTTCAAGATGGCATATTGTCAAAGATGTCAAATGACAAATGTCACAATGCTAAATGTCAAAAATGACAAATTTCAAGATGGCAAATTTCAAAGATGTCAAATGACAATTGTCCCAATGCTAAATGTCAAAAATGAAAAGTGTCACCATGAAAAATGTCAAAAATGACAAATTTCAAGATGGCAAATGTGAAAGATGTCAAATGACAAATGTCACAATGCTAAATGTCAAAAATGAAAAGTGTCACCATGAAAAATGTCAAAAATGACAAATTTCAAGATGGCAAATTGCAAAGATGTCAAATGACAAATGTCACAATGCTAAATGTCAAAAATGAAAATTGTCACCATGAAAAATGTCAAAAATGACAAATTTCAAGATGGCAAATGTCAAAGATGTCAACTGACAAATGTCACAATGCTAAATGTCAAAAATGAAAAGTCTCAAAAATGACAAATTTCAAGATGGCAAATGTCTAAGATGTCAAATGACAAATGTCACAATGCTAAATGTCAAAAATAAAAAGTGTCACCATGAAAAATGTCAAAAATGACAAATTTCAAGATGGCAAATGTCAAAGATGTCAAATGACAAATGTCACAATGCTAAATTTCAAAAATGAAAAGTGTCACCATGAAAAATGTCAAAAATGACAAATTTCAAGATGGCAAATGTCAAAGATGTCAAATGACAAATGTCACAATGCTAAATGTCAAAAATGAAAAGTGTCACCATGAAAAATGTCAAAAATGACAAATTTCAAGATGGCAAATGTCAAAGATGTCAAATGACAAATGTCACAATGCTAAATGTCAAAAATGAAAAGTGTCACCATAAAAAATGTCAAAAATGACAAATTTCAAGATGGCAAATGTCAAAGATGTCAAATGACAAATGTCACAATGCTAAATGTCAAAAATGAAAATTGTCACCATGAAAAATGTAAAAATGACAAATTTCAAGATGGCAAATGTCAAAGATGTGAAATGACAAATGTCACAATGCTAAATGTCAAAAATGAAAAGTGTCAAAAATGACAAATTTTAAGATGGCAAATGCTAAGATGTCAAATGACAAATGTCACAATGCTAAATGTCAAAAATGAAAAGTGTCACCATGAAAAATGTCAAAAATGACAAATTTCAAGATGGCAAATGTCAAAGATGTCAAATGACAAATGTCACAATGCTAAATTTCAAAAATGAAAAGTGTCACCATAAAAAATGTCAAAAATGACAAATTTCAAGATGGCAAATGTCAAAGATGTCAAATGACAAATGTCACAATGCTAAATGTCAAAAATGAAAAGTGTCACCATAAAAAATGTCAAAAATGACAAATTTCAAGATGGCAAATGTCAAAGATGTCAAATGACAAATGTCACAATGCTAAATGTCAAAAATGAAAAGTGTCACCATGAAAAATTTCAAAAATGACAAATTTCAAGATGGCAAATGTCAAAGATGTCAAATGACAAATGTCACAATGCTAAATGTCAAAAATGAAAGTGTCACCATGAAAAATGTCAAAAATGACAAATTTCAAGATGGCAAATGTCAAAGATGTCAAATGACAAATGTCACAATGCTAAATGTCAAAAATGAAAAGTGTCAAAAATGACAAATTTCAAGATGGCAAATGTCTAAGATGTCAAATGACAAATGTCACAATGCTAAATGTCAAAAATGAAAAGTGTCACCATGAAAAATGTCAAAAATGACAAATTTCAAGATGGCAAATGTCAAAGATGTCAAATAACAAATGTCACAATGCTAAATGTCAAAAATGAAACGTGTCACCATGAAAAATGTCAAAAATGACAAATTTCAAGATGGCAAATGTCAAAGATGTCAAATGACAAATGTCGCAATGCTAAATGTCAAAAATGAAAAGTGTCACCATGAAAAATGTCAAAAATGACAAATTTCAAGATGGCAAATGTCAAAACTGACTAATGTCACAATGCTAAATGTCAAAAATGAAAAGTGTCACCATGACAAATGTCAAAAATGACAAATTTCAAAATGGCAAATGTCAAAGATGTCAAATGACAAATGTCACAATGCTAAATGTCAAAAATGAAAAGTGTCACCATGAAAAGTGTCAAAAATGACAAATTTCAAGATGGCAAATGTCTAAGATGTCAAATGACAAATGTCACAATGCTAAATGTCACAAATGAAAAGTGTCACCATGAAAAATGTCAAAAATGACAAATTTCAAGATGGCAAATGTCAAAGATGTCAAATGTCACAATGCTAAATGTCAAAAATGAAAGGTGTCACCATGAAAAATGTCAAAAATGACAAATTTCAAGATGGCAAATGTCAAAGATGTCAAATGACAAATGTCACAATGCTAAATGTCAAAAATGAAAAGTGTCACCATGAAAAATGTCAAAAGTGACAAATTTTAAGATGACAAATGTCAAAGATGTCAAATGACAAATGTCACAATGCTAAATGTCAAAAATGAAAAGTGTCACCATGAAAAATGTCAAAAATGACAAATTTCAAGATGGCAAATATCAAAGATGTCAAATGACAAATGTCACAATGCTAAATGTCAAAAATGAAAAGTGTCACAATACTAAATGTCAAAAATGAAAAGTGTCACAATGCTAAATGTCAAAAATGACAAATTTCAAGATGGCAAATGTCAAAGATGTCAAATGACAAATGTCACAATGCTAAATGTCAAAAATGACAAATTTCAAGATGGCAAATGTCAAAGATGTCAAATGACAAATGTCACAATGCTAAATGTCAAAAATGAAAAGTGTCACCATGAAAAATGTCAAAAATGACAAATTTCAAGATGGCAAATGTCAAAACTGACAAATGTCACAATGCTAAATGTCAAAAATGAAAAGTGTCACCATGAAAAATGTCAAAAATAACAAATTTCAAGATGGCAAATGTCAAAGATGTCAAATGACAAATGTCACAATGCTAAATGTCAAAACTGACAAATTTTAAGATGGCAAATGTCAAAGATGTCAAATGACAAATGTCACAATGCTAAATGTCAAAAATGAAAAGTGTCAAAAATGACAAATTTCAAGATGGCAAATGTCTAAGATGTCAAATGACAAATGTCACAATGCTAAATGTCAAAAATAAAAAGTGTCATTATGAAAAATGTCAAAAATGACAAATTTCAAGATGGCAAATGTCAAAGATGTCAAA
The DNA here is from genome assembly GCA_964028335.1 of Altica lythri. Lineage (NCBI taxonomy): Eukaryota > Metazoa > Arthropoda > Insecta > Coleoptera > Chrysomelidae > Altica > Altica lythri. Next base: position 37,097,591 of record OZ034800.1, on the reverse strand, counting down.
TAACAAATGTCACAATGCTAAATGTCAAAAATGAAACGTGTCACCATGAAAAATGTCAAAAATGACAAATTTCAAGATGGCAAATGTCAAAGATGTCAAATGACAAATGTCGCAATGCTAAATGTCAAAAATGAAAAGTGTCACCATGAAAAATGTCAAAAATGACAAATTTCAAGATGGCAAATGTCAAAACTGACTAATGTCACAATGCTAAATGTCAAAAATGAAAAGTGTCACCATGACAAATGTCAAAAATGACAAATTTCAAAATGGCAAATGTCAAAGATGTCAAATGACAAATGTCACAATGCTAAATGTCAAAAATGAAAAGTGTCACCATGAAAAGTGTCAAAAATGACAAATTTCAAGATGGCAAATGTCTAAGATGTCAAATGACAAATGTCACAATGCTAAATGTCACAAATGAAAAGTGTCACCATGAAAAATGTCAAAAATGACAAATTTCAAGATGGCAAATGTCAAAGATGTCAAATGTCACAATGCTAAATGTCAAAAATGAAAGGTGTCACCATGAAAAATGTCAAAAATGACAAATTTCAAGATGGCAAATGTCAAAGATGTCAAATGACAAATGTCACAATGCTAAATGTCAAAAATGAAAAGTGTCACCATGAAAAATGTCAAAAGTGACAAATTTTAAGATGACAAATGTCAAAGATGTCAAATGACAAATGTCACAATGCTAAATGTCAAAAATGAAAAGTGTCACCATGAAAAATGTCAAAAATGACAAATTTCAAGATGGCAAATATCAAAGATGTCAAATGACAAATGTCACAATGCTAAATGTCAAAAATGAAAAGTGTCACAATACTAAATGTCAAAAATGAAAAGTGTCACAATGCTAAATGTCAAAAATGACAAATTTCAAGATGGCAAATGTCAAAGATGTCAAATGACAAATGTCACAATGCTAAATGTCAAAAATGACAAATTTCAAGATGGCAAATGTCAAAGATGTCAAATGACAAATGTCACAATGCTAAATGTCAAAAATGAAAAGTGTCACCATGAAAAATGTCAAAAATGACAAATTTCAAGATGGCAAATGTCAAAACTGACAAATGTCACAATGCTAAATGTCAAAAATGAAAAGTGTCACCATGAAAAATGTCAAAAATAACAAATTTCAAGATGGCAAATGTCAAAGATGTCAAATGACAAATGTCACAATGCTAAATGTCAAAACTGACAAATTTTAAGATGGCAAATGTCAAAGATGTCAAATGACAAATGTCACAATGCTAAATGTCAAAAATGAAAAGTGTCAAAAATGACAAATTTCAAGATGGCAAATGTCTAAGATGTCAAATGACAAATGTCACAATGCTAAATGTCAAAAATAAAAAGTGTCATTATGAAAAATGTCAAAAATGACAAATTTCAAGATGGCAAATGTCAAAGATGTCAAATGACAAATGTCACAATGCTAAATTTCAAAAATGAAAAGTGACACCATGAAAAATGTCAAAAATGAGAAATTTCAAGATGGCAAATGTCAAAGATGTCAAATGACAAATGTCACAATGCTAAATGTCAAAAATGAAAAGTGTCACCATGAAAAATGTCAAAAATGACAAATTTCAAGATGGCAAATGTCAAAGATGTCAAATGACAAATGTCACAATGCTAAATGTCAAAAATGAAAAGTGTCACCATAAAAAATGTCAAAAATGACAAATTTCAAGATGGCAAATGTCAAAGATGTCAAATGACAAATGTCACAATGCTAAATGTCAAAAATGAAAATTGTCACCATGAAAAATGTAAAAATGACAAATTTCAAGATGGCAAATGTCAAAGATGTGAAATGACAAATGTCACAATGCTAAATGTCAAAAATGAAAAGTGTCAAAAATGACAAATTTTAAGATGGCAAATGCTAAGATGTCAAATGACAAATGTCACAATGCTAAATGTCAAAAATGAAAAGTGTCACCATGAAAAATGTCAAAAATGACAAATTTCAAGATGGCAAATGTCAAAGATGTCAAATGACAAATGTCACAATGCTAAATGTCAAAAATGAAAAGTGTCACCATGAAAATTGTCAAAAATGACAAATTTCAAGATGGCAAATGTCAAAACTGACAAATGTCAAAATGCTAAATGTCAAAAATGAAAAGTGTCATAATGAAAAATGTCAAAAATAACAAATTTCAAGATGGCAAATGTCAAAGATGTCAAATGACAAATGTCACAATGCTAAATGTCAAAAATAAAAAGTGTCACCATGAAAAATGTCAAAAATGACAAATTTCAAGATGGCAAATGTCAAAGATGTCAAATGACAAATGTCACAATGCTAAATGTCAAAAATGAAAAGTGTCACCATGAAAAATGTCAAAAATGACAGATTTCAAGATGGCAAATGTCAAAGATGTCAAACGACAAATGTCACAATGCTAAATGTCAAAAATAAAAACTGTCACCATGAAAAATGTCAAAAATGACAAATTTCAAGATGGCAAATGTCAAAACTGACAAATGTCAAAATGCTAAATGTCTAAAATAAAAAGTGTCATAATGAAAAATGTCAAAAATAACAAATTTCAAGATGGCAAATGTCAAAGATGTCAAATGACAAATGTCACAATGCTAAATGTCAAAAATAAAAAGTGTCACCATGAAAAATGTCAAAAATGACAAATTTCAAGATGGCAAATGTCAAAGATGTCAAATGACAAATGTCACAATGCTAAATGTCAAAAATAAAAACTGTCACCATGAAAAATGTCAAAAATGACAAATTTCAAGATGGCAAATGTCAAAACTGACAAATGTCACAATGCTAAATGTCAAAAATGAAAAGTGTCATAATGAAAAATGTCAAAAATAACAAATTTCAAGATGGCAAATGTCTAAAATGTCAAATGACAAATGTCACAATGCTAAATGTCAAAAATGAAAAGTGTCACCATGAAAAATGTCAAAAATGACAAATTTCAAGATGGCAAATGTCAAAGATGTCAAATGACAAATGTCACAATTCTAAATGTCAAAAATAAAAACTGTCACCATGAAAAATGTCAAAAATGACAAATTTCAAGATGGCAAATGTCAGAACTGACAAATGTCACAATGCTAAATGTCAAAAATGAAAAGTGTCATAATGAAAAATGTCAAAAATAACAAATTTCAAGATGGCAAATGTCAAAGATGTCAAATGACAAATGTCACAATGCTAAATGTCAAAAATGAAAAGTGTCACCATGAAAAATGTCGAAAATAACAAATTTCAAGATGGCAAATGTCAAAGATGTCAAATGACAAATGTCACAATGCTAAATGTCAAAAATGACAAATTTTAAGATAGCAAATGTCAAAGATATCAAATAACAAATGTCACAATGCTAAATGTCAAAAATGGCAAATTTCAAGATGGCAAATGTCAAAACTGACAAATGTCACAATGCTAAATGTCAAGAATGAAAAGTGTCACCATGAAAAATGTCAAAAATAACAAATTTCAAGATGGCAAATGTCAAAGATGTCAAATGACAAATATCACAATGCTAAATGTCAAAAAGGACAAATTTCAAAATGGCAAATGTCAAAGATGTCAAATGACAAATGTCACAATGCTAAATGTCAAAAATGAAAAGTGTCACCATGAAAAATGTCAAAAATGACAAATTTCAAGATGACAAATGTCAAAACTGACAAATGTCACAATGCTAAATGTCAAAAATGAAAAGTGTCACCATGAAAAATGTCAAAAATAACAAATTTCAAGATGGCATATTGTCAAAGATGTCAAATGACAAATGTCACAATGCTAAATGTCAAAAATGACAAATTTCAAGATGGCAAATTTCAAAGATGTCAAATGACAATTGTCCCAATGCTAAATGTCAAAAATGAAAAGTGTCACCATGAAAAATGTCAAAAATGACAAATTTCAAGATGGCAAATGTGAAAGATGTCAAATGACAAATGTCACAATGCTAAATGTCAAAAATGAAAAGTGTCACCATGAAAAATGTCAAAAATGACAAATTTCAAGATGGCAAATTGCAAAGATGTCAAATGACAAATGTCACAATGCTAAATGTCAAAAATGAAAATTGTCACCATGAAAAATGTCAAAAATGACAAATTTCAAGATGGCAAATGTCAAAGATGTCAACTGACAAATGTCACAATGCTAAATGTCAAAAATGAAAAGTGTCAAAAATGACAAATTTCAAGATGGCAAATGTCTAAGATGTCAAATGACAAATGTCACAATGCTAAATGTCAAAAATAAAAAGTGTCACCATGAAAAATGTCAAAAATGACAAATTTCAAGATGGCAAATGTCAAAGATGTCAAATGACAAATGTCACAATGCTAAATTTCAAAAATGAAAAGTGTCACCATGAAAAATGTCAAAAATGACAAATTTCAAGATGGCAAATGTCAAAGATGTCAAATGACAAATGTCACAATGCTAAATGTCAAAAATGAAAAGTGTCACCATGAAAAATGTCAAAAATGACAAATTTCAAGATGGCAAATGTCAAAGATGTCAAATGACAAATGTCACAATGCTAAATGTCAAAAATGAAAAGTGTCACCATAAAAAATGTCAAAAATGACAAATTTCAAGATGGCAAATGTCAAAGATGTCAAATGACAAATGTCACAATGCTAAATGTCAAAAATGAAAATTGTCACCATGAAAAATGTAAAAATGACAAATTTCAAGATGGCAAATGTCAAAGATGTGAAATGACAAATGTCACAATGCTAAATGTCAAAAATGAAAAGTGTCAAAAATGACAAATTTTAAGATGGCAAATGCTAAGATGTCAAATGACAAATGTCACAATGCTAAATGTCAAAAATGAAAAGTGTCACCATGAAAAATGTCAAAAATGACAAATTTCAAGATGGCAAATGTCAAAGATGTCAAATGACAAATGTCACAATGCTAAATGTCAAAAATGAAAAGTGTCACCATAAAAAATGTCAAAAATGACAAATTTCAAGATGGCAAATGTCAAAGATGTCAAATGACAAATGTCACAATGCTAAATGTCAAAAATGAAAATTGTCACCATGAAAAATGTAAAAATGACAAATTTCAAGATGGCAAATGTCAAAGATGTGAAATGACAAATGTCACAATGCTAAATGTCAAAAATGAAAAGTGTCAAAAATGACAAATTTTAAGATGGCAAATGCTAAGATGTCAAATGACAAATGTCACAATGCTAAATGTCAAAAATGAAAAGTGTCACCATGAAAAATGTCAAAAATGACAAATTTCAAGATGGCAAATGTCAAAGATGTCAAATGACAAATGTCACAATGCTAAATGTCAAAAATGAAAAGTGTCACCATGAAAATTGTCAAAAATGACAAATTTCAAGATGGCAAATGTCAAAACTGACAAATGTCAAAATGCTAAATGTCAAAAATGAAAAGTGTCATAATGAAAAATGTCAAAAATAACAAATTTCAAGATGGCAAATGTCAAAGATGTCAAATGACAAATGTCACAATGCTAAATGTCAAAAATAAAAAGTGTCACCATGAAAAATGTCAAAAATGACAAATTTCAAGATGGCAAATGTCAAAGATGTCAAATGACAAATGTCACAATGCTAAATGTCAAAAATGAAAAGTGTCACCATGAAAAATGTCAAAAATGACAGATTTCAAGATGGCAAATGTCAAAGATGTCAAACGACAAATGTCACAATGCTAAATGTCAAAAATAAAAACTGTCACCATGAAAAATGTCAAAAATGACAAATTTCAAGATGGCAAATGTCAAAACTGACAAATGTCAAAATGCTAAATGTCTAAAATAAAAAGTGTCATAATGAAAAATGTCAAAAATAACAAATTTCAAGATGGCAAATGTCAAAGATGTCAAATGACAAATGTCACAATGCTAAATGTCAAAAATAAAAAGTGTCACCATGAAAAATGTCAAAAATGACAAATTTCAAGATGGCAAATGTCAAAGATGTCAAATGACAAATGTCACAATGCTAAATGTCAAAAATAAAAACTGTCACCATGAAAAATGTCAAAAATGACAAATTTCAATATGGCAAATGTCAAAACTGACAAATGTCACAATGCTAAATGTCAAAAATGAAAAGTGTCATAATGAAAAATGTCAAAAATAACAAATTTCAAGATGGCAAATGTCTAAAATGTCAAATGACAAATGTCACAATGCTAAATGTCAAAAATGAAAAGTGTCACCATGAAAAATGTCAAAAATGACAAATTTCAAGATGGCAAATGTCAAAGATGTCAAATGACAAATGTCACAATTCTAAATGTCAAAAATAAAAACTGTCACCATGAAAAATGTCAAAAATGACAAATTTCAAGATGGCAAATGTCAGAACTGACAAATGTCACAATGCTAAATGTCAAAAATGAAAAGTGTCATAATGAAAAATGTCAAAAATAACAAATTTCAAGATGGCAAATGTCAAAGATGTCAAATGACAAATGTCACAATGCTAAATGTCAAAAATGAAAAGTGTCACCATGAAAAATGTCGAAAATAACAAATTTCAAGATGGCAAATGTCAAAGATGTCAAATGACAAATGTCACAATGCTAAATGTCAAAAATGACAAATTTTAAGATAGCAAATGTCAAAGATATCAAATAACAAATGTCACAATGCTAAATGTCAAAAATGGCAAATTTCAAGATGGCAAATGTCAAAACTGACAAATGTCACAATGCTAAATGTCAAGAATGAAAAGTGTCACCATGAAAAATGTCAAAAATAACAAATTTCAAGATGGCAAATGTCAAAGATGTCAAATGACAAATATCACAATGCTAAATGTCAAAAAGGACAAATTTCAAAATGGCAAATGTCAAAGATGTCAAATGACAAATGTCACAATGCTAAATGTCAAAAATGAAAAGTGTCACCATGAAAAATGTCAAAAATGACAAATTTCAAGATGACAAATGTCAAAACTGACAAATGTCACAATGCTAAATGTCAAAAATGAAAAGTGTCACCATGAAAAATGTCAAAAATAACAAATTTCAAGATGGCATATTGTCAAAGATGTCAAATGACAAATGTCACAATGCTAAATGTCAAAAATGACAAATTTCAAGATGGCAAATTTCAAAGATGTCAAATGACAATTGTCCCAATGCTAAATGTCAAAAATGAAAAGTGTCACCATGAAAAATGTCAAAAATGACAAATTTCAAGATGGCAAATGTGAAAGATGTCAAATGACAAATGTCACAATGCTAAATGTCAAAAATGAAAAGTGTCACCATGAAAAATGTCAAAAATGACAAATTTCAAGATGGCAAATTGCAAAGATGTCAAATGACAAATGTCACAATGCTAAATGTCAAAAATGAAAATTGTCACCATGAAAAATGTCAAAAATGACAAATTTCAAGATGGCAAATGTCAAAGATGTCAACTGACAAATGTCACAATGCTAAATGTCAAAAATGAAAAGTGTCAAAAATGACAAATTTCAAGATGGCAAATGTCTAAGATGTCAAATGACAAATGTCACAATGCTAAATGTCAAAAATAAAAAGTGTCACCATGAAAAATGTCAAAAATGACAAATTTCAAGATGGCAAATGTCAAAGATGTCAAATGACAAATGTCACAATGCTAAATTTCAAAAATGAAAAGTGTCACCATGAAAAATGTCAAAAATGACAAATTTCAAGATGGCAAATGTCAAAGATGTCAAATGACAAATGTCACAATGCTAAATGTCAAAAATGAAAAGTGTCACCATGAAAAATGTCAAAAATGACAAATTTCAAGATGGCAAATGTCAAAGATGTCAAATGACAAATGTCACAATGCTAAATGTCAAAAATGAAAAGTGTCACCATAAAAAATGTCAAAAATGACAAATTTCAAGATGGCAAATGTCAAAGATGTCAAATGACAAATGTCACAATGCTAAATGTCAAAAATGAAAATTGTCACCATGAAAAATGTAAAAATGACAAATTTCAAGATGGCAAATGTCAAAGATGTGAAATGACAAATGTCACAATGCTAAATGTCAAAAATGAAAAGTGTCAAAAATGACAAATTTTAAGATGGCAAATGCTAAGATGTCAAATGACAAATGTCACAATGCTAAATGTCAAAAATGAAAAGTGTCACCATGAAAAATGTCAAAAATGACAAATTTCAAGATGGCAAATGTCAAAGATGTCAAATGACAAATGTCACAATGCTAAATGTCAAAAATGAAAAGTGTCACCATAAAAAATGTCAAAAATGACAAATTTCAAGATGGCAAATGTCAAAGATGTCAAATGACAAATGTCACAATGCTAAATGTCAAAAATGAAAAGTGTCACCATAAAAAATGTCAAAAATGACAAATTTCAAGATGGCAAATGTCAAAGATGTCAAATGACAAATGTCACAATGCTAAATGTCAAAAATGAAAAGTGTCACCATGAAAAATTTCAAAAATGACAAATTTCAAGATGGCAAATGTCAAAGATGTCAAATGACAAATGTCACAATGCTAAATGTCAAAAATGAAAGTGTCACCATGAAAAATGTCAAAAATGACAAATTTCAAGATGGCAAATGTCAAAGATGTCAAATGACAAATGTCACAATGCTAAATGTCAAAAATGAAAAGTGTCAAAAATGACAAATTTCAAGATGGCAAATGTCTAAGATGTCAAATGACAAATGTCACAAAAATGTCAAAAATGAAAAGTGTCACCATGAAAAATGTCAAAAATGACAAATTTCAAGATGGCAAATGTCAAAGATGTCAAATAACAAATGTCACAATGCTAAATGTCAAAAATGAAACGTGTCACCATGAAAAATGTCAAAAATGACAAATTTCAAGATGGCAAATGTCAAAGATGTCAAATGACAAATGTCGCAATGCTAAATGTCAAAAATGAAAAGTGTCACCATGAAAAATGTCAAAAATGACAAATTTCAAGATGGCAAATGTCAAAACTGACTAATGTCACAATGCTAAATGTCAAAAATGAAAAGTGTCACCATGACAAATGTCAAAAATGACAAATTTCAAAATGGCAAATGTCAAAGATGTCAAATGACAAATGTCACAATGCTAAATGTCAAAAATGAAAAGTGTCACCATGAAAAGTGTCAAAAATGACAAATTTCAAGATGGCAAATGTCTAAGATGTCAAATGACAAATGTCACAATGCTAAATGTCACAAATGAAAAGTGTCACCATGAAAAATGTCAAAAATGACAAATTTCAAGATGGCAAATGTCAAAGATGTCAAATGTCACAATGCTAAATGTCAAAAATGAAAGGTGTCACCATGAAAAATGTCAAAAATGACAAATTTCAAGATGGCAAATGTCAAAGATGTCAAATGACAAATGTCACAATGCTAAATGTCAAAAATGAAAAGTGTCACCATGAAAAATGTCAAAAGTGACAAATTTTAAGATGACAAATGTCAAAGATGTCAAATGACAAATGTCACAATGCTAAATGTCAAAAATGAAAAGTGTCACCATGAAAAATGTCAAAAATGACAAATTTCAAGATGGCAAATATCAAAGATGTCAAATGACAAATGTCACAATGCTAAATGTCAAAAATGAAAAGTGTCACAATACTAAATGTCAAAAATGAAAAGTGTCACAATGCTAAATGTCAAAAATGACAAATTTCAAGATGGCAAATGTCAAAGATGTCAAATGACAAATGTCACAATGCTAAATGTCAAAAATGACAAATTTCAAGATGGCAAATGTCAAAGATGTCAAATGACAAATGTCACAATGCTAAATGTCAAAAATGAAAAGTGTCACCATGAAAAATGTCAAAAATGACAAATTTCAAGATGGCAAATGTCAAAACTGACAAATGTCACAATGCTAAATGTCAAAAATGAAAAGTGTCACCATGAAAAATGTCAAAAATAACAAATTTCAAGATGGCAAATGTCAAAGATGTCAAATGACAAATGTCACAATGCTAAATGTCAAAACTGACAAATTTTAAGATGGCAAATGTCAAAGATGTCAAATGACAAATGTCACAATGCTAAATGTCAAAACTGAAAAGTGTCAAAAATGACAAATTTCAAGATGGCAAATGTCTAAGATGTCAAATGACAAATGTCACAATGCTAAATGTCAAAAATAAAAAGTGTCATTATGAAAAATGTCAAAAATGACAAATTTCAAGATAGCAAATGTCAAAGATGTCAAATGACAAATGTCACAATGCTAAATTTCAAAAATGAAAAGTGTCACCATGAAAAATGTCAAAAATGACAAATTTCAAGATGGCAAATGTCAAAGATGTCAAATGACAAATGTCACAATGCTAAATGTCAAAAATGAAAAGTGTCACCATGAAAAATGTCAAAAATGACAAATTTCAAGATGGCAAATGTCAAAGATGTCAAATGACAAATGTCACAATGCTAAATGTCAAAAATGAAAAGTGTCACCATAAAAAATGTCAAAAATGACAAATTTCAAGATGGCAAATGTCAAAGATGTCAAATGACAAATGTCACAATGCTAAATGTCAAAAATGAAAATTGTCACCATGAAAAATGTAAAAATGACAAATTTCAAGATGGCAAATGTCAAAGATGTGAAATGACAAATGTCACAATGCTAAATGTCAAAAATGAAAAGTGTCAAAAATGACAAATTTTAAGATGGCAAATGCTAAGATGTCAAATGACAAATGTCACAATGCTAAATGTCAAAAATGAAAAGTGTCACCATGAAAAATGTCAAAAATGACAAATTTCAAGATGGCAAATGTCAAAGATGTCAAATGACAAATGTCACAATGCTAAATGTCAAAAATGAAAAGTGTCACCATAAAAAATGTCAAAAATGACAAATTTCAAGATGGCAAATGTCAAAGATGTCAAATGACAAATGTCACAATGCTAAATGTCAAAAATGAAAAGTGTCACCATGAAAAATTTCAAAAATGACAAATTTCAAGATGGCAAATGTCAAAGATGTCAAATGACAAATGTCACAATGCTAAATGTCAAAAATGAAAGTGTCACCATGAAAAATGTCAAAAATGACAAATTTCAAGATGGCAAATGTCAAAGATGTCAAATGACAAATGTCACAATGCTAAATGTCAAAAATGAAAAGTGTCAAAAATGACAAATTTCAAGATGGCAAATGTCTAAGATGTCAAATGACAAATGTCACAATGCTAAATGTCAAAAATGAAAAGTGTCACCATGAAAAATGTCAAAAATGACAAATTTCAAGATGGCAAATGTCAAAGATGTCAAATAACAAATGTCACAATGCTAAATGTCAAAAATGAAACGTGTCACCATGAAAAATGTCAAAAATGACAAATTTCAAGATGGCAAATGTCAAAGATGTCAAATGACAAATGTCGCAATGCTAAATGTCAAAAATGAAAAGTGTCACCATGAAAAATGTCAAAAATGACAAATTTCAAGATGGCAAATGTCAAAACTGACTAATGTCACAATGCTAAATGTCAAAAATGAAAAGTGTCACCATGACAAATGTCAAAAATGACAAATTTCAAAATGGCAAATGTCAAAGATGTCAAATGACAAATGTCACAATGCTAAATGTCAAAAATGAAAAGTGTCACCATGAAAAGTGTCAAAAATGACAAATTTCAAGATGGCAAATGTCTAAGATGTCAAATGACAAATGTCACAATGCTAAATGTCACAAATGAAAAGTGTCACCATGAAAAATGTCAAAAATGACAAATTTCAAGATGGCAAATGTCAAAGATGTCAAATGTCACAATGCTAAATGTCAAAAATAAAATGTGTCACCATGAAAAATGTCAAAAATGACAAATTTCAAGATGGCAAATGTCAAAGATGTCAAATGACAAATGTCACAATGCTAAATGTCAAAAATGAAAAGTGTCACCATGAAAAATGTCAAAAGTGACAAATTTTAAGATGACAAATGTCAAAGATGTCAAATGACAAATGTCACAATGCTAAATGTCAAAAATGAAAAGTGTCACCATGAAAAATGTCAAAAATGACAAATTTCAAGATGGCAAATATCAAAGATGTCAAATGACAAATGTCACAATGCTAAATGTCAAAAATGAAAAGTGTCACAATACTAAATGTCAAAAATGAAAAGTGTCACAATGCTAAATGTCAAAAATGACAAATTTCAAGATGGCAAATGTCAAAGATGTCAAATGACAAATGTCACAATGCTAAATGTCAAAAATGACAAATTTCAAGATGGCAAATGTCAAAGATGTCAAATGACAAATGTCACAATGCTAAATGTCAAAAATGAAAAGTGTCACCATGAAAAATGTCAAAAATGACAAATTTCAAGATGGCAAATGTCAAAACTGACAAATGTCACAATGCTAAATGTCAAAAATGAAAAGTGTCACCATGAAAAATGTCAAAAATAACAAATTTCAAGATGGCAAATGTCAAAGATGTCAAATGACAAATGTCACAATGCTAAATGTCAAAACTGACAAATTTTAAGATGGCAAATGTCAAAGATGTCAAATGACAAATGTCACAATGCTAAATGTCAAAAATGAAAAGTGTCACCATGAAAAATGTCAAAAATGACAAATTTTAAGATGGCAAATGTCAAAGATGTCAAATGACAAATGTCACAATGCTAAATGTCAAAAATGATAAGTGTCACCATGAAAAATGTCAAAAATAACAAATTTCAAGATGGCAAATGTCAAAGATGTCAAATGACAAATGTCACAATGCTAAATGTCAAAAATGACAAATTTCAAGATGGCAAATAGCAAAGATGTCAAATGACAAATGTCACAATGCTAAATGTCAAAAATGAAAAGTGTCACCATGAAAAATGTCAAAAATAACAAATTTCAAGATGGCAAATGTCAAAGATGTCAAATGTCACAATGCTAAATGTCAAAAATGAAAAGTGTCACCATGAAAAATGTCAAAAATGACAAATTTCAAGATGGCAAATGTCAAAGATGTCAAATGTCACAATGCTAAATGTCAAAAATGAAAAGTGTCACCATGAAAAATGTCAAAAATAACAAATTTCAAAATGGCAAATGTCAAAGATGTCACATGACAAATGTCACAATGCTAAATGTCAAAAATGAAAAGTGTCACCATGAAAAATGTAAAAACGACAAATTTCAAGATGGCAAATGTCAAAGATGTCAAATGACAAATGTCACAATGCTAAATGTCAAAAATGAAAAGTGTCAAAAATGACAAATTTCAAGATGGCAAATGTCTAAGATGTCAAATGACAAATGTCACAATGCTAAATGTCAAAAATGAAAAGTGTCACCATGAAAAATGTCAAAAATGACAAATTTCAAGATGGCAAATGTCAAAGATGTCAAATGACAAATGTCACAATGCTAAATGTCAAAAATGAAAAGTGTCACCATGAAAAATGTCAAAAATGACAAATTTCAAGATGGCAAATGTCAAAGATGTCAAATGACAAATGTCACAATTCTAAATGTCAAAAATGAAAAGTGTCACCATGAAAAATGTCAAAAATAACAAATTTTAAGATGGCAAATATCAAAGATGTCAAATGACAAATGTCACAATGCTAAATGTCGAAAATGAAAAGTGTCACCATGAAAAATGTCAAAAATGACAAATTTCAAGATGGCAAATGTCAAAACTGACAAATGTCACAATGCTAAATGTCAAAAATGATAAGTGTCACCATGAAAAATGTTAAAAATGACAAATTTCAAGATGGCAAATGTCCAAGATGTCAAATGACAAATGTCACAATGCTAAATGTCAAAAATGAAAAGTGTCACCATGAAAAATGTCAAAAATGACAAATTTCAAGATGGCAAATGTCAAAGATGTCAAATGACAAATGTCACAATGTTAAATGTCAAAAATGAAAAGTGTCACCATGAAAAATGACAAAAATGACAAATTTCAAGATGGCAAATATCAAAGATGTCAAATGACAAATGTCACAATGCTAAATGTCAAAAATGAAAAGTGTCACAATACTAAATGTCAAAAATGAAAAGTGTCACAATGCTAAATGTCAAAAATGACAAATTTCAAGATGGCAAATGTCAAAGATGTCAAATGACAAATGTCACAATGCTAAATGTCAAAAATGACAAATTTCAAGATGGCAAATGTCAAAGATGTCAAATGACAAATGTCACAATGCTAAATGTCAAAAATGAAAAGTGTCACCATGAAAAATGTCAAAAATGACAAATTTCAAGATGGCAAATGTCAAAACTGACAAATGTCACAATGCTAAATGTCAAAAATGAAAAGTGTCACCATGAAAAATGTCAAAAATAACAAATTTCAAGATGGCAAATGTCAAAGATGTCAAATGACAAATGTCACAATGCTAAATGTCAAAACTGACAAATTTTAAGATGGCAAATGTCAAAGATGTCAAATGACAAATGTCACAATGCTAAATGTCAAAAATGAAAAGTGTCACCATGAAAAATGTCAAAAATGACAAATTTTAAGATGGCAAAGGTCAAAGATGTCAAATGACAAATGTCACAATGCTAAATGTCAAAAATGATAAGTGTCACCATGAAAAATGTCAAAAATGACAAATTTCAAGATGGCAAATGTCAAAGATGTCAAATGACAAATGTCACAATGCTAAATGTCAAAAATGACAAATTTCAAGATGGCAAATGTCAAAGATGTCAAATGACAAATGTCACAATGCTAAATGTCAAAAATGAAAAGTGTCACCATGAAAAATGTTAAAAATGACAAATTTCAAGATGGCAAATGTCAAAACTGACAAATGTCACAATGCTAAATGTCAAAAATGAAAAGTGTCACCATGAAAAATGTCAAAAATAACAAATTTCAAGATGGCAAATGTCAAAGATGTCAAATGACAAATGTCACAATGCTAAATGTCAAAACTGACAAATTTTAAGATGGCAAATGTCAAAGATGTCAAATGACAAATGTCACAATGCTAAATGTCAAAAATGAAAAGTGTCACCATGAAAAATGTCAAAAATGACAAATTTTAAGATGGCAAATGTCAAAGATGTCAAATGACAAATGTCACAATGCTAAATGTCAAAAATGATAAGTGTCACCATGAAAAATGTCAAAAATAACAAATTTCAAGATGGCAAATGTCAAAGATGTCAAATGACAAATGTCACAATGCTAAATGTCAAAAATGACAAATTTCAAGATGGCAAATAGCAAAGATGTCAAATGACAAATGTCACAATGCTAAATGTCAAAAATGAAAAGTGTCACCATGAAAAATGTCAAAAATAACAAATTTCAAGATGGCAAATGTCAAAGATGTCAAATGTCACAATGCTAAATGTCAAAAATAAAAAGTGTCACCATGAAAAATGTCAAAAATGACAAATTTCAAGATGGCAAATGTCAAAGATGTCAAATGACAAATGTCACAATGCTAAATGTCAAAAATGAAAAGTGTCACCATGAAAAATGTCAAAAATAACAAATTTCAAAATGGCAAATGTCAAAGATGTCACATGACAAATGTCACAATGCTAAATGTCAAAAATGAAAAGTGTCACCATGAAAAATGTAAAAACGACAAATTTCAAGATGGCAAATGTCAAAGATGTCAAATGACAAATGTCACAATGCTAAATGTCAAAAATGAAAAGTGTCAAAAATGACAAATTTCAAGATGGCAAATGTCTAAGATGTCAAATGACAAATGTCACAATGCTAAATGTCAAAAATGAAAAGTGTCACCATGAAAAATGTCAAAAATGACAAATTTCAAGATGGCAAATGTCAAAGATGTCAAATGACAAATGTCACAATGCTAAATGTCAAAAATGAAAAGTGTCACCATGAAAAATGTCAAAAATGACAAATTTCAAGATGGCAAATGTCAAAGATGTCAAATGACAAATGTCACAATTCTAAATGTCAAAAATGAAAAGTGTCACCATGAAAAATGTCAAAAATAACAAATTTTAAGATGGCAAATATCAAAGATGTCAAATGACAAATGTCACAATGCTAAATGTCGAAAATGAAAAGTGTCACCATGAAAAATGTCAAAAATGACAAATTTCAAGATGGCAAATGTCAAAACTGACAAATGTCACAATGCTAAATGTCAAAAATGATAAGTGTCACCATGAAAAATGTTAAAAATGACAAATTTCAAGATGGCAAATGTCCAAGATGTCAAATGACAAATGTCACAATGCTAAATGTCAAAAATGAAAAGTGTCACCATGAAAAATGTCAAAAATGACAAATTTCAAGATGGCAAATGTCAAAGATGTCAAATGACAAATGTCACAATGTTAAATGTCAAAAATGAAAAGTGTCACCATGAAAAATGACAAAAATGACAAATTTCAAGATGGCAAATATCAAAGATGTCAAATGACAAATGTCACAATGCTAAATGTCAAAAATGAAAAGTGTCACAATACTAAATGTCAAAAATGAAAAGTGTCACAATGCTAAATGTCAAAAATGACAAATTTCAAGATGGCAAATGTCAAAGATGTCAAATGACAAATGTCACAATGCTAAATGTCAAAAATGACAAATTTCAAGATGGCAAATGTCAAAGATGTCAAATGACAAATGTCACAATGCTAAATGTCAAAAATGAAAAGTGTCACCATGAAAAATGTCAAAAATGACAAATTTCAAGATGGCAAATGTCAAAACTGACAAATGTCACAATGCTAAATGTCAAAAATGAAAAGTGTCACCATGAAAAATGTCAAAAATAACAAATTTCAAGATAGCAAATGTCAAAGATGTCAAATGACAAATGTCACAATGCTAAATGTCAAAACTGACAAATTTTAAGATGGCAAATGTCAAAGATGTCAAATGACAAATGTCACAATGCTAAATGTCAAAAATGAAAAGTGTCACCATGAAAAATGTCAAAAATGACAAATTTTAAGATGGCAAAGGTCAAAGATGTCAAATGACAAATGTCACAATGCTAAATGTCAAAAATGATAAGTGTCACCATGAAAAATGTCAAAAATAACAAATTTCAAGATGGCAAATGTCAAAGATGTCAAATGACAAATGTCACAATGCTAAATGTCAAAAATGACAAATTTCAAGATGGCAAATGGCAAAGATGTCAAATGACAAATGTCACAATGCTAAATGTCAAAAATGAAAAGTGTCACCATGAAAAATGTCAAAAATAACAAATTTCAAGATGGCAAATGTCAAAGATGTCAAATGTCACAATGCTAAATGTCAAAAATGAAAAGTGTCACCATGAAAAATGTCAAAAATAACAAATTTAAAATGGCAAATGTCAAAGATGTCAAATGACAAATGTCACAATGCTAAATGTCAAAAATGAAAAGTGTCACCATGAAAAATGTCAAAAATGACAAATTTCAAGATGGCAAATGTCAAAGATGTCAAATGACAAATGTCACAATGCTAAATGTCAAAAATGAAAAGTGTCAAAAATGACAAATTTCAAGATGGCAAATGTCTAAGATGTCAAATGACAAATGTCACAATGCTAAATGTCAAAAATGAAAAGTGTCACCATGAAAAATGTCAAAAATGACAAATTTCAAGATGGCAAATGTCAAAGATGTCAAATGACAAATGTCACAATGCTAAATGTCAAAAATGAAAAGTGTCACCATGAAAAATGTCAAAAATGACAAATTTCAAGATGGCAAATGTCAAAGATGTCAAATGACAAATGTCACAATTCTAAATGTCAAAAATGAAAAGTGTCACCATGAAAAATGTCAAAAATAACAAATTTTAAGATGGCAAATATCAAAGATGTCAAATGACAAATGTCACAATGCTAAATGTCGAAAATGAAAAGTGTCACCATGAAAAATGTCAAAAATGACAAATTTCAAGATGGCAAATGTCAAAACTGACAAATGTCACAATGCTAAATGTCAAAAATGATAAGTGTCACCATGAAAAATGTTAAAAATGACAAATTTCAAGATGGCAAATGTCCAAGATGTCAAATGACAAATGTCACAATGCTAAATGTCAAAAATGAAAAGTATCACCATGAAAAATGTAAAAAATGACAAATTTCAAGATGGCAAATGTCAAAGATGTCAAATGACAAATGTCACAATGTTAAATGTCAAAAATGAAAAGTGTCACCATGAAAAATGACAAAAATGACAAATTTCAAGATGGCAAATATCAAAGATGTCAAATGACAAATGTCACAATGCTAAATGTCAAAAATGACAAATTTCAAGATGGCAAATGTCAAAGATGTCAAATGACAAATGTCACAATGCTAAATGTCAAAAATGAAAAGTGTCACCATGAAAAATGTCAAAAATGACAATTTTCAAGATGGCAAATGTCAAAGATGTCAAATGACAAATGTCACAATGCTAAATGTCAAAAATGACAAATTTCAAGATAACAAACGTCAAAATGTCAAATGACAAATGTCACAATGCTAAATGTCAAAAATGAAAAGTGTCACCATGAAAAATGTCAAAAATGACAAATTTCAAGATGGCAAATGTCAAAGATGTCAAATGACAAATGTCACAATGCTAAATGTCAAAAACGAAAAGTGTCACCATGAAAAATGTCAAAAATGACAAATTTCAAGATGGCAAATGTCAAAGATGTCAAATGACAAATGTCACAATGCTAAATGTCAAAAATGGAAATTGTCACCATGAAAAATGTCAAAAATGACAAATTTCAAGATGGCAAATGTCAAAGATGTCAAATGACAAATGTCACAATTCTAAATGTCAAAAATGAAAACTGTCACCATGAAAAATGTCAAAAATAACAAATTTTAAGATGGCAAATATCAAAGATGTCAAATGACAAAGGTCACAATGCTAAATGTCGAAAATGAAAAGTGTCACCATGAAAAATGTCAAAAATAACAAATTTCAAGATGGCAAATGTCAAAGATGTCAAATGACAAATGTCACAATGCTAAATGTCAAAAATGAAAAGTGTCACCATGAAAAATGTCAAAAATGACAAATTTCAAGATGGCAAATGTCAAAGATGTCAAATGACAAATGTCACAATTCTAAATGTCAAAAATGAAAAGTGTCACCATGAAAAATGTCAAAAATAACAAATTTTAAGATGGCAAATATCAAAGATGTCAAATGACAAATGTCACAATGCTAAATGTCGAAAATGAAAAGTGTCACCATGAAAAATGTCAAAAATGACAAATTTCAAGATGGCAAATGTCAAAACTGACAAATGTCACAATGCTAAATGTCAAAAATGATAAGTGTGACCATGAAAAATGTTAAAAATGACAAATTTTAAGATGGCAAATGTCCAAGATGTTAAATGACAAATGTCACAATGCTAAATGTCAAAAATGAAAAGTGTCACCATGAAAAATGTCAAAAATGACAAATTTCAAGATGGTAAATGTCAAAGATGTCAAATGACAAATGTCACAATGTTAAATGTCAAAAATGAAAAGTGTCACCATGAAAAATGACAAATTTCAAGATGGCAAATGTCAAAAATGTCAAATGACAAATGTCACAATGCTAAATGACAAAAATGAAAAGTGTCACCATCAAAAATGTCAAAAATGACAAATTTCAAGATGGCAAATGTCAAAACTGACAAATGTCACAATGCTAAATGTCAAAAATGATAAGTGTCACCATGAAAAATGTCAAAAATGACAAATTTCAAGATGGCAAATGTCCAAGATGTCAAATGACAAATGTCACAATGCTAAATGTCAAAAATAAAAAGTTTCAAAAATGACAAATTTCAAGATGGCAAATGTCAAAGATGTCAAATGACAAATGTCACAATGCTAAATGTCAAAAATGAAAAGTGTCACCATGAAAAATGTCAAAAATAACAAATTTCAAGATGGCAAAGGTCAAAACTGACAAATGTCACAATGCTAAATGTCAAAAATGAAAAGTGTCACCATGAAAAATGTCAAAAATAACAAATTTGAAGATGGCAAATGTCAAAGATGTCAAATGACAAATGTCACAATGCTAAATGTCAAAAATGACAAATTTCAAGATGGCAAATGTCAAAGATGTCAAATGACAAATGTCACAATGCTAAATGTCAAAAATGAAAAGTGTCACCATGAAAAATGTCAAAAATGACAAATTTCAAGATGGCAAATGTCAAAGATGTCAAATGACAAATGTCACAATGCTAAATGTCAAAAATGAAAAGTGTCACCATGAAAAATGTCAAAAATGACAAATTTCAAGATGGCAAATGTCAAAACTGACAAATGTCACAATGCTAAATGTCAAAAATGATAAGTGTCACCATGAAAAATGTCAAAAATGACAAATTTCAAGATGGCAAATGTCCAAGATGTCAAATGACAAATGTCACAATGCTAAATGTCAAAAATGAAAAGTGTCACCATAAAATGTCAAAAATGACAAATCTCAAGATGGCAAATGCCAAAGATGTCGAATGACAAATGTCACAATGCTAAATGTCAAAAATGACAAATTCCAAGATGGCAAATGTCAAAGATGTCAAATGACAAATGTCACAATGCTAAATGTCAAAAATGACAAATTTCAAGATGGCAAATGTCAAAGATGTCAAATGACAAATGTCACAATGCTAAATGTCAAAAATGAAAAGTGTCACCATGAAAAATGTCAAAAATGACAAATTTCAAGATGGCAAATGTCAAAGATGTCAAATGACAAATGTCACAATGCTAAATGTCAAAAATGAAAAGTGTCACCATGAAAAATGTCAAAAATGACAAATTTCAAGATGGCAAATGTCAAAGATGTCAAATGACAAATGTCACAATTCTAAATGTCAAAAATGAAAAGTGTCACCATGAAAAATGTCAAAAATAACAAATTTTAAGATGGCAAATATCAAAGATGTCAAATGACAAATGTCACAATGCTAAATGTCGAAAATGAAAAGTGTCACCATGAAAAATGTCAAAAATGACAAATTTCAAGATGGCAAATGTCAAAACTGACAAATGTCACAATGCTAAATGTCAAAAATGATAAGTGTCACCATGAAAAATGTTAAAAATGACAAATTTCAAGATGGCAAATGTCCAAGATGTCAAATGACAAATGTCACAATGCTAAATGTCAAAAATGAAAAGTGTCACCATGAAAAATGTCAAAAATGACAAATTTCAAGATGGCAAATGTCAAAGATGTCAAATGACAAATGTCACAATGTTAAATGTCAAAAATGAAAAGTGTCACCATGAAAAATGACAAAAATGACAAATTTCAAGATGGCAAATATCAAAGATGTCAAATGACAAATGTCACAATGCTAAATGTCAAAAATGAAAAGTGTCACAATACTAAATGTCAAAAATGAAAAGTGTCACAATGCTAAATGTCAAAAATGACAAATTTCAAGATGGCAAATGTCAAAGATGTCAAATGACAAATGTCACAATGCTAAATGTCAAAAATGACAAATTTCAAGATGGCAAATGTCAAAGATGTCAAATGACAAATGTCACAATGCTAAATGTCAAAAATGAAAAGTGTCACCATGAAAAATGTCAAAAATGACAAATTTCAAGATGGCAAATGTCAAAACTGACAAATGTCACAATGCTAAATGTCAAAAATGAAAAGTGTCACCATGAAAAATGTCAAAAATAACAAATTTCAAGATGGCAAATGTCAAAGATGTCAAATGACAAATGTCACAATGCTAAATGTCAAAACTGACAAATTTTAAGATGGCAAATGTCAAAGATGTCAAATGACAAATGTCACAATGCTAAATGTCAAAAATGAAAAGTGTCACCATGAAAAATGTCAAAAATGACAAATTTTAAGATGGCAAAGGTCAAAGATGTCAAATGACAAATGTCACAATGCTAAATGTCAAAAATGATAAGTGTCACCATGAAAAATGTCAAAAATGACAAATTTCAAGATGGCAAATGTCAAAGATGTCAAATGACAAATGTCACAATGCTAAATGTCAAAAATGACAAATTTCAAGATGGCAAATGTCAAAGATGTCAAATGACAAATGTCACAATGCTAAATGTCAAAAATGAAAAGTGTCACCATGAAAAATGTCAAAAATGACAAATTTCAAGATGGCAAATGTCAAAACTGACAAATGTCACAATGCTAAATGTCAAAAATGAAAAGTGTCACCATGAAAAATGTCAAAAATAACAAATTTCAAGATGGCAAATGTCAAAGATGTCAAATGACAAATGTCACAATGCTAAATGTCAAAACTGACAAATTTTAAGATGGCAAATGTCAAAGATGTCAAATGACAAATGTCACAATGCTAAATGTCAAAAATGAAAAGTGTCACCATGAAAAATGTCAAAAATGACAAATTTTAAGATGGCAAATGTCAAAGATGTCAAATGACAAATGTCACAATGCTAAATGTCAAAAATGATAAGTGTCACCATGAAAAATGTCAAAAATAACAAATTTCAAGATGGCAAATGTCAAAGATGTCAAATGACAAATGTCACAATGCTAAATGTCAAAAATGACAAATTTCAAGATGGCAAATAGCAAAGATGTCAAATGACAAATGTCACAATGCTAAATGTCAAAAATGAAAAGTGTCACCATGAAAAATGTCAAAAATAACAAATTTCAAGATGGCAAATGTCAAAGATGTCAAATGTCACAATGCTAAATGTCAAAAATGAAAAGTGTCACCATGAAAAATGTCAAAAATGACAAATTTCAAGATGGCAAATGTCAAAGATGTCAAATGACAAATGTCACAATGCTAAATGTCAAAAATGAAAAGTGTCACCATGAAAAATGTCAAAAATAACAAATTTCAAAATGGCAAATGTCAAAGATGTCACATGACAAATGTCACAATGCTAAATGTCAAAAATGAAAAGTGTCACCATGAAAAATGTAAAAACGACAAATTTCAAGATGGCAAATGTCAAAGATGTCAAATGACAAATGTCACAATGCTAAATGTCAAAAATGAAAAGTGTCAAAAATGACAAATTTCAAGATGGCAAATGTCTAAGATGTCAAATGACAAATGTCACAATGCTAAATGTCAAAAATGAAAAGTGTCACCATGAAAAATGTCAAAAATGACAAATTTCAAGATGGCAAATGTCAAAGATGTCAAATGACAAATGTCACAATGCTAAATGTCAAAAATGAAAAGTGTCACCATGAAAAATGTCAAAAATGACAAATTTCAAGATGGCAAATGTCAAAGATGTCAAATGACAAATGTCACAATTCTAAATGTCAAAAATGAAAAGTGTCACCATGAAAAATGTCAAAAATAACAAATTTTAAGATGGCAAATATCAAAGATGTCAAATGACAAATGTCACAATGCTAAATGTCGAAAATGAAAAGTGTCACCATGAAAAATGTCAAAAATGACAAATTTCAAGATGGCAAATGTCAAAACTGACAAATGTCACAATGCTAAATGTCAAAAATGATAAGTGTCACCATGAAAAATGTTAAAAATGACAAATTTCAAGATGGCAAATGTCCAAGATGTCAAATGACAAATGTCACAATGCTAAATGTCAAAAATGAAAAGTGTCACCATGAAAAATGTCAAAAATGACAAATTTCAAGATGGCAAATGTCAAAGATGTCAAATGACAAATGTCACAATGTTAAATGTCAAAAATGAAAAGTGTCACCATGAAAAATGACAAAAATGACAAATTTCAAGATGGCAAATATCAAAGATGTCAAATGACAAATGTCACAATGCTAAATGTCAAAAATGAAAAGTGTCACAATACTAAATGTCAAAAATGAAAAGTGTCACAATGCTAAATGTCAAAAATGACAAATTTCAAGATGGCAAATGTCAAAGATGTCAAATGACAAATGTCACAATGCTAAATGTCAAAAATGACAAATTTCAAGATGGCAAATGTCAAAGATGTCAAATGACAAATGTCACAATGCTAAATGTCAAAAATGAAAAGTGTCACCATGAAAAATGTCAAAAATGACAAATTTCAAGATGGCAAATGTCAAAACTGACAAATGTCACAATGCTAAATGTCAAAAATGAAAAGTGTCACCATGAAAAATGTCAAAAATAACAAATTTCAAGATAGCAAATGTCAAAGATGTCAAATGACAAATGTCACAATGCTAAATGTCAAAACTGACAAATTTTAAGATGGCAAATGTCAAAGATGTCAAATGACAAATGTCACAATGCTAAATGTCAAAAATGAAAAGTGTCACCATGAAAAATGTCAAAAATGACAAATTTTAAGATGGCAAAGGTCAAAGATGTCAAATGACAAATGTCACAATGCTAAATGTCAAAAATGATAAGTGTCACCATGAAAAATGTCAAAAATAACAAATTTCAAGATGGCAAATGTCAAAGATGTCAAATGACAAATGTCACAATGCTAAATGTCAAAAATGACAAATTTCAAGATGGCAAATGGCAAAGATGTCAAATGACAAATGTCACAATGCTAAATGTCAAAAATGAAAAGTGTCACCATGAAAAATGTCAAAAATAACAAATTTCAAGATGGCAAATGTCAAAGATGTCAAATGTCACAATGCTAAATGTCAAAAATGAAAAGTGTCACCATGAAAAATGTCAAAAATAACAAATTTCAAAATGGCAAATGTCAAAGATGTCAAATGACATATGTCACAATGCTAAATGTCAAAAATGAAAAGTGTCACCATGAAAAATGTCAAAAATGACAAATTTCAAGATGGCAAATGTCAAAGATGTCAAATGACAAATGTCACAATGCTAAATGTCAAAAATGAAAAGTGTCAAAAATGACAAATTTCAAGATGGCAAATGTCTAAGATGTCAAATGACAAATGTCACAATGCTAAATGTCAAAAATGAAAAGTGTCACCATGAAAAATGTCAAAAATGACAAATTTCAAGATGGCAAATGTCAAAGATGTCAAATGACAAATGTCACAATGCTAAATGTCAAAAATGAAAAGTGTCACCATGAAAAATGTCAAAAATGACAAATTTCAAGATGGCAAATGTCAAAGATGTCAAATGACAAATGTCACAATTCTAAATGTCAAAAATGAAAAGTGTCACCATGAAAAATGTCAAAAATAACAAATTTTAAGATGGCAAATATCAAAGATGTCAAATGACAAATGTCACAATGCTAAATGTCGAAAATGAAAAGTGTCACCATGAAAAATGTCAAAAATGACAAATTTCAAGATGGCAAATGTCAAAACTGACAAATGTCACAATGCTAAATGTCAAAAATGATAAGTGTCACCATGAAAAATGTTAAAAATGACAAATTTCAAGATGGCAAATGTCCAAGATGTCAAATGACAAATGTCACAATGCTAAATGTCAAAAATGAAAAGTATCACCATGAAAAATGTAAAAAATGACAAATTTCAAGATGGCAAATGTCAAAGATGTCAAATGACAAATGTCACAATGTTAAATGTCAAAAATGAAAAGTGTCACCATGAAAAATGACAAAAATGACAAATTTCAAGATGGCAAATATCAAAGATGTCAAATGACAAATGTCACAATGCTAAATGTCAAAAATGACAAATTTCAAGATGGCAAATGTCAAAGATGTCAAATGACAAATGTCACAATGCTAAATGTCAAAAATGAAAAGTGTCACCATGAAAAATGTCAAAAATGACAATTTTCAAGATGGCAAATGTCAAAGATGTCAAATGACAAATGTCACAATGCTAAATGTCAAAAATGACAAATTTCAAGATAACAAACGTCAAAATGTCAAATGACAAATGTCACAATGCTAAATGTCAAAAATGAAAAGTGTCACCATGAAAAATGTCAAAAATGACAAATTTCAAGATGGCAAATGTCAAAGATGTCAAATGACAAATGTCACAATGCTAAATGTCAAAAACGAAAAGTGTCACCATGAAAAATGTCAAAAATGACAAATTTCAAGATGGCAAATGTCAAAGATGTCAAATGACAAATGTCACAATGCTAAATGTCAAAAATGGAAATTGTCACCATGAAAAATGTCAAAAATGACAAATTTCAAGATGGCAAATGTCAAAGATGTCAAATGACAAATGTCACAATTCTAAATGTCAAAAATGAAAAGTGTCACCATGAAAAATGTCAAAAATAACAAATTTTAAGATGGCAAATATCAAAGATGTCAAATGACAAAGGTCACAATGCTAAATGTCGAAAATGAAAAGTGTCACCATGAAAAATGTCAAAAATAACAAATTTCAAGATGGCAAATGTCAAAGATGTCAAATGACAAATGTCACAATGCTAAATGTCAAAAATGAAAAGTGTCACCATGAAAAATGTCAAAAATGACAAATTTCAAGATGGCAAATGTCAAAGATGTCAAATGACAAATGTCACAATTCTAAATGTCAAAAATGAAAAGTGTCACCATGAAAAATGTCAAAAATAACAAATTTTAAGATGGCAAATATCAAAGATGTCAAATGACAAATGTCACAATGCTAAATGTCGAAAATGAAAAGTGTCACCATGAAAAATGTCAAAAATGACAAATTTCAAGATGGCAAATGTCAAAACTGACAAATGTCACAATGCTAAATGTCAAAAATGATAAGTGTGACCATGAAAAATGTTAAAAATGACAAATTTTAAGATGGCAAATGTCCAAGATGTTAAATGACAAATGTCACAATGCTAAATGTCAAAAATGAAAAGTGTCACCATGAAAAATGTCAAAAATGACAAATTTCAAGATGGCAAATGTCAAAGATGTCAAATGACAAATGTCACAATGTTAAATGTCAAAAATGAAAAGTGTCACCATGAAAAATGACAAATTTCAAGATGGCAAATGTCAAAAATGTCAAATGACAAATGTCACAATGCTAAATGACAAAAATGAAAAGTGTCACCATCAAAAATGTCAAAAATGACAAATTTCAAGATGGCAAATGTCAAAACTGACAAATGTCACAATGCTAAATGTCAAAAATGATAAGTGTCACCATGAAAAATGTCAAAAATGACAAATTTCAAGATGGCAAATGTCCAAGATGTCAAATGACAAATGTCACAATGCTAAATGTCAAAAATAAAAAGTTTCAAAAATGACAAATTTCAAGATGGCAAATGTCAAAGATGTCAAATGACAAATGTCACAATGCTAAATGTCAAAAATGAAAAGTGTCACCATGAAAAATGTCAAAAATAACAAATTTCAAGATGGCAAAGGTCAAAACTGACAAATGTCACAATGCTAAATGTCAAAAATGAAAAGTGTCACCATGAAAAATGTCAAAAATAACAAATTTGAAGATGGCAAATGTCAAAGATGTCAAATGACAAATGTCACAATGCTAAATGTCAAAAATGACAAATTTCAAGATGGCAAATGTCAAAGATGTCAAATGACAAATGTCACAATGCTAAATGTCAAAAATGAAAAGTGTCACCATGAAAAATGTCAAAAATGACAAATTTCAAGATGGCAAATGTCAAAGATGTCAAATGACAAATGTCACAATGCTAAATGTCAAAAATGAAAAGTGTCACCATGAAAAATGTCAAAAATGACAAATTTCAAGATGGCAAATGTCAAAACTGACAAATGTCACAATGCTAAATGTCAAAAATGATAAGTGTCACCATGAAAAATGTCAAAAATGACAAATTTCAAGATGGCAAATGTCCAAGATGTCAAATGACAAATGTCACAATGCTAAATGTCAAAAATGAAAAGTGTCACCATAAAATGTCAAAAATGACAAATCTCAAGATGGCAAATGCCAAAGATGTCGAATGACAAATGTCACAATGCTAAATGTCAAAAATGACAAATTCCAAGATGGCAAATGTCAAAGATGTCAAATGACAAATGTCACAATGCTAAATGTCAAAAATGACAAATTTCAAGATGGCAAATGTCAAAGATGTCAAATGACAAATGTCACAATGCTAAATGTCAAAAATGAAAAGTGTCACCATGAAAAATGTCAAAAATGACAAATTTCAAGATGGCAAATGTCAAAGATGTCAAATGACAAATGTCACAATGCTAAATGTCAAAAATGACAACTTTTAAGATTGCAAATGTCAAAGATGTCAAATGACAAATGTCACAATGCTAAATGTCTAAAATCAAAAGTGTCACTATAAAAAATGTCAAAAATGACAAATTTCAAGATGGCAAATGTCAAAACTGACAAATGTCACAATGCTAAATGTCAAAAATGATAAGTGTCACCATGAAAAATGTCAAAAATGACAAATTTCAAGATGGCAAATGTCCAAGATGTCAAATGACAAATGTCACAATGCTAAATGTCAAAAATGAAAAGTGTCACCATGAAAAATGTCAAAAATGACAAATTTCAAGATGGCAAATGTCAAAGATGTAAAATGACAAATGTCACAATGCTAAATGTCAAAAATGAAAAGTGTCACCATGAAAAATGTCAAAAATGACAAAATTCAAGATGGCAAATGTCAAAGATGTCAAATGACAAATGTCACAATGCTAAATGTCAAAAATGAAAAGTGTCACCATGAAAAATGTCAAAAATGACAAATTTCAAGATGGCAAATGTCAAAGATGTCAAATGACAAATGTCACAATGCTAAATGTCAAAAATGAAAAGTGTCAAAAATGACAAATTTCAAGATGGCAAATGTCTAAGATGTCAAATGACAAATGTCACAATGCTAAATGTCAAAAATGAAAAGTGTCACCATGAAAAATGTCAAAAATGACAAATTTGAAGATGGCAAATGTCAAAGATGTTAAATGACAAATGTCACAATGCTAAATGTCAAAAATAAAAAGTGTCAAAAATGACAAATTTCAAGATGGCAAATGTCAAAGATGTCAAATGACAAATGTCACAATGCTAAAGGTCAAAAATGAAAAGTGTCACCATGAAAAATGTCAAAAATGACAAATTTCAAGATGGCAAATGTCAAAGATGTCAAATGACAAATGTCACAATGCTAAATGTCAAAAATTAAAAGTGTCACCATGAAAAATGTCAAAAATGACAAATTTCAAGATGGTAAATGTCAAAGATGTCAAATGACAAATGTCACAATGCTAAATGTCAAAAATGAAAAGTCTCACCATGAAAAATGTCAAAAATGACAAATTTCAAGATGGCAAATGTCAAAACTGACAAATGTCACAATGCTAAATGTCAAAAATGATAAGTGTCACCATGAAAAATGTCAAAAATGACAAATTTAAAGATGGCAAATGTCCAAGATGTCAAATGACAAATGTCACAATGCTACATGTCAAAAATGAAAAGTGTCACCAAAAAAAATGTCAAAAATGACAAATTTCAAGATGGCAAATGTCAAAGATGTCAAATGACAAATGTCACAATGCTAAATAACAAAAATGACAAATTTCAAGATGGCAAATGTCAAAGATGTCAAATGACAAATGTCACAATGCTAAATGTCAAAAATGACAAATTTTAAGATTGCAAATGTCAAAGATGTCAAATGACAAATGTCACACTGCTAAATGTCAAAAATGAAAAGTGTCACCATAAAAAATGTCAAAAATGACAAATTTCAAGATGGCAAATTTCAAGATGGCAAATGTCAAAACTGACAAATGTCACAATGCTAAATTTCAAAAATGATAAGTGTCACCATGAAAAATGTCAAAAATGACAAATTTTAAGATGGCAAATGTCCAAGATGTCAAATGTCACAATGCTAAATGTCAAAAATGAAAAGTGTCACCAAAAAAAATGTCAAAAATGACAAATTTCAAGATGGCAAATGTCAAAAATGTCAAATGACAAATGTCACAATGCTAAATAACAAAAATGACAAATTTCAAGATGTCAAATGTCAAAGATGTCAAATGACAAATGTCAAAATGCTAAATGTCAAAAATGAAAAGTGTCACCATGAAAAATGTCAAAAATGACAAATTTCAAAATGGCAAATGTCAAAGATGTCAAATGACAAATGTCACAATGCTAAATGTCAAAAATGAAAAGTGTCACCATGAAAAATGTCAAAAATGACAAAATTCAAGATGGCAAATGTCAAAGATGTCAAATGACAAATGTCACAATGCTAAATGTCAAAAATAAAAACTGTCACCATGAAAAATGTCAAAAATGACAAATTTCAAGATGGCAAATGTCAAAACTGACAAATGTCACAATGCTAAATGTCAAAAAAGAAAAGTGTCATAATGAAAAATGTCAAAAATAACAAATTTCAAGATGGCAAATGTCAAAGATGTCAAATGACAAATGTCACAATGCTAAATGTCAAAAATGAAAAGTGTCACCATGAAAAATGTCAAAAATGACAAATTTCAAGATGGCAAATGTCAAAACTGACAAATGTCACAATGCTAAATGTCAAAAATGAAAAGTGTCACCATGAAAAATGTCAAAAATAACAAATTTCAAGATGGCAAATGTCAAAGATGTCAAATGACAAATGTCACAATGCTAAATGTCAAAAATGACAAATTTCAAGATGGCAAATGTCAAAGATATCAAATAACAAATGTCACAATGCTAAATGTCAGAAATGACAAATTTCAAGATGGCAAATGTCAAAACTGACAAATGTCACAATGCTAAATGTCAAAAATGAAAAGTGTCAAAAATGACAAATTTCAAGATGGCAAATGTCTAAGATGTCAAATGACAAATGTCACAATGCTAAATGTCAAAAATATAAAGTGTCACCATGAAAAATGTCAAAAATGACAAATTTCAAGATGGCAAATGTCAAAGATGTCAAATGACAAATGTCACAATGCTAAATGTCAAAAATGAAAAGTGTCACCATAAAAAATGTCAAAAATGACAAATTTCAAGATGGCAAATGTCAAAGATGTCAAATGACAAATGTCACAATGCTAAATGTCAAAAATGAAAAGTGTCACCATGAAAAATGTCAAAAATGACAAATTTCAAGATGGCAAATGTCAAAGATGTCAAATGACAAATGTCACAATGCTAAATGTCAAAAATGAAAAGTGTCACCATGAAAAATGTCAAAAATGACAAATTTCAAGATGGCAAATGTCAAAGATGTCAAATGACAAATGTCACAATGCTAAATGTCAAAAATGAAAAGTGTCACCATGAAAAATGTCAAAAATGACAAATTTCAAGATGGCAAATGTCAAAGATGTCAAATGACAAATGTTACAATGCTAAATGTCAAAAATGAAAATTGTCACCATGAAAAATGTCAAAAATGACAAATTTCAAGATGGCAAATGTTAAAGATGTGAAATGACAAATGTCACAATGCTAAATGTCAAAAATGAAAAGTGTCAAAAATGACAAATTTCAAGATGGCAAATGTCTAAGATGTCAAATGACAAATGTCACAATGCTAAATGTCAAAAATGAAAAGTGTCACCATAAAATGTCAAAAATGACAAAATTTAAGATGGCAAATGTCAAAGATGTCAAATGACAAATGTCACAATGCTAAATGTCAAAAATGAAAAGTGTCACCATAAAAAATGTCAAAAATGACAAATTTCAAGATGGCAAATGTCAAAGATGTCAAATGACAAATGTCACAATGCTAAATGTCAAAAATGAAAAGTGTCACCATGAAAAATGTCAAAAATGACAAATTTCAAGATGGCAAATGTCAAAGATGTCAAATGACAAATGTCGCAATGCTAAATGTCAAAAATGAAAAGTGTCACCATGAAAAATGTCAAAAATGACAAATTTCAAGATGGCAAATGTCAAAGATGTCAAATGACAAATGTCACAATGCTAAATGTCAAAAATGAAAAGTGTCACCATGAAAAATGTCAAAAATGACAAATTTCAAGATGGCAAATGTCAAAGATGTCAAATGACAAATGTCACAATGCTAAATGTCAAAAATGAAAATTGTCACCATGAAAAATGTCAAAAATGACAAATTTCAAGATGGCAAATGTCAAAGATGTCAAATGACAAATGTCACAATGCTAAATGTCAAAAATGAAAAGTGTCAAAAATGACAAATTTCAAGATGGCAAATGTCTAAGATGTCAAATGACAAATGTCACAATGCTAAATGTCAAAAATGAAAAGTGTCACCATGAAAAATGTCAAAAATGACAAATTTCAAGATGGCAAATGTCAAAGATGTCAAATGACAAATGTCACAATGCTAAATGTCAAAAATGAAAAATGTCACCATGAAAAATGTCAAAAATGACAAATTTCAAGATGGCAAATGTCAAAGATGTCAAATGACAAATGTCACAATGCTAAATGTCAAAAATGAAAAGTGTCACCATGAAAAATGTCAAAAATGACAAATTTGAAGATGGCAAATGTCAAAACTGACTAATGTCACAATGCTAAATGTCAAAAATGAAAAGTGTCACCATGAAAAATGTCAAAAATGACAAATTTCAAAATGGCAAATGTCAAAGATGTCAAATGACAAATGTCACAATGCTAAATGTCAAAAATGAAAAGCGTCACCATGAAAAGTGTCAAAAAAGACAAATTTCAAGATGGCAAATGTCTAAGATGTCAAATGACAAATGTCACAATGCTAAATGTCAAAAATGAAAAGTGTCACCATGAAAAATTTCAAAAATGACAAATTTTAAGATGGCAAATGTCAAAGATGTCAAATGACAAATGTCACAATGCTAAATGTCAAAAATGAAAAGTGTCAACATGAAAAATGTCAAAAATGACAAATTTCAAGATGGCAAATGTCAAAGATGTCAAATGACAAATGTCACAATGCTAAATGTCAAAAATGAAAAGTGTCACCATGAAAAATGTCAAAAATGACAAATTTCAAGATGGCAAATGTCAAAGATGTCAAATGACAAATGTCACAATGCTAAATGTCAAAAATGAAAATTGTCACCATGAAAAATGTCAAAAATGACAAATTTCAAGATGGCAAATGTCAAAGATGTCAAATGACAAATGTCGCAATGCTAAATGTCAAAAATGAAAAGTGTCACCATGAAAAATGTCAAAAATGACAAATTTCAAGATGGCAAATGTCAAAGATGTCAAATGACAAATGTCACAATGCTAAATGTCAAAAATGAAAAGTGTCACCATGAAAAATGTCAAAAATGACAAATTTCAAGATGGCAAATGTCAAAGATGTCAAATGACAAATGTCGCAATGCTAAATGTCAAAAATGAAAAGTGTCACCATGAAAAATGTCAAAAATGACAAATTTCAAGATGGCAAATGTCAAAGATGTCAAATGACAAATGTCACAATGCTAAATGTCAAAAATGAAAAGTGTCACCATGAAAAATGTCAAAAATGACAAATTTCAAGATGGCAAATGTCAAAGATGTCAAATGACAAATGTCACAATGCTAAATGTCAAAAATGAAAATTGTCACCATGAAAAATGTCAAAAATGACAAATTTCAAGATGGCAAATGTCAAAGATGTCAAATGACAAATGTCACAATGCTAAATGTCAAAAATGAAAAGTGTCAAAAATGACAAATTTCAAGATGGCAAATGTCTAAGATGTCAAATGACAAATGTCACAATGCTAAATGTCAATAATGAAAAGTGTCACCATGAAAAATGTCAAAAATGACAAATTTCAAGATGGCAAATGTCAAAGATGTCAAATGACAAATGTCACAATGCTAAATGTCAAAAATGAAAAGTGTCACCATGAAAAATGTCAAAAATGACAAATTTCAAGATGGCAAATGTCAACGATGTCAAATGACAAATGTCACAATTCTAAATGTCAAAAATGAAAAGTGTCACCATGAAAAATGTCAAAAATAACAAATTTTAAGATGGCAAATATCAAAGATGTCAAATGACAAATGTCACAATGCTAAATGTCGAAAATGAAAAGTGTCACCATGAAAAATGTCAAAAATGACAAATTTCAAGATGGCAAATGTCAAAACTGACAAATGTCACAATGCTAAATGTCAAAAATGATAAGTGTGACCATGAAAAATGTTAAAAATGACAAATTTTAAGATGGCAAATGTCCAAGATGTCAAATGACAAATGTCACAATGCTAAATGTCAAAAATGAAAAGTGTCACCATGAAAAATGTCAAAAATGACAAATTTCAAGATGGCAAATGTCAAAGATGTCAAATGACAAATGTCACAATGTTAAATGTCAAAAATGAAAAGTGTCACCATGAAAAATGACAAATTTCAAGATGGCAAATGTCAAAAATGTCAAATGACAAATGTCACAATGCTAAATGACAAAAATGAAAAGTGTCACCATCAAAAATGTCAAAAATGACAAATTTCAAGATGGCAAATGTCAAAACTGACAAATGTCACAATGCTAAATGTCAAAAATGATAAGTGTCACCATGAAAAATGTCAAAAATGACAAATTTCAAGATGGCAAATGTCCAAGATGTCAAATGACAAATGTCACAATGCTAAATGTCAAAAATAAAAAGTGTCAAAAATGACAAATTTCAAGATGGCAAATGTCAAAGATGTCAAATGACAAATGTCACAATGCTAAATGTCAAAAATGAAAAGTGTCACCATGAAAAATGTCAAAAATAACAAATTTCAAGATGGCAAAGGTCAAAACTGACAAATGTCACAATGCTAAATGTCAAAAATGAAAAGTGTCACCATGAAAAATGTCAAAAATAACAAATTTGAAGATGGCAAATGTCAAAGATGTCAAATGACAAATGTCACAATGCTAAATGTCAAAAATGACAAATTTCAAGATGGCAAATGTCAAAGATGTCAAATGACAAATGTCACAATGCTAAATGTCAAAAATGAAAAGTGTCACCATGAAAAATGTCAAAAATGACAAATTTCAAGATGGCAAATGTCAAAGATGTCAAATGACAAATGTCACAATGCTAAATGTCAAAAATGAAAAGTGTCACCATGAAAAATGTCAAAAATGACAAATTTCAAGATGGCAAATGTCAAAACTGACAAATGTCACAATGCTAAATGTCAAAAATGATAAGTGTCACCATGAAAAATGTCAAAAATGACAAATTTCAAGATGGCAAATGTCCAAGATGTCAAATGACAAATGTCACAATGCTAAATGTCAAAAATGAAAAGTGTCACCATAAAATGTCAAAAATGACAAATCTCAAGATGGCAAATGCCAAAGATGTCGAATGACAAATGTCACAATGCTAAATGTCAAAAATGACAAATTCCAAGATGGCAAATGTCAAAGATGTCAAATGACAAATGTCACAATGCTAAATGTCAAAAATGACAAATTTCAAGATGGCAAATGTCAAAGATGTCAAATGACAAATGTCACAATGCTAAATGTCAAAAATGAAAAGTGTCACCATGAAAAATGTCAAAAATGACAAATTTCAAGATGGCAAATGTCAAAGATGTCAAATGACAAATGTCACAATGCTAAATGTCAAAAATGACAACTTTTAAGATTGCAAATGTCAAAGATGTCAAATGACAAATGTCACAATGCTAAATGTCTAAAATCAAAAGTGTCACTATAAAAAATGTCAAAAATGACAAATTTCAAGATGGCAAATGTCAAAACTGACAAATGTCACAATGCTAAATGTCAAAAATGATAAGTGTCACCATGAAAAATGTCAAAAATGACAAATTTCAAGATGGCAAATGTCCAAGATGTCAAATGACAAATGTCACAATGCTAAATGTCAAAAATGAAAAGTGTCACCATGAAAAATGTCAAAAATGACAAATTTCAAGATGGCAAATGTCAAAGATGTAAAATGACAAATGTCACAATGCTAAATGTCAAAAATGAAAAGTGTCACCATGAAAAATGTCAAAAATGACAAAATTCAAGATGGCAAATGTCAAAGATGTCAAATGACAAATGTCACAATGCTAAATGTCAAAAATGAAAAGTGTCACCATGAAAAATGTCAAAAATGACAAATTTCAAGATGGCAAATGTCAAAGATGTCAAATGACAAATGTCACAATGCTAAATGTCAAAAATGAAAAGTGTCAAAAATGACAAATTTCAAGATGGCAAATGTCTAAGATGTCAAATGACAAATGTCACAATGCTAAATGTCAAAAATGAAAAGTGTCACCATGAAAAATGTCAAAAATGACAAATTTCAAGATGGCAAATGTCAAAGATGTTAAATGACAAATGTCACAATGCTAAATGTCAAAAATAAAAAGTGTCAAAAATGACAAATTTCAAGATGGCAAATGTCAAAGATGTCAAATGACAAATGTCACAATGCTAAATGTCAAAAATGAAAAGTGTCACCATGAAAAATGTAAAAAATGACAAATTTCAAGATGGCAAATGTCAAAGATGTCAAATGACAAATGTCACAATGCTAAATGTCAAAAATTAAAAGTGTCACCATGAAAAATGTCAAAAATGACAAATTTCAAGATGGTAAATGTCAAAGATGTCAAATGACAAATGTCACAATGCTAAATGTCAAAAATGAAAAGTCTCACCATGAAAAATGTCAAAAATGACAAATTTCAAGATGGCAAATGTCAAAACTGACAAATGTCACAATGCTAAATGTCAAAAATGATAAGTGTCACCATGAAAAATGTCAAAAATGACAAATTTAAAGATGGCAAATGTCCAAGATGTCAAATGACAAATGTCACAATGCTACATGTCAAAAATGAAAAGTGTCACCATGAAAAATGTCAAAAATGACAAATTTCAAGATGGCAAATGCCAAAGATGTCAAATGACAAATGTCACAATGCTAAATGTCAAAAATGACAAATTTCAAGATGGCAAATGTCAAAGATGTCAAATGACAAATGTCAAAATGCTAAATGTCAAAAATGACAAATTTCAAGATGGCAAATGTCAAAGATGTCAAATGACAAATGTCACAATGCTAAATGTCAAAAATGAAAAGTGTCACCATGAAAAATGACAAAAATGACAAATTTCAAGATGGCAAATTTCAAAGATGTCAAATGACAAATGTCACAATGCTAAATGTCAAAAATGACAAATTTTAAGATTGCAAATGTCAAAGATGTCAAATGACAAATGTCACACTGCTAAATGTCAAAAATGAAAAGTGTCACCATAAAAAATGTCAAAAATGACAAATTTCAAGATGGCAAATGTCAAAACTGACAAATGTCACAATGCTAAATTTCAAAAATGATAAGTGTCACCATGAAAAATGTCAAAAATGACAAATTTTAAGATGGCAAATGTCCAAGATGTCAAATGTCACAATGCTAAATGTCAAAAATGAAAAGTGTCACCAAAAAAAATGTCAAAAATGACAAATTTCAAGATGGCAAATGTCAAAGATGTCAAATGACAAATGTCAAAGATGTCAAATGACAAATGTCACAATGCTAAATAACAAAAATGACAAATTTCAAGATGGCAAATGTCAAAGATGTCAAATGACAAATGTCACAATGCTAAATGTCAAAAATGACAAATTTTAAGATTGCAAATGTCAAAGATGTCAAATGACAAATGTCACACTGCTAAATGTCAAAAATGAAAAGTGTCACCATAAAAAATGTCAAAAATGACAAATTTCAAGATGGCAAATTTCAAGATGGCAAATGTCAAAACTGACAAATGTCACAATGCTAAATTTCAAAAATGATAAGTGTCACCATGAAAAATGTCAAAAATGACAAATTTTAAGATGGCAAATGTCCAAGATGTCAAATGTCACAATGCTAAATGTCAAAAATGAAAAGTGTCACCAAAAAAAATGTCAAAAATGACAAATTTCAAGATGGCAAATGTCAAAAATGTCAAATGACAAATGTCACAATGCTAAATAACAAAAATGACAAATTTCAAGATGTCAAATGTCAAAGATGTCAAATGACAAATGTCAAAATGCTAAATGTCAAAAATGAAAAGTGTCACCATGAAAAATGTCAAAAATGACAAATTTCAAAATGGCAAATGTCAAAGATGTCAAATGACAAATGTCACAATGCTAAATGTCAAAAATGAAAAGTGTCACCATGAAAAATGTCAAAAATGACAAAATTCAAGATGGCAAATGTCAAAGATGTCAAATGACAAATGTCACAATGCTAAATGTCAAAAATAAAAACTGTCACCATGAAAAATGTCAAAAATGACAAATTTCAAGATGGCAAATGTCAAAACTGACAAATGTCACAATGCTAAATGTCAAAAAAGAAAAGTGTCATAATGAAAAATGTCAAAAATAACAAATTTCAAGATGGCAAATGTCAAAGATGTCAAATGACAAATGTCACAATGCTAAATGTCAAAAATGAAAAGTGTCACCATGAAAAATGTCAAAAATGACAAATTTCAAGATGGCAAATGTCAAAACTGACAAATGTCACAATGCTAAATGTCAAAAATGAAAAGTGTCACCATGAAAAATGTCAAAAATAACAAATTTCAAGATGGCAAATGTCAAAGATGTCAAATGACAAATGTCACAATGCTAAATGTCAAAAATGACAAATTTCAAGATGGCAAATGTCAAAGATATCAAATAACAAATGTCACAATGCTAAATGTCAGAAATGACAAATTTCAAGATGGCAAATGTCAAAACTGACAAATGTCACAATGCTAAATGTCAAAAATGAAAAGTGTCAAAAATGACAAATTTCAAGATGGCAAATGTCTAAGATGTCAAATGACAAATGTCACAATGCTAAATATCAAAAATATAAAGTGTCACCATGAAAAATGTCAAAAATGACAAATTTCAAGATGGCAAATGTCAAAGATGTCAAATGACAAATGTCACAATGCTAAATGTCAAAAATGAAAAGTGTCACCATAAAAAATGTCAAAAATGACAAATTTCAAGATGGCAAATGTCAAAGATGTCAAATGACAAATGTCACAATGCTAAATGTCAAAAATGAAAAGTGTCACCATGAAAAATGTCAAAAATGACAAATTTCAAGATGGCAAATGTCAAAGATGTCAAATGACAAATGTCACAATGCTAAATGTCAAAAATGAAAAGTGTCACCATGAAAAATGTCAAAAATGACAAATTTCAAGATGGCAAATGTCAAAGATGTCAAATGACAAATGTCACAATGCTAAATGTCAAAAATGAAAAGTGTCACCATGAAAAATGTCAAAAATGACAAATTTCAAGATGGCAAATGTCAAAGATGTCAAATGACAAATGTTACAATGCTAAATGTCAAAACTGAAAATTGTCACCATGAAAAATGTCAAAAATGACAAATTTCAAGATGGCAAATGTTAAAGATGTGAAATGACAAATGTCACAATGCTAAATGTCAAAAATGAAAAGTGTCAAAAATGACAAATTTCAAGATGGCAAATGTCAAAGATGTCAAATGACAAATGTCGCAATGCTAAATGTCAAAAATGAAAAGTGTCACCATGAAAAATGTCAAAAATGACAAATTTCAAGATGGCAAATGTCAAAGATGTCAAATGACAAATGTCACAATGCTAAATGTCAAAAATGAAAAGTGTCACCATGAAAAATGTCAAAAATGACAAATTTCAAGATGGCAAATGTCAAAGATGTCAAATGACAAATGTCACAATGCTAAATGTCAAAAATGAAAATTGTCACCATGAAAAATGTCAAAAATGACAAATTTCAAGATGGCAAATGTCAAAGATGTCAAATGACAAATGTCACAATGCTAAATGTCAAAAATGAAAAGTGTCAAAAATGACAAATTTCAAGATGGCAAATGTCTAAGATGTCAAATGACAAATGTCACAATGCTAAATGTCAAAAATGAAAAGTGTCACCATGAAAAATGTCAAAAATGACAAATTTCAAGATGGCAAATGTCAAAGATGTCAAATGACAAATGTCACAATGCTAAATGTCAAAAATGAAAAATGTCACCATGAAAAATGTCAAAAATGACAAATTTCAAGATGGCAAATGTCAAAGATGTCAAATGACAAATGTCACAATGCTAAATGTCAAAAATGAAAAGTGTCACCATGAAAAATGTCAAAAATGACAAATTTGAAGATGGCAAATGTCAAAACTGACTAATGTCACAATGCTAAATGTCAAAAATGAAAAGTGTCACCATGAAAAATGTCAAAAATGACAAATTTCAAAATGGCAAATGTCAAAGATGTCAAATGACAAATGTCACAATGCTAAATGTCAAAAATGAAAAGCGTCACCATGAAAAGTGTCAAAAAAGACAAATTTCAAGATGGCAAATGTCTAAGATGTCAAATGACAAATGTCACAATGCTAAATGTCAAAAATGAAAAGTGTCACCATGAAAAATGTCAAAAATGACAAATTTCAAGATGGCAAATGTCAAAGATGTCAAATGACAAATGTCACAATGCTAAATGTCAAAAATGAAAAGTGTCAACATGAAAAATGTCAAAAATGACAAATTTCAAGATAGCAAATGTCAAAGATGTCAAATGACAAATGTCACAATGCTAAATGTCAAAAATGAAAAGTGTCACCATGAAAAATGTCAAAAATGACAAATTTCAAGATGGCAAATGTCAAAGATGTCAAATGACAAATGTCACAATGCTAAATGTCAAAAATGAAAATTGTCACCATGAAAAATGTCAAAAATGACAAATTTCAAGATGGCAAATGTCAAAGATGTCAAATGACAAATGTCGCAATGCTAAATGTCAAAAATGAAAAGTGTCACCATGAAAAATGTCAAAAATGACAAATTTCAAGATGGCAAATGTCAAAGATGTCAAATGACAAATGTCACAATGCTAAATGTCAAAAATGAAAAGTGTCACCATGAAAAATGTCAAAAATGACAAATTTCAAGATGGCAAATGTCAAAGATGTCAAATGGCAAATGTCGCAATGCTAAATGTCAAAAATGAAAAGTGTCACCATGAAAAATGTCAAAAATGACAAATTTCAAGATGGCAAATGTCAAAGATGTCAAATGACAAATGTCACAATGCTAAATGTCAAAAATGAAAAGTGTCACCATGAAAAATGTCAAAAATGACAAATTTCAAGATGGCAAATGTCAAAGATGTCAAATGACAAATCTCACAATGCTAAATGTCAAAAATGAAAATTGTCACCATGAAAAATGTCAAAAATGACAAATTTCAAGATGGCAAATGTCAAAGATGTCAAATGACAAATGTCACAATGCTAAATGTCAAAAATGAAAAGTGTCAAAAATGACAAATTTCAAGATGGCAAATGTCTAAGATGTCAAATGACAAATGTCACAATGCTAAATGTCAATAATGAAAAGTGTCACCATGAAAAATGTCAAAAATGACAAATTTCAAGATGGCAAATGTCAAAGATGTCAAATGACAAATGTCACAATGCTAAATGTCAAAAATGAAAAGTGTCACCATGAAAAATGTCAAAAATGACAAATTTCAAGATGGCAAATGTCAAAGATGTCAAATGACAAATGTCACAATGCTAAATGTCAAAAATGAAAAGTGTCACCATGAAAAATGTCAAAAATGACAAATTTGAAGATGGCAAATGTCAAAACTGACTAATGTCACAATGCTAAATGTCAAAAATGAAAAGTGTCACCATGAAAAATGTCAAAAATGACAAATTTCAAAATGGCAAATGTCAAAGATGTCAAATGACAAATGTCACAATGCTAAATGTCAAAAATGAAAAGCGTCACCATAAAAAGTGTCAAAAAAGACAAATTTCAAGATGGCAAATGTCTAAGATGTCAAATGACAAATGTCACAATGCTAAATGTCAAAAATAAAAAGTGTCACCATGAAAAATGTCAAAAATGACAAATTTCAAGATGGCAAATGTCAAAGATGTCAAATGACAAATGTCACAATGCTAAATGTCAAAAATAACAAGTGTCACCATGAAAAATGTCAAAAATGACAAATTTCAAGATGGCAAATGTCAAAGATGTCAAATGACAAATGTCACAATGCTAAATGTCAAAAATGAAAAGTGTCACCATGAAAAATGTCAAAAATGACAAATTTCAAGATGGCAAATGTCAAAGATGTCAAATGACAAATGTCACAATGCTAAATGTCAAAAATAAAAAGTGTCACCATGAAAAATGTCAAAAATGACAAATTTCAAGATGGCAAATGTCAAAGATGTCAAATGACAAATGTTACAATGCTAAATGTCAAAAATGAAAATTGTCACCATGAAAAATGTCAAAAATGACAAATTTCAAGATGGCAAATGTTAAAGATGTGAAATGACAAATGTCACAATGCTAAATGTCAAAAATGAAAAGTGTCAAAAATGACAAATTTCAAGATGGCAAATGTCTAAGATGTCAAATGACAAATGTCACAATGCTAAATGTCAAAAATGAAAAGTGTCACCATAAAATGTCAAAAATGACAAAATTTAAGATGGCAAATGTCAAAGATGTCAAATGACAAATGTCACAATGCTAAATGTCAAAAATGAAAAGTGTTACCATAAAAAATGTCAAAAATGACAAATTTCAAGATGGCAAATGTCAAAGATGTCAAATGACAAATGTCACAATGCTAAATGTCAAAAATGAAAAGTGTCACCATGAAAAATGTCAAAAATGACAAATTTCAAGATGGCAAATGTCAAAGATGTCAAATGACAAATGTCGCAATGCTAAATGTCAAAAATGAAAAGTGTCACCATGAAAAATGTCAAAAATGACAAATTTCAAGATGGCAAATGTCAAAGATGTCAAATGACAAATGTCACAATGCTAAATGTCAAAAATGAAAAGTGTCACCATGAAAAATGTCAAAAATGACAAATTTCAAGATGGCAAATGTCAAAGATGTCAAATGACAAATGTCACAATGCTAAATGTCAAAAATGAAAATTGTCACCATGAAAAATGTCAAAAATGACAAATTTCAAGATGGCAAATGTCAAAGATGTCAAATGACAAATGTCACAATGCTAAATGTCAAAAATGAAAAGTGTCAAAAATGACAAATTTCAAGATGGCAAATGTCTAAGATGTCAAATGACAAATGTCACAATGCTAAATGTCAAAAATGAAAAGTGTCACCATGAAAAATGTCAAAAATGACAAATTTCAAGATGGCAAATGTCAAAGATGTCAAATGACAAATGTCACAATGCTAAATGTCAAAAATGAAAAGTTTCACCATGAAAAATGTCAAAAATGACAAATTTCAAGATGGCAAATGTCAAAGATGTCAAATGACAAATGTCACAATGCTAAATGTCAAAAATGAAAAGTTTCACCATGAAAAATGTCAAAAATGACAAATTTCAAGATGGCAAATGTCAAAGATGTCAAATGACAAATGTCACAATGCTAAATGTCAAAAATGATAAGTGTCACCATGAAAAATGTCAAAAATGACAAATTTGAAGATGGCAAATGTCAAAACTGACTAATGTCACAATGCTAAATGTCAAAAATGAAAAGTGTCACCATGAAAAATGTCAAAAATGACAAATTTCAAAATGGCAAATGTCAAAGATGTCAAATGACAAATGTCACAATGCTAAATGTCAAAAATGAAAAGCGTCACCATGAAAAGTGTCAAAAAAGACAAATTTCAAGATGGCAAATGTCTAAGATGTCAAATGACAAATGTCACAATGCTAAATGTCAAAAATGAAAAGTGTCACCATGAAAAATGTCAAAAATGACAAATTTCAAGATGGCAAATGTCAAAGATGTCAAATGACAAATGTCACAATGCTAAATGTCAAAAATGAAAAGTGTCAACATGAAAAATGTCAAAAATGACAAATTTCAAGATGGCAAATGTCAAAGATGTCAAATGACAAATGTCACAATGCTAAATGTCAAAAATGAAAAGTGTCACCATGAAAAATGTCAAAAATGACAAATTTCAAGATGGCAAATGTCAAAGATGTCAAATGACAAATGTCACAATGCTAAATGTCAAAAATGAAAATTGTCACCATGAAAAATGTCAAAAATGACAAATTTCAAGATGGCAAATGTCAAAGATGTCAAATGACAAATGTCGCAATGCTAAATGTCAAAAATGAAAAGTGTCACCATGAAAAATGTCAAAAATGACAAATTTCAAGATGGCAAATGTCAAAGATGTCAAATGACAAATGTCACAATGCTAAATGTCAAAAATGAAAAGTGTCACCATGAAAAATGTCAAAAATGACAAATTTCAAGATGGCAAATGTCAAAGATGTCAAATGACAAATGTCGCAATGCTAAATGTCAAAAATGAAAAGTGTCACCATGAAAAATGTCAAAAATGACAAATTTCAAGATGGCAAATGTCAAAGATGTCAAATGACAAATGTCACAATGCTAAATGTCAAAAATGAAAAGTGTCACCATGAAAAATGTCAAAAATGACAAATTTCAAGATGGCAAATGTCAAAGATGTCAAATGACAAATGTCACAATGCTAAATGTC
Source organism: Altica lythri (assembly GCA_964028335.1). Lineage (NCBI taxonomy): Eukaryota > Metazoa > Arthropoda > Insecta > Coleoptera > Chrysomelidae > Altica > Altica lythri. The sequence continues at coordinate 37,053,273 of OZ034800.1, read as the reverse complement.
AAAAATGAAAATTGTCACCATGAAAAATGTCAAAAATGACAAATTTCAATATGGCAAATGTCAAAGATGTCAAATGACAAATGTCACAATGCTAAATGTCAAAAATGAAAAGTGTCAAAAATGACAAATTTCAAGATGGCAAATGTCTAAGATGTCAAATGACAAATGTCACAATGCTAAATGTCAAAAATGAAAAGTGTCACCATGAAAAATGTCAAAAATGACAAATTTCAAGATGGCAAATGTCAAAGATGTCAAATGACAAATGTCACAATGCTAAATGTCAAAAATGAAAAGTGTCACCATGAAAAATGTCAAAAATGACAAATTTCAAGATGGCAAATGTCAAAGATGTCAAATGACAAATGTAACAATGCTAAATGTCAAAAATGAAAAGTGTCACCATGAAAAATGTCAAAAATGACAAATTTGAAGATGGCAAATGTCAAAACTGACTAATGTCACAATGCTAAACGTCAAAAATGAAAAGTGTCACCATGAAAAATGTCAAAAATGACAAATTTCAAAATGGCAAATGTCAAAGATGTCAAATGACAAATGTCACAATGCTAAATGTCAAAAATGAAAAGCGTCACCATAAAAAGTGTCAAAAAAGACAAATTTCAAGATGGCAAATGTCTAAGATGTCAAATGACAAATGTCACAATGCTAAATGTCAAAAATGAAAAGTGTCACCATGAAAAATGTCAAAAATGACAAATTTCAAGATGGCAAATGTCAAAGATGTCAAATGACAAATGTCACAATGCTAAATGTCAAAAATGAAAAGTGTCAACATGAAAAATGTCAAAAATGACAAATTTCAAGATGGCAAATGTCAAAGATGTCAAATGACAAATGTCACAATGCTAAATGTCAAAAATGAAAAGTGTCACCATGAAAAATGTCAAAAATGACAAATTTCAAGATGGCAAATGTCAAAGATGTCAAATGACAAATGTCACAATGCTAAATGTCAAAAATGAAAAGTGTCACCATGAAAAATGTCAAAAATGACAAATTTCAAGATGGCAAATATCAAAGATGTCAAATGACAAATGTCACAATGCTAAATGTCAAAAATGAAAAGTGTCACAATACTAAATGTCAAAAATGAAAAGTGTCACAATGCTAAATGTCAAAAATGACAAATTTCAAGATAGCAAATGTCAAAGATGTCAAATGACAAATGTCACAATGCTAAATGTCAAAAATGACAAATTTCAAGATGGCAAATGTCAAAGATGTCAAATGACAAATGTCACAATGCTAAATGTCAAAAATGAAAAGTGTCACCATGAAAAATGTCAAAAATGACAAATTTCAAGATGGCAAATGTCAAAGATGTCAAATGACAAATGTCACAATGCTAAATGTCAAAAATGAAAAGTGTCAAAAATGACAAATTTCAAGATGGCAAATGTCTAAGATGTCAAATGACAAATGTCACAATGCTAAATGTCAAAAATGAAAAGTGTCACCATGAAAAATGTCAAAAATGACAAATTTTAAGATGGCAAATGTCAAAGATGTCAAATGACAAATGTCACAATGCTAAATGTCAAAAATGAAAAGTGTCACCATGAAAAATGTCAAAAATGACAAATTTCAAGACGGCAAATGTCAAAGATGTCAAATAACAAATGTCACAATGCTAGATGTTAAAAATGAAAAGTGTCACCATAAAAAATGTCAAAAATGACAAATTTCAAGATGGCAAATGTCAAAGATTTTGAATATGACAAATGTCACAATGCTAAATGTCAAAAATGAAAAGTGTCACTATGAAAAATGTCAAAAATGACAAATTTCAAGATGGCAAATGTCAAAGATGTCAAATGACAAATGTCACAATGCTAAATGTCAAAAATGAAAAGTGTCACCATGAAAAATGTCAAAAATGACAAATTTCAAGATGGCAAATATTAAAGATCGAAAAGATTATCCATTCTCAAATGTGGTGTTTATTTTAAATAAACGAAAAACTCAAAATTAATCCACATATATTGGTGTTCAATAATTACAAAATAAATATTAGTATTAGTTGAGGGAAATCCTTCCCATCAACAAGTAAAGGAAAAAAGACACACCGTTCGACTGTGGAATATCTAACAAGAATTTTTGTTTGCAGTTAGAGGGGACAACATACTTGCAGACCGGTTTCGACCTATTATGGGTCTCCTCAGTACAAGGCAATGTTGTCCGTCAGCGTGCTTAAAGCATAAACGCTGACTGAAAAATCAACTAAAATCACCAACGATATATTACTTTCCGTTAAGAAAGTGTAAACGCCGTGATAGTAGTGTCATCTTCACCTCTAACGGCAAAACAAAATTCATAATAAAATTATTCCAGTCGAACTTGTGAATACGGATAATATCTGCCAAATTAGCATTTTCTCAAATCGAAAAGATTATCCATTCTCAAATGTGGTGTTTATTTTAAATAAACGAAAAACTCAAAATTAATCCACATATATTGGTGTTCAATAATTACAAAATAAATATTAGTATTAGTTGAGGGAAATCCTTCCCATCAACAAGTAAAGGAAAAAAGACACACCGTTCGACTGTGGAATATCTAACAAGAATTTTTGTTTGCAGTTAGAGGGGACAACATACTTGCAGACCGGTTTCGACCTATTATGGGTCTCCTCAGTACAAGGCAATGTTGTCCGTCAGCGTGCTTAAAGCATAAACGCTGACTGAAAAATCAACTAAAATCACCAACGATATATTACTTTCCGTTAAGAAAGTGTAAACGCCGTGATAGTAGTGTCATCTTCACCTCTAACGGCAAAACAAAATTCATAATAAAATTATTCCAGTCGAACTTGTGAATACGGATAATATCTGCCAAATTAGCATTTTCTCAAATCGAAAAGATTATCCATTCTCAAATGTGGTGTTTATTTTAAATAAACGAAAAACTCAAAATTAATCCACATATATTGGTGTTCAATAATTACAAAATAAATATTAGTATTAGTTGAGGGAAATCCTTCCCATCAACAAGTAAAGGAAAAAAGACACACCGTTCGACTGTGGAATATCTAACAAGAATTTTTGTTTGCAGTTAGAGGGGACAACATACTTGCAGACCGGTTTCGACCTATTATGGGTCTCCTCAGTACAAGGCAATGTTGTCCGTCAGCGTGCTTAAAGCATAAACGCTGACTGAAAAATCAACTAAAATCACCAACGATATATTACTTTCCGTTAAGAAAGTGTAAACGCCGTGATAGTAGTGTCATCTTCACCTCTAACGGCAAAACAAAATTCATAATAAAATTATTCCAGTCGAACTTGTGAATACGGATAATATCTGCCAAATTAGCATTTTCTCAAATCGAAAAGATTATCCATTCTCAAATGTGGTGTTTATTTTAAATAAACGAAAAACTCAAAATTAATCCACATATATTGGTGTTCAATAATTACAAAATAAATATTAGTATTAGTTGAGGGAAATCCTTCCCATCAACAAGTAAAGGAAAAAAGACACACCGTTCGACTGTGGAATATCTAACAAGAATTTTTGTTTGCAGTTAGAGGGGACAACATACTTGCAGACCGGTTTCGACCTATTATGGGTCTCCTCAGTACAAGGCAATGTTGTCCGTCAGCGTGCTTAAAGCATAAACGCTGACTGAAAAATCAACTAAAAAATATTAAAGATGTCAAATGTCAAATGACAAATGTCACAATGCTAAATGTCAAAAATGACAAATTTCACGATGGCAAATGTCAAAGATGTCAAATGACAAATGTCACAATGCTAAATGTCAAAAATGAAAAGTGTCACCATGAAAAATGTCAAAAATGACAAATTTCAAGATGGCAAATGTCAAAGATGTCAAATGACAAATGTCACAAAGCTAAATGTCAAAAATGACAAATTTCAAGATGGCAAATGTCAAATGACAAATGTCACAATGCTAAATGTCAAAAATGAAAAGTGTCACCATGAAAAATGTCAAAAATGACAAATTTCAAGATGGCAAATGTCAAAGATGTCAAATGACAAATGTCACAATGCTAAATGTCAAAAATGAAAAGTGTCACCATGAAAAATGTCAAAAATGACAAATTTCAAGATGGCAAATGTCAAAGATGTCAAATGACAAATGTCACAATGCTAAATGTCAAAAATGAAAATTGTCACCATGAAAAATGTCAAAAATGACAAATTTCAAGATGGCAAATGTCAAAGATGTCAAATGACAAATGTCGCAATGCTAAATGTCAAAAATGAAAAGTGTCACCATGAAAAATGTCAAAAATGACAAATTTCAAGATGGCAAATGTCAAAGATGTCAAATGACAAATGTCACAATGCTAAATGTCAAAAATGAAAAGTGTCACCATGAAAAATGTCAAAAATGACAAATTTCAAGATGGCAAATGTCAAAGATGTCAAATGACAAATGTCGCAATGCTAAATGTCAAAAATGAAAAGTGTCACCATGAAAAATGTCAAAAATGACAAATTTCAAGATGGCAAATGTCAAAGATGTCAAATGACAAATGTCACAATGCTAAATGTCAAAAATGAAAAGTGTCACCATGAAAAATGTCAAAAATGACAAATTTCAAGATGGCAAATGTCAAAGATGTCAAATGACAAATGTCACAATGCTAAATGTCAAAAATGAAAATTGTCACCATGAAAAATGTCAAAAATGACAAATTTCAATATGGCAAATGTCAAAGATGTCAAATGACAAATGTCACAATGCTAAATGTCAAAAATGAAAAGTGTCAAAAATGACAAATTTCAAGATGGCAAATGTCTAAGATGTCAAATGACAAATGTCACAATGCTAAATGTCAAAAATGAAAAGTGTCACCATGAAAAATGTCAAAAATGACAAATTTCAAGATGGCAAATGTCAAAGATGTCAAATGACAAATGTCACAATGCTAAATGTCAAAAATGAAAAGTGTCACCATGAAAAATGTCAAAAATGACAAATTTCAAGATGGCAAATGTCAAAGATGTCAAATGACAAATGTCACAATGCTAAATGTCAAAAATGAAAAGTGTCACCATGAAAAATGTCAAAAATGACAAATTTGAAGATGGCAAATGTCAAAACTGACTAATGTCACAAGGCTAAACGTCAAATATGAAAAGTGTCACCATGAAAAATGTCAAAAATGACAAATTTCAAAATGGCAAATGTCAAAGATGTCAAATGACAAATGTCACAATGCTAAATGTCAAAAATGAAAAGCGTCACCATAAAAAGTGTCAAAAAAGACAAATTTCAAGATGGCAAATGTCTAAGATGTCAAATGACAAATGTCACAATGCTAAATGTCAAAAATGAAAAGTGTCACCATGAAAAATGTCAAAAATGACAAATTTCAAGATGGCAAATGTCAAAGATGTCAAATGACAAATGTCACAATGCTAAATGTCAAAAATGAAAAGTGTCAACATGAAAAATGTCAAAAATGACAAATTTCAAGATGGCAAATGTCAAAGATGTCAAATGACAAATGTCACAATGCTAAATGTCAAAAATGAAAAGTGTCACCATGAAAAATGTCAAAAATGACAAATTTCAAGATGGCAAATGTCAAAGATGTCAAATGACAAATGTCACAATGCTAAATGTCAAAAATGAAAAGTGTCACCATGAAAAATGTCAAAAATGACAAATTTCAAGATGGCAAATATCAAAGATGTCAAATGACAAATGTCACAATGCTAAATGTCAAAAATGAAAAGTGTCACAATACTAAATGTCAAAAATGAAAAGTGTCACAATGCTAAATGTCAAAAATGACAAATTTCAAGATAGCAAATGTCAAAGATGTCAAATGACAAATGTCACAATGCTAAATGTCAAAAATGACAAATTTCAAGATGGCAAATGTCAAAGATGTCAAATGACAAATGTCACAATGCTAAATGTCAAAAATGAAAAGTGTCACCATGAAAAATGTCAAAAATGACAAATTTCAAGATGGCAAATGTCAAAGATGTCAAATGACAAATGTCACAATGCTAAATGTCAAAAATGAAAAGTGTCAAAAATGACAAATTTCAAGATGGCAAATGTCTAAGATGTCAAATGACAAATGTCACAATGCTAAATGTCAAAAATGAAAAGTGTCACCATGAAAAATGTCAAAAATGACAAATTTTAAGATGGCAAATGTCAAAGATGTCAAATGACAAATGTCACAATGCTAAATGTCAAAAATGAAAAGTGTCACCATGAAAAATGTCAAAAATGACAAATTTCAAGACGGCAAATGTCAAAGATGTCAAATAACAAATGTCACAATGCTAGATGTTAAAAATGAAAAGTGTCACCATAAAAAATGTCAAAAATGACAAATTTCAAGATGGCAAATGTCAAAGATTTTGAATATGACAAATGTCACAATGCTAAATGTCAAAAATGAAAAGTGTCACTATGAAAAATGTCAAAAATGACAAATTTCAAGATGGCAAATGTCAAAGATGTCAAATGACAAATGTCACAATGCTAAATGTCAAAAATGAAAAGTGTCACCATGAAAAATGTCAAAAATGACAAATTTCAAGATGGCAAATATTAAAGATCGAAATGATTATCCATTCTCAAATGTGGTGTTTATTTTAAATAAACGAAAAACTCAAAATTAATCCACATATATTGGTGTTCAATAATTACAAAATAAATATTAGTATTAGTTGAGGGAAATCCTTCCCATCAACAAGTAAAGGAAAAAAGACACACCGTTCGACTGTGGAATATCTAACAAGAATTTTTGTTTGCAGTTAGAGGGGACAACATACTTGCAGACCGGTTTCGACCTATTATGGGTCTCCTCAGTACAAGGCAATGTTGTCCGTCAGCGTGCTTAAAGCATAAACGCTGACTGAAAAATCAACTAAAATCACCAACGATATATTACTTTTCGTTAAGAAAGTGTAAACGCCGTGATAGTAGTGTCATCTTCACCTCTAACGGCAAAACAAAATTCATAATAAAATTATTCCAGTCGAACTTGTGAATACGGATAATATCTGCCAAATTAGCATTTTCTCAAATCGAAAAGATTATCCATTCTCAAATGTGGTGTTTATTTTAAATAAACGAAAAACTCAAAATTAATCCACATATATTGGTGTTCAATAATTACAAAATAAATATTAGTATTAGTTGAGGGAAATCCTTCCCATCAACAAGTAAAGGAAAAAAGACACACCGTTCGACTGTGGAATATCTAACAAGAATTTTTGTTTGCAGTTAGAGGGGACAACATACTTGCAGACCGGTTTCGACCTATTATGGGTCTCCTCAGTACAAGGCAATGTTGTCCGTCAGCGTGCTTAAAGCATAAACGCTGACTGAAAAATCAACTAAAATCACCAACGATATATTACTTTCCGTTAAGAAAGTGTAAACGCCGTGATAGTAGTGTCATCTTCACCTCTAACGGCAAAACAAAATTCATAATAAAATTATTCCAGTCGAACTTGTGAATACGGATAATATCTGCCAAATTAGCATTTTCTCAAATCGAAAAGATTATCCATTCTCAAATGTGGTGTTTATTTTAAATAAACGAAAAACTCAAAATTAATCCACATATATTGGTGTTCAATAATTACAAAATAAATATTAGTATTAGTTGAGGGAAATCCTTCCCATCAACAAGTAAAGGAAAAAAGACACACCGTTCGACTGTGGAATATCTAACAAGAATTTTTGTTTGCAGTTAGAGGGGACAACATACTTGCAGACCGGTTTCGACCTATTATGGGTCTCCTCAGTACAAGGCAATGTTGTCCGTCAGCGTGCTTAAAGCATAAACGCTGACTGAAAAATCAACTAAAATCACCAACGATATATTACTTTCCGTTAAGAAAGTGTAAACGCCGTGATAGTAGTGTCATCTTCACCTCTAACGGCAAAACAAAATTCATAATAAAATTATTCCAGTCGAACTTGTGAATACGGATAATATCTGCCAAATTAGCATTTTCTCAAATCGAAAAGATTATCCATTCTCAAATGTGGTGTTTATTTTAAATAAACGAAAAACTCAAAATTAATCCACATATATTGGTGTTCAATAATTACAAAATAAATATTAGTATTAGTTGAGGGAAATCCTTCCCATCAACAAGTAAAGGAAAAAAGACACACCGTTCGACTGTGGAATATCTAACAAGAATTTTTGTTTGCAGTTAGAGGGGACAACATACTTGCAGACCGGTTTCGACCTATTATGGGTCTCCTCAGTACAAGGCAATGTTGTCCGTCAGCGTGCTTAAAGCATAAACGCTGACTGAAAAATCAACTAAAAAATATTAAAGATGTCAAATGTCAAATGACAAATGTCACAATGCTAAATGTCAAAAATGACAAATTTCACGATGGCAAATGTCAAAGATGTCAAATGACAAATGTCACAATGCTAAATGTCAAAAATGAAAAGTGTCACCATGAAAAATGTCAAAAATGACAAATTTCAAGATGGCAAATGTCAAAGATGTCAAATGACAAATGTCACAAAGCTAAATGTCAAAAATGACAAATTTCAAGATGGCAAATGTCAAATGACAAATGTCACAATGCTAAATGTCAAAAATGAAAAGTGTCACCATGAAAAATGTCAAAAATGACAAATTTCAAGATGGCAAATGTCAAAGATGTCAAATGACAAATGTCACAATGCTAAATGTCAAAAATGAAAAGTGTCACCATGAAAAATGTCAAAAATGACAAATTTCAAGATGGCAAATGTCAAAGATGTCAAATGACAAATGTCACAATGCTAAATGTCAAAAATGAAAATTGTCACCATGAAAAATGTCAAAAATGACAAATTTCAAGGTGGTAAATGTCAAAGATGTCAAATGACAAATGTCACAATGCTAAATGTCAAAAATGAAAAGTGTCAAAAATGACAAATTTCAAGATGGCAAATGTCTAAGATGTCAAATGACAAATGTCACAATGCTAAATGTCAAAAATGAAAAGTGTCACCATGAAAAATGTCAAAAATAACAAATTTCAAGATGGCAAATGTCAAAGATGTCAAATGACAAATGTCACAATGCTAAATGTCAAAAATGAAAAGTGTCACCATGAAAAATGTCAAAAATGACAAATTTCAAGATGGCAAATGTCAAAGATGTCAAATGACAAATGTCACAATGCTAAATGTCAAAAATGAAAAGTGTCACCATGAAAAATGTCAAAAATAACAAATTTTAAGATGGCAAATATCAAAGATGTCAAATGACAAATGTCACAATGCTAAATGTCAAAAATGAAAAGTGTCACCATGAAAAATGTCAAAAATGACAAATTTCAAGATGGCAAATGTCAAAACTGACAAATGTCACAATGCTAAATGTCAAAAATGATAAGTGTCACCATGAAAAATGTCAAAAATGACAAATTTCAAGATGGCAAATGTCCAAGATGTCAAATGACAAATGTCACAATGCTAAATGTCAAAAATGAAAAGTGTCACCATGAAAAATGTCAAAAATGACAAATTTCAAGATGGCAAACGTCAAAGATGTCAAATGACAAATGTCACAATGTTAAATGTCAAAAATGAAAAGTGTCACCATGAAAAATGACAAATTTCAAGATGGCAAATGTCAAAAATGTCAAATGACAAATGTCACAATGCTAAATGTCAAAAATGAAAAGTGTCACCATGAAAAATGTTAAAAATTACAAATTTCAAGATAGCAAATGTTAAAACTGACAAATGTCACAATGCTAAATGTCAAAAATGATAAGTGTCACCATGAAAAATGACAAATTTAAAGATGGCAAATGTCCAAGATGTCAAATGACAAATGTCACAATGCTAAATGTCAAAAAAGAAAAGTGTCAAAAAGAAAAATGTCAAAAATGACAAATTTCAAGATGGCAAATGTCAAAGATGTCAAATGACAAATTTAACAATGCTAAATGTCAAAAATGAAAAGTGTCACCATGAAAAATGTCAAAAATGACAAATTTCAAGATGGCAAATGTCAAAACTGACAAATGTTACAATGCTAAATGTCAAAAATGAAAAGTGTCACCATGAAAAATGTCAAAAATAACAAATTTCAAGATGGCACATGTCAAAGATGTCAAATGACAAATGTCACAATGCTAAATGTCAAAAATGACAAATTTCAAGATGGCAAATGTCAAAGATGTCAAATGACAAATGTCACAATGCTAAATGTCAAAAATGAAAAGTGTCACCATGAAAAATGTCAAAAATGACAAATTTCAAGATGGCAAATGTCAAAACTGACAAATGTCACAATGCTAAATGTCAAAAATGATAAGTGTCACCATGAAAAATGTCAAAAATGACAAATTTCAACATGGCAAATGTCCAAGATGTCAAATGACAAATGTCACAATGCTAAATCTCAAAAATGAAAAGTGTCACCATGAAAAATGTCAAAAATGACAAATTTCAAGATGGCAAATACCAAAGATGTCAAATGACAAATGTCACAATGCTAAATGTCAAAAATGACAAATTTCAAGATGGCAAATGTCAAAGATGTCAAATGACAAATGTCACAATGCTAAATGTCAAAAATGACAAATTTCAAGATGGCAAATGTCAAAGATGTCAAATAACAAATGTCACAATGCTAAATGTCAAAAATGAAAAGTGTCACCATGAAAAATGTCAAAAATGACAAATTTCAAGATGGCAAATGTCAAAGACGTCAAATGACAAATGTCACAATGCTAAATGTCAAAAATAAAAAGTGTCAAAAATGACAAATTTCAAGATGGCAAATGTCAAAGATGTCAAATGACAAATGTCACAAAGCTAAATGTTAAAAATGAAAAGTGTCACCATGAAAAATGTCAAAAATGACAAATTTCAAGATGGCAAATGTCAAAACTGACAAATGTCACAATGCTAAATGTCAAAAATGAAAAGTGTCAATATGAAAAATGTCAAAAATAACAAATTTCAAGATGGCAAATGTCAAAGATGTCAAATGACAAATGTCACAATGCTAAATGTCAAAAATGACAAATTTCAAGATGGCAAATGTCAAAGATGTCAAATGACAAATGTCACAATGCTAAATGTCAAAAATGAAAAGTGTCACCACGAAAAATGTCAAAAATGACAAATTTCAAGATGGCAAATGTCAAAGATGTCAAATGACAAATGTCACAATGCTAAATGTCAAAAATGAAAAGTGTCACCATAAAAAATGTCAAAAATGACAAATTTTAAGATGGCAAATGTCAAAACTGACAAATGTCACAATGCTTAATGTCAAAAATGATAAGTGTCACCATGAAAAATGTCAAAAATGACAAATTTCAAGATGGCAAATGTCCAAGATATCAAATGACAAATGTCACAATGCTACATGTCAAAAATGAAAAGTGTCACCATGAAAAATGTCAAAAATGACAAATTTCAAGATGGCAAATGCCAAAGATGTCAAATGACAAATGTCACAATGCTAAATGTCAAAAATGACGAATTTCAAGATGGCAAATGTCAAAGATGTCAAATGTCACTATGCTAAATGTCAAAAATGAAAAGTGTCACCATAAAAAATGTCAAAAATGACAAATTTCAAGATGGCAAATGTCAAAACTGACAAATGTCACAATGCTAAATGTCAAAAATGATAAGTGTCACCATGAAAAATGTCAAAAATGATAAATTTCAAGATGGCAAATGTCAAAGATGTCAAATGACAAATGTCACAATGCTAAATAACAAAAATGACAAATTTCAAGATATCAAATGTCAAAGATGTCAAATGACAAATGTCACAATGCTAAATAACAAAAATGACAAATTTCAAGATGGCAAATGTCAAAGATGTCAAATGACAAATGTCACAATGCTAAATGTCAAAAATGAAAAGTATCACCATGAAAAATGTCAAAAATGACAAATTTCAAAATGGCAAATGTCAATATTGTCAAATGACAAATGTCACAATGCTAAATGTCAAAAATAAAAAGTGTCACCATGAAAAATGTCAAAAATGACAAAATTGAAGATGGCAAATGTCAAAGATGTCAAATGACAAATGTCACAATGCTAAATGTCAAAAATAACAAATTTCAAGATGGCAAATGTCAAAGATGTCAAATGACAAATGTCACAATGCTAAATGTCAAAAATGAAAAGTGTCACCATGAAAAATGTCAAAAATGACAAACTTCAAGATGGCAAATGTCAAAGATGGCAAATGTCAAAGATGTCAAATGACAAATGTCACAATGCTAAATGTCAAAAATGAAAATTGTCACCATGAAAAATGTCAAAAATGACAAATTTCAAGATGTCAAATGTCAAAGATGTCAAATGACAAATGTCACAATGCTAAATAACAAAAATGACAAATTTCAAGACGGCAAATGTCAAAGATGTCAAATGACAAATGTCACAATGCTAAATGTCAAAACTGAAAAGTGTCACCATGAAAAATGTCAAAAATTACAAATTTCAAGATGGCAAATGTCAAAGATGTCAAATGACAAATGTCACAAATGTCACAATGCTAAATGTCAAAAATGAAAAGTGTCACCATGAAAAATGTCAAAAATGACAAATTTCAAGATGGCAAATGTCAAAGATGTCAAATGACAAATGTCACAATGCTAAATGTCAAAAATGAAAAGTGTCACCATGAAAAATGTCAAAAATGACAAATTTCAAGATGGCAAATGTCAAAGATGTCAAATGACAAATGTCACAATGCTAAATGTCAAAAATGAAAATTGTCACCATGAAAAATGTCAAAAATGACAAATTTCAAGATGGCAAATGTCTAAGATGTCAAATGACAAATGTCACAATGCTAAATGTCAAAAATGAAAAGTGTCACCATGAAAAATGTCAAAAATGACAAATTTCAAGATGGCAAATGTCTAAGATGTCAAATGACAAATGTCACAATGCTAAATGTCAAAAATGAAAAGTGTCACCATGAAAAATGTCAAAAATGACAAATTTCAAGATGGCAAATGTCAAAGATGTCAAATGACAAATGTCACAATGCTAAATGTCAAAAATGAAAAGTGTCACCATGAAAAATGTCAAAAATGACAAATTTCAAGATGGCAAATGTCAAAGATGTCAAATGACAAATGTCACAATGCTAAATGTCAAAAATGAAAAGTGTCAACATGAAAAATGTCAAAAATGACAAATTTCAAGATGGCAAATGTCAAAACTGACTAATGTCACAATGCTAAATGTCAAAAATGAAAAGTGTCACCATGAAAAATGTCAAAAATGACAAATTTCAAAATGGCAAATGTCAAAGATGTCAAATGAGAAATGTCACAATGCTAAATGTCAAAAATGAAAAGTGTCACCATGAAAAGTGTCAAAAATGACAAATTTCAAGATGGTAAATGTCTAAGATGTCAAATGACAAATGTCACAATGCTAAATGTCAAAAATAAAACGTGTCACCATGAAAAATGTCAAAAATGACAAATTTTAAGATGGCAAATGTCAAAGATGTCAAATGACAAATGTCACAATGCTAAATGTCAAAAATGAAAAGTGTCACCATGAAAAATGTCAAAAATGACAAATTTCAAGATGGCAAATGTCAAAGATGTCAAATGACAAATGTCACAATGCTAAATGTCAAAAATGAAAAGTGTCACCATGAAAAATGTCAAAAATGACAAATTTCAAGATGGCAAATGTCAAAACTGACAAATGTCACAATGCTAAATGTCAAAAATGAAAAGTGTCACCATGAAAAATGTCAAAAATAACAAATTTCAAGATGGCAAATGTCAAAGATGTCAAATGACAAATGTCACAATGCTAAATGTCAAAAATGAAAAGTGTCAACATGAAAAATGTCAAAAATGACAAATTTCAAGATGGCAAATGTCAAAGATGTCAAATGACAAATGTCACAATGCTAAATGTCAAAAATGAAAAGTGTCACCATGAAAAATGTCAAAAATGACAAATTTCAAGATGGCAAATGTCAAAGATGTCAAATGACAAATGTCACAATGCTAAATGTCAAAAATGAAAAGTGTCACCATGAAAAATGTCAAAAATGACAAATTTCAAGATGGCAAATATCAAAGATGTCAAATGACAAATGTCACAATGCTAAATGTCAAAAATGAAAAGTGTCACAATACTAAATGTCAAAAATGAAAAGTGTCACAATGCTAAATGTCAAAAATGACAAATTTCAAGATAGCAAATGTCAAAGATGTCAAATGACAAATGTCACAATGCTAAATGTCAAAAATGACAAATTTCAAGATGGCAAATGTCAAAGATGTCAAATGACAAATGTCACAATGCTAAATGTCAAAAATGAAAAGTGTCACCATGAAAAATGTCAAAAATGACAAATTTCAAGATGGCAAATGTCAAAGATGTCAAATGACAAATGTCACAATGCTAAATGTCAAAAATGAAAAGTGTCAAAAATGACAAATTTCAAGATGGCAAATGTCTAAGATGTCAAATGACAAATGTCACAATGCTAAATGTCAAAAATGAAAAGTGTCACCATGAAAAATGTCAAAAATGACAAATTTTAAGATGGCAAATGTCAAAGATGTCAAATGACAAATGTCACAATGCTAAATGTCAAAAATGAAAAGTGTCACCATGAAAAATGTCAAAAATGACAAATTTCAAGACGGCAAATGTCAAAGATGTCAAATAACAAATGTCACAATGCTAGATGTTAAAAATGAAAAGTGTCACCATAAAAAATGTCAAAAATGACAAATTTCAAGATGGCAAATGTCAAAGATTTTGAATATGACAAATGTCACAATGCTAAATGTCAAAAATGAAAAGTGTCACTATGAAAAATGTCAAAAATGACAAATTTCAAGATGGCAAATGTCAAAGATGTCAAATGACAAATGTCACAATGCTAAATGTCAAAAATGAAAAGTGTCACCATGAAAAATGTCAAAAATGACAAATTTCAAGATGGCAAATATTAAAGATCGAAAAGATTATCCATTCTCAAATGTGGTGTTTATTTTAAATAAACGAAAAACTCAAAATTAATCCACATATATTGGTGTTCAATAATTACAAAATAAATATTAGTATTAGTTGAGGGAAATCCTTCCCATCAACAAGTAAAGGAAAAAAGACACACCGTTCGACTGTGGAATATCTAACAAGAATTTTTGTTTGCAGTTAGAGGGGACAACATACTTGCAGACCGGTTTCGACCTATTATGGGTCTCCTCAGTACAAGGCAATGTTGTCCGTCAGCGTGCTTAAAGCATAAACGCTGACTGAAAAATCAACTAAAATCACCAACGATATATTACTTTCCGTTAAGAAAGTGTAAACGCCGTGATAGTAGTGTCATCTTCACCTCTAACGGCAAAACAAAATTCATAATAAAATTATTCCAGTCGAACTTGTGAATACGGATAATATCTGCCAAATTAGCATTTTCTCAAATCGAAAAGATTATCCATTCTCAAATGTGGTGTTTATTTTAAATAAACGAAAAACTCAAAATTAATCCACATATATTGGTGTTCAATAATTACAAAATAAATATTAGTATTAGTTGAGGGAAATCCTTCCCATCAACAAGTAAAGGAAAAAAGACACACCGTTCGACTGTGGAATATCTAACAAGAATTTTTGTTTGCAGTTAGAGGGGACAACATACTTGCAGACCGGTTTCGACCTATTATGGGTCTCCTCAGTACAAGGCAATGTTGTCCGTCAGCGTGCTTAAAGCATAAACGCTGACTGAAAAATCAACTAAAATCACCAACGATATATTACTTTCCGTTAAGAAAGTGTAAACGCCGTGATAGTAGTGTCATCTTCACCTCTAACGGCAAAACAAAATTCATAATAAAATTATTCCAGTCGAACTTGTGAATACGGATAATATCTGCCAAATTAGCATTTTCTCAAATCGAAAAGATTATCCATTCTCAAATGTGGTGTTTATTTTAAATAAACGAAAAACTCAAAATTAATCCACATATATTGGTGTTCAATAATTACAAAATAAATATTAGTATTAGTTGAGGGAAATCCTTCCCATCAACAAGTAAAGGAAAAAAGACACACCGTTCGACTGTGGAATATCTAACAAGAATTTTTGTTTGCAGTTAGAGGGGACAACATACTTGCAGACCGGTTTCGACCTATTATGGGTCTCCTCAGTACAAGGCAATGTTGTCCGTCAGCGTGCTTAAAGCATAAACGCTGACTGAAAAATCAACTAAAATCACCAACGATATATTACTTTCCGTTAAGAAAGTGTAAACGCCGTGATAGTAGTGTCATCTTCACCTCTAACGGCAAAACAAAATTCATAATAAAATTATTCCAGTCGAACTTGTGAATACGGATAATATCTGCCAAATTAGCATTTTCTCAAATCGAAAAGATTATCCATTCTCAAATGTGGTGTTTATTTTAAATAAACGAAAAACTCAAAATTAATCCACATATATTGGTGTTCAATAATTACAAAATAAATATTAGTATTAGTTGAGGGAAATCCTTCCCATCAACAAGTAAAGGAAAAAAGACACACCGTTCGACTGTGGAATATCTAACAAGAATTTTTGTTTGCAGTTAGAGGGGACAACATACTTGCAGACCGGTTTCGACCTATTATGGGTCTCCTCAGTACAAGGCAATGTTGTCCGTCAGCGTGCTTAAAGCATAAACGCTGACTGAAAAATCAACTAAAAAATATTAAAGATGTCAAATGTCAAATGACAAATGTCACAATGCTAAATGTCAAAAATGACAAATTTCACGATGGCAAATGTCAAAGATGTCAAATGACAAATGTCACAATGCTAAATGTCAAAAATGAAAAGTGTCACCATGAAAAATGTCAAAAATGACAAATTTCAAGATGGCAAATGTCAAAGATGTCAAATGACAAATGTCACAAAGCTAAATGTCAAAAATGACAAATTTCAAGATGGCAAATGTCAAATGACAAATGTCACAATGCTAAATGTCAAAAATGAAAAGTGTCACCATGAAAAATGTCAAAAATGACAAATTTCAAGATGGCAAATGTCAAAGATGTCAAATGACAAATGTCACACTGCTAAATGTCAAAAATGAAAAGTGTCACCATGAAAAATGTCAAAAATGACAAATTTCAAGATGGCAAATGTCAAAGATGTCAAATGACAAATGTCACAATGCTAAATGTCAAAAATGAAAATTGTCACCATGAAAAATGTCAAAAATGACAAATTTCAAGATGGCAAATGTCAAAGATGTCAAATGACAAATGTCGCAATGCTAAATGTCAAAAATGAAAAGTGTCACCATGAAAAATGTCAAAAATGACAAATTTCAAGATGGCAAATGTCAAAGATGTCAAATGACAAATGTCACAATGCTAAATGTCAAAAATGAAAAGTGTCACCATGAAAAATGTCAAAAATGACAAATTTCAAGATGGCAAATGTCAAAGATGTCAAATGACAAATGTCGCAATGCTAAATGTCAAAAATGAAAAGTGTCACCATGAAAAATGTCAAAAATGACAAATTTCAAGATGGCAAATGTCAAAGATGTCAAATGACAAATGTCACAATGCTAAATGTCAAAAATGAAAAGTGTCACCATGAAAAATGTCAAAAATGACAAATTTCAAGATGGCAAATGTCAAAGATGTCAAATGACAAATGTCACAATGCTAAATGTCAAAAATGAAAATTGTCACCATGAAAAATGTCAAAAATGACAAATTTCAATATGGCAAATGTCAAAGATGTCAAATGACAAATGTCACAATGCTAAATGTCAAAAATGAAAAGTGTCAAAAATGACAAATTTCAAGATGGCAAATGTCTAAGATGTCAAATGACAAATGTCACAATGCTAAATGTCAAAAATGAAAAGTGTCACCATGAAAAATGTCAAAAATGACAAATTTCAAGATGGCAAATGTCAAAGATGTCAAATGACAAATGTCACAATGCTAAATGTCAAAAATGAAAAGTGTCACCATGAAAAATGTCAAAAATGACAAATTTCAAGATGGCAAATGTCAAAGATGTCAAATGACAAATGTCACAATGCTAAATGTCAAAAATGAAAAGTGTCACCATGAAAAATGTCAAAAATGACAAATTTGAAGATGGCAAATGTCAAAACTGACTAATGTCACAAGGCTAAACGTCAAATATGAAAAGTGTCACCATGAAAAATGTCAAAAATGACAAATTTCAAAATGGCAAATGTCAAAGATGTCAAATGACAAATGTCACAATGCTAAATGTCAAAAATGAAAAGCGTCACCATAAAAAGTGTCAAAAAAGACAAATTTCAAGATGGCAAATGTCTAAGATGTCAAATGACAAATGTCACAATGCTAAATGTCAAAAATGAAAAGTGTCACCATGAAAAATGTCAAAAATGACAAATTTCAAGATGGCAAATGTCAAAGATGTCAAATGACAAATGTCACAATGCTAAATGTCAAAAATGAAAAGTGTCAACATGAAAAATGTCAAAAATGACAAATTTCAAGATGGCAAATGTCAAAGATGTCAAATGACAAATGTCACAATGCTAAATGTCAAAAATGAAAAGTGTCACCATGAAAAATGTCAAAAATGACAAATTTCAAGATGGCAAATGTCAAAGATGTCAAATGACAAATGTCACAATGCTAAATGTCAAAAATGAAAAGTGTCACCATGAAAAATGTCAAAAATGACAAATTTCAAGATGGCAAATATCAAAGATGTCAAATGACAAATGTCACAATGCTAAATGTCAAAAATGAAAAGTGTCACAATACTAAATGTCAAAAATGAAAAGTGTCACAATGCTAAATGTCAAAAATGACAAATTTCAAGATAGCAAATGTCAAAGATGTCAAATGACAAATGTCACAATGCTAAATGTCAAAAATGACAAATTTCAAGATGGCAAATGTCAAAGATGTCAAATGACAAATGTCACAATGCTAAATGTCAAAAATGAAAAGTGTCACCATGAAAAATGTCAAAAATGACAAATTTCAAGATGGCAAATGTCAAAGATGTCAAATGACAAATGTCACAATGCTAAATGTCAAAAATGAAAAGTGTCAAAAATGACAAATTTCAAGATGGCAAATGTCTAAGATGTCAAATGACAAATGTCACAATGCTAAATGTCAAAAATGAAAAGTGTCACCATGAAAAATGTCAAAAATGACAAATTTTAAGATGGCAAATGTCAAAGATGTCAAATGACAAATGTCACAATGCTAAATGTCAAAAATGAAAAGTGTCACCATGAAAAATGTCAAAAATGACAAATTTCAAGACGGCAAATGTCAAAGATGTCAAATAACAAATGTCACAATGCTAGATGTTAAAAATGAAAAGTGTCACCATAAAAAATGTCAAAAATGACAAATTTCAAGATGGCAAATGTCAAAGATTTTGAATATGACAAATGTCACAATGCTAAATGTCAAAAATGAAAAGTGTCACTATGAAAAATGTCAAAAATGACAAATTTCAAGATGGCAAATGTCAAAGATGTCAAATGACAAATGTCACAATGCTAAATGTCAAAAATGAAAAGTGTCACCATGAAAAATGTCAAAAATGACAAATTTCAAGATGGCAAATATTAAAGATCGAAATGATTATCCATTCTCAAATGTGGTGTTTATTTTAAATAAACGAAAAACTCAAAATTAATCCACATATATTGGTGTTCAATAATTACAAAATAAATATTAGTATTAGTTGAGGGAAATCCTTCCCATCAACAAGTAAAGGAAAAAAGACACACCGTTCGACTGTGGAATATCTAACAAGAATTTTTGTTTGCAGTTAGAGGGGACAACATACTTGCAGACCGGTTTCGACCTATTATGGGTCTCCTCAGTACAAGGCAATGTTGTCCGTCAGCGTGCTTAAAGCATAAACGCTGACTGAAAAATCAACTAAAATCACCAACGATATATTACTTTTCGTTAAGAAAGTGTAAACGCCGTGATAGTAGTGTCATCTTCACCTCTAACGGCAAAACAAAATTCATAATAAAATTATTCCAGTCGAACTTGTGAATACGGATAATATCTGCCAAATTAGCATTTTCTCAAATCGAAAAGATTATCCATTCTCAAATGTGGTGTTTATTTTAAATAAACGAAAAACTCAAAATTAATCCACATATATTGGTGTTCAATAATTACAAAATAAATATTAGTATTAGTTGAGGGAAATCCTTCCCATCAACAAGTAAAGGAAAAAAGACACACCGTTCGACTGTGGAATATCTAACAAGAATTTTTGTTTGCAGTTAGAGGGGACAACATACTTGCAGACCGGTTTCGACCTATTATGGGTCTCCTCAGTACAAGGCAATGTTGTCCGTCAGCGTGCTTAAAGCATAAACGCTGACTGAAAAATCAACTAAAATCACCAACGATATATTACTTTCCGTTAAGAAAGTGTAAACGCCGTGATAGTAGTGTCATCTTCACCTCTAACGGCAAAACAAAATTCATAATAAAATTATTCCAGTCGAACTTGTGAATACGGATAATATCTGCCAAATTAGCATTTTCTCAAATCGAAAAGATTATCCATTCTCAAATGTGGTGTTTATTTTAAATAAACGAAAAACTCAAAATTAATCCACATATATTGGTGTTCAATAATTACAAAATAAATATTAGTATTAGTTGAGGGAAATCCTTCCCATCAACAAGTAAAGGAAAAAAGACACACCGTTCGACTGTGGAATATCTAACAAGAATTTTTGTTTGCAGTTAGAGGGGACAACATACTTGCAGACCGGTTTCGACCTATTATGGGTCTCCTCAGTACAAGGCAATGTTGTCCGTCAGCGTGCTTAAAGCATAAACGCTGACTGAAAAATCAACTAAAATCACCAACGATATATTACTTTCCGTTAAGAAAGTGTAAACGCCGTGATAGTAGTGTCATCTTCACCTCTAACGGCAAAACAAAATTCATAATAAAATTATTCCAGTCGAACTTGTGAATACGGATAATATCTGCCAAATTAGCATTTTCTCAAATCGAAAAGATTATCCATTCTCAAATGTGGTGTTTATTTTAAATAAACGAAAAACTCAAAATTAATCCACATATATTGGTGTTCAATAATTACAAAATAAATATTAGTATTAGTTGAGGGAAATCCTTCCCATCAACAAGTAAAGGAAAAAAGACACACCGTTCGACTGTGGAATATCTAACAAGAATTTTTGTTTGCAGTTAGAGGGGACAACATACTTGCAGACCGGTTTCGACCTATTATGGGTCTCCTCAGTACAAGGCAATGTTGTCCGTCAGCGTGCTTAAAGCATAAACGCTGACTGAAAAATCAACTAAAAAATATTAAAGATGTCAAATGTCAAATGACAAATGTCACAATGCTAAATGTCAAAAATGACAAATTTCACGATGGCAAATGTCAAAGATGTCAAATGACAAATGTCACAATGCTAAATGTCAAAAATGAAAAGTGTCACCATGAAAAATGTCAAAAATGACAAATTTCAAGATGGCAAATGTCAAAGATGTCAAATGACAAATGTCACAAAGCTAAATGTCAAAAATGACAAATTTCAAGATGGCAAATGTCAAATGACAAATGTCACAATGCTAAATGTCAAAAATGAAAAGTGTCACCATGAAAAATGTCAAAAATGACAAATTTCAAGATGGCAAATGTCAAAGATGTCAAATGACAAATGTCACAATGCTAAATGTCAAAAATGAAAAGTGTCACCATGAAAAATGTCAAAAATGACAAATTTCAAGATGGCAAATGTCAAAGATGTCAAATGACAAATGTCACAATGCTAAATGTCAAAAATGAAAATTGTCACCATGAAAAATGTCAAAAATGACAAATTTCAAGGTGGTAAATGTCAAAGATGTCAAATGACAAATGTCACAATGCTAAATGTCAAAAATGAAAAGTGTCAAAAATGACAAATTTCAAGATGGCAAATGTCTAAGATGTCAAATGACAAATGTCACAATGCTAAATGTCAAAAATGAAAAGTGTCACCATGAAAAATGTCAAAAATAACAAATTTCAAGATGGCAAATGTCAAAGATGTCAAATGACAAATGTCACAATGCTAAATGTCAAAAATGAAAAGTGTCACCATGAAAAATGTCAAAAATGACAAATTTCAAGATGGCAAATGTCAAAGATGTCAAATGACAAATGTCACAATGCTAAATGTCAAAAATGAAAAGTGTCACCATGAAAAATGTCAAAAATAACAAATTTTAAGATGGCAAATATCAAAGATGTCAAATGACAAATGTCACAATGCTAAATGTCAAAAATGAAAAGTGTCACCATGAAAAATGTCAAAAATGACAAATTTCAAGATGGCAAATGTCAAAACTGACAAATGTCACAATGCTAAATGTCAAAAATGATAAGTGTCACCATGAAAAATGTCAAAAATGACAAATTTCAAGATGGCAAATGTCCAAGATGTCAAATGACAAATGTCACAATGCTAAATGTCAAAAATGAAAAGTGTCACCATGAAAAATGTCAAAAATGACAAATTTCAAGATGGCAAACGTCAAAGATGTCAAATGACAAATGTCACAATGTTAAATGTCAAAAATGAAAAGTGTCACCATGAAAAATGACAAATTTCAAGATGGCAAATGTCAAAAATGTCAAATGACAAATGTCACAATGCTAAATGTCAAAAATGAAAAGTGTCACCATGAAAAATGTTAAAAATTACAAATTTCAAGATAGCAAATGTTAAAACTGACAAATGTCACAATGCTAAATGTCAAAAATGATAAGTGTCACCATGAAAAATGACAAATTTAAAGATGGCAAATGTCCAAGATGTCAAATGACAAATGTCACAATGCTAAATGTCAAAAAAGAAAAGTGTCAAAAAGAAAAATGTCAAAAATGACAAATTTCAAGATGGCAAATGTCAAAGATGTCAAATGACAAATTTAACAATGCTAAATGTCAAAAATGAAAAGTGTCACCATGAAAAATGTCAAAAATGACAAATTTCAAGATGGCAAATGTCAAAACTGACAAATGTTACAATGCTAAATGTCAAAAATGAAAAGTGTCACCATGAAAAATGTCAAAAATAACAAATTTCAAGATGGCACATGTCAAAGATGTCAAATGACAAATGTCACAATGCTAAATGTCAAAAATGACAAATTTCAAGATGGCAAATGTCAAAGATGTCAAATGACAAATGTCAAAACTGACAAATGTCACAATGCTTAATGTCAAAAATGATAAGTGTCACCATGAAAAATGTCAAAAATGACAAATTTCAAGATGGCAAATGTCCAAGATGTCAAATGACAAATGTCACAATGCTACATGTCAAAAATGAAAAGTGTCACCATGAAAAATGTCAAAAATGACAAATTTCAAGATGGCAAATGCCAAAGATGTCAAATGACAAATGTCACAATGCTAAATGTCAAAAATGACGAATTTCAAGATGGCAAATGTCAAAGATGTCAAATGTCACTATGCTAAATGTCAAAAATGAAAAGTGTCACCATAAAAAATGTCAAAAATGACAAATTTCAAGATGGCAAATGTCAAAACTGACAAATGTCACAATGCTAAATGTCAAAAATGATAAGTGTCACCATGAAAAATGTCAAAAATGATAAATTTCAAGATGGCAAATGTCAAAGATGTCAAATGACAAATGTCACAATGCTAAATAACAAAAATGACAAATTTCAAGATATCAAATGTCAAAGATGTCAAATGACAAATGTCACAATGCTAAATAACAAAAATGACAAATTTCAAGATGGCAAATGTCAAAGATGTCAAATGACAAATGTCACAATGCTAAATGTCAAAAATGAAAAGTATCACCATGAAAAATGTCAAAAATGACAAATTTCAAAATGGCAAATGTCAATATTGTCAAATGACAAATGTCACAATGCTAAATGTCAAAAATAAAAAGTGTCACCATGAAAAATGTCAAAAATGACAAAATTGAAGATGGCAAATGTCAAAGATGTCAAATGACAAATGTCACAATGCTAAATGTCAAAAATAACAAATTTCAAGATGGCAAATGTCAAAGATGTCAAATGACAAATGTCACAATGCTAAATGTCAAAAATGAAAAGTGTCACCATGAAAAATGTCAAAAATGACAAACTTCAAGATGGCAAATGTCAAAGATGGCAAATGTCAAAGATGTCAAATGACAAATGTCACAATGCTAAATGTCAAAAATGAAAATTGTCACCATGAAAAATGTCAAAAATGACAAATTTCAAGATGTCAAATGTCAAAGATGTCAAATGTCAAAGATGTCAAATGACAAATGTCACAATGCTAAATAACAAAAATGACAAATTTCAAGACGGCAAATGTCAAAGATGTCAAATGACAAATGTCACAATGCTAAATGTCAAAAATGAAAAGTGTCACCATGAAAAATGTCAAAAATTACAAATTTCAAGATGGCAAATGTCAAAGATGTCAAATGACAAATGTCACAAATGTCACAATGCTAAATGTCAAAAATGAAAAGTGTCACAATGAAAAATGTCAAAAATGACAAATTTCAAGATGGCAAATGTCAAAGATGTCAAATGACAAATGTCACAATGCTAAATGTCAAAAATGAAAAGTGTCACCATGAAAAATGTCAAAAATGACAAATTTCAAGATGGCAAATGTCAAAGATGTCAAATGACAAATGTCACAATGCTAAATGTCAAAAATGAAAATTGTCACCATGAAAAATGTCAAAAATGACAAATTTCAAGATGGCAAATGTCTAAGATGTCAAATGACAAATGTCACAATGCTAAATGTCAAAAATGAAAAGTGTCACCATGAAAAATGTCAAAAATGACAAATTTCAAGATGGCAAATGTCTAAGATGTCAAATGACAAATGTCACAATGCTAAATGTCAAAAATGAAAAGTGTCACCATGAAAAATGTCAAAAATGACAAATTTCAAGATGGCAAATGTCAAAGATGTCAAATGACAAATGTCACAATGCTAAATGTCAAAAATGAAAAGTGTCACCATGAAAAATGTCAAAAATGACAAATTTCAAGATGGCAAATGTCAAAGATGTCAAATGACAAATGTCACAATGCTAAATGTCAAAAATGAAAAGTGTCAACATGAAAAATGTCAAAAATGACAAATTTCAAGATGGCAAATGTCAAAACTGACTAATGTCACAATGCTAAATGTCAAAAATGAAAAGTGTCACCATGAAAAATGTCAAAAATGACAAATTTCAAAATGGCAAATGTCAAAGATGTCAAATGAGAAATGTCACAATGCTAAATGTCAAAAATGAAAAGTGTCACCATGAAAAGTGTCAAAAATGACAAATTTCAAGATGGTAAATGTCTAAGATGTCAAATGACAAATGTCACAATGCTAAATGTCAAAAATAAAACGTGTCACCATGAAAAATGTCAAAAATGACAAATTTTAAGATGGCAAATGTCAAAGATGTCAAATGACAAATGTCACAATGCTAAATGTCAAAAATGAAAAGTGTCACCATGAAAAATGTCAAAAATGACAAATTTCAAGATGGCAAATGTCAAAGATGTCAAATGACAAATGTCACAATGCTAAATGTCAAAAATGAAAAGTGTCACCATGAAAAATGTCAAAAATGACAAATTTCAAGATGGCAAATGTCAAAACTGACAAATGTCACAATGCTAAATGTCAAAAATGAAAAGTGTCACCATGAAAAATGTCAAAAATAACAAATTTCAAGATGGCAAATGTCAAAGATGTCATTTGACAAATGTCACAATGCTAAATGTCAAAAATGACAAATTTCAAGATGGCAAATGTCAAAGATGTCAAATGACAAATGTCACAATGCTAAATGTCAAAAATGAAAAGTGTCACCATGAAAAATGTCAAAAATGACAAATTTCAAGATGGCAAATGTCAAAACTGACAAATGTTACAATGCTAAATGTCAAAAATGAAAAGTGTCACCATGAAAAATGTCAAAAATAACAAATTTCAAGATGGCACATGTCAAAGATGTCAAATGACAAATGTCACAATGCTAAATGTCAAAAATGACAAATTTCAAGATGGCAAATGTCAAAGATGTCAAATGACAAATGTCACAATGCTAAATGTCAAAAATGAAAAGTGTCACCATGAAAAATGTCAAAAATGACAAATTTCAAGATGGCAAATGTCAAAACTGACAAATGTCACAATGCTAAATGTCAAAAATGATAAGTGTCACCATGAAAAATGTCAAAAATGACAAATTTCAACATGGCAAATGTCCAAGATGTCAAATGACAAATGTCACAATGCTAAATGTCAAAAATGAAAAGTGTCACCATGAAAAATGTCAAAAATGACAAATTTCAAGATGGCAAATACCAAAGATGTCAAATGACAAATGTCACAATGCTAAATGTCAAAAATGACAAATTTCAAGATGGCAAATGTCAAAGATGTCAAATGACAAATGTCACAATGCTAAATGTCAAAAATGACAAATTTCAAGATGGCAAATGTCAAAGATGTCAAATAACAAATGTCACAATGCTAAATGTCAAAAATGAAAAGTGTCACCATGAAAAATGTCAAAAATGACAAATTTCAAGATGGCAAATGTCAAAGACGTCAAATGACAAATGTCACAATGCTAAATGTCAAAAATAAAAAGTGTCAAAAATGACAAATTTCAAGATGGCAAATGTCAAAGATGTCAAATGACAAATGTCACAATGCTAAATGTTAAAAATGAAAAGTGTCACCATGAAAAATGTCAAAAATGACAAATTTCAAGATGGCAAATGTCAAAACTGACAAATGTCACAATGCTAAATGTCAAAAATGAAAAGTGTCAATATGAAAAATGTCAAAAATAACAAATTTCAAGATGGCAAATGTCAAAGATGTCAAATGACAAATGTCACAATGCTAAATGTCAAAAATGACAAATTTCAAGATGGCAAATGTCAAAGATGTCAAATGACAAATGTCACAATGCTAAATGTCAAAAATGAAAAGTGTCACCACGAAAAATGTCAAAAATGACAAATTTCAAGATGGCAAATGTCAAAGATGTCAAATGACAAATGTCACAATGCTAAATGTCAAAAATGAAAAGTGTCACCATAAAAAATGTCAAAAATGACAAATTTTAAGATGGCAAATGTCAAAACTGACAAATGTCACAATGCTTAATGTCAAAAATGATAAGTGTCACCATGAAAAATGTCAAAAATGACAAATTTCAAGATGGCAAATGTCCAAGATGTCAAATGACAAATGTCACAATGCTACATGTCAAAAATGAAAAGTGTCACCATGAAAAATGTCAAAAATGACAAATTTCAAGATGGCAAATGCCAAAGATGTCAAATGACAAATGTCACAATGCTAAATGTCAAAAATGACGAATTTCAAGATGGCAAATGTCAAAGATGTCAAATGTCACTATGCTAAATGTCAAAAATGAAAAGTGTCACCATAAAAAATGTCAAAAATGACAAATTTCAAGATGGCAAATGTCAAAACTGACAAATGTCACAATGCTAAATGTCAAAAATGATAAGTGTCACCATAAAAAATGTCAAAAATGACAAATTTCAAGATGGCAAATGTCAAAGATGTCAAATGACAAATGTCACAATGCTAAATAACAAAAATGACAAATTTCAAGATATCAAATGTCAAAGATGTCAAATGACAAATGTCACAATGCTAAATAACAAAAATGACAAATTTCAAGATGGCAAATGTCAAAGATGTCAAATGACAAATGTCACAATGCTAAATGTCAAAAATGAAAAGTATCACCATGAAAAATGTCAAAAATGACAAATTTCAAAATGGCAAATGTCAATAT
The DNA here is from genome assembly GCA_964028335.1 of Altica lythri. Lineage (NCBI taxonomy): Eukaryota > Metazoa > Arthropoda > Insecta > Coleoptera > Chrysomelidae > Altica > Altica lythri. The sequence goes on along the minus strand of OZ034800.1, from coordinate 37,025,388 downwards.
TGTCAAATGACAAATGTCACAATGCTAAATGTCAAAAATAAAAAGTGTCACCATGAAAAATGTCAAAAATGACAAAATTGAAGATGGCAAATGTCAAAGATGTCAAATGACAAATGTCACAATGCTAAATGTCAAAAATAACAAATTTCAAGATGGCAAATGTCAAAGATGTCAAATGACAAATGTCACAATGCTAAATGTCAAAAATGAAAAGTGTCACCATGAAAAATGTCAAAAATGACAAACTTCAAGATGGCAAATGTCAAAGATGGCAAATGTCAAAGATGTCAAATGACAAATGTCACAATGCTAAATGTCAAAAATGAAAATTGTCACCATGAAAAATGTCAAAAATGACAAATTTCAAGATGTCAAATGTCAAAGATGTCAAATGACAAATGTCACAATGCTAAATAACAAAAATGACAAATTTCAAGACGGCAAATGTCAAAGATGTCAAATGACAAATGTCACAATGCTAAATGTCAAAAATGAAAAGTGTCACCATGAAAAATGTCAAAAATGACAAATTTCAAGATGGCAAATGTCAAAGATGTCAAATGACAAATGTCACAAATGTCACAATGCTAAATGTCAAAAATGAAAAGTGTCACCATGAAAAATGTCAAAAATGACAAATTTCAAGATGGCAAATGTCAAAGATGTCAAATGACAAATGTCACAATGCTAAATGTCAAAAATGAAAAGTGTCACCATGAAAAATGTCAAAAATGACAAATTTCAAGATGGCAAATGTCAAAGATGTCAAATGACAAATGTCACAATGCTAAATGTCAAAAATGAAAATTGTCACCATGAAAAATGTCAAAAATGACAAATTTCAAGATGGCAAATGTCTAAGATGTCAAATGACAAATGTCACAATGCTAAATGTCAAAAATGAAAAGTGTCACCATGAAAAATGTCAAAAATGACAAATTTCAAGATGGCAAATGTCTAAGATGTCAAATGACAAATGTCACAATGCTAAATGTCAAAAATGAAAAGTGTCACCATGAAAAATGTCAAAAATGACAAATTTCAAGATGGCAAATGTCAAAGATGTCAAATGACAAATGTCACAATGCTAAATGTCAAAAATGAAAAGTGTCACCATGAAAAATGTCAAAAATGACAAATTTCAAGATGGCAAATGTCAAAGATGTCAAATGACAAATGTCACAATGCTAAATGTCAAAAATGAAAAGTGTCAACATGAAAAATGTCAAAAATGACAAATTTCAAGATAGCAAATGTCAAAACTGACTAATGTCACAATGCTAAATGTCAAAAATGAAAAGTGTCACCATGAAAAATGTCAAAAATGACAAATTTCAAAATGGCAAATGTCAAAGATGTCAAATGAGAAATGTCACAATGCTAAATGTCAAAAATGAAAAGTGTCACCATGAAAAGTGTCAAAAATGACAAATTTCAAGATGGTAAATGTCTAAGATGTCAAATGACAAATGTCACAATGCTAAATGTCAAAAATAAAACGTGTCACCATGAAAAATGTCAAAAATGACAAATTTTAAGATGGCAAATGTCAAAGATGTCAAATGACAAATGTCACAATGCTAAATGTCAAAAATGAAAAGTGTCACCATGAAAAATGTCAAAAATGACAAATTTCAAGATGGCAAATGTCAAAGATGTCAAATGACAAATGTCACAATGCTAAATGTCAAAAATGAAAAGTGTCACCATGAAAAATGTCAAAAATGACAAATTTCAAGATGGCAAATGTCAAAACTGACAAATGTCACAATGCTAAATGTCAAAAATGAAAAGTGTCACCATGAAAAATGTCAAAAATAACAAATTTCAAGATGGCAAATGTCAAAGATGTCATTTGACAAATGTCACAATGCTAAATGTCAAAACTGACAAATTTCAAGATGGCAAATGTCAAAGATGTCAAATGACAAATGTCACAATGCTAAATGTCAAAAATGAAAAGTGTCACCATGAAAAATGTCAAAAATGACAAATTTCAAGATGGCAAATGTCAAAGATGTCAAATGACAAATGTCACAATGCTAAATGTCAAAAATGAAAAGTGTCAACATGAAAAATGTCAAAAATGACAAATTTCAAGATGGCAAATGTCAAAACTGACTAATGTCACAATGCTAAATGTCAAAAATGAAAAGTGTCACCATGAAAAATGTCAAAAATGACAAATTTCAAAATGGCAAATGTCAAAAATGTCAAATGAGAAATGTCACAATGCTAAATGTCAAAAATGAAAAGTGTCACCATGAAAAGTGTCAAAAATGACAAATTTCAAGATGGTAAATGTCTAAGATGTCAAATGACAAATGTCACAATGCTAAATGTCAAAAATAAAACGTGTCACCATGAAAAATGTCAAAAATGACAAATTTTAAGATGGCAAATGTCAAAGATGTCAAATGACAAATGTCACAATGCTAAATGTCAAAAATGAAAAGTGTCACCATGAAAAATGTCAAAAATGACAAATTTCAAGATGGCAAATGTCAAAGATGTCAAATGACAAATGTCACAATGCTAAATGTCAAAAATGAAAAGTGTCACCATGAAAAATGTCAAAAATGACAAATTTCAAGATGGCAAATGTCAAAGATGTTAAATGACAAATGTCACAATGCTAAATGTCAAAAATGAAAAGTGTCACCATGAAAAATGTCAAAAATGACAAATTTCAAGATGGCAAATATCAAAGATGTCAAATGACAAATGTCACAATGCTAAATGTCAAAAATGAAAAGTGTCACAATGCTTAATGTCAAAAATGAAAAGTGTCACAATGCTAAATGTCAAAAATGACAAATTTCAAGATGGCCAATGTCAAAGATGTCAAATGACAAATGTCACAATGCTAAATGTCAAAAATGACAAATTTCAAAATGGCAAATGTCAAAGATGTCAAATGACAAATGTCACAATGCTAAATGTCAAAAATGAAAAGTGTCACCATGAAAAATGTCAAAAATGACAAATTTCAAGATGGCAAATGTCAAAACTGACAAATGTCACAATGCTAAATGTCAAAAATGAAAAGTGTCACCATGAAAAATGTCAAAAATAACAAATTTCAAGATGGCAAATGTCAAAGATGTCATTTGACAAATGTCACAATGCTAAATGTCAAAACTGACAAATTTCAAGATGGCAAATGTCAAAGATGTCAAATGACAAATGTCACAATGCTAAATGTCAAAAATGAAAAGTGTCACCATGAAAAATGTCAAAAATGACAAATTTCAAGATGGCAAATGTCAAAGATGTCAAATGACAAATGTCACAATGCTAAATGTCAAAAATAATAAGTGTCACCATAAAAAATGTCAAAAATAACAAATTTCAAGATGGCAAATGTCAAAGATGTCAAATGACAAATGTCACAATGCTAAATGTCAAAAATGACAAATTTCAAGATGGCAAATATCAAAGATGTCAAATGACAAATGTCACAATGCTAAATGTCAAAAATGAAAAGTGTCACCATGAAAAATGTCAAAAATAACAAATTTCAAGATGGCAAATGTCAAAGATGTCAAATGACAAATGTCACAATGCTAAATGTCAAAAATGACAAATTTCAAGATGGCAAATGTCAAAGATGTCAAATGTCACAATGCTAAATGTCAAAAATGAAAAGTGTCACCATGAAAAATGTCAAAAATGACAAATTTCAAGATGGCAAATGTCAAAGATGTCAAATGACAAATGTCACAATGCTAAATGTCAAAAATGAAAAGTGTCACCATGAAAAATGTCAAAAATGACAAATTTCAAGATGGCAAATGTCAAAGATGTCAAATGTCACAATGCTAAATGTCAAAAATGAAAAGTGTCACCATGAAAAATGTCAAAAATGACAAATTTGAAGATGGCAAATGTCAAAGATGTCAAATGACAAATGTCACAATGCTAAATGTCAAAAATGAAAAGTGTCACCATGAAATATGTCAAAAATGACAAATTTCAAGATGGCAAATGTCAAAGATGTCAAATGACAAATGTCACAATGCTAAATGTCAAAAATGAAAAGTGTCACCATGAAAAATGTCAAAAATGACAAACTTCAAGATGGCAAATGTCAAAGATGGCAAATGTCAAAGATGTCAAATGACAAATGTCACAATGCTAAATGTCAAAAATGAAAATTGTCACCATGAAAAATGTCAAAAATGACAAATTTCAAGATGGCAATTGTCAAAGATGTGAAATGACAAATGTCACAATGCTAAATGTCAAAATAGAAAAGTGTCAAAAATGACAAATTTCAAGATGGCAAATGTCTAAGATGTCAAATGACAAATGTTACAATGCTAAATGTCAAAAATGAAAAGTGTCACCATGAAAAATGTCAAAAATGACAAATTTCAAGATGGCAAATGTCAAAGATGTCAAATGACAAATGTCACAATGCTAAATGTCAAAAATGAAAAGTGTCACCATAAAAAATGTCAAAAATGACAAATTTCAAGACGGCAAATGTCAAAGATGTCAAATGACAAATGTCACAATGCTAAATGTCAAAAATGAAAAGTGTCACCATGAAAAATGTCAAAAATGACAAATTTCAAGATGGCAAATGTCAAAGATGTCAAATGACAAATGTCACAATGCTAAATGTCAAAAATGAAAAGTGTCACCATGAAAAATGTCAAAAATGACAAATTTCAAGATGGCAAATGTCAAAGATGTCAAATGACAAATGTCACAATGCTAAATGTCAAAAATGAAAAGTGTCACCATGAAAAATGTCAAAAATGACAAATTTCAAGATGGCAAATGTCAAAGATGTCAAATGACAAATGTCACAATGCTAAATGTCAAAAATGAAAATTGTCACCATGAAAAATGTCAAAAATGACAAATTTCAAGATGGCAAATGTCTAAGATGTCAAATGACAAATGTCACAATGCTAAATGTCAAAAATGAAAAGTGTCACCATGAAAAATGTCAAAAATGACAAATTTCAAGATGGCAAATGTCTAAGATGTCAAATGACAAATGTCACAATGCTAAATGTCAAAAATGAAAAGTGTCACCATGAAAAATGTCAAAAATGACAAATTTCAAGATGGCAAATGTCAAAGATGTCAAATGACAAATGTCACAATGCTAAATGTCAAAAATGAAAAGTGTCACCATGAAAAATGTCAAAAATGACAAATTTCAAGATGGCAAATGTCAAAGATGTCAAATGACAAATGTCACAATGCTAAATGTCAAAAATGAAAAGTGTCAACATGAAAAATGTCAAAAATGATTTCAAGATGGCAAATGTCAAAACTGACTAATGTCACAATGCTAAATGTCAAAAATGAAAAGTGTCACCATGAAAAATGTCAAAAATGACAAATTTCAAAATGGCAAATGTCAAAGATGTCAAATGAGAAATGTCACAATGCTAAATGTCAAAAATGAAAAGTGTCACCATGAAAAGTGTCAAAAATGACAAATTTCAAGATGGTAAATGTCTAAGATGTCAAATGACAAATGTCACAATGCTAAATGTCAAAAATAAAACGTGTCACCATGAAAAATGTCAAAAATGACAAATTTTAAGATGGCAAATGTCAAAGATGTCAAATGACAAATGTCACAATGCTAAATGTCAAAAATGAAAAGTGTCACCATGAAAAATGTCAAAAATGACAAATTTCAAGATGGCAAATGTCAAAGATGTCAAATGACAAATGTCACAATGCTAAATGTCAAAAATGAAAAGTGTCACCATGAAAAATGTCAAAAATGACAAATTTCAAGATGGCAAATGTCAAAACTGACAAATGTCACAATGCTAAATGTCAAAAATGAAAAGTGTCACCATGAAAAATGTCAAAAATAACAAATTTCAAGATGGCAAATGTCAAAGATGTCATTTGACAAATGTCACAATGCTAAATGTCAAAACTGACAAATTTCAAGATGGCAAATGTCAAAGATGTCAAATGACAAATGTCACAATGCTAAATGTCAAAAATGAAAAGTGTCACCATGAAAAATGTCAAAAATGACAAATTTCAAGATGGCAAATGTCAAAGATGTCAAATGACAAATGTCATAATGCTAAATGTCAAAAATGAAAAGTGTCAACATGAAAAATGTCAAAAATGACAAATTTCAAGATGGCAAATGTCAAAACTGACTAATGTCACAATGCTAAATGTCAAAAATGAAAAGTGTCACCATAAAAAATGTCAAAAATGACAAATTTCAAAATGGCAAATGTCAAAAATGTCAAATGAGAAATGTCACAATGCTAAATGTCAAAAATGAAAAGTGTCACCATGAAAAGTGTCAAAAATGACAAATTTCAAGATGGTAAATGTCTAAGATGTCAAATGACAAATGTCACAATGCTAAATGTCAAAAATAAAACGTGTCACCATGAAAAATGTCAAAAATGACAAATTTTAAGATGGCAAATGTCAAAGATGTCAAATGACAAATGTCACAATGCTAAATGTCAAAAATGAAAAGTGTCACCATGAAAAATGTCAAAAATGACAAATTTCAAGATGGCAAATGTCAAAGATGTCAAATGACAAATGTCACAATGCTAAATGTCAAAAATGAAAAGTGTCACCATGAAAAATGTCAAAAATGACAAATTTCAAGATGGCAAATGTCAAAGATGTTAAATGACAAATGTCACAATGCTAAATGTCAAAAATGAAAAGTGTCACCATGAAAAATGTCAAAAATGACAAATTTCAAGATGGCAAATATCAAAGATGTCAAATGACAAATGTCACAATGCTAAATGTCAAAAATGAAAAGTGTCACAATGCTTAATGTCAAGAATGAAAAGTGTCACAATGCTAAATGTCAAAAATGACAAATTTCAAGATGGCCAATGTCAAAGATGCCAAATGACAAATGTCACAATGCTAAATGTCAAAAATGACAAATTTCAAAATGGCAAATGTCAAAGATGTCAAATGACAAATGTCACAATGCTAAATGTCAAAAATGAAAAGTGTCACCATGAAAAATGTCAAAAATGACAAATTTCAAGATGGCAAATGTCAAAACTGACAAATGTCACAATGCTAAATGTCAAAAATGAAAAGTGTCACCATGAAAAATGTCAAAAATAACAAATTTCAAGATGGCAAATGTCAAAGATGTCATTTGACAAATGTCACAATGCTAAATGTCAAAACTGACAAATTTCAAGATGGCAAATGTCAAAGATGTCAAATGACAAATGTCACAATGCTAAATGTCAAAAATGAAAAGTGTCACCATGAAAAATGTCAAAAATGACAAATTTCAAGATGGCAAATGTCAAAGATGTCAAATGACAAATGTCACAATGCTAAATGTCAAAAATAATAAGTGTCACCATAAAAAATGTCAAAAATAACAAATTTCAAGATGGCAAATGTCAAAGATGTCAAATGACAAATGTCACAATGCTAAATGTCAAAAATGACAAATTTCAAGATGGCAAATATCAAAGATGTCAAATGACAAATGTCACAATGCTAAATGTCAAAAAGGAAAAGTGTCACCATGAAAAATGTCAAAAATAACAAATTTCAAGATGGCAAATGTCAAAGATGTCAAATGACAAATGTCACAATGCTAAATGTCAAAAATGACAAATTTCAAGATGGCAAATGTCAAAGATGTCAAATGTCACAATGCTAAATGTCAAAAATGAAAAGTGTCACCATGAAAAATGTCAAAAATAACAAATTTCAAGATGGCAAATGTCAAAGATGTCAAATGACAAATGTCACAATGCTAAATGTCAAAAATGACAAATTTCAAGATGGCAAATGTCAAAGATGTCAAATGTCACAATGCTAAATGTCAAAAATGAAAAGTGTCACCATGAAAAATGTCAAAAATGACAAATTTCAAGATGGCAAATGTCAAAGATGTCAAATGACAAATGTCACAATGCTAAATGTCAAAAATGAAAAGTGTCACCATGAAATATGTCAAAAATGACAAATTTCAAGATGGCAAATGTCAAAGATGTCAAATGACAAATGTCACAATGCTAAATGTCAAAAATGAAAAGTGTCACCATGAAAAATGTCAAAAATGACAAACTTCAAGATGGCAAATGTCAAAGATGGCAAATGTCAAAGATGTCAAATGACAAATGTCACAATGCTAAATGTCAAAAATGAAAATTGTCACCATGAAAAATGTCAAAAATGACAAATTTCAAGATGGCAATTGTCAAAGATGTGAAATGACAAATGTCACAATGCTAAATGTCAAAAATGAAAAGTGTCAAAAATGACAAATTTCAAGATGGCAAATGTCTAAGATGTCAAATGACAAATGTTACAATGCTAAATGTCAAAAATGAAAAGTGTCACCATGAAAAATGTCAAAAATGACAAATTTCAAGATGGCAAATGTCAAAGATGTCAAATGACAAATGTCACAATGCTAAATGTCAAAAATGAAAAGTGTCACCATAAAAAATGTCAAAAATGACAAATTTCAAGACGGCAAATGTCAAAGATGTCAAATGACAAATGTCACAATGCTAAATGTCAAAAATGAAAAGTGTCACCATGAAAAATGTCAAAAATGACAAATTTCAAGATGGCAAATGTCAAAGATGTCAAATGACAAATGTCACAATGCTAAATGTCAAAAATGACAAATTTCAAGATGGCAAATGTCAAAGATGTCAAATGTCACAATGCTAAATGTCAAAAATGAAAAGTGTCACCATGAAAAATGTCAAAAATGACAAATTTCAAGATGGCAAATGTCAAAGATGTCAAATGACAAATGTCACAATGCTAAATGTCAAAAATGAAAAGTGTCACCATGAAATATGTCAAAAATGACAAATTTCAAGATGGCAAATGTCAAAGATGTCAAATGACAAATGTCACAATGCTAAATGTCAAAAATGAAAAGTGTCACCATGAAAAATGTCAAAAATGACAAACTTCAAGATGGCAAATGTCAAAGATGGCAAATGTCAAAGATGTCAAATGACAAATGTCACAATGCTAAATGTCAAAAATGAAAATTGTCACCATGAAAAATGTCAAAAATGACAAATTTCAAGATGGCAATTGTCAAAGATGTGAAATGACAAATGTCACAATGCTAAATGTCAAAAATGAAAAGTGTCAAAAATGACAAATTTCAAGATGGCAAATGTCTAAGATGTCAAATGACAAATGTTACAATGCTAAATGTCAAAAATGAAAAGTGTCACCATGAAAAATGTCAAAAATGACAAATTTCAAGATGGCAAATGTCAAAGATGTCAAATGACAAATGTCACAATGCTAAATGTCAAAAATGAAAAGTGTCAAAAATGACAAATTTCAAGATGGCAAATATCAAAGATGTCAAATGACAAATGTCACAATGCTAAATGTCAAAAATGAAAAGTGTCACCATGAAAAATGTCAAAAATAACAAATTTCAAGATGGCAAATGTCAAAGATGTCAAATGACAAATGTCACAATGCTAAATGTCAAAAATGACAAATTTCAAGATGGCAAATGTCAAAGATGTCAAATGTCACAATGCTAAATGTCAAAAATGAAAAGTGTCACCATGAAAAATGTCAAAAATGACAAATTTCAAGATGGCAAATGTCAAAGATGTCAAATGACAAATGTCACAATGCTAAATGTCAAAAATAATAAGTGTCACCATAAAAAATGTCAAAAATAACAAATTTCAAGATGGCAAATGTCAAAGATGTCAAATGACAAATGTCACAATGCTAAATGTCAAAAATGAAAAGTGTCACCATGAAAAATGTCAAAAATAACAAATTTCAAGATGGCAAATGTCAAAGATGTCAAATGACAAATGTCACAATGCTAAATGTCAAAAATGACAAATTTCAAGATGGCAAATGTCAAAGATGTCAAATGTCACAATGCTAAATGTCAAAAATGAAAAGTGTCACCATGAAAAATGTCAAAAATAACAAATTTCAAGATGGCAAATGTCAAAGATGTCAAATGACAAATGTCACAATGCTAAATGTCAAAAATGACAAATTTCAAGATGGCAAATGTCAAAGATGTCAAATGTCACAATGCTAAATGTCAAAAATGAAAAGTGTCACCATGAAAAATGTCAAAAATAACAAATTTCAAGATGGCAAATGTCAAAGATGTCAAATGACAAATGTCACAATGCTAAATGTCAAAAATGACAAATTTCAAGATGGCAAATGTCAAAGATGTCAAATGTCACAATGCTAAATGTCAAAAATGAAAAGTGTCACCATGAAAAATGTCAAAAATGACAAATTTCAAGATGGCAAATGTCAAAGATGTCAAATGACAAATGTCACAATGCTAAATGTCAAAAATGAAAAGTGTCACCATGAAATATGTCAAAAATGACAAATTTCAAGATGGAAAATGTCAAAGATGTCAAATGACAAATGTCACAATGCTAAATGTCAAAAATGAAAAGTGTCACCATGAAAAATGTCAAAAATGACAAACTTCAAGATGGCAAATGTCAAAGATGGCAAATGTCAAAGATGTCAAATGACAAATGTCACAATGCTAAATGTCAAAAATGAAAATTGTCACCATGAAAAATGTCAAAAATGACAAATTTCAAGATGGCAATTGTCAAAGATGTGAAATGACAAATGTCACAATGCTAAATGTCAAAAATGAAAAGTGTCAAAAATGACAAATTTCAAGATGGCAAATGTCTAAGATGTCAAATGACAAATGTTACAATGCTAAATGTCAAAAATGAAAAGTGTCACCATGAAAAATGTCAAAAATGACAAATTTCAAGATGGCAAATGTCAAAGATGTCAAATGACAAATGTCACAATGCTAAATGTCAAAAATGAAAAGTGTCACCATAAAAAATGTCAAAAATGACAAATTTCAAGACGGCAAATGTCAAAGATGTCAAATGACAAATGTCACAATGCTAAATGTCAAAAATGAAAAGTGTCACCATGAAAAATGTCAAAAATGACAAATTTCAAGATGGCAAATGTCAAAGATGTCAAATGACAAATGTCACAATGCTAAATGTCAAAAATGACAAATTTCAAGATGGCAAATGTCAAAGATGTCAAATGTCACAATGCTAAATGTCAAAAATGAAAAGTGTCACCATGAAAAATGTCAAAAATGACAAATTTCAAGATGGCAAATGTCAAAGATGTCAAATGACAAATGTCACAATGCTAAATGTCAAAAATGAAAAGTGTCACCATGAAATATGTCAAAAATGACAAATTTCAAGATGGCAAATGTCAAAGATGTCAAATGACAAATGTCACAATGCTAAATGTCAAAAATGAAAAGTGTCACCATGAAAAATGTCAAAAATGACAAACTTCAAGATAGCAAATGTCAAAGATGGCAAATGTCAAAGATGTCAAATGACAAATGTCACAATGCTAAATGTCAAAAATGAAAATTGTCACCATGAAAAATGTCAAAAATGACAAATTTCAAGATGGCAATTGTCAAAGATGTGAAATGACAAATGTCACAATGCTAAATGTCAAAAATGAAAAGTGTCAAAAATGACAAATTTCAAGATGGCAAATGTCTAAGATGTCAAATGACAAATGTTACAATGCTAAATGTCAAAAATGAAAAGTGTCACCATGAAAAATGTCAAAAATGACAAATTTCAAGATGGCAAATGTCAAAGATGTCAAATGACAAATGTCACAATGCTAAATGTCAAAAATGAAAAGTGTCAAAAATGACAAATTTCAAGATGGCAAATATCAAAGATGTCAAATGACAAATGTCACAATGCTAAATGTCAAAAATGAAAAGTGTCACCATGAAAAATGTCAAAAATAACAAATTTCAAGATGGCAAATGTCAAAGATGTCAAATGACAAATGTCACAATGCTAAATGTCAAAAATGACAAATTTCAAGATGGCAAATGTCAAAGATGTCAAATGTCACAATGCTAAATGTCAAAAATGAAAAGTGTCACCATGAAAAATGTCAAAAATGACAAATTTCAAGATGGCAAATGTCAAAGATGTCAAATGACAAATGTCACAATGCTAAATGTCAAAAATGAAAAGTGTCACCATGAAATATGTCAAAAATGACAAATTTCAAGATGGCAAATGTCAAAGATGTCAAATGACAAATGTCACAATGCTAAATGTCAAAAATGAAAAGTGTCACCATGAAAAATGTCAAAAATGACAAACTTCAAGATGGCAAATGTCAAAGATGGCAAATGTCAAAGATGTCAAATGACAAATGTCACAATGCTAAATGTCAAAAATGAAAATTGTCACCATGAAAAATGTCAAAAATGACAAATTTCAAGATGGCAATTGTCAAAGATGTGAAATGACAAATGTCACAATGCTAAATGTCAAAAATGAAAAGTGTCAAAAATGACAAATTTCAAGATGGCAAATGTCTAAGATGTCAAATGACAAATGTTACAATGCTAAATGTCAAAAATGAAAAGTGTCACCATGAAAAATGTCAAAAATGACAAATTTCAAGATGGCAAATGTCAAAGATGTCAAATGACAAATGTCACAATGCTAAATGTCAAAAATGAAAAGTGTCACCATAAAAAATGTCAAAAATGACAAATTTCAAGACGGCAAATGTCAAAGATGTCAAATGACAAATGTCACAATGCTAAATGTCAAAAATGAAAAGTGTCACCATGAAAAATGTCAAAAATGACAAATTTCAAGATGGCAAATGTCAAAGATGTCAAATGACAAATGTCACAATGCTAAATGTCAAAAATGAAAAGTGTCACCATGAAAAATGTCAAAAATGACAAATTTCAAGATGGCAAATGTCAAAGATGTCAAATGACAAATGTCACAATGCTAAATGTCAAAAATGAAAAGTGTCACCATGAAAAATGTCAAAAATGACAAATTTCAAGATGGCAAATGTCAAAGATGTCAAATGACAAATGTCACAATGCTAAATGTCAAAAATGAAAAGTGTCACCATGAAAAATGTCAAAAATGACAAATTTCAAGATGGCAAATGTCAAAGATGTCAAATGACAAATGTCACAATGCTAAATGTCAAAAATGAAAAGTGTCAACATAAAAAATGTCAAAACTGACAAATTTCAAGATGGTAAATGTCTAAGATGTCAAATGACAAATGTCACAATGCTAAATGTCAAAAATAAAACGTGTCACCATGAAAAATGTCAAAAATGACAAATTTTAAGATGGCAAATGTCAAAGATGTCAAATGACAAATGTCACAATGCTAAATGTCAAAAATGAAAAGTGTCACCATGAAAAATGTCAAAAATGACAAATTTCAAGATGGCAAATGTCAAAGATGTCAAATGACAAATGTCACAATGCTAAATGTCAAAAATGAAAAGTGTCACCATGAAAAATGTCAAAAATGACAAATTTCAAGATGGCAAATGTCAAAACTGACAAATGTCACAATGCTAAATGTCAAAAATGAAAAGTGTCACCATGAAAAATGTCAAAAATAACAAATTTCAAGATGGCAAATGTCAAAGATGTCATTTGACAAATGTCACAATGCTAAATGTCAAAACTGACAAATTTCAAGATGGCAAATGTCAAAGATGTCAAATGACAAATGTCACAATGCTAAATGTCAAAAATGAAAAGTGTCACCATGAAAAATGTCAAAAATGACAAATTTCAAGATGGCAAATGTCAAAGATGTCAAATGACAAATGTCACAATGCTAAATGTCAAAAATGAAAAGTGTCAACATGAAAAATGTCAAAAATGACAAATTTCAAGATGGCAAATGTCAAAACTGACTAATGTCACAATGCTAAATGTCAAAAATGAAAAGTGTCACCATGAAAAATGTCAAAAATGACAAATTTCAAAATGGCAAATGTCAAAAATGTCAAATGAGAAATGTCACAATGCTAAATGTCAAAAATGAAAAGTGTCACCATGAAAAGTGTCAAAAATGACAAATTTCAAGATGGTAAATGTCTAAGATGTCAAATGACAAATGTCACAATGCTAAATGTCAAAAATAAAACGTGTCACCATGAAAAATGTCAAAAATGACAAATTTTAAGATGGCAAATGTCAAAGATGTCAAATGACAAATGTCACAATGCTAAATGTCAAAAATGAAAAGTGTCACCATGAAAAATGTCAAAAATGACAAATTTCAAGATGGCAAATGTCAAAGATGTTAAATGACAAATGTCACAATGCTAAATGTCAAAAATGAAAAGTGTCACCATGAAAAATGTCAAAAATGACAAATTTCAAGATGGCAAATATCAAAGATATCAAATGACAAATGTCACAATGCTAAATGTCAAAAATGAAAAGTGTCACAATGCTTAATGTCAAAAATGAAAAGTGTCACAATGCTTAATGTCAAAAATGACAAATTTCAAGATGGCCAATGTCAAAGATGTCAAATGACAAATGTCACAATGCTAAATGTCAAAAATGACAAATTTCAAAATGGCAAATGTCAAAGATGTCAAATGACAAATGTCACAATGCTAAATGTCAAAAATGAAAAGTGTCACCATGAAAAATGTCAAAAATGACAAATTTCAAGATGGCAAATGTCAAAACTGACAAATGTCACAATGCTAAATGTCAAAAATAAAAAGTGTCACCATGAAAAATGTCAAAAATAACAAATTTCAAGATGGCAAATGTCAAAGATGTCATTTGACAAATGTCACAATGGTAAATGTCAAAACTGACAAATTTCAAGATGGCAAATGTCAAAGATGTCAAATGACAAATGTCACAATGCTAAATGTCAAAAATGAAAAGTGTCACCATGAAAAATGTCAAAAATGACAAATTTCAAGATGGCAAATGTCAAAGATGTCAAATGACAAATGTCACAATGCTAAATGTCAAAAATAATAAGTGTCACCATAAAAAATGTCAAAAATAACAAATTTCAAGATGGCAAATGTCAAAGATGTCAAATGACAAATGTCACAATGCTAAATGTCAAAAATGACAAATTTCAAGATGGCAAATATCAAAGATGTCAAATGACAAATGTCACAATGCTAAATGTCAAAAATGAAAAGTGTCACCATGAAAAATGTCAAAAATAACAAATTTCAAGATGGCAAATGTCAAAGATGTCAAATGACAAATGTCACAATGCTAAATGTCAAAAATGACAAATTTCAAGATGGCAAATGTCAAAGATGTCAAATGTCACAATGCTAAATGTCAAAAATGAAAAGTGTCACCATGAAAAATGTCAAAAATGACAAATTTCAAGATGGCAAATGTCAAAGATGTCAAATGACAAATGTCACAATGCTAAATGTCAAAAATGAAAAGTGTCACCATGAAAAATGTCAAAAATGACAAATTTCAAGATGGCAAATGTCAAAGATGTCAAATGACAAATGTCACAATGCTAAATGTCAAAAATGAAAAGTGTCACCATGAAAAATGTCAAAAATGACAAACTTCAAGATGGCAAATGTCAAAGATGGCAAATGTCAAAGATGTCAAATGACAAATGTCACAATGCTAAATGTCAAAAATGAAAATTGTCACCATGAAAAATGTCAAAAATGACAAATTTCAAGATGGCAAATGTCAAAGATGTGAAATGACAAATGTCACAATGCTAAATGTCAAAAATGAAAAGTGTCAAAAATGACAAATTTCAAGATGGCAAATGTCTAAGATGTCAAATGACAAATGTTACAATGCTAAATGTCAAAAATGAAAAGTGTCACCATGAAAAATGTCAAAAATGACAAATTTCAAGATGGCAAATGTCAAAGATGTCAAATGACAAATGTCACAATGCTAAATGTCAAAAATGAAAAGTGTCACCATAAAAAATGTCAAAAATGACAAATTTCAAGACGGCAAATGTCAAAGATGTCAAATGACAAATGTCACAATGCTAAATGTCAAAAATGAAAAGTGTCACCATGAAAAATGTCAAAAATGACAAATTTCAAGATGGCAAATGTCAAAGATGTCAAATGACAAATGTCACAATGCTAAATGTCAAAAATGAAAAGTGTCACCATGAAAAATGTCAAAAATGACAAATTTCAAGATGGCAAATGTCAAAGATGTCAAATGACAAATGTCACAATGCTAAATGTCAAAAATGAAAAGTGTCACCATGAAAAATGTCAAAAATGACAAATTTCAAGATGGCAAATGTCAAAGATGTCAAATGACAAATGTCACAATGCTAAATGTCAAAAATGAAAATTGTCACCATGAAAAATGTCAAAAATGACAAATTTCAAGATGGCAAATGTCTAAGATGTCAAATGACAAATGTCACAATGCTAAATGTCAAAAATGAAAAGTGTCACCATGAAAAATGTCAAAAATGACAAATTTCAAGATGGCAAATGTCTAAGATGTCAAATGACAAATGTCACAATGCTAAATGTCAAAAATGAAAAGTGTCACCATGAAAAATGTCAAAAATGACAAATTTCAAGATGGCAAATGTCAAAGATGTCAAATGACAAATGTCACAATGCTAAATGTCAAAAATGAAAAGTGTCACCATGAAAAATCTCAAAAATGACAAATTTTAAGATGGCAAATGTCAAAGATGTCAAATGACAAATGTCACAATGCTAAATGTCAAAAATGAAAAGTGTCAACATGAAAAATGTCAAAAATGACAAATTTCAAGATGGCAAATGTCAAAACTGACTGATGTCACAATGCTAAATGTCAAAAATGAAAAGTGTCACCATGAAAAATGTCAAAAATGACAAATTTCAAAATGGCAAATGTCAAAGATGTCAAATGAGAAATGTCACAATGCTAAATGTCAAAAATGAAAAGTGTCACCATGAAAAGTGTCAAAAATGACAAATTTCAAGATGGTAAATGTCTAAGATGTCAAATGACAAATGTCACAATGCTAAATGTCAAAAATAAAACGTGTCACCATGAAAAATGTCAAAAATGACAAATTTTAAGATGGCAAATGTCAAAGATGTCAAATGACAAATGTCACAATGCTAAATGTCAAAAATGAAAAGTGTCACCATGAAAAATGTCAAAAATGACAAATTTCAAGATGGCAAATGTCAAAGATGTCAAATGACAAATGTCACAATGCTAAATGTCAAAAATGAAAAGTGTCACCATGAAAAATGTCAAAAATGACAAATTTCAAGATGGCAAATGTCAAAACTGACAAATGTCACAATGCTAAATGTCAAAAATGAAAAGTGTCACCATGAAAAATGTCAAAAATAACAAATTTCAAGATGGCAAATGTCAAAGATGTCATTTGACAAATGTCACAATGCTAAATGTCAAAACTGACAAATTTCAAGATGGCAAATGTCAAAGATGTCAAATGACAAATGTCACAATGCTAAATGTCAAAAATGAAAAGTGTCACCATGAAAAATGTCAAAAATGACAAATTTCAAGATGGCAAATGTCAAAGATGTCAAATGACAAATGTCACAATGCTAAATGTCAAAAATAATAAGTGTCACCATAAAAAATGTCAAAAATAACAAATTTCAAGATGGCAAATGTCAAAGATGTCAAATGACAAATGTCACAATGCTAAATGTCAAAAATGACAAATTTCAAGATGGCAAATGTCAAAGATGTCAAATGACAAATGTCACAATGCTAAATGTCAAAAATGAAAAGTGTCACCATGAAAAATGTTAAAAATGACAAATTTCAAGATGGCAAATGTCAAAGATGTCAAATGACAAATGTCACAATGCTAAATGTCAAAAATGAAAAGTGTCACCATGAAAAATGTCAAAAATGACAAATTTCAAGATGGCAAATGTCAAAGATGTCAAATGACAAATGTCACAATGCTAAATGTCAAAAATGAAAATTGTCACCATGAAAAATGTCAAAAATGACAAATTTCAAGATGCCAAATGTCTAAGATGTCAAATGACAAATGTCACAATGCTAAATGTCAAAAATGAAAAGTGTCACCATGAAAAATGTCAAAAATGACAAATTTCAAGATGGCAAATGTCTAAGATGTCAAATGACAAATGTCACAATGCTAAATGTCAAAAATGAAAAGTGTCACCATGAAAAATGTCAAAAATGACAAATTTCAAGATGGCAAATGTCAAAGATGTCAAATGACAAATGTCACAATGCTAAATGTCAAAAATGAAAAGTGTCACCATGAAAAATGTCAAAAATGACGAATTTCAAGATGGCAAATGTCAAAGATGTCAAATGACAAATGTCACAATGCTAAATGTCAAAAATGAAAAGTGTCAACATGAAAAATGTCAAAAATGACAAATTTCAAGATGGCAAATGTCAAAACTGACTAATGTCACAATGCTAAATGTCAAAAATGAAAAGTGTCACCATGAAAAATGTCAAAAATGACAAATTTCAAAATGGCAAATGTCAAAGATGTCAAATGAGAAATGTCACAATGCTAAATGTCAAAAATGAAAAGTGTCACCATGAAAAGTGTCAAAAATGACAAATTTCAAGATGGTAAATGTCTAAGATGTCAAATGACAAATGTCACAATGCTAAATGTCAAAAATAAAACGTGTCACCATGAAAAATGTCAAAAATGACTAATTTTAAGATGGCAAATGTCAAAGATGTCAAATGACAAATGTCACAATGCTAAATGTCAAAAATGAAAAGTGTCACCATGAAAAATGTCAAAAATGACAAATTTCAAGATGGCAAATGTCAAAGATGTCATATGACAAATGTCACAATGCTAAATGTCAAAAATGAAAAGTGTCACCATGAAAAATGTCACAAATGACAAATTTCAAGATGGCAAATGTCAAAGATGTCAAATGACAAATGTCACAATGCTAAATGTCAAAAATGAAAAGTGTCACCATGAAAAATGTCAAAAATGACAAATTTCAAGATGGCAAATATCAAAGATGTCAAATGACAAATGTCACAATGCTAAATGTCAAAAATGAAAAGTGTCACAATGCTTAATGTCAAAAATGAAAAGTGTCACAATGCTAAATGTCAAAAATGACAAATTTCAAGATGGCCAATGTCAAAGATGTCAAATGACAAATGTCACAATGCTAAATGTCAAAAATGACAAATTTCAAGATGGCAAATGTCAAAGATGTCAAATGACAAATGTCACAATGAAAAGTGTCACCATGAAAAATGTCAAAAATGACAAATTTCAAGATGGCAAATGTCAAAACTGACAAATGTCACAATGCTAAATGTCAAAAATAAAAAGTGTCACCATGAAAAATGTCAAAAATAACAAATTTCAAGATGGCAAATGTCAAAGATGTCATTTGACAAATGTCACAATGCTAAATGTCAAAACTGACAAATTTCAAGATGGCAAATGTCAAAGATGTCAAATGACAAATGTCACAATGCTAAATGTCAAAAATGAAAAGTGTCACCATGAAAAATGTCAAAAATGACAAATTTCAAGATGGCAAATGTCAAAGATGTCAAATGACAAATGTCACAATGCTAAATGTCAAAAATAATAAGTGTCACCATAAAAAATGTCAAAAATAACAAATTTCAAGATGGCAAATGTCAAAGATGTCAAATGACAAATGTCACAATGCTAAATGTCAAAAATGACAAATTTCAAGATGGCAAATATCAAAGATGTCAAATGACAAATGTCACAATGCTAAATGTCAAAAATGACAAATTTCAAGATGGCAAATGTCAAAGATGTCAAATGACAAATGTCACAATGCTAAATGTCAAAAATGAAAAGTGTCACCATGAAAAATGTCAAAAATGACAAATTTCAAGATGACAAATGTCACAATGCTAAATGTCCAAAATGAAAAGTGTCACCATGAAAAATGTCAAAAATGACAAATTTCAAGATGGCAAATGTCAAAGATGTCAAATGACAAATGTCACAATGCTAAATGTCAAAAATGAAAAGTGTCAAAAATGACAAATTTCAAGATGGCAAATGTCTAAGATGTCAAATGACAAATGTCACAATGCTAAATGTCAAAAATGAAAAGTGTCACCATGAAAAATGTCAAAAATGACAAATTTCAAGATGGCAAATGTCAAAAATGTCAAATGACAAATGTCACAATGCTAAATGTCAAGAATGAAAAGTGTCACCATGAAAAATGTCAAAAATGACAAATTTCAAGATGGCAAATGTCAAAGATGTCAAATGACAAATGTCACAATGCTAAATGTCAAAAATGAAAAGTGTCACCATGAAAAATGTCAAAAATGACAAATTTCAAGATGGCAAATGTCAAAGATTTTGAATATGACAAATGTCACAATGCTAAATGTCAAAAATGAAAAGTGTCACCATGAAAAATGTCAAAAATGACAAATTTCAAGATGGCAAATGTCAAAGATGTCAAATGACAAATGTCACAATGCTAAATGTCAAAAATGAAAAGTGTCACCATGAAAAATGTCAAAAATGACAAATTTCAAGATGGCAAATATCAAAGATGTCAAATGACAAATGTCACAATGCTAAATGTCAAAAATAACAAATTTCAAAATGGCAAATATCAAAGATGTCAAATGACAAATGTCACAATGCTAAATGTCAAAAATGAAAAGTGTCACCATGAAAAATGTCAAAAATGACAAATTTCAAGATGGCAAATGTCAAAGATGTCAAATGAGAAATGTCACAATGCTAAATGTCAAAAATGAAAAGTGTCACCATGAAAAATGTCAAAAATGACAAATTTCAAGATGGCAAATGTCAAAGATGACAAATGTCAAATGTCACAATGCTAAATGTCAAAAATGAAAAGTGTCACCATGAAAAATGTCAAAAATGACAAATTTCAAGATGGCAAATATCAAAGATGTAAAATGACAAATGTCACAAAGCTAAATGTCAAAAATAAAAAGTGTCACAATGCTAAATGTCAAAAATGAAAAGTGTCACAATGCTAAATGTCAAAAATGACAAATTTCAAGATGGCAAATGTCAAATGACAAATGTCACAATGCTAAATGTCAAAAATGACAAATTTCAAGATGGCAAATGTCAAAGATATCAAATGACAAATGTCACAATGCTAAATGTCAAAAATGAAAAGTGTCACCATAAAAAATGTCAAAAATGACAAATTTCAAGATGGCAAATATCAAAGCTGTCAAATGACAAATGTCACAATGCTAAATGTCAAAAATAAAAAGTGTCACCATGAAAAATGTCAAAAATAACAAATTTCAAGATGGCAAATGTCAAAGATGTCAAATGACAAATGTCACAATGCTAAATGTCAAAACTGACAAATTTCAAGATGGCAAATGTCAAAGATGTCAAATGACAAATGTCACAATGAAAAGTGTCACCATGAAAAATGTCAAAAATGACAAATTTCAAGATGGCAAATGTCAAAACTGACAAATGTCACAATGCTAAATGTCAAAAATAAAAAGTGTCACCATGAAAAATGTCAAAAATAACAAATTTCAAGATGGCAAATGTCAAAGATGTCATTTGACAAATGTCACAATGCTAAATGTCAAAACTGACAAATTTCAAGATGGCAAATGTCAAAGATGTCAAATGACAAATGTCACAATGCTAAATGTCAAAAATGAAAAGTGTCACCATGAAAAATGTCAAAAATGACAAATTTCAAGATGGCAAATGTCAAAGATGTCAAATGACAAATGTCACAATGCTAAATGTCAAAAATAATAAGTGTCACCATAAAAAATGTCAAAAATAACAAATTTCAAGATGGCAAATGTCAAAGATGTCAAATGACAAATGTCACAATGCTAAATGTCAAAAATGACAAATTTCAAGATGGCAAAAATCAAAGATGTCAAATGACAAATGTCACAATGCTAAATGTCAAAAATGCCAAATTTCAAGATGGCAAATGTCAAAGATGTCAAATGACAAATGTCACAATGCTAAATGTCAAAAATGAAAAGTGTCACCATGAAAAATGTCAAAAATGACAAATTTCAAGATGACAAATGTCACAATGCTAAATGTCCAAAATGAAAAGTGTCACCATGAAAAATGTCAAAAATGACAAATTTCAAGATGGCAAATGTCAAAGATGTCAAATGACAAATGTCACAATGCTAAATGTCAAAAATGAAAAGTGTCAAAAATGACAAATTTCAAGATGGCAAATGTCTAAGATGTCAAATGACAAATGTCACAATGCTAAATGTCAAAAATGAAAAGTGTCACCATGAAAAATGTCAAAAATGACAAATTTCAAGATGGCAAATGTCAAAAATGTCAAATGACAAATGTCACAATGCTAAATGTCAAGAATGAAAAGTGTCACCATGAAAAATGTCAAAAATGACAAATTTCAAGATGGCAAATGTCAAAGATGTCAAATGACAAATGTCACAATGCTAAATGTCAAAAATGAAAAGTGTCACCATGAAAAATGTCAAAAATGACAAATTTCAAGATGGCAAATGTCAAAGATTTTGAATATGACAAATGTCACAATGCTAAATGTCAAAAATGAAAAGTGTCACCATGAAAAATGTCAAAAATGACAAATTTCAAGATGGCAAATGTCAAAGATGTCAAATGACAAATGTCACAATGCTAAATGTCAAAAATGAAAAGTGTCACCATGAAAAATGTCAAAAATGACAAATTTCAAGATGGCAAATATCAAAGATGTCAAATGACAAATGTCACAATGCTAAATGTCAAAAATAACAAATTTCAAAATGGCAAATATCAAAGATGTCAAATGACAAATGTCACAATGCTAAATGTCAAAAATGAAAAGTGTCACCATGAAAAATGTCAAAAATGACAAATTTCAAGATGGCAAATGTCAAAGATGTCAAATGACAAATGTCACAATGCTAAATGTCAAAAATGAAAAGTGTCACCATGAAAAATGTCAAAAATGACAAATTTCAAGATGGCAAATGTCAAAGATGACAAATGTCAAATGTCACAATGCTAAATGTCAAAAATGAAAAGTGTCACCATGAAAAATGTCAAAAATGACAAATTTCAAGATGGCAAATATCAAAGATGTAAAATGACAAATGTCACAAAGCTAAATGTCAAAAATGAAAAGTGTCACAATGCTAAATGTCAAAAATGAAAAGTGTCACAATGCTAAATGTCAAAAATGACAAATTTCAAGATGGCAAATGTCAAATGACAAATGTCACAATGCTAAATGTCAAAAATGACAAATTTCAAGATGGCAAATGTCAAAGATATCAAATGACAAATGTCACAATGCTAAATGTCAAAAATGAAAAGTGTCACCATAAAAAATGTCAAAAATGACAAATTTCAAGATGGCAAATATCAAAGCTGTCAAATGACAAATGTCACAATGCTAAATGTCAAAAATAAAAAGTGTCACCATGAAAAATGTCAAAAATAACAAATTTCAAGATGGCAAATGTCAAAGATGTCAAATGACAAATGTCACAATGCTAAATGTCAAAAATGACAAATTTCAAGATGGCAAATGTCAAAGATGTCAAATGTCACAATGCTAAATGTCAAAAATGAAAAGTGTCACTATGAAAAATGTCAAAAATGACAAATTTCAAGATGGCAAATGTCAAAGATGTCAAATGTCAAATGTCACAATGCTAAATGTCAAAAATGAAAAGTGTCACCATGAAAAATGTCAAAAATGACAAATTTCAAGACGGCAAATGTCAAAGATGTCAAATGACAAATGTCACAATGCTAAATGTCCAAAATGAAAAGTGTCACCATGAAAAATGTCAAAAATGACAAATTTCAAGATGGCAAATGTCAAAGATGTCAAATGACAAATGTCACAATGCTAAATGTCAAAAATGAAAAGTGTCAAAAATGACAAAATTCAAGATGGCAAATGTCTAAGATGTCAAATGACAAATGTCACAATGCTAAATGTCAAAAATGAAAAGTGTCACCACGAAAAATGTCAAAAATGACAAATTTCAAGATGGCAAATGTCAAAAATGTCAAATGACAAATGTCACAATGCTAAATGTTAAGAATGAAAAGTGTCACCATGAAAAATGTCAAAAATGACAAATTTCAAGATGGCAAATATCAAAGATGTCAAATGACAAATGTCACAATGCTAAATGTCAAAAATGAAAAGTGTCACCATGAAAAATGTCAAAAATGACAAATTTCAAGATGGCAAATGTCAAAGATTTTGAATTCGACAAATGTCACAATGCTAAATGTCAAAAATGAAAAGTGTCACCATGAAAAATGTCAAAAATGACAAATTTCAAGATGGCAAATGTCAAAGATGTCAAATGACAAATGTCACAATGCTAAATGTCAAAAATGAAAAGTGTCACCATGAAAAATGTCAAAATGACAAATTTCAAGATGGCAAATATCAAAGATGTCAAATGACAAATGTCACAATGCTTAATGTCAAAAATGACAAATTTCAAGATTGCAAATGTCAAAGATGTCAAATGACACATGTCACAATGCTAAATGTCAAAAATGAAAAGTGTCACCATGAAAAATGTCAAAAATGACAAATTTCAAGATGTCAAATGTCAAAGATGTCAAATGACAAATGTCACAATGCTAAATGTCAAAAATAAAAAGTGTCACCATGAAAAATGTCAAAAATGACAAATTTCAAGATGGCAAATGTCAAAGATGTCAAATGACAAATGTCACAATGCTAAATGTCAAAAATGAAAATTTTCACCATGAAAAATGTCAAAAATGACAAATTTCAAGATGGCAAATGTCAAAGATTTTGAATTCGACAAATGTCACAATGCTAAATGTCAAAAATGAAAAGTGTCACCATGAAAAATGTCAAAAATGACAAATTTCAAGATGGCAAATGTCAAAGATGTCAAATGACAAATGTCACAATGCTAAATGTCAAAAATGAAAAGTGTCACCATGAAAAATGTCAAAATGACAAATTTCAAGATGGCAAATATCAAAGATGTCAAATGACAAATGTCACAATGCTTAATGTCAAAAATGACAAATTTCAAGATTGCAAATGTCAAAGATGTCAAATGACACATGTCACAATGCTAAATGTCAAAAATGAAAAGTGTCACCATGAAAAATGTCAAAAATGACAAATTTCAAGATGTCAAATGTCAAAGATGTCAAATGACAAATGTCACAATGCTAGATGTCAAAAATAAAAAGTGTCACCATGAAAAATGTCAAAAATGACAAATTTCAAGATGACAAATGTCACAATGCTAAATGTCCAAAATGAAAAGTGTCACCATGAAAAATGTCAAAAATGACAAATTTCAAGATGGCAAATGTCAAAGATGTCAAATGACAAATGTCACAATGCTAAATGTCAAAAATGAAAAGAGTCACCATGAAAAATGTCAAAAATGACAAATTTCAAGATGGCAAATGTCAAAGATGTCAAATGACAAATGTCACAATGCTAAATGTCAAAAATAAAAAGTGTCACCATGAAAAATGTCAAAAATAACAAATTTTAAGATGGCAAATGTCAAAGATGTCAAATGACACATGTCACAATGCTAAATGTCAAAAATGAAAAGTGTCACCATGAAAAATGTCAAAAATGACAAATTTCAAGATGGCAAATGTCAAAGATGTCAAATGACAAATGTCACAATGCTAAATGTCAAAAATGAAAAGTTTCACCATGAAAAATGTCAAAAATGACAAATTTCAAGATGGCAAATGTCAAAACTGACAAATGTCACAATGCTAAATGTCAAAAATGAAAAGTGTCACCATGAAAAATGTCAAAAATGACAAATTTCAAGATGACAAATGTCAAAACTGACAAATGTCACAATGCTAAATGTCAAAAATGAAAAGTGTCACCATGAAAAATGTCAAAAATGACAAATTTCAAGATGGCAAATGTCAAAGATGTCAAATGACAAATGTCACAATGCTAAATGTCAAAAATGAAAAGTGTCACCATGAAAAATGTCAAAAATGACAAATTTCAAGATGGCAAATGTTCAAGATGTCAAATGACAAATGTCACAATGCTAAATGTTAAAAATTAAAAGTGTCACCATGAAAAATGTCAAAAATGACAAATTTCAAGATGGCAAATGTCAAAGATGTCAAATGACAAATGTCACAATGCTAAATGTCAAAAATAAAAAGTGTCAAAAATGACAAATTTCAAAATGGCAAATGTCAAAGATGTCAAATGACAAATGTCACAATGCTAAATGTCAAAAATGAAAAGTGTCACCATGAAAAATGTCAAAAATGACAAATTTCAAGATGGCAAATGTAAAAACTGACAAATGTCACAATGCTAAATGTCAAAAATGAAAAGTGTCACCATGAAAAATGTCAAAAATAACAAATTTTAAGATGGCAAATGTCAAAGATGTCAAATGACAAATGTCACAGAGCTAAATGTCAAAAATAAAGTGTCACCATGAAAAATGTCAAAAATGACAAATCTCAAGATGACAAATGTCAAAACTGACAAATGTCACAATGCTAAATGTCAAAAATGAAAAGTGTCACCATGAAAAATGTCAAAAATGACAAATTTCAAGATGGCAAATGTCAAAGATGTCAAATGACAAATGTCACAATGCTAAATGTCAAAAATGAAAAGTTTCACCATGAAAAATGTCAAAAAGGACAAATTTCAAGATGGCAAATGTCAAAACTGACAAATGTCACAATGCTAAATGTCAAAAATGATAAGTGTCACCATGAAAAATGTCAAAAATGACAAATTTCAAGATGGCAAATGTCCAAGATGTCAAATGACAAATGTCACAATGCTAAATGTTAAAAATAAAAAGTGTCACCATGAAAAATGTCAAAAATGACAAATTTCAAGATGGCAAATGTCAAAGATGTCAAATGACAAATGTCACAATGCTAAATGTCAAAAATAAAAAGTGTCAAAAATGACAAATTTTAAGATGGCAAATGTCAAAGATGTCAAATGACAAATGTCACAATGCTAAATGTCAAAAATGAAAAGTGTCACCATGAAAAATGTCAAAAATGACAAATTTCAAGATGGCAAATGTAAAAACTGACAAATGTCACAATGCTAAATGTCAAAAATGAAAAGTGTCACCATGAAAAATGTCAAAAATAACAAATTTCAAGATGGCAAATGTCAAAGATGTCAAATGACAAATGTCACAATGCTAAATGTCAAAAATGACAAATTTCAAGATGGCAAATGTCAAAGATGTCAAATGACAAATGTCACAATGCTAAATGTCAAAAATAAAAAGTGTCACCATGAAAAATGTCAAAAATGACAAATTTCAAGATGGCAAATGTCAAAGATGTCAAATGACAAATGTCACAATGCTAAATGTCAAAAATGAAAAGTGTCACCATGAAAAATGTCAAAAATGACAAATTTTAAGATGGCAAATGTCAAAACTGACAAATGTCACAATGCTAAATGTCAAAAATGATAAGTGTCACCATGAAAAATGTCAAAAATGACAAATTTCAAGATGGCAAATGTCCAAGATGTCAAATGACAAATGTCACAATGCTAAATGTCAAAAATGAAAAGTGTCACCATGAAAAATGTCAAAAATGACAAATTTCAAGATGGCAAATGTCAAAGATGTCAAATGACAAATGTCACAATGCTAAATGTCAAAAATGACAAATTTCAAGATGGCAAATGTCAAAGATGTCAAATGACAAATGTCACAATGCTAAATGTCAAAAATGACAAATTTCAAGATGGCAAATGTCAAAGATGTCAAATGACAAATGTCACAATGCTAAATGTCAAAAATGAAAAGTGTCACCATGAAAAAGGTCAAAAATGACAAATTTTAAGATGGCAAATGTCAAAGATGTCAAATGCCAAATGTCACAATGCTAAATGTCAAAAATGACAAATTTTAAGATTGCAAATGTCAAAGATGTCAAATGACAAATGTCACAATGCTAAATGTCAAAAATGAAAAGTGTCACCATAAAAAATGTCAAAATGACAAATTTCAAGATGGCAAATGTCAAAACTGACAAATGTCACAATGCTAAATGTCAAAAATAATAAGTGTCACCATGAAAAATGTCAAAAATGACAAATTTCAAGATGGCAAATGTCCAAGATGTCAAATGACAAATGTCACAATGCTAAATGTCAAAAATGAAAAGTGTCACCATGAAAAATGTCAAAAATGACAAATTTCAAGATGGCAAATGTCAAAGATGTCAAATGACAAATGTCACAATGCTAAATAACAAAAATGACAAATTTCAAGATGTCAAATGTCAAAGATGTCAAATGACAAATGTCACAATGCTAAATGTCAAAAATGAAAAGTGTTACCATGAAAAATGTCAAAAATGACAAATTTCAAGATGGCAAATGTCAAAGATGTCAAATGACAAATGTCACAATGCTAAATGTCAAAAATGAAAAGTGTCACCATGAAAAATGTCAAAAATGACAAAATTCAAGATGGCAAATGTCAAAGATGTCAAATGACAAATGTCACAATGCTAAATGTCAAAAATAAAAACTGTCACCATGAAAAATGTCAAAAATGACAAATTTCAAGATGGCAAATGTCAAAACTGACAAATGTCACAATGCTAAATGTCAAAAATGAATAGTGTCATAATGAAAAATGTCAAAAATAACAAATTTCAAGATGGCAAATGTCAAAGATGTCAAATGACAAATGTCACAATGCTAAATGTCAAAAATGACAAATTTCAAGATGGCAAATGTCAAAGATATCAAATAACAAATGTCACAATGCTAAATGTCAAAAATGACAAATTTCAAGGTGGCAAATGTCAAAACTGACAAATGTCACAATGCTAAATGTCAAAAATGAAAAGCCTCACCATGAAAAATGTCAAAAATAACAAATTTCAAGATGGCAAATGTCAAAGATGTCAAATGACAAATATCACAATGCTAAATGTCAAAAATGACAAATTTCAAGATGGCAAATGTCAAAGATGTCAAATGACAAATGTCACAATGCTAAATGTCAAAAATGACAAATTTCAAGATGGCAAATGTCTAAGATGTCAAATGACAAATGTCACAATGCTAAATGTCAAAAATGAAAAGTGTCACCATGAAAAATGTCAAAAATGACAAATTTCAAGATGACAAATGTCAAGGATGTCAAATGACAAATGTCACAATGCTAAATGTCAAAAATGACAAATTTCAAGATGGCAAATGTCTAAGATGTCAAATGACAAATGTCACAATGCTAAATGTCAAAAATGAAAAGAGTCACCATGAAAAATGTCAAAAATGACAAATTTCAAGATGGCAAATGTCAAAGATGTCAAATGACAAATGTCACAATGCTAAATGTCAAAAATAAAAAGTGTCACCATGAAAAATGTCAAAAATAACAAATTTTAAGATGGCAAATGTCAAAGATGTCAAATGACAAATGTCACAATGCTAAATGTCAAAAATGAAAAGTTTCACCATGAAAAATGTCAAAAATGACAAATTTCAAGATGGCAAATGTCAAAACTGACAAATGTCACAATGCTAAATGTCAAAAATGAAAAGTGTCACCATGAAAAATGTCAAAAATGACAAATTTCAAGATGACAAATGTCAAAACTGACAAATGTCACAATGCTAAATGTCAAAAATGAAAAGTGTCACCATGAAAAATGTCAAAAATGACAAATTTCAAGATGGCAAATGTCAAAGATGTCAAATGACAAATGTCACAATGCTAAATGTCAAAAATGAAAAGTGTCACCATGAAAAATGTCAAAAATGACAAATTTCAAGATGGCAAATGTCCAAGATGTCAAATGACAAATGTCACAATGCTAAATGTTAAAAATTAAAAGTGTCACCATGAAAAATGTCAAAAATGACAAATTTCAAGATGGCAAATGTCAAAGATGTCAAATGACAAATGTCACAATGCTAAATGTCAAAAATAAAAAGTGTCAAAAATGACAAATTTCAAGATGGCAAATGTCAAAGATGTCAAATGACAAATGTCACAATGCTAAATGTCAAAAATGAAAAGTGTCATCATGAAAAATGTCAAAAATGACAAATTTCAAGATGGCAAATGTAAAAACTGACAAATGTCACAATGCTAAATGTCAAAAATGAAAAGTGTCACCATGAAAAATGTCAAAAATAACAAATTTTAAGATGGCAAATGTCAAAGATGTCAAATGACAAATGTCACAGAGCTAAATGTCAAAAATAAAGTGTCACCATGAAAAATGTCAAAAATGACAAATCTCAAGATGACAAATGTCAAAACTGACAAATGTCACAATGCTAAATGTCAAAAATGAAAAGTGTCACCATGAAAAATGTCAAAAATGACAAATTTCAAGATGGCAAATGTCAAAGATGTCAAATGACAAATGTCACAATGCTAAATGTCAAAAATGAAAAGTTTCACCATGAAAAATGTCAAAAAGGACAAATTTCAAGATGGCAAATGTCAAAACTGACAAATGTCACAATGCTAAATGTCAAAAATGATAAGTGTCACCATGAAAAATGTCAAAAATGACAAATTTCAAGATGGCAAATGTCCAAGATGTCAAATGACAAATGTCACAATGCTAAATGTTAAAAATAAAAAGTGTCACCATGAAAAACGTCAAAAATGACAAATTTCAAGATGGCAAATGTCAAAGATGTCAAATGACAAATGTCACAATGCTAAATGTCAAAAATAAAAAGTGTCAAAAATGACAAATTTCAAGATGGCAAATGTCAAAGATGTCAAATGACAAATGTCACAATGCTAAATGTCAAAAATGAAAAGTGTCACCATGAAAAATGTCAAAAATAACAAATTTCAAGATGGCAAATGTCAAAGATGTCAAATGACAAATGTCACAATGCTAAATGTCAAAAATGACAAATTTCAAGATGGCAAATGTCAAAGATGTCAAATGACAAATGTCACAATGCTAAATGTCAAAAATAAAAAGTGTCACCATGAAAAATGTCAAAAATGACAAATTTCAAGATGGCAAATGTCAAAGATGTCAAATGACAAATGTCACAATGCTAAATGTCAAAAATGAAAAGTGTCACCATGAAAAATGTCAAAAATGACAAATTTTAAGATGGCAAATGTCAAAACTGACAAATGTCACAATGCTAAATGTCAAAAATGATAAGTGTCACCATGAAAAATGTCAAAAATGACAAATTTCAAGATGGCAAATGTCCAAGATGTCAAATGACAAATGTCACAATGCTAAATGTCAAAAATGAAAAGTGTCACCATGAAAAATGTCAAAAATGACAAATTTCAAGATGGCAAATGTCAAAGATGTCAAATGACAAATGTCACAATGCTAAATGTCAAAAATGACAAATTTCAAGATGGCAAATGTCAAAGATGTCAAATGACAAATGTCACAATGCTAAATGTCAAAAATGACAAATTTCAAGATGGCAAATGTCAAAGATGTCAAATGACAAATGTCACAATGCTAAATGTCAAAAATGAAAAGTGTCACCATGAAAAAGGTCAAAAATGACAAATTTTAAGATGGCAAATGTCAAAGATGTCAAATGCCAAATGTCACAATGCTAAATGTCAAAAATGACAAATTTTAAGATTGCAAATGTCAAAGATGTCAAATGACAAATGTCACAATGCTAAATGTCAAAAATGAAAAGTGTCACCATAAAAAATGTCAAAATGACAAATTTCAAGATGGCAAATGTCAAAACTGACAAATGTCACAATGCTAAATGTCAAAAATAATAAGTGTCACCATGAAAAATGTCAAAAATGACAAATTTCAAGATGGCAAATGTCCAAGATGTCAAATGACAAATGTCACAATGCTAAATGTTAAAAATGAAAAGTGTCACCATGAAAAATGTCAAAAATGACAAATTTCAAGATGGCAAATGTCAAAGATGTCAAATGACAAATGTCACAATGCTAAATAACAAAAATGACAAATTTCAAGATGTCAAATGTCAAAGATGTCAAATGACAAATGTCACAATGCTAAATGTCAAAAATGAAAAGTGTTACCATGAAAAATGTCAAAAATGACAAATTTCAAGATGGCAAATGTCAAAGATGTCAAATGACAAATGTCACAATGCTAAATGTCAAAAATGAAAAGTGTCACCATGAAAAATGTCAAAAATGACAAAATTCAAGATGGCAAATGTCAAAGATGTCAAATGACAAATGTCACAATGCTAAATGTCAAAAATAAAAACTGTCACCATAAAATGTCAAAAATGACAAATTTCAAGATGGCAAATGTCAAAACTGACAAATGTCACAATGCTAAATGTCAAAAATGAATAGTGTCATAATGAAAAATGTCAAAAATAACAAATTTCAAGATGGCAAATGTCAAAGATGTCAAATGACAAATGTCACAATGCTAAATGTCAAAAATGACAAATTTCAAGATGGCAAATGTCAAAGATATCAAATAACAAATGTCACAATGCTAAATGTTAAAAATGACAAATTTCAAGGTGGCAAATGTCAAAACTGACAAATGTCACAATGCTAAATGTCAAAAATGAAAAGCGTCACCATGAAAAATGTCAAAAATAACAAATTTCAAGATGGCAAATGTCAAAGATGTCAAATGACAAATATCACAATGCTAAATGTCAAAAATGACAAATTTCAAGATGGCAAATGTCAAAGATGTCAAATGACAAATGTCACAATGCTAAATGTCAAAAATGACAAATTTCAAGATGGCAAATGTCTAAGATGTCAAATGACAAATGTCACAATGCTAAATGTCAAAAATGAAAAGTGTCACCATGAAAAATGTCAAAAATGACAAATTTCAAGATGACAAATGTCAAGGATGTCAAATGACAAATGTCACAATGCTAAATGTCAAAAATTAAAAGTGTCACCATAAAAAATGACAAATTTCAAGATGGCAAATGTCAAAGATGTCAAATGACAAATGTCACAATGCTAAATGTCAAAAATGAAAAGTGTCACCATGAAAAATGTCAAAAATGACAAATTTCAAGATGGCAAATATCAAAGATGTCAAATGACAAATGTCACAATGCTAAATGTCAAAAATGAAAAGTGTCACCATGAAAAATGTCAAAAATGACAAATTTCAAGATGGCAAATGTCAAAGATGTCAATTGACAAATGTCACAATGCTAAATGTCAAAAATGAAAAGTGTCACCATGAAAAATGTCAAAAATGACAAATTTAAAGATGGCAAATGTCAAAGATGTCAAATGACAAATGTCACAATGCTAAATGTCAAAAATGAAAATTGTCACCATGAAAAATGTCAAAAATGACAAATTTCAAGATGGCAAATGTCAAAGATGTCAAATGACAAATGTCACAATGCTAAATGTCAAAAATGAAAACTGTCAAAAATGACAAATTTCAAGATGGCAAATGTCTAAGATGTCAAATGACAAATGTCACAATGCTAAATGTCAAAAATGAAAAGTGTCACCATGAAAAATATCAAAAATGACAAATTTCAAGATGGCAAATGTCAAATAACAAATGTCACAATGCTAAATGTCAAAAATGAAAAGTGTCACCATGAAAATTGTCAAAAATGACAAATTTCAAGATGGCAAATGTCAAAGATGTCAAATGACAAATGTCACAATGCTAAATGTCAAAAATAAAAAGTGTCACCATGAAAAATGTCAAAAATGACAAATTTCAAGATGGCAAATGTCAAAGATGTCAAATGACAAATGTCACAATGCTAAATGTCAAAAATGAAAAGTGTCACCATGAAAAATGTCAAAAATGACAAATTTTAAGATGGCAAATGTCAAAACTGACAAATGTCACAATGCTAAATGTCAAAAATGATAAGTGTCACCATGAAAAATGTCAAAAATGACAAATTTCAAGATGGCAAATGTCCAAGATGTCAAATGACAAATGTCACAATGCTAAATGTCAAAAATGAAAAGTGTCACCATGAAAAATGTCAAAAATGACAAATTTCAAGATGGCAAATGTCAAAGATGTCAAATGACAAATGTCACAATGCTAAATGTCAAAAATGACAAATTTCAAGATGGCAAATGTCAAAGATGTCAAATGACAAATGTCACAATGCTAAATGTCAAAAATGACAAATTTCAAGATGGCAAATGTCAAAGATGTCAAATGACAAATGTCACAATGCTAAATGTCAAAAATGAAAAGTGTCACCATGAAAAAGGTCAAAAATGACAAATTTTAAGATGGCAAATGTCAAAGATGTCAAATGCCAAATGTCACAATGCTAAATGTCAAAAATGACAAATTTTAAGATTGCAAATGTCAAAGATGTCAAATGACAAATGTCACAATGCTAAATGTCAAAAATGAAAAGTGTCACCATAAAAAATGTCAAAATGACAAATTTCAAGATGGCAAATGTCAAAACTGACAAATGTCACAATGCTAAATGTCAAAAATAATAAGTGTCACCATGAAAAATGTCAAAAATGACAAATTTCAAGATGGCAAATGTCCAAGATGTCAAATGACAAATGTCACAATGCTAAATGTTAAAAATGAAAAGTGTCACCATGAAAAATGTCAAAAATGACAAATTTCAAGATGGCAAATGTCAAAGATGTCAAATGACAAATGTCACAATGCTAAATAACAAAAATGACAAATTTCAAGATGTCAAATGTCAAAGATGTCAAATGACAAATGTCACAATGCTAAATGTCAAAAATGAAAAGTGTTACCATGAAAAATGTCAAAAATGACAAATTTCAAGATGGCAAATGTCAAAGATGTCAAATGACAAATGTCACAATGCTAAATGTCAAAAATGAAAAGTGTCACCATGAAAAATGTCAAAAATGACAAAATTCAAGATGGCAAATGTCAAAGATGTCAAATGACAAATGTCACAATGCTAAATGTCAAAAATAAAAACTGTCACCATAAAATGTCAAAAATGACAAATTTCAAGATGGCAAATGTCAAAACTGACAAATGTCACAATGCTAAATGTCAAAAATGAATAGTGTCATAATGAAAAATGTCAAAAATAACAAATTTCAAGATGGCAAATGTCAAAGATGTCAAATGACAAATGTCACAATGCTAAATGTCAAAAATGACAAATTTCAAGATGGCAAATGTCAAAGATATCAAATAACAAATGTCACAATGCTAAATGTTAAAAATGACAAATTTCAAGGTGGCAAATGTCAAAACTGACAAATGTCACAATGCTAAATGTCAAAAATGAAAAGCGTCACCATGAAAAATGTCAAAAATAACAAATTTCAAGATGGCAAATGTCAAAGATGTCAAATGACAAATATCACAATGCTAAATGTCAAAAATGACAAATTTCAAGATGGCAAATGTCAAAGATGTCAAATGACAAATGTCACAATGCTAAATGTCAAAAATGACAAATTTCAAGATGGCAAATGTCTAAGATGTCAAATGACAAATGTCACAATGCTAAATGTCAAAAATGAAAAGTGTCACCATGAAAAATGTCAAAAATGACAAATTTCAAGATGACAAATGTCAAGGATGTCAAATGACAAATGTCACAATGCTAAATGTCAAAAATTAAAAGTGTCACCATAAAAAATGACAAATTTCAAGATGGCAAATGTCAAAGATGTCAAATGACAAATGTCACAATGCTAAATGTCAAAAATGAAAAGTGTCACCATGAAAAATGTCAAAAATGACAAATTTCAAGATGGCAAATATCAAAGATGTCAAATGACAAATGTCACAATGCTAAATGTCAAAAATGAAAAGTGTCACCATGAAAAATGTCAAAAATGACAAATTTCAAGATGGCAAATGTCAAAGATGTCAATTGACAAATGTCACAATGCTAAATGTCAAAAATGAAAAGTGTCACCATGAAAAATGTCAAAAATGACAAATTTAAAGATGGCAAATGTCAAAGATGTCAAATGACAAATGTCACAATGCTAAATGTCAAAAATGAAAATTGTCACCATGAAAAATGTCAAAAATGACAAATTTCAAGATGGCAAATGTCAAAGATGTCAAATGACAAATGTCACAATGCTAAATGTCAAAAATGAAAACTGTCAAAAATGACAAATTTCAAGATGGCAAATGTCTAAGATGTCAAATGACAAATGTCACAATGCTAAATGTCAAAAATGAAAAGTGTCACCATGAAAAATATCAAAAATGACAAATTTCAAGATGGCAAATGTCAAATAACAAATGTCACAATGCTAAATGTCAAAAATGAAAAGTGTCACCATGAAAATTGTCAAAAATGACAAATTTCAAGATGGCAAATGTCAAAGATGTCAAATGACAAATGTCCCAATGCTAAATGTCAAAAATGAAAAGTGTCACCATGAAAAATGTCAAAAATGACAAATTTCAAAATGGCAAATGTTAAAACTGACTAATGTCACAATGCTAAATGTCAAAAATAAAAAGTGTCACCATGAAAAATGTCAAAAATGACAAATTTCAAAATGGCAAATGTCAAAGATGTCAAATGACAAATGTCACAATGCTAAATGTCAAAAATGAAAAGTGTCACCATGAAAAATGTCAAAAATGACAAATTTCAAGATGGCAAATGACAAAGATGTCAAATGACAAATGTCACAATGCTAATTGTCAAAAATGAAAAGTGTCACCATGAAAAATGTGAAAAATGACAAATTTCTAGATGGCAAATGTCAAAGATGTCAAATGACAAATGTCACAATGCTAAATGTCAAAAATGAAAAGTGTCACCATAAAAAATGTCAAAAATGACAAATTTCAAGATGGCAAATGTCAAAGATGTCAAATGACAAATGTCACAATGCTAAATGCCAAAAATGAAAAGTGCCACAATGCTAAATGTCAAAAATGAAAAGTGTCACAATGCTAAATGTCAAAAATGACAAATTTCAAGATGGCAAATGTCAAAGATGTCAAATGACAAATGTCACAATGCTAAATGTCAAAAATGACAAATTTCAAGATGGCAAATGTCAAAGATGTCACAATGCTAAATGTCAAAAATGAAAAGTGTCACAATGAAAAATGTCAAAAATGACAAATTTCAAGATGGCAAATGTCAAAACTGACAAATGTAACAATGCTAAATGTCAAAAATAAAAAGTGTCACCATGAAAAATGTCAAAAATAACAAATTTCAAGATGGCAAATGTCAAAGATGTCAAATGACAAATGTCACAATGCTAAATGTCAAAACTAACAAATTTCAAGATAGCAAATGTCAAAGATGTCAAATGACAAATGTCACAATGCTAAATGTCAAAAATGAAAAGTGTCACCATGAAAAATGTCAAAAATGACAAATTTCAAGATGGCAAATGTCAAAGATGTCAAATGACAAATGTCACAATGCTAAATGTCAAAAATGAAAAGTGTCACCATGAAAAATGTCAAAAATGACAAAATTCAAGATGGCAAATGTCAAAGATGTCAAATGACAAATGTCACAATGCTAAATGTCAAAAATGAAAAGTGTCACCATAAAAAATGTCAAAAATGACAAATTTCAAGATGGCAAATGTCAAAGATGTCAAATGACAAATGTCACAATGCTAAATGTCAAAAATGAAAAGTGTTACCATGAAAAATGTCAAAAATGACAAATTACAAGATGGCAAATGTCAAAGATGTCAAATGACAAATGTCACAATGCTAAATGTCAAAAATGAAAAGTGTCAAAAATGACAAATTTCAAGATGGCAAATGTCTAAGATGTCAAATGACAAATGTCACAATGCTAAATGGTAAAAATGAAAAGTGTCACCATGAAAAATGTCAAAAATGACAAATTTCAAGATGGCAAATGTCAAAGATGTCAAATGACAAATGTCACAATGCTAAATGTCAAAAATGAAAAGTGTCACCATGAAAAATGTCAAAAATGACAAATTTCAAGATGGCAAATGTCAAAGATGTCAAATGACAAATGTCACAATGCTTAATGTCAAAAATGAAAAGTGTCACCATGAAAAATGTCAAAAATGACAAATTTCAAGATGGAAAATGTCAAAGATGTCAAATGACAAATGTCACAATGCTAAATGTCAAAAATGACAAATTTCAATATGGCAAATGTCAAAGATGTCAAATGACAAATGTCACAATGCTAAATGTCAAAAATGAAAAGTGTCACCATAAAAAATGTCAAAAATGACAAATTTCAAGATGGCAAATGTCAAAGATGTCAAATGACAAATGTCACAATGCTAAATGTCAAAAATGAAAAGTGTCACCATGAAAAATGTCAAAAATGACAAATTTCAACATGGCAAATGTCAAAGATGTTAAATGACAAATGTCACAATGCTAAATGTCAAAAATGAAAAGTGTCACCATGAAAAATGTCAAAAATGACAAATTTCAAGATGGCAAATGTCAAAGATGTCAAATGACTAATGTCACAATGCTAAATGTCAAAAATGCAAAATTTCAAGATGGCAAATGTCAAAGATGTCAAATGACAAATGTCACAATGCTAAATGTCAAAAATGAAAAGTGTCACCATGAAAAATGTCAAAAATAACAAATTTCAAGATGGCAAATGTCAAAGATGTCAAATGACAAATGTCACAATGCTAAATGTCAAAAATGAAAAGTGTCACCATGAAAAATGTCAAAAATAACAAATTTCAAGATGGCAAATGTAAAAGATGTCAAATGACAAATGTCACAATGCTAAATGTCAAAAATGAAAAGTTTCACCATGAAAAATGTCAAAAATGACAAATTTCAAGATGGCAAATGTCAAAGATGTCAAATGACAAATGTCACAATGCTAAATGTCAAAAATGAAAAGTGTCACCATGAAAAATGTCAAAAATGACAAATTTCAAGATGGCAAATATCAAAGATGTCAAATGACAAATGTCACAATGCTAAATGTCAAAAATGAAAAGTGTCACCATGAAAAATGTCAAAAATAACAAATTTCAAGATGGCAAATGTCAAAGATGTCAAATGACAAATGTCACAATGCTAAATGTCAAAAATGAAAAGTGTCACCATGAAAAATGTCAAAAATGACAAATTTCAAGATGGCAAATGTCAAAGATGTCAAATGACAAATGTCACAATGCTAAATGTCAAAAATGAAAAGTATCACCATGAAAAATGTCAAAAATAACAAATTTCAAGATGGCAAATGTCAAAGATGTCAAATGACAAATGTCACAATGCTAAATGTCAAAAATGAAAAGTGTCACCATAAAAAATGTCAAAAATGACAAATTTCAAGATGGCAAATATCAAAGATGTCAAATGACAAATGTCACAATGCTAAATGTCAAAAATGAAAAGTGTCACCATGAAAAATGTCAAAAATAACAAATTTCAAGATGGCAAATGTCAAAGATGTCAAATGACAAATGTCACAATGCTAAATATCAAAAATGAAAAGTGTCACTACGAAAAATGTCAAAAATAACAAATTTCAAGATGGCAAATGTCAAAGATGTCAAATGACAAATGTCACAATGATAAATGTCAAAAATGAAAAGTGTCACCATGAAAAATGTCAAAAATGACAAATTTCAAGATGGCAAATATCAAAACTGACAAATGTCACAATGCTAAATGTCAAAAATGAAAAGTGTCACCATGAAAAATGTCAAAAATGACAAATTTTAAGATGGCAAATGTCAAAGATGTCAAATGACAAATGTCACAATGCTAAATGTCACAAATGAAAAGTGTCACCATGAAAAATGTCAAAAATAACAAATTTCAAGATGGCAAATGTCAAAGATGTCAAATGACAAATGTCACAATGCTAAATGTCAAAAATGAAAAGTGTCACCTTAAAAAATTTCAAAAATGACAAATTTCAAGATGGCAAATGTTAAAGATGTCAAATGACAAATGTCACAATGCTAAATGTCAAAAATGAAAAGTGTCACCATGAAAAATGTCAAAAATGACAAATTTCAAGATGGCAAATGACAAATGTCACAATGCTAAATGTCAAAAATGAAAAGTGTCACTATAAAAAAATGTCAAAAATGACAAATTTCAAGATGGCAAATGTCAAAACTGACAAATGTCACAATGCTAAATGTCAAAAATGATAAGTGTCACCATGAAAAATGTCAAAAATGACAAATTTCAAGATGGCAAATGTCCAAGATGTCAAATGACAAATGTCACAATGCTAAATGTCAAAAATGACAAATTTCAAGATGGCAAATGACAAATTTCAAGATGGCAAATGTCAAATGACAAATGTCACAATGCTAAATGTCAAA
The DNA here is from genome assembly GCA_964028335.1 of Altica lythri. NCBI lineage: Eukaryota > Metazoa > Arthropoda > Insecta > Coleoptera > Chrysomelidae > Altica > Altica lythri. Next base: position 36,985,249 of record OZ034800.1, on the reverse strand, counting down.
AATGAAAAGTGTCACCATGAAAAATGTCAAAAATGACAAATTTCAAGATGGCAAATGTCCAAGATGTCAAATGACAAATGTAACAATGCTAAATGTCAAAAATGAAAAGTGTCACCATAAAAAATGTCAAAAATGACAAATTTCAAGATGGCAAATGTCAAAGATGTCAAATGACAAATGTCACAATGCTAAATGTCAAAAAAGAAAAGTGTCACCATGAAAAATGTCAAAAATGACAAATTTCAAGATGGCAAATGTCAAAGATGTTAAATGACAAATGTCACAATGCTAAATGTCAAAAATGTAAAGTGTCACCATGAAAAATGTGAAAAATGACAAATTTCTAGATGGCAAATGTCAAAGATGTCAAATGACAAATGTCACAATGCTAAATGTCAAAAATGAAAAGTGTCACCATGAAAAATGTCAAAAATGACAAATTTCAAGATGGCAAATGTCAAAGATGTCAAATGACATGTCACAATGCTAAATGTCAAAAATGAAAAGTGCCACAATGCTAAATGTCAAAAATGAAAAGTGTCACAATGCTAAATGTCAAAAATGACAAATTTCAAGATGGCAAATGTCAAACATGTCAAATGACAAATGTCACAATGCTAAATGTCAAAAATGACAAATTTCAAGATGGCAAATGTCAAAGATGTCAAATGATAAATGTCACAATGCTTAATGTCAAAAATGAAAAGTGTCACCACGAAAAATGTCAAAAATGACAAATTTCAAAATGGCAAATGTCAAAGATGTCAAATGACAAATGTCACAATGCTAAATGTCAAAAATGAAGAGTGTCAGCATGAAAAGTGTCAAAAATGACAAATTTCAATATGGCAAATGTCTAAGATGTCAAATGACAAATGTCACAATGCTAAATGTCAAAAATGAAAAGTCTCACCATGAAAAATGTCAAAAATGACAAATTTCAAGATGGCAAATGTCAAAGATGTCAAATGACAAATGTCACAATGCTAAATGTCAAAAATGAAAAGTGTCACCATGAAAAATGTCAAAAATGACAAATTTCAAGATGGCAAATGTCAAAGATGTCAAATGACAAATGTCACAATGCTAATTGTCAAAAATGAAAAGTGTCACCATGAAAAATGTCAAAAATGACAAATTTCTAGATGGCAAATGTCAGAGATGTCAAATGACAAATGTCACAATGCTAAATGTCAAAAATGAAAAGTGTCACCATAAAAAATGTTAAAAATGACAAATTTCAAGATGGCAAATGTCAAAGATGTCAAATGACAAATGTCACAATGCTAAATGTCAAAAATGAAAAGTGCCACAATGCTAAATGTCACAAATGAAAAGTGTCACAATGCTAAATGTCAAAAATGACAAATTTCAAGATGGCAAATGTCAAAGATGTCAAATGACAAATGTCACAATGCTAAATGTCAAAAATGACAAATTTCAAGATGGCAAATGTCAAAGATGTCACATGATAAATGTCACAATGCTAAATGTCAAAAATGAAAAGTGTCACCATGAAAAATGTCAAAAATGACAAATTTCAAGATGGCAAATGTCAAAACTGACAAATGTCACAATGCTAAATGTCAAAAATAAAAAGTGTCACCATGAAAAATGTCAAAAATAACAAATTTCAATATGGCAAATGTCAAAGATGTCAAATGACAAATGTCACAATGCTAAATGTCAAAACTGACAAATTTCAAGATGGCAAACGTCAAAGATGTCAAATGACAAATGTCACAATGCTAAATGTCAAAAATGAAAAGTGTCACCATGAAAAATGTCAAAAATGACAAATTTCAAGATGGCAAATGTCAAAGATGTCAAATGACAAATGTCACAATGCTAAATGTCAAAAATGAAAAGTGTCACCATGAAAAATGTCAAAAATGACAAATTTCAAGATGGCAAATGTCAAAGATGTCAAATGACAAATGTCACAATGCTAAATGTCAAAAATGAAAAGTGTCACCATAAAAAATGTCAAAAATGACAAATTTCAAGATGGCAAATGTCAAAGATGTCAAATGACAAATGTCACAATGCTAAATGTCAAAAATGAAAAGTGTCACCATGAAAAATGTCAAAAATGACAAATTTCAAGATGACAAATTTCAAAACTGACAAATGTCACAATGCTAAATGTCAAAAATGAAAAGTGTCACCATAAAAAATGTCAAAAATGACAAATTTCAAGATGGCAAATTTCAAAACTGACAAATGTCACAATGTCAAAAATGAAAAGTGTCACCATGAAAAATGTCAAAAATGACAAATTTCAAGATGGCAAATGTCAAAGATGTCAAATGACAAATGTCACAATGCTAAATGTCAAAAATGAAAAGTGTCACCATAAAAAATGTCAAAAATGACAAATTTCAAGATGGCAAATGTCAAAGATGTCAAATGACAAATGTCACAATGCTAAATGTCAAAAATGAAAAGTGTCACCATGAAAAATGTCAAAAATGACAAATTTAGGGATGGCAAATGTCAAAGATGTCAAATGACAAATGTCACAATGCTAAATGTCAAAAATGAAATGTGTCAAAAATGACAAATTTCAAGATGGCAAATGTCTAAGATGTCAAATGACAAATGTCACAATGCTAAATGGTAAAAATGAAAAGTGTCACCATGAAAAATGTCAAAAATGACAAATTTCAAGATGGCAAATGTCAAAGATGTCAAATGACAAATGTCACAATGCTAAATGTCAAAAATGAAAAGTGTCACCATGAAAAATGTCAAAAATGACAAATTTCAAGATGGCAAATGTCAAATGACAAATGTCACAATGCTTAATGTCAAAAATGAAAAGTGTCACCAAGAAAAATGTCAAAAATGACAAATTTCAAGATGGCAAATGTCAAAGATGTCAAATGACAAATGTCACAATGCTAAATGTCAAAAATGACAAATTTCAAGATGGCAAATGTCAAAGATGTCAAATGACAAATGTCACAATGCTAAATGTCAAAAATGAAAAGTGTCACCATAAAAAATGTCAAAAATGACAAATTTCAAGATGGCAAATGTTAAAGATGTCAAATGACAAATGTCACAATGCTAAATGTCAAAAATGAAAAGTGTCACCATGAAAAATGTCAAAAATGACAAATTTCAAGATGGCAAATGTCAAAGATGTTAAATGACAAATGTCACAATGCTAAATGTCAAAAATGAAAAGTGTCACCTTGAAAAATGTCAAAAATGACAAATTTTAAGATGGCAAATGTCAAAACTGACTAATGTCACAATGCTAAATGTCAAAAATGAAAAGTGTCACCATGAAAAATGTCAAAAATGACAAATTTCAAAATGGCAAATGTCAAAGATGTCAAATGACAAATGTCACAATGCTAAATGTCAAAAATGAAAAGTGTCACCATGAAAAGTGTCAAAAATGACAAATTTCAAGATGGCAAATGTCCAAGATGTCAAATGACAAATGTCACAATGCTAAATGTCAAAAATGAAAAGTGTCACCCTGAAAAATGTCAAAAATGACAAATTTCAAGATGGCAAATGTCAAAGATGTCAAATGACAAATGTCACAATGCTAAATGTCAAAAATGAAAAGTGTCACCATGAAAAATGTCAAAAATGACAAATTTCAAGATGGCAAATGTCAAAGATGTCAAATGACAAATGTCACAATGCTAAATGTCAAAAATGAAAGGTGTCACCATGAAAAATGTCAAAAATGACAAATTTCAAGATGGCAAATGTCAAAAATGTCAAATGACAAATGTCACAATGCTAAATGTCAAAAATGACAAATTTCAAGATGGCAAATGTCAAAGATGTCAAATGACAAATGTCACAATGCTAAATGTCAAAAATGAAAAGTGTCACCATGAAAAATGTCAAAAATGACAAATTTTAAGATGGCAAATGTCAAAGATGTCAAATGACAAATGTCACAATGCTAAATGTCAAAAATGCAAAATTTCAAGATGGCAAATGTCAAAGATGTCAAATGACAAATGTTACAATGCTAAATGTCAAAAATGAAAAGTGTCACCACGAAAAATGTCAAAAATAACAAATTTCAAGATGGCCCATGTCAAAACTGACAAATGTCACAATGCTAAATGTCAAAAATGAAAAGTGTCACCATGAAAAATGTCAAAAATGACAAATTTTAAGATGGCAAATGTCAAAGATGTCAAATGACAAATGTCACAATGCTAAATGTCAAAAATGCAAAATTTCAAGATGGCAAATGTCAAAGATGTCAAATGACAAATGTCACAATGCTAAATGTCATAAATGAAAAGTGTCACCATGAAAAATGTCAAAAATAACAAATTTCAAGATGGCAAATGTAAAAGATGTCAAATGACAAATGTCACAATGCTAAATGTCAAAAATGAAAAGTTTCACCATAAAAAATGTCAAAAATGACAAATTTCAAGATGGCAAATGTCAAAGATGTCAAATGACAAATGTCACAATGCTAAATGTCAAAAATGAAAAGTGTCACCATGAAAAATGTCAAAAATGACCAATTTCAAGATGGCAAATATCAAAGATGTCAAATGACAAATGTCACAATGCTAAATGTCAAAAATGAAAAGTGTCACCATAAAAAATGTCAAAAATAACAAATTTCAAGATGGCAAATGTCAAAGATGTCAAATGACAAATGTCACAATGCTAAATGTCAAAAATGAAAAGTGTCACCATGAAAAATGTCAAAAATGACAAATTTCAAGATGGCAAATGTCAAAGATGTCAAATGACAAATGTCACAATGCTAAATGTCAAAAATGAAAAGTGTCACCATGAAAAATGTCAAAAATAACAAATTTCAAGATGGCAAATATCAAAGATGTCAAATGACAAATGTCACAATGCTAAATGTCAAAAATGAAAAGTGTCACCATAAAAAATGTCAAAAATGACAAATTTCAAGATGGCAAATATCAAAGATGTCAAATGACAAATGTCACAATGCTAAATGTCAAAAATGAAAAGTGTCACTACGAAAAATGTCAAAAATAACAAATTTCAAGATGGCAAATGTCAAAGATGACAAATGTCACAATGCTAAATGTCAAAAATGAAAAGTGTCACCATGAAAAATGTCAAAAATGACAAATTTCAAGATGGCAAATATCAAAACTGACAATGTCACAATGCTAAATGTCAAAAATGAAAAGTGTCACCATGAAAAATGTCAAAAATGACAAATTTTAAGATGGCAAATGTCAAAGATATCAAATGACAAATGTCACAATGCTAAATGTCACAAATGAAAAGTGTCACCATGAAAAATGTCAAAAATAACAAATTTCAAGATGGCAAATGTCAAAGATGTCAAATGACAAATGTCACAATGCTAAATGTCAAAAATGAAAAGTGTCACCATGAAAAATGTCAAAAATGACAAATTTCAAGATGGCAAATGTTAAAGAAGTCAAATGACAAATGTCACAATGCTAAATGTCAAAAATGAAAAGTGTCACCATGAAAAATGTCAAAAATGACAAATTTCAAGATGGCAAATGACAAATGTCACAATGCTAAATGTCAAAAATGAAAAGTGTCACTATAAAAAATGTCAAAAATGACAAATTTCAAGATGGCAAATGTCAAAACTGACAAATGTCACAATGCTAAATGTCAAAAATGATAAGTGTCACCATAAAAAATGTCAAAAATGACAAATTTGAAGATGGCAAATGTCCAAGATGTCAAATGACAAATGTCACAATGCTAAATGTCAAAAATGACAAATTTCAAGATGGCAAATGTCAAAGATGTCAAATGACAAATGTCACAATGCTAAATGTCAAAAATGAAAAGTGTCACCATGAAAAATGTCAAAAATGACAAATTTCAAGATGGCAAATGTCCAAGATGTCAAATGACAAATGTAACAATGCTAAATGTCAAAAATGAAAAGTGTCACCATAAAAAATGTCAAAAATGACAAATTTCAAGATGGCAAATGTCAAAGATGTCAAATGACAAATGTCACAATGCTAAATGTCAAAAAAGAAAAGTGTCACCATGAAAAATGTCAAAAATGACAAATTTCAAGATGGCAAATGTCAAAGATGTCAAATGACAAATGTCACAATGCTAAATGTCAAAAATGTAAAGTGTCACCATGAAAAATGTCAAAAATGACAAATTTCTAGATGGCAAATGTCAAAGATGTCAAATGACAAATGTCACAATGCTAAATGTCAAAAATGAAAAGTGTCACCATGAAAAATGTCAAAAATGACAAATTTCAAGATGGCAAATGTCAAAGATGTCAAATGACATGTCACAATGCTAAATGTCAAAAATGAAAAGTGCCACAATGCTAAATGTCAAAAATGAAAAGTGTCACAATGCTAAATGTCAAAAATGACAAATTTCAAGATGGCAAATGTCAAAAATGACAAATTTCAAGATGGCAAATGTCAAAGATGTCAAATGACAAATGTCACAATGCTAAATGTCACAATGCTAAATGTCAAAAATGACAAATTTCAAGATGGCAAATGTCAAAGATGTCAAATGATAAATGTCACAATGCTTAATGTCAAAAATGAAAAGTGTCACCATGAAAAATGTCAAAAATGACAAATTTCAAAATGGCAAATGTCAAAACTGACAAATGTCACAATTCTAAATGTCAAAAATGAAAAGTGTCACCATGAAAAATGTCAAAAATAACAAATTTCAAGATGGCAAATGTCAAAGATGTCAAATGACACATGTCACAATGCTAAATGTCAAAACTGACAAATTTCAAGATGGCAAATGTCAAAGATGTCAAATGACAAATGTCACAATGCTAAATGTCAAAAATGAAAAGTGTTACCATGAAAAATGTCAAAAATAACAAATTTCAAGATGGCAAATGTCAAAGATGTCAAATGACACATGTCACAATGCTAAATGTCAAAACTGACAAATTTCAAGATGGCAAATGTCAAAGATGTCAAATGACAAATGTCACAATGCTAAATGTCAAAAATGAAAAGTGTCACCATGAAAAATGTCAAAAATGACAAATTTCAAGATGGCAAATGTCAAAGATGTCAAATGACAAATGTCACAATGCTAAATGTCAAAAATGAAAAGTGTCACCATGAAAAATATCAAAAATGACAAATTTCAAGATGGCAAATGTCAAAGATGTCAAATGACAAATGTCACAATGCTAAATGTCAAAAATGAAAAGTGTCACCACGAAAAATGTCAAAAATGACAAATTTCAAGATGGCAAATGTCAAAACTGACAAATGTCACAATGCTAAATGTCAAAAATGAAAAGTGTCACCATGAAAAATGTCAAAAATAACAAATTTTAAGATGGCAAATGTCAAAGATGTCAAATGACAAATGTCACAATGCTAAATGTCAAAACTGACAAATTTCAAGATGGCAAATGTCAAAGATGTCAAATGACAAATGTCACAATGCTAAATGTCAAAAATGAAAAGTGTCACCATGAAAAATGTCAAAAATGACAAATTTCAAGATGGCAAATGTCAAAGATGTCAAATGACAAATGTCACAATGATAAATGTCAAAAATGAAAAGTGTCACCATGAAAAATGTTAAAAATGACAAATTTCAAGATGGCAAATGTCAAAGATGTCAAATGACAAATGTCACAATGCTAAATGTCAAAAATGAAAAGTGTCACCATAAAAAATGTCAAAAATGACAAATTTCAAGATGGCAAATGTCAAAGATGTCAAATGACAAATGTCACAATGCTAAATGTCAAAAATGAAAAGTGTCACCATGAAAAATGTCAAAAATGACAAATTTCAAGATGGCAAATGTCAAAGATGTCAAATGACAAATGTCACAATGCTAAATGTCAAAAATGAAAAGTGTCAAAAATGACAAATTTTAAGATGGCAAATGTCTAAGATGTCAAATGACAAATGTCACAATGCTAAATGGTAAAAATGAAAAGTGTCACCATGAAAAATGTCAAAAATGACAAATTTCAAGATGGCAGATGTCAAAGATGTCAAATGACAAATGTCACAATGCTAAATGTCAAAAATGAAAAGTTTCACCATGAAAAATGTCAAAAATGACAAATTTCAAGATGGCAAATGTCAAAGATGTCAAATGACAAATGTCACAATGCTAAATGTCAAAAATGAAAAGTGTCACCATGAAAAATGTCAAATATGACAAATTTCAAGATGGCAAATGTCAAAGATGTCAAATGACAAATGTCACAATGCTAAATGTCAAAAATGACAAATTTCAAGATGGCAAATATCAAAGATGTCAAATGACAAATGTCACAATGCCAAATGTCAAAAATGAAAAGTGTCACCATGAAAAATGTCAAAAATGACAAATTTCAAGATGGCAAATGTCAAAGATGTCAAATGAAAAATGTCACAATGCTAAATGTCAAAAATGAAAAGTGTCACCATGAAAAATTTCAAAAATGACAAATTTCAAGATGGCAAATGTCAAAGATGTCAAATGACAAATGTCACAATGCTAAATGTCAAAAATGAAAAGTGTCACCATGAAAAATGTCAAAAATAACAAATTTCAAGATGGCAAATGTCAAAACTGACTAATGTCACAATGCTAAATGTCAAAAATGAAAAGTGTCACCATGAAAAATGTCAAAAATGACAAATTTCAAAATGGCAAATGTCAAAGATGTCAAATGACAAATGTCACAATGCTAAATGTCAAAAATGAAAAGTGTCACCATGAAAAGTGTCAAAAATGACAAATTTCAAGATGGCAAATGTCTAAGATGTCAAATGACAAATGTCACAATGCTAAATGTCAAAAATGAAAAGTGTCACCATGAAAAATGTCAAAAATGACAAATTTCAAGATGGCAAATGTCAAAGATGTCAAATGACAAATGTCACAATGCTAAATGTCAAAAATGAAAAGTGTCACCATGAAAAATGTCAAAAATGACAAATTTCAAGATGGCAAATGTAGAGGATGTCAAAAGACAAATGTCACAATGCTAAATGTCAAAAATGAAAGGTGTCACCATGAAAAATGTCAAAAATGACAAATTTCAAGATGGCAAATGTCAAAGATGTCAAATGACAAATGTCACAATGCTAAATGTCAAAAATGAAAAGTGTCACCATGAAAAATGTCAAAAATAACAAATTTCAAGATGGCAAATGTAAAAGATGTCAAATGACAAATGTCACAATGCTAAATGTCAAAAATGAAAAGTGGCACCATGAAAAATGTCAAAAATGACAAATTTCAAGATGGCAAATGTCAAAGATGTCAAATGACAAATGTCACAATGCTAAATGTCAAAAATGAAAAGTGTCACCATGAAAAATGTCAAAAATGACAAATTTCAAAATGGCAAATGTCAAAGATGTCAAATGACAAATGTCAGAATGCTAAATGTCAAAAATGAAAAGTGTCACCATGAAAAATGTCAAAAATAACACATTTCAAGATGGCAAATGTCAAAGATGTCAAATGACAAATGTCACAATGCTAAATGTCAAAAATGAAAAGTGTCACCATGAAAAATGTCAAAAATTACAAATTTCAAGATGGCAAATGTCAAAGATGTCAAATGACAAATGTCACAATGCTAAATGTCAAAAATGAAAAGTGTCACCATGAAAAATGTCAAAAATAACAAATTTCAAGATGGCAAATGTCAAAGATGTCAAATGACAAATGTCACAATGCTAAATGTCAAAAATGAAAAGTGTCACCATAAAAAATGACAAAAATGACAAATTTCAAGATGGCAAATATCAAAGATGTCAAATGACAAATGTCACAATGCTAAATGTCAAAAATGAAAAGTGTCACCATGAAAAATGTCAAAAATAACAAATTTCAAGATGGCAAATGACAAATGTCACAATGCTAAATGTCAAAAATGAAAAGTGTCACCATGAAAAATGTCAAAAATGTCAAATTTCAAGATGGCAAATATCAAAACTGACAAATGTCACAATGCTAAATGTCAAAAATGAAAAGTGTCACCATGAAAAATGTCAAAAATGACAAATTTTAAGATGGCAAATGTCAAAGATGTCAAATGACAAATGTCACAATGCTAAATGCCACAAATGAAAAGTGTCACCATGAAAAATGTCAAAAATAACAAATTTCAAGATGCCAAATGTCAAAGATGTCAAATGACAAATGTCACAATGCTAAATGTCAAAAATGAAAAGTGTCACCATGAAAAATGTCAAAAATGACAAATTTCAAGATGGCAAATGTCAAAGATGTCAAATGACAAATGTCACAATGCTAAATGTCAAAAATGAAAAGTGTCACCATGAAAAATGTCAAAAATGACAAATTTCAAGATGGCAAATGACAAATGTCACCATGCTAAATGTCAAAAATGAAAAGTGTCACCATAAAAAATGTCAAAAATGACAAATTTCAAGATGGCAAATGTCAAAACTGACAAATGTCACAATGCTAAATGTCAAAAATGATAAGTGTCACCATGAAAAATGTCAAAAATGACAAATTTCAAGATGGCAAATGTCCAAGATGTCAAATGACGAATGTCACAATGCTAAATGTCAAAAATGACAAATTTCAAGATGACAAATGTCAAAGATGTCAAATGACAAATGTCACAATGCTAAATGTCAAAAATGACAAATTTTAAGATGGCAAATGTCAAAGATGTCAAATGACAAATGTCACAATGCTAAATGTCAAAAATGACAAATTTCAAGATGGCAAATGTCAAAGATGTCAAATGACAAATGTCACAATGCTAAATGTCAAAAATGACAAATGTCAAGATGGCAAATGTCAAAGATGTCAAATGACAAATGTCACAATGCTAAATGTCAAAAATGAAAAGTGTAGCCATGAAAAATGTCAAAAATGACAAATTTCAAGATGGCAAATGTCAAAGATGTCAAATGACAAATGTCACAATGCTAAATGTCAAAAATGACAAATTTCAAGATGGCAAATGTCAAAGATGTCAAATGACAAATGTCACAATGCTGAATGTCAAAAATGAAAAGTGTCACCATGAAAAATGTCAAAAATGACAAATTTCAAGATAGCAAATGTCAAAGATGTCAAATGACAAATGTCACAATGCTAAATGTCAAAAATGAAAAGTGTCACCATGAAAAATGTCAAAAATGACAAATTTCAAGATGGCAAATGCCAAAGATGTCAAATGACAAATGTCACAATGCTAAATGTCAAAAATGACAAATTTCAAGATGGCAAATGTCAAAGATGTCAAATGACAAATGTCACAATGCTAAATGTCAAAAATGACAAATGTCAAGATGGCAAATGTCAAAGATGTCAAATGACAAATGTCACAATGCTAAATGTCAAAAATGAAAAGTGTAGCCATGAAAAATGTCAAAAATGACAAATTTCAAGATGGCAAATGTCAAAGATGTCAAATGACAAATGTCACAATGCTAAATGTCAACAATGACAAATTTCAAGATGGCAAATGTCAAAGATGTCAAATGACAAATGTCACAATGCTGAATGTCAAAAATGAAAAGTGTCACCATGAAAAATGTCAAAAATGACAAATTTCAAGATCGCAAATGTCAAAACTGACAAAAGTCACAATGCTAAATGTCAAAAATGATAAGTGTCACAATGAAAAATGTCAAAAATGACAAATTTTAAGATGGCAAATGTCCAAGATGTCAAATGACAAATGTCACAATGCTAAATGTCAAAAATGAAAATTGTCACCATGAAAAATGTCAAAAATGACAAATTTCAAGATGGCAAATGTCAAAGATGTCAAATGACAAATGTCACAATGCTAAATAACAAAAATGACAAATTTCAAGATGGCAAATGTCAAAGATGTCAAATGACAAATGTCACAATGCTAAATGTCAAAAATAAAAAGTGTCACCATGAAAAATGTCAAAAATGACAAATTTCAAGATGGCAAATGTCAAAGATGTCAAATGACATATGTCACAATGCTAAATGTCAAAAATGATAACTGTCACCATGAAAAATGTCAAAAATGACAAAATTCAAGATGGCAAATGTCAAAACTGACAAATGTCACAATGCTAAATGTCAAAAATGAAAAGTGTCACCATGAAAAATGTCAAAAATAACAAATTTCAAGATGGCAAATGTCAAAGATGTCAAATGTCACAATGCTAAATGTCAAAAATGACAAATTTCAAGATGGCAAATGTCAAAGATGTCAAATAACAAATGTCACAATGCTAAATGTCAAAAATGAAAAGTGTCATAATGAAAAATGTCAAAAATAACAAATTTCAAGATGGCAAATGTCAAAGATGTCAAATGACAAATGTCACAATGCTAAATGTCAAAAATGAAAAGTGTCACGATGAAAAATGTCAAAAATGACAAAATTCAAGATGGCAAATGTCAAAACTGACAAATGTCACAATGCTAAATGTCAAAAATGAAAAGTGTCACCATGAAAAATGTCCAAAATAACAAATTTCAAGATGGCAAATGTCAAAGATGTCAAATGTCAAATGTCACAATGCTAAATGTCAAAAATGACAAATTTCAAGATGGCAAATGTCAAAGATGTCAAATAACAAATGTCACAATGCTAAATGTCAAAAATGACAAATTTCAAGATGGCAAATGTCAAAACTGATAAATGTCACAATGCTAAATGTCAAAAATGAAAAGTGTCACCATAAAAAATGTCAAAAATAACCAATTTCAAGATGGCAAATGTCAAAGATGTCAAATGACAAATGTCACAATGCTAAATGTCAAAAATGACAAATTTCAAGATGGCAAATGTCAAAGATGTCAAATGACAAATGTCACAATGCTAAATGTCAAAAATGAAAAGTGTCACCATGAAAAATGTCAAAAATGACAAATTTCAAGATGGCAAATGTCAAAACTGACAAATGTCACAATGCTAAATGTCAAAAATGAAAAGTGTCACCATGAAAAATGTCAAAAATAACAAATTTCAAGATGGCAAATGTCAAAGATGTCAAATGACAAATGTCACAATGCTAAATGTCAAAAATGAAAAGTGTCACCATAAAAAATGTCAAAAATGACAAATTTCAAGATAGCAAATGTCAAAGATGTCAAATGACAAATGTCACAATGCTAAATGTCAAAAATGAAAAGTGTCACCATGAAAAATGTCAAAAATGACAAATTTCAAGATGGCAAATGCCAAAGATGTCAAATGACAAATGTCACAATGCTAAATGTCAAAAATGACAAATTTTAAGATGACAAATGTCAAAGATGTCAAATGACAAATGTCACAATGCTAAATGTCAAAAATGAAAAGTGTCACCATGAAAAATGTCAAAAATGACAAATTTCAAGATGGCAAATTTCAAAACTGACAAATGTCACAATGTCAAAAATGAAAAGTGTCACCATGAAAAATGTCAAAAATGACAAATTTCAAGATGGCAAATGTTAAAGATGTCAAATGACAAATGTCACAATGCTAAATGTCAAAAATGAAAAGTGTCACCATAAAAAATGACAAATTTCAAGATGGCAAATGTCAAAGATGTCAAATGACAAATGTCACAATGCTAAATGTCAAAAATGAAAAGTGTCAAAAATGACAAATTTCAAGATGGCAAATGTCTAAGATGTCAAATGACAAATGTCACAATGCTAAATATCAAAAATGAAAAGTGTCACCATAAAAAATGTCAAAAATGACAAATTTCAAGATGGCAAATGTCAAAGATGTCAAATAACAAATGTCACAATGCTAAATGTCAAAAATGAAACGTGTCACCATGAAAAATGTCAAAAATGACAAATTTCAAGATGGCAAATGTCAAAGATGTCAAATGACAAATGTCGCAATGCTAAATGTCAAAAATGAAAAGTGTCACCATGAAAAATGTCAAAAATGACAAATTTCAAGATGGCAAATGTCAAAACTGACTAATGTCACAATGCTTAATGTCAAAAATGAAAAGTGTCACCATGAAAAATGTCAAAAATGACAAATTTCAAAATGGCAAATGTCAAAGATGTCAAATGACAAATGTCACAATGCTAAATGTCAAAAATGAAAAGTGTCACCATGAAAAGTGTCAAAAATGACAAATTTCAAGATGGCAAATGTCTAAGATGTCAAATGACAAATGTCACAATGCTAAATGTCACAAATGAAAAGTGTCACCATGAAAAATGTCAAAAATGACAAATTTCAAGATGGCAAATGTCAAAGATGTCAAATGTCACAATGCTAAATGTCAAAAATGAAAGGTGTCACCATGAAAAATGTCAAAAATGACAAATTTTAAGATGGCAAAGGTCAAAGATGTCAAATGACAAATGTCACAATGCTAAATGTCAAAAATGAAAAGTGTCACCATGAAAAATGTCAAAAATGACAAATTTTAAGATGACAAATGTCAAAGATGTCAAATGACAAATGTCACAATGCTAAATGTCAAAAATGAAAAGTGTCACCATGAAAAATGTCAAAAATGACAAATTTCAAGATGGCAAATATCAAAGATGTCAAATGACAAATGTCACAATGCTAAATGTCAAAAATGAAAAGTGTCACAATACTAAATGTCAAAAATGAAAAGTGTCACAATGCTAAATGTCAAAAATGACAAATTTCAAGATGGCAAATGTCAAAGATGTCAAATGACAAATGTCACAATGCTAAATGTCAAAAATGACAAATTTCAAGATGGCAAATGTCAAAGATGTCAAATGACAAATGTCACAATGCTAAATGTCAAAAATGAAAAGTGTCACTATGAAAAATGTCAAAAATGTCAAATTTCAAGATGGCAAATGTCAAAACTGACAAATGTCACAATGCTAAATGTCAAAAATGAAAAGTGTCACCATGAAAAATGTCAAAAATAACAAATTTCAAGATGGCAAATGTCAAAGATGTCAAATGACAAATGTCACAATGCTAAATGTCAAAACTGACAAATTTTAAGATGGCAAATGTCAAAGATGTCAAATGACAAATGTCACAATGCTAAATGTCAAAAATGAAAAGTGTCACCATCAAAAATGTCAAAAATGACAAATTTTAAGATGGCAAATGTCAAAGATGTCAAATGACAAATGTCACAATGCTAAATGTCAAAAATGATAAGTGTCACCATGAAAAATGTCAAAAATAACAAATTTCAAGATGGCAAATGTCAAAGATGTCAAATGACAAATGTCACAATGCTAAATGTCAAAAATGACAAATTTCAAGATGGCAAATGGCAAAGATGTCAAATGACAAATGTCACAATGCTAAATGTCAAAAATGAAAAGTGTCACCATGAAAAATGTCAAAAATAACAAATTTCAAGATGGCAAATGTCAAAGATGTCAAATGTCACAATGCTAAATGTCAAAAAAGAAAAGTGTCACCATGAAAAATGTCAAAAATGACAAATTTCAAGATGGCAAATGTCAAAGATGTCAAATGACAAATGTCACAATGCTAAATGTCAAAAATGAAAAGTGTCACCATGAAAAATGTCAAAAATAACAAATTTCAAAATGGCAAATGTCAAAGATGTCAAATGACAAATGTCACAATGCTAAATGTCAAAAATGAAAAGTGTCACCATGAAAAATGTCAAAAATGACAAATTTCAAGATGGCAAATGTCAAAGATGTCAAATGACAAATGTCACAATGCTAAATGTCAAAAATGAAAAGTGTCAAAAATGACAAATTTCAAGATGGCAAATGTCTAAGATGTCAAATGACAAATGTCACAATGCTAAATGTCAAAAATGAAAAGTGTCACCATGAAAAATGTCAAAAATGACAAATTTCAAGATGGCAAATGTCAAAGATGTCAAATGACAAATGTCACAATGCTAAATGTCAAAAATGAAAAGTGTCACCATAAAAAATGTCAAAAATGACAAATTTCACGATGGCAAATGTCAAAGATGTCAAATGACAAATGTCACAATTCTAAATGTCAAAAATAAAAAGTGTCACCATGAAAAATGTCAAAAATAACAAATTTTAAGATGGCAAATATCAAAGATGTCAAATGACAAATGTCACAATGCTAAATGTCGAAAATGAAAAGTGTCACCATGAAAAATGTCAAAAATGACAAATCTCAAGATGGCAAATGTCAAAACTGACAAATGTCACAATGCTAAATGTCAAAAATGATAAGTGTCACCATGAAAAATGTTAAAAATGACAAATTTCAAGATGGCAAATGTCCAAGATGTCAAATGACAAATGTCACAATGCTAAATGTCAAAAATGAAAAGTGTCACCATGAAAAATGTCAAAAATGACAAATTTCAAGATGGCAAATGTCAAAGATGTCAAATGACAAATGTCACAATGTTAAATGTCAAAAATGAAAAGTGTCACCATGAAAAATGACAAAAATGACAAATTTCAAGATGGCAAATATCAAAGATGTCAAATGACAAATGTCACAATGCTAAATGTCAAAAATGACAAATTTCAAGATGGCAAATGTCAAAGATGTCAAATGACAAATGTCACAATGCTAAATGTCAAAAATGAAAAGTGTCACCATGAAAAATGTCAAAAATGACAATTTTCAAGATGGCAAATGTCAAAGATGTCAAATGACAAATGTCAAAAATGACAAATTTCAAGATGGCAAACGTCAAAAATGTCAAATGACAAATGTCACAATGCTAAATGTCAAAAATGAAAAGTGTCACCATGAAAAATGTCAAAAATGACAAATTTCAAGATGGCAAATGTCAAAGATGTCAAATGACAAATGTCACAATGCTAAATGTCCAAAATGAAAATTGTCACCATGAAAAATGTCAAAAATGAGAAATTTCAAGATGGCAAATGTCAAAGATGTCAAATGACAAATGTCACAATGCTAAATGTCAAAAATGAAAAGTGTCAAAAATGACAAATTTCAAGATGGCAAATGTCTAAGATGTCAAATGACAAATGTCACAATGCTAAATGTCAAAAATGAAAAGTGTCACCATGAAAAATGTCAAATATAACAAATTTCAAGATGGCAAATGTCAAAGATGTCAAATGACAAATGTCACAATGCTAAATGTCAAAAATGAAAAGTGTCACCATGAAAAATGTCAAAAATGACAAATTTCAAGATGGCAAATGTCAAAGATGTCAAATGACAAATGTCACAATTCTAAATGTCAAAAATGAAAAGTGTCACCATCAAAAATGTCAAAAATGACAAATTTCAAGATGGCAAATGTCAAAACTGACAAATGTCACAATGCTAAATGTCAAAAATGATAAGTGTCACCATGAAAAATGTCAAAAATGACAAATTTCAAGATGGCAAATGTCCAAGATGTCAAATGACAAATGTCACAATGCTAAATGTCAAAAATAAAAAGTGTCAAAAATGACAAATTTCAAGACGGCAAATGTCAAAGATGTCAAATGACAAATGTCACAATGCTAAATGTCAAAAATGAAAAGTGTCACCATGAAAAATGTCAAAAATGACAAAATTCAAGATGGCAAATGTCAAAGATGTCAAATGACAAATGTCACAATGCTAAATGTCAAAAATGAAAAGTGTCACCATGAAAAATGTCAAAAATGACAAATTTCATGATGGCAAATGTCAAAGATGTCAAATGACAAATGTCACAATGCTAAATGTCAAAAATGAAAAGTGTCAAAAATGACAAATTTCAAGATGGCAAATGTCAAAAATGTCAAATGACAAATGTCACAATGCTAAATGTCAAAAATGAAAAGTGTCACCATGAAAAATGTCAAAAATGACAAATTTCAAGATGGCAAATGTCAAAACTGACAAATGTCACAATGCTAAATGTAAAAAATGAAAAGTGTCACCATAAAAAATGTCAAAAATAACAAATTTCAAGATGGCAAATGTCAAAGATGTCAAATGACAAATGTCACAATGCTAAATGTCAAAAATGACAAATTTCAAGATGGCAAATGTCAAAGATGTCAAATGACAAATGTCACAATGCTAAATGTCAAAAATTAAAAGTGTCACCATGAAAAATGTCAAAAATGACAAATTTCAAGATGGTAAATGTCAAAGATGTCAAATGACAAATGTCACAATGCTAAATGTCAAAAATGAAAAGTCTCACCATGAAAAATGTCAAAAATGACAAATTTCAAGATGGCAAATGTCAAAACTGACAAATGTCACAATGCTAAATGTCAAAAATGATAAGTGTCACCATGAAAAATGTCAAAAATGACAAATTTAAAGATGGCAAATGTCCAAGATGTCAAATGACAAATGTCACAATGCTACATGTCAAAAAAGAAAAGTGTCACCATGAAAAATGTCAAAAATGACAAATTTCAAGATGGCAAATGCCAAAGATGTCAAATGACAAATGTCACAATGCTAAATGTCAAAAATGACAAATTTCAAGATGGCAAATGTCAAAGATGTCAAATGACAAATGTCACAATGCTAAATGTCAAAAATGACAAATTTCAAGATGGCAAATGTCAAAGATGTCAAATGACAAATGTCACAATGCTAAATGTCAAAAATGAAAAGTGTCACCATGAAAAATGTCAAAAATGACAAATTTCAAGATGGCAAATGTCAAAGATGTCAAATGACAAATGTCACAATGCTAAATGTCAAAAATGACAAATTTTAAGATTGCAAATGTCAAAGATGTCAAATGACAAATGTCACACTGCTAAATGTCAAAAATGAAAAGTGTCACCATAAAAAATGTCAAAAATGACAAATTTCAAGATGGCAAATGTCAAAACTGACAAATGTCACAATGCTAAATTTCAAAAATGATAAGTGTCACCATGAAAAATGTCAAAAATGACAAATTTTAAGATGGCAAATGTCCAAGATGTCAAATGTCACAATGCTAAATGTCAAAAATGAAAAGTGTCACCAAGAAAAATGTCAAAAATGACAAATTTCAAGATGGCAAATGTCAAAGATGTCAAATGACAAATGTCACAATGCTAAATAACAAAAATGACAAATTTCAAGATGTCAAATGTCAAAGATGTCAAATGACAAATGTCACAATGCTAAATGTCAAAAATGAAAAGTGTCACCATGAAAAATGTCAAACATGACAAATTTCAAAATGGCAAATGTCAAAGATGTCAAATGACAAATGTCACAATGCTAAATGTCAAAAATGAAAAGTGTCACCATGAAAAATGTCAAAAATGACAAAATTCAAGATGGCAAATGTCAAAGATGTCAAATGACAAATGTCACAATGCTAAATGTCAAAAATAAAAACTGTCACCATGAAAAATGTCAAAAATGACAAATTTCAAGATGGCAAATGTCAAAACTGACAAATGTCACAATGCTAAATGTCAAAAAAGAAAAGTGTCATAATGAAAAATGTCAAAAATAACAAATTTCAAGATGGCAAATGTCAAAGATGTCAAATGACAAATGTCACAATGCTAAATGTCGAAAATGAAAAGTGTCACCATGAAAAATGTCAAAAATGACAAATTTCAAGATGGCAAATGTCAAAACTGACAAATGTCACAATGCTAAATGTCAAAAATGAAAAGTGTCACCATGAAAAATGTCAAAAATAACAAATTTCAAGATGGCAAATGTCAAAGATGTCAAATGACAAATGTCAAAAATGACAAATTTCACGATGGCAAATGTCAAAGATATCAAATAACAAATGTCACAATGCTAAATGTCAGAAATGAGAAATTTCAAGATGGCAAATGTCAAAACTGACAAATGTCACAATGCTAAATGTCAAAAATGAAAAGTTTCAAAAATGACAAATTTCAAGATGGCAAATGTCTAAGATGTCAAATGACAAATGTCACAATGCTAAATGTCAAAAATATAAAGTGTCACCATGAAAAATGTCAAAAATGACAAATTTCAAGATGGCAAATGTCAAAGATGTCAAATGACAAATGTCACCATGCTAAATGTCAAAAATGAAAAGTGTCACCATAAAAAATGTCAAAAATGACAAATTTCAAGATGGCAAATGTCAAAGATGTCAAATGACAAATGTCACAATGCTAAATGTCAAAAATAAAAAGTGTCACCATGAAAAATGTCAGAAATGACAAATTTCAAGATGGCAAATGTCAAAGATGTCAAATGACAAATGTCACAATGCTAAATGAAAAGTGTCACCATGAAAAATGTCAAAAATGACAAATTTCAAGATGGCAAATGTCAAAGATGTCAAATGACAAATGTCACAATGCTAAATGTCAAAAATGAAAAGTGTCACCATGAAAAATGTCAAAAATGACAAATTTCAAGATGGCAAATGTCAAAGATGTCAAATGACAAATGTTACAATGCTAAATGTCAAAAATGAAAAGTGTCACCATGAAAAATGTCAAAAATGACAAATTTCAAGACGGCAAATGTCAAAGATGTCAAATGACAAATGTCACAATGCTAAATGTCCAAAATGAAAAGTGTCACCATGAAAAATGTCAAAAATGACAAATTTCAAGATGGCAAATGTCAAAGATGTAAAATGACAAATGTCACAATGCTAAATGTCAAAAATGAAAAGTGTCAAAAATGACAAAATTCAAGATGGCAAATGTCTAAGATGTCAAATGGCAAATGTCACAATGCTAAATGTCAAAAATGAAAAGTGTCACCATGAAAAATGTCAAAAATGACAAATTTCAAGATGGCAAATGTCAAAAATGTCAAATGACAAATGTCACAATGCTAAATGTCAAGAATGAAAAGTGTCACCATGAAAAATGTCAAAAATGACAAATTTCAAGATGGCAAATGTCAAAGATGTCAAATGACAAATGTCACAATGCTAAATGTCAAAAATGAAAAGTGTCACCATGAAAAATGTCAAAAATGACAAATTTCAAGATGGCAAATGTCAAAGATTTTGAATTCGACAAATGTCACAATGCTAAGTGTCAAAAATGAAAAGTGTCACCATGAAAAATGTCAAAAATGACAAATTTCAAGATGGCAAATGTCAAAGATGTCAAATGACAAATGTCACAATGCTAAATGTCAAAAATGAAAAGTGTCACCATGAAAAATGTCAAAATGACAAATTTCAAGATGGCAAATATCAAAGATGTCAAATGACAAATGTCACAATGCTAAATGTCAAAAATGACAAATTTCAAGATTGCAAATGTCAAAGATGTCAAATGACAAATGTCACAATGCTAAATGTCAAAAATGAAAAGTGTCACCATGAAAAATGTCAAAAATGACAAATTTCAAGATGTCAAATGTCAAAGATGTCAAATGACAAATGTCACAATGCTAAATGTCAAAAATGAAAAGTGTCACCATGAAAAATGTCAAAAATGACAAATTTCAAGATGGCAAATGTCAAAGATGTCAAATGACAAATGTCACAATGCTAAATGTCAAAAATGAAAATTGTCACCATGAAAAATGTCAAAAATGACAAATTTCAAGATGGCAAATGTCAAAGATGTCAAATGACAAATGTCAAAAATGAAAAGTGTCAAAAATGACAAATTTCAAGATGGCAAATGTCTAAGATGTCAAATGACAAATGTTACAATGCTAAATGTCAAAAATGAAAAGTGTCACCATGAAAAATGTCAAAAATAACAAATTTCAAGATGGCAAATGTCAAAGATGTCAAATGACAAATGTCACAATGCTAAATGTCAAAAATGAAAAGTGTCACCATGAAAAATGTCAAAAATGACAAATTTCAAGATGGCAAATGTCAAAGATGTCAAATGACAAATGTCACAATGCTAAATGTCAAAAATAAAAAGTGTCACCATGAAAAATGTCAAAAATAACAAATTTTAAGATGGCAAATGTCAAAGATGTCAAATGACAAATGTCACAATGCTAAATGTCAAAAATGAAAAGTGTCACCATGAAAAATGTCAAAAATGACAAATTTCAAGATGACAAATGTCAAAACTGACAAATGTCACAATGCTAAATGTCAAAAATGAAAAGTGTCACCATGAAAAATGTCAAAAATGACAAATTTCAAGATGGCAAATGTCAAAGATGTCAAATGACAAATGTCACAATGCTAAATGTCAAAAATGAAAAGTTTCACCATGAAAAATGTCAAAAATGACAAATTTCAAGATGGCAAATGTCAAAACTGACAAATGTCACAATGCTAAATGTCAAAAATGATAAGTGTCACCATGAAAAATGTCAAAAATGACAAATTTCAAGATGGCAAATGTCCAAGATGTCAAATGTCACAATGCTAAATGTTAAAAATAAAAAGTGTCACCATGAAAAATGTCAAAAATGACAAATTTCAAGATGGCAAATGTCAAAGATGTCAAATGACAAATGTCACAATGCTAAATGTCAAAAATGAAAAGTGTCACCATAAAAAATGTCAAAAATGACAAATTTCAAGATGGCAAATGTCAAAGATGTCAAATGACAAATGTCACAATGCTAAATGTCAAAAATGAAAAGTGTCACCATGAAAAATGTCAAAAATGACAAATTTCAAGATGGCAAATGTCAAAGATGTCAAATGACAAATGTCACAATGCTAAATGTCAAAAATGAAAAGTGTCACCATGAAAAATGTCAAAAATGACAAATTTCAAGATGGCAAATATCAAAGATGTCAAATGACAAATGTCACAATGCTAAATGTCAAAAATGAAAAGTGTCACCATGAAAAATGTCAAAAATAACAAATTTCAAGATGGCAAATGTCAAAGATGTCATTTGACAAATGTCACAATGCTAAATGTCAAAACTGACAAATTTCAAGATGGCAAATGTCAAAGATGTCAAATGACAAATGTCAC
Organism: Altica lythri; assembly: GCA_964028335.1. Classification (NCBI taxonomy): domain Eukaryota; kingdom Metazoa; phylum Arthropoda; class Insecta; order Coleoptera; family Chrysomelidae; genus Altica; species Altica lythri. Next base: position 36,962,506 of record OZ034800.1, on the reverse strand, counting down.
AATGCTAAATGTCAAAAATGAAAAGTGTCACCATGAAAAATGTCAAAAATGACAAATTTCAAGATGGCAAATGTCAAAGATGTCAAATGACAAATGTCACAATGCTAAATGTCAAAAATAGTAAGTGTCACCATAAAAAATGTCAAAAATAACAAATTTCAAGATGGCAAATGTCAAAGATGTCAAATGACAAATGTCACAATGCTAAATGTCAAAAATGAAAAGTGTCACCATGAAAAATGTCAAAAATGACAAATTTCAAGATGGCAAATATCAAAGATGTCAAATGACAAATGTCACAATGCTAAATGTCAAAAATGAAAAGTGTCACAATGCTTAATGTCAAAAATGAAAAGTGTCACAATGCTAAATGTCAAAAATGACAAATTTTAAGATGGTCAATGTCAAAGATGTCAAATGACAAATGTCACAATGCTAAATGTCAAAAATGAAAAGTGTCACCATGAAAAATGTCAAAAATGACAAATTTCAAGATGGCAAATGTCAAAGATGTCAAATGACAAATGTCACAATGCTAAATGTCAAAAATGAAAAGTGTCACCATGAAAAATGTCAAAAATGACAAATTTCAAGATGGCAAATGTCAAAGATGTCAAATGACAAATGTCACAATGCTAAATGTCAAAAATGAAAAGTGTCACCATGAAAAATGTCAAAAATGACAAATTTCAAGATGGCAAATATCAAAGATGTCAAATGACAAATGTCACAATGCTAAATGTCAAAAATGAAAAGTGTCACAATGCTTAATGTCAAAAATGAAAAGTGTCACAATGCTAAATGTCAAAAATGACAAATTTCAAGATGGTCAATGTCAAAGATGTCAAATGACAAATGTCACAATGCTAAATGTCAAAAATGACAAATTTCAAGATGGCAAATGTCAAAACTGACAAATGTCACAATGCTAAATGTCAAAAATGAAAAGTGTCACCATGAAAAATGTCAAAAATAACAAATTTCAAGATGGCAAATGTCAAAGATGTCATTTGACAAATGTCACAATGCTAAATGTCAAAACTGACAAATTTCAAGATGGCAAATGTCAAAGATGTCAAATGACAAATGTCACAATGCTAAATGTCAAAAATGAAAAGTGTCACCATGAAAAATGTCAAAAATGACAAATTTCAAGATGGCAAATGTCAAAGATGTCAAATGACAAATGTCACAATGCTAAATGTCAAAAATAAAAAGTGTCAAAAATGACAAATTTCAAGATGGCAAATCTCAAAGATGTCAAATGACAAATGTCACAATGCTAAATGTCAAAAATGAAAAGTGTCACCATGAAAAATGTCAAAAATGACAAATTTCAAGATGGCAAATGTAAAAACTGACAAATGTCACAATGCTAAATGTCAAAAATAAAACGTGTCACCATGAAAAATGTCAAAAATGACAAATTTTAAGATGGCAAATGTCAAAGATGTCAAATGACAAATGTCACAATGCTAAATGTCAAAAATGAAAAGTGTCACCATGAAAAATGTCAAAAATGACAAATTTCAAGATGGCAAATGTCAAAGATGTCAAATGACAAATGTCACAATGCTAAATGTCAAAAATGAAAAGTGTCACCATGAAAAATGTCAAAAATGACAAATTTCAAGATGGCAAATGTCAAAGATGTCAAATGACAAATGTCACAATGCTAAATGTCAAAAATGAAAAGTGTCACCATGAAAAATGTCAAAAATGACAAATTTCAAGATGGCAAATATCAAAGATGTCAAATGACAAATGTCACAATGCTAAATGTCAAAAATGAAAAGTGTCACAATGCTTAATGTCAAAAATGAAAAGTGTCACAATGCTAAATGTCAAAAATGACAAATTTCAAGATGGTCAATGTCAAAGATGTCAAATGACAAATGTCACAATGCTAAATGTCAAAAATGACAAATTTCAAGATGGCAAATGTCAAAACTGACAAATGTCACAATGCTAAATGTCAAAAATGAAAAGTGTCACCATGAAAAATGTCAAAAATAACAAATTTCAAGATGGCAAATGTCAAAGATGTCATTTGACAAATGTCACAATGCTAAATGTCAAAACTGACAAATTTCAAGATGGCAAATGTCAAAGATGTCAAATGACAAATGTCACAATGCTAAATGTCAAAAATGAAAAGTGTCACCATGAAAAATGTCAAAAATGACAAATTTCAAGATGGCAAATGTCAAAGATGTCAAATGACAAATGTCACAATGCTAAATGTCAAAAATAATAAGTGTCACCATAAAAATTGTCAAAAATAACAAATTTCAAGATGGCAAATGTCAAAGATGTCAAATGACAAATGTCACAATGCTAAATGTCAAAAATGACAAATTTCAAGATGGCAAATATCAAAGATGTCAAATGACAAATGTCACAATGCTAAATGTCAAAAATGAAAAATTTGAAGATGGCAAATGTCAAAGATGTCAAATGACAAATGTCACAATGCTAAATGTCAAAAATGAAAAGTGTCACCATGAAAAATGTCAAAAATGACAAATTTCAAGATGGCAAATGTCAAAGATGTCAAATGACAAATGTCACAATGCTAAATGTCCAAAATGAAAAGTGTCACCATGAAAAATGTCAAAAATGACAAATTTCAAGATGGCAAATGTCAAAGATGTCAAATGACAAATGTCACAATGCTAAATGTCAAAAATGAAAAGTGTCAAAAATGACAAATTTCAAGATGGCAAATGTCTAAGATGTCAAATGACAAATGTCACAATGCTAAATGTCAAAAATGAAAAGTGTCACCATGAAAAATGTCAAAAATGACAAATTTCAAGATGGCAAATGTCAAAAATGTCAAATGACAAATGTCACAATGCTAAATGTCAAGAATGAAAAGTGTCACCATAAAAAATGTCAAAAATGACAAATTTCAAGATGGCAAATGTCAAAGATGTCAAATGACAAATGTCACAATGCTAAATGTCAAAAATGAAAAGTGTCACCATGAAAAATGTCAAAAATGACAAATTTCAAGATGGCAAATGTCAAAGATTTTGAATATGACAAATGTCACAATGCTAAATGTCAAAAATGAAAAGTGTCACCATGAAAAATGTCAAAAATGACAAATTTCAAGATGGCAAATGTCAAAGATGTCAAATGACAAATGTCACAATGCTACATGTCAAAAATGAAAAGTGTCACCATGAAAAATGTCAAAAATGACAAATTTCAAGATGGCAAATATCAAAGATGTCAAATGACAAATGTCACAATGCTAAATGTCAAAAATAACAAATTTCAAGATGGCAAATATCAAAGATGTCAAATAACAAATGTCACAATGCTAAATGTCAAAAATGAAAAGTGTCACCATGAAAAATGTCAAAAATGACAAATTTCAAGATGGCAAATGTCAAAGATGTCAAATGACAAATGTCACAATGCTAAATGTCAAAAATGAAAAGTGTCACCATGAAAAATGTCAAAAATGACAAATTTCAAGATGGCAAATGTCAAAGATGACAAATGTCAAATGTCACAATGCTAAATGTCAAAAATGAAAAGTGTCACCATGAAAAATGTCAAAAATGACAAATTTCAAGATGGCAAATATCAAAGATGTCAAATGACAAATGTCACAAAGCTAAATGTCAAAAATGAAAAGTGTCACAATGCTAAATGTCAAAAATGAAAAGTGTCACAATGCTAAATGTCAAAAATGACAAATTTCAAGATGGCAAATGTCAAAGATGTCAAATGACAAATGTCACAATGCTAAATGTCAAAAATGACAAATTTCAAGATGGCAAATGTCAAAGATGTCAAATGACAAATGTCACAATGCTAAATGTCAAAAATGAAAAGTGTCACCATAAAAAATGTCAAAAATGACAAATTTCAAGATGGCAAATATCAAAGCTGTCAAATGACAAATGTCACAATGCTAAATGTCAAAAATGAAAAGTGTCACCATGAAAAATGTCAAAAATAACAAATTTCAAGATGGCAAATGTCAAAGATGTCAAATGACAAATGTCACAATGCTAAATGTCAAAAATGACAAATTTCAAGATGGCAAATGTCAAAGATGTCAAATGTCACAATGCTAAATGTCAAAAATGAAAAGTGTCACTATGAAAAATGTCAAAAATGACAAAATTCAAGATGGCAAATGTCAAAGATGTCAAATGTCAAATGTCACAATGCTAAATGTCAAAAATGAAAAGTGTCACCATGAAAAATGTCAAAAATGACAAATTTCAAGACGGCAAATGTCAAAGATGTCAAATGACAAATGTCACAATGCTAAATGTCCAAAATGAAAAGTGTCACCATGAAAAATGTCAAAAATGACAAATTTCAAGATGGCAAATGTCAAAGATGTAAAATGACAAATGTCACAATGCTAAATGTCAAAAATGAAAAGTGTCAAAAATGAAAAAATTCAAGATGGCAAATGTCTAAGATGTCAAATGACAAATGTCACAATGCTAAATGTCAAAAATGAAAAGTGTCACCATGAAAAATGTCAAAAATGACAAATTTCAAGATGGCAAATGTCAAAAATGTCAAATGACAAATGTCACAATGCTAAATGTCAAGAATGAAAAGTGTCACCATGAAAAATGTCAAAAATGACAAATTTCAAGATGGCAAATGTCAAAGATGTCAAATGACAAATGTCACAATGCTAAATGTCAAAAATGAAAAGTGTCACCATGAAAAATGTCAAAAATGACAAATTTCAAGATGGCAAATGTCAAAGATTTTGAATTCGACAAATGTCACAATGCTAAGTGTCAAAAATGAAAAGTGTCACCATGAAAAATGTCAAAAATGACAAATTTCAAGATGGCAAATGTCAAAGATGTCAAATGACAAATGTCACAATGCTAAATGTCAAAAATGAAAAGTGTCACCATGAAAAATGTCAAAATGACAAATTTCAAGATGGCAAATATCAAAGATGTCAAATGACAAATGTCACAATGCTAAATGTCAAAAATGACAAATTTCAAGATTGCAAATGTCAAAGATGTCAAATGACAAATGTCACAATGCTAAATGTCAAAAATGAAAAGTGTCACCATGAAAAATGTCAAAAATGACAAATTTCAAGATGGCAAATGTCAAAGATGTCAAATGACAAATGTCACAATGCTAAATGTCAAAAATGAAAAGTTTCACCATGAAAAATGTCAAAAATGACAAATTTCAAGATGGCAAATGTCAAAACTGACAAATGTCACAATGCTAAATGTCAAAAATGATAAGTTTCACCATGAAAAATGTCAAAAATGACAAATTTCAAGATGGCAAATGTCCAAGATGTCAAATGTCACAATGCTAAATGTTAAAAATAAAAAGTGTCACCATGAAAAATGTCAAAAATGACAAATTTCAAGATGGCAAATGTCAAAGATGTCAAATGACAAATGTCACAATGCTAAATGTCAAAAATGAAAAGTGTCACCATAAAAAATGTCAAAAATGACAAATTTCAAGATGGCAAATGTCAAAGATGTCAAATGACAAATGTCACAATGCTAAATGTCAAAAATGAAAAGTGTCACCATGAAAAATGTCAAAAATGACAAATTTCAAGATGGCAAATGTCAAAGATGTCAAATGACAAATGTCACAATGCTAAATGTCAAAAATGAAAAGTGTCACCATGAAAAATGTCAAAAATGACAAATTTCAAGATGGCAAATATCAAAGATGTCAAATGACAAATGTCACAATGCTAAATGTCAAAAATGAAAAGTGTCACCATGAAAAATGTCAAAAATAACAAATTTCAAGATGGCAAATGTCAAAGATGTCATTTGACAAATGTCACAATGCTAAATGTCAAAACTGACAAATTTCAAGATGGCAAATGTCAAAGATGTCAAATGACAAATGTCACAATGCTAAATGTCAAAAATGAAAAGTGTCACCATGAAAAATGTCAAAAATGACAAATTTCAAGATGGCAAATGTCAAAGATGTCAAATGACAAATGTCACAATGCTAAATGTCAAAAATAATAAGTGTCACCATAAAAAATGTCAAAAATAACAAATTTCAAGATGGCAAATGTCAAAGATGTCAAATGACAAATGTCACAATGCTAAATGTCAAAAATGAAAAGTGTCACCATGAAAAATGTCAAAAATGACAAATTTCAAGATGGCAAATATCAAAGATGTCAAATGACAAATGTCACAATGCTAAATGTCAAAAATGAAAAGTGTCACAATGCTTAATGTCAAAAATGAAAAGTGTCACAATGCTAAATGTCAAAAATGACAAATTTTAAGATGGTCAATGTCAAAGATGTCAAATGACAAATGTCACAATGCTAAATGTCAAAAATGAAAAGTGTCACCATGAAAAATGTCAAAAATGACAAATTTCAAGATGGCAAATGTCAAAGATGTCAAATGACAAATGTCACAATGCTAAATGTCAAAAATGAAAAGTGTCACCATGAAAAATGTCAAAAATGACAAATTTCAAGATGGCAAATGTCAAAGATGTCAAATGACAAATGTCACAATGCTAAATGTCAAAAATGAAAAGTGTCACCATGAAAAATGTCAAAAATGACAAATTTCAAGATGGCAAATATCAAAGATGTCAAATGACAAATGTCACAATGCTAAATGTCAAAAATGAAAAGTGTCACAATGCTTAATGTCAAAAATGAAAAGTGTCACAATGCTAAATGTCAAAAATGACAAATTTCAAGATGGTCAATGTCAAAGATGTCAAATGACAAATGTCACAATGCTAAATGTCAAAAATGACAAATTTCAAGATGGCAAATGTCAAAACTGACAAATGTCACAATGCTAAATGTCAAAAATGAAAAGTGTCACCATGAAAAATGTCAAAAATAACAAATTTCAAGATGGCAAATGTCAAAGATGTCATTTGACAAATGTCACAATGCTAAATGTCAAAACTGACAAATTTGAAGATGGCAAATGTCAAAGATGTCAAATGACAAATGTCACAATGCTAAATGTCAAAAATGAAAAGTGTCACCATGAAAAATGTCAAAAATGACAAATTTCAAGATGGCAAATGTCAAAGATGTCAAATGACAAATGTCACAATGCTAAATGTCAAAAATAAAAAGTGTCAAAAATGACAAATTTCAAGATGGCAAATCTCAAAGATGTCAAATGACAAATGTCACAATGCTAAATGTCAAAAATGAAAAGTGTCACCATGAAAAATGTCAAAAATGACAAATTTCAAGATGGCAAATGTAAAAACTGACAAATGTCACAATGCTAAATGTCAAAAATAAAACGTGTCACCATGAAAAATGTCAAAAATGACAAATTTTAAGATGGCAAATGTCAAAGATGTCAAATGACAAATGTCACAATGCTAAATGTCAAAAATGAAAAGTGTCACCATGAAAAATGTCAAAAATGACAAATTTCAAGATGGCAAATGTCAAAGATGTCAAATGACAAATGTCACAATGCTAAATGTCAAAAATGAAAAGTGTCACCATGAAAAATGTCAAAAATGACAAATTTCAAGATGGCAAATGTCAAAGATGTCAAATGACAAATGTCACAATGCTAAATGTCAAAAATGAAAAGTGTCACCATGAAAAATGTCAAAAATGACAAATTTCAAGATGGCAAATATCAAAGATGTCAAATGACAAATGTCACAATGCTAAATGTCAAAAATGAAAAGTGTCACAATGCTTAATGTCAAAAATGAAAAGTGTCACAATGCTAAATGTCAAAAATGACAAATTTCAAGATGGTCAATGTCAAAGATGTCAAATGACAAATGTCACAATGCTAAATGTCAAAAATGACAAATTTCAAGATGGCAAATGTCAAAACTGACAAATGTCACAATGCTAAATGTCAAAAATGAAAAGTGTCACCATGAAAAATGTCAAAAATAACAAATTTCAAGATGGCAAATGTCAAAGATGTCATTTGACAAATGTCACAATGCTAAATGTCAAAACTGACAAATTTCAAGATGGCAAATGTCAAAGATGTCAAATGACAAATGTCACAATGCTAAATGTCAAAAATGAAAAGTGTCACCATGAAAAATGTCAAAAATGACAAATTTCAAGATGGCAAATGTCAAAGATGTCAAATGACAAATGTCACAATGCTAAATGTCAAAAATAATAAGTGTCACCATAAAAATTGTCAAAAATAACAAATTTCAAGATGGCAAATGTCAAAGATGTCAAATGACAAATGTCACAATGCTAAATGTCAAAAATGACAAATTTCAAGATGGCAAATATCAAAGATGTCAAATGACAAATGTCACAATGCTAAATGTCAAAAATGAAAAATTTGAAGATGGCAAATGTCAAAGATGTCAAATGACAAATGTCACAATGCTAAATGTCAAAAATGAAAAGTGTCACCATGAAAAATGTCAAAAATGACAAATTTCAAGATGGCAAATGTCAAAGATGTCAAATGACAAATGTCACAATGCTAAATGTCCAAAATGAAAAGTGTCACCATGAAAAATGTCAAAAATGACAAATTTCAAGATGGCAAATGTCAAAGATGTCAAATGACAAATGTCACAATGCTAAATGTCAAAAATGAAAAGTGTCAAAAATGACAAATTTCAAGATGGCAAATGTCTAAGATGTCAAATGACAAATGTCACAATGCTAAATGTCAAAAATGAAAAGTGTCACCATGAAAAATGTCAAAAATGACAAATTTCAAGATGGCAAATGTCAAAAATGTCAAATGACAAATGTCACAATGCTAAATGTCAAGAATGAAAAGTGTCACCATAAAAAATGTCAAAAATGACAAATTTCAAGATGGCAAATGTCAAAGATGTCAAATGACAAATGTCACAATGCTAAATGTCAAAAATGAAAAGTGTCACCATGAAAAATGTCAAAAATGACAAATTTCAAGATGGCAAATGTCAAAGATTTTGAATATGACAAATGTCACAATGCTAAATGTCAAAAATGAAAAGTGTCACCATGAAAAATGTCAAAAATGACAAATTTCAAGATGGCAAATGTCAAAGATGTCAAATGACAAATGTCACAATGCTAAATGTCAAAAATGAAAAGTGTCACCATGAAAAATGTCAAAAATGACAAATTTCAAGATGGCAAATATCAAAGATGTCAAATGACAAATGTCACAATGCTAAATGTCAAAAATAACAAATTTCAAGATGGCAAATATCAAAGATGTCAAATAACAAATGTCACAATGCTAAATGTCAAAAATGAAAAGTGTCACCATGAAAAATGTCAAAAATGACAAATTTCAAGATGGCAAATGTCAAAGATGTCAAATGACAAATGTCACAATGCTAAATGTCAAAAATGAAAAGTGTCACCATGAAAAATGTCAAAAATGACAAATTTCAAGATGGCAAATGTCAAAGATGACAAATGTCAAATGTCACAATGCTAAATGTCAAAAATGAAAAGTGTCACCATGAAAAATGTCAAAAATGACAAATTTCAAGATGGCAAATATCAAAGATGTCAAATGACAAATGTCACAAAGCTAAATGTCAAAAATGAAAAGTGTCACAATGCTAAATGTCAAAAATGAAAAGTGTCACAATGCTAAATGTCAAAAATGACAAATTTCAAGATGGCAAATGTCAAAGATGTCAAATGACAAATGTCACAATGCTAAATGTCAAAAATGACAAATTTCAAGATGGCAAATGTCAAAGATGTCAAATGACAAATGTCACAATGCTAAATGTCAAAAATGAAAAGTGTCACCATAAAAAATGTCAAAAATGACAAATTTCAAGATGGCAAATATCAAAGCTGTCAAATGACAAATGTCACAATGCTAAATGTCAAAAATGAAAAGTGTCACCATGAAAAATGTCAAAAATAACAAATTTCAAGATGGCAAATGTCAAAGATGTCAAATGACAAATGTCACAATGCTAAATGTCAAAAATGACAAATTTCAAGATGGCAAATGTCAAAGATGTCAAATGTCACAATGCTAAATGTCAAAAATGAAAAGTGTCACTATGAAAAATGTCAAAAATGACAAAATTCAAGATGGCAAATGTCAAAGATGTCAAATGTCAAATGTCACAATGCTAAATGTCAAAAATGAAAAGTGTCACCATGAAAAATGTCAAAAATGACAAATTTCAAGACGGCAAATGTCAAAGATGTCAAATGACAAATGTCACAATGCTAAATGTCCAAAATGAAAAGTGTCACCATGAAAAATGTCAAAAATGACAAATTTCAAGATGGCAAATGTCAAAGATGTAAAATGACAAATGTCACAATGCTAAATGTCAAAAATGAAAAGTGTCAAAAATGACAAAATTCAAGATGGCAAATGTCTAAGATGTCAAATGACAAATGTCACAATGCTAAATGTCAAAAATGAAAAGTGTCACCATGAAAAATGTCAAAAATGACAAATTTCAAGATGGCAAATGTCAAAAATGTCAAATGACAAATGTCACAATGCTAAATGTCAAGAATGAAAAGTGTCACCATGAAAAATGTCAAAAATGACAAATTTCAAGATGGCAAATGTCAAAGATGTCAAATGACAAATGTCACAATGCTAAATGTCAAAAATGAAAAGTGTCACCATGAAAAATGTCAAAAATGACAAATTTCAAGATGGCAAATGTCAAAGATTTTGAATTCGACAAATGTCACAATGCTAAGTGTCAAAAATGAAAAGTGTCACCATGAAAAATGTCAAAAATGACAAATTTCAAGATGGCAAATGTCAAAGATGTCAAATGACAAATGTCACAATGCTAAATGTCAAAAATGAAAAGTGTCACCATGAAAAATGTCAAAATGACAAATTTCAAGATGGCAAATATCAAAGATGTCAAATGACAAATGTCACAATGCTAAATGTCAAAAATGACAAATTTCAAGATTGCAAATGTCAAAGATGTCAAATGACAAATGTCACAATGCTAAATGTCAAAAATGAAAAGTGTCACCATGAAAAATGTCAAAAATGACAAATTTCAAGATGTCAAATGTCAAAGATGTCAAATGACAAATGTCACAATGCTAAATGTCAAAAATGAAAAGTGTCACCATGAAAAATGTCAAAAATGACAAATTTCAAGATGGCAAATGTCAAAGATGTCAAATGACAAATGTCACAATGCTAAATGTCAAAAATGAAAATTGTCACCATGAAAAATGTCAAAAATGACAAATTTCAAGATGGCAAATGTCAAAGATGTCAAATGACAAATGTCACAATGCTAAATGTCAAAAATGAAAAGTGTCAAAAATGACAAATTTCAAGATGGCAAATGTCTAAGATGTCAAATGACAAATGTTACAATGCTAAATGTCAAAAATGAAAAGTGTCACCATGAAAAATGTCAAAAATAACAAATTTCAAGATGGCAAATGTCAAAGATGTCAAATGACAAATGTCACAATGCTAAATGTCAAAAATGAAAAGTGTCAAAAATGACAAATTTCAAGATGGCAAATGTCTAAGATGTCAAATGACAAATGTTACAATGCTAAATGTCAAAAATGAAAAGTGTCACCATGAAAAATGTCAAAAATAACAAATTTCAAGATGGCAAATGTCAAAGATGTCAAATGACAAATGTCACAATGCTAAATGTCAAAAATGAAAAGTGTCACCATGAAAAATGTCAAAAATGACAAATTTCAAGATGGCAAATGTCAAAGATGTCAAATGACAAATGTCACAATGCTAAATGTCAAAAATAAAAAGTGTCACCATGAAAAATGTCAAAAATAACAAATTTTAAGATGGCAAATGTCAAAGATGTCAAATGACAAATGTCACAATGCTAAATGTCAAAAATGAAAAGTGTCACCATGAAAAATGTCAAAAATGACAAATTTCAAGATGACAAATGTCAAAACTGACAAATGTCACAATGCTAAATGTCAAAAATGAAAAGTGTCACCATGAAAAATGTCAAAAATGACAAATTTCAAGATGGCAAATGTCAAAGATGTCAAATGACAAATGTCACAATGCTAAATGTCAAAAATGAAAAGTTTCACCATGAAAAATGTCAAAAATGACAAATTTCAAGATGGCAAATGTCAAAACTGACAAATGTCACAATGCTAAATGTCAAAAATGATAAGTGTCACCATGAAAAATGTCAAAAATGACAAATTTCAAGATGGCAAATGTCCAAGATGTCAAATGTCACAATGCTAAATGTTAAAAATAAAAAGTGTCACCATGAAAAATGTCAAAAATGACAAATTTCAAGATGGCAAATGTCAAAGATGTCAAATGACAAATGTCACAATGCTAAATGTCAAAAATAAAAAGTGTCAAAAATGACAAATTTCAAGATGGCAAATCTCAAAGATGTCAAATGACAAATGTCACAATGCTAAATGTCAAAAATGAAAAGTGTCACCATGAAAAATGTCAAAAATGACAAATTTCAAGATGGCAAATGTAAAAACTGACAAATGTCACAATGCTGAATGTCAAAAATGAAAAGTGTAACCATGAAAAATGTCAAAAATAACAAATTTTAAGATGGCAAATGTCAAAGATGTCAAATGACAAATGTCACAATGCTAAATGTCAAAAATGAAAAGTGTCAGCATGAAAAATGTCAAAAATGACAAATTTCAAGATGACAAATGTCAAAACTGACAAATGTCACAATGCTAAATGTCAAAAATGAAAAGTGTCACCATGAAAAATGTCAAAAATGACAAATTTCAAGATGGCTAATGTCAAAGATGTCAAATGACAAATGTCACAATGCTAAATGTCAAAAATGAAAAGTTTCACCATGAAAAATGTCAAAAATGACAAATTTCAAGATGGCAAATGTCAAAACTGACAAATGTCACAATGCTAAATGTCAAAAATGATAAGTGTCACCATGAAAAATGTCAAAAATGACAAATTTCAAGATGGCAAATGTCAAAGATGTCAAATGACAAATGTCACAATGCTAAATGTCAAAAATAAAAAGTGTCAAAAATGACAAATTTCAAGATGGCAAATGTCAAAGATGTCAAATGACAAATGTCACAATGCTAAATGTCAAAAATGAAAAGTGTCACCATGAAAAATGTCAAAAATGACAAATATCAAGATGGCAAATGTAAAAACTGACAAATGTCACAATGCTAAATGTCAAAAATGAAAAGTGTCACCATGAAAAATGTCAAAAATAACAAATTTCAAGATGGCAAATGTCAAAGATGTCAAATGACAAATGTCACAATGCTAAATGTCAAAAATGACAAATTTCAAGATGGCAAATGTCAAAGATGTCAAATGACAAATGTCACAATGCTAAATGTCAAAAATAAAAAGTGTCACCATGAAAAATGTCAAAAATGACAAATTTCAAGATGGCAAATGTCAAAGATGTCAAATGACAAATGTCACAATGCTAAATGTCAAAAATGAAAAGTGTCACCATGAAAAATGTCAAAAATGACAAATTTTAAGATGGCAAATGTCAAAACTGACAAATGTCACAATGCTAAATGTCAAAAATGATAAGTGTCACCATGAAAAATGTCAAAAATAACAAATTTCAAGATGGCAAATGTCCAAGATGTCAAATGACAAATGTCACAATGCTAAATGTCAAAAATGAAAAGTGTCACCATGAAAAATGTCAAAAATGACAAATTTCAAGATGGCAAATGTCAAAGATGTCAAATGACAAATGTCACAATGCTAAATGTCAAAAATGACAAATTTCAAGATGGCAAATGTCAAAGATGTCAAATGACAAATGTCACAATGCTAAATGTCAAAAATGACAAATTTCAAGATGGCAAATGTCAAAGATGTCAAATGACAAATGTCACAATGCTAAATGTCAAAAATGACAAATTTCAAGATGGCAAATGTCAAAGATGTCAAATGACAAATGTCACAATGCTAAATGTCAAAAATGTCAAATTTTAAGATTGCAAATGTCAAAGATGTCAAATGACAAATGTCACAATGCTAAATGTCAAAAATGAAAAGTGTCACCATAAAAAATGTCAAAAATGACAAATTTCAAGATGGCAAATGTCAAAACTGACAAATGTCACAATGCTAAATGTTAAAAATAATAAGTGTCACCATGAAAAATGTCAAAAATGACAAATTTCAAGATGGCAAATGTCCAAGATGTCAAATGACAAATGTCACAATGCTAAATGTCAAAAATGAAAAGTGTTTCAAGATGGCAAATGTCAAAGATGTCAAATGACAAATGTCACAATGCTAAATAACAAAAATGACAAATTTCAAGATGTCAAATGTCAAAGATGTCAAATGACAAATGTCACAATGCTAAATGTCAAAAATGAAAAGTGTTACCATGAAAAATGTCAAAAATGACAAATTTCAAGATGGCAAATGTCAAAGGTGTCAAATGACAAATGTCACAATGCTAAATGTCAAAAATGAAAAGTGTCACCATGAAAAATGTCAAAAATGACAAAATTCAAGATGGCAAATGTCAAAGATGTCAAATGACAAATGTCACAATGCTAAATGTCAAAAATAAAAACTGTCACCATGAAAAATGTCAAAAATGACAAATTTCAAGATGGCAAATGTCAAAACTGACAAATGTCACAATGCTAAATGTCAAAAATGAATAGTGTCATAATGAAAAATGTCAAAAATAACAAATTTCAAGATGGCAAATGTCAAAGATGTCAAATGACAAATGTCACAATGCTAAATGTCAAAAATGACAAATTTCAAGATGGCAAATGTCAAAGATATCAAATAACAGATGTCACAATGCTAAATGTCAAAAATGACAAATTTCAAGGTGGCAAATGTCAAAACTGACAAATGTCACAATGCTAAATGTCAAAAATGAAAAGTGTCACCATGAAAAATGTCAAAAATAACAAATTTCAAGATGGCAAATGTCAAAGATGTCAAATGACAAATATCACAATGCTAAATGTCAAAAATGACAAATTTTAAGATGGCAAATGTCAAAGATGTCAAATGACAAATGTCACAATGCTAAATGTCAAAAATGAAAAGTGTCACCATAAAAAATGTCAAAAATGACAAATTTTAAGATGGCAAATGTCAAAACTGACAAATGTCACAATGCTAAATGTCAAAAATGAAAAGTGTCACCATGAAAAATGTCAAAAATAACAAATTTCAAGATGGCAAATGTCAAAGATGTCAAATGACAAATGTCACAATGCTAAATGCCAAAAATGACAAATTTCAAGATGGCAAATGTCTAAGATGTCAAATGACAAATGTCACAATGCTAAATGTCAAAAATGAAAAGTGTCACCATGAAAAATGTCAAAAATGACAAATTTCAAGATGACAAATGTCAAGGATGTCAAATGACAAATGTCACAATGCTAAATGTCAAAAATTAAAAGTGTCACCATAAAAAATGACAAATTTCAAGATGGCAAATGTCTAAGATGTCAAATGACAAATGTCACAATGCTAAATGTCAAAAATGAAAAGTGTCACCATGAAAAATGTCAAAAATGACAAATTTCAAGATGGCATATGTCAAAGATGTCAAATGACAAATGTCACAATGCTAAATGTCAAAAATGAAAATTGTCAAAAATGACAAATTTCAAGATGGCATATGTCAAAGATGTCAAATGACAAATGTCACAATGCTAATTGTCAAAAATGAAAAGTGTTACCATGAAAAATGTCAAAAATGACAAATTTCTAGATGGCAAATGTCAAAGATGTCAAATGACAAATGTCACAATGCTAAATGTCAAAAATGAAAAGTGTCACCATAAAAAATGTCAAAAATGACAAATTTCAAGATGGCAAATGTCAAAGATGTCAAATGACAAATGTCACAATGCTAAATGCCAAAAATGAAAAGTGCCACAATGCTAAATGTTAAAAATGAGAAGTGTCACAATGCTAAATGTCAAAAATGACAAATTTCAAGATGGCAAATGTCAAAGATGTCAAATGACAAATGTCACAATGCTAAATGTCAAAAATGACAAATTTCAAGATGGCAAATGTCAAAGATGTCACAATGCTAAATGTCAAAAATGAAAAGTGTCACAATGAAAAATGTCAAAAATGACAAATTTCAAGATGGCAAATGTCAAAACTGACAAATGTCACAATGCTAAATGTCAAAAATGAAAAGTGTCACCATAAAAAATGTCAAAAATGACAAATTTCAAGATGGCAAATGTCAAAACTGACAAATGTCACAATGCTAAATGTTAAAAATAATAAGTGTCACCATGAAAAATGTCAAAAATGACAAATTTCAAGATGGCAAATGTCCAAGATGTCAAATGACAAATGTCACAATGCTAAATGTCAAAAATGAAAAGTGTTTCAAGATGGCAAATGTCAAAGATGTCAAATGACAAATGTCACAATGCTAAATAACAAAAATGACAAATTTCAAGATGTCAAATGTCAAAGATGTCAAATGACAAATGTCACAATGCTAAATGTCAAAAATGAAAAGTGTTACCATGAAAAATGTCAAAAATGACAAATTTCAAGATGGCAAATGTCAAAGGTGTCAAATGACAAATGTCACAATGCTAAATGTCAAAAATGAAAAGTGTCACCATGAAAAATGTCAAAAATGACAAAATTCAAGATGGCAAATGTCAAAGATGTCAAATGACAAATGTCACAATGCTAAATGTCAAAAATAAAAACTGTCACCATGAAAAATGTCAAAAATGACAAATTTCAAGATGGCAAATGTCAAAACTGACAAATGTCACAATGCTAAATGTCAAAAATGAATAGTGTCATAATGAAAAATGTCAAAAATAACAAATTTCAAGATGGCAAATGTCAAAGATGTCAAATGACAAATGTCACAATGCTAAATGTCAAAAATGACAAATTTCAAGATGGCAAATGTCAAAGATATCAAATAACAGATGTCACAATGCTAAATGTCAAAAATGACAAATTTCAAGGTGGCAAATGTCAAAACTGACAAATGTCACAATGCTAAATGTCAAAAATGAAAAGTGTCACCATGAAAAATGTCAAAAATAACAAATTTCAAGATGGCAAATGTCAAAGATGTCAAATGACAAATATCACAATGCTAAATGTCAAAAATGACAAATTTTAAGATGGCAAATGTCAAAGATGTCAAATGACAAATGTCACAATGCTAAATGTCAAAAATGAAAAGTGTCACCATAAAAAATGTCAAAAATGACAAATTTTAAGATGGCAAATGTCAAAACTGACAAATGTCACAATGCTAAATGTCAAAAATGAAAAGTGTCACCATGAAAAATGTCAAAAATAACAAATTTCAAGATGGCAAATGTCAAAGATGTCAAATGACAAATGTCACAATGCTAAATGCCAAAAATGACAAATTTCAAGATGGCAAATGTCTAAGATGTCAAATGACAAATGTCACAATGCTAAATGTCAAAAATGAAAAGTGTCACCATGAAAAATGTCAAAAATGACAAATTTCAAGATGACAAATGTCAAGGATGTCAAATGACAAATGTCACAATGCTAAATGTCAAAAATTAAAAGTGTCACCATAAAAAATGACAAATTTCAAGATGGCAAATGTCTAAGATGTCAAATGACAAATGTCACAATGCTAAATGTCAAAAATGAAAAGTGTCACCATGAAAAATGTCAAAAATGACAAATTTCAAGATGGCATATGTCAAAGATGTCAAATGACAAATGTCACAATGCTAAATGTCAAAAATGAAAATTGTCAAAAATGACAAATTTCAAGATGGCATATGTCAAAGATGTCAAATGACAAATGTCACAATGCTAATTGTCAAAAATGAAAAGTGTTACCATGAAAAATGTCAAAAATGACAAATTTCTAGATGGCAAATGTCAAAGATGTCAAATGACAAATGTCACAATGCTAAATGTCAAAAATGAAAAGTGTCACCATAAAAAATGTCAAAAATGACAAATTTCAAGATGGCAAATGTCAAAGATGTCAAATGACAAATGTCACAATGCTAAATGCCAAAAATGAAAAGTGCCACAATGCTAAATGTTAAAAATGAAAAGTGTCACAATGCTAAATGTCAAAAATGACAAATTTCAAGATGGCAAATGTCAAAGATGTCAAATGACAAATGTCACAATGCTAAATGTCAAAAATGACAAATTTCAAGATGGCAAATGTCAAAGATGTCACAATGCTAAATGTCAAAAATGAAAAGTGTCACAATGAAAAATGTCAAAAATGACAAATTTCAAGATGGCAAATGTCAAAACTGACAAATGTCACAATGCTAAATGTCAAAAATAAAAAGTGTCACCATGAAAAATGTCAAAAATAACAAATTTCAAGATGGCAAATGTCAAAGATGTCAAATGACAAATGTCACAATGCTAAATGTCAAAGATGTCAAATGACAAATGTCACAATGCTAAATGTCAAAAATGAAAAGTGTCACCATGAAAAATGTCAAAAATGACAAATTTCAACATGGCAAATGTCAAAGATGTCAAATGACAAATGTCACAATGCTAAATGTCAAAAATGAAAAGTGTCACCATGAAAAATGTCAAAAATGACAAATTTCAAGATGGCAAATGTCAAAGATGTCAAATGACAAATGTCACAATGCTAAATGTAAAAAATGAAAAGTGTCACCATGAAAAATGTCAAAAATGACAAATTTCAAGATGGCAAATTTCAAAACTGACAAATGTCACAATGTCAAAAATGAAAAGTGTCACCATGAAAAATGTCAAAAATGACAAATTTCAAGATGGCAAATGTTAAAGATGTCAAATGACAAATGTCACAATGCTAAATGTCAAAAATGAAAAGTGTCACCATAAAAAATGTCAAAAATGACAAATTTCAAGATGGCAAATGTCAAAGATGTCAAATGACAAATGTCACAATGCTAAATGTCAAAAATGAAAAGTGTTACCATGAAAAATGTCAAAAATGACAAATTACAAGATGGCAAATGTCAAAGATGTCAAATGACAAATGTCACAATGCTAAATGTCAAAAATGAAAAGTGTCAAAAATGACAAATTTCAAGATGGCAAATGTCTAAGATGTCAAATGACAAATGTCACAATGCTAAATGGTAAAAATGAAAAGTGTCACCATGAAAAATGTCAAAAATGACAAATTTTAAGATGGCAAATGTCAAAGATGTCAAATGACAAATGTCACAATGCTAAATGTCAAAAATGAAAAGTGTCACCATGAAAAATGTCAAAAATGACAAATTTCAAGATGGCAAATGTCAAAGATGTCAAATGACAAATGTCACAATGCTTAATGTCAAAAATGAAAAGTGTCACCATGAAAAATGTCAAAAATGACAAATGTCACAATGCTAAATGTCAAAAATGACAAATTTCAATATGGCAAATGTCAAAGATGTCAAATGACAAATGTCACAATGCTAAATGTCAAAAATGAAAAGTGTCACCATAAAAAATGTCAAAAATGACAAATTTCAAGATGGCAAATGTCAAAGATGTCAAATGACAAATGTCACAATGCTAAATGTCAAAAATGAAAAGTGTCACCATGAAAAATGTCAAAAATGACAAATTTCAAGATGGCAAATGTCAAAGATGTTAAATGACAAATGTCACAATGCTAAATGTCAAAAATGAAAAGTGTCACTACGAAAAATGTCAAAAATAACAAATTTCAAGATGGCAAATGTCAAAGATGTCAAATGACAAATGTCACAATGCTAAATGTCAAAAATGAAAAGTGTCACCATGAAAAATGTCAAAAATGACAAATTTCAAGATGGCAAATATCAAAACTGACAAATGTCACAATGCTAAATGTCACAAATGAAAAGTGTCACCATGAAAAATGTCAAAAATAACAAATTTCAAGATGGCAAATGTCAAAGATGTCAAATGACAAATGTCACAATGCTAAATGTCAAAAATGAAAAGTGTCACCTTAAAAAATTTCAAAAATGACAAATTTCAAGATGGCAAATGTTAAAGATGTCAAATGACAAATGTCACAATGCTAAATGTCAAAAATGAAAAGTGTCACCATGAAAAATGTCAAAAATGACAAATTTCAAGATGGCAAATGACAAATGTCACAATGCTAAATGTCAAAAATGAAAAGTGTCACTATAAAAAATGTCAAAAATGACAAATTTCAAGATGGCAAATGTCAAAACTGACAAATGTCACAATGCTAAATGTCAAAAATGATAAGTGTCACCATGAAAAATGTCAAAAATGACAAATTTCAAGATGGCAAATGTCCAAGATGTCAAATGACAAATGTCACAATGCTAAATGTCAAAAATGACAAATTTCAAGATGGCAAATGTCAAAGATGTCAAATGACAAATGTCACAATGCTAAATGTCAAAAATGAAAAGTGTCACCATGAAAAATGTCAAAAATGACAAATTTCAAGATGGCAAATGTCCAAGATGTCAAATGACAAATGTAACAATGCTAAATGTCAAAAATGAAAAGTGTCACCATAAAAAATGTCAAAAATGACAAATTTCAAGATGGCAAATGTCAAAGATGTCAAATGACAAATGTCACAATGCTAAATGTCAAAAAAGAAAAGTGTCACCATGAAAAATGTCAAAAATGACAAATTTCAAGATGGCAAATGTCAAAGATGTTAAATGACAAATGTCACAATGCTAAATGTCAAAAATGTAAAGTGTCACCATGAAAAATGTCAAAAATGACAAATTTCTAGATGGCGAATGTCAAAGATGTCAAATGAAAAATGTCACAATGCTAAATGTCAAAAATGAAAAGTGTCACCATGAAAAATGTCAAAAATGACAAATTTCAAGATGGCAAATGTCAAAGATGTTAAATGACATGTCACAATGCTAAATGTCAAAAATGAAAAGTGCCACAATGCTAAATGTCAAAAATGAAAAGTGTCACAATGCTAAATGTCAAAAATGACAAATTTCAAGATGGCAAATGTCAAACATGTCAAATGACAAATGTCACAATGCTAAATGTCAAAAATGACAAATTTCAAGATGGCAAATGTCAAAGATGTCAAATGATAAATGTCACAATGCTTAATGTCAAAAATGAAAAGTGTCACCACGAAAAATGTCAAAAATGACAAATTTCAAAATGGCAAATGTCAAAGATGTCAAATGACAAATGTCACAATGCTAAATGTCAAAAATGAAGAGTGTCAGCATGAAAAGTGTCAAAAATGACAAATTTCAAGATGGCAAATGTCTAAGATGTCAAATGACAAATGTCACAATGCTAAATGTCAAAAATGAAAAGTCTCACCATGAAAAATGTCAAAAATGACAAATTTCAAGATGGCAAATGTCAAAGATGTCAAATGACAAATGTCACAATGCTAAATGTCAAAAATGAAAAGTGTCACCATGAAAAATGTCAAAAATGACAAATTTCAAGATGGCAAATGTCAAAGATGTCAAATGACAAATGTCACAATGCTAATTGTCAAAAATGAAAAGTGTCACCATGAAAAATGTCAAAAATGACAAATTTCTAGATGGCAAATGTCAAAGATGTCAAATGACAAATGTCACAATGCTAAATGTCAAAAATGAAAAGTGTCACCATAAAAAATGTCAAAAATGACAAATTTCAAGATGGCAAATGTCAAAGATGTCAAATGACAAATGTCACAATGCTAAATGTCAAAAATGAAAAGTGCCACAATGCTAAATGTCACAAATGAAAAGTGTCACAATGCTAAATGTCAAAAATAACAAATTTCAAGATGGCAAATGTCAAAGATGTCAAATGACAAATGTCACAATGCTAAATGTCAAAAATGACAAATTTCAAGATGGCAAATGTCAAAGATGTCAAATGATAAATGTCACAATGCTAAATGTCAAAAATGAAAAGTGTCACCATGAAAAATGTCAAAAATGACAAATTTCAAGATGGCAAATGTCAAAACTGACAAATGTCACAATGCTAAATGTCAAAAATAAAAAGTGTCACCATGAAAAATGTCAAAAATAACAAATTTCAAGATGGCAAATGTCAAAGATGTCAAATGACAAATGTCACAATGCTAAATGTCAAAACTGACAAATTTCAAGATGGCAAACGTCAAAGATGTCAAATGACAAATGTCACAATGCTAAATGTCAAAAATGAAAAGTGTCACCATGAAAAATGTCAAAAATGACAAATTTCAAGATGGCAAATGTCAAAGATGTCAAATGACAAATGTCACAATGCTAAATGTCAAGAATGAAAAGTGTCACCATGAAAAATGTCAAAAATGACAAATTTCAAGATGGCAAATGTCAAAGATGTCAAATGACAAATGTCACAATGCCAAATGTCAAAAATGAAAAGTGTCACCATGAAAAATGTCAAAAATGACAAATTTCAAGATGGCAAATTTCAAAACTGACAAATGTCACAATGTCAAAAATGAAAAGTGTCACCATGAAAAATGTCAAAAATGACAAATTTCAAGATGGCAAATGTCAAAGATGTCAAATGACAAATGTCACAATGCTAAATGTCAAAAATGAAAAGTGTCATCATAAAAAATGTCAAAAATGACAAATTTCAAGATGGCAAATGTCAAAGATGTCAAATGACAAATGTCACAATGCTAAATGTCAAAAATGAAAAGTGTCACCATGAAAAATGTCAAAAATGACAAATTTCAAGATGGCAAATGTCAAAGATGTCAAATGACAAATGTCACAATGCTAAATGTCAAAAATGAAATGTGTCAAAAATGACAAATTTCAAGATGGCAAATGTCTAAGATGTCAAATGACAAATGTCACAATGCTAAATGGTAAAAATGAAAAGTGTCACCATGAAAAATGTCAAAAATGACAAATTTCAAGATGGCAAATGTCAAAGATGTCAAATGACAAATGTCACAATGCTAAATGTCAAAAATGAAAAGTGTCACCATGAAAAATGTCAAAAATGACAAATTTCAAGATGGCAAATGTCAAATGACAAATGTCACAATGCTTAATGTCAAAAATGAAAAGTGTCACCATGAAAAATGTCAAAAATGACAAATTTCAAGATGGCAAATGTCAAAGATGTCAAATGACAAATGTCACAATGCTAAATGTCAAAAATGACAAATTTCAAGATGGCAAATGTCAAAGATGTCAAATGACAAATGTCACAATGCTAAATGTCAAAAATGAAAAGTGTCACCATAAAAAATGTCAAAAATGACAAATTTCAAGATGGCAAATGTCACAATGCTAAATGTCAAAAATGAAAAGTGTCACCATGAAAAATGTCAAAAATGACAAATTTCAAGATGGCAAATGTCAAAGATGTTAAATGACAAATGTCACAATGCTAAATGTCAAAAATGAAAAGTGTCACCATGAAAAATGTCAAAAATGACAAATTTCAAGATGGCAAATGTCAAAACTGACTAATGTCACAATGCTAAATGTCAAAAATGAAAAGTGTCACCATGAAAAATGTCAAAAATGACAAATTTCAAAATGGCAAATGTCAAAGATGTCAAATGACAAATGTCACAATGCTAAATGTCAAAAATGAAAAGTGTCACCATGAAAAGTGTCAAAAATGACAAATTTCAAGATGGCAAATGTCAAAGATGTCAAATGACAAATGTCACAATGCTAAATGTCAAAAATGAAAAGTGTCACCATGAAAAATGTCAAAAATGACAAATTTCAAGATGGCAAATGTCAAAGATGTCAAATGACAAATGTCACAATGCTAAATGTCAAAAATGAAAAGTGTCACCCTGAAAAATGTCAAAAATGACAAATTTCAAGATGGCAAATGTCAAAGATGTCAAATGACAAATGTCACAATGCTAAATGTCAAAAATGAAAAGTGTCACCATGAAAAATGTCAAAAATGACAAATTTCAAGATGGCAAATGTCAAAGATGTCAAATGACAAATGTCACAATGCTAAATGTCAAAAATGAAAGGTGTCACCATGAAAAATGTCAAAAATGACAAATTTCAAGATGGCAAATGTCAAAAATGTCAAATGCCAAATGTCACAATGCTAAATGTCAAAAATGACAAATTTCAAGATGGCAAATGTCAAAGATGTCAAATGACAAATGTCACAATGCTAAATGTCAAAAATGAAAAGTGTCACCATGAAAAATGTCAAAAATGACAAATTTTAAGATGGCAAATGTCAAAGATGTCAAATGACAAATGTCACAATGCTAAATGTCAAAAATGCAAAATTTCAAGATGGCAAATGTCAAAGATGTCAAATGACAAATGTTACAATGCTAAATGTCAAAAATGAAAAGTGTCACTACGAAAAATGTCAAAAATAACAAATTTCAAGATGGCCCATGTCAAAACTGACAAATGTCACAATGCTAAATGTCAAAAATGAAAAGTGTTACCATGAAAAATGTCAAAAATGACAAATTTCAAGATGGCAAATGTCAAACATGTCAAATGACAAATGTCACAATGCTAAATGTCATAAATGAAAAGTGTCACCATGAAAAATGTCAAAAATAACAAATTTCAAGATGGCAAATGTAAAAGATGTCAAACGACAAATGTCACAATGCTAAATGTCAAAAATGAAAAGTTTCAGCATAAAAAATGTCAAAAATGACAAATTTCAAGATGGCAAATGTCAAAGATGTCAAATGACAAATGTCACAATGCTAAATGTCAAAAATGAAAAGTGTCACCATGAAAAATGACCAATTTCAAGATGGCAAATATCAAAGATGTCAAATGACAAATGTCACAATGCTAAATGTCAAAAATGAAAAGTGTCACCATGAAAAATATCAAAAATAACAAATTTCAAGATGGCAAATGTCAAAGATGTCAAATGACAAATGTCACAATGCTAAATGTCAAAAATGAAAAGTGTCACCATGAAAAATGTCAAAAATGACAAATTTCAAGATGGCAAATGTCAAAGATGTCAAATGACAAATGTCACAATGCTAAATGTCAAAAATGAAAAGTGTCACCATGAAAAATGTCAAAAATAACAAATTTCAAGATGGCAAATGTCAGAGATGTCAAATGACAAATGTCACAATGCTAAATGTCAAAAATGAAAAGTGTCACCATAAAAAATGTCAAAAATGACCAATTTCAAGATGGCAAATATCAAAGATGTTAAATGACAAATGTCACAATGCTAAATGTCAAAAATGAAAAGTGTCACTACGAAAAATGTCAAAAATAACAAATTTCAAGATGGCAAATGTCAAAGATGTCAAATGACAAATGTCACAATGCTAAATGTCAAAAATGAAAAGTGTCACCATGAAAAATGTCAAAAATAACAAATTTCAAGATGGCAAATGTCAAAGATGTCAAATGACAAATGTCACAATGCTAAATGTCAAAAATGACAAATTTCAAGATGGCAAATGTCAAAGATGTCAAATGACAAATGTCACAATGCTAAATGTCAAAAATGAAAAGTGTCACCATAAAAAATGTCAAAAATGACAAATTTCAAGATGGCAAATATCAAAACTGACAATGTCACAATGCTAAATGTCAAAAATGAAAAGTGTCACCATGAAAAATGTCAAAAATGACAAATTTTAAGATGGCAAATGTCAAAGATGTCAAATGACAAATGTCACAATGCTAAATGTCACAAATGAAAAGTGTCACCATGAAAAATGTCAAAAATAACAAATTTCAAGATGGCAAATGTCAAAGATGTCAAATGACAAATGTCACAATGCTAAATGTCAAAAATGAAAAGTGTCACCATGAAAAATGTCAAAAATGACAAATTTCAAGATGGCAAATGTTAAAGAAGTCAAATGACAAATGTCACAATGCTAAATGTCAAAAATGAAAAGTGTCACCATGAAAAATGTCAAAAATGACAAATTTCAATATGCAAATGACAAATGTCACAATGCTAAATGTCAAAAATGAAAAGTGTCACTATAAAAAATGTCAAAAATGACAAATTTCAAGATGGCAAATGTCAAAACTGACAAATGTCACAATGCTAAATGTCAAAAATGATAAGTGTCACCATGAAAAATGTCAAAAATGACAAATTTGAAGATGGCAAATGTCCAAGATGTCAAATGACAAATGTCACAATGCTAAATGTCAAAAATGACAAATTTCAAGATGGCAAATGTCAAAGATGTCAAATGACAAATGTCACAATGCTAAATGTCAAAAAAGAAAAGTGTCACCATGAAAAATGTCAAAAATGACAAATTTCAAGATGGCAAATGTCAAAGATGTCAAATGACAAATGTCACAATGCTAAATGTCAAAAATGTAAAGTGTCACCATGAAAAATGTCAAAAATGACAAATTTCTAGATGGCAAATGTCAAAGATGTCAAATGACAAATGTCACAATGCTAAATGTCAAAAATGAAAAGTGTCACCATGAAAAATGTCAAAAATCACAAATTTCAAGATGGCAAATGTCAAAGATGTCAAATGACATGTCACAATGCTAAATGTCAAAAATGAAAAGTGCCACAATGCTAAATGTCAAAAATGAAAAGTGTCACAATGCTAAATGTCAAAAATGACAAATTTCAAGATGGCAAATGTCAAAAATGACAAATTTCAAGATGGCAAATGTCAAAGATGTCAAATGACAAATGTCACAATGCTAAATATCAAAAATGACAAATTTCAAGATGGCAAATGTCAAAGATGTCAAATGATAAATGTCACAATGCTTAATGTCAAAAATGAAAAGTGTCACCATGAAAAATGTCAAAAATGACAAATTTCAAAATGGCAAATGTCAAAACTGACAAATGTCACAATGCTAAATGTCAAAAATGAAAAGTGTCACCATGAAAAATGTCAAAAATAACAAATTTCAAGATGGCAAATGTCAAAGATGTCAAATGACACATGTCACAATGCTAAATGTCAAAACTGACAAATTTCAAGATGGCAAATGTCAAAGATGTCAAATGACAAATGTCACAATGCTAAATGTCAAAAATGAAAAGTGTCACCATGAAAAATGTCAAAAATGACAAATTTCAAGATGGCAAATGTCAAAGATGTCAAATGACAAATGTCACAATGCTAAATGTCAAAAATGAAAAGTGTCACCATGAAAAATGTCAAAAATGACAAATTTCAAGATGGCAAATGTCAAAGATGTCAAATGACAAATGTCACAATGCTAAA
Organism: Altica lythri; assembly: GCA_964028335.1. Taxonomy (NCBI): domain Eukaryota; kingdom Metazoa; phylum Arthropoda; class Insecta; order Coleoptera; family Chrysomelidae; genus Altica; species Altica lythri. The sequence goes on along the minus strand of OZ034800.1, from coordinate 36,935,380 downwards.
TGTCAAAAATGAAAAGTGTCACCACGAAAAATGTCAAAAATGACAAATTTCAAGATGGCAAATGTCAAAACTGACAAATGTCACAATGCTAAATGTCAAAAATGAAAAGTGTCACCATGAAAAATGTCAAAAATAACAAATTTTAAGATGGCAAATGTCAAAGATGTCAAATGACAAATGTCACAATGCTAAATGTCAAAACTGACAAATTTCAAGATGGCAAATGTCAAAGATGTCAAATGACAAATGTCACAATGCTAAATGTCAAAAATGAAAAGTGTCACCATGAAAAATGACAAATTTCAAGATGGCAAATGTCAAAGATGTCAAATGACAAATGTCACAATGATAAATGTCAAAAATGAAAAGTGTCACCATGAAAAATGTTAAAAATGACAAATTTCAAGATGGCAAATTTCAAAGATGTCAAATGACAAATGTCACAATGCTAAATGTCAAAAATGAAAAGTGTCACCATAAAAAATGTCAAAAATGACAAATTTCAAGATGGCAAATGTCAAAGATGTCAAATGACAAATGTCACAATGCTAAATGTCAAAAATGAAAAGTGTCACCATGAAAAATGTCAAAAATGACAAATTTCAAGATGGCAAATGTCAAAGATGTCAAATGACAAATGTCACAATGCTAAATGTCAAAAATGAAAAGTGTCAAAAATGACAAACTTCAAGATGGCAAATGTCTAAGATGTCAAATGACAAATGTCACAATGCTAAATGGTAAAAATGAAAAGTGTCACCATGAAAAATGTCAAAAATGACAAATTTCAAGATGGCAGATGTCAAAGATGTCAAATGACAAATGTCACAATGCTAAATGTCAAAAATGAAAAGTTTCACCATGAAAAATGTCAAAAATGACAAATTTCAAGATGGCAAATGTCAAAGATGTCAAATGACAAATGTCACAATGCTAAATGTCAAAAATGAAAAGTGTCACCATGAAAAATGTCAAATATGACAAATTTCAAGATGGCAAATGTCAAAGATGTCAAATGACAAATGTCACAATGCTAAATGTCAAAAATGACAAATTTCAAGATGGCAAATATCAAAGATGTCAAATGACAAATGTCACAATGCCAAATGTCAAAAATGAAAAGTGTCACCATGAAAAATGTCAAAAATGACAAATTTCAAGATGGCAAATGTCAAAGATGTCAAATGACAAATGTCACAATGCTAAATGTCAAAAATAAAAAGTGTCACCATGAAAAATTTCAAAAATGACAAATTTCAAGATGGCAAATATCAAAGATGTCAAATGACAAATGTCACAATGCTAAATGTCAAAAATGAAAAGTGTCACCATGAAAAATGTCAAAAATGACAAATTTCAAGATGGCAAATGTCAAAACTGACTAATGTCACAATGCTAAATGTCAAAAATGAAAAGTGTCACCATGAAAAATGTCAAAAATGACAAATTTCAAGATGGCAAATGTCAAAGATGTCAAATGACAAATGTCACAATGCTAAATGTCAAAAATAAAAACTGTCACCATGAAAAATGTCAAAAATGACAAATTTCAAGATGGCAAATGTCAAAACTGACAAATGTCAAAATGCTAAATGTCAAAAATGAAAAGTGTCATAATGAAAAATGTCAAAAATAACAAATTTCAAGATGGCAAATGTCAAAGATGTCAAATGACAAAGATGTCAAATGACAAATGTCACAATGCTAAATGTCAAAAATAAAAACTGTCACCATGAAAAATGTCAAAAATGACAAATTTCAAGATGGCAAATGTCAAAACTGACAAATGTCACAATGCTAAATGTCAAAAATGAAAAGTGTCATAATGAAAAATGTCAAAAATAACAAATTTCAAGATGGCAAATGTCTAAGATGTCAAATGACAAATGTCACAATGCTAAATGTCAAAAATGAAAAGTGTCACCATGAAAAATGTCAAAAATGACAAATTTCAAGATAGCAAATATCAAAACTGACAAATGTCACAATGCTAAATGTCAAAAATCAAAAGTGTCACCATGAAAAATTTCAAAAATGACAAATTTCACGATGGCAAATGTCATTATGAAAAATGTCAAAAATGACAAATTTCAAGATGGCAAATGTCAAAACTGACAAATGTCACAATGCTAAATGTCAAAAATAAAAAGTGTCACCATGAAAAATGTCAAAAATGACAAATTTCAAGATGGCAAATGTCAAAGATGTCAAATGACAAATGTCACAATGCTAAATGTCAAAAATAAAAACTGTCACCATGAAAAATGTCAAAAATGACAAATTTCAAGATGGCAAATGTCAAAACTGACAAATTTCACAATGCTAAATGTCAAAAATGAAAAGTGTCATAATGAAAAATGTCAAAAATAACAAATTTCAAGATGGCAAATGTCTAAGATGTCAAATGACAAATGTCACAATGCTAAATGTTAAAAATGAAAAGTGTCATAATGAAAAATGTCAAAAATAACAAATTTCAAGATGGCAAATGTCAAAGATGTCAAATGACAAATGTCACAATGCTAAATGTCAAAAATAAAAAGTGTCACCATGAAAAATGTCGAAAATAACAAATTTCAAGATGGCAAATGTCAAAGATGTCAAATGACAAATGTCACAATGCTAAATGTCAAAAATGACAAATTTTAAGATAGCAAATGTCAAAGATATCAAATAACAAATGTCACAATGCTAAATGTCAAAAATGACAAATTTCAAGATGGCAAATGTCAAAACTGACAAATGTCACAATGCTAAATGTCAAGAATGAAAAGTGTCACCATGAAAAATGTCAAAAATAACAAATTTCAAGATGGCAAATGTCAAAGATGTCAAATGACAAATATCACAATGCTAAATGTCAAAAATGACAAATTTCAAAATGGCAAATGTCAAAGATGTCAAATGACAAATGTCACAATGCTAAATGTCAAAAATGAAAAGTGTCACCATGAAAAATGTCAAAAATGACAAATTTCAAGATGACAAATGTCAAAACTGACAAATGTCACAATGCTAAATGTCAAAAATGAAAAGTGTCACCATGAAAAATGTCAAAAATAACAAATTTCAAGATGGCAAATGTCAAAGATGTCAAATGACAAATGCCACAATGCTAAATGTCAAAAATGACAAATTTCAAGATGGCAAATTGCAAAGATGTCAAATGACAAATGTCACAATGCTAAATGTCAAAAATGAAAATTGTCACCATGAAAAATGTCAAAAATGACAAATTTCAAGATGGCAAATGTCAAAGATGTCAACTGACAAATGTCACAATGCTAAATGTCAAAAATGAAAAGTGTCAAAAATGACAAATTTCAAGATGGCAAATGTCTAAGATGTCAAATGACAAATGTCACAATGCTAAATGTCAAAAATAAAAAGTGTCACCATGAAAAATGTCAAAAATGACAAATTTCAAGATGGCAAATGTCAAAGATGTCAAATGACAAATGTCACAATGCTAAATTTCAAAAATGAAAAGTGTCACCATGAAAAATGTCAAAAATGACAAATTTCAAGATGGCAAATGTCAAAGATGTCAAATGACAAATGTCACAATGCTAAATGTCAAAAATGAAAAGTGTCACCATGAAAAATGTCAAAAATGACAAATTTCAAGATGGCAAATGTCAAAGATGTCAAATGACAAATGTCACAATGCTAAATGTCAAAAATGAAAAGTGTCACCATAAAAAATGTCAAAAATGACAAATTTCAAGATGGCAAATGTCAAAGATGTCAAATGACAAATGTCACAATGCTAAATGTCAAAAATGAAAATTGTCACCATGAAAAATGTAAAAATGACAAATTTCAAGATGGCAAATGTCAAAGATGTGAAATGACAAATGTCACAATGCTAAATGTCAAAAATGAAAAGTGTCAAAAATGACAAATTTTAAGATGGCAAATGCTAAGATGTCAAATGACAAATGTCACAATGCTAAATGTCAAAAATGAAAAGTGTCACCATGAAAAATGTCAAAAATGACAAATTTCAAGATGGCAAATGTCAAAGATGTCAAATGACAAATGTCACAATGCTAAATGTCAAAAATGAAAAGTGTCACCATAAAAAATGTCAAAAATGACAAATTTCAAGATGGCAAATGTCAAAGATGTCAAATGACAAATGTCACAATGCTAAATGTCAAAAATGAAAAGTGTCACCATAAAAAATGTCAAAAATGACAAATTTCAAGATGGCAAATGTCAAAGATGTCAAATGACAAATGTCACAATGCTAAATGTCAAAAATGAAAAGTGTCACCATGAAAAATGTCAAAAATGACAAATTTCAAGATGGCAAATGTCAAAGATGTCAAATGACAAATGTCACAATGCTAAATGTCAAAAATGAAAGTGTCACCATGAAAAATGTCAAAAATGACAAATTTCAAGATGGCAAATGTCAAAGATGTCAAATGACAAATGTCACAATGCTAAATGTCAAAAATGAAAAGTGTCAAAAATGACAAATTTCAAGATGGCAAATGTCTAAGATGACAAATGTCACAATGCTAAATGTCAAAAATGAAAAGTGTCACCATGAAAAATGTCAAAAATGACAAATTTCAAGATGGCAAATGTCAAAGATGTCAAATAACAAATGTCACAATGCTAAATGTCAAAAATGAAACGTGTCACCATGAAAAATGTCAAAAATGACAAATTTCAAGATGGCAAATGTCAAAGATGTCAAATGACAAATGTCGCAATGCTAAATGTCAAAAATGAAAAGTGTCACCATGAAAAATGTCAAAAATGACAAATTTCAAGATGGCAAATGTCAAAACTGACTAATGTCACAATGCTAAATGTCAAAAATGAAAAGTGTCACCATGACAAATGTCAAAAATGACAAATTTCAAAATGGCAAATGTCAAAGATGTCAAATGTCACAATGCTAAATGTCAAAAATGAAAAGTGTCACCATGAAAAGTGTCAAAAATGACAAATTTCAAGATGGCAAATGTCTAAGATGTCAAATGACAAATGTCACAATGCTAAATGTCACAAATGAAAAGTGTCACCATGAAAAATGTCAAAAATGACAAATTTCAAGATGGCAAATGTCAAAGATGTCAAATGTCACAATGCTAAATGTCAAAAATGAAAGGTGTCACCATGAAAAATGTCAAAAATGACAAATTTCAAGATGGCAAATGTCAAAGATGTCAAATGACAAATGTCACAATGCTAAATGTCAAAAATGAAAAGTGTCACCATGAAAAATGTCAAAAGTGACAAATTTTAAGATGACAAATGTCAAAGATGTCAAATGACAAATGTCACAATGCTAAATGTCAAAAATGAAAAGTGTCACCATGAAAAATGTCAAAAATGACAAATTTCAAGATGGCAAATATCAAAGATGTCAAATGACAAATGTCACAATGCTAAATGTCAAAAATGAAAAGTGTCACAATACTAAATGTCAAAAATGAAAAGTGTCACAATGCTAAATGTCAAAAATGACAAATTTCAAGATGGCAAATGTCAAAGATGTCAAATGACAAATGTCACAATGCTAAATGTCAAAAATGACAAATTTCAAGATGGCAAATGTCAAAGATGTCAAATGACAAATGTCACAATGCTAAATGTCAAAAATGAAAAGTGTCACCATGAAAAATGTCAAAAATGACAAATTTCAAGATGGCAAATGTCAAAACTGACAAATGTCACAATGCTAAATGTCAAAAATGAAAAGTGTCACCATGAAAAATGTCAAAAATAACAAATTTCAAGATGGCAAATGTCAAAGATGTCAAATGACAAATGTCACAATGCTAAATGTCAAAACTGACAAATTTTAAGATGGCAAATGTCAAAGATGTCAAATGACAAATGTCACAATGCTAAATGTCAAAAATGAAAAGTGTCACCATGAAAAATGTCAAAAATGACAAATTTTAAGATGGCAAATGTCAAAGATGTCAAATGACAAATGTCACAATGCTAAATGTCAAAAATGATAAGTGTCACCATGAAAAATGTCAAAAATAACAAATTTCAAGATGGCAAATGTGAAAGATGTCAAATGACAAATGTCACAATGCTAAATGTCAAAAATGACAAATTTCAAGATGGCAAATAGCAAAGATGTCAAATGACAAATGTCACAATGCTAAATGTCAAAAATGAAAAGTGTCACCATGAAAAATGTCAAAAATAACAAATTTCAAGATGGCAAATGTCAAAGATGTCAAATGTCACAATGCTAAATGTCAAAAATGAAAAGTGTCACCATGAAATATGTCAAAAATGACAAATTTCAAGATGGCAAATGTCAAAGATGTCAAATGACAAATGTCACAATGCTAAATGTCAAAAATGAAAATTGTCACCATGAAAAATGTCAAAAATAACAAATTTCAAAATGGCAAATGTCAAAGATGTCAAATGACAAATGTCACAATGCTAAATGTCAAAAATGAAAAGTGTCACCATGAAAAATGTCAAAAATGACAAATTTCAAGATGGCAAATGTCAAAACTGACAAATGTCACAATGCTAAATGTCAAAAATGATAAGTGTGACCATGAAAAATGTTAAAAATGACAAATTTCAAGATGGCAAATGTCCAAGATGTCAAATGACAAATGTCACAATGCTAAATGTCAAAAATGAAAAGTGTCACCATGAAAAATGTCAAAAATGACAAATTTCAAGATGGCAAATATCAAAGATGTCAAATGACAAATGTCACAATGTTAAATGTCAAAAATGAAAAGTGTCACCATGAAAAATGACAAAAATGACAAATTTCAAGATGGCAAATATCAAAGATGTCAAATGACAAATGTCACAATGCTAAATGTCAAAAATGAAAAGTGTCACAATACTAAATGTCAAAAATGAAAAGTGTCACAATGCTAAATGTCAAAAATGACAAATTTCAAGATGGCAAATGTCAAAGATGTCAAATGACAAATGTCACAATGCTAAATGTCAAAAATGACAAATTTCAAGATGGCAAATGTCAAAGATGTCAAATGACAAATGTCACAATGCTAAATGTCAAAAATGAAAAGTGTCACCATGAAAAATGTCAAAAATGACAAATTTCAAGATGGCAAATGTCAAAACTGACAAATGTCACAATGCTAAATGTCAAAAATGAAAAGTGTCACCATGAAAAATGTCAAAAATAACAAATTTCAAGATAGCAAATGTCAAAGATGTCAAATGACAAATGTCACAATGCTAAATGTCAAAACTGACAAATTTTAAGATGGCAAATGTCAAAGATGTCAAATGACAAATGTCACAATGCTAAATGTCAAAAATGAAAAGTGTCACCATGAAAAATGTCAAAAATGACAAATTTTAAGATGGCAAATGTCAAAGATGTCAAATGACAAATGTCACAATGCTAAATGTCAAAAATGATAAGTGTCACCATGAAAAATGTTAAAAATAACAAATTTCAAGATGGCAAATGTCAAAGATGTCAAATGACAAATGTCACAATGCTAAATGTCAAAAATGACAAATTTCAAGATGGCAAATGGCAAAGATGTCAAATGACAAATGTCACAATGCTAAATGTCAAAAATGAAAAGTGTCACCATGAAAAATGTCAAAAATAACAAATTTCAAGATGGCAAATGTCAAAGATGTCAAATGTCACAATGCTAAATGTCAAAAATGAAAAGTGTCACCATGAAAAATGTCAAAAATGACAAATTTCAAGATGGCAATTGTCAAAGATGTCAAATGACAAATGTCACAATGCTAAATGTCAAAAATGAAAAGTGTCACCATGAAAAATGTCAAAAATAACAAATTTCAAAATGGCAAATGTCAAAGATGTCAAATGACAAATGTCACAATGCTAAATGTCAAAAATGAAAAGTGTCACCATGAAAAATGTCAAAAATGACAAATTTCAAGATGGCAAATGTCAAAGATGTCAAATGACAAATGTCACAATGCTAAATGTCAAAAATGAAAAGTGTCAAAAATGACAAATTTCAAGATGGCAAATGTCTAAGATGTCAAATGACAAATGTCACAATGCTAAAGGTCAAAAATGAAAAGTGTCACCATGAAAAATGTCAAAAATGACAAATTTCAAGATGGCAAATGTCAAAGATGTCAAATGACAAATGTCACAATGCTAAATGTCAAAAATGAAAAGTGTCACCATGAAAAATGTCAAAAATGACAAATTTCAAGATGGCAAATGTCAAAGATGTCAAATGACAAATGTCACAATTCTAAATGTCAAAAATGAAAAGTGTCACCATGAAAAATGTCAAAAATAACAAATTTTAAGATGGCAAATATCAAAGATGTCAAATGACAAATGTCACAATGCTAAATGTCGAAAATGAAAAGTGTCACCATGAAAAATGTCAAAAATGACAAATTTCAAGATGGCAAATGTCAAAACTGACAAATGTCACAATGCTAAATGTCAAAAATGATAAGTGTCACCATGAAAAATGTTAAAAATGACAAATTTCAAGATGGCAAATGTCCAAGATGTCAAATGACAAATGTCACAATGCTAAATGTCAAAAATGAAAAGTGTCACCATGAAAAATGTCAAAAATGACAAATTTCAAGATGGCAAATGTCAAAGATGTCAAATGACAAATGTCACAATGTTAAATGTCAAAAATGAAAAGTGTCACCATGAAAAATGACAAAAATGACAAATTTCAAGATGGCAAATATCAAAGATGTCAAATGACAAATGTCACAATGCTAAATGTCAAAAATGACAAATTTCAAGATGGCAAATGTCAAAGATGTCAAATGACAAATGTCACAATGCTAAATGTCAAAAATGAAAAGTGTCACCATGAAAAATGTCAAAAATGACAATTTTCAAGATGGCAAATGTCAAAGATGTCAGATGACAAATGTCACAATGCTAAATGTCAAAAATGACAAATTTCAAGATGGCAAACGTCAAAAATGTCAAATGACAAATGTCACAATGCTAAATGTCAAAAATGAAAAGTGTCACCATGAAAAATGTCAAAAATGACAAATTTCAAGATGGCAAATGTCAAAGATGTCAAATGACAAATGTCACAATGCTAAATGTCAAAAACGAAAAGTGTCACCATGAAAAATGTCAAAAATGACAAATTTCAAGATGGCAAATGTCAAAGATATCAAATAACAAATGTCACAATGCTAAATGTCAAAAATGACAAATTTCAAGATGGCAAATGTCAAAACTGACAAATGTCACAATGCTAAATGTCAAGAATGAAAAGTGTCACCATGAAAAATGTCAAAAATAACAAATTTCAAGATGGCAAATGTCAAAGATGTCAAATGACAAATATCACAATGCTAAATGTCAAAAATGACAAATTTCAAGATGGCAAACGTCAAAAATGTCAAATGACAAATGTCACAATGCTAAATGTCAAAAATGAAAATTGTCACCATGAAAAATGTCAAAAATGACAAATTTCAAGATGGCAAATGTCAAAGATGTCAAATGACAAATGTCACAATGCTAAATGTCAAAAATGAAAAGTGTCACCATGAAAAATGTCAAAAATGACAAATTTCAAGATGGCAAATGTCAAAGATATCAAATAACAAATGTCACAATGCTAAATGTCAAAAATGACAAATTTCAAGATGGCAAATGTCAAAACTGACAAATGTCACAATGCTAAATGTCAAGAATGAAAAGTGTCACCATGAAAAATGTCAAAAATAACAAATTTCAAGATGGCAAATGTCAAAGATGTCAAATGACAAATATCACAATGCTAAATGTCAAAAATGACAAATTTCAAAATGGCAAATGTCAAAGATGTCAAATGACAAATGTCACAATGCTAAATGTCAAAAATGAAAAGTGTCACCATGAAAAATGTCACAAATGACAAATTTCAAGATGACAAATGTCAAAACTGACAAATGTCACAATGCTAAATGTCAAAAATGAAAAGTGTCACCATGAAAAATGTCAAAAATAACAAATTTCAAGATGGCAAATGTCAAAGATGTCAAATGACAAATGCCACAATGCTAAATGTCAAAAATGACAAATTTCAAGATGGCAAATTGCAAAGATGTCAAATGACAAATGTCACAATGCTAAATGTCAAAAATGAAAATTGTCACCATGAAAAATGTCAAAAATGACAAATTTCAAGATGGCAAATGTCAAAGATGTCAACTGACAAATGTCACAATGCTAAATGTCAAAAATGAAAATTGTCAAAAATGACAAATTTCAAGATGGCAAATGTCTAAGATGTCAAATGACAAATGTCACAATGCTAAATGTCAAAAATAAAAAGTGTCACCATGAAAAATGTCAAAAATGACAAATTTCAAGATGGCAAATGTCAAAGATGTCAAATGACAAATGTCACAATGCTAAATTTCAAAAATGAAAAGTGTCACCATGAAAAATGTCAAAAATGACAAATTTCAAGATGGCAAATGTCAAAGATGTCAAATGACAAATGTCACAATGCTAAATGTCAAAAATGAAAAGTGTCACCATGAAAAATGTCAAAAATGACAAATTTCAAGATGGCAAATGTCAAAGATGTCAAATGACAAATGTCACAATGCTAAATGTCAAAAATGAAAAGTGTCACCATAAAAAATGTCAAAAATGACAAATTTCAAGATGGCAAATGTCAAAGATGTCAAATGACAAATGTCACAATGCTAAATGTCAAAAATGAAAATTGTCACCATGAAAAATGTAAAAATGACAAATTTCAAGATGGCAAATGTCAAAGATGTGAAATGACAAATGTCACAATGCTAAATGTCAAAAATGAAAAGTGTCAAAAATGACAAATTTTAAGATGGCAAATGCTAAGATGTCAAATGACAAATGTCACAATGCTAAATGTCAAAAATGAAAAGTGTCACCATGAAAAATGTCAAAAATGACAAATTTCAAGATGGCAAATGTCAAAGATGTCAAATGACAAATGTCACAATGCTAAATGTCAAAAATGAAAAGTGTCACCATAAAAAATGCCAAAAATGACAAATTTCAAGATGGCAAATGTCAAAGATGTCAAATGACAAATGTCACAATGCTAAATGTCAAAAATGAAAAGTGTCACCATAAAAAATGTCAAAAATGACAAATTTCAAGATGGCAAATGTCAAAGATGTCAAATGACAAATGTCACAATGCTAAATGTCAAAAATGAAAAGTGTCACCATGAAAAATGTCAAAAATGACAAATTTCAAGATGGCAAATGTCAAAGATGTCAAATGACAAATGTCACAATGCTAAATGTCAAAAATGAAAGTGTCACCATGAAAAATGTCAAAAATGACAAATTTCAAGATGGCAAATGTCAAAGATGTCAAATGACAAATGTCACAATGCTAAATGTCAAAAATGAAAAGTGTCAAAAATGACAAATTTCAAGATGGCAAATGTCTAAGATGACAAATGTCACAATGCTAAATGTCAAAAATGAAAAGTGTCACCATGAAAAATGTCAAAAATGACAAATTTCAAGATGGCAAATGTCAAAGATGTCAAATAACAAATGTCACAATGCTAAATGTCAAAAATGAAACGTGTCACCATGAAAAATGTCAAAAATGACAAATTTCAAGATGGCAAATGTCAAAGATGTCAAATGACAAATGTCGCAATGCTAAATGTCAAAAATGAAAAGTGTCACCATGAAAAATGTCAAAAATGACAAATTTCAAGATGGCAAATGTCAAAACTGACTAATGTCACAATGCTAAATGTCAAAAATGAAAAGTGTCACCATGACAAATGTCAAAAATGACAAATTTCAAAATGGCAAATGTCAAAGATGTCAAATGTCACAATGCTAAATGTCAAAAATGAAAAGTGTCACCATGAAAAGTGTCAAAAATGACAAATTTCAAGATGGCAAATGTCTAAGATGTCAAATGACAAATGTCACAATGCTAAATGTCACAAATGAAAAGTGTCACCATGAAAAATGTCAAAAATGACAAATTTCAAGATGGCAAATGTCAAAGATGTCAAATGTCACAATGCTAAATGTCAAAAATGAAAGGTGTCACCATGAAAAATGTCAAAAATGACAAATTTCAAGATGGCAAATGTCAAAGATGTCAAATGACAAATGTCACAATGCTAAATGTCAAAAATGAAAAGTGTCACCATGAAAAATGTCAAAAGTGACAAATTTTAAGATGACAAATGTCAAAGATGTCAAATGACAAATGTCACAATGCTAAATGTCAAAAATGAAAAGTGTCACCATGAAAAATGTCAAAAATGACAAATTTCAAGATGGCAAATATCAAAGATGTCAAATGACAAATGTCACAATGCTAAATGTCAAAAATGAAAAGTGTCACAATACTAAATGTCAAAAATGAAAAGTGTCACAATGCTAAATGTCAAAAATGACAAATTTCAAGATGGCAAATGTCAAAGATGTCAAATGACAAATGTCACAATGCTAAATGTCAAAAATGACAAATTTCAAGATGGCAAATGTCAAAGATGTCAAATGACAAATGTCACAATGCTAAATGTCAAAAATGAAAAGTGTCACCATGAAAAATGTCAAAAATGACAAATTTCAAGATGGCAAATGTCAAAACTGACAAATGTCACAATGCTAAATGTCAAAAATGAAAAGTGTCACCATGAAAAATGTCAAAAATAACAAATTTCAAGATGGCAAATGTCAAAGATGTCAAATGACAAATGTCACAATGCTAAATGTCAAAACTGACAAATTTTAAGATGGCAAATGTCAAAGATGTCAAATGACAAATGTCACAATGCTAAATGTCAAAAATGAAAAGTGTCACCATGAAAAATGTCAAAAATGACAAATTTTAAGATGGCAAATGTCAAAGATGGCAAATGTCAAAGATGTCAAATGACAAATGTCACAATGCTAAATGTCAAAAATGATAAGTGTCACCATGAAAAATGTCAAAAATAACAAATTTCAAGATGGCAAATGTCAAAGATGTCAAATGACAAATGTCACAATGCTAAATGTCAAAAATGACAAATTTCAAGATGGCAAATAGCAAAGATGTCAAATGACAAATGTCACAATGCTAAATGTCAAAAATAAAAAGTGTCACCATGAAAAATGTCAAAAATGACAAATTTCAAGATGGCAAATGTCAAAGATGTCAAATGACAAATGTCACAATGCTAAATTTCAAAAATGAAAAGTGTCACCATGAAAAATGTCAAAAATGACAAATTTCAAGATGGCAAATGTCAAAGATGTCAAATGACAAATGTCACAATGCTAAATGTCAAAAATGAAAAGTGTCACCATGAAAAATGTCAAAAATGACAAATTTCAAGATGGCAAATGTCAAAGATGTCAAATGACAAATGTCACAATGCTAAATGTCAAAAATGAAAAGTGTCACCATAAAAAATGTCAAAAATGACAAATTTCAAGATGGCAAATGTCAAAGATGTCAAATGACAAATGTCACAATGCTAAATGTCAAAAATGAAAATTGTCACCATGAAAAATGTAAAAATGACAAATTTCAAGATGGCAAATGTCAAAGATGTGAAATGACAAATGTCACAATGCTAAATGTCAAAAATGAAAAGTGTCAAAAATGACAAATTTTAAGATGGCAAATGCTAAGATGTCAAATGACAAATGTCACAATGCTAAATGTCAAAAATGAAAAGTGTCACCATGAAAAATGTCAAAAATGACAAATTTCAAGATGGCAAATGTCAAAGATGTCAAATGACAAATGTCACAATGCTAAATGTCAAAAATGAAAAGTGTCACCATAAAAAATGCCAAAAATGACAAATTTCAAGATGGCAAATGTCAAAGATGTCAAATGACAAATGTCACAATGCTAAATGTCAAAAATGAAAAGTGTCACCATAAAAAATGTCAAAAATGACAAATTTCAAGATGGCAAATGTCAAAGATGTCAAATGACAAATGTCACAATGCTAAATGTCAAAAATGAAAAGTGTCACCATGAAAAATGTCAAAAATGACAAATTTCAAGATGGCAAATGTCAAAGATGTCAAATGACAAATGTCACAATGCTAAATGTCAAAAATGAAAGTGTCACCATGAAAAATGTCAAAAATGACAAATTTCAAGATGGCAAATGTCAAAGATGTCAAATGACAAATGTCACAATGCTAAATGTCAAAAATGAAAAGTGTCAAAAATGACAAATTTCAAGATGGCAAATGTCTAAGATGACAAATGTCACAATGCTAAATGTCAAAAATGAAAAGTGTCACCATGAAAAATGTCAAAAATGACAAATTTCAAGATGGCAAATGTCAAAGATGTCAAATAACAAATGTCACAATGCTAAATGTCAAAAATGAAACGTGTCACCATGAAAAATGTCAAAAATGACAAATTTCAAGATGGCAAATGTCAAAGATGTCAAATGACAAATGTCGCAATGCTAAATGTCAAAAATGAAAAGTGTCACCATGAAAAATGTCAAAAATGACAAATTTCAAGATGGCAAATGTCAAAACTGACTAATGTCACAATGCTAAATGTCAAAAATGAAAAGTGTCACCATGACAAATGTCAAAAATGACAAATTTCAAAATGGCAAATGTCAAAGATGTCAAATGTCACAATGCTAAATGTCAAAAATGAAAAGTGTCACCATGAAAAGTGTCAAAAATGACAAATTTCAAGATGGCAAATGTCTAAGATGTCAAATGACAAATGTCACAATGCTAAATGTCACAAATGAAAAGTGTCACCATGAAAAATGTCAAAAATGACAAATTTCAAGATGGCAAATGTCAAAGATGTCAAATGTCACAATGCTAAATGTCAAAAATGAAAGGTGTCACCATGAAAAATGTCAAAAATGACAAATTTCAAGATGGCAAATGTCAAAGATGTCAAATGACAAATGTCACAATGCTAAATGTCAAAAATGAAAAGTGTCACCATGAAAAATGTCAAAAGTGACAAATTTTAAGATGACAAATGTCAAAGATGTCAAATGACAAATGTCACAATGCTAAATGTCAAAAATGAAAAGTGTCACCATGAAAAATGTCAAAAATGACAAATTTCAAGATGGCAAATATCAAAGATGTCAAATGACAAATGTCACAATGCTAAATGTCAAAAATGAAAAGTGTCACAATACTAAATGTCAAAAATGAAAAGTGTCACAATGCTAAATGTCAAAAATGACAAATTTCAAGATGGCAAATGTCAAAGATGTCAAATGACAAATGTCACAATGCTAAATGTCAAAAATGACAAATTTCAAGATGGCAAATGTCAAAGATGTCAAATGACAAATGTCACAATGCTAAATGTCAAAAATGAAAAGTGTCACCATGAAAAATGTCAAAAATGACAAATTTCAAGATGGCAAATGTCAAAACTGACAAATGTCACAATGCTAAATGTCAAAAATGAAAAGTGTCACCATGAAAAATGTCAAAAATAACAAATTTCAAGATGGCAAATGTCAAAGATGTCAAATGACAAATGTCACAATGCTAAATGTCAAAACTGACAAATTTTAAGATGGCAAATGTCAAAGATGTCAAATGACAAATGTCACAATGCTAAATGTCAAAAATGAAAAGTGTCACCATGAAAAATATCAAAAATGACAAATTTTCAGATGGCAAATGTCAAAGATGGCAAATGTCAAAGATGTCAAATGACAAATGTCACAATGCTAAATGTCAAAAATGATAAGTGTCACCATGAAAAATGTCAAAAATAACAAATTTCAAGATGGCAAATGTCAAAGATGTCAAATGACAAATGTCACAATGCTAAATGTCAAAAATGAAAAGTGTCACCATGAAAAATGTCAAAAATAACAAATTTCAAGATGGCAAATGTCAAAGATGTCAAATGTCACAATGCTAAATGTCAAAAATGAAAAGTGTCACCATGAAAAATGTCAAAAATGACAAATTTCAAGATGGCAAATGTCAAAGATGTCAAATGACAAATGTCACAATGCTAAATGTCAAAAATGAAAAGTGTCACCATGAAAAATGTCAAAAATAACAAATTTCAAAATGGCAAATGTCAAAGATGTCAAATGACAAATGTCACAATGCTAAATGTCAAAAATGAAAAGTGTCACCATGAAAAATGTCAAAAATGACAAATTTCAAGATGGCAAATGTCAAAGATGTCAAATGACAAATGTCACAATGCTAAATGTCAAAAATGAAAAGTGTCAAAAATGACAAATTTCAAGATGGCAAATGTCTAAGATGTCAAATGACAAATGTCACAATGCTAAATGTCAAAAATGAAAAGTGTCACCATGAAAAATGTCAAAAATGACAAATTTCAAGATGGCAAATGTCAAAGATGTCAAATGACAAATGTCACAATGCTAAATGTCAAAAATGAAAAGTGTCACCATGAAAAATGTCAAAAATGACAAATTTCAAGATGGCAAATGTCAAAGATGTCAAATGACAAATGTCACAATTCTAAATGTCAAAAATGAAAAGTGTCACCATGAAAAATGTCAAAAATAACAAATTTTAAGATGGCAAATATCAAAGATGTCAAATGACAAATGTCACAATGCTAAATGTCGAAAATGAAAAGTGTCACCATGAAAAATGTCAAAAATGACAAATTTCAAGATGGCAAATGTCAAAACTGACAAATGTCACAATGCTAAATGTCAAAAATGATAAGTGTCACCATGAAAAATGTTAAAAATGACAAATTTCAAGATGGCAAATGTCCAAGATGTCAAATGACAAATGTCACAATGCTAAATGTCAAAAATGAAAAGTGTCACCATGAAAAATGTCAAAAATGACAAATTTCAAGATGGCAAACGTCAAAAATGTCAAATGACAAATGTCACAATGCTAAATGTCAAAAATGAAAAGTGTCACCATGAAAAATGTCAAAAATGACAAATTTCAAGATGGCAAATGTCAAAGATGTCAAATGACAAATGTCACAATGCTAAATGTCAAAAATGAAAAGTGTCACCATGAAAAATGTCAAAAATGACAAATTTCAAGATGGCAAATGTCAAAGATATCAAATAACAAATGTCACAATGCTAAATGTCAAAAATGACAAATTTCAAGATGGCAAATGTCAAAACTGACAAATGTCACAATGCTAAATGTCAAGAATGAAAAGTGTCACCATGAAAAATGTCAAAAATAACAAATTTCAAGATGGCAAATGTCAAAGATGTCAAATGACAAATATCACAATGCTAAATGTCAAAAATGACAAATTTCAAAATGGCAAATGTCAAAGATGTCAAATGACAAATGTCACAATGCTAAATGTCAAAAATGAAAAGTGTCACCATGAAAAATGTCAAAAATGACAAATTTCAAGATGACAAATGTCAAAACTGACAAATGTCACAATGCTAAATGTCAAAAATGAAAAGTGTCACCATGAAAAATGTCAAAAATAACAAATTTCAAGATGGCAAATGTCAAAGATGTCAAATGACAAATGCCACAATGCTAAATGTCAAAAATGACAAATTTCAAGATGGCAAATTGCAAAGATGTCAAATGACAAATGTCACAATGCTAAATGTCAAAAATGAAAATTGTCACCATGAAAAATGTCAAAAATGACAAATTTCAAGATGGCAAATGTCAAAGATGTCAACTGACAAATGTCACAATGCTAAATGTCAAAAATGAAAATTGTCAAAAATGACAAATTTCAAGATGGCAAATGTCTAAGATGTCAAATGACAAATGTCACAATGCTAAATGTCAAAAATAAAAAGTGTCACCATGAAAAATGTCAAAAATGACAAATTTCAAGATGGCAAATGTCAAAGATGTCAAATGACAAATGTCACAATGCTAAATTTCAAAAATGAAAAGTGTCACCATGAAAAATGTCAAAAATGACAAATTTCAAGATGGCAAATGTCAAAGATGTCAAATGACAAATGTCACAATGCTAAATGTCAAAAATGAAAAGTGTCACCATGAAAAATGTCAAAAATGACAAATTTCAAGATGGCAAATGTCAAAGATGTCAAATGACAAATGTCACAATGCTAAATGTCAAAAATGAAAAGTGTCACCATAAAAAATGTCAAAAATGACAAATTTCAAGATGGCAAATGTCAAAGATGTCAAATGACAAATGTCACAATGCTAAATGTCAAAAATGAAAATTGTCACCATGAAAAATGTAAAAATGACAAATTTCAAGATGGCAAATGTCAAAGATGTGAAATGACAAATGTCACAATGCTAAATGTCAAAAATGAAAAGTGTCAAAAATGACAAATTTTAAGATGGCAAATGCTAAGATGTCAAATGACAAATGTCACAATGCTAAATGTCAAAAATGAAAAGTGTCACCATGAAAAATGTCAAAAATGACAAATTTCAAGATGGCAAATGTCAAAGATGTCAAATGACAAATGTCACAATGCTAAATGTCAAAAATGAAAAGTGTCACCATAAAAAATGCCAAAAATGACAAATTTCAAGATGGCAAATGTCAAAGATGTCAAATGACAAATGTCACAATGCTAAATGTCAAAAATGAAAAGTGTCACCATAAAAAATGTCAAAAATGACAAATTTCAAGATGGCAAATGTCAAAGATGTCAAATGACAAATGTCACAATGCTAAATGTCAAAAATGAAAAGTGTCACCATGAAAAATGTCAAAAATGACAAATTTCAAGATGGCAAATGTCAAAGATGTCAAATGACAAATGTCACAATGCTAAATGTCAAAAATGAAAGTGTCACCATGAAAAATGTCAAAAATGACAAATTTCAAGATGGCAAATGTCAAAGATGTCAAATGACAAATGTCACAATGCTAAATGTCAAAAATGAAAAGTGTCAAAAATGACAAATTTCAAGATGGCAAATGTCTAAGATGACAAATGTCACAATGCTAAATGTCAAAAATGAAAAGTGTCACCATGAAAAATGTCAAAAATGACAAATTTCAAGATGGCAAATGTCAAAGATGTCAAATAACAAATGTCACAATGCTAAATGTCAAAAATGAAACGTGTCACCATGAAAAATGTCAAAAATGACAAATTTCAAGATGGCAAATGTCAAAGATGTCAAATGACAAATGTCGCAATGCTAAATGTCAAAAATGAAAAGTGTCACCATGAAAAATGTCAAAAATGACAAATTTCAAGATGGCAAATGTCAAAACTGACTAATGTCACAATGCTAAATGTCAAAAATGAAAAGTGTCACCATGACAAATGTCAAAAATGACAAATTTCAAAATGGCAAATGTCAAAGATGTCAAATGTCACAATGCTAAATGTCAAAAATGAAAAGTGTCACCATGAAAAGTGTCAAAAATGACAAATTTCAAGATGGCAAATGTCTAAGATGTCAAATGACAAATGTCACAATGCTAAATGTCACAAATGAAAAGTGTCACCATGAAAAATGTCAAAAATGACAAATTTCAAGATGGCAAATGTCAAAGATGTCAAATGTCACAATGCTAAATGTCAAAAATGAAAGGTGTCACCATGAAAAATGTCAAAAATGACAAATTTCAAGATGGCAAATGTCAAAGATGTCAAATGACAAATGTCACAATGCTAAATGTCAAAAATGAAAAGTGTCACCATGAAAAATGTCAAAAGTGACAAATTTTAAGATGACAAATGTCAAAGATGTCAAATGACAAATGTCACAATGCTAAATGTCAAAAATGAAAAGTGTCACCATGAAAAATGTCAAAAATGACAAATTTCAAGATGGCAAATATCAAAGATGTCAAATGACAAATGTCACAATGCTAAATGTCAAAAATGAAAAGTGTCACAATACTAAATGTCAAAAATGAAAAGTGTCACAATGCTAAATGTCAAAAATGACAAATTTCAAGATGGCAAATGTCAAAGATGTCAAATGACAAATGTCACAATGCTAAATGTCAAAAATGACAAATTTCAAGATGGCAAATGTCAAAGATGTCAAATGACAAATGTCACAATGCTAAATGTCAAAAATGAAAAGTGTCACCATGAAAAATGTCAAAAATGACAAATTTCAAGATGGCAAATGTCAAAACTGACAAATGTCACAATGCTAAATGTCAAAAATGAAAAGTGTCACCATGAAAAATGTCAAAAATAACAAATTTCAAGATGGCAAATGTCAAAGATGTCAAATGACAAATGTCACAATGCTAAATGTCAAAACTGACAAATTTTAAGATGGCAAATGTCAAAGATGTCAAATGACAAATGTCACAATGCTAAATGTCAAAAATGAAAAGTGTCACCATGAAAAATGTCAAAAATGACAAATTTTAAGATGGCAAATGTCAAAGATGGCAAATGTCAAAGATGGCAAATGTCAAAGATGTCAAATGACAAATGTCACAATGCTAAATGTCAAAAATGATAAGTGTCACCATGAAAAATGTCAAAAATAACAAATTTCAAGATGGCAAATGTCAAAGATGTCAAATGACAAATGTCACAATGCTAAATGTCAAAAATGACAAATTTCAAGATGGCAAATAGCAAAGATGTCAAATGACAAATGTCACAATGCTAAATGTCAAAAATAAAAAGTGTCACCATGAAAAATGTCAAAAATGACAAATTTCAAGATGGCAAATGTCAAAGATGTCAAATGACAAATGTCACAATGCTAAATTTCAAAAATGAAAAGTGTCACCATGAAAAATGTCAAAAATGACAAATTTCAAGATGGCAAATGTCAAAGATGTCAAATGACAAATGTCACAATGCTAAATGTCAAAAATGAAAAGTGTCACCATGAAAAATGTCAAAAATGACAAATTTCAAGATGGCAAATGTCAAAGATGTCAAATGACAAATGTCACAATGCTAAATGTCAAAAATGAAAAGTGTCACCATAAAAAATGTCAAAAATGACAAATTTCAAGATGGCAAATGTCAAAGATGTCAAATGACAAATGTCACAATGCTAAATGTCAAAAATGAAAATTGTCACCATGAAAAATGTAAAAATGACAAATTTCAAGATGGCAAATGTCAAAGATGTGAAATGACAAATGTCACAATGCTAAATGTCAAAAATGAAAAGTGTCAAAAATGACAAATTTTAAGATGGCAAATGCTAAGATGTCAAATGACAAATGTCACAATGCTAAATGTCAAAAATGAAAAGTGTCACCATGAAAAATGTCAAAAATGACAAATTTCAAGATGGCAAATGTCAAAGATGTCAAATGACAAATGTCACAATGCTAAATGTCAAAAATGAAAAGTGTCACCATAAAAAATGCCAAAAATGACAAATTTCAAGATGGCAAATGTCAAAGATGTCAAATGACAAATGTCACAATGCTAAATGTCAAAAATGAAAAGTGTCACCATAAAAAATGTC
This sequence comes from Altica lythri, assembly GCA_964028335.1. Classification (NCBI taxonomy): domain Eukaryota; kingdom Metazoa; phylum Arthropoda; class Insecta; order Coleoptera; family Chrysomelidae; genus Altica; species Altica lythri. The sequence goes on along the minus strand of OZ034800.1, from coordinate 36,914,029 downwards.
AAAAATGACAAATTTCAAGATGGCAAATGTCAAAGATGTCAAATGACAAATGTCACAATGCTAAATGTCAAAAATGAAAAGTGTCACCATGAAAAATGTCAAAAATGACAAATTTCAAGATGGCAAATGTCAAAGATGTCAAATGACAAATGTCACAATGCTAAATGTCAAAAATGAAAGTGTCACCATGAAAAATGTCAAAAATGACAAATTTCAAGATGGCAAATGTCAAAGATGTCAAATGACAAATGTCACAATGCTAAATGTCAAAAATGAAAAGTGTCAAAAATGACAAATTTCAAGATGGCAAATGTCTAAGATGACAAATGTCACAATGCTAAATGTCAAAAATGAAAAGTGTCACCATGAAAAATGTCAAAAATGACAAATTTCAAGATGGCAAATGTCAAAGATGTCAAATAACAAATGTCACAATGCTAAATGTCAAAAATGAAACGTGTCACCATGAAAAATGTCAAAAATGACAAATTTCAAGATGGCAAATGTCAAAGATGTCAAATGACAAATGTCGCAATGCTAAATGTCAAAAATGAAAAGTGTCACCATGAAAAATGTCAAAAATGACAAATTTCAAGATGGCAAATGTCAAAACTGACTAATGTCACAATGCTAAATGTCAAAAATGAAAAGTGTCACCATGACAAATGTCAAAAATGACAAATTTCAAAATGGCAAATGTCAAAGATGTCAAATGTCACAATGCTAAATGTCAAAAATGAAAAGTGTCACCATGAAAAGTGTCAAAAATGACAAATTTCAAGATGGCAAATGTCTAAGATGTCAAATGACAAATGTCACAATGCTAAATGTCACAAATGAAAAGTGTCACCATGAAAAATGTCAAAAATGACAAATTTCAAGATGGCAAATGTCAAAGATGTCAAATGTCACAATGCTAAATGTCAAAAATGAAAGGTGTCACCATGAAAAATGTCAAAAATGACAAATTTCAAGATGGCAAATGTCAAAGATGTCAAATGACAAATGTCACAATGCTAAATGTCAAAAATGAAAAGTGTCACCATGAAAAATGTCAAAAGTGACAAATTTTAAGATGACAAATGTCAAAGATGTCAAATGACAAATGTCACAATGCTAAATGTCAAAAATGAAAAGTGTCACCATGAAAAATGTCAAAAATGACAAATTTCAAGATGGCAAATATCAAAGATGTCAAATGACAAATGTCACAATGCTAAATGTCAAAAATGAAAAGTGTCACAATACTAAATGTCAAAAATGAAAAGTGTCACAATGCTAAATGTCAAAAATGACAAATTTCAAGATGGCAAATGTCAAAGATGTCAAATGACAAATGTCACAATGCTAAATGTCAAAAATGACAAATTTCAAGATGGCAAATGTCAAAGATGTCAAATGACAAATGTCACAATGCTAAATGTCAAAAATGAAAAGTGTCACCATGAAAAATGTCAAAAATGACAAATTTCAAGATGGCAAATGTCAAAACTGACAAATGTCACAATGCTAAATGTCAAAAATGAAAAGTGTCACCATGAAAAATGTCAAAAATAACAAATTTCAAGATGGCAAATGTCAAAGATGTCAAATGACAAATGTCACAATGCTAAATGTCAAAACTGACAAATTTTAAGATGGCAAATGTCAAAGATGTCAAATGACAAATGTCACAATGCTAAATGTCAAAAATGAAAAGTGTCACCATGAAAAATGTCAAAAATGACAAATTTTAAGATGGCAAATGTCAAAGATGGCAAATGTCAAAGATGTCAAATGACAAATGTCACAATGCTAAATGTCAAAAATGATAAGTGTCACCATGAAAAATGTCAAAAATAACAAATTTCAAGATGGCAAATGTCAAAGATGTCAAATGACAAATGTCACAATGCTAAATGTCAAAAATGACAAATTTCAAGATGGCAAATAGCAAAGATGTCAAATGACAAATGTCACAATGCTAAATGTCAAAAATGAAAAGTGTCACCATGAAAAATGCAAAAATAACAAATTTCAAGATGGCAAATGTCAAAGATGTCAAATGTCACAATGCTAAATGTCAAAAATGAAAAGTGTCACCATGAAATATGTCAAAAATGACAAATTTCAAGATGGCAAATGTCAAAGATGTCAAATGACAAATGTCACAATGCTAAATGTCAAAAATGAAAATTGTCACCATGAAAAATGTCAAAAATAACAAATTTCAAAATGGCAAATGTCAAAGATGTCAAATGACAAATGTCACAATGCTAAATGTCAAAAATGAAAAGTGTCACCATGAAAAATGTCAAAAATGACAAATTTCAAGATGGCAAATGTCAAAACTGACAAATGTCACAATGCTAAATGTCAAAAATGATAAGTGTGACCATGAAAAATGTTAAAAATGACAAATTTCAAGATGGCAAATGTCCAAGATGTCAAATGACAAATGTCACAATGCTAAATGTCAAAAATGAAAAGTGTCACCATGAAAAATGTCAAAAATGACAAATTTCAAGATGGCAAATGTCAAAGATGTCAAATGACAAATGTCACAATGTTAAATGTCAAAAATGAAAAGTGTCACCATGAAAAATGACAAAAATGACAAATTTCAAGATGGCAAATATCAAAGATGTCAAATGACAAATGTCACAATGCTAAATGTCAAAAATGAAAAGTGTCACAATACTAAATGTCAAAAATGAAAAGTGTCACAATGCTAAATGTCAAAAATGACAAATTTCAAGATGGCAAATGTCAAAGATGTCAAATGACAAATGTCACAATGCTAAATGTCAAAAATGACAAATTTCAAGATGGCAAATGTCAAAGATGTCAAATGACAAATGTCACAATGCTAAATGTCAAAAATGAAAAATGTCACCATGAAAAATGTCAAAAATGACAAATTTCAAGATGGCAAATGTCAAAACTGACAAATGTCACAATGCTAAATGTCAAAAATGAAAAGTGTCACCATGAAAAATGTCAAAAATAACAAATTTCAAGATAGCAAATGTCAAAGATGTCAAATGACAAATGTCACAATGCTAAATGTCAAAACTGACAAATTTTAAGATGGCAAATGTCAAAGATGTCAAATGACAAATGTCACAATGCTAAATGTCAAAAATGAAAAGTGTCACCATGAAAAATGTCAAAAATGACAAATTTTAAGATGGCAAATGTCAAAGATGTCAAATGACAAATGTCACAATGCTAAATGTCAAAAATGATAAGTGTCACCATGAAAAATGTTAAAAATAACAAATTTCAAGATGGCAAATGTCAAAGATGTCAAATGACAAATGTCACAATGCTAAATGTCAAAAATGACAAATTTCAAGATGGCAAATGGCAAAGATGTCACATGACAAATGTCACAATGCTAAATGTCAAAAATGAAAAGTGTCACCATGAAAAATGTCAAAAATAACAAATTTCAAGATGGCAAATGTCAAAGATGTCAAATGTCACAATGCTAAATGTCAAAAATGAAAAGTGTCACCATGAAAAATGTCAAAAATGACAAATTTCAAGATGGCAAATGTCAAAGATGTCAAATGACAAATGTCACAATGCTAAATGTCAAAAATGAAAAGTGTCACCATGAAAAATGTCAAAAATAACAAATTTCAAAATGGCAAATGTCAAAGATGTCAAATGACAAATGTCACAATGCTAAATGTCAAAAATGAAAAGTGTCACCATGAAAAATGTCAAAAATGACAAATTTCAAGATGGCAAATGTCAAAGATGTCAAATGACAAATGTCACAATGCTAAATGTCAAAAATGAAAAGTGTCAAAAATGACAAATTTCAAGATGGCAAATGTCTAAGATGTCAAATGACAAATGTCACAATGCTAAATGTCAAAAATGAAAAGTGTCACCATGAAAAATGTCAAAAATGACAAATTTCAAGATGGCAAATGTCAAAGATGTCAAATGACAAATGTCACAATGCTAAATGTCAAAAATGAAAAGTGTCACCATGAAAAATGTCAAAAATGACAAATTTCAAGATGGCAAATGTCAAAGATGTCAAATGACAAATGTCACAATTCTAAATGTCAAAAATGAAAAGTGTCACCATGAAAAATGTCAAAAATAACAAATTTTAAGATGGCAAATATCAAAGATGTCAAATGACAAATGTCACAATGCTAAATGTCGAAAATGAAAAGTGTCACCATGAAGAATGTCAAAAATGACAAATTTCAAGATGGCAAATGTCAAAACTGACAAATGTCACAATGCTAAATGTCAAAAATGATAAGTGTCACCATGAAAAATGTTAAAAATGACAAATTTCAAGATGGCAAATGTCCAAGATGTCAAATGACAAATGTCACAATGCTAAATGTCAAAAATGAAAAGTGTCACCATGAAAAATGTCAAAAATGACAAATTTCAAGATGGCAAATGTCAAAGATGTCAAATGACAAATGTCACAATGTTAAATGTCAAAAATGAAAAGTGTCACCATGAAAAATGACAAAAATGACAAATTTCAAGATGGCAAATATCAAAGATGTCAAATGACAAATGTCACAATGCTAAATGTCAAAAATGACAAATTTCAAGATGGCAAATGTCAAAGATGTCAAATGACAAATGTCACAATGCTAAATGTCAAAAATGAAAAGTGTCACCATGAAAAATGTCAAAAATGACAATTTTCAAGATGGCAAATGTCAAAGATGTCAGATGACAAATGTCACAATGCTAAATGTCAAAAATGACAAATTTCAAGATGGCAAACGTCAAAAATGTCAAATGACAAATGTCACAATGCTAAATGTCAAAAATGAAAAGTGTCACCATGAAAAATGTCAAAAATGACAAATTTCAAGATGGCAAATGTCAAAGATGTCAAATGACAAATGTCACAATGCTAAATGTCAAAAACGAAAAGTGTCACCATGAAAAATGTCAAAAATGACAAATTTCAAGATGGCAAATGTCAAAGATGTCAAATGACAAATGTCACAATGCTAAATGTCAAAAATGAAAATTGTCACCATGAAAAATGTCAAAAATGACAAATTTCAAGATGGCAAATGTCAAAGATGTCAAATGACAAATGTCACAATTCTAAATGTCAAAAATGAAAAGTGTCACAATGAAAAATGTCAAAAATAACAAATTTTAAGATGGCAAATATCAAAGATGTCAAATGACAAATGTCACAATGCTAAATGTCGAAAATGAAAAGTGTCACCATGAAAAATGTCAAAAATAACAAATTTCAAGATGGCAAATGTCAAAGATGTCAAATGACAAATGTCACAATGCTAAATGTCAAAAATGAAAAGTGTCACCATGAAAAATGTCAAAAATGACAAATTTCAAGATGGCAAATGTCAAAGATGTCAAATGACAAATGTCACAATTCTAAATGTCAAAAATGAAAAGTGTCACCATGAAAAATGTCAAAAATAACAAATTTTAAGATGGCAAATATCAAAGATGTCAAATGACAAATGTCACAATGCTAAATGTCGAAAATGAAAAGTGTCACCATGAAAAATGTCAAAAATGACAAATTTCAAGATGGCAAATGTCAAAACTGACAAATGTCACAATGCTAAATGTCAAAAATGATAAGTGTGACCATGAAAAATGTTAAAAATGACAAATTTTAAGATGGCAAATGTCCAAGATGTCAAATGACAAATGTCTCAATGCTAAATGTCAAAAATGAAAAGTGTCACCATGAAAAATGTCAAAAATGACAAAATTCAAGATGGCAAATGTCAAAGATGTCAAATGACAAATGTCACAATGTTAAATGTCAAAAATGAAAAGTGTCGCCATGAAAAATGACAAATTTCAAGATGGCAAATGTCAAAAATGTCAAATGACAAATGTCACAATGCTAAATGTCAAAAATGAAAAGTGTCACCATCAAAAATGTCAAAAATGACAAATTTCAAGATGGCAAATGTCAAAACTGACAAATGTCACAATGCTAAATGTCAAAAATGATAAGTGTCACCATGAAAAATGTCAAAAATGACAAATTTCAAGATGGCAAATGTCCAAGATGTCAAATGACAAATGTCACAATGCTAAATGTCAAAAATAAAAAGTGTCAAAAATGACAAATTTCAAGATGGCAAATGTCAAAGATGTCAAATGACAAATGTCACAATGCTAAATGTCAAAAATGAAAAGTGTCACCATGAAAAATGTCAAAAATAACAAATTTCAAGATGGCAAAGGTCAAAACTGACAAATGTCACAATGCTAAATGTCAAAAATGAAAAGTGTTACCATGAAAAATGTCAAAAATAACAAATTTGAAGATGGCAAATGTCAAAGATGTCAAATGACAAATGTCACAATGCTAAATGTCAAAAATGACAAATTTCAAGATGGCAAATGTCAAAGATGTCAAATGACAAATGTCACAATGCTAAATGTCAAAAATGAAAAGTGTCACCATGAAAAATGTCAAAAATGACAAATTTCAAGATGGCAAATATCAAAGATGTCAAATGACAAATGTCACAATGCTAAATGTCAAAAATGAAAAGTGTCACCATGAAAAATGTCAAAAATGACAAATTTCAAGATGGCAAATGTCAAAACTGACAAATGTCACAATGCTAAATGTCAAAAATGATAAGTGTCACCATGAAAAATGTCAAAAATGACAAATTTCAAGATGGCAAATGTCCAAGATGTCAAATGACAAATGTCACAATGCTAAATGTCAAAAATGAAAAGTGTCACCATGAAAAATGTCAAAAATGACAAATTTCAAGATGGCAAATGCCAAAGATGTCGAATGACAAATGTCACAATGCTAAATGTCAAAAATGACAAATTCCAAGATGGCAAATGTCAAAGATGTCAAATGACAAATGTCACAATGCTAAATGTCAAAAATGACAAATTTCAAGATGGCAAATGTCAAAGATGTCAAATGACAAATGTCACAATGCTAAATGTCAAAAATAAAAAGTGTCACCATGAAAAATGTCAAAAATGACAAATTTCAAGATGGCAAATGTCAAAGATGTCAAATGACAAATGTCACAATGCTAAATGTCAAAAATGACAACTTTTAAAATTGCAAATGTCAAAGATGTCAAATGACAAATGTCACAATGCTAAATGTCAAAAATCAAAAGTGTCACTATAAAAAATGTCAAAAATGACAAATTTCAAGATGGCAAATGTCAAAACTGACAAATGTCACAATGCTAAATGTCAAAAATGATAAGTGTCACCATGAAAAATGTCAAAAATGACAAATTTTAAGATGGCAAATGTCCAAGATGTCAAATGACAAATGTCACAATGCTAAATGTCAAAAATGAAAAGTGTCACCATGAAAAATGTCAAAAATGACAAATTTCAAGATGGCAAATGTCAAAGATGTAAAATGACAAATGTCACAATGCTAAATGTCAAAAATGAAAAGTGTCACCATGAAAAATGTCAAAAATGACAAAATTCAAGATGGCAAATGTCAAAGATGTCAAATGACAAATGTCACAATGCTAAATGTCAAAAATGAAAAGTGTCACTATGAAAAATGTCAAAAATGACAAATTTCAAGATGGCAAATGTCAAAGATGTCAAATGACAAATGTCACAATGCTAAATGTCAAAAATGAAAAGTGTCAAAAATGACAAATTTCAAGATGGCAAATGTCTAAGATGTCAAATGACAAATGTCACAATGCTAAATGTCAAAAATGAAAAGTGTCACCATGAAAAATGTCAAAAATGACAAATTTCAAGATGGCAAATGTCAAAGATGTTAAATGACAAATGTCACAATGCTAAATGTCAAAAATAAAAAGTGTCAAAAATGACAAATTTCAAGATGGCAAATGTCAAAGATGTCAAATGACAAATGTCACAATGCTAAATGTCAAAAATGAAAAGTGTCACCATGAAAAATGTCAAAAATGACAAATTTCAAGATGGCAAATGTCAAAACTGACAAATGTCACAATGCTTAATGTAAAAAATGAAAAGTGTCACCATAAAAAATGTCAAAAATAACAAATTTCAAGATGGCAAATGTCAAAGATGTCAAATGACAAATGTCACAATGCTAAATGTCAAAAATGACAAATTTCAAGATGGCAAATGTCAAAGATGTCAAATGACAAATGTCACAATGCTAAATGTCAAAAATTAAAAGTGTCACCATGAAAAATGTCAAAAATGACAAATTTCAAGATGGTAAATGTCAAAGATGTCAAATGACAAATGTCACAATGCTAAATGTCAAAAATGAAAAGTCTCACCATGAAAAATGTCAAAAATGACAAATTTCAAGATGGCAAATGTCAAAACTGACAAATGTCACAATGCTAAATGTCAAAAATGATAAGTGTCACCATGAAAAATGTCAAAAATGACAAATTTAAAGATGGCAAATGTCCAAGATGTCAAATGACAAATGTCACAATGCTACATGTCAAAAATGAAAAGTGTCACCATGAAAAATGTCAAAAATGACAAATTTCAAGATGGCAAATGCCAAAGATGTCAAATGACAAATGTCACAATGCTAAATGTCAAAAATGACAAATTTCAAGATGGCAAATGTCAAAGATGTCAAATGACAAATGTCACAATGCTAAATGTCAAAAATGACAACTTTCAAGATGGCAAATGTCAAAGATGTCAAATGACAAATGTCACAATGCTAAATGTCAAAAATGAAAAGTGTCACCATGAAAAATGTCAAAAATGACAAATTTCAAGATGGCAAATGTCAAAGATGTCAAATGACAAATGTCACAATGCTAAATGTCAAAAATGACAAATTTTAAGATTGCAAATGTCAAAGATGTCAAATGACAAATGTCACACTGCTAAATGTCAAAAATAAAAAGTGTCACCATAAAAAATGTCAAAAATGACAAATTTCAAGATGGCAAATGTCAAAACTGACAAATGTCACAATGCTAAATTTCAAAAATGATAAGTGTCACCATGAAAAATGTCAAAAATGACAAATTTTAAGATGGCAAATGTCCAAGATGTCAAATGTCACAATGCTAAATGTCAAAAATGAAAAGTGTCACCATAAAAAATGTCAAAAATGACAAATTTCAAGATGGCAAATGTCAAAGATGTCAAATGACAAATGTCACAATGCTAAATGTCAAAAATGAAAAGTGTCACCATGAAAAATGTCAAAAATGACAAATTTCAAGATGGCAAATGTCAAAGATGTCAAATGACAAATGTCACAATGCTAAATGTCAAAAATGAAAAGTGTCACCATGAAAAATGTCAAAAATGACAAATTTTAAGATGGCAAATGTCAAAGATGTCAAATGACAAATGTCACAATGCTAAATGTCAAAAATGAAAAGTGTCACCATGAAAAATGTCAAAAATGACAAATTTCAAGATGGCAAATGTCAAAGATGTCAAATGACAAATGTCACAATGCTAAATGTCAAAAATGAAAATTGTCACCATGAAAAATGTCAAAAATGACAAATTTCAAGATGGCAAATGTCAAAGATGTCAAATGACAAATGTCACAATGCTAAATGTCAAAAATGAAAAGTGTCAAAAATGACAAATTTCAAGATGGCAAATGTCTAAGATGTCAAATGACAAATGTCACAATGCTAAATGTCAAAAATGAAAAGTGTCACCATGAAAAATGTCAAAAATGACAAATTTCAAGATGGCAAATGTCAAAGATGACAAATGTCACAATGCTAAATGTCAAAAATGAAAAGTGTCACCATGAAAAATGTCAAAAATGACAAATTTCAAGATGGCAAATGTCAAAGATGTCAAATGACAAATGTCACAATGCTAAATGTCAAAAATGAAAAGTGTCACCATGAAAAATGTCAAAAATGACAAATTTGAAGATGGCAAATGTCAAAACTGACTAATGTCACAATGCTAAATGTCAAAAATGAAAAGTGTCACCATGAAAAATGTCAAAAATGACAAATTTCAAAATGGCAAATGTCAAAGATGTCAAATAACAAATGTCACAATGCTAAATGTCAAAAATGAAAAGCGTCACCATGAAAAGTGTCAAAAAAGACAAATTTCAAGATGGCAAATGTCTAAGATGTCAAATGACAAATGTCACAATGCTAAATGTCAAAAATGAAAAGTGTCACCATGAAAAATGTCAAAAATGACAAATTTCAAGATGGCAAATGTCAAAGATGTCAAATGACAAATGTCACAATGCTAAATGTCAAAAATGAAAAGTGTCAACATGAAAAATGTCAAAAATGACAAATTTCAAGATGGCAAATGTCAAAGATGTCAAATGACAAATGTCACAATGCTAAATGTCAAAAATGAAAAGTGTCACCATGAAAAATGTCAAAAATGACAAATTTCAAGATGGCAAATGTCAAAGATGTCAAATGACAAATGTCACAATGCTAAATGTCAAAAATGAAAAGTGTCACCATGAAAAATGTCAAAAATGACAAATTTCAAGATGGCAAATATCAAAGATGTCAAATGACAAATGTCACAATGCTAAATGTCAAAAATGAAAAGTGTCACAATACTAAATGTCAAAAATGAAAAGTGTCACAATGCTAAATGTCAAAAATGACAAATTTCAAGATAGCAAATGTCAAAGATGTCAAATGACAAATGTCACAATGCTAAATGTCAAAAATGACAAATTTCAAGATGGCAAATGTCAAAGATGTCAAATGTCACAATGCTAAATGTCAAAAATGAAAAGTGTCACCATGAAAAATGTCAAAAATGAAAAGTGTCACCATGAAAAATGTCAAAAATGACAAATTTCAAGATGGCAAATGTCAAAGATGTCAAATGACAAATGTCACAATGCTAAATGTCAAAAATGAAAAGTGTCACCATGAAAAATGTCAAAAATAACAAATTTCAAAATGGCAAATGTCAAAGATGTCAAATGACAATTGTCACAATGCTAAATGACAAAAATGAAAAGTGTCACCATGAAAAATGTCAAAAATGACAAATTTCAAGATGGCAAATGTCAAAGATGTCAAATGACAAATGTCACAATGCTAAATGTCAAAAATGAAAAGTGTCAAAAATGACAAATTTCAAGATGGCAAATGTCTAAGATGTCAAATGACAAATGTCACAATGCTAAATGTCAAAAATGAAAAGTGTCACCATGAAAAATGTCAAAAATGACAAATTTCAAGATGGCAAATGTCAAAGATGTCAAATGACAAATGTCACAATGCTAAATGTCAAAAATGAAAAGTGTCACCATTAAAAATGTCAAAAATGACAAATTTCAAGATGGCCAATGTCAAAGATGTCAAATGACAAATGTCACAATTCTAAATGTCAAAAATGAAAAGTGTCACCATGAAAAATGTCAAAAATAACAAATTTTAAGATGGCAAATATCAAAGATGTCAAATGACAAATGTCACAATGCTAAATGTCGAAAATGAAAAGTGTCACCATGAAAAATGTCAAAAATGACAAATTTCAAGATGGCAAATGTCAAAACTGACAAATGTCACAATGCTAAATGCCAAAAATGATAAGTGTCACCATGAAAAATGTTAAAAATGACAAATTTCAAGATGGCAAATGTCCAAGATGTCAAATGACAAATGTCACAATGCTAAATGTCAAAAATGAAAAGTGTCACCATGAAAAATGTCAAAAATGACAAATTTCAAGATGGCAAATGTCAAAGATGTCAAATGACAAATGTCACAATGTTAAATGTCAAAAATGAAAAGTGTCACCATGAAAAATGACAAAAATGACAAATTTCAAGATGGCAAATATCAAAGATGTCAAATGACAAATGTCACAATGCTAAATGTCAAAAATGACAAATTTCAAGATGGCAAATGTCAAAGATGTCAAATGACAAATGTCACAATGCTAAATGTCAAAAATGAAAAGTGTCACCATGAAAAATGTCAAAAATGACAATTTTCAAGATGGCAAATGTCAAAGATGTCAAATGACAAATGTCACAATGCTAAATGTCAAAAATGACAAATTTCAAGATGGCAAACGTCCAAAATGTCAAATGACAAATGTCACAATGCTAAATGTCAAAAATGAAAAGTGTCACCATGAAAAATGTCAAAAATGACAAATTTCAAGATGGCAAATGTCAAAGATGTCAAATGACAAATGTCACAATGCTAAATGTCAAAAACGAAAAGTGTCACCATGAAAAATGTCAAAAATGACAAATTTCAAGATGGCAAATGTCAAAGATGTCAAATGACAAATGTCACAATGCTAAATGTCAAAAATGAAAATTGTCACCATGAAAAATGTCAAAAATGACAAATTTCAAGATGGCAAATGTCAAAGATGTCAAATGACAAATGTCACAATTCTAAATGTCAAAAATGAAAAGTGTCACCATGAAAAATGTCAAAAATAACAAATTTTAAGATGGCAAATATCAAAGATGTCAAATGACAAATGTCACAATGCTAAATGTCGAAAATGAAAAGTGTCACCATGAAAAATGTCAAAAATAACAAATTTCAAGATGGCAAATGTCAAAGATGTCAAATGACAAATGTCACAATGCTAAATGTCAAAAATGAAAAGTGTCACCATGAAAAATGTCAAAAATGACAAATTTCAAGATGGCAAATGTCAAAGATGTCAAATGACAAATGTCACAATTCTAAATGTCAAAAATGAAAAGTGTCACCATGAAAAATGTCAAAAATAACAAATTTTAAGATGGCAAATATCAAAGATGTCAAATGACAAATGTCACAATGCTAAATGTCGAAAATGAAAAGTGTCACCATGAAAAATGTCAAAAATGACAAATTTCAAGATGGCAAATGTCAAAACTGACAAATGTCACAATGCTAAATGTCAAAAATGATAAGTGTGACCATAAAATATGTTAAAAATGACAAATTTTAAGATGGCAAATGTCCAAGATGTCAAATGACAAATGTCACAATGCTAAATGTCAAAAATGAAAAGTGTCACCATGAAAAATGTCAAAAATGACAAATTTCAAGATGGCAAATGTCAAAGATGTCAAATGTCACAATGCTAAATGTCAAAAATGAAAAGTGTCACAATGCTAAATGTCAAAAATGACAAATTTCAAGATAGCAAATGTCAAAGATGTCAAATGACAAATGTCACAATGCTAAATGTCAAAAATGACAAATTTCAAGATGGCAAATGTCAAAGATGTCAAATGTCACAATGCTAAATGTCAAAAATGAAAAGTGTCACCATGAAAAATGTCAAAAATGAAAAGTGTCACCATGAAAAATGTCAAAAATGACAAATTTCAAGATGGCAAATGTCAAAGATGTCAAATGACAAATGTCACAATGTTAAATGTCAAAAATGAAAAGTGTCACCATGAAAAATGACAAATTTCAAGATGGCAAATGTCAAAAATGTCAAATGACAAATGTCACAATGCTAAATGTCAAAAATGAAAAGTGTCACCATCAAAAATGTCAAAAATGACAAATTTCAAGATGGCAAATGTCAAAACTGACAAATGTCACAATGCTAAATGTCAAAAATGATAAGTGTCACCATGAAAAATGTCAAAAATGACAAATTTCAAGATGGCAAATGTCCAAAATGTCAAATGACAAATGTCACAATGCTAAATGTCAAAAATAAAAAGTGTCAAAAATGACAAATTTCAAGATGGCAAATGTCAAAGATGTCAAATGACAAATGTCACAATGCTAAATGTCAAAAATGAAAAGTGTCACCATGAAAAATGTCAAAAATAACAAATTTCAAGATGGCAAAGGTCAAAACTGACAAATGTCACAATGCTAAATGTCAAAAATGAAAAGTGTCACCATGAAAAATGTCAAAAATAACAAATTTGAAGATGGCAAATGTCAAAGATGTCAAATGACAAATGTCACAATGCTAAATGTCAAAAATGACAAATTTCAAGATGGCAAATGTCAAAGATGTCAAATGACAAATGTCACAATGCTAAATGTCAAAAATGAAAAGTGTCACCATGAAAAATGTCAAAAATGACAAATTTCAAGATGGCAAATGTCAAAGATGTCAAATGACAAATGTCACAATGCTAAATGTCAAAAATGAAAAGTGTCACCATGAAAAATGTCAAAAATGACAAATTTCAAGATGGCAAATGTCAAAACTGACAAATGTCACAATGCTAAATGTCAAAAATGATAAGTGTCACCATGAAAAATGTCAAAAATGACAAATTTCAAGATGGCAAATGTCCAAGATGTCAAATGACAAATGTCACAATGCTAAATGTCAAAAATGAAAAGTGTCACCATGAAAAATGTCAAAAATGACAAATTTCAAGATGGCAAATGCCAAAGATGTCGAATGACAAATGTCACAATGCTAAATGTCAAAAATGACAAATTCCAAGATGGCAAATGTCAAAGATGTCAAATGACAAATGTCACAATGCTAAATGTCAAAAATGAAAATTGTCACCATGAAAAATGTCAAAAATGACAAATTTCAAGATGGCAAATGTCAAAGATGTCAAATGACAAATGTCACAATGCTAAATGTCAAAAATGAAAAGTGTCAAAAATGACAAATTTCAAGATGGCAAATGTCTAAGATGTCAAATGACAAATGTCACAATGCTAAATGTCAAAAATGAAAAGTGTCACCATGAAAAATGTCAAAAATGACAAATTTCAAGATGGCAAATGTCAAAGATGACAAATGACAAATGTCACAATGCTAAATGTCAAAAATGAAAAGTGTCACCATGAAAAATGTCAAAAATGACAAATTTCAAGATGGCAAATGTCAAAGATGTCAAATGACAAATGTCACAATGCTAAATGTCAAAAATGAAAAGTGTCACCATGAAAAATGTCAAAAATGACAAATTTGAAGATGGCAAATGTCAAAACTGACTAATGTCACAATGCTAAATGTCAAAAATGAAAAGTGTCACCATGAAAAATGTCAAAAATGACAAATTTCAAAATGGCAAATGTCAAAGATGTCAAATAACAAATGTCACAATGCTAAATGTCAAAAATGAAAAGCGTCACCATGAAAAGTGTCAAAAAAGACAAATTTCAAGATGGCAAATGTCTAAGATGTCAAATGACAAATGTCACAATGCTAAATGTCAAAAATGAAAAGTGTCACCATGAAAAATGTCAAAAATGACAAATTTCAAGATGGCAAATGTCAAAGATGTCAAATGACAAATGTCACAATGCTAAATGTCAAAAATGAAAAGTGTCAACATGAAAAATGTCAAAAATGACAAATTTCAAGATGGCAAATGTCAAAGATGTCAAATGACAAATGTCACAATGCTAAATGTCAAAAATGAAAAGTGTCACCATGAAAAATGTCAAAAATGACAAATTTAAAGATGGCAAATGTCAAAGATGTCAAATGACAAATGTCACAATGCTAAATGTCAAAAATGAAAAGTGTCACCATGAAAAATGTCAAAAATGACAAATTTCAAGATGGCAAATATCAAAGATGTCAAATGACAAATGTCACAATGCTAAATGTCAAAAATGAAAAGTGTCACAATACTAAATGTCAAAAATGAAAAGTGTCACAATGCTAAATGTCAAAAATGACAAATTTCAAGATAGCAAATGTCAAAGATGTCAAATGACAAATGTCACAATGCTAAATGTCAAAAATGACAAATTTCAAGATGGCAAATGTCAAAGATGTCAAATGTCACAATGCTAAATGTCAAAAATGAAAAGTGTCACCATGAAAAATGTCAAAAATGAAAAGTGTCACCATGAAAAATGTCAAAAATGACAAATTTCAAGATGGCAAATGTCAAAGATGTCAAATGACAAATGTCACAATGCTAAATGTCAAAAATGAAAAGTGTCACGATGAAAAATGTCAAAAATAACAAATTTCAAAATGGCAAATGTCAAAGATGTCAAATGACAATTGTCACAATGCTAAATGACAAAAATGAAAAGTGTCACCATGAAAAATGTCAAAAATGACAAATTTCAAGATGGCAAATGTCAAAGATGTCAAATGACAAATGTCACAATGCTAAATGTCAAAAATGAAAAGTGTCAAAAATGACAAATTTCAAGATGGCAAATGTCTAAGATGTCAAATGACAAATGTCACAATGCTAAATGTCAAAAATGAAAAGTGTCACCATGAAAAATGTCAAAAATGACAAATTTCAAGATGGCAAATGTCAAAGATGTCAAATGACAAATGTCACAATGCTAAATGTCAAAAATGAAAAGTGTCACCATTAAAAATGTCAAAAATGACAAATTTCAAGATGGCCAATGTCAAAGATGTCAAATGACAAATGTCACAATTCTAAATGTCAAAAATGAAAAGTGTCACCATGAAAAATGTCAAAAATAACAAATTTTAAGATGGCAAATATCAAAGATGTCAAATGACAAATGTCACAATGCTAAATGTCGAAAATGAAAAGTGTCACCATGAAAAATGTCAAAAATGACAAATTTCAAGATGGCAAATGTCAAAACTGACAAATGTCACAATGCTAAATGCCAAAAATGATAAGTGTCACCATGAAAAATGTTAAAAATGACAAATTTCAAGATGGCAAATGTCCAAGATGTCAAATGACAAATGTCACAATGCTAAATGTCAAAAATGAAAAGTGTCACCATGAAAAATGTCAAAAATGACAAATTTCAAGATGGCAAATGTCAAAGATGTCAAATGACAAATGTCACAATGTTAAATGTCAAAAATGAAAAGTGTCACCATGAAAAATGACAAAAATGACAAATTTCAAGATGGCAAATATCAAAGATGTCAAATGACAAATGTCACAATGCTAAATGTCAAAAATGACAAATTTCAAGATGGCAAATGTCAAAGATGTCAAATGACAAATGTCACAATGCTAAATGTCAAAAATGAAAAGTGTCACCATGAAAAATGTCAAAAATGACAATTTTCAAGATGGCAAATGTCAAAGATGTCAAATGACAAATGTCACAATGCTAAATGTCAAAAATGACAAATTTCAAGATGGCAAACGTCCAAAATGTCAAATGACAAATGTCACAATGCTAAATGTCAAAAATGAAAAGTGTCACCATGAAAAATGTCAAAAATGACAAATTTCAAGATGGCAAATGTCAAAGATGTCAAATGACAAATGTCACAATGCTAAATGTCAAAAACGAAAAGTGTCACCATGAAAAATGTCAAAAATGACAAATTTCAAGATGGCAAATGTCAAAGATGTCAAATGACAAATGTCACAATGCTAAATGTCAAAAATGAAAATTGTCACCATGAAAAATGTCAAAAATGACAAATTTCAAGATGGCAAATGTCAAAGATGTCAAATGACAAATGTCACAATTCTAAATGTCAAAAATGAAAAGTGTCACCATGAAAAATGTCAAAAATAACAAATTTTAAGATGGCAAATATCAAAGATGTCAAATGACAAATGTCACAATGCTAAATGTCGAAAATGAAAAGTGTCACCATGAAAAATGTCAAAAATAACAAATTTCAAGATGGCAAATGTCAAAGATGTCAAATGACAAATGTCACAATGCTAAATGTCAAAAATGAAAAGTGTCACCATGAAAAATGTCAAAAATGACAAATTTCAAGATGGCAAATGTCAAAGATGTCAAATGACAAATGTCACAATTCTAAATGTCAAAAATGAAAAGTGTCACCATGAAAAATGTCAAAAATAACAAATTTTAAGATGGCAAATATCAAAGATGTCAAATGACAAATGTCACAATGCTAAATGTCGAAAATGAAAAGTGTCACCATGAAAAATGTCAAAAATGACAAATTTCAAGATGGCAAATGTCAAAACTGACAAATGTCACAATGCTAAATGTCAAAAATGATAAGTGTGACCATAAAATATGTTAAAAATGACAAATTTTAAGATGGCAAATGTCCAAGATGTCAAATGACAAATGTCACAATGCTAAATGTCAAAAATGAAAAGTGTCACCATGAAAAATGTCAAAAATGACAAATTTCAAGATGGCAAATGTCAAAGATGTCAAATGTCACAATGCTAAATGTCAAAAATGAAAAGTGTCACAATACTAAATGTCAAAAATGAAAAGTGTCACAATGCTAAATGTCAAAAATGACAAATTTCAAGATAGCAAATGTCAAAGATGTCAAATGACAAATGTCACAATGCTAAATGTCAAAAATGACAAATTTCAAGATGGCAAATGTCAAAGATGTCAAATGTCACAATGCTAAATGTCAAAAATGAAAAGTGTCACCATGAAAAATGTCAAAAATGAAAAGTGTCACCATGAAAAATGTCAAAAATGACAAATTTCAAGATGGCAAATGTCAAAGATGTCAAATGACAAATGTCACAATGTTAAATGTCAAAAATGAAAAGTGTCACCATGAAAAATGACAAATTTCAAGATGGCAAATGTCAAAAATGTCAAATGACAAATGTCACAATGCTAAATGTCAAAAATGAAAAGTGTCACCATCAAAAATGTCAAAAATGACAAATTTCAAGATGGCAAATGTCAAAACTGACAAATGTCACAATGCTAAATGTCAAAAATGATAAGTGTCACCATGAAAAATGTCAAAAATGACAAATTTCAAGATGGCAAATGTCCAAAATGTCAAATGACAAATGTCACAATGCTAAATGTCAAAAATAAAAAGTGTCAAAAATGACAAATTTCAAGATGGCAAATGTCAAAGATGTCAAATGACAAATGTCACAATGCTAAATGTCAAAAATGAAAAGTGTCACCATGAAAAATGTCAAAAATAACAAATTTCAAGATGGCAAAGGTCAAAACTGACAAATGTCACAATGCTAAATGTCAAAAATGAAAAGTGTCACCATGAAAAATGTCAAAAATAACAAATTTGAAGATGGCAAATGTCAAAGATGTCAAATGACAAATGTCACAATGCTAAATGTCAAAAATGACAAATTTCAGGATGGCAAATGTCAAAGATGTCAAATGACAAATGTCACAATGCTAAATGTCAAAAATGAAAAGTGTCACCATGAAAAATGTCAAAAATGACAAATTTCAAGATGGCAAATGTCAAAGATGTCAAATGACAAATGTCACAATGCTAAATGTCAAAAATGAAAAGTGTCACCATGAAAAATGTCAAAAATGACAAATTTCAAGATGGCAAATGTCAAAACTGACAAATGTCACAATGCTAAATGTCAAAAATGATAAGTGTCACCATGAAAAATGTCAAAAATGACAAATTTCAAGATGGCAAATGTCCAAGATGTCAAATGACAAATGTCACAATGCTAAATGTCAAAAATGAAAAGTGTCACCATGAAAAATGTCAAAAATGACAAATTTCAAGATGGCAAATGCCAAAGATGTCGAATGACAAATGTCACAATGCTAAATGTCAAAAATGACAAATTCCAAGATGGCAAATGTCAAAGATGTCAAATGACAAATGTCACAATGCTAAATGTCAAAAATGACAAATTTCAAGATGGCAAATATCAAAGATGTCAAATGACAAATGTCACAATGCTAAATGTCAAAAATGAAAAGTGTCACCATGAAAAATGTCAAAAATGACAAATTTCAAGATGGCAAATGTCAAAGATGTCAAATGATAAATGTCACAATGCTAAATGTCAAAAATGACAACTTTTAAAATTGCAAATGTCAAAGATGTCAAATGACAAATGTCACAATGCTAAATGTCAAAAATCAAAAGTGTCACTATAAAAAATGTCAAAATGACAAATTTCAAGATGGCAAATGTCAAAACTGACAAATGTCACAATGCTAAATGTCAAAAATGATAAGTGTCACCATGAAAAATGTCAAAAATGACAAATTTCAAGATGGCAAATGTCCAAGATGTCAAATGACAAATGTCACAATGCTAAATGTCAAAAATGAAAAGTGTCACCATGAAAAATGTCAAAAATGACAAATTTCAAGATGGCAAATGTCAAAGATGTAAAATGACAAATGTCACAATGCTAAATGTCAAAAATGAAAAGTCTCACCATGAAAAATGTCAAAAATGACAAAATTCAAGATGGCAAATGTCAAAGATGTCAAATGACAAATGTCACAATGCTAAATGTCAAAAATGAAAAGTGTCACTATGAAAAATGTCAAAAATGACAAATTTCAAGATGGCAAATGTCAAAGATGTCAAATGACAAATGTCACAATGCTAAATGTCAAAAATGAAAAGTGTCAAAAATGACAAATTTCAAGATGGCAAATGTCTAAGATGTCAAATGACAAATGTCACAATGCTAAATGTCAAAAATGAAAAGTGTCACCATGAAAAATGTCAAAAATGACAAATTTCAAGATGGCAAATGTCAAAGATGTTAAATGACAAATGTCACAATGCTAAATGTCAAAAATAAAAAGTGTCAAAAATGACAAATTTCAAGATGGCAAATGTCAAAGATGTCAAATGACAAATGTCACAATGCTAAATGTCAAAAATGAAAAGTGTCACCATGAAAAATGTCAAAAATGACAAATTTCAAGATGGCAAATGTCAAAACTGACAAATGTCACAATGCTTAATGTAAAAAATGAAAAGTGTCACCATAAAAAATGTCAAAAATAACAAATTTCAAGATGGCAAATGTCAAAGATGTCAAATGACAAATGTCACAATGCTAAATGTCAAAAATGACAAATTTCAAGATGGCAAATGTCAAAGATGTCAAATGACAAATGTCACAATGCTAAATGTCAAAAATTAAAAGTGTCACCATGAAAAATGTCAAAAATGACAAATTTCAAGATGGTAAATGTCAAAGATGTCAAATGACAAATGTCACAATGCTAAATGTCAAAAATGAAAAGTCTCACCATGAAAAATGTCAAAAATGACAAATTTCAAGATGGCAAATGTCAAAACTGACAAATGTCACAATGCTAAATGTCAAAAATGATAAGTGTCACCATGAAAAATGTCAAAAATGACAAATTTAAAGATGGCAAATGTCCAAGATGTCAAATGACAAATGTCACAATGCTACATGTCAAAAATGAAAAGTGTCACCATGAAAAATGTCAAAAATGACAAATTTCAAGATGGCAAATGCCAAAGATGTCAAATGACAAATGTCACAATGCTAAATGTCAAAAATGACAAATTTCAAGATGGCAAATGTCAAAGATGTCAAATGACAAATGTCACAATGCTAAATGTCAAAAATGACAAATTTCAAGATGGCAAATGTCAAAGATGTCAAATGACAAATGTCACAATGCTAAATGTCAAAAATGAAAAGTGTCACCATGAAAAATGTCAAAAATGACAAATTTGAAGATGGCAAATGTCAAAACTGACTAATGTCACAATGCTAAATGTCAAAAATGAAAAGTGTCACCATGAAAAATGTCAAAAATGACAAATTTCAAAATGGCAAATGTCAAAGATGTCAAATGACAAATGTCACAATGCTAAATGTCAAAAATGAAAAGCGTCACCATGAAAAGTGTCAAAAAAGACAAATTTCAAGATGGCAAATGTCTAAGATGTCAAATGACAAATGTCACAATGCTAAATGTCAAAAATGAAAAGTGTCACCATGAAAAATGTCAAAAATGACAAATTTCAAGATGGCAAATGTCAAAGATGTCAAATGACAAATGTCACAATGCTAAATGTCAAAAATGAAAAGTGTCAACATGAAAAATGTCAAAAATGACAAATTTCAAGATGGCAAATGTCAAAGATGTCAAATGACAAATGTCACAATGCTAAATGTCAAAAATGAAAAGTGTCACCATGAAAAATGTCAAAAATGACAAATTTCAAGATGGCAAATGTCAAAGATGTCAAATGACAAATGTCACAATGCTAAATGTCAAAAATGAAAAGTGTCACCATGAAAAATGTCAAAAATGACAAATTTCAAGATGGCAAATATCAAAGATGTCAAATGACAAATGTCACAATGCTAAATGTCAAAAATGAAAAGTGTCACAATACTAAATGTCAAAAATGAAAAGTGTCACAATGCTAAATGTCAAAAATGACAAATTTCAAGATAGCAAATGTCAAAGATGTCAAATGACAAATGTCACAATGCTAAATGTCAAAAATGACAAATTTCAAGATGGCAAATGTCAAAGATGTCAAATGTCACAATGCTAAATGTCAAAAATGAAAAGTGTCACCATGAAAAATGTCAAAAATGAAAAGTGTCACCATGAAAAATGTCAAAAATGACAAATTTCAAGATGGCAAATGTCAAAGATGTCAAATGACAAATGTCACAATGCTAAATGTCAAAAATGAAAAGTGTCACCATGAAAAATGTCAAAAATAACAAATTTCAAAATGGCAAATGTCAAAGATGTCAAATGACAAATGTCACAATGCTAAATGACAAAAATGAAAAGTGTCACCATGAAAAATGTCAAAAATGACAAATTTCAAGATGGCAAATGTCAAAGATGTCAAATGACAAATGTCACAATGCTAAATGTCAAAAATGAAAAGTGTCAAAAATGACAAATTTCAAGATGGCAAATGTCTAAGATGTCAAATGACAAATGTCACAATGCTAAATGTCAAAAATGAAAAGTGTCACCATGAAAAATGTCAAAAATGACAAATTTCAAGATGGCAAATGTCAAAGATGTCAAATGACAAATGTCACAATGCTAAATGTCAAAAATGAAAAGTGTCACCATGAAAAATGTCAAAAATGACAAATTTCAAGATGGCCAATGTCAAAGATGTCAAATGACAAATGTCACAATTCTAAATGTCAAAAATGAAAAGTGTCACCATGAAAAATGTCAAAAATAACAAATTTTAAGATGGCAAATATCAAAGATGTCAAATGACAAATGTCACAATGCTAAATGTCGAAAATGAAAAGTGTCACCATGAAAAATGTCAAAAATGACAAATTTCAAGATGGCAAATGTCAAAACTGACAAATGTCACAATGCTAAATGTCAAAAATGATAAGTGTCACCATGAAAAATGTTAAAAATGACAAATTTCAAGATGGCAAATGTCCAAGATGTCAAATGACAAATGTCACAATGCTAAATGTCAAAAATGAAAAGTGTCACCATGAAAAATGTCAAAAATGACAAATTTCAAGATGGCAAATGTCAAAGATGTCAAATGACAAATGTCACAATGTTAAATGTCAAAAATGAAAAGTGTCACCATGAAAAATGACAAAAATGACAAATTTCAAGATGGCAAATATCAAAGATGTCAAATGACAAATGTCACAATGCTAAATGTCAAAAATGACAAATTTCAAGATGGCAAATGTCAAAGATGTCAAATGACAAATGTCACAATGCTAAATGTCAAAAATGAAAAGTGTCACCATGAAAAATGTCAAAAATGACAATTTTCAAGATGGCAAATGTCAAAGATGTCAAATGACAAATGTCACAATGCTAAATGTCAAAAATGACAAATTTCAAGATGGCAAACGTCCAAAATGTCAAATGACAAATGTCACAATGCTAAATGTCAAAAATGAAAAGTGTCACCATGAAAAATGTCAAAAATGACAAATTTCAAGATGGCAAATGTCAAAGATGTCAAATGACAAATGTCACAATGCTAAATGTCAAAAACGAAAAGTGTCACCATGAAAAATGTCAAAAATGACAAATTTCAAGATGGCAAATGTCAAAGATGTCAAATGACAAATGTCACAATGCTAAATGTCAAAAATGAAAATTGTCACCATGAAAAATGTCAAAAATGACAAATTTCAAGATGGCAAATGTCAAAGATGTCAAATGACAAATGTCACAATTCTAAATGTCAAAAATGAAAAGTGTCACCATGAAAAATGTCAAAAATAACAAATTTTAAGATGGCAAATATCAAAGATGTCAAATGACAAATGTCACAATGCTAAATGTCGAAAATGAAAAGTGTCACCATGAAAAATGTCAAAAATAACAAATTTCAAGATGGCAAATGTCAAAGATGTCAAATGACAAATGTCACAATGCTAAATGTCAAAAATGAAAAGTGTCACCATGAAAAATGTCAAAAATGACAAATTTCAAGATGGCAAATGTCAAAGATGTCAAATGACAAATGTCACAATTCTAAATGTCAAAAATGAAAAGTGTCACCATGAAAAATGTCAAAAATAACAAATTTTAAGATGGCAAATATCAAAGATGTCAAATGACAAATGTCACAATGCTAAATGTCGAAAATGAAAAGTGTCACCATGAAAAATGTCAAAAATGACAAATTTCAAGATGGCAAATGTCAAAACTGACAAATGTCACAATGCTAAATGTCAAAAATGATAAGTGTGACCATGAAAAATGTTAAAAATGACAAATTTTAAGATGGCAAATGTCCAAGATGTCAAATGACAAATGTCACAATGCTAAATGTCAAAAATGAAAAGTGTCACCATGAAAAATGTCAAAAATGACAAATTTCAAGATGACAAATGTCAAAGATGTCAAATGACAAATGTCACAATGTTAAATGTCAAAAATGAAAAGTGTCACCATGAAAAATGACAAATTTCAAGATGGCAAATGTCAAAAATGTCAAATGACAAATGTCACAATGCTAAATGTCAAAAATGAAAAGTGTCACCATCAAAAATGTCAAAAATGACAAATTTCAAGATGGCAAATGTCAAAACTGACAAATGTCACAATGCTAAATGTCAAAAATGATAAGTGTCACCATGAAAAATGTCAAAAATGACAAATTTCAAGATGGCAAATGTCCAAAATGTCAAATGACAAATGTCACAATGCTAAATGTCAAAAATAAAAAGTGTCAAAAATGACAAATTTCAAGATGGCAAATGTCAAAGATGTCAAATGAAAAATGTCACAATGCTAAATGTCAAAAATGAAAAGTGTCACCATGAAAAATGTCAAAAATAACAAATTTCAAGATGGCAAAGGTCAAAACTGACAAATGTCACAATGCTAAATGTCAAAAATGAAAAGTGTCACCATGAAAAATGTCAAAAATAACAAATTTGAAGATGGCAAATGTCAAAGATGTCAAATGACAAATGTCACAATGCTAAATGTCAAAAATGACAAATTTCAAGATGGCAAATGTCAAAGATGTCAAATGACAAATGTCACAATGCTAAATGTCAAAAATGAAAAGTGTCACCATGAAAAATGTCAAAAATGACAAATTTCAAGATGGCAAATGTCAAAGGTGTCAAATGACAAATGTCACAATGCTAAATGTCAAAAATGAAAAGTGTCACCATGAAAAATGTCAAAAATGACAAATTTCAAGATGGCAAATGTCAAAACTGACAAATGTCACAATGCTAAATGTCAAAAATGATAAGTGTCACCATGAAAAATGTCAAAAATGACAAATTTCAAGATGGCAAATGTCCAAGATGTCAAATGACAAATGTCACAATGCTAAATGTCAAAAATGAAAAGTGTCACCATGAAAAATGTCAAAAATGACAAATTTCAAGATGGCAAATGCCAAAGATGTCGAATGACAAATGTCACAATGCTTAATGTCAAAAATGACAAATTCCAAGATGGCAAATGTCAAAGATGTCAAATGACAAATGTCACAATGCTAAATGTCAAAAATGACAAATTTCAAGATGGCAAATATCAAAGATGTCAAATGACAAATGTCACAATGCTAAATGTCAAAAATGAAAAGTGTCACCATGAAAAATGTCAAAAATGACAAATTTCAAGATGGCAAATGTCAAAGATGTCAAATGATAAATGTCACAATGCTAAATGTCAAAAATGACAACTTTTAAAATTGCAAATGTCAAAGATGTCAAATGACAAATGTCACAATGCTAAATGTCAAAAATCAAAAGTGTCACTATAAAAAATGTCAAAATGACAAATTTCAAGATGGCAAATGTCAAAACTGACAAATGTCACAATGCTAAATGTCAAAAATGATAAGTGTCACCATGAAAAATGTCAAAAATGACAAATTTCAAGATGGCAAATGTCCAAGATGTCAAATGACAAATGTCACAATGCTAAATGTCAAAAATGAAAAGTGTCACCATGAAAAATGTCAAAAATGACAAATTTCAAGATGGCAAATGTCAAAGATGTAAAATGACAAATGTCACAATGCTAAATGTCAAAAATGAAAAGTGTCACCATGAAAAATGTCAAAAATGACAAAATTCAAGATGGCAAATGTCAAAGATGTCAAATGACAAATGTCACAATGCTAAATGTCAAAAATGAAAAGTGTCACCATGAAAAATGTCAAAAATGACAAATTTCAAGATGGCAAATGTCAAAGATGTCAAATGACAAATGTCACAATGCTAAATGTCAAAAATGAAAAGTGTCACCATGAAAAATGTCAAAAATGACAAATTTCAAGATGGCAAATGTCAAAACTGACAAATGTCACAATGCTAAATGTCAAAAATGATAAGTGTCACCATGAAAAATGTCAAAAATGACAAATTTCAAGATGGCAAATGTCCAAGATGTCAAATGACAAATGTCACAATGCTAAATGTCAAAAATGAAAAGTGTCACCATGAAAAATGTCAAAAATGACAAATTTCAAGATGGCAAATGCCAAAGATGTCGAATGACAAATGTCACAATGCTAAATGTCAAATTCCAAGATGGCAAATGTCAAAGATGTCAAATGACAAATGTCACAATGCTAAATGTCAAAAATGACAAATTTCAAGATGGCAAATATCAAGGATGTCAAATGACAAATGTCACAATGCTAAATGTCAAAAATGAAAAGTGTCACCATGAAAAATGTCAAAAATGACAAATTTCAAGATGGCAAATGTCAAAGATGTCAAATGATAAATGTCACAATGCTAAATGTCAAAAATGACAACTTTTAAAATTGCAAATGTCAAAGATGTCAAATGACAAATGTCACAATGCTAAATGTCAAAAATCAAAAGTGTCACTATAAAAAATGTCAAAATGACAAATTTCAAGATGGCAAATGTCAAAACTGACAAATGTCACAATGCTAAATGTCAAAAATGATAAGTGTCACCATGAAAAATGTCAAAAATGACAAATTTAAAGATGGCAAATGTCCAAGATGTCAAATGACAAATGTCACAATGCTAAATGTCAAAAATGAAAAGTGTCACCATGAAAAATGTCAAAAATGACAAATTTCAAGATGGCAAATGTCAAAGATGTAAAATGACAAATGTCACAATGCTAAATGTCAAAAATGAAAAGTGTCACCATGAAAAATGTCAAAAATGACAAAATTCAAGATGGCAAATGTCAAAGATGTCAAATGACAAATGTCACAATGCTAAATGTCAAAAATGAAAAGTGTCACTATGAAAAATGTCAAAAATGACAAATTTCAAGATGGCAAATGTCAAAGATGTCAAATGACAAATGTCACAATGCTAAATGTCAAAAATGAAAAGTGTCAAAAATGACAAATTTCAAGATGGCAAATGTCTAAGATGTCAAATGACAAATGTCACAATGCTAAATGTCAAAAATGAAAAGTGTCACCATGAAAAATGTCAAAAATGACAAATTTCAAGATGGCAAATGTCAAAGATGTTAAATGACAAATGTCACAATGCTAAATGTCAAAAATAAAAAGTGTCAAAAATGACAAATTTCAAGATGGCAAATGTCAAAGATGTCAAATGACAAATGTCACAATGCTAAATGTCAAAAATGAAAAGTGTCACCATGAAAAATGTCAAAAATGACAAATTTCAAGATGGCAAATGTCAAAACTGACAAATGTCACAATGCTTAATGTAAAAAATGAAAAGTGTCACCATAACAAATGTCAAAAATAACAAATTTCAAGATGGCAAATGTCAAAGATGTCAAATGACAAATGTCACAATGCTAAATGTCAAAAATGACAAATTTCAAGATGGCAAATGTCAAAGATGTCAAATGACAAATGTCACAATGCTAAATGTCAAAAATTAAAAGTGTCACCATGAAAAATGTCAAAAATGACAAATTTCAAGATGGTAAATGTCAAAGATGTCAAATGACAAATGTCACAATGCTAAATGTCAAAAATGAAAAGTCTCACCATGAAAAATGTCAAAAATGACAAATTTCAAGATGGCAAATGTCAAAACTGACAAATGTCACAATGCTAAATGTCAAAAATGATAAGTGTCACCATGAAAAATGTCAAAAATGACAAATTTAAAGATGTCAAATGACAAATGTCACAATGCTACATGTCAAAAATGAAAAGTGTCACCATGAAAAATGTCAAAAATGACAAATTTCAAGATGGCAAATGCCAAAGATGTCAAATGACAAATGTCACAATGCTAAATGTCAAAAATGACAAATTTCAAGATGGCAAATGTCAAAGATGTCAAATGACAAATGTCACAATGCTAAATGTCAAAAATGACAAATTTCAAGATGGCAAATGTCAAAGATGTCAAATGACAAATGTCACAATGCTAAATAACAAAAATGACAAATTTCAAGATGTCAAATGTCAAAGATGTCAAATGACAAATGTCAAAATGCTAAATGTCAAAAATGAAAAGTGTCACCATGAAAAATGTCAAAAATGACAAATTTCAAAATGGCAAATGTCAAAGATGTCAAATGACAAATGTCACAATGCTAAATGTCAAAAATGAAAAGTGTCACCATGAAAAATGTCAAAAATGACAAAATTTAAGATGGCAAATTTCAAAGATGTCAAATGACAAATGTCACAATGCTAAATGTCAAAAATAAAAACTGTCACCATGAAAAATGTCAAAAATGACAAATTTCAAGATGGCAAATGTCAAAACTGACAAATGTCACAATGCTAAATGTCAAAAAAGAAAAGTGTCATAATGAAAAATGTCAAAAATAACAAATTTCAAAATGGCAAATGTCAAAGATGTCAAATGACAAATGTCACAATGCTAAATGTCAAAAATGAAAAGTGTCACCATGAAAAATGTCAAAAATGACAAATTTCAAGATGGCAAA
The DNA here is from genome assembly GCA_964028335.1 of Altica lythri. NCBI lineage: Eukaryota > Metazoa > Arthropoda > Insecta > Coleoptera > Chrysomelidae > Altica > Altica lythri. Next base: position 36,885,101 of record OZ034800.1, on the reverse strand, counting down.
TGTCAAAACTGACAAATGTCACAATGCTAAATGTCAAAAATGAAAAGTGTCACCATGAAAAATGTCAAAAATAACAAATTTCAAGATGGCAAATGTCAAAGATGTCAAATGACAAATGTCACAATGCTAAATGTCAAAAATGACAAATTTCAAGATGGCAAATGTCAAAGATATCAAATAACAAATGTCACAATGCTAAATGTCAGAAATGACAAATTTCAAGATGGCAAATGTCAAAACTGACAAATGTCACAATGCTAAATGTCAAAAATGAAAAGTGTCAAAAATGACAAATTTCAAGATGGCAAATGTCTAAGATGTCAAATGACAAATGTCACAATGCTAAATGTCAAAAATATAAAGTGTCACCATGAAAAATGTCAAAAATGACAAATTTCAAGATGGCAAATGTCAAAGATGTCAAATGACAAATGTCACAATGCTAAATGTCAAAAATGAAAAGTGTCACCATAAAAAATGTCAAAAATGACAAATTTCAAGATGGCAAATGTCAAAGATGTCAAATGACAAATGTCACAATGCTAAATGTCAAAAATGAAAAGTGTCACCATGAAAAATGTCAAAAATGACAAATTTCAAGATGGCAAATGTCAAAGATGTCAAATGACAAATGTCACAATGCTAAATGTCAAAAATGAAAAGTGTCACCATGAAAAATGTCAAAAATGACAAATTTCAAGATGGCAAATGTCAAAGATGTCAAATGACAAATGTCACAATGCTAAATGTCAAAAATGAAAAGTGTCACCATGAAAAATGTCAAAAATGACAAATTTCAAGATGGCAAATGTCAAAGATGTCAAATGACAAATGTTACAATGCTAAATGTCAAAAATGAAAATTTTCACCATGAAAAATGTCAAAAATGACAAATTTCAAGATGGCAAATGTTAAAGATGTGAAATGACAAATGTCACAATGCTAAATGTCAAAAATGAAAAGTGTCAAAAATGACAAATTTCAAGATGGCAAATGTCTAAGATGTCAAATGACAAATGTCACAATGCTAAATGTCAAAAATGAAAAGTGTCACCATAAAATGTCAAAAATGACAAATTTTAAGATGGCAAATGTCAAAGATGTCAAATGACAAATGTCACAATGCTAAATGTCAAAAATGAAAAGTGTCACCATAAAAAACGTCAAAAATGACAAATTTCAAGATGGCAAATGTCAAAGATGTCAAATGACAAATGTCACAATGCTAAATGTCAAAAATGAAAAGTGTCACCATGAAAAATGTCAAAAATGACAAATTTCAAGATGGCAAATGTCAAAGATGTCAAATGACAAATGTCACAATGCTAAATGTCAAAAATGAAAAGTGTCACCATGAAAAATGTCAAAAATGACAAATTTCAAGATGGCAAATGTCAAAGATGTCAAATGACAAATGTCACAATGCTAAATGTCAAAAATGAAAAGTGTCACCATGAAAAATGTCAAAAATGACAAATTTCAAGATGGCAAATGTCAAAGATGTTAAATGACAAATGTCACAATGCTAAATGTCAAAAATGAAAATTGTCACCATGAAAAATGTCAAAAATGACAAATTTCAAGATGGCAAATGTCAAAGATGTCAAATGACAAATGTCACAATGCTAAATGTCAAAAATGAAAAGTGTCAAAAATGACAAATTTCAAAATGGCAAATGTCTAAGATGTCAAATGACAAATGTCACAATGCTAAATGTCAAAAAGGAAAAGTGTCACCATGAAAAATGTCAAAAATGACAAATTTCAAGATGGCAAATGTCAAAGATGTCAAATGACAAATGTCACAATGCTAAATGTCAAAAATGAAAAGTGTCACCATGAAAAATGTCAAAAATGACAAATTTCAAGATGGCAAATGTCAAAGATGTCAAATGACAAATGTCACAATGCTAAATGTCAAAAATGAAAAGTGTCACCATGAAAAATGTCAAAAATGACAAATTTGAAGATGGCAAATGTCAAAACTGACTAATGTCACAATGCTAAATGTCAAAAATGAAAAGTGTCACCATGAAAAATGTCAAAAATGACAAATTTCAAAATGGCAAATGTCAAAGATGTCAAATGACAAATGTCACAATGCTAAATGTCAAAAATGAAAAGCGTCACCATGAAAAGTGTCAAAAAAGACAAATTTCAAGATGGCAAATGTCTAAGATGTCAAATGATAAATGTCACAATGCTAAATGTCAAAAATGAAAAGTGTCACCATGAAAAATGTCAAAAATGACAAATTTCAAGATGGCAAATGTCAAAGATGTCAAATGACAAATGTCACAATGCTAAATGTCAAAAATGAAAAGTGTCAACATGAAAAATGTCAAAAATGACAAATTTCAAGATGGCAAATGTCAAAGATGTCAAATGACAAATGTCACAATGCTAAATGTCAAAAATGAAAAGTGTCACCATGAAAAATGTCAAAAATGACAAATTTCAAGATGGCAAATGTCAAAGATGTCAAATGACAAATGTCACAATGCTAAATGTCAAAAATGAAAAGTGTCACCATGAAAAATGTCAAAAATGACAAATTTCAAGATGGCAAATATCAAAGATGTCAAATGACAAATGTCACAATGCTAAATGTCAAAAATGAAAAGTGTCACAATACTAAATGTCAAAAATGAAAAGTGTCACAATGCTAAATGTCAAAAATGACAAATTTCAAGATAGCAAATGTCAAAGATGTCAAATGACAAATGTCACAATGCTAAATGTCAAAAATGACAAATTTCAAGATGGCAAATGTCAAAGATGTCAAATGACAAATGTCACAATGCTAAATGTCAAAAATGAAAAGTGTCACCATGAAAAATGTCAAAAATGACAAATTTCAAGATGGCAAATGTCAAAGATGTCAAATGACAAATGTCACAATGCTAAATGTCAAAAATGAAAAGTGTCAAAAATGACAAATTTCAAGATGGCAAATGTCTAAGATGTCAAATGACAAATGTCACAATGCTAAATGTCAAAAATGAAAAGTGTCACCATGAAAAATGTCAAAAATGACAAATTTTAAGATGGCAAATGTCAAAGATGTCAAATGACAAATGTCACAATGCTAAATGTCAAAAATGAAAAGTGTCACCATGAAAAATGTCAAAAATGACAAATTTCAAGACGGCAAATGTCAAAGATGTCAAATAACAAATGTCACAATGCTAAATGTCAAAAATGAAAAGTGTCACCATAAAAAATGTCAAAAATGACAAATTTCAAGATGGCAAATGTCAAAGATTTTGAATATGACAAATGTCACAATGCTAAATGTCAAAAATGAAAAGTGTCACTATGAAAAATGTCAAAAATGACAAATTTCAAGATGGCAAATGTCAAAGATGTCAAATGACAAATGTCACAATGCTAAATGTCAAAAATGAAAAGTGTCACAATGAAAAATGTCAAAAATGACAAATTTCAAGATGGCAAATATTAAAGATGTCAAATGACAAATGTCACAATGCTAAATGTCAAAAATGACAAATTTCAAGATGGCAAATGTCAAAGATGTCAAATGACAAATGTCACAATGCTAAATGTCAAAAATGAAAAGTGTCACCATGAAAAATGTCAAAAATGACAAATTTCAAGATGGCAAATGTCAAAGATGTCAAATGACAAATGTCACAAAAGCTAAATGTCAAAAATGACAAATTTCAAGATGGCAAATGTCAAATGACAAATGTCACAATGCTAAATGTCAAAAATGAAAAGTGTCACCATGAAAAATGTCAAAAATGACAAATTTCAAGATGGCAAATGTCAAAGATGTCAAATGACAAATGTCACAATGCTAAATGTCAAAAATGAAAAGTGTCACCATGAAAAATGTCAAAAATGACAAATTTCAAGATGGCAAATGTCAAAGATGTCAAATGACAAATGTCACAATGCTAAATGTCAAAAATGAAAATTGTCACCATGAAAAATGTCAAAAATGACAAATTTCAAGGTGGTAAATGTCAAAGATGTCAAATGACAAATGTCACAATGCTAAATGTCAAAAATGAAAAGTGTCAAAAATGACAAATTTCAAGATGGCAAATGTCTAAGATGTCAAATGACAAATGTCACAATGCTAAATGTCAAAAATGAAAAGTGTCACCATGAAAAATGTCAAAAACAACAAATTTCAAGATGGCAAATGTCAAAGATGTCAAATGACAAATGTCACAATGCTAAATGTCAAAAATGAAAAGTGTCACCATGAAAAATGTCAAAAATGACAAATTTCAAGATGGCAAATGTCAAAGATGTCAAATGACAAATGTCACAATGCTAAATGTCAAAAATGAAAAGTGTCACCATGAAAAATGTCAAAAATAACAAATTTTAAGATGGCAAATATCAAAGATGTCAAATGACAAATGTCACAATGCTAAATGTCAAAAATGAAAAGTGTCACCATGAAAAATGTCAAAAATGACAAATTTCAAGATGGCAAATGTCAAAACTGACAAATGTCACAATGCTAAATGTCAAAAATGATAAGTGTCACCATGAAAAATGTCAAAAATGACAAATTTCAAGATGGCAAATGTCCAAGATGTCAAATGACAAATGTCACAATGCTAAATGTCAAAAATGAAAAGTGTCACCATGAAAAATGTCAAAAATGACAAATTTCAAGATGGCAAATGTCAAAGATGTCAAATGACAAATGTCACAATGTTAAATGTCAAAAATGAAAAGTGTCACCATGAAAAATGACAAATTTCAAGATGGCAAATGTCAAAAATGTCAAATGACAAATGTCACAATGCTAAATGTCAAAAATGAAAAGTGTCACCATGAAAAATGTTAAAAATGACAAATTTCAAGATGGCAAATGTCAAAACTGACAAATGTCACAATGCTAAATGTCAAAAATGATAAGTGTCACCATGAAAAATGACAAATTTCAAGATGGCAAATGTCCAAGATGTCAAATGACAAATGTCACAATGCTAAATGTCAAAAAAGAAAAGTGTCAAAAAGAAAAATGTCAAAAATGACAAATTTCAAGATGGAAAATGTCAAAGATGTCAAATGACAAATTTCACAATGCTAAATGTCAAAAATGAAAAGTGTCACCATGAAAAATGTCAAAAATGACAAATTTCAAGATGGCAAATGTCAAAACTGACAAATGTTACAATGCTAAATGTCAAAAATGAAAAGTGTCACCATGAAAAATGTCAAAAATAACAAATTTCAAGATGGCACATGTCAAAGATGTCAAATGACAAATGTCACAATGCTAAATGTCAAAAATGACAAATTTCAAGATGGCAAATGTCAAAGATGTCAAATGACAAATGTCACAATGCTAAATGACAAAAATGAAAAGTGTCACCATGAAAAATGTCAAAAATAACAAATTTCAAGATGGCAAATATTAAAGATGTCAAATGACAAATGTCACAATGCTAAATGTCAAAAATGACAAATTTCAAGATGGCAAATGTCAAAACTGACAAATGTCACAATGCTAAATGTCAAAAATGATAAGTGTCACCATGAAAAATGTCAAAAATGACAAATTTCAACATGGCAAATGTCCAAGATGTCAAATGACAAATGTCACAATGCTAAATGTCAAAAATGAAAAGTGTCACCATGAAAAATGTCAAAAATGACAAATTTCAAGATGGCAAATACCAAAGATGTCAAATGACAAATGTCACAATGCTAAATGTCAAAAATGACAAATTTCAAGATGGCAAATGTCAAAGATGTCAAATGACAAATGTCACAATGCTAAATGTCAAAAATGACAAATTTCAAGATGGCAAATGTCAAAGATGTCAAATAACAAATGTCACAATGCTAAATGTCAAAAATGAAAAGTGTCACCATGAAAAATGTCAAAAATGACAAATTTCAAGATGGCAAATGTCAAAGACGTCAAATGACAAATGTCACAATGCTAAATGTCAAAAATAAAAAGTGTCAAAAATGACAAATTTCAAGATGGCAAATGTCAAAGATGTCAAATGACAAATGTCACAATGCTAAATGTTAAAAATGAAAAGTGTCACCATGAAAAATGTCAAAAATGACAAATTTCAAGATGGCAAATGTCAAAACTGACAAATGTCACAATGCTAAATGTCAAAAATGAAAAGTGTCAATATGAAAAATGTCAAAAATAACAAATTTCAAGATGGCAAATGTCAAAGATGTCAAATGACAAATGTCACAATGCTAAATGTCAAAAATGACAAATTTCAAGATGGCAAATGTCAAAGATGTCAAATGACAAATGTCACAATGCTAAATGTCAAAAATGAAAAGTGTCACCACGAAAAATGTCAAAAATGACAAATTTCAAGATGGCAAATGTCAAAGATGTCAAATGACAAATGTCACAATGCTAAATGTCAAAAATGAAAAGTGTCACCATGAAAAATGTCAAAAATGACAAATTTTAAGATGGCAAATGTCAAAACTGACAAATGTCACAATGCTTAATGTCAAAAATGATAAGTGTCACCATGAAAAATGTCAAAAATGACAAATTTCAAGATGGCAAATGTCCAAGATGTCAAATGACAAATGTCACAATGCTACATGTCAAAAATGAAAAGTGTCACCATGAAAAATGTCAAAAATGACAAATTTCAAGATGGCAAATGCCAAAGATGTCAAATGACAAATGTCACAATGCTAAATGTCAAAAATGACGAATTTCAAGATGGCAAATGTCAAAGATGTCAAATGACAAATGTCACAATGCTAAATGTCAAAAATGACAAATTTCAAGATGGCAAATGTCAAAGATGTCAAATGACAAATGTCACAATGCTAAATGTCAAAACTGAAAAGTGTCACCATGAAAAATGTCAAAAATGACAAATTTCAAGATGGCAAATGTCAAAGCTGTCAAATGACAAATGTCACAATGCTAAATGTCAAAAATGACAAATTTTAAGATTGCAAATGTCAAAGATGTCAAATGACAAATGTCACTATGCTAAATGTCAAAAATGAAAAGTGTCACCATAAAAAATGTCAAAAATGACAAATTTCAAGATGGCAAATGTCAAAACTGACAAATGTCACAATTCTAAATGTCAAAAATGATAAGTGTCACCATGAAAAATGTCAAAAATGACAAATTTTAAGATGGCAAATGTCCAAGATGTCAAATGACAAATGTCACAATGCTAAATGTCAAAAATGAAAAGTGTCACCATGAAAAATGTCAAAAATGACAAATTTCAAGATGGCAAATGTCAAAGATGTCAAATGACAAATGTCACAATGCTAAATAACAAAAATGACAAATTTCAAGATGTCAAATGTCAAAGATGTCAAATGACAAATGTCACAATGCTAAATAACAAAAATGACAAATTTCAAGATGGCAAATGTCAAAGATGTCAAATGACAAATGTCACAATGCTAAATGTCAAAAATGAAAAGTATCACCATGAAAAATGACAAAAATGACAAATTTCAAAATGGCAAATGTCAATATTGTCAAATGACAAATGTCACAATGCTAAATGTCAAAAATAAAAAGTGTCACCATGAAAAATGTCAAAAATGACAAAATTGAAAATGGCAAATGTCAAAGATGGCAAATGTCAAAGATGTCAAATGACAAATGTCACAATGCTAAATGTCAAAAATGAAAAGTGTCACCATGAAAAATGTCGAAAATGACAAATTTCAAAATGGCAAATGTCAATATTGTCAAATGACAAATGTCACAATGCTAAATGTCAAAAATGAGAAGTGTCACCATGAAAAATGTCAAAAATGACAAAATTCAAGATGGCAAATGTCAAAGATGTCAAATGACAAATGTCACAATGCTAACTGTCAAAAATAAAAACTGTCACCATGAAAAATGTCAAAAATGACAAATTTCAAGATGGCAAATGTCAAAACTGACAAATGTCACAATGCTAAATGTCAAAATTGAAAAGTGTCATAATGAAAAATGTCAAAAATAACAAATTTCAAGATGGCAAATGTCAAAGATGTCAAATGACAAATGTCACAATGCTAAATGTCAAAAATAAAAAGTGTCACCATGAAAAATGTCAAAAATGACAAATTTCAAGATGGCAAATGTCAAAACTGACAAATGTCACAATGCTAAATGTCAAAAATGAAAAGTGTCACCATGAAAAATGTCAAAAATAACAAATTTCAAGATGGCAAATGTCAAAGATGTCAAATGACAAATGTCACAATGCTAAATGTCAAAAATGACAAATTTCAAGATGGCAAATGTCAAAGATATCAAATAACAAATGTCACAATGCTAAATGTCAAAAATGACAAATTTCAAGATGGCAAATGTCAAAACTGACAAATGTCACAATGCTAAATGTCAAAAATGAAAAGTGTCACCATGAAAAATGTCAAAAATAACAAATTTCAAGATGGCAAATGTCAAAGATGTCAAATGACAAATATCACAATGCTAAATGTCAAAAATGACAAATTTCAAGATGGCAAATGTCAAAGATGTCAAATGACAAATGTCACAATGCTAAATGTCAAAAATGAAAAGTGTCACCATGAAAAATGTCAAAAATGACAAATTTCAAGATGGCAAATGTCAAAGATGTCAAATGACAAATGTCACAATGCTAAATGTCAAAAATGAAAAGTGTCACCATGAAAAATGTCAAAAATGACAAACTTCAAGATGGCAAACGTCAAAGATGGCAAATGTCAAAGATGTCAAATGACAAATGTCACAATGCTAAATGTCAAAAATGAAAATTGTCACCATGAAAAATGTCAAAAATGACAAATTTCAAGATGGCAAATGTCAAAGATGTGAAATGACAAATGTCACAATGCTAAATGTCAAAAATGAAAAGTGTCAAAAATGACAAATTTCAAGATGGCAAATGTCTAAGATGTCAAATGACAAATGTTACAATGCTAAATGTCAAAAATGAAAAGTGTCACCATGAAAAATGTCAAAAATGACAAATTTCAAGATGGCAAATGTCAAAGATGTCAAATGACAAATGTCACAATGCTAAATGTCAAAAATGAAAAGTGTCACCATGAAAAATGTCAAAAATGACAAATTTCAAGATGGCAAATGTCAAAGATGTCAAATGACAAATGTCACAATGCTAAATGTCAAAAATGAAAAGTGTCACCATGAAAAATGTCAAAAATGACAAATTTCAAGATGGCAAATGTCAAAGATGTCAAATGACAAATGTCACAATGCTAAATGTCCAAAATGAAAAGTGTCACCATGAAAAATGTCAAAAATGACAAATTTCAAGATGGCAACGGTCAAAGATGTCAAATGACAAATGTCACAATGCTAAATGTCAAAAATGAAAATTGTCACCATGAAAAATGTCAAAAATGACAAATTTCAAGATGGCAAATGTCTAAGATGTCAAATGACAAATGTCACAATGCTAAATGTCAAAAATGAAAAGTGTCACCATGAAAAATGTCAAAAATGACAAATTTCAAGATGGCAAATGTCTAAGATGTCAAATGACAAATGTCACAATGCTAAATGTCAAAAATGAAAAGTGTCACCATGAAAAATGTCAAAAATGACAAATTTCAAAATGGCAAATGTCAAAGATGTCAAATGAGAAATGTCACAATGCTAAATGTCAAAAATGAAAAGTGTCACCATGAAAAGTGTCAAAAATGACAAATTTCAAGATGGTAAATGTCTAAGATGTCAAATGACAAATGTCACAATGCTAAATGTCAAAAATAAAACGTGTCACCATGAAAAATGTCAAAAATGACAAATTTTAAGATGGCAAATGTCAAAGATGTCAAATGACAAATGTCACAATGCTAAATGTCAAAAATGAAAAGTGTCACCATGAAAAATGTCAAAAATGACAAATTTCAAGATGGCAAATGTCAAAGATGTCAAATGACAAATGTCACAATGCTAAATGTCAAAAATGAAAAGTGTCACCATGAAAAATGTCAAAAATGACAAATTTCAAGATGGCAAATGTCAAAGATGTTAAATGACAAATGTCACAATGCTAAATGTCAAAAATGAAAAGTGTCACCATGAAAAATGTAAAAAATGACAAATTTCAAGATGGCAAATATCAAAGATGTCAAATGACAAATGTCACAATGCTAAATGTCAAAAATGAAAAGTGTCACAATGCTTAATGTCAAAAATGAAAAGTGTCACAATGCTAAATGTCAAAAATGACAAATTTCAAGATGGCCGATGTCAAAGATGTCAAATGACAAATGTCACAATGCTAAATGTCAAAAATGAAAAGTGTCACCATGAAAAATGTCAAAAATGACAAATTTCAAGATGGCAAATGTCAAAACTGACAAATGTCACAATGCTAAATGTCAAAAATGAAAAGTGTCACCATGAAAAATGTCAAAAATAACAAACTTCAAGATGGCAAATGTCAAAGATGTCATTTGACAAATGTCACAATGCTAAATGCCAAAACTGACAAATTTCAAGATGGCAAATGTCAAAGATGTCAAATGACAAATGTCACAATGCTAAATGTCAAAAATGAAAAGTGTCACCATGAAAAATGTCAAAAATGACAAATTTCAAGATGGCAAATGTCAAAGATGTCAAATGACAAATGTCACAATGCTAAATGTCAAAAATAATAAGTGTCACCATAAAAAATGTCAAAAATAACAAATTTCAAGATGGCAAATGTCAAAGATGTCAAATGACAAATGTCACAATGCTAAATGTCAAAAATGAAAAGTGTCAAAAATGACAAATTTCAAGATGGCAAATATCAAAGATGTCAAATGACAAATGTCACAATGCTAAATGTCAAAAATGAAAAGTGTCACCATGAAAAATGTCAAAAATAACAAATTTCAAGATGGCAAATGTCAAAGATGTCAAATGACAAATGTCACAATGCTAAATGTCAAAAATGACAAATTTCAAGATGGCAAATGTCAAAGATGTCAAATGTCACAATGCTAAATGTCAAAAATGAAAAGTGTCACCATGAAAAATGTCAAAAATGACAAATTTCAAGATGGCAAATGTCAAAGATGTCAAATGACAAATGTCACAATGCTAAATGTCAAAAATGAAAAGTGTCACCATGAAAAATGTCAAAATGACAAATTTCAAGATGGCAAATATCAAAGATGTCAAATGACAAATGTCACAATGCTAAATGTCAAAAATGAAAAGTGTCACCATGAAAAATGTCAAAAATAACAAATTTCAAAATGGCAAATGTCAAAGATGTCAAATGACAAATGTCACAATGCTAAATGTCAAAAATGAAAAGTGTCACCATGAAAAATGTCAAAAATGACAAATTTCAAGATGGCAAATGTCAAAGATGTCAAATGACAAATGTCACAATGCTAAATGTCAAAAATGAAAAGTGTCAAAAATGACAAATTTCAAGATGGCAAATGTCTAAGATGTCAAATGACAAATGTCACAATGCTAAATGTCAAAAATGAAAAGTGTCACCATGAAAAATGTCAAAAATGACAAATTTCAAGATGGCAAATGTCAAAGATGTCAAATGACAAATGTCACAATGCTAAATGTCAAAAATGAAAAGTGTCACCAAGAAAAATGTCAAAAATGACAAATTTCAAGATGGCAAATGTCAAAGATGTCAAATGACAAATGTCACAATTCTAAATGTCAAAAATGAAAAGTGTCACCATGAAAAATGTCAAAAATAACAAATTTTAAGATGGCAAATATCAAAGATGTCAAATGACAAATGTCACAATGCTAAATGTCGAAAATGAAAAGTGTCACCATGAAAAATGTCAAAAATGACAAATTTCAAGATGGCAAATGTCAAAACTGACAAATGTCACAATGCTAAATGTCAAAAATGATAAGTGTCACCATGAAAAATGTTAAAAATGACAAATTTCAAGATGGCAAATGTCCAAGATGTCAAATGACAAATGTCACAATGCTAAATGTCAAAAATGAAAAGTGTCACCATGAAAAATGTCAAAAATGACAAATTTCAAGATGGCAAATGTCAAAGATGTCAAATGACAAATGTCACAATGTTAAATGTCAAAAATGAAAAGTGTCACCATGAAAAATGACAAAAATGACAAATTTCAAGATGGCAAATATCAAAGATGTCAAATGACAAATGTCACAATGCTAAATGTCAAAAATGACAAATTTCAAGATGGCAAATGTCAAAGATGTCAAATGACAAATGTCACAATGCTAAATGTCAAAAATGAAAAGTGTCACCATGAAAAATGTCAAAAATGACAATTTTCAAGATGGCAAATGTCAAAGATGTCAGATGACAAATGTCACAATGCTAAATGTCAAAAATGACAAATTTCAAGATGGCAAACGTCAAAAATGTCAAATGACAAATGTCACAATGCTAAATGTCAAAAATGAAAAGTGTCACCATGAAAAATGTCAAAAATGACAAATTTCAAGATGGCAAATGTCAAAGATGTCAAATGACAAATGTCACAATGCTAAATGTCAAAAACGAAACGTGTCACCATGAAAAATGTCAAAAATGACAAATTTCAAGATGGCAAATGTCAAAGATGTCAAATGACAAATGTCACAATGCTAAATGTCAAAAATGAAAATTGTCACCATAAAAAATGTCAAAAATGACAAATTTCAAGATGGCAAATGTCAAAGATGTCAAATGACAAATGTCACAATTCTAAATGTCAAAAATGAAAAGTGTCACAATGAAAAATGTCAAAAATAACAAATTTTAAGATGGCAAATATCAAAGATGTCAAATGACAAATGTCACAATGCTAAATGTCGAAAATGAAAAGTGTCACCATGAAAAATGTCAAAAATAACAAATTTCAAGATGGCAAATGTCAAAGATGTCAAATGACAAATGTCACAATGCTAAATGTCAAAAATGAAAAGTGTCACCATGAAAAATGTCAAAAATGACAAATTTCAAGATGGCAAATGTCAAAGATGTCAAATGACAAATGTCACAATTCTAAATGTCAAAAATGAAAAGTGTCACCATGAAAAATGTCAAAAATAACAAATTTTAAGATGGCAAATATCAAAGATGTCAAATGACAAATGTCACAATGCTAAATGTCGAAAATGAAAAGTGTCACCATGAAAAATGTCAAAAATGACAAATTTCAAGATGGCAAATGTCAAAACTGACAAATGTCACAATGCTAAATGTCAAAAATGATAAGTGTGACCATGAAAAATGTTAAAAATGACAAATTTTAAGATGGCAAATGTCCAAGATGTCAAATGACAAATGTCACAATGCTAAATGTCAAAAATGAAAAGTGTCACCATGAAAAATGTCAAAAATGACAAATTTCAAGATGGCAAATGTCAAAGATGTCAAATGACAAATGTCACAATGTTAAATGTCAAAAATGAAAAGTGTCACCATGAAAAATGACAAATTTCAAGATGGCAAATGTCAAAAATGTCAAATGACAAATGTCACAATGCTAAATGTCAAAAATGAAAAGTGTCACCATCAAAAATGTCAAAAATGACAAATTTCAAGATGGCAAATGTCAAAACTGACAAATGTCACAATGCTAAATGTCAAAAATGATAAGTGTCACCATGAAAAATGTCAAAAATGACAAATTTCAAGATGGCAAATGTCCAAGATGTCAAATGACAAATGTCACAATGCTAAATGTCAAAAATAAAAAGTGTCAAAAATGACAAATTTCAAGATGGCAAATGTCAAAGATGTCAAATGACAAATGTCACAATGCTAAATGTCAAAAATGAAAAGTGTCACCATGAAAAATGTCAAAAATAACAAATTTCAAGATGGCAAAGGTCAAAACTGACAAATGTCACAATGCTAAATGTCAAAAATGAAAAGTGTCACCATGAAAAATGTCAAAAATAACAAATTTGAAGATGGCAAATGTCAAAGATGTCAAATGACAAATGTCACAATGCTAAATGTCAAAAATGACAAATTTCAAGATGGCAAATGTCAAAGATGTCAAATGACAAATGTCACAATGCTAAATGTCAAAAATGAAAAGTGTCACCATGAAAAATGTCAAAAATGACAAATTTCAAGATGGCAAATGTCAAAGATGTCAAATGACAAATGTCACAATGCTAAATGTCAAAAATGAAAAGTGTCACCATGAAAAATGTCAAAAATGACAAATTTCAAGATGGCAAATGTCAAAACTGACAAATGTCACAATGCTAAATGTCAAAAATGATAAGTGTCACCATGAAAAATGTCAAAAATGACAAATTTCAAGATGGCAAATGTCCAAGATGTCAAATGACAAATGTCACAATGCTAAATGTCAAAAATGAAAAGTGTCACCATGAAAAATGTCAAAAATGACAAATTTCAAGATGGCAAATGCCAAAGATGTCGAATGACAAATGTCACAATGCTAAATGTCAAAAATGACAAATTCCAAGATGGCAAATGTCAAAGATGTCAAATGACAAATGTCACAATGCTAAATGTCAAAAATGACAAATTTCAAGATGGCAAATGTCAAAGATGTCAAATGACAAATGTCACAATGCTAAATGTCAAAAATGAAAAGTGTCACCATGAAAAATGTCAAAAATGACAAATTTCAAGATGGCAAATGTCAAAGATGTCAAATGACAAATGTCACAATGCTAAATGTCAAAAATGACAACTTTTAAAATTGCAAATGTCAAAGATGTCAAATGACAAATGTCACAATGCTAAATGTCAAAAATCAAAAGTGTCACTATAAAAAATGTCAAAAATGACAAATTTCAAGATGGCAAATGTCAAAACTGACAAATGTCACAATGCTAAATGTCAAAAATGATAAGTGTCACCATAAAAAATGTCAAAAATGACAAATTTCAAGATGGCAAATGTCCAAGATGTCAAATGACAAATGTCACAATGCTAAATGTCAAAAATGAAAAGTGTCACCATGAAAAATGTCAAAAATGACAAATTTCAAGATGGCAAATGTCAAAGATGTAAAATGACAAATGTCACAATGCTAAATGTCAAAAATGAAAAGTGTCACCATGAAAAATGTCAAAAATGACAAAATTCAAGATGGCAAATGTCAAAGATGTCAAATGACAAATGTCACAATGCTAAATGTCAAAAATGAAAAGTGTCACTATGAAAAATGTCAAAAATGACAAATTTCAAGATGGCAAATGTCAAAGATGTCAAATGACAAATGTCACAATGCTAAATGTCAAAAATGACAAATTTCAAGATGGCAAATGTCTAAGATGTCAAATGACAAATGTCACAATGCTAAATGTCAAAAATGAAAAGTGTCACCATGAAAAATGTCAAAAATGACAAATTTCAAGATGGCAAATGTCAAAGATGTTAAATGACAAATGTCACAATGCTAAATGTCAAAAATAAAAAGTGTCAAAAATGACAAATTTCAAGATGGCAAATGTCAAAGATGTCAAATGACAAATGTCACAATGCTAAATGTCAAAAATGAAAAGTGTCACCATGAAAAATGTCAAAAATGACAAATTTCAAGATGGCAAATGTCAAAACTGACAAATGTCACAATGCTTAATGTAAAAAATGAAAAGTGTCACCATAAAAAATGTCAAAAATAACAAATTTCAAGATGGCAAATGTCAAAGATGTCAAATGACAAATGTCACAATGCTAAATGTCAAAAATGACAAATTTCAAGATGGCAAATGTCAAAGATGTCAAATGACAAATGTCACAATGCTAAATGTCAAAAATTAAAAGTGTCACCATGAAAAATGTCAAAAATGACAAATTTCAAGATGGTAAATGTCAAAGATGTCAAATGACAAATGTCACAATGCTAAATGTCAAAAATGAAAAGTCTCACCATGAAAAATGTCAAAAATGACAAATTTCAAGATGGCAAATGTCAAAACTGACAAATGTCACAATGCTTAATGTAAAAAATGAAAAGTGTCACCATAACAAATGTCAAAAATAACAAATTTCAAGATGGCAAATGTCAAAGATGTCAAATGACAAATGTCACAATGCTAAATGTCAAAAATGACAAATTTCAAGATGGCAAATGTCAAAGATGTCAAATGACAAATGTCACAATGCTAAATGTCAAAAATTAAAAGTGTCACCATGAAAAATGTCAAAAATGACAAATTTCAAGATGGTAAATGTCAAAGATGTCAAATGACAAATGTCACAATGCTAAATGTCAAAAATGAAAAGTCTCACCATGAAAAATGTCAAAAATGACAAATTTCAAGATGGCAAATGTCAAAACTGACAAATGTCACAATGCTAAATGTCAAAAATGATAAGTGTCACCATGAAAAATGTCAAAAATGACAAATTTAAAGATGGCAAATGTCCAAGATGTCAAATGACAAATGTCACAATGCTACATGTCAAAAATGAAAAGTGTCACCATGAAAAATGTCAAAAATGACAAATTTCAAGATGGCAAATGCCAAAGATGTCAAATGACAAATGTCACAATGCTAAATGTCAAAAATGACAAATTTCAAGATGGCAAATGTCAAAGATGTCAAATGACAAATGTCACAATGCTAAATGTCAAAAATGACAAATTTCAAGATGGCAAATGTCAAAGATGTCAAATGACAAATGTCACAATGCTAAATGTCAAAAATGAAAAGTGTCACCATGAAAAATGTCAAAAATGACAAATTTCAAGATGGCAAATGTCAAAGATGTCAAATGACAAATGTCACAATGCTAAATGTCAAAAATGACAAATTTTAAGATTGCAAATGTCAAAGATGTCACATGACAAATGTCACACTGCTAAATGTCAAAAATAAAAAGTGTCACCATAAAAAATGTCAAAAATGACAAATTTCAAGATGGCAAATGTCAAAACTGACAAATGTCACAATGCTAAATTTCAAAAATGATAAGTGTCACCATGAAAAATGTCAAAAATGACAAATTTTAAGATGGCAAATGTCCAAGATGTCAAATGTCACAATGCTAAATGTCAAAAATGAAAAGTGTCACCAAAAAAAATGTCAAAAATGACAAATTTCAAGATGGCAAATGTCAAAGATGTCAAATGACAAATGTCACAATGCTAAATAACAAAAATGACAAATTTCAAGATGGCAAATGTCAAAGATGTCAAATGACAAATGTCACAATGCTAAATGTCAAAAATGACAAATTTTAAGATTGCAAATGTCAAAGATGTCAAATGACAAATGTCACACTGCTAAATGTCAAAAATGAAAAGTGTCACCATAAAAAATGTCAAAAATGACAAATTTCAAGATGGCAAATGTCAAAACTGACAAATGTCACAATGCTAAATTTCAAAAATGATAAGTGTCACCATGAAAAATGTCAAAAATGACAAATTTTAAGATGGCAAATGTCCAAGATGTCAAATGTCACAATGCTAAATGTCAAAAATGAAAAGTGTCACCAAAAAAAATGTCAAAAATGACAAATTTCAAGATGGCAAATGTCAAAGATGTCAAATGACAAATGTCACAATGCTAAATAACAAAAATGACAAATTTCAAGATGTCAAATGTCAAAGATGTCAAATGACAAATGTCAAAATGCTAAATGTCAAAAATGAAAAGTGTCACCATGAAAAATGTCAAAAATGACAAATTTCAAAATGGCAAATGTCAAAGATGTCAAATGACAAATGTCACAATGCTAAATGTCAAAAATGAAAAGTGTCACCATGAAAAATGTCAAAAATGACAAAATTTAAGATGGCAAATGTCAAAGATGTCAAATGACAAATGTCACAATGCTAAATGTCAAAAATAAAAACTGTCACCATGAAAAATGTCAAAAATGACAAATTTCAAGATGGCAAATGTCAAAACTGACAAACGTCACAATGCTAAATGTCAAAAAAGAAAAGTGTCATAATGAAAAATGTCAAAAATAACAAATTTCAAGATGGCAAATGTCAAAGATGTCAAATGACAAATGTCACAATGCTAAATGTCAAAAATGAAAAGTGTCACCATGAAAAATGTCAAAAATGACAAATTTCAAGATGGCAAATGTCAAAACTGACAAATGTCACAATGCTAAATGTCAAAAATGAAAAGTGTCACCATGAAAAATGTCAAAAATAACAAATTTCAAGATGGCAAATGTCAAAGATGTCAAATGACAAATGTCACAATGCTAAATGTCAAAAATGACAAATTTCAAGATGGCAAATGTCAAAGATATCAAATAACAAATGTCACAATGCTAAATGTCAGAAATGACAAATTTCAAGATGGCAAATGTCAAAACTGACAAATGTCACAATGCTAAATGTCAAAAATGAAAAGTGTCAAAAATGACAAATTTCAAGATGGCAAATGTCTAAGATGTCAAATGACAAATGTCACAATGCTAAATGTCAAAAATATAAAGTGTCACCATGAAAAATGTCAAAAATGACAAATTTCAAGATGGCAAATGTCAAAGATGTCAAATGACAAATGTCAAAGATGTCAAATGACAAATGTCACAATGCTAAATGTCAAAAATGAAAAGTGTCACCATAAAAAATGTCAAAAATGACAAATTTCAAGATGGCAAATGTCAAAGATGTCAAATGACAAATGTCACAATGCTAAATGTCAAAAATGAAAAGTGTCACCATGAAAAATGTCAAAAATGACAAATTTCAAGATGGCAAATGTCAAAGATGTCAAATGACAAATGTCACAATGCTAAATGTCAAAAATGAAAAGTGTCACCATGAAAAATGTCAAAAATGACAAATTTCAAGATGGCAAATGTCAAAGATGTCAAATGACAAATGTCACAATGCTAAATGTCAAAAATGAAAAGTGTCACCATGAAAAATGTCAAAAATGACAAATTTCAAGATGGCAAATGTCAAAGATGTCAAATGACAAATGTTACAATGCTAAATGTCAAAAATGAAAATTGTCACCATGAAAAATGTCAAAAATGACAAATTTCAAGATGGCAAATGTTAAAGATGTGAAATGACAAATGTCACAATGCTAAATGTCAAAAATGAAAAGTGTCAAAAATGACAAATTTCAAGATGGCAAATGTCTAAGATGTCAAATGACAAATGTCACAATGCTAAATGTCAAAAATAAAAAGTGTCACCATAAAATGTCAAAAATGACAAATTTTAAGATAGCAAATGTCAAAGATGTCAAATGACAAATGTCACAATGCTAAATGTCAAAAATGAAAAGTGTCACCATAAAAAATGTCAAAAATGACAAATTTCAAGATGGCAAATGTCAAAGATGTCAAATGACAAATGTCACAATGCTAAATGTCAAAAATGAAAAGTGTCACCATGAAAAATGTCAAAAATGACAAATTTCAAGATGGCAAATGTCAAAGATGTCAAATGACAAATGTCACAATGCTAAATGTCAAAAATGAAAAGTGTCACCATGAAAAGTGTCAAAAATGACAAATTTCAAGATGGCAAATGTCAAAGATGTCAAATGACAAATGTCACAATGCTAAATGTCAAAAATGAAAAGTGTCACCATGAAAAATGTCAAAAATGACAAATTTCAAGATGGCAAATGTCAAAGATGTCAAATGACAAATGTCACAATGCTAAATGTCAAAAATGAAAATTGTCACCATGAAAAATGTCAAAAATGACAAATTTCAAGATGGCAAATGTCAAAGATGTCAAATGACAAATGTCACAATGCTAAATGTCAAAAATGAAAAGTGTCAAAAATGACAAATTTCAAGATGGCAAATGTCTAAGATGTCAAATGACAAATGTCACAATGCTAAATGTCAAAAATGAAAAGTGTCACCATGAAAAATGTCAAAAATGACAAATTTCAAGATGGCAAATGTCAAAGATGTCAAATGACAAATGTCACAATGCTAAATGTCAAAAATGAAAAGTGTCACCATGAAAAATGTCAAAAATGACAAATTTCAAGATGGCAAATGTCAAAGATGTCAAATGACAAATGTCACAATGCTAAATGTCAAAAATGAAAAGTGTCACCATGAAAAATGTCAAAAATGACAAATTTGAAGATGGCAAATGTCAAAACTGACTAATGTCACAATGCTAAATGTCAAAAATGAAAAGTGTCACCATGAAAAATGTCAAAAATGACAAATTTCAAAATGGCAAATGTCAAAGATGTCAAATGACAAATGTCACAATGCTAAATGTCAAAAATGAAAAGCGTCACCATGAAAAGTGTCAAAAAAGACAAATTTCAAGATGGCAAATGTCTAAGATGTCAAATGACAAATGTCACAATGCTAAATGTCAAAAATGAAAAGTGTCACCATGAAAAATGTCAAAAATGACAAATTTCAAGATGGCAAATGTCAAAGATGTCAAATGACAAATGTCACAATGCTAAATGTCAAAAATGAAAAGTGTCAACATGAAAAATGTCAAAAATAACAAATTTCAAGATGGCAAATGTCAAAGATGTCAAATGACAAATGTCACAATGCTAAATGTCAAAAATGAAAAGTGTCACCATGAAAAATGTCAAAAATGACAAATTTCAAGATGGCAAATGTCAAAGATGTCAAATGACAAATGTCACAATGCTAAATGTCAAAAATGAAAAGTGTCACCATGAAAAATGTCAAAAATGACAAATTTCAAGATGGCAAATATCAAAGATGTCAAATGACAAATGTCACAATGCTAAATGTCAAAAATGAAAAGTGTCACAATACTAAATGTCAAAAATGAAAAGTGTCACAATGCTAAATGTCAAAAATGACAAATTTCAAGATAGCAAATGTCAAAGATGTCAAATGACAAATGTCACAATGCTAAATGTCAAAAATGACAAATTTCAAGATGGCAAATGTCAAAGATGTCAAATGTCACAATGCTAAATGTCAAAAATGAAAAGTGTCACCATGAAAAATGTCAAAAATGAAAAGTGTCACCATGAAAAATGTCAAAAATGACAAATTTCAAGATGGCAAATGTCAAAGATGTCAAATGACAAATGTCACAATGCTAAATGTCAAAAATGAAAAGTGTCACCATGAAAAATGTCAAAAATAACAAATTTCAAAATGGCAAATGTCAAAGATGTCAAATGACAAATGTCACAATGCTAAATGACAAAAATGAAAAGTGTCACCATGAAAAATGTCAAAAATGACAAATTTCAAGATGGCAAATGTCAAAGATGTCAAATGACAAATGTCACAATGCTAAATGTCAAAAATGAAAAGTGTCAAAAATGACAAATTTCAAGATGGCAAATGTCTAAGATGTCAAATGACAAATGTCACAATGCTAAATGTCAAAAATGAAAAGTGTCACCATGAAAAATGTCAAAAATGACAAATTTCAAGATGGCAAATGTCAAAGATGTCAAATGACAAATGTCACAATGCTAAATGTCAAAAATGAAAAGTGTCACCATGAAAAATGTCAAAAATGACAAATTTCAAGATGGCAAATGTCAAAGATGTCAAATGACAAATGTCACAATTCTAAATGTCAAAAATGAAAAGTGTCACCATGAAAAATGTCAAAAATAACAAATTTTAAGATGGCAAATATCAAAGATGTCAAATGACAAATGTCACAATGCTAAATGTCGAAAATGAAAAGTGTCACCATGAAAAATGTCAAAAATGACAAATTTCAAGATGGCAAATGTCAAAACTGACAAATGTCACAATGCTAAATGTCAAAAATGATAAGTGTGACCATGAAAAATGTTAAAAATGACAAATTTTAAGATGGCAAATGTCCAAGATGTCAAATGACAAATGTCACAATGCTAAATGTCAAAAATGAAAAGTGTCACCATGAAAAATGTCAAAAATGACAAATTTCAAGATGGCAAATGTCAAAGATGTCAAATGACAAATGTCACAATGTTAAATGTCAAAAATGAAAAGTGTCACCATGAAAAATGACAAATTTCAAGATGGCAAATGTCAAAAATGTCAAATGACAAATGTCACAATGCTAAATGTCAAAAATGAAAAGTGTCACCATCAAAAATGTCAAAAATGACAAATTTCAAGATGGCAAATGTCAAAACTGACAAATGTCACAATGCTAAATGTCAAAAATGATAAGTGTCACCATGAAAAATGTCAAAAATGACAAATTTCAAGATAACAAATGTCCAAAATGTCAAATGACAAATGTCACAATGCTAAATGTCAAAAATAAAAAGTGTCAAAAATGACAAATTTCAAGATGGCAAATGTCAAAGATGTCAAATGACAAATGTCACAATGCTAAATGTCAAAAATGAAAAGTGTCACCATGAAAAATGTCAAAAATAACAAATTTCAAGATGGCAAAGGTCAAAACTGACAAATGTCACAATGCTAAATGTCAAAAATGAAAAGTGTCACCATGAAAAATGTCAAAAATAACAAATTTGAAGATGGCAAATGTCAAAGATGTCAAATGACAAATGTCACAATGCTAAATGTCAAAAATGACAAATTTCAAGATGGCAAATGTCAAAGATGTCAAATGACAAATGTCACAATGCTAAATGTCAAAAATGAAAAGTGTCACCATGAAAAATGTCAAAAATGACAAATTTCAAGATGGCAAATGTCAAAGATGTCAAATGACAAATGTCACAATGCTAAATGTCAAAAATGAAAAGTGTCACCATGAAAAATGTCAAAAATGACAAATTTCAAGATGGCAAATGTCAAAACTGACAAATGTCACAATGCTAAATGTCAAAAATGATAAGTGTCACCATGAAAAATGTCAAAAATGACAAATTTCAAGATGGCAAATGTCCAAGATGTCAAATGACAAATGTCACAATGCTAAATGTCAAAAATGAAAAGTGTCACCATGAAAAATGTCAAAAATGACAAATTTCAAGATGGCAAATGCCAAAGATGTCGAATGACAAATGTCACAATGCTAAATGTCAAAAATGACAAATTCCAAGATGGCAAATGTCAAAGATGTCAAATGACAAATGTCACAATGCTAAATGTCAAAAATGACAAATTTCAAGATGGCAAATATCAAAGATGTCAAATGACAAATGTCACAATGCTAAATGTCAAAAATGAAAAGTGTCACCATGAAAAATGTCAAAAATGACAAATTTCAAGATGGCAAATGTCAAAGATGTCAAATGATAAATGTCACAATGCTAAATGTCAAAAATGACAACTTTTAAAATTGCAAATGTCAAAGATGTCAAATGACAAATGTCACAATGCTAAATGTCAAAAATCAAAATGTCACTATAAAAAATGTCAAAAATGACAAATTTCAAGATGGCAAATGTCAAAACTGACAAATGTCACAATGCTAAATGTCAAAAATGATAAGTGTCACCATGAAAAATGTCAAAAATGACAAATTTCAAGATGGCAAATGTCCAAGATGTCAAATGACAAATGTCACAATGCTAAATGTCAAAAATGAAAAGTGTCCCCATGAAAAATGTCAAAAATGACAAATTTCAAGATGGCAAATGTCAAAGATGTAAAATGACAAATGTCACAATGCTAAATGTCAAAAATAAAAAGTGTCACCATGAAAAATGTCAAAAATGACAAAATTCAAGATGTCAAATGTCAAAGATGTCAAATGACAAATGTCACAATGCTAAATGTCAAAAATGAAAAGTGTCACTATGAAAAATGTCAAAAATGACAAATTTCAAGATGGCAAATGTCAAAGATGTCAAATGACAAATGTCACAATGCTAAATGTCAAAAATGAAAAGTGTCAAAAATGACAAATTTCAAGATGGCAAATGTCTAAGATGTCAAATGACAAATGTCACAATGCTAAATGTCAAAAATGAAAAGTGTCACCATGAAAAATGTCAAAAATGACAAATTTCAAGATGGCAAATGTAAAAGATGTTAAATGACAAATGTCACAATGCTAAATGTCAAAAATAAAAAGTGTCAAAAATGACAAATTTCAAGATGGCAAATGTCAAAGATGTCAAATGACAAATGTCACAATGCTAAATGTCAAAAATGAAAAGTGTCACCATGAAAAATGTCAAAAATGACAAATTTCAAGATGGCAAATGTCAAAACTGACAAATGTCACAATGCTTAATGTAAAAAATGAAAAGTGTCACCATAAAAAATGTCAAAAATAACAAATTTCAAGATGGCAAATGTCAAAGATGTCAAATGACAAATGTCACAATGCTAAATGTCAAAAATGACAAATTTCAAGATGGCAAATGTCAAAGATGTCAAATGACAAATGTCACAATGCTAAATGTCAAAAATTAAAAGTGTCACCATGAAAAATGTCAAAAATGACAAATTTCAAGATGGTAAATGTCAAAGATGTCAAATGACAAATGTCACAATGCTAAATGTCAAAAATGAAAAGTCTCACCATGAAAAATGTCAAAAATGACAAATTTCAAGATGGCAAATGTCAAAACTGACAAATGTCACAATGCTAAATGTCAAAAATGATAAGTGTCACCATGAAAAATGTCAAAAATGACAAATTTAAAGATGGCAAATGTCCAAGATGTCAAATGACAAATGTCACAATGCTACATGTCAAAAATGAAAAGTGTCACCATGAAAAATGTCAAAAATGACAAATTTCAAGATGGCAAATGCCAAAGATGTCAAATGACAAATGTCACAATGCTAAATGTCAAAAATGACAAATTTCAAGATGGCAAATGTCAAAGATGTCAAATGACAAATGTCAATGTCACAATGCTAAATGTCAAAAATGACAAATTTCAAGATGGCAAATGTCAAAGATGTCAAATGACAAATGTCACAATGCTAAATGTCAAAAATGAAAAGTGTCACCATGAAAAATGACAAATTTCAAGATGGCAAATGTCAAAGATGTCAAATGACAAATGTCACAATGCTAAATGTCAAAAATGACAAATTTTAAGATTGCAAATGTCAAAGATGTCAAATGACAAATGTCACACTGCTAAATGTCAAAAATGAAAAGTGTCACCATAAAAAATGTCAAAAATGACAAATTTCAAGATGGCAAATGTCAAAACTGACAAATGTCACAATGCTAAATTTCAAAAATGATAAGTGTCACCATGAAAAATGTCAAAAATGACAAATTTTAAGATGGCAAATGTCCAAGATGTCAAATGTCACAATGCTAAATGTCAAAAATGAAAAGTGTCACCAAAAAAAATGTCAAAAATGACAAATTTCAAGATGGCAAATGTCAAAGATGTCAAATGACAAATGTCACAATGCTAAATAACAAAAATGACAAATTTCAAGATGTCAAATGTCAAAGATGTCAAATGACAAATGTCAAAATGCTAAATGTCAAAAATGAAAAGTGTCACCATGAAAAATGTCAAAAATGACAAATTTCAAAATGGCAAATGTCAAAGATGTCAAATGACAAATGTCACAATGCTAAATGTCAAAAATGAAAAGTGTCACCATGAAAAATGTCAAAAATGACAAAATTTAAGATGGCAAATGTCAAAGATGTCAAATGACAAATGTCACAATGCTAAATGTCAAAAATAAAAACTGTCACCATGAAAAATGTCAAAAATAAAAAGTGTCAAAAATGACAAATTTCAAGATGGCAAATGTCAAAGATGTCAAATGACAAATGTCACAATGCTAAATGTTAAAAATGAAAAGTGTCACCATGAAAAATGTCAAAAATGACAAATTTCAAGATGGCAAATGTCAAAACTGACAAATGTCACAATGCTAAATGTCAAAAATGAAAAGTGTCAATATGAAAAATGTCAAAAATAACAAATTTCAAGATGGCAAATGTCAAAGATGTCAAATGACAAATGTCACAATGCTAAATGTCAAAAATGAAAAGTGTCACCACGAAAAATGTCAAAAATGACAAATTTCAAGATGGCAAATGTCAAAGATGTCAAACGACAAATGTCACAATGCTAAATGTCAAAAATGAAAAGTGTCACCATGAAAAATGTCAAAAATGACAAATTTTAAGATGGCAAATGTCAAAACTGACAAATGTCACAATGCTTAATGTCAAAAATGATAAGTGTCACCATGAAAAATGTCAAAAATGACAAATTTCAAGATGGCAAATGTCCAAGATGTCAAATGACAAATGTCACAATGCTACATGTCAAAAATGAAAAGTGTCACCATGAAAAATGTCAAAAATGACAAATTTCAAGATGGCAAATGCCAAAGATGTCAAATGACAAATGTCACAATGCTAAATGTCAAAAATGACGAATTTCAAGATGGCAAATGTCAAAGATGTCAAATGACAAATGTCACAATGCTAAATGTCAAAAATGACAAATTTCAAGATGGCAAATGTCAAAGATGTCAAATGACAAATGTCACAATGCTAAATGTCAAAACTGAAAAGTGTCACCATGAAAAATGTCAAAAATGACAAATTTCAAGATGGCAAATGTCAAAGCTGTCAAATGACAAATGTCACAATGCTAAATGTCAAAAATGACAAATTTTAAGATTGCAAATGTCAAAGATGTCAAATGACAAATGTCACTATGCTAAATGTCAAAAATGAAAAGTGTCACCATAAAAAATGTCAAAAATGACAAATTTCAAGATGGCAAATGTCAAAACTGACAAATGTCACAATTCTAAATGTCAAAAATGATAAGTGTCACCATGAAAAATGTCAAAAATGACAAATTTTAAGATGGCAAATGTCCAAGATGTCAAATGACAAATGTCACAATGCTAAATGTCAAAAATGAAAAGTGTCACCATGAAAAATGTCAAAAATGACAAATTTCAAGATGGCAAATGTCAAAGATGTCAAATGACAAATGTCACAATGCTAAATAACAAAAATGACAAATTTCAAGATGTCAAATGTCAAAGATGTCAAATGACAAATGTCACAATGCTAAATAACAAAAATGACAAATTTCAAGATGGCAAATGTCAAAGATGTCAAATGACAAATGTCACAATGCTAAATGTCAAAAATGAAAAGTATCACCATGAAAAATGTCAAAAATGACAAATTTCAAAATGGCAAATGTCAATATTGTCAAATGACAAATGTCACAATGCTAAATGTCAAAAATAAAAAGTGTCACCATGAAAAATGTCAAAAATGACAAAATTGAAGATGGCAAATGTCAAAGATGTCAAATGACAATATCACAATGCTAAATGTCAAAAATAACAAATTTCAAGATGGCAAATGTCAAAGATGTCAAATGACAAATGTCACAATGCTAAATGTCAAAAATGAAAAGTGTCACCATGAAAAATGTCAAAAATGACAAACTTCAAGATGGCAAATGTCAAAGATGGCAAATGTCAAAGATGGCAAATGTCAAAGATGTCAAATGACAAATGTCACAATGCTAAATGTCAAAAATGAAAATTGTCACCATGAAAAATGTCAAAAATGACAAATTTCAAGATGTCAAATGTCAAAGATGTCAAATGACAAATGTCACAATGCTAAATAACAAAAATGACAAATTTCAAGATGGCAAATGTCAAAGATGTTAAATGACAAATGTCACAATGCTAAATGTCAAAAATGAAAAGTGTCACCATGAAAAATGTCAAAAATGACAAATTTCAAAATGGCAAATGTCAATATTGTCAAATGACAAATGTCACAATGCTAAATGTCAAAAATGAGAAGTGTCACCATGAAAAATGTCAAAAATGACAAAATTCAAGATGGCAAATGTCAAAGATGTCAAATGACAAATGTCACAATGCTAACTGTCAAAAATAAAAACTGTCACCATGAAAAATGTCAAAAATGACAAATTTCAAGATGGCAAATGTCAAAACTGACAAATGTCACAATGCTAAATGTCAAAATTGAAAAGTGTCATAATGAAAAATGTCAAAAATAACAAATTTCAAGATGGCAAATGTCAAAGATGTCAAATGACAAATGTCACAATGCTAAATGTCAAAAATAAAAAGTGGCACCATGAAAAATGTCAAAAATGACAAATTTCAAGATGGCAAATGTCAAAACTGACAAATGTCACAATGCTAAATGTCAAAAATGAAAAGTGTCACCATGAAAAATGTCAAAAATAACAAATTTCAAGATGGCAAATGTCAAAGATGTCAAATGACAAATGTCACAATGCTAAATGTCAAAAATGACAAATTTCAAGATGGCAAATGTCAAAGATATCAAATAACAAATGTCATAATGCTAAATGTCAAAAATGACAAATTTCAAGATGGCAAATGTCAAAACTGACAAATGTCACAATGCTAAATGTCAAAAATGAAAAGTGTCACCATGAAAAATGTCAAAAATAACAAATTTCAAGATGGCAAATGTCAAAGATGTCAAATGACAAATATCACAATGCTAAATGTCAAAAATGACAAATTTCAAGATGGCAAATGTTAAAGATGTCAAATGACAAATGTCACAATGCTAAATGTCAAAAATGAAAAGTGTCACCATGAAAAATGTCAAAAATGACAAATTTCAAGATGGCAAATGTCAAAGATGTCAAATGACAAATGTCACAATGCTAAATGTCAAAAATGAAAAGTGTCGCCATGAAAAATGTCAAAAATGACAAACTTCAAGATGGCAAACGTCAAAGATGGCAAATGTCAAAGATGTCAAATGACAAATGTCACAATGCTAAATGTCAAAAATGAAAATTGTCACCATGAAAAATGTCAAAAATGACAAATTTCAAGATGGCAAATGTCAAAGATGTGAAATGACAAATGTCACAATGCTAAATGTCAAAAATGAAAAGTGTCAAAAATGACAAATTTCAAGATGGCAAATGTCTAAGATGTCAAATGACAAATGTTACAATGCTAAATGTCAAAAATGAAAAGTGTCACCATGAAAAATGTCAAAAATGACAAATTTCAAGATGGCAAATGTCAAAGATGTCAAATGACAAATGTCACAATGCTAAATGTCAAAAATGAAAAGTGTCACCATAAAAAATGTCAAAAATGACAAATTTCAAGACGGCAAATGTCAAAGATGTCCAATGACAAATGTCACAATGCTAAATGTCAAAAATGAAAAGTGTCACCATGAAAAAGGTCAAAAATGACAAATTTCAAGATGGCAAATGTCAAAGATGTCAAATGACAAATGTCACAATGCTAAATGTCAAAAATGAAAAGTGTCACCATGAAAAATGTCAAAAATGACAAATTTCAAGATGGCAAATGTCAAAGATGTCAAATGACAAATGTCACAATGCTAAATGTCCAAAATGAAAAGTGTCACCATGAAAAATGTCAAAAATGACAAATTTCAAGATGGCAACGGTCAAAGATGTCAAATGACAAATGTCACAATGCTAAATGTCAAAAATGAAAATTGTCACCATGAAAATTGTCAAAAATGACAAATTTCAAGATGGCAAATGTCTAAGATGTCAAATGACAAATGTCACAATGCTAAATGTCAAAAATGAAAAGTGTCACCATGAAAAATGTCAAAAATGACAAATTTCAAGATGGCAAATGTCTAAGATGTCAAATGACAAATGTCACAATGCTAAATGTCAAAAATGAAAAGTGTCACCATGAAAAATGTCAAAAATGACAAATTTCAAAATGGCAAATGTCAAAGATGTCAAATGAGAAATGTCACAATGCTAAATGTCAAAAATGAAAAGTGTCACCATGAAAAGTGTCAAAAATGACAAATTTCAAGATGGTAAATGTCTAAGATGTCAAATGACAAATGTCACAATGCTAAATGTCAAAAATAAAACGTGTCACCATGAAAAATGTCAAAAATGACAAATTTTAAGATGGCAAATGTCAAAGATGTCAAATGACAAATGTCACAATGCTAAATGTCAAAAATGAAAAGTGTCACCATGAAAAATGTCAAAAATGACAAATTTCAAGATGGCAAATGTCAAAGATGTCAAATGACAAATGTCACAATGCTAAATGTCAAAAATGAAAAGTGTCACCATGAAAAATGTCAAAAATGACAAATTTCAAGATGGCAAATGTCAAAGATGTTAAATGACAAATGTCACAATGCTAAATGTCAAAAATGAAAAGTGTCACCATGAAAAATGTAAAAAATGACAAATTTCAAGATGGCAAATATCAAAGATGTCAAATGACAAATGTCACAATGCTAAATGTCAAAAATGAAAAGTGTCACAATGCTTAATGTCAAAAATGAAAAGTGTCACAATGCTAAATGTCAAAAATGACAAATTTCAAGATGGCCAATGTCAAAGATGTCAAATGACAAATGTCACAATGCTAAATGTCAAAAATGACAAATTTCAAGATGGCAAATGTCAAAGATGTCAAATGACAAATGTCACAATGCTAAATGTCAAAAATGAAAAGTGTCACCATGAAAAATGTCAAAAATGACAAATTTCAAGATGGCAAATGTCAAAACTGACAAATGTCACAATGCTAAATGTCAAAAATGAAAAGTGTCACCATGAAAAATGTCAAAAATAACAAACTTCAAGATGGCAAATGTCAAAGATGTCATTTGACAAATGTCACAATGCTAAATGTCAAAACTGACAAATTTCAAGATGGCAAATGTCAAAGATGTCAAATGACAAATGTCACAATGCTAAATGTCAAAAATGAAAAGTGTCACCATGAAAAATGTCAAAAATGACAAATTTCAAGATGGCAAATGTCAAAGATGTCAAATGACAAATGTCACAATGCTAAATGTCAAAAATAATAAGTGTCACCATAAAAAATGTCAAAAATAACAAATTTCAAGATGGCAAATGTCAAAGATGTCAAATGACAAATGTCACAATGCTAAATGTCAAAAATGAAAAGTGTCAAAAATGACAAATTTCAAGATGGCAAATATCAAAGATGTCAAATGACAAATGTCACAATGCTAAATGTCAAAAATGAAAAGTGTCACCATGAAAAATGTCAAAAATAACAAATTTCAAGATGGCAAATGTCAAAGATGTCAAATGACAAATGTCACAATGCTAAATGTCAAAAATGACAAATTTCAAGATGGCAAATGTCAAAGATGTCAAATGTCACAATGCTAAATGTCAAAAATGAAAAGTGTCACCATGAAAAATGTCAAAAATGACAAATTTCAAGATGGCAAATGTCAAAGATGTCAAATGACAAATGTCACAATGCTAAATGTCAAAAATGAAAAGTGTCACCATGAAAAATGTCAAAAATGACAAATTTCAAGATGGCAAATGTCAAAGATGTCAAATGACAAATGTCACAATGCTAAATGTCAAAAATGAAAAGTGTCACCATGAAAAATGTCAAAAATGACAAACTTCAAGATGGCAAATGTCAAAGATGGCAAATGTCAAAGATGTCAAATGACAAATGTCACAATGCTAAATGTCAAAAATGAAAATTGTCACCATGAAAAATGTCAAAAATGACAAATTTCAAGATGGCAATTGTCAAAGATGTGAAATGACAAATGTCACAATGCTAAATGTCAAAAATGAAAAGTGTCAAAAATGACAAATTTCAAGATGGCAAATGTCTAAGATGTCAAATGACAAATGTTACAATGCTAAATGTCAAAAATGAAAAGTGTCACCATGAAAAATGTCAAAAATGACAAATTTCAAGATGGCAAATGTCAAAGATGTCAAATGACAAATGTCACAATGCTAAATGTCAAAAATGTAAAGTGTCACCATAAAAAATGTCAAAAATGACAAATTTCAAGACGGCAAATGTCAAAGATGTCAAATGACAAATGTCACAATGCTAAATGTCAAAAATGAAAAGTGTCACCATGAAAAATGTCAAAAATGACAAATTTCAAGATGGCAAATGTCAAAGATGTCAAATGACAAATGTCACAATGCTAAATGTCAAAAATGAAAAGTGTCACCATGAAAAATGTCAAAAATGACAAATTTCAAGATGGCAAATGTCAAAGATGTCAAATGACAAATGTCACAATGCTAAATGTCAAAAATGAAAAGTGTCACCATGAAAAATGTCAAAAATGACAAATTTCAAGATGGCAAATGTCAAAGATGTCAAATGACAAATGTCACAATGCTAAATGTCAAAAATGAAAATTGTCACCATGAAAAATGTCAAAAATGACAAATTTCAAGATGGCAAATGTCTAAGATGTCAAATGACAAATGTCACAATGCTAAATGTCAAAAATGAAAAGTGTCACCATGAAAAATGTCAAAAATGACAAATTTCAAGATGGCAAATGTCTAAGATGTCAAATGACAAATGTCACAATGCTAAATGTCAAAAATGAAAAGTGTCACCATGAAAAATGTCAAAAATGACAAATTTCAAGATGGCAAATGTCAAAGATGTCAAATGACAAATGTCACAATGCTAAATGTCAAAAATGAAAAGTGTCACCATGAAAAATGTCAAAAATGACAAATTTCAAGATAGCAAATGTCAAAGATGTCAAATGACAAATGTCACAATGCTAAATGTCAAAAATGAAAAGTGTCAACATGAAAAATGTCAAAAATGACAAATTTCAAGATGGCAAATGTCAAAACTGACTAATGTCACAATGCTAAATGTCAAAAATAAAAAGTGTCACCATGAAAAATGTCAAAAATGACAAATTTCAAAATGGCAAATGTCAAAGATGTCAAATGAGAAATGTCACAATGCTAAATGTCAAAAATGAAAAGTGTCACCATGAAAAGTGTCAAAAATGACAAATTTCAAGATGGTAAATGTCTAAGATGTCAAATGATAAATGTCACAATGCTAAATGTCAAAAATAAAACGTGTCACCATGAAAAATGTCAAAAATGACAAATTTTAAGATGGCAAATGTCAAAGATGTCAAATGACAAATGTCACAATGCTAAATGTCAAAAATGAAAAGTGTCACCATGAAAAATGTCAAAAATGACAAATTTCAAGATGGCAAATGTCAAAGATGTCAAATGACAAATGTAACAATGCTAAATGTCAAAAATGAAAAGTGTCACCATGAAAAATGTCAAAAATGACAAATTTCAAGATGGCAAATGTCAAAACTGACAAATGTCACAATGCTAAATGTCAAAAATGAAAAGTGTCACCATGAAAAATGTCAAAAATAACAAATTTCAAGATGGCAAATGTCAAAGATGTCATTTGACAAATGTCACAATGCTAAATGTCAAAACTGACAAATTTCAAGATGGCAAATGTCAAAGATGTCAAATGACAAATGTCACAATGCTAAATGTCAAAAATGAAAAGTGTCACCATGAAAAATGTCAAAAATGACAAATTTCAAGATGGCAAATGTCAAAGATGTCAAATGACAAATGTCACAATGCTAAATGTCAAAAATGAAAAGTGTCAACATGAAAAATGTCAAAAATGACAAATTTCAAGATGGCAAATGTCAAAACTGACTAATGTCACAATGCTAAATGTCAAAAATGAAAAGTGTCACCATGAAAAATGTCAAAAATGACAAATTTCAAAATGGCAAATGTCAAAAATGTCAAATGAGAAATGTCACAATGCTAAATGTCAAAAATGAAAAGTGTCACCATGAAAAGTGTCAAAAATGACAAATTTCAAGATGGTAAATGTCTAAGATGTCAAATGACAAATGTCACAATGCTAAATGTCAAAAATAAAACGTGTCACCATGAAAAATGTCAAAAATGACAAATTTTAAGATGGCAAATGTCAAAGATGTCAAATGACAAATGTCACAATGCTAAATGTCAAAAATGAAAAGTGTCACCATGAAAAATGTCAAAAATGACAAATTTCAAGATGGCAAATGTCAAAGATGTCAAATGACAAATGTCACAATGCTAAATGTCAAAAATGAAAAGTGTCACCATGAAAAATGTCAAAAATGACAAATTTCAAGATGGCAAATGTCAAAGATGTTAAATGACAAATGTCACAATGCTAAATGTCAAAAATGAAAAGTGTCACCATGAAAAATGTCAAAAATGACAAATTTCAAGATGGCAAATATCAAAGATGTCAAATGACAAATGTCACAATGCTAAATGTCAAAAATAAAAAGTGTCACAATGCTTAATGTCAAAAATGAAAAGTGTCACAATGCTAAATGTCAAAAATGACAAATTTCAAGATGGCCAATGTCAAAGATGTCAAATGACAAATGTCACAATGCTAAATGTCAAAAATGACAAATTTCAAAATGGCAAATGTCAAAGATGTCAAATGACAAATGTCACAATGCTAAATGTCAAAAATGAAAAGTGTCACCATGAAAAATGTCAAAAATGACAAATTTCAAGATGGCAAATGTCAAAACTGACAAATGTCACAATGCTAAATGTCAAAAATGAAAAGTGTCACCATGAAAAATGTCAAAAATAACAAATTTCAAGATGGCAAATGTCAAAGATGTCATTTGACAAATGTCACAATGCTAAATGTCAAAACTGACAAATTTCAAGATGGCAAATGTCAAAGATGTCAAATGACAAATGTCACAATGCTAAATGTCAAAAATGAAAAGTGTCAACATGAAAAATGTCAAAAATGACAAATTTCAAGATGGCAAATGTCAAAGATGTCAAATGACAAATGTCACAATGCTAAATGTCAAAAATAATAAGTGTCACCATAAAAAATGTCAAAAATAACAAATTTCAAGATGGCAAATGTCAAAGATGTCAAATGACAAATGTCACAATGCTAAATGTCAAAAATGACAAATTTCAAGATGGCAAATATCAAAGATGTCAAATGACAAATGTCACAATGCTAAATGTCAAAAATGAAAAGTGTCACCATGAAAAATGTCAAAAATAACAAATTTCAAGATGGCAAATGTCAAAGATGGCAAATGACAAATGTCACAATGCTAAATGTCAAAAATGACAAATTTCAAGATGGCAAATGTCAAAGATGTCAAATGTCACAATGCTAAATGTCAAAAATGAAAAGTGTCACCATGAAAAATGTCAAAAATGACAAATTTCAAGATGGCAAATGTCAAAGATGTCAAATGACAAATGTCACAATGCTAAATGTCAAAAATGAAAAGTGTCACCATGAAAAATGTCAAAAATGACAAATTTCAAGATGGCAAATGTCAAAGATGTCAAATGACAAATGTCACAATGCTAAATGTCAAAAATGAAAAGTGTCACCATGAAAAATGTCAAAAATGACAAACTTCAAGATGGCAAATGTCAAAGATGGCAAATGTCAAAGATGTCAAATGACAAATGTCACAATGCTAAATGTCAAAAATGAAAATTGTCACCATGAAAAATGTCAAAAATGACAAATTTCAAGATGGCAAATGTCAAAGATGTGAAATGACAAATGTCACAATGCTAAATGTCAAAAATGACAAATTTCAAGATGACAAATGTCTAAGATGTCAAATGACAAATGTTACAATGCTAAATGTCAAAAATGAAAAGTGTCACCATGAAAAATGTCAAAAATGACAAATTTCAAGATGGCAAATGTCAAAGATGTCAAATGACAAATGTCACAATGCTAAATGTCAAAAATGAAAAGTGTCACCATAAAAAATGTCAAAAATGACAAATTTCAAGACGGCAAATGTCAAAGATGTCAAATGACAAATGTCACAATGCTAAATGTCAAAAATGAAAAGTGTCACCATGAAAAATGTCAAAAATGACAAATTTCAAGATGGCAAATGTCAAAGATGTCAAATGACAAATGTCACAATGCTAAATGTCAAAAATGAAAAGTGTCACCATGAAAAATGTCAAAAATGACAAATTTCAAGATGGCAAATGTCAAAGATGTCAAATGACAAATGTCACAATGCTAAATGTCAAAAATGAAAAGTGTTACCATGTAAAATGTCAAAAATGACAAATTTCAAGATGGCAAATGTCAAAGATGTCAAATGACAAATGTCACAATGCTAAATGTCAAAAATGAAAATTGTCACCATGAAAAATGTCAAAAATGACAAATTTCAAGATGGCAAATGTCTAAGATGTCAAATGACAAATGTCACAATGCTAAATGTCAAAAATGAAAAGTGTCACCATGAAAAATGTCAAAAATGACAAATTTCAAGATGGCAAATGTCTAAGATGTCAAATGACAAATGTCACAATGCTAAATGTCAAAAATGAAAAGTGTCACCATGAAAAATGTCAAAAATGACAAATTTCAAGATGGCAAATGTCAAAGATGTCAAATGACAAATGTCACAATGCTAAATGTCAAAAATGAAAAGTGTCACCATGAAAAATGTCAAAAATGACAAATTTCAAGATGGCAAATGTCAAAGATGTCAAATGACAAATGTCACAATGCTAAATGTCAAAAATGAAAAGTGTCAACATGAAAAATGTCAAAAATGACAAATTTCAAGATGGCAAATGTCAAAACTGACTGATGTCACAATGCTAAATGTCAAAAATGAAAAGTGTCACCATGAAAAATGTCAAAAATGACAAATTTCAAAATGGCAAATGTCAAAGATGTCAAATGAGAAATGTCACAATGCTAAATGTCAAAAACGAAAAGTGTCACCATGAAAAGTGTCAAAAATGACAAATTTCAAGATGGTAAATGTCTAAGATGTCAAATGACAAATGTCACAATGCTAAATGTCAAAAATAAAACGTGTCACCATGAAAAATGTCAAAAATGACAAATTTTAAGATGGCAAATGTCAAAGATGTCAAATGACAAATGTCACAATGCTAAATGTCAAAAATGAAAAGTGTCACCATGAAAAATGTCAAAAATGACAAATTTCAAGATGGCAAATGTCAAAGATGTCAAATGACAAATGTCACAATGCTAAATGTCAAAAATGAAAAGTGTCACCATGAAAAATGTCAAAAATGACAAATTTCAAGATGGCAAATGTCAAAGATGTTAAATGACAAATGTCACAATGCTAAATGTCAAAAATGAAAAGTGTCACCATGAAAAATGTAAAAAATGACAAATTTCAAGATGGCAAATATCAAAGATGTCAAATGACAAATGTCACAATGCTAAATGTCAAAAATGAAAAGTGTCACAATGCTTAATGTCAAAAATGAAAAGTGTCACAATGCTAAATGTCAAAAATGACAAATTTCAAGATGGCCAATGTCAAAGATGTCAAATGACAAATGTCACAATGCTAAATGTCAAAAATGACAAATTTCAAGATGGCAAATGTCAAAGATGTCAAATGACAAATGTCACAATGCTAAATGTCAAAAATGAAAAGTGTCACCATGAAAAATGTCAAAAATGACAAATTTCAAGATGGCAAATGTCAAAACTGACAAATGTCACAATGCTAAATGTCAAAAATGAAAAGTGTCACCATGAAAAATGTCAAAAATAACAAACTTCAAGATGGCAAATGTCAAAGATGTCATTTGACAAATGTCACAATGCTAAATGTCAAAACTGACAAATTTCAAGATGGCAAATGTCAAAGATGTCAAATGACAAATGTCACAATGCTAAATGTCAAAAATGAAAAGTGTCACCATGAAAAATGTCAAAAATGACAAATTTCAAGATGGCAAATGTCAAAGATGTCAAATGACAAATGTCACAATGCTAAATGTCAAAAATAATAAGTGTCACCATAAAAAATGTCAAAAATAACAAATTTCAAGATGGCAAATGTCAAAGATGTCAAATGACAAATGTCACAATGCTAAATGTCAAAAATGAAAAGTGTCAAAAATGACAAATTTTAAGATGTGTCACCATGAAAAATGTCAAAAATGACAAATTTTAAGATGGCAAATGTCAAAGATGTCAAATGACAAATGTCACAATGCTAAATGTCAAAAATGAAAAGTGTCACCATGAAAAATGTCAAAAATGACAAATTTCAAGATGGCAAATGTCAAAGATGTTAAATGACAAATGTCACAATGCTAAATGTCAAAAATGAAAAGTGTCACCATGAAAAATGTCAAAAATGACAAATTTCAAGATGGCAAATATCAAAGATGTCAAATGACAAATGTCACAATGCTAAATGTCAAAAATGAAAAGTGTCACAATGCTTAATGTCAAAAATGAAAAGTGTCACAATGCTAAATGTCAAAAATGACAAATTTCAAGATGGCCAATGTCAAAGATGTCAAATGACAAATGTCACAATGCTAAATGTCAAAAATGACAAATTTCAAAATGGCAAATGTCAAAGATGTCAAATGACAAATGTCACAATGCTAAATATCAAAAATGAAAAGTGTCACCATGAAAAATGTCAAAAATGACAAATTTCAAGATGGCAAATGTCAAAACTGACAAATGTCACAATGCTAAATGTCAAAAATGAAAAGTGTCACCATGAAAAATGTCAAAAATAACAAATTTCAAGATGGCAAATGTCAAAGATGTCATTTGACAAATGTCACAATGCTAAATGTCAAAACTGACAAATTTCAAGATGGCAAATGTCAAAGATGTCAAATGACAAATGTCACAATGCTAAATGTCAAAAATGAAAAGTGTCACCATGAAAAATGTCAAAAATGACAAATTTCAAGATGGCAAATGTCAAAGATGTCAAATGACAAATGTCACAATGCTAAATGTCAAAAATAATAAGTGTCACCATAAAAAATGTCAAAACTAACAAATTTCAAGATGGCAAATGTCAAAGATGTCAAATGACAAATGTCACAATGCTAAATGTCAAAAATGACAAATTTCAAGATGGCAAATATCAAAGATGTCAAATGACAAATGTCACAATGCTAAATGTCAAAAATGAAAAGTGTCACCATGAAAAATGTCAAAAATAACAAATTTCAAGATGGCAAATGTCAAAGATGTCAAATGACAAATGTCACAATGCTAAATGTCAAAAATGACAAATTTCAAGATGGCAAATGTCAAAGATGTCAAATGTCACAATGCTAAATGTCAAAAATGAAAAGTGTCACCATGAAAAATGTCAAAAATGACAAATTTCAAGATGGCAAATGTCAAAGATGTCAAATGACAAATGTCACAATGCTAAATGTCAAAAATGAAAAGTGTCACCATGAAAAATGTCAAAAATGACAAATTTCAAGATGGCAAATGTCAAAGATGTCAAATGACAAATGTCACAATGCTAAATGTCAAAAATGAAAAGTGTCACCATGAAAAATGTCAAAAATGACAAACTTCAAGATGGCAAATGTCAAAGATGGCAAATGTCAAAGATGTCAAATGACAAATGTCACAATGCTAAATGTCAAAAATGAAAATTGTCACCATGAAAAATGTCAAAAATGACAAATTTCAAGATGGCAAATGTCAAAGATGTGAAATGACAAATGTCACAATGCTAAATGTCAAAAATGACAAATTTCAAGATGGCAAATGTCTAAGATGTCAAATGACAAATGTTACAATGCTAAATGTCAAAAATGAAAAGTGTCACCATGAAAAATGTCAAAAATGACAAATTTCAAGATGGCAAATGTCAAAGATGTCAAATGACAAATGTCACAATGCTAAATGTCAAAAATGAAAAGTGTCACCATAAAAAATGTCAAAAATGACAAATTTCAAGACGGCAAATGTCAAAGATGTCAAATGACAAATGTCACAATGCTAAATGTCAAAAATGAAAAGTGTCACCATGAAAAATGTCAAAAATGACAAATTTCAAGATGGCAAATGTCAAAGATGTCAAATGACAAATGTCACAATGCTAAATGTCAAAAATGAAAAGTGTCACCATGAAAAATGTCAAAAATGACAAATTTCAAGATGGCAAATGTCAAAGATGTCAAATGACAAATGTCACAATGCTAAATGTCAAAAATGAAAAGTGTCACCATGAAAAATGTCAAAAATGACAAATTTCAAGATGGCAAATGTCAAAGATGTCAAATGACAAATGTCACAATGCTAAATGTCAAAAATGAAAATTGTCACCATGAAAAATGTCAAAAATGACAAATTTCAAGATGGCAAATGTCTAAGATGTCAAATGACAAATGTCACAATGCTAAATGTCAAAAATGAAAAGTGTCACCATGAAAAATGTCAAAAATGACAAATTTCAAGATGGCAAATGTCTAAGATGTCAAATAACAAATGTCACAATGCTAAATGTCAAAAATGAAAAGTGTCACCATGAAAAATGTCAAAAATGACAAATTTCAAGATGGCAAATGTCAAAGATGTCAAATGACAAATGTCACAATGCTAAATGTCAAAAATGAAAAGTGTCACCATGAAAAATGTCAAAAATGACAAATTTCAAGATGGCAAATGT
Source organism: Altica lythri (assembly GCA_964028335.1). NCBI lineage: Eukaryota > Metazoa > Arthropoda > Insecta > Coleoptera > Chrysomelidae > Altica > Altica lythri. The sequence continues at coordinate 36,845,000 of OZ034800.1, read as the reverse complement.
CAAAGATGTCAAATGACAAATGTCACAATGCTAAATGTCAAAAATGAAAAGTGTCAACATGAAAAATGTCAAAAATGACAAATTTCAAGATGGCAAATGTCAAAACTGACTGATGTCACAATGCTAAATGTCAAAAATGAAAAGTGTCACCATGAAAAATGTCAAAAATGACAAATTTCAAAATGGCAAATGTCAAAGATGTCAAATGAGAAATGTCACAATGCTAAATGTCAAAAATGAAAAGTGTCACCATGAAAAGTGTCAAAAATGACAAATTTCAAGATGGTAAATGTCTAAGATGTCAAATGACAAATGTCACAATGCTAAATGTCAAAAATAAAACGTGTCACCATGAAAAATGTCAAAAATGACAAATTTTAAGATGGCAAATGTCAAAGATGTCAAATGACAAATGTCACAATGCTAAATGTCAAAAATGAAAAGTGTCACCATGAAAAATGTCAAAAATGACAAATTTCAAGATGGCAAATGTCAAAGATGTCAAATGACAAATGTCACAATGCTAAATGTCAAAAATGAAAAGTGTCACCATGAAAAATGTCAAAAATGACAAATTTCAAGATGGCAAATGTCAAAACTGACAAATGTCACAATGCTAAATGTCAAAAATGAAAAGTGTCACCATGAAAAATGTCAAAAATAACAAATTTCAAGATGGCAAATGTCAAAGATGTCATTTGACAAATGTCACAATGCTAAATGTCAAAACTGACAAATTTCAAGATGGCAAATGTCAAAGATGTCAAATGACAAATGTCACAATGCTAAATGTCAAAAATGAAAAGTGTCACCATGAAAAATGTCAAAAATGACAAATTTCAAGATGGCAAATGTCAAAGATGTCAAATGACAAATGTCACAATGCTAAATGTCAAAAATAATAAGTGTCACCATAAAAAATGTCAAAAATAACAAATTTCAAGATGGCAAATGTCAAAGATGTCAAATGACAAATGTCACAATGCTAAATGTCAAAAATGACAAATTTCAAGATGGCAAATGTCAAAGATGTCAAATGACAAATGTCACAATGCTAAATGTCAAAAATGAAAAGTGTCACCATGAAAAATGTCAAAAATGACAAATTTCAAGATGGCAAATGTCAAAGATGTCAAATGACAAATGTCACAATGCTAAATGTCAAAAATGAAAAGTGTCACCATGAAAAATGTCAAAAATGACAAATTTCAAGATGGCAAATGTCAAAGATGTCAAATGACAAATGTCACAATGCTAAATGTCAAAAATGAAAAGTGTCAACATGAAAAATGTCAAAAATGACAAATTTCAAGATGGCAAATGTCAAAACTGACTGATGTCACAATGCTAAATGTCAAAAATGAAAAGTGTCACCATGAAAAATGTCAAAAATGACAAATTTCAAAATGGCAAATGTCAAAGATGTCAAATGAGAAATGTCACAATGCTAAATGTCAAAAATGAAAAGTGTCACCATGAAAAATGTCAAAAATGACAAATTTCAAGATGGCAAATGTCAAAGATGTCAAATGACAAATGTCACAATGCTAAATGTCAAAAATGAAAAGTGTCACCATGAAAAATGTCAAAAATGACAAATTTCAAGATGGCAAATGTCAAAGATGTCAAATGACAAATGTCACAATGCTAAATGTCAAAAATGAAAAGTGTCAACATGAAAAATGTCAAAAATGACAAATTTCAAGATGGCAAATGTCAAAACTGACTGATGTCACAATGCTAAATGTCAAAAATGAAAAGTGTCACCATGAAAAATGTCAAAAATGACAAATTTCAAAATGGCAAATGTCAAAGATGTCAAATGAGAAATGTCACAATGCTAAATGTCAAAAATGAAAAGTGTCACCATGAAAAGTGTCAAAAATGACAAATTTCAAGATGGTAAATGTCTAAGATGTCAAATGACAAATGTCACAATGCTAAATGTCAAAAATAAAACGTGTCACCATGAAAAATGTCAAAAATGACAAATTTTAAGATGGCAAATGTCAAAGATGTCAAATGACAAATGTCACAATGCTAAATGTCAAAAATGAAAAGTGTCACCATGAAAAATGTCAAAAATGACAAATTTCAAGATGGCAAATGTCAAAGATGTCAAATGACAAATGTCACAATGCTAAATGTCAAAAATGAAAAGTGTCACCATGAAAAATGTCAAAAATGACAAATTTCAAGATGGCAAATGTCAAAACTGACAAATGTCACAATGCTAAATGTCAAAAATGAAAAGTGTCACCATGAAAAATGTCAAAAATAACAAATTTCAAGATGGCAAATGTCAAAGATGTCATTTGACAAATGTCACAATGCTAAATGTCAAAACTGACAAATTTCAAGATGGCAAATGTCAAAGATGTCAAATGACAAATGTCACAATGCTAAATGTCAAAAATGAAAAGTGTCACCATGAAAAATGTCAAAAATGACAAATTTCAAGATGGCAAATGTCAAAGATGTCAAATGACAAATGTCACAATGCTAAATGTCAAAAATAATAAGTGTCACCATAAAAAATGTCAAAAATAACAAATTTCAAGATGGCAAATGTCAAAGATGTCAAATGACAAATGTCACAATGCTAAATGTCAAAAATGACAAATTTCAAGATGGCAAATGTCAAAGATGTCAAATGACAAATGTAACAATGCTAAATGTCAAAAATGAAAAGTGTCACCATGAAAAATGTCAAAAATGACAAATTTCAAGATGGCAAATGTCAAAGATGTCAAATGACAAATGTCACAATGCTAAATGTCAAAAATGAAAAGTGTCACCATGAAAAATGTCAAAAATGACAAATTTCAAGATGGCAAATGTCAAAGATGTCAAATGACAAATGTCACAATGCTAAATGTCAAAAATGAAAATTGTCACCATGAAAAATGTCAAAAATGACAAATTTCAAGATGGCAAATGTCTAAGATGTCAAATGACAAATGTCACAATGCTAAATGTCAAAAATGACAAATTTCAAGATGGCAAATGTCAAAGATGTCAAATGACAAATGTCACAATGCTAAATGTCAAAAATGAAAAGTGTCACCATGAAAAATGTCAAAAATGACAAATTTCAAGATGGCAAATGTCAAAGATGTCAAATGACAAATGTCACAATGCTACATGTCAAAAATGAAAAGTGTCAACATGAAAAATGTCAAAAATGACAAATTTCAAGATGGCAAATGTCAAAACTGACTAATGTCACAATGCTAAATGTCAAAAATGAAAAGAGTCACCATGAAAAATGTCAAAAATGACAAATTTCAAAATGGCAAATGTCAAAGATGTCAAATGAGAAATGTCACAATGCTAAATGTCAAAAATGAAAAGTGTCACCATGAAAAGTGTCAAAAATGACAAATTTCAAGATGGTAAATGTCTAAGATGTCAAATGACAAATGTCACAATGCTAAATGTCAAAAATAAAACGTGTCACCATGAAAAATGTCAAAAATGACAAATTTTAAGATGGCAAATGTCAAAGATGTCAAATGACAAATGTCACAATGCTAAATGTCAAAAATGAAAAGTGTCACCATGAAAAATGTCAAAAATGACAAATTTCAAGATGGCAAATGTCAAAGATGTCATATGACAAATGTCACAATGCTAAATGTCAAAAATGAAAAGTGTCACCATGAAAAATGTCAAAAATGACAAATTTCAAGATGGCAAATGTCAAAGATGTCAAATGACAAATGTCACAATGCTAAATGTCAAAAATGAAAAGTGTCACCATGAAAAATGTCAAAAATGACAAATTTCAAGATGGCAAATATCAAAGATGTCAAATGACAAATATCACAATGCTAAATGTCAAAAATGAAAAGTGTCACAATGCTTAATGTCAAAAATGAAAAGTGTCACAATGCTAAATGTCAAAAATGACAAATTTCAAGATGGCCAATGTCAAAGATGTCAAATGACAAATGTCACAATGCTAAATGTCAAAAATGAAAATTTCAAGATGGCAAATGTCAAAGATGTCAAATGACAAATGTCACAATGAAAAGTGTCAACATGAAAAATGTCAAAAATGACAAATTTCAAGATGGCAAATGTCAAAACTGACAAATGTCACAATGCTAAATGTCAAAAATAAAAAGTGTCACCATGAAAAATGTCAAAAATAACAAATTTCAAGATGGCAAATGTCAAAGATGTCATTTGACAAATGTCACAATGCTAAATGTCAAAACTCACAAATTTCAAGATGGCAAATGTCAAAGATGTCAAATGACAAATGTCACAATGCTAAATGTCAAAAATGAAAAGTGTCACCATGAAAACTGTCAAAAATGACAAATTTCAAGATGGCAAATGTCAAAGATGTCAAATGACAAATGTCACAATGCTAAATGTCAAAAATAATAAGTGTCACCATAAAAAATGTCAAAAATAACAAATTTCAAGATGGCAAATGTCAAAGATGTCAAATGACAAATGTCACAATGCTAAATGTCAAAAATGACAAATTTCAAGATGGCGAATATCAAAGATGTCAAATGACAAATGTCACAATGCTAAATGTCAAAAATGACAAATTTCAAGATGGCAAATGTCAAAGATGTCAAATGACAAATGTCACAATGCTAAATGTCAAAAATGAAAAGTGTCACCATGAAAAATGTCAAAAATGACAAATTTCAAGATGGCAAATGTCAAAGATGTCAAATGACAAATGTCACAATGCTAAATGTCCAAAATGAAAAGTGTCACCATGAAAAATGTCAAAAATGACAAATTTCAAGATGGCAAATGTCAAAGATGTCAAATGACAAATGTCACAATGCTAAATGTCAAAAATGAAAAGTGTCAAAAATGACAAATTTCAAGATGGCAAATGTCTAAGATGTCAAATGACAAATGTCACAATGCTAAATGTCAAGAATGAAAAGTGTCACCATGAAAAATGTCAAAAATGACAAATTTCAAGATGGCAAATGTCAAAGATGTCAAATGACAAATGTCACAATGCTAAATGTCAAAAATGAAAAGTGTCACCATGAAAAATGTCAAAAATGACAAATTTCAAGATGGCAAATGTCAAAGATTTTGAATATGACAAATGTCACAATGCTAAATGTCAAAAATGAAAAGTGTCACCATGAAAAATGTCAAAAATGACAAATTTCAAGATGGCAAATGTCAAAGATGTCAAATGACAAATGTCACAATGCTAAATGTCAAAAATGAAAAGTGTCACCATGAAAAATGTCAAAAATGACAAATTTCAAGATGGCAAATATCAAAGATGTCAAATGACAAATGTCACAATGCTAAATGTCAAAAATAACAAATTTCAAGATGGCAAATATCAAAGATGTCAAATGACAAATGTCACAATGCTAAATGTCAAAAATGAAAAGTGTCACCATGAAAAATGTCAAAAATGACAAATTTCAAGATGGCAAATGTCAAAGATGTCAAATGACAAATGTCACAATGCTAAATGTCAAAAATGAAAAGTGTCACCATGAAAAATGTCAAAAATGACAAATTTCAAGATGGCAAATGTCAAAGATGACAAATGTCAAATGTCACAATGCTAAATGTCAAAAATGAAAAGTGTCACCATGAAAAATGTCAAAAATGACAAATTTCAAGATGGCAAATATCAAAGATGTAAAATGACAAATGTCACAAAACTAAATGTCAAAAATGAAAAGTGTCACAATGCTAAATGTCAAAAATGAAAAGTGTCACAATGCTAAATGTCAAAAATGACAAATTTCAAGATGGCAAATGTCAAAGATGTCAAATGACAAATGTCACAATGCTAAATGTCAAAAATGACAAATTTCAAGATGGCAAATGTCAAAGATATCAAATGACAAATGTCACAATGCTAAATGTCAAAAATGAAAAGTGTCACCATAAAAAATGTCAAAAATGACAAATTTCAAGATGGCAAATGTCAAAGATGTCAAATGACAAATTTCACAATGCTAAATGTCAAAAATGACAAATTTCAAGATGGCAAATGTCAAAGATGTCAAATGTCACAATGCTAAATGTCAAAAATAAAACGTGTCACTATGAAAAATGTCAAAAATGACAAATTTCAAGATGGCAAATGTCAAAGATGTCAAATGTCAAATGTCACAATGCTAAATGTCAAAAATGAAAAGTGTCACCATGAAAAATGTCAAAAATAACAAATTTCAAGATGGCAAATGTCAAAGATGTCAAATGACAAATTTCACAATGCTAAATGTCAAAAATGACAAATTTCAAGATGGCAAATGTCAAAGATGTCAAATGTCACAATGCTAAATGTCAAAAATGAAAAGTGTCACTATGAAAAATGTCAAAAATGACAAATTTCAAGATGGCAAATGTCAAAGATGTCAAATGTCAAATGTCACAATGCTAAATGTCAAAAATGAAAAGTGTCACCATGAAAAATGTCAAAAATGACAAATTTCAAGACGGCAAATGTCAAAGATGTCAAATGACAAATGTCACAATGCTAAATGTCCAAAATGAAAAGTGTCACCATGAAAAATGTCAAAAATGACAAATTTCAAGATGGCAAATGTCAAAGATGTCAAATGACAAATGTCACAATGCTAAATGTCAAAAATGAAAAGTGTCAAAAATGACAAAATTCAAGATGGCAAATGTCTAAGATGTCAAATGACAAATGTCACAATGCTAAATGTCAAAAATGAAAAGTGTCACCACGAAAAATGTCAAAAATGACAAATTTCAAGATGGCAAATGTCAAAAATGTCAAATGACAAATGTCACAATGCTAAATGTTAAGAATGAAAAGTGTCACCATGAAAAATGTCAAAAATGACAAATTTCAAGATGGCAAATGTCAAAGATGTCAAATGACAAATGTCACAATGCTAAATGTCAAAAATGAAAAGTGTCACCATGAAAAATGTCAAAAATGACAAATTTCAAGATGGCAAATGTCAAAGATTTTGAATTCGACAAATGTCACAATGCTAAATGTCAAAAATGAAAAGTGTCACCATGAAAAATGTCAAAAATGACAAATTTCAAGATGGCAAATGTCAAAGATGTCAAATGACAAATGTCACAATGCTAAATGTCAAAAATGAAAAGTGTCACCATGAAAAATGTCAAAATGACAAATTTCAAGATGGCAAATATCAAAGATGTCAAATGACAAATGTCACAATGCTTAATGTCAAAAATGACAAATTTCAAGATTGCAAATATCAAAGATGTCAAATGACACATGTCACAATGCTAAATGTCAAAAATGAAAAGTGTCACCATGAAAAATGTCAAAAATGACAAATTTCAAGATGTCAAATGTCAAAGATGTCAAATGACAAATGTCACAATGCTAAATGTCAAAAATAAAAAGTGTCACCATGAAAAATGTCAAAAATGACAAATTTCAAGATGGCAAATGTCAAAGATGTCAAATGACAAATGTCACAATGCTAAATGTCAAAAATGAAAATTGTCACCATGAAAAATGTCAAAAATGACAAATTTCAAGATGGCAAATGTCAAAGATTTTGAATTCGACAAATGTCACAATGCTAAATGTCAAAAATGAAAAGTGTCACCATGAAAAATGTCAAAAATGACAAATTTCAAGATGGCAAATGTCAAAGATGTCAAATGACAAATGTCACAATGCTAAATGTCAAAAATGAAAAGTGTCACCATGAAAAATGTCAAAATGACAAATTTCAAGATGGCAAATATCAAAGATGTCAAATGACAGATGTCACAATGCTTAATGTCAAAAATGACAAATTTCAAGATATCAAATGTCAAAGATGTCAAATGACACATGTCACAATGCTAAATGTCAAAAATGAAAAGTGTCACCATGAAAAATGTCAAAAATGACAAATTTCAAGATGTCAAATGTCAAAGATGTCAAATGACAAATGTCACAATGCTAAATGTCAAAAATAAAAAGTGTCACCATGAAAAATGTCAAAAATGACAAATTTCAAGATGGCAAATGTCAAAGATGTCAAATGACAAATGTCACAATGCTAAATGTCAAAAATGAAAATTGTCACCATGAAAAATGTCAAAAATGACAAATTTCAAGATGGCAAATGTCAAAGATGTCAAATGACAAATGTCACAATGCTAAATGTCAAAAATGAAAAGTGTCAAAAATGACAAATTTCAAGATGGCAAATGTCTAAGATGTCAAATGACAAATGTCACAATGCTAAATGTCAAAAATGAAAAGTGTCACCATGAAAAATGTCAAAAATAACAAATTTCAAGATGGCAAATGTCAAAGATGTCAAATGACAAATGTCACAATGCTAAATGTCAAAAATGAAAAGAGTCACCATGAAAAATGTCAAAAATGACAAATTTCAAGATGGCAAATGTCAAAGATGTCAAATGACAAATGTCACAATGCTAAATGTCAAAAATAAAAAGTGTCACCATGAAAAATGTCAAAAATAACAAATTTTAAGATGGCAAATGTCAAAGATGTCAAATGACACATGTCACAATGCTAAATGTCAAAAATGAAAAGTGTCACCATGAAAAATGTCAAAAATGACAAATTTCAAGATGACAAATGTCAAAACTGACAAATGTCACAATGCTAAATGTCAAAAATGAAAAGTGTCACCATGAAAAATGTCAAAAATGACAAATTTCAAGATGGCAAATGTCAAAGATGTCAAATGACAAATGTCACAATGCTAAATGTCAAAAATGAAAAGTTTCACCATGAAAAATGTCAAAAATGACAAATTTCAAGATGGCAAATGTCAAAACTGACAAATGTCACAATGCTAAATGTCAAAAATGATAAGTGTCACCATGAAAAATGTCAAAAATGACAAATTTCAAGATGGCAAATGTCCAAGATGTCAAATGACAAATGTCACAATGCTAAATGTTAAAAATAAAAAGTGTCACCATGAAAAATGTCAAAAATGACAAATTTCAAGATGGCAAATGTCAAAGATGTCAAATGACAAATGTCACAATGCTAAATGTCAAAAATAAAAAGTGTCAAAAATGACAAATTTCAAGATGGCAAATGTCAAAGATGTCAAATGACAAATGTCACAATGCTAAATGTCAAAAATGAAAAGTGTCACCATGAAAAATGTCAAAAATGACAAATTTCAAGATGGCAAATGTAAAAACTGACAAATGTCACAATGCTAAATGTCAAAAATGAAAAGTGTCACCATGAAAAATGTCAAAAATAACAAATTTTAAGATGGCAAATGTCAAAGAAGTCAAATGACAAATGTCACAATGCTAAATGTCAAAAATGAAAAGTGTCACCATGAAAAATGTCAAAAATGACAAATCTCAAGATGACAAATGTCAAAACTGACAAATGTCACAATGCTAAATGTCAAAAATGAAAAGTGTCACCATGAAAAATGTCAAAAATGACAAATTTCAAGATGGCAAATGTCAAAGATGTCAAATGACAAATGTCACAATGCTAAATGTCAAAAATGAAAAGTTTCATCATGAAAAATGTCAAAAATGACAAATTTCAAGATGGCAAATGTCAAAACTGACAAATGTCACAATGCTAAATGTCAAAAATGATAAGTGTCACCATGAAAAATGTCAAAAATGACAAATTTCAAGATGGCAAATGTCCAAGATGTCAAATGACAAATGTCACAATGCTAAATGTTAAAAATAAAAAGTGTCACCATGAAAAATGTCAAAAATGACAAATTTCAAGATGGCAAATGTCAAAGATGTCAAATGACAAATGTCACAATGCTAAATGTCAAAAATAAAAAGTGTCAAAAATGACAAATTTCAAGATGGCAAATGTCAAAGATGTCAAATGACAAATGTCACAATGCTAAATGTCAAAAATGAAAAGTGTCACCATGAAAAATGTCAAAAATGACAAATTTCAAGATGGCAAATGTAAAAACTGACAAATGTCACAATGCTAAATGTCAAAAATGAAAAGTGTCACCATGAAAAATGTCAAAAATAACAAATTTCAAGATGGCAAATGTCAAAGATGTCAAATGACAAATGTCAAAAATGACAAATTTCAAGATGGCAAATGTCAAAGATGTCAAATGACAAATGTCACAATGCTAAATGTCAAAAATAAAAAGTGTCACCATGAAAAATGTCAAAAATGACAAATTTCAAGATGGCAAATGTCAAAGATGTCAAATGACAAATGTCACAATGCTAAATGTCAAAAATGAAAAGTGTCACCATGAAAAATGTCAAAAATGACAAATTTTAAGATGGCAAATGTCAAAACTGACAAATGTCACAATGCTAAATGTCAAAAATGAAAAGTGTCACCATGAAAAATGTCAAAAATGACAAATTTCAAGATGGCAAATGTCAAAGATGTCAAATGACAAATGTCACAATGCTAAATGTCAAAAATGACAAATTTCAAGATGGCAAATGTCAAAGATGTCAAATGACAAATGTCACAATGCTAAATGTCAAAAATGAAAAGTGTCACCATGAAAAAGGTCAAAAATGACAAATTTTAAGATGGCAAATGTCAAAGATGTCAAATGCCAAATGTCACAATGCTAAATGTCAAAAATGACAAATTTTAAGATTGCAAATGTCAAAGATGTCAAATGACAAATGTCACAATGCTAAATGTCAAAAATGAAAAGTGTCACCATAAAAAATGTCAAAATGACAAATTTCAAGATGGCAAATGTCAAAACTGACAAATGTCACAATGCTAAATGTCAAAAATAATAAGTGTCACCATGAAAAATGTCAAAAATGACAAATTTCAAGATGGCAAATGTCCAAGATGTCAAATGACAAATGTCACAATGCTAAATGTCAAAAATGAAAAGTGTCACCATGAAAAATGTCAAAAATGACAAATTTCAAGATGGCAAATGTCAAAGATGTCAAATGACAAATGTCACAATGCTAAATAACAAAAATGACAAATTTCAAGATGTCAAATGTCAAAGATGTCAAATGACAAATGTCACAATGCTAAATGTCAAAAATGAAAAGTGTTACCATGAAAAATGTCAAAAATGACAAATTTCAAGATGGCAAATGTCAAAGATGTCAAATGACAAATGTCACAATGCTAAATGTCAAAAATGAAAAGTGTCACCATGAAAAATGTCAAAAATGACAAAATTCAAGATGGCAAATGTCAAAACTGACAAATGTCACAATGCTAAATGTCAAAAATGAAAAGTGTCACCATGAAAAATGTCAAAAATAACAAACTTCAAGATGGCAAATGTCAAAGATGTCATTTGACAAATGTCACAATGCTAAATGTCAAAACTGACAAATTTCAAGATGGCAAATGTCAAAGATGTCAAATGACAAATGTCACAATGCTAAATGTCAAAAATGAAAAGTGTCACCATGAAAAATGTCAAAAATGACAAATTTCAAGATGGCAAATGTCAAAGATGTCAAATGACAAATGTCACAATGCTAAATGTCAAAAATAATAAGTGTCACCATAAAAAATGTCAAAAATAACAAATTTCAAGATGGCAAATGTCAAAGATGTCAAATGACAAATGTCACAATGCTAAATGTCAAAAATGAAAAGTGTCAAAAATGACAAATTTCAAGATGGCAAATATCAAAGATGTCAAATGACAAATGTCACAATTCTAAATGTCAAAAATGAAAAGTGTCACCATGAAAAATGTCAAAAATAACAAATTTCAAGATGGCAAATGTCAAAGATGTCAAATGACAAATGTCACAATGCTAAATGTCAAAAATGACAAATTTCAAGATGGCAAATGTCAAAGATGTCAAATGTCACAATGCTAAATGTCAAAAATGAAAAGTGTCACCATGAAAAATGTCAAAAATGACAAATTTCAAGATGGCAAATGTCAAAGATGTCAAATGACAAATGTCACAATGCTAAATGTCAAAAATGAAAAGTGTCACCATGAAAAATGTCAAAATGACAAATTTCAAGATGGCAAATATCAAAGATGTCAAATGACAAATGTCACAATGCTAAATGTCAAAAATGAAAAGTGTCACCATGAAAAATGTCAAAAATAACAAATTTCAAAATGGCAAATGTCAAAGATGTCAAATGACAAATGTCACAATGCTAAATGTCAAAAATGAAAAGTGTCACCATGAAAAATGTCAAAAATGACAAATTTCAAGATGGCAAATGTCAAAGATGTCAAATGACAAATGTCACAATGCTAAATGTCAAAAATGAAAAGTGTCAAAAATGACAAATTTCAAGATGGCAAATGTCTAAGATGTCAAATGACAAATGTCACAATGCTAAATGTCAAAAATGAAAAGTGTCACCATGAAAAATGTCAAAAATGACAAATTTCAAGATGGCAAATGTCAAAGATGTCAAATGACAAATGTCACAATGCTAAATGTCAAAAATGAAAAGTGTCACCAAGAAAAATGTCAAAAATGACAAATTTCAAGATGGCAAATGTCAAAGATGTCAAATGACAAATGTCACAATTCTAAATGTCAAAAATGAAAAGTGTCACCATGAAAAATGTCAAAAATAACAAATTTTAAGATGGCAAATATCAAAGATGTCAAATGACAAATGTCACAATGCTAAATGTCGAAAATGAAAAGTGTCACCATGAAAAATGTCAAAAATGACAAATTTCAAGATGGCAAATGTCAAAACTGACAAATGTCACAATGCTAAATGTCAAAAATGATAAGTGTCACCATGAAAAATGTTAAAAATGACAAATTTCAAGATGGCAAATGTCCAAGATGTCAAATGACAAATGTCACAATGCTAAATGTCAAAAATGAAAAGTGTCACCATGAAAAATGTCAAAAATGACAAATTTCAAGATGGCAAATGTCAAAGATGTCAAATGACAAATGTCACAATGTTAAATGTCAAAAATGAAAAGTGTCACCATGAAAAATGACAAAAATGACAAATTTCAAGATGGCAAATGTCAAAGATGTCAAATGACAAATGTCACAATTCTAAATGTCAAAAATGAAAAGTGTCACCATGAAAAATGTCAAAAATAACAAATTTTAAGATGGCAAATATCAAAGATGTCAAATGACAAATGTCACAATGCTAAATGTCGAAAATGAAAAGTGTCACCATGAAAAATGTCAAAAATGACAAATTTCAAGATGGCAAATGTCAAAACTGACAAATGTCACAATGCTAAATGTCAAAAATGATAAGTGTCACCATGAAAAATGTTAAAAATGACAAATTTCAAGATGGCAAATGTCCAAGATGTCAAATGACAAATGTCACAATGCTAAATGTCAAAAATGAAAAGTGTCACCATGAAAAATGTCAAAAATGACAAATTTCAAGATGGCAAATGTCAAAGATGTCAAATGACAAATGTCACAATGTTAAATGTCAAAAATGAAAAGTGTCACCATGAAAAATGACAAAAATGACAAATTTCAAGATGGCAAATATCAAAGATGTCAAATGACAAATGTCACAATGCTAAATGTCAAAAATGACAAATTTCAAGATGGCAAATGTCAAAGATGTCAAATGACAAATGTCACAATGCTAAATGTCAAAAATGAAAAGTGTCACCATGAAAAATGTCAAAAATGACAATTTTCAAGATGGCAAATGTCAAAGATGTCAGATGACAAATGTCACAATGCTAAATGTCAAAAATGACAAATTTCAAGATGGCAAACGTCAAAAATGTCAAATGACAAATGTCACAATGCTAAATGTCAAAAATGAAAAGTGTCACCATGAAAAATGTCAAAAATGACAATTTTCAAGATGGCAAATGTCAAAGATGTCAGATGACAAATGTCACAATGCTAAATGTCAAAAATGACAAATTTCAAGATGGCAAACGTCAAAAATGTCAAATGACAAATGTCACAATGCTAAATGTCAAAAATGAAAAGTGTCACCATGAAAAATGTCAAAAATGACAAATTTCAAGATGGCAAATGTCAAAGATGTCAAATGACAAATGTCACAATGCTAAATGTCAAAAATGAAAAGTGTCACCATGAAAAATGTCAAAAATGACAAATTTCAAGATGGCAAATGTCAAAGATGTCAAATGACAAATGTCACAATTCTAAATGTCAAAAATGAAAAGTGTCACCATGAAAAATGTCAAAAATAACAAATTTTAAGATGGCAAATATCAAAGATGTCAAATGACAAATGTCACAATGCTAAATGTCGAAAATGAAAAGTGTCACCATGAAAAATGTCAAAAATGACAAATTTCAAGATGGCAAATGTCAAAACTGACAAATGTCACAATGCTAAATGTCAAAAATGATAAGTGTGACCATGAAAAATGTTAAAAATGACAAATTTTAAGATGGCAAATGTCCAAGATGTCAAATGACAAATGTCACAATGCTAAATGTCAAAAATGAAAAGTGTCACCATGAAAAATGTCAAAAATGACAAATTTCAAGATGGCAAATGTCAAAGATGTCAAATGACAAATGTCACAATGTTAAATGTCAAAAATGAAAAGTGTCACCATGAAAAATGACAAATTTCAAGATGGCAAATGTCAAAAATGTCAAATGACAAATGTCACAATGCTAAATGTCAAAAATGAAAAGTGTCACCATCAAAAATGTCAAAAATGACAAATTTCAAGATGGCAAATGTCAAAACTGACAAATGTCACAATGCTAAATGTCAAAAATGATAAGTGTCACCATGAAAAATGTCAAAAATGACAAATTTCAAGATGGCAAATGTCCAAGATGTCAAATGACAAATGTCACAATGCTAAATGTCAAAAATGAAAAGTGTCACCATGAAAAATGTCAAAAATAACATATTTCAAGATGGCAAAGGTCAAAACTGACAAATGTCACAATGCTAAATGTCAAAAATGAAAAGTGTCACCATGAAAAATGTCAAAAATAACAAATTTGAAGATGGCAAATGTCAAAGATGTCAAATGACAAATGTCACAATGCTAAATGTCAAAAATGACAAATTTCAAGATGGCAAATGTCAAAGATGTCAAATGACAAATGTCACAATGCTAAATGTCAAAAATGAAAAGTGTCACCATGAAAAATGTCAAAAATGACAAATTTCAAGATGGCAAATGTCAAAGATGTCAAATGACAAATGTCACAATGCTAAATGTCAAAAATGAAAAGTGTCACCATGAAAAATGTCAAAAATGACAAATTTCAAGATGGCAAATGTCAAAACTGACAAATGTCACAATGCTAAATGTCAAAAATGATAAGTGTCACCATGAAAAATGTCAAAAATGACAAATTTCAAGATGGCAAATGTCCAAGATGTCAAATGACAAATGTCACAATGCTAAATGTCAAAAATGAAAAGTGTCACCATGAAAAATGTCAAAAATGACAAATTTCAAGATGGCAAATGCCAAAGATGTCGAATGACAAATGTCACAATGCTAAATGTCAAAAATGACAAATTCCAAGATGGCAAATGTCAAAGATGTCAAATGACAAATGTCACAATGCTAAATGTCAAAAATGACAAATTTCAAGATGGCAAATGTCAAAGATGTCAAATGACAAATGTCACAATGCTAAATGTCAAAAATGAAAAGTGTCACCATGAAAAATGTCAAAAATGACAAATTTCAAGATGGCAAATGTCAAAGATGTCAAATGACAAATGTCACAATGCTAAATGTCAAAAATGACAACTTTTAAAATTGCAAATGTCAAAGATGTCAAATGACAAATGTCACAATGCTAAATGTCAAAAATCAAAAGTGTCACTATAAAAAATGTCAAAAATGACAAATTTCAAGATGGCAAATGTCAAAACTGACAAATGTCACAATGCTAAATGTCAAAAATGATAAGTGTCACCATGAAAAATGTCAAAAATGACAAATTTCAAGATGGCAAATGTCCAAGATGTCAAATGACAAATGTCACAATGCTAAATGTCAAAAATGAAAAGTGTCACCATGAAAAATGTCAAAAATGACAAATTTCAAGATGGCAAATGTCAAAGATGTAAAATGACAAATGTCACAATGCTAAATGTCAAAAATGAAAAGTGTCACCATGAAAAATGTCAAAAATGACAAAATTCAAGATGGCAAATGTCAAAGATGTCAAATGACAAATGTCACAATGCTAAATGTCAAAAATGAAAAGTGTCACTATGAAAAATGTCAAAAATGACAAATTTCAAGATGGCAAATGTCAAAGATGTCAAATGACAAATGTCACAATGCTAAATGTCAAAAATGAAAAGTGTCAAAAATGACAAATTTCAAGATGGCAAATGTCTAAGATGTCAAATGACAAATGTCACAATGCTAAATGTCAAAAATGAAAAGTGTCACCATGAAAAATGTCAAAAATGACAAATTTCAAGATGGCAAATATCAAAGATGTTAAATGACAAATGTCACAATGCTAAATGTCAAAAATAAAAAGTGTCAAAAATGACAAATTTCAAGATGGCAAATGTCAAAGATGTCAAATGACAAATGTCACAATGCTAAATGTCAAAAATGAAAAGTGTCACCATGAAAAATGTCAAAAATGATAAATTTCAAGATGGCAAATGTCAAAACTGACAAATGTCACAATGCTTAATGTAAAAAATGAAAAGTGTCACCATAAAAAATGTCAAAAATAACAAATTTCAAGATGGCAAATGTCAAAGATGTCAAATGACAAATGTCACAATGCTAAATGTCAAAAATGACAAATTTCAAGATGGCAAATGTCAAAGATGTCAAATGACAAATGTCACAATGCTAAATGTCAAAAATTAAAAGTGTCACCATGAAAAATGTCAAAAATGACAAATTTCAAGATGGTAAATGTCAAAGATGTCAAATGACAAATGTCACAATGCTAAATGTCAAAAATGAAAAGTCTCACCATGAAAAATGTCAAAAATGACAAATTTCAAGATGGCAAATGTCAAAACTGACAAATGTCAATTTGCTAAATGTCAAAAATGATAAGTGTCACCATGAAAAATGTCAAAAATGACAAATTTAAAGATGGCAAATGTCCAAGATGTCAAATGACAAATGTCACAATGCTACATGTCAAAAATGAAAAGTGTCACCATGAAAAATGTCAAAAATGACAAATTTCAAGATGGCAAATGCCAAAGATGTCAAATGACAAATGTCACAATGCTAAATGTCAAAAATGACAAATTTCAAGATGGCAAATGTCAAAGATGTCAAATGACAAATGTCACAATGCTAAATGTCAAAAATGACAAATTTCAAGATGGCAAATGTCAAAGATGTCAAATGACAAATGTCACAATGCTAAATGTCAAAAATGAAAAGTGTCACCATGAAAAATGTCAAAAATGACAAATTTCAAGATGGCAAATGTCAAAGATGTCAAATGACAAATGTCACAATGCTAAATGTCAAAAATGACAAATTTTAAGATTGCAAATATCAAAGATGTCAAATGACAAATGTCACACTGCTAAATGTCAAAAATAAAAAGTGTCACCATAAAAAATGTCAAAAATGACAAATTTCAAGATGGCAAATGTCAAAACTGACAAATGTCACAATGCTAAATTTCAAAAATGATAAGTGTCACCATGAAAAATGTCAAAAATGACAAATTTTAAGATGGCAAATGTCCAAGATGTCAAATGTCACAATGCTAAATGTCAAAAATGAAAAGTGTCACCAAAAAAAATGTCAAAAATGACAAATTTCAAGATGGCAAATGTCAAAGATGTCAAATGACAAATGTCACAATGCTAAATAACAAAAATGACAAATTTCAAGATGGCAAATGTCAAAGATGTCAAATGACAAATGTCACAATGCTAAATGTCAAAAATGACAAATTTTAAGATTGCAAATGTCAAAGATGTCAAATGACAAATGTCACACTGCTAAATGTCAAAAATGAAAAGTGTCACCATAAAAAATGTCAAAAATGACCAATTTTAAGATGGCAAATGTCAAAACTGACAAATGTCACAATGCTAAATTTCAAAAATGATAAGTGTCACCATGAAAAATGTCAAAAATGACAAATTTTAAGATGGCAAATGTCCAAGATGTCAAATGTCACAATGCTAAATGTCAAAAATGAAAAGTGTCACCAAAAAAAATGTCAAAAATGACAAATTTCAAGATGGCAAATGTCAAAGATGTCAAATGACAAATGTCACAATGCTAAATGTCAAAAATGAAAAGTGTCACCATGAAAAATGTCAAAAATGACAAATTTCAAGATGGCAAATGTCAAAGATGTCAAATGACAAATGTCACAATGTTAAATGTCAAAAATGAAAAGTGTCACCATGAAAAATGACAAAAATGACAAATTTCAAGATGGCAAATATCAAAGATGTCAAATGACAAATGTCACAATGCTAAATGTCAAAAATGACAAATTTCAAGATGGCAAATGTCAAAGATGTCAAATGACAAATGTCACAATGCTAAATGTCAAAAATGAAAAGTGTCACCATGAAAAATGTCAAAAATGACAATTTTCAAGATGGCAAATGTCAAAGATGTCAGATGACAAATGTCACAATGCTAAATGTCAAAAATGACAAATTTCAAGATGGCAAACGTCAAAAATGTCAAATGACAAATGTCACAATGCTAAATGTCAAAAATGAAAAGTGTCACCATGAAAAATGTCAAAAATGACAATTTTCAAGATGGCAAATGTCAAAGATGTCAGATGACAAATGTCACAATGCTAAATGTCAAAAATGACAAATTTCAAGATGGCAAACGTCAAAAATGTCAAATGACAAATGTCACAATGCTAAATGTCAAAAATGAAAAGTGTCACCATGAAAAATGTCAAAAATGACAAATTTCAAGATGGCAAATGTCAAAGATGTCAAATGACAAATGTCACAATGCTAAATGTCAAAAATGAAAAGTGTCACCATGAAAAATGTCAAAAATGACAAATTTCAAGATGGCAAATGTCAAAGATGTCAAATGACAAATGTCACAATTCTAAATGTCAAAAATGAAAAGTGTCACCATGAAAAATGTCAAAAATAACAAATTTTAAGATGGCAAATATCAAAGATGTCAAATGACAAATGTCACAATGCTAAATGTCGAAAATGAAAAGTGTCACCATGAAAAATGTCAAAAATGACAAATTTCAAGATGGCAAATGTCAAAACTGACAAATGTCACAATGCTAAATGTCAAAAATGATAAGTGTGACCATGAAAAATGTTAAAAATGACAAATTTTAAGATGGCAAATGTCCAAGATGTCAAATGACAAATGTCACAATGCTAAATGTCAAAAATGAAAAGTGTCACCATGAAAAATGTCAAAAATGACAAATTTCAAGATGGCAAATGTCAAAGATGTCAAATGACAAATGTCACAATGTTAAATGTCAAAAATGAAAAGTGTCACCATGAAAAATGACAAATTTCAAGATGGCAAATGTCAAAAATGTCAAATGACAAATGTCACAATGCTAAATGTCAAAAATGAAAAGTGTCACCATCAAAAATGTCAAAAATGACAAATTTCAAGATGGCAAATGTCAAAACTGACAAATGTCACAATGCTAAATGTCAAAAATGATAAGTGTCACCATGAAAAATGTCAAAAATGACAAATTTCAAGATGGCAAATGTCCAAGATGTCAAATGACAAATGTCACAATGCTAAATGTCAAAAATGAAAAGTGTCACCATGAAAAATGTCAAAAATAACATATTTCAAGATGGCAAAGGTCAAAACTGACAAATGTCACAATGCTAAATGTCAAAAATGAAAAGTGTCACCATGAAAAATGTCAAAAATAACAAATTTGAAGATGGCAAATGTCAAAGATGTCAAATGACAAATGTCACAATGCTAAATGTCAAAAATGACAAATTTCAAGATGGCAAATGTCAAAGATGTCAAATGACAAATGTCACAATGCTAAATGTCAAAAATGAAAAGTGTCACCATGAAAAATGTCAAAAATGACAAATTTCAAGATGGCAAATGTCAAAGATGTCAAATGACAAATGTCACAATGCTAAATGTCAAAAATGAAAAGTGTCACCATGAAAAATGTCAAAAATGACAAATTTCAAGATGGCAAATGTCAAAACTGACAAATGTCACAATGCTAAATGTCAAAAATGATAAGTGTCACCATGAAAAATGTCAAAAATGACAAATT
This sequence comes from Altica lythri, assembly GCA_964028335.1. NCBI lineage: Eukaryota > Metazoa > Arthropoda > Insecta > Coleoptera > Chrysomelidae > Altica > Altica lythri. The sequence goes on along the minus strand of OZ034800.1, from coordinate 36,824,867 downwards.
TCAAGATGGCAAATGTCCAAGATGTCAAATGACAAATGTCACAATGCTAAATGTCAAAAATGAAAAGTGTCACCATGAAAAATGTCAAAAATGACAAATTTCAAGATGGCAAATGCCAAAGATGTCGAATGACAAATGTCACAATGCTAAATGTCAAAAATGACAAATTCCAAGATGGCAAATGTCAAAGATGTCAAATGACAAATGTCACAATGCTAAATGTCAAAAATGACAAATTTCAAGATGGCAAATGTCAAAGATGTCAAATGACAAATGTCACAATGCTAAATGTCAAAAATGAAAAGTGTCACCATGAAAAATGTCAAAAATGACAAATTTCAAGATGGCAAATGTCAAAGATGTCAAATGACAAATGTCACAATGCTAAATGTCAAAAATGACAACTTTTAAAATTGCAAATGTCAAAGATGTCAAATGACAAATGTCACAATGCTAAATGTCAAAAATCAAAAGTGTCACTATAAAAAATGTCAAAAATGACAAATTTCAAGATGGCAAATGTCAAAACTGACAAATGTCACAATGCTAAATGTCAAAAATGATAAGTGTCACCATGAAAAATGTCAAAAATGACAAATTTCAAGATGGCAAATGTCCAAGATGTCAAATGACAAATGTCACAATGCTAAATGTCAAAAATGAAAAGTGTCACCATGAAAAATGTCAAAAATGACAAATTTCAAGATGGCAAATGTCAAAGATGTAAAATGACAAATGTCACAATGCTAAATGTCAAAAATGAAAAGTGTCACCATGAAAAATGTCAAAAATGACAAAATTCAAGATGGCAAATGTCAAAGATGTCAAATGACAAATGTCACAATGCTAAATGTCAAAAATGAAAAGTGTCACTATGAAAAATGTCAAAAATGACAAATTTCAAGATGGCAAATGTCAAAGATGTCAAATGACAAATGTCACAATGCTAAATGTCAAAAATGAAAAGTGTCAAAAATGACAAATTTCAAGATGGCAAATGTCTAAGATGTCAAATGACAAATGTCACAATGCTAAATGTCAAAAATGAAAAGTGTCACCATGAAAAATGTCAAAAATTACAAATTTCAAGATGGCAAATATCAAAGATGTTAAATGACAAATGTCACAATGCTAAATGTCAAAAATAAAAAGTGTCAAAAATGACAAATTTCAAGATGGCAAATGTCAAAGATGTCAAATGACAAATGTCACAATGCTAAATGTCAAAAATGAAAAGTGTCACCATGAAAAATGTCAAAAATGATAAATTTCAAGATGGCAAATGTCAAAACTGACAAATGTCACAATGCTTAATGTAAAAAATGAAAAGTGTCACCATAAAAAATGTCAAAAATAACAAATTTCAAGATGGCAAATGTCAAAGATGTCAAATGACAAATGTCACAATGCTAAATGTCAAAAATGACAAATTTCAAGATGGCAAATGTCAAAGATGTCAAATGACAAATGTCACAATGCTAAATGTCAAAAATTAAAAGTGTCACCATGAAAAATGTCAAAAATGACAAATTTCAAGATGGTAAATGTCAAAGATGTCAAATGACAAATGTCACAATGCTAAATGTCAAAAATGAAAAGTCTCACCATGAAAAATGTCAAAAATGACAAATTTCAAGATGGCAAATGTCAAAACTGACAAATGTCAATTTGCTAAATGTCAAAAATGATAAGTGTCACCATGAAAAATGTCAAAAATGACAAATTTAAAGATGGCAAATGTCCAAGATGTCAAATGACAAATGTCACAATGCTACATGTCAAAAATGAAAAGTGTCACCATGAAAAATGTCAAAAATGACAAATTTCAAGATGGCAAATGCCAAAGATGTCAAATGACAAATGTCACAATGCTAAATGTCAAAAATGACAAATTTCAAGATGGCAAATGTCAAAGATGTCAAATGACAAATGTCACAATGCTAAATGTCAAAAATGACAAATTTCAAGATGGCAAATGTCAAAGATGTCAAATGACAAATGTCACAATGCTAAATGTCAAAAATGAAAAGTGTCACCATGAAAAATGTCAAAAATGACAAATTTCAAGATGGCAAATGTCAAAGATGTCAAATGACAAATGTCACAATGCTAAATGTCAAAAATGACAAATTTTAAGATTGCAAATATCAAAGATGTCAAATGACAAATGTCACACTGCTAAATGTCAAAAATAAAAAGTGTCACCATAAAAAATGTCAAAAATGACAAATTTCAAGATGGCAAATGTCAAAACTGACAAATGTCACAATGCTAAATTTCAAAAATGATAAGTGTCACCATGAAAAATGTCAAAAATGACAAATTTTAAGATGGCAAATGTCCAAGATGTCACATGTCACAATGCTAAATGTCAAAAATGAAAAGTGTCACCAAAAAAAATGTCAAAAATGACAAATTTCAAGATGGCAAATGTCAAAGATGTCAAATGACAAATGTCACAATGCTAAATAACAAAAATGACAAATTTCAAGATGGCAAATGTCAAAGATGTCAAATGACAAATGTCACAATGCTAAATGTCAAAAATGACAAATTTTAAGATTGCAAATGTCAAAGATGTCAAATGACAAATGTCACACTGCTAAATGTCAAAAATGAAAAGTGTCACCATAAAAAATGTCAAAAATGACCAATTTTAAGATGGCAAATGTCAAAACTGACAAATGTCACAATGCTAAATTTCAAAAATGATAAGTGTCACCATGAAAAATGTCAAAAATGACAAATTTTAAGATGGCAAATGTCCAAGATGTCAAATGTCACAATGCTAAATGTCAAAAATGAAAAGTGTCACCAAAAAAAATGTCAAAAATGACAAATTTCAAGATGGCAAATGTCAAAGATGTCAAATGACAAATGTCACAATGCTAAATAACAAAAATGACAAATTTCAAGATGTCAAATGTCAAAGATGTCAAATGACAAATGTCAAAATGCTAAATGTCAAAAATGAAAAGTGTCACCATGAAAAATGTCAAAAATGACAAATTTCAAAATGGCAAATGTCAAAGATGTCAAATGACAAATGTCACAATGCTAAATGTCAAAAATGAAAAGTGTCACCATGAAAAATGTCAAAAATGACAAAATTTAAGATGGCAAATGTCAAAGATGTCAAATGACAAATGTCACAATGCTAAATGTCAAAAATAAAAACTGTCACCATGAAAAATGTCAAAAATGACAAATTTCAAGATGGCAAATGTCAAAACTGACAAACGTCACAATGCTAAATGTCAAAAAAGAAAAGTGTCATAATGAAAAATGTCAAAAATAACAAATTTCAAGATGGCAAATGTCAAAGATGTCAAATGACAAATGTCACAATGCTAAATGTCAAAAATGAAAAGTGTCACCATGAAAAATGTCAAAAATGACAAATTTCAAGATGGCAAATGTCAAAACTGACAAATGTCACAATGCTAAATGTCAAAAATGAAAAGTGTAACCATGAAAAATGTCAAAAATAACAAATTTCAAGATGGCAAATGTCAAAGATGTCAAATGACAAATGTCACAATGCTAAATGTCAAAAATGACAAATTTCAAGATGGCAAATGTCAAAGATATCAAATAACAAATGTCACAATGCTAAATGTCAGAAATGACAAATTTCAAGATGGCAAATGTCAAAACTGACAAATGTCACAATGCTAAATGTCAAAAATGAAAAGTGTCAAAAATGACAAATTTCAAGATGGCAAATGTCTAAGATGTCAAATGACAAATGTCACAATGCTAAATGTCAAAAATATAAAGTGTCACCATGAAAAATGTCAAAAATGACAAATTTCAAGATGGCAAATGTCAAAGATGTCAAATGACAAATGTCAAAGATGTCAAATGACAAATGTCACAATGCTAAATGTCAAAAATGAAAAGTGTCACCATAAAAAATGTCAAAAATGACAAATTTCAAGATGGCAAATGTCAAAGATGTCAAATGACAAATGTCACAATGCTAAATGTCAAAAATGAAAAGTGTCACCATGAAAAATGTCAAAAATGACAAATTTCAAGATGGCAAATGTCAAAGATGTCAAATGACAAATGTCACAATGCTAAATGTCAAAAATGAAAAGTGTCACCATGAAAAATGTCAAAAATGACAAATTTCAAGATGGCAAATGTCAAAGATGTCAAATGACAAATGTCACAATGCTAAATGTCAAAAATGAAAAGTGTCACCATGAAAAATGTCAAAAATGACAAATTTCAAGATGGCAAATGTCAAAACTGACAAATGTCACAATGCTAAATGTCAAAAATGAAAAGTGTCACCATGAAAAATGTCAAAAATAACAAATTTCAAGATGGCAAATGTCAAAGATGTCAAATGACAAATGTCACAATGCTAAATGTCAAAAATGAAAAGTGTCACCATGAAAAATGTCAAAAATAACAAATTTTAAGATGGCAAATGTCAAAGATGTCAAATGACAAATGTCACAATGCTAAATGTCAAAAATGAAAAGTGTCACCATGAAAAATGTCAAAAATGACAAATTTCAAGATGGCAAATGTCAAAACTGACAAATGTCACAATGCTAAATGTCAAAAATGATAAGTGTCACCATGAAAAATGTCAAAAATGACAAATTTCAAGATGGCAAATGTCCAAGATGTCAAATGACAAATGTCACAATGCTAAATGTCAAAAATGAAAAGTGTCACCATGAAAAATGTCAAAAATGACAAATTTCAAGATGGCAAATGTCAAAGATGTCAAATCACAAATGTCACAATGCTAAATGTCAAAAATGAAAAGTGTCACCATGAAAAATGTCAAAAATGACAAATTTCAAGATGGCAAATGTCAAAGATGTCAAATGACAAATGTCACAATGCTAAATGTCAAAAATGAAAAGTTTCACCATGAAAAATGTCAAAAATGACAAATTTCAAGATGGGAAATGTCAAAGATTTTGAATATGACAAATGTCACAATGCTAAATGTCAAAAATGAAAAGTGTCAGCATGAAAAATGTCAAAAATGACAAATTTCAAGATGGCAAATGTCAAAGATGTCAAATGACAAATGTCATAATGCTAAAAGTCAAAATGAAAAGTGTCACCATGAAAAATGTCAAAAATGACAAATTTCAAGATGGCAAATATCAAAGATGTCAAATGACAAATGTCACAATGCTAAATGTCAAAAATGACAAATTTCAAGATGGCAAATGTCAAAGATGTCAAATGACAAATGTCACAATGCTAAATGTCAAAAATGAAAAGTGTCACCATGAAAAATGTCAAAAATGACAAATTTCAAGATGGCAAATGTCAAAGATGTCAAATGACAAATGTCACAATGCTAAATGTCAAAAGTGTCACCATGAAAAATGTCAAAAATAACAACTTTCAAGATGGCAAATGTCAAAGATGTCAAATGACAAATGTCACAATGCTAAATGTCAAAAATGAAAAGTGTCACCATGAAAAATGTCAAAAATGACAAATTTCAAGATGGCAAATGTCAAAGATGTCAAATGACAAATGTCACAATGCTAAATGTCAAAAATGAAAAGTGTCACCATGAAAAATGTCAAAAATAACAAATTTTAAGATGGCAAATGTCAAAGATGTCAAATGACAAATGTCACAATGCTAAATGTCAAAAATGAAAAGTGTCACCATGAAAAATGTCAAAAATGACAAATTTCAAGATGGCAAATGTCAAAACTGACAAATGTCACAATGCTAAATGTCAAAAATGATAAGTGTCACCATAAAAAATGTCAAAAATGACAAATTTCAAGATGGCAAATGTCCAAGATGTCAAATGACAAATGTCACAATGCTAAATGTCAAAAATGAAAAGTGTCACCATGAAAAATGTCAAAAATGACAAATTTCAAGATGGCAAATGTCAAAGATGTCAAATGACAAATGTCATAATGCTAAATGTCAAAAATGAAAAGTGTCACCATGAAAAATGTCAAAAATGACAAATTTCAAGATGGCAAATGTCAAAGATGTCAAATGGCAAATGTCACAATGCTAAATGTCAAAAATGTGTCACCATGAAAAATGTCAAAAATGACAAATTTCAAGATGGCAAATGTCAAAGATGTCAAATGACAAATGTCACAATGCTAAATGTCAAAAATGAAAAGTGTCAGCATGAAAAATGTCAAAAATGACACATTTCAAGATGGCAAATGTCAAAACTGACTAATGTCACAATGCTAAATGTCAAAAATGAAAAGTGTCACCATGAAAAATGTCAAAAATGACAAATTTCAAAATGGCAAATGTCAAAGATGTCAAATGACAAATGTCACAATGCTAAATGTCAAAAATGAAAAGTGTCACCATGAAAAGTGTCAAAAATGACAAATTTCAAGATGGCAAATGTCTAAGATGTCAAATGACAAATGTCACAATGCTAAATGTCAAAAATGAAAAGTGTCACCATGAAAAATGTCAAAAATGACAAATTTCAAGATGGCAAATGTCAAAGATGTCAAATGACAAATGTCACAATGCTAAATGTCAAAAATGAAAAGTGTCACCATGAAAAATGTCAAAAATGTCAAATTTCAAGATGGCAAATGTCAAAGATGTCAAATGACAAATGTCACAATGCTAAATGTCAAAAATGAAAAGTGTCACCATGAAAAATGTCAAAAATGACAAATTTCAAGATGGCAAATGTCAAAGATGTCAAATGACAAATGTCACAATGCTAAATGTCAAAAATGAAAAGTGTCACCATGAAAAATGTCAAAAATGACAAATTTCAAGATGGCAAATATCAAAGATGTCAAATGACAAATGTCACAATGCTAAATGTCAAAAATGGAAAGTGTCACAATGCTAAATGTCAAAAATGAAAAGTGTCACAATGCTAAATGTCAAAAATGACAAATTTCAAGATAGCAAATGTCAAAGATGTCAAATGACAAATGTCACAATGCTAAATAACAAAAATGGCAAATTTCAAGATGGCAAATGTCAAAGATGTCAAATGACAAATGTCACAATGCTAAATGTCAAAAATGAAAATTGTCACCATGAAAAATGTCAAAAATGACAAATTTCAAGATGGCAAATATCAAAACTGACAAATGTCACAATGCTAAATGTCAAAAATGATAAAAATCACCATGAAAAATGTCAAAAATGACAAATTTCAAGATGGCAAATGTCTAAGATGTCAAATGACAAATGTCACAATGCTAAATGTCAAAAATGAAAAGTGTCACCATAAAAAATGTCAAAAATGACAAATTTCAAGATGGCAAATGTCAAAGATGTCAAATGACAAATGTCACAATGCTAAATGTCAAAAATGAAAAGTGTCAAAAATGACAAATTTTAAGATGGCAAATGTCTAAGATGTCAAATGACAAATGTCACAATGCTAAATGTCAAAAATAAAAAGTGTCACCATGAAAAATGTCAAAAATGACAAATTTTAAGATGGCAAATGTCAAAGATGTCAAATAACAAATGTCACAATGCTAAATGTCAAAAATGAAAAGTGTCACCATGAAAAATGTCAAAAATGACAAATTTCAAGATGGCAAATGTCAAAGATGTCAAATGACAAATGTCACAATGCTAAATGTCAAAAATGAAAAATGTCAAAAATGACAAATTTCAAGATGGCAAATGTCAAAACTGACTAATGTCACAATGCTTAATGTCAAAAATGAAAAGTGTCACCATGAAAAATGTCAAAAATGACAAATTTCAAAATGGCAAATGTCAAAGATGTCAAATGACAAATGTCACAATGCTAAATGTCAAAAATGAAAAGTGTCACCATAAAAAGTGTCAAAAATGACAAATTTCAAGATGGCAAATGTCTAAGATGTCAAATGACAAATGTCACAATGCTAAATGTCAAAAATGAAAAGTGTCACCATGAAAAATGTCAAAAATGACAAATTTCAAGATGGCAAATGCCAAAGATGTCAAATGACAAATGTCACAATGCTAAATGTCAAAAATGAAAAGTGTCACCATGAAAAATGACAAATTTCAAGACGGCAAATGTCAAAGATGTCAAATGACAAATGTCACAATGCTAAATGTCAAAAATGAAAAGTGTCACCATGAAAAATGTCAAAAATGACAAATTTCAAGATGGCAAATGTCAAAGATGTCAAATGACAAATGTCACAATGCTAAATGTCAAAAATGAAAAGTGTCACCATGAAAAATATCAAAAATGACAAATTTCAAGATGGCAAATATCAAAGATGTCAAATGACAAATGTCACAATGCTAAATGTCAAAAATGGAAAGTGTCACAATGCTAAATGTCAAAAATGAAAAGTGTCACAATGCTAAATGTCAAAAATGACAAATTACAAAATGGCAAATGTCAAAGATGTCAAATAACAAATGTCACAATGCTAAATGTCAAAAATGACAAATTTCAAGATGGCAAATGTCAAAGATGTCAAATGAAAAATGTCACAATGATAAATGTCAAAAATGAAAAGTGTCACCATGAAAAATGTCAAAAATGACAAATTTCAAGATGGCAAATGTCAAAACTGACAAACGTCACAATGCTAAATGTCAAAAATGAAAAGTGTCACCATGAAAAATGTCAAAAATAACAAATTTCCAGATGGCAAATGTCAAAGATGTCAAGTGACAAATGTCACAATGCTAAATGTCAAAACTGACAAATTTCAAGATGGCAAACGTCAAAGATGTCAAATGACAAATGTCACAATGCTAAATGTCAAAAATGAAAAGTGTCACCATGAAAAATGTCAAAAATGACAAATTTCAAGATGGCAAATGTCAAAGATGTCAAATGACAAATGTCACAATGCTAAATGTCAAAAATGATAAGTGTCACCATGAAAAATGTCAAAAATAACAAATTTCAAGATGGCAAATGTCAAAGATGTCAAATGACAAATGTCACAATGCTAAATGTCAAAAATGACAAATTTTAAGATGGCAAATGTCAAAGATGTCAAATGACAACTGTTACAATGCTAAATGTCAAAAATGAAAAGTGTCACCATGAAAAATGTCAAAAATAACAAATTTCAAGATGGCAAATGTCAAAGATGTCAAATGACAAATGTCACAATGCTAAATGTCAAAAATGACAAATTTCAAGATGGCAAATGTCAAAGATGTCAAATGTCACAATGCTAAATGTCAAAAATGAAAAGTGTCACCATGAAAAATGTCAAAAATGACAAATTTCAAGATGGCAAATGTCAAAGATGTCAAATGACAAATGTCACAATGCTAAATGTCAAAAATGAAAAGTGTCACCATGAAAAATGTCAAAAATGACAAATTTCAAGATGGCAAATGTCAAAGATGTCAAATGACAAATGTCACAATGCTAAATGTCAAAAATGTGTCACCATGAAAAATGTCAAAAATGACAAATTTCAAGATGGCAAATGTCAAAGATGTCAAATGACAAATGTCACAATGCTAAATGTCAAAAATGAAAAGTGTCAGCATGAAAAATGTCAAAAATGACACATTTCAAGATGGCAAATGTCAAAACTGACTAATGTCACAATGCTAAATGTCAAAAATGAAAAGTGTCACCATGAAAAATGTCAAAAATGACAAATTTCAAAATGGCAAATGTCAAATATGTCAAATGACAAATGTCACAATGCTAAATGTCAAAAATGAAAAGTGTCACCATGAAAAGTGTCAAAAATGACAAATTTCAAGATGGCAAATGTCTAAGATGTCAAATGACAAATGTCACAATGCTAAATGTCAAAAATGAAAAGTGTCACCATGAAAAATGTCAAAAATGACAAATTTCAAGATGGCAAATGTCAAAGATGTCAAATGACAAATGTCACAATGCTAAATGTCAAAAATGAAAAGTGTCACCATGAAAAATGTCAAAAATGTCAAATTTCAAGATGGCAAATGTCAAAGATGTCAAATGACAAATGTCACAATGCTAAATGTCAAAAATGAAAAGTGTCACCATGAAAAATGTCAAAAATGACAAATTTCAAGATGGCAAATGTCAAAGATGTCAAATGACAAATGTCACAATGCTAAATGTCAAAAATGAAAAGTGTCACCATGAAAAATGTCAAAAATGACAAATTTCAAGATGGCAAATATCAAAGATGTAAAATGACAAATGTCACAATGCTAAATGTCAAAAATGGAAAGTGTCACAATGCTAAATGTCAAAAATGAAAAGTGTCACAATGCTAAATGTCAAAAATGACAAATTTCAAGATAGCAAATGTCAAAGATGTCAAATGACAAATGTCACAATGCTAAATAACAAAAATGGCAAATTTCAAGATGGCAAATGTCAAAGATGTCAAATGACAAATGTCACAATGCTAAATGTCAAAAATGAAAATTGTCACCATGAAAAATGTCAAAAATGACAAATTTCAAGATGGCAAATATCAAAACTGACAAATGTCACAATGCTAAATGTCAAAAATGATAAAAATCACCATGAAAAATGTCAAAAATGACAAATTTCAAGATGGCAAATGTCTAAGATGTCAAATGACAAATGTCACAATGCTAAATGTCAAAAATGAAAAGTGTCACCATAAAAAATGTCAAAAATGACAAATTTCAAGATGGCAAATGTCAAAGATGTCAAATGACAAATGTCACAATGCTAAATGTCAAAAATGAAAAGTGTCAAAAATGACAAATTTTAAGATGGCAAATGTCTAAGATGTCAAATGACAAATGTCACAATGCTAAATGTCAAAAATAAAAAGTGTCACCATGAAAAATGTCAAAAATGACAAATTTTAAGATGGCAAATGTCAAAGATGTCAAATAACAAATGTCACAATGCTAAATGTCAAAAATGAAAAGTGTCACCATGAAAAATGTCAAAAATGACAAATTTCAAGATGGCAAATGTCAAAGATGTCAAATGACAAATGTCACAATGCTAAATGTCAAAAATGAAAAATGTCAAAAATGACAAATTTCAAGATGGCAAATGTCAAAACTGACTAATGTCACAATGCTTAATGTCAAAAATGAAAAGTGTCACCATGAAAAATGTCAAAAATGACAAATTTCAAAATGGCAAATGTCAAAGATGTCAAATGACAAATGTCACAATGCTAAATGTCAAAAATGAAAAGTGTCACCATAAAAAGTGTCAAAAATGACAAATTTCAAGATGGCAAATGTCTAAGATGTCAAATGACAAATGTCACAATGCTAAATGTCAAAAATGAAAAGTGTCACCATGAAAAATGTCAAAAATGACAAATTTCAAGATGGCAAATGCCAAAGATGTCAAATGACAAATGTCACAATGCTAAATGTCAAAAATGAAAAGTGTCACCATGAAAAATGTCAAAAATGACAAATTTCAAGACGGCAAATGTCAAAGATGTCAAATGACAAATGTCACAATGCTAAATGTCAAAAATGAAAAGTGTCACCATGAAAAATGTCAAAAATGACAAATTTCAAGATGGCAAATGTCAAAGATGTCAAATGACAAATGTCACAATGCTAAATGTCAAAAATGAAAAGTGTCACCATGAAAAATGTCAAAAATGACAAATTTCAAGATGGCAAATGTCAAAGATGTCAAATGACAAATGTCACAATGCTAAATGTCAAAAATGAAAAGTGTCACCATGAAAAATGTCAAAAATGACAAATTTCAAGATGGCAAATATCAAAGATGTCAAATGACAAATGTCACAATGCTAAATGTCAAAAATGGAAAGTGTCACAATGCTAAATGTCAAAAATGAAAAGTGTCACAATGCTAAATGTCAAAAATGACAAATTTCAAGATAGCAAATGTCAAAGATGTCAAATGACAAATGTCACAATGCTAAATAACAAAAATGGCAAATTTCAAGATGGCAAATGTCAAAGATGTCAAATGACAAATGTCACAATGCTAAATGTCAAAAATGAAAATTGTCACCATGAAAAATGTCAAAAATGACAAATTTCAAGATGGCAAATATCAAAACTGACAAATGTCACAATGCTAAATGTCAAAAATGATAAAAATCACCATGAAAAATGTCAAAAATGACAAATTTCAAGATGGCAAATGTCTAAGATGTCAAATGACAAATGTCACAATGCTAAATGTCAAAAATGAAAAGTGTCACCATAAAAAATGTCAAAAATGACAAATTTCAAGATGGCAAATGTCAAAGATGTCAAATGACAAATGTCACAATGCTAAATGTCAAAAATGAAAAGTGTCAAAAATGACAAATTTTAAGATGGCAAATGTCTAAGATGTCAAATGACAAATGTCACAATGCTAAATGTCAAAAATAAAAAGTGTCACCATGAAAAATGTCAAAAATGACAAATTTTAAGATGGCAAATGTCAAAGATGTCAAATAACAAATGTCACAATGCTAAATGTCAAAAATGAAAAGTGTCACCATGAAAAATGTCAAAAATGACAAATTTCAAGATGGCAAATGTCAAAGATGTCAAATGACAAATGTCACAATGCTAAATGTCAAAAATGAAAAATGTCAAAAATGACAAATTTCAAGATGGCAAATGTCAAAACTGACTAATGTCACAATGCTTAATGTCAAAAATGAAAAGTGTCACCATGAAAAATGTCAAAAATGACAAATTTCAAAATGGCAAATGTCAAAGATGTCAAATGACAAATGTCACAATGCTAAATGTCAAAAATGAAAAGTGTCACCATAAAAAGTGTCAAAAATGACAAATTTCAAGATGGCAAATGTCTAAGATGTCAAATGACAAATGTCACAATGCTAAATGTCAAAAATGAAAAGTGTCACCATGAAAAATGTCAAAAATGACAAATTTCAAGATGGCAAATGCCAAAGATGTCAAATGACAAATGTCACAATGCTAAATGTCAAAAATGAAAAGTGTCACCATGAAAAATGTCAAAAATGACAAATTTCAAGACGGCAAATGTCAAAGATGTCAAATGACAAATGTCACAATGCTAAATGTCAAAAATGAAAAGTGTCACCATGAAAAATGTCAAAAATGACAAATTTCAAGATGGCAAATGTCAAAGATGTCAAATGACAAATGTCACAATGCTAAATGTCAAAAATGAAAAGTGTCACCATGAAAAATATCAAAAATGACAAATTTCAAGATGGCAAATATCAAAGATGTCAAATGACAAATGTCACAATGCTAAATGTCAAAAATGGAAAGTGTCACAATGCTAAATGTCAAAAATGAAAAGTGTCACAATGCTAAATGTCAAAAATGACAAATTACAAAATGGCAAATGTCAAAGATGTCAAATAACAAATGTCACAATGCTAAATGTCAAAAATGACAAATTTCAAGATGGCAAATGTCAAAGATGTCAAATGAAAAATGTCACAATGCTAAATGTCAAAAATGAAAAGTGTCACCATGAAAAATGTCAAAAATGACAAATTTCAAGATGGCAAATGTCAAAACTGACAAACGTCACAATGCTAAATGTCAAAAATGAAAAGTGTCACCATGAAAAATGTCAAAAATAACAAATTTCCAGATGGCAAATGTCAAAGATGTCAAGTGACAAATGTCACAATGCTAAATGTCAAAACTGACAAATTTCAAGATGGCAAACGTCAAAGATGTCAAATGACAAATGTCACAATGCTAAATGTCAAAAATGAAAAGTGTCACCATGAAAAATGTCAAAAATGACAAATTTCAAGATGGCAAATGTCAAAGATGTCAAATGACAAATGTCACAATGCTAAATGTCAAAAATGATAAGTGTCACCATGAAAAATGTCAAAAATAACAAATTTCAAGATGGCAAATGTCAAAGATGTCAAATGACAAATGTCACAATGCTAAATGTCAAAAATGACAAATTTTAAGATGGCAAATGTCAAAGATGTCAAATGACAACTGTCACAATGCTAAATGTCAAAAATGAAAAGTGTCACCATGAAAAATGTCAAAAATAACAAATTTCAAGATGGCAAATGTCAAAGATGTCAAATGACAAATGTCACAATGCTAAATGTCAAAAATGACAAATTTCAAGATGGCAAATGTCAAAGATGTCAAATGTCACAATGCTAAATGTCAAAAATGAAAAGTGTCACCATGAAAAATGTCAAAAATGACAAATTTCAAGATGGCAAATGTCAAAGATGTCAAATGACAAATGTCACAATGCTAAATGTCAAAAATGAAAAGTGTCACCATGAAAAATGTCAAAAATGACAAATTTCAAGATGGCAAATGTCAAAGATGTCAAATGACAAATGTCACAATGCTAAATGTCAAAAATGAAAAGTGTCACCATGACAAATGTCAAAAATGACAAATTTCAGGATGGCAAATGTCAAAGATGTCAAATGACAAATGTCACAATGCTAAATGTCAAAAATGAAAGTGTCAAAAATGACAAATTTCAAGATGGCAAATGTCTAAGATGTCAAATGACAAATGTCACAATGCTAAATGTCAAAAATGAAAAGTGTCACTATAAAAAATGTCAAAAATGACAAATATCAAGATGGCAAATGTCAAAGATGTCAAATGACATATGTCACAATGCTAAATGTCAAAAATGAAAAGTGTCACCATGAAAAATGTCAAAAATGACAAATTTCAAGATGGCAAATGTCAAAGATGTCAAATGACAAATGTCACAATGCTAAATGTCAAAAATGAAAAGTGTCACCATGAAAAATGTCAAAAATGACAAATTTCAAGATAGCAAATGTCAAAGATGTCAAATGACAGATGTCACAATGCTAAATGTCAAAAATGAAAAGTGTCACCATGAAAAATGTCAAAAATGACAAATTTCAAGATGGCAAATATCAAAGATGTCAAATGACAAATGTCACAATGCTAAATGTCAAAAATGGAAAGTGTCACAATGCTAAATGTCAAAAATGAAAAGTGTCACAATGCTAAATGTCAAAAATGACAAATTTCAAGATAGCAAATGTCAAAGATGTCAAATGACAAATGTCACAATGCTAAATAACAAAAATGACAAATTTCAAGATGGCAAATGTCAAAGATGTCAAATGACAAATGTCACAATGCTAAATGTCAAAAATGAAAAGTGTCACCATGAAAAATGTCAAAAATGACAAATTTCAAGATGGCAAATATCAAAACTGACAAATGTCACAATGCTAAATGTCAAAAATGATAAAAATCACCATGAAAAATGTCAAAAATGACAAATTTCAAGATGGCAAATGTCTAAGATGTCAAATGACAAATGTCACAATGCTAAATGTCAAAAATGAAAAGTGTCACCATAAAAAATGTCAAAAATGACAAATTTCAAGATGGCATATGTCAAAGATGTCAAATGACAAATGTCACAATGCTAAATGTCAAAAATGAAAAGTGTCAAAAATGACAAATTTTAAGATGGCAAATGTCTAAGATGTCAAATGACAAATGTCACAATGCTAAATGTCAAAAATAAAAAGTGTCACCATGAAAAATGTCAAAAATGACAAATTTTAAGATGGCAAATGTCAAAGATGTCAAATGACAAATGTCACAATGCTAAATGTCAAAAATGAAAAGTGTCACCATGAAAAATGTCAAAAATGACAAATTTCAAGATGGCAAATGTCACAGATGTCAAATGACAAATGTCACAATGCTAAATGTCAAAAATGAAAAGTGTCACCATGAAAAATGTCAAAAATGACAAATTTCAAGATGGCAAATGTCAAAACTGACTAATGTCACAATGCTAAATGTCAAAAATGAAAAGTGTCACCATGAAAAATGTCAAAAATGACAAATTTCAAAATGGCAAATGTCAAAGATGTCAAATGACAAATGTCACAATGCTAAATGTCAAAAATGAAAAGTGTCACCATGAAAAGTGTCAAAAATGACAAATTTCAAGATGGCAAATGTCTAAGATGTCAAATGACAAATGTCACAATGCTAAATGTCAAAAATGAAAAGTGTCACCATGAAAAATGTCAAAAATGACAAATTTCAAGATGGCAAATGCCAAAGATGTCAAATGACAAATGTCACAATGCTAAATGTCTAAAATGAAAAGTGTCACCATGAAAAATGTCGAAAATGGCAAATTTCAAGATGGCAAATGTCAAAGATGTCAAATGACAAATGTCACAATGCTAAATGTCAAAAATGAAAAGTGTCACCATGAAAAATGTCAAAAATGACAAATTTTAAGATGGCAAATGTCAAAGATGTCAAATGACAAATGTCACAATGCTAAATGTCAAAAATAAAAAGTGTCACCATGAAAAATATCAAAAATGACAAATTTCAAGATGGCAAATATCAAAGATGTCAAATGACAAATGTCACAATGCTAAATGTCAAAAATGGAAAGTGTCACAATGCTAAATGTCAAAAATGAAAAGTGTCACAATGCTAAATGTCAAAAATGACAAATTTCAAAATGGCAAATGTCAAAGATGTCAAATAACAAATGTCACAATGATAAATGTCAAAAATGACAAATTTCAAGATGGCAAATATCAAAGATGTCAAATGACAAATGTCACAATGCTAAATGTCAAAAATGAAAAGTGTCACAATGCTAAATGTCAAAAATGAAAAGTGTCACCATGAAAAATGTCAAAAATGACAAATTTCAAGATGGCAAATGTCAAAACTGACAAACGTCACAATGCTAAATGTCAAAAATGAAAAGTGTTACCATGAAAAATGTCAAAAATAACAAATTTCCAGATGGCAAATGTCAAAGATGTCAAGTGACAAATGTCACAATGCTAAATGTCAAAACTGACAAATTTCAAGATGGCAAACGTCAAAGATGTCAAATGACAAATGTCACAATGCTAAATGTCAAAAATGAAAAGTGTCACCATGAAAAATGTCAAAAATGACAAATTTCAGGATGGCAAATGTCAAAGATGTCAAATGACAAATGTCACAATGCTAAATGTCAAAAATGAAAAGTGTCAAAAATGACAAATTTCAAGATGGCAAATGTCAAAGATGTCAAATGACAAATGTCACAATGCTAAATGTCAAAAATGAAAAGTGTCACCATAAAAAATGTCAAAAATAACAAATTTCAAGATGGCAAATGTCAAAGATGTCAAATGACAAATGTCACAATGCTAAATGTCAAAAATGAAAAGTGTCACCATGAAAAATGTCAAAAATGACAAATTTCAAGATGGCAAATGTCAAAGATGTCAAATGACAAATGTCACAATGCTAAATGTCAAAAATGAAAAGTGTCACCATGAAAAATGTCAAAAATAACAAATTTTAAGATGGCAAATGTCAAAGATGTCAAATGACAAATGTCACAATGCTAAATGTCAAAAATGAAAAGTGTCACCATGAAAAATGTCAAAAATGACAAATTTCAAGATGGCAAATATCAAAACTGACAAATGTCACAATGCTAAATGTCAAAAATGATAAGTGTCACCATGAAAAATGTCAAAAATGACAAATTTCAAGATGGCAAATGTCCAAGATGTCAAATGACAAATGTCACAATGCTAAATGTCAAAAATGAAAAGTGTCACCATGAAAAATGTCAAAAATGACAAATTTCAAGATGGCAAATGTCAAAGATGTCAAATGACAAATGTCACAATGCTAAATGTCAAAAATGAAAAGTGTCACCATGAAAAATGTCAAAAATGACAAATTTCAAGATGGCAAATGTCAAAGATGTCAAATGACAAATGTCACAATGCTAAATGTCAAAAATGAAAAGTGTCACCATGAAAAATGTCAAAAATGACAAATTTCAAGATGGCAAATGTCAAAACTGACAAATGTCACAATGCTAAATGTCAAAAATGAAAAGTGTCACCATGAAAAATGTCAAAAATGACAAATTTCAAGATGGCAAATGTCAAAGATGTCAAATGACAAATGTCACAATGCTAAATGTCAAAAATAAAAAGTGTCAAAAATGACAAATTTCAAGATGGCAAATGTCAAAGATGTCAAATGACAAATGTCACAATGCTAAATGTCAAAAATGAAAAGTGTCACCATGAAAAATGTCAAAAATGACAAATTTTAAGATGGCAAATGTCAAAACTGACAAATGTCACAATGCTAAATGTCAAAAATGAAAAGTGTCACCATGAAAAATGTCAAAAATAACAAATTTCAAGATGGCAAATGTCAAAGATGTCAAATGACAAATGTCACAATGCTAAATGTCAAAAATGACAAATTTCAAGATGGCAAATGTCAAAGATGTCAAATGACAAATGTCACAATGCTAAATGTCAAAAATGAAAAGTGTCACCATAAAAAATGTCAAAAATGACAAATTTCAAGATGGCAAATGTCAAAGATGTCAAATGACAAATGTCACAATGCTAAATGTCAAAAATAAAAAGTGTCACCATGAAAAATGTCAAAAATAACAAATTTCCAGATGGCAAATGTCCAAGATGTCAAGTGACAAATGTCACAATGCTAAATGTCAAAACTGACAAATTTCAAGATGGCAAACGTCAAAGATGTCAAATGACAAATGTCACAATGCTAAATGTCAAAAATGAAAAGTGTCACCATGAAAAATGTCAAAAATGACAAATTTCAAGATGGCAAATGTCAAAGATGTCAAATGACAAATGTCACAATGCTAAATGTCAAAAATGATAAGTGTCACCATGAAAAATGTCAAAAATAACAAATTTCAAGATGGCAAATGTCAAAACTGACTAATGTCACAATGCTAAATGTCAAAAATGAAAAGTGTCACCATGAAAAATGTCAAAAATGACAAATTTCAAAATGGCAAATGTCAAAGATGTCAAATGACAAATGTCACAATGCTAAATGTCAACAATGAAAAGTGTCACGATGAAAAATGTCAAAAATGACAAATTTCGAGATGGCAAATGTCAAAGATGTCAAATGACAAATGTCACAATGCTAAATGTCAAAAATGAAAAGTGTCAAAAATGACAAATTTCAAGATGGCAAATGTCTAAGATGTCAAATGACAAATGTCACAATGCTAAATGTCAAAAATGAAAAGTGTCACTATAAAAAATGTCAAAAATGACAAATTTCAAGATGGCAAATGTCAAAGATGTCAAATGACAAATGTCACAATGCAAAATGTCAAAAATGAAAAGTGTCACCATGAAAAATGTCAAAAATGACAAATTTCAAGATGGCAAATGTCAAAGATGTCAAATGACAAATGTCACAATGCCAAATGTCAAAAATGAAAAGTTTCACCATGAAAAATGTCAAAAATGACAAATTTCAAGATGGGAAATGTCAAAGATTTTGAATATGACAAATGTCACAATGCTAAATGTCAAAAATGAAAAGTGTCACCATGAAAAATGTCAAAAATGACAAATTTCAAGATGGCAAATGTCAAAGATGTCAAATGACAAATGTCATAATGCTAAAAGTCAAAATGAAAAGTGTCACCATGAAAAATGTCAAAAATGACAAATTTCAAGATGGCAAATATCAAAGATGTCAAATGACAAATGTCACAATGCTAAATGTCAAAAATGACAAATTTCAAGATGGCAAATGTCAAAGATGTCAAATGACAAATGTCACAATGCTAAATGTCAAAAATGAAAAGTGTCACCATGAAAAATGTCAAAAATGACAAATTTCAAGATGGCAAATGTCAAAGATGTCAAATGACAAATGTCACAATGCTAAATGTCAAAAATGAAAAGTGTCACCATGAAAAATGTCAAAAATAACAAATTTCAAGATGGCAAATGTCAAAGATGTCAAATGACAAATGTCACAATGCTAAAGGTCAAAAATGAAAAGTGTCACCATAAAAAATGTCAAAAATGACAAATTTCAAGATGGCAAATGTCAAAGATGTCAAATGACAAATGTCACAATGCTAAATGTCAAAAATGAAAAGTGTCACCATGAAAAATGTCAAAAATGACAAATTTCAAGATGGCAAATGTCAAAGATGTCAAATGACAAATGTCACAATGCTAAATGTCAAAAATGTGTCACCATGAAAAATGTCAAAAATGACAAATTTCAAGATGGCAAATGTCAAAGATGTCAAATGACAAATGTCACAATGCTAAATGTCAAAAATGAAAAGTGTCAACATGAAAAATGTCAAAAATGACAAATTTCAAGATGGCAAATGTCCAAGATGTCAAATGACAAATGTCACAATGCTAAATGTCAAAAATGAAAAGTGTCACCATGAAAAATGTCAAAAATGACAAATTTCAAGATGGCAAATGTCAAAGATGTCAAATGACAAATGTCACAATGCTAAATGTCAAAAATAAAAAGTGTCAAAAATGACAAATTTCAAGATGGCAAATGTCAAAGATGTCAAATGACAAATGTCACAATGCTAAATGTCAAAAATGAAAAGTGTCACCATGAAAAATGTCAAAAATGACAAATTTTAAGATGGCAAATGTCAAAACTGACAAATGTCACAATGCTAAATGTCAAAAATGAAAAGTGTCACCATGAAAAATGTCAAAAATAACAAATTTCAAGATGGCAAATGTCAAAGATGTCAAATGACAAATGTCACAATGCTAAATGCCAAAAATGACAAATTTCAAGATGGCAAATGTCAAAGATGTCAAATGACAAATGTCACAATGCTAAATGTCAAAAATTAAAAGTGTCACCATAAAAAATGTCAAAAATGACAAATTTCAAGATGGCAAATGTCAAATGACAAATGTCACAATGCTAAATGTCAAAAATGAAAAGTGTCACCATGAAAAATGTCAAAAATAACAAATTTCCAGATGGCAAATGTCCAAGATGTCAAGTGACAAATGTCACAATGCTAAATGTCAAAACTGACAAATTTCAAGATGGCAAACGTCAAAGATGTCAAATGACAAATGTCACAATGCTAAATGTCAAAAATGAAAAGTGTCACCATGAAAAATGTCAAAAATGACAAATTTCAAGATGGCAAATGTCAAAGATGTCAAATGACAAATGTCACAATGCTAAATGTCAAAAATGATAAGTGTCACCATGAAAAATGTCAAAAATAACAAATTTCAAGATGGCAAATGTCAAAGATGTCAAATGACAAATGTCACAATGCTAAATGTCAAAAATGACAAATTTTAAGATGGCAAATGTCAAAGATGTCAAATGACAACTGTCACAATGCTAAATGTCAAAAATGAAAAGTGTCACCATGAAAAATGTCAAAAATAACAAATTTCAAGATGGCAAATGTCAAAGATGTCAAATGACAAATGTCACAATGCTAAATGTCAAAAATGACAAATTTCAAGATGGCAACTGTCAAAGATGTCAAATGTCACAATGCTAAATGTAAAAAATGAAAAGTGTCACCATGAAAAATGTCAAAAATGACAAATTTCAAGATGGCAAATGTCAAAGATGTCAAATGACAAATGTCACAATGCTAAATGTCAAAAATGAAAAGTGTCACCATGAAAAATGTCAAAAATAACAAATTTCAAGATGGCAAATGTCAAAGATGTCAAATGACAAATGTCACAATGCTAAATGTCAACAATGAAAAGTGTCACCATGAAAAATGTCAAAAATGACAAATTTCAAGATGGCAAATGTCAAAGATGTCAAATGACAAATGTCACAATGCTAAATGTCAAAAATGAAAAGTGTCAAAAATGACAAATTTCAAGATGGCAAATGTCTAAGATGTCAAATGACAAATGTCACAATGCTAAATGTCAAAAATGAAAAGTGTCACTATAAAAAATGTCAAAAATGACAAATTTCAAGATGGCAAATGTCAAAGATGTCAAATGACAAATGTCACAATGCAAAATGTCAAAAATGAAAAGTGTCACCATGAAAAATGTCAAAAATGACAAATTTCAAGATGGCAAATGTCAAAGATGTCAAATGACAAATGTCACAATGCCAAATGTCAAAAATGACAAATTTCAAGATGGGAAATGTCAAAGATTTTGAATATGACAAATGTCACAATGCTAAATGTCAAAAATGAAAAGTGTCACCATGAAAAATGTCAAAAATGACAAATTTCAAGATGGCAAATGTCAAAGATGTCAAATGACAAATGTCATAATGCTAAAAGTCAAAATGAAAAGTGTCACCATGAAAAATGTCAAAAATGACAAATTTCAAGATGGCAAATATCAAAGATGTCAAATGACAAATGTCACAATGCTAAATGTCAAAAATGACAAATTTCAAGATGGCAAATGTCAAAGATGTCAAATGACAAATGTCACAATGCTAAATGTCAAAAATGAAAAGTGTCACCATGAAAAATGTCAAAAATGACAAATTTCAAGATGGCAAATGTCAAAGATGTCAAATGACAAATGTCACAATGCTAAATGTCAAAAATGAAAAGTGTCACCATGAAAAATGTCAAAAATAACAAATTTCAAGATGGCAAATGTCAAAGATGTCAAATGACAAATGTCACAATGCTAAAGGTCAAAAATGAAAAGTGTCACCATAAAAAATGTCAAAAATGACAAATTTCAAGATGGCAAATGTCAAAGATGTCAAATGACAAATGTCACAATGCTAAATGTCAAAAATGAAAAGTGTCACCATGAAAAATGTCAAAAATAACAAATTTTAAGATGGCAAATGTCAAAGATGTCAAATGACAAATGTCACAATGCTAAATGTCAAAAATGAAAAGTGTCACCATGAAAAATGTCAAAAATGACAAATTTCAAGATGGCAAATGTCAAAACTGACAAATGTCACAATGCTAAATGTCAAAAATGATAAGTGTCAACATGAAAAATGTCAAAAATGACAAATTTCAAGATGGCAAATGTCCAAGATGTCAAATGACAAATGTCACAATGCTAAATGTCAAAAATGAAAAGTGTCACCATGAAAAATGTCAAAAATGACAAATTTCAAGATGGCAAATGTCAAAGATGTCAAATGACAAATGTCACAATGCTAAATGTCAAAAATAAAAAGTGTCAAAAATGACAAATTTCAAGATGGCAAATGTCAAAGATGTCAAATGACAAATGTCACAATGCTAAATGTCAAAAATGAAAAGTGTCACCATGAAAAATGTCAAAAATGACAAATTTTAAGATGGCAAATGTCAAAACTGACAAATGTCACAATGCTAAATGTCAAAAATGAAAAGTGTCACCATGAAAAATGTCAAAAATAACAAATTTCAAGATGGCAAATGTCAAAGATGTCAAATGACAAATGTCACAATGCTAAATGTCAAAAATGACAAATTTCAAGATGGCAAATGTCAAAGATGTCAAATGACAAATGTCACAATGCTAAATGTCAAAAATTAAAAGTGTCACCATAAAAAATGTCAAAAATGACAAATTTCAAGATGGCAAATGTCAAATGACAAATGTCACAATGCTAAATGTCAAAAATGAAAAGTGTCACCATGAAAAATGTCAAAAATAACAAATTTCCAGATGGCAAATGTCCAAGATGTCAAGTGACAAATGTCACAATGCTAAATGTCAAAACTGACAAATTTCAAGATGGCAAACGTCAAAGATGTCAAATGACAAATGTCACAATGCTAAATGTCAAAAATGAAAAGTGTCACCATGAAAAATGTCAAAAATGACAAATTTTAAGATGGCAAATGTCAAAGATGTCAAATGACAAATGTCACAATGCTAAATGTCAAAAATGATAAGTGTCACCATGAAAAATGTCAAAAATAACAAATTTCAAGATGGCAAATGTCAAAGATGTCAAATGACAAATGTCACAATGCTAAATGTCAAAAATGACAAATTTTAAGATGGCAAATGTCAAAGATGTCAAATGACAACTGTCACAATGCTAAATGTCAAAAATGAAAAGTGTCACCATGAAAAATGTCAAAAATAACAAATTTCAAGATGGCAAATGTCAAAGATGTCAAATGACAAATGTCACAATGCTAAATGTCAAAAATGACAAATTTCAAGATGGCAACTGTCAAAGATGTCAAATGTCACAATGCTAAATGTAAAAAATGAAAAGTGTCACCATGAAAAATGTCAAAAATGACAAATTTCAAGATGGCAAATGTCAAAGATGTCAAATGACAAATGTCACAATGCTAAATGTCAAAAATGAAAAGTGTCACCATGAAAAATGTCAAAAATGACAAATTTCAAGATGGCAAATGTCAAAGATGTCAAATGACAAATGTCACAATGCTAAATGTCAACAATGAAAAGTGTCACCATGAAAAATGTCAAAAATGACAAATTTCAAGATGGCAAATGTCAAAGATGTCAAATGACAAATGTCACAATGCTAAATGTCAAAAATGAAAAGTGTCAAAAATGACAAATTTCAAGATGGCAAATGTCTAAGATGTCAAATGACAAATGTCACAATGCTAAATGTCAAAAATGAAAAGTGTCACTATAAAAAATGTCAAAAATGACAAATTTCAAGATGGCAAATGTCAAAGATGTCAAATGACAAATGTCACAATGCTAAATGTCAAAAATGAAAAGTGTCACCATGAAAAATGTCAAAAATGACAAATTTCAAGATGGCAAATGTCAAAGATGTCAAATGACAAATGTCACAATGCTAAATGTCAAAAATGAAAAGTTTCACCATGAAAAATGTCAAAAATGACAAATTTCAAGATGGGAAATGTCAAAGATTTTGAATATGACAAATGTCACAATGCTAAATGTCAAAAATGAAAAGTGTCACCATGAAAAATGTCAAAAATGACAAATTTCAAGATGGCAAATGTCAAAGATGTCAAATGACAAATGTCATAATGCTAAAAGTCAAAATGAAAAGTGTCACCATGAAAAATGTCAAAAATGACAAATTTCAAGATGGCAAATATCAAAGATGTCAAATGACAAATGTCACAATGCTAAATGTCAAAAATGACAAATTTCAAGATGGCAAATGTCAAAGATGTCAAATGACAAATGTCACAATGCTAAATGTCAAAAATGAAAAGTGTCACCATGAAAAATGTCAAAAATGACAAATTTCAAGATGGCAAATGTCAAAGATGTCAAATGACAAATGTCACAATGCTAAATGTCAAAAATGAAAAGTGTCACCATGAAAAATGTCAAAAATAACAAATTTCAAGATGGCAAATGTCAAAGATGTCAAATGACAAATGTCACAATGCTAAATGTCAAAAATGAAAAGTGTCACCATGAAAAATGTCAAAAATGACAAATTTCAAGATGGCAAATGTCAAAGATGTCAAATGACAAATGTCACAATGCTAAATGTCAAAAATGAAAAGTGTCACCATGAAAAATGTCAAAAATAACAAATTTTAAGATGGCAAATGTCAAAGATGTCAAATGACAAATGTCACAATGCTAAATGTCAAAAATGAAAAGTGTCACCATGAAAAATGTCAAAAATGACAAATTTCAAGATGGCAAATGTCAAAACTGACAAATGTCACAATGCTAAATGTCAAAAATGATAAGTGTCACCATGAAAAATGTCAAAAATGACAAATTTCAAGATGGCAAATGTCCAAGATGTCAAATGACAAATGTCACAATGCTAAATGTCAAAAATGAAAAGTGTCACCATGAAAAATGTCAAAAATGACAAATTTCAAGATGGCAAATGTCAAAGATGTCAAATCACAAATGTCACAATGCTAAATGTCAAAAATGAAAAGTGTCACCATGAAAAATGTCAAAAATGACAAATTTCAAGATGGCAAATGTCAAAGATGTCAAATGACAAATGTCACAATGCTAAATGTCAAAAATGAAAAGTTTCACCATGAAAAATGTCAAAAATGACAAATTTCAAGATGGGAAATGTCAAAGATTTTGAATATGACAAATGTCACAATGCTAAATGTCAAAAATGAAAAGTGTCACCATGAAAAATGTCAAAAATGACAAATTTCAAGATGGCAAATGTCAAAGATGTCAAATGACAAATGTCATAATGCTAAAAGTCAAAATGAAAAGTGTCACCATGAAAAATGTCAAAAATGACAAATTTCAAGATGGCAAATATCAAAGATGTCAAATGACAAATGTCACAATGCTAAATGTCAAAAATGACAAATTTCAAGATGGCAAATGTCAAAGATGTCTAATGACAAATGTCACAATGCTAAATGTCAAAAATGAAAAGTGTCACCATGAAAAATGTCAAAAATGACAAATTTCAAGATGGCAAATGTCAAAGATGTCAAATGACAAATGTCACAATGCTAAATGTCAAAAATGAAAAGTGTCACCATGAAAAATGTCAAAAATAACAAATTTCAAGATGGCAAATGTCAAAGATGTCAAATGACAAATGTCACAATGCTAAATGTCAAAAATGAAAAGTGTCACCATGAAAAATGTCAAAAATGACAAATTTCAAGATGGCAAATGTCAAAGATGTCAAATGACAAATGTCACAATGCTAAATGTCAAAAATGAAAAGTGTCACCATGAAAAATGTCAAAAATAACAAATTTTAAGATGGCAAATGTCAAAGATGTCAAATGACACATGTCACAATGCTAAATGTCAAAAATGAAAAGTGTCACCATGAAAAATGTCAAAAATGACAAATTTCAAGATGGCAAATGTCAAAACTGACAAATGTCACAATGCTAAATGTCAAAAATGATAAGTGTCACCATAAAAAATGTCAAAAATGACAAATTTCAAGATGGCAAATGTCCAAGATGTCAAATGACAAATGTCACAATGCTAAACGTCAAAAATGAAAAGTGTCACCATGAAAAATGTCAAAAATGACAAATTTCAAGATGGCAAATGTCAAAGATGTCAAATGACAAATGTCACAATGCTAAATGTCAAAAATGAAAAGTGTCACCATGAAAAATGTCAAAAATGACAAATTTCAAGATGGCAAATGTCAAAGATGTCAAATGACAAATGTCACAATGCTAAATGTCAAAAATGTGTCACCATGAAAAATGTCAAAAATGACAAATTTCAAGATGGCAAATGTCAAAGATGTCAAATGACAAATGTCACAATGCTAAATGTCAAAAATGAAAAGTGTCAGCATGAAAAATGTCAAAAATGACAAATTTCAAGATGGCAAATGTCAAAACTGACTAATGTCACAATGCTAAATGTCAAAAATGAAAAGTGTCACCATGAAAAATGTCAAAAATGACAAATTTCAAAATGGCAAATGTCAAAGATGTCAAATGACAAATGTCACAATGCTAAATGTCAAAAATGAAAGGTGTCACCATGAAAAGTGTCAAAAATGACAAATTTCAAGATGGCAAATGTCTAAGATGTCAAATGACAAATGTCACAATGCTAAATGTCAAAAATGAAAAGTGTCACCATGAAAAATGTCAAAAATGACAAATTTCAAGATGGCAAATGTCAAAGATGTCAAATGACAAATGTCACAATGCTAAATGTCAAAAATGAAAAGTGTCACCATGAAAAATGTCAAAAATGACAAATTTCAAGATGGCAAATGTCAAAGATGTCAAATGACAAATGTCACAATGCTAAATGTCAAAAATGAAAAGTGTCACCATGAAAAATGTCAAAAATGACAAATTTCAAGATGGCAAATGTCAAAGATGTCAAATGACAAATGTCACAATGCTAAATGTCAAAAATGAAAAGTGTCACCATGAAAAATGTCAAAAATGACAAATTTCAAGATGGCAAATATCAAAGATGTCAAATGACAAATGTCACAATGCTAAATGTCAAAAATGGAAAGTGTCACAATGCTAAATGTCAAAAATGAAAAGTGTCACAATGCTAAATGTCAAAAATGACAAATTTCAAGATAGCAAATGTCAAAGATGTCAAATGACAAATGTCACAATGCTAAATAACAAAAATGACAAATTTCAAGATGGCAAATGTCAAAGATGTCAAATGACAAATGTCACAATGCTAAATGTCAAAAATGAAAAGTGTCACCATGAAAAATGTCAAAAATGACAAATTTCAAGATGGCAAATATCAAATCTGACAAATGTCACAATGCTAAATGTCAAAAATGATAAAAATCACCATGAAAAATGTCAAAAATGACAAATTTCAAGATGGCAAATGTCTAAGATGTCAAATGACAAATGTCACAATGCTAAATGTCAAAAATGAAAAGTGTCACCATAAAAAATGTCAAAAATGACAAATTTCAAGATGGCAAATGTCAAAGATGTCAAATGACAAATGTCCCAATGCTAAATGTCAAAAATGAAAAGTGTCAAAAATGACAAATTTTAAGATGGCAAATGTCTAAGATGTCAAATGACAAATGTCACAATGCTAAATGTCAAAAATAAAAAGTGTCACCATGAAAAATGTCAAAAATGACAAATTTTAAGATGGCAAATGTCAAAGATGTCAAATAACAAATGTCACGATGCTAAATGTCAAAAATGAAAAGTGTCACCATGAAAAATGTCAAAAATGACAAATTTCAAGATGGCAAATGTCAAAGATGTCAAATGACAAATGTCACAATGCTAAATGTCAAAAATGAAAAGTGTCACCATGAAAAATGTCAATAATGACAAATTTCAAGATGGCAAATGTCAAAACTGACTAATGTCACAATGCTAAATGTCAAAAATGAAAAGTGTCACCATGAAAAATGTCAAAAATGACAAATTTCAAAATGGCAAATGTCAAAGATGTCAAATGACAAATGTCACAATGCTAAATGTCAAAAATGAAAAGTGTCACCATGAAAAGTGTCAAAAATGACAAATTTCAAGATGGCAAATGTCTAAGATGTCAAATGACAAATGTCACAATGCTAAATGTCAAAAATGAAAAGTGTCACCATGAAAAATGTCAAAAATGACAAATTTCAAGATGGCAAATGTCAAAGATGTCAAATGACAAATGTCACAATGCTAAATGTCAAAAATGACAAATTTCAAGATGGCAAATGTCAAAGATGTCAAATGACAAATGTCACAATGCTAAATGTCAAAAATGAAAAGTGTCACCATAAAAAATGTCAAAAATGACAAATTTCAAGATGGCAAATGTCAAAGATGTCAAATGACAAATGTCACAATGCTAAATGTCAAAAATGAAAAGTGTCACCATGAAAAATGTCAATAATGACAAATTTCAAGATGGCAAATGTCAAAACTGACTAATGTCACAATGCTAAATGTCAAAAATGAAAAGTGTCACCATGAAAAATGTCAAAAATGACAAATTTCAAAATGGCAAATGTCAAAGATGTCAAATGACAAATGTCACAATGCTAAATGTCAAAAATGAAAAGTGTCACCATGAAAAGTGTCAAAAATGACAAATTTCAAGATGGCAAATGTCTAAGATGTCAAATGACAAATGTCACAATGCTAAATGTCAAAAATGAAAAGTGTCACCATGAAAAATGTCAAAAATAACAAATTTCAAGATGGCAAATGTCAAAGATGTCAAATGACAAATGTCACAATGCTAAATGTCAAAAATGACAAATTTCAAGATGGCAAATGTCAAAGATGTCAAATGACAAATGTCACAATGCTAAATGTCAAAAATGAAAAGTGTCACCATAAAAAATGTCAAAAATGACAAATTTCAAGATGGCAAATGTCAAAGATGTCAAATGACAAATGTCACAATGCTAAATGTCAAAAATAAAAAGTGTCACCATGAAAAATGTCAAAAATAACAAATTTCCAGATGGCAAATGTCCAAGATGTCAAGTGACAAATGTCACAATGCTAAATGTCAAAACTGACAAATTTCAAGATGGCAAACGTCAAAGATGTCAAATGACAAATGTCACAATGCTAAATGTCAAAAATGAAAAGTGTCACCATGAAAAATGTCAAAAATGACAAATTTCAAGATGGCAAATGTCAAAGATGTCAAATGACAAATGTCACAATGCTAAATGTCAAAAATGATAAGTGTCACCATGAAAAATGTCAAAAATAACAAATTTCAAGATGGCAAATGTCAAAGATGTCAAATGACAAATGTCACAATGCTAAATGTCAAAAATGACAAATTTTAAGATGGCGAAAGTCAAAGATGTCAAATGACAACTGTCATAATGCTAAATGTCAAAAATGAAAAGTGTCACCATGAAAAATGTCAAAAATAACAAATTTCAAGATGGCAAATGTCAAAGATGTCAAATGACAAATGTCACAATGCTAAATGTCAAAAATGACAAATTTTAAGATGGCAACTGTCAAAGATGTCAAATGTCACAATGCTAAATGTAAAAAATGAAAAGTGTCACCATGAAAAATGTCAAAAATGACAAATTTCAAGATGGCACATGCCAAAGATGTCAAATGACAAATGTCACAATGCTAAATGTCAAAAATGAAAAGTGTCACCATGAAAAATGTCAAAAATGACAAATTTCAAGATGGCAAATGTCAAAGATGTCAAATGACAAATGTCACAATGCTAAATGTCAACAATGAAAAGTGTCACGATGAAAAATGTCAAAAATGACAAATTTCAAGATGGCAAATGTCAAAGATGTCAAATGACAAATGTCACAATGCTAAATGTCAAAAATGAAAAGTGTCAAAAATGACAAATTTCAAAATGGCAAATGTCTAAGATGTCAAATGACAAATGTCAAATGACAAATGTCACAATGCTAAATGTCAAAAATGAAAAGTGTCACCATGAAAAATGTCAAAAATGACAAATTTCAAGATGGCAAATGTCAAAGATGTCAAATGACAAATGTCACAATGCTAAATGTCAAAAATGAAAAGTGTCACCATGAAAAATGTCAAAAATAACAAATTTCAAGATGGCAAATGTCAAAGATGTCAAATGACAAATGTCACAATGCTAAAGGTCAAAAATGAAAAGTGTCACCATAAAAAATGTCAAAAATGACAAATTTCAAGATGGCAAATGTCAAAGATGTCAAATGACAAATGTCACAATGCTAAATGTCAAAAATGAAAAGTGTCACCATGAAAAATGTCAAAAATAACAAATTTTAAGTTGGCAAATGTCAAAGATGTCAAATGACAAATGTCACAATGCTAAATGTCAAAAATGAAAAGTGTCACCATGAAAAATGTCAAAAATGACAAATTTCAAGATGGCAAATGTCAAAACTGACAAATGTCACAATGCTAAATGTCAAAAATGATAAGTGTCAACATGAAAAATGTCAAAAATGACAAATTTCAAGATGGCAAATGTTCAAGATGTCAAATGACAAATGTCACAATGCTAAATGTCAAAAATGAAAAGTGTCACCATAAAAAATGTCAAAAATGACAAATTTCAAGATGGCAAATGTCAAATGACAAATGTCACAATGCTAAATGTCAAAAATAAAAAGTGTCAAAAATGACAAATTTCAAGATGGCAAATGTCAAAGATGTCAAATGACAAATGTCACAATGCTAAATGTCAAAAATGAAAAGTGTCACCATGAAAAATGTCAAAAATGACAAATTTTAAGATGGCAAATGTCAAAACTGACAAATGTCACAATGCTAAATGTCAAAAATGAAAAGTGTCACCATGAAAAATGTCAAAAATAACAAATTTCAAGATGGCAAATGTCAAAGATGTCAAATGACAAATGTCACAATGCTAAATGTCAAAAATGACAAATTTCAAGATGGCAAATGTCAAAGATGTCAAATGACAAATGTCACAATGCTAAATGTCAAAAATGAAAAGTGTCACCATAAAAAATGTCAAAAATGACAAATTTCAAGATGGCAAATGTCAAAGATGTCAAATGACAAATGTCACAATGCTAAATGTCAAAAATGAAAAGTGTCACCATGAAAAATGTCAAAAATAACAAATTTCCAGATGGCAAATGTCCAAGATGTCAAGTGACAAATGTCACAATGCTAAATCTCAAAACTGACAAATTTCAAGATGGCAAACGTCAAAGATGTCAAATGACAAATGTCACAATGCTAAATGTCAAAAATGAAAAGTGTCACCATGAAAAATGTCAAAAATGACAAATTTCAAGATGGCAAATGTCAAAGATGTCAAATGACAAATGTCACAATGCTAAATGTCAAAAATGATAAGTGTCACCATGAAAAATGTCAAAAATAACAAATTTCAAGATGGCAAATGTCAAAGATGTCAAATGACAAATGTCACAATGCTAAATGTCAAAAATGACAAATTTTAAGATGGCAAATGTCAAAGATGTCAAATGACAACTGTCGCAATGCTAAATGTCAAAAATGAAAAGTGTCACCATGAAAAATGTCAAAAATAACAAATTTCAAGATGGCAAATGTCAAAGATGTCAAATGACAAATGTCACAATGCTAAATGTCAAAAATGACAAATTTCAAGATGGCAAGTGTCAAAGATGTCAAATGTCACAATGCTAAATGTAAAAAATGAAAAGTGTCACCATGAAAAATGTCAAAAATGACAAATTTCAAGATGGCAAATGTCAAAGATGTCAAATGACAAATGTCACAATGCTAAATGTCAACAATGAAAAGTGTCACCATGAAAAATGTCAAAAATGACAAATTTCAAGATGGCAAATGTCAAAGATGTCAAATGACAAATGTCACAATGCTAAATGTCAAAAATGAAAAGTGTCAAAAATGACAAATTTCAAGATGGCAAATGTCTAAGATGTCAAATGACAAATGTCACAATGCTAAATGTCAAAAATGAAAAGTGTCACCATGAAAAATGTCAAAAATGACAAATTTCAAGATGGGAAATGTCAAAGATTTTGAATATGACAAATGTCACAATGCTAAATGTCAAAAATGAAAAGTGTCACCATGAAAAATGTCAAAAATGACAAATTTTAAGATGGCAAATGTCAAAGATGTCAAATGACAAATGTCACAATGCTAAATGTCAAAAATGAAAAGTGTCACCATGAAAAATGTCAAAAATGACAAATTTCAAGATGGCAAATGTCAAAGATGTCAAATGACAAATGTCACAATGCTAAATGTCAAAAATGAAAAGTTTCACCATGAAAAATGTCAAAAATGACAAATTTCAAGATGGGAAATGTCAAAGATTTTGAATATGACAAATGTCACAATGCTAAATGTCAAAAATGAAAAGTGTCACCATGAAAAATGTCAAAAATGACAAATTTCAAGATGGCAAATGTCAAAGATGTCAAATGACAAATGTCATAATGCTAAAAGTCAAAATGAAAAGTGTCACCATGAAAAATGTCAAAAATGACAAATTTCAAGATGGCAAATATCAAAGATGTCAAATGACAAATGTCACAATGCTAAATGTCAAAAATGACAAATTTCAAGATGGCAAATGTCAAAGATGTCAAATGACAAATGTCACAATGCTAAATGTCAAAAATGAAAAGTGTCACCATGAAAAATGTCAAAAATGACAAATTTCAAGATGGCAAATGTCAAAGATGTCAAATGACAAATGTCACAATGCTAAATGTCAAAAATGAAAAGTGTCACCATGAAAAATGTCAAAAATAACAAATTTCAAGATGGCAAATGTCAAAGATGTCAAATGACAAATGTCACAATGCTAAATGTCAAAAATGAAAAGTGTCACCATGAAAAATGTCAAAAATGACAAATTTCAAGATGGCAAATGTCAAAGATGTCAAATGACAAATGTCACAATGCTAAATGTCAAAAATGAAAAGTGTCACCATGAAAAATGTCAAAAATAACAAATTTTAAGATGGCAAATGTCAAAGATGTCAAATGACAAATGTCACAATGCTAAATGTCAAAAATGAAAAGTGTCACCATGAAAAATGTCAAAAATGACAAATTTCAAGATGGCAAATGTCAAAACTGACAAATGTCACAATGCTAAATGTCAAAAATGATAAGTGTCACCATGAAAAATGTCAAAAATGACAAATTTCAAGATGGCAAATGTCCAAGATGTCAAATGACAAATGTCACAATGCTAAATGTCAAAAATGAAAAGTGTCACCATGAAAAATGTCAAAAATGACAAATTTCAAGATGGCAAATGTCAAAGGTGTCAAATCACAAATGTCACAATGCTAAATGTCAAAAATGAAAAGTGTCACCATGAAAAATGTCAAAAATGACAAATTTCAAGATGGCAAATGTCAAAGATGTCAAATGACAAATGTCACAATGCTAAATGTCAAAAATGAAAAGTTTCACCATGAAAAATGTCAAAAATGACAAATTTCAAGATGGGAAATGTCAAAGATTTTGAATATGACAAATGTCACAATGCTAAATGTCAAAAATGAAAAGTGTCACCATGAAAAATGTCAAAAATGACAAATTTCAAGATGGCAAATGTCAAAGATGTCAAATGACAAATGTCATAATGCTAAAAGTCAAAATGAAAAGTGTCACCATGAAAAATGTCAAAAATGACAAATTTCAAGATGGCAAATATCAAAGATGTCAAATGACAAATGTCACAATGCTAAATGTCAAAAATGACAAATTTCAAGATGGCAAATGTCTAAGATGTCAAATGACAAATGTCACAATGCTAAATGTCAAAAATGAAAAGTGTCACCATGAAAAATGTCAAAAATGACAAATTTCAAGATGGCAAATGTCAAAGATGTCAAATGACAAATGTCACAATGCTAAATGTCAAAAATGAAAAGTGTCACCATGAAAAATGTCAAAAATGACAAATTTCAAGATGGCAAATGTCAAAGATGTCAAATGACAAATGTCACAATGCTAAATGTCAAAAATGAAAAGTGTCACCATGAAAAATGTCAAAAATGACAAATTTCAAGATGGCAAATGTCAAAGATGTCAAATGACAAATGTCACAATGCTAAATGTCAAAAATGAAAAGTGTCACCATGAAAAATGTCAAAAATGACAAATTTCAAGATGGCAAATATCAAAGATGTCAAATGACAAATGTCACAATGCTAAATGTCAAAAATGGAAAGTGTCACAATGCTAAATGTCAAAAATGAAAAGTGTCACAATGCTAAATGTTAAAAATGACAAATTTCAAGATAGCAAATGTCAAAGATGTCAAATGACAAATGTCACAATGCTAAATAACAAAAATGACAAATTTCAAGATGGCAAATGTCAAAGATGTCAAATGATAAATGTCACAATGCTAAATGTCAAAAATGAAAAGTGTCACCATGAAAAATGTCAAAAATGACAAATTTCAAGATGGCAAATATCAAAACTGACAAATGTCACAATGCTAAATGTCAAAAATGATAAAAATCACCATGAAAAATGTCAAAAATGACAAATTTCAAGATGGCAAATGTCTAAGATGTCAAATGACAAATGTCACAATGCTAAATGTCAAAAATGAAAAGTGTCACCATAAAAAATGTCAAAAATGACAAATTTCAAGATGGCAAATGTCAAAGATGTCAAATGACAAATGTCACAATGCTAAATGTCAAAAATGAAAAGTGTCAAAAATGACAAATTTTAAGATGGCAAATGTCTAAGATGTCAAATGACAAATGTCACAATGCTAAATGTCAAAAATAAAAAGTGTCACCATGAAAAATGTCAAAAATGACAAATTTTAAGATGGCAAATGTCAAAGATGTCAAATAACAAATGTCACGATGCTAAATGTCAAAAATGAAAAGTGTCACCATGAAAAATGTCAAAAATGACAAATTTCAAGATGGCAAATGTCAAAGATGTCAAATGACAAATGTCACAATGCTAAATGTCAAAAATGAAAAGTGTCACCATGAAAAATGTCAATAATGACAAATTTCAAGATGGCAAATGTCAAAACTGACTAATGTCACAATGCTAAATGTCAAAAATGAAAAGTGTCACCATGAAAAATGTCAAAAATGACAAATTTCAAAATGGCAAATCTCAAAGATGTCAAATGACAAATGTCACAATGCTAAATGTCAAAAATGAAAAGTGTCACCATGAAAAGTGTCAAAAATGACAAATTTCAAGATGGCAAATGTCTAAGATGTCAAATGACAAAT
The DNA here is from genome assembly GCA_964028335.1 of Altica lythri. Classification (NCBI taxonomy): domain Eukaryota; kingdom Metazoa; phylum Arthropoda; class Insecta; order Coleoptera; family Chrysomelidae; genus Altica; species Altica lythri. The sequence goes on along the minus strand of OZ034800.1, from coordinate 36,789,038 downwards.
GTCACAATGCTAAATGTCAAAAATGAAAAGTGTCACCATGAAAAATGTCAAAAATGACAAATTTCAAGATGGCAAATGCCAAAGATGTCAAATGACAAATGTCACAATGCTAAATGTCAAAAATGAAAAGTGTCACTATGAAAAATGTCAAAAATGACAAATTTCAAGACGGCAAATGTCAAAGATGTCAAATGACAAATGTCACAATGCTAAATTTCAAAAATGAAAAGTGTCACCATGGAAAATGTCAAAAATGACAAATTTTAAGATGGCAAATGTCAAAGATGTCAAATGACAAATGTCACAATGCTAAATGTCAAAAATGAAAAGTGTCACCATGAAAAATATTAAAAATGACAAATTTCAAGATGGCAAATATCAAAGATGTCAAATGACAAATGTCACAATGCTAAATGTCAAAAATGGAAAGTGTCACAATGCTAAATGTCAAAAATGAAAAGTGTCACAATGCTAAATGTCAAAAATGACAAACTACAAAATGGCAAATGTCAAAGATGTCAAATAACAAATGTCACAATGCTAAATGTCAAAAATGACAAATTTCAAGATGGCAAATGTCAAAGATGTCAAATGAAAAATGTCACAATGCTAAATGTCAAAAATGAAAAGTGTCACAATGCTAAATGTCAAAAATGACAAATTTCAAGATGGCAAATGTCAAAGATGTCAAATGTCACAATGCTAAATGTCAAAAATGAAAAGTGTCACCATGAAAAATGTCAAAAATGACAAATTTCAAGATGGCAAATGTCAAAGATGTCAAATGACAAATGTCACAATGCTAAATGTCAAAAATGAAAAGTGTCACCATGAAAAATGTCAAAAATGACAAATTTCAAGATGGCAAATGTCAAAGATGTCAAATGACAAATGTCACAATGCTAAATGTCAAAAATGAAAAGTGTCACCATGACAAATGTCAAAAATGACAAATTTCAGGATGGCAAATGTCAAAGATGTCAAATGACAAATGTCACAATGCTAAATGTCAAAAATGAAAGTGTCAAAAATAACAAATTTCAAGATGGCAAATGTCTAAGATGTCAAATGACAAATGTCACAATGCTAAATGTCAAAAATGAAAAGTGTCACTATAAAAAATGTCAAAAATGACAAATTTCAAGATGGCAAATGTCAAAGATGCCAAATGACATATGTCACAATGCTAAATGTCAAAAATGAAAAGTGTCACCATGAAAAATGTCAAAAATGACAAATTTCAAGATGGCAAATGTCAAAGATGTCGAATGACATATGTCACAATGCTAAATGTCAAAAATGAAAAGTTTCACCATGAAAAATGTCAAAAATGACAAATTTCAAGATGGGAAATGTCAAAGATTTTGAATATTACAAATGTCACAATGCTAAATGTCAAAAATGAAAAGTGTCACCATGAAAAATGTCAAAAATGACAAATTTCAAGATGGCAAATGTCAAAGATGTCAAATGACAAATGTCACAATGCTAAATGTCAAAAATGAAAAGTGTCACCATGAAAAATGTCAAAAATGACAAATTTCAAGATGGCAAATGTCAAAGATGTCAAATGACAAATGTCACAATGCTAAATGTCAAAAATGAAAAGTGTCACCATGAAAAATGTCAAAAATGACAAATTTCAAGATGGCAAATATCAAAGATGTCAAATGACAAATGTCACAATGCTAAATGTCAAAAATGGAAAGTGTCACAATGCTAAATGTCAAAAATGAAAAGTGTCACAATGCTAAATGTCAAAAATGACAAATTTCAAGATAGCAAATGTCAAAGATGTCAAATGACAAATGTCACAATGCTAAATAACAAAAATGACAAATTTCAAGATGGCAAATGTCAAAGATGTCAAATGACAAATGTCACAATGCTAAATGTCAAAAATGAAAAGTGTCACCATGAAAAATGTCAAAAATGACAAATTTCAAGATGGCAAATATCAAAACTGACAAATGTCACAATGCTAAAAAATGTCAAAAATGATAAAAATCACCATGAAAAATGTCAAAAATGACAAATTTCAAGATGGCAAATGTCTAAGATGTCAAATGACAAATGTCACAATGCTAAATGTCAAAAATGAAAAGTGTCACCATAAAAAATGTCAAAAATGACAAATTTCAAGATGGCAAATGTCAAAGATGTCAAATGACAAATGTCACAATGCTAAATGTCAAAAATGAAAAGTGTCAAAAATGACAAATTTTAAGATGGCAAATGTCTAAGATGTCAAATGACAAATGTCACAATGCTAAATGTCAAAAATAAAAAGTGTCACCATGAAAAATGTCAAAAATGACAAATTTTAAGATGGCAAATGTCAAAGATGTCAAATGACAAATGTCACAATGCTAAAGGACAAAAATGAAAAGTGTCACCATGAAAAATGTCAAAAATGACAAATTTCAAGATGGCAAATGTCAAAACTGACTAATGTCACAATGCTAAATGTCAAAAATGAAAAGTGTCACCATGAAAAATGTCAAAAATGACAAATTTCAAAATGGCAAATGTCAAAGATGTCAAATGACAAATGTCACAATGCTAAATGTCAAAAATGAAAAGTGTCACCATGAAAAGTGTCAAAAATGACAAATTTCAAGATGGCAAATGTCTAAGATGTCAAATGACAAATGTCACAATGCTAAATGTCAAAAATGAAAAGTGTCACCATGAAAAATGTCAAAAATGACAAATTTCAAGATGGCAAATGCCAAAGATGTCAAATGACAAATGTCACAATGCTAAATGTCAAAAATGAAAAGTGTCACCATGAAAAATGTCAAAAATGGCAAATTTCAAGATGGCAAATGTCAAAGATGTCAAATGACAAATGTCACAATGCTAAATGTCAAAAATGAAAAGTGTCACCATGAAAAATGTCAAAAATGACAAATTTTAAGATGGCAAATGTCAAAGATGTCAAATGACAAATGTCACAATGCTAAATGTCAAAAATGAAAAGTGTCACCATGAAAAATATCAAAAATGACAAATTTCAAGATGGCAAATATCAAAGATGTCAAATGACAAATGTCACAATGCTAAATGTCAAAAATGGAAAGTGTCACAATGCTAAATGTCAAAAATGAAAAGTGTCACAATGCTAAATGTCAAAAATGACAAATTTCAAAATGGCAAATGTCAAAGATGTCAAATAACAAATGTCACAATGATAAATGTCAAAAATGACAAATTTCAAGATGGCAAATATCAAAGATGTCAAATGACAAATGTCACAATGCTAAATGTCAAAAATGAAAAGTGTCACCATGAAAAATGTCAAAAATGACAAATTTCAAGATGGCAAATGTCAAAACTGACAAACGTCACAATGCTAAATGTCAAAAATGAAAAGTGTCACCATGAAAAATGTCAAAAATAACAAATTTCCAGATGGCAAATGTCAAAGATGTCAAGTGACAAATGTCACAATGCTAAATGTCAAAACTGACAAATTTCAAGATGGCAAACGTCAAAGATGTCAAATGACAAATGTCACAATGCTAAATGTCAAAAATGAAAAGTGTCACCATGAAAAATGTCAAAAATGACAAATTTCAAGATGGCAAATGTCAAAGATGTCAAATGACAAATGTCACAATGCTAAATGTCAAAAATGATAAGTGTCACCATGAAAAATGTCAAAAATAACAAATTTCAAGATGGCAAATGTCAAAGATGTCAAATGACAAATGTCACAATGCTAAATGTCAAAAATGACAAATTTTAAGATGGCAAATGTCAAAGATGTCAAATGACAACTGTCACAATGCTAAATGTCAAAAATGAAAAGTGTCACCATGAAAAATGTCAAAAATAACAAATTTCAAGATGGCAAATGTCAAAGATGTCAAATGACAAATGTCACAATGCTAAATGTCAAAAATGACAAATTTCAAGATGGCAAATGTCAAAGATGTCAAATGTCACAATGCTAAATGTCAAAAATGAAAAGTGTCACCATAAAAAATGTCAAAAATGACAAATTTCAAGATGGCAAATGTCAAAGATGTCAAATGACAAATGTCACAATGCTAAATGTCAAAAATGAAAAGTGTCACCATGAAAAATGTCAAAAATGACAAATTTCAAGATGGGAAATGTCAAAGATTTTGAATATGACAAATGTCACAATGCTAAATGTCAAAAATGAAAAGTGTCACCATGAAAAATGTCAAAAATGACAAATTTCAGGATGGCAAATGTCAAAGATGTCAAATGACAAATGTCACAATGCTAAATGTCAAAAATGAAAAGTGTCAAAAATGACAAATTTCAAGATGGCAAATGTCTAAGATGTCAAATGACAAATGTCACAATGCTAAATGTCAAAAATGAAAAGTGTCACCATGAAAAATGTCAAAAATGACAAATTTCAGGATGGCAAATGTCAAAGATGTCAAATGACAAATGTCACAATGCTAAATGTCAAAAATGAAAAGTGTCAAAAATGACAAATTTCAAGATGGCAAATGTCTAAGATGTCAAATGACAAATGTCACAATGCTAAATGTCAAAAATGAAAAGTGTCACTATAAAAAATGTCAAAAATGACAAATTTCAAGATGGCAAATGTCAAAGATGTCAAATGACATATGTCACAATGCTAAATGTCAAAAATGAAAAGTGTCACCATGAAAAATGTCAAAAATGACAAATTTCAAGATGGCAAATGTCAAAGATGTCAAATGACAAATGTCACAATGCTAAATGTCAAAAATGAAAAGTTTCACCATGAAAAATGTCAAAAATAACAAATTTCAAGATGGGAAATGTCAAAGATTTTGAATATGACAAATGTCACAATGCTAAATGTCAAAAATGAAAAGTGTCACCATGAAAAATGTCAAAAATGACAAATTTCAAGATGGCAAATGTCAAAGATGTCAAATGACAAATGTCACAATGCTAAAAGTCAAAATGAAAAGTGTCACCATGAAAAATGTCAAAAATGACAAATTTCAAGATGGCAAATATCAAAGATGTCAAATGACAAATGTCACAATGCTAAATGTCAAAAATGACAAATTTCAAGATGGCAAATGTCAAAGATGTCAAATGACAAATGTCACAATGCTAAATGTCAAAAATGAAAAGTGTCACCATGAAAAATGTCAAAAATGACAAATTTCAAGATGGCAAATGTCAAAGATGTCAAATGACAAATGTCACAATGCTAAATGTCAAAAATGAAAAGTGTCACCATGAAAAATGTCAAAAATAACAAATTTCAAGATGGCAAATGTCAAAGATGTCAAATGACAAATGTCACAATGCTAAATGTCAAAAATGAAAAGTGTCACCATGAAAAATGTCAAAAATGACAAATTTCAAGATGGCAAATGTCAAAGATGTCAAATGACAAATGTCACAATGCTAAATGTCAAAAATGAAAAGTGTCACCATGAAAAATGTCAAAAATAACAAATTTTAAGATGGCAAATGTCAAAGATGTCAAACGACAAATGTCACAATGCTAAATGTCAAAAATGAAAAGTGTCAACATGAAAAATGTCAAAAATGACAAATTTCAAGATGGCAAATGTCCAAGATGTCAAATGACAAATGTCACAATGCTAAATGTCAAAAATGAAAAGTGTCACCATGAAAAATGTCAAAAATGACAAATTTCAAGATGGCAAATGTCAAAGATGTCAAATGACAAATGTCACAATGCTAAATGTCAAAAATAAAAAGTGTCAAAAATGACAAATTTCAAGATGGCAAATGTCAAAGATGTCAAATGACAAATGTCACAATGCTAAATGTCAAAAATGAAAAGTGTCACCATGAAAAATGTCAAAAATGACAAATTTTAAGATGGCAAATGTCAAAACTGACAAATGTCACAATGCTAAATGTCAAAAATGAAAAGTGTCACCATGAAAAATGTCAAAAATAACAAATTTCAAGATGGCAAATGTCAAAGATGTCAAATGACAAATGTCACAATGCTAAATGTCAAAAATGACAAATTTCAAGATGGCAAATGTCAAAGATGTCAAATGACAAATGTCACAATGCTAAATGTCAAAAATGAAAAGTGTCACCATAAAAAATGTCAAAAATGACAAATTTCAAGATGGCAAATGTCAAAGATGTCAAATGACAAATGTCACAATGCTAAATGTCAAAAATGAAAAGTGTCACCATGAAAAATGTCAAAAATAACAAATTTCCAGATGGCAAATGTCCAAGATGTCAAGTGACAAATGTCACAATGCTAAATGTCAAAACTGACAAATTTCAAGATGACAAACGTCAAAGATGTCAAATGACAAATGTCACAATGCTAAATGTCAAAAATGAAAAGTGTCACCATGAAAAATGTCAAAAATGACAAATTTCAAGATGGCAAATGTCAAAGATGTCAAATGACAAATGTCACAATGCTAAATGTCAAAAATGATAAGTGTCACCATGAAAAATGTCAAAAATAACAAATTTCAAGATGGCAAATGTCAAAGATGTCAAATGACAAATGTCACAATGCTAAATGTCAAAAATGACAAATTTTAAGATGGCAAATGTCAAAGATGTCAAATGACAACTGTCATAATGCTAAATGTCAAAAATGAAAAGTGTCACCATGAAAAATGTCAAAAATAACAAATTTCAAGATGGCAAATGTCAAAGATGTCAAATGACAAATGTCACAATGCTAAATGTCAAAAATGACAAATTTCAAGATGGCAACTGTCAAAGATGTCAAATGTCACAATGCTAAATGTAAAAAATGAAAAGTGTCACCATGAAAAATGTCAAAAATGACAAATTTCAAGATGGCAAATGCCAAAGATGTCAAATGACAAATGTCACAATGCTAAATGTCAAAAATGAAAAGTGTCACCATGAAAAATGTCAAAAATGACAAATTTCAAGATGGCAAATGTCAAAGATGTCAAATGTCACAATGCTAAATGTCAACAATGAAAAGTGTCACGATGAAAAATGTCAAAAATGACAAATTTCAAGATGGCAAATGTCAAAGATGTCAAATGACAAATGTCACAATGCTAAATGTCAAAAATGAAAAGTGTCAAAAATGACAAATTTCAAGATGGCAAATGTCTAAGATGTCAAATGACAAATGTCACAATGCTAAATGTCAAAAATGAAAAGTGTCACTATAAAAAATGTCAAAAATGACAAATTTCAAGATGGCAAATGTCAAAGATGTCAAATGACAAATGTCACAATGCAAAATGTCAAAAATGAAAAGTGTCACCATGAAAAATGTCAAAAATGACAAATTTCAAGATGGCAAATGTCAAAGATGTCAAATGACAAATGTCACAATGCCAAATGTCAAAAATGAAAAGTTTCACCATGAAAAATGTCAAAAATGACAAATTTCAAGGTGGGAAATGTCAAAGATTTTGAATATGACAAATGTCACAATGCTGAATGTCAAAAATGAAAAGTGTCACCATGAAAAATGTCAAAAATGACAAATTTCAAGATGGCAAATGTCAAAGATGTCAAATGACAAATGTCATAATGCTAAAAGTCAAAATGAAAAGTGTCACCATGAAAAATGTCAAAAATGACAAATTTCAAGATGGCAAATATCAAAGATGTCAAATGACAAATGTCACAATGCTAAATGTCAAAAATGACAAATTTCAAGATGGCAAATGTCAAAGATGTCAAATGACAAATGTCACAATGCTAAGTGTCAAAAATGAAAAGTGTCACCATGAAAAATGTCAAAAATGACAAATTTCAAGATGGCAAATGTCAAAGATGTCAAATGACAAATGTCACAATGCTAAATGTCAAAAATGAAAAGTGTCACCATGAAAAATGTCAAAAATAACAAATTTCAAGATGGCAAATGTCAAAGATGTCAAATGACAAATGTCACAATGCTAAAGGTCAAAAATGAAAAGTGTCACCATAAAAAATGTCAAAAATGACAAATTTCAAGATGGCAAATGTCAAAGATGTCAAATGACAAATGTCACAATGCTAAATGTCAAAAATGAAAAGTGTCACCATGAAAAATGTCAAAAATAAAAAATTTTAAGATGGCAAATGTCAAAGATGTCAAATGACAAATGTCACAATGCTAAATGTCAAAAATGAAAAGTGTCACCATGAAAAATGTCAAAAATGACAAATTTCAAGATGGCAAATGTCAAAACTGACAAATGTCACAATGCTAAATGTCAAAAATGATAAGTGTCACCATGAAAAATGTCAAAAATGACAAATTTCAAGATGGCAAATGTCCAAGATGTCAAATGACAAATGTCACAATGCTAAATGTCAAAAATGAAAAGTGTCACCATGAAAAATGTCAAAAATGACAAATTTCAAGATGGCAAATGTCAAAGATGTCAAATGACAAATGTCACAATGCTAAATGTCAAAAATGAAAAGTGTCACCATGAAAAATGTCAAAAATGACAAATTTCAAGATGGCAAATGTCAAATGACAAATGTCACAATGCTAAATGTCAAAAATGAAAAGTGTCACCATGAAAAATGTCAAAAATGACAAATTTCAAGATGGCAAATGTCAAAACTGACAAATGTCACAATGCTAAATGTCAAAAGTGATAAGTGTCAACATGAAAAATGTCAAAAATGACAAATTTCAAGATGGCAAATGCCAAAGATGTCAAATGACAAATGTCACAATGCTAAATGTCAAAAATGAAAAGTGTCACCATGAAAAATGTCAAAAATGGCAAATTTCAAGATGGCAAGTGTCAAAGATGTCAAATGACAAATGTCACAATGCTAAATGTCAAAAATGAAAAGTGTCACCATGAAAAATGTCAAAAATAACAAATTTCAAGATGGCAAATGTCAAAGATGTCAAATGACAAATGTCACAATGCTAAATGTCAAAAATGAAAAGTGTCACCATGAAAAATATCAAAAATGACAAATTTCAAGATGGCAAATATCAAAGATGTCAAATGACAAATGTCACAATGCTAAATGTCAAAAATGGAAAGTGTCACAATGCTAAATGTCAAAAATGAAAAGTGTTACAATGCTAAATGTCAAAAATGACAAATTTCAAAATGGCAAATGTCAAAGATGTCAAATAACAAATGTCACAATGCTAAATGTCAAAAATGACAAATTTCAAGATGGCAAATGTCAAAGATGTCAAATGACAAATGTCACAATGCTAAATGTCAAAAATGAAAAGTGTCACCATGAAAAATGTCAAAAATGACAAATTTCAAGATGGCAAATGTCAAAACTGACAAACGTCACAATGCTAAATGTCAAAAATGAAAAGTGTCACCATGAAAAATGTCAAAAATAACAAATTTCCAGATGGCAAATGTCAAAGATGTCAAGTGACAAATGTCACAATGCTAAATGTCAAAACTGACAAATTTCAAGATGGCAAACGTCAAAGATGTCAAATGACAAATGTCACAATGCTAAATGTCAAAAATGAAAAGTGTCACCATGAAAAATGTCAAAAATGACAAATTTCAAGATGGCAAATGTCAAAGATGTCAAATGACAAATGTCGCAATGCTAAATGTCAAAAATGATAAGTGTCACCATGAAAAATGTCAAAAATAACAAATTTCAAGATGGCAAATGTCAAAGATGTCAAATGACAAATGTCACAATGCTAAATGTCAAAAATAACAAATTTTAAGATGGCAAATGTCAAAGATGTCAAATGACAACTGTCACAATGCTAAATGTCAAAAATGAAAAGTGTCACCATGAAAAATGTCAAAAATAACAAATTTCAAGATGGCAAATGTCAAAGATGTCAAATGACAAATGTCACAATGCTAAATGTCAAAAATGACAAATTTCAAGATGGCAAATGTCAAAGATGTCAAATGTCACAATGCTAAATGTCAAAAATGAAAAGTGCCACCATGAAAAATGTCAAAAATGACAAATTTCAAGATGGCAAATGTCAAAGATGTCAAATGACAAATGTCACAATGCTAAATGTCAAAAATGAAAAGTGTCACCATGAAAAGTGTCACCATGAAAAATGTCAAAAATGACAAATTTCAAGATGGCAAATGTCAAAGATGTCAAATGACAAATGTCACAATGCTAAATGTCAAAAATGAAAAGTGTCACCATGAAAAATGTCAAAAATGACAAATTTCAAGATGGCAAATGTCAAAGATGTCAAATGACAAATGTCACAATGCTAAATGTCAAAAATGAAAAGTGTCACCATGAAAAATATCAAAAATGACAAATTTCAAGATGGCAAATATCAAAGATGTCAAATGACAAATGTCACAATGCTAAATGTCAAAAATGGAAAGTGTCACAATGCTAAATGTCAAAAATGAAAAGTGTTACAATGCTAAATGTCAAAAATGACAAATTTCAAAATGGCAAATGTCAAAGATGTCAAATAACAAATGTCACAATGCTAAATGTCAAAAATGACAAATTTCAAGATGGCAAATGTCAAAGATGTCAAATGACAAATGTCACAATGCTAAATGTCAAAAATGAAAAGTGTCACCATGAAAAATGTCAAAAATGACAAATTTCAAGATGGCAAATGTCAAAACTGACAAACGTCACAATGCTAAATGTCAAAAATGAAAAGTGTCACCATGAAAAATGTCAAAAATAACAAAGTTCCAGATGGCAAATGTCAAAGATGTCAAGTGACAAATGTCACAATGCTAAATGTCAAAACTGACAAATTTCAAGATGGCAAACGTCAAAGATGTCAAATGACAAATGTCACAATGCTAAATGTCAAAAATGAAAAGTGTCACCATGAAAAATGTCAAAAATGACAAATTTCAAGATGGCAAATGTCAAAGATGTCAAATGACAAATGTCGCAATGCTAAATGTCAAAAATGATAAGTGTCACCATGAAAAATGTCAAAAATAACAAATTTCAAGATGCAAATGTCAAAGATGTCAAATGACAAATGTCACAATGCTAAATGTCAAAAATGAAAAGTGTCACCATGAAAAATGTCAAAAATGACAAATTTTAAGATGGCAAATGTCAAAACTGACAAATGTCACAATGCTAAATGTCAAAAATGAAAAGTGTCACCATGAAAAATGTCAAAAATAACAAATTTCAAGATGGCAAATGTCAAAGATGTCAAATGACAAATGTCACAATGCTAAATGTCAAAAATGACAAATTTCAAGATGGCAAATGTCAAAGATGTCAAATGACAAATGTCACAATGCTAAATGTCAAAAATGAAAAGTGTCACCATAAAAAATGTCAAAAATGACAAATTTCAAGATGGCAAATGTCAAAGATGTCAAATGACAAATGTCACAATGCTAAATGTCAAAAATGAAAAGTGTCACCATGAAAAATGTCAAAAATAACAAATTTCCAGATGGCAAATGTCCAAGATGTCAAGTGACAAATGTCACAATGCTAAATGTCAAAACTGACAAATTTCAAGATGACAAACGTCAAAGATGTCAAATGACAAATGTCACAATGCTAAATGTCAAAAATGAAAAGTGTCACCATGAAAAATGTCAAAAATGACAAATTTCAAGATGGCAAATGTCAAAGATGTCAAATGACAAATGTCACAATGCTAAATGTCAAAAATGATAAGTGTCACCATGAAAAATGTCAAAAATAACAAATTTCAAGATGGCAAATGTCAAAGATGTCAAATGACAAATGTCACAATGCTAAATGTCAAAAATGACAAATTTTAAGATGGCAAATGTCAAAGATGTCAAATGACAACTGTCATAATGCTAAATGTCAAAAATGAAAAGTGTCACCATGAAAAATGTCAAAAATAACAAATTTCAAGATGGCAAATGTCAAAGATGTCAAATGACAAATGTCACAATGCTAAATGTCAAAAATGACAAATTTCAAGATGGCAACTGTCAAAGATGTCAAATGTCACAATGCTAAATGTAAAAAATGAAAAGTGTCACCATGAAAAATGTCAAAAATGACAAATTTCAAGATGGCAAATGCCAAAGATGTCAAATGACAAATGTCACAATGCTAAATGTCAAAAATGAAAAGTGTCACCATGAAAAATGTCAAAAATGACAAATTTCAAGATGGCAAATGTCAAAGATGTCAAATGTCACAATGCTAAATGTCAACAATGAAAAGTGTCACGATGAAAAATGTCAAAAATGACAAATTTCAAGATGGCAAATGTCAAAGATGTCAAATGACAAATGTCACAATGCTAAATGTCAAAAATGAAAAGTGTCAAAAATGACAAATTTCAAGATGGCAAATGTCTAAGATGTCAAATGACAAATGTCACAATGCTAAATGTCAAAAATGAAAAGTGTCACTATAAAAAATGTCAAAAATGACAAATTTCAAGATGGCAAATGTCAAAGATGTCAAATGACAAATGTCACAATGCAAAATGTCAAAAATGAAAAGTGTCACCATGAAAAATGTCAAAAATGACAAATTTCAAGATGGCAAATGTCAAAGATGTCAAATGACAAATGTCACAATGCCAAATGTCAAAAATGAAAAGTTTCACCATGAAAAATGTCAAAAATGACAAATTTCAAGGTGGGAAATGTCAAAGATTTTGAATATGACAAATGTCACAATGCTGAATGTCAAAAATGAAAAGTGTCACCATGAAAAATGTCAAAAATGACAAATTTCAAGATGGCAAATGTCAAAGATGTCAAATGACAAATGTCATAATGCTAAAAGTCAAAATGAAAAGTGTCACCATGAAAAATGTCAAAAATGACAAATTTCAAGATGGCAAATATCAAAGATGTCAAATGACAAATGTCACAATGCTAAATGTCAAAAATGACAAATTTCAAGATGGCAAATGTCAAAGATGTCAAATGACAAATGTCACAATGCTAAGTGTCAAAAATGAAAAGTGTCACCATGAAAAATGTCAAAAATGACAAATTTCAAGATGGCAAATGTCAAAGATGTCAAATGACAAATGTCACAATGCTAAATGTCAAAAATGAAAAGTGTCACCATGAAAAATGTCAAAAATAACAAATTTCAAGATGGCAAATGTCAAAGATGTCAAATGACAAATGTCACAATGCTAAAGGTCAAAAATGAAAAGTGTCACCATAAAAAATGTCAAAAATGACAAATTTCAAGATGGCAAATGTCAAAGATGTCAAATGACAAATGTCACAATGCTAAATGTCAAAAATGAAAAGTGTCACCATGAAAAATGTCAAAAATAAAAAATTTTAAGATGGCAAATGTCAAAGATGTCAAATGACAAATGTCACAATGCTAAATGTCAAAAATGAAAAGTGTCACCATGAAAAATGTCAAAAATGACAAATTTCAAGATGGCAAATGTCAAAACTGACAAATGTCACAATGCTAAATGTCAAAAATGATAAGTGTCACCATGAAAAATGTCAAAAATGACAAATTTCAAGATGGCAAATGTCCAAGATGTCAAATGACAAATGTCACAATGCTAAATGTCAAAAATGAAAAGTGTCACCATGAAAAATGTCAAAAATGACAAATTTCAAGATGGCAAATGTCAAAGATGTCAAATGACAAATGTCACAATGCTAAATGTCAAAAATGAAAAGTGTCACCATGAAAAATGTCAAAAATGACAAATTTCAAGATGGCAAATGTCAAATGACAAATGTCACAATGCTAAATGTCAAAAATGAAAAGTGTCACCATGAAAAATGTCAAAAATGACAAATTTCAAGATGGCAAATGTCAAAACTGACAAATGTCACAATGCTAAATGTCAAAAGTGATAAGTGTCAACATGAAAAATGTCAAAAATGACAAATTTCAAGATGGCAAATGCCAAAGATGTCAAATGACAAATGTCACAATGCTAAATGTCAAAAATGAAAAGTGTCACCATGAAAAATGTCAAAAATGGCAAATTTCAAGATGGCAAGTGTCAAAGATGTCAAATGACAAATGTCACAATGCTAAATGTCAAAAATGAAAAGTGTCACCATGAAAAATGTCAAAAATAACAAATTTCAAGATGGCAAATGTCAAAGATGTCAAATGACAAATGTCACAATGCTAAATGTCAAAAATGAAAAGTGTCACCATGAAAAATATCAAAAATGACAAATTTCAAGATGGCAAATATCAAAGATGTCAAATGACAAATGTCACAATGCTAAATGTCAAAAATGGAAAGTGTCACAATGCTAAATGTCAAAAATGAAAAGTGTTACAATGCTAAATGTCAAAAATGACAAATTTCAAAATGGCAAATGTCAAAGATGTCAAATAACAAATGTCACAATGCTAAATGTCAAAAATGACAAATTTCAAGATGGCAAATGTCAAAGATGTCAAATGACAAATGTCACAATGCTAAATGTCAAAAATGAAAAGTGTCACCATGAAAAATGTCAAAAATGACAAATTTCAAGATGGCAAATGTCAAAACTGACAAACGTCACAATGCTAAATGTCAAAAATGAAAAGTGTCACCATGAAAAATGTCAAAAATAACAAATTTCCAGATGGCAAATGTCAAAGATGTCAAGTGACAAATGTCACAATGCTAAATGTCAAAACTGACAAATTTCAAGATGGCAAACGTCAAAGATGTCAAATGACAAATGTCACAATGCTAAATGTCAAAAATGAAAAGTGTCACCATGAAAAATGTCAAAAATGACAAATTTCAAGATGGCAAATGTCAAAGATGTCAAATGACAAATGTCGCAATGCTAAATGTCAAAAATGATAAGTGTCACCATGAAAAATGTCAAAAATAACAAATTTCAAGATGGCAAATGTCAAAGATGTCAAATGACAAATGTCACAATGCTAAATGTCAAAAATAACAAATTTTAAGATGGCAAATGTCAAAGATGTCAAATGACAACTGTCACAATGCTAAATGTCAAAAATGAAAAGTGTCACCATGAAAAATGTCAAAAATAACAAATTTCAAGATGGCAAATGTCAAAGATGTCAAATGACAAATGTCACAATGCTAAATGTCAAAAATGACAAATTTCAAGATGGCAAATGTCAAAGATGTCAAATGTCACAATGCTAAATGTCAAAAATGAAAAGTGCCACCATGAAAAATGTCAAAAATGACAAATTTCAAGATGGCAAATGTCAAAGATGTCAAATGACAAATGTCACAATGCTAAATGTCAAAAATGAAAAGTGTCACCATGAAAAGTGTCACCATGAAAAATGTCAAAAATGACAAATTTCAAGATGGCAAATGTCAAAGATGTCAAATGACAAATGTCACAATGCTAAATGTCAAAAATGAAAAGTGTCACCATGAAAAATGTCAAAAATGACAAATTTCAAGATGGCAAATGTCAAAGATGTCAAATGACAAATGTCACAATGCTAAATGTCAAAAATGAAAAGTGTCACCATGAAAAATATCAAAAATGACAAATTTCAAGATGGCAAATATCAAAGATGTCAAATGACAAATGTCACAATGCTAAATGTCAAAAATGGAAAGTGTCACAATGCTAAATGTCAAAAATGAAAAGTGTTACAATGCTAAATGTCAAAAATGACAAATTTCAAAATGGCAAATGTCAAAGATGTCAAATAACAAATGTCACAATGCTAAATGTCAAAAATGACAAATTTCAAGATGGCAAATGTCAAAGATGTCAAATGACAAATGTCACAATGCTAAATGTCAAAAATGAAAAGTGTCACCATGAAAAATGTCAAAAATGACAAATTTCAAGATGGCAAATGTCAAAACTGACAAACGTCACAATGCTAAATGTCAAAAATGAAAAGTGTCACCATGAAAAATGTCAAAAATAACAAAGTTCCAGATGGCAAATGTCAAAGATGTCAAGTGACAAATGTCACAATGCTAAATGTCAAAACTGACTAATTTCAAGATGGCAAACGTCAAAGATGTCAAATGACAAATGTCACAATGCTAAATGTCAAAAATGAAAAGTGTCACCATGAAAAATGTCAAAAATGACAAATTTCAAGATGGCAAATGTCAAAGATGTCAAATGACAAATGTCGCAATGCTAAATGTCAAAAATGATAAGTGTCACCATGAAAAATGTCAAAAATAACAAATTTCAAGATGCAAATGTCAAAGATGTCAAATGACAAATGTCACAATGCTAAATGTCAAAAATAACAAATTTTAAGATGGCAAATGTCAAAGATGTCAAATGACAACTGTCACAATGCTAAATGTCAAAAATGAAAAATGTCACCATGAAAAATGTCAAAAATAACAAATTTCAAGATGGCAAATGTCAAAGATGTCAAATGACAAATGTCACAATGCTAAATGTCAAAAATGACAAATTTCAAGATGGCAAATGTCAAAGATGTCAAATGTCCCAATGCTAAATGTCAAAAATGAAAAGTGTCACCATGAAAAATGTCAAAAATGACAAATTTCAAGATGGCAAATGTCAAAGATGTCAAATGACAAATGTCACAATGCTAAATGTCAAAAATGAAAAGTGTCACCATGAAAAATGTCAAAAATGACAAATTTCAAGATGGCAAATGTCAAAGATGTCAAATGACAAATGTCACAATGCTAAATGTCAAAAATGAAAAGTGTCACCATGAAAAATGTCAAAAATGACAAATTTCAAGATGGCAAATGTCAAAGATGTCAAATGACAAATGTCACAATGCTAAATGTCAAAAATGAAAAGTGTCAAAAATGACAAATTTCAAGATGGCAAATGTCTAAGATGTCAAATGACAAATGTCACAATGCTAAATGTCAAAAATGAAAAGTGTCACTATAAAAAATGTCAAAAATGACAAATTTCAAGATGGCAAATGTCAAAGATGTCAAATGACAAATGTCAGAATGCTAAATGTAAAAATGAAAAGTGTCACCATGAAAAATGTCAAAAATGACAAATTTCAAGATGGCAAATGTCAAAGATGTCAAATGACAAATGTCACAATGCTAAATGTCAAAAATGAAAAGTGTCACCATAAAAAATGTCAAAAATAACAAATTTCAAGATGGCAAATGTCAAAGATGTCAAATGACAAATGTCACAATGCTAAATGTAAAAATGAAAAGTGTCACCATGAAAAATGTCAAAAATGACAAATTTCAAGATGGCAAATGTCAAAGATGTCAAATGACAAATGTCACAATGCTAAATGTCAAAAATGAAAAGTGTCACCATAAAAAATGTCAAAAATAACAAATTTCAAGATGGGAAATGTCAAAGATTTTGAATATGACAAATGTCACAATGCTAAATGTCAAAAATGAAAAGTGTCACCATGAAAAATGTCAAAAATGACAAATTTCAAGATGGCAAATGTCAAAGATGTCAAATGACAAATGTCACAATGCTAAATGTAAAAATGAAAAGTGTCACCATGAAAAATGTCAAAAATGACAAATTTCAAGATGGCAAATGTCAAAGATGTCAAATGACAAATGTCACAATGCTAAATGTCAAAAATGAAAAGTGTCACCATAAAAAATGTCAAAAATAACAAATTTCAAGATGGCAAATGTCAAAGATGTCAAATGACAAATGTCACAATGCTAAATGTCAAAAATGAAAAGTGTCAAAAATGACAAATTTCAAGATGGCAAATGTCTAAGATGTCAAATGACAAATGTCACAGTGCTAAATGTCAAAAATGAAAAGTGTCACCATGAAAAATGTCAAAAATGACAAATTTCAAGATGGCAAATGTCAAAGATGTCAAATGACAAATGTCACAATGCTAAATGTCAAAAATGAAAAGTGTCACCATGAAAAATGTCAAAAATGACAAATTTCAAGATGGCAAATATCAAAGATGTCAAATGACAAATGTCACAAAGCTAAATGTCAAAAATGGAAAGTGTCACAATGCTAAATGTCAAAAATGAAAAGTGTCACCATGAAAAATGTCAAAAATGACAAATTTCAAGATGGCAAATGTCAAAACTGACAAATGTCACAATGCTAAATGTCAAAAATGATAAGTGTCACCATGAAAAATGTCAAAAATGACAAATTTCAAGATGGCAAATGTCCAAGATGTCAAATGACAAATATCACAATGCTAAATGTCAAAAATGAAAAGTGTCACCATGAAAAATGTCAAAAATGTCAAATTTCAAGATGGCAAATGTCAAAGATGTCAAATGACAAATGTCACAATGCTAAATGTCAAAAATGAAAAGTGTCACCATGAAAAATGTCAAAAATGACAAATTTCAAGATGGCAAATGTCAAAGATGTCAAATGACAAATGTCATAATGCTAAAAGTCAAAATGAAAAGTGTCACCATGAAAAATGTCAAAAATGACAAATTTCAAGATGGCAAATATCAAAGATGTCAAATGACAAATGTCACAATGCTAAATGTCAAAAATGACAAATTTCAAGATGGCAAATGTCAAAGATGTCAAATGACAAATGTCACAATGCTAAATGTCAAAAATGAAAAGTGTCACCATGAAAAATGTCAAAAATGACAAATTTCAAGATGGCAAATGTCAAAGATGTCAAATGACACATGTCACAATGCTAAATGTCAAAAATGAAAAGTGTCACCATGAAAAATGTCAAAAATGACAAATTTCAAGATGGCAAATGTCAAAGATGTCAAATGACAAATGTCACAATGCTAAATGTCAAAAATGAAAAGTGTCACCATGAAAAATGTCAAAAATAACAAATTTTAAGATGGCAAATGTCAAAGATGTCAAATGACAAATGTCACAATGCTAAATGTCAAAAATGAAAAGTGTCACCATGAAAAATGTCAAAAATGACAAATTTCAAGATGGCAAATGTCAAAACTGACAAATGTCACAATGTTAAATGTCAAAAATGATAAGTGTCACCATGAAAAATGTCAAAAATGACAAATTTCAAGATGGCAAATGTCCAAGATGTCAAATGACAAATGTCACAATGCTAAATGTCAAAAATGAAAAGTGTCACCATGAAAAATGTCAAAAATGACAAATTTCAAGATGGCAAATGTCAAAACTGACAAATGTCAGAATGCTAAATGTCAAAAATGATAAGTGTCAACATGAAAAATGTCAAAAATGACAAATTTCAAGATGGCAAATGCCAAAGATGTCAAATGACAAATGTCACAATGCTAACTGTCAAAAATGAAAAGTGTCACCATGAAAAATGTCAAAAATGACAAATTTCAAGATGGCAAATGTCAAAGATGTCAAATGACAAATGTCACAATGCTAAATGTCAAAAATGAAAAGTGTCACCATGAAAAATGTCAAAAATGACAAATTTCAAGATGGCAAATGTCAAAGATGTCAAATGACAAATGTCACAATGCTAAATGTCAAAAATGAAAAGTGTCACCATGAAAAATATCAAAAATGACAAATTTCAAGATGGCAAATATCAAAGATGTCAAATGACAAATGTCACAATGCTAAATGTCAAAAATGGAAAGTGTCACAATGCTAAATGTCAAAAATGAAAAGTGTTACAATGCTAAATGTCAAAAATGACAAATTTCAAAATGGCAAATGTCAAAGATGTCAAATAACAAATGTCACAATGCTAAATGTCAAAAATGACAAATTTCAAGATGGCAAATGTCAAAGATGTCAAATGACAAATGTCACAATGCTAAATGTCAAAAATGAAAAGTGTCACCATGAAAAATGTCAAAAATGACAAATTTCAAGATGGCAAATGTCAAAACTGACAAACGTCACAATGCTAAATGTCAAAAATGAAAAGTGTCACCATGAAAAATGTCAAAAATAACAAATTTCCAGATGGCAAATGTCAAAGATGTCAAGTGACAAATGTCACAATGCTAAATGTCAAAACTGACAAATTTCAAGATGGCAAACGTCAAAGATGTCAAATGACAAATGTCACAATGCTAAATGTCAAAAATGAAAAGTGTCACCATGAAAAATGTCAAAAATGACAAATTTCAAGATGGCAAATGTCAAAGATGTCAAATGACAAATGTCGCAATGCTAAATGTCAAAAATGATAAGTGTCACCATGAAAAATGTCAAAAATAACAAATTTCAAGATGGCAAATGTCAAAGATGTCAAATGACAAATGTCACAATGCTAAATGTCAAAAATAAAAAATTTTAAGATGGCAAATGTCAAAGATGTCAAATGACAACTGTCACAATGCTAAATGTCAAAAATGAAAAGTGTCACCATGAAAAATGTCAAAAATAACAAATTTCAAGATGGCAAATGTCAAAGATGTCAAATGACAAATGTCACAATGCTAAATGTCAAAAATGACAAATTTCAAGATGGCAAATGTCAAAGATGTCAAATGTCACAATGCTAAATGTCAAAAATGAAAAGTGTCACCATGAAAAATGTCAAAAATGACAAATTTCAAGATGGCAAATGTCAAAGATGTCAAATGACAAATGTCACAATGCTAAATGTCAAAAATGAAAAGTGTCACCATGAAAAATGTCAAAAATGACAAATTTCAAGATGGCAAATGTCAAAGATGTCAAATGACAAATGTCACAATGCTAAATGTCAAAAATGAAAAGTGTCACCATGAAAAATGTCAAAAATGACAAATTTCAAGATGGCAAATGTCAAAGATGTCAAATGACAAATGTCACAATGCTAAATGTCAAAAATGAAAAGTGTCAAAAATGACAAATTTCAAGATGGCAAATGTCTAAGATGTCAAATGACAAATGTCACAATGCTAAATGTCAAAAATGAAAAGTGTCACTATAAAAAATGTCAAAAATAACAAATTTCAAGATGGCAAATGTCAAAGATGTCAAATGACAAATGTCAGAATGCTAAATGTAAAAATGAAAAGTGTCACCATGAAAAATGTCAAAAATGACAAATTTCAAGATGGCAAATGTCAAAGATGTCAAATGACAAATGTCACAATGCTAAATGTCAAAAATGAAAAGTGTCACCATAAAAAATGTCAAAAATAACAAATTTTAAGATGGCAAATGTCAAAGATGTCAAATGACAAATGTCACAATGCTAAATGTCAAAAATGAAAAGAGTCACCATGAAAAATGTCAAAAATGACAAATTTCAAGATGGCAAATGTCAAAGATGTCAAATGACAAATGTCACAATGCTAAATGTAAAAATGAAAAGTGTCACCATGAAAAATGTCAAAAATGACAAATTTCAAGATGGCAAATGTCAAAGATGTCAAATGACAAATGTCACAATGCTAAATGTCAAAAATGAAAAGTGTCACCATAAAAAATGTCAAAAATAACAAATTTCAAGATGGCAAATGTCAAAGATGTCAAATGACAAATGTCACAATGCTAAATGTCAAAAATGAAAAGTGTCAAAAATGACAAATTTCAAGATGGCAAATGTCTAAGATGTCAAATGACAAATGTCACAATGCTAAATGTCAAAAATGAAAAGTGTCACTATAAAAAATGTCAAAAATGACAAATTTCAAGATGGCAAATGTCAAAGATGTCAAATGACAAATGTCAGAATGCTAAATGTAAAAATGAAAAGTGTCACCATGAAAAATGTCAAAAATGACAAATTTCAAGATGGCAAATGTCAAAGATGTCAAATGACAAATGTCACAATGCTAAATGTCAAAAATGAAAAGTGTCACCATAAAAAATGTCAAAAATAACAAATTTCAAGATGGCAAATGTCAAAGATGTCAAATGACAAATGTCACAATGCTAAATGTCAAAAATGAAAAGTGTCACCATGAAAAATGTCAAAAATGACAAATTTCAAGATGGCAAATGTCAAAGATGTCAAATGACAAATGTCACAATGCTAAATGTAAAAATGAAAAGTGTCACCATGAAAAATGTCAAAAATGACAAATTTCAAGATGGCAAATGTCAAAGATGTCAAATGACAAATGTCACAATGCTAAATGTCAAAAATGAAAAGTGTCACCATAAAAAATGTCAAAAATAACAAATTTCAAGATGGCAAATGTCAAAGATGTCAAATGACAAATGTCACAATGCTAAATGTCAAAAATGAAAAGTGTCACCATGAAAAATGTCAAAAATGACAAATTTCAAGATGGCAAATGTCAAAGATGTCAAATGACAAATGTCACAATGCTAAATGTAAAAAATGAAAAGTGTCACCATGAAAAATGTCAAAAATGACAAATTTCAAGATGGCAAATGTCAAAGATGTCAAATGACAAATGTCACAATGCTAAATGTCAAAAATGAAAAGTGTCACCATGAAAAATGTCAAAAATGACAAATTTCAAGATGGCAAATGTCAAAACTGACAAATGTCAGAATGCTAAATGTCAAAAATGATAAGTGTCAACATGAAAAATGTCAAAAATGACAAATTTCAAGATGGCAAATGCCAAAGATGTCAAATGACAAATGTCACAATGCTAAATGTCAAAAATGAAAAGTGTCACCATGAAAAATGTCAAAAATGACAAATTTCAAGATGGCAAATGTCAAAGATGTCAAATGACAAATGTCACAATGCTAAATGTCAAAAATGAAAAGTGTCACCATGAAAAATGTCAAAAATAACAAATTTCCAGATGGCAAATGTCAAAGATGTCAAGTGACAAATGTCACAATGCTAAATGTCAAAAATGAAAAGTGTCACCATGAAAAATGTCAAAAATGACAAATTTCAAGATGGCAAATGTCAAAACTGACAAACGTCACAATGCTAAATGTCAAAAATGAAAAGTGTCACCATGAAAAATGTCAAAAATAACAAATTTCAAGATGGCAAATGTCAAAACTGACAAACGTCACAATGCTAAATGTCAAAAATGAAAAGTGTCACCATGAAAAATGTCAAAAATAACAAATTTCCAGATGGCAAATGTCAAAGATGTCAAGTGACAAATGTCACAATGCTAAATGTCAAAAATGAAAAGTGTCACCATGAAAAATGTCAAAAATGACAAATTTCAAGATGGCAAATGTCAAAACTGACAAACGTCACAATGCTAAATGTCAAAAATGAAAAGTGTCACCATGAAAAATGTCAAAAATAACAAATTTCAAGATGGCAAATGTCAAAACTGACAAACGTCACAATGCTAAATGTCAAAAATGAAAAGTGTCACCATGAAAAATGTCAAAAATAACAAATTTCCAGATGGCAAATGTCAAAGATGTCAAGTGACAAATGTCACAATGCTAAATGTCAAAACTGACAAATTTCAAGATGGCAAATGTCAAAGATGTCAAATGACAAATGTCACAATGCTAAATGTCAAAAATGAAAAGTGTCACCATGAAAAATGTCAAAAATGACAAATTTCAAGATGGCAAATGTCAAAACTGACAAACGTCACAATGCTAAATGTCAAAAATGAAAAGTGTCACCATGAAAAATGTCAAAAATAACAAATTTCCAGATGGCAAATGTCAAAGATGTCAAGTGACAAATGTCACAATGCTAAATGTCAAAACTGACAAATTTCAAGATGGCAAACGTCAAAGATGTCAAATGACAAATGTCACAATGCTAAATGTCAAAAATGAAAAGTGTCACCATGAAAAATGTCAAAAATGACAAATTTCAAGATGGCAAATGTCAAAGATGTCAAATGACAAATGTCGCAATGCTAAATGTCAAAAATGATAAGTGTCACCATGAAAAATGTCAAAAATAACAAATTTCAAGATGGCAAATGTCAAAGATGTCAAATGACAAATGTCACAATGCTAAATGTCAAAAATAACAAATTTTAAGATGGCAAATGTCAAAGATGTCAAATGACAACTGTCACGATGCTAAATGTCAAAAATGAAAAGTGTCACCATGAAAAATGTCAAAAATAACAAATTTCAAGATGGCAAATGTCAAAGATGTCAAATGACAAATGTCACAATGCTAAATGTCAAAAATGACAAATTTCAAGATGGCAAATGTCAAAGATGTCAAATGTCACAATGCTAAATGTCAAAAATGAAAAGTGTCACCATGAAAAATGTCAAAAATGACAAATTTCAAGATGGCAAATGTCTAAGATGTCAAATGACAAATGTCACAATGCTAAATGTCAAAAATGAAAAGTGTCAC
The DNA here is from genome assembly GCA_964028335.1 of Altica lythri. Taxonomy (NCBI): domain Eukaryota; kingdom Metazoa; phylum Arthropoda; class Insecta; order Coleoptera; family Chrysomelidae; genus Altica; species Altica lythri. Next base: position 36,765,053 of record OZ034800.1, on the reverse strand, counting down.
TATAAAAAATGTCAAAAATGACAAATTTCAAGATGGCAAATGTCAAAGATGTCAAATGACAAATGTCACAATGCTAAATGTAAAAATGAAAAGTGTCACCATGAAAAATGTCAAAAATGACAAATTTCAAGATGGCACATGCCAAAGATGTCAAATGACAAATGTCACAATGCTAAATGTCAAAAATGAAAAGTGTCACCATGAAAAATGTCAAAAATGACAAATTTCAAGATGGCAAATGTCAAAGATGTCAAATGACAAATGTCACAATGCTAAATGTCAACAATGAAAAGTGTCACGATGAAAAATGTCAAAAATGACAAATTTCAAGATGGCAAATGTCAAAGATGTCAAATGACAAATGTCACAATGCTAAATGTCAAAAATGAAAAGTGTCAAAAATGACAAATTTCAAGATGGCAAATGTCTAAGATGTCAAATGACAAATGTCAAATGACAAATGTCACAATGCTAAATGTCAAAAATGAAAAGTGTCACCATGAAAAATGTCAAAAATGACAAATTTCAAGATGGCAAATGTCAAAGATGTCAAATGACAAATGTCACAATGCTAAATGTCAAAAATGAAAAGTGTCACCATGAAAAATGTCAAAAATAACAAATTTCAAGATGGCAAATGTCAAAGATGTCAAATGACAAATGTCACAATGCTAAAGGTCAAAAATGAAAAGTGTCACCATAAAAAATGTCAAAAATGACAAATTTCAAGATGGCAAATGTCAAAGATGTCAAATGACAAATGTCACAATGCTAAATGTCAAAAATGAAAAGTGTCACCATGAAAAATGTCAAAAATAACAAATTTTAAGTTGGCAAATGTCAAAGATGTCAAATGACAAATGTCACAATGCTAAATGTCAAAAATGAAAAGTGTCACCATGAAAAATGTCAAAAATGACAAATTTCAAGATGGCAAATGTCAAAACTGACAAATGTCACAATGCTAAATGTCAAAAATGATAAGTGTCAACATGAAAAATGTCAAAAATGACAAATTTCAAGATGGCAAATGTTCAAGATGTCAAATGACAAATGTCACAATGCTAAATGTCAAAAATGAAAAGTGTCACCATGAAAAATGTCAAAAATGACAAATTTCAAGATGGCAAATGTCAAAGATGTCAAATGACAAATGTCACAATGCTAAATGTCAAAAATAAAAAGTGTCAAAAATGACAAATTTCAAGATGGCAAATGTCAAAGATGTCAAATGACAAATGTCACAATGCTAAATGTCAAAAATGAAAAGTGTCACCATGAAAAATGTCAAAAATGACAAATTTTAAGATGGCAAATGTCAAAACTGACAAATGTCACAATGCTAAATGTCAAAAATGAAAAGTGTCACCATGAAAAATGTCAAAAATAACAAATTTCAAGATGGCAAATGTCAAAGATGTCAAATGACAAATGTCACAATGCTAAATGTCAAAAATGACAAATTTCAAGATGGCAAATGTCAAAGATGTCAAATGACAAATGTCACAATGCTAAATGTCAAAAATGAAAAGTGTCACCATAAAAAATGTCAAAAATGACAAATTTCAAGATGGCAAATGTCAAAGATGTCAAATGACAAATGTCACAATGCTAAATGTCAAAAATGAAAAGTGTCACCATGAAAAATGTCAAAAATAACAAATTTCCAGATGGCAAATGTCCAAGATGTCAAGTGACAAATGTCACAATGCTAAATGTCAAAACTGACAAATTTCAAGATGGCAAACGTCAAAGATGTCAAATGACAAATGTCACAATGCTAAATGTCAAAAATGAAAAGTGTCACCATGAAAAATGTCAAAAATGACAAATTTCAAGATGGCAAATGTCAAAGATGTCAAATGACAAATGTCACAATGCTAAATGTCAAAAATGATAAGTGTCACCATGAAAAATGTCAAAAATAACAAATTTCAAGATGGCAAATGTCAAAGATGTCAAATGACAAATGTCACAATGCTAAATGTCAAAAATAACAAATTTTAAGATGGCAAATGTCAAAGATGTCAAATGACAACTGTCGCAATGCTAAATGTCAAAAATGAAAAGTGTCACCATGAAAAATGTCAAAAATAACAAATTTCAAGATGGCAAATGTCAAAGATGTCAAATGACAAATGTCACAATGCTAAATGTCAAAAATGACAAATTTCAAGATGGCAAGTGTCAAAGATGTCAAATGTCACAATGCTAAATGTAAAAAATGAAAAGTGTCACCATGAAAAATGTCAAAAATGACAAATTTCAAGATGGCAAATGTCAAAGATGTCAAATGACAAATGTCACAATGCTAAATGTCAACAATGAAAAGTGTCACCATGAAAAATGTCAAAAATGACAAATTTCAAGATGGCAAATGTCAAAGATGTCAAATGACAAATGTCACAATGCTAAATGTCAAAAATGAAAAGTGTCAAAAATGACAAATTTCAAGATGGCAAATGTCTAAGATGTCAAATGACAAATGTCACAATGCTAAATGTCAAAAATGAAAAGTGTCACCATGAAAAATGTCAAAAATGACAAATTTCAAGATGGAAAATGTCAAAGATGTCAAATGACAAATGTCACAATGCTAAATGTCAAAAATGAAAAGTTTCACCATGAAAAATGTCAAAAATGACAAATTTCAAGATGGGAAATGTCAAAGATTTTGAATATGACAAATGTCACAATGCTAAATGTCAAAAATGAAAAGTGTCACCATGAAAAATGTCAAAAATGACAAATTTCAAGATGGCAAATGTCAAAGATGTCAAATGACAAATGTCATAATGCTAAAAGTCAAAATGAAAAGTGTCACCATGAAAAATGTCAAAAATAACAAATTTCAAGATGGCAAATGTCAAAGATGTCAAATGACAAATGTCACAATGCTAAATGTCAAAAATAACAAATTTTAAGATGGCAAATGTCAAAGATGTCAAATGACAACTGTCGCAATGCTAAATGTCAAAAATGAAAAGTGTCACCATGAAAAATGTCAAAAATAACAAATTTCAAGATGGCAAATGTCAAAGATGTCAAATGACAAATGTCACAATGCTAAATGTCAAAAATGACAAATTTCAAGATGGCAAGTGTCAAAGATGTCAAATGTCACAATGCTAAATGTAAAAAATGAAAAGTGTCACCATGAAAAATGTCAAAAATGACAAATTTCAAGATGGCAAATGTCAAAGATGTCAAATGACAAATGTCACAATGCTAAATGTCAACAATGAAAAGTGTCACCATGAAAAATGTCAAAAATGACAAATTTCAAGATGGCAAATGTCAAAGATGTCAAATGACAAATGTCACAATGCTAAATGTCAAAAATGAAAAGTGTCAAAAATGACAAATTTCAAGATGGCAAATGTCTAAGATGTCAAATGACAAATGTCACAATGCTAAATGTCAAAAATGAAAAGTGTCACCATGAAAAATGTCAAAAATGACAAATTTCAAGATGGAAAATGTTAAAGATGTCAAATGACAAATGTCACAATGCTAAATGTCAAAAATGAAAAGTTTCACCATGAAAAATGTCAAAAATGACAAATTTCAAGATGGGAAATGTCAAAGATTTTGAATATGACAAATGTCACAATGCTAAATGTCAAAAATGAAAAGTGTCACCATGAAAAATGTCAAAAATGACAAATTTCAAGATGGCAAATGTCAAAGATGTCAAATGACAAATGTCATAATGCTAAAAGTCAAAATGAAAAGTGTCACCATGAAAAATGTCAAAAATGACAAATTTCAAGATGGCAAATATCAAAGATGTCAAATGACAAATGTCACAATGCTAAATGTCAAAAATGACAAATTTTAAGATGGCAAATGTCAAAGATGTCAAATGACAAATGTCACAATGCTAAATGTCAAAAATGAAAAGTGTCACCATGAAAAATGTCAAAAATGACAAATTTCAAGATGGCAAATGTCAAAGATGTCAAATGACAAATGTCACAATGCTAAATGTCAAAAATGAAAAGTGTCACCATGAAAAATGTCAAAAATAACAAATTTCAAGATGGCAAATGTCAAAGATGTCAAATGACAAATGTCACAATGCTAAATGTCAAAAATGAAAAGTGTCACCATGAAAAATGTCAAAAATGACAAATTTCAAGATGGCAAATGTCAAAGATGTCAAATGACAAATGTCACAATGCTAAATGTCAAAAATGAAAAGTGTCACCATGAAAAATGTCAAAAATAACAAATTTTAAGATGGCAAATGTCAAAGATGTCAAATGACAAATGTCACAATGCTAAATGTCAAAAATGAAAAGTGTCACCATGAAAAATGTCAAAAATGACAAATTTCAAGATGGCAAATGTCAAAACTGACAAATGTCACAATGCTAAAGGTCAAAAATGATAAGTGTCACCATGAAAAATGTCAAAAATGACAAATTTCAAGATGGCAAATGTCCAAGATGTCAAATGACAAATGTTACAATGCTAAATGTCAAAAATGAAAAGTGTCACCATGAAAAATGTCAAAAATGACAAATTTCAAGATGGCAAATGTCAAAGATGTCAAATGACAAATGTCACAATGCTAAATGTCAAAAATGATAAGTGTCACCATGAAAAATGTCAAAAATAACAAATTTCAAGATGGCAAATGTCAAAGATGTCAAATGACAAATGTCACAATGCTAAATGTCAAAAATAACAAATTTTAAGATGGCAAATGTCAAAGATGTCAAATGACAACTGTCGCAATGCTAAATGTCAAAAATGAAAAGTGTCACCATGAAAAATGTCAAAAATAACAAATTTCAAGATGGCAAATGTCAAAGATGTCAAATGACAAATGTCACAATGCTAAATGTCAAAAATGACAAATTTCAAGATGGCAAGTGTCAAAGATGTCAAATGTCACAATGCTAAATGTAAAAAATGAAAAGTGTCACCATGAAAAATGTCAAAAATGACAAATTTCAAGATGGCAAATGTCAAAGATGTCAAATGACAAATGTCACAATGCTAAATGTCAACAATGAAAAGTGTCACCATGAAAAATGTCAAAAATGACAAATTTCAAGATGGCAAATGTCAAAGATGTCAAATGACAAATGTCACAATGCTAAATGTCAAAAATGAAAAGTGTCAAAAATGACAAATTTCAAGATGGCAAATGTCTAAGATGTCAAATGACAAATGTCACAATGCTAAATGTCAAAAATGAAAAGTGTCACCATGAAAAATGTCAAAAATGACAAATTTCAAGATGGAAAATGTCAAAGATGTCAAATGACAAATGTCACAATGCTAAATGTCAAAAATGAAAAGTTTCACCATGAAAAATGTCAAAAATGACAAATTTCAAGATGGGAAATGTCAAAGATTTTGAATATGACAAATGTCACAATGCTAAATGTCAAAAATGAAAAGTGTCACCATGAAAAATGTCAAAAATGACAAATTTCAAGATGGCAAATGTCAAAGATGTCAAATGACAAATGTCACAATGCTAAATGTCAAAAATGAAAAGTGTCACCATGAAAAATGTCAAAAATAACAAATTTTAAGATGGCAAATGTCAAAGATGTCAAATGACAAATGTCACAATGCTAAATGTCAAAAATGAAAAGTGTCACCATGAAAAATGTCAAAAATGACAAATTTCAAGATGGCAAATGTCAAAACTGACAAATGTCACAATGCTAAAGGTCAAAAATGATAAAAATCACCATGAAAAATGTCAAAAATGACAAATTTCAAGATGGCAAATGTCTAAGATGTCAAATGACAAATGTCACAATGCTAAATGTCAAAAATGAAAAGTGTCACCATAAAAAATGTCAAAAATGACAAATTTCAAGATGGCAAATGTCAAAGATGTCAAATGACAAATGTCACAATGCTAAATGTCAAAAATGAAAAGTGTCAAAAATGACAAATTTTAAGATGGCAAATGTCTAAGATGTCAAATGACAAATGTCAAAATGCTAAATGTCAAAAATAAAAAGTGTCAGCATGAAAAATGTCAAAAATGACAAATTTTAAGATGGCAAATGTCAAAGATGTCAAATAACAAATGTCACGATGCTAAATGTCAAAAATGAAAAGTGTCACCATGAAAAATGTCAAAAATGACAAATTTCAAGATGGCAAATGTCAAAGATGTCAAATGACAAATGTCACAATGCTAAATGTCAAAAATGAAAAGTGTCACCATGAAAAATGTCAATAATGACAAATTTCAAGATGGCAAATGTCAAAACTGACTAATGTCACAATGCTAAATGTCAAAAATGAAAAGTGTCACCATGAAAAATGTCAAAAATGACAAATTTCAAAATGGCAAATCTCAAAGATGTCAAATGACAAATGTCACAATGCTAAATGTCAAAAATGAAAAGTGTCACCATGAAAAGTGTCAAAAATGACAAATTTCAAGATAGCAAATGTCTAAGATGTCAAATGACAAATGTCACAATGCTAAATGTCAAAAATGAAAAGTGTCACCATGAAAAATGTCAAAAATGACAAATTTCAAGATGGCAAATGCCAAAGATGTCAAATGACAAATGTCACAATGCTAAATGTCAAAAATGAAAAGTGTCACCATGAAAAATGTCAAAAATGACAAATTTTAAGACGGCAAATGTCAAAGATGTCAAATGACAAATGTCACAATGCTAAATGTCAAAAATGAAAAGTGTCACCATGGAAAATGTCAAAAATGACAAATTTCAAGATGGCAAATGTCAAAGATGTCAAATGACAAATGTCACAATGCTAAATGTCAAAAATGAAAAGTGTCACCATGAAAAATATCAAAAATGACAAATTTCAAGATGGCAAATATCAAAGATGTCAAATGACAAATGTCACAATGCTAAATGTCAAAAATGGAAAGTGTCACAATGCTAAATGTCAAAAATAAAAAGTGTCACAATGCTAAATGTCAAAAATGACAAACTACAAAATGGCAAATGTCAAAGATGTCAAATAACAAATGTCACAATGCTAAATGTCAAAAATGACAAATTTCAAGATGGCAAATGTCAAAGATGTCAAATGAAAAATGTCACAATGCTAAATGTCAAAAATGAAAAGTGTCACAATGCTAAATGTCAAAAATGACAAATTTCAAGATGGCAAATGTCAAAGATGTCAAATGTCACAATGCTAAATGTCAAAAATAAAAAGTGTCACCATGAAAAATGTCAAAAATGACAAATTTCAAGATGGCAAATGTCAAAGATGTCAAATGACAAATGTCACAATGCTAAATGTCAAAAATGAAAAGTGTCACCATGAAAAATGTCAAAAATGACAAATTTCAAGATGGCAAATGTCAAAGATGTCAAATGACAAATGTCACAATGCTAAATGTCAAAAATGAAAAGTGTCACCATGACAAATGTCAAAAATGACAAATTTCAGGATGGCAAATGTCAAAGATGTCAAATGACAAATGTCACAATGCTAAATGTCAAAAATGAAAGTGTCAAAAATAACAAATTTCAAGATGGCAAATGTCTAAGATGTCAAATGACAAATGTCACAATGCTAAATGTCAAAAATGAAAAGTGTCACTATAAAAAATGTCAAAAATGACAAATTTCAAGATGGCAAATGTCAAAGATGCCAAATGACATATGTCACAATGCTAAATGTCAAAAATGAAAAGTGTCACCATGAAAAATGTCAAAAATGACAAATTTCAAGATGGCAAATGTCAAAGATGTCGAATGACATATGTCACAATGCTAAATGTCAAAAATGAAAAGTTTCACCATGAAAAATGTCAAAAATGACAAATTTCAAGATGGGAAATGTCAAAGATTTTGAATATTACAAATGTCACAATGCTAAATGTCAAAAATGAAAAGTGTCACCATGAAAAATGTCAAAAATGACAAATTTCAAGATGGCAAATGTCAAAGATGTCAAATGACAAACGTCACAATGCTAAATGTCAAAAATGAAAAGTGTCACCATGAAAAATGTCAAAAATGACAAATTTCAAGATGGCAAATGTCAAAGATGTCAAATGACAAATGTCACAATGCTAAATGTCAAAAATGAAAAGTGTCACCATGAAAAATGTCAAAAATGACAAATTTCAAGATGGCAAATATCAAAGATGTCAAATGACAAATGTCACAATGCTAAATGTCAAAAATGGAAAGTGTCACAATGCTAAATGTCAAAAATGAAAAGTGTCACAATGCTAAATGTCAAAAATGACAAATTTCAAGATAGCAAATGTCAAAGATGTCAAATGACAAATGTCACAATGCTAAATAACAAAAATGACAAATTTCAAGATGGCAAATGTCAAAGATGTCAAATGACAAATGTCACAATGCTAAATGTCAAAAATGAAAAGTGTCACCATGAAAAATGTCAAAAATGACAAATTTCAAGATGGCAAATATCAAAACTGACAAATGTCACAATGCTAAAAAATGTCAAAAATGATAAAAATCACCATGAAAAATGTCAAAAATGACAAATTTCAAGATGGCAAATGTCTAAGATGTCAAATGACAAATGTCACAATGCTAAATGTCAAAAATGAAAAGTGTCACCATAAAAAATGTCAAAAATGACAAATTTCAAGATGGCAAATGTCAAAGATGTCAAATGACAAATGTCACAATGCTAAATGTCAAAAATGAAAAGTGTCAAAAATAACAAATTTTAAGATGGCAAATGTCTAAGATGTCAAATGACAAATGTCACAATGCTAAATGTCAAAAATAAAAAGTGTCACCATGAAAAATGTCAAAAATGACAAATTTTAAGATGGCAAATGTCAAAGATGTCAAATGACAAATGTCACAATGCTAAAGGTCAAAAATGAAAAGTGTCACCATGAAAAATGTCAAAAATGACAAATTTCAAGATGGCAAATGTCAAAACTGACTAATGTCACAATGCTAAATGTCAAAAATGAAAAGTGTCACCATGAAAAATGTCAAAAATGACAAATTTCAAAATGGCAAATGTCAAAGATGTCAAATGACAAATGTCACAATGCTAAATGTCAAAAATGAAAAGTGTCACCATGAAAAGTGTCAAAAATGACAAATTTCAAGATGGCAAATGTCTAAGATGTCAAATGACAAATGTCACAATGCTAAATGTCAAAAATGAAAAGTGTCACCATGAAAAATGTCAAAAATGACAAATTTCAAGATGGCAAATGCCAAAGATGTCAAATGACAAATGTCACAATGCTAAATGTCAAAAATGAAAAGTGTCACCATGAAAAATGTCAAAAATGGCAAATTTCAAGATGGCAAATGTCAAAGATGTCAAATGACAAATGTCACAATGCTAAATGTCAAAAATGAAAAGTGTCACCATGAAAAATGTCAAAAATGACAAATTTTAAGATGGCAAATGTCAAAGATGTCAAATGACAAATGTCACAATGCTAAATGTCAAAAATGAAAAGTGTCACCATGAAAAATATCAAAAATGACAAATTTCAAGATGGCAAATATCAAAGATGTCAAATGACAAATGTCACAATGCTAAATGTCAAAAATGGAAAGTGTCACAATGCTAAATGTCAAAAATGAAAAGTGTCACAATGCTAAATGTCAAAAATGACAAATTTCAAAATGGCAAATGTCAAAGATGTCAAATAACAAATGTCACAATGATAAATGTCAAAAATGACAAATTTCAAGATGGCAAATATCAAAGATGTCAAATGACAAATGTCACAATGCTAAATGTCAAAAATGAAAAGTGTCACCATGAAAAATGTCAAAAATGACAAATTTCAAGATGGCAAATGTCAAAACTGACAAACGTCACAATGCTAAATGTCAAAAATGAAAAGTGTCACCATGAAAAATGTCAAAAATAACAAATTTCCAGATGGCAAATGTCAAAGATGTCAAGTGACAAATGTCACAATGCTAAATGTCAAAACTGACAAATTTCAAGATGGCAAACGTCAAAGATGTCAAATGACAAATGTCACAATGCTAAATGTCAAAAATGAAAAGTGTCACCATGAAAAATGTCAAAAATGACAAATTTCAAGATGGCAAATGTCAAAGATGTCAAATGACAAATGTCACAATGCTAAATGTCAAAAATGATAAGTGTCACCATGAAAAATGTCAAAAATAACAAATTTCAAGATGGCAAATGTCAAAGATGTCAAATGACAAATGTCACAATGCTAAATGTCAAAAATGACAAATTTTAAGATGGCAAATGTCAAAGATGTCAAATGACAACTGTCACAATGCTAAATGTCAAAAATGAAAAGTGTCACCATGAAAAATGTCAAAAATAACAAATTTCAAGATGGCAAATGTCAAAGATGTCAAATGACAAATGTCACAATGCTAAATGTCAAAAATGACAAATTTCAAGATGGCAAATGTCAAAGATGTCAAATGTCACAATGCTAAATGTCAAAAATGAAAAGTGTCACCATGAAAAATGTCAAAAATGACAAATTTCAAGATGGCAAATGTCAAAGATGTCAAATGACAAATGTCACAATGCTAAATGTCAAAAATGAAAAGTGTCACCATGAAAAATGTCAAAAATGACAAATTTCAAGATGGGAAATGTCAAAGATTTTGAATATGACAAATGTCACAATGCTAAATGTCAAAAATGAAAAGTGTCACCATGAAAAATGTCAAAAATGACAAATTTCAGGATGGCAAATGTCAAAGATGTCAAATGACAAATGTCACAATGCTAAATGTCAAAAATGAAAAGTGTCAAAAATGACAAATTTCAAGATGGCAAATGTCTAAGATGTCAAATGACAAATGTCACAATGCTAAATGTCAAAAATGAAAAGTGTCACCATGAAAAATGTCAAAAATGACAAATTTCAGGATGGCAAATGTCAAAGATGTCAAATGACAAATGTCACAATGCTAAATGTCAAAAATGAAAAGTGTCAAAAATGACAAATTTCAAGATGGCAAATGTCTAAGATGTCAAATGACAAATGTCACAATGCTAAATGTCAAAAATGAAAAGTGTCACTATAAAAAATGTCAAAAATGACAAATTTCAAGATGGCAAATGTCAAAGATGTCAAATGACATATGTCACAATGCTAAATGTCAAAAATGAAAAGTGTCACCATGAAAAATGTCAAAAATGACAAATTTCAAGATGGCAAATGTCAAAGATGTCAAATGACAAATGTCACAATGCTAAATGTCAAAAATGAAAAGTTTCACCATGAAAAATGTCAAAAATAACAAATTTCAAGATGGGAAATGTCAAAGATTTTGAATATGACAAATGTCACAATGCTAAATGTCAAAAATGAAAAGTGTCACCATGAAAAATGTCAAAAATGACAAATTTCAAGATGGCAAATGTCAAAGATGTCAAATGACAAATGTCACAATGCTAAAAGTCAAAATGAAAAGTGTCACCATGAAAAATGTCAAAAATGACAAATTTCAAGATGGCAAATATCAAAGATGTCAAATGACAAATGTCACAATGCTAAATGTCAAAAATGACAAATTTCAAGATGGCAAATGTCAAAGATGTCAAATGACAAATGTCACAATGCTAAATGTCAAAAATGAAAAGTGTCACCATGAAAAATGTCAAAAATGACAAATTTCAAGATGGCAAATGTCAAAGATGTCAAATGACAAATGTCACAATGCTAAATGTCAAAAATGAAAAGTGTCACCATGAAAAATGTCAAAAATAACAAATTTCAAGATGGCAAATGTCAAAGATGTCAAATGACAAATGTCACAATGCTAAATGTCAAAAATGAAAAGTGTCACCATGAAAAATGTCAAAAATGACAAATTTCAAGATGGCAAATGTCAAAGATGTCAAATGACAAATGTCACAATGCTAAATGTCAAAAATGAAAAGTGTCACCATGAAAAATGTCAAAAATAACAAATTTTAAGATGGCAAATGTCAAAGATGTCAAATGACAAATGTCACAATGCTAAATGTCAAAAATGAAAAGTGTCACCATGAAAAATGTCAAAAATGACAAATTTCAAGATGGCAAATATCAAAACTGACAAATGTCACAATGCTAAATGTCAAAAATGATAAGTGTTATCATGAAAAATGTCAAAAATGACAAATTTCAAGATGGCAAATGTCCAAGATGTCAAATGACAAATGTCACAATGCTAAATGTCAAAAATGAAAAGTGTCACCATGAAAAATGTCAAAAATGACAAATTTCAAGATAGCAAATGTCAAATATGTCAAATGACAAATGTCACAATGCTAAATGTCAAAAATGAAAAGTGTCACCATGAAAAATGTCAAAAATGACAAATTTCAAGATGGCAAATGTCAAAGATGTCAAATGACAAATGTCACAATGCTAAATGTCAAAAATGAAAAGTGTCACCATGAAAAATGTCAAAAATGACAAATTTCAAGATGGCAAATGTCAAAACTGACAAATGTCACAATGCTAAATGTCAAAAATGATAAGTGTCAACATGAAAAATGTCAAAAATGACAAATTTCAAGATGGCAAATGTCCAAGATGTCAAATGACAAATGTCACAATGCTAAATGTCAAAAATGAAAAGTGTCACCATGAAAAATGTCAAAAATGACAAATTTCAAGATGGCAAATGTCAAAGATGTCAAATGACAAATGTCACAATGCTAAATGTCAAAAATAAAAAGTGTCAAAAATGACAAATTTCAAGATGGCAAATGTCAAAGATGTCAAATGACAAATGTCACAATGCTAAATGTCAAAAATGAAAAGTGTCACCATGAAAAATGTCAAAAATGACAAATTTTAAGATGGCAAATGTCAAAACTGACAAATGTCACAATGCTAAATGTCAAAAATGAAAAGTGTCACCATGAAAAATGTCAAAAATAACAAATTTCAAGATGGCAAATGTCAAAGATGTCAAATGACAAATGTCACAATGCTAAATGTCAAAAATGACAAATTTCAAGATGGCAAATGTCAAAGATGTCAAATGACAAATGTCACAATGCTAAATGTCAAAAATGAAAAGTGTCACCATAAAAAATGTCAAAAATGACAAATTTCAAGATGGCAAATGTCAAAGATGTCAAATGACAAATGTCACAATGCTAAATGTCAAAAATGAAAAGTGTCACCATGAAAAATGTCAAAAATAACAAATTTCCAGATGGCAAATGTCCAAGATGTCAAGTGACAAATGTCACAATGCTAAATGTCAAAACTGACAAATTTCAAGATGACAAACGTCAAAGATGTCAAATGACAAATGTCACAATGCTAAATGTCAAAAATGAAAAGTGTCACCATGAAAAATGTCAAAAATGACAAATTTCAAGATGGCAAATGTCAAAGATGTAAAATGACAAATGTCACAATGCTAAATGTCAAAAATGATAAGTGTCACCATGAAAAATGTCAAAAATAACAAATTTCAAGATGGCAAATGTCAAAGATGTCAAATGACAAATGTCACAATGCTAAATGTCAAAAATGACAAATTTTAAGATGGCAAATGTCAAAGATGTCAAATGACAACTGTCATAATGCTAAATGTCAAAAATGAAAAGTGTCACCATGAAAAATGTCAAAAATAACAAATTTCAAGATGGCAAATGTCAAAGATGTCAAATGACAAATGTCACAATGCTAAATGTCAAAAATGACAAATTTCAAGATGGCAACTGTCAAAGATGTCAAATGTCACAATGCTAAATGTAAAAAATGAAAAGTGTCACCATGAAAAATGTCAAAAATGACAAATTTCAAGATGGCAAATGCCAAAGATGTCAAATGACAAATGTCACAATGCTAAATGTCAAAAATGAAAAGTGTCACCATGAAAAATGTCAAAAATGACAAATTTCAAGATGGCAAATGTCAAAGATGTCAAATGTCACAATGCTAAATGTCAACAATGAAAAGTGTCACGATGAAAAATGTCAAAAATGACAAATTTCAAGATGGCAAATGTCAAAGATGTCAAATGACAAATGTCACAATGCTAAATGTCAAAAATGAAAAGTGTCAAAAATGACAAATTTCAAGATGGCAAATGTCTAAGATGTCAAATGACAAATGTCACAATGCTAAATGTCAAAAATGAAAAGTGTCACTATAAAAAATGTCAAAAATGACAAATTTCAAGATGGCAAATGTCAAAGATGTCAAATGACAAATGTCACAATGCAAAATGTCAAAAATGAAAAGTGTCACCATGAAAAATGTCAAAAATGACAAATTTCAAGATGGCAAATGTCAAAGATGTCAAATGACAAATGTCACAATGCCAAATGTCAAAAATGAAAAGTTTCACCATGAAAAATGTCAAAAATGACAAATTTCAAGGTGGGAAATGTCAAAGATTTTGAATATGACAAATGTCACAATGCTGAATGTCAAAAATGAAAAGTGTCACCATGAAAAATGTCAAAAATGACAAATTTCAAGATGGCAAATGTCAAAGATGTCAAATGACAAATGTCATAATGCTAAAAGTCAAAATGAAAAGTGTCACCATGAAAAATGTCAAAAATGACAAATTTCAAGATGGCAAATATCAAAGATGTCAAATGACAAATGTCACAATGCTAAATGTCAAAAATGACAAATTTCAAGATGGCAAATGTCAAAGATGTCAAATGACAAATGTCACAATGCTAAGTGTCAAAAATGAAAAGTGTCACCATGAAAAATGTCAAAAATGACAAATTTCAAGATGGCAAATGTCAAAGATGTCAAATGACAAATGTCACAATGCTAAATGTCAAAAATGAAAAGTGTCACCATGAAAAATGTCAAAAATAACAAATTTCAAGATGGCAAATGTCAAAGATGTCAAATGACAAATGTCACAATGCTAAAGGTCAAAAATGAAAAGTGTCACCATAAAAAATGTCAAAAATGACAAATTTCAAGATGGCAAATGTCAAAGATGTCAAATGACAAATGTCACAATGCTAAATGTCAAAAATGAAAAGTGTCACCATGAAAAATGTCAAAAATAAAAAATTTTAAGATGGCAAATGTCAAAGATGTCAAATGACAAATGTCACAATGCTAAATGTCAAAAATGAAAAGTGCCACCATGAAAAATGTCAAAAATGACAAATTTCAAGATGGCAAATGTCAAAACTGACAAATGTCACAATGCTAAATGTCAAAAATGATAAGTGTCACCATGAAAAATGTCAAAAATGACAAATTTCAAGATGGCAAATGTCCAAGATGTCAAATGACAAATGTCACAATGCTAAATGTCAAAAATGAAAAGTGTCACCATGAAAAATGTCAAAAATGACAAATTTCAAGATGGCAAATGTCAAAGATGTCAAATGACAAATGTCACAATGCTAAATGTCAAAAATGAAAAGTGTCACCATGAAAAATGTCAAAAATGACAAATTTCAAGATGGCAAATGTCAAATGACAAATGTCACAATGCTAAATGTCAAAAATGAAAAGTGTCACCATGAAAAATGTCAAAAATGACAAATTTCAAGATGGCAAATGTCAAAACTGACAAATGTCACAATGCTAAATGTCAAAAGTGATAAGTGTCAACATGAAAAATGTCAAAAATGACAAATTTCAAGATGGCAAATGCCAAAGATGTCAAATGACAAATGTCACAATGCTAAATGTCAAAAATGAAAAGTGTCACCATGAAAAATGTCAAAAATGACAAATTTCAAGATGGCAAATGTCAAAGATGTCAAATGACAAATGTCACAATGCTAAATGTCAAAAATGAAAAGTGTCACCATGAAAAATGTCAAAAATAACAAATTTCAAGATGGCAAATGTCAAAGATGTCAAATGACAAATGTCACAATGCTAAATGTCAAAAATGAAAAGTGTCACCATGAAAAATATCAAAAATGACAAATTTCAAGATGGCAAATATCAAAGATGTCAAATGACAAATGTCACAATGCTAAATGTCAAAAATGGAAAGTGTCACAATGCTAAATGTCAAAAATGAAAAGTGTTACAATGCTAAATGTCAAAAATGACAAATTTCAAAATGGCAAATGTCAAAGATGTCAAATAACAAATGTCACAATGCTAAATGTCAAAAATGACAAATTTCAAGATGGCAAATGTCAAAGATGTCAAATGACAAATGTCACAATGCTAAATGTCAAAAATGAAAAGTGTCACCATGAAAAATGTCAAAAATGACAAATTTCAAGATGGCAAATGTCAAAACTGACAAACGTCACAATGCTAAATGTCAAAAATGAAAAGTGTCACCATGAAAAATGTCAAAAATAACAAATTTCCAGATGGCAAATGTCAAAGATGTCAAGTGACAAATGTCACAATGCTAAATGTCAAAACTGACAAATTTCAAGATGGCAAACGTCAAAGATGTCAAATGACAAATGTCACAATGCTAAATGTCAAAAATGAAAAGTGTCACCATGAAAAATGTCAAAAATGACAAATTTCAAGATGGCAAATGTCAAAGATGTCAAATGACAAATGTCGCAATGCTAAATGTCAAAAATGATAAGTGTCACCATGAAAAATGTCAAAAATAACAAATTTCAAGATGGCAAATGTCAAAGATGTCAAATGACAAATGTCACAATGCTAAATGTCAAAAATAACAAATTTTAAGATGGCAAATGTCAAAGATGTCAAATGACAACTGTCACAATGCTAAATGTCAAAAATGAAAAGTGTCACCATGAAAAATGTCAAAAATAACAAATTTCAAGATGGCAAATGTCAAAGATGTCAAATGACAAATGTCACAATGCTAAATGTCAAAAATGACAAATTTCAAGATGGCAAATGTCAAAGATGTCAAATGTCACAATGCTAAATGTCAAAAATGAAAAGTGCCACCATGAAAAATGTCAAAAATGACAAATTTCAAGATGGCAAATGTCAAAGATGTCAAATGACAAATGTCACAATGCTAAATGTCAAAAATGAAAAGTGTCACCATGAAAAATGTCAAAAATGACAAATTTCAAGATGGCAAATGTCAAAGATGTCAAATGACAAATGTCACAATGCTAAATGTCAAAAATGAAAAGTGTCACCATGAAAAATGTCAAAAATGACAAATTTCAAGATGGCAAATGTCAAAGATGTCAAATGACAAATGTCACAATGCTAAATGTCAAAAATGAAAAGTGTCAAAAATGACAAATTTCAAGATGGCAAATGTCTAAGATGTCAAATGACAAATGTCACAATGCTAAATGTCAAAAATGAAAAGTGTCACTATAAAAAATGTCAAAAATGACAAATTTCAAGATGGCAAATGTCAAAGATGTCAAATGACAAATGTCACAATGCTAAATGTAAAAATGAAAAGTGTCACCATGAAAAATGTCAAAAATGACAAATTTCAAGATGGCAAATGTCAAAGATGTCAAATGACAAATGTCACAATGCTAAATGTCAAAAATGAAAAGTGTCACCATGAAAAATGTCAAAAATAACAAATTTCAAGATGGCAAATGTCAAAGATGTCAAATGACAAATGTCACAATGCTAAATGGCAAAAATGAAAAGTGTCACCATGAAAAATGTCAAAAATGACAAATTTCAAGATGGCAAATGTCAAAGATGTCAAATGACAAATGTCACAATGCTAAATGTCAAAAATGAAAAGTGTCAAAAATGACAAATTTCAAGATGGCAAATGTCTAAGATGTCAAATGACAAATGTCACAATGCTAAATGTCAAAAATGAAAAGTGTCACCATGAAAAATGTCAAAAATGACAAATTTCAAGATGGCAAATGTCAAAGATGTCAAATGACAAATGTCACAATGCTAAATGTCAAAAATGAAAAGTGTCACCATGAAAAATGTCAAAAATGACAAATTTCAAGATGGCAAATATCAAAGATGTCAAATGACAAATGTCACAATGCTAAATGTCAAAAATGGAAAGTGTCACAATGCTAAATGTCAAAAATGAAAAGTGTCACCATGAAAAATGTCAAAAATGACAAATTTCAAGATGGCAAATGTCAAAACTGACAAATGTCACAATGCTAAATGTCAAAAATGATAAGTGTCACCATGAAAAATGTCAAAAATGACAAATTTCAAGATGGCAAATGTCCAAGATGTCAAATGACAAATATCACAATGCTAAATGTCAAAAATGAAAAGTGTCACCATGAAAAATGTCAAAAATGTCAAATTTCAAGATGGCCAATGTCAAAGATGTCAAATGACAAATGTCACAATGCTAAATGTCAAAAATAAAAAGTGTCACCATGAAAAATGTCAAAAATGACAAATTTCAAGATGGCAAATGTCAAAGATGTCAAATGACAAATGTCATAATGCTAAAAGTCAAAATGAAAAGTGTCACCATGAAAAATGTCAAAAATGACAAATTTCAAGATGGCAAATATCAAAGATGTCAAATGACAAATGTCACAATGCTAAATGTCAAAAATGACAAATTTCAAGATGGCAAAATGTCAAAGCTGTCAAATGACAAATGTCACAATGCTAAATGTCAAAAATGAAAAGTGTCACCATGAAAAATGTCAAAAATGACAAATTTCAAGATGGCAAATGTCAAAGATGTCAAATGACAAATGTCACAATGCTAAATGTCAAAAATGAAAAGTGTCACCATGAAAAATGTCAAAAATAACAAATTTCAAGATGGCAAATGTCAAAGATGTCAAATGACAAATGTCACAATGCTAAATGTCAAAAATGAAAAGTGTCACCATGAAAAATGTCAAAAATGACAAATTTCAAGATGGCAAATGTCAAAGATGTCAAATGACAAATGTCACAATGCTAAATGTCAAAAATGAAAAGTGTCACCATGAAAAATGTCAAAAATAACAAATTTTAAGATGGCAAATGTCAAAGATGTCAAATGACAAATGTCACAATGCTAAATGTCAAAAATGAAAAGTGTCACCATGAAAAATGTCAAAAATGACAAATTTCAAGATGGCAAATGTCAAAACTGACAAATGTCACAATGTTAAATGTCAAAAATGATAAGTGTCACCATGAAAAATGTCAAAAATGACAAATTTCAAGATGGCAAATGTCCAAGATGTCAAATGACAAATGTCACAATGCTAAATGTCAAAAATGAAAAGTGTCACCATGAAAAATGTCAAAAATGACAAATTTCAAGATGGCAAATGTCAAAACTGACAAATGTCAGAATGCTAAATGTCAAAAATGATAAGTGTCAACATGAAAAATGTCAAAAATGACAAATTTCAAGATGGCAAATGCCAAAGATGTCAAATGACAAATGTCACAATGCTAACTGTCAAAAATGAAAAGTGTCACCATGAAAAATGTCAAAAATGACAAATTTCAAGATGGCAAATGTCAAAGATGTCAAATGACAAATGTCACAATGCTAAATGTCAAAAATGAAAAGTGTCACCATGAAAAATGTCAAAAATGACAAATTTCAAGATGGCAAATGTCAAAGATGTCAAATGACAAATGTCACAATGCTAAATGTCAAAAATGAAAAGTGTCACCATGAAAAATATCAAAAATGACAAATTTCAAGATGGCAAATATCAAAGATGTCAAATGACAAATGTCACAATGCTAAATGTCAAAAATGGAAAGTGTCACAATGCTAAATGTCAAAAATGAAAAGTGTTACAATGCTAAATGTCAAAAATGACAAATTTCAAAATGGCAAATGTCAAAGATGTCAAATAACAAATGTCACAATGCTAAATGTCAAAAATGACAAATTTCAAGATGGCAAATGTCAAAGATGTCAAATGACAAATGTCACAATGCTAAATGTCAAAAATGAAAAGTGTCACCATGAAAAATGTCAAAAATGACAAATTTCAAGATGGCAAATGTCAAAACTGACAAACGTCACAATGCTAAATGTCAAAAATGAAAAGTGTCACCATGAAAAATGTCAAAAATAACAAAGTTCCAGATGGCAAATGTCAAAGATGTCAAGTGACAAATGTCACAATGCTAAATGTCAAAACTGACAAATTTCAAGATGGCAAACGTCAAAGATGTCAAATGACAAATGTCACAATGCTAAATGTCAAAAATGAAAAGTGTCACCATGAAAAATGTCAAAAATGACAAATTTCAAGATGGCAAATGTCAAAGATGTCAAATGACAAATGTCGCAATGCTAAATGTCAAAAATGATAAGTGTCACCATGAAAAATGTCAAAAATAACAAATTTCAAGATGGCAAATGTCAAAGATGTCAAATGACAAATGTCACAATGCTAAATGTCAAAAATAACAAATTTTAAGATGGCAAATGTCAAAGATGTCAAATGACAACTGTCACAATGCTAAATGTCAAAAATGAAAAATGTCACCATGAAAAATGTCAAAAATAACAAATTTCAAGATGGCAAATGTCAAAGATGTCAAATGACAAATGTCACAATGCTAAATGTCAAAAATGACAAATTTCAAGATGGCAAATGTCAAAGATGTCAAATGTCCCAATGCTAAATGTCAAAAATGAAAAGTGTCACCATGAAAAATGTCAAAAATGACAAATTTCAAGATGGCAAATGTCAAAGATGTCAAATGACAAATGTCACAATGCTAAATGTCAAAAATGAAAAGTGTCACCATGAAAAATGTCAAAAATGACAAATTTCAAGATGGCAAATGTCAAAGATGTCAAATGACAAATGTCACAATGCTAAATGTCAAAAATGAAAAGTGTCACCATGAAAAATGTCAAAAATGACAAATTTCAAGATGGCAAATGTCAAAGATGTCAAATGACAAATGTCACAATGCTAAATGTCAAAAATGAAAAGTGTCAAAAATGACAAATTTCAAGATGGCAAATGTCTAAGATGTCAAATGACAAATGTCACAATGCTAAATGTCAAAAATGAAAAGTGTCACTATAAAAAATGTCAAAAATGACAAATTTCAAGATGGCAAATGTCAAAGATGTCAAATGACAAATGTCAGAATGCTAAATGTAAAAATGAAAAGTGTCACCATGAAAAATGTCAAAAATGACAAATTTCAAGATGGCAAATGTCGAAGATGTCAAATGACAAATGTCACAATGCTAAATGTCAAAAATGAAAAGTGTCACCATAAAAAATGTCAAAAATAACAAATTTCAAGATGGCAAATGTCAAAGATGTCAAATGACAAATGTCACAATGCTAAATGTCAAAAATGAAAAGTGTCACCATGAAAAATGTCAAAAATGACAAATTTCAAGATGGCAAATGTCAAAGATGTCAAATGACAAATGTCACAATGCTAAATGTAAAAATGAAAAGTGTCACCATGAAAAATGTCAAAAATGACAAATTTCAAGATGGCAAATGTCAAAGATGTCAAATGACAAATGTCACAATGCTAAATGTCAAAAATGAAAAGTGTCACCATAAAAAATGTCAAAAATAACAAATTTCAAGATGGCAAATGTCAAAGATGTCAAATGACAAATGTCACAATGCTAAATGTCAAAAATGAAAAGTGTCAAAAATGACAAATTTCAAGATGGCAAATGTCTAAGATGTCAAATGACAAATGTCACAGTGCTAATTGTCAAAAATGAAAAGTGTCACCATGAAAAATGTCAAAAATGACAAATTTCAAGATGGCAAATGTCAAAGATGTCAAATGACAAATGTCACAATGCTAAATGTCAAAAATGAAAAGTGTCACCATGAAAAATGTCAAAAATGACAAATTTCAAGATGGCAAATATCAAAGATGTCAAATGACAAATGTCACAAAGCTAAATGTCAAAAATGGAAAGTGTCACAATGCTAAATGTCAAAAATGAAAAGTGTCACCATGAAAAATGTCAAAAATGACAAATTTCAAGATGGCAAATGTCAAAACTGACAAATGTCACAATGCTAAATGTCAAAAATGATAAGTGTCACCATGAAAAATGTCAAAAATGACAAATTTCAAGATGGCAAATGTCCAAGATGTCAAATGACAAATATCACAATGCTAAATGTCAAAAATGAAAAGTGTCACCATGAAAAATGTCAAAAATGACAAATTTCAAGATGGCAAATGTCAAAGATGTCAAATGACAAATGTCACAATGCTAAATGTCAAAAATGAAAAGTGTCACCATGAAAAATGTCAAAAATGACAAATTTCAAGATGGCAAATGTCAAAGATGTCAAATGACAAATGTCATAATGCTAAATGTCAAAAATGAAAAGTGTCACCATGAAAAATGTCAAAAATGACAAATTTCAAGATGGCAAATGTCAAAGATGTCAAATGACACATGTCACAATGCTAAATGTCAAAAATGAAAAGTGTCACCATGAAAAATGTCAAAAATGACAAATTTCAAGATGGCAAATGTCAAAGATGTCAAATGACAAATGTCACAATGCTAAATGTCAAAAATGAAAAGTGTCACCATGAAAAATGTCAAAAATAACAAATTTTAAGATGGCAAATGTCAAAGATGTCAAATGACAAATGTCACAATGCTAAATGTCAAAAATGAAAAGTGTCACCATGAAAAATGTCAAAAATGACAAATTTCAAGATGGCAAATGTCAAAACTGACAAATGTCACAATGTTAAATGTCAAAAATGATAAGTGTCACCATGAAAAATGTCAAAAATGACAAATTTCAAGATGGCAAATGTCCAAGATGTCAAATGACAAATGTCACAATGCTAAATGTCAAAAATGAAAAGTGTCACCATGAAAAATGTCAAAAATGACAAATTTCAAGATGGCAAATGTCAAAACTGACAAATGTCAGAATGCTAAATGTCAAAAATGATAAGTGTCAACATGAAAAATGTCAAAAATGACAAATTTCAAGATGGCAAATGCCAAAGATGTCAAATGACAAATGTCACAATGCTAACTGTCAAAAATGAAAAGTGTCACCATGAAAAATGTCAAAAATGACAAATTTCAAGATGGCAAATGTCAAAGATGTCAAATGACAAATGTCACAATGCTAAATGTCAAAAATGAAAAGTGTCACCATGAAAAATGTCAAAAATGACAAATTTCAAGATGGCAAATGTCAAAGATGTCAAATGACAAATGTCACAATGCTAAATGTCAAAAATGAAAAGTGTCACCATGAAAAATATCAAAAATGACAAATTTCAAGATGGCAAATATCAAAGATGTCAAATGACAAATGTCACAATGCTAAATGTCAAAAATGGAAAGTGTCACAATGCTAAATGTCAAAAATGAAAAGTGTTACAATGCTAAATGTCAAAAATGACAAATTTCAAAATGGCAAATGTCAAAGATGTCAAATAACAAACGTCACAATGCTAAATGTCAAAAATGACAAATTTCAAGATGGCAAATGTCAAAGATGTCAAATGACAAATGTCACAATGCTAAATGTCAAAAATGAAAAGTGTCACCATGAAAAATGTCAAAAATGACAAATTTCAAGATGGCAAATGTCAAAACTGACAAACGTCACAATGCTAAATGTCAAAAATGAAAAGTGTCACCATGAAAAATGTTAAAAATAACAAATTTCCAGATGGCAAATGTCAAAGATGTCAAGTGACAAATGTCACAATGCTAAATGTCAAAACTGACAAATTTCAAGATGGCAAACGTCAAAGATGTCAAATGACAAATGTCACAATGCTAAATGTCAAAAATGAAAAGTGTCACCATGAAAAATGTCAAAAATGACAAATTTCAAGATGGCAAATGTCAAAGATGTCAAATGACAAATGTCGCAATGCTAAATGTCAAAAATGATAAGTGTCACCATGAAAAATGTCAAAAATAACAAATTTCAAGATGGCAAATGTCAAAGATGTCAAATGACAAATGTCACAATGCTAAATGTCAAAAATAACAAATTTTAAGATGGCAAATGTAAAAGATGTCAAATGACAACTGTCACAATGCTAAATGTCAAAAATGAAAAGTGTCACCATGAAAAATGTCAAAAATAACAAATTTCAAGATGGCAAATGTCAAAGATGTCAAATGACAAATGTCACAATGCTAAATGTCAAAAATGACAAATTTCAAGATGGCAAATGTCAAAGATGTCAAATGTCACAATGCTAAATGTCAAAAATGAAAAGTGTCACCATGAAAAATGTCAAAAATGACAAATTTCAAGATGGCAAATGTCAAAGATGTCAAATGACAAATGTCACAATGCTAAATGTCAAAAATGAAAAGTGTCACCATGAAAAATGTCAAAAATGACAAATTTCAAGATGGCAAATGTCAAAGATGTCAAATGACAAATGTCACAATGCTAAATGTCAAAAATGAAAAGTGTCACCATGAAAAATGTCAAAAATGACAAATTTCAAGATGGCAAATGTCAAAGATGTCAAATGACAAATGTCACAATGCTAAATGTCAAAAATGAAAAGTGTCAAAAATGACAAATTTCAAGATGGCAAATGTCTAAGATGTCAAATGACAAATGTCACAATGCTAAATGTCAAAAATGAAAAGTGTCACTATAAAAAATGTCAAAAATAACAAAGTTCAAGATGGCAAATGTCAAAGATGTCAAATGACAAATGTCAGAATGCTAAATGTAAAAATGAAAAGTGTCACCATGAAAAATGTCAAAAATGACAAATTTCAAGATGGCAAATGTCAAAGATGTCAAATGACAAATGTCACAATGCTAAATGTCAAAAATGAAAAGTGTCACCATAAAAAATGTCAAAAATAACAAATTTCAAGATGGCAAATGTCAAAGATGTCAAATGACAAATGTCACAATGCTAAATGTCAAAAATGAAAAGTGTCACCATGAAAAATGTCAAAAATGACAAATTTCAAGATGGCAAATGTCAAAGATGTCAAATGACAAATGTCACAATGCTAAATGTAAAAATGAAAAGTGTCACCATGAAAAATGTCAAAAATGACAAATTTCAAGATGGCAAATGTCAAAGATGTCAAATGACAAATGTCACAATGCTAAATGTCAAAAATGAAAAGTGTCACCATAAAAAATGTCAAAAATAACAAATTTCAAGATGGCAAATGTCAAAGATGTCAAATGACAAATGTCACAATGCTAAATGTCAAAAATGAAAAGTGTCAAAAATGACAAATTTTAAGATGGCAAATGTCTAAGATGTCAAATGACAAATGTCACAATGCTAAATGTCAAAAATGAAAAGTGTCACTATAAAAAATGTCAAAAATGACAAATTTCAAGATGGCAAATGTCAAAGATGTCAAATGACAAATGTCAGAATGCTAAATGTAAAAATGAAAAGTGTCACCATGAAAAATGTCAAAAATGACAAATTTCAAGATGGCAAATGTCAAAGATGTCAAATGACAAATGTCACAATGCTAAATGTCAAAAATGAAAAGTGTCACCATAAAAAATGTCAAAAATAACAAATTTCAAGATGGCAAATGTCAAAGATGTCAAATGACAAATGTCACAATGCTAAATGTCAAAAATGAAAAGTGTCACCATGAAAAATGTCAAAAATGACAAATTTCAAGATGGCAAATGTCAAAGATGTCAAATGACAAATGTCACAATGCTAAATGTAAAAATGAAAAGTGTCACCATGAAAAATGTCAAAAATGACAAATTTCAAGATGGCAAATGTCAAAGATGTCAAATGAACAAATGTCACAATGCTAAATGTCAAAAATGAAAAGTGTCACCATAAAAAATGTCAAAAATAACAAATTTCAAGATGGCAAATGTCAAAGATGTCAAATGACAAATGTCACAATGCTAAATGTCAAAAATGAAAAGTGTCACCATGAAAAATGTCAAAAATGACAAATTTCAAGATGGCAAATGTCAAAGATGTCAAATGACAAATGTCACAATGCTAAATGTAAAAAATGAAAAGTGTCACCATGAAAAATGTCAAAAATGACAAATTTCAAGATGGCAAATGTCAAAGATGTCAAATGACAAATGTCACAATGCTAAATGTCAAAAATGAAAAGTGTCACCATGAAAAATGTCAAAAATGACAAATTTCAAGATGGCAAATGTCAAAACTGACAAATGTCAGAATGCTAAATGTCAAAAATGATAAGTGTCAACATGAAAAATGTCAAAAATGACAAATTTCAAGATGGCAAATGCCAAAGATGTCAAATGACAAATGTCACAATGCTAAATGTCAAAAATGAAAAGTGTCACCATGAAAAATGTCAAAAATGACAAATTTCAAGATGGCAAATGTCAAAGATGTCAAATGACAAATGTCACAATGCTAAATGTCAAAAATGAAAAGTGTCACCATGAAAAATGTCAAAAATAACAAATTTCCAGATGGCAAATGTCAAAGATGTCAAGTGACAAATGTCACAATGCTAAATGTCAAAAATGAAAAGTGTCACCATGAAAAATGTCAAAAATGACAAATTTCAAGATGGCAAATGTCAAAACTGACAAACGTCACAATGCTAAATGTCAAAAATGAAAAGTGTCACCATGAAAAATGTCAAAAATAACAAATTTCAAGATGGCAAATGTCAAAACTGACAAACGTCACAATGCTAAATGTCAAAAATGAAAAGTGTCACCATGAAAAATGTCAAAAATAACAAATTTCCAGATGGCAAATGTCAAAGATGTCAAGTGACAAATGTCACAATGCTAAATGTCAAAAATGAAAAGTGTCACCATGAAAAATGTCAAAAATGACAAATTTCAAGATGGCAAATGTCAAAACTGACAAACGTCACAATGCTAAATGTCAAAAATGAAAAGTGTCACCATGAAAAATGTCAAAAATAACAAATTTCATAATGGCAAATGTCAAAACTGACAAACGTCACAATGCTAAATGTCAAAAATGAAAAGTGTCACCATGAAAAATGTCAAAAATAACAAATTTCCAGATGGCAAATGTCAAAGATGTCAAGTGACAAATGTCACAATGCTAAATGTCAAAACTGACAAATTTCAAGATGGCAAATGTCAAAGATGTCAAATGACAAATGTCACAATGCTAAATGTCAAAAATGAAAAGTGTCACCATGAAAAATGTCAAAAATGACAAATTTCAAGATGGCAAATGTCAAAGATGTCAAATGACAAATGTCGCAATGCTAAATGTCAAAAATGATAAGTGTCACCATGAAAAATGTCAAAAATAACAAATTTCAAGATGGCAAATGTCAAAGATGTCAAATGACAAATGTCACAATGCTAAATGTCAAAAATAACAAATTTTAAGATGGCAAATGTCAAAGATGTCAAATGACAACTGTCACGATGCTAAATGTCAAAAATGAAAAGTGTCACCATGAAAAATGTCAAAAATAACAAATTTCAAGATGGCAAATGTCAAAGATGTCAAATGACAAATGTCACAATGCTAAATGTCAAAAATGACAAATTTCAAGATGGCAAATGTCAAAGATGTCAAATGTCACAATGCTAAATGTCAAAAATGAAAAGTGTCACCATGAAAAATGTCAAAAATGACAAATTTCAAGATGGCAAATGTCAAAGATGTCAAATGACAAATGTCACAATGCTAAATGTCAAAAATGAAAAGTGTCACCATGAAAAATGTCAAAAATGACAAATTTCAAGATGGCAAATGTCAAAGATGTCAAATGACAAATGTCACAATGCTAAATGTCAAAAATGAAAAGTGTCATCATGAAAAATGTCAAAAATGACAAATTTCAAGATGGCAAATGTCAAAGATGTCAAATGACAAATGTCACAATGCTAAATGTCAAAAATGAAAAGTGTCAAAAATGACAAATTTCAAGATGGCAAATGTCTAAGATGTCAAATGACAAATGTCACAATGCTAAATGTCAAAAATGAAAAGTGTCACTATAAAAAATGTCAAAAATGACAAATTTCAAGATGGCAAATGTCAAAGATGTCAAATGACAAATGTCACAATGCTAAATGTAAAAATGAAAAGTGTCACCATGAAAAATGTCAAAAATGACAAATTTCAAGATGGCAAATGTCAAAGATGTCAAATGACAAATGTCACAATGCTAAATGTCAAAAATGAAAATGTCACCATAAAAAATGTCAAAAATAACAAATTTCAAGATGGCAAATGTCAAAGATGTCAAATGACAAATGTCACAATGCTAAATGTCAAAAATGAAAAGTGTCACCATGAAAAATGTCAAAAATGACAAATTTCAAGATGGCAAATGTCAAAGATGTCAAATGACAAATGTCACAATGCTAAATGTAAAAATGAAAAGTGTCACCATGAAAAATGTCAAAAATGACAAATTTCAAGATGGCAAATGTCAAAGATGTCAAATGACAAATGTCACAATGCTAAATGTCAAAAATGAAAAGTGTCACCATAAAAAATGTCAAAAATAACAAATTTCAAGATGGCAAATGTCAAAGATGTCAAATGACAAATGTCACAATGCTAAATGTCAAAAATGAAAAGTGTCACCATGAAAAATGTCAAAAATGACAAATTTCAAGATGGCAAATGTCAAAGATGTCAAATGACAAATGTCACAATGCTAAATGTCAAAAATGAAAAGTGTCACCATGAAAAATGTCAAAAATAACAAATTTTAAGATGGCAAATGTCAAAGATGTCAAATGACAAATGTCACAATGCTAAATGTCAAAAATGAAAAGTGTCACCATGAAAAATGTCAATGTCAAAAATGACAAATTTCAAGATGGCAAATGTCCAAGATGTCAAATGACAAATATCACAATGCTAAATGTCAAAAATGAAAAGTGTCACCATGAAAAATGTCAAAAATGTCAAATTTCAAGATGGCAAATGTCAAAGATGTCAAATGACAAATGTCACAATGCTAAATGTCAAAAATGAAAAGTGTCACCATGAAAAATGTCAAAAATGACAAATTTCAAGATGGCAAATGTCAAAGATGTCAAATGACAAATGTCACAATGCTAAATGTCAAAAATGAAAAGTGTCACCATGAAAAATGTCAAAAATGACAAATTTTAAGATGGCAAATGTCAAAACTGACAAATGTCACAATGCTAAATGTCAAAAATGAAAAGTGTCACCATGAAAAATGTCAAAAATAACAAATTTCAAGATGGCAAATGTCAAAGATGTCAAATGACAAATGTCACAATGCTAAATGTCAAAAATGACAAATTTCAAGATGGCAAATGTCAAAGATGTCAAATGACAAATGTCACAATGCTAAATGTCAAAAATGAAAAGTGTCACCATAAAAAATGTCAAAAATGACAAATTTTAAGATGGCAAATGTCAAAGATGTCAAATGACAAATGTCACAATGCTAAATGTCAAAAATGAAAAGTGTCACCATGAAAAATGTCAAAAATATCAAATTTCAAGATGGCAAATATCAAAACTGACAAATGTCACAATGCTAAATGTCAAAAATGATAAGAGTCACCATGAAAAATGTCAAAAATGACAAATTTCAAGATGGCAAATGTCTAAGATGTCAAATGACAAATGTCACAATGCTAAATGTCAAAAATGAAAAGTGTCACCATGAAAAATGTCAAAAATGACAAATTTCAAGATGGCAAATGCCAAAGATGTCAAATGACAAATGTCACAATGCTAAATGTCAAAAATGACAAATTTCAAGATGGCAAATGTCAAAGATGTCAAATGACAAATGTCACAATGCTAAATGTCAAAAAGGACAAATTTCAAGATGGCAAATGTCAAAGATGTCAAATGACAAATGTCACAATGCTAAGTGTCAAAAATGAAAAGTGTCACCATGAAAAATGTCAAAAATGACAAATTTCAAGATGGCAAATGTCAAAGATGTCAAATGACAAATGTCACAATGCTAAATGTCAAAAATGACAAATTTCAAAATTGCAAATGTCAAAGATGTCAAATGACAAATGTCACAATGCTAAATGTCAAAAATGAAAAGTGTCACCATAAAAAATGTCAAAAATGACAAATTTCAAGATGGCAAATGTCAAAAATGACAAATGTCACAATGCTAAATGTCAAAAATGAAAAGTGTCACCATAAAAAATGTCAAAAATGACAAATTTCAAGATGGCAAATGTCAAAGATGTCAAATGACAAATGTCACAATGCTAAATGTCAAAAATGAAAAGTGTCACCATGAAAAATGTCAAAAATGACAAATTTCAAGATGACAAATGTCAAAGATGTCAAATGACAAATGTCACAATGCTAAATGTCAAAAATGAAAAGTGTCAAAAATGACAAATTTTAAGATGGCAAATGTCTAAGATGTCAAATGACAAATGTCACAATGCTAAATGTCAAAAATGAAAAGTGTCACCATGAAAAATGTCAAAAATGACAAATTTCAAGATGGCAAATATCAAAACTGACAAATGTCACAATGCTAAATGTCAAAAATGATAAGAGTCACCATAAAAAATGTAAAAAAGGGCAAATTTCAAGATGGCAAATGTCTAAGATGTCAAATGACAAATGTCACAATGCTAAATGTCAAAAATGAAAAGTGTCACCATGAAAAATGTCAAAAATGACAAATTTCAAGATGGCAAATGTCAAAGATGTCAAATGACAAATGTCACAATGCTAAATGTCAAAAATGAAAAGTGTCAAAAATGACAAATTTTAAGATGGCAAATGTCTAAGATGTCAAATGACAAATGTCACAATGCTAAATGTCAAAAATGAAAAGTGTCACCATGAAAAATGTCAAAAATGACAAATTTCAAGATGGCAAATGTCAAAGATGTCAAATGACAAATGTCACAATGCTAAATGTCAAAAATGAAAAGTGTCACCATGAAAAATGTCAAAAATGACAAATTTCAAGATGGCAAATGTCAAAGATGTCAAATGACAAATGTCACAATGCTAAATGTCAAAAATGAAAAGTGTTACCATGAAAAATGTCAAAAATGACAAATTTCAAGATGGCAAATGTCAAAACTGACTAATGTCACAATGCTAAATGTCAAAAATGAAAAGTGTCACCATGAAAAATGTCAAAAATGACAAATTTCAAAATGGCAAATGTCAAAGATGTCAAATGACAAATGTCACAATGCTAAATATCAAAAATGAAAAGTGTCACCATGAAAAGTGTCAAAAATGACAAATTTCAAGATGGCAAATGTCTAAGATGTCAAATGACAAATGTTACAATGCTAAATGTCAAAAATGAAAAGTGTCACCATGAAAAATGTCAAAAATGACAAATTTCAAGATGGCGAATGTCAAAGATGTCAAATGACAAATATCACAATGCTAAATGTCAAAAATGAAAAGTGTCACCATGAAAAATGTCAAAAATGACAAATTTCAAGATGGCAAATGTCAAAGATGTCAAATGACAAATGTCACAATGCTAAATGTCAAAAATGAAAAGTGTCACCATGAAAAATGTCAAAAATGACAAATTTCAAGATGGCAAATGTCAAAGATGTCAAATGACAAATGTCACAATGCTAAATGTCAAAAATGAAAAGTGTCACCATGAAAAATGTCAAAAATGACAAATTTCAAGATGGCAAATATCAAAGATGTCAAATGACAAATGTCACAATGCTAAATGTCAAAAATGGAAAGTGTCACAATGCTAAATGTCAAAAATGTCAAATTTCAAGATGGCAAATATCAAAGATGTCAAATGACAAATGTCACAATGCTAAATGTCAAAAATGAAAAGTGTCACCATGAAAAATGTCAAAAATGACAAATTTCAAGATGGCAAATGTCAAAGATGTCAAATGACAAATGTCACAATGCTAAATGTCAAAAATGAAAAGTGTTACCATGAAAAATGTCAAAAATGACAAATTTTAAGATGGCAAATGTCAAAACTGACAAATGTCACAATGCTAAATGTCAAAAATGAAAAGTGTCACCATGAAAAATGTCAAAAATAACAAATTTCAAGATGGCAAATGTCAAAGATGTCAAATGACAAATGTCACAATGCTAAATGTCAAAAATGACAAATTTCAAGATGGCAAATGTCAAATGACAAATGTCACAATGCTAAATGTCAAAAATGAAAAGTGTCACCATAAAAAATGTCAAAAATGACAAATTTTAAGATGGCAAATGTCAAAGATGTCAAATGACAAATGTCACAATGCTAAATGTCAAAAATGAAAAGTGTCACCATGAAAAATGTCAAAAATATCAAATTTCAAGATGGCAAATATCAAAACTGACAAATGTCACAATGCTAAATGTCAAAAATGAGAAGAGTCACCATGAAAAATGTCAAAAATGACAAATTTCAAGATGGCAAATGTCTAAGATGTCAAATGACAAATGTCACAATGCTAAATGTCAAAAATGAAAAGTGTCACCATGAAAAATGTCAAAAATGACAAATTTCAAGATGGCAAATGCCAAAGATGTCAAATGACAAATGTCACAATGCTAAATGTCAAAAATGACAAATTTCAAGATGGCAAATGTCAAAGATGTCAAATGACAAATGTCACAATGCTAAATGTCAAAAAGGACAAATTTCAAGATGGCAAATGTCAAAGATGTCAAATGACAAATGTCACAATGCTAAGTGTCAAAAATGAAAAGTGTCACCATGAAAAATGTCAAAAATGACAAATTTCAAGATGGCAAATGTCAAAGATGTCAAATGACAAATGTCACAATGCTAAATGTCAAAAATGACAAATTTCAAAATTGCAAATGTCAAAGATGTCAAATGACAAATGTCACAATGCTAAATGTCAAAAATGAAAAGTGTCACCATAAAAAATGTCAAAAATGACAAATTTCAAGATGGCAAATGTCAAAAATGACAAATGTCACAATGCTAAATGTCAAAAATGAAAAGTGTCACCATAAAAAATGTCAAAAATGACAAATTTCAAGATGGCAAATGTCAAAGATGTCAAATGACAAATGTCACAATGCTAAATGTCAAAAATGAAAAGTGTCACCATGAAAAATGTCAAAAATGACAAATTTCAAGATGACAAATGTCAAAGATGTCAAATGACAAATGTCACAATGCTAAATGTCAAAAATGAAAAGTGTCAAAAATGACAAATTTTAAGATGGCAAATGTCTAAGATGTCAAATGACAAATGTCACAATGCTAAATGTCAAAAATGAAAAGTGTCACCATGAAAAATGTCAAAAATGACAAATTTCAAGATGGCAAATATCAAAACTGACAAATGTCACAATGCTAAATGTCAAAAATGATAAGAGTCACCATAAAAAATGTAAAAAAGGGCAAATTTCAAGATGGCAAATGTCTAAGATGTCAAATGACAAATGTCACAATGCTAAATGTCAAAAATGAAAAGTGTCACCATGAAAAATGTCAAAAATGACAAATTTCAAGATGGCAAATGTCAAAGATGTCAAATGACAAATGTCACAATGCTAAATGTCAAAAATGAAAAGTGTCAAAAATGACAAATTTTAAGATGGCAAATGTCTAAGATGTCAAATGACAAATGTCACAATGCTAAATGTCAAAAATGAAAAGTGTCACCATGAAAAATGTCAAAAATGACAAATTTCAAGATGGCAAATGTCAAAGATGTCAAATGACAAATGTCACAATGCTAAATGTCAAAAATGAAAAGTGTCACCATGAAAAATGTCAAAAATGACAAATTTCAAGATGGCAAATGTCAAAGATGTCAAATGACAAATGTCACAATGCTAAATGTCAAAAATGAAAAGTGTAACCATGAAAAATGTCAAAAATGACAAATTTCAAGATGGCAAATGTCAAAACTGACTAATGTCACAATGCTAAATGTCAAAAATGAAAAGTGTCACCATGAAAAATGTCAAAAATGACAAATTTCAAAATGGCAAATGTCAAAGATGTCAAATGACAAATGTCACAATGCTAAATATCAAAAATGAAAAGTGTCACCATGAAAAGTGTCAAAAATGACAAATTTCAAGATGGCAAATGTCTAAGATGTCAAATGACAAATGTTACAATGCTAAATGTCAAAAATGAAAAGTGTCACCATGAAAAATGTCAAAAATGACAAATTTCAAGATGGCGAATGTCAAAGATGTCAAATGACAAATATCACAATGCTAAATGTCAAAAATGAAAAGTGTCACCATGAAAAATGTCAAAAATGACAAATTTCAAGATGGCAAATGTCAAAGATGTCAAATGACAAATGTCACAATGCTAAATGTCAAAAATGAAAAGTGTCACCATGAAAAATGTCAAAAATGACAAATTTCAAGATGGCAAATGTCAAAGATGTCAAATGACAAATGTCACAATGCTAAATGTCAAAAATGAAAAGTGTCACCATGAAAAATGTCAAAAATGACAAATTTCAAGATGGCAAATATCAAAGATGTCAAATGACAAATGTCACAATGCTAAATGTCAAAAATGGAAAGTGTCACAATGCTAAATGTCAAAAATGAAAAGTGTCACAATGCTAAATGTCAAAAATGACAAATTTCAAGATAGCAAATGTCAAAGATGTCAAATGACAAATGTCACAATGCTAAATAACAAAAATGACAAATTTCAAGATGGCAAATGTCAAAGATGTCAAATGACAAATGTCACAATGCTAAATGTCAAAAATGAAAAGTGTCACCATGAAAAATGTCAAAAATGTCAAATTTCAAGATGGCAAATATCAAAACTGACAAATGCCACAATGCTAAATGTCAAAAATGATAAAAATCACCATGAAAAATGTCAAAAATGACAAATTTCAAGATGGCAAATGTCTAAGATGTCAAATGACAAATGTCACAATGCTAAATGTCAAAAATGAAAAGTGTCATTATGAAAAATGTCAAAAATGACAAATTTCAAGATGGCAAATGTCAAAGATGTCAAATGACAAATGTCACAATGCTAAATGTCAAAAATGAAAAATGTCAAAAATGACAAATTTTAAGATGGCAAATGTCTAAGATGTCAAATGACAAATGTCACAATGCTAAATGTCAAAAATAAAAAGTGTCACCATGAAAAATGTCAAAAATGACAAATTTCAAGATGGCAAATGTCAAAGATGTCAAATGACAAATGTCACAATGCTAAATGTCAAAAATGAAAAGTGTCACCATAAAAAATGTCAAAAATGACAAATTTCAAGATGACAAATGTCAAAGATGTCAAATGACAAATGTCACAATGCTAAATGTCAAAAATGAAAAGTGTCAAAAATGACAAATTTTAAGATGGCAAATGTCTAAGATGTCAAATGACAAATGTCACAATGCTAAATGTCAAAAATGAAAAGTGTCACCATGAAAAATGTCAAAAATGACAAATTTCAAGATGGCAAATATCAAAACTGACAAATGTCACAATGCTAAATGTCAAAAATGATAAGAGTCACCATAAAAAATGTAAAAAAAGGCAAATTTCAAGATGGCAAATGTCTAAGATGTCAAATGACAAATGTCACAATGCTAAATGTCAAAAATGAAAAGTGTCACCATGAAAAATGTCAAAAATGACAAATTTCAAGATGGCAAATGTCAAAGATGTCAAATGACAAATGTCACAATGCTAAATGTCAAAAATGAAAAGTGTCAAAAATGACAAATTTTAAGATGGCAAATGTCTAAGATGTCAAATGACAAATGTCACAATGCTAAATGTCAAAAATGAAAAGTGTCACCATGAAAAATGTCAAAAATGACAAATTTCAAGACGGCAAATGTCAAAGATGTCAACTGACAAATGTCACAATGCTAAATGTCAAAAATGAAAAGTGTCACCATGAAAAATGTCAAAAATGACAAATTTCAAGATGGCAAATGTCAAAGATGTCAAATGTCACAATGCTAAATGTCAAAAATGATAAGAGTCACCATGAAAAATGTCAAAAATGACAAATTTCAAGATGGCAAATGTCTAAGATGTCAAATGACAAATGTCACAATGCTAAATGTCAAAAATGAAAAGTGTCACCATGAAAAATGTCACCATGAAAAATGTCAAAAATAACACATTTCAAGATGGCAAATGTCAAAGATGTCAAATGACAAATGTCACAACGCTAAATGTCAAAAATGAAAAGTGTCAAAAATGACAAATTTTAAGATGGCAAATGTCTAAGATGTCAAATGACAAATGTCACAATGCTAAATGTCAAAAATGAAAAGTGTCACCATGAAAAATGTCAAAAATGACAAATTTCAAGATGGCAACTGTCAAAGATGTCAAATGACAAATGTCACAATGCTAAATGTCAAAAATGAAAAGTGTCACCATGAAAAATGTCAAAAATGACAAATTTCAGGATAGCAAATGTCAAAGATGTCAAATGACAAATGTCACAATGCTAAATGTCAAAAATGAAAAGTGTCACCATGAAAAATGTCAAAAATGACAAATTTCAAGATGGCAAATGTCAAAACTGACTAATGTCACAATGCTAAATGTCAAAAATGAAAAGTGTCACCATGAAAAATGTCAAAAATGACAAATTTCAAAATGGCAAATGTCAAAGATGTCAAATGACAAATGTCACAATGCTAAATGTCAAAAATGAAAAGTGTCACCATGAAAAGTGTCAAAAATGACAAATTTCAAGATGGCAAATGTCTAAGATGTCAAATGACAAATGTCACAATGCTAAATGTCAAAAATGAAAAGTGTCACCATGAAAAATGTCAAAAATGACAAATTTCAAGATGGCAAATGTCAAAGATGTCAAATGACAAATGTCACAATGCTAAATGTCAAAAATGAAAAGTGTCACCATGAAAAATGTCAAAAATGACAAATTTCAAGATGGCAAATGTCAAAGATGTCAAATGACAAATGTCACAATGCTAAATGTGAAAAATGAAAAGTGTCACCATGAAAAATGTCAAAAATGACAAATTTCAAGATGGCAAATGTCAAAGATGTCAAATGACAAATGTCACAATGCTAAATGTCAAAAATGAAAAGTGTCACCATGAAAAATGTCAAAAATGACAAATTTCAAGATGGCAAATATCAAAGATGTCAAATGACAAATGTCACAATGCTAAATGTCAAAAATGGAAAGTGTCACAATGCTAAATGTCAAAAATGAAAAGTGTCACAATGCTAAATGTCAAAAATGACAAATTTCAAGATAGCAAATGTCAAAGATGTCAAATGACAAATGTCACAATGCTAAATAACAAAAATGACAAATTTCAAGATGGCAAATGTCAAAGATGTCAAATGGCAAATGTCACAATGCTAAATGACAAAAATGAAAAGTGTCACCATGAAAAATGTCAAAAATGACAAATTTCAAGATGGCAAATATCAAAACTGACAAATGTCACAATGCTAAATGTCAAAAATGATAAAAATCACCATGAAAAATGTCAAAAATGACAAATTTCAAGATGGCAAATGTCTAAGATGTCAAATGACAAATGTCACAATGCTAAATGT
Source organism: Altica lythri (assembly GCA_964028335.1). NCBI lineage: Eukaryota > Metazoa > Arthropoda > Insecta > Coleoptera > Chrysomelidae > Altica > Altica lythri. The sequence continues at coordinate 36,727,776 of OZ034800.1, read as the reverse complement.
CAAAAATGAAAAGTGTCACCATGAAAAATGTCAAAAATAACAAATTTCCAGATGGCAAATGTCAAAGATGTCAAGTGACAAATGTCACAATGCTAAATGTCAAAACTGACAAATTTCAAGATGGCAAACGTCAAAGATGTCAAATGACAAATGTCACAATGCTAAATGTCAAAAATGAAAAGTGTCACCATGAAAAATGTCAAAAATGACAAATTTCAAGATGGCAAATGTCAAAGATGTCAAATGACAAATGTCGCAATGCTAAATGTCAAAAATGATAAGTGTCACCATGAAAAATGTCAAAAATAACAAATTTCAAGATGGCAAATGTCAAAGATGTCAAATGACAAATGTCACAATGCTAAATGTCAAAAATAACAAATTTTAAGATGGCAAATGTCAAAGATGTCAAATGACAACTGTCACAATGCTAAATGTCAAAAATGAAAAGTGTCACCATGAAAAATGTCAAAAATAACAAATTTCAAGATGGCAAATGTCAAAGATGTCAAATGACAAATGTCACAATGCTAAATGTCAAAAATGACAAATTTCAAGATGGCAAATGTCAAAGATGTCAAATGTCACAATGCTAAATGTCAAAAATAAAAAGTGTCACCATGAAAAATGTCAAAAATGACAAATTTCAAGATGACAAATGTCAAAGATGTCAAATGACAAATGTCACAATGCTAAATGTCAAAAATGAAAAGTGTCACCATGAAAAATGTCAAAAATGACAAATTTCAAGATGGCAAATGTCAAAGATGTCAAATGACAAATGTCACAATGCTAAATGTCAAAAATGAAAAGTGTCACCATGAAAAATGTCAAAAATGACAAATTTCAAGAGGGCAAATGTCAAAGATGTCAAATGACAAATGTCACAATGCTAAATGTCAAAAATGAAAAGTGTCAAAAATGACAAATTTCAAGATGGCAAATGTCTAAGATGTCAAATGACAAATGTCACAATGCTAAATGTCAAAAATGAAAAGTGTCACTATAAAAAATGTCAAAAATGACAAATTTCAAGATGGCAAATGTCAAAGATGTCAAATGACAAATGTCAGAATGCTAAATGTAAAAATGAAAAGTGTCACCATGAAAAATGTCAAAAATGACAAATTTCAAGATGGCAAATGTCAAAGATGTCAAATGACAAATGTCACAATGCTAAATGTAAAAAATGAAAAGTGTCACCATAAAAAATGTCAAAAATAACAAATTTCAAGATGGCAAATGCCAAAGATGTCAAATGACAAATGTCACAATGCTAAATGTCAAAAATGAAAAGTGTCACCATGAAAAATGTCAAAAATGACAAATTTCAAGATGGCAAATGTCAAAGATGTCAAATGACAAATGTCACAATGCTAAATGTAAAAATGAAAAGTGTCACCATGAAAAATGTCAAAAATGACAAATTTCAAGATGGCAAATGTCAAAGATGTCAAATGACAAATGTCACAATGCTAAATGTCAAAAATGAAAAGTGTCACCATAAAAAATGTCAAAAATAACAAATTTCAAGATGGCAAATGTCAAAGATGTCAAATGACAAATGTCACAATGCTAAATGTCAAAAATGAAAAGTGTCAAAAATGAAAAAATTTCAAGATGGCAAATGTCTAAGATGTCAAATGACAAATGTCACAATGCTAAATGTCAAAAATGAAAAGTGTCTTTATAAAAAATGTCAAAAATGACAAATTTCAAGATGGCAAATGTCAAAGATGTCAAATGACAAATGTCAGAATGCTAAATGTAAAAATGAAAAGTGTCACCATGAAAAATGTCAAAAATGACAAATTTCAAGATGGCACATGTCAAAGATGTCAAATGACAAATGTCACAATGCTAAATGTCAAAAATGAAAAGTGTCACCATAAAAAATGTCAAAAATAACAAATTTCAAGATGGCAAATGTCAAAGATGTCAAATGACAAATGTCACAATGCTAAATGTCAAAAATGAAAAGTGTCACCATGAAAAATGTCAAAAATGACAAATTTCAAGATGGCAAATGTCAAAGATGTCAAATGACAAATGTCACAATGCTAAATGTAAAAATGAAAAGTGTCACCATGAAAAATGTCAAAAATGACAAATTTCAAGATGGCAAATGTCAAAGATGTCAAATGACAAATGTCACAATGCTAAATGTCAAAAATGAAAAGTGTCACCATAAAAAATGTCAAAAATAACAAATTTCAAGATGGCAAATGTCAAAGATGTCAAATGACAAATGTCACAATGCTAAATGTCAAAAATGAAAAGTGTCACCATGAAAAATGTCAAAAATGACAAATTTCAAGATGGCAAATGTCAAAGATGTCAAATGACAAATGTCACAATGCTAAATGTCAAAAATGAAAAGTGTCACCATGAAAAATGTCAAAAATGACAAATTTCAAGATGGCAAATGTCAAAGATGTCAAATGACAAATGTCACAATGCTAAATGTCAAAAATGAAAAGTGTCACCATGAAAAATGTCAAAAATGACAAATTTCAAGATGGCAAATGTCAAAACTGACAAATGTCAGAATGCTAAATGTCAAAAATGATAAGTGTCAACATGAAAAATGTCAAAAATGACAAATTTCAAGATGGCAAATGCCAAAGATGTCAAATGACAAATGTCACAATGCTAAATGTCAAAAATGAAAAGTGTCACCATGAAAAATGTCAAAAATGACAAATTTCAAGATGGCAAATGTCAAAGATGTCAAATGACAAATGTCACAATGCTAAATGTCAAAAATGAAAAGTGTCACCATGAAAAATGTCAAAAATGACAAATTTCAAGATGGCAAATGTCAAAGATGTCAAATGACAAATGTCACAATGCTAAATGTCAAAAATGAAAAGTGTCACCATGAAAAATATCAAAAATGACAAATTTCAAGATGGCAAATATCAAAGATGTCAAATGACAAATGTCACAATGCTAAATGTCAAAAATGGAAAGTTTCACAATGCTAAATGTCAAAAATGAAAAGTGTTACAATGCTAAATGTCAAAAATGACAAATTTCAAAATGGCAAATGTCAAAGATGTCAAATAACAAATGTCACAATGCTAAATGTCAAAAATGACAAATTTCAAGATGGCAAATGTCAAAGATGTCAAATGACAAATGTCACAATGCTAAATGTCAAAAATGAAAAGTGTCACCATGAAAAATGTCAAAAATGACAAATTTCAAGATGGCAAATGTCAAAACTGACAAACGTCACAATGCTAAATGTCAAAAATGAAAAGTGTCACAATGAAAAATGTCAAAAATAACAAATTTCCAGATGGCAAATGTCAAAGATGTCAAGTGACAAATGTCACAATGCTAAATGTCAAAACTGACAAATTTCAAGATGGCAAACGTCAAAGATGTCAAATGACAAATGTCACAATGCTAAATGTCACAAATGAAAAGTGTCACCATGAAAAATGTCAAAAATGACAAATTTCAAGATGGCAAATGTCAAAGATGTCAAATGACAAATGTCGCAATGCTAAATGTCAAAAATGAAAAGTGTCACCATGAAAAATGTCAAAAATAACAAATTTCCAGATGGCAAATGTCAAAGATGTCAAGTGACAAATGTCACAATGCTAAATGTCAAAACTGACAAATTTCAAGATGGCAAACGTCAAAGATGTCAAATGACAAATGTCACAATGCTAAATGTCAAAAATGAAAAGTGTCACTATAAAAAATGTCAAAAATGACAAATTTCAAGATGGCAAATGTCAAAGATGTCAAATGACAAATGTCAGAATGCTAAATGTAAAAATGAAAAGTGTCACCATGAAAAATGTCAAAAATGACAAATTTCAAGATGGCAAATGTCAAAGATGTCAAATGACAAATGTCACAATGCTAAATGTAAAAAATGAAAAGTGTCACCATAAAAAATGTCAAAAATAACAAATTTCAAGATGGCAAATGCCAAAGATGTCAAATGACAAATGTCACAATGCTAAATGTCAAAAATGAAAAGTGTCACCATGAAAAATGTCAAAAATGACAAATTTCAAGATGGCAAATGTCAAAGATGTCAAATGACAAATGTCACAATGCTAAATGTAAAAATGAAAAGTGTCACCATGAAAAATGTCAAAAATGACAAATTTCAAGATGGCAAATGTCAAAGATGTCAAATGACAAATGTCACAATGCTAAATGTCAAAAATGAAAAGTGTCACCATAAAAAATGTCAAAAATAACAAATTTCAAGATGGCAAATGTCAAAGATGTCAAATGACAAATGTCACAATGCTAAATGTCAAAAATGAAAAGTGTCAAAAATGAAAAAATTTCAAGATGGCAAATGTCTAAGATGTCAAATGACAAATGTCACAATGCTAAATGTCAAAAATGAAAAGTGTCTTTATAAAAAATGTCAAAAATGACAAATTTCAAGATGGCAAATGTCAAAGATGTCAAATGACAAATGTCAGAATGCTAAATGTAAAAATGAAAAGTGTCACCATGAAAAATGTCAAAAATGACAAATTTCAAGATGGCACATGTCAAAGATGTCAAATGACAAATGTCACAATGCTAAATGTCAAAAATGAAAAGTGTCACCATAAAAAATGTCAAAAATAACAAATTTCAAGATGGCAAATGTCAAAGATGTCAAATGACAAATGTCACAATGCTAAATGTCAAAAATGAAAAGTGTCACCATGAAAAATGTCAAAAATGACAAATTTCAAGATGGCAAATGTCAAAGATGTCAAATGACAAATGTCACAATGCTAAATGTAAAAATGAAAAGTGTCACCATGAAAAATGTCAAAAATGACAAATTTCAAGATGGCAAATGTCAAAGATGTCAAATGACAAATGTCACAATGCTAAATGTCAAAAATGAAAAGTGTCACCATAAAAAATGTCAAAAATAACAAATTTCAAGATGGCAAATGTCAAAGATGTCAAATGACAAATGTCACAATGCTAAATGTCAAAAATGAAAAGTGTCACCATGAAAAATGTCAAAAATGACAAATTTCAAGATGGCAAATGTCAAAGATGTCAAATGACAAATGTCACAATGCTAAATGTCAAAAATGAAAAGTGTCACCATGAAAAATGTCAAAAATGACAAATTTCAAGATGGCAAATGTCAAAGATGTCAAATGACAAATGTCACAATGCTAAATGTCAAAAATGAAAAGTGTCACCATGAAAAATGTCAAAAATGACAAATTTCAAGATGGCAAATGTCAAAACTGACAAATGTCAGAATGCTAAATGTCAAAAATGATAAGTGTCAACATGAAAAATGTCAAAAATGACAAATTTCAAGATGGCAAATGCCAAAGATGTCAAATGACAAATGTCACAATGCTAAATGTCAAAAATGAAAAGTGTCACCATGAAAAATGTCAAAAATGACAAATTTCAAGATGGCAAATGTCAAAGATGTCAAATGACAAATGTCACAATGCTAAATGTCAAAAATGAAAAGTGTCACCATGAAAAATGTCAAAAATGACAAATTTCAAGATGGCAAATGTCAAAGATGTCAAATGACAAATGTCACAATGCTAAATGTCAAAAATGAAAAGTGTCACCATGAAAAATATCAAAAATGACAAATTTCAAGATGGCAAATATCAAAGATGTCAAATGACAAATGTCACAATGCTAAATGTCAAAAATGGAAAGTTTCACAATGCTAAATGTCAAAAATGAAAAGTGTTACAATGCTAAATGTCAAAAATGACAAATTTCAAAATGGCAAATGTCAAAGATGTCAAATAACAAATGTCACAATGCTAAATGTCAAAAATGACAAATTTCAAGATGGCAAATGTCAAAGATGTCAAATGACAAATGTCACAATGCTAAATGTCAAAAATGAAAAGTGTCACCATGAAAAATGTCAAAAATGACAAATTTCAAGATGGCAAATGTCAAAACTGACAAACGTCACAATGCTAAATGTCAAAAATGAAAAGTGTCACAATGAAAAATGTCAAAAATAACAAATTTCCAGATGGCAAATGTCAAAGATGTCAAGTGACAAATGTCACAATGCTAAATGTCAAAACTGACAAATTTCAAGATGGCAAACGTCAAAGATGTCAAATGACAAATGTCACAATGCTAAATGTCACAAATGAAAAGTGTCACCATGAAAAATGTCAAAAATGACAAATTTCAAGATGGCAAATGTCAAAGATGTCAAATGACAAATGTCGCAATGCTAAATGTCAAAAATGATAAGTGTCACCATGAAAAATGTCAAAAATAACAAATTTCAAGATGGCAAATGTCAAAGATGTCAAATGACAAATGTCACAATGCTAAATGTCAAAAATAACAAATTTTAAGATGGCAAATGTCAAAGATGTCAAATGACAACTGTCACAATGCTAAATGTCAAAAATGAAAAGTGTCACCATGAAAAATGTCAAAAATAACAAATTTCAAGATGGCAAATGTCAAAGATGTCAAATGACAAATGTCACAATGCTAAATGTCAAAAATGACAAATTTCAAGATGGCAAATGTCAAAGATGTCAAATGTCACAATGCTAAATGTCAAAAATGAAAAGTGTCACCATGAAAAATGTCAAAAATGACAAATTTCAAGATGGCAAATGTCAAAGATGTCAAATGACAAATGTCACAATGCTAAATGTCAAAAATGAAAAGTGTCACCATGAAAAATGTCAAAAATGACAAATTTCAAGATGGCAAATGTCAAAGATGTCAAATGACAAATGTCACAATGCTAAAAGTCAAAAATGAAAAGTGTCATCATGAAAAATGTCAAAAATGACAAATTTCAAGATGGCAAATGTCAAAGATGTCAAATGACAAATGTCACAATGCTAAATGTCAAAAATGAAAAGTGTCAAAAATGACAAATTTCAAGATGGCAAATGTCTAAGATGTCAAATGACAAATGTCACAATGCTAAATGTCAAAAATGAAAAGTGTCACTATAAAAAATGTCAAAAATGACAAATTTCAAGATGGCAAATGTCAAAGATGTCAAATGACAAATGTCACAATGCTAAATGTAAAAATGAAAAGTGTCACCATGAAAAATGTCAAAAATGACAAATTTCAAGATGGCAAATGTCAAAGATGTCAAATGACAAATGTCACAATGCTAAATGTCAAAAATGAAAATGTCACCATAAAAAATGTCAAAAATAACAAATTTCAAGATGGCAAATGTCAAAGATGTCAAATGACAAATGTCACAATGCTAAATGTCAAAAATGAAAAGTGTCACCATGAAAAATGTCAAAAATGACAAATTTCAAGATGGCAAATGTCAAAGATGTCAAATGACAAATGTCACAATGCTAAATGTAAAAATGAAAAGTGTCACCATGAAAAATGTCAAAAATGACAAATTTCAAGATAGCAAATGTCAAAAATGTCAAATGACAAATGTCACAATGCTAAATGTCAAAAATGAAAAGTGTCACCATAAAAAATGTCAAAAATAACAAATTTCAAGATGGCAAATATCAAAGATGTCAAATGACAAATGTCACAATGCTAAATGTCAAAAATGAAAAGTGTCAAAAATGACAAATTTTAAGATGGCAAATGTCTAAGATGTCAAATGACAAATGTCACAATGCTAAATGTCAAAAATGAAAAGTGTCACCATGAAAAATGTCAAAAATGACAAATTTCAAGACGGCAAATGTCAAAGATGTCAACTGACAAATGTCACAATGCTAAATGTCAAAAATGAAAAGTGTCACCATGAAAAATGTCAAAAATGACAAATTTCAAGATGGCAAATGTCAAAGATGTCAAATGTCACAATGCTAAATGTCAAAAATGATAAGAGTCACCATGAAAAATGTCAAAAATGACAAATTTCAAGATGGCAAATGTCTAAGATGTCAAATGACAAATGTCACAATGCTAAATGTCAAAAATGAAAAGTGTCACCATGAAAAATGTCACCATGAAAAATGTCAAAAATAACACATTTCAAGATGGCAAATGTCAAAGATGTCAAATGACAAATGTCACAACGCTAAATGTCAAAAATGAAAAGTGTCAAAAATGACAAATTTTAAGATGGCAAATGTCTAAGATGTCAAATGACAAATGTCACAATGCTAAATGTCAAAAATGAAAAGTGTCACCATGAAAAATGTCAAAAATGACAAATTTCAAGATGGCAACTGTCAAAGATGTCAAATGACAAATGTCACAATGCTAAATGTCAAAAATGAAAAGTGTCACCATGAAAAATGTCAAAAATGACAAATTTCAGGATAGCAAATGTCAAAGATGTCAAATGACAAATGTCACAATGCTAAATGTCAAAAATGAAAAGTGTCACCATGAAAAATGTCAAAAATGACAAATTTCAAGATGGCAAATGTCAAAACTGACTAATGTCACAATGCTAAATGTCAAAAATGAAAAGTGTCACCATGAAAAATGTCAAAAATGACAAATTTCAAAATGGCAAATGTCAAAGATGTCAAATGACAAATGTCACAATGCTAAATGTCAAAAATGAAAAGTGTCACCATGAAAAGTGTCAAAAATGACAAATTTCAAGATGGCAAATGTCTAAGATGTCAAATGACAAATGTCACAATGCTAAATGTCAAAAATGAAAAGTGTCACCATGAAAAATGTCAAAAATGACAAATTTCAAGATGGCAAATGTCAAAGATGTCAAATGACAAATGTCACAATGCTAAATGTCAAAAATGAAAAGTGTCACCATGAAAAATGTCAAAAATGACAAATTTCAAGATGGCAAATGTCAAAGATGTCAAATGACAAATGTCACAATGCTAAATGTGAAAAATGAAAAGTGTCACCATGAAAAATGTCAAAAATGACAAATTTCAAGATGGCAAATGTCAAAGATGTCAAATGACAAATGTCACAATGCTAAATGTCAAAAATGAAAAGTGTCACCATGAAAAATGTCAAAAATGACAAATTTCAAGATGGCAAATATCAAAGATGTCAAATGACAAATGTCACAATGCTAAATGTCAAAAATGGAAAGTGTCACAATGCTAAATGTCAAAAATGAAAAGTGTCACAATGCTAAATGTCAAAAATGACAAATTTCAAGATAGCAAATGTCAAAGATGTCAAATGACAAATGTCACAATGCTAAATAACAAAAATGACAAATTTCAAGATGGCAAATGTCAAAGATGTCAAATGGCAAATGTCACAATGCTAAATGACAAAAATGAAAAGTGTCACCATGAAAAATGTCAAAAATGACAAATTTCAAGATGGCAAATATCAAAACTGACAAATGTCACAATGCTAAATGTCAAAAATGATAAAAATCACCATGAAAAATGTCAAAAATGACAAATTTCAAGATGGCAAATGTCTAAGATGTCAAATGACAAATGTCACAATGCTAAATGTCAAAAATGAAAAGTGTCACCATGAAAAATGTCAAAAATAACAAATTTCCAGATGGCAAATGTCAAAGATGTCAAGTGACAAATGTCACAATGCTAAATGTCAAAACTGACAAATTTCAAGATGGCAAACGTCAAAGATGTCAAATGACAAATGTCACAATGCTAAATGTCAAAAATGAAAAGTGTCACCATGAAAAATGTCAAAAATGACAAATTTCAAGATGGCAAATGTCAAAGATGTCAAATGACAAATGTCGCAATGCTAAATGTCAAAAATAATAAGTGTCACCATGAAAAATGTCAAAAATAACAAATTTCAAGATGGCAAATGTCAAAGATGTCAAATGACAAATGTCACAATGCTAAATGTCAAAAATAACAAATTTTAAGATGGCAAATGTCAAAGATGTCAAATGACAACTGTCACAATGCTAAATGTCAAAAATGAAAAGTGTCACCATGAAAAATGTCAAAAATAACAAATTTCAAGATGGCAAATGTCAAAGATGTCAAATGACAAATGTCACAATGCTAAATGTCAAAAATGACAAATTTCAAGATGGCAAATGTCAAAGATGTCAAATGTCACAATGCTAAATGTCAAAAATGAAAAGTGTCACCATGAAAAATGTCAAAAATGACAAATTTCAAGATGACAAATGTCAAAGATGTCAAATGACAAATGTCACAATGCTAAATGTCAAAAATGAAAAGTGTCACCATGAAAAATGTCAAAAATGACAAATTTCAAGATGGCAAATGTCAAAGATGTCAAATGACAAATGTCACAATGCTAAATGTCAAAAATGAAAAGTGTCACCATGAAAAATGTCAAAAATGACAAATTTCAAGAGGGCAAATGTCAAAGATGTCAAATGACAAATGTCACAATGCTAAATGTCAAAAATGAAAAGTGTCAAAAATGACAAATTTCAAGATGGCAAATGTCTAAGATGTCAAATGACAAATGTCACAATGCTAAATGTCAAAAATGAAAAGTGTCACTATAAAAAATGTCAAAAATGACAAATTTCAAGATGGCAAATGTCAAAAATGTCAAATGACAAATGTCAGAATGCTAAATGTAAAAATGAAAAGTGTCACCATGAAAAATGTCAAAAATGACAAATTTCAAGATGGCAAATGTCAAAGATGTCAAATGACAAATGTCACAATGCTAAATGTAAAAAATGAAAAGTGTCACCATAAAAAATGTCAAAAATAACAAATTTCAAGATGGCAAATGCCAAAGATGTCAAATGACAAATGTCACAATGCTAAATGTCAAAAATGAAAAGTGTCACCATGAAAAATGTCAAAAATGACAAATTTCAAGATGGCAAATGTCAAAGATGTCAAATGACAAATGTCACAATGCTAAATGTAAAAATGAAAAGTGTCACCATGAAAAATGTCAAAAATGACAAATTTCAAGATGGCAAATGTCAAAGATGTCAAATGACAAATGTCACAATGCTAAATGTCAAAAATGAAAAGTGTCACCATAAAAAATGTCAAAAATAACAAATTTCAAGATGGCAAATGTCAAAGATGTCAAATGACAAATGTCACAATGCTAAATGTCAAAAATGAAAAGTGTCAAAAATGAAAAAATTTCAAGATGGCAAATGTCTAAGATGTCAAATGACAAATGTCACAATGCTAAATGTCAAAAATGAAAAGTGTCTTTATAAAAAATGTCAAAAATGACAAATTTCAAGATGGCAAATGTCAAAGATGTCAAATGACAAATGTCAGAATGCTAAATGTAAAAATGAAAAGTGTCACCATGAAAAATGTCAAAAATGACAAATTTCAAGATGGCAAATGTCAAAGATGTCAAATGACAAATGTCACAATGCTAAATGTCAAAAATGAAAAGTGTCACCATAAAAAATGTCAAAAATAACAAATTTCAAGATGGCAAATGTCAAAGATGTCAAATGACAAATGTCACAATGCTAAATGTCAAAAATGAAAAGTGTCACCATGAAAAATGTCAAAAATGACAAATTTCAAGATGGCAAATGTCAAAGATGTCAAATGACAAATGTCACAATGCTAAATGTAAAAATGAAAAGTGTCACCATGAAAAATGTCAAAAATGACAAATTTCAAGATGGCAAATGTCAAAGATGTCAAATGACAAATGTCACAATGCTAAATGTCAAAAATGAAAAGTGTCACCATAAAAAATGTCAAAAATAACAAATTTCAAGATGGCAAATGTCAAAGATGTCAAATGACAAATGTCACAATGCTAAATGTCAAAAATGAAAAGTGTCACCATGAAAAATGTCAAAAATGACAAATTTCAAGATGGCAAATGTCAAAGATGTCAAATGACAAATGTCACAATGCTAAATGTCAAAAATGAAAAGTGTCACCATGAAAAATGTCAAAAATGACAAATTTCAAGATGGCAAATGTCAAAGATGTCAAATGACAAATGTCACAATGCTAAATGTCAAAAATGAAAAGTGTCACCATGAAAAATGTCAAAAATGACAAATTTCAAGATGGCAAATGTCAAAACTGACAAATGTCAGAATGCTAAATGTCAAAAATGATAAGTGTCAACATGAAAAATGTCAAAAATGACAAATTTCAAGATGGCAAATGCCAAAGATGTCAAATGACAAATGTCACAATGCTAAATGTCAAAAATGAAAAGTGTCACCATGAAAAATGTCAAAAATGACAAATTTCAAGATGGCAAATGTCAAAGATGTCAAATGACAAATGTCACAATGCTAAATGTCAAAAATTAAAAGTGTCACCATGAAAAATGTCAAAAATGACAAATTTCAAGATGGCAAATGTCAAAGATGTCAAATGACAAATGTCACAATGCTAAATGTCAAAAATGAAAAGTGTCACCATGAAAAATATCAAAAATGACAAATTTCAAGATGGCAAATATCAAAGATGTCAAATGACAAATGTCACAATGCTAAATGTCAAAAATGGAAAGTTTCACAATGCTAAATGTCAAAAATGAAAAGTGTTACAATGCTAAATGTCAAAAATGACAAATTTCAAAATGGCAAATGTCAAAGATGTCAAATAACAAATGTCACAATGCTAAATGTCAAAAATGACAAATTTCAAGATGGCAAATGTCAAAGATGTCAAATGACAAATGTCACAATGCTAAATGTCAAAAATGAAAAGTGTCACCATGAAAAATGTCAAAAATGACAAATTTCAAGATGGCAAATGTCAAAACTGACAAACGTCACAATGCTAAATGTCAAAAATGAAAAGTGTCACAATGAAAAATGTCAAAAATAACAAATTTCCAGATGGCAAATGTCAAAGATGTCAAGTGACAAATGTCACAATGCTAAATGTCAAAACTGACAAATTTCAAGATGGCAAACGTCAAAGATGTCAAATGACAAATGTCACAATGCTAAATGTCACAAATGAAAAGTGTCACCATGAAAAATGTCAAAAATGACAAATTTCAAGATGGCAAATGTCAAAGATGTCAAATGACAAATGTCGCAATGCTAAATGTCAAAAATGATAAGTGTCACCATGAAAAATGTCAAAAATAACAAATTTCAAGATGGCAAATGTCAAAGATGTCAAATGACAAATGTCACAATGCTAAATGTCAAAAATAACAAATTTTAAGATGGCAAATGTCAAAGATGTCAAATGACAACTGTCACAATGCTAAATGTCAAAAATGAAAAGTGTCACCATGAAAAATGTCAAAAATAACAAATTTCAAGATGGCAAATGTCAAAGATGTCAAATGACAAATGTCACAATGCTAAATGTCAAAAATGACAAATTTCAAGATGGCAAATGTCAAAGATGTCAAATGTCACAATGCTAAATGTCAAAAATGAAAAGTGTCACCATGAAAAATGTCAAAAATGACAAATTTCAAGATGGCAAATGTCAAAGATGTCAAATGACAAATGTCACAATGCTAAATGTCAAAAATGAAAAGTGTCACCATGAAAAATGTCAAAAATGACAAATTTCAAGATGGCAAATGTCAAAGATGTCAAATGACAAATGTCACAATGCTAAAAGTCAAAAATGAAAAGTGTCATCATGAAAAATGTCAAAAATGACAAATTTCAAGATGGCAAATGTCAAAGATGTCAAATGACAAATGTCACAATGCTAAATGTCAAAAATGAAAAGTGTCAAAAATGACAAATTTCAAGATGGCAAATGTCTAAGATGTCAAATGACAAATGTCACAATGCTAAATGTCAAAAATGAAAAGTGTCACTATAAAAAATGTCAAAAATGACAAATTTCAAGATGGCAAATGTCAAAGATGTCAAATGACAAATGTCACAATGCTAAATGTAAAAATGAAAAGTGTCACCATGAAAAATGTCAAAAATGACAAATTTCAAGATGGCAAATGTCAAAGATGTCAAATGACAAATGTCACAATGCTAAATGTCAAAAATGAAAATGTCACCATAAAAAATGTCAAAAATAACAAATTTCAAGATGGCAAATGTCAAAGATGTCAAATGACAAATGTCACAATGCTAAATGTCAAAAATGAAAAGTGTCACCATGAAAAATGTCAAAAATGACAAATTTCAAGATGGCAAATGTCAGAGGTGTCAAATGACAAATGTCACAATGCTAAATGTAAAAATGAAAAGTGTCACCATGAAAAATGTCAAAAATGACAAATTTCAAGATAGCAAATGTCAAAAATGTCAAATGACAAATGTCACAATGCTAAATGTCAAAAATGAAAAGTGTCACCATAAAAAATGTCAAAAATAACAAATTTCAAGATGGCAAATATCAAAGATGTCAAATGACAAATGTCACAATGCTAAATGTCAAAAATGAAAAGTGTCACCATGAAAAATGTCAAAAATGACAAATTTCAAGATGGCAAATATCAAAACTGACAAATGTCACAATGCTAAATGTCAAAAATGATAAGAGTCACCATAAAAAATGTAAAAAAGGGCAAATTTCAAGATGGCAAATGTCTAAGATGTCAAATGACAAATGTCACAATGCTAAATGTCAAAAATGAAAAGTGTCACCATGAAAAATGTCAAAAATGACAAATTTTAAGATGGCAAATGTCAAAGATGTCAAATGACAAATGTCACAATGCTAAATGTCAAAAATGAAAAGTGTCACCATGAAAAATGTCAAAAATGACAAATTTCAAGATGGCAAATGTCACAATGCTAAATGTCAAAAATGATAAGTGTCACCATGAAAAATGTCAAAAATGACAAATTTCAAGATGGCAAATGTCCAAGATGTCAAATGACAAATATCACAATGCTAAATGTCAAAAATGAAAAGTGTCACCATGAAAAATGTCAAAAATGTCAAATTTCAAGATGGCAAATGTCAAAGATGTCAAATGACAAATGTCACAATGCTAAATGTCAAAAATGAAAAGTGTCACCATGAAAAATGTCAAAAATGACAAATTTCAAGATGGCAAATGTCAAAGATGTCAAATGACAAATGTCACAATGCTAAATGTCAAAAATGAAAAGTGTCACCATGAAAAATGTCAAAAATGACAAATTTTAAGATGGCAAATGTCAAAACTGACAAATGTCACAATGCTAAATGTCAAAAATGAAAAGTGTCACCATGAAAAATGTCAAAAATAACAAATTTCAAGATGGCAAATGTCAAAGATGTCAAATGACAAATGTCACAATGCTAAATGTCAAAAATGACAAATTTCAAGATGGCAAATGTCAAAGATGTCAAATGACAAATGTCACAATGCTAAATGTCAAAAATGAAAAGTGTCACCATAAAAAATGTCAAAAATGACAAATTTTAAGATGGCAAATGTCAAAGATGTCAAATGACAAATGTCACAATGCTAAATGTCAAAAATGAAAAGTGTCACCATGAAAAATGTCAAAAATAGTAAATTTCAAGATGGCAAATATCAAAACTGACAAATGTCACAATGCTAAATGTCAAAAATGATAAGAGTCACCATGAAAAATGTCAAAAATGACAAATTTCAAGATGGCAAATGTCTAAGATGTCAAATGACAAATGTCACAATGCTAAATGTCAAAAATGAAAAGTGTCACCATGAAAAATGTCAAAAATGACAAATTTCAAGATGGCAAATGCCAAAGATGTCAAATGACAAATGTCACAATGCTAAATGTCAAAAATGACAAATTTCAAGATGGCAAATGTCAAAGATGTCAAATGACAAATGTCACAATGCTAAATGTCAAAAAGGACAAATTTCAATATGGCAAATGTCAAAGATGTCAAATGACAAATGTCACAATGCTAAGTGTCAAAAATGAAAAGTGTCACCATGAAAAATGTCAAAAATGACAAATTTCAAGATGGCAAATGTCAAAGATGTCAAATGACAAATGTCACAATGCTAAATGTCAAAAATGACAAATTTCAAAATTGCAAATGTCAAAGATGTCAAATGACAAATGTCACAATGCTAAATGTCAAAAATGAAAAGTGTCACCATAAAAAATGTCAAAAATGACAAATTTCAAGATGGCAAATGTCAAAACTGACAAATGTCACAATGCTAAATGTCAAAAATGAAAAGTGTCACCATAAAAAATGTCAAAAATGACAAATTTCAATATGGCAAATGTCAAAGATGTCAAATGACAAATGTCACAATGCTAAATGTCAAAAATGAAAAGTGTCACCATAAAAAATGTCAAAAATGACAAATTTCAAGATGACAAATGTCAAAGATGTCAAATGACAAATGTCACAATGCTAAATGTCAAAAATGAAAAGTGTCAAAAATGACAAATTTTAAGATGGCAAATGTCTAAGATGTCAAATGACAAATGTCACAATGCTAAATGTCAAAAATGAAAAGTGTCACCATGAAAAATGTCAAAAATGACAAATTTCAAGATGGCAAATATCAAAACTGACAAATGTCACAATGCTAAATGTCAAAAATGATAAGAGTCACCATAAAAAATGTAAAAAAGGGCAAATTTCAAGATGGCAAATGTCTAAGATGTCAAATGACAAATGTCACAATGCTAAATGTCAAAAATCAAAAGTGTCACCATGAAAAATGTCAAAAATGACAAATTTCAAGATGGCAAATGTCAAAGATGTCAAATGACAAATGTCACAATGCTAAATGTCAAAAATGAAAAGTGTCAAAAATGACAAATTTTAAGATGGCAAATGTCTAAGATGTCAAATGACAAATGTCACAATGCTAAATGTCAAAAATGAAAAGTGTCACCATGAAAAATGTCAAAAATGACAAATTTCAAGATGGCAAATGTCAAAGATGTCAAATGACAAATGTCACAATGCTAAATGTCAAAAATGAAAAGTGTCACCATGAAAAATGTCAAAAATGACAAATTTCAAGATGGCAAATGTCAAAGATGTCAAATGACAAATGTCACAATGCTAAATGTCAAAAATGAAAAGTGTCACCATGAAAAATGTCAAAAATGACAAATTTCAAGATGGCAAATGTCAAAACTGACTAATGTCACAATGCTAAATGTCAAAAATGAAAAGTGTCACCATGAAAAATGTCAAAAATGACAAATTTCAAAATGGCAAATGTCAAAGATGTCAAATGACAAATGTCACAATGCTAAATGTCAAAAATGAAAAGTGTCACCATGAAAAGTGTCAAAAATGACAAATTTCAAGATGGCAAATGTCTAAGATGTCAAATGACAAATGTTACAATGCTAAATGTCAAAAATGAAAAGTGTCACCATGAAAAATGTCAAAAATGACAAATTTCAAGATGGCGAATGTCAAAGATGTCAAATGACAAATGTCACAATGCTAAATGTCAAAAATGAAAAGTGTCACCATGAAAAATGTCAAAAATGACAAATTTCAAGATGGCAAATGTCAAAGATGTCAAATGATAAATGTTACAATGCTAAATGTCAAAAATGAAAAGTGTCACCATGAAAAATGTCAAAAATGACAAATTTCAAGATGGCAAATGTCAAAGATGTCAAATGACAAATGTCACAATGCTAAATGTCAAAAATGAAAAGTGTCACCATGAAAAATGTCAAAAATGACAAATTTCAAGATGGCAAATATCAAAGATGTCAAATGACAAATGTCACAATGCTAAATGTCAAAAATGGAAAGTGTCACAATGCTAAATGTCAAAAATGAAAAGTGTCACAATGCTAAATGTCAAAAATGACAAATTTCAAGATAGCAAATGTCAAAGATGTCAAATGACAAATGTCACAATGCTAAATAACAAAAATGACAAATTTCAAGATGGCAAATGTCAAAGATGTCAAATGACAAATGTCACAATGCTAAATGTCAAAAATGAAAAGTGTTACCATGAAAAATGTCAAAAATGTCAAATTTCAAGATGGCAAATATCAAAACTGACAAATGTCACAATGCTAAATGTCAAAAATGATAAAAATCACCATGAAAAATGTCAAAAATGACAAATTTCAAGATGGCAAATGTCTAAGATGTCAAATGACAAATGTCACAATGCTAAATGTCAAAAATGAAAAGTGTCATTATGAAAAATGTCAAAAATGACAAATTTCAAGATGGCAAATGTCAAAGATGTCAAATGACAAATGTCACAATGCTAAATGTCAAAAATGAAAAGTGTCAAAAATGACAAATTTTAAGATGGCAAATGTCTAAGATGTCAAATGACAAATGTCACAATGCTAAATGTCAAAAATAAAAAGTGTCACCATGAAAAATGTCAAAAATGACAAATTTCAAGATGGCAAATGTCAAAGATGTCAAATGACAAATGTCACAATGCTAAATGTCAAAAATGAAAAGTGTCACCATGAAAAATGTCAAAAATGACAAATTTCAAGATGACAAATGTCAAAGATGTCAAATGACAAATGTCACAATGCTAAATGTCAAAAATGAAAAGTGTCAAAAATGACAAATTTTAAGATGGCAAATGTCTAAGATGTCAAATGACAAATGTAACAATGCTAAATGTCAAAAATGAAAAGTGTCACCATGAAAAATGTCAAAAATGACAAATTTCAAGATGGCAAATATCAAAACTGACAAATGTCACAATGCTAAATGTCAAAAATGATAAGAGTCACCATAAAAAATGTAAAAAAGGGCAAATTTCAAGATGGCAAATGTCTAAGATGTCAAATGACAAATGTCACAATGCTAAATGTCAAAAATGAAAAGTGTCACCATGAAAAATGTCAAAAATGACAAATTTCAAGATGGCAAATGTCAAAGATGTCAAATGACAAATGTCACAATGCTAAATGTCAAAAATGAAAAGTGTCAAAAATGACAAATTTTAAGATGGCAAATGTCTAAGATGTCAAATGACAAATGTCACAATGCTAAATGTCAAAAATGAAAAGTGTCACCATGAAAAATGTCAAAAATGACAAATTTCAAGACGGCAAATGTCAAAGATGTCAACTGACAAATGTCACAATGCTAAATGTCAAAAATGAAAAGTGTCACCATGAAAAATGTCAAAAATGACAAATTTCAAGATGGCAAATGTCAAAGATGTCAAATGTTACAATGCTAAATGTCAAAAATGATAAGAGTCACCATGAAAAATGTTAAAAATGACAAATTTCAAGATGGCAAATGTCTAAGATGTCAAATGACAAATGTCACAATGCTAAATGTCAAAAATGAAAAGTGTCACCATGAAAAATGTCACCATGAAAAATGTCAAAAATAACACATTTCAAGATGGCAAATGTCAAAGATGTCAAATGACAAATGTCACAATGCTAAATGTCAAAAATGAAAAGTGTCAAAAATGACAAATTTTAAGATGGCAAATGTCTAAGATGTCAAATGACAAATGTCACAATGCTAAATGTCAAAAATGAAAAGTGTCACCATGAAAAATGTCAAAAATGACAAATTTCAAGATGGCAAATGTCAAAGATGTCAAATGACAAATGTCACAATGCTAAATGTCAAAAATGAAAAGTGTCACCATGAAAAATGTCAAAAATGACAAATTTCAAGATGGCGAATGTCAAAACTGACTAATGTCACAATGCTAAATGTCAAAAATGAAAAGTGTCACCATGAAAAATGTCAAAAATGACAAATTTCAAAATGGCAAATGTCAAAGATGTCAAATGACAAATGTCACAATGCTAAATGTCAAAAATGAAAAGTGTCACCATGAAAAATGTCAAAAATGACAAATTTCAAAATGGCAAATGTCAAAGATGTCAAATGACATATGTCACAATGCTAAATGTCAAAAATGAAAAGTGTCACCATGAAAAGTGTCAAAAATGACAAATTTCAAGATGGCAAATGTCTAAGATGTCAAATGACAAATGTCACAATGCTAAATGTCAAAAATGAAAAGTGTCACCATGAAAAATGTCAAAAATGACAAATTTCAAGATGGCAAATGTCAAAGATGTCAAATGACAAATGTCACAATGCTAAATGTCAAAAATGAAAAGTGTCACCATGAAAAATGTCAAAAATGACAAATTTCAAGATGGCAAATGTCAAAGATGTCAAATGACAAATGTCACAATGCTAAATGTGAAAAATGAAAAGTGTCACCATGAAAAATGTCAAAAATGACAAATTTCAAGATGGCAAATGTCAAAGATGTCAAATGACAAATGTCACAATGCTAAATGTCAAAAATGAAAAGTGTCACCATGAAAAATGTCAAAAATGACAAATTTCAAGATGGCAAATATCAAAGATGTCAAATGACAAATGTCACAATGCTAAATGTCAAAAATGGAAAGTGTCACAATGCTAAATGTCAAAAATGAAAAGTGTCACAATGCTAAATGTCAAAAATGACAAATTTCAAGATAGCAAATGTCAAAGATGTCAAATGACAAATGTCACAATGCTAAATAACAAAAATGACAAATTTCAAGATGGCAAATGTCAAAGATGTCAAATGACAAATGTCACAATGCTAAATGTCAAAAATGAAAAGTGTCACCATGAAAAATGTCAAAAATGACAAATTTCAAGATGGCAAATATCAAAACTGACAAATGTCACAATGCTAAATGTCAAAAATGATAAAAATCACTATGAAAAATGTCAAAAATAACAAATTTCAAGATGGCAAATGTCAAAGATGTCAAATGACAAATGTCACAATGCTAAATGTCAAAAATAAAAAGTGTCACCATGAAAAATGTCAAAAATGACAAATTTCAAGATGGCAAATGTCAAAACTGACTAATGTCACAATGCTAAATGTCAAAAATGAAAAGTGTCACCATGAAAAATGTCAAAAATGACAAATTTCAAAATGGCAAATGTCAAAGATGTCAAATGACAAATGTCACAATGCTAATTGTCAAAAATGAAAAGTTTCACCATGAAAAGTGTCAAAAATGACAAATTTCAAGATGGCAAATGTCTAAGATGTCAAATGACAAATGTCACAATGCTAAATGTCAAAAATGAAAAGTGTCACCATAAAAAATGTCAAAAATGACAAATTTCAAGATGGCAAATGTCAAAGATGTCAAATGACAAATGTCACAGTGCTAAATGAAAAGTGTCACCATGAAAAATGTCAAAAATGACAAATTTCAAGATGGCAAATGTCAAAGATGTCAAATGACAAATGTCACAATGCTAAATGTCAAAAATGAAAAGTGTCACCATGAAAAATGTCAAAAATGACAAATTTCAAGATGGCAAATGTCAAAGATGTCAAATGACAAATGTCACAATGCTAAATGTCAAAAATGAAAAGTGTCACCATGAAAAATGTCAAAAATGACAAATTTCAAGATGGCAAATATCAAAGATGTCAAATGACAAATGTCACAATGCTAAATGTCAAAAATGAAAAGTGTCACAATGCTAAATGTCAAAAATGAAAAGTGTCACAATGCTAAATGTCAAAAATGACAAATTTCAAGATGGCAAATGTCAAATATGTCAAATGACAAATGTCACAATGCTAAATAACAAAAATGACAAATTTTAAGATGGCAAATGTCTAAGATGTCAAATGACAAATGTCACAATGCTAAATGTCAAAAATGAAAAGTGTCACAATGAAAAATGTCAAAAATGACAAATTTCAAGATGGCAAATATCAAAACTGACAAATGTCACAATGCTAAATGTCAAAACTGATAAGAGTCACCATGAAAAATGTCAAAAATGAAAAATTTCAAGATGGCAAATGTCAAAGATGTCAAATGACAAATGTCACAATGCTAAATGTCAAAAATGAAAAATGTCACCATGAAAAATGTCAAAAATGACAAATTTCAAGATGGCAAATGTCAAAGATGTCAAATGACAAATGTCACAATGCTAAATGTCAAAAATGAAAAGTGTCACCATGAAAAATGTCAAAAATGACAAATTTCAAGATGGCAAATGTCAAAGATGTCAAATGACAAATGTCACAATGCTAAATGTCAAAAATGAAAAGTGTCACCATGAAAAATGTCAAAAATGACAAATTTCAAGATGGCAAATGTCAAAGATGTCAAATGACAAATGTCACAATGCTAAATGTCAAAAATGAAAAGTGTCACCATAAAATGTCAAAAATGACAAATTTCAAGATGGCAAATATCAAAGATGTCAAATGACAAATGTCACAATGCTAAATGTCAAAAATGGAAAGTGTCACAATGCTAAATGTCAAAAATGAAAAGTGTCACAATGCTAAATGTCAAAAATGACAAATTTCAAGATGGCAACTGTCAAAGATGTCAAATGACAAATGTCACAATGCTAAATAACAAAAATGACAAATTTCAAGATGGCAAATGTCAAAGATGTCAAATGACAAATGTCACAATGCTAAATGTCAAAAATGAAAAGTGTCACCATGAAAAATGTCAAAAATGACAAATTTCAAGATGGCAAATATCAAAACTGACAAATGTGACAATGCTAAATGTCAAAAATGATAAGAGTCACCATGAAAAATGTCAAAAATGACAAATTTCAAGATGGCAAATGTCTAAGATGTCAAATGACAAATGTCACAATGCTAAATGTCAAAAATGAAAAGTGTCACCATGAAAAATGTCAAAAATGACAAATTTCAAGATGGCAAATGTCAAAGATGTCAAATGACAAATGTCACAATGCTAAATGTCAAAAATGAAAAGTGTCAAAAATGACAAATTTTAAGATGCAAATGTCTAAGATGTCAAATGACAAATGTCACAATGCTAAATGTCAAAAATGAAAAGTGTCACCATGAAAAATGTCAAAAATGACAAATTTCAAGATGGCAAATGTCAAAGATGTCAAATGACAAATGTCACAATGCTAAATGTCAAAAATGAAAAGTGTCACCATGAAAAATGTCAAAAATGACAAATTTCAAGATGGCAAATGTCAAAGATGTCAAATGACAAATGTCACAATGCTAAATGTCAAAAATGAAAAGTGTCACCATGAAAAATGTCAAAAATGACAAATTTCAAGATGGCAAATGTCAAAACTGACCAATGTCACAATGCTAAATGTCAAAAATGAAAAGTGTCACCATGAAAAATGTCAAAAATGACAAATTTCAAAATGGCAAATGTCAAAGATGTCAAATGACAAATGTCACAATGCTAAATTTCAAAAATGAAAAGTGTCACCATGAAAAGTGTCAAAAATGACCAATTTCAAGATGGCAAATGTCTAAGATGTCAACTGACAAATGTCACAATGCTAAATGTCAAAAATGAAAAGTGTCACCATGAAAAATGTCAAAAATGACAAATTTCAAGATGGCAAATGTCAAAGATGTCAAATGACAAATGTCACAATGCTAAATGTCAAAAATGAAAAGTGTCACCATGAAAAATGTCAAAAATGACAAATTTCAAGATGGCAAATGTCAAAGATGTCAAATGACAAATGTCACAATGCCAAATGTCAAAAATGAAAAGTGTCACCATGAAAAATGTCAAAAATGACAAATTTCAAGATGGCAAATATCAAAGATGTCAAATGACAAATGTCACAATGCTAAATGTCAAAAATGGAAAGTGTCACAATGCTAAATGTCAAAAATGAAAAGTGTCACAATGCTAAATTTCAAAAATGACAAATTTCAAGATGGCAAATGTCAAAGATGTCAAATGACAAATGTCGCAATGCTAAATATCAAAAATGACAAATTTCAAGATGGCAACTGTCAAAGATGTCAAATGACAAATGTCACAATGCTAAATGTCAAAAATGAAAAGTGTCACCATGAAAAATGTCAAAAATGACAAATTTCAAGATGGCAAATGTCAAAACTGACAAACGTCACAATGCTAAATGTCAAAAATGAAAAGTGTCACCATGAAAAATGTCAAAAATAACAAATTTCAAGATGGCAAATGTCAAAGATGTCAAGTGACAAATGTCACAATGCTAAATGTCAAAACTGACAAATTTCAAGATGGCAAACGTCAAAGATGTCAAATGACAAATGTCACAATGCTAATTGTCAAAAATGAAAAGTGTCACCATGAAAAATGTCAAAAATGACAAATTTCAAGATGGCAAATGTCAAAGATGTCAAATGACAAATGTCACAATGCTAAATGTCAAAAATGATAAGTGTCACCATGAAAAATGTCAAAAATAACAAATTTCAAGATGGCAAATGTCAAAGATGTCAAATGACAAATGTCACAATGCTAAATGTCAAAACTGACAAATTTTAAGATGGCAAATGTCAAAGATGTCAAATGACAACTGTCACAATGCTAAATGTCAAAAATGAAAAGTGTAACCATGAAAAATGTCAAAAATAACAACTTTCAAGATGGCAAATGTCAAAGATGTCAAATGACAAATGTCACAATGCTAAATGTCAAAAATGACAAATTTTAAGATGGCAATTGTCAAAGATGTCAAATGTCACAATGCTAAATGTCAAAAATGAAAAGTGTCACCATGAAAAATGTCAAAAATGACAAATTTCAAGATGGCAAATGTCAAAGATGTCAAATGACAAATGTCACAATGCTAAATGTCAAAAATGAAAAGTGTCACCATGAAAAATGTCAAAAATGACAAATTTCAAGATGGCAAATGTCAAAGATGTCAAATGACAAATGTCACAATGCTAAATGTCAAAAATGAAAAATGTCAAAAATGACAAATTTCAAGATGGCAAATGTCAAAGATGTCAAATGACAAATGTCACAATGCTAAATGTCAAAAATGAAAAGTGTCACCATGAAAAATGTCAAAAATGACAAATTTCAAGATGGCAAATATCAAAGATGTAAAATGACAAATGTCACAATGCTAAATGTCAAAAATGAAAAGTGTCACCATAAAATATGTCAAAAATGACAAATTTCAAGATGGCAAATGTCAAAGATTTTGAATATGACAAATGTCACAATGCTAAATGTCAAAAATGAAAAGTGTCACCATGAAAAATGTCAAAAATGACAAATTTCAAGATGGCAAATGTCAATGATGTCAAATGACAAATGTCACAATGCTAAAAGTCAAAAATGAAAAGTGTCACCATGAAAAATGTCAAAAATGACAAATTTCAAAATGGCAAATATCAAAGATGTCAAATGACAAATGTCACAATGCTAAATGTCAAAAATGACAAATTTCAAGATGGCAAATGTCAAAGATGTCAAGTGACAAATGTCACAATGCTAAATGTCAAAAATGAAAAGTGTCACCATGAAAAATGTTAAAAATGACAAATTTCAAGATGGCAAATGTCAAAGATGTCAAATGACAAATGTCACAATGCTAAATGTCAAAATGAAAAGTGTCACCATGAAAAATGTCAAAAATAACAAATTTTAAGATGGCAAATGTCAAAGATGTCAAATGACAAATGTCACAATGCTAAATGTCAAGAATGAAAAGTGTCACCATGAAAAATGTCAAAAATGACAAATTTCAAGATGGCAAATGTCAAAACTGACAAATGTCACAATGCTAAATGTCAAAAATGATAAGTGTCACCATGAAAAATGTCAAAAATGACAAATTTCAAGATGGCAAATGTCCAAGATGTCAAATGACAAATGTCACAATGCTAAATGTCAAAAATGAAAAGTGTCACCATGAAAAATGTCAAAAATGACAAATTTCAAGATGGCAAATGTCAAAGATGTCAAATGACAAATGTCACAATGCTAAATGTCAAAAATGAAAAGTGTCACCATGAAAAATGTCAAAAATCAAATTTCAAGATGGCAAATGTCAAATGACAAATGTACAATGCTAAATGTCAAAAATGAAAAGTGTCACCATGAAAAATGTCAAAAATGACAAATTTCAAGATGGCAAATGTCAAAACTGACAAATGTCACAATGCTAAATGTCAAAAATGATAAGTGTCAACATGAAAAATGTCAAAAATGACAAATTTCAAGATGGCAAATGTCCAAGATGTCAAATGACAAATGTCACAATGCTAAATTCCAAAAAAAAAGTGTCAAAAATGACAAATTTCAAGATGGCAAATGTCAAAGATGTCAAATGACAAATGTCACAATGCTAAATGTCAAAAATGAAAAGTGTCCCCATGAAAAATGTCAAAAATGACAAATTTCAAGATGGCAAATGTCAAAACTGACTAATGTCACAATGCTAAATGTTAAAAATGAAAAGTGTCACCATGAAAATGTCAAAAATGACAAATTTCAAAATGGCAAATGTCAAAGATGTCAAATGACAAATGTCACAATGCTAAATGTCAAAAATGAAAAGTGTCAAAAATGACAACTTTCAAGATGGTAAATGTCTAAGATGTCAAATGACAAATGTCACAATGCTAAATGTCAAAAATAAAAAGTGTCACCATGAAAAATGTCAAAAATGACAAATTTCAAGATGGCAAATGTCAAAGATGTCAAATGACAAATGTCACAATGCTAAATGTCAAAAATGAAAAGTGTCACAATGCTAAATGTCATAAATGAAAAGTGTCACAATGCTAAATGTCAAAAATGACAAATTTCAAGATGGCAAATGTCAAAGATGAAAAGTGTCACCATGAAAAATGTCAAAAATGACAAATTTCAAGATGGCAAATGTCAAAACTGACAAACGTCACAATGCTAAATGTCAAAAATGAAAAGTGTCACCACGAAAAATGTCAAAAATAACAAATTTCAAGATGGCAAATGTCAAAGATGTCAAGTGACAAATGTCACAATGCTAAATGTCAAAACTGACAAATTTCAAGATGGCAAATGTCAAAGATGTCAAATGACAAATGTCACAATGCTAAATGTCAAAAATGAAAAGTGTCACCATGAAAAATGTCAAAAATGACAAATTTCAAGATGACAAATGTCAAAGATGTCAAATGACAAATGTCACAATGCTAAATGTCAAAAATGATAAGTGTCACCATGAAAAATGTCAAAAATAACAAATTTCAAGATGGCAAATGTCACAGATGTCAAATGACAAATGTCACAATGCTAAATGTCAAAAATGACAAATTTCAAGATGGCAAATGTCAATGATGTCAAATGACAAATGTCACAATGCTAAAAGTCAAAAATGAAAAGTGTCACCATGAAAAATGTCAAAAATGACAAATTTCAAAATGGCAAATATCAAAGATGTCAAATGACAAATGTCACAATGCTAAATGTCAAAAATGACAAATTTCAAGATGGCAAATGTCAAAGATGTCAAATGACAAATGTCACAATGCTAAATGTCAAAAATGAAAAGTGTCACCATGAAAAATGTCAAAAATGACAAATTTCAAGATGGCAAATGTCAAAGATGTCAAATGACAAATGTCACAATGCTAAATGTCAAAAATGAAAAGTGTCACCATGAAAAATGTCAAAAATAACAAATTTCAAGATGGCAAATGTCAAAGATGTCAAATGACAAATGTCACAATGCTAAATGTCAAAAATGAAAAGTGTCACCATGAAAAATGTTAAAAATGACAAATTTCAAGATGGCAAATGTCAAAGATGTCAAATGACAAATGTCACAATGCTAGATGTCAAAAATGAAAAGTGTCACCATGAAAAATGTCAAAAATAACAAATTTTAAGATGGCAAATGTCAAAGATGTCAAATGACAAATGTCACAATGCTAAATGTCAAGAATGAAAAGTGTCACCATGAAAAATGTCAAAAATGACAAATTTCAAGATGGCAAATGTCAAAACTGACAAATGTCACAATGCTAAATGTCAAAAATGATAAGTGTCACCATGAAAAATGTCAAAAATGACAAATTTCAAGATGGCAAATGTCCAAGATGTCAAATGACAAATGTCACAATGCTAAATGTCAAAAATGAAAAGTGTCACCATGAAAAATGTCAAAAATGACAAATTTCAAGATGGCAAATGTCAAAGATGTCAAATGACAAATGTCACAATGCTAAATGTCAAAAATGAAAAGTGTCACCATGAAAAATGTCAAAAATGAAAAGTGTCACCATGAAAAATGTCAAAAATGACAAATTTCAAGATGGCAAATGTCAAAACTGACAAATGTCACAATGCTAAATGTCAAAAATGATAAGTGTCAACATGAAAAATGTCAAAAATGACAAATTTCAAGATGGCAAATGTCCAAGATGTCAAATGACAAATGTCACAATGCTAAATGTCAAAAATGAAAAGTGTCACCATGAAAAATGTCAAAAATGACAAATTTCAAGATAGCAAATGTCAAAGATTTCAAATGCTAAATTCCAAAAAAAAAGTGTCAAAAATGACAAATTTCAAGATGGCAAATGTCAAAGATGTCAAATGACAAATGTCACAATGCTAAATGTCAAAAATGAAAAGTGTCCCCATGAAAAATGTCAAAAATGACAAATTTCAAGATGGCAAATGTCAAAACTGACTAATGTCACAATGCTAAATGTTAAAAATGAAAAGTGTCACCATGAAAATGTCAAAAATGACAAATTTCAAAATGGCAAATGTCAAAGATGTCAAATGACAAATGTCACAATGCTAAATGTCAAAAATGAAAAGTGTCACCATGAAAAGTGTCAAAAATGACAACTTTCAAGATGGCAAATGTCTTAGATGTCAAATGACAAATGTCACAATGCTAAATGTCAAAAATAAAAAGTGTCACCATGAAAAATGTCAAAAATGACAAATTTCAAGATGGCAAATGTCAAAGATGTCAAATGACAAATGTCACAATGCCAAATGTCAAAAATGAAAAGTGTCACCATGAAAAATGTCAAAAATGACAAATTTCAAGATGGCAAATGTCAAAGATGTCAAATGACAAATGTCACAATGCTAAATGTCAAAAATGAAAAGTGTCAACATGAAAAATGTCAAAAATGACAAATTTCAAGATGGCAAATGTCAAAGATGTCAAATGTCAAATGTCACAATGCTAAATGTCAAAAATGAAAAGTGTCACCATGAAAAATGTCAAAAATGACAAATTTCAAGATGGCAAATATCAAAGATGTCAAATGACAAATGTCACAATGCTAAATGTCAAAAATGAAAAGTGTCACAATGCTAAATGTCATAAATGAAAAGTGTCACAATGCTAAATGTCAAAAGGCAGTTTTTTGCGACTTCTCTAAAGCATTCGACTGCGTTCATCACGACCTACTTTTAAAGAAATTGCAACTGTATCGATTTCGAAATACTTCTTTAAATTGGTTTAAGAGCTATTTATCGGACAGAACCCAGACTGTGAAGGTAGCTGACAAATACTCTACAATCTCATATGTAACTCATGGTGTTCCACAAGGATCAGTGCTTGGCCCCGTTCTTTTCCTTTTATATATAAACGATTTAACAAAAATTAATATATCTGGTAGGTTTACATTATTCGCTGATGATACAACGCTCCTTTGGCACGGTAAAGATGTGGAGTGCTTAAAGCGTCATATCACGGAAGATCTTGATCTGATAAAAGACTGGTGTGATTCTAACCACTTAAGTTTCAACATAAATAAAACTAATATCATCTCATTTAAATTTACCTATGATGATCTTATTCTCGATAATCATGTAATAAATAATGTAGATTACACCAAATTCCTTGGACTGCATATTGACAATCAATTAAAATTTGAAGAACACATAGCTAATTTAACTAAAAAGCTAGCTTCCGGTTCCTTTGCAGTCAGGATCATTGCAAAAGAGCTTGGGATCTCATCAGCAAAAAAAATGTATTACGCTTTAATTGATCCACATCTACGGTACGGAATTGCATTTTGGGGAAACTGCGCTCAGTATCTCTTAGACTCAATTTTTGTTATCCAGAAGAGGGCTCTTAGAGCTATGGCCCGAGCAGACTACAGTGAACACTGTAAGCCAATATTTATTAGTCACCGAATATTGACTCTTACAAGCGTTTTTATTTTAGAAACTGCGAGCCTAATGCATAATCACAGGTTAGTTAACCCACCTGTATCAAAACCTTACGGTACTAGACAAATCAATAATTTAATTCTCCCTATCCCTCACACTACCCTAATTAAAAAGTCTATAATTTATGAAGGGCCCAAATTATTTAATCACTTACCTTCCACCTTAAAATGTATCAAAGATCCAAATAAATTCAGAGTTGCTGTCAAAAACTTATTACTAGAAAAAGCTTACTATAAACTGCAGGAGTTCTATGATGATACTCTATGATCCTTATTTTATCTAACTTGTCAATTTTTTTTTTTTTCTTTTTTGTTATGTAAATTAGATATTTCTCATACTAGCCTTCTTAAATAAGTGAAGTTTTACTTTATACCAAATTTTAATATTGTAAAGTAGTTTTTTTAGTTAGGTTAAGTGTAATTGCTTTGGTCTGTAGTAATCGTGTATTATTGTGACAATAAAGTATATTTTGATTGATTGATTGATTGAAAAATGACAAATTTCAAGATGGCAAATGTCAAAGATGTCAAATGACAAATGTCACAATGCTAAATGTCAAAAATGAAAAGTGTCACCATGAAAAATGTCAAAAATGACAAATTTCAAGATGGCAAATGTCAAAACTGACAAACGTCACAATGCTAAATGTCAAAAATGAAAAGTGTCACCATGAAAAATGTCAAAAATAACAAATTTCAAGATGGCAAATGTCAAAGATGTCAAGTGACAAATGTCACAATGCTAAATGTCAAAACTGACAAATTTCAAGATGGCAAATGTAAAAGATGTCAAATGACAAATGTCACAATGCTAAATGTCAAAAATGAAAAGTGTCACCATGAAAAATGTCAAAAATGACAAATTTCAAGATGGCAAATGTCAAAGATGTCAAATGACAAATGTCACAATGCTAAATGTCAAAAATGATAAGTGTCACCATTAAAAATGTCAAAAATAACAAATTTCAAGATGGCAAATGTCAAAGATGTCAAATGACAAATGTCACAATGCTAAATGTCAAAAATGACAAATTTCAAGATGGCAAATGTCAAAGATGTCAAATGACAAATGTCACAATGCTAAATGTCAAAATTGAAAAGTGTCACCATGAAAAATGTCAAAAATAACAAATTTCAAGATGGCAAATGTCAAAGATGTCAAATGACAAATGTCACAATGCTAAATGTCAAAAATGACAAATTTCAAGATGGCAAATGTCAAAGATGTCAAATGACAAATGTCACAATGCTAAATGTCAAAAATGAAAAGTGTCACCATGAAAAATGTCAAAAATGACAAATTTCAAGATGGCAAATGTCAAAGATGTCAAATGACAAATGTCACAATGCTAAATGTCAAAAATGAAAAGTGTCACCATGAAAAATGTCAAAAATAACAAATTTCAAGATGGCAAATGTCAAAGATGTCAAATGACAAATGTCACAATGCTAAATGTCAAAAATGAAAAGTGTCACCATGAAAAATGTTAAAAATGACAAATTTCAAGATGGCAAATGTCAAAGATGTCAAATGACAAATGTCACAATGCTAAATGTCAAAAATGAAAAGTGTCACCATGAAAAATGTCAAAAATAACAAATTTTAAGATGGCAAATGTCAAAGATGTCAAATGACAAATGTCACAATGCTAAATGCCAAAAATGAAAAGTGTCACCATGAAAAATGTCAAAAATGACAAATTTCAAGATGGCAAATGTCAAAGATGTCAAATGACAAATGTCACAATGCTAAATGTCAAAAATGATAAGTGTCACCATGAAAAATGTCAAAAATAACAAATTTCAAGATGGCAAATGTCAAAGATGTCAAATGACAAATGTCACAATGCTAAATGTCAAAAATGACAAATTTCAAGATGGCAAATGTCAAAGATGTCAAATGACAAATGTCACAATGCTAAATGTCAAAATTGAAAAGTGTCACCATGAAAAATGTCAAAAATAACAAATTTCGAGATGGCAAATGTCAAAGATGTCAAATGACAAATGTCACAATGCTAAATGTCAAAAATGACAAATTTCAAGATGGCAAATGTCAAAGATGTCAAATGACAAATGTCACAATGCTAAATGTCATAAATGAAAAGTGTCAAAAATGACAAATTTTAAGATGGCAAATGTCTAAGATGTCAAATGACAAATGTCACAATGCTAAATGTCAAAAATGAAAAGTGTCACAATGAAAAATGTCAAAAATGACAAATTTCAAGATGGCAAATGTCAAAGATGTCAAATGACAAATGTCACAATGCTAAATGTCAAAAATGAAAAGTGTCACCATGAAAAATGTCAAAAATGACAAATTTCAAGATGGCAAATGTCAAAGATGTCAAATGACAAATGTCACAATGCTAGATGTCAAAAATGAAAAGTGTCACCATGAAAAATGTCAAAAATGACAAATTTCAAGATGGAAAATGTCAAAACTGACTGATGTCACAATGCTAAATGTTAAAAATGAAAAGTGTCACCATGAAAAATGTCAAAAATGACAAATTTTAAAATGGCAAATGTCAAAGATGTCAAATGACAAATGTCACAATGCTAAATGTCAAAAATGAAAAGTGTCACCATGAAAAGTGTCAAAAATGACAAATTTCAAGATGGCAAATGTCTAAGATGTCAAATGACAAATGTCACAATGCTAAATGTCAAAAATGAAAAGTGTCACCATGAAAAATGTCAAAAATGACAAATTTCAAAATGGCAAATGTCAAAGATGTCAAATGACAAATGTCACAATGCTAAATGTCAAAAATGAAAAGTGTCACCATGAAAAATGTCAAAAATGACAAATTTTAAGATGGCAAATGTCAAAGATGTCAAATGACAAATGTCACAATGCTAAATGTCAAAAATGAAAAGTGTCACCATGAAAAATGTCAAAAATGACAAATTTCAAGATGGCAAATGTCAAAGATGTCAAATGACAAATGTCACAATGCTAAATGTCAAAAATGAAAAGTGTCACCATGAAAAATGTCAAAAATGACAAATTTCAAGATGGCAAATATCAAAGATGTCAAATGACAAATGTCACAATGCTAAATGTCAAAAATGAAAAGTGTCACAATGCTAAATGTCAAAAATGAAAAGTGTCACAATGCTAAATGTCAAAAATGAAAAGTGTCACCATGAAAAGTGTCAAAAATGACAAATTTCAAGATGGCAAATGTCTAAGATGTCAAATGACAAATGTCACAATGCTAAATGTCAAAAATGAAAAGTGTCACCATGAAAAATGTCAAAAATGACAAATTTCAAGATGGCAAATGTCAAAGATGTCAAATGACAAATGTCACAATGCTAAATGTCAAAAATGAAAAGTGTCACCATGAAAAATGTCAAAAATGACAAATTTCAAGATGGCAAATGTCAAAGATGTCAAATGACAAATGTCACAATGCTAAATGTCAAAAATGAAAAGTGTCACCATGAAAAATGTCAAAAATGACAAATTTCAAGATGGCAAATGTCAAAGATGTCAAATGACAAATGTCACAATGCTAAATGTCAAAAATGAAAAGTGTCACCATGAAAAATGTCAAAAATGACAAATTTCAAGATGGCAAATATCAAAAGTGACAAATGTCACAATGCTAAATGTCAAAAATGATAAGAGTCACCATGAAAAATGTCAAAAATGACAAATTTCAAGATGGCAAATGTCTAAGATGTCAAATGACAAATGTCACAATGCTAAATGTCAAAAATGAAAAGTGTCACCATGAAAAATGTCAAAAATGACAAATTTCAAGATGGCAAATGTCAAAGATGTCAAATGACAAATGTCTCAATGCTAAATGTCAAAAATGAAAAGTGTCAAACATGACAAATTTTAAGATGGCAAATGTCTAAGATGTCAAATGACAAATGTCACAATGCTAAATGTCAAAAATGAAAAGTGTCACTATGAAAAATGTATGTCAAAAATGACAAATTTCAAGATGGCAAATGTCAAAGATGTCAAATGACAAATGTCACAATGCTAAATGTCAAAAATGAAAAGTGTCACCATGAAAAATGTCAAAAATGACAAATTTCAAGATGGCAAATATCAAAGATGTCAAATGACAAATGTCACAATGCTAAATGTCAAAAATGGAAAGTGTCACAATGCTAAATGTCAAAAATGAAAAGTGTCACAATGCTAAATGTCAAAAATGACAAATTTCAAGATGGCAAATGTCAAAGATGTCAAATGACAAATGTCACAATGCTAAATAACAAAAATGACAAATTTCAAGATGGCAAATGTCAAAGATGTCAAATGACAAATGTCACAATGCTAAATGTCAAAAATGAAAAGTGTCACCATGAAAAATGTCAAAAATGACAAATTTCAAGATGGCAAATATCAAAACTGACAAATGTCACAATGCTAAATGTCAAAAATGATAAGAGTCACCATGAAAAATGTCAAAAATGACAAATTTCAAGATGGCAAATGTCTAAGATGTCAAATGACAAATGTCACAATGCTAAATGTCAAAAATGAAAAGTGTCACCATGAAAAATGTCAAAAATGACAAATTTCAAGATGGCAAATGTCAAAGATGTCAAATGACAAATGTCTCAATGCTAAATGTCAAAAATGAAAAGTGTCAAACATGACAAATTTTAAGATGGCAAATGTCTAAGATGTCAAATGACAAATGTCACAATGCTAAATGTCAAAAATGAAAAGTGTCACCATGAAAAATGTCAAAAATGACAAATTTCAAGATGGCAAATGTCAAAGATGTCAAATGACAAATGTCACAATGCTAAATGTCAAAAATGAAAAGTGTCAACATGAAAAATGTTAAAAATGACAAATTTCAAGATGGCAAATGTCAAATGACAAATGTCACAATGCTAAATGTCAAAAATGAAAAGTGTCACCATGAAAAA
This sequence comes from Altica lythri, assembly GCA_964028335.1. NCBI lineage: Eukaryota > Metazoa > Arthropoda > Insecta > Coleoptera > Chrysomelidae > Altica > Altica lythri. The sequence continues at coordinate 36,693,138 of OZ034800.1, read as the reverse complement.
TGTCAAAAATGACAAATTTCAAGATAGCAAATGTCAAAACTGACTAATGTCACAATGCTAAATGTCAAAAATGAAAAGTGTCACCATGAAAAATGTCAAAAATGACAAATTTCAAGATGGCAAATGTCAAAACTGACAAACGTCACAATGCTAAATGTCAAAAATGAAAAGTGTCACCATAAAAAATGTCAAAAATAACAAATTTCAAGATGGCAAATGTCAAAACTGACAAACGTCACAATGCTAAATGTCAAAAATGAAAAGTGTCACCATGAAAAATGTCAAAAATAACAAATTTCAAGATGGCAAATGTCAAAGATGTCAAGTGACAAATGTCACAATGCTCAATGTCACAATGCTAAATGTCAAAACTGACAAATTTCAAGATGGCAAATGTCAAAGATGTCAAAAATGAAAAGTGTCACAATGCTAAATGTCAAAAATGAAAAGTGTCACAATGCTAAATGTCAAAAATGACAAATTTCAAGATGGCAAATGTCAAAGATGTCAAATGACAAATGTCACAATGCTAAATGTCAAAAATGACAAATTTCAAGATGGCAAATGTCAAAGATGTCAAATGACAAATGTCACAATGCTAAATGTCAAAAATGTAAGGTGTCACCATAAAAAATGTCAAAAATGACAAATTTCAAGATGGCAAATGTCAAAACTGACAAACGTCACAATGCTAAATGTCAAAAATGAAAAGTGTCACCATGAAAAATGTCAAAAATGACAAATTTCAAGATGGCAAATGTCATAGATGTCAAATGACAAATGTCACAATGCTAAATGTCACAAATGAAAAGTGTCACCATGAAAAATGTCACAAATAACAAATTTTAAGATGGCAAATGTCAAAGATGTCAAATGACAAATGTCACAATGCTAAATGTCAAAAATGAAAAGTGTCACCATGAAAAATGTCAAAAATGACAAATTTCAAGATGGCAAATGTCAAAACTGACAAATGTCACAATGCTAAATGTCAAAAATGATAGGTGTCAACATGAAAAATGTCAAAAATGACAAATTTCAAGATGGCAAATGTCCAAGATGTCAAATGACAAATGTCACAATGCTAAATGTCAAAAATGAAAAGTGTCACCATGAAAAACGTCAAAAATGACAAATTTCAAGATAGCAAATGTCAAAGATGTCAAATGACAAATGTCACAATGCTAAATTCCAAAAAAAAAGTGTCAAAAATGACAAATTTCAAGATGGCAAATGTCAAAGATGTCAAATGACAAATGTCACAATGCTAAATGTCAAAAATGAAAAGTGTCACCATGAAAAATGTCAAAAATGACAAATTTCAAGATGGCAAATGTCAAAACTGACTAATGTCACAATGCTAAATGTTAAAAATGAAAAGTGTCACCATGAAAAATGTCAAAAATGACAAATTTCAAAATGGCAAATTTCAAAGATGTCAAATGACAAATGTCACAATGCTAAATGTCAAAAATGAAAAGTGTCACCATGAAAAGTGTCAAAAATGACAAATTTCAAGATGGCAAATGTCTAAGATGTCAAATGACAAATGTCACAATGCTAAATGCCAAAAATGAAAAGTGTCACCATGAAAAATGTCAAAAATGACAAATTTCAAGATGGCAAATGTCAAAGATGTCAAATGACAAATGTCACAATGCTAAATGTCAAAAATGAAAAGTGTCACCATGAAAAATGTCAAAAATGACTAATTTCAAGATGGCAAATGTCAAAGATGTCAAATGACAAATGTCACAATGCTAAATGTCAAAAATGAAAAGTGTCACCATGAAAAATGTCAAAAATGACAAATATCAAGATGGCAAATGTCAAAGATGTCAAATGTCACAATGCTAAATGTCAAAAATGAAAAGTGTCACCATGAAAAATGTCAAAAATGACAAATTTCAAGATGGCAAATATCAAAGATGTCAAATGACAAATGTCACAATGCTAAATGTCAAAAATGAAAAGTGTCACAATGCTAAATGTCAAAAATGAAAAGTGTCACAATGCTTAATGTCAAAAATACAAATTTCAAGATGGCAAATGTCAAAGATGTCAAATGACAAATGTCACAATGCTAAATGTCAAAAATGACAAATTTCAAGATGGCAAATGTCAAAGATGTCAAATGACAAATGTCACAATGCTAAATGTCAAAAATGAAAAGTGTCACCATGAAAAATGTCAAAAATGACAAATTTCAAGATGGCAAATGTCAAAACTGACAAACGTCACAATGCTAAATGTCAAAAATGAAAAGTGTCACCATGAAAAATGTCAAAAATAACAAATTTCAAGATGGCAAATGTCAAAGATGTCAAGTGACAAATGTTACAATGCTAAATGTCAAAACTGACAAATTTCAAGATGGCAAATGTCAAAGATGTCAAATGACAAATGTCACAATGCTAAATGTCAAAAATGAAAAGTGTCACCATGAAAAATGTCAAAAATGACAAATTTCAAGATGGCAAATGTCAAAGATGTCAAATGACAAATGACACAATGCTAAATGTCAAAAATGATAAGTGTCACCATAAAAAATGTCAAAAATAACAAATTTCAAGATGGCAAATGTCAAAAATGTCAAATGACAAATGTCACAATGCTAAATGTCAAAAATGACAAATTTCAAGATGGCAAATGTCAAAGATGTCAACTGACAAATGTTACAATGCTAAATGTCAAAAATGAAAATGTCACCATGAAAAATGTCAAAAATAACAAATTTCAAGATGGCAAATGTCAAAGATGTCAAATGACAAATGTCACAATGCTAAATGTCAAAAATGACAAATTTCAAGATGGCAAATGTCAAAGATGTCAAATGACAAATGTCACAATGATAAATGTCAAAAATGAAAAGTGTCAAAAATGACAAATTTTAAGATGGCAAATGTCTAAGATGTCAAATGACAAATGTCACAATGCTAAATGTCAAAAATGAAAAGTGTCACAATGAAAAATGTCAAAAATGACAAATTTCAAGATGGCAAATGTCAAAGATGTCAAATGACAAATGTCACAATGCTAAATGTCAAAAATGAAAAGTGTCACCATGAAAAATGTCAAAAATGACAAATTTCAAGATGGCAAATGTCAAAGATGTCAAATGAAAAGTGTCACCATAAAAAATGTCAAAAATGACAAATTTCAAGATGGCAAATATCAAAGATGTCAAATGACAAATGTCACAATGCTATATGTCAAAAATGGAAAGTGTCACAATGCTAAATGTCAAAAATGAAAAGTGTCACAATGCTAAATGTCAGAAATGACAAATTTCAAGATGGCAAATGTCAAAGATGTCAAGTGACAAATGTCACAATGCTAAATGACAAAACTGACAAATTTCAAGATGGCAAATGTCAAAGATGTCAAATGACAAATGTCACAATGCTAAATGTCAAAAATGAAAAGTGTCACCATGAAAAATGTCAAAAATGACAAATTTCAAGATGGCAAATGTCAAAGATGTCAAATGACAAATGTCACAATGCTAAATGTCAAAAATGATAAGTGTCACCATAAAAAATGTCAAAAATAACAAATTTCAAGATGGCAAATGTCAAAGATGTCAAATGACAAATGTCACAATGCTAAATGTCAAAAATGACAAATTTTAAGATGGCAAATGTCAAAGATGTCAACTGACAAATGTTACAATGCTAAATGTCAAAAATGAAAATGTCACCATGAAAAATGTCAAAAATAACAAATTTCAAGATGGCAAATGTCAAAGATGTCAAATGACAAATGTCACAATGCTAAATGTCAAAAATGACAAATTTCAAGATGGCAAATGTCAAAGATGTCAAATGACAAATGTCACAATGCTAAATGTCAAAAATGAAAACTGTCAAAAATGACAAATTTTAAGATGGCAAATGTCTAAGATGTCAAATGACAAATGTCACAATGCTAAATGTCAAAAATGAAAAGTGTCACAATGAAAAATGTCAAAAATGACAAATTTCAAGATGGCAAATATCAAAGATGTGAAATGACAAATGTCACAATGCTAAATGTCAAAAATGAAAAGTGTCACCATAAAAAATGTCAAAAATGACAAATTTCAAGATGGCAAATGTCAAAGATGTCAAATGACAAATGTCACAATGCTAAATGTCAAAAATGAAAAGTGTCACCATGAAAAGTGTCAAAAATGACAAATTTCAAGATGGCAAATGTCTAAGATGTCAAATGACAAATGTCACAATGCTAAATGTCAAAAATGAAAAGTGTCACCATGAAAAATGTCAAAAATGACAAATTTCAAGATGGCAAATGTCAAAACTGACAAACGTCACAATGCTAAATGTCAAAAATGAAAAGTGTCACCATGAAAAATGTCAAAAATAACAAATTTCAAGATGGCAAATGTCAAAAATGACAAATTTCAAGATGGCAAATGTCTAAGATGTCAAATGACAAATGTCACAATGCTAAATGTCAAAAATGAAAAGTGTCACCATGAAAAATGTCAAAAATGACAAATTTCAAGATGGAAAATGTCAAAGATGTCAAATGACAAATGTCACAATGCTAAATGTCAAAAATGAAAAGTGTCACCATGAAAAATGTCAAAAATGACAAATTTCAAGATGGCAAATGTCAAAGATGTCAAATGACAAATGTCACAATGCTAAATGTCAAAAATGAAAAGTGTCACCATGAAAAATGTCAAAAATGACAAATTTCAAGATGGCAAATGTCAAAGATGTCAAATGACAAATGTCACAATGCTAAATGTCAAAAATGAAAAGTGTCACCATGAAAAATGTCAAAAATGACAAATTTCAAGATGGCAAATATCAAAGATGTCAAATGACAAATGTCACAATGCTAAATGTCAAAAATGGAAAGTGTCACAATGCTAAATGTCAAAAATGAAAAGTGTCACAATGCTTAATGTCAAAAATGACAAATTTCAAGATGGCAAATGACAAAGATGTCAAATGACAAATGTCACAATGCTAAATGTTAAAAATGAAAAGTGTCACCATGAAAAATGTCAAAAATGACAAATTTTAAGATGGCAAATATCAAAACTGACAAATGTCACAATGCTAAATGTCAAAAATGATAAGAGTCACCATGAAAAATGTCAAAAATGACAAATTTCAAGATGGCAAATGTCTAAGATGTCAAATGACAAATGTCACAATGCTAAATGTCAAAAATGAAAAGTGTCACCATGAAAAATGTCACAAATGACAAATTTCAAGATGGCAAATGTCAAATATGTCAAATGACAAATGTCACAATGCTAAATGTCAAAAATGAAAAGTGTCAAAAATGACAAATTTTAAGATGGCAAATGTCTAAGATGTCAAATGAAAAATGTCACAATGCTAAATGTCAAAAATGAAAAGTGTCACCATGAAAAATGTCAAAAATGACAAATTTCAAAATGGCAAATGTCAAAGATGTCAAATGACAAATGTCACAATGCTAAATGTCAGAAATGAAAGGTGTCACCATGAAAAATGTCAAAAATGACAAATTTCAAGATGGCAAATGTCAAAGATGTCAAATGACAAATGTCACAATGCTAAATGTCAAAAATGAAAAGTGTCACCATGAAAAATGTCAAAAATGACAAATTTCAAGATGGCAAATGTCAAAACTGACTAATGTCACAATGCTAAATGTCAAAAATGAAAAGTGTCACCATGAAAAATGTCAAAAATGACAAATTTCAAAATGGCAAATGCCAAAGATGTCAAATGACAAATGTCACAATGCTAAATGTCAAAAATGAAAAGTGTCACCATGAAAAGTGTCAAAAATGACAAATTTCAAGATGGCAAATGTCTAAGATGTCAAATGACAAATGTCACAATGCTAAATGTCAAAAATGAAAAGTGTCACCATGAAAAATGTCAAAAATGACAAATTTCAAGATGGCAAATGTCAAAGATGGCAAATGACAAATGTCACAATGCTAAATGTCAAAAATGAAAAGTGTCACCATGAAAAATGTCAAAAATGACAAATTTCAAGATGGCAAATGTCAAAGATGTCAAATGACAAATGTCACAATGCTAAATGTCAAAAATGAAAAGTGTCACCATGAAAAATGTCAAAAATGACAAATTTCAAAATGGCAAATGCCAAAGATGTCAAATGACAAATGTCACAATGCTAAATGTCAAAAATGAAAAGTGTCACCATGAAAAATGTCAAAAATGACAAATTTCAAGATGGCAAATATCAAAGATGTCAAATGACAAATGTCACAATGCTAAATGTCAAAAATGGAAAGTGTCACAATGCTAACTGTCAAAAATGAAAAGTGTCACAATGCTAAATGTCAAAAATGACAAATTTCAAGATGGCAAATGTCAAAGATGTCAAATGACAAATGTCACAATGCTAAATGTCAAAAATGACAAATTTCAAGATGGCAAATGTCAAAGATGTCAAATGACAAATGTCACAATGCTAAATGTCAAAAATGAAAAGAGTCACCATGAAAAATGTCAAAAATGACAAATTTCAAGATGGCAAATGTCAAAACTGACAAACGTCACAATGCTAAATGTCAAAAATGAAAAGTGTCACCATGAAAAATGTCAAAAATAACAAATTTCAAGATGGCAAATGTCAAAGATGTCAAATGACAAATGTCACAATGCTAAATGTCAAAAATGACAAATTTCAAAATGGCAAATGTCAAAGATGTCAAATGACAAATGTCACAATGCTAAATGTCAAAAATGACAAATTTTAAGATGGCAAATGTCTAAGATGTCAAATGACAAATGTCACAATGCTAAATGTCAAAAATGAAAAGTGTCAACATGAAAAATGTCAAAAATGACCAATTTCAAGATGGCAAATGTCAAAGATGTCAAATGACAAATGTCACAATGCTAGATGTCAAAAATGAAAAGTGTCACCATGAAAAATGTCAAAAATCACAAATTTTAAGATGGCAAATGTCTAAGATGTCAAATGACAAATGTCACAATGCTAAATGTCAAAAATGAAAAGTGTCAACATGAAAAATGTCAAAAATGACAAATTTCAAGATGGCAAATGTCAAAGATGTCAAAACTGACTAATGTCACAATGCTAAATGTTAAAGATGAAAAGTGTCACCATGAAAAATGTCAAAAATGACAAATTTCAAAATGGCAAATGTCAAAGATGTCAAATGACAAATGTCACAATGCTAAATGTCAAAAATGAAAAGTGTCACCATGAAAAGTGTCAAAAATGACAAATTTCAAGATGGCAAATGTCTAAGATGTCAAATGACAAATGTCACAATGCTAAATGTCAAAAATGAAAAGTGTCACCATGAAAAATGTCAAAAATGACAAATTTCAAGATGGCAAATGTCAAAGAGGTCAAATGACAAATGTCACAATGCTAAATGTCAAAAATGAAAAGTGTCACCATGAAAAATGTCAAAAATGACAAATTTCAAGATGGCAAATGTCAAAGATGTCAAATGACAAATGTCACAATGCTAAATATCAAAAATGAAAAGTGTCACCATGAAAAATGTCAAAAATGACAAATTTCAAGATGGCAAATGTCAAAGATGTCAAATGACAAATGTCACAATGCTAAATGTCAAAAATGAAAAGTGTCACCATGAAAAATGTCAAAAATGACAAATTTCAAGATGGCAAATATCAAAGATGTCAATTGACAAATGTCACAATGCTAAATGTCAGAAATGAAAAGTGTCACAATGCTAAATGTCAAAAATGAAAAGTGTCACAATGCTAAATGTCAAAAATGACAAATTTCAAGATGGCAAATGTGAAAGATGTCAAATGACAAATGTCACAATGCTAAATGTCAAAAATGACAAATTTCAAGATGGCAAAAGTCAAAGATGTCAAATGACAAATGTCACAATGCTAAATGTCAAAAATGAAAAGTGTCACCATGAAAAATGTCAAAAATGACAAATTTCAAGATGGCAAATGTCAAAACTGACAAACGTCACAATGCTAAATGTCAAAAATGAAAAGTGTCACCATGAAAAATGTCAAAAATAACAAATTTCAAGATGGCAAATGTCAAAGATGTCAAGTGACAAATGTCACAATGCTAAATGTCAAAACTGACAAATTTCAAGATGGCAAATGTCAAAGATGTCAAATGACAAATGTCACAATGCTAAATGTCAAAAATAAAAAGTGTTACCATGAAAAATGTCAAAGATGACAAATTTCAAGATGGCAAATGTCAAAACTGACTAATGTCACAATCCTAAATGTCAAAAATGAAAAGTGTCACCATGAAAAATGTCAAAAATGACAAATTTCAAAATGGCAAATGTCAAAGATGTCAAATGACAAATGTCACAATGATAATTGTCAAAAATGAGAAGTTTCACCATGAAAAGTGTCAAAAATGACAAATTTCAAGATGGCAAATGTCTAAGATGTCAAATGACAAATGTCACAATGCTAAATGTCAAAAATGAAAAGTGTCACCATGAAAAATGTCAAAAATGACAAATTTCAAGATGGCAAATGTCAAAGATGTCAAATGACAAATGTCACAATGCTAAATGTCAAAAATGAAAAGTGTCACCATGAAAAATGTCAAAAATGACAAATTTCAAGATGGCAAATGTCAAAGATGTCAAATGACAAATGTCACAATGCTAAATGACAAAAATGAAAAGTGTCACCATGAAAAATGTCAAAAATGACAAATTTCAAGATGGCAAATGTCAAAGATGTCAAATGACAAATGTCACAATGCTAAATGTCAAAAATGAAAAGTGTCACCATGAAAAATGTCAAAAATGACAAATTTCAAGATGGCAAATATCAAAGATGTCAAATGACAAATGTCACAATGCTAAATGTCAAAAATGGAAAGTGTCACAATGCTAAATGTCAAAAATGAAAAGTGTCTCAATGCTAAATGTCAAAAATGACAAATTTCAAGATGGCAAATGTCAAAGATGTCAAATGACAAATGTCACAATGCTAAATAACAAAAATGACAAATTTTAAGATGGCAAATGTCTAAGATGTCAAATGACAAATGTCACAATGCTAAATGTCAAAAATGAAAAGTGTCACAATGAAAAATGTCAAAAATGACAAATTTCAAGATGGCAAATATCAAAACTGACAAATGTCACAATGCTAAATGTCAAAACTGATAAGAGTCACCATGAAAAATGTCAAAAATGACAAATTTCAAGATGGCAAATGTCTAAGATGTCAAATGACAAATGTCACAATGCTAAATGTCAAAAATGAAAAGTGTCACCATGAAAAATGTCAAAAATGACAAATTTCAAGATGGCAAATGTCAAAGATGTCAAATGACAAATGTCACAATGCTAAATGTCAAAAATGAAAAGTGTCAAAAATGACAAATTTTAAGATGGCAAATGTCTAAGATGTCAAATGACAAATGTCACAATGCTAAATGTCAAAAATGAAAAGTGTCACCATGAAAAATGTCAAAAATGACAAATTTTAAGATGGCAAATGTCAAAGATGTCAAATGACAAATGTCACAATGCTAAATGTCAAAAATGAAAAGTGTCACCATGAAAAATGTCAAAAATGACAAATTTCAAAATGGAAAATGTCAAAGATGTCAAATGACAAATGTCACAATGCTAAATGTCAAAAATGAAAAGTGTCACCATGAAAAATGTCAAAAATGACAAATTTCAAGATGGCAAATGTCAAAGATGTCAAATGACAAATGTCACAATGCTAAATGTCAAAAATGAAAAGTGTCACCATGAAAAATGTCAAAAATGACAAATTTCAAGATGGCAAATGTCAAAGATGTCAAATGACAAATGTCACAATGCTAAATGTCAAAAATGAAAAGTGTCACCATGAAAAATGTCAAAAATGACAAATTTCAAGATGGCAAATATCAAAGATGTCAAATGACAAATGTCACAATGCTAAATGTCAAAAATGGAAAGTGTCACAATGATAAATGTCAAAAATGAAGTGTCACAATGCTTAATGTCAAAAATGGAAAGTGTCACAATGCTAAATGTCAAAAATAAAAAGTGTCACAATGCTTAATGTCAAAAATGACAAATTTCAAGATGGCAAATGTCAAAGATGTCAAATGACAAATGTTACAATGCTAAATAACAAAAATGACATATTTCAAGATGGCAAATGTTAAAGATGTCAAATGACAAATGTCACAATGCTAAATGTCAAAAATGAAAAGTGTCACCATAAAAAATGTCAAAAATGACAAATTTCAAGATGGCAAATGTCAAAGATGTCAAATGACAAATGTCACAATGCTAAATGTCAAAAATAAAAAGTGTCACCATGAAAAATGTCAAAAATGACAAATTTCAAGATGGCAAATGTCAAAACTGACTAATGTCACAATGCTAAATGTTAAAGATGAAAAGTGTCACCATGAAAAATGTCAAAAATGACAAATTTCAAAATGGCAAATGTCAAAGATGTCAAATGACAAATGTCACAATGCTAAATGTCAAAAATGAAAAGTGTCACCATGAAAAGTGTCAAAAATGACAAATTTCAAGATGGCAAATATCAAAGATGTCAATTGACAAATGTCACAATGCTAAATGTCAAAAATGAAAAGTGTCACAATGCTAAATGTCAAAAATGAAAAGTGTCACAATGCTAAATGTCAAAAATGACAAATTTCAAGATGGCAAATGTCAAAGATGTCAAATGACAAATGTCACAGTGCTAAATGTCAAAAATGACAAATTTCAAGATGGCAAATGTCAAAGATGTCAAATGACAAATGTCACAATGCTAAATGTCAAAAATGAAAAGTGTCACCATGAAAAATGTCAAAAATGACAAATTTCAAGATGGCAAATGTCAAAACTGACAAACGTCACAATGCTAAATGTCAAAAATGAAAAGTGTCACCATGAAAAATGTCAAAAATAACAAATTTAAAGATGGCAAATGTCAAAGATGTCAAGTGACAAATGTCACAATGCTAAATGTCAAAACTGACAAATTTCAAGATGGCAAATGTCAAAGATGTCAAATGACAAATGTCACAATGCTAAATGTCAAAAATAAAAAGTGTCACCATGAAAAATGTCAAAACTGACAAATTTCAAGATAGCAAATGTCAAAACTGACTAATGTCACAATGCTAAATGTCAAAAATGAAAAGTGTCACCATGAAAAATGTCAAAAATGACAAATTTCAAAATGGCAAATGTCAAAGATGTCAAATGACAAATGTCACAATGCTAATTGTCAAAAATGAGAAGTTTCACCATGAAAAGTGTCAAAAATGACAAATTTCAAGATGGCAAATGTCTAAGATGTCAAATGACAAATGTCACAATGCTAAATGTCAAAAATGAAAAGTGTCACCATGAAAAATGTCAAAAATGACAAATTTCAAGATGGCAAATGTCAAAGATGTCAAATGACAAATATCACAATGCTAAATGTCAAAAATGAAAAGTGTCACCCTGAAAAATGTCAAAAATGACAAATTTCAAGATGGCAAATGTCAAAGATGTCAAATGACAAATGTCACAATGCTAAATGACAAAAATGAAAAGTGTCACCATGAAAAATGTCAAAAATGACAAATTTCAAGATGGCAAATGTCAAAGATGTCAAATGACAAATGTCACAATGCTAAATGTCAAAAATGAAAAGTGTCACCATGAAAAATGTCAAAAATGACAAATTTCAAGATGGCAAATATCAAAGATGTCAAATGACAAATGTCACAATGCTAAATGTCAAAAATGGAAAGTGTCACAATGCTAAATGTCAAAAATGAAAAGCGTCACAATGCTAAATGTCAAAAATGACAAATTTCAAGATGGCAAATGTCAAAGATGTCAAATGACAAATGTCACAATGCTAAATAACAAAAATGACAAATTTTAAGATGGCAAATGTCTAAGATGTCAAATGACAAATGTCACAATGCTAAATGTCAAAAATGAAAAGTGTCACAATGAAAAATGTCAAAAATGACAAATTTCAAGATGGCAAATATCAAAACTGACAAATGTCACAATGCTAAATGTCAAAACTGATAAGAGTCACCATGAAAAATGTCAAAAATGACAAATTTCAAGATGGCAAATGTCTAAGATGTCAAATGACAAATGTCACAATGCTAAATGTCAAAAATGAAAAGTGTCACCATGAAAAATGTCAAAAATGACAAATTTCAAGATGGCAAATGTCAAAGATGTCAAATGACAAATGTCACAATGCTAAATGTCAATAATGAAAAGTGTCAAAAATGACAAATTTTAAGATGGCGAATGTCTAAGATGTCAAATGACAAATGTCACAATGCTAAATGTCAAAAATGAAAAGTGTCACCATGAAAAATGTCAAAAATGACAAATTTCCAGATGGCAAATGTCAAAGATGTCAAATGACAAATGTCACAATGCTAAATGTCAAAAATGAAAAGTGTCACCATGAAAAATGTCAAAAATGAAAAATTTCAAGATGGCAAATGTCAAAGATGTCAAATGACAAATGTCGCAATGCTAAATGTCAAAAATGAAAAGTGTCACCATGAAAAATGTCAAAAATGACAAATTTCAAGATGGCAAATGTCAAAACTGACTAATGTCACAATGCTAAATGTCAAAAATGAAAAGTGTCACCATGAAAAATGTCAAAAATGACAAATTTCAAAATGGCAAATGTCAAAGATGTCAAATGACAAATGTCACAATGCTAAATGTCAAAAATGAAAAGTGTCACCTTGAAAAGTGTCAAAAATGACAAATTTCAAGATGGCAAATGTCTAAGATGTCAAATGACAAATTTCACCTTGCTAAATGTCAAAAATGACAAATTTCAAGATGGCAAATGTCAAAGATGTCAAATGACAAATGTCACAATGCTAAATTTCAAAAATGAAAAGTGTCACCATGAAAAATGTCAAAAATAACAAATTTCAAGATGGCAAATGTCAAAGATGTCAAATGACAAATGTCACAATGCTAAATGTCAAAAATGACAAATTTCAAGATGGCAAATGTCAAAGATGTCAAATGACAAATGTCACAATGCTAAATGTCAAAAATGAAAAGTGTCAAAAATGACAAATTTTAAGATGGCAAATGTCTAAGATGTCAAATGACAAATGTCACAATGCTAAATGTCAAAAATGAAAAGTGTCACAATGAAAAATGTCAAAAATGACAAATTTCAAGATGGCAAATGTCAAAGATGTCAAATGACAAATGTCACAATGCCAAATGTCAAAAATGAAAACTGTCACCATGAAAAATGTCAAAAATGACAAATTTCAAGATGGCAAATGTCAAAGATGTCAAATGACAAATGTCACAATGCTAAATGTCAAAAATAAAAAGTGTCACCATGAACAATGTCAAAAATGACAAATTTCAAGATGGCAAATGTCAAAACTGACTAATGTCACAATGCTAAATGTTAAAAATGAAAAGTGTCACCATGAAAAATGTCAAAAATGCCAAATTTCAAAATGGCAAATGTCAAAGATGTCAAATGACAAATTTCACAATGCTAAATGTCAAAAATGAAAAGTGTCACCATTAAAAGTGTCAAAAATGACAAATTTCAAGATGGCAAATGTCAAAGATGTCAAATGACAAATGTCACAATGCTAAATGTCAAAAATGAAAAGTGTCTCCATGAAAAATGTCAAAAATGACAAATTTCAAGATGGCAAATGTCAAAGATGTCAAATGACAAATGTCACAATGCTAAATGTCAAAAATGAAAAGTGTCACCATGAAAAATGTCAAAAATGGCAAATTTCAAGATGGCAAATGTCAAAGATGTCAAATGACAAATGTCACAATGCTAAATGTCAAAAATGAAAAGTGTCACCATGAAAAATGTCAAAAATGACAAATTTCAAGATGGCAAATATCAAAGATGTCAAATGACAAATGTCACAATGCTAAATGTTAAAAATGAAAAGTGTCACAATGCTAAATATCAAAAATGAAAAGTGTCACAATGCTAAATGTCAAAAATGACAAATTTCAAGATGGCAAATGTCAAAGATGTCAAATGACAAATGTCACAATGCTAAATGTCAAAAATGACAAATTTCAAGATGGCAAATGTCAAAGATGTCAAATGACAAATGTCGCAATGCTAAATGTCAAAAATGAAAAGTGTCACCATAAAAAATGTCAAAAATGACAAATTTCAAGATGGCAAATGTCAAAACTGACAAACATCACAATGCTAAATGTCAAAAATGAAAAGTGTCACCATGAAAAATGTCAAAAGTAACAAATTTTAAGATGGCAAATGTCAAAGATGTCAAGTGACAAATGTCACAATGTTAAATGTCAAAACTGACAAATTTCAGGATGGCAAATGTCAAAGATGTCAAATGACAAATGTCACAATGCTAAATGTCAAAAATGAAAAGTGTCACCATGAAAAATGTCAAAAATGACAAATTTCAAGATGGCAAATATCAAAGATGTCAAATGACAAATGTCACAATGCTAAATGTCAAAAATGAAAAGTGTCACAATGCTAAATGTCAAAAATGAAAAGTGTCACAATGCTAAATGTCAAAAATGACAAATTTCAAGATGGCAAATGTCAAAGATGTCAAATGACAAATGTCACAATGCTAAATGTCAAAAATGACAAATTTCAAGATGGCAAATGTCAAAGATGTCAAATGACAAATGTCACAATGCTAAATGTCAAAAATGAAAAGTGTCACCATGAAAAATGTCAAAAATGACAAATTTTAAGATGGAAAATGTCAAAACTGACAAACGTCACAATGCTAAATGTCAAAAATGAAAAGTGTCACCATGAAAAATGTCAAAAATAACAAATTTCAAGATGGCAAATGTCAAAGATGTCAAGTGACAAATGTCACAATGCTAAATGTCAAAACTGACAAATTTCAAGATGGCAAATGTCAAAGATGTCAAATGACAAATGTCACAATGCGAAATGTCAAAAATGAAAAGTGTCACCATGAAAAATGTCAAAAATGACAAATTTCAAGATGGCAAATGTCAAAACTGACTAATGTCACAATGCTAAATGTCAAAAATGAAAAGTGTCACCATGAAATATGTCAAAAATGACAAATTTCAAAATGGCAAATGTCAAAGATGTCAAATGACAAATGTTACAATGCTAAATGTCAAAAATGAAAAGTGTCACCATGAAAAGTGTCAAAAATGACAAATTTCAAGATGGCAAATGTCTAAGATGTCAAATGACAAATGTCACAATGCTAAATGTCAAAAATGAAAAGTGTCACCATGAAAAATGTCAAAAATGCCAAATTTCAAAATGGCAAATGTCAAAGATGTCAAATGACAAATGTCACAATGCTAATTGTCAAAAATGAAAAGTGTCACCATTAAAAGTGTCAAAAATGACAAATTTCAAGATGGCAAATGTCAAAGATGTCAAATGACAAATGTCACAATGCTAAATGTCAAAAATGAAAAGTGTCACCATGAAAAATGTCAAAAATGACAAATTTCAAGATGGCAAATGTCAAAGATGTCAAATGACAAATGTCACAATGCTAAATGTCAAAAATGAAAAGTGTCACCATGAAAAATGTCAAAAATGACAAATTTCAAGATGGCAAATGTCAAAGATGTCAAATGACAAATGTCACAATGCTAAATGTCAAAAATGAAAAGTGTCACGATGAAAAATGTCAAAAATGACAAATTTCAAGATGGCAAATATCAAAGATGTCAAATGACAAATGTCACAATGCTAAATGTTAAAAATGAAAAGTGTCACAATGCTAAATGTCAAAAATGAAAAGTGTCACAATGCTAAATGTCAAAAATGACAAATTTCAAGATGGCAAATGTCAAAGATGTCAAATGACAAATGTCACAATGCTAAATGTCAAAAATGACAAATTTCAAGATGGCAAATGTCAAAGATGTCAAATGACAAATGTCACAATGCTAAATGTCAAAAATGAAAAGTGTCACCATAAAAAATGTCAAAAATGACAAATTTCAAGAGGGCAAATGTCAAAACTGACAAACATCACAATGCTAAATGTTAAAAATGAAAAGTGTCACCATGAAAAATGTCAAAAATAACAAATTTTAAGCTGGCAAATGTCAAAGATGTCAAGTGACAAATGTCACAATGCTAAATGTCAAAACTGACAAATTTCAGGATGGCAAATGTCAAAGATGTCAAATGACAAATGTCACAATGCTAAATGTCAAAAATGAAAAGTGTCACCATGAAAAATGTCAAAAATGACAAATTTCAAGATGGCAAATATCAAAGATGTCAAATGACAAATGTCACAATGCTAAATGTCAAAAATGAAAAGTGTCACAATGCTAAATGTCAAAAATGAAAAGTGTCACAATGCTAAATGTCAAAAATGACAAATTTCAAGATGGCAAATGTCAAAGATGTCAAATGACAAATGTCACAATGCTAAATGTCAAAAATGACAAATTTCAAGATGGCAAATGTCAAAGATGTCAAATGACAAATGTCACAATGCTAAATGTCAAAAATGAAAAGTGTCACCATGAAAAATGTCAAAAATGACAAATTTCAAGATGGCAAATGTAGAAACTGACATACGTCACAATGCTAAATGTCAAAAATGAAAAGTGTCACCATGAAAAATGTCAAAAATAACAAATTTCAAGATGGCAAATGTCAAAGATGTCAAGTGACAAATGTCACAATGCTAAATGTCAAAACTGACAAATTTCAAGATGGCAAATGTCAAAGATGTCAAATGACAAATGTCACAATGCTAAATGTCAAAAATGAAAAGTGTCACCATGAAAAATGTCAAAAATGACAAATTTCAAGATGGCAAATGTCAAAACTGACTAATGTCACAATGCTAAATGTCAAAAATGAAAAGTGTGACCATGAAAAATGTCAAAAATGACAAATTTCAAAATGGCAAATGTCACAGATGTCAAATGACAAATGTTACAATGCTAAATGTCAAAAATGAAAAGTGTCACCATGAAAAGTGTCAAAAATGACAAATTTCAAGATGGCAAATGTCTAAGATGTCAAATGACAAATGTCACAATGCTAAATGTCAAAAATGAAAAGTGTCACCATGAAAAATGTCAAAAATGAAAAATTTCAAGATGGCAAATGTCAAAGATGTCAAATGACAAATGTCACAATGCTAAATGTCAAAAATGAAAAGTGTCACCATGAAAAATGTCAAAAATGCCAAATTTCAAAATGGCAAATGTCAAAGATGTCAAATGACAAATGTCACAATGCTAAATGTCAAAAATGAAAAGTGTCACCATTAAAAGTGTCAAAAATGACAAATTTCAAGATGGCAAATGTCAAAGATGTCAAATGACAAATGTCACAATGCTAAATGTCAAAAATGAAAAGTGTCACCATGAAAAATGTCAAAAATGACAAATTTCAAGATGGCAAATGTCAAAGATGTCAAATGACAAATGTCACAATGCTAAATGTCAAAAATGAAAAGTGTCACAATGCTAAATGTCAAAAATGACAAATTTCAAGATGGCAAATGTCAAAGATTTCAAATGACAAATGTCACAATGCTAAATGTCAAAAATGACAAATTTCAAGATGGCAAATGTCAAAGATGTCAAATGACAAATGTCACAATGCTAAATGTCAAAAATGAAAAGTGTCACCATGAAAAATGTCAAAAATGACAAATTTTAAGATGGCAAATGTCAAAACTGACAAACGTCACAATGCTAAATGTCAAAAATGAAAAGTGTCACCATGAAAAATGTCAAAAATAACAAATTTCAAGATGGCAAATGTCAAAGATGTCAAGTGACAAATGTCACAATGCTAAATGTCAAAACTGACAAATTTCAAGATGGCAAATGTCAAAGATGTCAAATGACAAATGTCACAATGCTAAATGTCAAAAATGAAAAGTGTCACCATGAAAAATGTCAAAAATGACAAATTTCAAGATGGCAAATGTCAAAACTGACTAATGTCACAATGCTAAATGTCAAAAATGAAAAGTGTGACCATGAAAAATGTCAAAAATGACAAATTTCAAAATGGCAAATGTCAAAGATGTCAAATGACAAATGTTACAATGCTAAATGTTAAAAATGAAAAGTGTCACCATGAAAAGTGTCAAAAATGACAAATTTCAAGATGGCAAATGTCTAAGATGTCAAATGACAAATGTCACAATGCTAAATGTCAAAAATGAAAAGTGTCACCATGAAAAATGTCAAAAATGAAAAATTTCAAGATGGCAAATGTCAAAGATGTCAAATGACAAATGTCACAATGCTAAATGTCAAAAATGAAAAGTGTCACCATGAAAAATGTCAAAAATGCCAAATTTCAAAATGGCAAATGTCAAAGATGTCAAATGACAAATGTCACAATGCTAAATGTCAAAAATGAAAAGTGTCACCATTAAAAGTGTCAAAAATGACAAATTTCAAGATGGCAAATGTCAAAGATGTCAAATGACAAATGTCACAATGCTAAATGTCAAAAATGAAAAGTGTCACCATGAAAAATGTCAAAAATGACAAATTTCAAGATGGCAAATGTCAAAGATGTCAAATGACAAATGTCACACTGCTAAATGTCAAAAATGAAAAGTGTCACCATGAAAAATATCAAAAATGACAAATTTCAAGATGGCAAATGTCAAAGATGTCAAATGACAAATGTCACAATGCTAAATGTCAAAAATGAAAAGTGTCACCATGAAAAATGTCAAAAATGACAAATTTCAAGATGGCAAATATCAAAGATGTCAAATGACAAATGTCACAATGCTAAATGTTAAAAATGAAAAGTGTCACAATGCTAAATGTCAAAAATGAAAAGTGTCACAATGCTAAATGTCAAAAATGACAAATTTCAAGATGGCAAATGTCAAAGATGTCAAATGACAAATGTCACAATGCTAAATGTCAAAAATGACAAATTTCAAGATGGCAAATGTCAAAGATGTCAAATGACAAATGTCACAATGCTAAATGTCAAAAATGAAAAGTGTCACCATAAAAAATGTCAAAAATGACAAATTTCAAAATGGCAAATGTCAAAACTGACAAACATCACAATGCTAAATGTCAAAAATGAAAAGTGTCACCATGAAAAATGTCAAAAATAACAAATTTTAAGATGGCAAATGTCAAAGATGTCAAGTGACAAATGTCACAATGCTAAATGTCAAAACTGACAAATTTCAGGATGTCAAATGTCAAAGATGTTAAATGACAAATGTCACAATGCTAAATGTCAAAAATGAAAAGTGTCACCATGAAAAATGTCAAAAATGACAAATTTCAAGATGGCAAATATCAAAGATGTCAAATGACAAATGTCACAATGCTAAATGTCAAAAATGAAAAGTGTCACAATGCTTAATGTCAAAAATGAAAAGTGTCACAATGCTAAATGTCAAAAATGACAAATTTTAAGATGGCAAATGTCAAAGATGTCAAATGACAAATGTCACAATGCTAAATGTCAAAAATGACAAATTTCAAGATGGCAAATGTCAAAGATGTCAAATGACAAATGTCACAATGCTAAATGTCAAAAATGAAAAGTGTCACCATAAAAAATGTCAATAATGACAAATTTCAAGATGGCAAATGTCAAAACTGACAAACGTCACAATGCTAAATGTCAAAAATGAAAAGTGTCACCATGAAAAATGTCAAAAATAACAAATTTCAAGATGGCAAATGTCAAAGATGTCAAGTGACAAATGTCACAATGCTAAATGTCAAAACTGACAAATTTCAAGATGGCAAATGTCAAAGATGTCAAATGACAAATGTCACAATGCTAAATGTCAAAAATGAAAAGTGTCACCATGAAAAATGTCAAAAATGACAAATTTCAAGATGGCAAATGTCAAAACTGACTAATGTCACAATGCTAAATGTCAAAAATGAAAAGTGTCACCATGAAAAATGTCAAAAATGACAAATTTCAAAATGGCAAATGTCAAAGATGTCAAATGACAAACGTTACAATGCTAAATGTCAAAAATGAAAAGTGTCACCATGAAAAGTGTCAAAAATGACAAATTTCAAGATGGCAAATGTCTAAGATGTCAAATGCCAAATGTCACAATGCTAAATGTCAAAAATGAAAAGTGTCACCATGAAAAATGTCAAAAATAAAAAATTTCAAGATGGCAAATATCAAAGATGTCAAATGACAAATGTCACAATGCTAAATGTCAAAAATGAAAAGTGTCACCATGAAAAATGTCAAAAATGACAAATTTCAAGATGGCAAATGTCAAAGATGTCAAATGACAAATGTCACAATGCTAAATGTCAAAAATGAAAATTGTCACCATAAAAAATGTCAAAAATGACAAATTTCAAGATGGCAAATGTCAAAGATGTCAAATGACAAATGTCACAATGCTAAATGTCAAAAATGAAAAGTGTCACCATGAAAAATGTCAAAAATGACAAATTTCAAGATGGCAAATATCAAAGATGTCAAATGACAAATGTCACAATGCTAAATGTCAAAAATGGAAAGTGTCACAATGCTAAATGTCAAAAATGAAAAGTGTCACAATGCTAAATGTCAAAAATAACAAATTTCAAGATGGCAAATGTCAAAGATGTCAAATGACAAATGTCACAATGCTAAATAACAAAAATGACAAATTTCAAGATGGCAAATGTCAAAGATGTCAAATGACAAATGTCACAATGCTAAATGTCAAAAATGAAAAGTGTCACCATGAAAAATGTCAAAAATGACAAATTTCAAGATGGCAAATATCAAAACTAACAAATATCACAATGCTAAATGTCAAAAATGATAAGAGTCACCATGAAAAATGTAAAAAATGACAAATTTCAAGATGGCAAATGTCTAAGATGTCAAATGACAAATGTCACAATGCTAAATGTCAAAAATGAAAAGTGTCACCATGAAAAATGTCAAAAATGACAAATTTCAAGATAGCAAATATCAAAGATGTCAAATGACAAATGTCACAATGCTAAATGTCAAAAATGACAAATTTTAAGATGGCAAATGTCTAAGATGTCAAATGACAAATGTCACAATGCTAAATGTCAAAAATGAAAAGTTTCACCATGAAAAATGTCAAAAATGACAAATTTCAAGATGGCAAATGTCAAAGATGTCAAATGACAAATGTCACAATGCTAAATGTCAAAAATGAAAAGTGTCACCATGAAAAATGTCAAAAATGACAAATTTCAAGATGGCAAATGTCAAAGATGTCAAATGACAAATGTCACAATGCTAAATGTCAAAAATGAAAAGTGTCACCATGAAAAATGTCAAAAATGACAAATTTCAAGATGGCAAATATCAAAGATGTCAAATGGCAAATGTCACAATGCTAAATGTCAAAAATGGAAAGTGTCACAATGCTAAATGTCAAAAATGAAAAGTGTCACAATGCTTAATGTCAAAAATGACAAATTTCAAGATGGCAAATGTCAAAGATGTCAAATGACAAATGTCGCAATGCTAAATAACAAAAATGACAAATTTCAAGATGGCAAATGTCAAAGATGTCAAATGACAAATGTCGCAATGCTAAATGTCAAAAATGAAAAGTGTCACCATGAAAAATGTCAAAAATGACAAATATCAAGATGGCAAATATCAAAACTGACAAATATCACAATGCTAAATGTCAAAAATGATAAGAGTCACCATGAAAAATGTAAAAAATGACAAATTTCAAGATGGCAAATGACAAATTTCAAGATGGCAAATGTCTAAGATGTCAAATGACAAATGTCACAATGCTAAATGTCAAAAATGAAAAGTGTCACAATGAAAAATGTCAAAAATGACAAATTTCAAGATGGCAAATATCAAAGATGTCAAATGACAAATGTCACAATGCTAAATGTCAAAAATGAAAAGTGTCACCATGAAAAATGTCAAAAATGACAAATTTCAAGATGGCAAATGTCAAAGATGTCAAATGACAAATGTCACAATGCTAAATGTCAAAAATGAAAAGTGTCACCATGAAAAATGTCAAAAATGACAAATTTCAAGATGGCAAATATCAAAGATGTCAAATGACAAATGTCACAATGCTAAATCTCAAAAATGGAAAGTGTCACAATGCTAAATGTCAAAAATAAAAAGTGTCACAATGCTAAATGTCAAAAATGACAAATTTCAAGATGGCAAATGTCAAAGATGTCAAATGACAAATGTCACAATGCTAAATGTCAAAAATGACAAATTTTAAGATGGCAAATGTCAAAGATGTCAAATGACAAATGTCACAATGCTAAATGTCAAAAATGAAAAGTGTCACCATGAAAAATGTCAAAAATGACAAATTTTAAGATGGCAAATGTCAAAACTGACAAACGTCACAATGCTAAATGTCAAAAATGAAAAGTGTCACCATGAAAAATGTCAAAAATAACAAATTTCAAGATGGCAAATGTCAAAGATGTCAAGTGACAAATGTCACAATGCTAAATGTCAAAACTGACAAATTTCAAGATGGCAAACGTCAAAGATGTCAAATGACAAATGTCACAATGCTAAATGTCAAAAATGAAAAGTGTCACCATGAAAAATGTCAAAAATGACAAATTTCAAGATGGCAAATGTCAAAGATGTCAAATGACAAATGTCACAATGCTAAATGTCAAAAATGATAAGTGTCACCATGAAAAATGTCAAAAATATCAAATTTCAAGATGGCAAATGTCAAAGATGTCAAATGACAAATGTCACAATGCTAAATGTCAAAAATGACAAATTTTAAGATGACAAATGTCAAAGATGTCAAATGACAACTATTACAATGCTAAATGTCAAAAATGAAAAGTGTCACCATGAAAAATGTCAAAAATAACAAATTTCAAGATGGCAAATGTCAAAGATGTCAAATGACAAATGTCACAATGCTAAATGTCAAAAATGACAAATTTCAAGATGGCAAATGTCAAAGATGTCAAATGTCACAATGCTAAATGTCAAAAATGAAAAGTGTCACCATGAAAAATGTCAAAAATGACAAATTTCAAGATGGCAAATGTCAAAGATGTCAAATGACAAATGTCACAATGCTAAATGTCAAAAATGAAAAGTGTCACCATGAAAAATGTCAAAAATGACAAATTTTAAGATGGCAAATGTCAAAGATGTCAAATGACAAATGTCACAATGCTAAATGTCAAAAATGAAAAGTGTCACCATGAAAAATGTCAAAAATGACAAATTTCAAGATGGCAAATGTCAAAGATGTCAAATGACAAATGTCAAAAATGAAAATTGTCAAAAATGACAAATTTCAAGATGGCAAATGTCTAAGATGTCAAATGACAAATGTCACAATGCTAAATGTCAAAAATGAAAAGTGTCACCATGAAAAATGACAAAAATGACAAATTTCAAGATGGCAAATGTCAAAGATGTTAAATGACAAATGTCACAATGCTAAATGTCAAAAATAAAAACTGTTACCATGAAAAATGTCAAAAATGACAAATTTCAAGATAGCACATGTCAAAACTGACAAATGACACAATGCTAAATGTCAAAAATGAAAAGTGTCATAATGAAAAATGTCAAAAATAACAAATTTCAAGATGGCAAATGTCAAAGATGTCAAATGACAAATGTCACAATGCTAAATGTCAAAAATGAAAAGTGTCACCATGAAAAATGTCAAAAATGACAAATTTCAAGATGGCAAATGTCAAAGATGTCAAATGACAAATGTCACAATGCTAAATGTCAAAAATAAAAACTGTCACCATGAAAAATGTCAAAAATGACAAATTTCAAGATGGCAAATGTCAAAACTGACAAATGTCACAATGCTAAATGTCAAAATTGAAAAGTGTCACCATGAAAAATGTCAAAAATGACAAATTTCAAGATGGCAAATGTCAAAACTGACAAAAGTCACAATGCTAAATGTCAAAAATGAAAAGTGTCACTATGAAAAATGTCAAAAATAACAAATTTCAAGATGGCAAATGTCAAAGATGTCAAGTGAAAAATGTCACAATGCTAAATGTCAAAACTGACAAATTTCAAGATGGCAAACGTCAAAGATGTCAAATGACAAATTTCACAATGCTAAATGTCAAAAATGAAAAGTGTCACCATGAAAAATGTCAAAAATAACAAATTTCAAGATGGCAAATGTCAAAGATGTCAAATGACAAATGTCACAATGCTAAATGTCAAAAATGATAAGTGTCACCATGAAAAATGTCAAAAATAACAAATTTCAAGATGGCAAATGTCAAAGATGTCAAATGACAAATGTCACAATGCTTAATGTCAAAAATGACAAATTTTAAGATGGCAAATGTCAAAGATGTCAAATGACAACTGTCACAATGCTAAATGTCAAAAATGAAAAGTGTCACCATGAAAAATGTCAAAAATAACAAATTTCAAGATGGCAAATGTCAAAGATGTCAAATGACAAATGTCACAATACTAAATGTCAAAAATGACAAATTTCAGGATGGCAAATGTCAAAGATGTCAAATGTCACAATGCTAAATGTCAAAAATGAAAAGTGTCACCATGAAAAATGTCAAAAATGACAAATTTCAAGATGGCAAATGACAAATGTCACAATGCTAAATGTCAAAAATGAAAAGTGTCACCATGAAAAATGTCAAAAATGACAAATTTCAAGATGGCAAATGTCAAAGATGTCAAATGACAAATGTCACAATGCTAAATATCAAAAATGAAAAGTGTCACCATGAAAAATGTCAAAAATGACAAATTTCAAGATGGCAAATGTCAAAGATGTCAAATGACAAATGTCACAATGCTAAATGTCAAAAATGAAAAGTGTCACCATGAAAAATGTCAAAAATGACAAATTTCAAGATGGCAAATATCAAAGATGTCAATTGACAAATGTCACAATGCTAAATGTCAGAAATGAAAAGTGTCACAATGCTAAATGTCAAAAATGAAAAGTGTCACAATGCTAAATGTCAAAAATGACAAATTTCAAGATGGCAAATGTGAAAGATGTCAAATGACAAATGTCACAATGCTAAATGTCAAAAATGACAAATTTCAAGATGGCAAAAGTCAAAGATGTCAAATGACAAATGTCACAATGCTAAATGTCAAAAATGAAAAGTGTCACCATGAAAAATGTCAAAAATGACAAATTTCAAGATGGCAAATGTCAAAACTGACAAACGTCACAATGCTAAATGTCAAAAATGAAAAGTGTCACCATGAAAAATGTCAAAAATAACAAATTTCAAGATGGCAAATGTCAAAGATGTCAAGTGACAAATGTCACAATGCTAAATGTCAAAACTGACAAATTTCAAGATGGCAAATGTCAAAGATGTCAAATGACAAATGTCGCAATGCTAAATGTCAAAAATAAAAAGTGTTACCATGAAAAATGTCAAAAATGACAAATTTCAAGATGGCAAATGTCAAAACTGACTAATGTCACAATCCTAAATGTCAAAAATGAAAAGTGTCACCATGAAAAATGTCAAAAATGACAAATTTCAAAATGGCAAATGTCAAATGACAAATGTCACAATGATAATTGTCAAAAATGAGAAGTTTTACCATGAAAAGTGTCAAAAATGACAAATTTCAAGATGGCAAATGTCTAAGATGTCAAATGACAAATGTCACAATGCTAAATGTCAAAAATGAAAAGTGTCACCATGAAAAATGTCAAAAATGACAAATTTCAAGATGGCAAATGTCAAAGATGTCAAATGTCACAATGCTAAATGTCAAAAATGAAAAGTGTCACCATGAAAAATGTCAAAAATGACAAATTTCAAAATGGCAAATGTCAAAGATGTCAAATGACAAATGTCACAATGCTAAATGACAAAAATGAAAAGTGTCACCATGAAAAATGTCAAAAATGACAAATTTCAAGATGGCAAATGTCAAAGATGTCAAATGACAAATGTCACAATGCTAAATGTCAAAAATGAAAAGTGTCACCATGAAAAATGTCAAAAATGACAAATTTCAAGATGGCAAATATCAAAGATGTCAAATGACAAATGTCACAATGCTAAATGTCAAAAATGGAAAGTGTCACAATGCTAAATGTCAAAAATGAAAAGTGTCTCAATGCTAAATGTCAAAAATGACAAATTTCAAGATGGCAAATGTCAAAGATGTCAAATGACAAATGTCACAATGCTAAATAACAAAAATGACAAATTTTAAGATGGCAAATGTCTAAGATGTCAAATGACAAATGTCACAATGCTAAATGTCAAAAATGAAAAGTGTCACAATGAAAAATGTCAAAAATGACAAATTTCAAGATGGCAAATATCAAAACTGACAAATGTCACAATGCTAAATGTCAAAACTGATAAGAGTCACCATGAAAAATGTCAAAAATGACAAATTTCAAGATGGCAAATGTCTAAGATGTCAAATGACAAATGTCACAATGCTAAATGTCAAAAATGAAAAGTGTCACCATGAAAAATGTCAAAAATGACAAATTTCAAGATGGCAAATGTCAAAGATGTCAAATGACAAATGTCACAATGCTAAATGTCAAAAATGAAAAGTGTCAAAAATGACAAATTTTAAGACGGCAAATGTCTAAGATGTCAAATGACAAATGTCACAATGCTAAATGTCAAAAATGAAAAGTGTCACCATGAAAAATGTCAAAAATGACAAATTTTAAGATGGCAAATGTCAAAGATGTCAAATGACAAATGTCACAATGCTAAATGTCAAAAATGAAAAGTGTCACCATGAAAAATGTCAAAAATGACAAATTTCAAAATGGAAAATGTCAAAGATGTCAAATGACAAATGTCACAATGCTAAATGTCAAAAATGAAAAGTGTCACCATGAAAAATGTCAAAAATGACAAATTTCAAGATGGCAAATGTCAAAGATGTCAAATGACAAATGTCACAATGCTAAATGTCAAAAATGAAAAGTGTCACCATGAAAAATGTCAAAACTGACAAATTTCAAGATGGCAAATGTCAAAGATGTCAAATGACAAATGTCACAATGCTAAATGTCAAAAATGAAAAGTGTCACCATGAAAAATGTCAAAAATGACAAATTTCAAGATGGCAAATATCAAAGATGTCAAATGACAAATGTCACAATGCTAAATGTCAAAAATGAAGAGTGTCACCATGAAAAATGTCAAAAATGACAAATTTCAAGATGGCAAATATCAAAGATGTCAAATGACAAATGTCACAATGCTAAATGTCAAAAATGGAAAGTGTCACAATGCTAACTGTCAAAAATGAAAAGTGTCACAATGCTAAATGTCAAAAATGACAAATTTCAAGATGGCAAATGTCAAAGATGTCAAATGACAAATTTCACAATGCTAAATGTCAAAAATGACAAATTTCAAGATGGCAAATGTCAAAGATGTCAAAAGACAAATGTCACAATGCTAAATGTCAAAAATGAAAAGTGTCACCATGAAAAATGTCAAAAATGACAAATTTCAAGATGGCAAATGTCAAAACTGACAAACGTCACAATGCTAAATGTCAAAAATGAAAAGTGTCACCATGAAAAATGTCAAAAATAACAAATTTCAAGATGGCAAATGTCAAAGATGTCAAATGACAAATGTCACAATGCTAAATGTCAAAAATGACAAATTTCAAGATGGCAAATGTCAAAGATGTCGAATGACAAATGTCACAATGCTAAATGTCAAAAATGAAAAGTGTCAAAAATGAAAAGTGTCACAATGAAAAATGTCAAAAATGACAAATTTCAAGATGGCAAATGTCAAAGATGTCAAATGACAAATGTCACAATGCTAAATGTCAAAAATGAAAAGTGTCACCATAAAAAATGTCAAAAATGACAAATTTTAAGATGGCAAATGTCAAAGATGTCAAATGACAACTGTCACAATGCTAAATGTCAAAAATGAAAAGTGTCACCATGAAAAATGTCAAAAATAACAAATTTCAAGATGGCAAATGTCAAAGATGTCAAATGACAAATGTCACAATACTAAATGTCAAAAATGACAAATTTCAGGATGGCAAATGTCAAAGATGTCAAATGTCACAATGCTAAATGTCAAAAATGAAAAGTGTCACCATGAAAAATGTCAAAAATGACAAATTTCAAGATGGCAAATGTCAAAGATGTCAAATGACAAATGTCACAATGCTAAATGTCAAAAATGAAAAGTGTCACCATGAAAAATGTCAAAAATGACAAATTTCAAGATGGCAAATGTCAAAGATGTCAAATGACAAATGTCACAATGCTAAATATCAAAAATGAAAAGTGTCACCATGAAAAATGTCAAAAATGACAAATTTCAAGATGGCAAATGTCAAAGATGTCAAATGACAAATGTCACAATGCTAAATGTCAAAAATGAAAAGTGTCACCATGAAAAATGTCAAAAATGACAAATTTCAAGATGGCAAATATCAAAGATGTCAATTGACAAATGTCACAATGCTAAATGTCAGAAATGAAAAGTGTCACAATGCTAAATGTCAAAAATGAAAAGTGTCACAATGCTAAATGTCAAAAATGACAAATTTCAAGATGGCAAATGTGAAAGATGTCAAATGACAAATGTCACAATGCTAAATGTCAAAAATGACAAATTTCAAGATGGCAAAAGTCAAAGATGTCAAATGACAAATGTCACAATGCTAAATGTCAAAAATGAAAAGTGTCACCATGAAAAATGTCAAAAATGACAAATTTCAAGATGGCAAATGTCAAAACTGACAAACGTCACAATGCTAAATGTCAAAAATGAAAAGTGTCACCATGAAAAATGTCAAAAATAACAAATTTCAAGATGGCAAATGTCAAAGATGTCAAGTGACAAATGTCACAATGCTAAATGTCAAAACTGACAAATTTCAAGATGGCAAATGTCAAAGATGTCAAATGACAAATGTCGCAATGCTAAATGTCAAAAATAAAAAGTGTTACCATGAAAAATGTCAAAAATGACAAATTTCAAGATGGCAAATGTCAAAACTGACTAATGTCACAATCCTAAATGTCAAAAATGAAAAGTGTCACCATGAAAAATGTCAAAAATGACAAATTTCAAAATGGCAAATGTCAAAGATGTCAAATGACAAATGTCACAATGATAATTGTCAAAAATGAGAAGTTTCACCATGAAAAGTGTCAAAAATGACAAATTTCAAGATGGCAAATGTCTAAGATGTCAAATGACAAATGTCACAATGCTAAATGTCAAAAATGAAAAGTGTCACCATGAAAAATGTCAAAAATGACAAATTTCAAGATGGCAAATGTCAAAGATGTCAAATGACAAATGTCACAATGCTAAATGTCAAAAATGAAAAGTGTCACCATGAAAAATGTCAAAAATGACAAATTTCAAGATGGCAAATGTCAAAGATGTCAAATGACAAATGTCACAATGCTAAATGACAAAAATGAAAAGTGTCACCATGAAAAATGTCAAAAATGACAAATTTCAAGATGGCAAATATCAAAGATGTCAAATGACAAATGTCACAATGCTAAATGTCAAAAATGAAAAGTGTCACCATGAAAAATGTCAAAAATGACAAATTTCAAGATGGCAAATATCAAAGATGTCAAATGACAAATGTCACAATGCTAAATGTCAAAAATGGAAAGTGTCACAATGCTAAATGTCAAAAATGAAAAGTGTCTCAATGCTAAATGTCAAAAATGACAAATTTCAAGATGGCAAATGTCAAAGATGTCAAATGACAAATGTCACAATGCTAAATAACAAAAATGACAAATTTTAAGATGGCAAATGTCTAAGATGTCAAATGACAAATGTCACAATGCTAAATGTCAAAAATGAAAAGTGTCACAATGAAAAATGTCAAAAATGACAAATTTCAAGATGGCAAATATCAAAACTGACAAATGTCACAATGCTAAATGTCAAAACTGATAAGAGTCACCATGAAAAATGTCAAAAATGACAAATTTCAAGATGGCAAATGTCTAAGATGTCAAATGACAAATGTCACAATGCTAAATGTCAAAAATGAAAAGTGTCACCATGAAAAATGTCAAAAATGACAAATTTCAAGATGGCAAATGTCAAAGATGTCAAATGACAAATGTCACAATGCTAAATGTCAAAAATGAAAAGTGTCAAAAATGACAAATTTTAAGATGGCAAATGTCTAAGATGTCAAATGACAAATGTCACAATGCTAAATGTCAAAAATGAAAAGTGTCACCATGAAAAATGTCAAAAATGACAAATTCTAAGATGGCAAATGTCAAAGATGTCAAATGACAAATGTCACAATGCTAAATGTCAAAAATGAAAAGTGTCACCATGAAAAATGTCAAAAATAACAAATTTCAAAATGGAAAATGTCAAAGATGTCAAATGACAAATGTCACAATGCTAAATGTCAAAAATGAAAAGTGTCACCATGAAAAATGTCAAAAATGACAAATTTCAAGATGGCAAATGTCAAAGATGTCAAATGACAAATGTCACAATGCTAAATGTCAAAAATGAAAAGTGTCACCATGAAAAATGTCAAAAATGACAAATTTCAAGATGGCAAATGTCAAAGATGTCAAATGACAAATGTCACAATGCTAAATGTCAAAAATGAAAAGTGTCACCATGAAAAATGTCAAAAATGACAAATTTCAAGATGGCAAATATCAAAGATGTCAAATGACAAATGTCAGAATGCTAAATGTCAAAAATGGAAAGTGTCACAATGATAAATGTTAAAAATGAAAAGTGTCACAATGCTTAATGTCAAAAATGGAAAGTGTCACAATGCTAAATGTCAAAAATAAAAAGTGTCACAATGCTTAATGTCAAAAATGACAAATTTCAAGATGGCAAATGTCAAAGATGTCAAATGACAAATGTCACAATGCTAAATAACAAAAATGACATATTTCAAGATGGCAAATGTCAAAGATGTCAAATGACAAATGTCACAATGCTAAATGTCAAAAATGAAAAGTGTCAAAAATGACAAATTTTAAGATGGCAAATGTCTAAGATGTCAAATGACAAATGTCACAATGCTAAATGTCAAAAATGAAAAGTGTCACCATGAAAAATGTCAAAAATGACAAATTTTAAGATGGCAAATGTCAAAGATGTCAAATGACAAATGTCACAATGCTAAATGTCAAAAATGAAAAGTGTCACCATGAAAAATGTCAAAAATGACAAATTTCAAAATGGAAAATGTCAAAGATGTCAAATGACAAATGTCACAATGCTAAATGTCAAAAATGAAAAGTGTCACCATGAAAAATGTCAAAAATGACAAATTTCAAGATGGCAAATGTCAAAGATGTCAAATGACAAATGTCACAATGCTAAATGACAAAAATGAAAAGTGTCACCATGAAAAATGTCAAAAATGACAAATTTCAAGATGGCAAATGTCAAAGATGTCAAATGACAAATGTCACAATGCTAAATGTCAAAAATGAAAAGTGTCACCATGAAAAATGTCAAAAATGACAAATTTCAAGAATGCAAATATCAAAGATGTCAAATGACAAATGTCACAATGCGAAATGTCAAAAATGGAAAGTGTCACAATGCTAAATGTCAAAAATGAAAAGTGTCTCAATGCTAAATGTCAAAAATGACAAATTTCAAGATGGCAAATGTCAAAGATGTCAAATGACAAATGTCACAATGCTAAATAACAAAAATGACAAATTTTAAGATGGCAAATGTCTAAGATGTCAAATGACAAATGTCACAATGCTAAATGTCAAAAATGAAAAGTGTCACAATGAAAAATGTCAAAAATGACAAATTTCAAGATGGCAAATATCAAAACTGACAAATGTCACAATGCTAAATGTCAAAACTAATAAGAGTCACCATGAAAAATGTCAAAAATGACAAATTTCAAGATGGCAAATGTCTAAGATGTCAAATGACAAATGTCACAATGCTAAATGTCAAAAATGAAAAGTGTCACCATGAAAAATGTCAAAAATGACAAATTTCAAGATGGCAAATGTCAAAGATGTCAAATGACAAATGTCACAATGCTAAATGTCAAAAATGAAAAGTGTCAAAAATGACAAATTTTAAGATGGCAAATGTCTAAGATGTCAAATGACAAATGTCACAATGCTAAATGTCAAAAATGAAAAGTGTCACCATGAAAAATGTCAAAAATGACAAATTTTAAGATGGCAAATGTCAAAGATGTCAAATGACAAATGTCACAATGCTAAATGTCAAAAATGAAAAGTGTCACCATGAAAAATGTCAAAAATGACAAATTTCAAAATGGAAAATGTCAAAGATGTCAAATGACAAATGTCACAATGCTAAATGTCAAAAATGAAAAGTGTCACCATGAAAAATGTCAAAAATGACAAATTTCAAGATGGCAAATGTCAAAGATGTCAAATGACAAATGTCACAATGCTAAATGTCAAAAATGAAAAGTGTCACCATGAAAAATGTCAAAAATGACAAATTTCAAGATGGCAAATGTCAAAGATGTCAAATGACAAATGTCACAATGCTAAATGTCAAAAATGAAAAGTGTCACCATGAAAAATGTCAAAAATGACAAATTTCAAGATGGCAAATATCAAAGATGTCAAATGACAAATGTCACAATGCTAAATGTCAAAAATGGAAAGTGTCACAATGATAAATGTCAAAAATGAAAAGTGTCACAATGCTTAATGTCAAAAATGGAAAGTGTCACAATGCTAAATGTCAAAAATAAAAAGTGTCACAATGCTTAATGTCAAAAATGACAAATTTCAAGATGGCAAATGTCAAAGATGTCAAATGACAAATGTCACAATGCTAAATAACAAAAATGACATATTTCAAGATGGCAAATGTTAAAGATGTCAAATGACAAATGTCACAATGCTAAATGTTAAAAATGAAAAGTGTCACCATGAAAAATGTCAAAAATGACAAATTTTAAGATGGCAAATATCAAAACTGACAAATGTCACAATGCTAAATGTCAAAAATGATAAGAGTCACCATGAAAAATGTCAAAAATGACAAATTTCAGGATGGTGAATGTCTAAGATGTCAAATGACAAATGTCACAATGCTAAATGTCAAAAATGAAAAGTGTCACCATGAAAAATGTCAAAAATGACAAATTTCAAGATGGCAAATGTCAAAGATGTCAAATGACAAATGTCACAATGCTAAATGTCAAAAATGAAAAGTGTCAAAAATGACAAATTTTAAGATGGCAAATGTCTAAGATGTCAAATGAAAAATGTCACAATGCTAAATGTCAAAAATGAAAAGTGTCACCATGAAAAATGTCAAAAATGACAAATTTCAAAATAGCAAATGTCAAAGATGTCAAATGACAAATGTCACAATGCTAAATGTCAAAAATGAAAAGTGTCACCATGAAAAATGTCAAAAATGACAAATTTCAAGATGGCAAATGTCAAAGATGTCAAATGACAAATGTCACAATGCTAAATGTCAAAAATGAAAAGTGTCACCATGAAAAATGTCAAAAATGACAAATTTCAAGATGGCAAATGTCAAAACTGACTAATGTCACAATGCTAAATGTCAAAAATGAAAAGTGTCACCATGAAAAATGTCAAAAATGACAAATTTCAAAATGGCAAATGCCAAAGATGTCAAATGACAAATGTCACAATGCTAAATGTCAAAAATAAAAAGTGTCACCATGAAAAGTGTCAAAAATAACAAATTTCAAGATGGCAAATGTCTAAGTGTCACCATGAAAAATGTCAAAAATGACAAATTTCAAGATGGCA
Organism: Altica lythri; assembly: GCA_964028335.1. Taxonomy (NCBI): domain Eukaryota; kingdom Metazoa; phylum Arthropoda; class Insecta; order Coleoptera; family Chrysomelidae; genus Altica; species Altica lythri. The sequence goes on along the minus strand of OZ034800.1, from coordinate 36,659,379 downwards.
AATGTCAAAGATGTCAAATGACAAATGTCACAATGCTAAATGTCAAAAATGAAAAGTGTCACCATGAAAAATGTCAAAAATGACAAATTTCAAGATGGCAAATGTCAAAGATGTCAAATGACAAATGTCACAATGCTAAATGTCAAAAATGAAAAGTGTCACCATGAAAAATGTCAAAAATGACAAATTTCAAGATGGCAAATGTCAAGGATGTCAAATGACAAATGTCACAATGCTAAATGTCAAAAATGAAGAGTGTCACCATGAAAAATGTCAAAAATGACAAATTTCAAGATGGCAAATATCAAAGATGTCAAATGACAAATGTCACAATGCTAAATGTCAAAAATGGAAAGTGTCACAATGCTAACTGTCAAAAATGAAAAGTGTCACAATGCTAAATGTCAAAAATGACAAATTTCAAGATGGCAAATGTCAAAGATGTCAAATGACAAATGTCACAATGCTAAATGTCAAAAATGACAAATTTCAAGATGGCAAATGTCAAAGATGTCAAAAGACAAATGTCACAATGCTAAATGTCAAAAATGAAAAGTGTCACCATGAAAAATGACAAATTTCAAGATGGCAAATGTCAAAACTGACAAACGTCACAATGCTAAATGTCAAAAATGAAAAGTGTCACCATGAAAAATGTCAAAAATAACAAATTTCAAGATGGCAAATGTCAAAGATGTCAAATGACAAATGTCACAATGCTAAATGTCAAAAATGACAAATTTCAAGATGGCAAATGTCAAAGATGTCAAATGACAAATGTCACAATGCTAAATGTCAAAAATGAAAAGTGTCAAAAATGAAAAGTGTCACAATGAAAAATGTCAAAAATGACAAATTTCAAGATGGCAAATGTCAAAGATGTCAAATGACAAATGTCACAATGCTAAATGTCAAAAATGAAAAGTGTCACCATAAAAAATGTCAAAAATGACAAATTTCAAGATGGCAAATGTCAAAGATGTCAAATGACAAATGTCACAATGCTAAATGTCAAAAATAAAAAGTGTCACCATGAAAAATGTCAAAAATGACAAATTTCAAGATGGCAAATGTCAAAACTGACTAATGTCACAATGCTAAATGTTAAAGATGAAAAGTGTCACCATGAAAAATGTCAAAAATGACAAATTTCAAAATGGCAAATGTCAAAGATGTCAAATGACAAATGTCACAATGCTAAATGTCAAAAATGAAAAGTGTCACCATGAAAAGTGTCAAAAATGACAAATTTCAAGATGGCAAATATCAAAGATGTCAATTGACAAATGTCACAATGCTAAATGTCAAAAATGAAAAGTGTCACAATGCTAAATGTCAAAAATGAAAAGTGTCACAATGCTAAATGTCAAAAATGACAAATTTCAAGATGGCAAATGTCAAAGATGTCAAATGACAAATGTCACAATGCTAAATGTCAAAAATGACAAATTTCAAGATGGCAAATGTCAAAGATGTCAAATGACAAATGTCACAATGCTAAATGTCAAAAATGAAAAGTGTCACCATGAAAAATGTCAAAAATGACAAATTTCAAGATGGCAAATGTCAAAACTGACAAACGTCACAATGCTAAATGTCAAAAATGAAAAGTGTCACCATGAAAAATGTCAAAAATAACAAATTTAAAGATGGCAAGTGTCAAAGATGTCAAGTGACAAATGTCACAATGCTAAATGTCAAAACTGACAAATTTCAAGATGGCAAATGTCAAAGATGTCAAATGACAAATGTCACAATGCTAAATGTCAAAAATAAAAAGTGTCACCATGAAAAATGTCAAAACTGACAAATTTCAAGATAGCAAATGTCAAAACTGACTAATGTCACAATGCTAAATGTCAAAAATGAAAAGTGTCACCATGAAAAATGTCAAAAATGACAAATTTCAAAATGGCAAATGTCAAATATGTCAAATGACAAATGTCACAATGCTAATTGTCAAAAATGAGAAGTTTCACCATGAAAAGTGTCAAAAATGACAAATTTCAAGATGGCAAATGTCTAAGATGTCAAATGACAAATGTCACAATGCTAAATGTCAAAAATGAAAAGTGTCACCATGAAAAATGTCAAAAATGACAAATTTCAAGATGGCAAATGTCAAAGATGTCAAATGACAAATATCACAATGCTAAATGTCAAAAATGAAAAGTGTCACCATGAAAAATGACAAATTTCAAGATGGCAAATGTCAAAGATGTCAAATGACAAATGTCACAATGCTAAATGTCAAAAATGAAAAGTGTCACGATGAAAAATGTCAAAAATGACAAATTTCAAGATGGCAAATATCAAAGATGTCAAATGACAAATGTCACAATGCTAAATGTTAAAAATGAAAAGTGTCACAATGCTAAATGTCAAAAATGAAAAGTGTCACAATGCTAAATGTCAAAAATGACAAATTTCAAGATGGCAAATGTCAAAGATGTCAAATGACAAATGTCACAATGCTAAATGTCAAAAATGAAAAGTGTCACCATAAAAAATGTCAAAAATGACAAATTTCAAGAGGGCAAATGTCAAAACTGACAAACATCACAATGCTAAATGTCAAAAATGAAAAGTGTCACCATGAAAAATGTCAAAAATAACAAATTTTAAGATGGCAAATGTCAAAGATGTCAAGTGACAAATGTCACAATGCTAAATGTCAAAACTGACAAATTTCAGGATGGCAAATGTCTAAGATGTCAAATGACAAATGTCACAATGCTAAATGTCAAAAATGAAAAGTGTCACCATGAAAAATGTCAAAAATGACAAATTTCAAGATGGCAAATATCAAAGATGTCAAATGACAAATGTCACAATGCTAAATGTCAAAAATGAAAAGTGTCACAATGCTAAATGTCAAAAATGAAAAGTGTCACAATGCTAAATGTCAAAAATGACAAATTTCAAGATGGCAAATGTCAAAGATGTCAAATGACAAATGTCACAATGCTAAATGTCAAAAATGACAAATTTCAAGATGGCAAATGTCAAAGATGTCAAATGACAAATGTCACAATGCTAAATGTCAAAAATGAAAAGTGTCACCATGAAAAATGTCAAAAATGACAAATTTCAAGATGGCAAATGTAGAAACTGACATACGTCACAATGCTAAATGTCAAAAATGAAAAGTGTCACCATGAAAAATGTCAAAAATAACAAATTTCAAGATGGCAAATGTCAAAGATGTCAAGTGACAAATGTCACAATGCTAAATGTCAAAACTGACAAATTTCAAGATGGCAAATGTCAAAGATGTCAAATGACAAATGTCACAATGCTAAATGTCAAAAATGAAAAGTGTCACCATGAAAAATGTCAAAAATGACAAATTTCAAGATGGCAAATGTCTAAGATGTCAAATGACAAATGTCACAATGCTAAATGTCAAAAATGAAAAGTGTCACCATGAAAAATGTCAAAAATGACAAATTTTAAGATGGCAAATGTCAAAGATGTCAAATGACAAATGTCACAATGCTAAATGTCAAAAATGAAAAGTGTCACCATGAAAAATGTCAAAAATGACAAATTTCAAAATGGAAAATGTCAAAGATGTCAAATGACAAATGTCACAATGCTAAATGTCAAAAATGAAAAGTGTCACCATGAAAAATGTCAAAAATGACAAATTTCAAGATGGCAAATGTCAAAGATGTCAAATGACAAATGTCACAATGCTAAATGTCAAAAATGAAAAGTGTCACCATGAAAAATGTCAAAAATGACAAATTTCAAGATGGCAAATGTCAAAGATGTCAAATGACAAATGTCACAATGCTAAATGTCAAAAATGAAAAGTGTCACCATGAAAAATGTCAAAAATGACAAATTTCAAGATGGCAAATATCAAAGATGTCAAATGACAAATGTCACAATGCTAAATGTCAAAAATGGAAAGTGTCACAATGATAAATGTCAAAAATGAAAAGTGTCACAATGCTTAATGTCAAAAATGGAAAGTGTCACAATGCTAAATGTCAAAAATAAAAAGTGTCACAATGCTTAATGTCAAAAATGACAAATTTCAAGATGGCAAATGTCAAAGATGTCAAATGACAAATGTCACAATGCTAAATAACAAAAATGACATATTTCAAGATGGCAAATGTTAAAGATGTCAAATGACAAATGTCACAATGCTAAATGTTAAAAATGAAAAGTGTCACCATGAAAAATGTCAAAAATGACAAATTTTAAGATGGCAAATATCAAAACTGACAAATGTCACAATGCTAAATGTCAAAAATGATAAGAGTCACCATGAAAAATGTCAAAAATGACAAATTTCAGGATGGTGAATGTCTAAGATGTCAAATGACAAATGTCACAATGCTAAATGTCAAAAATGAAAAGTGTCACCATGAAAAATGTCAAAAATGACAAATTTCAAGATGGCAAATGTCAAAGATGTCAAATGACAAATGTCACAATGCTAAATGTCAAAAATGAAAAGTGTCAAAAATGACAAATTTTAAGATGGCAAATGTCTAAGATGTCAAATGAAAAATGTCACAATGCTAAATGTCAAAAATGAAAAGTGTCACCATGAAAAATGTCAAAAATGACAAATTTCAAAATAGCAAATGTCAAAGATGTCAAATGACAAATGTCACAATGCTAAATGTCAAAAATGAAAAGTGTCACCATGAAAAATGTCAAAAATGACAAATTTCAAGATGGCAAATGTCAAAGATGTCAAATGACAAATGTCACAATGCTAAATGTCAAAAATGAAAAGTGTCACCATGAAAAATGTCAAAAATGACAAATTTCAAGATGGCAAATGTCAAAACTGACTAATGTCACAATGCTAAATGTCAAAAATGAAAAGTGTCACCATGAAAAATGTCAAAAATGACAAATTTCAAAATGGCAAATGCCAAAGATGTCAAATGACAAATGTCACAATGCTAAATGTCAAAAATAAAAAGTGTCACCATGAAAAGTGTCAAAAATAACAAATTTCAAGATGGCAAATGTCTAAGTGTCACCATGAAAAATGTCAAAAATGACAAATTTCAAGATGGCAAATGTCAAAGATGTCAAATGACAAATGTCACAATGCTAAATGTCAAAAATGAAAAGTGTCACCATGAAAAATGTCAAAAATGACAAATTTCAAGATGGCAAATGTCAAAGATGTCAAATGACAAATGTCACAATGCTAAATGTCAAAAATGAAAAGTGTCACCATGAAAAATGTCAAAAATGACAAATTTCAAGATGGCAAATGTCAAAGATGTCAAATGACAAATGTCACAATGCTAAATGTCAAAAATGAAGAGTGTCACCATGAAAAATGTCAAAAATGACAAATTTCAAGATGGCAAATATCAAAGATGTCAAATGACAAATGTCACAATGCTAAATGTCAAAAATGGAAAGTGTCACAATGCTAACTGTCAAAAATGAAAAGTGTCACAATGCTAAATGTCAAAAATGACAAATTTCAAGATGGCAAATGTCAAAGATGTCAAATGACAAATGTCACAATGCTAAATGTCAAAAATGACAAATTTCAAGATGGCAAATGTCAAAGATGTCAAAAGACAAATGTCACAATGCTAAATGTCAAAAATGAAAAGTGTCACCATGAAAAATGTCAAAAATGACAAATTTCAAGATGGCAAATGTCAAAACTGACAAACGTCACAATGCTAAATGTCAAAAATGAAAAGTGTCACCATGAAAAATGTCAAAAATAACAAATTTCAAGATGGCAAATGTCAAAGATGTCAAATGACAAATGTCACAATGCTAAATGTCAAAAATGACAAATTTCAAGATGGCAAATGTCAAAGATGTCAAATGACAAATGTCACAATGCTAAATGTCAAAAATGAAAAGTGTCAAAAATGAAAAGTGTCTCAATGAAAAATGTCAAAAATGACAAATTTCAAGATGGCAAATGTCAAAGATGTCAAATGACAAATGTCACAATGCTAAATGTCAAAAATGAAAAGTGTCACCATAAAAAATGTCAAAAATGACAAATTTCAAGATGGCAAATGTCAAAGATGTCAAATGACAAATGTCACAATGCTAAATGTCAAAAATAAAAAGTGTCACCATGAAAAATGTCAAAAATGACAAATTTCAAGATGGCAAATGTCAAAACTGACTAATGTCACAATGCTAAATGTTAAAGATGAAAAGTGTCACCATGAAAAATGTCAAAAATGACAAATTTCAAAATGGCAAATGTCAAAGATGTCAAATGACAAATGTCACAATGCTAAATGTCAAAAATGAAAAGTGTCACCATGAAAAGTGTCAAAAATGACAAATTTCAAGATGGCAAATATCAAAGATGTCAATTGACAAATGTCACAATGCTAAATGTCAAAAATGAAAAGTGTCACAATGCTAAATGTCAAAAATGAAAAGTGTCACAATGCTAAATGTCAAAAATGACAAATTTCAAGATGGCAAATGTCAAAGATGTCAAATGACAAATGTCACAATGCTAAATGTCAAAAATGACAAATTTCAAGATGGCAAATGTCAAAGATGTCAAATGACAAATGTCACAATGCTAAATGTCAAAAATGAAAAGTGTCACCATGAAAAATGTCAAAAATGACAAATTTCAAGATGGCAAATGTCAAAACTGACAAACGTCACAATGCTAAATGTCAAAAATGAAAAGTGTCACCATGAAAAATGTCAAAAATAACAAATTTAAAGATGGCAAATGTCAAAGATGTCAAGTGACAAATGTCACAATGCTAAATGTCAAAACTGACAAATTTCAAGATGGCAAATGTCAAAGATGTCAAATGACAAATGTCACAATGCTAAATGTCAAAAATAAAAAGTGTCACCATGAAAAATGTCAAAACTGACAAATTTCAAGATAGCAAATGTCAAAACTGACTAATGTCACAATGCTAAATGTCAAAAATGAAAAGTGTCACCATGAAAAATGTCAAAAATGACAAATTTCAAAATGGCAAATGTCAAATATGTCAAATGACAAATGTCACAATGCTAATTGTCAAAAATGAGAAGTTTCACCATGAAAAGTGTCAAAAATGACAAATTTCAAGATGGCAAATGTCTAAGATGTCAAATGACAAATGTCACAATGCTAAATGTCAAAAATGAAAAGTGTCACCATGAAAAATGTCAAAAATGACAAATTTCAAGATGGCAAATGTCAAAGATGTCAAATGACAAATATCACAATGCTAAATGTCAAAAATGAAAAGTGTCACCATGAAAAATGACAAATTTCAAGATGGCAAATGTCAAAGATGTCAAATGACAAATGTCACAATGCTAAATGTCAAAAATGAAAAGTGTCACGATGAAAAATGTCAAAAATGACAAATTTCAAGATGGCAAATATCAAAGATGTCAAATGACAAATGTCACAATGCTAAATGTTAAAAATGAAAAGTGTCACAATGCTAAATGTCAAAAATGAAAAGTGTCACAATGCTAAATGTCAAAAATGACAAATTTCAAGATGGCAAATGTCAAAGATGTCAAATGACAAATGTCACAATGCTAAATGTCAAAAATGAAAAGTGTCACCATAAAAAATGTCAAAAATGACAAATTTCAAGAGGGCAAATGTCAAAACTGACAAACATCACAATGCTAAATGTCAAAAATGAAAAGTGTCACCATGAAAAATGTCAAAAATAACAAATTTTAAGATGGCAAATGTCAAAGATGTCAAGTGACAAATGTCACAATGCTAAATGTCAAAACTGACAAATTTCAGGATGGCAAATGTCTAAGATGTCAAATGACAAATGTCACAATGCTAAATGTCAAAAATGAAAAGTGTCACCATGAAAAATGTCAAAAATGACAAATTTCAAGATGGCAAATATCAAAGATGTCAAATGACAAATGTCACAATGCTAAATGTCAAAAATGAAAAGTGTCACAATGCTAAATGTCAAAAATGAAAAGTGTCACAATGCTAAATGTCAAAAATGACAAATTTCAAGATGGCAAATGTCAAAGATGTCAAATGACAAATGTCACAATGCTAAATGTCAAAAATGACAAATTTCAAGATGGCAAATGTCAAAGATGTCAAATGACAAATGTCACAATGCTAAATGTCAAAAATGAAAAGTGTCACCATGAAAAATGTCAAAAATGACAAATTTCAAGATGGCAAATGTAGAAACTGACATACGTCACAATGCTAAATGTCAAAAATGAAAAGTGTCACCATGAAAAATGTCAAAAATAACAAATTTCAAGATGGCAAATGTCAAAGATGTCAAGTGACAAATGTCACAATGCTAAATGTCAAAACTGACAAATTTCAAGATGGCAAATGTCAAAGATGTCAAATGACAAATGTCACAATGCTAAATGTCAAAAATGAAAAGTGTCACCATGAAAAATGTCAAAAATGACAAATTTCAAGATGGCAAATGTCAAAACTGACTAATGTCACAATGCTAAATGTCAAAAATGAAAAGTGTGACCATGAAAAATGTCAAAAATGAAAAATTTCAAAATGGCAAATGTCAAAGATGTCAAATGACAAATGTTACAATGCTAAATGTCAAAAATGAAAAGTGTCACCATGAAAAGTGTCAAAAATGACAAATTTCAAGATGGCAAATGTCTAAGATGTCAAATGACAAATGTCACAATGCTAAATGTCAAAAATGAAAAGTGTCACCATGAAAAATGTCAAAAATGAAAAATTTCAAGATGGCAAATGTCAAAGATGTCAAATGACAAATGTCACAATGCTAAATGTCAAAAATGAAAAGTGTCACCATGAAAAATGTCAAAAATGCCAAATTTCAAAATGGCAAATGTCAAAGATGTCAAATGACAAATGTCACAATGCTAAATGTCAAAAATGAAAAGTGTCACCATTAAAAGTGTCAAAAATGACAAATTTCAAGATGGCAAATGTCAAAACTGACAAACGTCACAATGCTAAATGTCAAAAATGAAAAGTGTCACCATGAAAAATGTCAAAAATAACAAATTTAAAGATGGCAAATGTCAAAGATGTCAAGTGACAAATGTCACAATGCTAAATGTCAAAACTGACAAATTTCAAGATGGCAAATGTTAAAGATGTCAAATGACAAATGTCACAATGCTAAATGTCAAAAATAAAAAGTGTCACCATGAAAAATGTCAAAAATGACAAATTTCAAGATGGCAAATGTCAAAGATGTCAAATGACAAATGTCACAATGCTTAATGTCAAAAATGAAAAGTGTCACAATGCTAAATGTCAAAAATGACAAATTTCAAGATGGCAAATGTCAAAGATGTCAAATGACAAATGTCACAATGCTAAATGTCAAAAATGAAAAGTGTCACCATAAAAAATGTCAAAAATGACAAATTTCAAGAGGGCAAATGTCAAAACTGACAAACATCACAATGCTAAATGTCAAAAATGAAAAGTGTCACCATGAAAAATGTCAAAAATAACAAATTTTAAGATGGCAAATGTCAAAGATGTCAAGTGACAAATGTCACAATGCTAAATGTCAAAACTGACAAATTTCAGGATGGCAAATGTCAAAGATGTCAAATGACAAATGTCACAATGCTAAATGTCAAAAATGAAAAGTGTCACCATGAAAAATGTCAAAAATGACAAATTTCAAGATGGCAAATATCAAAGATGTCAAATGACAAATGTCACAATGCTAAATGTCAAAAATGAAAAGTGTCACAATGCTAAATGTCAAAAATGAAAAGTGTCACAATGCTAAATGTCAAAAATGACAAATTTCAAGATGGCAAATGTCAAAGATGTCAAATGACAAATGTCACAATGCTAAATGTCAAAAATGACAAATTTCAAGATGGCAAATGTCAAAGATGTCAAATGACAAATGTCACAATGCTAAATGTCAAAAATGAAAAGTGTCACCATGAAAAATGTCAAAAATGACAAATTTCAAGATGGCAAATGTAGAAACTGACATACGTCACAATGCTAAATGTCAAAAATGAAAAGTGTCACCATGAAAAATGTCAAAAATAACAAATTTCAAGATGGCAAATGTCAAAGATGTCAAGTGACAAATGTCACAATGCTAAATGTCAAAACTGACAAATTTCAAGATGGCAAATGTCAAAGATGTCAAATGACAAATGTCACAATGCTAAATGTCAAAAATGAAAAGTGTCACCATGAAAAATGTCAAAAATGACAAATTTCAAGATGGCAAATGTCAAAACTGACTAATGTCACAATGCTAAATGTCAAAAATGAAAAGTGTGACCATGAAAAATGTCAAAAATGAAAAATTTCAAAATGGCAAATGTCAAAGATGTCAAATGACAAATGTTACAATGCTAAATGTCAAAAATGAAAAGTGTCACCATGAAAAGTGTCAAAAATGACAAATTTCAAGATGGCAAATGTCTAAGATGTCAAATGACAAATGTCACAATGCTAAATGTCAAAAATGAAAAGTGTCACCATGAAAAATGTCAAAAATGAAAAATTTCAAGATGGCAAATGTCAAAGATGTCAAATGACAAATGTCACAATGCTAAATGTCAAAAATGAAAAGTGTCACCATGAAAAATGTCAAAAATGCCAAATTTCAAAATGGCAAATGTCAAAGATGTCAAATGACAAATGTCACAATGCTAAATGTCAAAAATGAAAAGTGTCAAAAATGACAAATTTCAAGATGGCAAATGTCAAAACTGACAAACGGCACAATGCTAAATGTCAAAAATGAAAAGTGTCACCATGAAAAATGTCAAAAATAACAAATTTAAAGATGGCAAATGTCAAAGATGTCAAGTGACAAATGTCACAATGCTAAATGTCAAAACTGACAAATTTCAAGATGGCAAATGTCAAAGATGTCAAATGACAAATGTCACAATGCTAAATGTCAAAAATAAAAAGTGTCACCATGAAAAATGTCAAAACTGACAAATTTCAAGATAGCAAATGTCAAAACTGACTAATGTCACAATGCTAAATGTCAAAAATGAAAAGTGTCACCATGAAAAATGTCAAAAATGACAAATTTCAAAATGGCAAATGTCAAATATGTCAAATGACAAATGTCACAATGCTAAATGTCAAAAATGAAAAGTGTCACCATGAAAAATGTCAAAAATGACAAATTTCAAGATGGCAAATGTCAAAGATGTCAAATGACAAATGTCACAATGCTAAATGTCAAAAATGAAAAGTGTCACCATGAAAAATGTCAAAAATGACAAATTTCAAGATGGCAAATGTCAAAGATGTCAAATGACAAATGTCACAATGCTAAATGTCAAAAATGAAAAGTGTCACCATGAAAAATGTTAAAAATGACAAATTTCAAGATGGCAAATGTCAAAGATGTCAAATGACAAATGTCACAATGCTAAATGTCAAAAATGAAAAGTGTCAAAAATGACAAATTTCAAGATGGCAAATGTCTAAGATGTCAAATGACAAATGTCACAATGCTAAATGTCAAAAATGAAAAGTGTCACTATAAAAAATGTCAAAAATGACAAATTTCAAGATGGCAAATGTCAAAGATGTCAAATGACAAATGTCACAATGCTAAATGTCAAAAATGAAAAGTGTCACCATGAAAAATGTCAAAAATGACAAATTTCAAGATGGCAAATGTCAAAGATGTCAAATGACAAATATCACAATGCTAAATGTCAAAAATGAAAAGTGTCACCATGAAAAATGACAAATTTCAAGATGGCAAATGTCAAAGATGTCAAATGACAAATGTCACAATGCTAAATGTCAAAAATGAAAAGTGTCACGATGAAAAATGTCAAAAATGACAAATTTCAAGATGGCAAATATCAAAGATGTCAAATGACAAATGTCACAATGCTAAATGTTAAAAATGAAAAGTGTCACAATGCTAAATGTCAAAAATGAAAAGTGTCACAATGCTAAATGTCAAAAATGACAAATTTCAAGATGGCAAATGTCAAAGATGTCAAATGACAAATGTCACAATGCTAAATGTCAAAAATGAAAAGTGTCACCATAAAAAATGTCAAAAATGACAAATTTCAAGTGGGCAAATGTCAAAACTGACAAACATCACAATGCTAAATGTCAAAAATGAAAAGTGTCACCATGAAAAATGTCAAAAATAACAAATTTTAAGATGGCAAATGTCAAAGATGTCAAGTGACAAATGTCACAATGCTAAATGTCAAAACTGACAAATTTCAGGATGGCAAATGTCAAAGATGTCAAATGACAAATGTCACAATGCTAAATGTCAAAAATGAAAAGTGTCACCATGAAAAATGTCAAAAATGACAAATTTCAAGATGGCAAATATCAAAGATGTCAAATGACAAATGTCACAATGCTAAATGTCAAAAATGAAAAGTGTCACAATGCTAAATGTCAAAAATGAAAAGTGTCACAATGCTAAATGTCAAAAATGACAAATTTCAAGATGGCAAATGTCAAAGATGTCAAATGACAAATGTCACAATGCTAAATGTCAAAAATGACAAATTTCAAGATGGCAAATGTCAAAGATGTCAAATGACAAATGTCACAATGCTAAATGTCAAAAATGAAAAGTGTCACCATGAAAAATGTCAAAAATGACAAATTTCAAGATGGCAAATGTAGAAACTGACATACGTCACAATGCTAAATGTCAAAAATGAAAAGTGTCACCATGAAAAATGTCAAAAATAACAAATTTCAAGATGGCAAATGTCAAAGATGTCAAGTGACAAATGTCACAATGCTAAATGTCAAAACTGACAAATTTCAAGATGGCAAATGTCAAAGATGTCAAATGACAAATGTCACAATGCTAAATGTCAAAAATGAAAAGTGTCACCATGAAAAATGTCAAAAATGACAAATTTCAAGATGGCAAATGTCAAAACTGACTAATGTCACAATGCTAAATGTCAAAAATGAAAAGTGTGACCATGAAAAATGTCAAAAATGAAAAATTTCAAAATGGCAAATGTCAAAGATGTCAAATGACAAATGTTACAATGCTAAATGTCAAAAATGAAAAGTGTCACCATGAAAAGTGTCAAAAATGACAAATTTCAAGATGGCAAATGTCTAAGATGTCAAATGACAAATGTCACAATGCTAAATGTCAAAAATGAAAAGTGTCACCATGAAAAATGTCAAAAATGAAAAATTTCAAGATGGCAAATGTCAAAGATGTCAAATGACAAATGTCACAATGCTAAATGTCAAAAATGAAAAGTGTCACCATGAAAAATGTCAAAAATGCCAAATTTCAAAATGGCAAATGTCAAAGATGTCAAATGACAAATGTCACAATGCTAAATGTCAAAAATGAAAAGTGTCACCATTAAAAGTGTAAAAAATGACAAATTTCAAGATGGCAAATGTCAAAGATGTCAAATGACAAATGTCACAATGCTAAATGTCAAAAATGAAAAGTGTCACCATGAAAAATGTCAAAAATGACAAATTTCAAGATGGCAAATGTCAAAGATGTCAAATGACAAATGTCACAATGCTAAATGTCAAAAATGAAAAGTGTCACAATGCTAAATGTCAAAAATGACAAATTTCAAGATGGCAAATGTCAAAGATGTCAAATGACAAATGTCACAATGCTAAATGTCAAAAATGACAAATTTCAAGATGGCAAATGTCAAAGATGTCAAATGACAAATGTCACAATGCTAAATGTCAAAAATGACAAATTTCAAGATGGCAAATGTCAAAGATGTCAAATTTCAAGATGGCAAATGTCAAAACTGACAAACGTCACAATGCTAAATGTCAAAAATGAAAAGTGTCACCATGAAAAATGGCAAAAATAACAAATTTCAAGATGGCAAATGTCAAAGATATCAAGTGACAAATGTCACAATGCTAAATGTCAAAACTGACAAATTTCAAGATGGCAAATGTCAAAGATGTCAAATGACAAATGTCACAATGCTAAATGTCAAAAATGAAAAGTGTCACCATGACAAATGTCAAAAATGACAAATTTCAAGATGGCAAATGTCAAAACTGACTAATGTCACAATGCTAAATGTCAAAAATGAAAAGTGTGACCATGAAAAATGTCAAAAATGACAAATTTCAAAATGGCAAATGTCAAAGATGTCAAATGACAAATGTTACAATGCTAAATGTCAAAAATGAAAAGTATCACCATGAAAAGTGTCAAAAATGACAAATTTCAAGATGGCAAATGTCTAAGATGTCAAATGACAAATGTCACAATGCTAAATGTCAAAAATGAAAAGTGTCACCATGAAAAATGTCAAAAATGAAAAATTTCAAGATGGCAAATGTCAAAGATGTCAAATGACAAATGTCACAATGCTAAATGTCAAAAATGAAAAGTGTCACCATGAAAAATGTCAAAAATGCCAAATTTCAAAATGGCAAATGTCAAAGATGTCAAATGACAAATGTCACAATGCTAAATGTCAAAAATGAAAAGTGTCACCATTAAAAGTGTCAAAAATGACAAATTTCAAGATCGCAAATGTCAAAGATGTCAAATGACAAATGTCACAATGCTAAATGTCAAAAATGAAAAGTGTTACCATGAAAAATGTCAAAAATGACAAATTTCAAGATGGCAAATGTCAAAGATGTCAAATGACAAATGTCACAATGCTAAATGTCAAAAATGAAAAGTGTCACCATGGAAAATATCAAAAATGACAAATTTCAAGATGGCAAATGTCAAAGATGTCAAATGACAAATGTCACAATGCTAAATGTCAAAAATGAAAAGTGTCACCATGAAAAATGTCAAAAATGACAAATTTCAAGATGGCAAATATCAAAGATGTCAAATGACAAATGTCACAATGCTAAATGTTAAAAATGAAAAGTGTCACAATGCTAAATGTCAAAAATGAAAAGTGTCACAATGCTAAATGTCAAAAATGACAAATTTCAAGATGGCAAATGTCAAAGATGTCAAATGACAAATGTCACAATGCTAAATGTCAAAAATGACAAATTTCAAGATGGCAAATGTCAAAGATGTCAAATGACAAATGTCACAATGCTAAATGTCAAAAATGAAAAGTGTCACCATAAAAAATGTCAAAAATGACAAATTTCAAGATGGCAAATGTCAAAACTGACAAACATCACAATGCTAAATGTCAAAAATGAAAAGTGTCACCATGAAAAATGTCAAAAATAACAAATTTTAAGATGGCAAATGTCAAAGATGTCAAGTGACAAATGTCACAATGCTAAATGTCAAAACTGACAAATTTCAGGATGTCAAATTTCAAAGATGTTAAATGACAAATGTCACAATGCTAAATGTCAAAAATGAAAAGTGTCACCATGAAAAATGTCAAAAATGACAAATTTCAAGATGGCAAATATCAAAGATGTCAAATGACAAATGTCACAATGCTAAATGTCAAAAATGAAAAGTGTCACAATGCTTAATGTCAAAAATGAAAAGTGTCACAATGCTAAATGTCAAAAATGACAAATTTCAAGATGGCAAATGTCAAAGATGTCAAATGACAAATGTCACAATGCTAAATGTCAAAAATGACAAATTTCAAGATGGCAAATGTCAAAGATGTCAAATGACAAATGTCACAATGCTAAATGTCAAAAATGAAAAGTGTCACCATAAAAAATGTCAAAAATGACAAATTTCAAGATGGCAAATGTCAAAACTGACAAACGTCACAATGCTAAATGTCAAAAATGAAAAGTGTCACTATGAAAAATGTCAAAAATAACAAATTTCAAGATGGCAAATGTCAAAGATGTCAAGTGACAAATGTCACAATGCTAAATGTCAAAAATGAAAAGTGTCACAATGCTAAATGTCAAAAATGACAAATTTCAAGATGGCAAATGTCAAAGATGTCAAATGACAAATGTCACAATGCTAAATGTCAAAAATGACAAATTTCAAGATGGCAAATGTCAAAGATGTCAAATGACAAATGTCACAATGCTAAATGTCAAAAATGAAAAGTGTCACCATAAAAAATGTCAAAAATGACAAATTTCAAGATGGCAAATGTCAAAACTGACAAACATCACAATGCTAAATGTCAAAAATGAAAAGTGTCACCATGAAAAATGTCAAAAATAACAAATTTTAAGATGGTAAATGTCAAAGATGTCAAGTGACAAATGTCACAATGCTAAATGTCAAAACTGACAAATTTCAGGATGTCAAATGTCAAAGATGTTAAATGACAAATGTCACAATGCTAAATGTCAAAAATGAAAAGTGTCACCATGAAAAATGTCAAAAATGACAAATTTCAAGATGGCAAATATCAAAGATGTCAAATGACAAATGTCACAATGCTAAATGTCAAAAATGAAAAGTGTCACCATGAAAAATATCAAAAATGACAAATTTCAAGATGGCAAATGTCAAAGATGTCAAATGACAAATGTCACAATGCTAAATGTCAAAAATGAAAAGTGTCACCATGAAAAATGTCAAAAATGACAAATTTCAAGATGGCAAATATCAAAGATGTCAAATGACAAATGTCACAATGCTAAATGTTAAAAATGAAAAGTGTCACAATGCTAAATGTCAAAAATGAAAAGTGTCACAATGCTAAATGTCAAAAATGACAAATTTCAAGATGGCAAATGTCAAAGATGTCAAATGACAAATGTCACAATGCTAAATGTCAAAAATGACAAATTTCAAGATGGCAAATGTCAAAGATGTCAAATGACAAATGTCACAATGCTAAATGTCAAAAATGAAAAGTGTCACCATAAAAAATGTCAAAAATGACAAATTTCAAGATGGCAAATGTCAAAACTGACAAACATCACAATGCTAAATGTCAAAAATGAAAAGTGTCACCATGAAAAATGTCAAAAATAACAAATTTTAAGATGGCAAATGTCAAAGATGTCAAGTGACAAATGTCACAATGCTAAATGTCAAAACTGACAAATTTCAGGATGTCAAATGTCAAAGATGTTAAATGACAAATGTCACAATGCTAAATGTCAAAAATGAAAAGTGTCACCATGAAAAATGTCAAAAATGACAAATTTCAAGATGGCAAATATCAAAGATGTCAAATGACAAATGTCACAATGCTAAATGTCAAAAATGAAAAGTGTCACAATGCTTAATGTCAAAAATGAAAAGTGTCACAATGCTAAATGTCAAAAATGACAAATTTCAAGATGGCAAATGTCAAAGATGTCAAATGACAAATGTCACAATGCTAAATGTCAAAAATGACAAATTTCAAGATGGCAAATGTCAAAGATGTCAAATGACAAATGTCACAATGCTAAATGTCAAAAATGAAAAGTGTCACCATAAAAAATGTCAAAAATGACAAATTTCAAGATGGCAAATGTCAAAACTGACAAACGTCACAATGCTAAATGTCAAAAATGAAAAGTGTCACCATGAAAAATGTCAAAAATAACAAATTTCAAGATGGCAAATGTCAAAGATGTCAAGTGACAAATGTCACAATGCTAAATGTCAAAACTGACAAATTTCAAGATGGCAAATGTCAAAGATGTCAAATGACAAATGTCACAATGCTAAATGTCAAAAATGAAAAGTGTCACCATGAAAAATGTCAAAAATGACAAATTTCAAGATGGCAAATGTCAAAACTGACTAATGTCACAATGCTAAATGTCAAAAATGAAAAGTGTCACCATGAAAAATGTCAAAAATGACAAATTTCAAAATGGCAAATGTCAAAGATGTCAAATGACAAATGTCACAATGCTAAATGTCAAAAATGAAAAGTGTCACCATAAAAAATGTCAAAAATGACAAATTTCAAGATGGCAAATGTCAAAACTGACAAACATCACAATGCTAAATGTCAAAAATGAAAAGTGTCACCATGAAAAATGTCAAAAATAACAAATTTTAAGATGGCAAATGTCAAAGATGTCAAGTGACAAATGTCACAATGCTAAATGTCAAAACTGACAAATTTCAGGATGTCAAATTTCAAAGATGTTAAATGACAAATGTCACAATGCTAAATGTCAAAAATGAAAAGTGTCACCATGAAAAATGTCAAAAATGACAAATTTCAAGATGGCAAATATCAAAGATGTCAAATGACAAATGTCACAATGCTAAATGTCAAAAATGAAAAGTGTCACAATGCTTAATGTCAAAAATGAAAAGTGTCACAATGCTAAATGTCAAAAATGACAAATTTCAAGATGGCAAATGTCAAAGATGTCAAATGACAAATGTCACAATGCTAAATGTCAAAAATGACAAATTTCAAGATGGCAAATGTCAAAGATGTCAAATGACAAATGTCACAATGCTAAATGTCAAAAATGAAAAGTGTCACCATAAAAAATGTCAAAAATGACAAATTTCAAGATGGCAAATGTCAAAACTGACAAACGTCACAATGCTAAATGTCAAAAATGAAAAGTGTCACCATGAAAAATGTCAAAAATAACAAATTTCAAGATGGCAAATGTCAAAGATGTCAAGTGACAAATGTCACAATGCTAAATGTCAAAAATGAAAAGTGTCACAATGCTAAATGTCAAAAATGACAAATTTCAAGATGGCAAATGTCAAAGATGTCAAATGACAAATGTCACAATGCTAAATGTCAAAAATGACAAATTTCAAGATGGCAAATGTCAAAGATGTCAAATGACAAATGTCACAATGCTAAATGTCAAAAATGAAAAGTGTCACCATAAAAAATGTCAAAAATGACAAATTTCAAGATGGCAAATGTCAAAACTGACAAACATCACAATGCTAAATGTCAAAAATGAAAAGTGTCACCATGAAAAATGTCAAAAATAACAAATTTTAAGATGGTAAATGTCAAAGATGTCAAGTGACAAATGTCACAATGCTAAATGTCAAAACTGACAAATTTCAGGATGTCAAATGTCAAAGATGTTAAATGACAAATGTCACAATGCTAAATGTCAAAAATGAAAAGTGTCACCATGAAAAATGTCAAAAATGACAAATTTCAAGATGGCAAATGTCAAAGATGTCAAATGACAAATATCACAATGCTAAATGTCAAAAATGAAAAGTGTCACCATGAAAAATGACAAATTTCAAGATGGCAAATGTCAAAGATGTCAAATGACAAATGTCACAATGCTAAATGTCAAAAATGAAAAGTGTCACGATGAAAAATGTCAAAAATGACAAATTTCAAGATGGCAAATATCAAAGATGTCAAATGACAAATGTCACAATGCTAAATGTTAAAAATGAAAAGTGTCACAATGCTAAATGTCAAAAATGAAAAGTGTCACAATGCTAAATGTCAAAAATGACAAATTTCAAGATGGCAAATGTCAAAGATGTCAAATGACAAATGTCACAATGCTAAATGTCAAAAATGAAAAGTGTCACCATAAAAAATGTCAAAAATGACAAATTTCAAGAGGGCAAATGTCAAAACTGACAAACATCACAATGCTAAATGTCAAAAATGAAAAGTGTCACCATGAAAAATGTCAAAAATAACAAATTTTAAGATGGCAAATGTCAAAGATGTCAAGTGACAAATGTCACAATGCTAAATGTCAAAACTGACAAATTTCAGGATGGCAAATGTCTAAGATGTCAAATGACAAATGTCACAATGCTAAATGTCAAAAATGAAAAGTGTCACCATGAAAAATGTCAAAAATGACAAATTTCAAGATGGCAAATATCAAAGATGTCAAATGACAAATGTCACAATGCTAAATGTCAAAAATGAAAAGTGTCACAATGCTAAATGTCAAAAATGAAAAGTGTCACAATGCTAAATGTCAAAAATGACAAATTTCAAGATGGCAAATGTCAAAGATGTCAAATGACAAATGTCACAATGCTAAATGTCAAAAATGACAAATTTCAAGATGGCAAATGTCAAAGATGTCAAATGACAAATGTCACAATGCTAAATGTCAAAAATGAAAAGTGTCACCATGAAAAATGTCAAAAATGACAAATTTCAAGATGGCAAATGTCAAAGATGTCAAGTGACAAATGTCACAATGCTAAATGTCAAAACTGACAAATTTCAAGATGGCAAATGTCAAAGATGTCAAATGACAAATGTCACAATGCTAAATGTCAAAAATGAAAAGTGTCACCATGAAAAATGTCAAAAATGACAAATTTCAAGATGGCAAATGTCAAAACTGACTAATGTCACAATGCTAAATGTCAAAAATGAAAAGTGTGACCATGAAAAATGTCAAAAATGAAAAATTTCAAAATGGCAAATGTCAAAGATGTCAAATGACAAATGTTACAATGCTAAATGTCAAAAATGAAAAGTGTCACCATGAAAAGTGTCAAAAATGACAAATTTCAAGATGGCAAATGTCTAAGATGTCAAATGACAAATGTCACAATGCTAAATGTCAAAAATGAAAAGTGTCACCATGAAAAATGTCAAAAATGAAAAATTTCAAGATGGCAAATGTCAAAGATGTCAAATGACAAATGTCACAATGCTAAATGTCAAAAATGAAAAGTGTCACCATGAAAAATGTCAAAAATGCCAAATTTCAAAATGGCAAATGTCAAAGATGTCAAATGACAAATGTCACAATGCTAAATGTCAAAAATGAAAAGTGTCACCATTAAAAGTGTCAAAAATGACAAATTTCAAGATGGCAAATGTCAAAACTGACAAACGTCACAATGCTAAATGTCAAAAATGAAAAGTGTCACCATGAAAAATGTCAAAAATAACAAATTTAAAGATGGCAAATGTCAAAGATGTCAAGTGACAAATGTCACAATGCTAAATGTCAAAACTGACAAATTTCAAGATGGCAAATGTTAAAGATGTCAAATGACAAATGTCACAATGCTAAATGTCAAAAATAAAAAGTGTCACCATGAAAAATGTCAAAAATGACAAATTTCAAGATGGCAAATGTCAAAGATGTCAAATGACAAATGTCACAATGCTTAATGTCAAAAATGAAAAGTGTCACAATGCTAAATGTCAAAAATGACAAATTTCAAGATGGCAAATGTCAAAGATGTCAAATGACAAATGTCACAATGCTAAATGTCAAAAATGAAAAGTGTCACCATAAAAAATGTCAAAAATGACAAATTTCAAGAGGGCAAATGTCAAAACTGACAAACATCACAATGCTAAATGTCAAAAATGAAAAGTGTCACCATGAAAAATGTCAAAAATAACAAATTTTAAGATGGCAAATGTCAAAGATGTCAAGTGACAAATGTCACAATGCTAAATGTCAAAACTGACAAATTTCAGGATGGCAAATGTCAAAGATGTCAAATGACAAATGTCACAATGCTAAATGTCAAAAATGAAAAGTGTCACCATGAAAAATGTCAAAAATGACAAATTTCAAGATGGCAAATATCAAAGATGTCAAATGACAAATGTCACAATGCTAAATGTCAAAAATGAAAAGTGTCACAATGCTAAATGTCAAAAATGAAAAGTGTCACAATGCTAAATGTCAAAAATGACAAATTTCAAGATGGCAAATGTCAAAGATGTCAAATGACAAATGTCACAATGCTAAATGTCAAAAATGACAAATTTCAAGATGGCAAATGTCAAAGATGTCAAATGACAAATGTCACAATGCTAAATGTCAAAAATGAAAAGTGTCACCATGAAAAATGTCAAAAATGACAAATTTCAAGATGGCAAATGTAGAAACTGACATACGTCACAATGCTAAATGTCAAAAATGAAAAGTGTCACCATGAAAAATGTCAAAAATAACAAATTTCAAGATGGCAAATGTCAAAGATGTCAAGTGACAAATGTCACAATGCTAAATGTCAAAACTGACAAATTTCAAGATGGCAAATGTCAAAGATGTCAAATGACAAATGTCACAATGCTAAATGTCAAAAATGAAAAGTGTCACCATGAAAAATGTCAAAAATGACAAATTTCAAGATGGCAAATGTCAAAACTGACTAATGTCACAATGCTAAATGTCAAAAATGAAAAGTGTGACCATGAAAAATGTCAAAAATGAAAAATTTCAAAATGGCAAATGTCAAAGATGTCAAATGACAAATGTTACAATGCTAAATGTCAAAAATGAAAAGTGTCACCATGAAAAGTGTCAAAAATGACAAATTTCAAGATGGCAAATGTCTAAGATGTCAAATGACAAATGTCACAATGCTAAATGTCAAAAATGAAAAGTGTCACCATGAAAAATGTCAAAAATGAAAAATTTCAAGATGGCAAATGTCAAAGATGTCAAATGACAAATGTCACAATGCTAAATGTCAAAAATGAAAAGTGTCACCATGAAAAATGTCAAAAATGCCAAATTTCAAAATGGCAAATGTCAAAGATGTCAAATGACAAATGTCACAATGCTAAATGTCAAAAATGAAAAGTGTCAAAAATGACAAATTTCAAGATGGCAAATGTCAAAACTGACAAACGGCACAATGCTAAATGTCAAAAATGAAAAGTGTCACCATGAAAAATGTCAAAAATAACAAATTTAAAGATGGCAAATGTCAAAGATGTCAAGTGACAAATGTCACAATGCTAAATGTCAAAACTGACAAATTTCAAGATGGCAAATGTCAAAGATGTCAAATGACAAATGTCACAATGCTAAATGTCAAAAATAAAAAGTGTCACCATGAAAAATGTCAAAACTGACAAATTTCAAGATAGCAAATGTCAAAACTGACTAATGTCACAATGCTAAATGTCAAAAATGAAAAGTGTCACCATGAAAAATGTCAAAAATGACAAATTTCAAAATGGCAAATGTCAAATATGTCAAATGACAAATGTCACAATGCTAAATGTCAAAAATGAAAAGTGTCACCATGAAAAATGTCAAAAATGACAAATTTCAAGATGGCAAATGTCAAAGATGTCAAATGACAAATGTCACAATGCTAAATGTCAAAAATGAAAAGTGTCACCATGAAAAATGTCAAAAATGACAAATTTCAAGATGGCAAATGTCAAAGATGTCAAATGACAAATGTCACAATGCTAAATGTCAAAAATGAAAAGTGTCACCATGAAAAATGTTAAAAATGACAAATTTCAAGATGGCAAATGTCAAAGATGTCAAATGACAAATGTCACAATGCTAAATGTCAAAAATGAAAAGTGTCAAAAATGACAAATTTCAAGATGGCAAATGTCTAAGATGTCAAATGACAAATGTCACAATGCTAAATGTCAAAAATGAAAAGTGTCACTATAAAAAATGTCAAAAATGACAAATTTCAAGATGGCAAATGTCAAAGATGTCAAATGACAAATGTCACAATGCTAAATGTCAAAAATGAAAAGTGTCACCATGAAAAATGTCAAAAATGACAAATTTCAAGATGGCAAATGTCAAAGATGTCAAATGACAAATATCACAATGCTAAATGTCAAAAATGAAAAGTGTCACCATGAAAAATGACAAATTTCAAGATGGCAAATGTCAAAGATGTCAAATGACAAATGTCACAATGCTAAATGTCAAAAATGAAAAGTGTCACGATGAAAAATGTCAAAAATGACAAATTTCAAGATGGCAAATATCAAAGATGTCAAATGACAAATGTCACAATGCTAAATGTTAAAAATGAAAAGTGTCACAATGCTAAATGTCAAAAATGAAAAGTGTCACAATGCTAAATGTCAAAAATGACAAATTTCAAGATGGCAAATGTCAAAGATGTCAAATGACAAATGTCACAATGCTAAATGTCAAAAATGAAAAGTGTCACCATAAAAAATGTCAAAAATGACAAATTTCAAGTGGGCAAATGTCAAAACTGACAAACATCACAATGCTAAATGTCAAAAATGAAAAGTGTCACCATGAAAAATGTCAAAAATAACAAATTTTAAGATGGCAAATGTCAAAGATGTCAAGTGACAAATGTCACAATGCTAAATGTCAAAACTGACAAATTTCAGGATGGCAAATGTCAAAGATGTCAAATGACAAATGTCACAATGCTAAATGTCAAAAATGAAAAGTGTCACCATGAAAAATGTCAAAAATGACAAATTTCAAGATGGCAAATATCAAAGATGTCAAATGACAAATGTCACAATGCTAAATGTCAAAAATGAAAAGTGTCACAATGCTAAATGTCAAAAATGAAAAGTGTCACAATGCTAAATGTCAAAAATGACAAATTTCAAGATGGCAAATGTCAAAGATGTCAAATGACAAATGTCACAATGCTAAATGTCAAAAATGACAAATTTCAAGATGGCAAATGTCAAAGATGTCAAATGACAAATGTCACAATGCTAAATGTCAAAAATGAAAAGTGTCACCATGAAAAATGTCAAAAATGACAAATTTCAAGATGGCAAATGTAGAAACTGACATACGTCACAATGCTAAATGTCAAAAATGAAAAGTGTCACCATGAAAAATGTCAAAAATAACAAATTTCAAGATGGCAAATGTCAAAGATGTCAAGTGACAAATGTCACAATGCTAAATGTCAAAACTGACAAATTTCAAGATGGCAAATGTCAAAGATGTCAAATGACAAATGTCACAATGCTAAATGTCAAAAATGAAAAGTGTCACCATGAAAAATGTCAAAAATGACAAATTTCAAGATGGCAAATGTCAAAACTGACTAATGTCACAATGCTAAATGTCAAAAATGAAAAGTGTGACCATGAAAAATGTCAAAAATGAAAAATTTCAAAATGGCAAATGTCAAAGATGTCAAATGACAAATGTTACAATGCTAAATGTCAAAAATGAAAAGTGTCACCATGAAAAGTGTCAAAAATGACAAATTTCAAGATGGCAAATGTCTAAGATGTCAAATGACAAATGTCACAATGCTAAATGTCAAAAATGAAAAGTGTCACCATGAAAAATGTCAAAAATGAAAAATTTCAAGATGGCAAATGTCAAAGATGTCAAATGACAAATGTCACAATGCTAAATGTCAAAAATGAAAAGTGTCACCATGAAAAATGTCAAAAATGCCAAATTTCAAAATGGCAAATGTCAAAGATGTCAAATGACAAATGTCACAATGCTAAATGTCAAAAATGAAAAGTGTCACCATTAAAAGTGTAAAAAATGACAAATTTCAAGATGGCAAATGTCAAAGATGTCAAATGACAAATGTCACAATGCTAAATGTCAAAAATGAAAAGTGTCACCATGAAAAATGTCAAAAATGACAAATTTCAAGATGGCAAATGTCAAAGATGTCAAATGACAAATGTCACAATGCTAAATGTCAAAAATGAAAAGTGTCACAATGCTAAATGTCAAAAATGACAAATTTCAAGATGGCAAATGTCAAAGATGTCAAATGACAAATGTCACAATGCTAAATGTCAAAAATGACAAATTTCAAGATGGCAAATGTCAAAGATGTCAAATGACAAATGTCACAATGCTAAATGTCAAAAATGACAAATTTCAAGATGGCAAATGTCAAAGATGTCAAATTTCAAGATGGCAAATGTCAAAACTGACAAACGTCACAATGCTAAATGTCAAAAATGAAAAGTGTCACCATGAAAAATGGCAAAAATAACAAATTTCAAGATGGCAAATGTCAAAGATATCAAGTGACAAATGTCACAATGCTAAATGTCAAAACTGACAAATTTCAAGATGGCAAATGTCAAAGATGTCAAATGACAAATGTCACAATGCTAAATGTCAAAAATGAAAAGTGTCACCATGACAAATGTCAAAAATGACAAATTTCAAGATGGCAAATGTCAAAACTGACTAATGTCACAATGCTAAATGTCAAAAATGAAAAGTGTGACCATGAAAAATGTCAAAAATGACAAATTTCAAAATGGCAAATGTCAAAGATGTCAAATGACAAATGTTACAATGCTAAATGTCAAAAATGAAAAGTATCACCATGAAAAGTGTCAAAAATGACAAATTTCAAGATGGCAAATGTCTAAGATGTCAAATGACAAATGTCACAATGCTAAATGTCAAAAATGAAAAGTGTCACCATGAAAAATGTCAAAAATGAAAAATTTCAAGATGGCAAATGTCAAAGATGTCAAATGACAAATGTCACAATGCTAAATGTCAAAAATGAAAAGTGTCACCATGAAAAATGTCAAAAATGCCAAATTTCAAAATGGCAAATGTCAAAGATGTCAAATGACAAATGTCACAATGCTAAATGTCAAAAATGAAAAGTGTCACCATTAAAAGTGTCAAAAATGACAAATTTCAAGATCGCAAATGTCAAAGATGTCAAATGACAAATGTCACAATGCTAAATGTCAAAAATGAAAAGTGTTACCATGAAAAATGTCAAAAATGACAAATTTCAAGATGGCAAATGTCAAAGATGTCAAATGACAAATGTCACAATGCTAAATGTCAAAAATGAAAAGTGTCACCATGAAAAATATCAAAAATGACAAATTTCAAGATGGCAAATGTCAAAGATGTCAAATGACAAATGTCACAATGCTAAATGTCAAAAATGAAAAGTGTCACCATGAAAAATGTCAAAAATGACAAATTTCAAGATGGCAAATATCAAAGATGTCAAATGACAAATGTCACAATGCTAAATGTTAAAAATGAAAAGTGTCACAATGCTAAATGTCAAAAATGAAAAGTGTCACAATGCTAAATGTCAAAAATGACAAATTTCAAGATGGCAAATGTCAAAGATGTCAAATGACAAATGTCACAATGCTAAATGTCAAAAATGACAAATTTCAAGATGGCAAATGTCAAAGATGTCAAATGACAAATGTCACAATGCTAAATGTCAAAAATGAAAAGTGTCACCATAAAAAATGTCAAAAATGACAAATTTCAAGATGGCAAATGTCAAAACTGACAAACATCACAATGCTAAATGTCAAAAATGAAAAGTGTCACCATGAAAAATGTCAAAAATAACAAATTTTAAGATGGCAAATGTCAAAGATGTCAAGTGACAAATGTCACAATGCTAAATGTCAAAACTGACAAATTTCAGGATGTCAAATTTCAAAGATGTTAAATGACAAATGTCACAATGCTAAATGTCAAAAATGAAAAGTGTCACCATGAAAAATGTCAAAAATGACAAATTTCAAGATGGCAAATATCAAAGATGTCAAATGACAAATGTCACAATGCTAAATGTCAAAAATGAAAAGTGTCACAATGCTTAATGTCAAAAATGAAAAGTGTCACAATGCTAAATGTCAAAAATGACAAATTTCAAGATGGCAAATGTCAAAGATGTCAAATGACAAATGTCACAATGCTAAATGTCAAAAATGACAAATTTCAAGATGGCAAATGTCAAAGATGTCAAATGACAAATGTCACAATGCTAAATGTCAAAAATGAAAAGTGTCACCATAAAAAATGTCAAAAATGACAAATTTCAAGATGGCAAATGTCAAAACTGACAAACGTCACAATGCTAAATGTCAAAAATGAAAAGTGTCACTATGAAAAATGTCAAAAATAACAAATTTCAAGATGGCAAATGTCAAAGATGTCAAGTGACAAATGTCACAATGCTAAATGTCAAAAATGAAAAGTGTCACAATGCTAAATGTCAAAAATGACAAATTTCAAGATGGCAAATGTCAAAGATGTCAAATGACAAATGTCACAATGCTAAATGTCAAAAATGACAAATTTCAAGATGGCAAATGTCAAAGATGTCAAATGACAAATGTCACAATGCTAAATGTCAAAAATGAAAAGTGTCACCATAAAAAATGTCAAAAATGACAAATTTCAAGATGGCAAATGTCAAAACTGACAAACATCACAATGCTAAATGTCAAAAATGAAAAGTGTCACCATGAAAAATGTCAAAAATAACAAATTTTAAGATGGTAAATGTCAAAGATGTCAAGTGACAAATGTCACAATGCTAAATGTCAAAACTGACAAATTTCAGGATGTCAAATGTCAAAGATGTTAAATGACAAATGTCACAATGCTAAATGTCAAAAATGAAAAGTGTCACCATGAAAAATGTCAAAAATGACAAATTTCAAGATGGCAAATATCAAAGATGTCAAATGACAAATGTCACAATGCTAAATGTCAAAAATGAAAAGTGTCACCATGAAAAATATCAAAAATGACAAATTTCAAGATGGCAAATGTCAAAGATGTCAAATGACAAATGTCACAATGCTAAATGTCAAAAATGAAAAGTGTCACCATGAAAAATGTCAAAAATGACAAATTTCAAGATGGCAAATATCAAAGATGTCAAATGACAAATGTCACAATGCTAAATGTTAAAAATGAAAAGTGTCACAATGCTAAATGTCAAAAATGAAAAGTGTCACAATGCTAAATGTCAAAAATGACAAATTTCAAGATGGCAAATGTCAAAGATGTCAAATGACAAATGTCACAATGCTAAATGTCAAAAATGACAAATTTCAAGATGGCAAATGTCAAAGATGTCAAATGACAAATGTCACAATGCTAAATGTCAAAAATGAAAAGTGTCACCATAAAAAATGTCAAAAATGACAAATTTCAAGATGGCAAATGTCAAAACTGACAAACATCACAATGCTAAATGTCAAAAATGAAAAGTGTCACCATGAAAAATGTCAAAAATAACAAATTTTAAGATGGCAAATGTCAAAGATGTCAAGTGACAAATGTCACAATGCTAAATGTCAAAACTGACAAATTTCAGGATGTCAAATGTCAAAGATGTTAAATGACAAATGTCACAATGCTAAATGTCAAAAATGAAAAGTGTCACCATGAAAAATGTCAAAAATGACAAATTTCAAGATGGCAAATATCAAAGATGTCAAATGACAAATGTCACAATGCTAAATGTCAAAAATGAAAAGTGTCACAATGCTTAATGTCAAAAATGAAAAGTGTCACAATGCTAAATGTCAAAAATGACAAATTTCAAGATGGCAAATGTCAAAGATGTCAAATGACAAATGTCACAATGCTAAATGTCAAAAATGACAAATTTCAAGATGGCAAATGTCAAAGATGTCAAATGACAAATGTCACAATGCTAAATGTCAAAAATGAAAAGTGTCACCATAAAAAATGTCAAAAATGACAAATTTCAAGATGGCAAATGTCAAAACTGACAAACGTCACAATGCTAAATGTCAAAAATGAAAAGTGTCACCATGAAAAATGTCAAAAATAACAAATTTCAAGATGGCAAATGTCAAAGATGTCAAGTGACAAATGTCACAATGCTAAATGTCAAAACTGACAAATTTCAAGATGGCAAATGTCAAAGATGTCAAATGACAAATGTCACAATGCTAAATGTCAAAAATGAAAAGTGTCACCATGAAAAATGTCAAAAATGACAAATTTCAAGATGGCAAATGTCAAAACTGACTAATGTCACAATGCTAAATGTCAAAAATGAAAAGTGTCACCATGAAAAATGTCAAAAATGACAAATTTCAAAATGGCAAATGTCAAAGATGTCAAATGACAAATGTCACAATGCTAAATGTCAAAAATGAAAAGTGTCACCATAAAAAATGTCAAAAATGACAAATTTCAAGATGGCAAATGTCAAAACTGACAAACATCACAATGCTAAATGTCAAAAATGAAAAGTGTCACCATGAAAAATGTCAAAAATAACAAATTTTAAGATGGCAAATGTCAAAGATGTCAAGTGACAAATGTCACAATGCTAAATGTCAAAACTGACAAATTTCAGGATGTCAAATTTCAAAGATGTTAAATGACAAATGTCACAATGCTAAATGTCAAAAATGAAAAGTGTCACCATGAAAAATGTCAAAAATGACAAATTTCAAGATGGCAAATATCAAAGATGTCAAATGACAAATGTCACAATGCTAAATGTCAAAAATGAAAAGTGTCACAATGCTTAATGTCAAAAATGAAAAGTGTCACAATGCTAAATGTCAAAAATGACAAATTTCAAGATGGCAAATGTCAAAGATGTCAAATGACAAATGTCACAATGCTAAATGTCAAAAATGACAAATTTCAAGATGGCAAATGTCAAAGATGTCAAATGACAAATGTCACAATGCTAAATGTCAAAAATGAAAAGTGTCACCATAAAAAATGTCAAAAATGACAAATTTCAAGATGGCAAATGTCAAAACTGACAAACGTCACAATGCTAAATGTCAAAAATGAAAAGTGTCACCATGAAAAATGTCAAAAATAACAAATTTCAAGATGGCAAATGTCAAAGATGTCAAGTGACAAATGTCACAATGCTAAATGTCAAAAATGAAAAGTGTCACAATGCTAAATGTCAAAAATGACAAATTTCAAGATGGCAAATGTCAAAGATGTCAAATGACAAATGTCACAATGCTAAATGTCAAAAATGACAAATTTCAAGATGGCAAATGTCAAAGATGTCAAATGACAAATGTCACAATGCTAAATGTCAAAAATGAAAAGTGTCACCATAAAAAATGTCAAAAATGACAAATTTCAAGATGGCAAATGTCAAAACTGACAAACATCACAATGCTAAATGTCAAAAATGAAAAGTGTCACCATGAAAAATGTCAAAAATAACAAATTTTAAGATGGTAAATGTCAAAGATGTCAAGTGACAAATGTCACAATGCTAAATGTCAAAACTGACAAATTTCAGGATGTCAAATGTCAAAGATGTTAAATGACAAATGTCACAATGCTAAATGTCAAAAATGAAAAGTGTCACCATGAAAAATGTCAAAAATGACAAATTTCAAGATGGCAAATATCAAAGATGTCAAATGACAAATGTCACAATGCTAAATGTCAAAAATGAAAAGTGTCACCATGAAAAATATCAAAAATGACAAATTTCAAGATGGCAAATGTCAAAGATGTCAAATGACAAATGTCACAATGCTAAATGTCAAAAATGAAAAGTGTCACCATGAAAAATGTCAAAAATGACAAATTTCAAGATGGCAAATATCAAAGATGTCAAATGACAAATGTCACAATGCTAAATGTTAAAAATGAAAAGTGTCACAATGCTAAATGTCAAAAATGAAAAGTGTCACAATGCTAAATGTCAAAAATGACAAATTTCAAGATGGCAAATGTCAAAGATGTCAAATGACAAATGTCACAATGCTAAATGTCAAAAATGACAAATTTCAAGATGGCAAATGTCAAAGATGTCAAATGACAAATGTCACAATGCTAAATGTCAAAAATGAAAAGTGTCACCATAAAAAATGTCAAAAATGACAAATTTCAAGATGGCAAATGTCAAAACTGACAAACATCACAATGCTAAATGTCAAAAATGAAAAGTGTCACCATGAAAAATGTCAAAAATAACAAATTTTAAGATGGCAAATGTCAAAGATGTCAAGTGACAAATGTCACAATGCTAAATGTCAAAACTGACAAATTTCAGGATGTCAAATGTCAAAGATGTTAAATGACAAATGTCACAATGCTAAATGTCAAAAATGAAAAGTGTCACCATGAAAAATGTCAAAAATGACAAATTTCAAGATGGCAAATATCAAAGATGTCAAATGACAAATGTCACAATGCTAAATGTCAAAAATGAAAAGTGTCACAATGCTTAATGTCAAAAATGAAAAGTGTCACAATGCTAAATGTCAAAAATGACAAATTTCAAGATGGCAAATGTCAAAGATGTCAAATGACAAATGTCACAATGCTAAATGTCAAAAATGACAAATTTCAAGATGGCAAATGTCAAAGATGTCAAATGACAAATGTCACAATGCTAAATGTCAAAAATGAAAAGTGTCACCATAAAAAATGTCAAAAATGACAAATTTCAAGATGGCAAATGTCAAAACTGACAAACGTCACAATGCTAAATGTCAAAAATGAAAAGTGTCACCATGAAAAATGTCAAAAATAACAAATTTCAAGATGGCAAATGTCAAAGATGTCAAGTGACAAATGTCACAATGCTAAATGTCAAAACTGACAAATTTCAAGATGGCAAATGTCAAAGATGTCAAATGACAAATGTCACAATGCTAAATGTCAAAAATGAAAAGTGTCACCATGAAAAATGTCAAAAATGACAAATTTCAAGATGGCAAATGTCAAAACTGACTAATGTCACAATGCTAAATGTCAAAAATGAAAAGTGTCACCATGAAAAATGTCAAAAATGACAAATTTCAAAATGGCAAATGTCAAAGATGTCAAATGACAAATGTTACAATGCTAAATGTCAAAAATGAAAAGTGTCACCATGAAAAGTGTCAAAAATGACAAATTTCAAGATGGCAAATGTCTAAGATGTCAAATGCCAAATGTCACAATGCTAAATGTCAAAAATGAAAAGTGTCACCATGAAAAATGTCAAAAATAAAAAATTTCAAGATGGCAAATATCAAAGATGTCAAATGACAAATGTCACAATGCTAAATGTCAAAAATGAAAAGTGTCACCATGAAAAATGTCAAAAATGACAAATTTCAAGATGGCAAATGTCAAAGATGTCAAATGACAAATGTCACAATGCTAAATGTCAAAAATGAAAAGTGTCACCATGAAAAATGTCAAAAATGACAAATTTCAAGATGGCAAATGTCAAAGATGTCAAATGACAAATGTCACAATGCTAAATGTCAAAAATGAAAAGTGTCACCATGAAAAATGTCAAAAATGACAAATTTCAAGATGGCAAATATCAAAGATGTCAAATGACAAATGTCACAATGCTAAATGTCAAAAATGGAAAGTGTCACAATGCTAAATGTCAAAAATGAAAAGTGTCACAATGCTAAATGTCAAAAATAACAAATTTCAAGATGGCAAATGTCAAAGATGTCAAATGACAAATGTCACAATGCTAAATAACAAAAATGACAAATTTCAAGATGGCAAATGTCAAAGATGTCAAATGACAAATGTCACAATGCTAAATGTCAAAAATGAAAAGTGTCACCATGAAAAATGTCAAAAATGACAAATTTCAAGATGGCAAATATCAAAACTAACAAATATCACAATGCTAAATGTCAAAAATGATAAGAGTCACCATGAAAAATGTAAAAAATGACAAATTTCAAGATGGCAAATGTCTAAGATGTCAAATGACAAATGTCACAATGCTAAATGTCAAAAATGAAAAGTGTCACCATGAAAAATGTCAAAAATGACAAATTTCAAGATGGCAAATATCAAAGATGTCAAATGACAAATGTCACAATGCTAAATGTCAAAAATGACAAATTTTAAGATGGCAAATGTCTAAGATGTCAAATGACAAATGTCACAATGCTAAATGTCAAAAATGAAAAGTGTCACCATGAAAAATGTCAAAAATGACAAATTTCAAGATGGCAAATGTCAAAGATGTCAAATGACAAATGTCACAATGCTAAATGTCAAAAATGAAAAGTGTCACCATGAAAAATGTCAAAAATGACAAATTTCAAGATGGCAAATGTCAAAGATGTCAAATGACAAATGTCACAATGCTAAATGTCAAAAATGAAAAGTGTCACCATGAAAAATGTCAAAAATGACAAATTTCAAGATGGCAAATATCAAAGATGTCAAATGGCAAATGTCACAATGCTAAATGTCAAAAATGGAAAGTGTCACAATGCTAAATGTCAAAAATGAAAAGTGTCACAATGCTTAATGTCAAAAATGACAAATTTCAAGATGGCAAATGTCAAAGATGTCAAATGACAAATGTCGCAATGCTAAATAACAAAAATGACAAATTTCAAGATGGCAAATGTCAAAGATGTCAAATGACAAATGTCGCAATCCTAAATGTCAAAAATGAAAAGTGTCACCATGAAAAATGTCAAAAATGACAAATTTCAAGATGGCAAATATCAAAACTGACAAATATCACAATGCTAAATGTCAAAAATGATAAGAGTCACCATGAAAAATGTAAAAAATGACAAATTTCAAGATGGCAAATGTCTAAGATGTCAAATGACAAATGTCACAATGCTAAATGTCAAAAATGAAAAGTGTCACAATGAAAAATGTCAAAAATGACAAATTTCAAGATGGCAAATATCAAAGATGTCAAATGACAAATGTCACAATGCTAAATGTCAAAAATGAAAAGTGTCAAAAATGACAAATTTCAAGATAGCAAATGTCAAAGATGTCAAATGACAAATGTCACAATGCTAAATGTCAAAAATGAAAAGTGTCACCATGAAAAATGTCAAAAATGACAAATTTCAAGATGGCAAATGTCAAAGATGTCAAATGACAAATGTCACAATGCTAAATGTCAAAAATGAAAAGTGTCACCATGAAAAATGTCAAAAATGACAAATTTCAAGATGGCAAATGTCAAAGATGTCAAATGACAAATGTCACAATGCTAAATGTCAAAAATGAAAAGTGTCACCATGAAAAATGTCAAAAATGACAAATTTCAAGATGGCAAATATCAAAGATGTCAAATGACAAATGTCACAATGCTAAATCTCAAAAATGGAAAGTGTCACAATGCTAAATGTCAAAAATAAAAAGTGTCACAATGCTAAATGTCAAAAATGACAAATTTCAAGATGGCAAATGTCAAAGATGTCAAATGACAAATGTCACAATGCTAAATGTCAAAAATGACAAATTTCAAGATGGCAAATGTCAAAGATGTCAAATGACAAATGTCACAATGCTAAATGTCAAAAATGAAAAGTGTCACCATGAAAAATGTCAAAAATGACAAATTTCAAGGTGGCAAATGTCAAAACTGACAAACGTCACAATGCTAAATGTCAAAAATGAAAAGTGTCACCATGAAAAATGTCAAAAATAACAAATTTCAAGATGGCAAATGTCAAAGATGTCAAGTGACAAATGTCACAATGCTAAATGTCAAAACTGACAAATTTCAAGATGGCAAACGTCAAAGATGTCAAATGACAAATGTCACAATGCTAAATGTCAAAAATGAAAAGTGTCACCATGAAAAATGTCAAAAATGACAAATTTCAAGATGGCAAATGTCAAAGATGTCAAATGACAAATGTCACAATGCTAAATGTCAAAAATGATAAGTGTCACCATGAAAAATGTCAAAAATATCAAATTTCAAGATGGCAAATGTCAAAGATGTCAAATGACAAATGTCACAATGCTAAATGTCAAAAATGACAAATTTTAAGATGACAAATGTCAAAGATGTCAAATGACAACTATTACAATGCTAAATGTCAAAAATGAAAAGTGTCACCATGAAAAATGTCAAAAATAACAAATTTCAAGATGGCAAATGTCAAAGATGTCAAATGACAAATGTCACACTGCTAAATGTCAAAAATGACAAATTTCAAGATGGCAAATGTCAAAGATGTCAAATGTCACAATGCTAAATGTCAAAAATGAAAAGTGTCACCATGAAAAATGTCAAAAATGACAAATTTCAAGATGGCAAATGTCAAAGATGTCAAATGACAAATGTCACAATGCTAAATGTCAAAAATGAAAAGTGTCACCATGAAAAATGTCAAAAATGACAAATTTCAAGATGGCAAATGTCAAAGATGTCAAATGACAAATGTCACAATGCTAAATGTCAAAAATGAAAAGTGTCACCATGAAAAATGTCAAAAATGACAAATTTCAAGATGGCAAATGTCAAAGATGTCAAATGACAAATGTCAAAAATGAAAATTGTCAAAAATGACAAATTTCAAGATGGCAAATGTCTAAGATGTCAAATGACAAATGTCACAATGCTAAATGTCAAAAATGAAAAGTGTCACCATGAAAAATGACAAAAATGACAAATTTCAAGATGGCAAATGTCAAAGATGTTAAATGACAAATGTCACAATGCTAAATGTCAAAAATAAAAACTGTCACCATGAAAAATGTCAAAAATGACAAATTTCAAGATAGCAAATGTCAAAACTGACAAATGACACAATGCTAAATGTCAAAAATGAAAAGTGTCATAATGAAAAATGTCAAAAATAACAAATTTCAAGATGGCAAATGTCAAAGATGTCAAATGACAAATGTCACAATGCTAAATGTCAAAAATGAAAAGTGTCACCATGAAAAATGTCAAAAATGACAAATTTCAAGATGGCAAATGTCAAAGATGTCAAATGACAAATGTCACAATGCTAAATGTCAAAAATAAAAACTGTCACCATGAAAAATGTCAAAAATGACAAATTTCAAGATGGCAAATGTCAAAACTGACAAATGTCACAATGCTAAATGTCAAAATTGAAAAGTGTCACCATGAAAAATGTCAAAAATGACAAATTTCAAGATGGCAAATGTCAAAACTGACAAAAGTCACAATGCTAAATGTCAAAAATGAAAAGTGTCACCATGAAAAATGTCAAAAATAACAAATTTCAAGATGGCAAATGTCAAAGATGTCAAGTGAAAAATGTCACAATGCTAAATGTCAAAACTGACAAATTTCAAGATGGCAAACGTCAAAGATGTCAAATGACAAATTTCACAATGCTAAATGTCAAAAATGAAAAGTGTCACCATGAAAAATGTCAAAAATAACAAATTTCAAGATGGCAAATGTCAAAGATGTCAAATGACAAATGTCACAATGCTAAATGTCAAACATGATAAGTGTCACCATGAAAAATGTCAAAAATAACAAATTTCAAGATGGCAAATGTCAAAGATGTCAAATGACAAATGTCACAATGCTAAATGTCAAAAATGACAAATTTTAAGATGGCAAATGTCAAAGATGTCAAATGACAACTGTCACAATGCTAAATGTCAAAAATGAAAAGTGTCACCATGAAAAATGTCAAAAATAACAAATTTCAAGATGGCAAATGTCAAAGATGTCAAATGACAAATGTCACAATACTAAATGTCAAAAATGACAAATTTCAGGATGGCAAATGTCAAAGATGTCAAATGTCACAATGCTAAATGTCAAAAATGAAAAGTGACACCATGAAAAATGTCAAAAATGACAAATTTCAAGATGGCAAATGTCAAAGATGTCAAATGACAAATGTCACAATGCTAAATGTCAAAAATGAAAAGCGTCACCATGAAAATTGTCAAAAATGACAAATTTCAAGATGGCAAATGTCAAAACTGACAAATGTCAAAATGCTAAATGTCAAAAATGAAGTGTCATAATGAAAAATGTCAAAAATAACAAATTTCAAGATGGCAAATGTCAAAGATGTCAAATGACAAATGTCACAATGCTAAATGTCAAAAATAAAAAGTGTCACTATGAAAAATGTCAAAAATGACAAATTTCAAGATGGCAAATGTCAAAGATGTCAAATAA
This sequence comes from Altica lythri, assembly GCA_964028335.1. Classification (NCBI taxonomy): domain Eukaryota; kingdom Metazoa; phylum Arthropoda; class Insecta; order Coleoptera; family Chrysomelidae; genus Altica; species Altica lythri. The sequence goes on along the minus strand of OZ034800.1, from coordinate 36,622,195 downwards.
CAAATGTCACAATGCTAAATGTCAAAAATGAAAAGTGTCACCATGAAAAATGTCAAAAATGACAAATTTCAAGATGGCAAATGTCAAAGATGTCAAATGACAAATGTCACAATGCTAAATGTCAAAAATAAAAGTGTCACCATGAAAAATGTCAAAAATGACAAATTTCAAGATGGCAAATGTCAAAACTGACAAATGTCAAAATGCTAAATGTCAAAAATGAAAAGTGTCATAATGAAAAATGTCAAAAATAACAAATTTCAAGATGGCAAATGTCAAAGATGTCAAATGACAAATGTCACAATGCTAAATGTCAAAAATAAAAAGTGTCACCATGAAAAATGTCAAAAATGACAAATTTCAAGATGGCAAATGTCAAAGATGTCAAATGACAAATGTCACAATGCTAAATGTTAAAAATAAAAACTGTCACCATGAAAAATGTCAAAAAGGACAAATTTCAAGATAGCAAATGTCAAAACTGACAAATGTCACAATGCTAAATGTCAAAAATGAAAAGTGTCACCATGAAAAATGTCAAAAATAACAAATTTCAAGATGGCAAATGTCAAAGATGTCAAGTGAAAAATGTCACAATGCTAAATGTCAAAACTGACAAATTTCAAGATGGCAAACGTCAAAGATGTCAAATGACAAATTTCACAATGCTAAATGTCAAAAATGAAAAGTGTCACCATGAAAAATGTCAAAAATAACAAATTTCAAGATGGCAAATGTCAAAGATGTCAAATGACAAATGTCACAATGCTAAATGTCAAACATGATAAGTGTCACCATGAAAAATGTCAAAAATAACAAATTTCAAGATGGCAAATGTCAAAGATGTCAAATGACAAATGTCACAATGCTAAATGTCAAAAATGACAAATTTTAAGATGGCAAATGTCAAAGATGTCAAATGACAACTGTCACAATGCTAAATGTCAAAAATGAAAAGTGTCACCATGAAAAATGTCAAAAATAACAAATTTCAAGATGGCAAATGTCAAAGATGTCAAATGACAAATGTCACAATACTAAATGTCAAAAATGACAAATTTCAGGATGGCAAATGTCAAAGATGTCAAATGTCACAATGCTAAATGTCAAAAATGAAAAGTGACACCATGAAAAATGTCAAAAATGACAAATTTCAAGATGGCAAATGTCAAAGATGTCAAATGACAAATGTCACAATGCTAAATGTCAAAAATGACAAATTTTAAGATGACAAATAATGTCAAAGATGTCAAATGACAACTATTACAATGCTAAATGTCAAAAATGAAAAGTGTCACCATGAAAAATGTCAAAAATAACAAATTTCAAGATGGCAAATGTCAAAGATGTCAAATGACAAATGTCACACTGCTAAATGTCAAAAATGACAAATTTCAAGATGGCAAATGTCAAAGATGTCAAATGTCACAATGCTAAATGTCAAAAATGAAAAGTGTCACCATGAAAAATGTCAAAAATGACAAATTTCAAGATGGCAAATGTCAAAGATGTCAAATGACAAATGTCACAATGCTAAATGTCAAAAATGAAAAGTGTCACCATGAAAAATGTCAAAAATGACAAATTTCAAGATGGCAAATGTCAAAGATGTCAAATGACAAATGTCACAATGCTAAATGTCAAAAATGAAAAGTGTCACCATGAAAAATGTCAAAAATGACAAATTTCAAGATGGCAAATGTCAAAGATGTCAAATGACAAATGTCAAAAATGAAAATTGTCAAAAATGACAAATTTCAAGATGGCAAATGTCTAAGATGTCAAATGACAAATGTCACAATGCTAAATGTCAAAAATGAAAAGTGTCACCATGAAAAATGACAAAAATGACAAATTTCAAGATGGCAAATGTCAAAGATGTTAAATGACAAATGTCACAATGCTAAATGTCAAAAATAAAAACTGTCACCATGAAAAATGTCAAAAATGACAAATTTCAAGATAGCAAATGTCAAAACTGACAAATGACACAATGCTAAATGTCAAAAATGAAAAGTGTCATAATGAAAAATGTCAAAAATAACAAATTTCAAGATGGCAAATGTCAAAGATGTCAAATGACAAATGTCACAATGCTAAATGTCAAAAATGAAAAGTGTCACCATGAAAAATGTCAAAAATGACAAATTTCAAGATGGCAAATGTCAAAGATGTCAAATGACAAATGTCACAATGCTAAATGTCAAAAATAAAAACTGTCACCATGAAAAATGTCAAAAATGACAAATTTCAAGATGGCAAATGTCAAAACTGACAAATGTCACAATGCTAAATGTCAAAATTGAAAAGTGTCACCATGAAAAATGTCAAAAATGACAAATTTCAAGATGGCAAATGTCAAAACTGACAAAAGTCACAATGCTAAATGTCAAAAATGAAAAGTGTCACCATGAAAAATGTCAAAAATAACAAATTTCAAGATGGCAAATGTCAAAGATGTCAAGTGAAAAATGTCACAATGCTAAATGTCAAAACTGACAAATTTCAAGATGGCAAACGTCAAAGATGTCAAATGACAAATTTCACAATGCTAAATGTCAAAAATGAAAAGTGTCACCATGAAAAATGTCAAAAATAACAAATTTCAAGATGGCAAATGTCAAAGATGTCAAATGACAAATGTCACAATGCTAAATGTCAAACATGATAAGTGTCACCATGAAAAATGTCAAAAATAACAAATTTCAAGATGGCAAATGTCAAAGATGTCAAATGACAAATGTCACAATGCTAAATGTCAAAAATGACAAATTTTAAGATGGCAAATGTCAAAGATGTCAAATGACAACTGTCACAATGCTAAATGTCAAAAATGAAAAGTGTCACCATGAAAAATGTCAAAAATAACAAATTTCAAGATGGCAAATGTCAAAGATGTCAAATGACAAATGTCACAATACTAAATGTCAAAAATGACAAATTTCAGGATGGCAAATGTCAAAGATGTCAAATGTCACAATGCTAAATGTCAAAAATGAAAAGTGACACCATGAAAAATGTCAAAAATGACAAATTTCAAGATGGCAAATGTCAAAGATGTCAAATGACAAATGTCACAATGCTAAATGTCAAAAATGAAAAGCGTCACCATGAAAATTGTCAAAAATGACAAATTTCAAGATGGCAAATGTCAAAACTGACAAATGTCAAAATGCTAAATGTCAAAAATGAAGTGTCATAATGAAAAATGTCAAAAATAACAAATTTCAAGATGGCAAATGTCAAAGATGTCAAATGACAAATGTCACAATGCTAAATGTCAAAAATAAAAAGTGTCACTATGAAAAATGTCAAAAATGACAAATTTCAAGATGGCAAATGTCAAAGATGTCAAATAACAAATGTCACAATGCTAAATGTCAAAAATGAAAAGTGTCACCATGAAAAATGTCAAAAATGACAAATTTCAAGATGGCAAATGTCAAAGATGTCAAATGACAAATGTCACAATGCTAAATGTCAAAAATAAAAGTGTCACCATGAAAAATGTCAAAAATGACAAATTTCAAGATGGCAAATGTCAAAACTGACAAATGTCAAAATGCTAAATGTCAAAAATGAAAAGTGTCATAATGAAAAATGTCAAAAATAACAAATTTCAAGATGGCAAATGTCAAAGATGTCAAATGACAAATGTCACAATGCTAAATGTCAAAAATAAAAAGTGTCACCATGAAAAATGTCAAAAATGACAAATTTCAAGATGGCAAATGTCAAAGATGTCAAATGACAAATGTCACAATGCTAAATGTCAAAAATAAAAACTGTCACCATGAAAAATGTCAAAAAGGACAAATTTCAAGATAGCAAATGTCAAAACTGACAAATGTCACAATGCTAAATGTCAAAAATGAAAAGTGTCACCATGAAAAATGTCAAAAATAACAAATTTCAAGATGGCAAATGTCAAAGATGTCAAGTGAAAAATGTCACAATGCTAAATGTCAAAACTGACAAATTTCAAGATGGCAAACGTCAAAGATGTCAAATGACAAATTTCACAATGCTAAATGTCAAAAATGAAAAGTGTCACCATGAAAAATGTCAAAAATAACAAATTTCAAGATGGCAAATGTCAAAGATGTCAAATGACAAATGTCACAATGCTAAATGTCAAACATGATAAGTGTCACCATGAAAAATGTCAAAAATAACAAATTTCAAGATGGCAAATGTCAAAGATGTCAAATGACAAATGTCACAATGCTAAATGTCAAAAATGACAAATTTTAAGATGGCAAATGTCAAAGATGTCAAATGACAACTGTCACAATGCTAAATGTCAAAAATGAAAAGTGTCACCATGAAAAATGTCAAAAATAACAAATTTCAAGATGGCAAATGTCAAAGATGTCAAATGACAAATGTCACAATACTAAATGTCAAAAATGACAAATTTCAGGATGGCAAATGTCAAAGATGTCAAATGTCACAATGCTAAATGTCAAAAATGAAAAGTGACACCATGAAAAATGTCAAAAATGACAAATTTCAAGATGGCAAATGTCAAAGATGTCAAATGACAAATGTCACAATGCTAAATGTCAAAAATGAAAAGTGTCACCATGAAAATTGTCAAAAATGACAAATTTCAAGATGGCAAATGTCAAAACTGACAAATGTCAAAATGCTAAATGTCAAAAATGAAGTGTCATAACGAAAAATGTCAAAAATAACAAATTTCAAGATGGCAAATGTCAAAGATGTCAAATGACAAATGTCACAATGCTAAATGTCAAAAATAAAAAGTGTCACTATGAAAAATGTCAAAAATGACAAATTTCAAGATGGCAAATGTCAAAGATGTCAAATGACAAATGTCACAATGCTAAATGTCAAAAATGAAAAGTGTCACCATGAAAAATGTCAAAAATGACAAATTTCAAGATGGCAAATGTCAAAGATGTCAAATGACAAATGTCACAATGCTAAATGTCAAAAATAAAAACTGTCACCATGAAAAATGTCAAAAATGACAAATTTCAAGATGGCAAATGTCAAAACTGACAAATGTCAAAATGCTAAATGTCAAAAATGAAAAGTGTCATAATGAAAAATGTCAAAAATAACAAATTTCAAGATGGCAAATGTCAAAGATGTCAAATGACAAATGTCACAATGCTAAATGTCAAAAATAAAAAGTGTCACCATGAAAAATGTCAAAAATGACAAATTTCAAGATGGCAAATGTCAAAGATGTCAAATGACAAATGTCACAATGCTAAATGTCAAAAATAAAAACTGTCACCATGAAAAATGTCAAAAAGGACAAATTTCAAGATAGCAAATGTCAAAACTGACAAATGTCACAATGCTAAATGTCAAAAATGAAAAGTGTCATAATGAAAAATGTCAAAAATAACAAATTTCAAGATGGCAAATGTCTAAGATGTCAAATGACAAATGTCACAATGCTAAATGTCAAAAATGAAAAGTGTCACCATGAAAAATGTCAAAAATGACAAATTTCAAGATGGCAAATGTCAAAGATGTCAAATGACAAATGTCACAATTCTAAATGTCAAAAATAAAAACTGTCACCATGAAAAATATCAAAAATGACAAATTTCAAGATGGCAAATGTCAGAACTGACAAATGTCACAATGCTAAATGTCAAAAATGAAAAGTGTCATAATGAAAAATGTCAAAAATAACAAATTTCAAGATGGCAAATGTCAAAGATGTCAAATGACAAATGTCACAATGCTAAATGTCAAAAATGAAAAGTGTCACCATGAAAAATGTCGAAAATAACATATTTCAAGATGGCAAATGTCAAAGATGTCAAATGACAAATGTCACAATGCTAAATGTTAAAAATGACAAATTTCAAGATGGCAAATGTCAAAGATATCAAATAACAAATGTCACAATGCTAAATGTCAAAAATGACAAATTTCAAGATGGCAAATGTCAAAACTGACAAATGTCACAATGCTAAATGTCAAGAATGAAAAGTGTCACCATGAAAAATGTCAAAAATAAAAAATTTCAAGATGGCAAATGTCAAAGATGTCAAATGACAAATATCACAATGCTAAATGTCAAAAATGACAAATTTCAAAATGGCAAATGTCAAAGATGTCAAATGACAAATGTCACAATGCTAAATGTCAAAAATGAAAAGTGTCACCATGAAAAATGTCAAAAATGACAAATTTCAAGATGACAAATGTCAAAACTGACAAATGTCACAATGCTAAATGTCAAAAATGAAAAGTGTCACCATGAAAAATGTCAAAAATAACAAATTTCAAGATGGCAAATGTCAAAGATGTCAAATGACAAATGTCACAATGCTAAATGTCAAAAATGACAAATTTCAAGATGGCAAATTTCAAAGAGGTCAAATGACAATTGTCCCAATGCTAAATGTCAAAAATGAAAAGTGTCACCATGAAAAATGTCAAAAATGACAAATTTCAAGATGGCAAATGTCAAAGATGTCAAATGACAAATGTCGCAATGCTAAATGTCAAAAATGAAAAGTGTCACCATGAAAAATGTCAAAAATGACAAATTTCAAGATGGCAAATATCAAAACTGACAAATATCACAATGCTAAATGTCAAAAATGATAAGAGTCACCATGAAAAATGTAAAAAATGACAAATTTCAAGATGGCAAATGTCTAAGATGTCAAATGACAAATGTCACAATGCTAAATGTCAAAAATGAAAAGTGTCACAATGAAAAATGTCAAAAATGACAAATTTCAAGATGGCAAATATCAAAGATGTCAAATGACAAATGTCACAATGCTAAATGTCAAAAATGAAAAGTGTCAAAAATGACAAATTTCAAGATAGCAAATGTCAAAGATGTCAAATGACAAATGTCACAATGCTAAATGTCAAAAATGAAAAGTGTCACCATGAAAAATGTCAAAAATGACAAATTTCAAGATGGCAAATGTCAAAGATGTCAAATGACAAATGTCACAATGCTAAATGTCAAAAATGAAAAGTGTCACCATGAAAAATGTCAAAAATGACAAATTTCAAGATGGCAAATGTCAAAGATGTCAAATGACAAATGTCACAATGCTAAATGTCAAAAATGAAAAGTGTCACCATGAAAAATGTCAAAAATGACAAATTTCAAGATGGCAAATATCAAAGATGTCAAATGACAAATGTCACAATGCTAAATCTCAAAAATGGAAAGTGTCACAATGCTAAATGTCAAAAATAAAAAGTGTCACAATGCTAAATGTCAAAAATGACAAATTTCAAGATGGCAAATGTCAAAGATGTCAAATGACAAATGTCACAATGCTAAATGTCAAAAATGACAAATTTCAAGATGGCAAATGTCAAAGATGTCAAATGACAAATGTCACAATGCTAAATGTCAAAAATGAAAAGTGTCACCATGAAAAATGTCAAAAATGACAAATTTCAAGGTGGCAAATGTCAAAACTGACAAACGTCACAATGCTAAATGTCAAAAATGAAAAGTGTCACCATGAAAAATGTCAAAAATAACAAATTTCAAGATGGCAAATGTCAAAGATGTCAAGTGACAAATGTCACAATGCTAAATGTCAAAACTGACAAATTTCAAGATGGCAAACGTCAAAGATGTCAAATGACAAATGTCACAATGCTAAATGTCAAAAATGAAAAGTGTCACCATGAAAAATGTCAAAAATGACAAATTTCAAGATGGCAAATGTCAAAGATGTCAAATGACAAATGTCACAATGCTAAATGTCAAAAATGATAAGTGTCACCATGAAAAATGTCAAAAATATCAAATTTCAAGATGGCAAATGTCAAAGATGTCAAATGACAAATGTCACAATGCTAAATGTCAAAAATGACAAATTTTAAGATGACAAATGTCAAAGATGTCAAATGACAACTATTACAATGCTAAATGTCAAAAATGAAAAGTGTCACCATGAAAAATGTCAAAAATAACAAATTTCAAGATGGCAAAGTTCAAAGATGTCAAATGACAAATGTCACAATGCTAAATGTCAAAAATGACAAATTTCAAGATGGCAAATGTCAAAGATGTCAAATGTCACAATGCTAAATGTCAAAAATGGAAAGTGTCACAATGAAAAATGTCAAAAATGACAAATTTCAAGATGGCAAATGTCAAAGATGTCAAATGACAAATGTCACAATGCTAAATGTCAAAAATGAAAAGTGTCACCATGAAAAATGTCAAAAATGACAAATTTCAAGATGGCAAATGTCAAAGATGTCAAATGACAAATGTCACAATGCTAAATGTCAAAAATGAAAAGTGTCACCATGAAAAATGTCAAAAATGACAAATTTCAAGATGGCAAATGTCAAAGATGTCAAATGACAAATGTCAAAAATGAAAATTGTCAAAAATGACAAATTTCAAGATGGCAAATGTCTAAGATGTCAAATGACAAATGTCACAATGCTAAATGTCAAAAATGAAAAGTGTCACCATGAAAAATGACAAAAATGACAAATTTCAAGATGGCAAATGTCAAAGATGTTAAATGACAAATGTCACAATGCTAAATGTCAAAAATAAAAACTGTCACCATGAAAAATGTCAAAAATGACAAATTTCAAGATAGCAAATGTCATAACTGACAAATGACACAATGCTAAATGTCAAAAATGAAAAGTGTCATAATGAAAAATGTCAAAAATAACAAATTTCAAGATGGCAAATGTCAAAGATGTCAAATGACAAATGTCACAATGCTAAATGTCAAAAATGAAAAGTGTCACCATGAAAAATGTCAAAAATGACAAATTTCAAGATGGCAAATGTCAAAGATGTCAAATGACAAATGTCACAATGCTAAATGTCAAAAATAAAAACTGTCACCATGAAAAATGTCAAAAATGACAAATTTCAAGATGGCAAATGTCAAAACTGACAAATGTCACAATGCTAAATGTCAAAATTGAAAAGTGTCACCATGAAAAATGTCAAAAATGACAAATTTCAAGATGGCAAATGTCAAAACTGACAAAAGTCACAATGCTAAATGTCAAAAATGAAAAGTGTCACCATGAAAAATGTCAAAAATAACAAATTTCAAGATGGCAAATGTCAAAGATGTCAAGTGAAAAATGTCACAATGCTAAATGTCAAAACTGACAAATTTCAAGATGGCAAACGTCAAAGATGTCAAATGACAAATTTCACAATGCTAAATGTCAAAAATGAAAAGTGTCACCATGAAAAATGTCAAAAATAACAAATTTCAAGATGGCAAATGTCAAAGATGTCAAATGACAAATGTCACAATGCTAAATGTCAAACATGATAAGTGTCACCATGAAAAATGTCAAAAATAACAAATTTCAAGATCGCAAATGTCAAAGATGTCAAATGACAAATGTCACAATGCTAAATGTCAAAAATGACAAATTTTAAGATGGCAAATGTCAAAGATGTCAAATGACAACTGTCACAATGCTAAATGTCAAAAATGAAAAGTGTCACCATGAAAAATGTCAAAAATAACAAATTTCAAGATGGCAAATGTCAAAGATGTCAAATGACAAATGTCACAATACTAAATGTCAAAAATGACAAATTTCAGGATGGCAAATGTCAAAGATGTCAAATGTCACAATGCTAAATGTCAAAAATGAAAAGTGACACCATGAAAAATGTCAAAAATGACAAATTTCAAGATGGCAAATGTCAAAGATGTCAAATGACAAATGTCACAATGCTAAATGTCAAAAATGAAAAGTGTCACCATGAAAATTGTCAAAAATGACAAATTTCAAGATGGCAAATGTCAAAACTGACAAATGTCAAAATGCTAAATGTCAAAAATGAAGTGTCATAATGAAAAATGTCAAAAATAACAAATTTCAAGATGGCAAATGTCAAAGATGTCAAATGACAAATGTCACAATGCTAAATGTCAAAAATAAAAAGTGTCACTATGAAAAATGTCAAAAATGACAAATTTCAAGATGGCAAATGTCAAAACTGACAAATGTCAAAATGCTAAATGTCAAAAATGAAAAGTGTCATAATGAAAAATGTCAAAAATAACAAATTTCAAGATGGCAAATGTCAAAGATGTCAAATGACAAATGTCACAATGCTAAATGTCAAAAATAAAAAGTGTCACCATGAAAAATGTCAAAAATGACAAATTTCAAGATGGCAAATGTCAAAGATGTCAAATGACAAATGTCACAATGCTAAATGTCAAAAATAAAAACTGTCACCATGAAAAATGTCAAAAAGGACAAATTTCAAGATAGCAAATGTCAAAACTGACAAATGTCACAATGCTAAATGTCAAAAATGAAAAGTGTCACCATGAAAAATGTCAAAAATAACAAATTTCAAGATGGCAAATGTCAAAGATGTCAAGTGAAAAATGTCACAATGCTAAATGTCAAAACTGACAAATTTCAAGATGGCAAACGTCAAAGATGTCAAATGACAAATTTCACAATGCTAAATGTCAAAAATGAAAAGTGTCACCATGAAAAATGTCAAAAATAACAAATTTCAAGATGGCAAATGTCAAAGATGTCAAATGACAAATGTCACAATGCTAAATGTCAAACATGATAAGTGTCACCATGAAAAATGTCAAAAATAACAAATTTCAAGATGGCAAATGTCAAAGATGTCAAATGACAAATGTCACAATGCTAAATGTCAAAAATGACAAATTTTAAGATGGCAAATGTCAAAGATGTCAAATGACAACTGTCACAATGCTAAATGTCAAAAATGAAAAGTGTCACCATGAAAAATGTCAAAAATAACAAATTTCAAGATGGCAAATGTCAAAGATGTCAAATGACAAATGTCACAATACTAAATGTCAAAAATGACAAATTTCAGGATGGCAAATGTCAAAGATGTCAAATGTCACAATGCTAAATGTCAAAAATGAAAAGTGACACCATGAAAAATGTCAAAAATGACAAATTTCAAGATGGCAAATGTCAAAGATGTCAAATGACAAATGTCACAATGCTAAATGTCAAAAATGAAAAGTGTCACCATGAAAATTGTCAAAAATGACAAATTTCAAGATGGCAAATGTCAAAACTGACAAATGTCAAAATGCTAAATGTCAAAAATGAAGTGTCATAATGAAAAATGTCAAAAATAACAAATTTCAAGATGGCAAATGTCAAAGATGTCAAATGACAAATGTCACAATGCTAAATGTCAAAAATAAAAAGTGTCACTATGAAAAATGTCAAAAATGACAAATTTCAAGATGGCAAATGTCAAAGATGTCAAATGACAAATGTCACAATGCTAAATGTCAAAAATAAAAAGTGTCACCATGAAAAATGTCAAAAATGACAAATTTCAAGATGGCAAATGTCAAAGATGTCAAATGACAAATGTCACAATGCTAAATGTCAAAAATAAAAACTGTCACCATGAAAAATGTCAAAAATGACAAATTTCAAGATGGCAAATGTCAAAACTGACAAATGTCAAAATGCTAAATGTCAAAAATGAAAAGTGTCATAATGAAAAATGTCAAAAATAACAAATTTCAAGATGGCAAATGTCAAAGATGTCAAATGACAAATGTCACAATGCTAAATGTCAAAAATAAAAAGTGTCACCATGAAAAATGTCAAAAATGACAAATTTCAAGATGGCAAATGTCAAAGATGTCAAATGACAAATGTCACAATGCTAAATGTCAAAAATAAAAACTGTCACCATGAAAAATGTCAAAAAGGACAAATTTCAAGATAGCAAATGTCAAAACTGACAAATGTCACAATGCTAAATGTCAAAAATGAAAAGTGTCATAATGAAAAATGTCAAAAATAACAAATTTCAAGATGGCAAATGTCAAAGATGTCAAATGACAAATGTCACAATGCTAAATGTCAAAAATGAAAAGTGTCACCATGAAAAATGTCGAAAATAACAAATTTCAAGATGGCAAATGTCAAAGATGTCAAATGACAAATGTCACAATGCTAAATGTTAAAAATGACAAATTTCAAGATGGCAAATGTCAAAGATATCAAATAACAAATGTCACAATGCTAAATGTCAAAAATGACAAATTTCAAGATGGCAAATGTCAAAACTGACAAATGTCACAATGCTAAATGTCAAGAATGAAAAGTGTCACCATGAAAAATGTCAAAAATAAAAAATTTCAAGATGGCAAATGTCAAAGATGTCAAATGACAAATATCACAATGCTAAATGTCAAAAATGACAAATTTCAAAATGGCAAATGTCAAAGATGTCAAATGACAAATGTCACAATGCTAAATGTCAAAAATGAAAAGTGTCACCATGAAAAATGTCAAAAATGACAAATTTCAAGATGACAAATGTCAAAACTGACAAATGTCACAATGCTAAATGTCAAAAATGAAAAGTGTCACCATGAAAAATGTCAAAAATAACAAATTTCAAGATGGCAAATGTCAAAGATGTCAAATGACAAATGTCACAATGCTAAATGTCAAAAATGACAAATTTCAAGATGGCAAATTTCAAAGAGGTCAAATGACAATTGTCCCAATGCTAAATGTCAAAAATGAAAAGTGTCACCATGAAAAATGTCAAAAATGACAAATTTCAAGATGGCAAATGTCAAAGATGTCAAATGACAAATGTCACAATGCTAAATGTCAAAAATGAAAAGTGTCACCATGAAAATTGTCAAAAATGACAAATTTCAAGATGGCAAATGTCAAAACTGACAAATGTCAAAATGCTAAATGTCAAAAATGGAAAGTGTCATAATGAAAAATGTCAAAAATAACAAATTTCAAGACGGCAAATGTCAAAGATGTCAAATGACAAATGTCACAATGCTAAATGTCAAAAATAAAAAGTGTCACCATGAAAAATGTCAAAAATGACAAATTTCAAGATGGCAAATGTCAAAGATGTCAAATGACAAATGTCACAATGCTAAATGTCAAAAATGAAAAGTGTCACCATGAAAAATGTCAAAAATGACAAATTTCAAGATGGCAAATGTCAAAGATGTCAAATGACAAATGTCACAATGCTAAATGTCAAAAATAAAAACTGTCACCATGAAAAATGTCAAAAATGATAAATTTCAAGATGGCAAATGTCAAAACTGACAAATGTCAAAATGCTAAATGTCAAAAATGAAAAGTGTCATAATGAAAAATGTCAAAAATAACAAATTTCAAGATGGCAAATGTCAAAGATGTCAAATGACAAATGTCAAAAATAAAAAGTGTCACCATGAAAAATGTCAAAAATGACAAATTTCAAGATGGCAAATGTCAAAGATGTCAAATGACAAATGTCACAATGCTAAATGTCAAAAATAAAAACTGTCACCATGAAAAATGTCAAAAATGACAAATTTCAAGATGGCAAATGTCAAAACTGACAAATGTCACAATGCTAAATGTCAAAAATGAAAAGTGTCATAATGAAAAATGTCAAAAATAACAAATTTCAAGATGGCAAATGTCTAAGATGTCAAATGACAAATGTCACAATGCTAAATGTCAAAAATGAAAAGTGTCACCATGAAAAATGTCAAAAATGACAAATTTCAAGATGGCAAATGTCAAAGATGTCAAATGACAAATGTCACAATTCTAAATGTCAAAAATAAAAACTGTCACAATGAAAAATGTCAAAAATGACAAATTTCAAGATGGCAAATGTCAGAACTGACAAATGTCACAATGCTAAATGTCAAAAATGAAAAGTGTCATAATGAAAAATGTCAAAAATAACAAATTTCAAGATGGCAAATGTCAAAGATGTCAAATGACAAATGTCACAATGCTAAATGTCAAAAATGAAAAGTGTCACCATGAAAAATGTCGAAAATAACAAATTTCAAGATGGCAAATGTCAAAGATGTCAAATGACAAATGTCACAATGCTAAATGTCAAAAATGACAAATTTCAAGATAGCAAATGTCAAAGATATCAAATAACAAATGTCACAATGCTAAATGTCAAAAATGACAAATTTCAAGATGGCAAATGTCAAAACTGACAAATGTCACAATGCTAAATGTCAAGAATGAAAAGTGTCACCATAAAATGTCAAAAATAACAAATTTCAAGATGGCAAATGTCAAAGATGTCAAATGACAAATATCACAATGCTAAATGTCAAAAATGACAAATTTCAAAATGGCAAATGTCAAAGATGTCAAATGACAAATGTCACAATGCTAAATGTCAAAAATGAAAAGTGTCACCATGAAAAATGTCAAAAATGACAAATTTCAAGATGACAAATGTCAAAACTGACAAATGTCACAATGCTAAATGTCAAAAATGAAAAGTGTCACCATGAAAAATGTCAAAAATAACAAATTTCAAGATGGCAAATGTCAAAGATGTCAAATGACAAATGTCACAATGCTAAATGTCAAAAATGACAAATTTCAAGATGGCAAATTTCAAAGATGTCAAATGACAATTGTCCCAATGCTAAATGTCAAAAATGAAAAGTGTCACCATGAAAAGTGTCAAAAATGACAAATTTCAAGGTGGCAAATGTCTAAGATGTCAAATGACAAATGTCACAATGCTAAATGTCAAAAATAAAAAGTGTCACCATGAAAAATGTCAAAAATGACAAACTTTAAGATGGCAAATGTCAAAGATGTCAAATGACAAATGTCACAATGCTAAATGTCAAAAATGAAAAGTGTCACCATAAAAAATGTCAAAAATGACAAATTTCAAGATGGCAAATGTCAAAGATGTCAAATGACAAATGTCACAATGCTAAATTTCAAAAATGAAAAGTGTCACCATGAAAAATGTCAAAAATGACAAATTTCAAGATGGCAAATGTCAAAGATGTCAAATGACAAATGTCACAATGCTAAATGTCAAAAATGACAAATTTCAAGATGGCAAATGTCAAAGATGTCAAATGACAAATGTCACAATGCTAAATGTCAAAAATGAAAAGTGTCAAAATGAAAAATGTCAAAAATGACAAATTTCAAGATGGCAAATGTCAAAACTGACAAACGTCACAATGCTAAATGTCAAAAATGAAAAGTGTCACCATGAAAAATGTCAAAAATAACAAATTTCAAGATGGCAAATGTCAAAGATGTCAAGTGACAAATGTCACAATGCTAAATGTCAAAACTGACAAATTTCAAGATGGCAAATGTCAAAGATGTCAAATGACAAATGTCACAATGCTAAATGTCAAAAATAAAAAGTGTCACCATGAAAAATGTCAAAAATGACAAATTTCAAGATGGCAAATGTCAAAACTGACTAATGTCACAATGCTAAATGTCAAAAATGAAAAGTGTCACCATGAAAAATGTCAAAAATGACAAATTTCAAAATGGCAAATGTCAAAGATGTCAAATGACAAATGTCACAATGCTAATTGTCAAAAATGAGAAGTTTCACCATAAAAAGTGTCAAAAATGACAAATTTCAAGATGGCAAATGTCTAAGATGTCAAATGACAAATGTCACAATGCTAAATGTCAAAAATGAAAAGTGTCACCATAAAAAATGTCAAAAATGACAAATTTCAAGATGGCAAATGTCAAAGATGTCAAATGACAAATGTCACAATGATAAATGTCAAAAATGAAAAGTGTCACCATGAAAAATGTCAAAAATGACAAATTTCAAGATGGCACATGTCAAAGATGTCAAATGACAAATGTCACAATGCTAAATGACAAAAATGAAAAGTGTCACCATGAAAAATGTCAAAAATGACAAATTTCAAGATGGCAAATGTCAAAGATGTCAAATGACAAATGTCACAATGCTTAATGTCAAAAATGAAAAGTGTCACCATGAAAAATTTCAAAAATGACAAATTTCAAGATGGCAAATATCAAAGATGTCAAATGACAAATGTCACAATGCTAAATGTCAAAAATGGAAAGTGTCACAATGCTAAATGTCAAAAATGAAAAGTGTCACAATGCTAAATGTCAAAAATGACAAATTTCAAGATGGCAAATGTCAAAGATGTCAAATGACAAATGTCACAATGCTAAATAACAAAAATGACAAATTTTAAGATGGCAAATGTCTAAGATGTCAAATGACAAATGTCACAATGCTAAATGTCAAAAATGAAAAGTGTCACCATGAAAAATGTCAAAAATGACCAATTTCAAGATGGCAAATGTCAAAACTGACTAATGTCACAATGCTAAATGTCAAAAATGAAAAGTGTCACCATAAAAAATGTCAAAAATGACAAATTTCAAGATGGCAAATGTCTAAGATGTCAAATGACAAATGTCACAATGCTAAATGTCAAAAATGGAAATTGTCACAATGCTAAATGTCAAAAATGAAAAGTGTCACAATGCTAAATGTCAAAAATGACAAATTTCAAGATGGCAAATGTCAAAGATGTCAAATGACAAATGTCACAATGCTAAATAACAAAAATGACAAATTTTAAGATGGCAAATGTCTAAGATGTCAAATGACAAATGTCACAATGCTAAATGTCAAAAATGAAACGTGTCACCATGAAAAATGTCAAAAATGACCAATTTCAAGATGGCAAATGTCAAAACTGACTAATGTCACAATGCTAAATGTCAAAAATGAAAAGTGTCACCATAAAAAATGTCAAAAATGACAAATTTCAAGATGGCAAATGTCTAAGATGTCAAATGACAAATGTCACAATGCTAAATGTCACAAATGAAAAGTGTCACCATGAAAAATATCAAAAATGACAAATTTCAAGATGGCAAATGTCAAAGATGTCAAATGTCACAATGCTAAATGTCAAAAATGAAAGGTGTCACCATGAAAAATGTCAAAAATGACAAATTTCAAGATGGCAAATGTCAAAGATGTCAAATGACAAATGTCACAATGCTAAATGTAAAAAATGAAAAGTGTCACCATGAAAAATGTCAAAAATGACAAATTTCAAGATGGCAAATATCAAAGATGTCAAATGACAAATGTCACAATGCTAAATGTCAAAAATGAAAAGTGTCACAATACTAAATGTCAAAAATAAAAAGTGTCACAATGCTAAATGTCAAAAATGACAAATTTCAAGATGGCAAATGTCAAAGATGTCAAATGACAAATGTCACAATGCTAAATGTCAAAAATGACAAGTTTCAAGATGGCAAATGTCAAAGATGTCAAATGACAAATGTCACAATGCTAAATGTCAAAAATGAAAAGTGTCACCATGAAAAATGTCAAAAATGACAAATTTCAAGATGGCAAATGTCAAAACTGACAAATGTCACAATGCTAAATGTCAAAAATGAAAAGTGTCACCATGAAAAATGTCAAAAATAACAAATTTCAAGATGGCAAATGTCAAAGATGTCAAATGACAAATGTCACAATGCTAAATGTCAAAACTGACAAATTTTAAGATGGCAAATGTCAAAGATGTCAAATGACAAATGTCACAATGCTAAATGTCAAAAATGAAAAGTGTCACCATGAAAAATGTCAAAAATGACAAATTTTAAGATGGCAAATGTCAAAGATGTCAAATGACAAATGTCACAATGCTAAATGTCAAAAATGATAAGTGTCACCATGAAAAATGTCAAAAATAACAAATTTCAAGATGGCAAATGTCAAAGATGTCAAATGACAAATGTCACAATGCTAAATGTCAAACATGATAAGTGTCACCATGAAAAATGTCAAAAATAACAAATTTCAAGATGGCAAATGTCAAAGATGTCAAATGACAAATGTCACAATGCTAAATGTCAAAAATGACAAATTTTAAGATGGCAAATGTCAAAGATGTCAAATGACAACTGTCACAATGCTAAATGTCAAAAATGAAAAGTGTCACCATGAAAAATGTCAAAAATAACAAATTTCAAGATGGCAAATGTCAAAGATGTCAAATGACAAATGTCACAATACTAAATGTCAAAAATGACAAATTTCAGGATGGCAAATGTCAAAGATGTCAAATGTCACAATGCTAAATGTCAAAAATGAAAAGTGACACCATGAAAAATGTCAAAAATGACAAATTTCAAGATGGCAAATGTCAAAGATGTCAAATGACAAATGTCACAATGCTAAATGTCAAAAATGAAAAGTGTCACCATGAAAATTGTCAAAAATGACAAATTTCAAGATGGCAAATGTCAAAACTGACAAATGTCAAAATGCTAAATGTCAAAAATGAAGTGTCATAATGAAAAATGTCAAAAATAACAAATTTCAAGATGGCAAATGTCAAAGATGTCAAATGACAAATGTCACAATGCTAAATGTCAAAAATAAAAAGTGTCACTATGAAAAATGTCAAAAATGACAAATTTCAAGATGGCAAATGTCAAATATGTCAAATGACAAATGTCACAATGCTAAATGTCAAAAATAAAAAGTGTCACCATGAAAAATGTCAAAAATGACAAATTTCAAGATGGCAAATGTCAAAGATGTCAAATGACAAATGTCACAATGCTAAATGTCAAAAATAAAAACTGTCACCATGAAAAATGTCAAAAAGGACAAATTTCAAGATAGCAAATGTCAAAACTGACAAATGTCACAATGCTAAATGTCAAAAATGAAAAGTGTCATAATGAAAAATGTCAAAAATAACAAATTTCAAGATGGCAAATGTCTAAGATGTCAAATGACAAATGTCACAATGCTAAATGTCAAAAATGAAAAGTGTCACCATGAAAAATGTCAAAAATGACAAATTTCAAGATGGCAAATGTCAAAGATGTCAAATGACAAATGTCACAATTCTAAATGTCAAAAATAAAAACTGTCACCATGAAAAATATCAAAAATGACAAATTTCAAGATGGCAAATGTCAGAACTGACAAATGTCACAATGCTAAATGTCAAAAATGAAAAGTGTCATAATGAAAAATGTCAAAAATAACAAATTTCAAGATGGCAAATGTCAAAGATGTCAAATGACAAATGTCACAATGCTAAATGTCAAAAATGAAAAGTGTCACCATGAAAAATGTCGAAAATAACAAATTTCAAGATGGCAAATGTCAAAGATGTCAAATGACAAATGTCACAATGCTAAATGTTAAAAATGACAAATTTCAAGATGGCAAATGTCAAAGATATCAAATAACAAATGTCACAATGCTAAATGTCAAAAATAAAAAGTGTCACCATGAAAAATGTCAAAAATGACAAATTTCAAGATGGCAAATGTCAAAGATGTCAAATGACAAATGTCACAATGCTAAATGTCAAAAATAAAAACTGTCACCATGAAAAATGTCAAAAAGGACAAATTTCAAGATAGCAAATGTCAAAACTGACAAATGTCACAATGCTAAATGTCAAAAATGAAAAGTGTCATAATGAAAAATGTCAAAAATAACAAATTTCAAGATGGCAAATGTCTAAGATGTCAAATGACAAATGTCACAATGCTAAATGTCAAAAATGAAAAGTGTCACCATGAAAAATGTCAAAAATGACAAATTTCAAGATGGCAAATGTCAAAGATGTCAAATGACAAATGTCACAATTCTAAATGTCAAAAATAAAAACTGTCACCATGAAAAATATCAAAAATGACAAATTTCAAGATGGCAAATGTCAGAACTGACAAATGTCACAATGCTAAATGTCAAAAATGAAAAGTGTCATAATGAAAAATGTCAAAAATAACAAATTTCAAGATGGCAAATGTCAAAGATGTCAAATGACAAATGTCACAATGCTAAATGTCAAAAATGAAAAGTGTCACCATGAAAAATGTCGAAAATAACAAATTTCAAGATGGCAAATGTCAAAGATGTCAAATGACAAATGTCACAATGCTAAATGTTAAAAATGACAAATTTCAAGATGGCAAATGTCAAAGATATCAAATAACAAATGTCACAATGCTAAATGTCAAAAATGACAAATTTCAAGATGGCAAATGTCAAAACTGACAAATGTCACAATGCTAAATGTCAAGAATGAAAAGTGTCACCATGAAAAATGTCAAAAATAAAAAATTTCAAGATGGCAAATGTCAAAGATGTCAAATGACAAATATCACAATGCTAAATGTCAAAAATGACAAATTTCAAAATGGCAAATGTCAAAGATGTCAAATGACAAATGTCACAATGCTAAATGTCAAAAATAAAAAGTGTCACCATGAAAAATGTCAAAAATGACAAATTTCAAGATGACAAATGTCAAAACTGACAAATGTCACAATGCTAAATGTCAAAAATGAAAAGTGTCACCATGAAAAATGTCAAAAATAACAAATTTCAAGATGGCAAATGTCAAAGATGTCAAATGACAAATGTCACAATGCTAAATGTCAAAAATGACAAATTTCAAGATGGCAAATTTCAAAGAGGTCAAATGACAATTGTCCCAATGCTAAATGTCAAAAATGAAAAGTGTCACCATCAAAAATGTCAAAAATGACAAATTTCAAGATGGCAAATGTCAAAGATGTCAAATGACAAATGTCACAATGCTAAATGTCAAAAATGAAAAGTGTCACCATGAAAAATGTCAAAAATGACAAATTTCAAGATGGCAAATGTCAAAGATGTCAAATGACAAATGTCACAATGATAATTGTCAAAAATGAGAAGTTTCACCATGAAAAGTGTCAAAAATGACAAATTTCAAGATGGCAAATGTCTAAGATGTCAAATGACAAATGTCACAATGCTAAATGTCAAAAATGAAAAGTGTCACCATGAAAAATGTCAAAAATGACAAATTTCAAGATGGCAAATGTCAAAGATGTCAAATGACAAATGTCACAATGCTAAATGTCAAAAATGAAAAGTGTCACCATGAAAAATGTCAAAAATGACAAATTTCAAGATGGCAAATGTCAAAGATGTCAAATGACAAATGTCACAATGCTAAATGACAAAAATGAAAAGTGTCACCATGAAAAATGTCAAAAATGACAAGTTTCAAGATGGCAAATGTCAAAGATGTCAAATGACAAATGTCACAATGCTAAATGTCAAAAATGAAAAGTGTCACCATGAAAAATGTCAAAAATGACAAATTTCAAGATGGCAAATGTCAAAACTGACTAATGTCACAATCCTAAATGTCAAAAATGAAAAGTGTCACCATGAAAAATGTCAAAAATGACAAATTTCAAAATGGCAAATGTCAAAGATGTCAAATGACAAATGTCACAATGATAATTGTCAAAAATGAGAAGTTTCACCATGAAAAGTGTCAAAAATGACAAATTTCAAGATGGCAAATGTCTAAGATGTCAAATGACAAATGTCACAATGCTAAATGTCAAAAATGAAAAGTGTCACCATGAAAAATGTCAAAAATGACAAATTTCAAGAAGGCAAATGTCAAAGATGTCAAATGACAAATGTCACAATGCTAAATGTCAAAAATGAAAAGTGTCACCATGAAAAATGTCAAAAATGACAAATTTCAAGATGGCAAATGTCAAAGATGTCAAATGACAAATGTCACAATGCTAAATGACAAAAATGAAAAGTGTCACCATGAAAAATGTCAAAAATGACAAATTTCAAGATGGCAAATGTCAAAGATGTCAAATGACAAATGTCACAATGCTAAATGTCAAAAATGAAAAGTGTCACCATGAAAAATGTCAAAAATGACAAATTTCAAGATGGCAAATATCAAAGATGTCAAATGACAAATGTCACAATGCTAAATGTCAAAAATGGAAAGTGTCACAATGCTAAATGTCAAAAATGAAAAGTGTCTCAATGCTAAATGTCAAAAATGACAAATTTCAAGATGGCAAATGTCAAAGATGTCAAATGACAAATGTCACAATGCTAAATGACAAAAATGAAAAGTGTCACAATGAAAAATGTCAAAAATGACAAATTTCAAGATGGCAAATATCAAACCTGACAAATGTCACAATGCTAAATGTCAAAACTGATAAGAGTCACCATGAAAAATGTCAAAAATGACAAATTTCAAGATGGCAAATGTCTAAGATGTCAAATGACAAATGTCACAATGCTAAATGTCAAAAATGAAAAGTGTCACCATGAAAAATGTCAAAAATGACAAATTTCAAGATGGCAAATGTCAAAGATGTCAAATGACAAATGTCACAATGCTAAATGTCAAAAATGAAAAGTGTCAAAAATGACAAATTTTAAGAGGGCAAATGTCTAAGATGTCAAATGACAAATGTCACAATGCTAAATGTCAAAAATGAAAAGTGTCACCATGAAAAATGTCAAAAATGACAAATTTTAAGATGGCAAATGTCAAAGATGTCAAATGACAAATGTCACAATGCTAAATGTCAAAAATGAAAAGTGTCACCATGAAAAATGTCAAAAATGACAAATTTCAAAATGGAAAATGTCAAAGATGTCAAATGACAAATGTCACAATGCTAAATGTCAAAAATGAAAAGTGTCACCATGAAAAATGTCAAAAATGACAAATTTTAAGATGGCAAATGTCAAAGATGTCAAATGACAAATGTCACAATGCTAAATGTCAAAAATGAAAAGTGTCACCATGAAAAATGTCAAAAATGACAAATTTCAAGATGGCAAATGTCAAAGATGTCAAATGACAAATGTCACAATGCTAAATGTCAAAAATGAAAAGTGTCACCATGAAAAATGTCAAAAATGACAAATTTCAAGATGGCAAATATCAAAGATGTCAAATGACAAATGTCACAATGCTAAATGTCAAAAATGGAAAGTGTCACAATGATAAATGTCAAAAATGAAAAGTGTCACAATGCTTAATGTCAAAAATGGAAAGTGTCACAATGCTAAATGTCAAAAATAAAAAGTGTCACAATGCTTAATGTCAAAAATGACAAATTTCAAGATGGCAAATGTCAAAGATGTCAAATGACAAATGTCACAATGCTAAATAACAAAAATGACATATTTCAAGATGGCAAATGTTAAAGATGTCAAATGACAAATGTCACAATGCTAAATGTTAAAAATGAAAAGTGTCACCATGAAAAATGTCAAAAATGACAAATTTTAAGATGGCAAATATCAAAACTGACAAATGTCACAATGCTAAATGTCAAAAATGATAAGAGTCACCATGAAAAATGTCAAAAATGACAAATTTCAGGATGGCAAATGTCTAAGATGTCAAATGACAAATGTCACAATGCTAAATGTCAAAAATGAAAAGTGTCACCATGAAAAATGTCAAAAATGACAAATTTCAAG
Organism: Altica lythri; assembly: GCA_964028335.1. Lineage (NCBI taxonomy): Eukaryota > Metazoa > Arthropoda > Insecta > Coleoptera > Chrysomelidae > Altica > Altica lythri. The sequence goes on along the minus strand of OZ034800.1, from coordinate 36,599,046 downwards.
ATGGCAAATGTCAAAGATGTCAAATGACAAATGTCACAATGCTAAATGTCAAAAATGAAAAGTGTCAAAAATGACAAATTTTAAGATGGCAAATGTCTAAGATGTCAAATGAAAAATGTCACAATGCTAAATGTCAAAAATGAAAAGTGTCACCATGAAAAATGTCAAAAATGACAAATTTCAAAATAGCAAATGTCAAAGATGTCAAATGACAAATGTCACAATGCTAAATGTCAAAAATGAAAAGTGTCACCATGAAAAATGTCAAAAATGACAAATTTCAAGATGGCAAATGTCAAAGATGTCAAATGACAAATGTCACAATGCTAAATGTCAAAAATGAAAAGTGTCACCATGAAAAATGTCAAAAATGACAAATTTCAAGATGGCAAATGTCAAAACTGACTAATGTCACAATGCTAAATGTCAAAAATGAAAAGTGTCACCATGAAAAATGTCAAAAATGACAAATTTCAAAATGGCAAATGCCAAAGATGTCAAATGACAAATGTCACAATGCTAAATGTCAAAAATAAAAAGTGTCACCATGAAAAGTGTCAAAAATAACAAATTTCAAGATGGCAAATGTCTAAGATGTCAAATGACAAATGTCACAATGCTAAATGTCAAAAATGAAAAGTGTCACCATGAAAAATGTCAAAAATGACAAATTTCAAGATGGCAAATGTCAAAGATGTCAAATGACAAATGTCACAATGCTAAATGTCAAAAATGAAAAGTGTCACCATGAAAAATGTCAAAAATGACAAATTTCAAGATGGCAAATGTCAAAGATGTCAAATGACAAATGTCACAATGCTAAATGTCAAAAATGAAAAGTGTCACCATGAAAAATGTCAAAAATGACAAATTTCAAGATGGCAAATGTCAAAGATGTCAAATGACAAATGTCACAATGCTAAATGTCAAAAATGAAGAGTGTCACCATGAAAAATGTCAAAAATGACAAATTTCAAGATGGCAAATATCAAAGATGTCAAATGACAAATGTCACAATGCTAAATGTCAAAAATGGAAAGTGTCACAATGCTAACTGTCAAAAATGAAAAGTGTCACAATGCTAAATGTCAAAAATGACAAATTTCAAGATGGCAAATGTCAAAGATGTCAAATGACAAATGTCACAATGCTAAATGTCAAAAATGACAAATTTCAAGATGGCAAATGTCAAAGATGTCAAAAGACAAATGTCACAATGCTAAATGTCAAAAATGAAAAGTGTCACCATGAAAAATGTCAAAAATGACAAATTTCAAGATGGCAAATGTCAAAACTGACAAACGTCACAATGCTAAATGTCAAAAATGAAAAGTGTCACCATGAAAAATGTCAAAAATGACAAATTTCAAGATGGCAAATGTCAAAGATGTCAAATGACAAATGTCACAATGCTAAATGTCAAAAATGAAAAGTGTCACCATGAAAAATGTCAAAAATGACAAATTTCAAGATGGCAAATGTCAAAGATGTCAAATGACAAATGTCACAATGCTAAATGTCAAAAATGAAAAGTGTCACCATGAAAAATGTCAAAAATGACAAATTTCAAGATGGCAAATATCAAAGATGTCAAATGACAAATGTCACAATGCTAAATCTCAAAAATGGAAAGTGTCACAATGCTAAATGTCAAAAATAAAAAGTGTCACAATGCTAAATGTCAAAAATGACAAATTTCAAGATGGCAAATGTCAAAGATGTCAAATGACAAATGTCACAATGCTAAATGTCAAAAATGACAAATTTCAAGATGGCAAATGTCAAAGATGTCAAATGACAAATGTCACAATGCTAAATGTCAAAAATGAAAAGTGTCACCATGAAAAATGTCAAAAATGACAAATTTCAAGGTGGCAAATGTCAAAACTGACAAACGTCACAATGCTAAATGTCAAAAATGAAAAGTGTCACCATGAAAAATGTCAAAAATAACAAATTTCAAGATGGCAAATGTCAAAGATGTCAAGTGACAAATGTCACAATGCTAAATGTCAAAACTGACAAATTTCAAGATGGCAAACGTCAAAGATGTCAAATGACAAATGTCACAATGCTAAATGTCAAAAATGAAAAGTGTCACCATGAAAAATGTCAAAAATGACAAATTTCAAGATGGCAAATGTCAAAGATGTCAAATGACAAATGTCACAATGCTAAATGTCAAAAATGATAAGTGTCACCATGAAAAATGTCAAAAATATCAAATTTCAAGATGGCAAATGTCAAAGATGTCAAATGACAAATGTCACAATGCTAAATGTCAAAAATGACAAATTTTAAGATGACAAATGTCAAAGATGTCAAATGACAACTATTACAATGCTAAATGTCAAAAATGAAAAGTGTCACCATGAAAAATGTCAAAAATAACAAATTTCAAGATGGCAAATGTCAAAGATGTCAAATGACAAATGTCACAATGCTAAATGTCAAAAATGACAAATTTCAAGATGGCAAATGTCAAAGATGTCAAATGTCACAATGCTAAATGTCAAAAATGGAAAGTGTCACAATGAAAAATGTCAAAAATGACAAATTTCAAGATGGCAAATGTCAAAGATGTCAAATGACAAATGTCACAATGCTAAATGTCAAAAATGAAAAGTGTCACCATGAAAAATGTCAAAAATGACAAATTTCAAGATGGCAAATGTCAAAGATGTCAAATGACAAATGTCACAATGCTAAATGTCAAAAATGAAAAGTGTCACCATGAAAAATGTCAAAAATGACAAATTTCAAGATGGCAAATGTCAAAGATGTCAAATGACAAATGTCAAAAATGAAAATTGTCAAAAATGACAAATTTCAAGATGGCAAATGTCTAAGATGTCAAATGACAAATGTCACAATGCTAAATGTCAAAAATGAAAAGTGTCACCATGAAAAATGACAAAAATGACAAATTTCAAGATGGCAAATGTCAAAGATGTTAAATGACAAATGTCACAATGCTAAATGTCAAAAATAAAAACTGTCACCATGAAAAATGTCAAAAATGACAAATTTCAAGATAAAAAATGTCAAAACTGACAAATGACACAATGCTAAATGTCAAAAATGAAAAGTGTCATAATGAAAAATGTCAAAAATAACAAATTTCAAGATGGCAAATGTCAAAGATGTCAAATGACAAATGTCACAATGCTAAATGTCAAAAATGAAAAGTGTCACCATGAAAAATGTCAAAAATGACAAATTTCAAGATGGCAAATGTCAAAGATGTCAAATGACAAATGTCACAATGCTAAATGTCAAAAATAAAAACTGTCACCATGAAAAATGTCAAAAATGACAAATTTCAAGATGGCAAATGTCAAAACTGACAAATGTCACAATGCTAAATGTCAAAATTGAAAAGTGTCACCATGAAAAATGTCAAAAATGACAAATTTCAAGATGGCAAATGTCAAAACTGACAAAAGTCACAATGCTAAATGTCAAAAATGAAAAGTGTCACCATGAAAAATGTCAAAAATAACAAATTTCAAGATGGCAAATGTCAAAGATGTCAAGTGAAAAATGTCACAATGCTAAATGTCAAAACTGACAAATTTCAAGATGGCAAACGTCAAAGATGTCAAATGACAAATTTCACAATGCTAAATGTCAAAAATGAAAAGTGTCACCATGAAAAATGTCAAAAATAACAAATTTCAAGATGGCAAATGTCAAAGATGTCAAATGACAAATGTCACAATGCTAAATGTCAAACATGATAAGTGTCACCATGAAAAATGTCAAAAATAACAAATTTCAAGATCGCAAATGTCAAAGATGTCAAATGACAAATGTCACAATGCTAAATGTCAAAAATGACAAATTTTAAGATGGCAAATGTCAAAGATGTCAAATGACAACTGTCACAATGCTAAATGTCAAAAATGAAAAGTGTCACCATGAAAAATGTCAAAAATAACAAATTTCAAGATGGCAAATGTCAAAGATGTCAAATGACAAATGTCACAATACTAAATGTCAAAAATGACAAATTTCAGGATGGCAAATGTCAAAGATGTCAAATGTCACAATGCTAAATGTCAAAAATGAAAAGTGACACCATGAAAAATGTCAAAAATGACAAATTTCAAGATGGCAAATGTCAAAGATGTCAAATGACAAATGTCACAATGCTAAATGTCAAAAATGAAAAGTGTCACCATGAAAATTGTCAAAAATGACAAATTTCAAGATGGCAAATGTCAAAACTGACAAATGTCAAAATGCTAAATGTCAAAAATGAAGTGTCATAATGAAAAATGTCAAAAATAACAAATTTCAAGATGGCAAATGTCAAAGATGTCAAATGACAAATGTCACAATGCTAAATGTCAAAAATAAAAAGTGTCACTATGAAAAATGTCAAAAATGACAAATTTCAAGATGGCAAATGTCAAAACTGACAAATGTCAAAATGCTAAATGTCAAAAATGAAAAGTGTCATAATGAAAAATGTCAAAAATAACAAATTTCAAGATGGCAAATGTCAAAGATGTCAAATGACAAATGTCACAATGCTAAATGTCAAAAATAAAAAGTGTCACCATGAAAAATGTCAAAAATGACAAATTTCAAGATGGCAAATGTCAAAGATGTCAAATGACAAATGTCACAATGCTAAATGTCAAAAATAAAAACTGTCACCATGAAAAATGTCAAAAAGGACAAATTTCAAGATAGCAAATGTCAAAACTGACAAATGTCACAATGCTAAATGTAAAAAATGAAAAGTGTCACCATGAAAAATGTCAAAAATAACAAATTTCAAGATGGCAAATGTCAAAGATGTCAAGTGAAAAATGTCACAATGCTAAATGTCAAAACTGACAAATTTCAAGATGGCAAACGTCAAAGATGTCAAATGACAAATTTCACAATGCTAAATGTCAAAAATGAAAAGTGTCACCATGAAAAATGTCAAAAATAACAAATTTCAAGATGGCAAATGTCAAAGATGTCAAATGACAAATGTCACAATGCTAAATGTCAAACATGATAAGTGTCACCATGAAAAATGTCAAAAATAACAAATTTCAAGATGGCAAATGTCAAAGATGTCAAATGACAAATGTCACAATGCTAAATGTCAAAAATGACAAATTTTAAGATGGCAAATGTCAAAGATGTCAAATGACAACTGTCACAATGCTAAATGTCAAAAATGAAAAGTGTCACCATGAAAAATGTCAAAAATAACAAATTTCAAGATGGCAAATGTCAAAGATGTCAAATGACAAATGTCACAATACTAAATGTCAAAAATGACAAATTTCAGGATGGCAAATGTCAAAGATGTCAAATGTCACAATGCTAAATGTCAAAAATGAAAAGTGACACCATGAAAAATGTCAAAAATGACAAATTTCAAGATGGCAAATGTCAAAGATGTCAAATGACAAATGTCACAATGCTAAATGTCAAAAATGAAAAGTGTCACCATGAAAATTGTCAAAAATGACAAATTTCAAGATGGCAAATGTCAAAACTGACAAATGTCAAAATGCTAAATGTCAAAAATGAAGTGTCATAATGAAAAATGTCAAAAATAACAAATTTCAAGATGGCAAATGTCAAAGATGTCAAATGACAAATGTCACAATGCTAAATGTCAAAAATAAAAAGTGTCACTATGAAAAATGTCAAAAATGACAAATTTCAAGATGGCAAATGTCAAAGATGTCAAATGACAAATGTCACAATGCTAAATGTCAAAAATAAAAAGTGTCACCATGAAAAATGTCAAAAATGACAAATTTCAAGATGGCAAATGTCAAAGATGTCAAATGACAAATGTCACAATGCTAAATGTCAAAAATAAAAACTGTCACCATGAAAAATGTCAAAAATGACAAATTTCAAGATGGCAAATGTCAAAACTGACAAATGTCAAAATGCTAAATGTCAAAAATGAAAAGTGTCATAATGAAAAATGTCAAAAATAACAAATTTCAAGATGGCAAATGTCAAAGATGTCAAATGACAAATGTCACAATGCTAAATGTCAAAAATAAAAAGTGTCACCATGAAAAATGTCAAAAATGACAAATTTCAAGATGGCAAATGTCAAAGATGTCAAATGACAAATGTCACAATGCTAAATGTCAAAAATAAAAACTGTCACCATGAAAAATGTCAAAAAGGACAAATTTCAAGATAGCAAATGTCAAAACTGACAAATGTCACAATGCTAAATGTCAAAAATGAAAAGTGTCATAATGAAAAATGTCAAAAATAACAAATTTCAAGATGGCAAATGTCAAAGATGTCAAATGACAAATGTCACAATGCTAAATGTCAAAAATGAAAAGTGTCACCATGAAAAATGTCGAAAATAACAAATTTCAAGATGGCAAATGTCAAAGATGTCAAATGACAAATGTCACAATGCTAAATGTTAAAAATGACAAATTTCAAGATGGCAAATGTCAAAGATATCAAATAACAAATGTCACAATGCTAAATGTCAAAAATGACAAATTTCAAGATGGCAAATGTCAAAACTGACAAATGTCACAATGCTAAATGTCAAGAATGAAAAGTGTCACCATGAAAAATGTCAAAAATAAAAAATTTCAAGATGGCAAATGTCAAAGATGTCAAATGACAAATATCACAATGCTAAATGTCAAAAATGACAAATTTCAAAATGGCAAATGTCAAAGATGTCAAATGACAAATGTCACAATGCTAAATGTCAAAAATGAAAAGTGTCACCATGAAAAATGTCAAAAATGACAAATTTCAAGATGACAAATGTCAAAACTGACAAATGTCACAATGCTAAATGTCAAAAATGAAAAGTGTCACCATGAAAAATGTCAAAAATAACAAATTTCAAGATGGCAAATGTCAAAGATGTCAAATGACAAATGTCACAATGCTAAATGTCAAAAATGACAAATTTCAAGATGGCAAATTTCAAAGAGGTCAAATGACAATTGTCCCAATGCTAAATGTCAAAAATGAAAAGTGTCACCATGAAAAATGTCAAAAATGACAAATTTCAAGATGGCAAATGTCAAAGATGTCAAATGACAAATGTCACAATGCTAAATGTCAAAAATGAAAAGTGTCACCATGAAAATTGTCAAAAATGACAAATTTCAAGATGGCAAATGTCAAAACTGACAAATGTCAAAATGCTAAATGTCAAAAATGGAAAGTGTCATAATGAAAAATGTCAAAAATAACAAATTTCAAGACGGCAAATGTCAAAGATGTCAAATGACAAATGTCACAATGCTAAATGTCAAAAATAAAAAGTGTCACCATGAAAAATGTCAAAAATGACAAATTTCAAGATGGCAAATGTCAAAGATGTCAAATGACAAATGTCACAATGCTAAATGTCAAAAATGAAAAGTGTCACCATGAAAAATGTCAAAAATGACAAATTTCAAGATGGCAAATGTCAAAGATGTCAAATGACAAATGTCACAATGCTAAATGTCAAAAATAAAAACTGTCACCATGAAAAATGTCAAAAATGATAAATTTCAAGATGGCAAATGTCAAAACTGACAAATGTCAAAATGCTAAATGTCAAAAATGAAAAGTGTCATAATGAAAAATGTCAAAAATAACAAATTTCAAGATGGCAAATGTCAAAGATGTCAAATGACAAATGTCAAAAATAAAAAGTGTCACCATGAAAAATGTCAAAAATGACAAATTTCAAGATGGCAAATGTCAAAGATGTCAAATGACAAATGTCACAATGCTAAATGTCAAAAATAAAAACTGTCACCATGAAAAATGTCAAAAATGACAAATTTCAAGATGGCAAATGTCAAAACTGACAAATGTCACAATGCTAAATGTCAAAAATGAAAAGTGTCATAATGAAAAATGTCAAAAATAACAAATTTCAAGATGGCAAATGTCTAAGATGTCAAATGACAAATGTCACAATGCTAAATGTCAAAAATGAAAAGTGTCACCATGAAAAATGTCAAAAATGACAAATTTCAAGATGGCAAATGTCAAAGATGTCAAATGACAAATGTCACAATTCTAAATGTCAAAAATAAAAACTGTCACAATGAAAAATGTCAAAAATGACAAATTTCAAGATGGCAAATGTCAGAACTGACAAATGTCACAATGCTAAATGTCAAAAATGAAAAGTGTCATAATGAAAAATGTCAAAAATAACAAATTTCAAGATGGCAAATGTCAAAGATGTCAAATGACAAATGTCACAATGCTAAATGTCAAAAATGAAAAGTGTCACCATGAAAAATGTCGAAAATAACAAATTTCAAGATGGCAAATGTCAAAGATGTCAAATGACAAATGTCACAATGCTAAATGTCAAAAATGACAAATTTCAAGATAGCAAATGTCAAAGATATCAAATAACAAATGTCACAATGCTAAATGTCAAAAATGACAAATTTCAAGATGGCAAATGTCAAAACTGACAAATGTCACAATGCTAAATGTCAAGAATGAAAAGTGTCACCATAAAATGTCAAAAATAACAAATTTCAAGATGGCAAATGTCAAAGATGTCAAATGACAAATATCACAATGCTAAATGTCAAAAATGACAAATTTCAAAATGGCAAATGTCAAAGATGTCAAATGACAAATGTCACAATGCTAAATGTCAAAAATGAAAAGTGTCACCATGAAAAATGTCAAAAATGACAAATTTCAAGATGACAAATGTCAAAACTGACAAATGTCACAATGCTAAATGTCAAAAATGAAAAGTGTCACCATGAAAAATGTCAAAAATAACAAATTTCAAGATGGCAAATGTCAAAGATGTCAAATGACAAATGTCACAATGCTAAATGTCAAAAATGACAAATTTCAAGATGGCAAATTTCAAAGATGTCAAATGACAATTGTCCCAATGCTAAATGTCAAAAATGAAAAGTGTCACCATGAAAAGTGTCAAAAATGACAAATTTCAAGGTGGCAAATGTCTAAGATGTCAAATGACAAATGTCACAATGCTAAATGTCAAAAATAAAAAGTGTCACCATGAAAAATGTCAAAAATGACAAACTTTAAGATGGCAAATGTCAAAGATGTCAAATGACAAATGTCACAATGCTAAATGTCAAAAATGAAAAGTGTCACCATAAAAAATGTCAAAAATGACAAATTTCAAGATGGCAAATGTCAAAGATGTCAAATGACAAATGTCACAATGCTAAATTTCAAAAATGAAAAGTGTCACCATGAAAAATGTCAAAAATGACAAATTTCAAGATGGCAAATGTCAAAACTGACAAAAGTCACAATGCTAAATGTCAAAAATGAAAAGTGTCACCATGAAAAATGTCAAAAATAACAAATTTCAAGATGGCAAATGTCAAAGATGTCAAGTGAAAAATGTCACAATGCTAAATGTCAAAACTGACAAATTTCAAGATGGCAAACGTCAAAGATGTCAAATGACAAATTTCACAATGCTAAATGTCAAAAATGAAAAGTGTCACCATGAAAAATGTCAAAAATAACAAATTTCAAGATGGCAAATGTCAAAGATGTCAAATGACAAATGTCACAATGCTAAATGTCAAACATGATAAGTGTCACCATGAAAAATGTCAAAAATAACAAATTTCAAGATCGCAAATGTCAAAGATGTCAAATGACAAATGTCACAATGCTAAATGTCAAAAATGACAAATTTTAAGATGGCAAATGTCAAAGATGTCAAATGACAACTGTCACAATGCTAAATGTCAAAAATGAAAAGTGTCACCATGAAAAATGTCAAAAATAACAAATTTCAAGATGGCAAATGTCAAAGATGTCAAATGACAAATGTCACAATACTAAATGTCAAAAATGACAAATTTCAGGATGGCAAATGTCAAAGATGTCAAATGTCACAATGCTAAATGTCAAAAATGAAAAGTGACACCATGAAAAATGTCAAAAATGACAAATTTCAAGATGGCAAATGTCAAAGATGTCAAATGACAAATGTCACAATGCTAAATGTCAAAAATGAAAAGTGTCACCATGAAAATTGTCAAAAATGACAAATTTCAAGATGGCAAATGTCAAAACTGACAAATGTCAAAATGCTAAATGTCAAAAATGAAGTGTCATAATGAAAAATGTCAAAAATAACAAATTTCAAGATGGCAAATGTCAAAGATGTCAAATGACAAATGTCACAATGCTAAATGTCAAAAATAAAAAGTGTCACTATGAAAAATGTCAAAAATGACAAATTTCAAGATGGCAAATGTCAAAACTGACAAATGTCAAAATGCTAAATGTCAAAAATGAAAAGTGTCATAATGAAAAATGTCAAAAATAACAAATTTCAAGATGGCAAATGTCAAAGATGTCAAATGACAAATGTCACAATGCTAAATGTCAAAAATAAAAAGTGTCACCATGAAAAATGTCAAAAATGACAAATTTCAAGATGGCAAATGTCAAAGATGTCAAATGACAAATGTCACAATGCTAAATGTCAAAAATAAAAACTGTCACCATGAAAAATGTCAAAAAGGACAAATTTCAAGATAGCAAATGTCAAAACTGACAAATGTCACAATGCTAAATGTAAAAAATGAAAAGTGTCACCATGAAAAATGTCAAAAATAACAAATTTCAAGATGGCAAATGTCAAAGATGTCAAGTGAAAAATGTCACAATGCTAAATGTCAAAACTGACAAATTTCAAGATGGCAAACGTCAAAGATGTCAAATGACAAATTTCACAATGCTAAATGTCAAAAATGAAAAGTGTCACCATGAAAAATGTCAAAAATAACAAATTTCAAGATGGCAAATGTCAAAGATGTCAAATGACAAATGTCACAATGCTAAATGTCAAACATGATAAGTGTCACCATGAAAAATGTCAAAAATAACAAATTTCAAGATGGCAAATGTCAAAGATGTCAAATGACAAATGTCACAATGCTAAATGTCAAAAATGACAAATTTTAAGATGGCAAATGTCAAAGATGTCAAATGACAACTGTCACAATGCTAAATGTCAAAAATGAAAAGTGTCACCATGAAAAATGTCAAAAATAACAAATTTCAAGATGGCAAATGTCAAAGATGTCAAATGACAAATGTCACAATACTAAATGTCAAAAATGACAAATTTCAGGATGGCAAATGTCAAAGATGTCAAATGTCACAATGCTAAATGTCAAAAATGAAAAGTGACACCATGAAAAATGTCAAAAATGACAAATTTCAAGATGGCAAATGTCAAAGATGTCAAATGACAAATGTCACAATGCTAAATGTCAAAAATGAAAAGTGTCACCATGAAAATTGTCAAAAATGACAAATTTCAAGATGGCAAATGTCAAAACTGACAAATGTCAAAATGCTAAATGTCAAAAATGAAGTGTCATAATGAAAAATGTCAAAAATAACAAATTTCAAGATGGCAAATGTCAAAGATGTCAAATGACAAATGTCACAATGCTAAATGTCAAAAATAAAAAGTGTCACTATGAAAAATGTCAAAAATGACAAATTTCAAGATGGCAAATGTCAAAGATGTCAAATGACAAATGTCACAATGCTAAATGTCAAAAATAAAAAGTGTCACCATGAAAAATGTCAAAAATGACAAATTTCAAGATGGCAAATGTCAAAGATGTCAAATGACAAATGTCACAATGCTAAATGTCAAAAATAAAAACTGTCACCATGAAAAATGTCAAAAATGACAAATTTCAAGATGGCAAATGTCAAAACTGACAAATGTCAAAATGCTAAATGTCAAAAATGAAAAGTGTCATAATGAAAAATGTCAAAAATAACAAATTTCAAGATGGCAAATGTCAAAGATGTCAAATGACAAATGTCACAATGCTAAATGTCAAAAATAAAAAGTGTCACCATGAAAAATGTCAAAAATGACAAATTTCAAGATGGCAAATGTCAAAGATGTCAAATGACAAATGTCACAATGCTAAATGTCAAAAATAAAAACTGTCACCATGAAAAATGTCAAAAAGGACAAATTTCAAGATAGCAAATGTCAAAACTGACAAATGTCACAATGCTAAATGTCAAAAATGAAAAGTGTCATAATGAAAAATGTCAAAAATAACAAATTTCAAGATGGCAAATGTCAAAGATGTCAAATGACAAATGTCACAATGCTAAATGTCAAAAATGAAAAGTGTCACCATGAAAAATGTCGAAAATAACAAATTTCAAGATGGCAAATGTCAAAGATGTCAAATGACAAATGTCACAATGCTAAATGTTAAAAATGACAAATTTCAAGATGGCAAATGTCAAAGATATCAAATAACAAATGTCACAATGCTAAATGTCAAAAATGACAAATTTCAAGATGGCAAATGTCAAAACTGACAAATGTCACAATGCTAAATGTCAAGAATGAAAAGTGTCACCATGAAAAATGTCAAAAATAAAAAATTTCAAGATGGCAAATGTCAAAGATGTCAAATGACAAATATCACAATGCTAAATGTCAAAAATGACAAATTTCAAAATGGCAAATGTCAAAGATGTCAAATGACAAATGTCACAATGCTAAATGTCAAAAATGAAAAGTGTCACCATGAAAAATGTCAAAAATGACAAATTTCAAGATGACAAATGTCAAAACTGACAAATGTCACAATGCTAAATGTCAAAAATGAAAAGTGTCACCATGAAAAATGTCAAAAATAACAAATTTCAAGATGGCAAATGTCAAAGATGTCAAATGACAAATGTCACAATGCTAAATGTCAAAAATGACAAATTTCAAGATGGCAAATTTCAAAGAGGTCAAATGACAATTGTCCCAATGCTAAATGTCAAAAATGAAAAGTGTCACCATGAAAAATGTCAAAAATGACAAATTTCAAGATGGCAAATGTCAAAGATGTCAAATGACAAATGTCACAATGCTAAATGTCAAAAATGAAAAGTGTCACCATGAAAATTGTCAAAAATGACAAATTTCAAGATGGCAAATGTCAAAACTGACAAATGTCAAAATGCTAAATGTCAAAAATGGAAAGTGTCATAATGAAAAATGTCAAAAATAACAAATTTCAAGACGGCAAATGTCAAAGATGTCAAATGACAAATGTCACAATGCTAAATGTCAAAAATAAAAAGTGTCACCATGAAAAATGTCAAAAATGACAAATTTCAAGATGGCAAATGTCAAAGATGTCAAATGACAAATGTCACAATGCTAAATGTCAAAAATGAAAAGTGTCACCATGAAAAATGTCAAAAATGACAAATTTCAAGATGGCAAATGTCAAAGATGTCAAATGACAAATGTCACAATGCTAAATGTCAAAAATAAAAACTGTCACCATGAAAAATGTCAAAAATGATAAATTTCAAGATGGCAAATGTCAAAACTGACAAATGTCAAAATGCTAAATGTCAAAAATGAAAAGTGTCATAATGAAAAATGTCAAAAATAACAAATTTCAAGATGGCAAATGTCAAAGATGTCAAATGACAAATGTCAAAAATAAAAAGTGTCACCATGAAAAATGTCAAAAATGACAAATTTCAAGATGGCAAATGTCAAAGATGTCAAATGACAAATGTCACAATGCTAAATGTCAAAAATAAAAACTGTCACCATGAAAAATGTCAAAAATGACAAATTTCAAGATGGCAAATGTCAAAACTGACAAATGTCACAATGCTAAATGTCAAAAATGAAAAGTGTCATAATGAAAAATGTCAAAAATAACAAATTTCAAGATGGCAAATGTCTAAGATGTCAAATGACAAATGTCACAATGCTAAATGTCAAAAATGAAAAGTGTCACCATGAAAAATGTCAAAAATGACAAATTTCAAGATGGCAAATGTCAAAGATGTCAAATGACAAATGTCACAATTCTAAATGTCAAAAATAAAAACTGTCACAATGAAAAATGTCAAAAATGACAAATTTCAAGATGGCAAATGTCAGAACTGACAAATGTCACAATGCTAAATGTCAAAAATGAAAAGTGTCATAATGAAAAATGTCAAAAATAACAAATTTCAAGATGGCAAATGTCAAAGATGTCAAATGACAAATGTCACAATGCTAAATGTCAAAAATGAAAAGTGTCACCATGAAAAATGTCGAAAATAACAAATTTCAAGATGGCAAATGTCAAAGATGTCAAATGACAAATGTCACAATGCTAAATGTCAAAAATGACAAATTTCAAGATAGCAAATGTCAAAGATATCAAATAACAAATGTCACAATGCTAAATGTCAAAAATGACAAATTTCAAGATGGCAAATGTCAAAACTGACAAATGTCACAATGCTAAATGTCAAGAATGAAAAGTGTCACCATAAAATGTCAAAAATAACAAATTTCAAGATGGCAAATGTCAAAGATGTCAAATGACAAATATCACAATGCTAAATGTCAAAAATGACAAATTTCAAAATGGCAAATGTCAAAGATGTCAAATGACAAATGTCACAATGCTAAATGTCAAAAATGAAAAGTGTCACCATGAAAAATGTCAAAAATGACAAATTTCAAGATGACAAATGTCAAAACTGACAAATGTCACAATGCTAAATGTCAAAAATGAAAAGTGTCACCATGAAAAATGTCAAAAATAACAAATTTCAAGATGGCAAATGTCAAAGATGTCAAATGACAAATGTCACAATGCTAAATGTCAAAAATGACAAATTTCAAGATGGCAAATTTCAAAGATGTCAAATGACAATTGTCCCAATGCTAAATGTCAAAAATGAAAAGTGTCACCATGAAAAGTGTCAAAAATGACAAATTTCAAGGTGGCAAATGTCTAAGATGTCAAATGACAAATGTCACAATGCTAAATGTCAAAAATAAAAAGTGTCACCATGAAAAATGTCAAAAATGACAAACTTTAAGATGGCAAATGTCAAAGATGTCAAATGACAAATGTCACAATGCTAAATGTCAAAAATGAAAAGTGTCACCATAAAAAATGTCAAAAATGACAAATTTCAAGATGGCAAATGTCAAAGATGTCAAATGACAAATGTCACAATGCTAAATTTCAAAAATGAAAAGTGTCACCATGAAAAATGTCAAAAATGACAAATTTCAAGATGGCAAATGTCAAAGATGTCAAATGACAAATGTCACAATGCTAAATGTCAAAAATGACAAATTTCAAGATGGCAAATGTCAAAGATGTCAAATGACAAATGTCACAATGCTAAATGTCAAAAATGAAAAGTGTCAAAATGAAAAATGTCAAAAATGACAAATTTCAAGATGGCAAATGTCAAAACTGACAAACGTCACAATGCTAAATGTCAAAAATGAAAAGTGTCACCATGAAAAATGTCAAAAATAACAAATTTCAAGATGGCAAATGTCAAAGATGTCAAGTGACAAATGTCACAATGCTAAATGTCAAAACTGACAAATTTCAAGATGGCAAATGTCAAAGATGTCAAATGACAAATGTCACAATGCTAAATGTCAAAAATAAAAAGTGTCACCATGAAAAATGTCAAAAATGACAAATTTCAAGATGGCAAATGTCAAAACTGACTAATGTCACAATGCTAAATGTCAAAAATGAAAAGTGTCACCATGAAAAATGTCAAAAATGACAAATTTCAAAATGGCAAATGTCAAAGATGTCAAATGACAAATGTCACAATGCTAATTGTCAAAAATGAGAAGTTTCACCATAAAAAGTGTCAAAAATGACAAATTTCAAGATGGCAAATGTCTAAGATGTCAAATGACAAATGTCACAATGCTAAATGTCAAAAATGAAAAGTGTCACCATAAAAAATGTCAAAAATGACAAATTTCAAGATGGCAAATGTCAAAGATGTCAAATGACAAATGTCACAATGCTAAATGTCAAAAATGAAAAGTGTCACCATGAAAAATGTCAAAAATGACAAATTTCAAGATGGCACATGTCAAAGATGTCAAATGACAAATGTCACAATGCTAAATGACAAAAATGAAAAGTGTCACCATGAAAAATGTCAAAAATGACAAATTTCAAGATGGCAAATGTCAAAGATGTCAAATGACAAATGTCACAATGCTAAATGTCAAAAATGACAAATTTCAAGATGGCAAATGTCAAAGATGTCAAATGACAAATGTCACAATGCTAAATGTCAAAAATGAAAAGTGTCAAAATGAAAAATGTCAAAAATGACAAATTTCAAGATGGCAAATGTCAAAACTGACAAACGTCACAATGCTAAATGTCAAAAATGAAAAGTGTCACCATGAAAAATGTCAAAAATAACAAATTTCAAGATGGCAAATGTCAAAGATGTCAAGTGACAAATGTCACAATGCTAAATGTCAAAACTGACAAATTTCAAGATGGCAAATGTCAAAGATGTCAAATGACAAATGTCACAATGCTAAATGTCAAAAATAAAAAGTGTCACCATGAAAAATGTCAAAAATGACAAATTTCAAGATGGCAAATGTCAAAACTGACTAATGTCACAATGCTAAATGTCAAAAATGAAAAGTGTCACCATGAAAAATGTCAAAAATGACAAATTTCAAAATGGCAAATGTCAAAGATGTCAAATGACAAATGTCACAATGCTAATTGTCAAAAATGAGAAGTTTCACCATAAAAAGTGTCAAAAATGACAAATTTCAAGATGGCAAATGTCTAAGATGTCAAATGACAAATGTCACAATGCTAAATGTCAAAAATGAAAAGTGTCACCATAAAAAATGTCAAAAATGACAAATTTCAAGATGGCAAATGTCAAAGATGTCAAATGACAAATGTCACAATGCTAAATGTCAAAAATGAAAAGTGTCACCATGAAAAATGTCAAAAATGACAAATTTCAAGATGGCACATGTCAAAGATGTCAAATGACAAATGTCACAATGCTAAATGACAAAAATGAAAAGTGTCACCATGAAAAATGTCAAAAATGACAAATTTCAAGATGGCAAATGTCAAAGATGTCAAATGACAAATGTCACAATGCTTAATGTCAAAAATGAAAAGTGTCACCATGAAAAATTTCAAAAATGACAAATTTCAAGATGGCAAATATCAAAGATGTCAAATGACAAATGTCACAATGCTAAATGTCAAAAATGGAAAGTGTCACAATGCTAAATGTCAAAAATGAAAAGTGTCACAATGCTAAATGTCAAAAATGACAAATTTCAAGATGGCAAATGTCAAAGATGTCAAATGACAAATGTCACAATGCTAAATAACAAAAATGACAAATTTTAAGATGGCAAATGTCTAAGATGTCAAATGACAAATGTCACAATGCTAAATGTCAAAAATGAAAAGTGTCACCATGAAAAATGTCAAAAATGACCAATTTCAAGATGGCAAATGTCAAAACTGACTAATGTCACAATGCTAAATGTCAAAAATGAAAAGTGTCACCATAAAAAATGTCAAAAATGACAAATTTCAAGATGGCAAATGTCTAAGATGTCAAATGACAAATGTCACAATGCTAAATGTCAAAAATGGAAATTGTCACAATGCTAAATGTCAAAAATGAAAAGTGTCACAATGCTAAATGTCAAAAATGACAAATTTCAAGATGGCAAATGTCAAAGATGTCAAATGACAAATGTCACAATGCTAAATAACAAAAATGACAAATTTTAAGATGGCAAATGTCTAAGATGTCAAATGACAAATGTCACAATGCTAAATGTCAAAAATGAAACGTGTCACCATGAAAAATGTCAAAAATGACCAATTTCAAGATGGCAAATGTCAAAACTGACTAATGTCACAATGCTAAATGTCAAAAATGAAAAGTGTCACCATAAAAAATGTCAAAAATGACAAATTTCAAGATGGCAAATGTCTAAGATGTCAAATGACAAATGTCACAATGCTAAATGTCACAAATGAAAAGTGTCACCATGAAAAATATCAAAAATGACAAATTTCAAGATGGCAAATGTCAAAGATGTCAAATGTCACAATGCTAAATGTCAAAAATGAAAGGTGTCACCATGAAAAATGTCAAAAATGACAAATTTCAAGATGGCAAATGTCAAAGATGTCAAATGACAAATGTCACAATGCTAAATGTAAAAAATGAAAAGTGTCACCATGAAAAATGTCAAAAATGACAAATTTCAAGATGGCAAATATCAAAGATGTCAAATGACAAATGTCACAATGCTAAATGTCAAAAATGAAAAGTGTCACAATACTAAATGTCAAAAATAAAAAGTGTCACAATGCTAAATGTCAAAAATGACAAATTTCAAGATGGCAAATGTCAAAGATGTCAAATGACAAATGTCACAATGCTAAATGTCAAAAATGACAAGTTTGAAGATGGCAAATGTCAAAGATGTCAAATGACAAATGTCACAATGCTAAATGTCAAAAATGAAAAGTGTCACCATGAAAAATGTCAAAAATGACAAATTTCAAGATGGCAAATGTCAAAACTGACAAATGTCACAATGCTAAATGTCAAAAATGAAAAGTGTCACCATGAAAAATGTCAAAAATAACAAATTTCAAGATGGCAAATGTCAAAGATGTCAAATGACAAATGTCACAATGCTAAATGTCAAAACTGACAAATTTTAAGATGGCAAATGTCAAAGATGTCAAATGACAAATGTCACAATGCTAAATGTCAAAAATGAAAAGTGTCACCATGAAAAATGTCAAAAATGACAAATTTTAAGATGGCAAATGTCAAAGATGTCAAATGACAAATGTCACAATGCTAAATGTCAAAAATGATAAGTGTCACCATGAAAAATGTCAAAAATAACAAATTTCAAGATGGCAAATGTCAAAGATGTCAAATGACAAATGTCACAATGCTAAATGTCAAACATGATAAGTGTCACCATGAAAAATGTCAAAAATAACAAATTTCAAGATGGCAAATGTCAAAGATGTCAAATGACAAATGTCACAATGCTAAATGTCAAAAATGACAAATTTTAAGATGGCAAATGTCAAAGATGTCAAATGACAACTGTCACAATGCTAAATGTCAAAAATGAAAAGTGTCACCATGAAAAATGTCAAAAATAACAAATTTCAAGATGGCAAATGTCAAAGATGTCAAATGACAAATGTCACAATACTAAATGTCAAAAATGACAAATTTCAGGATGGCAAATGTCAAAGATGTCAAATGTCACAATGCTAAATGTCAAAAATGAAAAGTGACACCATGAAAAATGTCAAAAATGACAAATTTCAAGATGGCAAATGTCAAAGATGTCAAATGACAAATGTCACAATGCTAAATGTCAAAAATGAAAAGTGTCACCATGAAAATTGTCAAAAATGACAAATTTCAAGATGGCAAATGTCAAAACTGACAAATGTCAAAATGCTAAATGTCAAAAATGAAGTGTCATAATGAAAAATGTCAAAAATAACAAATTTCAAGATGGCAAATGTCAAAGATGTCAAATGACAAATGTCACAATGCTAAATGTCAAAAATAAAAAGTGTCACTATGAAAAATGTCAAAAATGACAAATTTCAAGATGGCAAATGTCAAATATGTCAAATGACAAATGTCACAATGCTAAATGTCAAAAATAAAAAGTGTCACCATGAAAAATGTCAAAAATGACAAATTTCAAGATGGCAAATGTCAAAGATGTCAAATGACAAATGTCACAATGCTAAATGTCAAAAATAAAAACTGTCACCATGAAAAATGTCAAAAAGGACAAATTTCAAGATAGCAAATGTCAAAACTGACAAATGTCACAATGCTAAATGTCAAAAATGAAAAGTGTCATAATGAAAAATGTCAAAAATAACAAATTTCAAGATGGCAAATGTCTAAGATGTCAAATGACAAATGTCACAATGCTAAATGTCAAAAATGAAAAGTGTCACCATGAAAAATGTCAAAAATGACAAATTTCAAGATGGCAAATGTCAAAGATGTCAAATGACAAATGTCACAATTCTAAATGTCAAAAATAAAAACTGTCACCATGAAAAATATCAAAAATGACAAATTTCAAGATGGCAAATGTCAGAACTGACAAATGTCACAATGCTAAATGTCAAAAATGAAAAGTGTCATAATGAAAAATGTCAAAAATAACAAATTTCAAGATGGCAAATGTCAAAGATGTCAAATGACAAATGTCACAATGCTAAATGTCAAAAATGAAAAGTGTCACCATGAAAAATGTCGAAAATAACAAATTTCAAGATGGCAAATGTCAAAGATGTCAAATGACAAATGTCACAATGCTAAATGTTAAAAATGACAAATTTCAAGATGGCAAATGTCAAAGATATCAAATAACAAATGTCACAATGCTAAATGTCAAAAATAAAAAGTGTCACCATGAAAAATGTCAAAAATGACAAATTTCAAGATGGCAAATGTCAAAGATGTCAAATGACAAATGTCACAATGCTAAATGTCAAAAATAAAAACTGTCACCATGAAAAATGTCAAAAAGGACAAATTTCAAGATAGCAAATGTCAAAACTGACAAATGTCACAATGCTAAATGTCAAAAATGAAAAGTGTCATAATGAAAAATGTCAAAAATAACAAATTTCAAGATGGCAAATGTCTAAGATGTCAAATGACAAATGTCACAATGCTAAATGTCAAAAATGAAAAGTGTCACCATGAAAAATGTCAAAAATGACAAATTTCAAGATGGCAAATGTCAAAGATGTCAAATGACAAATGTCACAATTCTAAATGTCAAAAATAAAAACTGTCACCATGAAAAATATCAAAAATGACAAATTTCAAGATGGCAAATGTCAGAACTGACAAATGTCACAATGCTAAATGTCAAAAATGAAAAGTGTCATAATGAAAAATGTCAAAAATAACAAATTTCAAGATGGCAAATGTCAAAGATGTCAAATGACAAATGTCACAATGCTAAATGTCAAAAATGAAAAGTGTCACCATGAAAAATGTCGAAAATAACAAATTTCAAGATGGCAAATGTCAAAGATGTCAAATGACAAATGTCACAATGCTAAATGTTAAAAATGACAAATTTCAAGATGGCAAATGTCAAAGATATCAAATAACAAATGTCACAATGCTAAATGTCAAAAATGACAAATTTCAAGATGGCAAATGTCAAAACTGACAAATGTCACAATGCTAAATGTCAAGAATGAAAAGTGTCACCATGAAAAATGTCAAAAATAAAAAATTTCAAGATGGCAAATGTCAAAGATGTCAAATGACAAATATCACAATGCTAAATGTCAAAAATGACAAATTTCAAAATGGCAAATGTCAAAGATGTCAAATGACAAATGTCACAATGCTAAATGTCAAAAATAAAAAGTGTCACCATGAAAAATGTCAAAAATGACAAATTTCAAGATGACAAATGTCAAAACTGACAAATGTCACAATGCTAAATGTCAAAAATGAAAAGTGTCACCATGAAAAATGTCAAAAATAACAAATTTCAAGATGGCAAATGTCAAAGATGTCAAATGACAAATGTCACAATGCTAAATGTCAAAAATGACAAATTTCAAGATGGCAAATTTCAAAGAGGTCAAATGACAATTGTCCCAATGCTAAATGTCAAAAATGAAAAGTGTCACCATCAAAAATGTCAAAAATGACAAATTTCAAGATGGCAAATGTCAAAGATGTCAAATGACAAATGTCACAATGCTAAATGTCAAAAATGAAAAGTGTCACCATGAAAAATGTCAAAAATGACAAATTTCAAGATGGCAAATGTCAAAGATGTCAAATGACAAATGTCACAATGATAATTGTCAAAAATGAGAAGTTTCACCATGAAAAGTGTCAAAAATGACAAATTTCAAGATGGCAAATGTCTAAGATGTCAAATGACAAATGTCACAATGCTAAATGTCAAAAATGAAAAGTGTCACCATGAAAAATGTCAAAAATGACAAATTTCAAGATGGCAAATGTCAAAGATGTCAAATGACAAATGTCACAATGCTAAATGTCAAAAATGAAAAGTGTCACCATGAAAAATGTCAAAAATGACAAATTTCAAGATGGCAAATGTCAAAGATGTCAAATGACAAATGTCACAATGCTAAATGACAAAAATGAAAAGTGTCACCATGAAAAATGTCAAAAATGACAAGTTTCAAGATGGCAAATGTCAAAGATGTCAAATGACAAATGTCACAATGCTAAATGTCAAAAATGAAAAGTGTCACCATGAAAAATGTCAAAAATGACAAATTTCAAGATGGCAAATGTCAAAACTGACTAATGTCACAATCCTAAATGTCAAAAATGAAAAGTGTCACCATGAAAAATGTCAAAAATGACAAATTTCAAAATGGCAAATGTCAAAGATGTCAAATGACAAATGTCACAATGATAATTGTCAAAAATGAGAAGTTTCACCATGAAAAGTGTCAAAAATGACAAATTTCAAGATGGCAAATGTCTAAGATGTCAAATGACAAATGTCACAATGCTAAATGTCAAAAATGAAAAGTGTCACCATGAAAAATGTCAAAAATGACAAATTTCAAGAAGGCAAATGTCAAAGATGTCAAATGACAAATGTCACAATGCTAAATGTCAAAAATGAAAAGTGTCACCATGAAAAATGTCAAAAATGACAAATTTCAAGATGGCAAATGTCAAAGATGTCAAATGACAAATGTCACAATGCTAAATGACAAAAATGAAAAGTGTCACCATGAAAAATGTCAAAAATGACAAATTTCAAGATGGCAAATGTCAAAGATGTCAAATGACAAATGTCACAATGCTAAATGTCAAAAATGAAAAGTGTCACCATGAAAAATGTCAAAAATGACAAATTTCAAGATGGCAAATATCAAAGATGTCAAATGACAAATGTCACAATGCTAAATGTCAAAAATGGAAAGTGTCACAATGCTAAATGTCAAAAATGAAAAGTGTCTCAATGCTAAATGTCAAAAATGACAAATTTCAAGATGGCAAATGTCAAAGATGTCAAATGACAAATGTCACAATGCTAAATGACAAAAATGAAAAGTGTCACAATGAAAAATGTCAAAAATGACAAATTTCAAGATGGCAAATATCAAAACTGACAAATGTCACAATGCTAAATGTCAAAACTGATAAGAGTCACCATGAAAAATGTCAAAAATGACAAAATTCAAGATGGCAAATGTCTAAGATGTCAAATGACAAATGTCACAATGCTAAATGTCAAAAATGAAAAGTGTCACCATGAAAAATGTCAAAAATGACAAATTTCAAGATGGCAAATGTCAAAGATGTCAAATGACAAATGTCACAATGCTAAATGTCAAAAATGAAAAGTGTCAAAAATGACAAATTTTAAGAGGGCAAATGTCTAAGATGTCAAATGACAAATGTCACAATGCTAAATGTCAAAAATGAAAAGTGTCACCATGAAAAATGTCAAAAATGACAAATTTTAAGATGGCAAATGTCAAAGATGTCAAATGACAAATGTCACAATGCTAAATGTCAAAAATGAAAAGTGTCACCATGAAAAATGTCAAAAATGACAAATTTCAAAATGGAAAATGTCAAAGATGTCAAATGACAAATGTCACAATGCTAAATGTCAAAAATGAAAAGTGTCACCATGAAAAATGTCAAAAATGACAAATTTTAAGATGGCAAATGTCAAAGATGTCAAATGACAAATGTCACAATGCTAAATGTCAAAAATGAAAAGTGTCACCATGAAAAATGTCAAAAATGACAAATTTCAAGATGGCAAATGTCAAAGATGTCAAATGACAAATGTCACAATGCTAAATGTCAAAAATGAAAAGTGTCACCATGAAAAATGTCAAAAATGACAAATTTCAAGATGGCAAATATCAAAGATGTCAAATGACAAATGTCACAATGCTAAATGTCAAAAATGGAAAGTGTCACAATGATAAATGTCAAAAATGAAAAGTGTCACAATGCTTAATGTCAAAAATGGAAAGTGTCACAATGCTAAATGTCAAAAATAAAAAGTGTCACAATGCTTAATGTCAAAAATGACAAATTTCAAGATGGCAAATGTCAAAGATGTCAAATGACAAATGTCACAATGCTAAATAACAAAAATGACATATTTCAAGATGGCAAATGTTAAAGATGTCAAATGACAAATGTCACAATGCTAAATGTTAAAAATGAAAAGTGTCACCATGAAAAATGTCAAAAATGACAAATTTTAAGATGGCAAATATCAAAACTGACAAATGTCACAATGCTAAATGTCAAAAATGATAAGAGTCACCATGAAAAATGTCAAAAATGACAAATTTCAGGATGGCAAATGTCTAAGATGTCAAATGACAAATGTCACAATGCTAAATGTCAAAAATGAAAAGTGTCACCATGAAAAATGTCAAAAATGACAAATTTCAAGATGGCAAATGTCAAAGATGTCAAATGACAAATGTCACAATGCTAAATGTCAAAAATGAAAAGTGTCAAAAATGACAAATTTTAAGATGGCAAATGTCTAAGATGTCAAATGAAAAATGTCACAATGCTAAATGTCAAAAATGAAAAGTGTCACCATGAAAAATGTCAAAAATGACAAATTTCAAAATAGCAAATGTCAAAGATGTCAAATGACAAATGTCACAATGCTAAATGTCAAAAATGAAAAGTGTCACCATGAAAAATGTCAAAAATGACAAATTTCAAGATGGCAAATGTCAAAGATGTCAAATGACAAATGTCACAATGCTAAATGTCAAAAATGAAAAGTGTCACCATGAAAAATGTCAAAAATGACAAATTTCAAGATGGCAAATGTCAAAACTGACTAATGTCACAATGCTAAATGTCAAAAATGAAAAGTGTCACCATGAAAAATGTCAAAAATGACAAATTTCAAAATGGCAAATGCCAAAGATGTCAAATGACAAATGTCACAATGCTAAATGTCAAAAATAAAAAGTGTCACCATGAAAAGTGTCAAAAATAACAAATTTCAAGATGGCAAATGTCTAAGATGTCAAATGACAAATGTCACAATGCTAAATGTCAAAAATGAAAAGTGTCACCATGAAAAATGTCAAAAATGACAAATTTCAAGATGGCAAATGTCAAAGATGTCAAATGACAAATGTCACAATGCTAAATGTCAAAAATGAAAAGTGTCACCATGAAAAATGTCAAAAATGACAAATTTCAAGATGGCAAATGTCAAAGATGTCAAATGACAAATGTCACAATGCTAAATGTCAAAAATGAAAAGTGTCACCATGAAAAATGTCAAAAATGACAAATTTCAAGATGGCAAATGTCAAAGATGTCAAATGACAAATGTCACAATGCTAAATGTCAAAAATGAAGAGTGTCACCATGAAAAATGTCAAAAATGACAAATTTCAAGATGGCAAATATCAAAGATGTCAAATGACAAATGTCACAATGCTAAATGTCAAAAATGGAAAGTGTCACAATGCTAACTGTCAAAAATGAAAAGTGTCACAATGCTAAATGTCAAAAATGACAAATTTCAAGATGGCAAATGTCAAAGATGTCAAATGACAAATGTCACAATGCTAAATGTCAAAAATGACAAATTTCAAGATGGCAAATGTCAAAGATGTCAAAAGACAAATGTCACAATGCTAAATGTCAAAAATGAAAAGTGTCACCATGAAAAATGTCAAAAATGACAAATTTCAAGATGGCAAATGTCAAAACTGACAAACGTCACAATGCTAAATGTCAAAAATGAAAAGTGTCACCATGAAAAATGTCAAAAATAACAAATTTCAAGATGGCAAATGTCAAAGATGTCAAATGACAAATGTCACAATGCTAAATGTCAAAAATGACAAATTTCAAGATGGCAAATGTCAAAGATGTCAAATGACAAATGTCACAATGCTAAATGTCAAAAATGAAAAGTGTCAAAAATAAAAAGTGTCACAATGAAAAATGTCAAAAATGACAAATTTCAAGATGGCAAATGTCAAAGATGTCAAATGACAAATGTCACAATGCTAAATGTCAAAAATGAAAAGTGTCACCATAAAAAATGTCAAAAATGACAAATTTCAAGATGGCAAATGTCAAAGATGTCAAATGACAAATGTCACAATGCTAAATGTCAAAAATAAAAAGTGTCACCATGAAAAATGTCAAAAATGACAAATTTCAAGATGGCAAATGTCAAAACTGACTAATGTCACAATGCTAAATGTTAAAGATGAAAAGTGTCACCATGAAAAATGTCAAAAATGACAAATTTCAAAATGGCAAATGTCAAAGATGTCAAATGACAAATGTCACAATGCTAAATGTCAAAAATGAAAAGTGTCACCATGAAAAGTGTCAAAAATGACAAATTTCAAGATGGCAAATATCAAAGATGTCAATTGACAAATGTCACAATGCTAAATGTCAAAAATGAAAAGTGTCACAATGCTAAATGTCAAAAATGAAAAGTGTCACAATGCTAAATGTCAAAAATGACAAATTTCAAGATGGCAAATGTCAAAGATGTCAAATGACAAATGTCACAATGCTAAATGTCAAAAATGACAAATTTCAAGATGGCAAATGTCAAAGATGTCAAATGACAAATGTCACAATGCTAAATGTCAAAAATGAAAAGTGTCACCATGAAAAATGTCAAAAATGACAAATTTCAAGATGGCAAATGTCAAAACTGACAAACGTCACAATGCTAAATGTCAAAAATGAAAAGTGTCACCATGAAAAATGTCAAAAATAACAAATTTAAAGATGTCAAAGATGTCAAGTGACAAATGTCACAATGCTAAATGTCAAAACTGACAAATTTCAAGATGGCAAATGTCAAAGATGTCAAATGACAAATGTCACAATGCTAAATGTCAAAAATAAAAAGTGTCACCATGAAAAATGTCAAAACTGACAAATTTCAAGATAGCAAATGTCAAAACTGACTAATGTCACAATGCTAAATGTCAAAAATGAAAAGTGTCACCATGAAAAATGTGAAAAATGACAAATTTCAAAATGGCAAATGTCAAATATGTCAAATGACAAATGTCACAATGCTAATTGTCAAAAATGAGAAGTTTCACCATGAAAAGTGTCAAAAATGACAAATTTCAAGATGGCAAATGTCTAAGATGTCAAATGACAAATGTCACAATGCTAAATGTCAAAAATGAAAAGTGTCACCATGAAAAATGTCAAAAATGACAAATTTCAAGATGGCAAATG
This sequence comes from Altica lythri, assembly GCA_964028335.1. Taxonomy (NCBI): domain Eukaryota; kingdom Metazoa; phylum Arthropoda; class Insecta; order Coleoptera; family Chrysomelidae; genus Altica; species Altica lythri. Next base: position 36,571,896 of record OZ034800.1, on the reverse strand, counting down.
TCAAAGATGTCAAATGACAAATATCACAATGCTAAATGTCAAAAATGAAAAGTGTCACCATGAAAAATGACAAATTTCAAGATGGCAAATGTCAAAGATGTCAAATGACAAATGTCACAATGCTAAATGTCAAAAATGAAAAGTGTCACGATGAAAAATGTCAAAAATGACAAATTTCAAGATGGCAAATATCAAAGATGTCAAATGACAAATGTCACAATGCTAAATGTTAAAAATGAAAAGTGTCACAATGCTAAATGTCAAAAATGAAAAGTGTCACAATGCTAAATGTCAAAAATGACAAATTTCAAGATGGCAAATGTCAAAGATGTCAAATGACAAATGTCACAATGCTAAATGTCAAAAATGAAAAGTGTCACCATAAAAAATGTCAAAAATGACAAATTTCAAGAGGGCAAATGTCAAAACTGACAAACATCACAATGCTAAATGTCAAAAATGAAAAGTGTCACCATGAAAAATGTCAAAAATAACAAATTTTAAGATGGCAAATGTCAAAGATGTCAAGTGACAAATGTCACAATGCTAAATGTCAAAACTGACAAATTTCAGGATGGCAAATGTCAAAGATGTCAAATGACAAATGTCACAATGCTAAATGTCAAAAATGAAAAGTGTCACCATGAAAAATGTCAAAAATGACAAATTTCAAGATGGCAAATATCAAAGATGTCAAATGACAAATGTCACAATGCTAAATGTCAAAAATGAAAAGTGTCACAATGCTAAATGTCAAAAATGAAAAGTGTCACAATGCTAAATGTCAAAAATGACAAATTTCAAGATGGCAAATGTCAAAGATGTCAAATGACAAATGTCACAATGCTAAATGTCAAAAATGACAAATTTCAAGATGGCAAATGTCAAAGATGTCAAATGACAAATGTCACAATGCTAAATGTCAAAAATGAAAAGTGTCACCATGAAAAATGTCAAAAATGACAAATTTCAAGATGGCAAATGTAGAAACTGACATACGTCACAATGCTAAATGTCAAAAATGAAAAGTGTCACCATGAAAAATGTCAAAAATAACAAATTTCAAGATGGCAAATGTCAAAGATGTCAAGTGACAAATGTCACAATGCTAAATGTCAAAACTGACAAATTTCAAGATGGCAAATGTCAAAGATGTCAAATGACAAATGTCACAATGCTAAATGTCAAAAATGAAAAGTGTCACCATGAAAAATGTCAAAAATGACAAATTTCAAGATGGCAAATGTCAAAACTGACTAATGTCACAATGCTAAATGTCAAAAATGAAAAGTGTGACCATGAAAAATGTCAAAAATGACAAATTTCAAAATGGCAAATGTCAAAGATGTCAAATGACAAATGTTACAATGCTAAATGTCAAAAATGAAAAGTGTCACCATGAAAAGTGTCAAAAATGACAAATTTTAAGATGGCAAATGTCTAAGATGTCAAATGACAAATGTCACAATGCTAAATGTCAAAAATGAAAGGTGTCACCATGAAAAATGTCAAAAATGAAAAATTTCAAGATGGCAAATGTCAAAGATGTCAAATGACAAATGTCACAATGCTAAATGTCAAAAATGAAAAGTGTCACCATGAAAAATGTCAAAAATGCCAAATTTCAAAATGGCAAATGTCAAAGATGTCAAATGACAAATGTCACAATGCTAAATGTCAAAAATGAAAAGTGTCACCATTAAAAGTGTCAAAAATGACAAATTTCAAGATGGCAAATGTCAAAGATGTCAAATGACAAATGTCACAATGCTAAATGTCAAAAATGAAAAGTGTCACCATGAAAAATGTCAAAAATGACAAATTTCAAGATGGCAAATGTCAAAGATGTCAAATGACAAATGTCACAATGCTAAATGTCAAAAATGAAAAGTGTCACAATGCTAAATGTCAAAAATGACAAATTTCAAGATGGCAAATGTCAAAGATGTCAAATGACAAATGTAACAATGCTAAATGTCAAAAATGACAAATTTCAAGATGGCAAATGTCAAAGATGTCAAATGACAAATGTCACAATGCTAAATGTCAAAAATAAAAAGTGTCACCATGAAAAATGTCAAAAATGACAAATTTCAAGATGGCAAATGTCAAAACTGACAAACGTCACAATGCTAAATGTCAAAAATGAAAAGTGTCACCATGAAAAATGGCAAAAATGACAAATTTCAAGATGGCAAATGTCAAAACTGACTAATGTCACAATGCTAAATGTCAAAAATGAAAAGTGTGACCATGAAAAATGTCAAAAATGACAAATTTCAAAATGGCAAATGTCAAAGATGTCAAATGACAAATGTTACAATGCTAAATGTCAAAAATGAAAAGTGTCACCATGAAAAGTGTCAAAAATGACAAATTTCAAGATGGCAAATGTCTAAGATGTCAAATGACAAATGTCACAATGCTAAATGTCAAAAATGAAAAGTGTCACCATGAAAAATGTCAAAAATGAAAAATTTCAAGATGGCAAATGTCAAAGATGTCAAATGACAAATGTCACAATGCTAAATGTCAAAAATGAAAAGTGTCACCATGAAAAATGTCAAAAATGCCAAATTTCAAAATGGCAAATGTCAAAGATGTCAAATGACAAATGTCACAATGCTAAATGTCAAAAATGAAAAGTGTCACCATTAAAAGTGTCAAAAATGACAAATTTCAAGATGGCAAATGTCAAAGATGTCAAATGACAAATGTCACAATGCTAAATGTCAAAAATGAAAAGTGTTACCATGAAAAATGTCAAAAATGACAAATTTCAAGATGGCAAATGTCAAAGATGTCAAATGACAAATGTCACAATGCTAAATGTCAAAAATGAAAAGTGTCACCATGAAAAATATCAAAAATGACAAATTTCAAGATGGCAAATGTCAAAGATGTCAAATGACAAATGTCACAATGCTAAATGTCAAAAATGAAAAGTGTCACCATGAAAAATGTCAAAAATGACAAATTTCAAGATGGCAAATATCAAAGATGTCAAATGACAAATGTCACAATGCTAAATGTTAAAAATGAAAAGTGTCACAATGCTAAATGTCAAAAATGAAAAGTGTCACAATGCTAAATGTCAAAAATGACAAATTTCAAGATGGCAAATGTCAAAGATGTCAAATGACAAATGTCACAATGCTAAATGTCAAAAATGACAAATTTCAAGATGGCAAATGTCAAAGATGTCAAATGACAAATGTCACAATGCTTAATGTCAAAAATGAAAAGTGTCACCATAAAAAATGTCAAAAATGACAAATTTCAAGATGGCAAATGTCAAAACTGACAAACATCACAATGCTAAATGTCAAAAATGAAAAGTGTCACCATGAAAAATGTCAAAAATAACAAATTTTAAGATGGCAAATGTCAAAGATGTCAAGTGACAAATGTCACAATGCTAAATGTCAAAACTGACAAATTTCAGGATGTCAAATGTCAAAGATGTTAAATGACAAATTTCACAATGCTAAATGTCAAAAATGAAAAGTGTCACCATGAAAAATGTCAAAAATGACAAATTTCAAGATGGCAAATATCAAAGATGTCAAATGACAAATGTCACAATGCTAAATGTCAAAAATGAAAAGTGTCACAATGCTTAATGTCAAAAATGAAAAGTGTCACAATGCTAAATGTCAAAAATGACAAATTTCAAGATGGCAAATGTCAAAGATGTCAAATGACAAATGTCACAATGCTAAATGTCAAAAATGACAAATTTCAAGATGGCAAATGTCAAAGATGTCAAATGACAAATGTCACAATGCTAAATGTCAAAAATGAAAAGTGTCACCATAAAAAATGTCAAAAATGACAAATTTCAAGATGGCAAATGTCAAAACTGACAAACGTCACAATGCTAAATGTCAAAAATGAAAAGTGTCACCATGAAAAATGTCAAAAATAACAAATTTCAAGATGGCAAATGTCAAAGATGTCAAGTGACAAATGTCACAATGCTAAATGTCAAAAATGAAAAGTGTCACAATGCTAAATGTCAAAAATGACAAATTTCAAGATGGCAAATGTCAAAGATGTCAAATGACAAATGTCACAATGCTAAATGTCAAAAATGACAAATTTCAAGATGGCAAATGTCAAAGATGTCAAATGACAAATGTCACAATGCTAAATGTCAAAAATGAAAAGTGTCACCATAAAAAATGTCAAAAATGACAAATTTCAAGATGGCAAATGTCAAAACTGACAAACATCACAATGCTAAATGTCAAAAATGAAAAGTGTCACCATGAAAAATGTCAAAAATAACAAATTTTAAGATGGCAAATGTCAAAGATGTCAAGTGACAAATGTCACAATGCTAAATGTCAAAACTGACAAATTTCAGGATGTCAAATGTCAAAGATGTTAAATGACAAATGTCACAATGCTAAATGTCAAAAATGAAAAGTGTCACCATGAAAAATGTCAAAAATGACAAATTTCAAGATGGCAAATATCAAAGATGTCAAATGACAAATGTCACAATGCTAAATGTCAAAAATGAAAAGTGTCACCATGAAAAATATCAAAAATGACAAATTTCAAGATGGCAAATGTCAAAGATGTCAAATGACAAATGTCACAATGCTAAATGTCAAAAATGAAAAGTGTCACCATGAAAAATGTCAAAAATGACAAATTTCAAGATGGCAAATATCAAAGATGTCAAATGACAAATGTCACAATGCTAAATGTTAAAAATGAAAAGTGTCACAATGCTAAATGTCAAAAATGAAAAGTGTCACAATGCTAAATGTCAAAAATGACAAATTTCAAGATGGCAAATGTCAAAGATGTCAAATGACAAATGTCACAATGCTAAATGTCAAAAATGACAAATTTCAAGATGGCAAATGTCAAAGATGTCAAATGACAAATGTCACAATGCTAAATGTCAAAAATGAAAAGTGTCACCATAAAAAATGTCAAAAATGACAAATTTCAAGATGGCAAATGTCAAAACTGACAAACATCACAATGCTAAATGTCAAAAATGAAAAGTGTCACCATGAAAAATGTCAAAAATAACAAATTTTAAGATGGCAAATGTCAAAGATGTCAAGTGACAAATGTCACAATGCTAAATGTCAAAACTGACAAATTTCAGGATGTCAAATGTCAAAGATGTTAAATGACAAATGTCACAATGCTAAATGTCAAAAATGAAAAGTGTCACCATGAAAATGTCAAAAATGACAAATTTCAAGATGGCAAATATCAAAGATGTCAAATGACAAATGTCACAATGCTAAATGTCAAAAATGAAAAGTGTCACAATGCTTAATGTCAAAAATGAAAAGTGTCACAATGCTAAATGTCAAAAATGACAAATTTCAAGATGGCAAATGTCAAAGATGTCAAATGACAAATGTCACAATGCTAAATGTCAAAAATGACAAATTTCAAGATGGCAAATGTCAAAGATGTCAAATGACAAATGTCACAATGCTAAATGTCAAAAATGAAAAGTGTCACCATAAAAAATGTCAAAAATCACAAATTTCAAGATGGCAAATGTCAAAACTGACAAACGTCACAATGCTAAATGTCAAAAATGAAAAGTGTCACCATGAAAAATGTCAAAAATAACAAATTTCAAGATGGCAAATGTCAAAGATGTCAAGTGACAAATGTCACAATGCTAAATGTCAAAACTGACAAATTTCAAGATGGCAAATGTCAAAGATGTCAAATGACAAATGTCACAATGCTAAATGTCAAAAATGAAAAGTGTCACCATGAAAAATGTCAAAAATGACAAATTTCAAGATGGCAAATGTCAAAACTGACTAATGTCACAATGCTAAATGTCAAAAATGAAAAGTGTCACCATGAAAAATGTCAAAAATGACAAATTTCAAAATGGCAAATGTCAAAGATGTCAAATGACAAATGTTAGAATGCTAAATGTCAAAAATGAAAAGTGTCACCATGAAAAGTGTCAAAAATGACAAATTTCAAGATGGCAAATGTCTAAGATGTCAAATGCCAAATGTCACAATGCTAAATGTCAAAAATGAAAAGTGTCACCATGAAAAATGTCAAAAATAAAAAATTTCAAGATGGCAAATATCAAAGATGTCAAATGACAAATGTCACAATGCTAAATGTCAAAAATGAAAAGTGTCACCATGAAAAATGTCAAAAATGACAAATTTCAAGATGGCAAATGTCAAAGATGTCAAATGACAAATGTCACAATGCTAAATGTCAAAAATGAAAAGTGTCACCATGAAAAATGTCAAAAATGACAAATTTCAAGATGGCAAATGTCAAAGATGTCAAATGACAAATGTCACAATGCTAAATGTCAAAAATGAAAAGTGTCACCATGAAAAATGTCAAAAATGACAAATTTCAAGATGGCAAATATCAAAGATGTCAAATGACAAATGTCACAATGCTAAATGTCAAAAATGGAAAGTGTCACAATGCTAAATGTCAAAAATGAAAAGTGTCACAATGCTAAATGTCAAAAATAACAAATTTCAAGATGGCAAATGTCAAAGATGTCAAATGACAAATGTCACAATGCTAAATAACAAAAATGACAAATTTCAAGATGGCAAATGTCAAAGATGTCAAATGACAAATGTCACAATGCTAAATGTCAAAAATGAAAAGTGTCACCATGAAAAATGTCAAAAATGACAAATTTCAAGATGGCAAATATCAAAACTAACAAATATCACAATGCTAAATGTCAAAAATGATAAGAGTCACCATGAAAAATGTAAAAAATGACAAATTTCAAGATGGCAAATGTCTAAGATGTCAAATGACAAATGTCACAATGCTAAATGTCAAAAATGAAAAGTGTCACCATGAAAAATGTCAAAAATGACAAATTTCAAGATGGCAAATATCAAAGATGTCAAATGACAAATGTCACAATGCTAAATGTCAAAAATGACAAATTTTAAGATGGCAAATGTCTAAGATGTCAAATGACAAATGTCACAATGCTAAATGTCAAAAATGAAAAGTGTCACCATGAAAAATGTCAAAAATGACAAATTTCAAGAAGGCAAATGTCAAAGATGTCAAATGACAAATGTCACAATGCTAAATGTCAAAAATGAAAAGTGTCACCATGAAAAATGTCAAAAATGACAAATTTCAAGATGGCAAATGTCAAAGATGTCAAATGACAAATGTCACAATGCTAAATGTCAAAAATGAAAAGTGTCACCATGAAAAATGTCAAAAATGACAAATTTCAAGATGGCAAATATCAAAGATGTCAAATGGCAAATGTCACAATGCTAAATGTCAAAAATGGAAAGTGTCACAATGCTAAATGTCAAAAATGAAAAGTGTCACAATGCTTAATGTCAAAAATGACAAATTTCAAGATGGCAAATGTCAAAGATGTCAAATGACAAATGTCGCAATGCTAAATAACAAAAATGACAAATTTCAAGATGGCAAATGTCAAAGATGTCAAATGACAAATGTCGCAATGCTAAATGTCAAAAATGAAAAGTGTCACCATGAAAAATGTCAAAAATGACAAATTTCAAGATGGCAAATATCAAAACTGACAAATATCACAATGCTAAATGTCAAAAATGATAAGAGTCACCATGAAAAATGTAAAAAATGACAAATTTCAAGATGGCAAATGTCTAAGATGTCAAATGACAAATGTCACAATGCTAAATGTCAAAAATGAAAAGTGTCACAATGAAAAATGTCAAAAATGACAAATTTCAAGATGGCAAATATCAAAGATGTCAAATGACAAATGTCACAATGCTAAATGTCAAAAATGAAAAGTGTCAAAAATGACAAATTTCAAGATAGCAAATGTCAAAGATGTCAAATGACAAATGTCACAATGCTAAATGTCAAAAATGAAAAGTGTCACCATGAAAAATGTCAAAAATGACAAATTTCAAGATGGCAAATGTCAAAGATGTCAAATGACAAATGTCACAATGCTAAATGTCAAAAATGAAAAGTGTCACCATGAAAAATGTCAAAAATGACAAATTTCAAGATGGCAAATATCAAAGATGTCAAATGACAAATGTCACAATGCTAAATCTCAAAAATGGAAAGTGTCACAATGCTAAATGTCAAAAATAAAAAGTGTCACAATGCTAAATGTCAAAAATGACAAATTTCAAGATGGCAAATGTCAAAGATGTCAAATGACAAATGTCACAATGCTAAATGTCAAAAATGACAAATTTCAAGATGGCAAATGTCAAAGATGTCAAATGACAAATCACAATGCTAAATGTCAAAAATGAAAAGTGTCACCATGAAAAATGTCAAAAATGACAAATTTCAAGGTGGCAAATGTCAAAACTGACAAACGTCACAATGCTAAATGTCAAAAATGAAAAATGTCACCATGAAAAATGTCAAAAATAACAAATTTCAAGATGGCAAATGTCAAAGATGTCAAGTGACAAATGTCACAATGCTAAATGTCAAAACTGACAAATTTCAAGATGGCAAACGTCAAAGATGTCAAATGACAAATGTCACAATGCTAAATGTCAAAAATGAAAAGTGTCACCATGAAAAATGTCAAAAATGACAAATTTCAAGATGGCAAATGTCAAAGATGTCAAATGACAAATGTCACAATGCTAAATGTCAAAAATGATAAGTGTCACCATGAAAAATGTCAAAAATATCAAATTTCAAGATGGCAAATGTCAAAGATGTCAAATGACAAATGTCACAATGCTAAATGTCAAAAATGACAAATTTTAAGATGACAAATGTCAAAGATGTCAAATGACAACTATTACAATGCTAAATGTCAAAAATGAAAAGTGTCACCATGAAAAATGTCAAAAATAACAAATTTCAAGATGGCAAATGTCAAAGATGTCAAATGACAAATGTCACAATGCTAAATGTCAAAAATGACAAATTTCAAGATGGCAAATGTCAAAGATGTCAAATGTCACAATGCTAAATGTCAAAAATGAAAAGTGTCACCATGAAAAATGTCAAAAATGACAAATTTCAAGATGGCAAATGTCAAAGATGTCAAATGACAAATGTCACAATGCTAAATGTCAAAAATGAAAAGTGTCACCATGAAAAATGTCAAAAATGACAAATTTCAAGATGGCAAATGTCAAAGATGTCAAATGACAAATGTCACAATGCTAAATGTCAAAAATGAAAAGTGTCACCATGAAAAATGTCAAAAATGACAAATTTCAAGATGGCAAATGTCAAAGATGTCAAATGACAAATGTCAAAAATGAAAATTGTCAAAAATGACAAATTTCAAGATGGCAAATGTCTAAGATGTCAAATGACAAATGTCACAATGCTAAATGTCAAAAATGAAAAGTGTCACCATGAAAAATGACAAAAATGACAAATTTCAAGATGGCAAATGTCAAAGATGTTAAATGACAAATGTCACAATGCTAAATGTCAAAAATAAAAACTGTCACCATGAAAAATGTCAAAAATGACAAATTTCAAGATAGCAAATGTCAAACCTGACAAATGACACAATGCTAAATGTCAAAAATGAAAAGTGTCATAATGAAAAATGTCAAAAATAACAAATTTCAAGATGGCAAATGTCAAAGATGTCAAATGACAAATGTCACAATGCTAAATGTCAAAAATGAAAAGTGTCACCATGAAAAATGTCAAAAATGACAAATTTCAAGATGGCAAATGTCAAAGAGGTCAAATGACAAATGTCACAATGCTAAATGTCAAAAATAAAAACTGTCACCATGAAAAATGTCAAAAATGACAAATTTCAAGATGGCAAATGTCAAAACTGACAAATGTCACAATGCTAAATGTCAAAATTGAAAAGTGTCACCATGAAAAATGTCAAAAATGACAAATTTCAAGATGGCAAATGTCAAAACTGACAAAAGTCACAATGCTAAATGTCAAAAATGAAAAGTGTCACCATGAAAAATGTCAAAAATAACAAATTTCAAGATGGCAAATGTCAAAGATGTCAAGTGAAAAATGTCACAATGCTAAATGTCAAAACTGACAAATTTCAAGATGGCAAACATCAAAGATGTCAAATGACAAATTTCACAATGCTAAATGTCAAAAATGAAAAGTGTCACCATGAAAAATGTCAAAAATAACAAATTTCAAGATGGCAAATGTCAAAGATGTCAAATGACAAATGTCACAATGCTAAATGTCAAACATGATAAGTGTCACCATGAAAAATGTCAAAAATAACAAATTTCAAGATGGCAAATGTCAAAGATGTCAAATGACAAATGTCACAATGCTAAATGTCAAAAATGACAAATTTTAAGATGGCAAATGTCAAAGATGTCAAATGACAACTGTCACAATGCTAAATGTCAAAAATGAAAAGTGTCACCATGAAAAATGTCAAAAATAACAAATTTCAAGATGGCAAATGTCAAAGATGTCAAATGACAAATGTCACAATACTAAATGTCAAAAATGACAAATTTCAGGATGGCAAATGTCAAAGATGTCAAATGTCACAATGCTAAATGTCAAAAATGAAAAGTGACACCATGAAAAATGTCAAAAATGACAAATTTCAAGATGGCAAATGTCAAAGATGTCAAATGACAAATGTCACAATGCTAAATGTCAAAAATGAAAAGTGTCACCATGAAAATTGTCAAAAATGACAAATTTCAAGATGGCAAATGTCAAAACTGACAAATGTCAAAATGCTAAATGTCAAAAATGAAGTGTCATAATGAAAAATGTCAAAAATAACAAATTTCAAGATGGCAAATGTCAAAGATGTCAAATGACAAATGTCACAATGCTAAATGTCAAAAATAAAAAGTGTCACTATGAAAAATGTCAAAAATGACAAATTTCAAGATGGCAAATGTCAAAGATGTCAAATGACAAATGTCACAATGCTAAATGTCAAAAATGAAAAGTGTCACCATGAAAAATGTCAAAAATGACAAATTTCAAGATGGCAAATGTCAAAGATGTCAAATGACAAATGTCACAATGCTAAATGTCAAAAATAAAAACTGTCACCATGAAAAATGTCAAAAATGACAAATTTCAAGATGGCAAATGTCAAAACTGACAAATGTCAAAATGCTAAATGTCAAAAATGAAAAGTGTCATAATGAAAAATGTCAAAAATAACAAATTTCAAGATGGCAAATGTCAAAGATGTCAAATGACAAATGTCACAATGCTAAATGTCAAAAATAAAAAGTGTCACCATGAAAAATGTCAAAAATGACAAATTTCAAGATGGCAAATGTCAAAGATGTCAAATGACAAATGTCACAATGCTAAATGTCAAAAATGACAAATTTCAAGATGGCAAATGTCAAAGATGTCAAATGACAAATGTCACAATGCTAAATGTCAAAAATGAAAAGTGTCACCATAAAAAATGTCAAAAATGACAAATTTCAAGATGGCAAATGTCAAAACTGACAAACGTCACAATGCTAAATGTCAAAAATGAAAACTGTCACCATGAAAAATGTCAAAAATAACAAATTTCAAGATGGCAAATGTCAAAGATGTCAAGTGACAAATGTCACAATGCTAAATGTCAAAAATGAAAAGTGTCACAATGCTAAATGTCAAAAATGACAAATTTCAAGATGGCAAATGTCAAAGATGTCAAATGACAAATGTCACAATGCTAAATGTCAAAAATGACAAATTTCAAGATGGCAAATGTCAAAGATGTCAAATGACAAATGTCACAATGCTAAATGTCAAAAATGAAAAGTGTCACCATAAAAAATGTCAAAAATGACAAATTTCAAGATGGCAAATGTCAAAACTGACAAACATCACAATGCTAAATGTCAAAAATGAAAAGTGTCACCATGAAAAATGTCAAAAATAACAAATTTTAAGATGGCAAATGTCAAAGATGTCAAGTGACAAATGTCACAATGCTAAATGTCAAAACTGACAAATTTCAGGATGTCAAATGTCAAAGATGTTAAATGACAAATGTCACAATGCTAAATGTCAAAAATGAAAAGTGTCACCATGAAAAATGTCAAAAATGACAAATTTCAAGATGGCAAATATCAAAGATGTCAAATGACAAATGTCACAATGCTAAATGTCAAAAATGAAAAGTGTCACCATGAAAAATATCAAAAATGACAAATTTCAAGATGGCAAATGTCAAAGATGTCAAATGACAAATGTCACAATGCTAAATGTCAAAAATGAAAAGTGTCACCATGAAAAATGTCAAAAATGACAAATTTCAAGATGGCAAATATCAAAGATGTCAAATGACAAATGTCACAATGCTAAATGTTAAAAATGAAAAGTGTCACAATGCTAAATGTCAAAAATGAAAAGTGTCACAATGCTAAATGTCAAAAATGACAAATTTCAAGATGGCAAATGTCAAAGATGTCAAATGACAAATGTCACAATGCTAAATGTCAAAAATGACAAATTTCAAGATGGCAAATGTCAAAGATGTCAAATGACAAATGTCACAATGCTAAATGTCAAAAATGAAAAGTGTCACCATAAAAAATGTCAAAAATGACAAATTTCAAGATGGCAAATGTCAAAACTGACAAACATCACAATGCTAAATGTCAAAAATGAAAAGTGTCACCATGAAAAATGTCAAAAATAACAAATTTTAAGATGGCAAATGTCAAAGATGTCAAGTGACAAATGTCACAATGCTAAATGTCAAAACTGACAAATTTCAGGATGTCAAATGTCAAAGATGTTAAATGACAAATGTCACAATGCTAAATGTCAAAAATGAAAAGTGTCACCATGAAAAATGTCAAAAATGACAAATTTCAAGATGGCAAATATCAAAGATGTCAAATGACAAATGTCACAATGCTAAATGTCAAAAATGAAAAGTGTCACAATGCTTAATGTCAAAAATGAAAAGTGTCACAATGCTAAATGTCAAAAATGACAAATTTCAAGATGGCAAATGTCAAAGATGTCAAATGACAAATGTCACAATGCTAAATGTCAAAAATGACAAATTTCAAGATGGCAAATGTCAAAGATGTCAAATGACAAATGTCACAATGCTAAATGTCAAAAATGAAAAGTGTCACCATAAAAAATGTCAAAAATGACAAATTTCAAGATGGCAAATGTCAAAACTGACAAACGTCACAATGCTAAATGTCAAAAATGAAAAGTGTCACCATGAAAAATGTCAAAAATAACAAATTTCAAGATGGCAAATGTCAAAGATGTCAAGTGACAAATGTCACAATGCTAAATGTCAAAACTGACAAATTTCAAGATGGCAAATGTCAAAGATGTCAAATGACAAATGTCACAATGCTAAATGTCAAAAATGAAAAGTGTCACCATGAAAAATGTCAAAAATGACAAATTTCAAGATGGCAAATGTCAAAACTGACTAATGTCACAATGCTAAATGTCAAAAATGAAAAGTGTCACCATGAAAAATGTCAAAAATGACAAATTTCAAAATGGCAAATGTCAAAGATGTCAAATGACAAATGTTACAATGCTAAATGTCAAAAATGAAAAGTGTCACCATGAAAAGTGTCAAAAATGACAAATTTCAAGATGGCAAATGTCTAAGATGTCAAATGCCAAATGTCACAATGCTAAATGTCAAAAATGAAAAGTGTCACCATGAAAAATGTCAAAAATAAAAAATTTCAAGATGGCAAATATCAAAGATGTCAAATGACAAATGTCACAATGCTAAATGTCAAAAATGAAAAGTGTCACCATGAAAAATGTCAAAAATGACAAATTTCAAGATGGCAAATGTCAAAGATGTCAAATGACAAATGTCACAATGCTAAATGTCAAAAATGAAAAGTGTCACCATGAAAAATGTCAAAAATGACAAATTTCAAGATGGCAAATGTCAAAGATGTCAAATGACAAATGTCACAATGCTAAATGTCAAAAATGAAAAGTGTCACCATGAAAAATGTCAAAAATGACAAATTTCAAGATGGCAAATATCAAAGATGTCAAATGACAAATGTCACAATGCTAAATGTCAAAAATGGAAAGTGTCACAATGCTAAATGTCAAAAATGAAAAGTGTCACAATGCTAAATGTCAAAAATAACAAATTTCAAGATGACAAATGTCAAAGATGTCAAATGACAAATGTCACAATGCTAAATAACAAAAATGACAAATTTCAAGATGGCAAATGTCAAAGATGTCAAATGACAAATGTCACAATGCTAAATGTCAAAAATGAAAAGTGTCACCATGAAAAATGTCAAAAATGACAAATTTCAAGATGGCAAATATCAAAACTAACAAATATCACAATGCTAAATGTCAAAAATGATAAGAGTCACCATGAAAAATGTAAAAAATGACAAATTTCAAGATGGCAAATGTCTAAGATGTCAAATGACAAATGTCACAATGCTAAATGTCAAAAATGAAAAGTGTCACCATGAAAAATGTCAAAAATGACAAATTTCAAGATGGCAAATATCAAAGATGTCAAATGACAAATGTCACAATGCTAAATGTCAAAAATGACAAATTTTAAGATGGCAAATGTCTAAGATGTCAAATGACAAATGTCACAATGCTAAATGTCAAAAATGAAAAGTGTCACCATGAAAAATGTCAAAAATGACAAATTTCAAGATGGCAAATGTCAAAGATGTCAAATGACAAATGTCACAATGCTAAATGTCAAAAATGAAAAGTGTCACCATGAAAAATGTCAAAAATGACAAATTTCAAGATGGCAAATGTCAAAGATGTCAAATGACAAATGTCACAATGCTAAATGTCAAAAATGAAAAGTGTCACCATGAAAAATGTCAAAAATGACAAATTTCAAGATGGCAAATATCAAAGATGTCAAATGGCAAATGTCACAATGCTAAATGTCAAAAATGGAAAGTGTCACAATGCTAAATGTCAAAAATGAAAAGTGTCACAATGCTTAATGTCAAAAATGACAAATTTCAAGATGGCAAATGTCAAAGATGTCAAATGACAAATGTCGCAATGCTAAATAACAAAAATGACAAATTTTAAGATGGCAAATGTCAAAGATGTCAAATGACAAATGTCGCAATGCTAAATGTCAAAAATGAAAAGTGTCACCATGAAAAATGTCAAAAATGACAAATTTCAAGATGGCAAATATCAAAACTGACAAATATCACAATGCTAAATGTCAAAAATGATAAGAGTCACCATGAAAAATGTAAAAAATGACAAATTTCAAGATGGCAAATGTCTAAGATGTCAAATGACAAATGTCACAATGCTAAATGTCAAAAATGAAAAGTGTCACAATGAAAAATGTCAAAAATGACAAATTTCAAGATGGCAAATATCAAAGATGTCAAATGACAAATGTCACAATGCTAAATGTCAAAAATGAAAAGTGTCAAAAATGACAAATTTCAAGATAGCAAATGTCAAAGATGTCAAATGACAAATGTCACAATGCTAAATGTCAAAAATGAAAAGTGTCACCATGAAAAATGTCAAAAATGACAAATTTCAAGATGGCAAATGTCAAAGATGTCAAATGACAAATGTCACAATGCTAAATGTCAAAAATGAAAAGTGTCACCATGAAAAATGTCAAAAATGACAAATTTCAAGATGGCAAATGTCAAAGATGTCAAATGACAAATGTCACAATGCTAAATGTCAAAAATGAAAAGTGTCACCATGAAAAATGTCAAAAATGACAAATTTCAAGATGGCAAATATCAAAGATGTCAAATGACAAATGTCACAATGCTAAATCTCAAAAATGGAAAGTGTCACAATGCTAAATGTCAAAAATAAAAAGTGTCACAATGCTAAATGTCAAAAATGACAAATTTCAAGATGGCAAATGTCAAAGATGTCAAATGACAAATGTCACAATGCTAAATGTCAAAAATGACAAATTTCAAGATGGCAAATGTCAAAGATGTCAAATGACAAATGTCACAATGCTAAATGTCAAAAATGAAAAGTGTCACCATGAAAAATGTCAAAAATGACAAATTTCAAGGTGGCAAATGTCAAAACTGACAAACGTCACAATGCTAAATGTCAAAAATGAAAAGTGTCACCATGAAAAATGTCAAAAATAACAAATTTCAAGATGGCAAATGTCAAAGATGTCAAGTGACAAATGTCACAATGCTAAATGTCAAAACTGACAAATTTCAAGATGGCAAACGTCAAAGATGTCAAATGACAAATGTCACAATGCTAAATGTCAAAAATGAAAAGTGTCACCATGAAAAATGTCAAAAATGACAAATTTCAAGATGGCAAATGTCAAAGATGTCAAATGACAAATGTCACAATGCTAAATGTCAAAAATGATAAGTGTCACCATGAAAAATGTCAAAAATATCAAATTTCAAGATGGCAAATGTCAAAGATGTCAAATGACAAATGTCACAATGCTAAATGTCAAAAATGACAAATTTTAAGATGACAAATGTCAAAGATGTCAAATGACAACTATTACAATGCTAAATGTCAAAAATGAAAAGTGTCACCATGAAAAATGTCAAAAATAACAAATTTCAAGATGGCAAATGTCAAAGATGTCAAATGACAAATGTCACACTGCTAAATGTCAAAAATGACAAATTTCAAGATGGCAAATGTCAAAGATGTCAAATGTCACAATGCTAAATGTCAAAAATGAAAAGTGTCACCATGAAAAATGTCAAAAATGACAAATTTCAAGATGGCAAATGTCAAAGATGTCAAATGACAAATGTCACAATGCTAAATGTCAAAAATGAAAAGTGTCACCATGAAAAATGTCAAAAATGACAAATTTCAAGATGGCAAATGTCAAAGATGTCAAATGACAAATGTCACAATGCTAAATGTCAAAAATGAAAAGTGTCACCATGAAAAATGTCAAAAATGACAAATTTCAAGATGGCAAATGTCAAAGATGTCAAATGACAAATGTCAAAAATGAAAATTGTCAAAAATGACAAATTTCAAGATGGCAAATGTCTAAGATGTCAAATGACAAATGTCACAATGCTAAATGTCAAAAATGAAAAGTGTCACCATGAAAAATGACAAAAATGACAAATTTCAAGATGGCAAATGTCAAAGATGTTAAAGGACAAATGTCACAATGCTAAATGTCAAAAATAAAAACTGTCACCATGAAAAATGTCAAAAATGACAAATTTCAAGATAGCAAATGTCAAAACTGACAAATGACACAATGCTAAATGTCAAAAATGAAAAGTGTCATAATGAAAAATGTCAAAAATAACAAATTTCAAGATGGCAAATGTCAAAGATGTCAAATGACAAATGTCACAATGCTAAATGTCAAAAATGAAAAGTGTCACCATGAAAAATGTCAAAAATGACAAATTTCAAGATGGCAAATGTCAAAGATGTCAAATGACAAATGTCACAATGCTAAATGTCAAAAATAAAAACTGTCACCATGAAAAATGTCAAAAATGACAAATTTCAAGATGGCAAATGTCAAAACTGACAAATGTCACAATGCTAAATGTCAAAATTGAAAAGTGTCACCATGAAAAATGTCAAAAATGACAAATTTCAAGATGGCAAATGTCAAAACTGACAAAAGTCACAATGCTAAATGTCAAAAATGAAAAGTGTCACCATGAAAAATGTCAAAAATAACAAATTTCAAGATGGCAAATGTCAAAGATGTCAAGTGAAAAATGTCACAATGCTAAATGTCAAAACTGACAAATTTCAAGATGGCAAACGTCAAAGATGTCAAATGACAAATTTCACAATGCTAAATGTCAAAAATGAAAAGTGTCACCATGAAAAATGTCAAAAATAACAAATTTCAAGATGGCAAATGTCAAAGATGTCAAATGACAAATGTCACAATGCTAAATGTCAAACATGATAAGTGTCACCATGAAAAATGTCAAAAATAACAAATTTCAAGATGGCAAATGTCAAAGATGTCAAATGACAAATGTCACAATGCTAAATGTCAAAAATGACAAATTTTAAGATGGCAAATGTCAAAGATGTCAAATGACAACTGTCACAATGCTAAATGTCAAAAATGAAAAGTGTCACCATGAAAAATGTCAAAAATAACAAATTTCAAGATGGCAAATGTCAAAGATGTCAAATGACAAATGTCACAATACTAAATGTCAAAAATGACAAATTTCAGGATGGCAAATGTCAAAGATGTCAAATGTCACAATGCTAAATGTCAAAAATGAAAAGTGACACCATGAAAAATGTCAAAAATGACAAATTTCAAGATGGCAAATGTCAAAGATGTCAAATGACAAATGTCACAATGCTAAATGTCAAAAATGAAAAGTGTCACCATGAAAATTGTCAAAAATGACAAATTTCAAGATGGCAAATGTCAAAACTGACAAATGTCAAAATGCTAAATGTCAAAAATGTAGTGTCATAATGAAAAATGTCAAAAATAACAAATTTCAAGATGGCAAATGTCAAAGATGTCAAATGACAAATGTCACAATGCTAAATGTCAAAAATAAAAAGTGTCACTATGAAAAATGTCAAAAATGACAAATTTCAAGATGGCAAATGTCAAAGATGTCAAATAACAAATGTCACAATGCTAAATGTCAAAAATGAAAAGTGTCACCATGAAAAATGTCAAAAATGACAAATTTCAAGATGGCAAATGTCAAAGATGTCAAATGACAAATGTCACAATGCTAAATGTCAAAAATAAAAGTGTCACCATGAAAAATGTCAAAAATGACAAATTTCAAGATGGCAAATGTCAAAACTGACAAATGTCAAAATGCTAAATGTCAGAAATGAAAAGTGTCATAATGAAAAATGTCAAAAATAACAAATTTCAAGATGGCAAATGTCAAAGATGTCAAATGACAAATGTCACAATGCTAAATGTCAAAAATAAAAAGTGTCACCATGAAAAATGTCAAAAATGACAAATTTCAAGATGGCAAATGTCAAAGATGTCAAATGACAAATGTCACAATGCTAAATGTCAAAAATAAAAACTGTCACCATGAAAAATGTCAAAAAGGACAAATTTCAAGATAGCAAATGTCAAAACTGACAAATGTCACAATGCTAAATGTCAAAAATGAAAAGTGTCACCATGAAAAATGTCAAAAATAACAAATTTCAAGATGGCAAATGTCAAAGATGTCAAGTGAAAAATGTCACAATGCTAAATGTCAAAACTGACAAATTTCAAGATGGCAAACGTCAAAGATGTCAAATGACAAATTTCACAATGCTAAATGTCAAAAATGAAAAGTGTCACCATGAAAAATGTCAAAAATAACAAATTTCAAGATGGCAAATGTCAAAGATGTCAAATGACAAATGTCACAATGCTAAATGTCAAACATGATAAGTGTCACCATGAAAAATGTCAAAAATAACAAATTTCAAGATGGCAAATGTCAAAGATGTCAAATGACAAATGTCACAATGCTAAATGTCAAAAATGACAAATTTTAAGATGGCAAATGTCAAAGATGTCAAATGACAACTGTCACAATGCTAAATGTCAAAAATGAAAAGTGTCACCATGAAAAATGTCAAAAATAACAAATTTCAAGATGGCAAATGTCAAAGATGTCAAATGACAAATGTCACAATACTAAATGTCAAAAATGACAAATTTCAGGATGGCAAATGTCAAAGATGTCAAATGTCACAATGCTAAATGTCAAAAATGAAAAGTGACACCATGAAAAATGTCAAAAATGACAAATTTCAAGATGGCAAATGTCAAAGATGTCAAATGACAAATGTCACAATGCTAAATGTCAAAAATGAAAAGTGTCACCATGAAAATTGTCAAAAATGACAAATTTCAAGATGGCAAATGTCAAAACTGACAAATGTCAAAATGCTAAATGTCAAAAATGAAGTGTCATAACGAAAAATGTCAAAAATAACAAATTTCAAGATGGCAAATGTCAAAGATGTCAAATGACAAATGTCACAATGCTAAATGTCAAAAATAAAAAGTGTCACTATGAAAAATGTCAAAAATGACAAATTTCAAGATGGCAAATGTCAAAGATGTCAAATGACAAATGTCACAATGCTAAATGTCAAAAATGAAAAGTGTCACCATGAAAAATGTCAAAAATGACAAATTTCAAGATGGCAAATGTCAAAGATGTCAAATGACAAATGTCACAATGCTAAATGTCAAAAATAAAAACTGTCACCATGAAAAATGTCAAAAATGACAAATTTCAAGATGGCAAATGTCAAAACTGACAAATGTCAAAATGCTAAATGTCAAAAATGAAAAGTGTCATAATGAAAAATGTCAAAAATAACAAATTTCAAGATGGCAAATGTCAAAGATGTCAAATGACAAATGTCACAATGCTAAATGTCAAAAATAAAAAGTGTCACCATGAAAAATGTCAAAAATGACAAATTTCAAGATGGCAAATGTCAAAGATGGCAAATGTCAAAACTGACAAATGTCAAAAGGGCCACCTCTGCAAACAGCCAACTGGTCCTCCAGGTTGGGGGTTGTACTGTAGGCCAGCAACCTACATATGGAAAAACTTTATACGCTGCGAATCAAACACTTTTGCCTCGGAGACGGACGGATAACCAGGATAATCGACCTAGGCTACGAAATAAGGATATTCTATTAGGCACATGGAACGTTTTAAGCTGGTTTAGACCAGGAATAGCTACAAGAGCGATCGATCAATTGGAAAGGTACGGGATGGACATTACTGCCATTCAGGAGATTAGATGGCTAGGCACAGGCAGTATACAAATGCAGAACTCTTTAGTGTTTTGGTCAGGGTCTGAAAATATACATGAATTCGGATGTGGTTTTGTTGTAAACAAAAAATATCGAACGGCTATTATAGCATTTAAGCCGGTGAACAACAGAATATGCATACTTAGAGTGAAAGGAAGGTGGCACAACGTAACTATGTTCTCAGTGCATGCCCCGACGAATGAAGCAGAAGATGAAAAGAAAGACGAATTCTACGAGCTTTTAGAACAGGAATATCGAGCAGCTCCCAGGAACGACATAAAAATCATAATGGGGGACCTCAACGCCCAGCTAGGAAAGGAAGACCATCTGAGATGTGTAGTGGGAAGACATAGCTTACACAACGTAACAAACGATAATGGGGACAGATTGGCAGATTTCGCAATAGCAATGAACATGTCGGTTAGGAGCACTCAATTCCAAAGAAAGAACATCCATAAAATAACATGGGTATCCAACGATGGAGTAACGCAAAACCAAATTGACCACGTCCTGATAGATGGGCGTTTTTCCAGTAATATTGAAGATGTCAGAAGCATGCGGGGGGCAGATAGTGACTCAGATCATTTCTTAGTAAGATCCAAATTGAAAGAGAAACTGTCCACCAAAAGATCAAGCACGAAAGAAACGAGGAAAAAATGGGACATAAACAAATTTACACGACTTCAAAAGGTACAAGAATATAAAGAAGCAATTAGGAACAAAATGCAAATGCTACAAACTGAAACTACTGAAGAAAATGTTGAAGTCGAATGGCAACAATTAAAGACGATAGTAAGAGAAGCAGCTAGTGAAACTATAGGAACAACAACAGGAAGTCAGAAAAATGGATGGTACGACCAAGAATGTGAGAATATATTGGATGAGAAGACTAGAAAGAGAATGACCTTTTTGGAGAACCCCACGAATGAAAACAAGGAGATTTTTAATATAGCACGTGCCAAAGCCAGAAGACTACTGAGAAAGAAGAAGAAGGAACATTTGGAGGAAAGAGTAAGAAGAATAGAGGAAAACAACACGAACAACCAAGTAAGAGAATTTTATAGAGGAATAAGAATCGGAAAAACAGGACAGACGATAAGAGAACTAAATTTTGTAGAAGATAGCACCGGAAGACTACTGACGTCGGAGGCTGATATAATTCAAAGATGGGGGCAATATTTCTCTGAACTGCTTAATAGACAAGTAGATGGAAGTGACAAAGACACGCACTTCTATACTGCAGAATTGGATTTGGAACCGCCTACACTAGATGACGTTAAGAAGGCTATCAACAAATTAAAGAACTACAAATCCCCAGGGGAAGACGAAATTAATGCAGAACTCGTAAAGAACGGAGGAAATGAACTACACCAAATGATACACCGGATCATATCAACTATATGGAAACACGAAAAGATGCCAGATGAGTGGAA
The DNA here is from genome assembly GCA_964028335.1 of Altica lythri. Taxonomy (NCBI): domain Eukaryota; kingdom Metazoa; phylum Arthropoda; class Insecta; order Coleoptera; family Chrysomelidae; genus Altica; species Altica lythri. The sequence continues at coordinate 36,549,726 of OZ034800.1, read as the reverse complement.
CAGTAGCATAATAATACCAATCCATAAAAAGGGAAAGAAAGCGGACTGTCGTAACTATAGAGGAATATCATTGGTAAATACCACCTATAAGATAGTGGCATTGATCCTTGTGCAGAAACTAACACCATATGCCGAGGAAATATTAGGAGATTACCAATGTGGATTCCGACCGGGGAGGTCTACGACGGATCAAATCTTTATAGTCCGCCAGATTATGGAGAAATGCTGGGAATTCAATAAAGACATACACCAAATATTCTTGGATTTCCAGCAGGCCTACGACTCAGTCAACCGGGATCAGCTATGGTATGCAATGAGGGAATTGGGAATCCCATTAAAATTAATAAGTTTAACTAGAATGTGCGTAGGGGGCTCCAAAGCAAAAGTACGAATTGGTCAGACTACGTCAGAAATATTTGAAATACATACAGGCCTGCGACAGGGAGACCCTCTATCCCCTTTGCTTTTTAACCTGGCTCTGGACTGGGCCATGAAGAAAATCTCTCCCCAAATAACACCGGGTTTCGCAACGGATGGTACGAAACTTATGTTAGCCTTTGCCGATGACATAGATGCTGTGGCACATAATACTATAGATGTTAAAGAAATATTCTCCTCTTTTGAAAATCATGCTCAAAGAATGGGATTAAGGATCAACGAAGCTAAAACTAAATATATGATAACATCTAAGAACCCCAGGCAAAGAATACGGCAAAATATTACAATAGATAACTACAATTTTGAAGTCGTAAAAGAGTTCAAATACCTAGGAGCGACAATAACAGATGACAACAGGAACGAAAAAGAGGTAGCCGCACGTATTGCATCGGCAAATAGGGCTTTCTATGCGCTATCAGGATTCCTTAGATCCAAAATACTTACAAGAGAAACTAAGATAAAAATATATAAGACCATAATACGCCCTGTTTTATCATACGGTAGCGAAACGTGGGTCCTAAACAAAAGAGAAACCGACAAGCTTCTGGTCTTCGAAAGAAAAATACTACGAACGATTTTTGGACCAACCAGGGATATTGTAACAGGAGAATGGAGACGTCGAAATAATAATGAACTTGAACAACTATATGGTGTGGAAAACATAGTAAGATGTATTAAATCTGGTCGACTGAGATGGGCAGGGCATGTTGTTAGGAGCAATGATCAGAGACTTTTAAATATCATATACTGTGAAAGGCCAGAAGGAAGACGATCTGTTGGCCGGCCTAGAAGGAGGTGGAAAGACGCAGTTACGGAGGACTTGAGGAAAATGGGTATAACCCTTTGGGAATTGGAAGCTCAGGATAGACAGAGCTGGAGGGCAATAGTGTGTGCGGCCAAGACTCACCCAGAGTTGTAGTGCCAAAGAGAGAGAGAAATGTCAAAGATGTCAAATGACAAATGTCACAATGCTAAATGTCAAAAATAAAAACTGTCACCATGAAAAATGTCAAAAAGGACAAATTTCAAGATAGCAAATGTCAAAACTGACAAATGTCACAATGCTAAATGTCAAAAATGAAAAGTGTCATAATGAAAAATGTCAAAAATAACAAATTTCAAGATGGCAAATGTCTAAGATGTCAAATGACAAATGTCACAATGCTAAATGTCAAAAATGAAAAGTGTCACCATGAAAAATGTCAAAAATGACAAATTTCAAGATGGCAAATGTCAAAGATGTCAAATGACAAATGTCACAATTCTAAATGTCAAAAATAAAAACTGTCACCATGAAAAATATCAAAAATGACAAATTTCAAGATGGCAAATGTCAGAACTGACAAATGTCACAATGCTAAATGTCAAAAATGAAAAGTGTCATAATGAAAAATGTCAAAAATAACAAATTTCAAGATGGCAAATGTCAAAGATGTCAAATGACAAATGTCACAATGCTAAATGTCAAAAATGAAAAGTGTCACCATGAAAAATGTCGAAAATAACAAATTTCAAGATGGCAAATGTCAAAGATGTCAAATGACAAATGTCACAATGCTAAATGTTAAAAATGACAAATTTCAAGATGGCAAATGTCAAAGATATCAAATAACAAATGTCACAATGCTAAATGTCAAAAATGACAAATTTCAAGATGGCAAATGTCAAAACTGACAAATGTCACAATGCTAAATGTCAAGAATGAAAAGTGTCACCATGAAAAATGTCAAAAATAAAAAATTTCAAGATGGCAAATGTCAAAGATGTCAAATGACAAATATCACAATGCTAAATGTCAAAAATGACAAATTTCAAAATGGCAAATGTCAAAGATGTCAAATGACAAATGTCACAATGCTAAATGTCAAAAATGAAAAGTGTCACCATGAAAAATGTCAAAAATGACAAATTTCAAGATGACAAATGTCAAAACTGACAAATGTCACAATGCTAAATGTCAAAAATGAAAAGTGTCACCATGAAAAATGTCAAAAATAACAAATTTCAAGATGGCAAATGTCAAAGATGTTAAATGACAAATGTCACAATGCTAAATGTCAAAAATGACAAATTTCAAGATGGCAAATTTCAAAGAGGTCAAATGACAATTGTCCCAATGCTAAATGTCAAAAATGAAAAGTGTCACCATGAAAAATGTCAAAAATGACAAATTTCAAGATGGCAAATGTCAAAGATGTCAAATGACAAATGTCGCAATGCTAAATGTCAAAAATGAAAAGTGTCACCATGAAAAATGTCAAAAATGACAAATTTCAAGATGGCAAATATCAAAACTGACAAATATCACAATGCTAAATGTCAAAAATGATAAGAGTCACCATGAAAAATGTAAAAAATGACAAATTTCAAGATGGCAAATGTCTAAGATGTCAAATGACAAATGTCACAATGCTAAATGTCAAAAATGAAAAGTGTCACAATGAAAAATGTCAAAAATGACAAATTTCAAGATGGCAAATATCAAAGATGTCAAATGACAAATGTCACAATGCTAAATGTCAAAAATGAAAAGTGTCAAAAATGACAAATTTCAAGATAGCAAATGTCAAAGATGTCAAATGACAAATGTCACAATGCTAAATGTCAAAAATGAAAAGTGTCACCATGAAAAATGTCAAAAATGACAAATTTCAAGATGGCAAATGTCAAAGATGTCAAATGACAAATGTCACAATGCTAAATGTCAAAAATGAAAAGTGTCACCATGAAAAATGTCAAAAATGACAAATTTCAAGATGGCAAATGTCAAAGATGTCAAATGACAAATGTCACAATGCTAAATGTCAAAAATGAAAAGTGTCACCATGAAAAATGTCAAAAATGACAAATTTCAAGATGGCAAATATCAAAGATGTCAAATGACAAATGTCACAATGCTAAATCTCAAAAATGGAAAGTGTCACAATGCTAAATGTCAAAAATAAAAAGTGTCACAATGCTAAATGTCAAAAATGACAAATTTCAAGATGGCAAATGTCAAAGATGTCAAATGACAAATGTCACAATGCTAAATGTCAAAAATGACAAATTTCAAGATGGCAAATGTCAAAGATGTCAAATGACAAATGTCACAATGCTAAATGTCAAAAATGAAAAGTGTCACCATGAAAAATGTCAAAAATGACAAATTTCAAGGTGGCAAATGTCAAAACTGACAAACGTCACAATGCTAAATGTCAAAAATGAAAAGTGTCACCATGAAAAATGTCAAAAATAACAAATTTCAAGATGGCAAATGTCAAAGATGTCAAGTGACAAATGTCACAATGCTAAATGTCAAAACTGACAAATTTCAAGATGGCAAACGTCAAAGATGTCAAATGACAAATGTCACAATGCTAAATGTCAAAAATGAAAAGTGTCACCATGAAAAATGTCAAAAATGACAAATTTCAAGATGGCAAATGTCAAAGATGTCAAATGACAAATGTCACAATGCTAAATGTCAAAAATGATAAGTGTCACCATGAAAAATGTCAAAAATATCAAATTTCAAGATGGCAAATGTCAAAGATGTCAAATGACAAATGTCACAATGCTAAATGTCAAAAATGACAAATTTTAAGATGACAAATGTCAAAGATGTCAAATGACAACTATTACAATGCTAAATGTCAAAAATGAAAAGTGTCACCATGAAAAATGTCAAAAATAACAAATTTCAAGATGGCAAATGTCAAAGATGTCAAATGACAAATGTCACAATGCTAAATGTCAAAAATGACAAATTTCAAGATGGCAAATGTCAAAGATGTCAAATGTCACAATGCTAAATGTCAAAAATGGAAAGTGTCACAATGAAAAATGTCAAAAATGACAAATTTCAAGATGGCAAATGTCAAAGATGTCAAATGACAAATGTCACAATGCTAAATGTCAAAAATGAAAAGTGTCACCATGAAAAATGTCAAAAATGACAAATTTCAAGATGGCAAATGTCAAAGATGTCAAATGACAAATGTCACAATGCTAAATGTCAAAAATGAAAAGTGTCACCATGAAAAATGTCAAAAATGACAAATTTCAAGATGGCAAATGTCAAAGATGTCAAATGACAAATGTCAAAAATGAAAATTGTCAAAAATGACAAATTTCAAGATGGCAAATGTCTAAGATGTCAAATGACAAATGTCACAATGCTAAATGTCAAAAATGAAAAGTGTCACCATGAAAAATGACAAAAATGACAAATTTCAAGATGGCAAATGTCAAAGATGTTAAATGACAAATGTCACAATGCTAAATGTCAAAAATAAAAACTGTCACCATGAAAAATGTCAAAAATGACAAATTTCAAGATAGCAAATGTCAAAACTGACAAATGACACAATGCTAAATGTCAAAAATGAAAAGTGTCATAATGAAAAATGTCAAAAATAACAAATTTCAAGATGGCAAATGTCAAAGATGTCAAATGACAAATGTCACAATGCTAAATGTCAAAAATGAAAAGTGTCACCATGAAAAATGTCAAAAATGACAAATTTCAAGATGGCAAATGTCAAAGATGTCAAATGACAAATGTCACAATGCTAAATGTCAAAAATAAAAACTGTCACCATGAAAAATGTCAAAAATGACAAATTTCAAGATGGCAAATGTCAAAACTGACAAATGTCACAATGCTAAATGTCAAAATTGAAAAGTGTCACCATGAAAAATGTCAAAAATGACAAATTTCAAGATGGCAAATGTCAAAACTGACAAAAGTCACAATGCTAAATGTCAAAAATGAAAAGTGTCACCATGAAAAATGTCAAAAATAACAAATTTCAAGATGGCAAATGTCAAAGATGTCAAGTGAAAAATGTCACAATGCTAAATGTCAAAACTGACAAATTTCAAGATGGCAAACGTCAAAGATGTCAAATGACAAATTTCACAATGCTAAATGTCAAAAATGAAAAGTGTCACCATGAAAAATGTCAAAAATAACAAATTTCAAGATGGCAAATGTCAAAGATGTCAAATGACAAATGTCACAATGCTAAATGTCAAACATGATAAGTGTCACCATGAAAAATGTCAAAAATAACAAATTTCAAGATGGCAAATGTCAAAGATGTCAAATGACAAATGTCACAATGCTAAATGTCAAAAATGACAAATTTTAAGATGGCAAATGTCAAAGATGTCAAATGACAACTGTCACAATGCTAAATGTCAAAAATGAAAAGTGTCACCATGAAAAATGTCAAAAATAACAAATTTCAAGATGGCAAATGTCAAAGATGTCAAATGACAAATGTCACAATACTAAATGTCAAAAATGACAAATTTCAGGATGGCAAATGTCAAAGATGTCAAATGTCACAATGCTAAATGTCAAAAATGAAAAGTGACACCATGAAAAATGTCAAAAATGACAAATTTCAAGATGGCAAATGTCAAAGATGTCAAATGACAAATGTCACAATGCTAAATGTCAAAAATGAAAAGTGTCACCATGAAAATTGTCAAAAATGACAAATTTCAAGATGGCAAATGTCAAAACTGACAAATGTCAAAATGCTAAATGTCAAAAATGAAGTGTCATAATGAAAAATGTCAAAAATAACAAATTTCAAGATGGCAAATGTCAAAGATGTCAAATGACAAATGTCACAATGCTAAATGTCAAAAATAAAAAGTGTCACTATGAAAAATGTCAAAAATGACAAATTTCAAGATGGCAAATGTCAAAGATGTCAAATGACAAATGTCACAATGCTAAATGTCAAAAATGAAAAGTGTCACCATGAAAAATGTCAAAAATGACAAATTTCAAGATGGCAAATGTCAAAGATGTCAAATGACAAATGTCACAATGCTAAATGTCAAAAATAAAAACTGTCACCATGAAAAATGTCAAAAATGACAAATTTCAAGATGGCAAATGTCAAAACTGACAAATGTCAAAATGCTAAATGTCAAAAATGAAAAGTGTCATAATGAAAAATGTCAAAAATAACAAATTTCAAGATGGCAAATGTCAAAGATGTCAAATGACAAATGTCACAATGCTAAATGTCAAAAATAAAAAGTGTCACTATGAAAAATGTCAAAAATGACAAATTTCAAGATGGCAAATGTCAAAGATGTCAAATGACAAATGTCACAATGCTAAATGTCAAAAATAAAAACTGTCACCATGAAAAATGTCAAAAAGGACAAATTTCAAGATAGCAAATGTCAAAACTGACAAATGTCACAATGCTAAATGTCAAAAATGAAAAGTGTCACCATGAAAAATGTCAAAAATAACAAATTTCAAGATGGCAAATGTCAAAGATGTCAAGTGAAAAATGTCACAATGCTAAATGTCAAAACTGACAAATTTCAAGATGGCAAACGTCAAAGATGTCAAATGACAAATTTCACAATGCTAAATGTCAAAAATGAAAAGTGTCACCATGAAAAATGTCAAAAATAACAAATTTCAAGATGGCAAATGTCAAAGATGTCAAATGACAAATGTCACAATGCTAAATGTCAAACATGATAAGTGTCACCATGAAAAATGTCAAAAATAACAAATTTCAAGATGGCAAATGTCAAAGATGTCAAATGACAAATGTCACAATGCTAAATGTCAAAAATGACAAATTTTAAGATGGCAAATGTCAAAGATGTCAAATGACAACTGTCACAATGCTAAATGTCAAAAATGAAAAGTGTCACCATGAAAAATGTCAAAAATAACAAATTTCAAGATGGCAAATGTCAAAGATGTCAAATGACAAATGTCACAATACTAAATGTCAAAAATGACAAATTTCAGGATGGCAAATGTCAAAGATGTCAAATGTCACAATGCTAAATGTCAAAAATGAAAAGTGACACCATGAAAAATGTCAAAAATGACAAATTTCAAGATGGCAAATGTCAAAGATGTCAAATGACAAATGTCACAATGCTAAATGTCAAAAATGAAAAGTGTCACCATGAAAATTGTCAAAAATGACAAATTTCAAGATGGCAAATGTCAAAACTGACAAATGTCAAAATGCTAAATGTCAAAAATGAAGTGTCATAATGAAAAATGTCAAAAATAACAAATTTCAAGATGGCAAATGTCAAAGATGTCAAATGACAAATGTCACAATGCTAAATGTCAAAAATAAAAAGTGTCACTATGAAAAATGTCAAAAATGACAAATTTCAAGATGGCAAATGTCAAAGATGTCAAATGACAAATGTCACAATGCTAAATGTCAAAAATGAAAAGTGTCACCATGAAAAATGTCAAAAATGACAAATTTCAAGATGGCAAATGTCAAAGATGTCAAATGACAAATGTCACAATGCTAAATGTCAAAAATAAAAACTGTCACCATGAAAAATGTCAAAAATGACAAATTTCAAGATGGCAAATGTCAAAACTGACAAATGTCAAAATGCTAAATGTCAAAAATGAAAAGTGTCATAATGAAAAATGTCAAAAATAACAAATTTCAAGATGGCAAATGTCAAAGATGTCAAATGACAAATGTCACAATGCTAAATGTCAAAAATAAAAAGTGTCACCATGAAAAATGTCAAAAATGACAAATTTCAAGATGGCAAATGTCAAAGATGTCAAATGACAAATGTCACAATGCTAAATGTCAAAAATAAAAACTGTCACCATGAAAAATGTCAAAAAGGACAAATTTCAAGATAGCAAATGTCAAAACTGACAAATGTCACAATGCTAAATGTCAAAAATGAAAAGTGTCATAATGAAAAATGTCAAAAATAACAAATTTCAAGATGGCAAATGTCAAAGATGTCAAATGACAAATGTCACAATGCTAAATGTCAAAAATGAAAAGTGTCACCATGAAAAATGTCGAAAATAACAAATTTCAAGATGGCAAATGTCAAAGATGTCAAATGACAAATGTCACAATGCTAAATGTTAAAAATGACAAATTTCAAGATGGCAAATGTCAAAGATATCAAATAACAAATGTCACAATGCTAAATGTCAAAAATGACAAATTTCAAGATGGCAAATGTCAAAACTGACAAATGTCACAATGCTAAATGTCAAGAATGAAAAGTGTCACCATGAAAAATGTCAAAAATAAAAAATTTCAAGATGGCAAATGTCAAAGATGTCAAATGACAAATATCACAATGCTAAATGTCAAAAATGACAAATTTCAAAATGGCAAATGTCAAAGATGTCAAATGACAAATGTCACAATGCTAAATGTCAAAAATGAAAAGTGTCACCATGAAAAATGTCAAAAATGACAAATTTCAAGATGACAAATGTCAAAACTGACAAATGTCACAATGCTAAATGTCAAAAATGAAAAGTGTCACCATGAAAAATGTCAAAAATAACAAATTTCAAGATGGCAAATGTCAAAGATGTCAAATGACAAATGTCACAATGCTAAATGTCAAAAATGACAAATTTCAAGATGGCAAATTTCAAAGAGGTCAAATGACAATTGTCCCAATGCTAAATGTCAAAAATGAAAAGTGTCACCATGAAAAATGTCAAAAATGACAAATTTCAAGATGGCAAATGTCAAAGATGTCAAATGACAAATGTCACAATGCTAAATGTCAAAAATGAAAAGTGTCACCATGAAAATTGTCAAAAATGACAAATTTCAAGATGGCAAATGTCAAAATGCTAAATGTCAAAAATGAAAAGTGTCATAATGAAAAATGTCAAAAATAACAAATTTTAAGACGGCAAATGTCAAAGATGTCAAATGACAAATGTCACAATGCTAAATGTCAAAAATAAAAAGTGTCACCATGAAAAATGTCAAAAATGACAAATTTCAAGATGGCAAATGTCAAAGATGTCAAATGACAAATGTCACAATGCTAAATGTCAAAAATGAAAAGTGTCACCATGAAAAATGTCAAAAATGACAAATTTCAAGATGGCAAATGTCAAAGATGTCAAATGACAAATGTCACAATGCTAAATGTCAAAAATAAAAACTGTCACCATGAAAAATGTCAAAAATGATAAATTTCAAGATGGCAAATGTCAAAACTGACAAATGTCAAAATGCTAAATGTCAAAAATGAAAAGTGTCATAATGAAAAATGTCAAAAATAACAAATTTCAAGATGGCAAATGTCAAAGATGTCAAATGACAAATGTCAAAAATAAAAAGTGTCACCATGAAAAATGTCAAAAATGACAAATTTCAAGATGGCAAATGTCAAAGATGTCAAATGACAAATGTCACAATGCTAAATGTCAAAAATAAAAACTGTCACCATGAAAAATGTCAAAAATGACAAATTTCAAGATGGCAAATGTCAAAACTGACAAATGTCACAATGCTAAATGTCAAAAATGAAAAGTGTCATAATGAAAAATGTCAAAAATAACAAATTTCAAGATGGCAAATGTCTAAGATGTCAAATGACAAATGTCACAATGCTAAATGTCAAAAATGAAAAGTGTCACCATGAAAAATGTCAAAAATGACAAATTTCAAGATGGCAAATGTCAAAGATGTCAAATGACAAATGTCACAATTCTAAATGTCAAAAATAAAAACTGTCACAATGAAAAATGTCAAAAATGACAAATTTCAAGATGGCAAATGTCAGAACTGACAAATGTCACAATGCTAAATGTCAAAAATGAAAAGTGTCACCATGAAAAATGTCGAAAATAACAAATTTCAAGATGGCAAATGTCAAAGATGTCAAATGACAAATGTCACAATGCTAAATGTCAAAAATGACAAATTTCAAGATAGCAAATGTCAAAGATATCAAATAACAAATGTCACAATGCTAAATGTCAAAAATGACAAATTTCAAGATGGCAAATGTCAAAACTGACAAATGTCACAATGCTAAATGTCAAGAATGAAAAGTGTCACCATAAAATGTCAAAAATAACAAATTTCAAGATGGCAAATGTCAAAGATGTCAAATGACAAATATCACAATGCTAAATGTCAAAAATGACAAATTTCAAAATGGCAAATGTCAAAGATGTCAAATGACAAATGTCACAATGCTAAATGTCAAAAATGAAAAGTGTCACCATGAAAAATGTCAAAAATGACAAATTTCAAGATGACAAATGTCAAAACTGACAAATGTCACAATGCTAAATGTCAAAAATGAAAAGTGTCACCATGAAAAATGTCAAAAATAACAAATTTCAAGATGGCAAATGTCAAAGATGTCAAATGACAAATGTCACAATGCTAAATGTCAAAAATGACAAATTTCAAGATGGCAAATTTCAAAGATGTCAAATGACAATTGTCCCAATGCTAAATGTCAAAAATGAAAAGTGTCACCATGAAAAGTGTCAAAAATGACAAATTTCAAGGTGGCAAATGTCTAAGATGTCAAATGACAAATGTCACAATGCTAAATGTTAAAAATAAAAAGTGTCACCATGAAAAATGTCAAAAATGACAAACTTTAAGATGGCAAATGTCAAAGATGTCAAATGACAAATGTCACAATGCTAAATGTCAAAAATGAAAAGTGTCACCATAAAAAATGTCAAAAATGACAAATTTCAAGATGGCAAATGTCAAAGATGTCAAATGACAAATGTCACAATGCTAAATTTCAAAAATGAAAAGTGTCACCATGAAAAATGTCAAAAATGACAAATTTCAAGATGGCAAATGTCAAAGATGTCAAATGACAAATGTCACAATGCTAAATGTCAAAAATGACAAATTTCAAGATGGCAAATGTCAAAGATGTCAAATGACAAATGTCACAATGCTAAATATCAAAAATGAAAAGTGTCAAAATGAAAAATGTCAAAAATGACAAATTTCAAGATGGCAAATGTCAAAACTGACAAACGTCACAATGCTAAATGTCAAAAATGAAAAGTGTCACCATGAAAAATGTCAAAAATAACAAATTTCAAGATGGCAAATGTCAAAGATGTCAAGTGACAAATGTCACAATGCTAAATGTCAAAACTGACAAATTTCAAGATGGCAAATGTCAAAGATGTCAAATGACAAATGTCACAATGCTAAATGTCAAAAATAAAAAGTGTCACCATGAAAAATGTCAAAAATGACAAATTTCAAGATGGCAAATGTCAAAACTGACTAATGTCACAATGCTAAATGTCAAAAATGAAAAGTGTCACCATGAAAAATGTCAAAAATGACAAATTTCAAAATGGCAAATGTCAAAGATGTCAAATGACAAATGTCACAATGCTAATTGTCAAAAATGAGAAGTTTCACCATAAAAAGTGTCAAAAATGACAAATTTCAAGATGGCAAATGTCTAAGATGTCAAATGACAAATGTCACAATGCTAAATGTCAAAAATGAAAAGTGTCGCCATAAAAAATGTCAAAAATGACAAATTTCAAGATGGCAAATGTCAAAGATGTCAAATGACAAATGTCACAATGCTAAATGTCAAAAATGAAAAGTGTCACCATGAAAAATGTCAAAAATGACAAATTTCAAGATGGCACATGTCAAAGATGTCAAATGACAAATGTCACAATGCTAAATGACAAAAATGAAAAGTGTCACCATGAAAAATGTCAAAAATGACAAATTTCAAGATGGCAAATGTCAAAGATGTCAAATGACAAATGTCACAATGCTTAATGTCAAAAATGAAAAGTGTCACCATGAAAAATGTCAAAAATGACAAATTTCAAGATGGCAAATATCAAAGATGTCAAATGACAAATGTCACAATGCTAAATGTCAAAAATGGAAAGTGTCACAATGCTAAATGTCAAAAATGAAAAGTGTCACAATGCTAAATGTCAAAAATGACAAATTTCAAGATGGCAAATGTCAAAGATGTCAAATGACAAATGTCACAATGCTAAATAACAAAAATGACAAATTTTAAGATGGCAAATGTCTAAGATGTCAAATGACAAATGTCACAATGCTAAATGTCAAAAATGAAAAGTGTCACCATGAAAAATGTCAAAAATGACCAATTTCAAGATGGCAAATGTCAAAACTGACTAATGTCACAATGCTAAATGTCAAAAATGAAAAGTGTCACCATAAAAAATGTCAAAAATGACAAATTTCAAGATGGCAAATGTCTAAGATGTCAAATGACAAATGTCACAATGCTAAATGTCAAAAATGGAAATTGTCACAATGCTAAATGTCAAAAATGAAAAGTGTCACAATGCTAAATGTCAAAAATGACAAATTTCAAGATGGCAAATGTCAAAGATGTCAAATGACAAATGTCACAATGCTAAATAACAAAAATGACAAATTTTAAGATGGCAAATGTCTAAGATGTCAAATGACAAATGTCACAATGCTAAATGTCAAAAATGAAACGTGTCACCATGAAAAATGTCAAAAATGACCAATTTCAAGATGGCAAATGTCAAAACTGACTAATGTCACAATGCTAAATGTCAAAAATGAAAAGTGTCACCATAAAAAATGTCAAAAATGACAAATTTCAAGATGGCAAATGTCTAAGATGTCAAATGACAAATGTCACAATGCTAAATGTCACAAATGAAAAGTGTCACCATGAAAAATATCAAAAATGACAAATTTCAAGATGGCAAATGTCAAAGATGTCAAATGTCACAATGCTAAATGTCAAAAATGAAAGGTGTCACCATGAAAAATGTCAAAAATGACAAATTTCAAGATGGCAAATGTCAAAGATGTCAAATGACAAATGTCACAATGCTAAATGTAAAAAATGAAAAGTGTCACCATGAAAAATGTCAAAAATGACAAATTTCAAGATGGCAAATATCAAAGATGTCAAATGACAAATGTCACAATGCTAAATGTCAAAAATGAAAAGTGTCACAATACTAAATGTCAAAAATAAAAAGTGTCACAATGCTAAATGTCAAAAATGACAAATTTCAAGATGGCAAATGTCAAAGATGTCAAATGACAAATGTCACAATGCTAAATGTCAAAAATGACAAATTTCAAGATGGCAAATGTCAAAGATGTCAAATGACAAATGTCACAATGCTAAATGTCAAAAATGAAAAGTGTCACCATGAAAAATGTCAAAAATGACAAATTTCAAGATGGCAAATGTCAAAACTGACAAATGTCACAATGCTAAATGTCAAAAATGAAAAGTGTCACCATGAAAAATGTCAAAAATAACAAATTTCAAGATGGCAAATGTCAAAGATGTCAAATGACAAATGTCACAATGCTAAATGTCAAAACTGACAAATTTTAAGATGGCAAATGTCAAAGATGTCAAATGACAAATGTCACAATGCTAAATGTCAAAAATGAAAAGTGTCACCATGAAAAATGTCAAAAATGACAAATTTTAAGATGGCAAATGTCAAAGATGTCAAATGACAAATGTCACAATGCTAAATGTCAAAAATGATAAGTGTCACCATGAAAAATGTCAAAAATAACAAATTTCAAGATGGCAAATGTCAAAGATGTCAAATGACAAATGTCACAATGCTAAATGTCAAAAATGACAAAGTTCAAGATGGCAAATGTCAAAGATGTCAAATGACAAATGTCACAATGCTAAATGTCAAAAATGAAAAGTGTCAAAATGAAAAATGTCAAAAAGGACAAATTTCAAGATAGCAAATGTCAAAACTGACAAATGTCACAATGCTAAATGTCAAAAATGAAAAGTGTCACCATGAAAAATGTCAAAAATAACAAATTTCAAGATGGCAAATGTCAAAGATGTCAAGTGAAAAATGTCACAATGCTAAATGTCAAAACTGACAAATTTCAAGATGGCAAACGTCAAAGATGTCAAATGACAAATTTCACAATGCTAAATGTCAAAAATGAAAAGTGTCACCATGAAAAATGTCAAAAATAACAAATTTCAAGATGGCAAATGTCAAAGATGTCAAATGACAAATGTCACAATGCTAAATGTCAAACATGATAAGTGTCACCATGAAAAATGTCAAAAATAACAAATTTCAAGATGGCAAATGTCAAAGATGTCAAATGACAAATGTCACAATGCTAAATGTCAAAAATGACAAATTTTAAGATGGCAAATGTCAAAGATGTCAAATGACAACTGTCACAATGCTAAATGTCAAAAATGAAAAGTGTCACCATGAAAAATGTCAAAAATAACAAATTTCAAGATGGCAAATGTCAAAGATGTCAAATGACAAATGTCACAATACTAAATGTCAAAAATGACAAATTTCAGGATGGCAAATGTCAAAAATGTCAAATGTCACAATGCTAAATGTCAAAAATGAAAAGTGACACCATGAAAAATGTCAAAAATGACAAATTTCAAGATGGCAAATGTCAAAGATGTCAAATGACAAATGTCACAATGCTAAATGTCAAAAATGAAAAGTGTCACCATGAAAATTGTCAAAAATGACAAATTTCAAGATGGCAAATGTCAAAACTGACAAATGTCAAAATGCTAAATGTCAAAAATGAAGTGTCATAATGAAAAATGTCAAAAATAACAAATTTCAAGATGGCAAATGTCAAAGATGTCAAATGACAAATGTCACAATGCTAAATGTCAAAAATAAAAAGTGTCACTATGAAAAATGTCAAAAATGACAAATTTCAAGATGGCAAATGTCAAAGATGTCAAATGACAAATGTCACAATGCTAAATGTCAAAAATGAAAAGTGTCACCATGAAAAATGTCAAAAATGACAAATTTCAAGATGGCAAATGTCAAAGATGTCAAATGACAAATGTCACAATGCTAAATGTCAAAAATAAAAACTGTCACCATGAAAAATGTCAAAAATGACAAATTTCAAGATGGCAAATGTCAAAACTGACAAATGTCAAAATGCTAAATGTCAAAAATGAAAAGTGTCATAATGAAAAATGTCAAAAATAACAAATTTCAAGATGGCAAATGTCAAAGATGTCAAATGACAAATGTCACAATGCTAAATGTCAAAAATAAAAAGTGTCACCATGAAAAATGTCAAAAATGACAAATTTCAAGATGGCAAATGTCAAAGATGTCAAATGACAAATGTCACAATGCTAAATGTCAAAAATAAAAACTGTCACCATGAAAAATGTCAAAAAGGACAAATTTCAAGATAGCAAATGTCAAAACTGACAAATGTCACAATGCTAAATGTCAAAAATGAAAAGTGTCATAATGAAAAATGTCAAAAATAACAAATTTCAAGATGGCAAATGTCTAAGATGTCAAATGACAAATGTCACAATGCTAAATGTCAAAAATGAAAAGTGTCACCATGAAAAATGTCAAAAATGACAAATTTCAAGATGGCAAATGTCAAAGATGTCAAATGACAAATGTCACAATTCTAAATGTCAAAAATAAAAACTGTCACCATGAAAAATATCAAAAATGACAAATTTCAAGATGGCAAATGTCAGAACTGACAAATGTCACAATGCTAAATGTCAAAAATGAAAAGTGTCATAATGAAAAATGTCAAAAATAACAAATTTCAAGATGGCAAATGTCAAAGATGTCAAATGACAAATGTCACAATGCTAAATGTCAAAAATGAAAAGTGTCACCATGAAAAATGTCGAAAATAACAAATTTCAAGATGGCAAATGTCAAAGATGTCAAATGACAAATGTCACAATGCTAAATGTTAAAAATGACAAATTTCAAGATGGCAAATGTCAAAGATATCAAATAACAAATGTCACAATGCTAAATGTCAAAAATGACAAATTTCAAGATGGCAAATGTCAAAACTGACAAATGTCACAATGCTAAATGTCAAGAATGAAAAGTGTCACCATGAAAAATGTCAAAAATAAAAAATTTCAAGATGGCAAATGTCAAAGATGTCAAATGACAAATATCACAATGCTAAATGTAAAAAATGACAAATTTCAAAATGGCAAATGTCAAAGATGTCAAATGACAAATGTCACAATGCTAAATGTCAAAAATGAAAAGTGTCACCATGAAAAATGTCAAAAATGACAAATTTCAAGATGACAAATGTCAAAACTGACAAATGTCACAATGCTAAATGTCAAAAATGAAAAGTGTCACCATGAAAAATGTCAAAAATAACAAATTTCAAGATGGCAAATGTCAAAGATGTCAAATGACAAATGTCACAATGCTAAATGTCAAAAATGACAAATTTCAAGATGGCAAATTTCAAAGAGGTCAAATGACAATTGTCCCAATGCTAAATGTCAAAAATGAAAAGTGTCACCATCAAAAATGTCAAAAATGACAAATTTCAAGATGGCAAATGTCAAAGATGTCAAATGACAAATGTCACAATGCTAAATGTCAAAAATGAAAAGTGTCACCATGAAAAATGTCAAAAATGACAAATTTCAAGATGGCAAATGTCAAAGATGTCAAATGACAAATGTCACAATGATAATTGTCAAAAATGAGAAGTTTCACCATGAAAAGTGTCAAAAATGACAAATTTCAAGATGGCAAATGTCTAAGATGTCAAATGACAAATGTCACAATGCTAAATGTCAAAAATGAAAAGTGTCACCATGAAAAATGTCAAAAATGACAAATTTCAAGATGGCAAATGTCAAAGATGTCAAATGACAAATGTCACAATGCTAAATGTCAAAAATGAAAAGTGTCACCATGAAAAATGTCAAAAATGACAAATTTCAAGATGGCAAATGTCAAAGATGTCAAATGACAAATGTCACAATGCTAAATGACAAAAATGAAAAGTGTCACCATGAAAAATGTCAAAAATGACAAGTTTCAAGATGGCAAATGTCAAAGATGTCAAATGACAAATGTCACAATGCTAAATGTCAAAAATGAAAAGTGTCACCATGAAAAATGTCAAAAATGACAAATTTCAAGATGGCAAATGTCAAAACTGACAAATGTCAAAATGCTAAATGTCAAAAATGAAAAGTGTCATAATGAAAAATGTCAAAAATAACAAATTTCAAGATGGCAAATGTCAAAGATGTCAAATGACAAATGTCACAATGCTAAATGTCAAAAATAAAAAGTGTCACCATGAAAAATGTCAAAAATGACAAATTTCAAGATGGCAAATGTCAAAGATGTCAAATGACAAATGTCACAATGCTAAATGTCAAAAATAAAAACTGTCACCATGAAAAATGTCAAAAAGGACAAATTTCAAGATAGCAAATGTCAAAACTGACAAATGTCACAATGCTAAATGTCAAAAATGAAAAGTGTCATAATGAAAAATGTCAAAAATAACAAATTTCAAGATGGCAAATGTCTAAGATGTCAAATGACAAATGTCACAATGCTAAATGTCAAAAATGAAAAGTGTCACCATGAAAAATGTCAAAAATGACAAATTTCAAGATGGCAAATGTCAAAGATGTCAAATGACAAATGTCACAATTCTAAATGTCAAAAATAAAAACTGTCACCATGAAAAATATCAAAAATGACAAATTTCAAGATGGCAAATGTCAGAACTGACAAATGTCACAATGCTAAATGTCAAAAATGAAAAGTGTCATAATGAAAAATGTCAAAAATAACAAATTTCAAGATGGCAAATGTCAAAGATGTCAAATGACAAATGTCACAATGCTAAATGTCAAAAATGAAAAGTGTCACCATGAAAAATGTCGAAAATAACAAATTTCAAGATGGCAAATATCAAAGATGTCAAATGACAAATGTCACAATGCTAAATGTTAAAAATGACAAATTTCAAGATGGCAAATGTCAAAGATATCAAATAACAAATGTCACAATGCTAAATGTCAAAAATGACAAATTTCAAGATGGCAAATGTCAAAACTGACAAATGTCACAATGCTAAATGTCAAGAATGAAAAGTGTCACCATGAAAAATGTCAAAAATAAAAAATTTCAAGATGGCAAATGTCAAAGATGTCAAATGACAAATATCACAATGCTAAATGTAAAAAATGACAAATTTCAAAATGGCAAATGTCAAAGATGTCAAATGACAAATGTCACAATGCTAAATGTCAAAAATGAAAAGTGTCACCATGAAAAATGTCAAAAATGACAAATTTCAAGATGACAAATGTCAAAACTGACAAATGTCACAATGCTAAATGTCAAAAATGAAAAGTGTCACCATGAAAAATGTCAAAAATAACAAATTTCAAGATGGCAAATGTCAAAGATGTCAAATGACAAATGTCACAATGCTAAATGTCAAAAATGACAAATTTCAAGATGGCAAATTTCAAAGAGGTCAAATGACAATTGTCCCAATGCTAAATGTCAAAAATGAAAAGTGTCACCATCAAAAATGTCAAAAATGACAAATTTCAAGATGGCAAATGTCAAAGATGTCAAATGACAAATGTCACAATGCTAAATGTCAAAAATGAAAAGTGTCACCATGAAAAATGTCAAAAATGACAAATTTCAAGATGGCAAATGTCAAAGATGTCAAATGACAAATGTCACAATGATAATTGTCAAAAATGAGAAGTTTCACCATGAAAAGTGTCAAAAATGACAAATTTCAAGATGGCAAATGTCTAAGATGTCAAATGACAAATGTCACAATGCTAAATGTCAAAAATGAAAAGTGTCACCATGAAAAATGTCAAAAATGACAAATTTCAAGATGGCAAATGTCAAAGATGTCAAATGACAAATGTCACAATGCTAAATGTCAAAAATGAAAAGTGTCACCATGAAAAATGTCAAAAATGACAAATTTCAAGATGGCAAATGTCAAAGATGTCAAATGACAAATGTCACAATGCTAAATGACAAAAACGAAAAGTGTCACCATGAAAAATGTCAAAAATGACAAGTTTCAAGATGGCAAATGTCAAAGATGTCAAATGACAAATGTCACAATGCTAAATGTCAAAAATGAAAAGTGTCACCATGAAAAATGTCAAAAATGACAAATTTCAACATGGCAAATGTCAAAACTGACTAATGTCACAATCCTAAATGTCAAAAATGAAAAGTGTCACCATGAAAAATGTCAAAAATGACAAATTTCAAAATGGCAAATGTCAAAGATGTCAAATGACAAATGTCACAATGATAATTGTCAAAAATGAGAAGTTTCACCATGAAAAGTGTCAAAAATGACAAATTTCAAGATGGCAAATGTCTAAGATGTCAAATGACAAATGTCACAATGCTAAATGTCAAAAATGAAAAGTGTCACCATGAAAAATGTCAAAAATGACAAATTTCAAGAAGGCAAATGTCAAAGATGTCAAATGACAAATGTCACAATGCTAAATGTCAAAAATGAAAAGTGTCACCATGAAAAATGTCAAAAATGACAAATTTCAAGATGGCAAATGTCAAAGATGTCAAATGACAAATGTCACAATGCTAAATGACAAAAATGAAAAGTGTCACCATGAAAAATGTCAAAAATGACAAATTTCAAGATGGCAAATGTCAAAGATGTCAAATGACAAATGTCACAATGCTAAATGTCAAAAATGAAAAGTGTCACCATGAAAAATGTCAAAAATGACAAATTTCAAGATGGCAAATATCAAAGATGTCAAATGACAAATGTCACAATGCTAAATGTCAAAAATGGAAAGTGTCACAATGCTAAATGTCAAAAATGAAAAGTGTCTCAATGCTAAATGTCAAAAATGACAAATTTCAAGATGGCAAATGTCAAAGATGTCAAATGACAAATGTCACAATGCTAAATGACAAAAATGAAAAGTGTCACAATGAAAAATGTCAAAAATGACAAATTTCAAGATGGCAAATATCAAAACTGACAAATGTCACAATGCTAAATGTCAAAACTGATAAGAGTCACCATGAAAAATGTCAAAAATGACAAATTTCAAGATGGCAAATGTCTAAGATGTCAAATGACAAATGTCACAATGCTAAATGTCAAAAATGAAAAGTGTCACCATGAAAAATGTCAAAAATGACAAATTTCAAGATGGCAAATGTCAAAGATGTCAAATGACAAATGTCACAATGCTAAATGTCAAAAATGAAAAGTGTCAAAAATGACAAATTTTAAGAGGGCAAATGTCTAAGATGTCAAATGACAAATGTCACAATGCTAAATGTCAAAAATGAAAAGTGTCACCATGAAAAATGTCAAAAATGACAAATTTTAAGATGGCAAATGTCAAAGATGTCAAATGACAAATGTCACAATGCTAAATGTCAAAAATGAAAAGTGTCACCATGAAAAATGTCAAAAATGACAAATTTCAAAATGGAAAATGTCAAAGATGTCAAATGACAAATGTCACAATGCTAAATGTCAAAAATGAAAAGTGTCACCATGAAAAATGTCAAAAATGACAAATTTTAAGATGGCAAATGTCAAAGATGTCAAATGACAAATGTCACAATGCTAAATGTCAAAAATGAAAAGTGTCACCATGAAAAATGTCAAAAATGACAAATTTCAAGATGGCAAATGTCAAAGATGTCAAATGACAAATGTCACAATGCTAAATGTCAAAAATGAAAAGTGTCACCATGAAAAATGTCAAAAATGACAAATTTCAAGATGGCAAATATCAAAGATGTCAAATGACAAATGTCACAATGCTAAATGTCAAAAATGGAAAGTGTCACAATGATAAATGTCAAAAATGAAAAGTGTCACAATGCTTAATGTCAAAAATGGAAAGTGTCACAATGCTAAATGTCAAAAATAAAAAGTGTCACAATGCTTAATGTCAAAAATGACAAATTTCAAGATGGCAAATGTCAAAGATGTCAAATGACAAATGTCACAATGCTAAATAACAAAAATGACATATTTCAAGATGGCAAATGTTAAAGATGTCAAATGACAAATGTCACAATGCTAAATGTTAAAAATGAAAAGTGTCACCATGAAAAATGTCAAAAATGACAAATTTTAAGATGGCAAATATCAAAACTGACAAATGTCACAATGCTAAATGTCAAAAATGATAAGAGTCACCATGAAAAATGTCAAAAATGACAAATTTCAGGATGGCAAATGTCTAAGATGTCAAATGACAAATGTCACAATGCTAAATGTCAAAAATGAAAAGTGTCACCATGAAAAATGTCAAAAATGACAAATTTCAAGATGGCAAATGTCAAAGATGTCAAATGACAAATGTCACAATGCTAAATGTCAAAAATGAAAAGTGTCAAAAATGACAAATTTTAAGATGGCAAATGTCTAAGATGTCAAATGAAAAATGTCACAATGCTAAATGTCAAAAATGAAAAGTGTCACCATGAAAAATGTCAAAAATGACAAATTTCAAAATAGCAAATGTCAAAGATGTCAAATGACAAATGTCACAATGCTAAATGTCAAAAATGAAAAGTGTCACCATGAAAAATGTCAAAAATGACAAATTTCAAGATGGCAAATGTCAAAGATGTCAAATGACAAATGTCACAATGCTAAATGTCAAAAATGAAAAGTGTCACCATGAAAAATGTCAAAAATGACAAATTTCAAGATGGCAAATGTCAAAACTGACTAATGTCACAATGCTAAATGTCAAAAATGAAAAGTGTCACCATGAAAAATGTCAAAAATGACAAATTTCAAAATGGCAAATGCCAAAGATGTCAAATGACAAATGTCACAATGCTAAATGTCAAAAATAAAAAGTGTCACCATGAAAAGTGTCAAAAATAACAAATTTCAAGATGGCAAATGTCTAAGATGTCAAATGACAAATGTCACAATGCTAAATGTCAAAAATGAAAAGTGTCACCATGAAAAATGTCAAAAATGACAAATTTCAGGATGGCAAATGTCAAAGATGTCAAATGACAAATGTCACAATGCTAAATGTCAAAAATGAAAAGTGTCACCATGAAAAATGTCAAAAATGACAAATTTCAAGATGGCAAATGTCAAAGATGTCAAATGACAAATGTCACAATGCTAAATGTCAAAAATGAAAAGTGTCACCATGAAAAATGTCAAAAATGACAAATTTCAAGATGGCAAATGTCAAAGATGTCAAATGACAAATGTCACAATGCTAAATGTCAAAAATGAAGAGTGTCATCATGAAAAATGTCAAAAATGACAAATTTCAAGATGGCAAATATCAAAGATGTCAAATGACAAATGTCACAATGCTAAATGTCAAAAATGGAAAGTGTCACAATGCTAACTGTCAAAAATGAAAAGTGTCACAATGCTAAATGTCAAAAATGACAAATTTCAAGATGGCAAATGTCAAAGATGTCAAATGACAAATGTCACAATGCTAAATGTCAAAAATGACAAATTTCAAGATGGCAAATGTCAAAGATGTCAAAAGACAAATGTCACAATGCTAAATGTCAAAAATGAAAAGTGTCACCATGAAAAATGTCAAAAATGACAAATTTCAAGATGGCAAATGTCAAAACTGACAAACGTCACAATGCTAAATGTCAAAAATGAAAAGTGTCACCATGAAAAATGTCAAAAATAACAAATTTCAAGATGGCAAATGTCAAAGATGTCAAATGACAAATGTCACAATGCTAAATGTCAAAAATGACAAATTTCAAGATGGCAAATGTCAAAGATGTCAAATGACAAATGTCACAATGCTAAATGTCAAAAATGAAAAGTGTCAAAAATAAAAAGTGTCACAATGAAAAATGTCAAAAATGACAAATTTCAAGATGGCAAATGTCAAAGATGTCAAATGACAAATGTCACAATGCTAAATGTCAAAAATGAAAAGTGTCACCATAAAAAATGTCAAAAATGACAAATTTCAAGATGGCAAATGTCAAAGATGTCAAATGACAAATGTCACAATGCTAAATGTCAAAAATAAAAAGTGTCACCATGAAAAATGTCAAAAATGACAAATTTCAAGATGGCAAATGTCAAAACTGACTAATGTCACAATGCTAAATGTTAAAGATGAAAAGTGTCACCATGAAAAATGTCAAAAATGACAAATTTCAAAATGGCAAATGTCAAAGATGTCAAATGACAAATGTCACAATGCTAAATGTCAAAAATGAAAAGTGTCACCATGAAAAGTGTCAAAAATGACAAATTTCAAGATGGCAAATATCAAAGATGTCAATTGACAAATGTCACAATGCTAAATGTCAAAAATGAAAAGTGTCACAATGCTAAATGTCAAAAATGAAAAGTGTCACAATGCTAAATGTCAAAAATGACAAATTTCAAGATGGCAAATGTCAAAGATGTCAAATGACAAATGTCACAATGCTAAATGTCAAAAATGACAAATTTCAAGATGGCAAATGTCAAAGATGTCAAATGACAAATGTCACAATGCTAAATGTCAAAAATGAAAAGTGTCACCATGAAAAATGTCAAAAATGACAAATTTCAAGATGGCAAATGTCAAAACTGACAAACGTCACAATGCTAAATGTCAAAAATGAAAAGTGTCACCATGAAAAATGTCAAAAATAACAAATTTAAAGATGGCAAATGTCAAAGATGTCAAGTGACAAATGTCACAATGCTAAATGTCAAAACTGACAAATTTCAAGATGGCAAATGTCAAAGATGTCAAATGACAAATGTCACAATGCTAAATGTCAAAAATAAAAAGTGTCACCATGAAAAATGTCAAAACTGACAAATTTCAAGATAGCAAATGTCAAAACTGACTAATGTCACAATGCTAAATGTCAAAAATGAAAAGTGTCACCATGAAAAATGTCAAAAATGACAAATTTCAAAATGGCAAATGTCAAATATGTCAAATGACAAATGTCACAATGCTAATTGTCAAAAATGAGAAGTTTCACCATGAAAAGTGTCAAAAATGACAAATTTCAAGATGGCAAATGTCTAAGATGTCAAATGACAAATGTCACAATGCTAAATGTCAAAAATGAAAAGTGTCACCATGAAAAATGTCAAAAATGACAAATTTCAAGATGGCAAATGTCAAAGATGTCAAATGACAAATATCACAATGCTAAATGTCAAAAATGAAAAGTGTCACCATGAAAAATGACAAATTTCAAGATGGCAAATGTCAAAGATGTCAAATGACAAATGTCACAATGCTAAATGTCAAAAATGAAAAGTGTCACGATGAAAAATGTCAAAAATGACAAATTTCAAGATGGCAAATATCAAAGATGTCAAATGACAAATGTCACAATGCTAAATGTTAAAAATGAAAAGTGTCACAATGCTAAATGTCAAAAATGAAAAGTGTCACAATGCTAAATGTCAAAAATGACAAATTTCAAGATGGCAAATGTCAAAGATGTCAAATGACAAATGTCACAATGCTAAATGTCAAAAATGAAAAGTGTCACCATAAAAAATGTCAAAAATGACAAATTTCAAGAGGGCAAATGTCAAAACTGACAAACATCACAATGCTAAATGTCAAAAATGAAAAGTGTCACCATGAAAAATGTCAAAAATAACAAATTTTAAGATGGCAAATGTCAAAGATGTCAAGTGACAAATGTCACAATGCTAAATGTCAAAACTGACAAATTTCAGGATGGCAAATGTCAAAGATGTCAAATGACAAATGTCACAATGCTAAATGTCAAAAATGAAAAGTGTCACCATGAAAAATGTCAAAAATGACAAATTTCAAGATGGCAAATATCAAAGATGTCAAATGACAAATGTCACAATGCTAAATGTCAAAAATGAAAAGTGTCACAATGCTAAATGTCAAAAATGAAAAGTGTCACAATGCTAAATGTCAAAAATGACAAATTTCAAGATGGCAAATGTCAAAGATGTCAAATGACAAATGTCACAATGCTAAATGTCAAAAATGACAAATTTCAAGATGGCAAATGTCAAAGATGTCAAATGACAAATGTCACAATGCTAAATGTCAAAAATGAAAAGTGTCACCATGAAAAATGTCAAAAATGACAAATTTCAAGATGGCAAATGTAGAAACTGACATACGTCACAATGCTAAATGTCAAAAATGAAAAGTGTCACCATGAAAAATGTCAAAAATAACAAATTTCAAGATGGCAAATGTCAAAGATGTCAAGTGACAAATGTCACAATGCTAAATGTCAAAACTGACAAATTTCAAGATGGCAAATGTCAAAGATGTCAAATGACAAATGTCACAATGCTAAATGTCAAAAATGAAAAGTGTCACCATGAAAAATGTCAAAAATGACAAATTTCAAGATGGCAAATGTCAAAACTGACTAATGTCACAATGCTAAATGTCAAAAATGAAAAGTGTGACCATGAAAAATGTCAAAAATGACAAATTTCAAAATGGCAAATGTCAAAGATGTCAAATGACAAATGTTACAATGCTAAATGTCAAAAATGAAAAGTGTCACCATGAAAAGTGTCAAAAATGACAAATTTCAAGATGGCAAATGTCTAAGATGTCAAATGACAAATGTCACAATGCTAAATGTCAAAAATGAAAAGTGTCACCATGAAAAATGTCAAAAATGAAAAATTTCAAGATGGCAAATGTCAAAGATGTCAAATGACAAATGTCACAATGCTAAATGTCAAAAATGAAAAGTGTCACCATGAAAAATGTCAAAAATGCCAAATTTCAAAATGGCAAATGTCAAAGATGTCAAATGACAAATGTCACAATGCTAAATGTCAAAAATGAAAAGTGTCACCATTAAAAGTGTCAAAAATGACAAATTTCAAGATGGCAAATGTCAAAGATGTCAAATGACAAATGTCACAATGCTAAATGTCAAAAATGAAAAGTGTCACCATGAAAAATGTCAAAAATGACAAATTTCAAGATGGCAAATGTCAAAGATGTCAAATGACAAATGTCACAATGCTAAATGTCAAAAATGAAAAGTGTCACAATGCTAAATGTCAAAAATAACAAATTTCAAGATGGCAAATGTCAAAGATGTCAAATGACAAATGTAACAATGCTAAATGTCAAAAATGACAAATTTCAAGATGGCAAATGTCAAAGATGTCAAATGACAAATGTCACAATGCTAAATGTCAAAAATGAAAAGTGTCACCATGAAAAATGTCAAAAATGACAAATTTCAAGATGGCAAATGTCAAAACTGACAAACGTCACAATGCTAAATGTCAAAAATGAAAAGTGTCACCATGAAAAATGGCAAAAATAACAAATTTCAAGATGGCAAATGTCAAAGATGTCAAGTGACAAATGTCACAATGCTAAATGTCAAAACTGACAAATTTCAAGATGGCAAATGTCAAAGATGTCAAATGACAAATGTCACAATGCTAAATGTCAAAAATGAAAAGTGTCACCATGAAAAATGTCAAAAATGACAAATTTCAAGATGGCAAATGTCAAAACTGACTAATGTCACAATGCTAAATGTCAAAAATGAAAAGTGTGACCATGAAAAATGTCAAAAATGACAAATTTCAAAATGGCAAATGTCAAAGATGTCAAATGACAAATGTTACAATGCTAAATGTCAAAAATGAAAAGTGTCACCATGAAAAGTGTCAAAAATGACAAATTTCAAGATGGCAAATGTCTAAGATGTCAAATGACAAATGTCACAATGCTAAATGTCAAAAATGAAAAGTGTCACCATGAAAAATGTCAAAAATGAAAAATTTCAAGATGGCAAATGTCAAAGATGTCAAATGACAAATGTCACAATGCTAAATGTCAAAAATGAAAAGTGTCACCATGAAAAATGTCAAAAATGCCAAATTTCAAAATGGCAAATGTCAAAGATGTCAAATGACAAATGTCACAATGCTAAATGTCAAAAATGAAAAGTGTCACCATTAAAAGTGTCAAAAATGACAAATTTCAAGATGGCAAATGTCAAAGATGTCAAATGACAAATGTCACAATGCTAAATGTCAAAAATGAAAAGTGTTACCATGAAAAATGTCAAAAATGACAAATTTCAAGATGGCAAATGTCAAAGATGTCAAATGACAAATGTCACAATGCTAAATGTCAAAAATGAAAAGTGTCACCATGAAAAATATCAAAAATGACAAATTTCAAGATGGCAAATGTCAAAGATGTCAAATGACAAATGTCACAATGCTAAATGTCAAAAATGAAAAGTGTCACCATGAAAAATGTCAAAAATGACAAATTTCAAGATGGCAAATATCAAAGATGTCAAATGACAAATGTCACAATGCTAAATGTTAAAAATGAAAAGTGTCACAATGCTAAATGTCAAAAATGAAAAGTGTCACAATGCTAAATGTCAAAAATGACAAATTTCAAGATGGCAAATGTCAAAGATGTCAAATGACAAATGTCACAATGCTAAATGTCAAAAATGACAAATTTCAAGATGGCAAATGTCAAAGATGTCAAATGACAAATGTCACAATGCTTAATGTCAAAAATGAAAAGTGTCACCATAAAAAATGTCAAAAATGACAAATTTCAAGATGGCAAATGTCAAAACTGACAAACATCACAATGCTAAATGTCAAAAATGAAAAGTGTCACCATGAAAAATGTCAAAAATAACAAATTTTAAGATGGCAAATGTCAAAGATGTCAAGTGACAAATGTCACAATGCTAAATGTCAAAACTGACAAATTTCAGGATGTCAAATGTCAAAGATGTTAAATGACAAATTTCACAATGCTAAATGTCAAAAATGAAAAGTGTCACCATGAAAAATGTCAAAAATGACAAATTTCAAGATGGCAAATATCAAAGATGTCAAATGACAAATGTCACAATGCTAAATGTCAAAAATGAAAAGTGTCACAATGCTTAATGTCAAAAATGAAAAGTGTCACAATGCTAAATGTCAAAAATGACAAATTTCAAGATGGCAAATGTCAAAGATGTCAAATGACAAATGTCACAATGCTAAATGTCAAAAATGACAAATTTCAAGATGGCAAATGTCAAAGATGTCAAATGACAAATGTCACAATGCTAAATGTCAAAAATGAAAAGTGTCACCATAAAAAATGTCAAAAATGACAAATTTCAAGATGGCAAATGTCAAAACTGACAAACGTCACAATGCTAAATGTCAAAAATGAAAAGTGTCACCATGAAAAATGTCAAAAATAACAAATTTCAAGATGGCAAATGTCAAAGATGTCAAGTGACAAATGTCACAATGCTAAATGTCAAAAATGAAAAGTGTCACAATGCTAAATGTCAAAAATGACAAATTTCAAGATGGCAAATGTCAAAGATGTCAAATGACAAATGTCACAATGCTAAATGTCAAAAATGACAAATTTCAAGATGGCAAATGTCAAAGATGTCAAATGACAAATGTCACAATGCTAAATGTCAAAAATGAAAAGTGTCACCATAAAAAATGTCAAAAATGACAAATTTCAAGATGGCAAATGTCAAAACTGACAAACATCACAATGCTAAATGTCAAAAATGAAAAGTGTCACCATGAAAAATGTCAAAAATAACAAATTTTAAGATGGCAAATGTCAAAGATGTCAAGTGACAAATGTCACAATGCTAAATGTCAAAACTGACAAATTTCAGGATGTCAAATGTCAAAGATGTTAAATGACAAATGTCACAATGCTAAATGTCAAAAATGAAAAGTGTCACCATGAAAAATGTCAAAAATGACAAATTTCAAGATGGCAAATATCAAAGATGTCAAATGACAAATGTCACAATGCTAAATGTCAAAAATGAAAAGTGTCACCATGAAAAATATCAAAAATGACAAATTTCAAGATGGCAAATGTCAAAGATGTCAAATGACAAATGTCACAATGCTAAATGTCAAAAATGAAAAGTGTCACCATGAAAAATGTCAAAAATGACAAATTTCAAGATGGCAAATATCAAAGATGTCAAATGACAAATGTCACAATGCTAAATGTTAAAAATGAAAAGTGTCACAATGCTAAATGTCAAAAATGAAAAGTGTCACAATGCTAAATGTCAAAAATGACAAATTTCAAGATGGCAAATGTCAAAGATGTCAAATGACAAATGTCACAATGCTAAATGTCAAAAATGACAAATTTCAAGATGGCAAATGTCAAAGATGTCAAATGACAAATGTCACAATGCTAAATGTCAAAAATGAAAAGTGTCACCATAAAAAATGTCAAAAATGACAAATTTCAAGATGGCAAATGTCAAAACTGACAAACATCACAATGCTAAATGTCAAAAATGAAAAGTGTCACCATGAAAAATGTCAAAAATAACAAATTTTAAGATGGCAAATGTCAAAGATGTCAAGTGACAAATGTCACAATGCTAAATGTCAAAACTGACAAATTTCAGGATGTCAAATGTCAAAGATGTTAAATGACAAATGTCACAATGCTAAATGTCAAAAATGAAAAGTGTCACCATGAAAAATGTCAAAAATGACAAATTTCAAGATGGCAAATATCAAAGATGTCAAATGAAAAATGTCACAATGCTAAATGTCAAAAATGAAAAGTGTCACAATGCTTAATGTCAAAAATGAAAAGTGTCACAATGCTAAATGTCAAAAATGACAAATTTCAAGATGGCAAATGTCAAAGATGTCAAATGACAAATGTCACAATGCTAAATGTCAAAAATGACAAATTTCAAGATGGCAAATGTCAAAGATGTCAAATGACAAATGTCACAATGCTAAATGTCAAAAATGAAAAGTGTCACCATAAAAAATGTCAAAAATGACAAATTTCAAGATGGCAAATGTCAAAACTGACAAACGTCACAATGCTAAATGTCAAAAATGAAAAGTGTCACCATGAAAAATGTCAAAAATAACAAATTTCAAGATGGCAAATGTCAAAGATGTCAAGTGACAAATGTCACAATGCTAAATGTCAAAACTGACAAATTTCAAGATGGCAAATGTCAAAGATGTCAAATGACAAATGTCACAATGCTAAATGTCAAAAATGAAAAGTGTCACCATGAAAAATGTCAAAAATGACAAATTTCAAGATGGCAAATGTCAAAACTGACTAATGTCACAATGCTAAATGTCAAAAATGAAAAGTGTCACCATGAAAAATGTCAAAAATGACAAATTTCAAAATGGCAAATGTCAAAGATGTCAAATGACAAATGTTAGAATGCTAAATGTCAAAAATGAAAAGTGTCACCATGAAAAGTGTCAAAAATGACAAATTTCAAGATGGCAAATGTCTAAGATGTCAAATGCCAAATGTCACAATGCTAAATGTCAAAAATGAAAAGTGTCACCATGAAAAATGTCAAAAATAAAAAATTTCAAGATGGCAAATATCAAAGATGTCAAATGACAAATGTCACAATGCTAAATGTCAAAAATGAAAAGTGTCACCATGAAAAATGTCAAAAATGACAAATTTCAAGATGGCAAATGTCAAAGATGTCAAATGACAAATGTCACAATGCTAAATGTCAAAAATGAAAAGTGTCACCATGAAAAATGTCAAAAATGACAAATTTCAAGATGGCAAATGTCAAAGATGTCAAATGACAAATGTCACAATGCTAAATGTCAAAAATGAAAAGTGTCACCATGAAAAATGTCAAAAATGACAAATTTCAAGATGGCAAATATCAAAGATGTCAAATGACAAATGTCACAATGCTAAATGTCAAAAATGGAAAGTGTCACAATGCTAAATGTCAAAAATGAAAAGTGTCACAATGCTAAATGTCAAAAATAACAAATTTCAAGATGGCAAATGTCAAAGATGTCAAATGACAAATGTCACAATGCTAAATAACAAAAATGACAAATTTCAAGATGGCAAATGTCAAAGATGTCAAATGACAAATGTCACAATGCTAAGTGTCAAAAATGAAAAGTGTCACCATGAAAAATGTCAAAAATGACAAATTTCAAGATGGCAAATATCAAAACTAACAAATATCACAATGCTTAATGTCAAAAATGATAAGAGTCACCATGAAAAATGTAAAAAATGACAAATTTCAAGATGGCAAATGTCTAAGATGTCAAATGACAAATGTCACAATGCTAAATGTCAAAAATGAAAAGTGTCACCATGAAAAATGTCAAAAATGACAAATTTCAAGATGGCAAATATCAAAGATGTCAAATGACAAATGTCACAATGCTAAATGTCAAAAATGACAAATTTTAAGATGGCAAATGTCTAAGATGTCAAATGACAAATGTCACAATGCTAAATGTCAAAAATGAAAAGTGTAACCATGAAAAATGTCAAAAATGACAAATTTCAAGATGGCAAATGTCAAAGATGTCAAATGACAAATGTCACAATGCTAAATGTCAAAAATGAAAAGTGTCACCATGAAAAATGTCAAAAATGACAAATTTCAAGATGGCAAATGTCAAAGATGTCAAATGACAAATGTCACAATGCTAAATGTCAAAAATGAAAAGTGTCACCATGAAAAATGTCAAAAATGACAAATTTCAAGATGGCAAATATCAAAGATGTCAAATGGCAAATGTCACAATGCTAAATGTCAAAAATGGAAAGTGTCACAATGCTAAATGTCAAAAATGAAAAGTGTCACAATGCTTAATGTCAAAAATGACAAATTTCAAGATGGCAAATGTCAAAGATGTCAAATGACAAATGTCGCAATGCTAAATAACAAAAATGACAAATTTCAAGATGGCAAATGTCAAAGATGTCAAATGACAAATGTCGCAATGCTAAATGTCAAAAATGAAAAGTGTCACCATGAAAAATGTCAAAAATGACAAATTTCAAGATGGCAAATATCAAAACTGACAAATATCACAATGCTAAATGTCAAAAATGATAAGAGTCACCATGAAAAATGTAAAAAATGACAAATTTCAAGATGGCAAATGTCTAAGATGTCAAATGACAAATGTCACAATGCTAAATGTCAAAAATGAAAAGTGTCACAATGAAAAATGTCAAAAATGACAAATTTCAAGATGGCAAATATCAAAGATGTCAAATGACAAATGTCACAATGCTAAATGTCAAAAATGAAAAGTGTCAAAAATGACAAATTTCAAGATAGCAAATGTCAAAGATGTCAAATGACAAATGTCACAATGCTAAATGTCAAAAATGAAAAGTGTCACCATGAAAAATGTCAAAAATGACAAATTTCAAGATGGCAAATGTCAAAGATGTCAAATGACAAATGTCACAATGCTAAATGTCAAAAATGAAAAGTGTCACCATGAAAAATGTCAAAAATGACAAATTTCAAGATGGCAAATGTCAAAGATGTCAAATGACAAATGTCACAATGCTAAATGTCAAAAATGAAAAGTGTCACCATGAAAAATGTCAAAAATGACAAATTTCAAGATGGCAAATATCAAAGATGTCAAATGACAAATGTCACAATGCTAAATCTCAAAAATGGAAAGTGTCACAATGCTAAATGTCAAAAATAAAAAGTGTCACAATGCTAAATGTCAAAAATGACAAATTTCAAGATGGCAAATGTCAAAGATGTCAAATGACAAATGTCACAATGCTAAATGTCAAAAATGACAAATTTCAAGATGGCAAATGTCAAAGATGTCAAATGACAAATGTCACAATGCTAAATGTCAAAAATGAAAAGTGTCACCATGAAAAATGTCAAAAATGACAAATTTCAAGGTGGCAAATGTCAAAACTGACAAACGTCACAATGCTAAATGTCAAAAATGAAAAGTGTCACCATGAAAAATGTCAAAAATAACAAATTTCAAGATGGCAAATGTCAAAGATGTCAAGTGACAAATGTCACAATGCTAAATGTCAAAACTGACAAATTTCAAGATGGCAAACGTCAAAGATGTCAAATGACAAATGTCACAATGCTAAATGTCAAAAATGAAAAGTGTCACCATGAAAAATGTCAAAAATGACAAATTTCAAGATGGCAAATGTCAAAGATGTCAAATGACAAATGTCACAATGCTAAATGTCAAAAATGATAAGTGTCACCATGAAAAATGTCAAAAATATCAAATTTCAAGATGGCAAATGTCAAAGATGTCAAATGACAAATGTCACAATGCTAAATGTCAAAAATGACAAATTTTAAGATGACAAATGTCAAAGATGTCAAATGACAACTATTACAATGCTAAATGTCAAAAATGAAAAGTGTCACCATGAAAAATGTCAAAAATAACAAATTTCAAGATGGCAAATGTCAAAGATGTCAAATGACAAATGTCACAATGCTAAATGTCAAAAATGACAAATTTCAAGATGGCAAATGTCAAAGATGTCAAATGTCACAATGCTAAATGTCAAAAATGAAAAGTGTCACCATGAAAAATGTCAAAAATGACAAATTTCAAGATGGCAAATGTCAAAGATGTCAAATGACAAATGTCACAATGCTAAATGTCAAAAATGAAAAGTGTCACCATGAAAAATGTCAAAAATGACAAATTTCAAGATGGCAAATGTCAAAGATGTCAAATGACAAATGTCACAATGCTAAATGTCAAAAATGAAAAGTGTCACCATGAAAAATGTCAAAAATGACAAATTTCAAGATGGCAAATGTCAAAGATGTCAAATGACAAATGTCAAAAATGAAAATTGTCAAAAATGACAAATTTCAAGATGGCAAATGTCTAAGATGTCAAATGACAAATGTCACAATGCTAAATGTCAAAAATGAAAAGTGTCACCATGAAAAATGACAAAAATGACAAATTTCAAGATGGCAAATGTCAAAGATGTTAAATGACAAATGTCACAATGCTAAATGTCAAAAATAAAAACTGTCACCATGAAAAATGTCAAAAATGACAAATTTCAAGATAGCAAATGTCAAAACTGACAAATGACACAATGCTAAATGTCAAAAATGAAAAGTGTCATAATGAAAAATGTCAAAAATAACAAATTTCAAGATGGCAAATGTCAAAGATGTCAAATGACAAATGTCACAATGCTAAATGTCAAAAATGAAAAGTGTCACCATGAAAAATGTCAAAAATGACAAATTTCAAGATGGCAAATGTCAAAGATGTCAAATGACAAATGTCACAATGCTAAATGTCAAAAATAAAAACTGTCACCATGAAAAATGTCAAAAATGACAAATTTCAAGATGGCAAATGTCAAAACTGACAAATGTCACAATGCTAAATGTCAAAATTGAAAAGTGTCACCATGAAAAATGTCAAAAATGACAAATTTCAAGATGGCAAATGTCAAAACTGACAAAAGTCACAATGCTAAATGTCAAAAATGAAAAGTGTCACCATGAAAAATGTCAAAAATAACAAATTTCAAGATGGCAAATGTCAAAGATGTCAAGTGAAAAATGTCACAATGCTAAATGTCAAAACTGACAAATTTCAAGATGGCAAACATCAAAGATGTCAAATGACAAATTTCACAATGCTAAATGTCAAAAATGAAAAGTGTCACCATGAAAAATGTCAAAAATAACAAATTTCAAGATGGCAAATGTCAAAGATGTCAAATGACAAATGTCACAATGCTAAATGTCAAACATGATAAGTGTCACCATGAAAAATGTCAAAAATAACAAATTTCAAGATGGCAAATGTCAAAGATGTCAAATGACAAATGTCACAATGCTAAATGTCAAAAATGACAAATTTTAAGATGGCAAATGTCAAAGATGTCAAATGACAACTGTCACAATGCTAAATGTCAAAAATGAAAAGTGTCACCATGAAAAATGTCAAAAATAACAAATTTCAAGATGGCAAATGTCAAAGATGTCAAATGACAAATGTCACAATACTAAATGTCAAAAATGACAAATTTCAGGATGGCAAATGTCAAAGATGTCAAATGTCACAATGCTAAATGTCAAAAATGAAAAGTGACACCATGAAAAATGTCAAAAATGACAAATTTCAAGATGGCAAATGTCAAAGATGTCAAATGACAAATGTCACAATGCTAAATGTCAAAAATGAAAAGTGTCACCATGAAAATTGTCAAAAATGACAAATTTCAAGATGGCAAATGTCAAAACTGACAAATGTCAAAATGCTAAATGTCAAAAATGAAGTGTCATAATGAAAAATGTCAAAAATAACAAATTTCAAGATGGCAAATGTCAAAGATGTCAAATGACAAATGTCACAATGCTAAATGTCAAAAATAAAAAGTGTCACTATGAAAAATGTCAAAAATGACAAATTTCAAGATGGCAAATGTCAAAGATGTCAAATGACAAATGTCACAATGCTAAATGTCAAAAATGAAAAGTGTCACCATGAAAAATGTCAAAAATGACAAATTTCAAGATGGCAAATGTCAAAGATGTCAAATGACAAATGTCACAATGCTAAATGTCAAAAATAAAAACTGTCACCATGAAAAATGTCAAAAATGACAAATTTCAAGATGGCAAATGTCAAAACTGACAAATGTCAAAATGCTAAATGTCAAAAATGAAAAGTGTCATAATGAAAAATGTCAAAAATAACAAATTTCAAGATGGCAAATGTCAAAGATGTCAAATGACAAATGTCACAATGCTAAATGTCAAAAATAAAAAGTGTCACCATGAAAAATGTCAAAAATGACAAATTTCAAGATGGCAAATGTCAAAGATGTCAAATGACAAATGTCACAATGCTAAATGTCAAAAATAAAAACTGTCACCATAAAATGTCAAAAAGGACAAATTTCAAGATAGCAAATGTCAAAACTGACAAATGTCACAATGCTAAATGTCAAAAATGAAAAGTGTCACCATGAAAAATGTCAAAAATAACAAATTTCAAGATGGCAAATGTCAAAGATGTCAAGTGAAAAATGTCACAATGCTAAATGTCAAAACTGACAAATTTCAAGATGGCAAACGTCAAAGATGTCAAATGACAAATTTCACAATGCTAAATGTCAAAAATGAAAAGTGTCACCATGAAAAATGTCAAAAATAACAAATTTCAAGATGGCAAATGTCAAAGATGTCAAATGACAAATGTCACAATGCTAAATGTCAAACATGATAAGTGTCACCATGAAAAATGTCAAAAATAACAAATTTCAAGATGGCAAATGTCAAAGATGTCAAATGACAAATGTCACAATGCTAAATGTCAAAAATGACAAATTTTAAGATGGCAAATGTCAAAGATGTCAAATGACAACTGTCACAATGCTAAATGTCAAAAATGAAAAGTGTCACCATGAAAAATGTCAAAAATAACAAATTTCAAGATGGCAAATGTCAAAGATGTCAAATGACAAATGTCACAATACTAAATGTCAAAAATGACAAATTTCAATATGGCAAATGTCAAAGATGTCAAATGTCACAATGCTAAATGTCAAAAATGAAAAGTGACACCATGAAAAATGTCAAAAATGACAAATTTCAAGATGGCAAATGTCAAAGATGTCAAATGACAAATGTCACAATGCTAAATGTCAAAAATGAAAAGTGTCACCATGAAAATTGTCAAAAATGACAAATTTCAAGATGGCAAATGTCAAAACTGACAAATGTCAAAATGCTAAATGTCAAAAATGAAGTGTCATAATGAAAAATGTCAAAAATAACAAATTTCAAGATGGCAAATGTCAAAGATGTCAAATGACAAATGTCACAATGCTAAATGTCAAAAATAAAAAGTGTCACTATGAAAAATGTCAAAAATGACAAATTTCAAGATGGCAAATGTCAAAGATGTCAAATGACAAATGTCACAATGCTAAATGTCAAAAATGAAAAGTGTCACCATGAAAAATGTCAAAAATGACAAATTTCAAGATGGCAAATGTCAAAGATGTCAAATGACAAATGTCACAATGCTAAATGTCAAAAATAAAAACTGTCACCATGAAAAATGTCAAAAAGGACAAATTTCAAGATAGCAAATGTCAAAACTGACAAATGTCACAATGCTAAATGTCAAAAATGAAAAGTGTCATAATGAAAAATGTCAAAAATAACAAATTTCAAGATGGCAAATGTCTAAGATGTCAAATGACAAATGTCACAATGCTAAATGTCAAAAATGAAAAGTGTCACCATGAAAAATGTCAAAAATGACAAATTTCAAGATAGCAAATGTCAAAGATGTCAAATGACAAATGTCACAATTCTAAATGTCAAAAATAAAAACTGTCACCATGAAAAATATCAAAAATGACAAATTTCAAGATGGCAAATGTCAGAACTGACAAATGTCACAATGCTAAATGTCAAAAATGAAAAGTGTCATAATGAAAAATGTCAAAAATAACAAATTTCAAGATGGCAAATGTCAAAGATGTCAAATGACAAATGTCACAATGCTAAATGTCAAAAATGAAAAGTGTCACCATGAAAAATGTCGAAAATAACAAATTTCAAGATGGCAAATGTCAAAGATGTCAAATGACAAATGTCACAATGCTAAATGTTAAAAATGACAAATTTCAAGATGGCAAATGTCAAAGATATCAAATAACAAATGTCACAATGCTAAATGTCAAAAATGACAAATTTCAAGATGGCAAATGTCAAAACTGACAAATGTCACAATGCTAAATGTCAAGAATGAAAAGTGTCACCATGAAAAATGTCAAAAATAAAAAATTTCAAGATGGCAAATGTCAAAGATGTTAAATGACAAATATCACAATGCTAAATGTCAAAAATGACAAATTTCAAAATGGCAAATGTCAAAGATGTCAAATGACAAATGTCACAATGCTAAATGTCAAAAATGAAAAGTGTCACCATGAAAAATGTCAAAAATGACAAATTTCAAGATGACAAATGTCAAAACTGACAAATGTCACAATGCTAAATGTCAAAAATGAAAAGTGTCACCATGAAAAATGTCAAAAATGACAAATTTCAAGATGGCAAATATCAAAGATGTCAAATGACAAATGTCACAATGCTAAATGTCAAAAATGACAAATTTCAAGATGGCAAATGTCAAAGATGTCAAATGACAAATGTCACAATGCTAAATGTCAAAAATGACAAATTTCAAGATGGCAAATTTCAAAGAGGTCAAATGACAATTGTCCCAATGCTAAATGTCAAAAATGAAAAGTGTCACCATGAAAAATGTCAAAAATGACAAATTTCAAGATGGCAAATGTCAAAGATGTCAAATGACAAATGTCACAATGCTAAATGTCAAAAATGAAAAGTGTCACCATGAAAATTGTCAAAAATGACAAATTTCAAGATGGCAAATGTCAAAACTGACAAATGTCAAAATGTTAAATGTCAAAAATGAAAAGTGTCATAATGAAAAATGTCAAAAATAACAAATTTCAAGACGGCAAATGTCAAAGATGTCAAATGACAAATGTCACAATGCTAAATGTCAAAAATAAAAAGTGTCACCATGAAAAATGTCAAAAATGACAAATTTCAAGATGGCAAATGTCAAAGATGTCAAATGACAAATGTCACAATGCTAAATGTCAAAAATGAAAAGTGTCACCATAAAAAATGTCAAAAATGACAAATTTCAAGATGGCAAATGTCAAAGATGTCAAATGACAAATGTCACAATGCTAAATGTCAAAAATAAAAACTGTCACCATGAAAAATGTCAAAAATGACAAATTTCAAGATGGCAAATGTCAAAACTGACAAATGTCAAAATGCTAAATGTCAAAAATGAAAAGTGTCATAATGAAAAATGTCAAAAATAACAAATTTCAAGATGGCAAATGTCAAAGATGTCAAATGACAAATGTCAAAAATAAAAAGTGTCACCATGAAAAATGTCAAAAATGACAAATTTCAAGATGGCAAATGTCAAAGATGTCAAATGACAAATGTCACAATGCTAAATGTCAAAAATAAAAACTGTCACCATGAAAAATGTCAAAAATGACAAATTTCAAGATGGCAAATGTCAAAACTGACAAATGTTACAATGCTAAATGTCAAAAATGAAAAGTGTCATAATGAAAAATGTCAAAAATAACAAATT
Source organism: Altica lythri (assembly GCA_964028335.1). Lineage (NCBI taxonomy): Eukaryota > Metazoa > Arthropoda > Insecta > Coleoptera > Chrysomelidae > Altica > Altica lythri. The sequence goes on along the minus strand of OZ034800.1, from coordinate 36,510,622 downwards.
TCAAGATGGCAAATGTCTAAGATGTCAAATGACAAATGTCACAATGCTAAATGTCAAAAATGAAAAGTGTCACCATGAAAAATGTCAAAAATGACAAATTTCAAGATGGCAAATGTCAAAGATGTCAAATGACAAATGTCACAATTCTAAATGTCAAAAATAAAAACTGTCACCATGAAAAATGTCAAAAATGACAAATTTCAAGATGGCAAATGTCAGAACTGACAAATGTCACAATGCTAAATGTCAAAAATGAAAAGTGTCATAATGAAAAATATCAAAAATAACAAATTTCAAGATGGCAAATGTCAAAGATGTCAAATGACAAATGTCACAATGCTAAATGTCAAAAATGAAAAGTGTCACCATGAAAAATGTCGAAAATAACAAATTTCAAGATGGCAAATGTCAAAGATGTCAAATGACAAATGTCACAATGCTAAATTTCAAAAATGACAAATTTCAAGATAGCAAATGTCAAAGATATCAAATAACAAATGTCACAATGCTAAATGTCAAAAATGACAAATTTCAAGATGGCAAATGTCAAAACTGACAAATGTCACAATGCTAAATGTCAAGAATGAAAAGTGTCACCATGAAAAATGTCAAAAATAACAAATTTCAAGATGGCAAATGTCAAAGATGTCAAATGACAAATATCACAATGCTAAATGTCAAAAATGACAAATTTCAAAATGGCAAATGTCAAAGATGTCAAATGACAAATGTCACAATGCTAAATGTCAAAAATGAAAAGTGTCACCATGAAAAATGTCAAAAATGACAAATTTCAAGATGACAAATGTCAAAACTGACAAATGTCACAATGCTAAATGTCAAAAATGAAAAGTGTCACCATGAAAAATGTCAAAAATAACAAATTTCAAGATGGCAAATGTCAAAAATGTCAAATGACAAATGTCACAATGCTAAATGTCAAAAATGACAAGTTTCAAGATGGCAAATTTCAAAGATGTCAAATGACAATTGTCCCAATGCTAAATGTCAAAAATGAAAAGTGTCACCATGAAAAGTGTCAAAAATGACAAATTTCAAGGTGGCAAATGTCTAAGATGTCAAATGACAAATGTCACAATGCTAAATGTCAAAAATAAAAAGTGTCACCATGAAAAATGTCAAAAATGACAAACTTTAAGATGGCAAATGTCAAAGATGTCAAATGACAAATGTCACAATGCTAAATGTCAAAAATGAAAAGTGTCACCATAAAAAATGTCAAAAATGACAAATTTCAAGATGGCAAATGTCAAAGATGTCAAATGACAAATGTCACAATGCTAAATTTCAAAAATGAAAAGTGTTACCATGAAAAATGTCAAAAATGACAAATTTCAAGATGGCAAATGTCAAAGATGTCAAATGACAAATGTCACAATGCTAAATGTCAAAAATGGAAAGTGTCACAATGCTAAATGTCAAAAATGAAAAGTGTCACAATGCTAAATGTCAAAAATGACAAATTTCAAGATGGCAAATGTCAAAGATGTCAAATGACAAATGTCACAATGCTAAATAACAAAAATGACAAATTTTAAGATGGCAAATGTCTAAGATGTCAAATGACAAATGTCACAATGCTAAATGTCAAAAATGAAAAGTGTCACCATGAAAAATGTCAAAAATGACCAATTTCAAGATGGCAAATGTCAAAACTGACTAATGTCACAATGCTAAATGTCAAAAATGAAAAGTGTCACCATAAAAAATGTCAAAAATGACAAATTTCAAGATGTCAAATGTCTAAGATGACAAATGACAAATGTCACAATGCTAAATGTCAAAAATGGAAATTGTCACAATGCTAAATGTCAAAAATGAAAAGTGTCACAATGCTAAATGTCAAAAATGACAAATTTCAAGATGGCAAATGTCAAAGATGTCAAATGACAAATGTCACAATGCTAAATAACAAAAATGACAAATTTTAAGATGGCAAATGTCTAAGATGTCAAATGACAAATGTCACAATGCTAAATGTCAAAAATGAAACGTGTCACCATGAAAAATGTCAAAAATGACCAATTTCAAGATGGCAAATGTCAAAACTGACTAATGTCACAATGCTAAATGTCAAAAATGAAAAGTGTCACCATAAAAAATGTCAAAAATGACAAATTTCAAGATGGCAAATGTCTAAGATGTCAAATGACAAATGTCACAATGCTAAATGTCACAAATGAAAAGTGTCACCATGAAAAATATCAAAAATGACAAATTTCAAGATGGCAAATGTCAAAGATGTCAAATGTCACAATGCTAAATGTCAAAAATGAAAGGTGTCACCATGAAAAATGTCAAAAATGACAAATTTCAAGATGGCAAATGTCAAAGATGTCAAATGACAAATGTCACAATGCTAAATGTAAAAAATGAAAAGTGTCACCATGAAAAATGTCAAAAATGACAAATTTCAAGATGGCAAATATCAAAGATGTCAAATGACAAATGTCACAATGCTAAATGTCAAAAATGAAAAGTGTCACAATACTAAATGTCAAAAATAAAAAGTGTCACAATGCTAAATGTCAAAAATGACAAATTTCAAGATGGCAAATGTCAAAGATGTCAAATGACAAATGTCACAATGCTAAATGTCAAAAATGACAAATTTCAAGATGGCAAATGTCAAAGATGTCAAATGACAAATGTCACAATGCTAAATGTCAAAAATAAAAAGTGTCACCATGAAAAATGTCAAAAATGACAAATTTCAAGATGGCAAATGTCAAAACTGACAAATGTCACAATGCTAAATGTCAAAAATGAAAAGTGTCACCATGAACAATGTCAAAAATAACAAATTTCAAGATGGCAAATGTCAAAGATGTCAAATGACAAATGTCACAATGCTAAATGTCAAAACTGACAAATTTTAAGATGGCAAATGTCAAAGATGTCAAATGACAAATGTCACAATGCTAAATGTCAAAAATGAAAAGTGTCACCATGAAAAATGTCAAAAATGACAAATTTTAAGATGGCAAATGTCAAAGATGTCAAATGACAAATGTCACAATGCTAAATGTCAAAAATGATAAGTGTCACCATGAAAAATGTCAAAAATAACAAATTTCAAGATGGCAAATGTCAAAGATGTCAAATGACAAATGTCACAATGCTAAATGTCAAAAATGACAAATTTCAAGATGGCAAATGTCAAAGATGTCAAATGACAAATGTCACAATGCTAAATGTCAAAAATGAAAAGTGTCAAAATGAAAAATGTCAAAAAGGACAAATTTCAAGATAGCAAATGTCAAAACTGACAAATGTCACAATGCTAAATGTCAAAAATGAAAAGTGTCACCATGAAAAATGTCAAAAATAACAAATTTCAAGATGGCAAATGTCAAAGATGTCAAGTGAAAAATGTCACAATGCTAAATGTCAAAACTGACAAATTTCAAGATGGCAAACGTCAAAGATGTCAAATGACAAATTTCACAATGCTAAATGTCAAAAATGAAAAGTGTCACCATGAAAAATGTCAAAAATAACAAATTTCAAGATGGCAAATGTCAAAGATGTCAAATGACAAATGTCACAATGCTAAATGTCAAACATGATAAGTGTCACCATGAAAAATGTCAAAAATAACAAATTTCAAGATGGCAAATGTCAAAGATGTCAAATGACAAATGTCACAATGCTAAATGTCAAAAATGACAAATTTTAAGATGGCAAATGTCAAAGATGTCAAATGACAACTGTCACAATGCTAAATGTCAAAAATGAAAAGTGTCACCATGAAAAATGTCAAAAATAACAAATTTCAAGATGGCAAATGTCATAAATGTCAAATGACAAATGTCACAATACTAAATGTCAAAAATGACAAATTTCAGGATGGCAAATGTCAAAGATGTCAAATGTCACAATGCTAAATGTCAAAAATGAAAAGTGACACCATGAAAAATGTCAAAAATGACAAATTTCAAGAGGGCAAATGTCAAAGATGTCAAATGACAAATGTCACAATGCTAAATGTCAAAAATGAAAAGTGTCACCATGAAAATTGTCAAAAATGACAAATTTCAAGATGGCAAATGTCAAAACTGACAAATGTCAAAATGCTAAATGTCAAAAATGAAGTGTCATAATGAAAAATGTCAAAAATAACAAATTTCAAGATGGCAAATGTCAAAGATGTCAAATGACAAATGTCACAATGCTAAATGTCAAAAATAAAAAGTGTCACTATGAAAAATGTCAAAAATGACAAATTTCAAGATGGCAAATGTCAAAGATGTCAAATGACAAATGTCACAATGCTAAATGTCAAAAATGAAAAGTGTCACCATGAAAAATGTCAAAAATGACAAATTTCAAGATGGCAAATGTCAAAGATGTCAAATGACAAATGTCACAATGCTAAATGTCAAAAATAAAAACTGTCACCATGAAAAATGTCAAAAATGACAAATTTCAAGATGGCAAATGTCAAAACTGACAAATGTCAAAATGCTAAATGTCAAAAATGAAAAGTGTCATAATGAAAAATGTCAAAAATAACAAATTTCAAGATGGCAAATGTCAAAGATGTCAAATGACAAATGTCACAATGCTAAATGTCAAAAATAAAAAGTGTCACCATGAAAAATGTCAAAAATGACAAATTTCAAGATGGCAAATGTCAAAGATGTCAAATGACAAATGTCACAATGCTAAATGTCAAAAATAAAAACTGTCACCATGAAAAATGTCAAAAAGGACAAATTTCAAGATAGCAAATGTCAAAACTGACAAATGTCACAATGCTAAATGTCAAAAATGAAAAGTGTCATAATGAAAAATGTCAAAAATAACAAATTTCAAGATGGCAAATGTCTAAGATGTCAAATGACAAATGTCACAATGCTAAATGTCAAAAATGAAAAGTGTCACCATGAAAAATGTCAAAAATGACAAATTTCAAGATGGCAAATGTCAAAGATGTCAAATGACAAATGTCACAATGCTAAATGTCAAAAATGAAAAGTGTCACCATGAAAAATGTCAAAAATGACAAATTTCAAGATGGCAAATGTCAAAGATGTCAAATGACAAATGTCACAATGCTAAATGACAAAAATGAAAAGTGTCACCATGAAAAATGTCAAAAATGACAAATTTCAAGATGGCAAATGTCAAAGATGTCAAATGACAAATGTCACAATGCTAAATGTCAAAAATGAAAAGTGTCACCATGAAAAATGTCAAAAATGACAAATTTCAAGATGGCAAATATCAAAGATGTCAAATGACAAATGTCACAATGCTAAATGTCAAAAATGGAAAGTGTCACAATGCTAAATGTCAAAAATGAAAAGTGTCTCAATGCTAAATGTCAAAAATGACAAATTTCAAGATGGCAAATGTCAAAGATGTCAAATGACAAATGTCACAATGCTAAATAACAAAAATGACAAATTTTAAGATGGCAAATGTCTAAGATGTCAGATGACAAATGTCACAATGCTAAATGTCAAAAATGAAAAGTGTCACAATGAAAAATGTCAAAAATGACAAATTTCAAGATGGCAAATATCAAAACTGACAAATGTCACAATGCTAAATGTCAAAACTGATAAAAGTCACCATGAAAAATGTCAAAAATGACAAATTTCAAGATGGCAAATGTCTAAGATGTCAAATGACAAATGTCACAATGCTAAATGTCAAAAATGAAAAGTGTCACCATGAAAAATGTCAAAAATGACAAATTTCAAGATGGCAAATGTCAAAGATGTCAAATGACAAATGTCACAATGCTAAATGTCAAAAATGAAAAGTGTCAAAAATGACAAATTTTAAGATGGCAAATGTCTAAGATGTCAAATGACAAATGTCACAATGCTAAATGTCAAAAATGAAAAGTGTCACCATGAAAAATGTCAAAAATGACAAATTTTAAGATGGCAAATGTCAAAGATGTCAAATGACAAATGTCACAATGCTAAATGTCAAAAATGAAAAGTGTCACCATGAAAAATGTCAAAAATGACAAATTTCAAAATGGAAAATGTCAAAGATGTCAAATGACAAATGTCACAATGCTAAATGTCAAAAATGAAAAGTGTCACCATGAAAAATGTCAAAAATGACAAATTTCAAGATGGCAAATGTCAAAGATGTCAAATGACAAATGTCACAATGCTAAATGTCAAAAATGAAAAGTGTCACCATGAAAAATGTCAAAAATGACAAATTTCAAGATGGCAAATGTCAAAGATGTCAAATGACAAATGTCACAATGCTAAATGTCAAAAATGAAAAGTGTCACCATAAAAAATGTCAAAAATGACAAATTTCAAGATGGCAAATATCAAAGATGTCAAATGACAAATGTCACAATGCTAAATGTCAAAAATGGAAAGTGTCACAATGATAAATGTCAAAAATGAAAAGTGTCACAATGCTTCATGTCAAAAATGGAAAGTGTCACAATGCTAAATGTCAAAAATAAAAAGTGTCACAATGCTTAATGTCAAAAATGACAAATTTCAAGATGGCAAATGTCAAAGATGTCAAATGACAAATGTCACAATGCTAAATAACAAAAATGACATATTTCAAGATGGCAAATGTCAAAGATGTCAAATGACAAATGTCACAATGCTAAATGTCAAAAATGAAAAGTGTCAAAAATGACAAATTTTAAGATGGCAAATGTCTAAGATGTCAAATGACAAATGTCACAATGCTAAATGTCAAAAATGAAAAGTGTCACCATGAAAAATGTCAAAAATGACAAATTTTAAGATGGCAAATGTCAAAGATGTCAAATGACAAATGTCACAATGCTAAATGTCAAAAATGAAAAGTGTCACCATGAAAAATGTCAAAAATGACAAATTTCAAAATGGAAAATGTCAAAGATGTCAAATGACAAATGTCACAATGCTAAATGTCAAAAATGAAAAGTGTCACTATGAAAAATGTCAAAAATGACAAATTTCAAGATGGCAAATGTCAAAGATGTCAAATGACAAATGTCACAATGCTAAATGACAAAAATGAAAAGTGTCACCATGAAAAATGTCAAAAATGACAAATTTCAAGATGGCAAATGTCAAAGATGTCAAATGACAAATGTCACAATGCTAAATGTCAAAAATGAAAAGTGTCACCATAAAAAATGTCAAAAATGACAAATTTCAAGATGGCAAATATCAAAGATGTCAAATGACAAATGTCACAATGCTAAATGTCAAAAATGGAAAGTGTCACAATGATAAATGTCAAAAATGAAAAGTGTCACAATGCTTCATGTCAAAAATGGAAAGTGTCACAATGCTAAATGTCAAAAATAAAAAGTGTCACAATGCTTAATGTCAAAAATGACAAATTTCAAGATGGCAAATGTCAAAGATGTCAAATGACAAATGTCACAATGCTAAATAACAAAAATGACATATTTCAAGATGGCAAATGTCAAAGATGTCAAATGACAAATGTCACAATGCTAAATGTCAAAAATGAAAAGTGTCACCATGAAAAATGTCAAAAATGACAAATTTCAAGATGGCAAATGTCAAAGATGTCAAATGACAAATGTCACAATGCTAAATGACAAAAATGAAAAGTGTCACCATGAAAAATGTCAAAAATGACAAATTTCAAGATGGCAAATGTCAAAGATGTCAAATGACAAATGTCACAATGCTAAATGTCAAAAATGAAAAGTGTCACCATGAAAAATGTCAAAAATGACAAATTTCAAGATGGCAAATATCAAAGATGTCAAATGACAAATGTCACAATGCTAAATGTCAAAAATGGAAAGTGTCACAATGCTAAATGTCAAAAATGAAAAGTGTCTCAATGCTAAATGTCAAAAATGACAAATTTCAAGATGGCAAATGTCAAAGATGTCAAATGACAAATGTCACAATGCTAAATAACAAAAATGACAAATTTTAAGATGGCAAATGTCTAAGATGTCAGATGACAAATGTCACAATGCTAAATGTCAAAAATGAAAAGTGTCACAATGAAAAATGTCAAAAATGACAAATTTCAAGATGGCAAATATCAAAACTGACAAATGTCACAATGCTAAATGTCAAAACTGATAAAAGTCACCATGAAAAATGTCAAAAATGACAAATTTCAAGATGGCAAATGTCTAAGATGTCAAATGACAAATGTCACAATGCTAAATGTCAAAAATGAAAAGTGTCACCATGAAAAATGTCAAAAATGACAAATTTCAAGATGGCAAATGTCAAAGATGTCAAATGACAAATGTCACAATGCTAAATGTCAAAAATGAAAAGTGTCAAAAATGACAAATTTTAAGATGGCAAATGTCTAAGATGTCAAATGACAAATGTCACAATGCTAAATGTCAAAAATGAAAAGTGTCACCATGAAAAATGTCAAAAATGACAAATTTTAAGATGGCAAATGTCAAAGATGTCAAATGACAAATGTCACAATGCTAAATGTCAAAAATGAAAAGTGTCACCATGAAAAATGTCAAAAATGACAAATTTCAAAATGGAAAATGTCAAAGATGTCAAATGACAAATGTCACAATGCTAAATGTCAAAAATGAAAAGTGTCACCATGAAAAATGTCAAAAATGACAAATTTCAAGATGGCAAATGTCAAAGATGTCAAATGACAAATGTCACAATGCTAAATGTCAAAAATGAAAAGTGTCACCATGAAAAATGTCAAAAATGACAAATTTCAAGATGGCAAATGTCAAAGATGTCAAATGACAAATGTCACAATGCTAAATGTCAAAAATGAAAAGTGTCACCATAAAAAATGTCAAAAATGACAAATTTCAAGATGGCAAATATCAAAGATGTCAAATGACAAATGTCACAATGCTAAATGTCAAAAATGGAAAGTGTCACAATGATAAATGTCAAAAATGAAAAGTGTCACAATGCTTCATGTCAAAAATGGAAAGTGTCACAATGCTAAATGTCAAAAATAAAAAGTGTCACAATGCTTAATGTCAAAAATGACAAATTTCAAGATGGCAAATGTCAAAGATGTCAAATGACAAATGTCACAATGCTAAATAACAAAAATGACATATTTCAAGATGGCAAATGTCAAAGATGTCAAATGACAAATGTCACAATGCTAAATGTCAAAAATGAAAAGTGTCAAAAATGACAAATTTTAAGATGGCAAATGTCTAAGATGTCAAATGACAAATGTCACAATGCTAAATGTCAAAAATGAAAAGTGTCACCATGAAAAATGTCAAAAATGACAAATTTTAAGATGGCAAATGTCAAAGATGTCAAATGACAAATGTCACAATGCTAAATGTCAAAAATGAAAAGTGTCACCATGAAAAATGTCAAAAATGACAAATTTCAAAATGGAAAATGTCAAAGATGTCAAATGACAAATGTCACAATGCTAAATGTCAAAAATGAAAAGTGTCACTATGAAAAATGTCAAAAATGACAAATTTCAAGATGGCAAATGTCAAAGATGTCAAATGACAAATGTCACAATGCTAAATGACAAAAATGAAAAGTGTCACCATGAAAAATGTCAAAAATGACAAATTTCAAGATGGCAAATGTCAAAGATGTCAAATGACAAATGTCACAATGCTAAATGTCAAAAATGAAAAGTGTCACCATAAAAAATGTCAAAAATGACAAATTTCAAGATGGCAAATATCAAAGATGTCAAATGACAAATGTCACAATGCTAAATGTCAAAAATGGAAAGTGTCACAATGATAAATGTCAAAAATGAAAAGTGTCACAATGCTTCATGTCAAAAATGGAAAGTGTCACAATGCTAAATGTCAAAAATAAAAAGTGTCACAATGCTTAATGTCAAAAATGACAAATTTCAAGATGGCAAATGTCAAAGATGTCAAATGACAAATGTCACAATGCTAAATAACAAAAATGACATATTTCAAGATGGCAAATGTCAAAGATGTCAAATGACAAATGTCACAATGCTAAATGTCAAAAATGAAAAGTGTCAAAAATGACAAATTTTAAGATGGCAAATGTCTAAGATGTCAAATGACAAATGTCACAATGCTAAATGTCAAAAATGAAAAGTGTCACCATGAAAAATGTCAAAAATGACAAATTTTAAGATGGCAAATGTCAAAGATGTCAAATGACAAATGTCACAATGCTAAATGTCAAAAATGAAAAGTGTCACCATGAAAAATGTCAAAAATGACAAATTTCAAAATGGAAAATGTCAAAGATGTCAAATGACAAATGTCACAATGCTAAATGTCAAAAATGAAAAGTGTCACTATGAAAAATGTCAAAAATGACAAATTTCAAGATGGCAAATGTCAAAGATGTCAAATGACAAATGTCACAATGCTAAATGACAAAAATGAAAAGTGTCACCATGAAAAATGTCAAAAATGACAAATTTCAAGATGGCAAATGTCAAAGATGTCAAATGACAAATGTCACAATGCTAAATGTCAAAAATGAAAAGTGTCACCATGAAAAATGTCAAAAATGACAAATTTCAAGATGGCAAATATCAAAGATGTCAAATGACAAATGTCACAATGCTAAATGTCAAAAATGGAAAGTGTCACAATGCTAAATGTCAAAAATGAAAAGTGTCTCAATGCTAAATGTCAAAAATGACAAATTTCAAGATGGCAAATGTCAAAGATGTCAAATGACAAATGTCACAATGCTAAATAACAAAAATGACAAATTTTAAGATGGCAAATGTCTAAGATGTCAAATGACAAATGTCACAATGCTAAATGTCAAAAATGAAAAGTGTCACAATGAAAAATGTCAAAAATGACAAATTTCAAGATGGCAAATATCAAAACTGACAAATGTCACAATGCTAAATGTCAAAACTGATAAGAGTCACCATGAAAAATGTCAAAAATGACAAATTTCAAGATGGCAAATGTCTAAGATGTCAAATGACAAATGTCACAATGCTAAATGTCAAAAATGAAAAGTGTCACCATGAAAAATGTCAAAAATGACAAATTTCAAGATGGCAAATGTCAAAGATGTCAAATGACAAATGTCACAATGCTAAATGTCAAAAATGAAAAGTGTCAAAAATGACAAATTTTAAGATGGCAAATGTCTAAGATGTCAAATGACAAATGTCACAATGCTAAATGTCAAAAATGAAAAGTGTCACCATGAAAAATGTCAAAAATGACAAATTTTAAGATGACAAATGTCAAAGATGTCAAATGACAAATGTCACAATGCTAAATGTCAAAAATGAAAAGTGTCACCATGAAAAATGTCAAAAATGACAAATTTCAAAATGGAAAATGTCAAAGATGTCAAATGACAAATGTCACAATGCTAAATGTCAAAAATGAAAAGTGTCACCATGAAAAATGTCAAAAATGACAAATTTCAAGATGGCAAATGTCAAAGATGTCAAATGACAAATGTCACAATGCTAAATGTCAAAAATGAAAAGTGTCACCATGAAAAATGTCAAAAATGACAAATTTCAAGATGGCAAATGTCAAAGATGTCAAATGACAAATGTCACAATGCTAAATGTCAAAAATGAAAAGTGTCACCATGAAAAATGTCAAAAATGACAAATTTCAAGATGGCAAATATCAAAGATGTCAAATGACAAATGTCACAATGCTAAATGTCAAAAATGGAAAGTGTCACAATGATAAATGTCAAAAATGAAAAGTGTCACAATGCTTAATGTCAAAAATGGAAAGTGTCACAATGCTAAATGTCAAAAATAAAAAGTGTCACAATGCTTAATGTCAAAAATGACAAATTTCAAGATGGCAAATGTCAAAGATGTCAAATGACAAATGTCACAATGCTAAATAACAAAAATGACATATTTCAAGATGGCAAATGTTAAAGATGTCAAATGACAAATGTCACAATGCTAAATGTTAAAAATGAAAAGTGTCACCATGAAAAATGTCAAAAATGACAAATTTTAAGATGGCAAATATCAAAACTGACAAATGTCACAATGCTAAATGTCAAAAATGATAAGAGTCACCATGAAAAATGTCAAAAATGACAAATTTCAGGATGGCAAATGTCTAAGATGTCAAATGACAAATGTCACAATGCTAAATGTCAAAAATGAAAAGTGTCACCATGAAAAATGTCAAAAATGACAAATTTCAAGATGGCAAATGTCAAAGATGTCAAATGACAAATGTCACAATGCTAAATGTCAAAAATGAAAAGTGTCAAAAATGACAAATTTTAAGATGGCAAATGTCTAAGATGTCAAATGAAAAATGTCACAATGCTAAATGTCAAAAATGAAAAGTGTCACCATGAAAAATGTCAAAAATGACAAATTTCAAAATAGCAAATGTCAAAGATGTCAAATGACAAATGTCACAATGCTAAATGTCAAAAATGAAAAGTGTCACCATGAAAAATGTCAAAAATGACAAATTTCAAGATGGCAAATGTCAAAGATGTCAAATGACAAATGTCACAATGCTAAATGTCAAAAATGAAAAGTGTCACCATGAAAAATGTCAAAAATGACAAATTTCAAGATGGCAAATGTCAAAACTGACTAATGTCACAATGCTAAATGTCAAAAATGAAAAGTGTCACCATGAAAAATGTCAAAAATGACAAATTTCAAAATGGCAAATGCCAAAGATGTCAAATGACAAATGTCACAATGCTAAATGTCAAAAATAAAAAGTGTCACCATGAAAAGTGTCAAAAATAACAAATTTCAAGATGGCAAATGTCTAAGATGTCAAATGACAAATGTCACAATGCTAAATGTCAAAAATGAAAAGTGTCACCATGAAAAATGTCAAAAATGACAAATTTCAAGATGGCAAATGTCAAAGATGTCAAATGACAAATGTCACAATGCTAAATGTCAAAAATGAAAAGTGTCACCATGAAAAATGTCAAAAATGACAAATTTCAAGATGGCAAATGTCAAAGATGTCAAATGACAAATGTCACAATGCTAAATGTCAAAAATGAAGAGTGTCACCATGAAAAATGTCAAAAATGACAAATTTCAAGATGGCAAATATCAAAGATGTCAAATGACAAATGTCACAATGCTAAATGTCAAAAATGGAAAGTGTCACAATGCTAACTGTCAAAAATGAAAAGTGTCACAATGCTAAATGTCAAAAATGACAAATTTCAAGATGGCAAATGTCAAAGATGTCAAATGACAAATGTCACAATGCTAAATGTCAAAAATGACAAATTTCAAGATGGCAAATGTCAAAGATGTCAAAAGACAAATGTCACAATGCTAAATGTCAAAAATGAAAAGTGTCACCATGAAAAATGTCAAAAATGGCAAATTTCAAGATGGCAAATGTCAAAACTGACAAACGTCACAATGCTAAATGTCAAAAATGAAAAGTGTCACCATGAAAAATGTCAAAAATAACAAATTTCAAGATGGCAAATGTCAAAGATGTCAAATGACAAATGTCACAATGCTAAATGTCAAAAATGACAAATTTCAAGATGGCAAATGTCAAAGATGTCAAATGACAAATGTCACAATGCTAAATGTCAAAAATGAAAAGTGTCAAAAATGAAAAGTGTCACAATGAAAAATGTCAAAAATGACAAATTTCAAGATGGCAAATGTCAAAGATGTCAAATGACAAATGTCACAATGCTAAATGTCAAAAATAAAAAGTGTCACCATGAAAAATGTCAAAAATGACAAATTTCAAGATGGCAAATGTCAAAACTGACTAATGTCACAATGCTAAATGTTAAAGATGAAAAGTGTCACCATGAAAAATGTCAAAAATGACAAATTTCAAAATGGCAAATGTCAAAGATGTCAAATGACAAATGTCACAATGCTAAATGTCAAAAATGAAAAGTGTCACCATGAAAAGTGTCAAAAATGACAAATTTCAAGATGGCAAATATCAAAGATGTCAATTGACAAATGTCACAATGCTAAATGTCAAAAATGAAAAGTGTCACAATGCTAAATGTCAAAAATGAAAAGTGTCACAATGCTAAATGTCAAAAATGACAAATTTCAAGATGGCAAATGTCAAAGATGTCAAATGACAAATGTCACAATGCTAAATGTCAAAAATGACAAATTTCAAGATGGCAAATGTCAAAGATGTCAAATGACAAATGTCACAATGCTAAATGTCAAAAATGAAAAGTGTCACCATGAAAAATGTCAAAAATGACAAATTTCAAGATGGCAAATGTCAAAACTGACAAACGTCACAATGCTAAATGTCAAAAATGAAAAGTGTCACCATGAAAAATGTCAAAAATAACAAATTTCAAGATGGCAAATATCAAAGATGTCAAATGACAAATGTCACAATGCTAAATGTCAAAAATGAAAAGTGTCAAAAATGACAAATTTCAAGATGGCAAATGTCTAAGATGTCAAATGACAAATGTCACAATGCTAAATGTCAAAAATGATAAGAGTCACCATGAAAAATGTAAAAAATGACAAATTTCAAGATGGCAAATGTCTAAGATGTCAAATGACAAATGTCACAATGCTAAATGTCAAAAATGAAAAGTGTCACCATGAAAAATGTCAAAAATAACAAATTTCAAGATGGCAAATATCAAAGATGTCAAATGACAAATGTCACAATGCTAAATGTCAAAAATGAAAAGTGTCAAAAATGACAAATTTCAAGATGGCAAATGTCTAAGATGTCAAATGACAAATGTCACAATGCTAAATGTCAAAAATGAAAAGTGTCACCATGAAAAATGTCAAAAATGACAAATTTCAAGATGGCAAATGTCAAAGATGTCAAATGACAAATGTCACAATGCTAAATGTCAAAAATGAAAAGTGTCACCATGAAAAATGTCAAAAATGACAAATTTCAAGATGGCAAATGTCTAAGATGTCAAATGACAAATGTCACAATGCTAAATGTCAAAAATGAAAAGTGTCACCATGAAAAATGTCAAAAATGACAAATTTCAAGATGGCAAATGTCAAAGATGTCAAATGACAAATGTCACAATGCTAAATGTCAAAAATGAAAAGTGTCACCATGAAAAATGTCAAAAATGACAAATTTTAAGATGGCAAATGTCAAAGATGTCAAATGACAAATGTCACAATGCTAAATGTCAAAAATGAAAAGTGTCACCATGAAAAATGTCAAAAATGACCAATTTCAAGATGGCAAATGTCAAAACTGACTAATGTCACAATGCTAAATGTCAAAAATGAAAAGTGTCACCATAAAAAATGTCAAAAATGACAAATTTCAAAATGGCAAATGTCAAAGATGTCAAATGACAAATGTCACAATGCTAAATGTCAAAAATGAAAAGTGTCACCATGAAAAATGTCAAAAATGACAAATTTCAAGATGGCAAATGTCAAAGATGTCAAATGACAAATGTCACAATGCTAAATGTCAAAAATGAAAAGTGTCACCATGAAAAATGTCAAAAATGACAAATTTCAAGATAGCAAATGTCAAAGATGTCAAATGACAAATGTCACAATGCTAAATGTCAAAAATGAAAAGTGTCACCATGAAAAATGTCAAAAATGACAAATTTCAAGATGGCAAATATCAAAGATGTCAAATGACAAATGTCACAATGCTAAATCTCAAAAATGGAAAGTGTCGTAATGCTAAATGTCAAAAATAAAAGTGTCACAATGCTAAATGTCAAAAATGACAAATTACAAGATGGCAAATGTCAAAGATGTCAAATGACAAATGTCACAATGCTAAATGTCAAAAATGACAAATTTCAAGATGGCAAATGGCAAATATCAAAGATGTCAAATGACAAATGTCACAATGCTAAATGTCAAAAATAAAAACTGTCACCATGAAAAATGTCAAAAATGACAAATTTCAAGATGGCAAATGTCAAAACTGACAAATGTCAAAATGCTAAATGTCAAAAATAAAAAGTGTCATAATGAAAAATGTCAAAAATAACAAATTTCAAGATGGCAAATGTCAAAGATGTCAAATGACAAATGTCACAATGCTAAATGTCAAAAATAAAAAGTGTCACCATGAAAAATGTCAAAAATGACAAATTTCAAGATGGCAAATGTCAAAGATGTCAAATGACAAATGTCACAATGCTAAATGTCAAAAATAAAAACTGTCACCATGAAAAATGTCAAAAATGACAAATTTCAAGATGGCAAATGTCAAAACTGACAAACGTCACAATGCTAAATGTCAAAAATGAAAAGTGTCATCATGAAAAATGTCAAAAATAACAAATTTCAAGATGGCAAATGTCAAAGATGTCAAGTGACAAATGTCACAATGCTAAATGTCAAAACTGACAAATTTCAAGATGGCAAACTTCAAAGATGTCAAATGACAAATGTCACAATGCTAAATGTCAAAAATGAAAAGTGTCACCATGAAAAATGTCAAAAATGACAAATTTCAAGATGGCAAATGTCAAAGATGTCAAATGACAAATGTCACAATGCTAAATGTCAAAAATGATAAGTGTCACCATGAAAAATGTTAAAAATATCAAATTTCAAAATGGCAAATGTCAAAGATGTCAAATGACAAATGTCACAATGCTAAATGTCAAAAATGACAAATTTTAAGATGGCAAATGTCAAAGATGTCAAATGACAACTATCACAATGCTAAATGTCAAAAATGAAAAGTGTCACCATGAAAAATGTCAAAAATAACAAATTTCAAGATGGCAAATGTCAAAGATGTCAAATGACAAATATCACAATGCTAAATGTCAAAAATGACAAATTTCAAGATGGCAAATGTCAAAGATGTCAAATGTCACAATGCTAAATGTCAAAAATGAAAAGTGTCAACATGAAAAATGTCAAAAATGACAAATTTCAAGATGGCAAATGTCAAAGATGTCAAATGACAAATGTCACAATGCTAAATGTCAAAAATGAAAAGTGTCACCATGAAAAATGTCAAAAATGACAAATTTCAAGATGGCAAATGTCAAAGATGTCAAATGACAAATGTCACAATGCTAAATGTCAAAAATGAAAAGTGTCACCATGAAAAATGTCAAAAATGACAAATTTCAAGATGGCAAATGTCAAAGATGTCAAATGACAAATGTCACAATGCTAAATGTCAAAAATGAAAATTGTCAAAAATGACAAATTTCAAGATGGCAAATGTCTAAGATGTCAAATGACAAATGTCACAATGCTAAATGTCAAAAATGAAAAGTGTCACCATGAAAAATGTCAAAAATGACAAATTTCAAGATGGCAAATGTCAAAGATGTTAAATGACAAATGTCACAATGCTAAATGTTAAAAATAAAAACTGTCACCATGAAAAATGTCAAAAATGACAAATTTCAAGATAGCAAATGTCAAAACTGACAAATGTCACAATGCTAAATGTCAAAAATGAAAAGTGTCATAATGAAAAATGTCAAAAATAACAAATTTCAAGATGGCAAATGTCAAAGATGTCAAATGACAAATGTCACAATGCTAAATGTCAAAAATGAAAAGTGTCACCATGAAAAATGTCAAAAATGACAAATTTCAAGATGGCAAATGTCAAAGATGTCAAATGACAAATGTCACAATGCTAAATGTCAAAAATAAAAACTGTCACCAAGAAAAATGTCAAAAATGACAAATTTTAAGATGGCAAATATCAAAACTGACAAATGTCACAATGCTAAATGTCAAAATTGAAAAGTGTCACCATGAAAAATGTCAAAAATGACAAATTTCAAGATGGCAAATGTCAAAACTGACAAACGTCACAATGCTAAATGTCAAAAATGAAAAGTGTCACCATGAAAAATGTCAAAAATAACAAATTTCAAGATGGCAAATGTCAAAGATGTCAAGTGAAAAATGTCACAATGCTAAATGTCAAAACTGACAAATTTCAAGATGGCAAACGTCAAAGATGTCAAATGACAAATGTCACAATGCTAAATGTCAAAAATGAAAAGTGTCACCATGAAAAATGTCAAAAATAACAAATTTCAAGATGGCAAATGTCAAAGATGTCAAATGACAAATGTCACAATGCTAAATGTCAAAAATGATAAGTGTCACCATGAAAAATGTCAAAAATAACAAATTTCAAGATGGCAAATGTCAAAGATGTCAAATGACAAATGTCACAATGCTAAATGTCAAAAATGACAAATTTTAAGATGGCAAATGTCAAAGATGTCAAATGACAACTGTCACAATGCTAAATGTCAAAAATAAAAAGTGTCACCATGAAAAATGTCAAAAATAACAAATTTCAAGATGGCAAATGTCAAAGATGTCAAATGACAAATGTCACAATACTAAATGTCAAAAATGACAAATTTCAAGATGGCAAATGTCAAAGATGTCAAATGTCACAATGCTAAATGTCAAAAATGAAAAGTGTCACCATGAAAAATGTCAAAAATGACAAATTTCAAGATGGCAAATGTCAAAGATGTCAAATGACAAATGTCACAAAGCTTAATGTCAAAAATGAAAAGTGTCACCATGAAAAATGTCAAAAATGACAAATTTCAAGATGGCAAATGTCAAAGATGTCAAATGACAAATGTCACAATGCTAAATGTCAAAAATGAAAAGTGTCACCATGAAAATTGTCAAAAATGACAAATTTCAAGATGGCAAATGTCAAAACTGACAAATGTCAAAATGCTAAATGTCAAAAATGAAAAGTGTCATAATGAAAAATGTCAAAAATAACAAATTTCAAGATGGCAAATGTCAAAGATGTCAAATGACAAATGTCACAATGCTAAATGTCAAAAATAAAAAGTGTCACCATGAAAAATGTCAAAAATGACAAATTTCAAGATGGCAAATGTCAAAGATGTCAAATGACAAATGTCACAATGCTAAATGTCAAAAATGAAAAGTGTCACCATGAAAAATGTCAAAAATGACAAATTTCAAGATGGCAAATGTCAAAGATGTCAAATGACAAATGTCACAATGCTAAATGTCAAAAATAAAAACTGTCACCATGAAAAATGTCAAAAATGACAAATTTCAAGATGGCAAATGTCAAAACTGACAAGTGTCAAAATGCTAAATGTCAAAAATGAAAAGTGTCATAATGAAAAATGTCAAAAATAACAAATTTCAAGATGGCAAATGTCAAAGATGTCAAATGACAAATGTCACAATGCTAAATGTCAAAAATAAAAAGTGTCACCATGAAAAATGTCAAAAATGACAAATTTCAAGATGGCAAATGTCAAAGATGTCAAATGACAAATGTCACAATGCTAAATGTCAAAAATAAAAACTGTCACCATGAAAAATGTCAAAAATGACAAATTTCAAGATGGCAAATGTCAAAACTGACAAATGTCACAATGCTAAATGTCAAAAATGAAAAGTGTTATAATGAAAAATGTCAAAAATAACAAATTTCAAGATGGCAAATGTCTAAGATGTCAAATGACAAATGTCACAATGCTAAATGTCTAAAATGAAAAGTGTCACCATGAAAAATGTCAAAAATGACAAATTTCAAGATGGCAAATGTCAAAGATGTCAAATGACAAATGTCACAATGCTAAATGTCAAAAATAAAAACTGTCACCATGAAAAATGTCAAAAATGACAAATTTCAAGATGGCAAATGTCAAAACTGACAAATGTCACAATGCTAAATGTCAAAAATGAAAAGTGTTATAATGAAAAATGTCAAAAATAACAAATTTCAAGATGGCAAATGTCTAAGATGTCAAATGACAAATGTCACAATGCTAAATGTCAAAAATGAAAAGTGTCACCATGAAAAATGTCAAAAATGACAAATTTCAAGATGGCAAATATCAAAGATGTCAAATGACAAATGTCACAATGCTAAATGTCAAAAATGAAAAGTGTCAAAAATGACAAATTTTAAGATGGCAAATGTCTAAGATGTCAAATGACAAATGTCACAATGCTAAATGTCAAAAATGAAAAGTGTCACCATGAAAAATGTCAAAAATGACAAATTTCAAGATGGCAAATGTCAAAGATGTCAAATGACAAATGTCACAATGCTAAATGTCAAAAATGAAAAGTGTCACCATGAAAAATGTCAAAAATGACAAATTTCAAGATGGCAAATGTCAAAGATGTCAAATGACAAATGTCACAATGCTAAATGTCAAAAATGAAAAGTGTCACCATGAAAAATGTCAAAAATGACCAATTTCAAGATGGCAAATGTCAAAACTGACTAATGTCACAATGCTAAATGTCAAAAATGAAAAGTGTCACCATAAAAAATGTCAAAAATGACAAATTTCAAAATGGCAAATGTCAAAGATGTCAAATGACAAATGTCACAATGCTAAATGTCAAAAATGAAAAGTGTCACCATGAAAAATGTCAAAAATGACAAATTTTAAGATGGCAAATGTCAAAGATGTCAAATGACAAATGTCACAATGCTAAATGTCAAAAATGAAAAGTGTCACCATGAAAAATGTCAAAAATGACAAATTTCAAGATAGCAAATGTCAAAGATGTCAAATGACAAATGTCACAATGCTAAATGTCAAAAATGAAAAGTGTCACCATGAAAAATGTCAAAAATGACAAATTTCAAGATGGCAAATATCAAAGATGTCAAATGACAAATGTCACAATGCTAAATCTCAAAAATGGAAAGTGTCACAATGCTAAATGTCAAAAATAAAAGTGTCACAATGCTAAATGTCAAAAATGACAAATTTCAAGATGGCAAATGTCAAAGATGTCAAATGACAAATGTCACAATGCTAAATGTCAAAAATGACAAATTTCAAGATGGCAAATGTCAAAGATGTCAAATGACAAATGTCACAATGCTAAATGTCAAAAATGAAAAGGGTCACGATGAAAAATGTCAAAAATGACAAATTTCAAGATGGCAAATGTCAAAACTGACAAACGTCACAATGCTAAATGTCAAAAATGAAAAGTGTCAACATGAAAAATGTCAAAAATAACAAATTTCAAGATGGCAAATGTCAAAGATGTCAAGTGACAAATGTCACAATGCTAAATGTCAAAACTGACAAATTTCAAGATGGCAAACTTCAAAGATGTCAAATGACAAATGTCACAATGCTAAATGTCAAAAATGAAAAGTGTCACCATGAAAAATGTCAAAAATGACAAATTTCAAGATGGCAAATGTCAAAGATGTCAAATGACAAATGTCACAATGCTAAATGTCAAAAATGACAAATTTTAAGATGGCAAATGTCAAAGATGTCAAATGACAACTATCACAATGCTAAATGTCAAAAATGAAAAGTGTCACCATGAAAAATGTCAAAAATAACAAATTTCAAGATGGCAAATGTCAAAGATGTCAAATGACAAATATCACAATGCTAAATGTCAAAAATGACAAATTTCAAGATGGCAAATGTCAAAGATGTCAAATGTCACAATGCTAAATGTCAAAAATGAAAAGTGTCACCATGAAAAATGTCAAAAATGACAAATTTCAAGATGGCAAATGTCAAAGATGTCAAATGACAAATGTCACAATGCTAAATGTCAAAAATGAAAAGTGTCACCATGAAAAATGTCAAAAATGACAAATTTCAAGATGGCAAATGTCAAAGATGTCAAATGACAAATGTCACAATGCTAAATGTCAAAAATGAAAAGTGTCACCATGAAAAATGTCAAAAATGACAAATTTCAAGATGGCAAATGTCAAAGATGTCAAATGACAAATGTCACAATGCTAAATGTCAAAAATGAAAATTGTCAAAAATGACAAATTTCAAGATGGCAAATGTCTAAGATGTCAAATGACAAATGTCACAATGCTAAATGTCAAAAATGAAAAGTGTCACCATGAAAAATGTCAAAAATGACAAATTTCAAGATGGCAAATGTCAAAGATGTTAAATGACAAATGTCACAATGCTAAATGTCAAAAATAAAAACTGTCACCATGAAAAATGTCAAAAATGACAAATTTCAAGATAGCAAATGTCAAAACTGACAAATGTCACAATGCTAAATGTCAAAAATGAAAAGTGTCATAATGAAAAATGTCAAAAATAACAAATTTCAAGATGGCAAATGTCAAAGATGTCAAATGACAAATGTCACAATGCTAAATGTCAAAAATGAAAAGTGTCACCATGAAAAATGTCAAAAATGACAAATTTCAAGATGGCAAATGTCAAAGATGTCAAATGACAAATGTCACAATGCTAAATGTCAAAAATAAAAACTGTCACCATGAAAAATGTCAAAAATGACAAATTTCAAGATGGCAAATGTCAAAACTGACAAATGTCACAATGCTAAATGTCAAAATTGAAAAGTGTCACCATGAAAAATGTCAAAAATGACAAATTTCAAGATAATAATAATAATAATAATAATAATAATAGCTTTATTGCCCAACAGTAATCCATTTATAGGACAATTTACAAAATTTACATAATAGAAAAACTTATATCTAATTAAATATTTAAACAATATATTAGTTCAAGAAAATAGTAGCAGTATTAATGAGGGTATTTATGGAACAAGAAAAAATGTCACAATGTGTACATATCTTATTATAGTTCGTACACATTACATTTATTGGGGATTTGCTAAGGATATTTGTTCTTGCTCTATTACACCTAAAGGTTAATTTATTTCTGGAATTAAAACTTGGCACTTCTATATTAATTTGTGACAGAATAACTGCAGAATCAATTGAATTATGAAGCAGTTTGTAAAGAAACTTTAATGAACAGAGGTCTCTCCTTAGATTTAAACTATCAAAATCAAATCTAACAGAAAGTGAATCATAGTCACAACCTCGTTCTGGATATACACCATCAGTTTTGAAAGCCAAATATTTCAAAAATTTTCTCTGAACTTTTTCAATGCCTGATATATAACAATTATATATGGGGTACCAAATAATACTTCCGTATTCCAGCTTAGATCGTACTAGTGAGTAAAATAATAATTTGATCGGAGTTGTATTTGTAAAACTTCTACAATTTCGAATAAGAAAACCATACATTTTCATGGCTTCCGATATTTTTAGCTCAATATGGTTTGAAAAAGTTAATTTGGTATCAAATATAATTCCTAGATCCTTTATAGTATTACATTTTTCGAGTTGCGACATTTGGACAGAGTATGCATAGTTAACATTTTCATTTTTTCTAGTGAAGGTTACTATTTTACATTTTTTGGCATTCAAAGTTAATTTATTCCTGTTACACCAATTATTAATCAAGTTTAAATTCTTCTGCAGCTCATTACAATCATTAATATTGTTAATCTTTGAAAAAATTTTAAAATCGTCCGCAAATCCTAATTTTTCACAGTCCAAAATCTCTAGCAAATCATTTATATATATCAAGAACAATAAAGGACCAAGGTTGGAACCTTGGGGAACTCCAGAAGTAACAGAAATAATCTCAGATGTGTATCCGTTGTACGCAACGAACTGTTTCCTGTCTGCTAAATACGACGAAAATAGCTTCAACACATTGTCCGCAAAACCTAAGGCTGAAAGTTTATTAACTAACGTACGCTGATTTACCTTGTCAAAAGCCTTTGAGAAGTCTGTATATATTACGTCCACCTGGCCTTGATTATCCAAAACTTCTGAAATATACTGAGTTAAAATTAATAAATTTGTTACTGTCGAACGTTTTTCCATAAAACCATGTTGGTGCTCTGAAATACAACTTTTAACTGAGGAATATACACGCGTATACATTACTATCTCAAAAACTTTTGAAAAGTTACAAAGGAGAGATATCGGTCTGTAATTTTCAACATTTGACTTTACTCCAGCTTTGAATATAGGACATATCCTAGCCTCTTTCCAATGCTAAATGTCAAAAATGAAAAGTGTCACCATGAAAAATGTCAAAAATAACAAATTTCAAGATGGCAAAT
Organism: Altica lythri; assembly: GCA_964028335.1. Taxonomy (NCBI): domain Eukaryota; kingdom Metazoa; phylum Arthropoda; class Insecta; order Coleoptera; family Chrysomelidae; genus Altica; species Altica lythri. The sequence continues at coordinate 36,486,766 of OZ034800.1, read as the reverse complement.
GTCAAAGATGTCAAGTGAAAAATGTCACAATGCTAAATGTCAAAACTGACAAATTTCAAGATGGCAAACGTCAAAGATGTCAAATGACAAATGTCACAATGCTAAATGTCAAAAATGAAAAGTGTCACCATGAAAAATGTCAAAAATAACAAATTTCAAGATGGCAAATGTCAAAGATGTCAAATGACAAATGTCACAATGCTAAATGTCAAAAATGATAAGTGTCACCATGAAAAATGTCAAAAATAACAAATTTCAAGATGGCAAATGTCAAAGATGTCAAATGACAAATGTCACAATGCTAAATGTCAAAAATGACAAATTTTAAGATGGCAAATGTCAAAGATGTCAAATGACAACTGTCACAATGCTAAATGTCAAAAATAAAAAGTGTCACCATGAAAAATGTCAAAAATAACAAATTTCAAGATGGCAAATGTCAAAGATGTCAAATGACAAATGTCACAATACTAAATGTCAAAAATGACAAATTTCAAGATGGCAAATGTCAAAGATGTCAAATGTCACAATGCTAAATGTCAAAAATGAAAAGTGTCACCATGAAAAATGTCAAAAATGACAAATTTCAAGATGGCAAATGTCAAAGATGTCAAATGACAAATGTCACAATGCTAAATGTCAAAAATGAAAAGTGTCACCATGAAAAATGTCAAAAATGACAAATTTCAAGATGGCAAATGTCAAAGATGTCAAATGACAAATGTCACAATGCTAAATGTCAAAAATGAAAAGTGTCACCATGAAAATTGTCAAAAATGACAAATTTCAAGATGGCAAATGTCAAAACTGACAAATGTCAAAATGCTAAATGTCAAAAATGAAAAGTGTCATAATGAAAAATGTCAAAAATAACAAATTTCAAGATGGCAAATGTCAAAGATGACAAATGTCACAATGCTAAATGTCAAAAATAAAAAGTGTCACCATGAAAAATGTCAAAAATGACAAATTTCAAGATGGCAAATGTCAAAGATGTCAAATGACAAATGTCACAATGCTAAATGTCAAAAATAAAAACTGTCACCATGAAAAATGTCAAAAATGACAAATTTCAAGATGGCAAATGTCAAAACTGACAAATGTCAAAATGCTAAATGTCAAAAATGAAAAGTGTCATAATGAAAAATGTCAAAAATAACAAATTTCAAGATGGCAAATGTCAAAGATGTCAAATGACAAATGTTACAATGCTAAATGTCAAAAATAAAAAGTGTCACCATGAAAAATGTCAAAAATGACAAATTTCAAGATGGCAAATGTCAAAGATGTCAAATGACAAATGTCACAATGCTAAATGTCAAAAATAAAAACTGTCACCATGAAAAATGTCAAAAATGACAAATTTCAAGATGGCAAATGTCAAAACTGACAAATGTCACAATGCTAAATGTCAAAAATGAAAAGTGTCATAATGAAAAATGTCAAAAATAACAAATTTCAAGATGGCAAATGTCTAAGATGTCAAATGACAAATGTCACAATGCTAAATGTCAAAAATGAAAAGTGTCACCATGAAAAATGTCAAAAATGACAAATTTCAAGATGGCAAATGTCAAAGATGTCAAATGACAAATGTCACAATTCTAAATGTCAAAAATAAAAACTGTCACCATGAAAAATGTCAAAAATGACAAATTTCAAGATGGCAAATGTCAGAACTGACAAATGTCACAATGCTAAATGTCAAAAATGAAAAGTGTCATAATGAAAAATGTCAAAAATAACAAATTTCAAGATGGCAAATGTCAAAGATGTCAAATGACAAATGTCACAATGCTAAATGTCAAAAATGAAAAGTGTCACCATGAAAAATGTCGAAAATAACAAATTTCAAGATGGCAAATGTCAAAGATGTCAAATGACAAATGTCACAATGCTAAATGTCAAAAATGACAAATTTCAAGATGGCAAATGTCAAAGATATCAAATAACAAATGTCACAATGCTAAATGTCAAAAATGACAAATTTCAAGATGGCAAATGTCAAAACTGACAAATGTCACAATGCTAAATGTCAAGAATGAAAAGTGTCACCATGAAAAATGTCAAAAATAACAAATTTCAAGATGGCAAATGTCAAAGATGTCAAATGACAAATATCACAATGCTAAATGTCAAAAATGACAAATTTCAAAATGGCAAATGTCAAAGATGTCAAATGACAAATGTCACAATGCTAAATGTCAAAAATGAAAAGTGTCACCATGAAAAATGTCAAAAATGACAAATTTCAAGATGACAAATGTCAAAACTGACAAATGTCACAATGCTAAATGTCAAAAATGAAAAGTGTCACCATGAAAAATGTCAAAAATAACAAATTTCAAGATGGCAAATGTCAAAGATGTCAAATGACAAATGTCACAATGCTAAATGTCAAAAATGACAAATTTCAAGATGGCAAATTTCAAAGATGTCAAATGACAATTGTCCCAATGCTAAATGTCAAAAATGAAAAGTGTCACCGTGAAAACTGTCAAAAATGACAAATTTCAAGATGGCAAATGTCAAAGATGTCAAATGACAAATGTCACAATGCTAAATGTCAAAAATGAAAACTGTCACCATAAAAATTGTCAAATATGACAAATTTCAAGATGGCAAATGTTAAAGATGTCAAATGACAAATGTCACAATGCTAAATGTCAAAAATGAAAAGTGTCACCATGAAAATTGTCAAAAATGACAAATTTCAAGATGGCAAATGTCAAAACTGACAAATGTCAAAATGCTAAATGTCAAAAATGAAAAGTGTCATAATGAAAAATGTCAAAAATAACAAATTTCAAGATGGCAAATGTCAAAGATGTCAAATGACAAATGTCACAATGCTAAATGTCAAAAATAAAAAGTGTCACCATGAAAAATGTCAAAAATGACAAATTTCAAGATGGCAAATGTCAAAGATGTCAAATGACAAATGCCACAATGCTAAATGTCAAAAATGAAAAGTGTCACCATGAAAAATGTCAAAAATGACAAATTTCAAGATGGCAAATGTCAAAGATGTCAAACGACAAATGTCACAATGCTAAATGTCAAAAATAAACACTGTCACCATGAAAAATGTCAAAAATGACAAATTTCAAGATGGCAAATGTCAAAACTGACAAATGTCAAAATGCTAAATGTCAAAAATAAAAAGTTTCATAATGAAAAATGTCAAAAATAACAAATTTCAAGATGGCAAATGTCAAAGATGTCAAATGACAAATGTCACAATGCTAAATGTCAAAAATAAAAAGTGTCACCATGAAAAATGTCAAAAATGACAAATTTCAAGATGGCAAATGTCAAAGATGTCAAATGACAAATGTCACAATGCTAAATGTCAAAAATAAAAACTGTCACCATGAAAAATGTCAAAAATGACAAATTTCAAGATGGCCAATGTCAAAACTGACAAATGTCACAATGCTAAATGTCAAAAATGAAAAGTGTCATAATGAAAAATGTCAAAAATAACAAATTTCAAGATGGCAAATGTCTAAAATGTCAAATGACAAATGTCACAATGCTAAATGTCAAAAATGAAAAGTGTCACCATGAAAAATGTCAAAAATGACAAATTTCAAGATGGCAAATGTCAAAGATGTCAAATGACAAATGTCACAATTCTAAATGTCAAAAATAAAAACTGTCACCATGAAAAATGTCAAAAATGACAAATTTCAAGATGGCAAATGTCAGAACTGACAAATGTCACAATGCTAAATGTCAAAAATGAAAAGTGTCATAATGAAAAATGTCAAAAATAACAAATTTCAAGATGGCAAATGTCAAAGATGTCAAATGACAAATGTCACAATGCTAAATGTCAAAAATGACAAATTTTAAGATAGCAAATGTCAAAGATATCAAATAACAAATGTCACAATGCTAAATGTCAAAAATGGCAAATTTCAAGATGGCAAATGTCAAAACTGACAAATGTCACAATGCTAAATGTCAAGAATGAAAAGTGTCACCATGAAAAATGTCAAAAATAACAAATTTCAAGATGGCAAATGTCAAAGATGTCAAATGACAAATATCACAATGCTAAATGTCAAAAATGACAAATTTCAAAATGGCAAATGTCAAAGATGTCAAATGACAAATGTCACAATGCTAAATGTCAAAAATGAAAAGTGTCACCATGAAAAATGTCAAAAATGACAAATTTCAAGATGACAAATGTCAAAACTGACAAATGTCACAATGCTAAATGTCAAAAATGAAAAGTGTCACCATGAAAAATGTCAAAAATAACAAATTTCAAGATGGCATATTGTCAAAGATGTCAAATGACAAATGTCACAATGCTAAATGTCAAAAATGACAAATTTCAAGATGGCAAATTTCAAAGATGTCAAATGACAATTGTCCCAATGCTAAATGTCAAAAATGAAAAGTGTCACCATGAAAAATGTCAAAAATGACAAATTTCAAGATGGCAAATGTGAAAGATGTCAAATGACAAATGTCACAATGCTAAATGTCAAAAATGAAAAGTGTCACCATGAAAAATGTCAAAAATGACAAATTTCAAGATGGCAAATTGCAAAGATGTCAAATGACAAATGTCACAATGCTAAATGTCAAAAATGAAAATTGTCACCATGAAAAATGTCAAAAATGACAAATTTCAAGATGGCAAATGTCAAAGATGACAACTGACAAATGTCACAATGCTAAATGTCAAAAATGAAAAGTCTCAAAAATGACAAATTTCAAGATGGCAAATGTCTAAGATGTCAAATGACAAATGTCACAATGCTAAATGTCAAAAATAAAAAGTGTCACCATGAAAAATGTCAAAAATGACAAATTTCAAGATGGCAAATGTCAAAGATGTCAAATGACAAATGTCACAATGCTAAATTTCAAAAATGAAAAGTGTCACCATGAAAAATGTCAAAAATGACAAATTTCAAGATGGCAAATGTCAAAGATGTCAAATGACAAATGTCACAATGCTAAATGTCAAAAATGAAAAGTGTCACCATGAAAAATGTCAAAAATGACAAATTTCAAGATGGCAAATGTCAAAGATGTCAAATGACAAATGTCACAATTCTAAATGTCAAAAATAAAAACTGTCACCATGAAAAATGTCAAAAATGACAAATTTCAAGATGGCAAATGTCAGAACTGACAAATGTCACAATGCTAAATGTCAAAAATGAAAAGTGTCATAATGAAAAATGTCAAAAATAACAAATTTCAAGATGGCAAATGTCAAAGATGTCAAATGACAAATGTCACAATGCTAAATGTCAAAAATGAAAAGTGTCACCATGAAAAATGTCGAAAATAACAAATTTCAAGATGGCAAATGTCAAAGATGTCAAATGACAAATGTCACAATGCTAAATGTCAAAAATGACAAATTTTAAGATAGCAAATGTCAAAGATATCAAATAACAAATGTCACAATGCTAAATGTCAAAAATGGCAAATTTCAAGATGGCAAATGTCAAAACTGACAAATGTCACAATGCTAAATGTCAAGAATGAAAAGTGTCACCATGAAAAATGTCAAAAATAACAAATTTCAAGATGGCAAATGTCAAAGATGTCAAATGACAAATATCACAATGCTAAATGTCAAAAATGACAAATTTCAAAATGGCAAATGTCAAAGATGTCAAATGACAAATGTCACAATGCTAAATGTCAAAAATGAAAAGTGTCACCATGAAAAATGTCAAAAATGACAAATTTCAAGATGACAAATGTCAAAACTGACAAATGTCACAATGCTAAATGTCAAAAATGAAAAGTGTCACCATGAAAAATGTCAAAAATAACAAATTTCAAGATGGCATATTGTCAAAGATGTCAAATGACAAATGTCACAATGCTAAATGTCAAAAATGACAAATTTCAAGATGGCAAATTTCAAAGATGTCAAATGACAATTGTCCCAATGCTAAATGTCAAAAATGAAAAGTGTCACCATGAAAAATGTCAAAAATGACAAATTTCAAGATGGCAAATGTGAAAGATGTCAAATGACAAATGTCACAATGCTAAATGTCAAAAATGAAAAGTGTCACCATGAAAAATGTCAAAAATGACAAATTTCAAGATGGCAAATTGCAAAGATGTCAAATGACAAATGTCACAATGCTAAATGTCAAAAATGAAAATTGTCACCATGAAAAATGTCAAAAATGACAAATTTCAAGATGGCAAATGTCAAAGATGTCAACTGACAAATGTCACAATGCTAAATGTCAAAAATGAAAAGTCTCAAAAATGACAAATTTCAAGATGGCAAATGTCTAAGATGTCAAATGACAAATGTCACAATGCTAAATGTCAAAAATAAAAAGTGTCACCATGAAAAATGTCAAAAATGACAAATTTCAAGATGGCAAATGTCAAAGATGTCAAATGACAAATGTCACAATGCTAAATTTCAAAAATGAAAAGTGTCACCATGAAAAATGTCAAAAATGACAAATTTCAAGATGGCAAATGTCAAAGATGTCAAATGACAAATGTCACAATGCTAAATGTCAAAAATGAAAAGTGTCACCATGAAAAATGTCAAAAATGACAAATTTCAAGATGGCAAATGTCAAAGATGTCAAATGACAAATGTCACAATGCTAAATGTCAAAAATGAAAAGTGTCACCATAAAAAATGTCAAAAATGACAAATTTCAAGATGGCAAATGTCAAAGATGTCAAATGACAAATGTCACAATGCTAAATGTCAAAAATGAAAATTGTCACCATGAAAAATGTAAAAATGACAAATTTCAAGATGGCAAATGTCAAAGATGTGAAATGACAAATGTCACAATGCTAAATGTCAAAAATGAAAAGTGTCAAAAATGACAAATTTTAAGATGGCAAATGCTAAGATGTCAAATGACAAATGTCACAATGCTAAATGTCAAAAATGAAAAGTGTCACCATGAAAAATGTCAAAAATGACAAATTTCAAGATGGCAAATGTCAAAGATGTCAAATGACAAATGTCACAATGCTAAATTTCAAAAATGAAAAGTGTCACCATAAAAAATGTCAAAAATGACAAATTTCAAGATGGCAAATGTCAAAGATGTCAAATGACAAATGTCACAATGCTAAATGTCAAAAATGAAAAGTGTCACCATAAAAAATGTCAAAAATAACAAATTTCAAGATGGCAAATGTCAAAGATGTCAAATGACAAATGTCACAATGCTAAATGTCAAAAATGAAAAGTGTCACCATGAAAAATTTCAAAAATGACAAATTTCAAGATGGCAAATGTCAAAGATGTCAAATGACAAATGTCACAATGCTAAATGTCAAAAATGAAAGTGTCACCATGAAAAATGTCAAAAATGACAAATTTCAAGATGGCAAATGTCAAAGATGTCAAATGACAAATGTCACAATGCTAAATGTCAAAAATGAAAAGTGTCAAAAATGACAAATTTCAAGATGGCAAATGTCTAAGATGTCAAATGACAAATGTCACAATGCTAAATGTCAAAAATGAAAAGTGTCACCATGAAAAATGTCAAAAATGACAAATTTCAAGATGGCAAATGTCAAAGATGTCAAATAACAAATGTCACAATGCTAAATGTCAAAAATGAAACGTGTCACCATGAAAAATGTCAAAAATGACAAATTTCAAGATGGCAAATGTCAAAGATGTCAAATGACAAATGTCGCAATGCTAAATGTCAAAAATGAAAAGTGTCACCATGAAAAATGTCAAAAATGACAAATTTCAAGATGGCAAATGTCAAAACTGACTAATGTCACAATGCTAAATGTCAAAAATGAAAAGTGTCACCATGACAAATGTCAAAAATGACAAATTTCAAAATGGCAAATGTCAAAGATGTCAAATGACAAATGTCACAATGCTAAATGTCAAAAATGAAAAGTGTCACCATGAAAAGTGTCAAAAATGACAAATTTCAAGATGGCAAATGTCTAAGATGTCAAATGACAAATGTCACAATGCTAAATGTCACAAATGGAAAGTGTCACCATGAAAAATGTCAAAAATGACAAATTTCAAGATGGCAAATGTCAAAGATGTCAAATGTCACAATGCTAAATGTCAAAAATGAAAGGTGTCACCATGAAAAATGTCAAAAATGACAAATTTCAAGATGGCAAATGTCAAAGATGTCAAATGACAAATGTCACAATGCTAAATGTCAAAAATGAAAAGTGTCACCATGAAAAATGTCAAAAGTGACAAATTTTAAGATGACAAATGTCAAAGATGTCAAATGACAAATGTCACAATGCTAAATGTCAAAAATGAAAAGTGTCACCATGAAAAATGACAAATTTCAAGATGGCAAATATCAAAGATGTCAAATGACAAATGTCACAATGCTAAATGTCAAAAATGAAAAGTGTCACAATACTAAATGTCAAAAATGAAAAGTGTCACAATGCTAAATGTCAAAAATGACAAATTTCAAGATGGCAAATGTCAAAGATGTCAAATGACAAATGTCACAATGCTAAATGTCAAAAATGACAAATTTCAAGATGGCAAATGTCAAAGATGTCAAATGACAAATGTCACAATGCTAAATGTCAAAAATGAAAAGTGTCACCATGAAAAATGTCAAAAATGACAAATTTCAAGATGGCAAATGTCAAAACTGACAAATGTCACAATGCTAAATGTCAAAAATGAAAAGTGTCACCATGAAAAATGTCAAAAATAACAAATTTCAAGATGGCAAATGTCAAAGATGTCAAATGACAAATGTCACAATGCTAAATGTCAAAACTGACAAATTTTAAGATGGCAAATGTCAAAGATGTCAAATGACAAATGTCACAATGCTAAATGTCAAAAATGAAAAGTGTCAAAAATGACAAATTTCAAGATGGCAAATGTCTAAGATGTCAAATGACAAATGTCACAATGCTAAATGTCAAAAATAAAAAGTGTCATTATGAAAAATGTCAAAAATGACAAATTTCAAGATGGCAAATGTCAAAGATGTCAAATGACAAATGTCACAATGCTAAATTTCAAAAATGAAAAGTGTCACCATGAAAAATGTCAAAAATGACAAATTTCAAGATGGCAAATGTCAAAGATGTCAAATGACAAATGTCACAATGCTAAATGTCAAAAATGAAAAGTGTCACCATGAAAAATGTCAAAAATGACAAATTTCAAGATGGCAAATGTCAAAGATGTCAAATGACAAATGTCACAATGCTAAATGTCAAAAATGAAAAGTGTCACCATAAAAAATGTCAAAAATGACAAATTTCAAGATGGCAAATGTCAAAGATGTCAAATGACAAATGTCACAATGCTAAATGTCAAAAATGAAAATTGTCACCATGAAAAATGTAAAAATGACAAATTTCAAGATGGCAAATGTCAAAGATGTGAAATGACAAATGTCACAATGCTAAATGTCAAAAATGAAAAGTGTCAAAAATGACAAATTTTAAGATGGCAAATGCTAAGATGTCAAATGACAAATGTCACAATGCTAAATGTCAAAAATGAAAAGTGTCACCATGAAAAATGTCAAAAATGACAAATTTCAAGATGGCAAATGTCAAAGATGTCAAATGACAAATGTCACAATGCTAAATGTCAAAAATGAAAAGTGTCACCATGAAAATTGTCAAAAATGACAAATTTCAAGATGGCAAATGTCAAAACTGACAAATGTCAAAATGCTAAATGTCAAAAATGAAAAGTGTCATAATGAAAAATGTCAAAAATAACAAATTTCAAGATGGCAAATGTCAAAGATGTCAAATGACAAATGTCACAATGCTAAATGTCAAAAATAAAAAGTGTCACCATGAAAAATGTCAAAAATGACAAATTTCAAGATGGCAAATGTCAAAGATGTCAAATGACAAATGTCACAATGCTAAATGTCAAAAATGACAAGTGTCACCATGAAAAATGTCAAAAATGACAGATTTCAAGATGGCAAATGTCAAAGATGTCAAACGACAAATGTCACAATGCTAAATGTCAAAAATAAAAACTGCCACCATGAAAAATGTCAAAAATGACAAATTTCAAGATGGCAAATGTCAAAACTGACAAATGTCAAAATGCTAAATGTCAAAAATAAAAAGTGTCATAATGAAAAATGTCAAAAATAACAAATTTTAAGATGGCAAATGTCAAAGATGTCAAATGACAAATGTCACAATGCTAAATGTCAAAAATAAAAAGTGTCACCATGAAAAATGTCAAAAATGACAAATTTCAAGATGGCAAATGTCAAAGATGTCAAATGACAAATGTCACAATGCTAAATGTCAAAAATAAAAACTGTCACCATGAAAAATGTCAAAAATGACAAATTTCAAGATGGCAAATGTCAAAACTGACAAATGTCACAATGCTAAATGTCAAAAATGAAAAGTGTCATAATGAAAAATGTCAAAAATAACAAATTTCAAGATGGCAAATGTCTAAAATGTCAAATGACCAATGTCACAATGCTAAATGTCAAAAATGAAAAGTGTCACCATGAAAAATGTCAAAAATGACAAATTTCAAGATGGCAAATGTCAAAGATGTCAAATGACAAATGTCACAATTCTAAATGTCAAAAATAAAAACTGTCACCATGAAAAATGACAAATTTCAAGATGGCAAATGTCAGAACTGACAAATGTCACAATGCTAAATGTCAAAAATGAAAAGTGTCATAATGAAAAATGTCAAAAATAACAAATTTCAAGATGGCAAATGTCAAAGATGTCAAATGACAAATGTCACAATGCTAAATGTCAAAAATGAAAAGTGTCACCATGAAAAATGTCGAAAATAACAAATTTCAAGATGGCAAATGTCAAAGATGTCAAATGACAAATGTCACAATGCTAAATGTCAAAAATGACAAATTTTAAGATAGCAAATGTCAAAGATATCAAATAACAAATGTCACAATGCTAAATGTCAAAAATGGCAAATTTCAAGATGGCAAATGTCAAAACTGACAAATGTCACAATGCTAAATGTCAAGAATGAAAAGTGTCACCATGAAAAATGTCAAAAATAACAAATTTCAAGATGGCAAATGTCAAAGATGTCAAATGACAAATATCACAATGCTAAATGTCAAAAAGGACAAATTTCAAAATGGCAAATGTCAAAGATGTCAAATGACAAATTTCACAATGCTAAATGTCAAAAATGAAAAGTGTCACCATGAAAAATGTCAAAAATGACAAATTTCAAGATGACAAATGTCAAAACTGACAAATGTCACAATGCTAAATGTCAAAAATGAAAAGTGTCACCATGAAAAATGTCAAAAATAACAAATTTCAAGATGGCATATTGTCAAAGATGTCAAATGACAAATGTCACAATGCTAAATGTCAAAAATGACAAATTTCAAGATGGCAAATTTCAAAGATGTCAAATGACAATTGTCCCAATGCTAAATGTCAAAAATGAAAAGTGTCACCATGAAAAATGTCAAAAATGACAAATTTCAAGATGGCAAATGTGAAAGATGTCAAATGACAAATGTCACAATGCTAAATGTCAAAAATGCAAAGTGTCACCATGAAAAATGTCAAAAATGACAAATTTCAAGATGGCAAATTGCAAAGATGTCAAATGACAAATGTCACAATGCTAAATGTCAAAAATGAAAATTGTCACCATGAAAAATGTCAAAAATGACAAATTTCAAGATGGCAAATGTCAAAGATGTCAACTGACAAATGTCACAATGCTAAATGTCAAAAATGAAAAGTGTCAAAAATGACAAATTTCAAGATGGCAAATGTCTAAGATGTCAAATGACAAATGTCACAATGCTAAATGTCAAAAATAAAAAGTGTCACCATGAAAAATGTCAAAAATGACAAATTTCAAGATGGCAAATGTCAAAGATGTCAAATGACAAATGTCACAATGCTAAATTTCAAAAATGAAAAGTGTCACCATGAAAAATGTCAAAAATGACAAATTTCAAGATGGCAAATGTCAAAGATGTCAAATGACAAATGTCACAATGCTAAATGTCAAAAATGAAAAGTGTCACCATGAAAAATGTCAAAAATGACAAATTTCAAGATGGCAAATGTCAAAGATGTCAAATGACAAATGTCACAATGCTAAATGTCAAAAATGAAAAGTGTCACCATAAAAAATGTCAAAAATGACAAATTTCAAGATGGCAAATGTCAAAGATGTCAAATGACAAATGTCACAATGCTAAATGTCAAAAATGAAAATTGTCACCATGAAAAATGTAAAAATGACAAATTTCAAGATGGCAAATGTCAAAGATGTGAAATGACAAATGTCACAATGCTAAATGTCAAAAATGAAAAGTGTCAAAAATGACAAATTTTAAGATGGCAAATGCTAAGATGTCAAATGACAAATGTCACAATGCTAAATGTCAAAAATGAAAAGTGTCACCATGAAAAATGTCAAAAATGACAAATTTCAAGATGGCAAATGTCAAAGATGTCAAATGACAAATGTCGCAATGCTAAATGTCAAAAATGAAAAGTGTCACCATAAAAAATGTCAAAAATGACAAATTTCAAGATGGCAAATGTCAAAGATGTCAAATGACAAATGTCACAATGCTAAATGTCAAAAATGAAAAGTGTCACCATAAAAAATGTCAAAAATGACAAATTTCAAGATGGCAAATGTCAAAGATGTCAAATGACAAATGTCACAATGCTAAATGTCAAAAATGAAAAGTGTCACCATGAAAAATTTCAAAAATGACAAATTTCAAGATGGCAAATGTCAAAGATGTCAAATGACAAATGTCACAATGCTAAATGTCAAAAATGAAAGTGTCACCATGAAAAATGTCAAAAATGACAAATTTCAAGATGGCAAATGTCAAAGATGTCAAATGACAAATGTCACAATGCTAAATGTCAAAAATGAAAAGTGTCAAAAATGACAAATTTCAAGATGGCAAATGTCTAAGATGTCAAATGACAAATGTCACAATTCTAAATGTCAAAAATGAAAAGTGTCACCATGAAAAATGTCAAAAATGACAAATTTCAAGATGGCAAATGTCAAAGATGTCAAATAACAAATGTCACAATGCTAAATGTCAAAAATGAAACGTGTCACCATGAAAAATGTCAAAAATGACAAATTTCAAGATGGCAAATGTCAAAGATGTCAAATGACAAATGTCGCAATGCTAAATGTCAAAAATGAAAAGTGTCACCATGAAAAATGTCAAAAATGACAAATTTCAAGATGGCAAATGTCAAAACTGACTAATGTCACAATGCTAAATGTCAAAAATGAAAAGTGTCACCATGACAAATCTCAAAAATGACAAATTTCAAAATGGCAAATGTCAAAGATGTCAAATGACAAATGTCACAATGCTAAATGTCAAAAATGAAAAGTGTCACCATGAAAAGTGTCAAAAATGACAAATTTCAAGATGGCAAATGTCTAAGATGTCAAATGACAAATGTCACAATGCTAAATGTCACAAATGAAAAGTGTCACCATGAAAAATGTCAAAAATGACAAATTTCAAGATGGCAAATGTCAAAGATGTCAAATGTCACAATGCTAAATGTCAAAAATGAAAGGTGTCACCATGAAAAATGTCAAAAATGACAAATTTCAAGATGGCAAATGTCAAAGATGTCAAATGACAAATGTCACAATGCTAAATGTCAAAAATGAAAAGTGTCACCATGAAAAATGTCAAAAGTGACAAATTTTAAGATGACAAATGTCAAAGATGTCAAATGACAAATGTCACAATGCTAAATGTCAAAAATGAAAAGTGTCACCATGAAAAATGTCAAAAATGACAAATTTCAAGATGGCAAATATCAAAGATGTCAAATGACAAATGTCACAATGCTAAATGTCAAAAATGAAAAGTGTCACAATACTAAATGTCAAAAATGAAAAGTGTCACAATGCTAAATGTCAAAAATGACAAATTTCAAGATGGCAAATGTCAAAGATGTCAAATGACAAATGTCACAATGCTAAATGTCAAAAATGACAAATTTCAAGATGGCAAATGTCAAAGATGTCAAATGACAAATGTCACAATGCTAAATGTCAAAAATGAAAAGTGTCACCATGAAAAATGTCAAAAATGACAAATTTCAAGATGGCAAATGTCAAAACTGACAAATGTCACAATGCTAAATGTCAAAAATGAAAAGTGTCACCATGAAAAATGTCAAAAATAACAAATTTCAAGATGGCAAATGTCAAAGATGTCAAATGACAAATGTCACAATGCTAAATGTCAAAACTGACAAATTTTAAGATGGCAAATGTCAAAGATGTCAAATGACAAATGTCACAATGCTAAATGTCAAAAATGAAAAGTGTCAAAAATGACAAATTTCAAGATGGCAAATGTCTAAGATGTCAAATGACAAATGTCACAATGCTAAATGTCAAAAATAAAAAGTGTCATTATGAAAAATGTCAAAAATGACAAATTTCAAGATAGCAAATGTCAAAGATGTCAAATGACAAATGTCACAATGCTAAATTTCAAAAATGAAAAGTGTCACCATGAAAAATGTCAAAAATGACAAATTTCAAGATGGCAAATGTCAAAGATGTCAAATGACAAATGTCACAATGCTAAATGTCAAAAATGAAAAGTGTCACCATGAAAAATGTCAAAAATGACAAATTTCAAGATGGCAAATGTCAAAGATGTCAAATGACAAATGTCACAATGCTAAATGTCAAAAATGAAAAGTGTCACCATAAAAAATGTCAAAAATGACAAATTTCAAGATGGCAAATGTCAAAGATGTCAAATGACAAATGTCACAATGCTAAATGTCAAAAATGAAAATTGTCACCATGAAAAATGTAAAAATGACAAATTTCAAGATGGCAAATGTCAAAGATGTGAAATGACAAATGTCACAATGCTAAATGTCAAAAATGAAAAGTGTCAAAAATGACAAATTTTAAGATGGCAAATGCTAAGATGTCAAATGACAAATGTCACAATGCTAAATGTCAAAAATGAAAAGTGTCACCATGAAAAATGTCAAAAATGACAAATTTCAAGATGGCAAATGTCAAAGATGTCAAATGACAAATGTCACAATGCTAAATGTCAAAAATGAAAAGTGTCACCATAAAAAATGTCAAAAATGACAAATTTCAAGATGGCAAATGTCAAAGATGTCAAATGACAAATGTCACAATGCTAAATGTCAAAAATGAAAAGTGTCACCATGAAAAATTTCAAAAATGACAAATTTCAAGATGGCAAATGTCAAAGATGTCAAATGACAAATGTCACAATGCTAAATGTCAAAAATGAAAGTGTCACCATGAAAAATGTCAAAAATGACAAATTTCAAGATGGCAAATGTCAAAGATGTCAAATGACAAATGTCACAATGCTAAATGTCAAAAATGAAAAGTGTCAAAAATGACAAATTTCAAGATGGCAAATGTCTAAGATGTCAAATGACAAATGTCACAATGCTAAATGTCAAAAATGAAAAGTGTCACCATGAAAAATGTCAAAAATGACAAATTTCAAGATGGCAAATGTCAAAGATGTCAAATTACAAATGTCACAATGCTAAATGTCAAAAATGAAACGTGTCACCATGAAAAATGTCAAAAATGACAAATTTCAAGATGGCAAATGTCAAAGATGTCAAATGACAAATGTCGCAATGCTAAATGTCAAAAATGAAAAGTGTCACCATGAAAAATGTCAAAAATGACAAATTTCAAGATGGCAAATGTCAAAACTGACTAATGTCACAATGCTAAATGTCAAAAATGAAAAGTGTCACCATGACAAATGTCAAAAATGACAAATTTCAAAATGGCAAATGTCAAAGATGTCAAATGACAAATGTCACAATGCTAAATGTCAAAAATGAAAAGTGTCACCATGAAAAGTGTCAAAAATGACAAATTTCAAGATGGCAAATGTCTAAGATGTCAAATGACAAATGTCACAATGCTAAATGTCACAAATGAAAAGTGTCACCATGAAAAATGTCAAAAATGACAAATTTCAAGATGGCAAATGTCAAAGATGTCAAATGTCACAATGCTAAATGTCAAAAATAAAAGGTGTCACCATGAAAAATGTCAAAAATGACAAATTTCAAGATGGCAAATGTCAAAGATGTCAAATGACAAATGTCACAATGCTAAATGTCAAAAATGAAAAGTGTCACCATGAAAAATGTCAAAAGTGACAAATTTTAAGATGACAAATGTCAAAGATGTCAAATGACAAATGTCACAATGCTAAATGTCAAAAATGAAAAGTGTCACCATGAAAAATGTCAAAAATGACAAATTTCAAGATGGCAAATATCAAAGATGTCAAATGACAAATGTCACAATGCTAAATGTCAAAAATGAAAAGTGTCACAATACTAAATGTCAAAAATGAAAAGTGTCACAATGCTAAATGTCAAAAATGACAAATTTCAAGATGGCAAATGTCAAAGATGTCAAATGACAAATGTCACAATGCTAAATGTCAAAAATGACAAATTTCAAGATGGCAAATGTCAAAGATGTCAAATGACAAATGTCACAATGCTAAATGTCAAAAATGAAAAGTGTCACCATGAAAAATGTCAAAAATGACAAATTTCAAGATGGCAAATGTCAAAACTGACAAATGTCACAATGCTAAATGTCAAAAATGAAAAGTGTCACCATGAAAAATGTCAAAAATAACAAATTTCAAGATGGCAAATGTCAAAGATGTCAAATGACAAATGTCACAATGCTAAATGTCAAAACTGACAAATTTTAAGATGGCAAATGTCAAAGATGTCAAATGACAAATGTCACAATGCTAAATGTCAAAAATGAAAAGTGTCACCATGAAAAATGTCAAAAATGACAAATTTTAAGATGGCAAATGTCAAAGATGTCAAATGACAAATGTCACAATGCTAAATGTCAAAAATGATAAGTGTCACCATGAAAAATGTCAAAAATAACAAATTTCAAGATGGCAAATGTCAAAGATGTCAAATGACAAATGTCACAATGCTAAATGTCAAAAATGACAAATTTCAAGATGGCAAATAGCAAAGATGTCAAATGACAAATGTCACAATGCTAAATGTCAAAAATGAAAAGTGTCACCATGAAAAATGTCAAAAATAACAAATTTCAAGATGGCAAATGTCAAAGATGTCAAATGTCACAATGCTAAATGTCAAAAATGAAAAGTGTCACCATGAAAAATGTCAAAAATGACAAATTTCAAGATGGCAAATGTCAAAGATGTCAAATGACAAATGTCACAATGCTAAATGTCAAAAATGAAAAGTGTCACCATGAAAAATGTCAAAAATAACAAATTTCAAAATGGCAAATGTCAAAGATGTCACATGACAAATGTCACAATGCTAAATGTCAAAAATGAAAAGTGTCACCATGAAAAATGTAAAAACGACAAATTTCAAGATGGCAAATGTCAAAGATGTCAAATGACAAATGTCACAATGCTAAATATCAAAAATGAAAAGTGTCAAAAATGACAAATTTCAAGATGGCAAATGTCTAAGATGTCAAATGACAAATGTCACAATGCTAAATGTCAAAAATGAAAAGTGTCACCATGAAAAATGTCAAAAATGACAAATTTCAAGATGGCAAATGTCAAAGATGTCAAATGACAAATGTCACAATGCTAAATGTCAAAAATGAAAAGTGTCACCATGAAAAATGTCAAAAATGACAAATTTCAAGATGGCAAATGTCAAAGATGTCAAATGACAAATGTCACAATTCTAAATGTCAAAAATGAAAAGTGTCACCATGAAAAATGTCAAAAATAACAAATTTTAAGATGGCAAATATCAAAGATGTCAAATGACAAATGTCACAATGCTAAATGTCGAAAATGAAAAGTGTCACCATGAAAAATGTCAAAAATGACAAATTTCAAGATGGCAAATGTCAAAACTGACAAATGTCACAATGCTAAATGTCAAAAATGATAAGTGTCACCATGAAAAATGTTAAAAATGACAAATTTCAAGATGGCAAATGTCCAAGATGTCAAATGACAAATGTCACAATGCTAAATGTCAAAAATGAAAAGTGTCACCATGAAAAATGTCAAAAATGACAAATTTCAAGATGGCAAATGTCAAAGATGTCAAATGACAAATGTCACAATGTTAAATGTCAAAAATGAAAAGTGTCACCATGAAAAATGACAAAAATGACAAATTTCAAGATGGCAAATATCAAAGATGTCAAATGACAAATGTCACAATGCTAAATGTCAAAAATGAAAAGTGTCACAATACTAAATGTCAAAAATGAAAAGTGTCACAATGCTAAATGTCAAAAATGACAAATTTCAAGATGGCAAATGTCAAAGATGTCAAATGACAAATGTCACAATGCTAAATGTCAAAAATGACAAATTTCAAGATGGCAAATGTCAAAGATGTCAAATGACAAATGTCACAATGCTAAATGTCAAAAATGAAAAGTGTCACCATGAAAAATGTCAAAAATGACAAATTTCAAGATGGCAAATGTCAAAACTGACAAATGTCACAATGCTAAATGTCAAAAATGAAAAGTGTCACCATGAAAAATGTCAAAAATAACAAATTTCAAGATGGCAAATGTCAAAGATGTCAAATGACAAATGTCACAATGCTAAATGTCAAAACTGACAAATTTTAAGATGGCAAATGTCAAAGATGTCAAATGACAAATGTCACAATGCTAAATGTCAAAAATGAAAAGTGTCACCATGAAAAATGTCAAAAATGACAAATTTTAAGATGGCAAAGGTCAAAGATGTCAAATGACAAATGTCACAATGCTAAATGTCAAAAATGATAAGTGTCACCATGAAAAATGTCAAAAATAACAAATTTCAAGATGGCAAATGTCAAAGATGTCAAATGACAAATGTCACAATGCTAAATGTCAAAAATGACAAATTTCAAGATGGCAAATGGCAAAGATGTCAAATGACAAATGTCACAATGCTAAATGTCAAAAATGAAAAGTGTCACCATGAAAAATGTCAAAAATAACAAATTTCAAGATGCAAATGTCAAAGATGTCAAATGTCACAATGCTAAATGTCAAAAATGAAAAGTGTCACCATGAAAAATGTCAAAAATGACAAATTTCAAGATGGCAAATGTCAAAGATGTCAAATGACAAATGTCACAATGCTAAATGTCAAAAATGAAAAGTGTCACCATGAAAAATGTCAAAAATAACAAATTTCAAAATGGCAAATGTCAAAGATGTCAAATGACAAATGTCACAATGCTAAATGTCAAAAATGAAAAGTGTCACCATGAAAAATGTCAAAAATGACAAATTTCAAGATGGCAAATGTCAAAGATGTCAAATGACAAATGTCACAATGCTAAATGTCAAAAATGAAAAGTGTCAAAAATGACAAATTTCAAGATGGCAAATGTCTAAGATGTCAAATGACAAATGTCACAATGCTAAATGTCAAAAATGAAAAGTGTCACCATGAAAAATGTCAAAAATGACAAATTTCAAGATGGCAAATGTCAAAGATGTCAAATGACAAATGTCACAATGCTAAATGTCAAAAATGAAAAGTGTCACCATGAAAAATGTCAAAAATGACAAATTTCAAGATGGCAAATGTCAAAGATGTCAAATGACAAATGTCACAATTCTAAATGTCAAAAATGAAAAGTGTCACCATGAAAAATGTCAAAAATAACAAATTTTAAGATGGCAAATATCAAAGATGTCAAATGACAAATGTCACAATGCTAAATGTCGAAAATGAAAAGTGTCACCATGAAAAATGTCAAAAATGACAAATTTCAAGATGGCAAATGTCAAAACTGACAAATGTCACAATGCTAAATGTCAAAAATGATAAGTGTCACCATGAAAAATGTTAAAAATGACAAATTTCAAGATGGCAAATGTCCAAGATGTCAAATGACAAATGTCACAATGCTAAATGTCAAAAATGAAAAGTGTCACCATGAAAAATGTAAAAAATGACAAATTTCAAGATGGCAAATGTTAAAGATGTCAAATGACAAATGTCACAATGTTAAATGTCAAAAATGAAAAGTGTCACCATGAAAAATGACAAAAATGACAAATTTCAAGATGGCAAATATCAAAGATGTCAAATGACAAATGTCACAATGCTAAATGTCAAAAATGACAAATTTCAAGATGGCAAATGTCAAAGATGTCAAATGACAAATGTCACAATGCTAAATGTCAAAAATGAAAAGTGTCACCATGAAAAATGTCAAAAATGACAATTTTCAAGATGGCAAATGTCAAAGATGTCAAATGACAAATGTCACAATGCTAAATGTCAAAAATGACAAATTTCAAGATAACAAACGTCAAAATGTCAAATGACAAATGTCACAATGCTAAATGTCAAAAATGAAAAGTGTCACCATGAAAAATGTCAAAAATGACAAATTTCAAGATGGCAAATGTCAAAGATGTCAAATGACAAATGTCACAATGCTAAATGTCAAAAACGAAAAGTGTCACCATGAAAAATGTCAAAAATGACAAATTTCAAGATGGCAAATGTCAAAGATGTCAAATGACAAATGTCACAATGCTAAATGTCAAAAATGGAAATTGTCACCATGAAAAATGTCAAAAATGACAAATTTCAAGATGGCAAATGTCAAAGATGTCAAATGACAAATGTCACAATTCTAAATGTCAAAAATGAAAAGTGTCACCATGAAAAATGTCAAAAATAACAAATTTTAAGATGGCAAATATCAAAGATGTCAAATGACAAATGTCACAATGCTAAATGTCGAAAATGAAAAGTGTCACCATGAAAAATGTCAAAAATAACAAATTTCAAGATGGCAAATGTCAAAGATGTCAAATGACAAATGTCACAATGCTAAATGTCAAAAATGAAAAGTGTCACCATGAAAAATGTCAAAAATGACAAATTTCAAGATGGCAAATGTCAAAGATGTCAAATGACAAATGTCACAATTCTAAATGTCAAAAATGAAAAGTGTCACCATGAAAAATGTCAAAAATAACAAATTTTAAGATGGCAAATATCAAAGATGTCAAATGACAAATGTCACAATGCTAAATGTCGAAAATGAAAAGTGTCACCATGAAAAATGTCAAAAATGACAAATTTCAAGATGGCAAATGTCAAAACTGACAAATGTCACAATGCTAAATGTCAAAAATGATAAGTGTGACCATGAAAAATGTTAAAAATGACAAATTTTAAGATGGCAAATGTCCAAGATGTTAAATGACAAATGTCACAATGCTAAATGTCAAAAATGAAAAGTGTCACCATGAAAAATGTCAAAAATGACAAATTTCAAGATGGCAAATGTCAAAGATGTCAAATGACAAATGTCACAATGTTAAATGTCAAAAATGAAAAGTGTCACCATGAAAAATGACAAATTTCAAGATGGCAAATGTCAAAAATGTCAAATGACAAATGTCACAATGCTAAATGACAAAAATGAAAAGTGTCACCATCAAAAATGTCAAAAATGACAAATTTCAAGATGGCAAATGTCAAAACTGACAAATGTCACAATGCTAAATGTCAAAAATGATAAGTGTCACCATGAAAAATGTCAAAAATGACAAATTTCAAGATGGCAAATGTCCAAGATGTCAAATGACAAATGTCACAATGCTAAATGTCAAAAATAAAAAGTGTCAAAAATGACAAATTTCAAGATGGCAAATGTCAAAGATGTCAAATGACAAATGTCACAATGCTAAATGTCAAAAATGAAAAGTGTCACCATGAAAAATGTCAAAAATAACAAATTTCAAGATGGCAAAGGTCAAAACTGACAAATGTCACAATGCTAAATGTCAAAAATGAAAAGTGTCACCATGAAAAATGTCAAAAATAACAAATTTGAAGATGGCAAATGTCAAAGATGTCAAATGACAAATGTCACAATGCTAAATGTCAAAAATGACAAATTTCAAGATGGCAAATGTCAAAGATGTCAAATGACAAATGTCACAATGCTAAATGTCAAAAATGAAAAGTGTCACCATGAAAAATGTCAAAAATGACAAATTTCAAGATGGCAAATGTCAAAGATGTCAAATGACAAATGTCACAATGCTAAATGTCAAAAATGAAAAGTGTCACCATGAAAAATGTCAAAAATGACAAATTTCAAGATGGCAAATGTCAAAACTGACAAATGTCACAATGCTAAATGTCAAAAATGATAAGTGTCACCATGAAAAATGTCAAAAATGACAAATTTCAAGATGGCAAATGTCCAAGATGTCAAATGACAAATGTCACAATGCTAAATGTCAAAAATGAAAAGTGTCACCATAAAATGTCAAAAATGACAAATCTCAAGATGGCAAATGCCAAAGATGTCGAATGACAAATGTCACAATGCTAAATGTCAAAAATGACAAATTCCAAGATGGCAAATGTCAAAGATGTCAAATGACAAATGTCACAATACTAAATGTCAAAAATGACAAATTTCAAGATGGCAAATGTCAAAGATGTCAAATGACAAATGTCACAATGCTAAATGTCAAAAATGAAAAGTGTCACCATGAAAAATGTCAAAAATGACAAATTTCAAGATGGCAAATGTCAAAGATGTCAAATGACAAATGTCACAATGCTAAATGTCAAAAATGACAACTTTTAAGATTGCAAATGTCAAAGATGTCAAATGACAAATGTCACAATGCTAAATGTCTAAAATCAAAAGTGTCACTATAAAAAATGTCAAAAATGACAAATTTCAAGATGGCAAATGTCAAAACTGACAAATGTCACAATGCTAAATGTCAAAAATGATAAGTGTCACCATGAAAAATGTCAAAAATGACAAATTTCAAGATGGCAAATGTCCAAGATGTCAAATGACAAATGTCACAATGCTAAATGTCAAAAATGAAAAGTGTCACCATGAAAAATGTCAAAAATGACAAATTTCAAGATGGCAAATGTCAAAGATGTAAAATGACAAATGTCACAATGCTAAATGTCAAAGATGAAAAGTGTCACCATGAAAAATGTCAAAAATGACAAAATTCAAGATGGCAAATGTCAAAGATGTCAAATGACAAATGTCACAATGCTAAATGTCAAAAATGAAAAGTGTCACCATGAAAAATGTCAAAAATGACAAATTTCAAGATGGCAAATGTCAAAGATGTCAAATGACAAATGTCACAATGCTAAATGTCAAAAATGAAAAGTGTCAAAAATGACAAATTTCAAGATGGCAAATGTCTAAGATGTCAAATGACAAATGTCACAATGCTAAATGTCAAAAATGAAAAGTGTCACCATGAAAAATGTCAAAAATGACAAATTTCAAGATGGCAAATGTCAAAGATGTTAAATGACAAATGTCACAATGCTAAATGTCAAAAATAAAAAGTGTCAAAAATGACAAATTTCAAGATGGCAAATGTCAAAGATGTCAAATGACAAATGTCACAATGCTAAATGTCAAAAATGAAAAGTGTCACCATGAAAAATGTCAAAAATGACAAATTTCAAGATGGCAAATGTCAAAGATGTCAAATGACAAATGTCACAATGCTAAATGTCAAAAATTAAAAGTGTCACCATGAAAAATGTCAAAAATGACAAATTTCAAGATGGTAAATGTCAAAGATGTCAAATGACAAATGTCACAATGCTAAATGTCAAAAATGAAAAGTCTCACCATGAAAAATGTCAAAAATGACAAATTTCAAGATGGCAAATGTCAAAACTGACAAATGTCACAATGCTAAATGTCAAAAATGATAAGTGTCACCATGAAAAATGTCAAAAATGACAAATTTAAAGATGGCAAATGTCCAAGATGTCAAATGACAAATGTCACAATGCTACATGTCAAAAATGAAAAGTGTCACCATGAAAAATGTCAAAAATGACAAATTTCAAGATGGCAAATGCCAAAGATGTCAAATGACAAATGTCACAATGCTAAATGTCAAAAATGACAAATTTCAAGATGGCAAATGTCAAAGATGTCAAATGACAAATGTCACAATGCTAAATGTCAAAAATGACAAATTTCAAGATGGCAAATGTCAAAGATGTCAAATGACAAATGTCACAATGCTAAATGTCAAAAATGAAAAGTGTCACCATGAAAAATGTCAAAAATGACAAATTTCAAGATGGCAAATTTCAAAGATGTCAAATGACAAATGTCACAATGCTAAATGTCAAAAATGACAAATTTTAAGATTGCAAATGTCAAAGATGTCAAATGACAAATGTCACACTGCTAAATGTCAAAAATGAAAAGTGTCACCATAAAAAATGTCAAAAATGACAAATTTCAAGATGGCAAATGTCAAAACTGACAAATGTCACAGTGCTAAATTTCAAAAATGATAAGTGTCACCATGAAAAATGTCAAAAATGACAAATTTTAAGATGGCAAATGTCCAAGATGTCAAATGTCACAATGCTAAATGTCAAAAATGAAAAGTGTCACCAAAAAAAATGTCAAAAATGACAAATTTCAAGATGGCAAATGTCAAAGATGTCAAATGACAAATGTCACAATGCTAAATAACAAAAATGACAAATTTCAAGATGGCAAATGTCAAAGATGTCAAATGACAAATGTCACAATGCTAAATGTCAAAAATGACAAATTTTAAGATTGCAAATGTCAAAGATGTCAAATGACAAATGTCACACTGCTAAATGTCAAAAATGAAAAGTGTCACCATAAAAAATGTCAAAAATGACAAATTTCAAGATGGCAAATTTCAAGATGGCAAATGTCAAAACTGACAAATGTCACAATGCTAAATTTCAAAAATGATAAGTGTCACCATGAAAAATGTCAAAAATGACAAATTTTAAGATGGCAAATGTCCAAGATGTCAAATGTCACAATGCTAAATGTCAAAAATGAAAAGTGTCACCAAAAAAAATGTCAAAAATGACAAATTTCAAGATGGCAAATGTCAAAAATGTCAAATGACAAATGTCACAATGCTAAATAACAAAAATGACAAATTTCAAGATGTCAAATGTCAAAGATGTCAAATGACAAATGTCAAAATGCTAAATGTCAAAAATGAAAAGTGTCACCATGAAAAATGTCAAAAATGACAAATTTCAAAATGGCAAATGTCAAAGATGTCAAATGACAAATGTCACAATGCTAAATGTCAAAAATGAAAAGTGTCACCATGAAAAATGTCAAAAATGACAAAATTCAAGATGGCAAATGTCAAAGATGTCAAATGACAAATGTCACAATGCTAAATGTCAAAAATAAAAACTGTCACCATGAAAAATGTCAAAAATGACAAATTTCAAGATGGCAAATGTCAAAACTGACAAATGTCACAATGCTAAATGTCAAAAAAGAAAAGTGTCATAATGAAAAATGTCAAAAATAACAAATTTCAAGATGGCAAATGTAAAAGATGTCAAATGACAAATGTCACAATGCTAAATGTCAAAAATGAAAAGTGTCACCATGAAAAATGTCAAAAATGACAAATTTCAAGATGGCAAATGTCAAAACTGACAAATGTCACAATGCTAAATGTCAAAAATGAAAAGTGTCACCATGAAAAATGTCAAAAATAACAAATTTCAAGATGGCAAATGTCAAAGATGTCAAATGACAAATGTCACAATGCTAAATGTCAAAAATGACAAATTTCAAGATGGCAAATGTCAAAGATATCAAATAACAAATGTCACAATGCTAAATGTCAGAAATGACAAATTTCAAGATGGCAAATGTCAAAACTGACAAATGTCACAATGCTAAATGTCAAAAATGAAAAGTGTCAAAAATGACAAATTTCAAGATGGCAAATGTCTAAGATGTCAAATGACAAATGTCACAATGCTAAATGTCAAAAATATAAAGTGTCACCATGAAAAATGTCAAAAATGACAAATTTCAAGATGGCAAATGTCAAAGATGTCAAATGACAAATGTCACAATGCTAAATGTCAAAAATGAAAAGTGTCACCATAAAAAATGTCAAAAATGACAAATTTCAAGATGGCAAATGTCAAAGATGTCAAATGACAAATGTCACAATGCTAAATGTCAAAAATGAAAAGTGTCACCATGAAAAATGTCAAAAATGACAAATTTCAAGATGGCAAATGTCAAAGATGTCAAATGACAAATGTCACAATGCTAAATGTCAAAAATGAAAAGTGTCACCATGAAAAATGTCAAAAATGACAAATTTCAAGATGGCAAATGTCAAAGATGTCAAATGACAAATGTCACAATGCTAAATGTCAAAAATGAAAAGTGTCACCATGAAAAATGTCAAAAATGACAAATTTCAAGATGGCAAATGTCAAAGATGTCAAATGACAAATGTTACAATGCTAAATGTCAAAAATGAAAATTGTCACCATGAAAAATGTCAAAAATGACAAATTTCAAGATGGCAAATGTTAAAGATGTGAAATGACAAATGTCACAATGCTAAATGTCAAAAATGAAAAGTGTCAAAAATGACAAATTTCAAGATGGCAAATGTCTAAGATGTCAAATGACAAATGTCACAATGCTAAATGTCAAAAATGAAAAGTGTCACCATAAAATGTCAAAAATGACAAAATTTAAGATGGCAAATGTCAAAGATGTCAAATGACAAATGTCACAATGCTAAATGTCAAAAATGAAAAGTGTCACCATAAAAAATGTCAAAAATGACAAATTTCAAGATGGCAAATGTCAAAGATGTCAAATGACAAATGTCACAATGCTAAATGTCAAAAATGAAAAGTGTCACCATGAAAAATGTCAAAAATGACAAATTTCAAGATGGCAAATGTCAAAGATGTCAAATGACAAATGTCGCAATGCTAAATGTCAAAAATGAAAAGTGTCACCATGAAAAATGTCAAAAATGACAAATTTCAAGATGGCAAATGTCAAAGATGTCAAATGACAAATGTCACAATGCTAAATGTCAAAAATGAAAAGTGTCACCATGAAAAATGTCAAAAATGACAAATTTCAAGATGGCAAATGTCAAAGATGTCAAATGACAAATGTCACAATGCTAAATGTCAAAAATGAAAATTGTCACCATGAAAAATGTCAAAAATGACAAATTTCAAGATGGCAAATGTCAAAGATGTCAAATGACAAATGTCACAATGCTAAATGTCAAAAATGAAAAGTGTCAAAAATGACAAATTTCAAGATGGCAAATGTCTAAGATGTCAAATGACAAATGTCACAATGCTAAATGTCAAAAATGAAAAGTGTCACCATGAAAAATGTCAAAAATGACAAATTTCAAGATGGCAAATGTCAAAGATGTCAAATGACAAATGTCACAATGCTAAATGTCAAAAATGAAAAATGTCACCATGAAAAATGTCAAAAATGACAAATTTCAAGATGGCAAATGTCAAAGATGTCAAATGACAAATGTCACAATGCTAAATGTCAAAAATGAAAAGTGTCACCATGAAAAATGTCAAAAATGACAAATTTGAAGATGGCAAATGTCAAAACTGACTAATGTCACAATGCTAAATGTCAAAAATGAAAAGTGTCACCATGAAAAATGTCAAAAATGACAAATTTCAAAATGGCAAATGTCAAAGATGTCAAATGACAAATGTCACAATGCTAAATGTCAAAAATGAAAAGCGTCACCATGAAAAATGTCAAAAATGACAAATTTCAAGATGGCAAATGTCAAAGATGTCAAATGACAAATGTCACAATGCTAAATGTCAAAAATGAAAAGTGTCAACATGAAAAATGTCAAAAATGACAAATTTCAAGATGGCAAATGTCAAAGATGTCAAATGACAAATGTCACAATGCTAAATGTCAAAAATGAAAAGTGTCACCATGAAAAATGTCAAAAATGACAAATTTCAAGATGGCAAATGTCAAAGATGTCAAATGACAAATGTCACAATGCTAAATGTCAAAAATGAAAATTGTCACCATGAAAAATGTCAAAAATGACAAATTTCAAGATGGCAAATGTCAAAGATGTCAAATGACAAATGTCGCAATGCTAAATGTCAAAAATGAAAAGTGTCACCATGAAAAATGTCAAAAATGACAAATTTCAAGATGGCAAATGTCAAAGATGTCAAATGACAAATGTCACAATGCTAAATGTCAAAAATGAAAAGTGTCACCATGAAAAATGTCAAAAATGACAAATTTCAAGATGGCAAATGTCAAAGATGTCAAATGACAAATGTCGCAATGCTAAATGTCAAAAATGAAAAGTGTCACCATGAAAAATGTCAAAAATGACAAATTTCAAGATGGCAAATGTCAAAGATGTCAAATGACAAATGTCACAATGCTAAATGTCAAAAATGAAAAGTGTCACCATGAAAAATGTCAAAAATGACAAATTTCAAGATGGCAAATGTCAAAGATGTCAAATGACAAATGTCACAATGCTAAATGTCAAAAATGAAAATTGTCACCATGAAAAATGTCAAAAATGACAAATTTCAAGATGGCAAATGTCAAAGATGTCAAATGACAAATGTCACAATGCTAAATGTCAAAAATGAAAAGTGTCAAAAATGACAAATTTCAAGATGGCAAATGTCTAAGATGTCAAATGACAAATGTCACAATGCTAAATGTCAATAATGAAAAGTGTCACCATGAAAAATGTCAAAAATGACAAATTTCAAGATGGCAAATGTCAAAGATGTCAAATGACAAATGTCACAATGCTAAATGTCAAAAATGAAAAGTGTCACCATGAAAAATGTCAAAAATGACAAATTTCAAGATGGCAAATGTCAACGATGTCAAATGACAAATGTCACAATTCTAAATGTCAAAAATGAAAAGTGTCACCATGAAAAATGTCAAAAATAACAAATTTTAAGATGGCAAATATCAAAGATGTCAAATGACAAATGTCACAATGCTAAATGTCGAAAATGAAAAGTGTCACCATGAAAAATGTCAAAAATGACAAATTTCAAGATGGCAAATGTCAAAACTGACAAATGTCACAATGCTAAATGTCAAAAATGATAAGTGTGACCATGAAAAATGTTAAAAATGACAAATTTTAAGATGGCAAATGTCCAAGATGTCAAATGACAAATGTCACAATGCTAAATGTCAAAAATGAAAAGTGTCACCATGAAAAATGTCAAAAATGACAAATTTCAAGATGGCACATGTCAAAGATGTCAAATGACAAATGTCACAATGTTAAATGTCAAAAATGAAAAGTGTCACCATGAAAAATGACAAATTTCAAGATGGCAAATGTCAAAAATGTCAAATGACAAATGTCACAATGCTAAATGACAAAAATGAAAAGTGTCACCATCAAAAATGTCAAAAATGACAAATTTCAAGATGGCAAATGTCAAAACTGACAAATGTCACAATGCTAAATGTCAAAAATGATAAGTGTCACCATGAAAAATGTCAAAAATTACAAATTTCAAGATGGCAAATGTCCAAGATGTCAAATGACAAATGTCACAATGCTAAATGTCAAAAATAAAAAGTGTCAAAAATGACAAATTTCAAGATGGCAAATGTCAAAGATGTCAAATGACAAATGTCACAATGCTAAATGTCAAAAATGAAAAGTGTCACCATGAAAAATGTCAAAAATAACAAATTTCAAGATGGCAAAGGTCAAAACTGACAAATGTCACAATGCTAAATGTCAAAAATGAAAAGTGTCACCATGAAAAATGTCAAAAATAACAAATTTGAAGATGGCAAATGTCAAAGATGTCAAATGACAAATGTCACAATGCTAAATGTCAAAAATGACAAATTTCAAGATGGCAAATGTCAAAGATGTCAAATGACAAATGTCACAATGCTAAATGTCAAAAATGAAAAGTGTCACCATGAAAAATGTCAAAAATGACAAATTTCAAGATGGCAAATGTCAAAGATGTCAAATGACAAATGTCACAATGCTAAATGTCAAAAATGAAAAGTGTCACCATGAAAAATGTCAAAAATGACAAATTTCAAGATGGCAAATGTCAAAACTGACAAATGTCACAATGCTAAATGTCAAAAATGATAAGTGTCACCATGAAAAATGTCAAAAATGACAAATTTCAAGATGGCAAATGTCCAAGATGTCAAATGACAAATGTCACAATGCTAAATGTCAAAAATGAAAAGTGTCACCATAAAATGTCAAAAATGACAAATCTCAAGATGGCAAATGCCAAAGATGTCGAATGACAAATGTCACAATGCTAAATGTCAAAAATGACAAATTCCAAGATGGCAAATGTCAAAGATGTCAAATGACAAATGTCACAATGCTAAATGTCAAAAATGACAAATTTCAAGATGGCAAATGTCAAAGATGTCAAATGACAAATGTCACAATGCTAAATGTCAAAAATGAAAAGTGTCACCATGAAAAATGTCAAAAATGACAAATTTCAAGATGGCAAATGTCAAAGATGTCAAATGACAAATGTCACAATGCTAAATGTCAAAAATGACAACTTTTAAGATTGCAAATGTCAAAGATGTCAAATGACAAATGTCACAATGCTAAATGTCTAAAATCAAAAGTGTCACTATAAAAAATGTCAAAAATGACAAATTTCAAGATGGCAAATGTCAAAACTGACAAATGTCACAATGCTAAATGTCAAAAATGATAAGTGTCACCATGAAAAATGTCAAAAATGACAAAATTCAAGATGGCAAATGTCAAAGATGTCAAATGACAAATGTCACAATGCTAAATGTCAAAAATGAAAAGTGTCACCATGAAAAATGTCAAAAATGACAAATTTCAAGATGGCAAATGTCAAAGATGTCAAATGACAAATGTCACAATGCTAAATGTCAAAAATGAAAAGTGTCACCATGAAAAATGTCAAAAATGACAAATTTCAAGATGGCAAATGTCAAAGATGTTAAATGACAAATGTCACAATGCTAAATGTCAAAAATAAAAAGTGTCAAAAATGACAAATTTCAAGATGGCAAATGTCTAAGATGTCAAATGACAAATGTCACAATGCTAAATGTCAAAAATGAAAAGTGTCACCATGAAAAATGTCAAAAATGACAAATTTCAAGATGGCAAATGTCAAAGATGTTAAATGACAAATGTCACAATGCTAAATGTCAAAAATAAAAAGTGTCAAAAATGACAAATTTCAAGATGGCAAATGTCAAAGATGTCAAATGACAAATGTCACAATGCTAAATGTCAAAAATGAAAAGTGTCACCATGAAAAATGTCAAAAATGACAAATTTCAAGATGGCAAATGTCAAAGATGTCAAATGACAAATGTCACAATGCTAAATGTCAAAAATTAAAAGTGTCACCATGAAAAATGTCAAAAATGACAAATTTCAAGATGGTAAATGTCAAAGATGTCAAATGACAAATGTCACAATGCTAAATGTCAAAAATGAAAAGTCTCACCATGAAAAATGTCAAAAATGACAAATTTCAAGATGGCAAATGTCAAAACTGACAAATGTCACAATGCTAAATGTCAAAAATGATAAGTGTCACCATGAAAAATGTCAAAAATGACAAATTTAAAGATGGCAAATGTCCAAGATGTCAAATGACAAATGTCACAATGCTACATGTCAAAAATGAAAAGTGTCACCATGAAAAATGTCAAAAATGACAAATTTCAAGATGGCAAATGCCAAAGATGTCAAATGACAAATGTCACAATGCTACATGTCAAAAATGACAAATTTCAAGATGGCAAATGTCAAAGATGTCAAATGACAAATGTCACAATGCTAAATGTCAAAAATGACAAATTTCAAGATGGCAAATGTCAAAGATGTCAAATGACAAATGTCACAATGCTAAATGTCAAAAATGAAAAGTGTCACCATGAAAAATGTCAAAAATGACAAATTTCAAGATGGCAAATTTCAAAGATGTCAAATGACAAATGTCACAATGCTAAATGTCAAAAATGACAAATTTTAAGATTGCAAATGTCAAAGATGTCAAATGACAAATGTCACACTGCTAAATGTCAAAAATGAAAAGTGTCACCATAAAAAATGTCAAAAATGACAAATTTCAAGATGGCAAATGTCAAAACTGACAAATGTCACAATGCTAAATTTCAAAAATGATAAGTGTCACCATGAAAAATGTCAAAAATGACAAATTTTAAGATGGCAAATGTCCAAGATGTCAAATGTCACAATGCTAAATGTCAAAAATGAAAAGTGTCACCAAAAAAAATGTCAAAAATGACAAATTTCAAGATGGCAAATGTCAAAGATGTCAAATGACAAATGTCACAATGCTAAATAACAAAAATGACAAATTTCAAGATGGCAAATGTCAAAGATGTCAAATGACAAATGTCACAATGCTAAATGTCAAAAATGACAAATTTTAAGATTGCAAATGTCAAAGATGTCAAATGACAAATGTCACACTGCTAAATGTCAAAAATGAAAAGTGTCACCATAAAAAATGTCAAAAATGACAAATTTCAAGATGGCAAATTTCAAGATGGCAAATGTCAAAACTGACAAATGTCACAATGCTAAATTTCAAAAATGATAAGTGTCACCATGAAAAATGTCAAAAATGACAAATTTTAAGATGGCAAATGTCCAAGATGTCAAATGTCACAATGCTAAATGTCAAAAATGAAAAGTGTCACCAAAAAAAATGTCAAAAATGACAAATTTCAAGATGGCAAATGTCAAAAATGTCAAATGACAAATGTCACAATGCTAAATAACAAAAATGACAAATTTCAAGATGTCAAATGTCAAAGATGTCAAATGACAAATGTCAAAATGCTAAATGTCAAAAATGAAAAGTGTCACCATGAAAAATGTCAAAAATGACAAATTTCAAAATGGCAAATGTCAAAGATGTCAAATGACAAATGTCACAATGCTAAATGTCAAAAATGAAAAGTGTCACCATGAAAAATGTCAAAAATGACAAAATTCAAGATGGCAAATGTCAAAGATGTCAAATGACAAATGTCACAATGCTAAATGTCAAAAATAAAAACTGTCACCATGAAAAATGTCAAAAATGACAAATTTCAAGATGGCAAATGTCAAAACTGACAAATGTCACAATGCTAAATGTCAAAAAAGAAAAGTGTCATAATGAAAAATGTCAAAAATAACAAATTTCAAGATGGCAAATGTCAAAGATGTCAAATGACAAATGTCACAATGCTAAATGTCAAAAATGAAAAGTGTCACCATGAAAAATGTCAAAAATGACAAATTTCAAGATGGCAAATGTCAAAACTGACAAATGTCACAATGCTAAATGTCAAAAATGAAAAGTGTCACCATGAAAAATGTCAAAAATAACAAATTTCAAGATGGCAAATGTCAAAGATGTCAAATGACAAATGTCACAATGCTAAATGTCAAAAATGACAAATTTCAAGATGGCAAATGTCAAAGATATCAAATAACAAATGTCACAATGCTAAATGTCAGAAATGACAAATTTCAAGATGGCAAATGTCAAAACTGACAAATGTCACAATGCTAAATGTCAAAAATGAAAAGTGTCAAAAATGACAAATTTCAAGATGGCAAATGTCTAAGATGTCAAATGACAAATGTCACAATGCTAAATGTCAAAAATATAAAGTGTCACCATGAAAAATGTCAAAAATGACAAATTTCAAGATGGCAAATGTCAAAGATGTCAAATGACAAATGTCACAATGCTAAATGTCAAAAATGAAAAGTGTCACCATAAAAAATGTCAAAAATGACAAATTTCAAGATGGCAAATGTCAAAGATGTCAAATGACAAATGTCACAATGCTAAATGTCAAAAATGAAAAGTGTCACCATGAAAAATGTCAAAAATGACAAATTTCAAGATGGCAAATGTCAAAGATGTCAAATGACAAATGTCACAATGCTAAATGTCAAAAATGAAAAGTGTCACCATGAAAAATGTCAAAAATGACAAATTTCAAGATGGCAAATGTCAAAGATGTCAAATGACAAATGTCACAATGCTAAATGTCAAAAATGAAAAGTGTCACCATGAAAAATGTCAAAAATGACAAATTTCAAGATGGCAAATGTCAAAGATGTCAAATGACAAATGTTACAATGCTAAATGTCAAAAATGAAAATTGTCACCATGAAAAATGTCAAAAATGACAAATTTCAAGATGGCAAATGTTAAAGATGTGAAATGACAAATGTCACAATGCTAAATGTCAAAAATGAAAAGTGTCAAAAATGACAAATTTCAAGATGGCAAATGTCTAAGATGTCAAATGACAAATGTCACAATGCTAAATGTCAAAAATGAAAAGTGTCACCATAAAATGTCAAAAATGACAAAATTTAAGATGGCAAATGTCAAAGATGTCAAATGACAAATGTCACAATGCTAAATGTCAAAAATGAAAAGTGTCACCATAAAAAATGTCAAAAATGACAAATTTCAAGATGGCAAATGTCAAAGATGTCAAATGACAAATGTCACAATGCTAAATGTCAAAAATGAAAAGTGTCACCATGAAAAATGTCAAAAATGACAAATTTCAAGATGGCAAATGTCAAAGATGTCAAATGACAAATGTCGCAATGCTAAATGTCAAAAATGAAAAGTGTCACCATGAAAAATGTCAAAAATGACAAATTTCAAGATGGCAAATGTCAAAGATGTCAAATGACAAATGTCACAATGCTAAATGTCAAAAATGAAAAGTGTCACCATGAAAAATGTCAAAAATGACAAATTTCAAGATGGCAAATGTCAAAGATGTCAAATGACAAATGTCACAATGCTAAATGTCAAAAATGAAAATTGTCACCATGAAAAATGTCAAAAATGACAAATTTCAAGATGGCAAATGTCAAAGATGTCAAATGACAAATGTCACAATGCTAAATGTCAAAAATGAAAAGTGTCAAAAATGACAAATTTCAAGATGGCAAATGTCTAAGATGTCAAATGACAAATGTCACAATGCTAAATGTCAAAAATGAAAAGTGTCACCATGAAAAATGTCAAAAATGACAAATTTCAAGATGGCAAATGTCAAAGATGTCAAATGACAAATGTCACAATGCTAAATGTCAAAAATGAAAAATGTCACCATGAAAAATGTCAAAAATGACAAATTTCAAGATGGCAAATGTCAAAGATGTCAAATGACAAATGTCACAATGCTAAATGTCAAAAATGAAAAGTGTCACCATGAAAAATGTCAAAAATGACAAATTTGAAGATGGCAAATGTCAAAACTGACTAATGTCACAATGCTAAATGTCAAAAATGAAAAGTGTCACCATGAAAAATGTCAAAAATGACAAATTTCAAAATGGCAAATGTCAAAGATGTCAAATGACAAATGTCACAATGCTAAATGTCAAAAATGAAAAGCGTCACCATGAAAAGTGTCAAAAAAGACAAATTTCAAGATGGCAAATGTCTAAGATGTCAAATGACAAATGTCACAATGCTAAATGTCAAAAATGAAAAGTGTCACCATGAAAAATGTCAAAAATGACAAATTTCAAGATGGCAAATGTCAAAGATGTCAAATGACAAATGTCACAATGCTAAATGTCAAAAATGAAAAGTGTCAACATGAAAAATGTCAAAAATGACAAATTTCAAGATGGCAAAGGTCAAAGATGTCAAATGACAAATGTCACAATGCTAAATGTCAAAAATGAAAAGTGTCACCATGAAAAATGTCAAAAATGACAAATTTCAAGATGGCAAATGTCAAAGATGTCAAATGACAAATGTCACAATGCTAAATGTCAAAAATGAAAATTGTCACCATGAAAAATGTCAAAAATGACAAATTTCAAGATGGCAAATGTCAAAGATGTCAAATGACAAATGTCGCAATGCTAAATGTCAAAAATGAAAAGTGTCACCATGAAAAATGTCAAAAATGACAAATTTCAAGATGGCAAATGTCAACGATGTCAAATGACAAATGTCACAATGCTAAATGTCAAAAATGAAAAGTGTCACCATGAAAAATGTCAAAAATGACAAATTTCAAGATGGCAAATGTCAAAGATGTCAAATGACAAATGTCGCAATGCTAAATGTCAAAAATGAAAAGTGTCACCATGAAAAATGTCAAAAATGACAAATTTCAAGATGGCAAATGTCAAAGATGTCAAATGACAAATGTCACAATGCTAAATGTCAAAAATGAAAAGTGTCACCATGAAAAATGTCAAAAATGACAAATTTCAAGATGGCAAATGTCAAAGATGTCAAATGACAAATGTCACAATGCTAAATGTCAAAAATGAAAATTGTCACCATGAAAAATGTCAAAAATGACAAATTTCAAGATGGCAAATGTCAAAGATGTCAAATGACAAATGTCACAATGCTAAATGTCAAAAATGAAAAGTGTCAAAAATGACAAATTTCAAGATGGCAAATGTCTAAGATGTCAAATGACAAATGTCACAATGCTAAATGTCAATAATGAAAAGTGTCACCATGAAAAATGTCAAAAATGACAAATTTCAAGATGGCAAATGTCAAAGATGTCAAATGACAAATGTCACAATGCTAAATGTCAAAAATGAAAAGTGTCACCATGAAAAATGTCAAAAATGACAAATTTCAAGATGGCAAATGTCAAAGATGTCAAATGACAAATGTCACAATGCTAAATGTCAAAAATGAAAAGTGTCACCATGAAAAATGTCAAAAATGACAAATTTGAAGATGGCAAATGTCAAAACTGACTAATGTCACAATGCTAAATGTCAAAAATGAAAAGTGTCACCATGAAAAATGTCAAAAATGACAAATTTCAAAATGGCAAATGTCAAAGATGTCAAATGACAAATGTCACAATGCTAAATGTCAAAAATGAAAAGCGTCACCATAAAAAGTGTCAAAAAAGACAAATTTCAAGATGGCAAATGTCTAAGATGTCAAATGACAAATGTCACAATGCTAAATGTCAAAAATGAAAAGTGTCACCATGAAAAATGTCAAAAATGACAAATTTCAAGATGGCAAATGTCAAAGATGTCAAATGACAAATGTCACAATGCTAAATGTCAAAAATGAAAAGTGTCACCATGAAAAATGTCAAAAATGACAAATTTCAAGATGGCAAATGTCAAAGATGTTAAATGACAAATGTCACAATGCTAAATGTCAAAAATGAAAAGTGTCACCATGAAAAATGTCAAAAATGACAAATTTCAAGATGGCAAATGTCAAAGATGTCAAATGACAAATGTCACAATGCTAAATGTCAAAAATGAAAAGTGTCACCATGAAAAATGTCAAAAATGACAAATTTCAAGATGGCAAATGTCAAAGATGTCAAATGACAAATGTTACAATGCTAAATGTCAAAAATGAAAATTGTCACCATGAAAAATGTCAAAAATGACAAATTTCAAGATGGCAAATGTTAAAGATGTGAAATGACAAATGTCACAATGCTAAATGTCAAAAATGAAAAGTGTCAAAAATGACAAATTTCAAGATGGCAAATGTCTAAGATGTCAAATGACAAATGTCACAATGCTAAATGTCAAAAATGAAAAGTGTCACCATAAAATGTCAAAAATGACAAAATTTAAGATGGCAAATGTCAAAGATGTCAAATGACAAATGTCACAATGCTAAATGTCAAAAATGAAAAGTGTCACCATAAAAAATGTCAAAAATGACAAATTTCAAGATGGCAAATGTCAAAGATGTCAAATGACAAATGTCACAATGCTAAATGTCAAAAATGAAAAGTGTCACCATGAAAAATGTCAAAAATGACAAATTTCAAGATGGCAAATGTCAAAGATGTCAAATGACAAATGTCGCAATGCTAAATGTCAAAAATGAAAAGTGTCACCATGAAAAATGTCAAAAATGACAAATTTCAAGATGGCAAATGTCAAAGATGTCAAATGACAAATGTCACAATGCTAAATGTCAAAAATGAAAAGTGTCACCATGAAAAATGTCAAAAATGACAAATTTCAAGATGGCAAATGTCAAAGATGTCAAATGACAAATGTCACAATGCTAAATGTCAAAAATGAAAATTGTCACCATGAAAAATGTCAAAAATGACAAATTTCAAGATGGCAAATGTCAAAGATGTCAAATGACAAATGTCACAATGCTAAATGTCAAAAATGAAAAGTGTCAAAAATGACAAATTTCAAGATGGCAAATGTCTAAGATGTCAAATGACAAATGTCACAATGCTAAATGTCAAAAATGAAAAGTGTCACCATGAAAAATGTCAAAAATGACAAATTTCAAGATGGCAAATGTCAAAGATGTCAAATGTCACAATGCTAAATGTCAAAAATGAAAAGTTTCACCATGAAAAATGTCAAAAATGACAAATTTCAAGATGGCAAATGTCAAAGATGTCAAATGACAAATGTCACAATGCTAAATGTCAAAAATGAAAAGTGTCACCATGAAAAATGTCAAAAATGACAAATTTGAAGATGGCAAATGTCAAAACTGACTAATGTCACAATGCTAAATGTCAAAAATGAAAAGTGTCATCATGAAAAATGTCAAAAATGACAAATTTCAAAATGGCAAATGTCAAAGATGTCAAATGACAAATGTCACAATGCTAAATGTCAAAAATGAAAAGCGTCACCATGAAAAGTGTCAAAAAAGACAAATTTCAAGATGGCAAATGTCTAAGATGTCAAATGACAAATGTCACAATGCTAAATGTCAAAAATGAAAAGTGTCACCATGAAAAATGTCAAAAATGACAAATTTCAAGATGGCAAATGTCAAAGATGTCAAATGACAAATGTCAC
This sequence comes from Altica lythri, assembly GCA_964028335.1. Taxonomy (NCBI): domain Eukaryota; kingdom Metazoa; phylum Arthropoda; class Insecta; order Coleoptera; family Chrysomelidae; genus Altica; species Altica lythri. Next base: position 36,447,972 of record OZ034800.1, on the reverse strand, counting down.
AATGCTAAATGTCAAAAATGAAAAGTGTCAACATGAAAAATGTCAAAAATGACAAATTTCAAGATGGCAAATGTCAAAGATGTCAAATGACAAATGTCACAATGCTAAATGTCAAAAATGAAAAGTGTCACCATGAAAAATGTCAAAAATGACAAATTTCAAGATGGCAAATGTCAAAGATGTCAAATGACAAATGTCACAATGCTAAATGTCAAAAATGAAAATTGTCACCATGAAAAATGTCAAAAATGACAAATTTCAAGATGGCAAATGTCAAAGATGTCAAATGACAAATGTCGCAATGCTAAATGTCAAAAATGAAAAGTGTCACCATGAAAAATGTCAAAAATGACAAATTTCAAGATGGCAAATGTCAAAGATGTCAAATGACAAATGTCACAATGCTAAATGTCAAAAATGAAAAGTGTCACCATGAAAAATGTCAAAAATGACAAATTTCAAGATGGCAAATGTCAAAGATGTCAAATGACAAATGTCGCAATGCTAAATGTCAAAAATGAAAAGTGTCACCATGAAAAATGTCAAAAATGACAAATTTCAAGATGTCAAATGTCAAAGATGTCAAATGACAAATGTCACAATGCTAAATGTCAAAAATGAAAAGTGTCACCATGAAAAATGTCAAAAATGACAAATTTCAAGATGGCAAATGTCAAAGATGTCAAATGACAAATGTCACAATGCTAAATGTCAAAAATGAAAATTGTCACCATGAAAAATGTCAAAAATGACAAATTTCAATATGGCAAATGTCAAAGATGTCAAATGACAAATGTCACAATGCTAAATGTCAAAAATGAAAAGTGTCAAAAATGACAAATTTCAAGATGGCAAATGTCTAAGATGTCAAATGACAAATGTCACAATGCTAAATGTCAAAAATGACAAATTTCAAGATGGCAAATGTCAAAGATATCAAATAACAAATGTCACAATGCTAAATGTCAGAAATGACAAATTTCAAGATGGCAAATGTCAAAACTGACAAATGTCACAATGCTAAATGTCAAAAATGAAAAGTGTCAAAAATGACAAATTTCAAGATGGCAAATGTCTAAGATGTCAAATGACAAATGTCACAATGCTAAATGTCAAAAATATAAAGTGTCACCATGAAAAATGTCAAAAATGACAAATTTCAAGATGGCAAATGTCAAAGATGTCAAATGACAAATGTCACAATGCTAAATGTCAAAAATGAAAAGTGTCACCATAAAAAATGTCAAAAATGACAAATTTCAAGATGGCAAATGTCAAAGATGTCAAATGACAAATGTCACAATGCTAAATGTCAAAAATGAAAAGTGTCACCATGAAAAATGTCAAAAATGACAAATTTCAAGATGGCAAATGTCAAAACTGACAAATGTCACAATGCTAAATGTCAAAAATGAAAAGTGTCACCATGAAAAATGTCAAAAATAACAAATTTCAAGATGGCAAATGTCAAAGATGTCAAATGACAAATGTCACAATGCTAAATGTCAAAAATGACAAATTTCAAGATGGCAAATGTCAAAGATATCAAATAACAAATGTCACAATGCTAAATGTCAGAAATGACAAATTTCAAGATGGCAAATGTCAAAACTGACAAATGTCACAATGCTAAATGTCAAAAATGAAAAGTGTCAAAAATGACAAATTTCAAGATGGCAAATGTCTAAGATGTCAAATGACAAATGTCACAATGCTAAATGTCAAAAATATAAAGTGTCACCATGAAAAATGTCAAAAATGACAAATTTCAAGATGGCAAATGTCAAAGATGTCAAATGACAAATGTCACAATGCTAAATGTCAAAAATGAAAAGTGTCACCATAAAAAATGTCAAAAATGACAAATTTCAAGATGGCAAATGTCAAAGATGTCAAATGACAAATGTCACAATGCTAAATGTCAAAAATGAAAAGTGTCACCATGAAAAATGTCAAAAATGACAAATTTCAAGATGGCAAATGTCAAAGATGTCAAATGACAAATGTCACAATGCTAAATGTCAAAAATGAAAAGTGTCACCATGAAAAATGTCAAAAATGACAAATTTCAAGATGGCAAATGTCAAAGATGTCAAATGACAAATGTCACAATGCTAAATGTCAAAAATGAAAAGTGTCACCATGAAAAATGTCAAAAATGACAAATTTCAAGATGGCAAATGTCAAAGATGTCAAATGACAAATGTTACAATGCTAAATGTCAAAAATGAAAATTGTCACCATGAAAAATGTCAAAAATGACAAATTTCAAGATGGCAAATGTTAAAGATGTGAAATGACAAATGTCACAATGCTAAATGTCAAAAATGAAAAGTGTCAAAAATGACAAATTTCAAGATGGCAAATGTCTAAGATGTCAAATGACAAATGTCACAATGCTAAATGTCAAAAATGAAAAGTGTCACCATAAAATGTCAAAAATGACAAAATTTAAGATGGCAAATGTCAAAGATGTCAAATGACAAATGTCACAATGCTAAATGTCAAAAATGAAAAGTGTCACCATAAAAAATGTCAAAAATGACAAATTTCAAGATGGCAAATGTCAAAGATGTCAAATGACAAATGTCACAATGCTAAATGTCAAAAATGAAAAGTGTCACCATGAAAAATGTCAAAAATGACAAATTTCAAGATGGCAAATGTCAAAGATGTCAAATGACAAATGTCGCAATGCTAAATGTCAAAAATGAAAAGTGTCACCATGAAAAATGTCAAAAATGACAAATTTCAAGATGGCAAATGTCAAAGATGTCAAATGACAAATGTCACAATGCTAAATGTCAAAAATGAAAAGTGTCACCATGAAAAATGTCAAAAATGACAAATTTCAAGATGGCAAATGTCAAAGATGTCAAATGACAAATGTCACAATGCTAAATGTCAAAAATGAAAATTGTCACCATGAAAAATGTCAAAAATGACAAATTTCAAGATGGCAAATGTCAAAGATGTCAAATGACAAATGTCACAATGCTAAATGTCAAAAATGAAAAGTGTCAAAAATGACAAATTTCAAGATGGCAAATGTCTAAGATGTCAAATGACAAATGTCACAATGCTAAATGTCAAAAATGAAAAGTGTCACCATGAAAAATGTCAAAAATGACAAATTTCAAGATGGCAAATGTCAAAGATGTCAAATGACAAATGTCACAATGCTAAATGTCAAAAATGAAAAATGTCACCATGAAAAATGTCAAAAATGACAAATTTCAAGATGGCAAATGTCAAAGATGTCAAATGACAAATGTCACAATGCTAAATGTCAAAAATGAAAAGTGTCACCATGAAAAATGTCAAAAATGACAAATTTGAAGATGGCAAATGTCAAAACTGACTAATGTCACAATGCTAAATGTCAAAAATGAAAAGTGTCACCATGAAAAATGTCAAAAATGACAAATTTCAAAATGGCAAATGTCAAAGATGTCAAATGACAAATGTCACAATGCTAAATGTCAAAAATGAAAAGCGTCACCATGAAAAGTGTCAAAAAAGACAAATTTCAAGATGGCAAATGTCTAAGATGTCAAATGACAAATGTCACAATGCTAAATGTCAAAAATGAAAAGTGTCACCATGAAAAATGTCAAAAATGACAAATTTCAAGATGGCAAATGTCAAAGATGTCAAATGACAAATGTCACAATGCTAAATGTCAAAAATGAAAAGTGTCAACATGAAAAATGTCAAAAATGACAAATTTCAAGATGGCAAAGGTCAAAGATGTCAAATGACAAATGTCACAATGCTAAATGTCAAAAATGAAAAGTGTCACCATGAAAAATGTCAAAAATGACAAATTTCAAGATGGCAAATGTCAAAGATGTCAAATGACAAATGTCACAATGCTAAATGTCAAAAATGAAAATTGTCACCATGAAAAATGTCAAAAATGACAAATTTCAAGATGGCAAATGTCAAAGATGTCAAATGACAAATGTCGCAATGCTAAATGTCAAAAATGAAAAGTGTCACCATGAAAAATGTCAAAAATGACAAATTTCAAGATGGCAAATGTCAACGATGTCAAATGACAAATGTCACAATGCTAAATGTCAAAAATGAAAAGTGTCACCATGAAAAATGTCAAAAATGACAAATTTCAAGATGGCAAATGTCAAAGATGTCAAATGACAAATGTCGCAATGCTAAATGTCAAAAATGAAAAGTGTCACCATGAAAAATGTCAAAAATGACAAATTTCAAGATGGCAAATGTCAAAGATGTCAAATGACAAATGTCACAATGCTAAATGTCAAAAATGAAAAGTGTCACCATGAAAAATGTCAAAAATGACAAATTTCAAGATGGCAAATGTCAAAGATGTCAAATGACAAATGTCACAATGCTAAATGTCAAAAATGAAAATTGTCACCATGAAAAATGTCAAAAATGACAAATTTCAAGATGGCAAATGTCAAAGATGTCAAATGACAAATGTCACAATGCTAAATGTCAAAAATGAAAAGTGTCAAAAATGACAAATTTCAAGATGGCAAATGTCTAAGATGTCAAATGACAAATGTCACAATGCTAAATGTCAATAATGAAAAGTGTCACCATGAAAAATGTCAAAAATGACAAATTTCAAGATGGCAAATGTCAAAGATGTCAAATGACAAATGTCACAATGCTAAATGTCAAAAATGAAAAGTGTCACCATGAAAAATGTCAAAAATGACAAATTTCAAGATGGCAAATGTCAAAGATGTCAAATGACAAATGTCACAATGCTAAATGTCAAAAATGAAAAGTGTCACCATGAAAAATGTCAAAAATGACAAATTTGAAGATGGCAAATGTCAAAACTGACTAATGTCACAATGCTAAATGTCAAAAATGAAAAGTGTCACCATGAAAAATGTCAAAAATGACAAATTTCAAAATGGCAAATGTCAAAGATGTCAAATGACAAATGTCACAATGCTAAATGTCAAAAATGAAAAGCGTCACCATAAAAAGTGTCAAAAAAGACAAATTTCAAGATGGCAAATGTCTAAGATGTCAAATGACAAATGTCACAATGCTAAATGTCAAAAATGAAAAGTGTCACCATGAAAAATGTCAAAAATGACAAATTTCAAGATGGCAAATGTCAAAGATGTCAAATGACAAATGTCACAATGCTAAATGTCAAAAATGAAAAGTGTCACCATGAAAAATGTCAAAAATGACAAATTTCAAGATGGCAAATGTCAAAGATGTTAAATGACAAATGTCACAATGCTAAATGTCAAAAATGAAAAGTGTCACCATGAAAAATGTCAAAAATGACAAATTTCAAGATGGCAAATGTCAAAGATGTCAAATGACAAATGTCACAATGCTAAATGTCAAAAATGAAAAGTGTCACCATGAAAAATGTCAAAAATGACAAATTTCAAGATGGCAAATGTCAAAGATGTCAAATGACAAATGTTACAATGCTAAATGTCAAAAATGAAAATTGTCACCATGAAAAATGTCAAAAATGACAAATTTCAAGATGGCAAATGTTAAAGATGTGAAATGACAAATGTCACAATGCTAAATGTCAAAAATGAAAAGTGTCAAAAATGACAAATTTCAAGATGGCAAATGTCTAAGATGTCAAATGACAAATGTCACAATGCTAAATGTCAAAAATGAAAAGTGTCACCATAAAATGTCAAAAATGACAAAATTTAAGATGGCAAATGTCAAAGATGTCAAATGACAAATGTCACAATGCTAAATGTCAAAAATGAAAAGTGTCACCATAAAAAATGTCAAAAATGACAAATTTCAAGATGGCAAATGTCAAAGATGTCAAATGACAAATGTCACAATGCTAAATGTCAAAAATGAAAAGTGTCACCATGAAAAATGTCAAAAATGACAAATTTCAAGATGGCAAATGTCAAAGATGTCAAATGACAAATGTCGCAATGCTAAATGTCAAAAATGAAAAGTGTCACCATGAAAAATGTCAAAAATGACAAATTTCAAGATGGCAAATGTCAAAGATGTCAAATGACAAATGTCACAATGCTAAATGTCAAAAATGAAAAGTGTCACCATGAAAAATGTCAAAAATGACAAATTTCAAGATGGCAAATGTCAAAGATGTCAAATGACAAATGTCACAATGCTAAATGTCAAAAATGAAAATTGTCACCATGAAAAATGTCAAAAATGACAAATTTCAAGATGGCAAATGTCAAAGATGTCAAATGACAAATGTCACAATGCTAAATGTCAAAAATGAAAAGTGTCAAAAATGACAAATTTCAAGATGGCAAATGTCTAAGATGTCAAATGACAAATGTCACAATGCTAAATGTCAAAAATGAAAAGTGTCACCATGAAAAATGTCAAAAATGACAAATTTCAAGATGGCAAATGTCAAAGATGTCAAATGTCACAATGCTAAATGTCAAAAATGAAAAGTTTCACCATGAAAAATGTCAAAAATGACAAATTTCAAGATGGCAAATGTCAAAGATGTCAAATGACAAATGTCACAATGCTAAATGTCAAAAATGAAAAGTGTCACCATGAAAAATGTCAAAAATGACAAATTTGAAGATGGCAAATGTCAAAACTGACTAATGTCACAATGCTAAATGTCAAAAATGAAAAGTGTCATCATGAAAAATGTCAAAAATGACAAATTTCAAAATGGCAAATGTCAAAGATGTCAAATGACAAATGTCACAATGCTAAATGTCAAAAATGAAAAGCGTCACCATGAAAAGTGTCAAAAAAGACAAATTTCAAGATGGCAAATGTCTAAGATGTCAAATGACAAATGTCACAATGCTAAATGTCAAAAATGAAAAGTGTCACCATGAAAAATGTCAAAAATGACAAATTTCAAGATGGCAAATGTCAAAGATGTCAAATGACAAATGTCACAATGCTAAATGTCAAAAATGAAAAGTGTCAACATGAAAAATGTCAAAAATGACAAATTTCAAGATGGCAAATGTCAAAGATGTCAAATGACAAATGTCACAATGCTAAATGTCAAAAATGAAAAGTGTCACCATGAAAAATGTCAAAAATGACAAATTTCAAGATGGCAAATGTCAAAGATGTCAAATGACAAATGTCACAATGCTAAATGTCAAAAATGAAAATTGTCACCATGAAAAATGTCAAAAATGACAAATTTCAAGATGGCAAATGTCAAAGATGTCAAATGACAAATGTCGCAATGCTAAATGTCAAAAATGAAAAGTGTCACCATGAAAAATGTCAAAAATGACAAATTTCAAGATGGCAAATGTCAAAGATGTCAAATGACAAATGTCACAATGCTAAATGTCAAAAATGAAAAGTGTCACCATGAAAAATGTCAAAAATGACAAATTTCAAGATGGCAAATGTCAAAGATGTCAAATGACAAATGTCGCAATGCTAAATGTCAAAAATGAAAAGTGTCACCATGAAAAATGTCAAAAATGACAAATTTCAAGATGGCAAATGTCAAAGATGTCAAATGACAAATGTCACAATGCTAAATGTCAAAAATGAAAAGTGTCACCATGAAAAATGTCAAAAATGACAAATTTCAAGATGGCAAATGTCAAAGATGTCAAATGACAAATGTCACAATGCTAAATGTCAAAAATGAAAATTGTCACCATGAAAAATGTCAAAAATGACAAATTTCAATATGGCAAATGTCAAAGATGTCAAATGACAAATGTCACAATGCTAAATGTCAAAAATGAAAAGTGTCAAAAATGACAAATTTCAAGATGGCAAATGTCTAAGATGTCAAATGACAAATGTCACAATGCTAAATGTCAAAAATGAAAAGTGTCACCATGAAAAATGTCAAAAATGACAAATTTCAAGATGGCAAATGTCAAAGATGTCAAATGACAAATGTCACAATGCTAAATGTCAAAAATGAAAAGTGTCACCATGAAAAATGTCAAAAATGACAAATTTCAAGATGGCAAATATCAAAGATGTCAAATGACAAATGTCACAATGCTAAATGTCAAAAATGAAAAGTGTCACCATGAAAAATGTCAAAAATGACAAATTTGAAGATGGCAAATGTCAAAACTGACTAATGTCACAATGCTAAACGTCAAAAATGAAAAGTGTCACCATGAAAAATGTCAAAAATGACAAATTTCAAAATGGCAAATGTCAAAGATGTCAAATGACAAATGTCACAATGCTAAATGTCAAAAATGAAAAGCGTCACCATAAAAAGTGTCAAAAAAGACAAATTTCAAGATGGCAAATGTCTAAGATGTCAAATGACAAATGTCACAATGCTAAATGTCAAAAATGAAAAGTGTCACCATGAAAAATGTCAAAAATGACAAATTTCAAGATGGCAAATGTCAAAGATGTCAAATGACAAATGTCACAATGCTAAATGTCAAAAATGAAAAGTGTCAACATGAAAAATGTCAAAAATGACAAATTTCAAGATGGCAAATGTCAAAGATGTCAAATGACAAATGTCACAATGCTAAATGTCAAAAATGAAAAGTGTCACCATGAAAAATGTCAAAAATGACAAATTTCAAGATGGCAAATGTCAAAGATGTCAAATGACAAATGTCACAATGCTAAATGTCAAAAATGAAAAGTGTCACCATGAAAAATGTCAAAAATGACAAATTTCAAGATGGCAAATATCAAAGATGTCAAATGACAAATGTCACAATGCTAAATGTCAAAAATGAAAAGTGTCACAATACTAAATGTCAAAAATGAAAAGTGTCACAATGCTAAATGTCAAAAATGACAAATTTCAAGATAGCAAATGTCAAAGATGTCAAATGACAAATGTCACAATGCTAAATGTCAAAAATGACAAATTTCAAGATGGCAAATGTCAAAGATGTCAAATGACAAATGTCACAATGCTAAATGTCAAAAATGAAAAGTGTCACCATGAAAAATGTCAAAAATGACAAATTTCAAGATGGCAAATGTCAAAGATGTCAAATGACAAATGTCACAATGCTAAATGTCAAAAATGAAAAGTGTCAAAAATGACAAATTTCAAGATGGCAAATGTCTAAGATGTCAAATGACAAATGTCACAATGCTAAATGTCAAAAATGAAAAGTGTCACCATGAAAAATGTCAAAAATGACAAATTTTAAGATGGCAAATGTCAAAGATGTCAAATGACAAATGTCACAATGCTAAATGTCAAAAATGAAAAGTGTCAACATGAAAAATGTCAAAAATGACAAATTTCAAGACGGCAAATGTCAAAGATGTCAAATAACAAATGTCACAATGCTAGATGTTAAAAATGAAAAGTGTCACCATAAAAAATGTCAAAAATGACAAATTTCAAGATGGCAAATGTCAAAGATTTTGAATATGACAAATGTCACAATGCTAAATGTCAAAAATGAAAAGTGTCACTATGAAAAATGTCAAAAATGACAAATTTCAAGATGGCAAATGTCAAAGATGTCAAATGACAAATGTCACAATGCTAAATGTCAAAAATGAAAAGTGTCACCATGAAAAATGTCAAAAATGACAAATTTCAAGATGGCAAATATTAAAGATCGAAAAGATTATCCATTCTCAAATGTGGTGTTTATTTTAAATAAACGAAAAACTCAAAATTAATCCACATATATTGGTGTTCAATAATTACAAAATAAATATTAGTATTAGTTGAGGGAAATCCTTCCCATCAACAAGTAAAGGAAAAAAGACACACCGTTCGACTGTGGAATATCTAACAAGAATTTTTGTTTGCAGTTAGAGGGGACAACATACTTGCAGACCGGTTTCGACCTATTATGGGTCTCCTCAGTACAAGGCAATGTTGTCCGTCAGCGTGCTTAAAGCATAAACGCTGACTGAAAAATCAACTAAAAAATATTAAAGATGTCAAATGTCAAATGACAAATGTCACAATGCTAAATGTCAAAAATGACAAATTTCACGATGGCAAATGTCAAAGATGTCAAATGACAAATGTCACAATGCTAAATGTCAAAAATGAAAAGTGTCACCATGAAAAATGTCAAAAATGACAAATTTCAAGATGGCAAATGTCAAAGATGTCAAATGACAAATGTCACAAAGCTAAATGTCAAAAATGACAAATTTCAAGATGGCAAATGTCAAATGACAAATGTCACAATGCTAAATGTCAAAAATGAAAAGTGTCACCATGAAAAATGTCAAAAATGACAAATTTCAAGATGGCAAATGTCAAAGATGTCAAATGACAAATGTCACAATGCTAAATGTCAAAAATGAAAAGTGTCACCATGAAAAATGTCAAAAATGACAAATTTCAAGATGGCAAATGTCAAAGATGTCAAATGACAAATGTCACAATGCTAAATGTCAAAAATGAAAATTGTCACCATGAAAAATGTCAAAAATGACAAATTTCAAGGTGGTAAATGTCAAAGATGTCAAATGACAAATGTCACAATGCTAAATGTCAAAAATGAAAAGTGTCAAAAATGACAAATTTCAAGATGGCAAATGTCTAAGATGTCAAATGACAAATGTCACAATGCTAAATGTCAAAAATGAAAAGTGTCACCATGAAAAATGTCAAAAATAACAAATTTCAAGATGGCAAATGTCAAAGATGTCAAATGACAAATGTCACAATGCTAAATGTCAAAAATGAAAGGTGTCACCATGAAAAATGTCAAAAATGACAAATTTCAAGATGGCAAATGTCAAAGATGTCAAATGACAAATGTCACAATGCTAAATGTCAAAAATGAAAAGTGTCACCATGAAAAATGTCAAAAATAACAAATTTTAAGATGGCAAATATCAAAGATGTCAAATGACAAATGTCACAATGCTAAATGTCAAAAATGAAAAGTGTCACCATGAAAAATGTCAAAAATGACAAATTTCAAGATGGCAAATGTCAAAACTGACAAATGTCACAATGCTAAATGTCAAAAATGATAAGTGTCACCATGAAAAATGTCAAAAATGACAAATTTCAAGATGGCAAATGTCCAAGATGTCAAATGACAAATGTCACAATGCTAAATGTCAAAAATGAAAAGTGTCACCATGAAAAATGTCAAAAATGACAAATTTCAAGATGGCAAATGTCAAAGATGTCAAATGACAAATGTCACAATGTTAAATGTCAAAAATGAAAAGTGTCACCATGAAAAATGACAAATTTCAAGATGGCAAATGTCAAAAATGTCAAATGACAAATGTCACAATGCTAAATGTCAAAAATGAAAAGTGTCACCATGAAAAATGTTAAAAATGACAAATTTCAAGATAGCAAATGTCAAAACTGACAAATGTCACAATGCTAAATGTCAAAAATGATAAGTGTCACCATGAAAAATGACAAATTTCAAGATGGCAAATGTCCAAGATGTCAAATGACAAATGTCACAATGCTAAATGTCAAAAAAGAAAAGTGTCAAAAAGAAAAATGTCAAAAATGACAAATTTCAAGATGGCAAATGTCAAAGATGTCAAATGACAAATTTAACAATGCTAAATGTCAAAAATGAAAAGTGTCACCATGAAAAATGTCAAAAATGACAAATTTCAAGATGGCAAATGTCAAAACTGACAAATGTTACAATGCTAAATGTCAAAAATGAAAAGTGTCACCATGAAAAATGTCAAAAATAACAAATTTCAAGATGGCACATGTCAAAGATGTCAAATGACAAATGTCACAATGCTAAATGTCAAAAATGACAAATTTCAAGATGGCAAATGTCAAAGATGTCAAATGACAAATGTCACAATGCTAAATGTCAAAAATGAAAAGTGTCACCATGAAAAATGTCAAAAATGACAAATTTCAAGATGGCAAATGTCAAAACTGACAAATGTCACAATGCTAAATGTCAAAATGATAAGTGTCACCATGAAAAATGTCAAAAATGACAAATTTCAACATGGCAAATGTCCAAGATGTCAAATGACAAATGTCACAATGCTAAATGTCAAAAATGAAAAGTGTCACCATGAAAAATGTCAAAAATGACAAATTTCAAGATGGCAAATACCAAAGATGTCAAATGACAAATGTCACAATGCTAAATGTCAAAAATGACAAATTTCAAGATGGCAAATGTCAAAGATGTCAAATGACAAATGTCACAATGCTAAATGTCAAAAATGACAAATTTCAAGATGGCAAATGTCAAAGATGTCAAATAACAAATGTCACAATGCTAAATGTCAAAAATCAAAAGTGTCACCATGAAAAATGTCAAAAATGACAAATTTCAAGATGGCAAATGTCAAAGACGTCAAATGACAAATGTCACAATGCTAAATGTCAAAAATAAAAAGTGTCAAAAATGACAAATTTCAAGATGGCAAATGTCAAAGATGTCAAATGACAAATGTCACAATGCTAAATGTTAAAAATGAAAAGTGTCACCATGAAAAATGTCAAAAATGACAAATTTCAAGATGGCAAATGTCAAAACTGACAAATGTCACAATGCTAAATGTCAAAAATGAAAAGTGTCAATATGAAAAATGTCAAAAATAACAAATTTCAAGATGGCAAATGTCAAAGATGTCAAATGACAAATGTCACAATGCTAAATGTCAAAAATGACAAATTTCAAGATGGCAAATGTCAAAGATGTCAAATGACAAATGTCACAATGCTAAATGTCAAAAATGAAAAGTGTCACCACGAAAAATGTCAAAAATGACAAATTTCAAGATGGCAAATGTCAAAGATGTCAAATGACAAATGTCACAATGCTAAATGTCAAAAATGAAAAGTGTCACCATAAAAAATGTCAAAAATGACAAATTTTAAGATGGCAAATGTCAAAACTGACAAATGTCACAATGCTTAATGTCAAAAATGATAAGTGTCACCATGAAAAATGTCAAAAATGACAAATTTCAAGATGGCAAATGTCCAAGATGTCAAATGACAAATGTCACAATGCTACATGTCAAAAATGAAAAGTGTCACCATGAAAAATGTCAAAAATGACAAATTTCAAGATGGCAAATGCCAAAGATGTCAAATGACAAATGTCACAATGCTAAATGTCAAAAATGACGAATTTCAAGATGGCAAATGTCAAAGATGTCAAATGTCACTATGCTAAATGTCAAAAATGAAAAGTGTCACCATAAAAAATGTCAAAAATGACAAATTTCAAGATGGCAAATGTCAAAACTGACAAATGTCACAATGCTAAATGTCAAAAATGATAAGTGTTACCATGAAAAATGTCAAAAATGACAAATTTCAAGATGGCAAATGTCAAAGATGTCAAATGACAAATGTCACAATGCTAAATAACAAAAATGACAAATTTCAAGATATCAAATGTCAAAGATGTCAAATGACAAATGTCACAATGCTAAATAACAAAAATGACAAATTTCAAGATGGCAAATGTCAAAGATGTCAAATGACAAATGTCACAATGCTAAATGTCAAAAATGAAAGGTATCACCATGAAAAATGTCAAAAATGACAAATTTCAAAATGGCAAATGTCAATATTGTCAAATGACAAATGTCACAATGCTAAATGTCAAAAATAAAAAGTGTCACCATGAAAAATGTCAAAAATGACAAAATTGAAGATGGCAAATGTCAAAGATGTCAAATGACAAATGTCACAATGCTAAATGTCAAAAATAACAAATTTCAAGATGGCAAATGTCAAAGATGTCAAATGACAAATGTCACAATGCTAAATGTCAAAAATGAAAAGTGTCACCATGAAAAATGTCAAAAATGACAAACTTCAAGATGGCAAATGTCAAAGATGGCAAATGTCAAAGATGTCAAATGACAAATGTCACAATGCTAAATGTCAAAAATGAAAATTGTCACCATGAAAAATGTCAAAAATGACAAATTTCAAGATGTCAAATGTCAAAGATGTCAAATGACAAATGTCACAATGCTAAATAACAAAAATGACAAATTTCAAGACGGCAAATGTCAAAGATGTCAAATGACAAATGTCACAATGCTAAATGTCAAAAATGAAAAGTGTCACCATGAAAAATGTCAAAAATGACAAATTGCAAGATGGCAAATGTCAAAGATGTCAAATGACAAATGTCACAAATGTCACAATGCTAAATGTCAAAAATGAAAAGTGTCACCATGAAAAATGTCAAAAATGACAAATTTCAAGATGGCAAATGTCAAAGATGTCAAATGACAAATGTCACAATGCTAAATGTCAAAAATGAAAAGTGTCACCATGAAAAATGTCAAAAATGACAAATTTCAAGATGGCAAATGTCAAAGATGTCAAATGACAAATGTCACAATGCTAAATGTCAAAAATGAAAATTGTCACCATGAAAAATGTCAAAAATGACAAATTTCAAGATGGCAAATGTCTAAGATGTCAAATGACAAATGTCACAATGCTAAATGTCAAAAATGAAAAGTGTCACCATGAAAAATGTCAAAAATGACAAATTTCAAGATGGCAAATGTCTAAGATGTCAAATGACAAATGTCACAATGCTAAATGTCAAAAATGAAAAGTGTCACCATGAAAAATGTCAAAAATGACAAATTTCAAGATGGCAAATGTCAAAGATGTCAAATGACAAATGTCACAATGCTAAATGTCAAAAATGAAAAGTGTCACCATGAAAAATGTCAAAAATGACAAATTTCAAGATGGCAAATGTCAAAGATGTCAAATGACAAATGTCACAATGCTAAATGTCAAAAATGAAAAGTGTCAACATGAAAAATGTCAAAAATGACAAATTTCAAGATGGCAAATGTCAAAACTGACTAATGTCACAATGCTAAATGTCAAAAATGAAAAGTGTCACCATGAAAAATGTCAAAAATGACAAATTTCAAAATGGCAAATGTCAAAGATGTCAAATGAGAAATGTCACAATGCTAAATGTCAAAAATGAAAAGTGTCACCATGAAAAGTGTCAAAAATGACAAATTTCAAGATGGTAAATGTCTAAGATGTCAAATGACAAATGTCACAATGCTAAATGTCAAAAATAAAACGTGTCACCATGAAAAATGTCAAAAATGACAAATTTTAAGATGGCAAATGTCAAAGATGTCAAATGACAAATGTCACAATGCTAAATGTCAAAAATGAAAAGTGTCACCATGAAAAATGTCAAAAATGACAAATTTCAAGATGGCAAATGTCAAAGATGTCAAATGACAAATGTCACAATGCTAAATGTCAAAAATGAAAAGTGTCACCATGAAAAATGTCAAAAATGACAAATTTCAAGATGGCAAATGTCAAAACTGACAAATGTCACAATGCTAAATGTCAAAAATGAAAAGTGTCACCATGAAAAATGTCAAAAATAACAAATTTCAAGATGGCAAATGTCAAAGATGTCATTTGACAAATGTCACAATGCTAAATGTCAAAAATGACAAATTTCAAGATGGCAAATGTCAAAGATGTCAAATGACAAATGTCACAATGCTAAATGTCAAAAATGAAAAGTGTCACCATGAAAAATGTCAAAAATGACAAATTTCAAGATGGCAAATGTCAAAACTGACAAATGTTACAATGCTAAATGTCAAAAATGAAAAGTGTCACCATGAAAAATGTCAAAAATAACAAATTTCAAGATGGCACATGTCAAAGATGTCAAATGAAAAGTGTCACCATGAAAAATGTCAAAAATGACAAATTTCAACATGGCAAATGTCCAAGATGTCAAATGACAAATGTCACAATGCTAAATGTCAAAAATGAAAAGTGTCACCATGAAAAATGTCAAAAATGACAAATTTCAAGATGGCAAATACCAAAGATGTCAAATGACAAATGTCACAATGCTAAATGTCAAAAATGACAAATTTCAAGATGGCAAATGTCAAAGATGTCAAATGACAAATGTCACAATGCTAAATGTCAAAAATGACAAATTTCAAGATGGCAAATGTCAAAGATGTCAAATAACAAATGTCACAATGCTAAATGTCAAAAATGAAAAGTGTCACCATGAAAAATGTCAAAAATGACAAATTTCAAGATGGCAAATGTCAAAGACGTCAAATGACAAATGTCACAATGCTAAATGTCAAAAATAAAAAGTGTCAAAAATAACAAATTTCAAGATGGCAAATGTCAAAGATGTCAAATGACAAATGTCACAATGCTAAATGTTAAAAATGAAAAGTGTCACCATGAAAAATGTCAAAAATGACAAATTTCAAGATGGCAAATGTCAAAACTGACAAATGTCACAATGCTAAATGTCAAAAATGAAAAGTGTCAATATGAAAAATGTCAAAAATAACAAATTTCAAGATGGCAAATGTCAAAGATGTCAAATGACAAATGTCACAATGCTAAATGTCAAAAATGACAAATTTCAAGATGGCAAATGTCAAAGATGTCAAATGACAAATGTCACAATGCTAAATGTCAAAAATGAAAAGTGTCACCACGAAAAATGTCAAAAATGACAAATTTCAAGATGGCAAATGTCAAAGATGTCAAATGACAAATGTCACAATGCTAAATGTCAAAAATGAAAAGTGTCACCATAAAAAATGTCAAAAATGACAAATTTTAAGATGGCAAATGTCAAAACTGACAAATGTCACAATGCTTAATGTCAAAAATGATAAGTGTCACCATGAAAAATGTCAAAAATGACAAATTTCAAGATGGCAAATGTCCAAGATGTCAAATGACAAATGTCACAATGCTACATGTCAAAAATGAAAAGTGTCACCATGAAAAATGTCAAAAATGACAAATTTCAAGATGGCAAATGCCAAAGATGTTAAATGACAAATGTCACAATGCTAAATGTCAAAAATGACGAATTTCAAGATGGCAAATGTCAAAGATGTCAAATGTCACTATGCTAAATGTCAAAAATGAAAAGTGTCACCATAAAAAATGTCAAAAATGACAAATTTCAAGATGGCAAATGTCAAAACTGACAAATGTCACAATGCTAAATGTCAAAAATGATAAGTGTCACCATGAAAAATGTCAAAAATGACAAATTTCAAGATGGCAAATGTCAAAGATGTCAAATGACAAATGTCACAATGCTAAATAACAAAAATGACAAATTTCAAGATATCAAATGTCAAAGATGTCAAATGACAAATGTCACAATGCTAAATAACAAAAATGACAAATTTCAAGATGGCAAATGTCAAAGATGTCAAATGACAAATGTCACAATGCTAAATGTCAAAAATGAAAAGTATCACCATGAAAAATGTCAAAAATGACAAATTTCAAAATGGCAAATGTCAATATTGTCAAATGACAAATGTCACAATGCTAAATGTCAAAAATAAAAAGTGTCACCATGAAAAATGTCAAAAATGACAAAATTGAAGATGGCAAATGTCAAAGATGTCAAATGACAAATGTCACAATGCTAAATGTCAAAAATAACAAATTTCAAGATGGCAAATGTCAAAGATGTCAAATGACAAATGTCACAATGCTAAATGTCAAAAATGAAAAGTGTCACCATGAAAAATGTCAAAAATGACAAACTTCAAGATGGCAAATGTCAAAGATGGCAAATGTCAAAGATGTCAAATGACAAATGTCACAATGCTAAATGTCAAAAATGAAAATTGTCACCATGAAAAATGTCAAAAATGACAAATTTCAAGATGTCAAATGTCAAAGATGTCAAATGACAAATGTCACAATGCTAAATAACAAAAATGACAAATTTCAAGACGGCAAATGTCAAAGATGTCAAATGACAAATGTCACAATGCTAAATGTCAAAAATGAAAAGTGTCACCATGAAAAATGTCAAAAATGACAAATTTCAAGATGGCAAATGTCACAATGCTAAATGTCAAAAATGAAAAGTGTCACCATGAAAAATGTCAAAAATGACAAATTTCAAGATGGCAAATGTCAAAGATGTCAAATGACAAATGTCACAATGCTAAATGTCAAAAATGAAAAGTGTCACCATGAAAAATGTCAAAAATGACAAATTTCAAGATGGCAAATGTCAAAGATGTCAAATGACAAATGTCACAATGCTAAATGTCAAAAATGAAAATTGTCACCATGAAAAATGTCAAAAATGACAAATTTCAAGATGGCAAATGTCTAAGATGTCAAATGACAAATGTCACAATGCTAAATGTCAAAAATGAAAAGTGTCACCATGAAAAATGTCAAAAATGACAAATTTCAAGATGGCAAATGTCTAAGATGTCAAATGACAAATGTCACAATGCTAAATGTCAAAAATGAAAAGTGACACCATGAAAAATGTCAAAAATGACAAATTTCAAGATGGCAAATGTCAAAGATGTCAAATGACAAATGTCACAATGCTAAATGTCAAAAATGAAAAGTGTCACCATGAAAAATGTCAAAAATGACAAATTTCAAGATGGCAAATGTCAAAGATGTCAAATGACAAATGTCACAATGCTAAATGTCAAAAATGAAAAGTGTCAACATGAAAAATGTCAAAAATGACAAATTTCAAGATGGCAAATGTCAAAACTGACTAATGTCACAATGCTAAATGTCAAAAATGAAAAGTGTCACCATGAAAAATGTCAAAAATGACAAATTTCAAAATGGCAAATGTCAAAGATGTCAAATGAGAAATGTCACAATGCTAAATGTCAAAAATGAAAAGTGTCACCATGAAAAGTGTCAAAAATGACAAATTTCAAGATGGTAAATGTCTAAGATGTCAAATGACAAATGTCACAATGCTAAATGTCAAAAATAAAACGTGTCACCATGAAAAATGTCAAAAATGACAAATTTTAAGATGGCAAATGTCAAAGATGTCAAATGACAAATGTCACAATGCTAAATGTCAAAAATGAAAAGTGTCACCATGAAAAATGTCAAAAATGACAAATTTCAAGATGGCAAATGTCAAAGATGTCAAATGACAAATGTCACAATGCTAAATGTCAAAAATGAAAAGTGTCACCATGAAAAATGTCAAAAATGACAAATTTCAAGATGGCAAATGTCAAAACTGACAAATGTCACAATGCTAAATGTCAAAAATGAAAAGTGTCACCATGAAAAATGTCAAAAATAACAAATTTCAAGATGGCAAATGTCAAAGATGTCATTTGACAAATGTCACAATGCTAAATGTCAAAACTGACAAATTTCAAGATGGCAAATGTCAAAGATGTCAAATGACAAATGTCACAATGCTAAATGTCAAAAATGAAAAGTGTCACCATGAAAAATGTCAAAAATGACAAATTTCAAGATGGCAAATGTCAAAGATGTCAAATGACAAATGTCACAATGCTAAATGTCAAAAATGAAAAGTGTCAACATGAAAAATGTCAAAAATGACAAATTTCAAGATGGCAAATGTCAAAACTGACTAATGTCACAATGCTAAATGTCAAAAATGAAAAGTGTCACCATGAAAAATGTCAAAAATGACAAATTTCAAAATGGCAAATGTCAAAAATGTCAAATGAGAAATGTCACAATGCTAAATGTCAAAAATGAAAAGTGTCACCATGAAAAGTGTCAAAAATGACAAATTTCAAGATGGTAAATGTCTAAGATGTCAAATGACAAATGTCACAATGCTAAATGTCAAAAATAAAACGTGTCACCATAAAAAATGTCAAAAATGACAAATTTTAAGATGGCAAATGTCAAAGATGTCAAATGACAAATGTCACAATGCTAAATGTCAAAAATGAAAAGTGTCACCATGAAAAATGTCAAAAATGACAAATTTCAAGATGGCAAATGTCAAAGATGTCAAATGACAAATGTCACAATGCTAAATGTCAAAAATGAAAAGTGTCACCATGAAAAATGTCAAAAATGACAAATTTCAAGATGGCAAATGTCAAAGATGTTAAATGACAAATGTCACAATGCTAAATGTCAAAAATGAAAAGTGTCACCATGAAAAATGTCAAAAATGACAAATTTCAAGATGGCAAATATCAAAGATGTCAAATGACAAATGTCACAATGCTAAATGTCAAAAATGAAAAGTGTCACAATGCTTAATGTCAAAAATGAAAAGTGTCACAATGCTAAATGTCAAAAATGACAAATTTCAAGATGGCCAATGTCAAAGATGTCAAATGACAAATGTCACAATGCTAAATGTCAAAAATGACAAATTTCAAAATGGCAAATGTCAAAGATGTCAAATGACAAATGTCACAATGCTAAATGTCAAAAATGAAAAGTGTCACCATGAAAAATGTCAAAAATGACAAATTTCAAGATGGCAAATGTCAAAACTGACAAATGTCACAATGCTAAATGTCAAAAATGAAAAGTGTCACCATGAAAAATGTCAAAAATAACAAATTTCAAGATGGCAAATGTCAAAGATGTCATTTGACAAATGTCACAATGCTAAATGTCAAAACTGACAAATTTCAAGATGGCAAATGTCAAAGATGTCAAATGACAAATGTCACAATGCTAAATGTCAAAAATGAAAAGTGTCACCATGAAAAATGTCAAAAATGACAAATTTCAAGATGGCAAATGTCAAAGATGTCAAATGACAAATGTCACAATGCTAAATGTCAAAAATAATAAGTGTCACCATAAAAAATGTCAAAAATAACAAATTTCAAGATGGCAAATGTCAAAGATGTCAAATGACAAATGTCACAATGCTAAATGTCAAAAATGACAAATTTCAAGATGGCAAA
Organism: Altica lythri; assembly: GCA_964028335.1. NCBI lineage: Eukaryota > Metazoa > Arthropoda > Insecta > Coleoptera > Chrysomelidae > Altica > Altica lythri. Next base: position 36,427,329 of record OZ034800.1, on the reverse strand, counting down.
TATCAAAGATGTCAAATGACAAATGTCACAATGCTAAATGTCAAAAATGAAAAGTGTCACCATGAAAAATGTCAAAAATAACAAATTTCAAGATGGCAAATGTCAAAGATGTCAAATGACAAATGTCACAATGCTAAATGTCAAAAATGACAAATTTCAAGATGGCAAATGTCAAAGATGTCAAATGTCACAATGCTAAATGTCAAAAATGAAAAGTGTCACCATGAAAAATGTCAAAAATGACAAATTTCAAGATGGCAAATGTCAAAGATGTCAAATGACAAATGTCACAATGCTAAATGTCAAAAATGAAAAGTGTCACCATGAAAAATGTCAAAAATGACAAATTTCAAGATGGCAAATGTCAAAGATGTCAAATGTCACAATGCTAAATGTCAAAAATGAAAAGTGTCACCATGAAAAATGTCAAAAATGACAAATTTCAAGATGGCAAATGTCAAAGATGTCAAATGACAAATGTCACAATGCTAAATGTCAAAAATGAAAAGTGTCACCATGAAATATGTCAAAAATGACAAATTTCAAGATGGCAAATGTCAAAGATGTCAAATGACAAATGTCACAATGCTAAATGTCAAAAATGAAAAGTGTCACCATGAAAAATGTCAAAAATGACAAACTTCAAGATGGCAAATGTCAAAGATGGCAAATGTCAAAGATGTCAAATGACAAATGTCACAATGCTAAATGTCAAAAATGAAAATTGTCACCATGAAAAATGTCAAAAATGACAAATTTCAAGATGGCAATTGTCAAAGATGTGAAATGACAAATGTCACAATGCTAAATGTCAAAAATGAAAAGTGTCAAAAATGACAAATTTCAAGATGGCAAATGTCTAAGATGTCAAATGACAAATGTTACAATGCTAAATGTCAAAAATGAAAAGTGTCACCATGAAAAATGTCAAAAATGACAAATTTCAAGATGGCAAATGTCAAAGATGTCAAATGACAAATGTCACAATGCTAAATGTCAAAAATGAAAAGTGTCACCATAAAAAATGTCAAAAATGACAAATTTCAAGACGGCAAATGTCAAAGATGTTAAATGACAAATGTCACAATGCTAAATGTCAAAAATGAAAAGTGTCACCATGAAAAATGTCAAAAATGACAAATTTCAAGATGGCAAATGTCAAAGATGTCAAATGACAAATGTCACAATGCTAAATGTCAAAAATGAAAAGTGTCACCATGAAAAATGTCAAAAATGACAAATTTCAAGATGGCAAATGTCAAAGATGTCAAATGACAAATGTCACAATGCTAAATGTCAAAAATGAAAAGTGTCACCATGAAAAATGTCAAAAATGACAAATTTCAAGATGGCAAATGTCAAAGATGTCAAATGACAAATGTCACAATGCTAAATGTCAAAAATGAAAATTGTCACCATGAAAAATGTCAAAAATGACAAATTTCAAGATGGCAAATGTCTAAGATGTCAAATGACAAATGTCACAATGCTAAATGTCAAAAATGAAAAGTGTCACCATGAAAAATGTCAAAAATGACAAATTTCAAGATGGCAAATGTCTAAGATGTCAAATGACAAATGTCACAATGCTAAATGTCAAAAATGAAAAGTGTCACCATGAAAAATGTCAAAAATGACAAATTTCAAGATGGCAAATGTCAAAGATGTCAAATGACAAATGTCACAATGCTAAATGTCAAAAATGAAAAGTGTCACCATGAAAAATGTCAAAAATGACAAATTTCAAGATGGCAAATGTCAAAGATGTCAAATGACAAATGTCACAATGCTAAATGTCAAAAATGAAAAGTGTCAACATGAAAAATGTCAAAAATGATTTCAAGATGGCAAATGTCAAAACTGACTAATGTCACAATGCTAAATGTCAAAAATGAAAAGTGTCACCATGAAAAATGTCAAAAATGACAAATTTCAAAATGGCAAATGTCAAAGATGTCAAATGAGAAATGACACAATGCTAAATGTCAAAAATGAAAAGTGTCACCATGAAAAGTGTCAAAAATGACAAATTTCAAGATGGTAAATGTCTAAGATGTCAAATGACAAATGTCACAATGCTAAATGTCAAAAATAAAACGTGTCACCATGAAAAATGTCAAAAATGACAAATTTTAAGATGGCAAATGTCAAAGATGTCAAATGACAAATGTCACAATGCTAAATGTCAAAAATGAAAAGTGTCACCATGAAAAATGTCAAAAATGACAAATTTCAAGATGGCAAATGTCAAAGATGTCAAATGACAAATGTCACAATGCTAAATGTCAAAAATGAAAAGTGTCACCATGAAAAATGTCAAAAATGACAAATTTCAAGATGGCAAATGTCAAAACTGACAAATGTCACAATGCTAAATGTCAAAAATGAAAAGTGTCACCATGAAAAATGTCAAAAATAACAAATTTCAAGATGGCAAATGTCAAAGATGTCATTTGACAAATGTCACAATGCTAAATGTCAAAACTGACAAATTTCAAGATGGCAAATGTCAAAGATGTCAAATGACAAATGTCACAATGCTAAATGTCAAAAATGAAAAGTGTCACCATGAAAAATGTCAAAAATGACAAATTTCAAGATGGCAAATGTCAAAGATGTCAAATGACAAATGTCACAATGCTAAATGTCAAAAATGAAAAGTGTCAACATGAAAAATGTCAAAAATGACAAATTTCAAGATGGCAAATGTCAAAACTGACTAATGTCACAATGCTAAATGTCAAAAATGAAAAGTGTCACCATGAAAAATGTCAAAAATGACAAATTTCAAAATGGCAAATGTCAAAAATGTCAAATGAGAAATGTCACAATGCTAAATGTCAAAAATGAAAAGTGTCACCATGAAAAGTGTCAAAAATGACAAATTTCAAGATGGTAAATGTCTAAGATGTCAAATGACAAATGTCACAATGCTAAATGTCAAAAATAAAACGTGTCACCATGAAAAATGTCAAAAATGACAAATTTTAAGATGGCAAATGTCAAAGATGTCAAATGACAAATGTCACAATGCTAAATGTCAAAAATGAAAAGTGTCACCATGAAAAATGTCAAAAATGACAAATTTCAAGATGGCAAATGTCAAAGATGTCAAATGACAAATGTCACAATGCTAAATGTCAAAAATGAAAAGTGTCACCATCAAAAATGTCAAAAATGACAAATTTCAAGATGGCAAATGTCAAAGATGTTAAATGACAAATGTCACAATGCTAAATGTCAAAAATGAAAAGTGTCACCATGAAAAATGTCAAAAATGACAAATTTCAAGATGGCAAATATCAAAGATGTCAAATGACAAATGTCACAATGCTAAATGTCAAAAATGAAAAGTGTCACAATGCTTAATGTCAAGAATGAAAAGTGTCACAATGCTAAATGTCAAAAATGACAAATTTCAAGATGGCCAATGTCAAAGATGTCAAATGACAAATGTCACAATGCTAAATGTCAAAAATGACAAATTTCAAAATGGCAAATGTCAAAGATGTCAAATGACAAATGTCACAATGCTAAATGTCAAAAATGAAAAGTGTCACCATGAAAAATGTCAAAAATGACAAATTTCAAGATGGCAAATGTCAAAACTGACAAATGTCACAATGCTAAATGTCAAAAATGAAAAGTGTCACCATGAAAAATGTCAAAAATAACAAATTTCAAGATGGCAAATGTCAAAGATGTCATTTGACAAATGTCACAATGCTAAATGTCAAAACTGACAAATTTCAAGATGGCAAATGTCAAAGATGTCAAATGACAAATGTCACAATGCTAAATGTCAAAAATGAAAAGTGTCACCATGAAAAATGTCAAAAATGACAAATTTCAAGATGGCAAATGTCAAAGATGTCAAATGACAAATGTCACAATGCTAAATGTCAAAAATAATAAGTGTCACCATAAAAAATGTCAAAAATAACAAATTTCAAGATGGCAAATGTCAAAGATGTCAAATGACAAATGTCACAATGCTAAATGTCAAAAATGACAAATTTCAAGATGGCAAATATCAAAGATGTCAAATGACAAATGTCACAATGCTAAATGTCAAAAATGAAAAGTGTCACCATGAAAAATGTCAAAAATAACAAATTTCAAGATGGCAAATGTCAAAGATGTCAAATGACAAATGTCACAATGCTAAATGTCAAAAATGACAAATTTCAAGATGGCAAATGTCAAAGATGTCAAATGTCACAATGCTAAATGTCAAAAATGAAAAGTGTCACCATGAAAAATGTCAAAAATGACAAATTTCAAGATGGCAAATGTCAAAGATGTCAAATGACAAATGTCACAATGCTAAATGTCAAAAATGAAAAGTGTCACCATGAAATATGTCAAAAATGACAAATTTCAAGATGGCAAATGTCAAAGATGTCAAATGACAAATGTCACAATGCTAAATGTCAAAAATGAAAAGTGTCACCATGAAAAATGTCAAAAATGACAAACTTCAAGATGGCAAATGTCAAAGATGGCAAATGTCAAAGATGTCAAATGACAAATGTCACAATGCTAAATGTCAAAAATGAAAATTGTCACCATGAAAAATGTCAAAAATGACAAATTTTAAGATGGCAATTGTCAAAGATGTGAAATGACAAATGTTACAATGCTAAATGTCAAAAATGAAAAGTGTCAAAAATGACAAATTTCAAGATGGCAAATGTCTAAGATGTCAAATGACAAATGTTACAATGCTAAATGTCAAAAATGAAAAGTGTCACCATGAAAAATGTCAAAAATGACAAATTTCAAGATGGCAAATGTCAAAGATGTCAAATGACAAATGTCACAATGCTAAATGTCAAAAATGAAAAGTGTCAAAAATGACAAATTTCAAGATGGCAAATATCAAAGATGTCAAATGACAAATGTCACAATGCTAAATGTCAAAAATGAAAAGTGTCACCATGAAAAATGTCAAAAATAACAAATTTCAAGATGGCAAATGTCAAAGATGTCAAATGACAAATGTCACAATGCTAAATGTCAAAAATGACAAATTTCAAGATGGCAAATGTCAAAGATGTCAAATGTCACAATGCTAAATGTCAAAAATGAAAAGTGTCACCATGAAAAATGTCAAAAATGACAAATTTCAAGATGGCAAATGTCAAAGATGTCAAATGACAAATGTCACAATGCTAAATGTCAAAAATAATAAGTGTCACCATAAAAAATGTCAAAAATAACAAATTTCAAGATGGCAAATGTCAAAGATGTCAAATGACAAATGTCACAATGCTAAATGTCAAAAATGAAAAGTGTCACCATGAAAAATGTTAAAAATAACAAATTTCAAGATGGCAAATGTCAAAGATGTCAAATGACAAATGTCACAATGCTAAATGTCAAAAATGACAAATTTCAAGATGGCAAATGTCAAAGATGTCAAATGTCACAATGCTAAATGTCAAAAATGAAAAGTGTCACCATGAAAAATGTCAAAAATAACAAATTTCAAGATGGCAAATGTCAAAGATGTCAAATGACAAATGTCACAATGCTAAATGTCAAAAATGACAAATTTCAAGATGGCAAATGTCAAAGATGTCAAATGTCACAATGCTAAATGTCAAAAATGAAAAGTGTCACCATGAAAAATGTCAAAAATAACAAATTTCAAGATGGCAAATGTCAAAGATGTTAAATGACAAATGTCACAATGCTAAATGTCAAAAATGACAAATTTCAAGATGGCAAATGTCAAAGATGTCAAATGTCACAATGCTAAATGTCAAAAATGAAAAGTGTCACCATGAAAAATGTCAAAAATGACAAATTTCAAGATGGCAAATGTCAAAGATGTCAAATGACAAATGTCACAATGCTAAATGTCAAAAATGAAAAGTGTCACCATGAAATATGTCAAAAATGACAAATTTCAAGATGGCAAATGTCAAAGATGTCAAATGACAAATGTCACAATGCTAAATGTCAAAAATGAAAAGTGTCACCATGAAAAATGTCAAAAATGACAAACTTCAAGATGGCAAATGTCAAAGATGGCAAATGTCAAAGATGTCAAATGACAAATGTCACAATGCTAAATGTCAAAAATGAAAATTGTCACCATGAAAAATGTCAAAAATGACAAATTTCAAGATGGCAATTGTCAAAGATGTGAAATGACAAATGTCACAATGCTAAATGTCAAAAATGAAAAGTGTCAAAAATGACAAATTTCAAGATGGCAAATGTCTAAGATGTCAAATGACAAATGTTACAATGCTAAATGTCAAAAATGAAAAGTGTCACCATGAAAAATGTCAAAAATGACAAATTTCAAGATGGCAAATGTCAAAGATGTCAAATGACAAATGTCACAATGCTAAATGTCAAAAATAAAAAGTGTCACCATAAAAAATGTCAAAAATGACAAATTTCAAGACGGCAAATGTCAAAGATGTCAAATGACAAATGTCACAATGCTAAATGTCAAAAATGAAAAGTGTCACCATGAAAAATGTCAAAAATGACAAATTTCCAGATGGCAAATGTCAAAGATGTCAAATGACAAATGTCACAATGCTAAATGTCAAAAATGACAAATTTCAAGATGGCAAATGTCAAAGATGTCAAATGTCACAATGCTAAATGTCAAAAATGAAAAGTGTCACCATGAAAAATGTCAAAAATGACAAATTTCAAGATGGCAAATGTCAAAGATGTCAAATGACAAATGTCACAATGCTAAATGTCAAAAATGAAAAGTGTCACCATGAAATATGTCAAAAATGACAAATTTCAAGATGGCAAATGTCAAAGATGTCAAATGACAAATGTCACAATGCTAAATGTCAAAAATGAAAAGTGTCACCATGAAAAATGTCAAAAATGACAAACTTCAAGATGGCAAATGTCAAAGATGGCAAATGTCAAAGATGTCAAATGACAAATGTCACAATGCTAAATGTCAAAAATGAAAATTGTCACCATGAAAAATGTCAAAAATGACAAATTTCAAGATGGCAATTGTCAAAGATGTGAAATGACAAATGTCACAATGCTAAATGTCAAAAATGAAAAGTGTCAAAAATGACAAATTTCAAGATGGCAAATGTCTAAGATGTCAAATGACAAATGTTACAATGCTAAATGTCAAAAATAAAAAGTGTCACCATGAAAAATGTCAAAAATGACAAATTTCAAGATGGCAAATGTCAAAGATGTCAAATGACAAATGTCACAATGCTAAATGTCAAAAATGAAAAGTGTCAAAAATGACAAATTTCAAGATGGCAAATATCAAAGATGTCAAATGACAAATGTCACAATGCTAAATGTCAAAAATGAAAAGTGTCACCATGAAAAATGTCAAAAATAACAAATTTCAAGATGGCAAATGTCAAAGATGTCAAATGACAAATGTCACAATGCTAAATGTCAAAAATGACAAATTTCAAGATGGCAAATGTCAAAGATGTCAAATGTCACAATGCTAAATGTCAAAAATGAAAAGTGTCACCATGAAAAATGTCAAAAATGACAAATTTCAAGATGGCAAATGTCAAAGATGTCAAATGACAAATGTCACAATGCTAAATGTCAAAAATGAAAAGTGTCACCATGAAATATGTCAAAAATGACAAATTTCAAGATGGCAAATGTCAAAGATGTCAAATGACAAATGTCACAATGCTAAATGTCAAAAATGAAAAGTGTCACCATGAAAAATGTCAAAAATGACAAACTTCAAGATGGCAAATGTCAAAGATGGCAAATGTCAAAGATGTCAAATGACAAATGTCACAATGCTAAATGTCAAAAATGAAAATTGTCACCATGAAAAATGTCAAAAATGACAAATTTCAAGATGGCAATTGTCAAAGATGTGAAATGACAAATGTCACAATGCTAAATGTCAAAAATGAAAAGTGTCAAAAATGACAAATTTCAAGATGGCAAATGTCTAAGATGTCAAATGACAAATGTTACAATGCTAAATGTCAAAAATGAAAAGTGTCACCATGAAAAATGTCAAAAATGACAAATTTCAAGATGGCAAATGTCAAAGATGTCAAATGACAAATGTCACAATGCTAAATGTCAAAAATGAAAAGTGTCACCATAAAAAATGTCAAAAATGACAAATTTCAAGACGGCAAATGTCAAAGATGTCAAATGACAAATGTCACAATGCTAAATGTCAAAAATGAAAAGTGTCACCATGAAAAATGTCAAAAATGACAAATTTCAAGATGGCAAATGTCAAAGATGTCAAATGACAAATGTCACAATGCTAAATGTCAAAAATGAAAAGTGTCACCATGAAAAATGTCAAAAATGACAAATTTCAAGATGGCAAATGTCAAAGATGTCAAATGACAAATGTCACAATGCTAAATGTCAAAAATGAAAAGTGTCACCATGAAAAATGTCAAAAATGACAAATTTCAAGATGGCAAATGTCAAAGATGTCAAATGACAAATGTCACAATGCTAAATGTCAAAAATGAAAATTGTCACCATGAAAAATGTCAAAAATGACAAATTTCAAGATGGCAAATGTCTAAGATGTCAAATGACAAATGTCACAATGCTAAATGTCAAAAATGAAAAGTGTCACCATGAAAAATGTCAAAAATGACAAATTTCAAGATGGCAAATGTCTAAGATGTCAAATGACAAATGTCACAATGCTAAATGTCAAAAATGAAAAGTGTCACCATGAAAAATGTCAAAAATGACAAATTTCAAGATGGCAAATGTCAAAGATGTCAAATGACAAATGTCACAATGCTAAATGTCAAAAATGAAAAGTGTCACCATGAAAAATGTCAAAAATGACAAATTTCAAGATGGCAAATGTCAAAGATGTCAAATGACAAATGTCACAATGCTAAATGTCAAAAATGAAAAGTGTCAACATAAAAAATGTCAAAACTGACAAATTTCAAGATGGTAAATGTCTAAGATGTCAAATGACAAATGTCACAATGCTAAATGTCAAAAATAAAACGTGTCACCATGAAAAATGTCAAAAATGACAAATTTTAAGATGGCAAATGTCAAAGATGTCAAATGACAAATGTCACAATGCAAAATGTCAAAAATGAAAAGTGTCACCATGAAAAATGTCAAAAATGACAAATTTCAAGATGGCAAATGTCAAAGATGTCAAATGACAAATGTCACAATGCTAAATGTCAAAAATGAAAAGTGTCACCATGAAAAATGTCAAAAATGACAAATTTCAAGATGGCAAATGTCAAAACTGACAAATGTCACAATGCTAAATGTCAAAAATGAAAAGTGTCACCTTGAAAAATGTCAAAAATAACAAATTTCAAGATGGCAAATGTCAAAGATGTCATTTGACAAATGTCACAATGCTAAATGTCAAAACTGACAAATTTCAAGATGGCAAATGTCAAAGATGTCAAATGACAAATGTCACAATGCTAAATGTCAAAAATGAAAAGTGTCACCATGAAAAATGTCAAAAATGACAAATTTCAAGATGGCAAATGTCAAAGATGTCAAATGACAAATGTCACAATGCTAAATGTCAAAAATGAAAAGTGTCAACATGAAAAATGTCAAAAATGACAAATTTCAAGATGGCAAATGTCAAAACTGACTAATGTCACAATGCTAAATGTCAAAAATGAAAAGTGTCACCATGAAAAATGTCAAAAATGACAAATTTCAAAATGGCAAATGTCAAAAATGTCAAATGAGAAATGTCACAATGCTAAATGTCAAAAATGAAAAGTGTCACCATGAAAAGTGTCAAAAATGACAAATTTCAAGATGGTAAATGTCTAAGATGTCAAATGACAAATGTCACAATGCTAAATGTCAAAAATAAAACGTGTCACCATGAAAAATGTCAAAAATGACAAATTTTAAGATGGCAAATGTCAAAGATGTCAAATGACAAATGTCACAATGCTAAATGTCAAAAATGAAAAGTGTCACCATGAAAAATGTCAAAAATGACAAATTTCAAGATGGCAAATGTCAAAGATGTTAAATGACAAATGTCACAATGCTAAATGTCAAAAATGAAAAGTGTCACCATGAAAAATGTCAAAAATGACAAATTTCAAGATGGCAAATATCAAAGATATCAAATGACAAATGTCACAATGCTAAATGTCAAAAATGAAAAGTGTCACAATGCTTAATGTCAAAAATGAAAAGTGTCACAATGCTAAATGTCAAAAATGACAAATTTCAAGATGGCCAATGTCAAAGATGTCAAATGACAAATGTCACAATGCTAAATGTCAAAAATGACAAATTTCAAAATGGCAAATGTCAAAGATGTCAAATGACAAATGTCACAATGCTAAATGTCAAAAATGAAAAGTGTCACCATGAAAAATGTCAAAAATGACAAATTTCAAGATGGCAAATGTCAAAACTGACAAATGTCACAATGCTAAATGTCAAAAATAAAAAGTGTCACCATGAAAAATGTCAAAAATAACAAATTTCAAGATGGCAAATGTCAAAGATGTCATTTGACAAATGTCACAATGCTAAATGTCAAAACTGACAAATTTCAAGATGGCAAATGTCAAAGATGTCAAATGACAAATGTCACAATGCTAAATGTCAAAAATGAAAAGTGTCACCATGAAAAATGTCAAAAATGACAAATTTCAAGATGGCAAATGTCAAAGATGTCAAATGACAAATGTCACAATGCTAAATGTCAAAAATAATAAGTGTCACCATAAAAAATGTCAAAAATAACAAATTTCAAGATGGCAAATGTCAAAGATGTCAAATGACAAATGTCACAATGCTAAATGTCAAAAATGACAAATTTCAAGATGGCAAATATCAAAGATGTCAAATGACAAATGTCACAATGCTAAATGTCAAAAATGAAAAGTGTCACCATGAAAAATGTCAAAAATAACAAATTTCAAGATGGCAAATGTCAAATATGTCAAATGACAAATGTCACAATGCTAAATGTCAAAAATGACAAATTTCAAGATGGCAAATGTCAAAGATGTCAAATGTCACAATGCTAAATGTCAAAAATGAAAAGTGTCACCATGAAAAATGTCAAAAATGACAAATTTCAAGATGGCAAATGTCAAAGATGTCAAATGACAAATGTCACAATGCTAAATGTCAAAAATGAAAAGTGTCACCATGAAAAATGTCAAAAATGACAAATTTCAAGATGGCAAATGTCAAAGATGTCAAATGACAAATGTCACAATGCTAAATGTCAAAAATAAAAAGTGTCACCATGAAAAATGTCAAAAATGACAAACTTCAAGATGGCAAATGTCAAAGATGGCAAATGTCAAAGATGTCAAATGACAAATGTCACAATGCTAAATGTCAAAAATGAAAATTGTCACCATGAAAAATGTCAAAAATGACAAATTTCAAGATGGCAAATGTCAAAGATGTGAAATGACAAATGTCACAATGCTAAATGTCAAAAATGAAAAGTGTCAAAAATGACAAATTTCAAGATGGCAAATGTCTAAGATGTCAAATGACAAATGTTACAATGCTAAATGTCAAAAATGAAAAGTGTCACCATGAAAAATGTCAAAAATGACAAATTTCAAGATGGCAAATGTCAAAGATGTCAAATGACAAATGTCACAATGCTAAATGTCAAAAATGAAAAGTGTCACCATAAAAAATGTCAAAAATGACAAATTTCAAGACGGCAAATGTCAAAGATGTCAAATGACAAATGTCACAATGCTAAATGTCAAAAATGAAAAGTGTCACCATGAAAAATGTCAAAAATGACAAATTTCAAGATGGCAAATGTCAAAGATGTCAAATGACAAATGTCACAATGCTAAATGTCAAAAATGAAAAGTGTCACCATGAAAAATGTCAAAAATGACAAATTTCAAGATGGCAAATGTCAAAGATGTCAAATGACAAATGTCACAATGCTAAATGTCAAAAATGAAAAGTGTCACCATGAAAAATGTCAAAAATGACAAATTTCAAGATGGCAAATGTCAAAGATGTCAAATGACAAATGTCACAATGCTAAATGTCAAAAATGAAAATTGTCACCATGAAAAATGTCAAAAATGACAAATTTTAAGATGGCAAATGTCTAAGATGTCAAATGACAAATGTCACAATGCTAAATGTCAAAAATGAAAAGTGTCACCATGAAAAATGTCAAAAATGACAAATTTCAAGATGGCAAATGTCTAAGATGTCAAATGACAAATGTCACAATGCTAAATGTCAAAAATGAAAAGTGTCACCATGAAAAATGTCAAAAATGACAAATTTCAAGATGGCAAATGTCAAAGATGTCAAATGACAAATGTCACAATGCTAAATGTCAAAAATGAAAAGTGTCACCATGAAAAATCTCAAAAATGACAAATTTTAAGATGGCAAATGTCAAAGATGTCAAATGACAAATGTCACAATGCTAAATGTCAAAAATGAAAAGTGTCAACATGAAAAATGTCAAAAATGACAAATTTCAAGATGGCAAATGTCAAAACTGACTGATGTCACAATGCTAAATGTCAAAAATGAAAAGTGTCACCATGAAAAATGTCAAAAATGACAAATTTCAAAATGGCAAATGTCAAAGATGTCAAATGAGAAATGTCACAATGCTAAATGTCAAAAATGAAAAGTGTCACCATGAAAAGTGTCAAAAATGACAAATTTCAAGATGGTAAATGTCTAAGATGTCAAATGACAAATGTCACAATGCTAAATGTCAAAAATAAAACGTGTCACCATGAAAAATGTCAAAAATGACAAATTTTAAGATGGCAAATGTCAAAGATGTCAAATGACAAATGTCACAATGCTAAATGTCAAAAATGAAAAGTGTCACCATGAAAAATGTCAAAAATGACAAATTTCAAGATGGCAAATGTCAAAGATGTCAAATGACAAATGTCACAATGCTAAATGTCAAAAATGAAAAGTGTCACCATGAAAAATGTCAAAAATGACAAATTTCAAGATGGCAAATGTCAAAACTGACAAATGTCACAATGCTAAATGTCAAAAATGATAAGTGTCACCATGAAAAATGTCAAAAATAACAAATTTCAAGATGGCAAATGTCAAAGATGTCATTTGACAAATGTCACAATGCTAAATGTCAAAACTGACAAATTTCAAGATGGCAAATGTCAAAGATGTCAAATGACAAATGTCACAATGGTAAATGTCAAAAATGAAAAGTGTCACCATGAAAAATGTCAAAAATGACAAATTTTAAGATGGCAAATGTCAAAGATGTCAAATGACAAATGTCACAATGCTAAATGTCAAAAATAATAAGTGTCACCATAAAAAATGTCAAAAATAACAAATTTCAAGATGGCAAATGTCAAAGATGTCAAATGACAAATGTCACAATGCTAAATGTCAAAAATGACAAATTTCAAGATGGCAAATGTCAAAGATGTCAAATGACAAATGTCACAATGCTAAATGTCAAAAATGAAAAGTGTCACCATGAAAAATGTTAAAAATGACAAATTTCAAGATGGCAAATGTCAAAGATGTCAAATGACAAATGTCACAATGCTAAATGTCAAAAATGAAAAGTGTCACCATGAAAAATGTCAAAAATGACAAATTTCAAGATGGCAAATGTCAAAGATGTCAAATGACAAATGTCACAATGCTAAATGTCAAAAATGAAAATTGTCACCATGAAAAATGTCAAAAATGACAAATTTCAAGATGCCAAATGTCTAAGATGTCAAATGACAAATGTCACAATGCTAAATGTCAAAAATGAAAAGTGTCACCATGAAAAATGTCAAAAATGACAAATTTCAAGATGGCAAATGTCTAAGATGTCAAATGACAAATGTCACAATGCTAAATGTCAAAAATGAAAAGTGTCACCATGAAAAATGTCAAAAATGACAAATTTCAAGATGGCAAATGTCAAAGATGTCAAATGACAAATGTCACAATGCTAAATGTCAAAAATGAAAAGTGTCACCATGAAAAATGTCAAAAATGACGAATTTCAAGATGGCAAATGTCAAAGATGTCAAATGACAAATGTCACAATGCTAAATGTCAAAAATGAAAAGTGTCAACATGAAAAATGTCAAAAATGACAAATTTCAAGATGGCAAATGTCAAAACTGACTAATGTCACAATGCTAAATGTCAAAAATGAAAAGTGTCACCATGAAAAATGTCAAAAATGACAAATTTCAAAATGGCAAATGTCAAAGATGTCAAATGAGAAATGTCACAATGCTAAATGTCAAAAATGAAAAGTGTCACCATGAAAAGTGTCAAAAATGACAAATTTCAAGATGGTAAATGTCTAAGATGTCAAATGACAAATGTCACAATGCTAAATGTCAAAAATAAAACGTGTCACCATGAAAAATGTCAAAAATGACAAATTTTAAGATGGCAAATGTCAAAGATGTCAAATGACAAATGTCACAATGCTAAATGTCAAAAATGAAAAGTGTCACCATGAAAAATGTCAAAAATGACAAATTTCAAGATGGCAAATGTCAAAGATGTCATATGACAAATGTCACAATGCTAAATGTCAAAAATGAAAAGTGTCACCATGAAAAATTTCACAAATGACAAATTTCAAGATGGCAAATGTCAAAGATGTCAAATGACAAATGTCACAATGCTAAATGTCAAAAATGAAAAGTGTCACCATGAAAAATGTCAAAAATGACAAATTTCAAGATGGCAAATATCAAAGATGTCAAATGACAAATGTCACAATGCTAAATGTCAAAAATGAAAAGTGTCACAATGCTTAATGTCAAAAATGAAAAGTGTCACAATGCTAAATGTCAAAAATGACAAATTTCAAGATGGCCAATGTCAAAGATGTCAAATGACAAATGTCACAATGCTAAATGTCAAAAATGACAAATTTCAAGATGGCAAATGTCAAAGATGTCAAATGACAAATGTCACAATGAAAAGTGTCACCATGAAAAATGTCAAAAATGACAAATTTCAAGATGGCAAATGTCAAAACTGACAAATGTCACAATGCTAAATGTCAAAAATAAAAAGTGTCACCATGAAAAATGTCAAAAATAACAAATTTCAAGATGGCAAATGTCAAAGATGTCATTTGACAAATGTCACAATGCTAAATGTCAAAACTGACAAATTTCAAGATGGCAAATGTCAAAGATGTCAAATGACAAATGTCACAATGCTAAATGTCAAAAATGACAAATTTCAAGATGGCAAATATCAAAGATGTCAAATGACAAATGTCACAATGCTAAATGTCAAAAATGACAAATTTCAAGATGGCAAATGTCAAAGATGTCAAATGACAAATGTCACAATGCTAAATGTCAAAAATGAAAAGTGTCACCATGAAAAATGTCAAAAATGACAAATTTCAAGATGGCAAATGTCAAAGATGTCAAATGACAAATGTCACAATGCTAAATGTCAAAAATAATAAGTGTCACCATAAAAAATGTCAAAAATAACAAATTTCAAGATGGCAAATGTCAAAGATGTCAAATGACAAATGTCACAATGCTAAATGTCAAAAATGACAAATTTCAAGATGGCAAATATCAAAGATGTCAAATGACAAATGTCACAATGCTAAATGTCAAAAATGACAAATTTCAAGATGGCAAATGTCAAAGATGTCAAATGACAAATGTCACAATGCTAAATGTCAAAAATGAAAAGTGTCACCATGAAAAATGTCAAAAATGACAAATTTCAAGATGACAAATGTCACAATGCTAAATGTCCAAAATGAAAAGTGTCACCATGAAAAATGTCAAAAATGACAAATTTCAAGATGGCAAATGTCAAAGATGTCAAATGACAAATGTCACAATGCTAAATGTCAAAAATGAAAAGTGTCAAAAATGACAAATTTCAAGATGGCAAATGTCTAAGATGTCAAATGACAAATGTCACAATGCTAAATGTCAAAAATGAAAAGTGTCACCATGAAAAATGTCAAAAATGACAAATTTCAAGATGGCAAATGTCAAAAATGTCAAATGACAAATGTCACAATGCTAAATGTCAAGAATGAAAAGTGTCACCATGAAAAATGTCAAAAATGACAAATTTCAAGATGGCAAATGTCAAAGATGTCAAATGACAAATGTCACAATGCTAAATGTCAAAAATGAAAAGTGTCACCATGAAAAATGTCAAAAATGACAAATTTCAAGATGGCAAATGTCAAAGATTTTGAATATGACAAATGTCACAATGCTAAATGTCAAAAATGAAAAGTGTCACCATGAAAAATGTCAAAAATGACAAATTTCAAGATGGCAAATGTCAAAGATGTCAAATGACAAATGTCACAATGCTAAATGTCAAAAATGAAAAGTGTCACCATGAAAAATGTCAAAAATGACAAATTTCAAGATGGCAAATATCAAAGATGTCAAATGACAAATGTCACAATGCTAAATGTCAAAAATAACAAATTTCAAAATGGCAAATATCAAAGATGTCAAATGTCACAATGCTAAATGTCAAAAATGAAAAGTGTCACCATGAAAAATGTCAAAAATGACAAATTTCAAGATGGCAAATGTCAAAGATGTCAAATGACAAATGTCACAATGCTAAATGTCAAAAATGAAAAGTGTCACCATGAAAAATGTCAAAAATGACAAATTTCAAGATGGCAAATGTCAAAGATGACAAATGTCAAATGTCACAATGCTAAATGTCAAAAATGAAAAGTGTCACCATGAAAAATGTCAAAAATGACAAATTTCAAGATGGCAAATATCAAAGATGTAAAATGACAAATGTCACAAAGCTAAATGTCAAAAATGAAAAGTGTCACAATGCTAAATGTCAAAAATGAAAAGTGTCACAATGCTAAATGTCAAAAATGACAAATTTCAAGATGGCAAATGTCAAATGACAAATGTCACAATGCTAAATGTCAAAAATGACAAATTTCAAGATGGCAAATGTCAAAGATATCAAATGACAAATGTCACAATGCTAAATGTCAAAAATGAAAAGCGTCACCATAAAAAATGTCAAAAATGACAAATTTCAAGATGGCAAATATCAAAGCTGTCAAATGACAAATGTCACAATGCTAAATGTCAAAAATAAAAAGTGTCACCATGAAAAATGTCAAAAATAACAAATTTCAAGATGGCAAATGTCAAAGATGTCAAATGACAAATGTCACAATGCTAAATGTCAAAACTGACAAATTTCAAGATGGCAAATGTCAAAGATGTCAAATGACAAATGTCACAATGAAAAGTGTCACCATGAAAAATGTCAAAAATGACTAATTTCAAGATGGCAAATGTCAAAACTGACAAATGTCACAATGCTAAATGTCAAAAATAAAAAGTGTCACCATGAAAAATGTCAAAAATAACAAATTTCAAGATGGCAAATGTCAAAGATGTCATTTGACAAATGTCACAATGCTAAATGTCAAAACTGACAAATTTCAAGATGGCAAATGTCAAAGATGTCAAATGACAAATGTCACAATGCTAAATGTCAAAAATGAAAAGTGTCACCATGAAAAATGTCAAAAATGACAAATTTCAAGATGGCAAATGTCAAAGATGTCAAATGACAAATGTCACAATGCTAAATGTCAAAAATAATAAGTGTCACCATAAAAAATGTCAAAAATAACAAATTTCAAGATGGCAAATGTCAAAGATGTCAAATGACAAATGTCACAATGCTAAATGTCAAAAATGACAAATTTCAAGATGGCAAATATCAAAGATGTCAAATGACAAATGTCACAATGCTAAATGTCAAAAATGACAAATTTCAAGATGGCAAATGTCAAAGATGTCAAATGACAAATGTCACAATGCTAAATGTCAAAAATGAAAAGTGTCACCATGAAAAATGTCAAAAATGACAAATTTCAAGATGACAAATGTCACAATGCTAAATGTCCAAAATGAAAAGTGTCACCATGAAAAATGTCAAAAATGACAAATTTCAAGATGGCAAATGTCAAAGATGTCAAATGACAAATGTCACAATGCTAAATGTCAAAAATGAAAAGTGTCAAAAATGACAAATTTCAAGATGGCAAATGTCTAAGATGTCAAATGACAAATGTCACAATGCTAAATGTCAAAAATGAAAAGTGTCACCATGAAAAATGTCAAAAATGACAAATTTCAAGATGGCAAATGTCAAAAATGTCAAATGACAAATGTCACAATGCTAAATGTCAAGAATGAAAAGTGTCACCATGAAAAATGTCAAAAATGACAAATTTCAAGATGGCAAATGTCAAAGATGTCAAATGACAAATGTCACAATGCTAAATGTCAAAAATGAAAAGTGTCACCATGAAAAATGTCAAAAATGACAAATTTCAAGATGGCAAATGTCAAAGATTTTGAATATGACAAATGTCACAATGCTAAATGTCAAAAATGAAAAGTGTCACCATGAAAAATGTCAAAAATGACAAATTTCAAGATGGCAAATGTCAAAGATGTCAAATGACAAATGTCACAATGCTAAATGTCAAAAATGAAAAGTGTCACCATGAAAAATGTCAAAAATGACAAATTTCAAGATGGCAAATATCAAAGATGTCAAATGACAAATGTCACAATGCTAAATGTCAAAAATAACAAATTTCAAAATGGCAAATATCAAAGATGTCAAATGACAAATGTCACAATGCTAAATGTCAAAAATGAAAAGTGTCACCATGAAAAATGTCAAAAATGACAAATTTCAAGATGGCAAATGTCAAAGATGACAAATGTCAAATGTCACAATGCTAAATGTCAAAAATGAAAAGTGTCACCATGAAAAATGTCAAAAATGACAAATTTCAAGATGGCAAATATCAAAGATGTAAAATGACAAATGTCACAAAGCTAAATGTCAAAAATGAAAAGTGTCACAATGCTAAATGTCAAAAATGAAAAGTGTCACAATGCTAAATGTCAAAAATGACAAATTTCAAGATGGCAAATGTCAAATGACAAATGTCACAATGCTAAATGTCAAAAATGACAAATTTCAAGATTGCAAATGTCAAAGATATCAAATGACAAATGTCACAATGCTAAATGTCAAAAATGAAAAGTGTCACCATAAAAAATGTCAAAAATGACAAATTTCAAGATGGCAAATATCAAAGCTGTCAAATGACAAATGTCACAATGCTAAATGTCAAAAATAAAAAGTGTCACCATGAAAAATGTCAAAAATAACAAATTTCAAGATGGCAAATGTCAAAGATGTCAAATGACAAATGTCACAATGCTAAATGTCAAAAATGACAAATTTCAAGATGGCAAATGTCAAAGATGTCAAATGTCACAATGCTAAATGTCAAAAATGAAAAGTGTCACTATGAAAAATGTCAAAAATGACAAATTTCAAGATGGCAAATGTCAAAGATGTCAAATGTCAAATGTCACAATGCTAAATGTCAAAAATGAAAAGTGTCACCATGAAAAATGTCAAAAATGACAAATTTCAAGACGGCAAATGTCAAAGATGTCAAATGACAAATGTCACAATGCTAAATGTCCAAAATGAAAAGTGTCACCATGAAAAATGTCAAAAATGACAAATTTCAAGATGGCAAATGTCAAAGATGTCAAATGACAAATGTCACAATGCTAAATGTCAAAAATGAAAAGTGTCAAAAATGACAAAATTCAAGATGGCAAATGTCTAAGATGTCAAATGACAAATGTCACAATGCTAAATGTCAAAAATGAAAAGTGTCACCACGAAAAATGTCAAAAATGACAAATTTCAAGATGGCAAATGTCAAAAATGTCAAATGACAAATGTCACAATGCTAAATGTTAAGAATGAAAAGTGTCACCATGAAAAATGTCAAAAATGACAAATTTCAAGATGGCAAATATCAAAGATGTCAAATGACAAATGTCACAATGCTAAATGTCAAAAATGAAAAGTGTCACCATGAAAAATGTCAAAAATGACAAATTTCAAGATGGCAAATGTCAAAGATTTTGAATTCGACAAATGTCACAATGCTAAATGTCAAAAATGAAAAGTGTCACCATGAAAAATGTCAAAAATGACAAATTTCAAGATGGCAAATGTCAAAGATGTCAAATGACAAATGTCACAATGCTAAATGTCAAAAATGAAAAGTGTCACCATGAAAAATGTCAAAATGACAAATTTCAAGATGGCAAATATCAAAGATGTCAAATGACAAATGTCACAATGCTAAATGTCAAAAATGACAAATTTCAAGATTGCAAATGTCAAAGATATCAAATGACAAATGTCACAATGCTAAATGTCAAAAATGAAAAGTGTCACCATAAAAAATGTCAAAAATGACAAATTTCAAGATGGCAAATATCAAAGCTGTCAAATGACAAATGTCACAATGCTAAATGTCAAAAATAAAAAGTGTCACCATGAAAAATGTCAAAAATAACAAATTTCAAGATGGCAAATGTCAAAGATGTCAAATGACAAATGTCACAATGCTAAATGTCAAAAATGACAAATTTCAAGATGGCAAATGTCAAAGATGTCAAATGTCACAATGCTAAATGTCAAAAATGAAAAGTGTCACTATGAAAAATGTCAAAAATGACAAATTTCAAGATGGCAAATGTCAAAGATGTCAAATGTCAAATGTCACAATGCTAAATGTCAAAAATGAAAAGTGTCACCATGAAAAATGTCAAAAATGACAAATTTCAAGACGGCAAATGTCAAAGATGTCAAATGACAAATGTCACAATGCTAAATGTCCAAAATGAAAAGTGTCACCATGAAAAATGTCAAAAATGACAAATTTCAAGATGGCAAATGTCAAAGATGTCAAATGACAAATGTCACAATGCTAAATGTCAAAAATGAAAAGTGTCAAAAATGACAAAATTCAAGATGGCAAATGTCTAAGATGTCAAATGACAAATGTCACAATGCTAAATGTCAAAAATGAAAAGTGTCACCACGAAAAATGTCAAAAATGACAAATTTCAAGATGGCAAATGTCAAAAATGTCAAATGACAAATGTCACAATGCTAAATGTTAAGAATGAAAAGTGTCACCATGAAAAATGTCAAAAATGACAAATTTCAAGATGGCAAATATCAAAGATGTCAAATGACAAATGTCACAATGCTAAATGTCAAAAATGAAAAGTGTCACCATGAAAAATGTCAAAAATGACAAATTTCAAGATGGCAAATGTCAAAGATTTTGAATTCGACAAATGTCACAATGCTAAATGTCAAAAATGAAAAGTGTCACCATGAAAAATGTCAAAAATGACAAATTTCAAGATGGCAAATGTCAAAGATGTCAAATGACAAATGTCACAATGCTAAATGTCAAAAATGAAAAGTGTCACCATGAAAAATGTCAAAATGACAAATTTCAAGATGGCAAATATCAAAGATGTCAAATGACAAATGTCACAATGCTTAATGTCAAAAATGACAAATTTCAAGATTGCAAATGTCAAAGATGTCAAATGACACATGTCACAATGCTAAATGTCAAAAATGAAAAGTGTCACCATGAAAAATGTCAAAAATGACAAATTTCAAGATGGCAAATATCAAAGATGTCAAATGACAAATGTCACAATGCTAAATGTCAAAAATAACAAATTTCAAAATGGCAAATATCAAAGATGTCAAATGACAAATGTCACAATGCTAAATGTCAAAAATGAAAAGTGTCACCATGAAAAATGTCAAAAATGACAAATTTCAAGATGGCAAATGTCAAAGATGTCAAATGACAAATGTCACAATGCTAAATGTCAAAAATGAAAAGTGTCACCATGAAAAATGTCAAAAATGACAAATTTCAAGATGGCAAATGTCAAAGATGACAAATGTCAAATGTCACAATGCTAAATGTCAAAAATGAAAAGTGTCACCATGAAAAATGTCAAAAATGACAAATTTCAAGATGGCAAATATCAAAGATGTAAAATGACAAATGTCACAAAGCTAAATGTCAAAAATGAAAAGTGTCACAATGCTAAATGTCAAAAATGAAAAGTGTCACAATGCTAAATGTCAAAAATGACAAATTTCAAGATGGCAAATGTCAAATGACAAATGTCACAATGCTAAATGTCAAAAATGACAAATTTCAAGATGGCAAATGTCAAAACTGACAAATGTCACAATGCTAAATGTCAAAAATAAAAAGTGTCACCATGAAAAATGTCAAAAATAACAAATTTCAAGATGGCAAATGTCAAAGATGTCATTTGACAAATGTCACAATGCTAAATGTCAAAACTGACAAATTTCAAGATGGCAAATGTCAAAGATGTCAAATGACAAATGTCACAATGCTAAATGTCAAAAATGAAAAGTGTCACCATGAAAAATGTCAAAAATGACAAATTTCAAGATGGCAAATGTCAAAGATGTCAAATGACAAATGTCACAATGCTAAATGTCAAAAATAATAAGTGTCACCATAAAAAATGTCAAAAATAACAAATTTCAAGATGGCAAATGTCAAAGATGTCAAATGACAAATGTCACAATGCTAAATGTCAAAAATGACAAATTTCAAGATGGCAAATATCAAAGATGTCAAATGACAAATGTCACAATGCTTAATGTCAAAAATGACAAATTTCAAGATGGCAAATGTCAAAGATGTCAAATGACAAATGTCACAATGCTAAATGTCAAAAATGAAAAGTGTCACCATGAAAAATGTCAAAAATGACAAATTTCAAGATGACAAATGTCACAATGCTAAATGTCCAAAATGAAAAGTGTCACCATGAAAAATGTCAAAAATGACAAATTTCAAGATGGCAAATGTCAAAGATGTCAAATGACAAATGTCACAATGCTAAATGTCAAAAATGAAAAGTGTCAAAAATGACAAATTTCAAGATGGCAAATGTCAAAGATGTCAAATGACAAATGTCACAATGCTAAATGTCAAAAATGAAAAGTGTCACCATGAAAAATGTCAAAAATGACAAATTTCAAGATGGCAAATGTCAAAGATGTCAAATGACAAATGTCACAATGCTAAATGTCAAAAATGAAAAGTGTCACCATGAAAAATGTCAAAAATAACAAATTTCAAGATGGCAAATGTCAAAGATGTCAAATGACAAATGTCACAATGCTAAATGTCAAAAATGAAAAGTGTCACCATGAAAAATGTCAAAAATGACAAATTTCAAGATGGCAAATGTCAAAGATGTCAAATGTCACAATGCTAAATGTAAAAAATGAAAAGTGTCACCATGAAAAATGTCAAAAATAACAAATTTCAAGATGGCAAATGTCAAAGATGTCAAATGACAAATGTCACAATGCTAAATGTCAAAAATGAAAAGTGTCACCATGAAAAATGTCAAAAATGACAAATTTCAAGATGGCAAATGTCCAAGATGTCAAATGACAAATGTCACAATGCTAAATGTCAAAAATGAAAAGTGTCACCATGAAAAATGTCAAAAATGACAAATTTCAAGATGGCAAATGTCAAAGATGTCAAATGACAAATGTCACAATGCTAAATGTCAAAAATGAAAAGTGTCACCATGAAAAATGTCAAAAATGACAAATTTCAAGATGGCAAATGTCAAAGATGTCAAATGACAAATGTCACAATGCTAAATGTCAAAAATGAAAAGTGTCACCATGAAAAATGTCAAAAATGACAAATTTCAAGATGGCAAATGTCAAAACTGACAAATGTCACAATGCTAAATGTCAAAAATGATAAGTGTCAACATGAAAAATGTCAAAAATGACAAATTTCAAGATGGCAAATGTCCAAGATGTCAAATGACAAATGTCACAATGCTAAATGTCAAAAATGAAAAGTGTCACCATGAAAAATGTCAAAAATGACAAATTTCAAGATGGCAAATGTCAAAGATGTCAAATGACAAATGTCACAATGCTAAATGTCAAAAATGAAAAGTGTCACCATGAAAAATGTCAAAAATGACAAATTTCAAGTTGGCAAATGTCAAAGATGTCAAATGTCACAATGCTAAATGTCAAAAATGATAAGAGTCACCATGAAAAATGTCAAAAATGACAAATTTCAAGATGGTAAATGTCTAAGATGTCAAATGACAAATGTCACAATGCTAAATGTCAAAAATGAAAAGTGTCACCATGAAAAATGTCAAAAATGACAAATTTCAAGATGGCAAATGTCAAAGATGTCAAATGACAAATGTCACAATGCTAAATGTCAAAAATGAAAAGTGTCAAAAATGACAAATTTTAAGATGGCAAATGTCTAAGATGTCAAATGACAAATGTCACAATGCTAAATATCAAAAATAAAAAGTGTCAAAAATGACAAATTTTAAGATGGCAAATGTCAAAGATGTCAAATGACAAATGTCACAATGCTAAATGTCAAAAATGAAAAGTGTCACCATGAAAAATGTCAAAAATGACAAATTTCAAGATGGCAAATGTCCAAGATGTCAAATGACAAATGTCACAATGCTAAATGTCAAAAATGAAAAGTGTCACCATGAAAAATGTCAAAAATAACAAATTTCAAGATGGCAAATGTCAAAGATGTCAAATGACAAATGTCACAATGCTAAATGTCAAAAATGAAAAGTGTCACCATGAAAAATGTCAAAAATGACAAATTTCAAGATGGCAAATGTCAAAGATGTCAAATGACAAATGTCACAATGCTAAATGTCAAAAATGAAAAGTGTCACCATGAAAAATGTCAAAAATGACAAATTTCAAGATGGCAAATGTCAAAACTGACAAATGTCACAATGCTAAATGTCAAAAATGATAAGTGTCAACATGAAAAATGTCAAAAATGACAAATTTCAAGATGGCAAATGTCCAAGATGTCAAATGACAAATGTCACAATGCTAAATGTCAAAAATGAAAAGTGTCACCATGAAAAATGTCAAAAATGACAAATTTCAAGATGGCAAATGTCAAAGATGTCAAATGACAAATGTCACAATGCTAAATGTCAAAAATAAAAAGTGTCAAAAATGACAAATTTCAAGATGGCAAATGTCAAAGATGTCAAATGACAAATGTCACAATGCTAAATGTCAAAAATGAAAAGTGTCACCATGAAAAATGTCAAAAATGACAAATTTTAAGATGGCAAATGTCAAAACTGACAAATGTCACAATGCTAAATGTCAAAAATGAAAAGTGTCACCATGAAAAATGTCAAAAATAACAAATTTCAAGATGGCAAATGTCAAAGATGTCAAATGACAAATGTCACAATGCTAAATGTCAAAAATGACAAATTTCAAGATGGCAAATGTCAAAGATGTCAAATGACAAATGTCACAATGCTAAATGTCAAAAATGAAAAGTGTCACCATAAAAAATGTCAAAAATGACAAATTTCAAGATGGCAAATGTCAAAGATGTCAAATGACAAATGTCACAATGCTAAATGTCAAAAATGAAAAGTGTCACCATGAAAAATGTCAAAAATAACAAATTTCCAGATGGCAAATGTCCAAGATGTCAAGTGACAAATGTCACAATGCTAAATGTCAAAACTGACAAATTTCAAGATGGCAAACGTCAAAGATGTCAAATGACAAATGTCACAATGCTAAATGTCAAAAATGAAAAGTGTCACCATGAAAAATGTCAAAAATGACAAATTTCAAGATGGCAAATGTCAAAGATGTCAAATGACAAATGTCACAATGCTAAATGTCAAAAATGATAAGTGTCACCATGAAAAATGTCAAAAATAACAAATTTCAAGATGGCAAATGTCAAAGATGTCAAATGACAAATGTCACAATGCTAAATGTCAAAAATGACAAATTTTAAGATGGCAAATGTCAAAGATGTCAAATGACAACTGTCACAATGCTAAATGTCAAAAATGAAAAGTGTCACCATGAAAAATGTCAAAAATGACAAATTTCAAGATGGCAAATGTCAAAGATGTCAAATGACAAATGTCACAATGCTAAATGTCAAAAATGAAAAGTGTCACCATGAAAAATGTCAAAAATGACAAATTTCAAGATGGCAAATGTCAAAGATGTCAAATGACAAATGTCACAATGCTAAATGTCAACAATGAAAAGTGTCACCATGAAAAATGTCAAAAATGACAAATTTCAAGATGGCAAATGTCAAAGATGTCAAATGACAAATGTCACAATGCTAAATGTCAAAAATGAAAAGTGTCAAAAATGACAAATTTCAAGATGGCAAATGTCTAAGATGTCAAATGACAAATGTCACAATGCTAAATGTCAAAAATGAAAAGTGTCACTATAAAAAATGTCAAAAATGACAAATTTCAAGATGGCAAATGTCAAAGATGTCAAATGACAAATGTCACAATGCTAAATGTCAAAAATGAAAAGTGTCACCATAAAAAATGTCAAAAATGACAAATTTCAAGATGGCAAATGTCAAAGATGTCAAATGACAAATGTCACAATGCTAAATCTCAAAAATGAAAAGTTTCACCATGAAAAATGTCAAAAATGACAAATTTCAAGATGGGAAATGTCAAAGATTTTGAATATGACAAATGTCACAATGCTAAATGTCAAAAATGAAAAGTGTCACCATGAAAAATGTCAAAAATGACAAATTTCAAGATGGCAAATGTCAAAGATGTCAAATGACAAATGTCATAATGCTAAAAGTCAAAATGAAATGTGTCACCATGAAAAATGTCAAAAATGACAAATTTCAAGATGGCAAATATCAAAGATGTCAAATGACAAATGTCAAGATGCTAAATGTCAAAAATGACAAATTTCAAGATGGCAAATGTCAAAGATGTCAAATGACAAATGTCACAATGCTAAATGTCAAAAATGAAAAGTGTCACCATAAAAAATGTCAAAAATGACAAATTTCAAGATGGCAAATGTCAAAGATGTCAAATGACAAATGTCACAATGCTAAATGTCAAAAATGAAAAGTGTCACCATGAAAAATGTCAAAAATAACAAATTTCAAGATGGCAAATGTCAAAGATGTCAAATGACAAATGTCACAATGCTAAATGTCAAAAATGAAAAGTGTCACCATGAAAAATGTCAAAAATGACAAATTTCAAGATGGCAAATGACTAAGATGTCAAATGACAAATGTCACAATGCTAAATGTCAAAAATGAAAAGTGTCACCATGAAAAATGTCAAAAATGACAAATTTCAAGATGGCAAATGTCAAAGATGTCAAATGACAAATGTCACAATGCTAAATGTCAAAAATGAAAAGTGTCACCATAAAAAATGTCAAAAATGACAAATTTCAAGACGGCAAATGTCAAAGATGTCAAATGACAAATGTCACAATGCTAAATGTCAAAAATGAAAAGTGTCACCATGAAAAATGTCAAAAATGACAAATTTCAAGATGGCAAATGTCAAAGATGTCAAATGACAAATGTCACAATGCTAAATGTCAAAAATGAAAAGTGTCACCATGAAAAATGTCAAAAATGACAAATTTCAAGATGGCAAATGTCAAAGATGTCAAATGACAAATGTCACAATGCTAAATGTCAAAAATGAAAAGTGTCACCATGAAAAATGTCAAAAATGACAAATTTCAAGATGGCAAATGTCAAAGATGTCAAATGACAAATGTCACAATGCTAAATGTCAAAAATGAAAATTGTCACCATGAAAAATGTCAAAAATGACAAATTTTAAGATGGCAAATGTCTAAGATGTCAAATGACAAATGTCACAATGCTAAATGTCAAAAATGAAAAGTGTCACCATGAAAAATGTCAAAAATGACAAATTTCAAGATGGCAAATGTCTAAGATGTCAAATGACAAATGTCACAATGCTAAATGTCAAAAATGAAAAGTGTCACCATGAAAAATGTCAAAAATGACAAATTTCAAGATGGCAAATGTCAAAGATGTCAAATGACAAATGTCACAATGCTAAATGTCAAAAATGAAAAGTGTCACCATGAAAAATCTCAAAAATGACAAATTTTAAGATGGCAAATGTCAAAGATGTCAAATGACAAATGTCACAATGCTAAATGTCAAAAATGAAAAGTGTCAACATGAAAAATGTCAAAAATGACAAATTTCAAGATGGCAAATGTCAAAACTGACTGATGTCACAATGCTAAATGTCAAAAATGAAAAGTGTCACCATGAAAAATGTCAAAAATGACAAATTTCAAAATGGCAAATGTCAAAGATGTCAAATGAGAAATGTCACAATGCTAAATGTCAAAAATGAAAAGTGTCACCATGAAAAGTGTCAAAAATGACAAATTTCAAGATGGTAAATGTCTAAGATGTCAAATGACAAATGTCACAATGCTAAATGTCAAAAATAAAACGTGTCACCATGAAAAATGTCAAAAATGACAAATTTTAAGATGGCAAATGTCAAAGATGTCAAATGACAAATGTCACAATGCTAAATGTCAAAAATGAAAAGTGTCACCATGAAAAATGTCAAAAATGACAAATTTCAAGATGGCAAATGTCAAAGATGTCAAATGACAAATGTCACAATGCTAAATGTCAAAAATGAAAAGTGTCACCATGAAAAATGTCAAAAATGACAAATTTCAAGATGGCAAATGTCAAAACTGACAAATGTCACAATGCTAAATGTCAAAAATGATAAGTGTCACCATGAAAAATGTCAAAAATAACAAATTTCAAGATGGCAAATGTCAAAGATGTCATTTGACAAATGTCACAATGCTAAATGTCAAAACTGACAAATTTCAAGATGGCAAATGTCAAAGATGTCAAATGACAAATGTCACAATGGTAAATGTCAAAAATGAAAAGTGTCACCATGAAAAATGTCAAAAATGACAAATTTTAAGATGGCAAATGTCAAAGATGTCAAATGACAAATGTCACAATGCTAAATGTCAAAAATAATAAGTGTCACCATAAAAAATGTCAAAAATAACAAATTTCAAGATGGCAAATGTCAAAGATGTCAAATGACAAATGTCACAATGCTAAATGTCAAAAATGACAAATTTCAAGATGGCAAATGTCAAAGATGTCAAATGACAAATGTCACAATGCTAAATGTCAAAAATGAAAAGTGTCACCATGAAAAATGTTAAAAATGACAAATTTCAAGATGGCAAATGTCAAAGATGTCAAATGACAAATGTCACAATGCTAAATGTCAAAAATGAAAAGTGTCACCATGAAAAATGTCAAAAATGACAAATTTCAAGATGGCAAATGTCAAAGATGTCAAATGACAAATGTCACAATGCTAAATGTCAAAAATGAAAATTGTCACCATGAAAAATGTCAAAAATGACAAATTTCAAGATGCCAAATGTCTAAGATGTCAAATGACAAATGTCACAATGCTAAATGTCAAAAATGAAAAGTGTCACCATGAAAAATGTCAAAAATGACAAATTTCAAGATGGCAAATGTCTAAGATGTCAAATGACAAATGTCACAATGCTAAATGTCAAAAATGAAAAGTGTCACCATGAAAAATGTCAAAAATGACAAATTTCAAGATGGCAAATGTCAAAGATGTCAAATGACAAATGTCACAATGCTAAATGTCAAAAATGAAAAGTGTCACCATGAAAAATGTCAAAAATGACGAATTTCAAGATGGCAAATGTCAAAGATGTCAAATGACAAATGTCACAATGCTAAATGTCAAAAATGAAAAGTGTCAACATGAAAAATGTCAAAAATGACAAATTTCAAGATGGCAAATGTCAAAACTGACTAATGTCACAATGCTAAATGTCAAAAATGAAAAGTGTCACCATGAAAAATGTCAAAAATGACAAATTTCAAAATGGCAAATGTCAAAGATGTCAAATGAGAAATGTCACAATGCTAAATGTCAAAAATGAAAAGTGTCACCATGAAAAGTGTCAAAAATGACAAATTTCAAGATGGTAAATGTCTAAGATGTCAAATGACAAATGTCACAATGCTAAATGTCAAAAATAAAACGTGTCACCATGAAAAATGTCAAAAATGACAAATTTTAAGATGGCAAATGTCAAAGATGTCAAATGACAAATGTCACAATGCTAAATGTCAAAAATGAAAAGTGTCACCATGAAAAATGTCAAAAATGACAAATTTCAAGATGGCAAATGTCAAAGATGTCATATGACAAATGTCACAATGCTAAATGTCAAAAATGAAAAGTGTCACCATGAAAAATTTCACAAATGACAAATTTCAAGATGGCAAATGTCAAAGATGTCAAATGACAAATGTCACAATGCTAAATGTCAAAAATGAAAAGTGTCACCATGAAAAATGTCAAAAATGACAAATTTCAAGATGGCAAATATCAAAGATGTCAAATGACAAATGTCACAATGCTAAATGTCAAAAATGAAAAGTGTCACAATGCTTAATGTCAAAAATGAAAAGTGTCACAATGCTAAATGTCAAAAATGACAAATTTCAAGATGGCCAATGTCAAAGATGTCAAATGACAAATGTCACAATGCTAAATGTCAAAAATGACAAATTTCAAGATGGCAAATGTCAAAGATGTCAAATGACAAATGTCACAATGAAAAGTGTCACCATGAAAAATGTCAAAAATGACAAATTTCAAGATGGCAAATGTCAAAACTGACAAATGTCACAATGCTAAATGTCAAAAATAAAAAGTGTCACCATGAAAAATGTCAAAAATAACAAATTTCAAGATGGCAAATGTCAAAGATGTCATTTGACAAATGTCACAATGCTAAATGTCAAAACTGACAAATTTCAAGATGGCAAATGTCAAAGATGTCAAATGACAAATGTCACAATGCTAAATGTCAAAAATGACAAATTTCAAGATGGCAAATATCAAAGATGTCAAATGACAAATGTCACAATGCTAAATGTCAAAAATGACAAATTTCAAGATGGCAAATGTCAAAGATGTCAAATGACAAATGTCACAATGCTAAATGTCAAAAATGAAAAGTGTCACCATGAAAAATGTCAAAAATGACAAATTTCAAGATGGCAAATGTCAAAGATGTCAAATGACAAATGTCACAATGCTAAATGTCAAAAATAATAAGTGTCACCATAAAAAATGTCAAAAATAACAAATTTCAAGATGGCAAATGTCAAAGATGTCAAATGACAAATGTCACAATGCTAAATGTCAAAAATGACAAATTTCAAGATGGCAAATATCAAAGATGTCAAATGACAAATGTCACAATGCTAAATGTCAAAAATGACAAATTTCAAGATGGCAAATGTCAAAGATGTCAAATGACAAATGTCACAATGCTAAATGTCAAAAATGAAAAGTGTCACCATGAAAAATGTCAAAAATGACAAATTTCAAGATGACAAATGTCACAATGCTAAATGTCCAAAATGAAAAGTGTCACCATGAAAAATGTCAAAAATGACAAATTTCAAGATGGCAAATGTCAAAGATGTCAAATGACAAATGTCACAATGCTAAATGTCAAAAATGAAAAGTGTCAAAAATGACAAATTTCAAGATGGCAAATGTCTAAGATGTCAAATGACAAATGTCACAATGCTAAATGTCAAAAATGAAAAGTGTCACCATGAAAAATGTCAAAAATGACAAATTTCAAGATGGCAAATGTCAAAAATGTCAAATGACAAATGTCACAATGCTAAATGTCAAGAATGAAAAGTGTCACCATGAAAAATGTCAAAAATGACAAATTTCAAGATGGCAAATGTCAAAGATGTCAAATGACAAATGTCACAATGCTAAATGTCAAAAATGAAAAGTGTCACCATGAAAAATGTCAAAAATGACAAATTTCAAGATGGCAAATGTCAAAGATTTTGAATATGACAAATGTCACAATGCTAAATGTCAAAAATGAAAAGTGTCACCATGAAAAATGTCAAAAATGACAAATTTCAAGATGGCAAATGTCAAAGATGTCAAATGACAAATGTCACAATGCTAAATGTCAAAAATGAAAAGTGTCACCATGAAAAATGTCAAAAATGACAAATTTCAAGATGGCAAATATCAAAGATGTCAAATGACAAATGTCACAATGCTAAATGTCAAAAATAACAAATTTCAAAATGGCAAATATCAAAGATGTCAAATGTCACAATGCTAAATGTCAAAAATGAAAAGTGTCACCATGAAAAATGTCAAAAATGACAAATTTCAAGATGGCAAATGTCAAAGATGTCAAATGACAAATGTCACAATGCTAAATGTCAAAAATGAAAAGTGTCACCATGAAAAATGTCAAAAATGACAAATTTCAAGATGGCAAATGTCAAAGATGACAAATGTCAAATGTCACAATGCTAAATGTCAAAAATGAAAAGTGTCACCATGAAAAATGTCAAAAATGACAAATTTCAAGATGGCAAATATCAAAGATGTAAAATGACAAATGTCACAAAGCTAAATGTCAAAAATGAAAAGTGTCACAATGCTAAATGTCAAAAATGAAAAGTGTCACAATGCTAAATGTCAAAAATGACAAATTTCAAGATGGCAAATGTCAAATGACAAATGTCACAATGCTAAATGTCAAAAATGACAAATTTCAAGATGGCAAATGTCAAAGATATCAAATGACAAATGTCACAATGCTAAATGTCAAAAATGAAAAGCGTCACCATAAAAAATGTCAAAAATGACAAATTTCAAGATGGCAAATATCAAAGCTGTCAAATGACAAATGTCACAATGCTAAATGTCAAAAATAAAAAGTGTCACCATGAAAAATGTCAAAAATAACAAATTTCAAGATGGCAAATGTCAAAGATGTCAAATGACAAATGTCACAATGCTAAATGTCAAAACTGACAAATTTCAAGATGGCAAATGTCAAAGATGTCAAATGACAAATGTCACAATGAAAAGTGTCACCATGAAAAATGTCAAAAATGACTAATTTCAAGATGGCAAATGTCAAAACTGACAAATGTCACAATGCTAAATGTCAAAAATAAAAAGTGTCACCATGAAAAATGTCAAAAATAACAAATTTCAAGATGGCAAATGTCAAAGATGTCATTTGACAAATGTCACAATGCTAAATGTCAAAACTGACAAATTTCAAGATGGCAAATGTCAAAGATGTCAAATGACAAATGTCACAATGCTAAATGTCAAAAATGAAAAGTGTCACCATGAAAAATGTCAAAAATGACAAATTTCAAGATGGCAAATGTCAAAGATGTCAAATGACAAATGTCACAATGCTAAATGTCAAAAATAATAAGTGTCACCATAAAAAATGTCAAAAATAACAAATTTCAAGATGGCAAATGTCAAAGATGTCAAATGACAAATGTCACAATGCTAAATGTCAAAAATGACAAATTTCAAGATGGCAAATATCAAAGATGTCAAATGACAAATGTCACAATGCTAAATGTCAAAAATGACAAATTTCAAGATGGCAAATGTCAAAGATGTCAAATGACAAATGTCACAATGCTAAATGTCAAAAATGAAAAGTGTCACCATGAAAAATGTCAAAAATGACAAATTTCAAGATGACAAATGTCACAATGCTAAATGTCCAAAATGAAAAGTGTCACCATGAAAAATGTCAAAAATGACAAATTTCAAGATGGCAAATGTCAAAGATGTCAAATGACAAATGTCACAATGCTAAATGTCAAAAATGAAAAGTGTCAAAAATGACAAATTTCAAGATGGCAAATGTCTAAGATGTCAAATGACAAATGTCACAATGCTAAATGTCAAAAATGAAAAGTGTCACCATGAAAAATGTCAAAAATGACAAATTTCAAGATGGCAAATGTCAAAAATGTCAAATGACAAATGTCACAATGCTAAATGTCAAGAATGAAAAGTGTCACCATGAAAAATGTCAAAAATGACAAATTTCAAGATGGCAAATGTCAAAGATGTCAAATGACAAATGTCACAATGCTAAATGTCAAAAATGAAAAGTGTCACCATGAAAAATGTCAAAAATGACAAATTTCAAGATGGCAAATGTCAAAGATTTTGAATATGACAAATGTCACAATGCTAAATGTCAAAAATGAAAAGTGTCACCATGAAAAATGTCAAAAATGACAAATTTCAAGATGGCAAATGTCAAAGATGTCAAATGACAAATGTCACAATGCTAAATGTCAAAAATGAAAAGTGTCACCATGAAAAATGTCAAAAATGACAAATTTCAAGATGGCAAATATCAAAGATGTCAAATGACAAATGTCACAATGCTAAATGTCAAAAATAACAAATTTCAAAATGGCAAATATCAAAGATGTCAAATGACAAATGTCACAATGCTAAATGTCAAAAATGAAAAGTGTCACCATGAAAAATGTCAAAAATGACAAATTTCAAGATGGCAAATGTCAAAGATGACAAATGTCAAATGTCACAATGCTAAATGTCAAAAATGAAAAGTGTCACCATGAAAAATGTCAAAAATGACAAATTTCAAGATGGCAAATATCAAAGATGTAAAATGACAAATGTCACAAAGCTAAATGTCAAAAATGAAAAGTGTCACAATGCTAAATGTCAAAAATGAAAAGTGTCACAATGCTAAATGTCAAAAATGACAAATTTCAAGATGGCAAATGTCAAATGACAAATGTCACAATGCTAAATGTCAAAAATGACAAATTTCAAGATTGCAAATGTCAAAGATATCAAATGACAAATGTCACAATGCTAAATGTCAAAAATGAAAAGTGTCACCATAAAAAATGTCAAAAATGACAAATTTCAAGATGGCAAATATCAAAGCTGTCAAATGACAAATGTCACAATGCTAAATGTCAAAAATAAAAAGTGTCACCATGAAAAATGTCAAAAATAACAAATTTCAAGATGGCAAATGTCAAAGATGTCAAATGACAAATGTCACAATGCTAAATGTCAAAAATGACAAATTTCAAGATGGCAAATGTCAAAGATGTCAAATGTCACAATGCTAAATGTCAAAAATGAAAAGTGTCACTATGAAAAATGTCAAAAATGACAAATTTCAAGATGGCAAATGTCAAAGATGTCAAATGTCAAATGTCACAATGCTAAATGTCAAAAATGAAAAGTGTCACCATGAAAAATGTCAAAAATGACAAATTTCAAGACGGCAAATGTCAAAGATGTCAAATGACAAATGTCACAATGCTAAATGTCCAAAATGAAAAGTGTCACCATGAAAAATGTCAAAAATGACAAATTTCAAGATGGCAAATGTCAAAGATGTCAAATGACAAATGTCACAATGCTAAATGTCAAAAATGAAAAGTGTCAAAAATGACAAAATTCAAGATGGCAAATGTCTAAGATGTCAAATGACAAATGTCACAATGCTAAATGTCAAAAATGAAAAGTGTCACCACGAAAAATGTCAAAAATGACAAATTTCAAGATGGCAAATGTCAAAAATGTCAAATGACAAATGTCACAATGCTAAATGTTAAGAATGAAAAGTGTCACCATGAAAAATGTCAAAAATGACAAATTTCAAGATGGCAAATATCAAAGATGTCAAATGACAAATGTCACAATGCTAAATGTCAAAAATGAAAAGTGTCACCATGAAAAATGTCAAAAATGACAAATTTCAAGATGGCAAATGTCAAAGATTTTGAATTCGACAAATGTCACAATGCTAAATGTCAAAAATGAAAAGTGTCACCATGAAAAATGTCAAAAATGACAAATTTCAAGATGGCAAATGTCAAAGATGTCAAATGACAAATGTCACAATGCTAAATGTCAAAAATGAAAAGTGTCACCATGAAAAATGTCAAAATGACAAATTTCAAGATGGCAAATATCAAAGATGTCAAATGACAAATGTCACAATGCTAAATGTCAAAAATGACAAATTTCAAGATTGCAAATGTCAAAGATATCAAATGACAAATGTCACAATGCTAAATGTCAAAAATGAAAAGTGTCACCATAAAAAATGTCAAAAATGACAAAT
Source organism: Altica lythri (assembly GCA_964028335.1). NCBI lineage: Eukaryota > Metazoa > Arthropoda > Insecta > Coleoptera > Chrysomelidae > Altica > Altica lythri. The sequence continues at coordinate 36,391,434 of OZ034800.1, read as the reverse complement.
TTCAAGATGGCAAATATCAAAGCTGTCAAATGACAAATGTCACAATGCTAAATGTCAAAAATAAAAAGTGTCACCATGAAAAATGTCAAAAATAACAAATTTCAAGATGGCAAATGTCAAAGATGTCAAATGACAAATGTCACAATGCTAAATGTCAAAAATGACAAATTTCAAGATGGCAAATGTCAAAGATGTCAAATGTCACAATGCTAAATGTCAAAAATGAAAAGTGTCACTATGAAAAATGTCAAAAATGACAAATTTCAAGATGGCAAATGTCAAAGATGTCAAATGTCAAATGTCACAATGCTAAATGTCAAAAATGAAAAGTGTCACCATGAAAAATGTCAAAAATGACAAATTTCAAGACGGCAAATGTCAAAGATGTCAAATGACAAATGTCACAATGCTAAATGTCCAAAATGAAAAGTGTCACCATGAAAAATGTCAAAAATGACAAATTTCAAGATGGCAAATGTCAAAGATGTCAAATGACAAATGTCACAATGCTAAATGTCAAAAATGAAAAGTGTCAAAAATGACAAAATTCAAGATGGCAAATGTCTAAGATGTCAAATGACAAATGTCACAATGCTAAATGTCAAAAATGAAAAGTGTCACCACGAAAAATGTCAAAAATGACAAATTTCAAGATGGCAAATGTCAAAAATGTCAAATGACAAATGTCACAATGCTAAATGTTAAGAATGAAAAGTGTCACCATGAAAAATGTCAAAAATGACAAATTTCAAGATGGCAAATATCAAAGATGTCAAATGACAAATGTCACAATGCTAAATGTCAAAAATGAAAAGTGTCACCATGAAAAATGTCAAAAATGACAAATTTCAAGATGGCAAATGTCAAAGATTTTGAATTCGACAAATGTCACAATGCTAAATGTCAAAAATGAAAAGTGTCACCATGAAAAATGTCAAAAATGACAAATTTCAAGATGGCAAATGTCAAAGATGTCAAATGACAAATGTCACAATGCTAAATGTCAAAAATGAAAAGTGTCACCATGAAAAATGTCAAAATGACAAATTTCAAGATGGCAAATATCAAAGATGTCAAATGACAAATGTCACAATGCTTAATGTCAAAAATGACAAATTTCAAGATTGCAAATGTCAAAGATGTCAAATGACACATGTCACAATGCTAAATGTCAAAAATGAAAAGTGTCACCATGAAAAATGTCAAAAATGACAAATTTCAAGATGGCAAATATCAAAGATGTCAAATGACAAATGTCACAATGCTAAATGTCAAAAATAACAAATTTCAAAATGGCAAATATCAAAGATGTCAAATGACAAATGTCACAATGCTAAATGTCAAAAATGAAAAGTGTCACCATGAAAAATGTCAAAAATGACAAATTTCAAGATGGCAAATGTCAAAGATGTCAAATGACAAATGTCACAATGCTAAATGTCAAAAATGAAAAGTGTCACCATGAAAAATGTCAAAAATGACAAATTTCAAGATGGCAAATGTCAAAGATGACAAATGTCAAATGTCACAATGCTAAATGTCAAAAATGAAAAGTGTCACCATGAAAAATGTCAAAAATGACAAATTTCAAGATGGCAAATATCAAAGATGTAAAATGACAAATGTCACAAAGCTAAATGTCAAAAATGAAAAGTGTCACAATGCTAAATGTCAAAAATGAAAAGTGTCACAATGCTAAATGTCAAAAATGACAAATTTCAAGATGGCAAATGTCAAATGACAAATGTCACAATGCTAAATGTCAAAAATGACAAATTTCAAGATGGCAAATGTCAAAACTGACAAATGTCACAATGCTAAATGTCAAAAATAAAAAGTGTCACCATGAAAAATGTCAAAAATAACAAATTTCAAGATGGCAAATGTCAAAGATGTCATTTGACAAATGTCACAATGCTAAATGTCAAAACTGACAAATTTCAAGATGGCAAATGTCAAAGATGTCAAATGACAAATGTCACAATGCTAAATGTCAAAAATGAAAAGTGTCACCATGAAAAATGTCAAAAATGACAAATTTCAAGATGGCAAATGTCAAAGATGTCAAATGACAAATGTCACAATGCTAAATGTCAAAAATAATAAGTGTCACCATAAAAAATGTCAAAAATAACAAATTTCAAGATGGCAAATGTCAAAGATGTCAAATGACAAATGTCACAATGCTAAATGTCAAAAATGACAAATTTCAAGATGGCAAATATCAAAGATGTCAAATGACAAATGTCACAATGCTTAATGTCAAAAATGACAAATTTCAAGATGGCAAATGTCAAAGATGTCAAATGACAAATGTCACAATGCTAAATGTCAAAAATGAAAAGTGTCACCATGAAAAATGTCAAAAATGACAAATTTCAAGATGACAAATGTCACAATGCTAAATGTCCAAAATGAAAAGTGTCACCATGAAAAATGTCAAAAATGACAAATTTCAAGATGGCAAATGTCAAAGATGTCAAATGACAAATGTCACAATGCTAAATGTCAAAAATGAAAAGTGTCAAAAATGACAAATTTCAAGATGGCAAATGTCAAAGATGTCAAATGACAAATGTCACAATGCTAAATGTCAAAAATGAAAAGTGTCACCATGAAAAATGTCAAAAATGACAAATTTCAAGATGGCAAATGTCAAAGATGTCAAATGACAAATGTCACAATGCTAAATGTCAAAAATGAAAAGTGTCACCATGAAAAATGTCAAAAATAACAAATTTCAAGATGGCAAATGTCAAAGATGTCAAATGACAAATGTCACAATGCTAAATGTCAAAAATGAAAAGTGTCACCATGAAAAATGTCAAAAATGACAAATTTCAAGATGGCAAATGTCAAAGATGTCAAATGTCACAATGCTAAATGTAAAAAATGAAAAGTGTCACCATGAAAAATGTCAAAAATAACAAATTTCAAGATGGCAAATGTCAAAGATGTCAAATGACAAATGTCACAATGCTAAATGTCAAAAATGAAAAGTGTCACCATGAAAAATGTCAAAAATGACAAATTTCAAGATGGCAAATGTCCAAGATGTCAAATGACAAATGTCACAATGCTAAATGTCAAAAATGAAAAGTGTCACCATGAAAAATGTCAAAAATGACAAATTTCAAGATGGCAAATGTCAAAGATGTCAAATGACAAATGTCACAATGCTAAATGTCAAAAATGAAAAGTGTCACCATGAAAAATGTCAAAAATGACAAATTTCAAGATGGCAAATGTCAAAGATGTCAAATGACAAATGTCACAATGCTAAATGTCAAAAATGAAAAGTGTCACCATGAAAAATGTCAAAAATGACAAATTTCAAGATGGCAAATGTCAAAACTGACAAATGTCACAATGCTAAATGTCAAAAATGATAAGTGTCAACATGAAAAATGTCAAAAATGACAAATTTCAAGATGGCAAATGTCCAAGATGTCAAATGACAAATGTCACAATGCTAAATGTCAAAAATGAAAAGTGTCACCATGAAAAATGTCAAAAATGACAAATTTCAAGATGGCAAATGTCAAAGATGTCAAATGACAAATGTCACAATGCTAAATGTCAAAAATGAAAAGTGTCACCATGAAAAATGTCAAAAATGACAAATTTCAAGTTGGCAAATGTCAAAGATGTCAAATGTCACAATGCTAAATGTCAAAAATGATAAGAGTCACCATGAAAAATGTCAAAAATGACAAATTTCAAGATGGTAAATGTCTAAGATGTCAAATGACAAATGTCACAATGCTAAATGTCAAAAATGAAAAGTGTCACCATGAAAAATGTCAAAAATGACAAATTTCAAGATGGCAAATGTCAAAGATGTCAAATGACAAATGTCACAATGCTAAATGTCAAAAATGAAAAGTGTCAAAAATGACAAATTTTAAGATGGCAAATGTCTAAGATGTCAAATGACAAATGTCACAATGCTAAATATCAAAAATAAAAAGTGTCAAAAATGACAAATTTTAAGATGGCAAATGTCAAAGATGTCAAATGACAAATGTCACAATGCTAAATGTCAAAAATGAAAAGTGTCACCATGAAAAATGTCAAAAATGACAAATTTCAAGATGGCAAATGTCCAAGATGTCAAATGACAAATGTCACAATGCTAAATGTCAAAAATGAAAAGTGTCACCATGAAAAATGTCAAAAATAACAAATTTCAAGATGGCAAATGTCAAAGATGTCAAATGACAAATGTCACAATGCTAAATGTCAAAAATGAAAAGTGTCACCATGAAAAATGTCAAAAATGACAAATTTCAAGATGGCAAATGTCAAAGATGTCAAATGACAAATGTCACAATGCTAAATGTCAAAAATGAAAAGTGTCACCATGAAAAATGTCAAAAATGACAAATTTCAAGATGGCAAATGTCAAAACTGACAAATGTCACAATGCTAAATGTCAAAAATGATAAGTGTCAACATGAAAAATGTCAAAAATGACAAATTTCAAGATGGCAAATGTCCAAGATGTCAAATGACAAATGTCACAATGCTAAATGTCAAAAATGAAAAGTGTCACCATGAAAAATGTCAAAAATGACAAATTTCAAGATGGCAAATGTCAAAGATGTCAAATGACAAATGTCACAATGCTAAATGTCAAAAATAAAAAGTGTCAAAAATGACAAATTTCAAGATGGCAAATGTCAAAGATGTCAAATGACAAATGTCACAATGCTAAATGTCAAAAATGAAAAGTGTCACCATGAAAAATGTCAAAAATGACAAATTTTAAGATGGCAAATGTCAAAACTGACAAATGTCACAATGCTAAATGTCAAAAATGAAAAGTGTCACCATGAAAAATGTCAAAAATAACAAATTTCAAGATGGCAAATGTCAAAGATGTCAAATGACAAATGTCACAATGCTAAATGTCAAAAATGACAAATTTCAAGATGGCAAATGTCAAAGATGTCAAATGACAAATGTCACAATGCTAAATGTCAAAAATGAAAAGTGTCACCATAAAAAATGTCAAAAATGACAAATTTCAAGATGGCAAATGTCAAAGATGTCAAATGACAAATGTCACAATGCTAAATGTCAAAAATGAAAAGTGTCACCATGAAAAATGTCAAAAATAACAAATTTCCAGATGGCAAATGTCCAAGATGTCAAGTGACAAATGTCACAATGCTAAATGTCAAAACTGACAAATTTCAAGATGGCAAACGTCAAAGATGTCAAATGACAAATGTCACAATGCTAAATGTCAAAAATGAAAAGTGTCACCATGAAAAATGTCAAAAATGACAAATTTCAAGATGGCAAATGTCAAAGATGTCAAATGACAAATGTCACAATGCTAAATGTCAAAAATGATAAGTGTCACCATGAAAAATGTCAAAAATAACAAATTTCAAGATGGCAAATGTCAAAGATGTCAAATGACAAATGTCACAATGCTAAATGTCAAAAATGACAAATTTTAAGATGGCAAATGTCAAAGATGTCAAATGACAACTGTCACAATGCTAAATGTCAAAAATGAAAAGTGTCACCATGAAAAATGTCAAAAATGACAAATTTCAAGATGGCAAATGTCAAAGATGTCAAATGACAAATGTCACAATGCTAAATGTCAAAAATGAAAAGTGTCACCATGAAAAATGTCAAAAATGACAAATTTCAAGATGGCAAATGTCAAAGATGTCAAATGACAAATGTCACAATGCTAAATGTCAACAATGAAAAGTGTCACCATGAAAAATGTCAAAAATGACAAATTTCAAGATGGCAAATGTCAAAGATGTCAAATGACAAATGTCACAATGCTAAATGTCAAAAATGAAAAGTGTCAAAAATGACAAATTTCAAGATGGCAAATGTCTAAGATGTCAAATGACAAATGTCACAATGCTAAATGTCAAAAATGAAAAGTGTCACTATAAAAAATGTCAAAAATGACAAATTTCAAGATGGCAAATGTCAAAGATGTCAAATGACAAATGTCACAATGCTAAATGTCAAAAATGAAAAGTGTCACCATAAAAAATGTCAAAAATGACAAATTTCAAGATGGCAAATGTCAAAGATGTCAAATGACAAATGTCACAATGCTAAATCTCAAAAATGAAAAGTTTCACCATGAAAAATGTCAAAAATGACAAATTTCAAGATGGGAAATGTCAAAGATTTTGAATATGACAAATGTCACAATGCTAAATGTCAAAAATGAAAAGTGTCACCATGAAAAATGTCAAAAATGACAAATTTCAAGATGGCAAATGTCAAAGATGTCAAATGACAAATGTCATAATGCTAAAAGTCAAAATGAAATGTGTCACCATGAAAAATGTCAAAAATGACAAATTTCAAGATGGCAAATATCAAAGATGTCAAATGACAAATGTCAAGATGCTAAATGTCAAAAATGACAAATTTCAAGATGGCAAATGTCAAAGATGTCAAATGACAAATGTCACAATGCTAAATGTCAAAAATGAAAAGTGTCACCATAAAAAATGTCAAAAATGACAAATTTCAAGATGGCAAATGTCAAAGATGTCAAATGACAAATGTCACAATGCTAAATGTCAAAAATGAAAAGTGTCACCATGAAAAATGTCAAAAATAACAAATTTCAAGATGGCAAATGTCAAAGATGTCAAATGACAAATGTCACAATGCTAAATGTCAAAAATGAAAAGTGTCACCATGAAAAATGTCAAAAATGACAAATTTCAAGATGGCAAATGACTAAGATGTCAAATGACAAATGTCACAATGCTAAATGTCAAAAATGAAAAGTGTCACCATGAAAAATGTCAAAAATGACAAATTTCAAGATGGCAAATGTCAAAGATGTCAAATGACAAATGTCACAATGCTAAATGTCAAAAATGAAAAGTGTCACCATGAAAAATGTCAAAAATGTCAAATTTCAAGATGGCAAATGTCAAAGATGTCAAATGACAAATGTCACAATGCTAAATGTCAAAAATGAAAAGTGTCACCATGAAAAATGTCAAAAATGACAAATTTCAAGATGGCAAATGTCAAAGATGTCAAATGACAAATGTCACAATGCTAAATGTCAAAAATGAAAAGTGTCACCATGAAAAATGTCAAAAATGACAAATTTCAAGATGGCAAATATCAAAGATGTCAAATGACAAATGTCACAATGCTAAATGTCAAAAATGGAAAGTGTCACAATGCTAAATGTCAAAAATGAAAAGTGTCACAATGCTAAATGTCAAAAATGACAAATTTCAAGATAGCAAATGTCAAAGATGTCAAATGACAAATGTCACAATGCTAAATAACAAAAATGGCAAATTTCAAGATGGCAAATGTCAAAGATGTCAAATGACAAATGTCACAATGCTAAATGTCAAAAATGAAAAGTGTCACCATGAAAAATGTCAAAAATGACAAATTTCAAGATGGCAAATATCAAAACTGACAAATGTCACAATGCTAAATGTCAAAAATGATAAAAATCACCATGAAAAATGTCAAAAATGACAAATTTCAAGATGGCAAATGTCTAAGATGTCAAATGACAAATGTCACAATGCTAAATGTCAAAAATGAAAAGTGTCACCATAAAAAATGTCAAAAATGACAAATTTCAAGATGGCAAATGTCAAAGATGTCAAATGACAAATGTCACAATGCTAAATGTCAAAAATGAAAAGTGTCAAAAATGACAAATTTTAAGATGGCAAATGTCTAAGATGTCAAATGACAAATGTCACAATGCTAAATGTCAAAAATGAAAAGTGTCACCATGAAAAATGTCAAAAATGACAAATTTCAAGATGGCAAATGTCAAAGATGTCAAATGACAAATGTCACAATGCTAAATGTCAAAAATGAAAAGTGTCACCATGAAAAATGTCAAAAATGACAAATTTCAAGATGGCAAATGTCAAAACTGACAAATGTCACAATGCTAAATGTCAAAAATGAAAAGTGTCACCATAAAAAGTGTCAAAAATGACAAATTTCAAGATGGCAAATGTCTAAGATGTCAAATGACAAATGTCACAATGCTAAATGTCAAAAATGAAAAGTGTCACCATGAAAAATGTCAAAAATGACAAATTTCAAGACGGCAAATGTCAAAGATGTCAAATGACAAATGTCACAATGCTAAATGTCAAAAATGAAAAGTGTCACCATGAAAAATGTCAAAAATGACAAATTTCAAGATGGCAAATGTCAAAACTGACAAATGTCACAATGCTAAATGTCAAAAATGAAAAGTGTCACCATGAAAAATGTCAAAAATGACAAATTTCAAGATGGCAAATGTCAAAGATGTCAAATGACAAATGTCACAATGCTAAATGTCAAAAATGAAAAATGTCAAAAATGACAAATTTCAAGATGGCAAATGTCAAAACTGACTAATGTCACAATGCTAAATGTCAAAAATAAAAAGTGTCACCATGAAAAATGTCAAAAATGACAAATTTCAAAATGGCAAATGTCAAAGATGTCAAATGACAAATGTCACAATGCTAAATGTCAAAAATGAAAAGTGTCACCATAAAAAGTGTCAAAAATGACAAATTTCAAGATGGCAAATGTCTAAGATGTCAAATGACAAATGTCACAATGCTTTATGTCAAAAATGAAAAGTGTCACCATGAAAAATGTCAAAAATGACAAATTTCAAGATGGCAAATGCCAAAGATGTCAAATGACAAATGTCACAATGCTAAATGTCAAAAATGAAAAGTGTCACCATGAAAAATGTCAAAAATGACAAATTTCAAGACGGCAAATGTCAAAGATGTCAAATGACAAATGTCACAATGCTAAATGTCAAAAATGAAAAGTGTCACCATGAAAAATGTCAAAAATGACAAATTTCAAGATGGCAAATGTCAAAGATGTCAAATGACAAATGTCACAATGCTAAATGTCAAAAATGAAAAGTGTCACCATGAAAAATATCAAAAATGACAAATTTCAAGATGGCAAATATCAAAGATGTCAAATGACAAATGTCACAATGCTAAATGTCAAAAATGGAAAGTGTCACAATGCTAAATGTCAAAAATGAAAAGTGTCACAATGCTAAATGTCAAAAATGACAAATTACAAAATGGCAAATGTCAAAGATGTCAAATAACAAATGTCACAATGCTAAATGTCAAAAATGACAAATTTCAAGATGGCAAATGTCAAAGATGTCAAATGAAAAATGTCACAATGCTAAATGTCAAAAATGAAAAGTGTCACCATGAAAAATGTCAAAAATGACAAATTTCAAGATGGCAAATGTCAAAACTGACAAACGTCACAATGCTAAATGTCAAAAATGAAAAGTGTCACCATGAAAAATGTCAAAAATAACAAATTTCCAGATGGCAAATGTCAAAGATGTCAAGTGACAAGTGTCACAATGCTAAATGTCAAAACTGACAAATTTCAAGATGGCAAACGTCAAAGATGTCAAATGTCACAATGCTAAATGTCAAAAATGAAAAGTGTCACCATGAAAAATGTCAAAAATGACAAATTTCAAGATGCAAATGTCAAAGATGTCAAATGACAAATGTCACAATGCTAAATGTCAAAAATGACAAATTTTAAGATGGCAAATGTCAAAGATGTCAAATGACAACTGTTACAATGCTAAATGTCAAAAATGAAAAGTGTCACCATGAAAAATGTCAAAAATAACAAATTTCAAGATGGCAAATGTCAAAGATGTCAAATGACAAATGTCACAATGCTAAATGTCAAAAATGACAAATTTCAAGATGGCAAATGTCAAAGATGTCAAATGTCACAATGCTAAATGTCAAAAATGAAAAGTGTCACCATGAAAAATGTCAAAAATGACAAATTTCAAGATGGCAAATGTCAAAGATGTCAAATGACAAATGTCACAATGCTAAATGTCAAAAATGAAAAGTGTCACCATGAAAAATGTCAAAAATGACAAATTTCAAGATGGCAAATGTCAAAGATGTCAAATGACAAATGTCACAATGCTAAATGTCAAAAATGAAAAGTGTCACCATGACAAATGTCAAAAATGACAAATTTCAGGATGGCAAATGTCAAAGATGTCAAATGACAAATGTCACAATGCTAAATGTCAAAAATGAAAGTGTCAAAAATGACAAATTTCAAGATGGCAAATGTCTAAGATGTCAAATGACAAATGTCACAATGCTAAATGTCAAAAATGAAAAGTGTCACTATAAAAAATGTCAAAAATGACAAATTTCAAGATGGCAAATGTCAAAGATGTCAAATGACATATGTCACAATGCTAAATGTCAAAAATGAAAAGTGTCACCATGAAAAATGTCAAAAATGACAAATTTCAGGATGGCAAATGTCAAAGATGTCAAATGACAAATGTCACAATGCTAAATGTCAAAAATGAAAAGTGTCAAAAATGACAAATTTCAAGATGGCAAATGTCTAAGATGTCAAATGACAAATGTCACAATGCTAAATATCAAAAATGAAAAGTGTCACTATAAAAAATGTCAAAAATGACAAATTTCAAGATGGCAAATGTCAAAGATGTCAAATGACATACGTCACAATGCTAAATGTCAAAAATGAAAAGTGTCACCATGAAAAATGTCAAAAATGACAAATTTCAAGATGGCAAATGTCAAAGATGTCAAATGACAAATGTCACAATGCTAAATGTCAAAAATGAAAAGTTTCACCATGAAAAATGTCAAAAATGACAAATTTCAAGATGGGAAATGTCAAAGATTTTGAATATGACAAATGTCACAATGCTAAATGTCAAAAATGAAAAGTGTCACCATGAAAAATGTCAAAAATGACAAATTTCAAGATGGCAAATGTCAAAGATGTCAAATGACAAATGTCACAATGCTAAAAGTCAAAATGAAAAGTGTCACCATGAAAAATGTCAAAAATGACAAATTTCAAGATGGCAAATATCAAAGATGTCAAATGACAAATGTCACAATGCTAAATGTCAAAAATGACAAATTTCAAGATGGCAAATGTCAAAGATGTCAAATGACAAATGTCACAATGCTAAATGTCAAAAATGAAAAGTGTCACCATGAAAAATGTCAAAAATGACAAATTTCAAGATGGCAAATGTCAAAGATGTCAAATGACAAATGTCACAATGCTAAATGTCAAAAATGAAAAGTGTCACCATGAAAAATGTCAAAAATAACAAATTTCAAGATGGCAAATGTCAAAGATGTCAAATGACAAATGTCACAATGCTAAATGTCAAAAATGAAAAGTGTCACCGTGAAAAATGTCAAAAATGACAAATTTCAAGATGGCAAATGTCAAAGATGTCAAATGACAAATGTCACAATGCTAAATGTCAAAAATGAAAAGTGTCACCATGAAAAATGTCAAAAATAACAAATTTTAAGATGGCAAATGTCAAAGATGTCAAATGACAAATGTCACAATGCTAAATGTCAAAAATGAAAAGTGTCACCATGAAAAATGTCAAAAATGACAAATTTCAAGATGGCAAATATCAAAACTGACAAATGTCACAATGCTAAATGTCAAAAATGATAAGTGTCACCATGAAAAATGTCAAAAATGACAAATTTCAAGATGGCAAATGTCCAAGATGTCAAATGACAAATGTCACAATGCTAAATGTCAAAAATGAAAAGTGTCACCATGAAAAATGTCAAAAATGACAAATTTCAAGATGGCAAATGTCAAAGATGTCAAATGACAAATATCACAATGCTAAATGTCAAAAATGAAAAGTGTCAAAAATGACAAATTTTAAGACGGCAAATGTCTAAGATGTCAAATGACAAATGTCACAATGCTAAATGTCAAAAATAAAAAGTGTCACCATGAAAAATGTCAAAAATGACAAATTTCAAGATGGCAAATGTCAAAGATGTCAAATGACAAATGTCACAATGCTAAATGTCAAAAATGAAAAGTGTCACCATGAAAAATGTCAAAAATGACAAATTTTAAGATGGCAAATGTCAAAGATGTCAAATGACAAATGTCACAATGCTAAATGTCAAAAATGAAAAGTGTCACCATGAAAAATATCAAAAATGACAAATTTCAAGATGGCAAATATCAAAGATGTCAAATGACAAATGTCACAATGCTAAATGTCAAAAATGGAAAGTGTCACAATGCTAAATGTCAAAAATGAAAAGTGTCACAATGCTAAATGTCAAAAATGACAAATTTCAAAATGGCAAATGTCAAAGATGTCAAATAACAAATGTCACAATGATAAATGTCAAAAATGACAAATTTCAAGATGGCAAATATCAAAGATGTCAAATGACAAATGTCACAATGCTAAATGTCAAAAATGAAAAGTGTCACCATGAAAAATGTCAAAAATGACAAATTTCAAGATGGCAAATGTCAAAACTGACAAACGTCACAATGCTAAATGTCAAAAATGAAAAGTGTTACCATGAAAAATGTCAAAAATAACAAATTTCCAGATGGCAAATGTCAAAGATGTCAAGTGACAAATGTCACAATGCTAAATGTCAAAACTGACAAATTTCAAGATGGCAAACGTCAAAGATGTCAAATGACAAATGTCACAATGCTAAATGTCAAAAATGAAAAGTGTCACCATGAAAAATGTCAAAAATGACAAATTTCAGGATTGCAAATGTCAAAGATGTCAAATGACAAATGTCACAATGCTAAATGTCAAAAATGAAAAGTGTCAAAAATGACAAATTTCAAGATGGCAAATGTCTAAGATGTCAAATGACAAATGTCACAATGCTAAATGTCAAAAATGAAAAGTGTCACTATAAAAAATGTCAAAAATGACAAATTTCAAGATGGCAAATGTCAAAGATGTCAAATGACATACGTCACAATGCTAAATGTCAAAAATGAAAAGTGTCACCATGAAAAATGTCAAAAATGACAAATTTCAAGATGGCAAATGTCAAAGATGTCAAATGACAAATGTCACAATGCTAAATGTCAAAAATGAAAAGTGTCACCATGAAAAATGTCAAAAATGACAAATTTCAAGATGGCAAATATCAAAACTGACAAATGTCACAATGCTAAATGTCAAAAATGATAAGTGTCACCATGAAAAATGTCAAAAATGACAAATTTCAAGATGGCAAATGTCCAAGATGTCAAATGACAAATGTCACAATGCTAAATGTCAAAAATGAAAAGTGTCACCATGAAAAATGTCAAAAATGACAAATTTCAAGATGGCAAATGTCAAAGATGTCAAATGACAAATATCACAATGCTAAATGTCAAAAATGAAAAGTGTCAAAAATGACAAATTTTAAGATGGCAAATGTCTAAGATGTCAAATAACAAATGTCACAATGCTAAATGTCAAAAATAAAAAGTGTCACCATGAAAAATGTCAAAAATGACAAATTTCAAGATGGCAAATGTCAAAGATGTCAAATGACAAATGTCACAATGCTAAATGTCAAAAATGAAAAGTGTCACCATGAAAAATGTCAAAAATGACAAATTTTAAGATGGCAAATGTCAAAGATGTCAAATGACAAATGTCACAATGCTAAATGTCAAAAATGAAAAGTGTCACCATGAAAATATCAAAAATGACAAATTTCAAGATGGCAAATATCAAAGATGTCAAATGACAAATGTCACAATGCTAAATGTCAAAAATGGAAAGTGTCACAATGCTAAATGTCAAAAATGAAAAGTGTCACAATGCTAAATGTCAAAAATGACAAATTTCAAAATGGCAAATGTCAAAGATGTCAAATAACAAATGTCACAATGATAAATGTCAAAAATGACAAATTTCAAGATGGCAAATATCAAAGATGTCAAATGACAAATGTCACAATGCTAAATGTCAAAAATGAAAAGTGTCACCATGAAAAATGTCAAAAATGACAAATTTCAAGATGGCAAATGTCAAAACTGACAAACGTCACAATGCTAAATGTCAAAAATGAAAAGTGTTACCATGAAAAATGTCAAAAATAACAAATTTCCAGATGGCAAATGTCAAAGATGTCAAGTGACAAATGTCACAATGCTAAATGTCAAAACTGACAAATTTCAAGATGGCAAAGGTCAAAGATGTCAAATGACAAATGTCACAATGCTAAATGTCAAAAATGAAAAGTGTCACCATGAAAAATGTCAAAAATGACAAATTTCAGGATTGCAAATGTCAAAGATGTCAAATGACAAATGTCACAATGCTAAATGTCAAAAATGAAAAGTGTCAAAAATGACAAATTTCAAGATGGCAAATGTCTAAGATGTCAAATGACAAATGTCACAATGCTAAATGTCAAAAATGAAAAGTGTCACTATAAAAAATGTCAAAAATGACAAATTTCAAGATGGCAAATGTCAAAGATGTCAAATGACATACGTCACAATGCTAAATGTCAAAAATGAAAAGTGTCACCATGAAAAATGTCAAAAATGACAAATTTCAAGATGGCAAATGTCAAAGATGTCAAATGACAAATGTCACAATGCTAAATGTCAAAAATGAAAAGTTTCACCATGAAAAATGTCAAAAATGACAAATTTCAAGATGGGAAATGTCAAAGATTTTGAATATGACAAATGTCACAATGCTAAATGTCAAAAATGAAAAGTGTCACCATGAAAAATGTCAAAAATGACAAATTTCAAGATGGCAAATGTCAAAGATGTCAAATGACAAATGTCACAATGCTAAAAGTCAAAATGAAAAGTGTCACCATGAAAAATGTCAAAAATGACAAATTTTAAGATGGCAAATATCAAAGATGTCAAATGACAAATGTCACAATGCTAAATGTCAAAAATGACAAATTTCAAGATGGCAAATGTCAAAGATGTCAAATGACAAATGTCACAATGCTAAATGTCAAAAATGAAAAGTGTCACCATGAAAAATGTCAAAAATGACAAATTTCAAGATGGCAAATGTCAAAGATGTCAAATGACAAATGTCACAATGCTAAATGTCAAAAATGAAAAGTGTCACCATGAAAAATGTCAAAAATAACAAATTTCAAGATGGCAAATGTCAAAGATGTCAAATGACAAATGTCACAATGCTAAATGTCAAAAATGAAAAGTGTCACCATGAAAAATGTCAAAAATGACAAATTTCAAGATGGCAAATGTCAAAGATGTCAAATGACAAATGTCACAATGCTAAATGTCAAAAATGAAAAGTGTCACCATGAAAAATGTCAAAAATAACAAATTTTAAGATGGCAAATGTCAAAGATGTCAAATGACAAATGTCACAATGCTAAATGTCAAAAATGAAAAGTGTCACCATGAAAAATGTCAAAAATGACAAATTTCAAGATGGCAAATATCAAAACTGACAAATGTCACAATGCTAAATGTCAAAAATGATAAGTGTCACCATGAAAAATGTCAAAAATGACAAATTTCAAGATGGCAAATGTCCAAGATGTCAAATGACAAATGTCACAATGCTAAATGTCAAAAATGAAAAGTGTCACCATGAAAAATGTCAAAAATGACAAATTTCAAGATGGCAAATGTCAAAGATGTCAAATGACAAATGTCACAATGCTAAATGTCAAAAATGAAAAGTGTCACCATGAAAAATGTCAAAAATGACAAATTTCAAGATGGCAAATGTCAAAGATGTCAAATGACAAATGTCACAATGCTAAATGTCAAAAATGAAAAGTGTCACCATGAAAAATGTCAAAAATGACAAATTTCAAGATGGCAAATGTCAAAACTGACAAATGTCACAATGCTAAATGTCAAAAATGATAAGTGTCAACATGAAAAATGTCAAAAATGACAAATTTCAAGATGGCAAATGTCCAAGATGTCAAATGACAAATGTCACAATGCTAAATGTCAAAAATGAAAAGTGTCACCATGAAAAATGTCAAAAATGACAAATTTCAAGATGGCAAATGTCAAAGATGTCAAATGACAAATGTCACAATGCTAAATGTCAAAAATAAAAAGTGTCAAAAATGACAAATTTCAAGATGGCAAATGTCAAAGATGTCAAATGACAAATGTCACAATGCTAAATGTCAAAAATGAAAAGTGTCACCATGAAAAATGTCAAAAATGACAAATTTTAAGATGGCAAATGTCAAAACTGACAAATGTCACAATGCTAAATGTCAAAAATGAAAAGTGTCACCATGAAAAATGTCAAAAATAACAAATTTCAAGATGGCAAATGTCAAAGATGTCAAATGACAAATGTCACAATGCTAAAAGTCAAAAATGAAAAGTGTCACCATGAAAAATGTCAAAAATGACAAATTTCAAGATGGCAAATGTCAAAGATGTCAAATGACAAATGTCACAATGCTAAATGTCAAAAATGAAAAGTTTCACCATGAAAAATGTCAAAAATGACAAATTTCAAGATGGGAAATGTCAAAGATTTTGAATATGACAAATGTCACAATGCTAAATGTCAAAAATGAAAAGTGTCACCATGAAAAATGTCAAAAATGACAAATTTCAAGATGGCAAATGTCAAAGATGTCAAATGACAAATGTCACAATGCTAAAAGTCAAAATGAAAAGTGTCACCATGAAAAATGTCAAAAATGACAAATTTCAAGATGGCAAATATCAAAGATGTCAAATGACAAATGTCACAATGCTAAATGTCAAAAATGACAAATTTCAAGATGGCAAATGTCAAAGATGTCAAATGACAAATGTCACAATGCTAAATGTCAAAAATGAAAAGTGTCACCATGAAAAATGTCAAAAATGACAAATTTCAAGATGGCAAATGTCAAAGATGTCAAATGACAAATGTCACAATGCTAAATGTCAAAAATGAAAAGTGTCACCATGAAAAATGTCAAAAATAACAAATTTCAAGATGGCAAATGTCAAAGATGTCAAATGACAAATGTCACAATGCTAAATGTCAAAAATGAAAAGTGTCACCGTGAAAAATGTCAAAAATGACAAATTTCAAGATGGCAAATGTCAAAGATGTCAAATGACAAATGTCACAATGCTAAATGTCAAAAATGAAAAGTGTCACCATGAAAAATGTCAAAAATAACAAATTTTAAGATGGCAAATGTCAAAGATGTCAAATGACAAATGTCACAATGCTAAATGTCAAAAATGAAAAGTGTCACCATGAAAAATGTCAAAAATGACAAATTTCAAGATGGCAAATATCAAAACTGACAAATGTCACAATGCTAAATGTCAAAAATGATAAGTGTCACCATGAAAAATGTCAAAAATGACAAATTTCAAGATGGCAAATGTCCAAGATGTCAAATGACAAATGTCACAATGCTAAATGTCAAAAATGAAAAGTGTCACCATGAAAAATGTCAAAAATGACAAATTTCAAGATGGCAAATGTCAAAGATGTCAAATGACAAATATCACAATGCTAAATGTCAAAAATGAAAAGTGTCAAAAATGACAAATTTTAAGACGGCAAATGTCTAAGATGTCAAATGACAAATGTCACAATGCTAAATGTCAAAAATAAAAAGTGTCACCATGAAAAATGTCAAAAATGACAAATTTCAAGATGGCAAATGTCAAAGATGTCAAATGACAAATGTCACAATGCTAAATGTCAAAAATGAAAAGTGTCACCATGAAAAATGTCAAAAATGACAAATTTTAAGATGGCAAATGTCAAAGATGTCAAATGACAAATGTCACAATGCTAAATGTCAAAAATGAAAAGTGTCACCATGAAAAATATCAAAAATGACAAATTTCAAGATGGCAAATATCAAAGATGTCAAATGACAAATGTCACAATGCTAAATGTCAAAAATGGAAAGTGTCACAATGCTAAATGTCAAAAATGAAAAGTGTCACAATGCTAAATGTCAAAAATGACAAATTTCAAAATGGCAAATGTCAAAGATGTCAAATAACAAATGTCACAATGATAAATGTCAAAAATGACAAATTTCAAGATGGCAAATATCAAAGATGTCAAATGACAAATGTCACAATGCTAAATGTCAAAAATGAAAAGTGTCACCATGAAAAATGTCAAAAATGACAAATTTCAAGATGGCAAATGTCAAAACTGACAAACGTCACAATGCTAAATGTCAAAAATGAAAAGTGTTACCATGAAAAATGTCAAAAATAACAAATTTCCAGATGGCAAATGTCAAAGATGTCAAGTGACAAATGTCACAATGCTAAATGTCAAAACTGACAAATTTCAAGATGGCAAACGTCAAAGATGTCAAATGACAAATGTCACAATGCTAAATGTCAAAAATGAAAAGTGTCACCATGAAAAATGTCAAAAATGACAAATTTCAGGATTGCAAATGTCAAAGATGTCAAATGACAAATGTCACAATGCTAAATGTCAAAAATGAAAAGTGTCAAAAATGACAAATTTCAAGATGGCAAATGTCTAAGATGTCAAATGACAAATGTCACAATGCTAAATGTCAAAAATGAAAAGTGTCACTATAAAAAATGTCAAAAATGACAAATTTCAAGATGGCAAATGTCAAAGATGTCAAATGACATACGTCACAATGCTAAATGTCAAAAATGAAAAGTGTCACCATGAAAAATGTCAAAAATGACAAATTTCAAGATGGCAAATGTCAAAGATGTCAAATGACAAATGTCACAATGCTAAATGTCAAAAATGAAAAGTGTCACCATGAAAAATGTCAAAAATGACAAATTTCAAGATGGCAAATATCAAAACTGACAAATGTCACAATGCTAAATGTCAAAAATGATAAGTGTCACCATGAAAAATGTCAAAAATGACAAATTTCAAGATGGCAAATGTCCAAGATGTCAAATGACAAATGTCACAATGCTAAATGTCAAAAATGAAAAGTGTCACCATGAAAAATGTCAAAAATGACAAATTTCAAGATGGCAAATGTCAAAGATGTCAAATGACAAATATCACAATGCTAAATGTCAAAAATGAAAAGTGTCAAAAATGACAAATTTTAAGATGGCAAATGTCTAAGATGTCAAATAACAAATGTCACAATGCTAAATGTCAAAAATAAAAAGTGTCACCATGAAAAATGTCAAAAATGACAAATTTCAAGATGGCAAATGTCAAAGATGTCAAATGACAAATGTCACAATGCTAAATGTCAAAAATGAAAAGTGTCACCATGAAAAATGTCAAAAATGACAAATTTTAAGATGGCAAATGTCAAAGATGTCAAATGACAAATGTCACAATGCTAAATGTCAAAAATGAAAAGTGTCACCATGAAAATATCAAAAATGACAAATTTCAAGATGGCAAATATCAAAGATGTCAAATGACAAATGTCACAATGCTAAATGTCAAAAATGGAAAGTGTCACAATGCTAAATGTCAAAAATGAAAAGTGTCACAATGCTAAATGTCAAAAATGACAAATTTCAAAATGGCAAATGTCAAAGATGTCAAATAACAAATGTCACAATGATAAATGTCAAAAATGACAAATTTCAAGATGGCAAATATCAAAGATGTCAAATGACAAATGTCACAATGCTAAATGTCAAAAATGAAAAGTGTCACCATGAAAAATGTCAAAAATGACAAATTTCAAGATGGCAAATGTCAAAACTGACAAACGTCACAATGCTAAATGTCAAAAATGAAAAGTGTTACCATGAAAAATGTCAAAAATAACAAATTTCCAGATGGCAAATGTCAAAGATGTCAAGTGACAAATGTCACAATGCTAAATGTCAAAACTGACAAATTTCAAGATGGCAAAGGTCAAAGATGTCAAATGACAAATGTCACAATGCTAAATGTCAAAAATGAAAAGTGTCACCATGAAAAATGTCAAAAATGACAAATTTCAGGATTGCAAATGTCAAAGATGTCAAATGACAAATGTCACAATGCTAAATGTCAAAAATGAAAAGTGTCAAAAATGACAAATTTCAAGATGGCAAATGTCTAAGATGTCAAATGACAAATGTCACAATGCTAAATGTCAAAAATGAAAAGTGTCACTATAAAAAATGTCAAAAATGACAAATTTCAAGATGGCAAATGTCAAAGATGTCAAATGACATACGTCACAATGCTAAATGTCAAAAATGAAAAGTGTCACCATGAAAAATGTCAAAAATGACAAATTTCAAGATGGCAAATGTCAAAGATGTCAAATGACAAATGTCACAATGCTAAATGTCAAAAATGAAAAGTTTCACCATGAAAAATGTCAAAAATGACAAATTTCAAGATGGGAAATGTCAAAGATTTTGAATATGACAAATGTCACAATGCTAAATGTCAAAAATGAAAAGTGTCACCATGAAAAATGTCAAAAATGACAAATTTCAAGATGGCAAATGTCAAAGATGTCAAATGACAAATGTCACAATGCTAAAAGTCAAAATGAAAAGTGTCACCATGAAAAATGTCAAAAATGACAAATTTTAAGATGGCAAATATCAAAGATGTCAAATGACAAATGTCACAATGCTAAATGTCAAAAATGACAAATTTCAAGATGGCAAATGTCAAAGATGTCAAATGACAAATGTCACAATGCTAAATGTCAAAAATGAAAAGTGTCACCATGAAAAATGTCAAAAATGACAAATTTCAAGATGGCAAATGTCAAAGATGTCAAATGACAAATGTCACAATGCTAAATGTCAAAAATGAAAAGTGTCACCATGAAAAATGTCAAAAATAACAAATTTCAAGATGGCAAATGTCAAAGATGTCAAATGACAAATGTCACAATGCTAAATGTCAAAAATGAAAAGTGTCACCATGAAAAATGTCAAAAATGACAAATTTCAAGATGGCAAATGTCAAAGATGTCAAATGACAAATGTCACAATGCTAAATGTCAAAAATGAAAAGTGTCACCATGAAAAATGTCAAAAATAACAAATTTTAAGATGGCAAATGTCAAAGATGTCAAATGACAAATGTCACAATGCTAAATGTCAAAAATGAAAAGTGTCACCATGAAAAATGTCAAAAATGACAAATTTCAAGATGGCAAATATCAAAACTGACAAATGTCACAATGCTAAATGTCAAAAATGATAAGTGTCACCATGAAAAATGTCAAAAATGACAAATTTCAAGATGGCAAATGTCCAAGATGTCAAATGACAAATGTCACAATGCTAAATGTCAAAAATGAAAAGTGTCACCATGAAAAATGTCAAAAATGACAAATTTCAAGATGGCAAATGTCAAAGATGTCAAATGACAAATGTCACAATGCTAAATGTCAAAAATGAAAAGTGTCACCATGAAAAATGTCAAAAATGACAAATTTCAAGATGGCAAATGTCAAAGATGTCAAATGACAAATGTCACAATGCTAAATGTCAAAAATGAAAAGTGTCACCATGAAAAATGTCAAAAATGACAAATTTCAAGATGGCAAATGTCAAAACTGACAAATGTCACAATGCTAAATGTCAAAAATGATAAGTGTCAACATGAAAAATGTCAAAAATGACAAATTTCAAGATGGCAAATGTCCAAGATGTCAAATGACAAATGTCACAATGCTAAATGTCAAAAATGAAAAGTGTCACCATGAAAAATGTCAAAAATGACAAATTTCAAGATGGCAAATGTCAAAGATGTCAAATGACAAATGTCACAATGCTAAATGTCAAAAATAAAAAGTGTCAAAAATGACAAATTTCAAGATGGCAAATGTCAAAGATGTCAAATGACAAATGTCACAATGCTAAATGTCAAAAATGAAAAGTGTCACCATGAAAAATGTCAAAAATGACAAATTTTAAGATGGCAAATGTCAAAACTGACAAATGTCACAATGCTAAATGTCAAAAATGAAAAGTGTCACCATGAAAAATGTCAAAAATAACAAATTTCAAGATGGCAAATGTCAAAGATGTCAAATGACAAATGTCACAATGCTAAATGTCAAAAATGACAAATTTCAAGATGGCAAATGTCAAAGATGTCAAATGACAAATGTCACAATGCTAAATGTCAAAAATGAAAAGTGTCACCATGAAAAATGTCAAAAATAACAAATTTCCAGATGGCAAATGTCCAAGATGTCAAGTGACAAATGTCACAATGCTAAATGTCAAAACTGACAAATTTCAAGATGGCAAACGTCAAAGATGTCAAATGACAAATGTCACAATGCTAAATGTCAAAAATGAAAAGTGTCACCATGAAAAATGTCAAAAATGACAAATTTCAAGATGGCAAATGTCAAAGATGTCAAATGACAAATGTCACAATGCTAAATGTCAAAAATGATAAGTGTCACCATGAAAAATGTCAAAAATAACAAATTTCAAGATGGCAAATGTCAAAGATGTCAAATGACAAATGTCACAATGCTAAATGTCAAAAATGACAAATTTTAAGATGGCAAATGTCAAAGATGTCAAATGACAACTGTCATAATGCTAAATGTCAAAAATGAAAAGTGTCACCATGAAAAATGTCAAAAATAACAAATTTCAAGATGGCAAATGTCAAAGATGTCAAATGACAAATGTCACAATGCTAAATGTCAAAAATGACAAATTTCAAGATGGCAACTGTCAAAGATGTCAAATGTCACAATGCTAAATGTAAAAAATGAAAAGTGTCACCATGAAAAATGTCAAAAATGACAAATTTCAAGATGGCAAATGCCAAAGATGTCAAATGACAAATGTCACAATGCTAAATGTCAAAAATGAAAAGTGTCACCATAAAAAATGTCAAAAATGACAAATTTCAAGATGGCAAATGTCAAAGATGTCAAATGACAAATGTCACAATGCTAGATGTCAACAATGAAAAGTGTCACGATGAAAAATGTCAAAAATGACAAATTTCAAGATGGCAAATGTCAAAGATGTCAAATGACAAATGTCACAATGCTAAATGTCAAAAATGAAAAGTGTCAAAAATGACAAATTTCAAGATGGCAAATGTCTAAGATGTCAAATGACAAATGTCACAATGCTAAATGTCAAAAATGAAAAGTGTCACTATAAAAAATGTCAAAAATGACAAATTTCAAGATGGCAAATGTCAAAGATGTCAAATGACAAATGTCACAATGCAAAATGTCAAAAATGAAAAGTGTCACCATGAAAAATGTCAAAAATGACAAATTTCAAGATGGCAAATGTCAAAGATGTCAAATGACAAATGTCACAATGCCAAATGTCAAAAATGAAAAGTTTCACCATGAAAAATGTCAAAAATGACAAATTTCAAGATGGGAAATGTCAAAGATTTTGAATATGACAAATGTCACAATGCTAAATGTCAAAAATGAAAAGTGTCACCATGAAAAATGTCAAAAATGACAAATTTCAAGATGGGAAATGTCAAAGATTTTGAATATGACAAATGTCACAATGCTAAATGTCAAAAATGAAAAGTGTCACCATGAAAAATGTCAAAAATAACAAATTTCAAGATGGCAAATGTCAAAGATGTCAAATGACAAATGTCACAATGCTAAATGTCAAAAATGACAAATTTCAAGATGGCAAATGTCAAAGATGTCAAATGACAAATGTCACAATGCTAAATGTCAAAAATGAAAAGTGTCACCATGAAAAATGTCAAAAATAACAAATTTCCAGATGGCAAATGTCCAAGATGTCAAGTGACAAATGTCACAATGCTAAATGTCAAAACTGACAAATTTCAAGATGGCAAACGTCAAAGATGTCAAATGACAAATGTCACAATGCTAAATGTCAAAAATGAAAAGTGTCACCATGAAAAATGTCAAAAATGACAAATTTCAAGATGGCAAATGTCAAAGATGTCAAATGACAAATGTCACAATGCTAAATGTCAAAAATGATAAGTGTCACCATGAAAAATGTCAAAAATAACAAATTTCAAGATGGCAAATGTCAAAGATGTCAAATGACAAATGTCACAATGCTAAATGTCAAAAATGACAAATTTTAAGATGGCAAATGTCAAAGATGTCAAATGACAACTGTCATAATGCTAAATGTCAAAAATGAAAAGTGTCACCATGAAAAATGTCAAAAATAACAAATTTCAAGATGGCAAATGTCAAAGATGTCAAATGACAAATGTCACAATGCTAAATGTCAAAAATGACAAATTTCAAGATGGCAACTGTCAAAGATGTCAAATGTCACAATGCTAAATGTAAAAAATGAAAAGTGTCACCATGAAAAATGTCAAAAATGACAAATTTCAAGATGGCAAATGCCAAAGATGTCAAATGACAAATGTCACAATGCTAAATGTCAAAAATGAAAAGTGTCACCATGAAAAATGTCAAAAATGACAAATTTCAAGATGGCAAATGTCAAAGATGTCAAATGACAAATGTCACAATGCTAAATGTCAACAATGAAAAGTGTCACGATGAAAAATGTCAAAAATGACAAATTTCAAGATGGCAAATGTCAAAGATGTCAAATGACAAATGTCACAATGCTAAATGTCAAAAATGAAAAGTGTCAAAAATGACAAATTTCAAGATGGCAAATGTCTAAGATGTCAAATGACAAATGTCACAATGCTAAATGTCAAAAATGAAAAGTGTCACTATAAAAAATGTCAAAAATGACAAATTTCAAAATGGCAAATGTCAAAGATGTCAAATGACAAATGTCACAATGCAAAATGTCAAAAATGAAAAGTGTCACCATGAAAAATGGCAAAAATGACAAATTTCAAGATGGCAAATGTCAAAGATGTCAAATGACAAATGTCACAATGCCAAATGTCAAAAATGAAAAGTTTCACCATGAAAAATGTCAAAAATGACAAATTTCAAGATGGGAAATGTCAAAGATTTTGAATATGACAAATGTCACAATGCTAAATGTCAAAAATGAAAAGTGTCACCATGAAAAATGTCAAAAATGACAAATTTCAAGATGGCAAATATCAAAGATGTCAAATGACAAATGTCACAATGCTAAATGTCAAAAATGACAAATTTCAAGATGGCAAATGTCAAAGATGTCAAATGACAAATGTCACAATGCTAAATGTCAAAAATGAAAAGTGTCACCATGAAAAATGTCAAAAATGACAAATTTCAAGATGGCAAATGTCAAAGATGTCAAATGACAAATGTCACAATGCTAAATGTCAAAAATGAAAAGTGTCACCATGAAAAATGTCAAAAATAACAAATTTCAAGATGGCAAATGTCAAAGATGTCAAATGACAAATGTCACGATGCTAAAGGTCAAAAATGAAAAGTGTCACCATAAAAAATGTCAAAAATGACAAATTTCAAGATGGCAAATGTCAAAGATGTCAAATGACAAATGTCACAATGCTAAATGTCAAAAATGAAAAGTGTCACCATGAAAAATGTCAAAAATAACAAATTTTAAGATGGCAAATGTCAAAGATGTCAAATGACAAATGTCACAATGCTAAATGTCAAAAATGAAAAGTGTCACCATGAAAAATGTCAAAAATGACAAATTTCAAGATGGCAAATGTCAAAACTGACAAATGTCACAATGCTAAATGTCAAAAATGATAAGTGTCAACATGAAAAATGTCAAAAATGACAAATTTCAAGATGGCAAATGTCCAAGATGTCAAATGACAAATGTCACAATGCTAAATGTCAAAAATGAAAAGTGTCACCATGAAAAATGTCAAAAATAACAAATTTCAAGATGGCAAATGTCAAAGATGTCAAATGACAAATGTCACAATGCTAAATGTCAAAAATGACAAATTTCAAGATGGCAACTGTCAAAGATGTCAAATGTCACAATGCTAAATGTAAAAAATGAAAAGTGTCACCATGAAAAATGTCAAAAATGACAAATTTCAAGATGGCAAATGCCAAAGATGTCAAATGACAAATGTCACAATGCTAAATGTCAAAAATGAAAAGTGTCACCATGAAAAATGTCAAAAATGACAAATTTCAAGATGGCAAATGTCAAAGATGTCAAATGACAAATGTCACAATGCTAGATGTCAACAATGAAAAGTGTCACGATGAAAAATGTCAAAAATGACAAATTTCAAGATGGCAAATGTCAAAGATGTCAAATGACAAATGTCACAATGCTAAATGTCAAAAATGAAAAGTGTCAAAAATGACAAATTTCAAGATGGCAAATGTCTAAGATGTCAAATGACAAATGTCACAATGCTAAATGTCAAAAATGAAAAGTGTCACTATAAAAAATGTCAAAAATGACAAATTTCAAGATGGCAAATGTCAAAGATGTCAAATGACAAATGTCACAATGCAAAATGTCAAAAATGAAAAGTGTCACCATGAAAAATGTCAAAAATGACAAATTTCAAGATGGCAAATGTCAAAGATGTCAAATGACAAATGTCACAATGCCAAATGTCAAAAATGAAAAGTTTCACCATGAAAAATGTCAAAAATGACAAATTTCAAGATGGGAAATGTCAAAGATTTTGAATATGACAAATGTCACAATGCTAAATGTCAAAAATGAAAAGTGTCACCATGAAAAATGTCAAAAATGACAAATTTCAAGATGGGAAATGTCAAAGATTTTGAATATGACAAATGTCACAATGCTAAATGTCAAAAATGAAAAGTGTCACCATGAAAAATGTCAAAAATAACAAATTTCAAGATGGCAAATGTCAAAGATGTCAAATGACAAATGTCACAATGCTAAATGTCAAAAATGACAAATTTCAAGATGGCAAATGTCAAAGATGTCAAATGACAAATGTCACAATGCTAAATGTCAAAAATGAAAAGTGTCACCATGAAAAATGTCAAAAATAACAAATTTCCAGATGGCAAATGTCCAAGATGTCAAATGACAAATGTCACAATGCTAAATGTCAAAAATGAAAAGTGTCACCATGAAAAATGTCAAAAATGACAAATTTCAAGATGGCAAATGTCAAAGATGTCAAATGACAAATGTCACAATGCTAAATGTCAAAAATGAAAAGTGTCACCATGAAAAATGTCAAAAATAACAAATTTCAAGATGGCAAATGTCAAAGATGTCAAATGACAAATGTCACGATGCTAAAGGTCAAAAATGAAAAGTGTCACCATAAAAAATGTCAAAAATGACAAATTTCAAGATGGCAAATGTCAAAGATGTCAAATGACAAATGTCACAATGCTAAATGTCAAAAATGAAAAGTGTCACCATGAAAAATGTCAAAAATAACAAATTTTAAGATGGCAAATGTCAAAGATGTCAAATGACAAATGTCACAATGCTAAATGTCAAAAATGAAAAGTGTCACCATGAAAAATGTCAAAAATGACAAATTTCAAGATGGCAAATGTCAAAACTGACAAATGTCACAATGCTAAATGTCAAAAATGATAAGTGTCAACATGAAAAATGTCAAAAATGACAAATTTCAAGATGGCAAATGTCCAAGATGTCAAATGACAAATGTCACAATGCTAAATGTCAAAAATGAAAAGTGTCACCATGAAAAATGTCAAAAATAACAAATTTCAAGATGGCAAATGTCAAAGATGTCAAATGACAAATGTCACAATGCTAAATGTCAAAAATGACAAATTTCAAGATGGCAACTGTCAAAGATGTCAAATGTCACAATGCTAAATGTAAAAAATGAAAAGTGTCACCATGAAAAATGTCAAAAATGACAAATTTCAAGATGGCAAATGCCAAAGATGTCAAATGACAAATGTCACAATGCTAAATGTCAAAAATGAAAAGTGTCACCATGAAAAATGTCAAAAATGACAAATTTCAAGATGGCAAATGTCAAAGATGTCAAATGACAAATGTCACAATGCTAGATGTCAACAATGAAAAGTGTCACGATGAAAAATGTCAAAAATGACAAATTTCAAGATGGCAAATGTCAAAGATGTCAAATGACAAATGTCACAATGCTAAATGTCAAAAATGAAAAGTGTCAAAAATGACAAATTTCAAGATGGCAAATGTCTAAGATGTCAAATGACAAATGTCACAATGCTAAATGTCAAAAATGAAAAGTGTCACTATAAAAAATGTCAAAAATGACAAATTTCAAGATGGCAAATGTCAAAGATGTCAAATGACAAATGTCACAATGCAAAATGTCAAAAATGAAAAGTGTCACCATGAAAAATGTCAAAAATGACAAATTTCAAGATGGCAAATGTCAAAGATGTCAAATGACAAATGTCACAATGCCAAATGTCAAAAATGAAAAGTTTCACCATGAAAAATGTCAAAAATGACAAATTTCAAGATGGGAAATGTCAAAGATTTTGAATATGACAAATGTCACAATGCTAAATGTCAAAAATGAAAAGTGTCACCATGAAAAATGTCAAAAATGACAAATTTCAAGATGGGAAATGTCAAAGATTTTGAATATGACAAATGTCACAATGCTAAATGTCAAAAATGAAAAGTGTCACCATGAAAAATGTCAAAAATAACAAATTTCAAGATGGCAAATGTCAAAGATGTCAAATGACAAATGTCACAATGCTAGATGTCAAAAATGACAAATTTCAAGATGGCAAATGTCAAAGATGTCAAATGACAAATGTCACAATGCTAAATGTCAAAAATGAAAAGTGTCACCATGAAAAATGTCAAAAATAACAAATTTCCAGATGGCAAATGTCCAAGATGTCAAGTGACAAATGTCACAATGCTAAATGTCAAAACTGACAAATTTCAAGATGGCAAACGTCAAAGATGTCAAATGACAAATGTCACAATGCTAAATGTCAAAAATGAAAAGTGTCACCATGAAAAATGTCAAAAATGACAAATTTCAAGATGGCAAATGTCAAAGATGTCAAATGACAAATGTCACAATGCTAAATGTCAAAAATGATAAGTGTCACCATGAAAAATGTCAAAAATAACAAATTTCAAGATGGCAAATGTCAAAGATGTCAAATGACAAATGTCACAATGCTAAATGTCAAAAATGACAAATTTTAAGATGGCAAATGTCAAAGATGTCAAATGACAACTGTCATAATGCTAAATGTCAAAAATGAAAAGTGTCACCATGAAAAATGTCAAAAATAACAAATTTCAAGATGGCAAATGTCAAAGATGTCAAATGACAAATGTCACAATGCTAAATGTCAAAAATGACAAATTTCAAGATGGCAACTGTCAAAGATGTCAAATGTCACAATGCTAAATGTAAAAAATGAAAAGTGTCACCATGAAAAATGTCAAAAATGACAAATTTCAAGATGGCAAATGCCAAAGATGTCAAATGACAAATGTCACAATGCTAAATGTCAAAAATGAAAAGTGTCACCATGAAAAATGTCAAAAATGACAAATTTCAAGATGGCAAATGTCAAAGATGTCAAATGACAAATGTCACAATGCTAAATGTCAACAATGAAAAGTGTCACGATGAAAAATGTCAAAAATGACAAATTTCAAGATGGCAAATGTCAAAGATGTCAAATGACAAATGTCACAATGCTAAATGTCAAAAATGAAAAGTGTCAAAAATGACAAATTTCAAGATGGCAAATGTCTAAGATGTCAAATGACAAATGTCACAATGCTAAATGTCAAAAATGAAAAGTGTCACTATAAAAAATGTCAAAAATGACAAATTTCAAGATGGCAAATGTCAAAGATGTCAAATGACAAATGTCACAATGCAAAATGTCAAAAATGAAAAGTGTCACCATGAAAAATGTCAAAAATGACAAATTTCAAGATGGCAAATATCAAAGATGTCAAATGACAAATGTCACAATGCCAAATGTCAAAAATGAAAAGTTTCACCATGAAAAATGTCAAAAATGACAAATTTCAAGATGGGAAATGTCAAAGATTTTGAATATGACAAATGTCACAATGCTAAATGTCAAAAATGAAAAGTGTCACCATGAAAAATGTCAAAAATGACAAATTTCAAGATGGCAAATATCAAAGATGTCAAATGACAAATGTCACAATGCTAAATGTCAAAAATGACAAATTTCAAGATGGCAAATGTCAAAGATGTCAAATGACAAATGTCACAATGCTAAATGTCAAAAATGAAAAGTGTCACCATGAAAAATGTCAAAAATGACAAATTTCAAGATGGCAAATGTCAAAGATGTCAAATGACAAATGTCACAATGCTAAATGTCAAAAATGAAAAGTGTCACCATGAAAAATGTCAAAAATAACAAATTTCAAGATGGCAAATGTCAAAGATGTCAAATGACAAATGTCACGATGCTAAAGGTCAAAAATGAAAAGTGTCACCATAAAAAATGTCAAAAATGACAAATTTCAAGATGGCAAATGTCAAAGATGTCAAATGACAAATGTCACAATGCTAAATGTCAAAAATGAAAAGTGTCACCATGAAAAATGTCAAAAATAACAAATTTTAAGATGGCAAATGTCAAAGATGTCAAATGACAAATGTCACAATGCTAAATGTCAAAAATGAAAAGTGTCACCATGAAAAATGTCAAAAATGACAAATTTCAAGATGGCAAATGTCAAAACTGACAAATGTCACAATGCTAAATGTCAAAAATGATAAGTGTCAACATGAAAAATGTCAAAAATGACAAATTTCAAGATGGCAAATGTCCAAGATGTCAAATGACAAATGTCACAATGCTAAATGTCAAAAATGAAAAGTGTCACCATGAAAAATGTCAAAAATGACAAATTTCAAGATGGCAAATGTCAAAGATGTCAAATGACAAATGTCACAATGCTAAATGTCAAAAATAAAAAGTGTCAAAAATGACAAATTTCAAGATGGCAAATGTCAAAGATGTCAAATGACAAATGTCACAATGCTAAATGTCAAAAATGAAAAGTGTCACCATGAAAAATGTCAAAAATGACAAATTTTAAGATGGCAAATGTCAAAACTGACAAATGTCACAATGCTAGATGTCAAAAATGAAAAGTGTCACCATGAAAAATGTCAAAAATAACAAATTTCAAGATGGCAAATGTCAAAGATGTCAAATGACAAATGTCACAATGCTAAATGTCAAAAATGACAAATTTCAAGATGGCAAATGTCAAAGATGTCAAATGACAAATGTCACAATGCTAAATGTCAAAAATGAAAAGTGTCACCATAAAAAATGTCAAAAATGACAAATTTCAAGATGGCAAATGTCAAAGATGTCAAATGACAAATGTC
Source organism: Altica lythri (assembly GCA_964028335.1). Lineage (NCBI taxonomy): Eukaryota > Metazoa > Arthropoda > Insecta > Coleoptera > Chrysomelidae > Altica > Altica lythri. The sequence continues at coordinate 36,360,365 of OZ034800.1, read as the reverse complement.
ACAATGCTAAATGTCAAAAATGAAAAGTGTCACCATGAAAAATGTCAAAAATAACAAATTTCCAGATGGCAAATGTCCAAGATGTCAAGTGACAAATGTCACAATGCTAAATGTCAAAACTGACAAATTTCAAGATGGCAAACGTCAAAGATGTCAAATGACAAATGTCACAATGCTAAATGTCAAAAATGAAAAGTGTCACCATGAAAAATGTCAAAAATGACAAATTTCAAGATGGCAAATGTCAAAGATGTCAAATGACAAATGTCACAATGCTAAATGTCAAAAATGACAAATTTTAAGATGGCAAATGTCAAAGATGTCAAATGACAACTGTCACAATGCTAAATGTCAAAAATGAAAAGTGTCACCATGAAAAATGTCAAAAATAACAAATTTCAAGATGGCAAATGTCAAACATGTCAAATGACAAATGTCACAATGCTAAATGTCAAAAATGACAAATTTCAAGATGGCAACTGTCAAAGATGTCAAATGTCACAATGCTAAATGTAAAAAATGAAAAGTGTCACCATGAAAAATGTCAAAAATGACAAATTTCAAGATGGCAAATGTCAAAGATGTCAAATGACAAATGTCACAATGCTAAATGTCAAAAATGAAAAGTGTCACCATGAAAAATGTCAAAAATGACAAATTTCAAGATGGCAAATGTCAAAGATGTCAAATGACAAATGTCACAATGCTAAATGTCAACAATGAAAAGTGTCACCATGAAAAATGTCAAAAATGACAAATTTCAAGATGGCAAATGTCAAAGATGTCAAATGACAAATGTCACAATGCTAAATGTCAAAAATGAAAAGTGTCAAAAATGACAAATTTCAAGATGGCAAATGTCTAAGATGTCAAATGACAAATGTCACAATGCTAAATGTCAAAAATGAAAAGTGTCACTATAAAAAATGTCAAAAATGACAAATTTCAAGATGGCAAATGTCAAAGATGTCAAATGACAAATGTCACAATGCTAAATGTCAAAAATGAAAAGTGTCACCATGAAAAATGTCAAAAATGACAAATTTCAAGATGGCAAATGTCAAAGATGTCAAATGACAAATGTCACAATGCTAAATGTCAAAAATGAAAAGTTTCACCATGAAAAATGTCAAAAATGACAAATTTCAAGATGGGAAATGTCAAAGATTTTGAATATGACAAATGTCACAATGCTAAATGTTAAAAATGAAAAGTGTCACCATGAAAAATGTCAAAAATGACAAATTTCAAGATGGCAAATGTCAAAGATGTCAAATGACAAATGTCATAATGCAAAAAGTCAAAATGAAAAGTGTCATTATGAAAAATGTCAAAAATGACAAATTTCAAGATGGCAAATATCAAAGATGTCAAATGACAAATGTCACAATGCTAAATGTCAAAAATGACAAATTTCAAGATGGCAAATGTCAAAGATGTCAAATGACAAATGTCACAATGCTAAATGTCAAAAATGAAAAGTGTCACCATGAAAAATGTCAAAAATGACAAATTTCAAGATGGCAAATGTCAAAGATGTCAAAGGACAAATGTCACAATGCTAAATGTCAAAAATGAAAAGTGTCACCATGAAAAATGTCAAAAATAACAAATTTCAAGATGGCAAATGTCAAAGATGTCAAATGACAAATGTCACAATGCTAAATGTCAAAAATGAAAAGTGTCACCATGAAAAATGTCAAAAATGACAAATTTCAAGATGGCAAATGTCAAAGATGTCAAATGACAAATGTCACAATGCTAAATGTCAAAAATGAAAAGTGTCACCATAAAAAATGTCAAAAATAACAAATTTTAAGATGGCCAATGTCAAAGATGTCAAATGACAAATGTCACAATGCTAAATGTCAAAAATGAAAAGTGTCACCATGAAAAATGTCAAAAATGACAAATTTCAAGATGGCAAATGTCAAAACTGACAAATGTCACAATGCTAAATGTCAAAAATGATAAGTGTCACCATGAAAAATGTCAAAAATGACAAATTTCAAGATGGCAAATGTCCAAGATGTCAAATGACAAATGTCACAATGCTAAATGTCAAAAATGAAAAGTGTCACCATGAAAAATGTCAAAAATGACAAATTTCAAGATGGCAAATGTCAAAGATGTCAAATCACAAATGTCACAATGCTAAATGTCAAAAATGAAAAGTGTCACCATGAAAAATGTCAAAAATGACAAATTTCAAGATGGCAAATGTCAAAGATGTCAAATGACAAATGTCACAATGCTAAATGTCAAAAATGAAAAGTTTTACCATGAAAAATGTCAAAAATGACAAATTTCAAGATGGGAAATGTCAAAGATTTTGAATATGACAAATGTCACAATGCTAAATGTCAAAAATGAAAAGTGTCACCATGAAAAATGTCAAAAATGACAAATTTCAAGATGGCAAATGTCAAAGATGTCAAATGACAAATGTCATAATGCTAAAAGTCAAAATGAAAAGTGTCACCATGAAAAATGTCAAAAATGACAAATTTCAAGATGGCAAATATCAAAGATGTCAAATGACAAATGTCACAATGCTAAATGTCAAAAATGACAAATTTCAAGATGGCAAATGTCAAAGATGTCAAATGACAAATGTCACAATGCTAAATGTCAAAAATGAAAAGTGTCACCATGAAAAATGTCAAAAATGACAAATTTCAAGATGGCAAATGTCAAAGATATCAAATGACAAATGTCACAATGCTAAATGTCAAAAATGAAAAGTGTCACCATGAAAAATGTCAAAAATAACAAATTTCAAGATGGCAAATGTCAAAGATGTCAAATGACAAATGTCACAATGCTAAATGTCAAAAATGAAAAGTGTCACCATGAAAAATGTCAAAAATGACAAATTTCAAGATGGCAAATGTCAAAGATGTCAAATGACAAATGTCACAATGCTAAATGTCAAAAATGAAAAGTGTCACCATGAAAAATGTCAAAAATAACAAATTTTAAGATGGCAAATGTCAAAGATGTCAAATGACAAATGTCACAATGCTAAATGTCAAAAATGAAAAGTGTCACCATGAAAAATGTCAAAAATGACAAATTTCAAGATGGCAAATGTCAAAACTGACAAATGTCACAATGCTAAATGTCAAAAATGATAAGTGTCACCATAAAAAATGTCAAAAATGACAAATTTCAAGATGGCAAATGTCCAAGATGTCAAATGACAAATGTCACAATGCTAAATGTCAAAAATGAAAAGTGTCACCATGAAAAATGTCAAAAATGACAAATTTCAAGATGGCAAATGTCAAAGATGTCAAATGACAAATGTCACAATGCTAAATGTCAAAAATGAAAAGTGTCACCATGAAAAATGTCAAAAATGACAAATTTCAAGATGGCAAATGTCAAAGATGTCAAATGACAAATGTCACAATGCTAAATGTCAAAAATGTGTCACCATGAAAAATGTCAAAAATGACAAATTTCAAGATGGCAAATGTCAAAGATGTCAAATGACAAATGTCACAATGCTAAATGTCAAAAATGAAAAGTGTCAGCATGAAAAATGTCAAAAATGACAAATTTCAAGATGGCAAATGTCAAAACTGACTAATGTCACAATGCTAAATGTCAAAAATGAAAAGTGTCACCATGAAAAATGTCAAAAATGACAAATTTCAAAATGGCAAATGTCAAAGATGTCAAATGACAAATGTCACAATGCTAAATGTCAAAAATGAAAAGTGTCACCATGAAAAGTGTCAAAAATGACAAATTTCAAGATGGCAAATGTCAAAGATGTCAAATGACAAATGTCACAATGCTAAATGTCAAAAATGAAAAGTTTCACCATGAAAAATGTCAAAAATGACAAATTTCAAGATGGGAAATGTCAAAGATTTTGAATATGACAAATGTCACAATGCTAAATGTCAAAAATGAAAAGTGTCACCATGAAAAATGTCAAAAATGACAAATTTCAAGATGGCAAATGTCAAAGATGTCAAATGACAAATGTCATAATGCTAAAAGTCAAAATGAAAAGTGTCACCATGAAAAATGTCAAAAATGACAAATTTCAAGATGGCAAATATCAAAGATGTCAAATGACAAATGTCACAATGCTAAATGTCAAAAATGACAAATTTCAAGATGGCAAATGTCAAAGATGTCAAATGACAAATGTCACAATGCTAAATGTCAAAAATGAAAAGTGTCACCATGAAAAATGTCAAAAATGACAAATTTCAAGATGGCAAATGTCAAAGATATCAAATGACAAATGTCACAATGCTAAATGTCAAAAATGAAAAGTGTCACCATGAAAAATGTCAAAAATAACAAATTTCAAGATGGCAAATGTCAAAGATGTCAAATGACAAATGTCACAATGCTAAATGTCAAAAATGAAAAGTGTCACCATGAAAAATGTCAAAAATGACAAATTTCAAGATGGCAAATGTCAAAGATGTCAAATGACAAATGTCACAATGCTAAATGTCAAAAATGAAAAGTGTCACCATGAAAAATGTCAAAAATAACAAATTTTAAGATGGCAAATGTCAAAGATGTCAAATGACAAATGTCACAATGCTAAATGTCAAAAATGAAAAGTGTCACCATGAAAAATGTCAAAAATGACAAATTTCAAGATGGCAAATGTCAAAACTGAGAAATGTCACAATGCTAAATGTCAAAAATGATAAGTGTCACCATAAAAAATGTCAAAAATGACAAATTTCAAGATGGCAAATGTCCAAGATGTCAAATGACAAATGTCACAATGCTAAATGTCAAAAATGAAAAGTGTCACCATGAAAAATGTCAAAAATGACAAATTTCAAGATGGCAAATGTCAAAGATGTCAAATGACAAATGTCACAATGCTAAATGTCAAAAATGAAAAGTGTCACCATGAAAAATGTCAAAAATGACAAATTTCAAGATGGCAAATGTCAAAGATGTCAAATGACAAATGTCACAATGCTAAATGTCAAAAGTGTGTCACCATGAAAAATGTCAAAAATGACAAATTTCAAGATGGCAAATGTCAAAGATGTCAAATGACAAATGTCACAATGCTAAATGTCAAAAATGAAAAGTGTCAGCATGAAAAATGTCAAAAATGACAAATTTCAAGATGGCAAATGTCAAAACTGACTAATGTCACAATGCTAAATGTCAAAAATGAAAAGTGTCACCATGAAAAATGTCAAAAATGACAAATTTCAAAATGGCAAATGTCAAAGATGTCAAATGACAAATGTCACAATGCTAAATGTCAAAAATGAAAAGTGTCACCATGAAAAGTGTCAAAAATGACAAATTTCAAGATGGCAAATGTCTAAGATGTCAAATGACAAATGTCACAATGCTAAATGTCAAAAATGAAAAGTGTCACCATGAAAAATGTCAAAAATGACAAATTTCAAGATGGCAAATGTCAAAGATGTCAAATGACAAATGTCACAATGCTAAATGTCAAAAATGAAAAGTGTCACCATGAAAAATGTCAAAAATGACAAATTTCAAGATGGCAAATGTCAAAGATGTCAAATGACAAATGTCACAATGCTAAATGTCAAAAATGAAAAGTGTCAGCATGAAAAATGTCAAAAATGACAAATTTCAAGATGGCAAATGTCAAAACTGACTAATGTCACAATGCTAAATGTCAAAAATGAAAAGTGTCACCATGAAAAATGTCAAAAATGACAAATTTCAAAATGGCAAATGTCAAAGATGTCAAATGACAAATGTCACAATGCTAAATGTCAAAAATGAAAAGTGTCACCATGAAAAATGTCAAAAATGACAAATTTCAAGATGGCAAATGTCAAAGATGTCAAATGACAAATGTCACAATGCTAAATGTCAAAAATAAAAAGTGTCAAAAATGACAAATTTCAAGATGGCAAATGTCAAAGATGTCAAATGACAAATGTCACAATGCTAAATGTCAAAAATGAAAAGTGTCACGATGAAAAATGTCAAAAATGACAAATTTTAAGATGGCAAATGTCAAAACTGACAAATGTCACAATGCTAAATGTCAAAAATGAAAAGTGTCACCATGAAAAATGTCAAAAATAACAAATTTCAAGATGGCAAATGTCAAAGATGTCAAATGACAAATGTCACAATGCTAAATGTCAAAAATGACAAATTTCAAGATGGCAAATGTCAAAGATGTCAAATGACAAATGTCACAATGCTAAATGTCAAAAATGAAAAGTGTCACCATAAAAAATGTCAAAAATGACAAATTTCAAAATGGCAAATGTCAAAGATGTCAAATGACAAATGTCACAATGCTAAATGTCAAAAATAAAAAGTGTCAAATGACAAATGTCACAATGCTAAATGTCAAAAATGACAAATTTTAAGATGGCAAATGTCAAAGATGTCAAATGACAACTGTCATAATGCTAAATGTCAAAAATGAAAAGTGTCACCATGAAAAATGTCAAAAATAACAAATTTCAAGATGGCAAATGTCAAAGATGTCAAATGACAAATGTCACAATGCTAAATGTCAAAAATGACAAATTTCAAGATGGCAACTGTCAAAGATGTCAAATGTCACAATGCTAAATGTAAAAAATGAAAAGTGTCACCATGAAAAATGTCAAAAATGACAAATTTCAAGATGGCAAATGCCAAAGATGTCAAATGACAAATGTCACAATGCTAAATGTCAAAAATGAAAAGTGTCACCATGAAAAATGTCAAAAATGACAAATTTCAAGATGGCAAATGTCAAAGATGTCAAATGACAAATGTCACAATGCTAAATGTCAACAATGAAAAGTGTCACGATGAAAAATGTCAAAAATGACAAATTTCAAGATGGCAAATGTCAAAGATGTCAAATGACCAATGTCACAATGCTAAATGTCAAAAATGAAAAGTGTCAAAAATGACAAATTTCAAGATGGCAAATGTCTAAGATGTCAAATGACAAATGTCACAATGCTAAATGTCAAAAATGAAAAGTGTCACTATAAAAAATGTCAAAAATGACAAATTTCAAGATGGCAAATGTCAAAGATGTCAAATGACAAATGTCACAATGCAAAATGTCAAAAATGAAAAGTGTCACCATGAAAAATGTCAAAAATGACAAATTTCAAGATGGCAAATGTCAAAGATGTCAAATGACAAATGTCACAATGCCAAATGTCAAAAATGAAAAGTTTCACCATGAAAAATGTCAAAAATGACAAATTTCAAGATGGGAAATGTCAAAGATTTTGAATATGACAAATGTCACAATGCTAAATGTCAAAAATGAAAAGTGTCACCATGAAAAATGTCAAAAATGACAAATTTCAAGATGGCAAATGTCAAAGATGTCAAATGACAAATGTCATAATGCTAAAAGTCAAAATGAAAAGTGTCACCATGAAAAATGTCAAAAATGACAAATTTCAAGATGGCAAATATCAAAGATGTCAAATGACAAATGTCACAATGCTAAATGTCAAAAATGACAAATTTCAAGATGGCAAATGTCAAAGATGTCAAATGACAAATGTCACAATGCTAAATGTCAAAAATGAAAAGTGTCACCATGAAAAATGTCAAAAATGACAAATTTCAAGATGGCAAATGTCAAAGATGTCAAATGACAAATGTCACAATGCTAAATGTCAAAAATGAAAAGTGTCACCATGAAAAATGTCAAAAATAACAAATTTCAAGATGGCAAATGTCAAAGATGTCAAATGACAAATGTCACGATGCTAAAGGTCAAAAATGAAAAGTGTCACCATAAAAAATGTCAAAAATGACAAATTTCAAGATGGCAAATGTCAAAGATGTCAAATGACAAATGTCACAATGCTAAATGTCAAAAATGAAAAGTGTCACCATGAAAAATGTCAAAAATAACAAATTTTAAGATGGCAAATGTCAAAGATGTCAAATGACAAATGTCACAATGCTAAATGTCAAAAATGAAAAGTGTCACCATGAAAAATGTCAAAAATGACAAATTTCAAGATGGCAAATGTTAAAACTGACAAATGTCACAATGCTAAATGTCAAAAATGATAAGTGTCAACATGAAAAATGTCAAAAATGACAAATTTCAAGATGGCAAATGTCCAAGATGTCAAATGACAAATGTCACAATGCTAAATGTCAAAAATGATAAGTGTCACCATGAAAAATGTCAAAAATGACAAATTTCAAGATGGCAAATGTCAAAGATGTCAAATGACAAATGTCACAATGCTAAATGTCAAAAATAAAAAGTGTCAAAAATGACAAATTTCAAGATGGCAAATGTCAAAGATGTCAAATGACAAATGTCACAATGCTAAATGTCAAAAATGAAAAGTGTCACCATGAAAAATGTCAAAAATGACAAATTTTAAGATGGCAAATGTCAAAACTGACAAATGTCACAATGCTAAATGTCAAAAATGAAAAGTGTCACCATGAAAAATGTCAAAAATAACAAATTTCAAGATGGCAAATGTCAAAGATGTCAAATGACAAATGTCACAATGCTAAATGTCAAAAATGACAAATTTCAAGATGGCAAATGTCAAAGATGTCAAATGACAAATGTCACAATGCTAAATGTCAAAAATGAAAAGTGTCACCATAAAAAATGTCAAAAATGACAAATTTCAAGATGGCAAATGTCAAAGATGTCAAATGACAAATGTCACAATGCTAAATGTCAAAAATGAAAAGTGTCACCATGAAAAATGTCAAAAATAACAAATTTCCAGATGGCAAATGTCCAAGATGTCAAGTGACAAATGTCACAATGCTAAATGTCAAAACTGACAAATTTCAAGATGGCAAACGTCAAAGATGTCAAATGACAAATGTCACAATGCTAAATGTCAAAAATGAAAAGTGTCACCATGAAAAATGTCAAAAATAACAAATTTCAAGATGGCAAATGTCAAAGATGTCAAATGACAAATGTCACGATGCTAAAGGTCAAAAATGAAAAGTGTCACCATAAAAAATGTCAAAAATGACAAATTTCAAGATGGCAAATGTCAAAGATGTCAAATGACAAATGTCACAATGCTAAATGTCAAAAATGAAAAGTGTCACCATGAAAAATGTCAAAAATAACAAATTTTAAGATGGCAAATGTCAAAGATGTCAAATGACAAATGTCACAATGCTAAATGTCAAAAATGAAAAGTGTCACCATGAAAAATGTCAAAAATGACAAATTTCAAGATGGCAAATGTCAAAGATGTCAAATGACAAATGTCACAATGCTAAATGTCAAAAATGAAAAGTGTCACCATGAAAAATGTCAAAAATGACAAATTTCAAGATGGCAAATGTCAAAGATGTCAAATGACAAATGTCACAATGCTAAATGTCAAAAGTGTGTCACCATGAAAAATGTCAAAAATGACAAATTTCAAGATGGCAAATGTCAAAGATGTCAAATGACAAATGTCACAATGCTAAATGTCAAAAATGAAAAGTGTCAGCATGAAAAATGTCAAAAATGACAAATTTCAAGATGGCAAATGTCAAAACTGACTAATGTCACAATGCTAAATGTCAAAAATGAAAAGTGTCACCATGAAAAATGTCAAAAATGACAAATTTCAAAATGGCAAATGTCAAAGATGTCAAATGACAAATGTCACAATGCTAAATGTCAAAAATGAAAAGTGTCACCATGAAAAGTGTCAAAAATGACAAATTTCAAGATGGCAAATGTCTAAGATGTCAAATGACAAATGTCACAATGCTAAATGTCAAAAATGAAAAGTGTCACCATGAAAAATGTCAAAAATGACAAATTTCAAGATGGCAAATGTCAAAGATGTCAAATGACAAATGTCACAATGCTAAATGTCAAAAATGAAAAGTGTCACCATGAAAAATGTCAAAAATGACAAATTTCAAGATGGCAAATGTCAAAGATGTCAAATGACAAATGTCACAATGCTAAATGTCAAAAATGAAAAGTGTCACCATGAAAAATGTCAAAAATGACAAATTTCAAGATGGCAAATGTCAAAGATGTCAAATGACAAATGTCACAATGCTAAATGTCAAAAATGAAAAGTGTCAGCATGAAAAATGTCAAAAATGACAAATTTCAAGATGGCAAATGTCAAAACTGACTAATGTCACAATGCTAAATGTCAAAAATGAAAAGTGTCACCATGAAAAATGTCAAAAATGACAAATTTCAAAATGGCAAATGTCAAAGATGTCAAATGACAAATGTCACAATGCTAAATGTCAAAAATGAAAAGTGTCACCATGAAAAATGTCAAAAATGACAAATTTCAAGATGGCAAATGTCAAAGATGTCAAATGACAAATGTCACAATGCTAAATGTCAAAAATAAAAAGTGTCAAAAATGACAAATTTCAAGATGGCAAATGTCAAAGATGTCAAATGACAAATGTCACAATGCTAAATGTCAAAAATGAAAAGTGTCACCATGAAAAATGTCAAAAATGACAAATTTTAAGATGGCAAATGTCAAAACTGACAAATGTCACAATGCTAAATGTCAAAAATGAAAAGTGTCACCATGAAAAATGTCAAAAATAACAAATTTCAAGATGGCAAATGTCAAAGATGTCAAATGACAAATGTCACAATGCTAAATGTCAAAAATGACAAATTTCAAGATGGCAAATGTCAAAGATGTCAAATGACAAATGTCACAATGCTAAATGTCAAAAATGAAAAGTGTCACCATAAAAAATGTCAAAAATGACAAATTTCAAAATGGCAAATGTCAAAGATGTCAAATGACAAATGTCACAATGCTAAATGTCAAAAATAAAAAGTGTCAAATGACAAATGTCACAATGCTAAATGTCAAAAATGACAAATTTTAAGATGGCAAATGTCAAAGATGTCAAATGACAACTGTCATAATGCTAAATGTCAAAAATGAAAAGTGTCACCATGAAAAATGTCAAAAATAACAAATTTCAAGATGGCAAATGTCAAAGATGTCAAATGACAAATGTCACAATGCTAAATGTCAAAAATGACAAATTTCAAGATGGCAACTGTCAAAGATGTCAAATGTCACAATGCTAAATGTAAAAAATGAAAAGTGTCACCATGAAAAATGTCAAAAATGACAAATTTCAAGATGGCAAATGCCAAAGATGTCAAATGACAAATGTCACAATGCTAAATGTCAAAAATGAAAAGTGTCACCATGAAAAATGTCAAAAATGACAAATTTCAAGATGGCAAATGTCAAAGATGTCAAATGACAAATGTCACAATGCTAAATGTCAACAATGAAAAGTGTCACGATGAAAAATGTCAAAAATGACAAATTTCAAGATGGCAAATGTCAAAGATGTCAAATGACAAATGTCACAATGCTAAATGTCAAAAATGAAAAGTGTCAAAAATGACAAATTTCAAGATGGCAAATGTCTAAGATGTCAAATGACAAATGTCACAATGCTAAATGTCAAAAATGAAAAGTGTCACTATAAAAAATGTCAAAAATGACAAATTTCAAGATGGCAAATGTCAAAGATGTCAAATGACAAATGTCACAATGCAAAATGTCAAAAATGAAAAGTGTCACCATGAAAAATGTCAAAAATGACAAATTTCAAGATGGCAAATGTCAAAGATGTCAAATGACAAATGTCACAATGCCAAATGTCAAAAATGAAAAGTTTCACCATGAAAAATGTCAAAAATGACAAATTTCAAGATGGGAAATGTCAAAGATTTTGAATATGACAAATGTCACAATGCTAAATGTCAAAAATGAAAAGTGTCACCATGAAAAATGTCAAAAATGACAAATTTCAAGATGGCAAATGTCAAAGATGTCAAATGACAAATGTCATAATGCTAAAAGTCAAAATGAAAAGTGTCACCATGAAAAATGTCAAAAATGACAAATTTCAAGATGGCAAATATCAAAGATGTCAAATGACAAATGTCACAATGCTAAATGTCAAAAATGACAAATTTCAAGATGGCAAATGTCAAAGATGTCAAATGACAAATGTCACAATGCTAAATGTCAAAAATGAAAAGTGTCACCATGAAAAATGTCAAAAATGACAAATTTCAAGATGGCAAATGTCAAAGATGTCAAATGACAAATGTCACAATGCTAAATGTCAAAAATGAAAAGTGTCACCATGAAAAATGTCAAAAATAACAAATTTCAAGATGGCAAATGTCAAAGATGTCAAATGACAAATGTCACGATGCTAAAGGTCAAAAATGAAAAGTGTCACCATAAAAAATGTCAAAAATGACAAATTTCAAGATGGCAAATGTCAAAGATGTCAAATGACAAATGTCACAATGCTAAATGTCAAAAATGAAAAGTGTCACCATGAAAAATGTCAAAAATAACAAATTTTAAGATGGCAAATGTCAAAGATGTCAAATGACAAATGTCACAATGCTAAATGTCAAAAATGAAAAGTGTCACCATGAAAAATGTCAGAAATGACAAATTTCAAGATGGCAAATGTTAAAACTGACAAATGTCACAATGCTAAATGTCAAAAATGATAAGTGTCAACATGAAAAATGTCAAAAATGACAAATTTCAAGATGGCAAATGTCCAAGATGTCAAATGACAAATGTCACAATGCTAAATGTCAAAAATGATAAGTGTCACCATGAAAAATGTCAAAAATGACAAATTTCAAGATGGCAAATGTCAAAGATGTCAAATGACAAATGTCACAATGCTAAATGTCAAAAATAAAAAGTGTCAAAAATGACAAATTTCAAGATGGCAAATGTCAAAGATGTCAAATGACAAATGTCACAATGCTAAATGTCAAAAATGAAAAGTGTCACCATGAAAAATGTCAAAAATGACAAATTTTAAGATGGCAAATGTCAAAACTGACAAATGTCACAATGCTAAATGTCAAAAATGAAAAGTGTCACCATGAAAAATGTCAAAAATAACAAATTTCAAGATGGCAAATGTCAAAGATGTCAAATGACAAATGTCACAATGCTAAATGTCAAAAATGACAAATTTCAAGATGGCAAATGTCAAAGATGTCAAATGACAAATGTCACAATGCTAAATGTCAAAAATGAAAAGTGTCACCATAAAAAATGTCAAAAATGACAAATTTCAAGATGGCAAATGTCAAAGATGTCAAATGACAAATGTCACAATGCTAAATGTCAAAAATGAAAAGTGTCACCATGAAAAATGTCAAAAATAACAAATTTCCAGATGGCAAATGTCCAAGATGTCAAGTGACAAATGTCACAATGCTAAATGTCAAAACTGACAAATTTCAAGATGGCAAACGTCAAAGATGTCAAATGACAAATGTCACAATGCTAAATGTCAAAAATGAAAAGTGTCACCATGAAAAATGTCAAAAATAACAAATTTCAAGATGGCAAATGTCAAAGATGTCAAATGACAAATGTCACGATGCTAAAGGTCAAAAATGAAAAGTGTCACCATAAAAAATGTCAAAAATGACAAATTTCAAGATGGCAAATGTCAAAGATGTCAAATGACAAATGTCACAATGCTAAATGTCAAAAATGAAAAGTGTCACCATGAAAAATGTCAAAAATAACAAATTTTAAGATGGCAAATGTCAAAGATGTCAAATGACAAATGTCACAATGCTAAATGTCAAAAATGAAAAGTGTCACCATGAAAAATGTCAAAAATGACAAATTTCAAGATGGCAAATATCAAAGATGTCAAATGACAAATGTCACAATGCTAAATGTCAAAAGTGTGTCACCATGAAAAATGTCAAAAATGACAAATTTCAAGATGGCAAATGTCAAAGATGTCAAATGACAAATGTCACAATGCTAAATGTCAAAAATGAAAAGTGTCAGCATGAAAAATGTCAAAAATGACAAATTTCAAGATGGCAAATGTCAAAACTGACTAATGTCACAATGCTAAATGTCAAAAATGAAAAGTGTCACCATGAAAAATGTCAAAAATGACAAATTTCAAAATGGCAAATGTCAAAGATGTCAAATGACAAATGTCACAATGCTAAATGTCAAAAATGAAAAGTGTCACCATGAAAAGTGTCAAAAATGACAAATTTCAAGATGGCAAATGTCTAAGATGTCAAATGACAAATGTCACAATGCTAAATGTCAAAAATGAAAAGTGTCACCATGAAAAATGTCAAAAATGACAAATTTCAAGATGGCAAATGTCAAAGATGTCAAATGACAAATGTCACAATGCTAAATGTCAAAAATGAAAAGTGTCACCATGAAAAATGTCAAAAATGACAAATTTCAAGATGGCAAATGTCAAAGATGTCAAATGACAAATGTCACAATGCTAAATGTCAAAAATGAAAAGTGTCACCATGAAAAATGTCAAAAATGACAAATTTCAAGATGGCAAATGTCAAAGATGTCAAATGACAAATGTCACAATGCTAAATGTCAAAAATGAAAAGTGTCAGCATGAAAAATGTCAAAAATGACAAATTTCAAGATGGCAAATGTCAAAACTGACTAATGTCACAATGCTAAATGTCAAAAATGAAAAGTGTCACCATGAAAAATGTCAAAAATGACAAATTTCAAAATGGCAAATGTCAAAGATGTCAAATGACAAATGTCACAATGCTAAATGTCAAAAATGAAAAGTGTCACCATGAAAAATGTCAAAAATGACAAATTTCAAGATGGCAAATGTCAAAGATGTCAAATGACAAATGTCACAATGCTAAATGTCAAAAATAAAAAGTGTCAAAAATGACAAATTTCAAGATGGCAAATGTCAAAGATGTCAAATGACAAATGTCACAATGCTAAATGTCAAAAATGAAAAGTGTCACCATGAAAAATGTCAAAAATGACAAATTTTAAGATGGCAAATGTCAAAACTGACAAATGTCACAATGCTAAATGTCAAAAATGAAAAGTGTCACCATGAAAAATGTCAAAAATAACAAATTTCAAGATGGCAAATGTCAAAGATGTCAAATGACAAATGTCACAATGCTAAATGTCAAAAATGACAAATTTCAAGATGGCAAATGTCAAAGATGTCAAATGACAAATGT
Organism: Altica lythri; assembly: GCA_964028335.1. Taxonomy (NCBI): domain Eukaryota; kingdom Metazoa; phylum Arthropoda; class Insecta; order Coleoptera; family Chrysomelidae; genus Altica; species Altica lythri. The sequence continues at coordinate 36,345,340 of OZ034800.1, read as the reverse complement.
CACAATGCTAAATGTCAAAAATGAAAAGTGTCACCATAAAAAATGTCAAAAATGACAAATTTCAAAATGGCAAATGTCAAAGATGTCAAATGACAAATGTCACAATGCTAAATGTCAAAAATAAAAAGTGTCAAATGACAAATGTCACAATGCTAAATGTCAAAAATGACAAATTTTAAGATGGCAAATGTCAAAGATGTCAAATGACAACTGTCATAATGCTAAATGTCAAAAATGAAAAGTGTCACCATGAAAAAGGTCAAAAATAACAAATTTCAAGATGGCAAATGTCAAAGATGTCAAATGACAAATGTCACAATGCTAAATGTCAAAAATGACAAATTTCAAGATGGCAACTGTCAAAGATGTCAAATGTCACAATGCTAAATGTAAAAAATGAAAAGTGTCACCATGAAAAATGTCAAAAATGACAAATTTCAAGATGGCAAATGCCAAAGATGTCAAATGACAAATGTCACAATGCTAAATGTCAAAAATGAAAAGTGTCACCATGAAAAATGTCAAAAATGACAAATTTCAAGATGGCAAATGTCAAAGATGTCAAATGACAAATGTCACAATGCTAAATGTCAACAATGAAAAGTGTCACGATGAAAAATGTCAAAAATGACAAATTTCAAGATGGCAAATGTCAAAGATGTCAAATGACAAATGTCACAATGCTAAATGTCAAAAATGAAAAGTGTCAAAAATGACAAATTTCAAGATGGCAAATGTCTAAGATGTCAAATGACAAATGTCACAATGCTAAATGTCAAAAATGAAAAGTGTCACTATAAAAAATGTCAAAAATGACAAATTTCAAGATGGCAAATGTCAAAGATGTCAAATGACAAATGTCACAATGCAAAATGTCAAAAATGAAAAGTGTCACCATGAAAAATGTCGAAAATGACAAATTTCAAGATGGCAAATGTCAAAGATGTCAAATGACAAATGTCACAATGCCAAATGTCAAAAATGAAAAGTTTCACCATGAAAAATGTCAAAAATGACAAATTTCAAGATGGGAAATGTCAAAGATTTTGAATATGACAAATGTCACAATGCTAAATGTCAAAAATGAAAAGTGTCACCATGAAAAATGTCAAAAATGACAAATTTCAAGATGGCAAATGTCAAAGATGTCAAATGACAAATGTCATAATGCTAAAAGTCAAAATGAAAAGTGTCACCATGAAAAATGTCAAAAATGACAAATTTCAAGATGGCAAATATCAAAGATGTCAAATGACAAATGTCACAATGCTAAATGTCAAAAATGACAAATTTCAAGATGGCAAATGTCAAAGATGTCAAATGACAAATGTCACAATGCTAAATGTCAAAAATGAAAAGTGTCACCATGAAAAATGTCAAAAATGACAAATTTCAAGATGGCAAATGTCAAAGATGTCAAATGACAAATGTCACAATGCTAAATGTCAAAAATGAAAAGTGTCACCATGAAAAATGTCAAAAATAACAAATTTCAAGATGGCAAATGTCAAAGATGTCAAATGACAAATGTCACGATGCTAAAGGTCAAAAATGAAAAGTGTCACCATAAAAAATGTCAAAAATGACAAATTTCAAGATGGCAAATGTCAAAGATGTCAAATGACAAATGTCACAATGCTAAATGTCAAAAATGAAAAGTGTCACCATGAAAAATGTCAAAAATAACAAATTTTAAGATGGCAAATGTCAAAGATGTCAAATGACAAATGTCACAATGCTAAATGTCAAAAATGAAAAGTGTCACCATGAAAAATGTCAAAAATGACAAATTTCAAGATGGCAAATGTTAAAACTGACAAATGTCACAATGCTAAATGTCAAAAATGATAAGTGTCAACATGAAAAATGTCAAAAATGACAAATTTCAAGATGGCAAATGTCCAAGATGTCAAATGACAAATGTCACAATGCTAAATGTCAAAAATGATAAGTGTCACCATGAAAAATGTCAAAAATGACAAATTTCAAGATGGCAAATGTCAAAGATGTCAAATGACAAATGTCACAATGCTAAATGTCAAAAATAAAAAGTGTCAAAAATGACAAATTTCAAGATGGCAAATGTCAAAGATGTCAAATGACAAATGTCACAATGCTAAATGTCAAAAATGAAAAGTGTCACCATGAAAAATGTCAAAAATGACAAATTTTAAGATGGCAAATGTGCAAATGTCAAAACTGACAAATGTCACAATGCTAAATGTCAAAAATGAAAAGTGTCACCATGAAAAATGTCAAAAATAACAAATTTCAAGATGGCAAATGTCAAAGATGTCAAATGACAAATGTCACAATGCTAAATGTCAAAAATGACAAATTTCAAGATGGCAAATGTCAAAGATGTCAAATGACAAATGTCACAATGCTAAATGTCAAAAATGAAAAGTGTCACCATAAAAAATGTCAAAAATGACAAATTTCAAGATGGCAAATGTCAAAGATGTCAAATGACAAATGTCACAATGCTAAATGTCAAAAATGAAAAGTGTCACCATGAAAAATGTCAAAAATAACAAATTTCCAGATGGCAAATGTCCAAGATGTCAAGTGACAAATGTCACAATGCTAAATGTCAAAACTGACAAATTTCAAGATGGCAAACGTCAAAGATGTCAAATGACAAATGTCACAATGCTAAATGTCAAAAATGAAAAGTGTCACCATGAAAAATGTCAAAAATAACAAATTTCAAGATGGCAAATGTCAAAGATGTCAAATGACAAATGTCACGATGCTAAAGGTCAAAAATGAAAAGTGTCACCATAAAAAATGTCAAAAATGACAAATTTCAAGATGGCAAATGTCAAAGATGTCAAATGACAAATGTCACAATGCTAAATGTCAAAAATGAAAAGTGTCACCATGAAAAATGTCAAAAATAACAAATTTTAAGATGGCAAATGTCAAAGATGTCAAATGACAAATGTCACAATGCTAAATGTCAAAAATGAAAAGTGTCACCATGAAAAATGTCAAAAATGACAAATTTCAAGATGGCAAATATCAAAGATGTCAAATGACAAATGTCACAATGCTAAATGTCAAAAATGACAAATTTCAAGATGGCAAATGTCAAAGATGTCAAATGACAAATGTCACAATGCTAAATGTCAAAAATGAAAAGTGTCACCATGAAAAATGTCAAAAATGACAAATTTCAAGATGGCAAATGTCAAAGATGTCAAATGACAAATGTCACACTGCTAAATGTCAAAAATGAAAAGTGTCACCATGAAAAATGTCAAAAATAACAAATTTCAAGATGGCAAATGTCAAAGATGTCAAATGACAAATGTCACGATGCTAAAGGTCAAAAATGAAAAGTGTCACCATAAAAAATGTCAAAAATGACAAATTTCAAGATGGCAAATGTCAAAGATGTCAAATGACAAATGTCACAATGCTAAATGTCAAAAATGAAAAGTGTCACCATGAAAAATGTCAAAAATAACAAATTTTAAGATGGCAAATGACAAAGATGTCAAATGACAAATGTCACAATGCTAAATGTCAAAAATGAAAAGTGTCACCATGAAAAATGTCAAAAATGACAAATTTCAAGATGGCAAATGTTAAAACTGACAAATGTCACAATGCTAAATGTCAAAAATGATAAGTGTCAACATGAAAAATGTCAAAAATGACAAATTTCAAGATGGCAAATGTCCAAGATGTCAAATGACAAATGTCACAATGCTAAATGTCAAAAATGATAAGTGTCACCATGAAAAATGTCAAAAATGACAAATTTCAAGATGGCAAATGTCAAAGATGTCAAATGACAAATGTCACAATGCTAAATGTCAAAAATAAAAAGTGTCAAAAATGACAAATTTCAAGATGGCAAATGTCAAAGATGTCAAATGACAAATGTCACAATGCTAAATGTCAAAAATGAAAAGTGTCACCATGAAAAATGTCAAAAATGACAAATTTTAAGATGGCAAATGTCAAAACTGACAAATGTCACAATGCTAAATGTCAAAAATGAAAAGTGTCACCATGAAAAATGTCAAAAATAACAAATTTCAAGATGGCAAATGTCAAAGATGTCAAATGACAAATGTCACAATGCTAAATGTCAAAAATGACAAATTTCAAGATGGCAAATGTCAAAGATGTCAAATGACAAATGTCACAATGCTAAATGTCAAAAATGAAAAGTGTCACCATAAAAAATGTCAAAAATGACAAATTTCAAGATGGCAAATGTCAAAGATGTCAAATGACAAATGTCACAATGCTAAATGTCAAAAATGAAAAGTGTCACCATGAAAAATGTCAAAAATAACAAATTTCCAGATGGCAAATGTCCAAGATGTCAAGTGACAAATGTCACAATGCTAAATGTCAAAACTGACAAATTTCAAGATGGCAAACGTCAAAGATGTCAAATGACAAATGTCACAATGCTAAATGTCAAAAATGAAAAGTGTCACCATGAAAAATGTCAAAAATGACAAATTTCAAGATGGCAAATGTCAAAGATGTCAAATGACAAATGTCACAATGCTAAATGTCAAAAATGATAAGTGTCACCATGAAAAATGTCAAAAATAACAAATTTCAAGATGGCAAATGTCAAAGATGTCAAATGACAAATGTCACAATGCTAAATGTCAAAAATGACAAATTTTAAGATGGCAAATGTCAAAGATGTCAAATGACAACTGTCACAATGCTAAATGTCAAAAATGAAAAGTGTCACCATGAAAAATGTCAAAAATAACAAATTTTAAGATGGCAAATGTCAAAGATGTCAAATGACAAATGTCACAATGCTAAATGTCAAAAATGACAAATTTCAAGATGGCAACTGTCAAAGATGTCAAATGTCACAATGCTAAATGTAAAAAATGAAAAGTGTCACCATGAAAAATGTCAAAAATGACAAATTTCAAGATGGCAAATGTCAAAGATGTCAAATGACAAATGTCACAATGCTAAATGTCAAAAATGAAAAGTGTCACCATGAAAAATGTCAAAAATGACAAATTTCAAGATGGCAAATGTCAAAGATGTCAAATGACAAATGTCACAATGCTAAATGTCAAAAATGATAAGTGTCACCATGAAAAATGTCAAAAATGACAAATTTCAAGATGGCAAATGTCCAAGATGTCAAATGACAAATGTCACAATGCTAAATGTCAAAAATGAAAAGTGTCACCATGAAAAATGTCAAAAATGACAAATTTCAAGATGGCAAATGTCAAAGATGTCAAATGACAAATGTCACAATGCTAAATGTCAAAAATGAAAAGTGTCACCATGAAAAATGTCAAAAATGACAAATTTCAAGATGGCAAATGTCAAAGATGTCAAATGACAAATGTCATAATGCTAAAAGTCAAAATGAAAAGTGTCACCATGAAAAATGTCAAAAATGACAAATTTCAAGATGGCAAATATCAAAGATGTCAAATGACAAATGTCACAATGCTAAATGTCAAAAATGACAAATTTCAAGATGGCAAATGTCAAAGATGTCAAATGACAAATGTCACAATGCTAAATGTCAAAAATGAAAAGTGTCACCATGAAAAATGTCAAAAATGACAAATTTCAAGATGGCAAATGTCAAAGATATCAAATGACAAATGTCACAATGCTAAATGTCAAAAATGAAAAGTGTCACCATGAAAAATGTCAAAAATAACAAATTTCAAGATGGCAAATGTCAAAGATGTCAAATGACAAATGTCACAATGCTAAATGTCAAAAATGAAAAGTGTCACCATGAAAAATGTCAAAAATGACAAATTTCAAGATGGCAAATGTCAAAGATGTCAAATGACAAATGTCACAATGCTAAATGTCAAAAATGAAAAGTGTCACCATGAAAAATGTCAAAAATAACAAATTTTAAGATGGCAAATGTCAAAGATGTCAAATGACAAATGTCACAATGCTAAATGTCAAAAATGAAAAGTGTCACCATGAAAAATGTCAAAAATGACAAATTTCAAGATGGCAAATGTCAAAACTGACAAATGTCACAATGCTAAATGTCAAAAATGATAAGTGTCACCATAAAAAATGTCAAAAATGACAAATTTCAAGATGGCAAATGTCCAAGATGTCAAATGTCACAATGCTAAATGTCAAAAATGAAAAGTGTCACCATGAAAAATGTCAAAAATGACAAATTTCAAGATGGCAAATGTCAAAGATGTCAAATGACAAATGTCACAATGCTAAATGTCAAAAATGAAAAGTGTCACCATGAAAAATGTCAAAAATGACAAATTTCAAGATGGCAAATGTCAAAGATGTCAAATGACAAATGTCACAATGCTAAATGTCAAAAATGTGTCACCATGAAAAATGTCAAAAATGACAAATTTCAAGATGGCAAATGTCAAAGATGTCAAATGACAAATGTCACAATGCTAAATGTCAAAAATGAAAAGTGTCAGCATGAAAAATGTCAAAAATGACAAATTTCAAGATGGCAAATGTCAAAACTGACTAATGTCACAATGCTAAATGTCAAAAATGAAAAGTGTCACCATGAAAAATGTCAAAAATGACAAATTTCAAAATGGCAAATGTCAAAGATGTCAAATGACAAATGTCACAATGCTAAATGTCAAAAATGAAAAGTGTCACCATGAAAAGTGTCAAAAATGACAAATTTCAAGATGGCAAATGTCAAAGATGTCAAATGACAAATGTCACAATGCTAAATGTCAAAAATGAAAAGTTTCACCATGAAAAATGTCAAAAATGACAAATTTCAAGATGGGAAATGTCAAAGATTTTGAATATGACAAATGTCACAATGCTAAATGTCAAAAATGAAAAGTGTCACCATGAAAAATGTCAAAAATGACAAATTTCAAGATGGCAAATGTCAAAGATGTCAAATGACAAATGTCATAATGCTAAAAGTCAAAATGAAAAGTGTCACCATGAAAAATGTCAAAAATGACAAATTTCAAGATGGCAAATATCAAAGATGTCAAATGACAAATGTCACAATGCTAAATGTCAAAAATGACAAATTTCAAGATGGCAAATGTCAAAGATGTCAAATGACAAATGTCACAATGCTAAATGTCAAAAATGAAAAGTGTCACCATGAAAAATGTCAAAAATGACAAATTTCAAGATGGCAAATGTCAAAGATATCAAATGACAAATGTCACAATGCTAAATGTCAAAAATGAAAAGTGTCACCATGAAAAATGTCAAAAATAACAAATTTCAAGATGGCAAATGTCAAAGATGTCAAATGACAAATGTCACAATGCTAAATGTCAAAAATGAAAAGTGTCACCATGAAAAATGTCAAAAATGACAAATTTCAAGATGGCAAATGTCAAAGATGTCAAATGACAAATGTCACAATGCTAAATGTCAAAAATGAAAAATGTCAAAAATAACAAATTTTAAGATGGCAAATGTCAAAGATGTCAAATGACAAATGTCACAATGCTAAATGTCAAAAATGAAAAGTGTCACCATGAAAAATGTCAAAAATGACAAATTTCAAGATGGCAAATGTCAAAACTGACAAATGTCACAATGCTAAATGTCAAAAATGATAAGTGTCACCATAAAAAATGTCAAAAATGACAAATTTCAAGATGGCAAATGTCCAAGATGTCAAATGACAAATTTCACAATGCTAAATGTCAAAAATGAAAAGTGTCACCATGAAAAATGTCAAAAATGACAAATTTCAAGATGGCAAATGTCAAAGATGTCAAATGACAAATGTCACAATGCTAAATGTCAAAAATGAAAAGTGTCACCATGAAAAATGTCAAAAATGACAAATTTCAAGATGGCAAATGTCAAAGATGTCAAATGACAAATGTCACAATGCTAAATGTCAAAAATGTGTCACCATGAAAAATGTCAAAAATGACAAATTTCAAGATGGCAAATGTCAAAGATGTCAAATGACAAATGTCACAATGCTAAATGTCAAAAATGAAAAGTGTCAGCATGAAAAATGTCAAAAATGACAAATTTCAAGATGGCAAATGTCAAAACTGACTAATGTCACAATGCTAAATGTCAAAAATAAAAAGTGTCACCATGAAAAATGTCAAAAATGACAAATTTCAAAATGGCAAATGTCAAAGATGTCAAATGACAAATGTCACAATGCTAAATGTCAAAAATGAAAAGTGTCACCATGAAAAGTGTCAAAAATGACAAATTTCAAGATGGCAAATGTCTAAGATGTCAAATGACAAATGTCACAATGCTAAATGTCAAAAATGAAAAGTGTCACCATGAAAAATGTCAAAAATGACAAATTTCAAGATGGCAAATGTCAAAGATGTCAAATGACAAATGTCACAATGCTAAATGTCAAAAATGAAAAGTGTCACCATGAAAAATGTCAAAAATGACCAATTTCAAGATGGCAAATGTCAAAGATGTCAAATGACAAATGTCACAATGCTAAATGTCAAAAATGAAAAGTGTCACCATGAAAAATGTCAAAAATGACAAATTTCAAGATGGCAAATGTCAAAGATGTCAAATGACAAATGTCACAATGCTAAATGTCAAAAATGAAAAGTGTCAGCATGAAAAATGTCAAAAATGACAAATTTCAAGATGGCAAATGTCAAAACTGACTAACGTCACAATGCTAAATGTCAAAAATGAAAAGTGTCACCATGAAAAATGTCAAAAATGACAAATTTCAAAATGGCAAATGTCAAAGATGTCAAATGACAAATGTCACAATGCTAAATGTCAAAAATGAAAAGTGTCACCATGAAAAATGTCAAAAATGACAAATTTCAAGATGGCAAATGTCAAAGATGTCAAATGACAAATGTCACAATGCTAAATGTCAAAAATAAAAAGTGTCAAAAATGACAAATTTCAAGATGGCAAATGTCAAAGATGTCAAATGACAAATGTCACAATGCTAAATGTCAAAAATGAAAAGTGTCACCATGAAAAATGTCAAAAATGACAAATTTTAAGATGGCAAATGTCAAAACTGACAAATGTCACAATGCTAAATGTCAAAAATGAAAAGTGTCACCATGAAAAATGTCAAAAATAACAAATTTCAAGATGGCAAATGTCAAGGATGTCAAATGACAAATGTCACAATGCTAAATGTCAAAAATGACAAATTTCAAGATGGCAAATGTCAAAGATGTCAAATGACAAATGTCACAATGCTAAATGTCAAAAATGAAAAGTGTCACCATAAAAAATGTCAAAAATGACAAATTTCAAGATGGCAAATGTCAAAGATGTCAAATGACAAATGTCACAATGCTAAATGTCAAAAATAAAAAGTGTCACCATGAAAAATGTCAAAAATAACAAATTTCCAGATGGCAAATGTCCAAGATGTCAAGTGACAAATGTCACAATGCTAAATGTCAAAACTGACAAATTTCAAGATGGCAAACGTCAAAGATGTCAAATGACAAATGTCACAATGCTAAATGTCAAAAATGAAAAGTGTCACCATGAAAAATATCAAAAATGACAAATTTCAAGATGGCAAATGTCAAAGATGTCAAATGACAAATGTCACAATGCTAAATGTCAAAAATGATAAGTGTCACCATGAAAAATGTCAAAAATAACAAATTTCAAGATGGCAAATGTCAAAGATGTCAAATGACAAATGTCACAATGCTAAATGTCAAAAATGACAAATTTTAAGATGGCAAATGTCAAAGATGTCAAATGACAACTGTCATAATGCTAAATGTCAAAAATGAAAAGTGTCACCATGAAAAATGTCAAAAATAACAAATTTCAAGATGGCAAATGTCAAAGATGTCAAATGACAAATGTCACAATGCTAAATGTCAAAAATGACAAATTTCAAGATGGCAACTGTCAAAGATGTCAAATGTCACAATGCTAAATGTAAAAAATGAAAAGTGTCACCATGAAAAATGTCAAAAATAACAAATTTCAAGATGGCAAATGCCAAAGATGTCAAATGACAAATGTCACAATGCTAAATGTCAAAAATGAAAAGTGTCACCATGAAAAATGTCAAAAATGACAAATTTCAAGATGGCAAATGTCAAAGATGTCAAATGACAAATGTCACAATGCTAAATGTCAACAATGAAAAGTGTCACGATGAAAAATGTCAAAAATGACAAATTTCAAGATGGCAAATGTCAAAGATGTCAAATGACAAATGTCACAATGCTAAATGTCAAAAATGAAAAGTGTCAAAAATGACAAATTTCAAGATGGCAAATGTCTAAGATGTCAAATGACAAATGTCACAATGCTAAATGTCAAAAATGAAAAGTGTCACTATAAAAAATGTCAAAAATGACAAATTTCAAGATGGCAAATGTCAAAGATGTCAAATGACAAATGTCACAATGCAAAATGTCAAAAATGAAAAGTGTCACCATGAAAAATGTCAAAAATGACAAATTTCAAGATGGCAAATGTCAAAGATGTCAAATGACAAATGTCACAATGCCAAATGTCAAAAATGAAAAGTTTCACCATGAAAAATGTCAAAAATGACAAATTTCAAGATGGGAAATGTCAAAGATTTTGAATATGACAAATGTCACAATGCTAAATGTCAAAAATGAAAAGTGTCACCATGAAAAATGTCAAAAATGACAAATTTCAAGATGGCAAATGTCAAAGATGTCAAATGACAAATGTCATAATGCTAAAAGTCAAAATGAAAAGTGTCACCATGAAAAATGTCAAAAATGACAAATTTCAAGATGGCAAATATCAAAGATGTCAAATGACAAATGTCACAATGCTAAATGTCAAAAATGACAAATTTCAAGATGGCAAATGTCAAAGATGTCAAATGACAAATGTCACAATGCTAAATGTCAAAAATGAAAAGTGTCACCATGAAAAATGTCAAAAATGACAAATTTCAAGATGGCAAATGTCAAAGATGTCAAATGACAAATGTCACAATGCTAAATGTCAAAAATGTGTCACCATGAAAAATGTCAAAAATGACAAATTTCAAGATGGCAAATGTCAAAGATGTCAAATGACAAATGTCACAATGCTAAATGTCAAAAATGAAAAGTGTCAGCATGAAAAATGTCAAAAATGACAAATTTCAAGATGGCAAATGTCAAAACTGACTAATGTCACAATGCTAAATGTCAAAAATGAAAAGTGTCACCATGAAAAATGTCAAAAATGACAAATTTCAAGATGGCAAATGTCAAAGATGTCAAATGACAAATGTCACAATGCTAAATGTCAAAAATGAAAAGTGTCACCATGAAAAATGTCAAAAATAACAAATTTTAAGATGGCAAATGTCAAAGATGTCAAATGACAAATGTGACAATGCTAAATGTCAAAAATGAAAAGTGTCACCATGAAAAATGTCAAAAATGACAAATTTCAAGATGGCAAATGTCAAAACTGACAAATGTCACAATGCTAAATGTCAAAAATGATAAGTGTCAACATGAAAAATGTCAAAAATGACAAATTTCAAGATGGCAAATGTCCAAGATGTCAAATGACAAATGTCACAATGCTAAATGTCAAAAATGATAAGTGTCACCATGAAAAATGTCAAAAATGACAAATTTCAAGATGGCAAATGTCAAAGATGTCAAATGACAAATGTCACAATGCTAAATGTCAAAAATAAAAAGTGTCAAAAATGACAAATTTCAAGATGGCAAATGTCAAAGATGTCAAATGACAAATGTCACAATGCTAAATGTCAAAAATGAAAAGTGTCACCATGAAAAATGTCAAAAATGACAAATTTTAAGATGGCAAATGTCAAAACTGACAAATGTCACAATGCTAAATGTCAAAAATGAAAAGTGTCACCATGAAAAATGTCAAAAATAACAAATTTCAAGATGGCAAATGTCAAAGATGTCAAATGACAAATGTCACAATGCTAAATGTCAAAAATGACAAATTTCAAGATGGCAAATGTCAAAGATGTCAAATGACAAATGTCACAATGCTAAATGTCAAAAATGAAAAGTGTCACCATAAAAAATGTCAAAAATGACAAATTTCAAGATGGCAAATGTCAAAGATGTCAAATGACAAATGTCACAATGCTAAATGTCAAAAATGAAAAGTGTCACCATGAAAAATGTCAAAAATAACAAATTTCCAGATGGCAAATGTCCAAGATGTCAAGTGACAAATGTCACAATGCTAAATGTCAAAACTGACAAATTTCAAGATGGCAAACGTCAAAGATGTCAAATGACAAATGTCACAATGCTAAATGTCAAAAATGAAAAGTGTCACCATGAAAAATGTCAAAAATGACAAATTTCAAGATGGCAAATGTCAAAGATGTCAAATGACAAATGTCACAATGCTAAATGTCAAAAATGATAAGTGTCACCATGAAAAATGTCAAAAATAACAAATTTCAAGATGGCAAATGTCAAAGATGTCAAATGACAAATGTCAATGCTAAATGTCAAAAATGACAAATTTTAAGATGGCAAATGTCAAAGATGTCAAATGACAACTGTCACAATGCTAAATGTCAAAAATGAAAAGTGTCACCCTGAAAAATGTCAAAAATAACAAATTTCAAGATGGCAAATGTCAAAGATGTCAAATGACAAATGTCACAATGCTAAATGTCAAAAATGACAAATTTCAAGATGGCAACTGTCAAAGATGTCAAATGTCACAATGCTAAATGTAAAAAATGAAAAGTGTCACCATGAAAAATGTCAAAAATGACAAATTTCAAGATGGCAAATGTCAAAGATGTCAAATGACAAATGTCACAATGCTAAATGTCAAAAATGAAAAGTGTCACCATGAAAAATGTCAAAAATGACAAATTTCAAGATGGCAAATGTCAAAGATGTCAAATGACAAATGTCACAATGCTAAATGTCAACAATGAAAAGTGTCACCATGAAAAATGTCAAAAATGACAAATTTCAAGATGGCAAATGTCAAAGATGTCAAATGACAAATGTCACAATGCTAAATGTCAAAAATGAAAAGTGTCAAAAATGACAAATTTCAAGATGGCAAATGTCTAAGATGTCAAATGACAAATGTCACAATGCTAAATGTCAAAAATGAAAAGTGTCACTATAAAAAATGTCAAAAATGACAAATTTCAAGATGGCAAATGTCAAAGATGTCAAATGACAAATGTCACAATGCTAAATGTCAAAAATGAAAAGTGTCACCATGAAAAATGTCAAAAATGACAAATTTCAAGATGGCAAATGTCAAAGATGTCAAATGACAAATGTCACAATGCTAAATGTCAAAAATGAAAAGTTTCACCATGAAAAATGTCAAAAATGACAAATTTCAAGATGGGAAATGTCAAAGATTTTGAATATGACAAATGTCACAATGCTAAATGTTAAAAATGAAAAGTGTCACCATGAAAAATGTCAAAAATGACAAATTTCAAGATGGCAAATGTCAAAGATGTCAAATGACAAATGTCATAATGCTAAAAGTCAAAATGAAAAGTGTCACCATGAAAAATGTCAAAAATGACAAATTTCAAGATGGCAAATATCAAAGATGTCAAATGACAAATGTCACAATGCTAAATGTCAAAAATGACAAATTTCAAGATGGCAAATGTCAAAGATGTCAAATGACAAATGTCACAATGCTAAATGTCAAAAATGAAAAGTGTCACCATGAAAAATGTCAAAAATGACAAATTTCAAGATGGCAAATGTCAAAGATGTCAAATGACAAATGTCACAATGCTAAATGTCAAAAATGAAAAGTGTCACCATGAAAAATGTCAAAAATAACAAATTTCAAGATGGCAAATGTCAAAGATGTCAAATGACAAATGTCACAATGCTAAATGTCAAAAATGAAAAGTGTCACCATGAAAAATGTCAAAAATGACAAATTTCAAGATGGCAAATGTCAAAGATGTCAAATGACAAATGTCACAATGCTAAATGTCAAAAATGAAAAGTGTCACCATGAAAAATGTCAAAAATAACAAATTTTAAGATGGCAAATGTCAAAGATGTCAAATGACAAATGTCACAATGCTAAATGTCAAAAATGAAAAGTGTCACCATGAAAAATGTCAAAAATGACAAATTTCAAGATGGCAAATGTCAAAACTGACAAATGTCACAATGCTAAATGTCAAAAATGATAAGTGTCACCATGAAAAATGTCAAAAATGACAAATTTCAAGATGGCAAATGTCCAAGATGTCAAATGACAAATGTCACAATGCTAAATGTCAAAAATGAAAAGTGTCACCATGAAAAATGTCAAAAATGACAAATTTCAAGATGGCAAATGTCAAAGATGTCAAATCACAAATGTCACAATGCTAAATGTCAAAAATGAAAAGTGTCACCATGAAAAATGTCAAAAATGACAAATTTCAAGATGGCAAATGTCAAAGATGTCAAATGACAAATGTCACAATGCTAAATGTCAAAAATGAAAAGTTTCACCATGAAAAATGTCAAAAATGACAAATTTCAAGATGGGAAATGTCAAAGATTTTGAATATGACAAATGTCACAATGCTAAATGTCAAAAATGAAAAGTGTCACCATGAAAAATGTCAAAAATGACAAATTTCAAGATTGCAAATGTCAAAGATGTCAAATGACAAATGTCATAATGCTAAAAGTCAAAATGAAAAGTGTCACCATGAAAAATGTCAAAAATGACAAATTTCAAGATGGCAAATATCAAAGATGTCAAATGACAAATGTCACAATGCTAAATGTCAAAAATGACAAATTTCAAGATGGCAAATGTCAAAGATGTCAAATGACAAATGTCACAATGCTAAATGTCAAAAATGTGTCACCATGAAAAATGTCAAAAATGACAAATTTCAAGATGGCAAATGTCAAAGATGTCAAATGACAAATGTCACAATGCTAAATGTCAAAAATGAAAAGTGTCAGCATGAAAAATGTCAAAAATGACAAATTTCAAGATGGCAAATGTCAAAGATGTCAAATGACAAATGTCACAATGCTAAATGTCAAAAATGAAAAGTGTCACCATGAAAAATGTCAAAAATGACAAATTTCAAGATGGCAAATGTCAAAGATATCAAATGACAAATGTCACAATGCTAAATGTCAAAAATGAAAAGTGTCACCATGAAAAATGTCAAAAATAACAAATTTCAAGATGGCAAATGTTAAAGATGTCAAATGACAAATGTCACAATGCTAAATGTCAAAAATGAAAAGTGTCACCATGAAAAATGTCAAAAATGACAAATTTCAAGATGGCAAATGTCAAAGATGTCAAATGACAAATGTCACAATGCTAAATGTCAAAAATGAAAAGTGTCACCATGAAAAATGTCAAAAATAACAAATTTTAAGATGGCAAATGTCAAAGATGTCAAATGACAAATGTCACAATGCTAAATGTCAAAAATGAAAAGTGTGACCATGAAAAATGTCAAAAATGACAAATTTCAAGATGGCAAATGTCAAAACTGACAAATGTCACAATGCTAAATGTCAAAAATGATAAGTGTCACCATAAAAAATGTCAAAAATGACAAATTTCAAGATGGCAAATGTCCAAGATGTCAAATGACAAATGTCACAATGCTAAATGTCAAAAATGAAAAGTGTCACCATGAAAAATGTCAAAAATGACAAATTTCAAGATGGCAAATGTCAAAGATGTCAAATGACAAATGTCACAATGCTAAATGTCAAAAATGAAAAGTGTCACCATGAAAAATGTCAAAAATGACAAATTTCAAGATGGCAAATGTCAAAGATGTCAAATGACAAATGTCACAATGCTAAATGTCAAAAATGTGTCACCATGAAAAATGTCAAAAATGACAAATTTCAAGATGGCAAATGTCAAAGATGTCAAATGACAAATGTCACAATGCTAAATGTCAAAAATGAAAAGTGTCAGCATGAAAAATGTCAAAAATGACAAATTTCAAGATGGCAAATGTCAAAACTGACTAATGTCACAATGCTAAATGTCAAAAATGAAAAGTGTCACCATGAAAAATGTCAAAAATGACAAATTTCAAAATGGCAAATGTCAAAGATGTCAAATGACAAATGTCACAATGCTAAATGTCAAAAATGAAAAGTGTCACCATGAAAAGTGTCAAAAATGACAAATTTCAAGATGGCAAATGTCTAAGATGTCAAATGACAAATGTCACAATGCTAAATGTCAAAAATGAAAAGTGTCAACATGAAAAATGTCAAAAATGACAAATTTCAAGATGGCAAATGTCAAAGATGTCAAATGACAAATGTCACAATGCTAAATGTCAAAAATGAAAAGTGTCACCATGAAAAATGTCAAAAATGACAAATTTCAAGATGGCAAATGTCAAAGATGTCAAATGACAAATGTCACAATGCTAAATGTCAAAAATGAAAAGTGTCACCATGAAAAATGTCAAAAATGACAAATTTCAAGATGGCAAATATCAAAGATGTCAAATGACAAATGTCACAATGCTAAATGTCAAAAATGGAAAGTGTCACAATGCTAAATGTCAAAAATGAAAAGTGTCACAATGCTAAATGTCAAAAATGACAAATTTCAAGATAGCAAATGTCAAAGATGTCAAATGACAAATGTCACAATGCTAAATAACAAAAATGACAAATTTCAAGATGGCAAATGTCAAAGATGTCAAATGACAAATGTCACAATGCTAAATGTCAAAAATGAAAAGTGTCACCATGAAAAATGTCAAAAATGACAAATTTCAAGATGGCAAATATCAAAACTGACAAATGTCACAATGCTAAATGTCAAAAATGATAAAAATCACCATGAAAAATGTCAAAAATGACAAATTTCAAGATGGCAAATGTCTAAGATGTCAAATGACAAATGTCACAATGCTAAATGTCAAAAATGAAAAGTGTCACCATAAAAAATGTCAAAAATGACAAATTTCAAGATGGCAAATGTCAAAGATGTCAAATGACAAATGTCACAATGCTAAATGTCAAAAATGAAAAGTGTCAAAAATGACAAATTTTAAGATGGCAAATGTCTAAGATGTCAAATGACAAATGTCACAATGCTAAATGTCAAAAATAAAAAGTGTCACCATGAAAAATGTCAAAAATGACAAATTTTAAGATGGCAAATGTCAAAGATGTCAAATAACAAATGTCACGATGCTAAATGTCAAAAATGAAAAGTGTCACCATGAAAAATGTCAAAAATGACAAATTTCAAGATGGCAAATGTCAAAGATGTCAAATGACAAATGTCACAATGCTAAATGTCAAAAATGAAAAGTGTCACCATGAAAAATGTCAATAATGACAAATTTCAAGATGGCAAATGTCAAAACTGACTAATGTCACAATGCTAAATGTCAAAAATGAAAAGTGTCACCATGAAAAATGTCAAAAATGACAAATTTCAAAATGGCAAATGTCAAAGATGTCAAATGACAAATGTCACAATGCTAAATGTCAAAAATGAAAAGTGTCACCATGAAAAGTGTCAAAAATGACAAATTTCAAGATGGCAAATGTCTAAGATGTCAAATGACAAATGTCACAATGCTAAATGTCAAAAATGAAAAGTGTCACCATGAAAAATGTCAAAAATGACAAATTTCAAGATGGCAAATGCCAAAGATGTCAAATGACAAATGTCACAATGCTAAATGTCAAAAATGAAAAGTGTCACCATGAAAAATGTCAAAAATGACAAATTTCAAGACGGCAAATGTCAAAGATGTCAAATGACAAATGTCACAATGCTAAATGTCAAAAATGAAAAGTGTCACCATGAAAAATGTCAAAAATGACAAATTTCAAGATGGCAAATGTCAAAGATGTCAAATGACAAATGTCACAATGCTAAATGTCAAAAATGAAAAGTGTCACCATGAAAAATATCAAAAATGACAAATTTCAAGATGGCAAATATCAAAGATGTCAAATGACAAATGTCACAATGCTAAATGTCAAAAATGGAAAGTGTCACAATGCTAAATGTCAAAAATGAAAAGTGTCACAATGCTAAATGTCAAAAATGACAAACTACAAAATGGCAAATGTCAAAGATGTCAAATAACAAATGTCACAATGCTAAATGTCAAAAATGACAAATTTCAAGATGGCAAATGTCAAAGATGTCAAATGAAAAATGTCACAATGCTAAATGTCAAAAATGAAAAGTGTCACAATGCTAAATGTCAAAAATGACAAATTTCAAGATGGCAAATGTCAAAGATGTCAAATGTCACAATGCTAAATGTCAAAAATGAAAAGTGTCACCATGAAAAATGTCAAAAATGACAAATTTCAAGATGGCAAATGTCAAAGATGTCAAATGACAAATGTCACAATGCTAAATGTCAAAAATGAAAAGTGTCACCATGAAAAATGTCAAAAATGACAAATTTCAAGATGGCAAATGTCAAAGATGTCAAATGACAAATGTCACAATGCTAAATGTCAAAAATGAAAAGTGTCACCATGACAAATGTCAAAAATGACAAATTTCAGGATGGCAAATGTCAAAGATGTCAAATGACAAATGTCACAATGCTAAATGTCAAAAATGAAAGTGTCAAAAATGACAAATTTCAAGATAGCAAATGTCTAAGATGTCAAATGACAAATGTCACAATGCTAAATGTCAAAAATGAAAAGTGTCACTATAAAAAATGTCAAAAATGACAAATTTCAAGATGGCAAATGTCAAAGATGCCAAATGACATATGTCACAATGCTAAATGTCAAAAATGAAAAGTGTCACCATGAAAAATGTCAAAAATGACAAATTTCAAGATGGCAAATGTCAAAGATGTCGAATGACATATGTCACAATGCTAAATGTCAAAAATGAAAAGTTTCACCATGAAAAATGTCAAAAATGACAAATTTCAAGATGGGAAATGTCAAAGATTTTGAATATTACAAATGTCACAATGCTAAATGTCAAAAATGAAAAGTGTCACCATGAAAAATGTCAAAAATGACAAATTTCAAGATGGCAAATGTCAAAGATGTCAAATGACAAATGTCACAATGCTAAATGTCAAAAATGAAAAGTGTCACCATGAAAAATTTTAAAAATGACAAATTTCAAGATGGCAAATGTCAAAGATGTCAAATGACAAATGTCACAATGCTAAATGTCAAAAATGAAAAGTGTCACCATGAAAAATGTCAAAAATGACAAATTTCAAGATGGCAAATATCAAAGATGTCAAATGACAAATGTCACAATGCTAAATGTCAAAAATGGAAAGTGTCACAATGCTAAATGTCAAAAATAAAAAGTGTCACAATGCTAAATGTCAAAAATGACAAATTTCAAGATAGCAAATGTCAAAGATGTCAAATGACAAATGTCACAATGCTAAATAACAAAAATGACAAATTTCAAGATGGCAAATGTCAAAGATGTCAAATGACAAATGTCACAATGCTAAATGTCAAAAATGAAAAGTGTCACCATGAAAAATGTCAAAAATGACAAATTTCAAGATGGCAAATATCAAAACTGACAAATGTCACAATGCTAAATATGTCAAAAATGATAAAAATCACCATGAAAAATGTCAAAAATGACAAATTTCAAGATGGCAAATGTCTAAGATGTCAAATGACAAATGTCACAATGCTAAATGTCAAAAATGAAAAGTGTCACCATAAAAAATGTCAAAAATGACAAATTTCAAGATGGCAAATGTCAAAGATGTCAAATGACAAATGTCACAATGCTAAATGTCAAAAATGAAAAGTGTCAAAAATGACAAATTTTAAGATGGCAAATGTCTAAGATGTCAAATGACAAATGTCACAATGCTAAATGTCAAAAATAAAAAGTGTCACCATGAAAAATGTCAAAAATGACAAATTTTAAGATGGCAAATGTCAAAGATGTCAAATGACAAATGTCACAATGCTAAATGTCAAAAATGAAAAGTGTCACCATGAAAAATGTCAAAAATGACAAATTTCAAGACGGCAAATGTCAAAACTGACTAATGTCACAATGCTAAATGTCAAAAATGAAAAGTGTCACCATGAAAAATGTCAAAAATGACAAATTTCAAAATGGCAAATGTCAAAGATGTCAAATGACAAATGTCACAATGCTAAATGTCAAAAATGAAAAGTGTCACCATGAAAAGTGTCAAAAATGACAAATTTCAAGATGGCAAATGTCTAAGATGTCAAATGACAAATGTCACAATGCTAAATGTCAAAAATGAAAAGTGTCACCATGAAAAATGTCAAAAATGACAAATTTCAAGATGGCAAATGCCAAAGATGTCAAATGACAAATGTCACAATGCTAAATGTCAAAAATGAAAAGTGTCACCATGAAAAATGTCAAAAATGGCAAATTTCAAGATGGCAAATGTCAAAGATGTCTAATGACAAATGTCACAATGCTAAATGTCAAAAATGAAAAGTGTCACCATGAAAAATGTCAAAAATGACAAATTTTAAGATGGCAAATGTCAAAGATGTCAAATGACAAATGTCACAATGCTAAATGTCAAAAATGAAAAGTGTCACCATGAAAAATATCAAAAATGACAAATTTCAAGATGGCAAATATCAAAGATGTCAAATGACAAATGTCACAATGCTAAATGTCAAAAATGGAAAGTGTCAAAAATGACAAATTTTAAGATGGCAAATGTCTAAGATGTCAAATGACAAATGTCACAATGCTAAATGTCAAAAATAAAAAGTGTCACCATGAAAAATGTCAAAAATGACAAATTTTAAGATGGCAAATGTCAAAGATGTCAAATAACAAATGTCACGATGCTAAATGTCAAAAATGAAAAGTGTCACCATGAAAAATGTCAAAAATGACAAATTTCAAGATGGCAAATGTCAAAGATGTCAAATGACAAATGTCACAATGCTAAATGTCAAAAATGAAAAGTGTCACCATGAAAAATGTCAATAATGACAAATTTCAAGATGGCAAATGTCAAAACTGACTAATGTCACAATGCTAAATGTCAAAAATGAAAAGTGTCACCATGAAAAATGTCAAAAATGACAAATTTCAAAATGGCAAATGTCAAAGATGTCAAATGACAAATGTCACAATGCTAAATGTCAAAAATGAAAAGTGTCACCATGAAAAGTGTCAAAAATGACAAATTTCAAGATGGCAAATGTCTAAGATGTCAAATGACAAATGTCACAATGCTAAATGTCAAAAATGAAAAGTGTCACCATGAAAAATGTCAAAAATGACAAATTTCAAGATGGCAAATGCCAAAGATGTCAAATGACAAATGTCACAATGCTAAATGTCAAAAATGAAAAGTGTCACCATGAAAAATGTCAAAAATGACAAATTTCAAGACGGCAAATGTCAAAGATGTCAAATGACAAATGTCACAATGCTAAATGTCAAAAATGAAAAGTGTCACCATGAAAAATGTCAAAAATGACAAATTTCAAGATGGCAAATGTCAAAGATGTCAAATGACAAATGTCACAATGCTAAATGTCAAAAATGAAAAGTGTCACCATGAAAAATATCAAAAATGACAAATTTCAAGATGGCAAATATCAAAGATGTCAAATGACAAATGTCACAATGCTAAATGTCAAAAATGAAAAGTGTCACAATGCTAAATGTCAAAAATGAAAAGTGTCACAATGCTAAATGTCAAAAATGACAAACTACAAAATGGCAAATGTCAAAGATGTCAAATAACAAATGTCACAATGCTAAATGTCAAAAATGACAAATTTCAAGATGGCAAATGTCAAAGATGTCAAATGAAAAATGTCACAATGCTAAATGTCAAAAATGAAAAGTGTCACAATGCTAAATGTCAAAAATGACAAATTTCAAGATGGCAAATGTCAAAGATGTCAAATGTCACAATGCTAAATGTCAAAAATGGAAAGTGTCACCATGAAAAATGTCAAAAATGACAAATTTCAAGATGGCAAATGTCAAAGATGTCAAATGACAAATGTCACAATGCTAAATGTCAAAAATGAAAAGTGTCACCATGAAAAATGTCAAAAATGACAAATTTCAAGATGGCAAATGTCAAAGATGTCAAATGACAAATGTCACAATGCTAAATGTCAAAAATGAAAAGTGTCACCATGACAAATGTCAAAAATGACAAATTTCAGGATGGCAAATGTCAAAGATGTCAAATGACAAATGTCACAATGCTAAATGTCAAAAATGAAAGTGTCAAAAATGACAAATTTCAAGATGGCAAATGTCTAAGATGTCAAATGACAAATGTCACAATGCTAAATGTCAAAAATGAAAAGTGTCACTATAAAAAATGTCAAAAATGACAAATTTCAAGATGGCAAATGTCAAAGATGCCAAATGACATATGTCACAATGCTAAATGTTAAAAATGAAAAGTGTCACCATGAAAAATGTCAAAAATGACAAATTTCAAGATGGCAAATGTCAAAGATGTCGAATGACATATGTCACAATGCTAAATGTCAAAAATGAAAAGTTTCACCATGAAAAATGTCAAAAATGACAAATTTCAAGATGGGAAATGTCAAAGATTTTGAATATTACAAATGTCACAATGCTAAATGTCAAAAATGAAAAGTGTCACCATGAAAAATGTCAAAAATGACAAATTTCAAGATGGCAAATGTCAAAGATGTCAAATGACAAATGTCACAATGCTAAATGTCAAAAATGAAAAGTGTCACCATGAAAAATTTTAAAAATGACAAATTTCAAGATGGCAAATGTCAAAGATGTCAAATGACAAATGTCACAATGCTAAATGTCAAAAATGAAAAGTGTCACCATGAAAAATGTCAAAAATGACAAATTTCAAGATGGCAAATATCAAAGATGTCAAATGACAAATGTCACAATGCTAAATGTCAAAAATGGAAAGTGTCACAATGCTAAATGTCAAAAATGAAAAGTGTCACAATGCTAAATGTCAAAAATGACAAATTTCAAGATAGCAAATGTCAAAGATGTCAAATGACAAATGTCACAATGCTAAATAACAAAAATGACAAATTTCAAGATGGCAAATGTCAAAGATGTCAAATGACAAATGTCACAATGCTAAATGTCAAAAATGAAAAGTGTCACCATGAAAAATGTCAAAAATGACAAATTTCAAGATGGCAAATATCAAAACTGACAAATGTCACAATGCTAAATATGTCAAAAATGATAAAAATCACCATGAAAAATGTCAAAAATGACAAATTTCAAGATGGCAAATGTCTAAGATGTCAAATGACAAATGTCACAATGCTAAATGTCAAAAATGAAAAGTGTCACCATAAAAAATGTCAAAAATGACAAATTTCAAGATGGCAAATGTCAAAGATGTCAAATGACAAATGTCACAATGCTAAATGTCAAAAATGAAAAGTGTCAAAAATGACAAATTTTAAGATGGCAAATGTCTAAGATGTCAAATGACAAATGTCACAATGCTAAATGTCAAAAATAAAAAGTGTCACCATGAAAAATGTCAAAAATGACAAATTTTAAGATGGCAAATGTCAAAGATGTCAAATGACAAATGTCACAATGCTAAATGTCAAAAATGAAAAGTGTCACCATGAAAAATGTCAAAAATGACAAATTTCAAGATGGCAAATGTCAAAACTGACTAATGTCACAATGCTAAATGTCAAAAATGAAAAGTGTCACCATGAAAAATGTCAAAAATGACAAATTTCAAAATGGCAAATGTCAAAGATGTCAAATGACAAATGTCACAATGCTAAATGCCAAAAATGAAAAGTGTCACCATGAAAAGTGTCAAAAATGACAAATTTCAAGATGGCAAATGTCTAAGATGTCAAATGACAAATGTCACAATGCTAAATGTCAAAAATGAAAAGTGTCACCATGAAAAATGTCAAAAATGACAAATTTCAAGATGGCAAATGCCAAAGATGTCAAATGACAAATGTCACAATGCTAAATGTCAAAAATGAAAAGTGTCACCATGAAAAATGTCAAAAATGGCAAATTTCAAGATGGCAAATGTCAAAGATGTCAAATGACAAATGTCACAATGCTAAATGTCAAAAATGAAAAGTGTCACCATGAAAAATGTCAAAAATGACAAATTTTAAGATGGCAAATGTCAAAGATGTCAAATGACAAATGTCACAATGCTAAATGTCAAAAATGAAAAGTGTCACCATGAAAAATATCAAAAATGACAAATTTCAAGATGGCAAATATCAAAGATGTCAAATGACAAATGTCACAATGCTAAATGTCAAAAATGGAAAGTGTCACAATGCTAAATGTCAAAAATGAAAAGTGTCACAATGCTAAATGTCAAAAATGACAAATTTCAAAATGGCAAATGTCAAAGATGTCAAATAACAAATGTCACAATGATAAATGTCAAAAATGACAAATTTCAAGATGGCAAATATCAAAGATGTCAAATGACAAATGTCACAATGCTAAATGTCAAAAATGAAAAGTGTCACCATGAAAAATGTCAAAAATGACAAATTTCAAGATGGCAAATGTCAAAACTGACAAACGTCACAATGCTAAATGTCAAAAATGAAAAGTGTCACCATGAAAAATGTCAAAAATAACAAATTTCCAGATGGCAAATGTCAAAGATGTCAAGTGACAAATGTCACAATGCTAAATGTCAAAACTGACAAATTTCAAGATGGCAAACGTCAAAGATGTCAAATGACAAATGTCACAATGCTAAATGTCAAAAATGAAAAGTGTCACCATGAAAAATGTCAAAAATGACAAATTTCAAGATGGCAAATGTCAAAGATGTCAAATGACAAATGTCACAATGCTAAATGTCAAAAATGATAAGTGTCACCATGAAAAATGTCAAAAATAACAAATTTCAAGATGGCAAATGTCAAAGATGTCAAATGACAAATGTCACAATGCTAAATGTCAAAAATGACAAATTTTAAGATGGCAAATGTCAAAGATGTCAAATGACAACTGTCACAATGCTAAATGTCAAAAATGAAAAGTGTCACCATGAAAAATGTCAAAAATAACAAATTTCAAGATGGCAAATGCCAAAGATGTCAAATGACAAATGTCACAATGCTAAATGTCAAAAATGACAAATTTCAAGATGGCAAATGTCAAAGATGTCAAATGTCACAATGCTAAATGTCAAAAATGAAAAGTGTCACCATGAAAAATGTCAAAAATGACAAATTTCAAGATGGCAAATGTCAAAGATGTCAAATGACAAATGTCACAATGCTAAATGTCAAAAATGAAAAGTGTCACCATGAAAAATGTCAAAAATGACAAATTTCAAGATGGGAAATGTCAAAGATTTTGAATATGACAAATGTCACAATGCTAAATGTCAAAAATGAAAAGTGTCACCATGAAAAATGTCAAAAATGACAAATTTCAGGATGGCAAATGTCAAAGATGTCAAATGACAAATGTCACAATGCTAAATGTCAAAAATGAAAAGTGTCAAAAATGACAAATTTCAAGATGGCAAATGTCTAAGATGTCAAATGACAAATGTCACAATGCTAAATGTCAAAAATGAAAAGTGTCACCATGAAAAATGTCAAAAATGACAAATTTCAGGATGGCAAATGTCAAAGATGTCAAATGACAAATGTCACAATGCTAAATGTCAAAAATGAAAAGTGTCAAAAATGACAAATTTCAAGATGGCAAATGTCTAAGATGTCAAATGACAAATGTCACAATGCTAAATGTCAAAAATGAAAAGTGTCACTATAAAAAATGTCAAAAATGACAAATTTCAAGATGGCAAATGTCAAAGATGTCAAATGACATATGTCACAATGCTAAATGTCAAAAATGAAAAGTGTCACCATGAAAAATGTCAAAAATGACAAATTTCAAGATGGCAAATGTCAAAGATGTCAAATGACAAATGTCACAATGCTAAATGTCAAAAATGAAAAGTTTTACCATGAAAAATGTCAAAAATAACAAATTTCAAGATGGGAAATGTCAAAGATTTTGAATATGACAAATGTCACAATGCTAAATGTCAAAAATGAAAAGTGTCACCATGAAAAATGTCAAAAATGACAAATTTCAAGATGGCAAATGTCAAAGATGTCAAATGACAAATGTCACAATGCTAAAAGTCAAAATGAAAAGTGTCACCATGAAAAATGTCAAAAATGACAAATTTCAAGATGGCAAATATCAAAGATGTCAAATGACAAATGTCACAATGCTAAATGTCAAAAATGACAAATTTCAAGATGGCAAATGTCAAAGATGTCAAATGACAAATGTCACAATGCTAAATGTCAAAAATGAAAAGTGTCACCATGAAAAATGTCAAAAATGACAAATTTCAAGATGGCAAATGTCAAAGATGTCAAATGACAAATGTCACAATGCTAAATGTCAAAAATGAAAAGTGTCACCATGAAAAATGTCAAAAATAACAAATTTCAAGATGGCAAATGTCAAAGATGTCAAATGACAAATGTCACAATGCTACATGTCAAAAATGAAAAGTGTCACCATGAAAAATGTCAAAAATGACAAATTTCAAGATGGCAAATGTCAAAGATGTCAAATGACAAATGTCACAATGCTAAATGTCAAAAATGAAAAGTGTCACCATGAAAAATGTCAAAAATAACAAATTTTAAGATGGCAAATGTCAAAGATGTCAAATGACAAATGTCACAATGCTAAATGTCAAAAATGAAAAGTGTCACCATGAAAAATGTCAAAAATGACAAATTTCAAGATGGCAAATATCAAAACTGACAAATGTCACAATGCTAAATGTCAAAAATGATAAGTGTCACCATGAAAAATGTCAAAAATGACAAATTTCAAGATGGCAAATGTCCAAGATGTCAAATGACAAATGTCACAATGCTAAATGTCAAAAATGAAAAGTGTCACCATGAAAAATGTCAAAAATGACAAATTTCAAGATAGCAAATGTCAAAGATGTCAAATGACAAATGTCACAATGCTATATGTCAAAAATGAAAAGTGTCACCATGAAAAATGTCAAAAATGACAAATTTCAAGATGGCAAATGTCAAAGATGTCAAATGACAAATGTCACAATGCTAAATGTCAAAAATGAAAAGTGTCACCATGAAAAATGTCAAAAATGACAAATTTCAAGATGGCAAATGTCAAAACTGACAAATGTCACAATGCTAAATGTCAAAAATGATAAGTGTCAACATGAAAAATGTCAAAAATGACAAATTTCAAGATGGCAAATGTCCAAGATGTCAAATGACAAATGTCACAATGCTAAATGTCAAAAATGAAAAGTGTCACCATGAAAAATGTCAAAAATGACAAATTTCAAGATGGCAAATGTCAAAGATGTCAAATGACAAATGTCACAATGCTAAATGTCAAAAATAAAAAGTGTCAAAAATGACAAATTTCAAGATGGCAAATGTCAAAGATGTCAAATGACAAATGTCACAATGCTAAATGTCAAAAATGAAAAGTGTCACCATAAAAAATGTCAAAAATGACAAATTTCAAGATGGCAAATGTCAAAGATGTCAAATGACAAATGTCACAATGCTAAATGTCAAAAATGAAAAGTGTCACCATGAAAAATGTCAAAAATAACAAATTTCCAGATGGCAAATGTCCAAGATGTCAAGTGACAAATGTCACAATGCTAAATGTCAAAACTGACAAATTTCAAGATGACAAACGTCAAAGATGTCAAATGACAAATGTCACAATGCTAAATGTCAAAAATGAAAAGTGTCACCATGAAAAATGTCAAAAATGACAAATTTCAAAATGGCAAATGTCAAAGATGTCAAATGACAAATGTCACAATGCTAAATGTCAAAAATGATAAGTGTCACCATGAAAAATGTCAAAAATAACAAATTTCAAGATGGCAAATGTCAAAGATGTCAAATGACAAATGTCACAATGCTAAATGTCAAAAATGACAAATTTTAAGATGGCAAATGTCAAAGATGTCAAATGACAACTGTCATAATGCTAAATGTCAAAAATGAAAAGTGTCACCATGAAAAATGTCAAAAATAACAAATTTCAAGATGGCAAATGTCAAAGATGTCAAATGACAAATGTCACAATGCTAAATGTCAAAAATAACAAATTTTAAGATGGCAAATGTCAAAGATGTCAAATGACAACTGTCACGATGCTAAATGTCAAAAATGAAAAGTGTCACCATGAAAAATGTCAAAAATAACAAATTTCAAGATGGGAAATGTCAAAGATTTTGAATATGACAAATGTCACAATGCTAAATGTCAAAAATGAAAAGTGTCACCATGAAAAATGTCAAAAATGACAAATTTCAAGATGGCAAATGTCAAAGATGTCAAATGACAAATGTCACAATGCTAAAAGTCAAAATGAAAAGTGTCACCATGAAAAATGTCAAAAATGACAAATTTCAAGATGGCAAATATCAAAGATGTCAAATGACAAATGTCACAATGCTAAATGTCAAAAATGACAAATTTCAAGATGGCAAATGTCAAAGATGTCAAATGACAAATGTCACAATGCTAAATGTCAAAAATGAAAAGTGTCACCATGAAAAATGTCAAAAATGACAAATTTCAAGATGGCAAATGTCAAAGATGTCAAATGACAAATGTCACAATGCTAAATGTCAAAAATGAAAAGTGTCACCATGAAAAATGTCAAAAATAACAAATTTCAAGATGGCAAATGTCAAAGATGTCAAATGACAAATGTCACAATGCTAAATGTCAAAAATGAAAAGTGTCACCATGAAAAATGTCAAAAATGACAAATTTCAAGATGGCAAATGTCAAAGATGTCAAATGACAAATGTCACAATGCTAAATGTCAAAAATGAAAAGTGTCACCATGAAAAATGTCAAAAATAACAAATTTTAAGATGGCAAATGTCAAAGATGTCAAATGACAAATGTCACAATGCTAAATGTCAAAAATGAAAAGTGTCACCATGAAAAATGTCAAAAATGACAAATTTCAAGATGGCAAATATCAAAACTGACAAATGTCACAATGCTAAATGTCAAAAATGATAAGTGTCACCATGAAAAATGTCAAAAATGACAAATTTCAAGATGGCAAATGTCCAAGATGTCAAATGACAAATGTCACAATGCTAAATGTCAAAAATGAAAAGTGTCACCATGAAAAATGTCAAAAATGACAAATTTCAAGATAGCAAATGTCAAAGATGTCAAATGACAAATGTCACAATGCTATATGTCAAAAATGAAAAGTGTCACCATGAAAAATGTCAAAAATGACAAATTTCAAGATGGCAAATGTCAAAGATGTCAAATGACAAATGTCACAATGCTAAATGTCAAAAATGAAAAGTGTCACCATGAAAAATGTCAAAAATGACAAATTTCAAGATGGCAAATGTCAAAACTGACAAATGTCACAATGCTAAATGTCAAAAATGATAAGTGTCAACATGAAAAATGTCAAAAATGACAAATTTCAAGATGGCAAATGTCCAAGATGTCAAATGACAAATGTCACAATGCTAAATGTCAAAAATGAAAAGTGTCACCATGAAAAATGTCAAAAATGACAAATTTCAAGATGGCAAATGTCAAAGATGTCAAATGACAAATGTCACAATGCTAAATGTCAAAAATAAAAAGTGTCAAAAATGACAAATTTCAAGATGGCAAATGTCAAAGATGTCAAATGACAAATGTCACAATGCTACATGTCAAAAATGAAAAGTGTCACCATGAAAAATGTCAAAAATGACAAATTTTAAGATGGCAAATGTCAAAACTGACAAATGTCACAATGCTAAATGTCAAAAATGAAAAGTGTCATCATGAAAAATGTCAAAAATAACAAATTTCAAGATGGCAAATGTCAAAGATGTCAAATGACAAATGTCACAATGCTAAATGTCAAAAATGACAAATTTCAAGATGGCAAATGTCAAAGATGTCAAATGACAAATGTCACAATGCTAAATGTCAAAAATGAAAAGTGTCACCATAAAAAATGTCAAAAATGACAAATTTCAAGATGGCAAATGTCAAAGATGTCAAATGACAAATGTCACAATGCTAAATGTCAAAAATGAAAAGTGTCACCATGAAAAATGTCAAAAATAACAAATTTCCAGATGGCAAATGTCCAAGATGTCAAGTGACAAATGTCACAATGCTAAATGTCAAAACTGACAAATTTCAAGATGACAAACGTCAAAGATGTCAAATGACAAATGTCACAATGCTAAATGTCAAAAATGAAAAGTGTCACCATGAAAAATGTCAAAAATGACAAATTTCAAGATGGCAAATGTCAAAGATGTCAAATGACAAATGTCACAATGCTAAATGTCAAAAATGATAAGTGTCACCATGAAAAATGTCAAAAATAACAAATTTCAAGATGGCAAATGTCAAAGATGTCAAATGACAAATGTCACAATGCTAAATGTCAAAAATGACAAATTTTAAGATGGCAAATGTCAAAGATGTCAAATGACAACTGTCATAATGCTAAATGTCAAAAATGAAAAGTGTCACCATGAAAAATGTCAAAAATAACAAATTTCAAGATGGCAAATGTCAAAGATGTCAAATGACAAATGTCACAATGCTAAATGTCAAAAATGACAAATTTTAAGATGGCAACTGTCAAAGATGTCAAATGTCACAATGCTAAATGTAAAAAATGAAAAGTGTCACCATGAAAAATGTCAAAAATGACAAATTTCAAGATGGCAAATGCCAAAGATGTCAAATGACAAATGTCACAATGCTAAATGTCAAAAATGAAAAGTGTCACCATGAAAAATGTCAAAAATGACAAATTTCAAGATGGCAAATGTCAAAGATGTCAAATGTCACAATGCTAAATGTCAACAATGAAAAGTGTCACGATGAAAAATGTCAAAAATGACAAATTTCAAGATGGCAAATGTCAAAGATGTCAAATGACAAATGTCACAATGCTAAATGTCAAAAATGAAAAGTGTCAAAAATGACAAATTTCAAGATGGCAAATGTCTAAGTGTCAAATGACAAATGTCACAATGCTAAATGTCAAAAATGAAAAGTGTCACTATAAAAAATGTCAAAAATGACAAATTTCAAGATGGCAAATGTCAAAGATGTCAAATGACAAATGTCACAATGCAAAATGTCAAAAATGAAAAGTGTCACCATGAAAAATGTCAAAAATGACAAATTTCAAGATGGCAAATGTCAAAGATGTCAAATGACAAATGTCACAATGCCAAATGTCAAAAATGACAAATTTCAAGATGGGAAATGTCAAAGATTTTGAATATGACAAATGTCACAATGCTGAATGTCAAAAATGAAAAGTGTCACCATGAAAAATGTCAAAAATGACAAATTTCAAGATGGCAAATGTCAAAGATGTCAAATGACAAATGTCATAATGCTAAAAGTCAAAATGAAAAGTGTCACCATGAAAAATGTCAAAAATGACAAATTTCAAGATGGCAAATATCAAAGATGTCAAATGACAAATGTCACAATGCTAAATGTCAAAAATGACAAATTTCAAGATGGCAAATGTCAAAGATGTCAAATGACAAATGTCACAATGCTAAATGTCAAAAATGAAAAGTGTCACCATGAAAAATGTCAAAAATGACAAATTTCAAGATGGCAAATGTCAAAGATGTCAAATGACAAATGTCACAATGCTAAATGTCAAAAATGAAAAGTGTCACCATGAAAAATGTCAAAAATAACAAATTTCAAGATGGCAAATGTCAAAGATGTCAAATGACAAATGTCACAATGCTAAAGGTCAAAAATGAAAAGTGTCACCATAAAAAATGTCAAAAATGACAAATTTCAAGATGGCAAATGTCAAAGATGTCAAATGACAAATGTCACAATGCTAAATGTCAAAAATGAAAAGTGTCACCATGAAAAATGTCAAAAATAACAAATTTTAAGATAGCAAATGTCAAAGATGTCAAATGACAAATGTCACAATGCTAAATGTCAAAAATGAAAAGTGTCACCATGAAAAATGTCAAAAATGACAAATTTCAAGATGGCAAATGTCAAAACTGACAAATGTCACAATGCTAAATGTCAAAAATGATAAGTGTCACCATGAAAAATGTCAAAAATGACAAATTTCAAGATGGCAAATGTCCAAGATGTCAAATGACAAATGTCACAATGCTAAATGTCAAAAATGAAAAGTGTCACCATGAAAAATGTCAAAAATGACAAATTTCAAGATGGCAAATGTCAAAGATGTCAAATGACAAATGTCACAATGCTAAATGTCAAAAATAAAAAGTGTCACCATGAAAAATGTCAAAAATGACAAATTTCAAGATGGCAAATGTCAAAGATGTCAAATGACAAATGTCACAATGCTAAATGTCAAAAATGAAAAGTGTCACCATGAAAAATGTCAAAAATGACAAATTTTAAGATGGCAAATGTCAAAACTGACAAATGTCACAATGCTAAATGTCAAAAGTGATAAGTGTCAACATGAAAAATGTCAAAAATGACAAATTTCAAGATGGCAAATGCCAAAGATGTCAAATGACAAATGTCACAATGCTAAATGTCAAAAATGAAAAGTGTCACCATGAAAAATGTCAAAAATGACAAATTTCAAGATGGCAAATGTCAAAGATGTCAAATGACAAATGTCACAATGCTAAATGTCAAAAATGAAAAGTGTCACCATGAAAAATGTCAAAAATAACAAATTTCAAGATGGCAAATGTCAAAGATGTCAAATGACAAATGTCACGATGCTAAATGTCAAAAATGAAAAGTGTCACCATGAAAAATATCAAAAATGACAAATTTCAAGATGGCAAATATCAAAGATGTCAAATGACAAATGTCACAATGCTAAATGTCAAAAATGGAAAGTGTCACAATGCTAAATGTCAAAAATGAAAAGTGTTACAATGCTAAATGTCAAAAATGACAAATTTCAAAATGGCAAATGTCAAAGATGTCAAATAACAAATGTCACAATGCTAAATGTCAAAAATGACAAATTTCAAGATGGCAAATGTCAAAGATGTCAAATGACAAATGTCACAATGCTAAATGTCAAAAATGAAAAGTGTCACCATGAAAAATGTCAAAAATGACAAATTTCAAGATGGCAAATGTCAAAACTGACAAACGTCACAATGCTAAATGTCAAAAATGAAAAGTGTCACCATGAAAAATGTCAAAAATAACAAATTTCCAGATGGCAAATGTCAAAGATGTCAAGTGACAAATGTCACAATGCTAAATGTCAAAACTGACAAATTTCAAGATGGCAAACGTCAAAGATGTCAAATGACAAATGTCACAATGCTAAATGTCAAAAATGAAAAGTGTCACCATGAAAAATGTCAAAACTGACAAATTTCAAGATGGCAAATGTCAAAGATATCAAATGACAAATGTCGCAATGCTAAATGTCAAAAATGATAAGTGTCACCATGAAAAATGTCAAAAATAACAAATTTCAAGATGGCAAATGTCAAAGATGTCAAATGACAAATGTCACAATGCTAAATGTCAAAAATAACAAATTTTAAGATGGCAAATGTCAAAGATGTCAAATGACAACTGTCACAATGCTAAATGTCAAAAATGAAAAGTGTCACCATGAAAAATGTCAAAAATAACAAATTTCAAGATGGCAAATGTCAAAGATGTCAAATGACAAATGTCACAATGCTAAATGTCAAAAATGACAAATTTCAAGATGGCAAATGTCAAAGATGTCAAATGTCACAATGCTAAATGTCAAAAATGAAAAGTGCCACCATGAAAAATGTCAAAAATGACAAATTTCAAGATGGCAAATGTCAAAGATGTCAAATGACAAATGTCACAATGCTAAATGTCAAAAATAAAAAGTGTCACCATGAAAAATGTCAAAAATGACAAATTTCAAGATGGCAAATGTCAAAGATGTCAAATGACAAATGTCACAATGCTAAATGTCAAAAATGAAAAGTGTCACCATGAAAAATGTCAAAAATGACAAATTTCAAGATGGCAAATGTCAAAGATGTCAAATGACAAATGTCACAATGCTAAATGTCAAAAATGAAAAGTGTCAAAAATGACAAATTTCAAGATGGCAAATGTCTAAGATGTCAAATGACAAATGTCACAATGCTAAATGTCAAAAATGAAAAGTGTCACTATAAAAAATGTCAAAAATGACAAATTTCAAGATGGCAAATGTCAAAGATGTCAAATGACAAATGTCACAATGCTAAATGTAAAAATGAAAAGTGTCACCATGAAAAATGTCAAAAATGACAAATTTCAAGATGGCAAATGTCAAAGATGTCAAATGACAAATGTCACAATGCTAAATGTCAAAAATGAAAAGTGTCACCATGAAAAATGTCAAAAATAACAAATTTCAAGATGGCAAATGTCAAAGATGTCAAATGACAAATGTCACAATGCTAAATGGCAAAAATGAAAAGTGTCACCATGAAAAATGTCAAAAATGACAAATTTCAAGATGGCAAATGTCAAAGATGTCAAATGACAAATGTCACAATGCTAAATGTCAAAAATGAAAAGTGTCAAAAATGACAAATTTCAAGATGGCAAATGTCTAAGATGTCAAATGACAAATGTCAAAATGCTAAATGTCAAAAATGAAAAGTGTCACCATGAAAAATGTCAAAAATGACAAATTTCAAGATGGCAAATGTCAAAGATGTCAAATGACAAATGTCACAATGCTAAATGTCAAAAATGAAAAGTGTCACCATGAAAAATATCAAAAATGACAAATTTCAAGATGGCAAATATCAAAGATGTCAAATGACAAATGTCACAATGCTAAATGTCAAAAATGGAAAGTGTCACAATGCTAAATGTCAAAAATGAAAAGTGTTACAATGCTAAATGTCAAAAATGACAAATTTCAAAATGGCAAATGTCAAAGATGTCAAATAACAAATGTCACAATGCTAAATGTCAAAAATGACAAATTTCAAGATGGCAAATGTCAAAGATGTCAAATGACAAATGTCACAATGCTAAATGTCAAAAATGAAAAGTGTCACCATGAAAAATGTCAAAAATGACAAATTTCAAGATGGCAAATGTCAAAACTGACAAACGTCACAATGCTAAATGTCAAAAATGAAAAGTGTCACCATGAAAAATGTCAAAAATAACAAATTTCCAGATGGCAAATGTCAAAGATGTCAAGTGACAAATGTCACAATGCTAAATGTCAAAACTGACAAATTTCAAGATGGCAAACGTCAAAGATGTCAAATGACAAATGTCACAATGCTAAATGTCAAAAATGAAAAGTGTCACCATGAAAAATGTCAAAAATGACAAATTTCAAGATGGCAAATGTCAAAGATATCAAATGACAAATGTCGCAATGCTAAATGTCAAAAATGATAAGTGTCAC
This sequence comes from Altica lythri, assembly GCA_964028335.1. Classification (NCBI taxonomy): domain Eukaryota; kingdom Metazoa; phylum Arthropoda; class Insecta; order Coleoptera; family Chrysomelidae; genus Altica; species Altica lythri. The sequence goes on along the minus strand of OZ034800.1, from coordinate 36,309,961 downwards.
CATGAAAAATGTCAAAAATAACAAATTTCAAGATGGCAAATGTCAAAGATGTCAAATGACAAATGTCACAATGCTAAATGTCAAAAATAACAAATTTTAAGATGGCAAATGTCAAAGATGTCAAATGACAACTGTCACAATGCTAAATGTCAAAAATGAAAAGTGTCACCATGAAAAATGTCAAAAATAACAAATTTCAAGATGGCAAATGTCAAAGATGTCAAATGACAAATGTCACAATGCTAAATGTCAAAAATGACAAATTTCAAGATGGCAAATGTCAAAGATGTCAAATGTCACAATGCTAAATGTCAAAAATGAAAAGTGCCACCATGAAAAATGTCAAAAATGACAAATTTCAAGATGGCAAATGTCAAAGATGTCAAATGACAAATGTCACAATGCTAAATGTCAAAAATAAAAAGTGTCACCATGAAAAATGTCAAAAATGACAAATTTCAAGATGGCAAATGTCAAAGATGTCAAATGACAAATGTCACAATGCTAAATGTCAAAAATGAAAAGTGTCACCATGAAAAATGTCAAAAATGACAAATTTCAAGATGGCAAATGTCAAAGATGTCAAATGACAAATGTCACAATGCTAAATGTCAAAAATGAAAAGTGTCAAAAATGACAAATTTCAAGATGGCAAATGTCTAAGATGTCAAATGACAAATGTCACAATGCTAAATGTCAAAAATGAAAAGTGTCACTATAAAAAATGTCAAAAATGACAAATTTCAAGATGGCAAATGTCAAAGATGTCAAATGACAAATGTCACAATGCTAAATGTAAAAATGAAAAGTGTCACCATGAAAAATGTCAAAAATGACAAATTTCAAGATGGCAAATGTCAAAGATGTCAAATGACAAATGTCACAATGCTAAATGTCAAAAATGAAAAGTGTCACCATGAAAAATGTCAAAAATAACAAATTTCAAGATGGCAAATGTCAAAGATGTCAAATGACAAATGTCACAATGCTAAATGGCAAAAATGAAAAGTGTCACCATGAAAAATGTCAAAAATGACAAATTTCAAGATGGCAAATGTCAAAGATGTCAAATGACAAATGTCACAATGCTAAATGTCAAAAATGAAAAGTGTCAAAAATGACAAATTTCAAGATGGCAAATGTCTAAGATGTCAAATGACAAATGTCAAAATGCTAAATGTCAAAAAAGAAAAGTGTCACCATGAAAAATGTCAAAAATGACAAATTTCAAGATGGCAAATGTCAAAGATGTCAAATGACAAATGTCACAATGCTAAATGTCAAAAATGAAAAGTGTCACCATGAAAAATGTCAAAAATGACAAATTTCAAGATGGCAAATATCAAAGATGTCAAATGACAAATGTCACAATGCTAAATGTCAAAAATGGAAAGTGTCACAATGCTAAATGTCAAAAATGAAAAGTGTCACCATGAAAAATGTCAAAAATGACAAATTTCAAGATGGCAAATGTCAAAACTGACAAATGTCACAATGCTAAATGTCAAAAATGATAAGTGTCACCATGAAAAATGTCAAAAATGACAAATTTCAAGATGGCAAATGTCCAAGATGTCAAATGACAAATATCACAATGCTAAATGTCAAAAATGAAAAGTGTCACCATGAAAAATGTCAAAAATGTCAAATTTCAAGATGGCAAATGTCAAAGATGTCAAATGACAAATGTCACAATGCTAAATGTCAAAAATGAAAAGTGTCACCATGAAAAATGTCAAAAATGACAAATTTCAAGATGGCAAATGTCAAAGATGTCAAATGACAAATGTCATAATGCTAAAAGTCAAAATGAAAAGTGTCACCATGAAAAATGTCAAAAATGACAAATTTCAAGATGGCAAATGTCAAAACTGACAAATGTCAGAATGCTAAATGTCAAAAATGATAAGTGTCAACATGAAAAATGTCAAAAATGACAAATTTCAAGATGGCAAATATCAAAGATGTCAAATGACAAATGTCACAATGCTAAATGTCAAAAATGACAAATTTCAAGATGGCAAAATGTCAAAGCTGTCAAATGACAAATGTCACAATGCTAAATGTCAAAAATGAAAAGTGTCACCATGAAAAATGTCAAAAATGACAAATTTCAAGATGGCAAATGTCAAAGATGTCAAATGACAAATGTCACAATGCTAAATGTCAAAAATGAAAAGTGTCACCATGAAAAATGTCAAAAATAACAAATTTCAAGATGGCAAATGTCAAAGATGTCAAATGACAAATGTCACAATGCTAAATGTCAAAAATGAAAAGTGTCACCATGAAAAATGTCAAAAATGACAAATTTCAAGATGGCAAATGTCAAAGATGTCAAATGACAAATGTCACAATGCTAAATGTCAAAAATGAAAAGTGTCACCATGAAAAATGTCAAAAATAACAAATTTTAAGATGGCAAATGTCAAAGATGTCAAATGACAAATGTCACAATGCTAAATGTCAAAAATGAAAAGTGTCACCATGAAAAATGTCAAAAATGACAAATTTCAAGATGGCAAATGTCCAAGATGTCAAATGACAAATGTCACAATGCTAAATGTCAAAAATGAAAAGTGTCACCATGAAAAATGTCAAAAATGACAAATTTCAAGATGGCAAATGTCAAAACTGACAAATGTCAGAATGCTAAATGTCAAAAATGATAAGTGTCAACATGAAAAATGTCAAAAATGACAAATTTCAAGATGGCAAATGCCAAAGATGTCAAATGACAAATGTCACAATGCTAACTGTCAAAAATGAAAAGTGTCACCATGAAAAATGTCAAAAATGACAAATTTCAAGATGGCAAATGTCAAAGATGTCAAATGACAAATGTCACAATGCTAAATGTCAAAAATGAAAAGTGTCACCATGAAAAATGTCAAAAATGACAAATTTCAAGATGGCAAATGTCAAAGATGTCAAATGACAAATGTCACAATGCTAAATGTCAAAAATGAAAAGTGTCACCATGAAAAATATCAAAAATGACAAATTTCAAGATGGCAAATATCAAAGATGTCAAATGACAAATGTCACAATGCTAAATGTCAAAAATGGAAAGTGTCACAATGCTAAATGTCAAAAATGAAAAGTGTTACAATGCTAAATGTCAAAAATGACAAATTTCAAAATGGCAAATGTCAAAGATGTCAAATAACAAATGTCACAATGCTAAATGTCAAAAATGACAAATTTCAAGATGGCAAATGTCAAAGATGTCAAATGACAAATGTCACAATGCTAAATGTCAAAAATGAAAAGTGTCACCATGAAAAATGTCAAAAATGACAAATTTCAAGATGGCAAATGTCAAAACTGACAAACGTCACAATGCTAAATGTCAAAAATGAAAAGTGTCACCATGAAAAATGTCAAAAATAACAAATTTCCAGATGGCAAATGTCAAAGATGTCAAGTGACAAATGTCACAATGCTAAATGTCAAAACTGACAAATTTCAAGATGGCAAACGTCAAAGATGTCAAATGACAAATGTCACAATGCTAAATGTCAAAAATGAAAAGTGTCACCATGAAAAATGTCAAAAATGACAAATTTCAAGATGGCAAATGTCAAAGATGTCAAATGACAAATGTCGCAATGCTAAATGTCAAAAATGATAAGTGTCACCATGAAAAATGTCAAAAATAACAAATTTCAAGATGGCAAATGTCAAAGATGTCAAATGACAAATGTCGCAATGCTAAGTGTCAAAAATAACAAATTTTAAGATGGCAAATGACAACTGTCACAATGCTAAATGTCAAAAATGAAAAATGTCACCATGAAAAATGTCAAAAATAACAAATTTCAAGATGGCAAATGTCAAAGATGTCAAATGACAAATGTCACAATGCTAAATGTCAAAAATGACAAATTTCAAGATGGCAAATGTCAAAGATGTCAAATGTCACAATGCTAAATGTCAAAAATGAAAAGTGTCACCATGAAAAATGTCAAAAATGACAAATTTCAAGATGGCAAATGTCAAAGATGTCAAATGACAAATGTCACAATGCTAAATGTCAAAAATGAAAAGTGTCACCATGAAAAATGTCTAAAATGACAAATTTCAAGATGGCAAATGTCAAAGATGTCAAATGACAAATGTCACAATGCTAAATGTCAAAAATGAAAAGTGTCACCATGAAAAATGTCAAAAATGACAAATTTCAAGATGGCAAATGTCAAAGATGTCAAATGACAAATGTCACAATGCTAAATGTCAAAAATGAAAAGTGTCAAAAATGACAAATTTCAAGATGGCAAATGTCTAAGATGTCAAATGACAAATGTCACAATGCTAAATGTCAAAATGAAAAGTGTCACTATAAAAAATGTCAAAAATGACAAATTTCAAGATGGCAAATGTCAAAGATGTCAAATGACAAATGTCAGAATGCTAAATGTAAAAATGAAAAGTGTCACCATGAAAAATGTCAAAAATGACAAATTTCAAGATGGCAAATGTCAAAGATGTCAAATGACAAATGTCACAATGCTAAATGTCAAAAATGAAAAGTGTCACCATAAAAAATGTCAAAAATAACAAATTTCAAGATGGCAAATGTCAAAGATGTCAAATGACAAATGTCACAATGCTAAATGTCAAAAATGAAAAGTGTCACCATGAAAAATGTCAAAAATGACAAATTTCAAGATGGCAAATGTCAAAGATGTCAAATGACAAATGTCACAATGCTAAATGTAAAAATGAAAAGTGTCACCATGAAAAATGTCAAAAATGACAAATTTCAAGATGGCAAATGTCAAAGATGTCAAATGACAAATGTCACAATGCTAAATGTCAAAAATGAAAAGTGTCACCATAAAAAATGTCAAAAATAACAAATTTCAAGATGGCAAATGTCAAAGATGTCAAATGACAAATGTCACAATGCTAAATGTCAAAAATGAAAAGTGTCAAAAATGACAAATTTCAAGATGGCAAATGTCTAAGATGTCAAATGACAAATGTCACAGTGCTAAATGTCAAATATGAAAAGTGTCACCATGAAAAATGTCAAAAATGACAAATTTCAAGATGGCAAATGTCAAAGATGTCAAATGACAAATGTCACAATGCTAAATGTCAAAAATGAAAAGTGTCACCATGAAAAATGTCAAAAATGACAAATTTCAAGATGGCAAATATCAAAGATGTCAAATGACAAATGTCACAAAGCTAAATGTCAAAAATGGAAAGTGTCACAATGCTAAATGTCAAAAATGAAAAGTGTCACCATGAAAAATGTCAAAAATGACAAATTTCAAGATGGCAAATGTCAAAACTGACAAATGTCACAATGCTAAATGTCAAAAATGATAAGTGTCACCATGAAAAATGTCAAAAATGACAAATTTCAAGATGGCAAATGTCCAAGATGTCAAATGACAAATATCACAATGCTAAATGTCAAAAATGAAAAGTGTCACCATGAAAAATGTCAAAAATGTCAAATTTCAAGATGGCAAATGTCAAAGATGTCAAATGACAAATGTCACAATGCTAAATGTCAAAAATGAAAAGTGTCAACATGAAAAATGTCAAAAATGACAAATTTCAAGATGGCAAATGTCAAAGATGTCAAATGACAAATGTCATAATGCTAAAAGTCAAAATGAAAAGTGTCACCATGAAAAATGTCAAAAATGACAAATTTCAAGATGGCAAATATCAAAGATGTCAAATGACAAATGTCACAATGCTAAATGTCAAAAATGACAAATTTCAAGATGGCAAATGTCAAAGATGTCAAATGACAAATGTCACAATGCTAAATGTCAAAAATGAAAAGTGTCACCATGAAAAATGTCAAAAATGACAAATTTCAAGATGGCAAATGTCAAAGATGTCAAATGACAAATGTCACAATGCTAAATGTCAAAAATGAAAAGTGTCACCATGAAAAATGTCAAAAATGAAAAATTTCAAGATGGCAAATGTTAAAGATGTCAAATGACAAATGTCACAATGCTAAATGTCAAAAATGAAAAGTGTCACCATGAAAAATGTCAAAAATAACAAATTTTAAGATGGCAAATGTCAAAGATGTCAAATGACAAATGTCACAATGCTAAATGTCAAAAATGAAAAGTGTCACCATGAAAAATGTCAAAAATGACAAATTTCAAGATGGCAAATGTCAAAACTGACAAATGTCACAATGTTAAATGTCAAAAATGATAAGTGTCACCATGAAAAATGTCAAAAATGACAAATTTCAAGATGGCAAATGTCCAAGATGTCAAATGACAAATGTCACAATGCTAAATGTCAAAAATGAAAAGTGTCACCATAAAAAATGTCAAAAATGACAAATTTCAAGATGGCAAATGTCAAAACTGACAAATGTCAGAATGCTAAATGTCAAAAATGATAAGTGTCAACATGAAAAATGTCAAAAATGACAAATTTCAAGATGGCAAATGCCAAAGATGTCAAATGACAAATGTCACAATGCTAACTGTCAAAAATGAAAAGTGTCACCATGAAAAATGTCAAAAATGACAAATTTCAAGATGGCAAATGTCAAAGATGTCAAATGACAAATGTCACAATGCTAAATGTCAAAAATGAAAAGTGTCACCATGAAAAATGTCAAAAATGACAAATTTCAAGATGGCAAATGTCAAAGATGTCAAATGACAAATGTCACAATGCTAAATGTCAAAAATGAAAAGTGTCACCATGAAAAATATCAAAAATGACAAATTTCAAGATGGCAAATATCAAAGATGTCAAATGACAAATGTCACAATGCTAAATGTCAAAAATGGAAAGTGTCACAATGCTAAATGTCAAAAATGAAAAGTGTTACAATGCTAAATGTCAAAAATGACAAATTTCAAAATGGCAAATGTCAAAGATGTCAAATAACAAATGTCACAATGCTAAATGTCAAAAATGACAAATTTCAAGATGGCAAATGTCAAAGATGTCAAATGACAAATGTCACAATGCTAAATGTCAAAAATGAAAAGTGTCACCATGAAAAATGTCAAAAATGACAAATTTCAAGATGGCAAATGTCAAAACTGACAAACGTCACAATGCTAAATGTCAAAAATGAAAAGTGTCACCATGAAAAATGTCAAAAATAACAAATTTCCAGATGGCAAATGTCAAAGATGTCAAGTGACAAATGTCACAATGCTAAATGTCAAAACTGACAAATTTCAAGATGGCAAACATCAAAGATGTCAAATGACAAATGTCACAATGCTAAATGTCAAAAATGAAAAGTGTCACCATGAAAAATGTCAAAAATGACAAATTTCAAGATGGCAAATGTCAAAGATGTCAAATGACAAATGTCGCAATGCTAAATGTCAAAAATGATAAGTGTCACCATGAAAAATGTCAAAAATAACAAATTTCAAGATGGCAAATGTCAAAGATGTCAAATGACAAATGTCACAATGCTAAATGTCAAAAATAACAAATTTTAAGATGGCAAATGTCAAAGATGTCAAATGACAAATGTCACAATGCTAAATGTCAAAAATGAAAAGTGTCACCATGAAAAATGTCAAAAATGACAAATTTCAAGATGGCAAATGTCAAAGATGTCAAATGACAAATGTCACAATGCTAAATGTCAAAAATGAAAAGTGTCACCATGAAAAATGTCAAAAATGACAAATTTCAAGATGGCAAATGTCAAAGATGTCAAATGACAAATGTCACAATGCTAAATGTCAAAAATGAAAAGTGTCAAAAATGACAAATTTCAAGATGGCAAATGTCTAAGATGTCAAATGACAAATGTCACAATGCTAAATGTCAAAAATGAAAAGTGTCACTATAAAAAATGTCAAAAATGACAAATTTCAAGATGGCAAATGTCAAAGATGTCAAATGACAAATGTCAGAATGCTAAATGTAAAAATGAAAAGTGTCACCATGAAAAATGTCAAAAATGACAAATTTCAAGATGGCAAATGTCAAAGATGTCAAATGACAAATGTCACAATGCTAAATGTCAAAAATGAAAAGTGTCACCATAAAAAATGTCAAAAATAACAAATTTCAAGATGGCAAATGTCAAAGATGTCAAATGACAAATGTCACAATGCTAAATGTCAAAAATGAAAAGTGTCACCATGAAAAATGTCAAAAATGACAAATTTCAAGATGGCAAATGTCAAAGATGTCAAATGACAAATGTCACAATGCTAAATGTAAAAATGAAAAGTGTCACCATAAAAAATGTCAAAAATGACAAATTTCAAGATGGCAAATGTCAAAGATGTCAAATGACAAATGTCACAATGCTAAATGTCAAAAATGAAAAGTGTCACCATAAAAAATGTCAAAAATAACAAATTTCAAGATGGCAAATGTCAAAGATGTCAAATGACAAATGTCACAATGCTAAATGTCAAAAATGAAAAGTGTCAAAAATGACAAATTTCAAGATGGCAAATGTCTAAGATGTCAAATGACAAATGTCACAATGCTAAATGTCAAAAATGAAAAGTGTCACCATAAAAAATGTCAAAAATTACAAATTTCAAGATGGCAAATGTCAAAGATGTCAAATGACAAATGTCAGAATGCTAAATGTAAAAATGAAAAGTGTCACCATGAAAAATGTCAAAAATGACAAATTTCAAGATGGCAAATGTCAAAGATGTCAAATGACAAATGTCACAATGCTAAATGTCAAAAATGAAAAGTGTCACCATAAAAAATGTCAAAAATAACAAATTTCAAGATGGCAAATGTCAAAGATGTCAAATGACAAATGTCACAATGCTAAATGTCAAAAATGAAAAGTGTCACCATGAAAAATGTCAAAAATGACAAATTTCAAGATGGCAAATGTCAAAGATGTCAAATGACAAATGTCACAATGCTAAATGTAAAAATGAAAAGTGTCACCATGAAAAATGTCAAAAATGACAAATTTCAAGATGGCAAATGTCAAAGATGTCAAATGACAAATGTCACAATGCTAAATGTCAAAAATAAAAAGTGTCACCATAAAAAATGTCAAAAATAACAAATTTTAAGATGGCAAATGTCAAAGATGTCAAATGACAAATGTCACAATGCTAAATGTCAAAAATGAAAAGTGTCACCATGAAAAATGTCAAAAATGACAAATTTCAAGATGGCAAATGTCAAAGATGTCAAATGACAAATGTCACAATGCTAAATGTCAAAAATGAAAAGTGTCACCATGAAAAATGTCAAAAATGACAAATTTCAAGATGGCAAATGTCAAAGATGTCAAATGACAAATGTCACAATGCTAAATGTCAAAAATGAAAAGTGTCACCATGAAAAATGTCAAAAATGACAAATTTCAAGATGGCAAATGTCAAAACTGACAAATGTCAGAATGCTAAATGTCAAAAATGATAAGTGTCAACATGAAAAATGTCAAAAATGACAAATTTCAAGATGGCAAATGCCAAAGATGTCAAATGACAAATGTCACAATGCTAAATGTCAAAAATGAAAAGTGTCACCATGAAAAATGTCAAAAATGACAAATTTCAAGATGGCAAATGTCAAAGATGTCAAATGACAAATGTCACAATGCTAAATGTCAAAAATGAAAAGTGTCACCATGAAAAATGTCAAAAATGACAAATTTCAAGATGGCAAATGTCAAAGATGTCAAATGACAAATGTCACAATGCTAAATGTCAAAAATGAAAAGTGTCACCATGAAAAATATCAAAAATGACAAATTTCAAGATGGCAAATATCAAAGATGTCAAATGACAAATGTCACAATGCTAAATGTCAAAAATGGAAAGTTTCACAATGCTAAATGTCAAAAATGAAAAGTGTTACAATGCTAAATGTCAAAAATGACAAATTTCAAAATGGCAAATGTCAAAGATGTCAAATAACAAATGTCACAATGCTAAATGTCAAAAATGACAAATTTCAAGATGGCAAATGTCAAAGATGTCAAATGACAAATGTCACAATGCTAAATGTCAAAAATGAAAAGTGTCACCATGAAAAATGTCAAAAATGACAAATTTCAAGATGGCAAATGTCAAAACTGACAAACGTCACAATGCTAAATGTCAAAAATGAAAAGTGTCACCATGAAAAATGTCAAAAATAACAAATTTCCAGATGGCAAATGTCAAAGATGTCAAGTGACAAATGTCACAATGCTAAATGTCAAAACTGACAAATTTCAAGATGGCAAACGTCAAAGATGTCAAATGACAAATGTCACAATGCTAAATGTCAAAAATGAAAAGTGTCACCATGAAAAATGTCAAAAATGACAAATTTCAAGATGGCAAATGTCAAAGATGTCAAATGACAAATGTCGCAATGCTAAATGTCAAAAATGATAAGTGTCACCATGAAAAATGTCAAAAATAACAAATTTCAAGATGGCAAATGTCAAAGATGTCAAATGACAAATGTCACAATGCTAAATGTCAAAAATAACAAATTTTAAGATGGCAAATGTCAAAGATGTCAAATGACAACTGTCACGATGCTAAATGTCAAAAATGAAAAGTGTCACCATGAAAAATGTCAAAAATAACAAATTTCAAGATGGCAAATGTCAAAGATGTCAAATGACAAATGTCACAATGCTAAATGTCAAAAATGACAAATTTCAAGATGGCAAATGTCAAAGATGTCAAATGTCACAATGCTAAATGTCAAAAATGAAAAGTGTCACCATGAAAAATGTCAAAAATGACAAATTTCAAGATGGCAAATGTCAAAGATGTCAAATGACAAATGTCACAATGCTAAATGTCAAAAATGAAAAGTGTCACCATGAAAAATGTCAAAAATGACAAATTTCAAGATGGCAAATGTCAAAGATGTCAAATGACAAATGTCACAATGCTAAATGTCAAAAATGAAAAGTGTCATCATGAAAAATGTCAAAAATGACAAATTTCAAGATGGCAAATGTCAAAGATGTCAAATGACAAATGTCACAATGCTAAATGTCAAAAATGAAAAGTGTCAAAAATGACAAATTTCAAGATGGCAAATGTCTAAGATGTCAAATGACAAATGTCACAATGCTAAATGTCAAAAATGAAAAGTGTCACTATAAAAAATGTCAAAAATGACAAATTTCAAGATGGCAAATGTCAAAGATGTCAAATGACAAATGTCACAATGCTAAATGTAAAAATGAAAAGTGTCACCATGAAAAATGTCAAAAATGACAAATTTCAAGATGGCAAATGTCAAAGATGTCAAATGACAAATGTCACAATGCTAAATGTCAAAAATGAAAATGTCACCATAAAAAATGTCAAAAATAACAAATTTCAAGATGGCAAATGTCAAAGATGTCAAATGACAAATGTCACAATGCTAAATGTCAAAAATGAAAAGTGTCACCATGAAAAATGTCAAAAATGACAAATTTCAAGATGGCAAATGTCAAAGATGTCAAATGACAAATGTCACAATGCTAAATGTAAAAATGAAAAGTGTCACCATGAAAAATGTCAAAAATGACAAATTTCAAGATGGCAAATGTCAAAGATGTCAAATGACAAATGTCACAATGCTAAATGTCAAAAATGAAAAGTGTCACCATAAAAAATGTCAAAAATAACAAATTTCAAGATGGCAAATGTCAAAGATGTCAAATGACAAATGTCACAATGCTAAATGTCAAAAATGAAAAGTGTCACCATGAAAAATGTCAAAAATGACAAATTTCAAGATGGCAAATGTCAAAGATGTCAAATGACAAATGTCACAATGCTAAATGTCAAAAATGAAAAGTGTCACCATGAAAAATGTCAAAAATAACAAATTTTAAGATGGCAAATGTCAAAGATGTCAAATGACAAATGTCACAATGCTAAATGTCAAAAATGAAAAGTGTCACCATGAAAAATGTCAATGTCAAAAATGACAAATTTCAAGATGGCAAATGTCCAAGATGTCAAATGACAAATATCAATGCTAAATGTCAAAAATGAAAAGTGTCACCATGAAAAATGTCAAAAATGTCAAATTTCAAGATGGCAAATGTCAAAGATGTCAAATGACAAATGTCACAATGCTAAATGTCAAAAATGAAAAGTGTCACCATGAAAAATGTCAAAAATGACAAATTTCAAGATGGCAAATGTCAAAGATGTCAAATGACAAATGTCACAATGCTAAATGTCAAAAATGAAAAGTGTCACCATGAAAAATGTCAAAAATGACAAATTTTAAGATGGCAAATGTCAAAACTGACAAATGTCACAATTCTAAATGTCAAAAATGAAAAGTGTCACCATGAAAAATGTCAAAAATAACAAATTTCAAGATGGCAAATGTCAAAGATGTCAAATGACAAATGTCACAATGCTAAATGTCAAAAATGACAAATTTCAAGATGGCAAATGTCAAAGATGTCAAATGACAAATGTCACAATGCTAAATGTCAAAAATGAAAAGTGTCACCATAAAAAATGTCAAAAATGACAAATTTTAAGATGGCAAATGTCAAAGATGTCAAATGACAAATGTCACAATGCTAAATGTCAAAAATGAAAAGTGTCACCATGAAAAATGTCAAAAATATCAAATTTCAAGATGGCAAATATCAAAACTGACAAATGTCACAATGCTAAATGTCAAAAATGATAAGAGTCACCATGAAAAATGTCAAAAATGACAAATTTCAAGATGGCAAATGTCTAAGATGTCAAATGACAAATGTCACAATGCTAAATGTCAAAAATGAAAAGTGTCACCATGAAAAATGTCAAAAATGACAAATTTCAAGATGGCAAATGCCAAAGATGTCAAATGACAAATGTCACAATGCTAAATGTCAAAAATGACAAATTTCAAGATGGCAAATGTCAAAGATGTCAAATGACAAATGTCACAATGCTAAATGTCAAAAAGGACAAATTTCAAGATGGCAAATGTCAAAGATGTCAAATGACAAATGTCACAATGCTAAGTGTCAAAAATGAAAAGTGTCACCATGAAAAATGTCAAAAATGACAAATTTCAAGATGGCAAATGTCAAAGATGTCAAATGACAAATGTCACAATGCTAAATGTCAAAAATGACAAATTTCAAAATTGCAAATGTCAAAGATGTCAAATGACAAATGTCACAATGCTAAATGTCAAAAATGAAAAGTGTCACCATAAAAAATGTCAAAAATGACAAATTTCAAGATGGCAAATGTCAAAACTGACAAATGTCACAATGCTAAATGTCAAAAATGAAAAGTGTCACCATGAAGAATGTCAAAAATGACAAATTTCAAGATGACAAATGTCAAAGATGTCAAATGACAAATGTCACAATGCTAAATGTCAAAAATGAAAAGTGTCAAAAATGACAAATTTTAAGTTGGCAAATGTCTAAGATGTCAAATGACAAATGTCACAATGCTAAATGTCAAAAATGAAAAGTGTCACCATGAAAAATGTCAAAAATGAAAAATTTCAAGATGGCAAATATCAAAACTGACAAATGTCACAATGCTAAATGTCAAAAATGATAAGAGTCACCATAAAAAATGTAAAAAAGGGCAAATTTCAAGATGGCAAATGTCAAAGATGTCAAATGACAAATGTCACAATGCTAAATGTCAAAAATGATAAGAGTCACCATGAAAAATGTCAAAAATGTCAAATTTCAAGATGGCAAATGTCAAAGATGTCAAATGACAAATGTCACAATGCTAAATGTCAAAAATGAAAAGTGTCAACATGAAAAATGTCAAAAATGACAAATTTCAAGATGGCAAATGTCAAAGATGTCAAATGACAAATGTCATAATGCTAAAAGTCAAAATGAAAAGTGTCACCATGAAAAATGTCAAAAATGACAAATTTCAAGATGGCAAATATCAAAGATGTCAAATGACAAATGTCACAATGCTAAATGTCAAAAATGACAAATTTCAAGATGGCAAATGTCAAAGATGTCAAATGACAAATGTCACAATGCTAAATGTCAAAAATGAAAAGTGTCACCATGAAAAATGTCAAAAATGACAAATTTCAAGATGGCAAATGTCAAAGATGTCAAATGACAAATGTCACAATGCTAAATGTCAAAAATGAAAAGTGTCACCATGAAAAATGTCAAAAATGAAAAATTTCAAGATGGCAAATGTTAAAGATGTCAAATGACAAATGTCACAATGCTAAATGTCAAAAATGAAAAGTGTCACCATGAAAAATGTCAAAAATAACAAATTTTAAGATGGCAAATGTCAAAGATGTCAAATGACAAATGTCACAATGCTAAATGTCAAAAATGAAAAGTGTCACCATGAAAAATGTCAAAAATGACAAATTTCAAGATGGCAAATGTCAAAACTGACAAATGTCACAATGTTAAATGTCAAAAATGATAAGTGTCACCATGAAAAATGTCAAAAATGACAAATTTCAAGATGGCAAATGTCCAAGATGTCAAATGACAAATGTCACAATGCTAAATGTCAAAAATGAAAAGTGTCACCATAAAAAATGTCAAAAATGACAAATTTCAAGATGGCAAATGTCAAAACTGACAAATGTCAGAATGCTAAATGTCAAAAATGATAAGTGTCAACATGAAAAATGTCAAAAATGACAAATTTCAAGATGGCAAATGCCAAAGATGTCAAATGACAAATGTCACAATGCTAACTGTCAAAAATGAAAAGTGTCACCATGAAAAATGTCAAAAATGACAAATTTCAAGATGGCAAATGTCAAAGATGTCAAATGACAAATGTCACAATGCTAAATGTCAAAAATGAAAAGTGTCACCATGAAAAATGTCAAAAATGACAAATTTCAAGATGGCAAATGTCAAAGATGTCAAATGACAAATGTCACAATGCTAAATGTCAAAAATGAAAAGTGTCACCATGAAAAATATCAAAAATGACAAATTTCAAGATGGCAAATATCAAAGATGTCAAATGACAAATGTCACAATGCTAAATGTCAAAAATGGAAAGTGTCACAATGCTAAATGTCAAAAATGAAAAGTGTTACAATGCTAAATGTCAAAAATGACAAATTTCAAAATGGCAAATGTCAAAGATGTCAAATAACAAATGTCACAATGCTAAATGTCAAAAATGACAAATTTCAAGATGGCAAATGTCAAAGATGTCAAATGACAAATGTCACAATGCTAAATGTCAAAAATGAAAAGTGTCACCATGAAAAATGTCAAAAATGACAAATTTCAAGATGGCAAATGTCAAAACTGACAAACGTCACAATGCTAAATGTCAAAAATGAAAAGTGTCACCATGAAAAATGTCAAAAATAACAAATTTCCAGATGGCAAATGTCAAAGATGTCAAGTGACAAATGTCACAATGCTAAATGTCAAAACTGACAAATTTCAAGATGGCAAACATCAAAGATGTCAAATGACAAATGTCACAATGCTAAATGTCAAAAATGAAAAGTGTCACCATGAAAAATGTCAAAAATGACAAATTTCAAGATGGCAAATGTCAAAGATGTCAAATGACAAATGTCGCAATGCTAAATGTCAAAAATGATAAGTGTCACCATGAAAAATGTCAAAAATAACAAATTTCAAGATGGCAAATGTCAAAGATGTCAAATGACAAATGTCACAATGCTAAATGTCAAAAATAACAAATTTTAAGATGGCAAATGTCAAAGATGTCAAATGACAAATGTCACAATGCTAAATGTCAAAAATGAAAAGTGTCACCATGAAAAATGTCAAAAATGACAAATTTCAAGATGGCAAATGTCAAAGATGTCAAATGACAAATGTCACAATGCTAAATGTCAAAAATGAAAAGTGTCACCATGAAAAATGTCAAAAATGACAAATTTCAAGATGGCAAATGTCAAAGATGTCAAATGACAAATGTCACAATGCTAAATGTCAAAAATGAAAAGTGTCAAAAATGACAAATTTCAAGATGGCAAATGTCTAAGATGTCAAATGACAAATGTCACAATGCTAAATGTCAAAAATGAAAAGTGTCACTATAAAAAATGTCAAAAATGACAAATTTCAAGATGGCAAATGTCAAAGATGTCAAATGACAAATGTCAGAATGCTAAATGTAAAAATGAAAAGTGTCACCATGAAAAATGTCAAAAATGACAAATTTCAAGATGGCAAATGTCAAAGATGTCAAATGACAAATGTCACAATGCTAAATGTCAAAAATGAAAAGTGTCACCATAAAAAATGTCAAAAATAACAAATTTCAAGATGGCAAATGTCAAAGATGTCAAATGACAAATGTCACAATGCTAAATGTCAAAAATGAAAAGTGTCACCATGAAAAATGTCAAAAATGACAAATTTCAAGATGGCAAATGTCAAAGATGTCAAATGACAAATGTCACAATGCTAAATGTAAAAATGAAAAGTGTCACCATAAAAAATGTCAAAAATGACAAATTTCAAGATGGCAAATGTCAAAGATGTCAAATGACAAATGTCACAATGCTAAATGTCAAAAATGAAAAGTGTCACCATAAAAAATGTCAAAAATAACAAATTTCAAGATGGCAAATGTCAAAGATGTCAAATGACAAATGTCACAATGCTAAATGTCAAAAATGAAAAGTGTCAAAAATGACAAATTTCAAGATGGCAAATGTCTAAGATGTCAAATGACAAATGTCACAATGCTAAATGTCAAAAATGAAAAGTGTCACCATAAAAAATGTCAAAAATTACAAATTTCAAGATGGCAAATGTCAAAGATGTCAAATGACAAATGTCAGAATGCTAAATGTAAAAATGAAAAGTGTCACCATGAAAAATGTCAAAAATGACAAATTTCAAGATGGCAAATGTCAAAGATGTCAAATGACAAATGTCACAATGCTAAATGTCAAAAATGAAAAGTGTCACCATAAAAAATGTCAAAAATAACAAATTTCAAGATGGCAAATGTCAAAGATGTCAAATGACAAATGTCACAATGCTAAATGTCAAAAATGAAAAGTGTCACCATGAAAAATGTCAAAAATGACAAATTTCAAGATGGCAAATGTCAAAGATGTCAAATGACAAATGTCACAATGCTAAATGTAAAAATGAAAAGTGTCACCATGAAAAATGTCAAAAATGACAAATTTCAAGATGGCAAATGTCAAAGATGTCAAATGACAAATGTCACAATGCTAAATGTCAAAAATAAAAAGTGTCACCATAAAAAATGTCAAAAATAACAAATTTTAAGATGGCAAATGTCAAAGATGTCAAATGACAAATGTCACAATGCTAAATGTCAAAAATGAAAAGTGTCACCATGAAAAATGTCAAAAATGACAAATTTCAAGATGGCAAATGTCAAAGATGTCAAATGACAAATGTCACAATGCTAAATGTCAAAAATGAAAAGTGTCACCATGAAAAATGTCAAAAATGACAAATTTCAAGATGGCAAATGTCAAAGATGTCAAATGACAAATGTCACAATGCTAAATGTCAAAAATGAAAAGTGTCACCATGAAAAATGTCAAAAATGACAAATTTCAAGATGGCAAATGTCAAAACTGACAAATGTCAGAATGCTAAATGTCAAAAATGATAAGTGTCAACATGAAAAATGTCAAAAATGACAAATTTCAAGATGGCAAATGCCAAAGATGTCAAATGACAAATGTCACAATGCTAAATGTCAAAAATGAAAAGTGTCACCATGAAAAATGTCAAAAATGACAAATTTCAAGATGGCAAATGTCAAAGATGTCAAATGACAAATGTCACAATGCTAAATGTCAAAAATGAAAAGTGTCACCATGAAAAATGTCAAAAATGACAAATTTCAAGATGGCAAATGTCAAAGATGTCAAATGACAAATGTCACAATGCTAAATGTCAAAAATGAAAAGTGTCACCATGAAAAATATCAAAAATGACAAATTTCAAGATGGCAAATATCAAAGATGTCAAATGACAAATGTCACAATGCTAAATGTCAAAAATGGAAAGTTTCACAATGCTAAATGTCAAAAATGAAAAGTGTTACAATGCTAAATGTCAAAAATGACAAATTTCAAAATGGCAAATGTCAAAGATGTCAAATAACAAATGTCACAATGCTAAATGTCAAAAATGACAAATTTCAAGATGGCAAATGTCAAAGATGTCAAATGACAAATGTCACAATGCTAAATGTCAAAAATGAAAAGTGTCACCATGAAAAATGTCAAAAATGACAAATTTCAAGATGGCAAATGTCAAAACTGACAAACGTCACAATGCTAAATGTCAAAAATGAAAAGTGTCACCATGAAAAATGTCAAAAATAACAAATTTCCAGATGGCAAATGTCAAAGATGTCAAGTGACAAATGTCACAATGCTAAATGTCAAAACTGACAAATTTCAAGATGGCAAACGTCAAAGATGTCAAATGACAAATGTCACAATGCTAAATGTCAAAAATGAAAAGTGTCACCATGAAAAATGTCAAAAATGACAAATTTCAAGATGGCAAATGTCAAAGATGTCAAATGACAAATGTCGCAATGCTAAATGTCAAAAATGATAAGTGTCACCATGAAAAATGTCAAAAATAACAAATTTCAAGATGGCAAATGTCAAAGATGTCAAATGACAAATGTCACAATGCTAAATGTCAAAAATAACAAATTTTAAGATGGCAAATGTCAAAGATGTCAAATGACAACTGTCACGATGCTAAATGTCAAAAATGAAAAGTGTCACCATGAAAAATGTCAAAAATAACAAATTTCAAGATGGCAAATGTCAAAGATGTCAAATGACAAATGTCACAATGCTAAATGTCAAAAATGACAAATTTCAAGATGGCAAATGTCAAAGATGTCAAATGTCACAATGCTAAATGTCAAAAATGAAAAGTGTCACCATGAAAAATGTCAAAAATGACAAATTTCAAGATGGCAAATGTCAAAGATGTCAAATGACAAATGTCACAATGCTAAATGTCAAAAATGAAAAGTGTCACCATGAAAAATGTCAAAAATGACAAATTTCAAGATGGCAAATGTCAAAGATGTCAAATGACAAATGTCACAATGCTAAATGTCAAAAATGAAAAGTGTCATCATGAAAAATGTCAAAAATGACAAATTTCAAGATGGCAAATGTCAAAGATGTCAAATGACAAATGTCACAATGCTAAATGTCAAAAATGAAAAGTGTCAAAAATGACAAATTTCAAGATGGCAAATGTCTAAGATGTCAAATGACAAATGTCACAATGCTAAATGTCAAAAATGAAAAGTGTCACTATAAAAAATGTCAAAAATGACAAATTTCAAGATGGCAAATGTCAAAGATGTCAAATGACAAATGTCACAATGCTAAATGTAAAAATGAAAAGTGTCACCATGAAAAATGTCAAAAATGACAAATTTCAAGATGGCAAATGTCAAAGATGTCAAATGACAAATGTCACAATGCTAAATGTCAAAAATGAAAATGTCACCATAAAAAATGTCAAAAATAACAAATTTCAAGATGGCAAATGTCAAAGATGTCAAATGACAAATGTCACAATGCTAAATGTCAAAAATGAAAAGTGTCACCATGAAAAATGTCAAAAATGACAAATTTCAAGATGGCAAATGTCAAAGATGTCAAATGACAAATGTCACAATGCTAAATGTAAAAATGAAAAGTGTCACCATGAAAAATGTCAAAAATGACAAATTTCAAGATGGCAAATGTCAAAGATGTCAAATGACAAATGTCACAATGCTAAATGTCAAAAATGAAAAGTGTCACCATAAAAAATGTCAAAAATAACAAATTTCAAGATGGCAAATGTCAAAGATGTCAAATGACAAATGTCACAATGCTAAATGTCAAAAATGAAAAGTGTCACCATGAAAAATGTCAAAAATGACAAATTTCAAGATGGCAAATGTCAAAGATGTCAAATGACAAATGTCACAATGCTAAATGTCAAAAATGAAAAGTGTCACCATGAAAAATGTCAAAAATAACAAATTTTAAGATGGCAAATGTCAAAGATGTCAAATGACAAATGTCACAATGCTAAATGTCAAAAATGAAAAGTGTCACCATGAAAAATGTCAATGTCAAAAATGACAAATTTCAAGATGGCAAATGTCCAAGATGTCAAATGACAAATATCAATGCTAAATGTCAAAAATGAAAAGTGTCACCATGAAAAATGTCAAAAATGTCAAATTTCAAGATGGCAAATGTCAAAGATGTCAAATGACAAATGTCACAATGCTAAATGTCAAAAATGAAAAGTGTCACCATGAAAAATGTCAAAAATGACAAATTTCAAGATGGCAAATGTCAAAGATGTCAAATGACAAATGTCACAATGCTAAATGTCAAAAATGAAAAGTGTCACCATGAAAAATGTCAAAAATGACAAATTTTAAGATGGCAAATGTCAAAACTGACAAATGTCACAATTCTAAATGTCAAAAATGAAAAGTGTCACCATGAAAAATGTCAAAAATAACAAATTTCAAGATGGCAAATGTCAAAGATGTCAAATGACAAATGTCACAATGCTAAATGTCAAAAATGACAAATTTCAAGATGGCAAATGTCAAAGATGTCAAATGACAAATGTCACAATGCTAAATGTCAAAAATGAAAAGTGTCACCATAAAAAATGTCAAAAATGACAAATTTTAAGATGGCAAATGTCAAAGATGTCAAATGACAAATGTCACAATGCTAAATGTCAAAAATGAAAAGTGTCACCATGAAAAATGTCAAAAATATCAAATTTCAAGATGGCAAATATCAAAACTGACAAATGTCACAATGCTAAATGTCAAAAATGATAAGAGTCACCATGAAAAATGTCAAAAATGACAAATTTCAAGATGGCAAATGTCTAAGATGTCAAATGACAAATGTCACAATGCTAAATGTCAAAAATGAAAAGTGTCACCATGAAAAATGTCAAAAATGACAAATTTCAAGATGGCAAATGCCAAAGATGTCAAATGACAAATGTCACAATGCTAAATGTCAAAAATGACAAATTTCAAGATGGCAAATGTCAAAGATGTCAAATGACAAATGTCACAATGCTAAATGTCAAAAAGGACAAATTTCAAGATGGCAAATGTCAAAGATGTCAAATGACAAATGTCACAATGCTAAGTGTCAAAAATGAAAAGTGTCACCATGAAAAATGTCAAAAATGACAAATTTCAAGATGGCAAATGTCAAAGATGTCAAATGACAAATGTCACAATGCTAAATGTCAAAAATGACAAATTTCAAAATTGCAAATGTCAAAGATGTCAAATGACAAATGTCACAATGCTAAATGTCAAAAATGAAAAGTGTCACCATAAAAAATGTCAAAAATGACAAATTTCAAGATGGCAAATGTCAAAACTGACAAATGTCACAATGCTAAATGTCAAAAATGAAAAGTGTCACCATGAAGAATGTCAAAAATGACAAATTTCAAGATGACAAATGTCAAAGATGTCAAATGACAAATGTCACAATGCTAAATGTCAAAAATGAAAAGTGTCAAAAATGACAAATTTTAAGTTGGCAAATGTCTAAGATGTCAAATGACAAATGTCACAATGCTAAATGTCAAAAATGAAAAGTGTCACCATGAAAAATGTCAAAAATGAAAAATTTCAAGATGGCAAATATCAAAACTGACAAATGTCACAATGCTAAATGTCAAAAATGATAAGAGTCACCATAAAAAATGTAAAAAAGGGCAAATTTCAAGATGGCAAATGTCAAAGATGTCAAATGACAAATGTCACAATGCTAAATGTCAAAAATGATAAGAGTCACCATGAAAAATGTCAAAAATGACAAATTTCAAGATGGCAAATGTCTAAGATGTCAAATGACAAATGTCACAATGCTAAATGTCAAAAATGAAAAATGTCACCATGAAAAATTTTAAAAATGACAAATTTCAAGATGGCAAATGCCAAAGATGTCAAATGACAAATGTCACAATGCTAAATGTCAAAAATGACAAATTTCAAGATGGCAAATGTCAAAGATGTCAAATGACAAATGTCACAATGCTAAATGTCAAAAATAACAAATTTCAAGATGGCAAATGTCAAAGATGTCAAATGACAAATGTCACAATGCTAAGTGTCAAAAATGAAAAGTGTCACCATGAAAAATGTTAAAAATGACAAATTTCAAGATGGCAAATATCAAAACTGACAAATGTCACAATGCTAAATGTCAAAAATGACAAATTTCAAGATGGCAAATGTCAAAGATGTCAAATGACAAATGTCACAATGCTAAATGTCAAAAATGAAAAGTGTCACCATGAAAAATGTCAAAAATGACAAATTTCAAGATGGCAAATGTCAAAGATGTCAAATGACAAATGTCACAATGCTAAATGTCAAAAATGAAAAGTGTCACCATGAAAAATGTTAAAAATGACAAATTTCAAGATGGCAAATGTCAAAGATGTCAAATGACAAATGTCACAATGCTAAATGTCAAAAATGAAAAGTGTCAAAAATGACAAATTTCAAGATGGCAAATGTCTAAGATGTCAAATGACAAATGTCACAATGCTAAATGTCAAAAATGAAAAGTGTCACTATAAAAAATGTCAAAAATGACAAATTTCAAGATGGCAAATGTCAAAGATGTCAAATGACAAATGTCACAATGCTAAATGTCAAAAATGAAAAGTGTCACCATGAAAAATGTCAAAAATGACAAATTTCAAGATGGCAAATGTCAAAGATGTCAAATGACAAATGTCACAATGCTAAATGTCAAAAATGAAAAGTTTCACCATGAAAATTGTCAAAAATGACAAATTTCAAGATGGGAAATGTCAAAGATTTTGGATATGACAAATGTCACAATGCTAAATGTCAAAAATGAAAAGTGTCACCATGAAAAATGTCAAAAATGACAAATTTCAAGATGGCAAATGTCAAAGATGTTAAATGACAAATGTCACAATGCTAAAAGTCAAAATGAAAAGTGTCACCATGAAAAATGTCAAAAATGACAAATTTCAAGATGGCAAATATCAAAGATGTCAAATGACAAATGTCACAATGCTAAATGTCAAAAATGACAAATTTCAAGATGGCAAATGTCAAAGATGTCAAATGACAAATGTCACAATGCTAAATGTCAAAAATGAAAAGTGTCACCATGAAAAATGTCAAAAATAACAAATTTCAAGATGGCAAATGTCAATGATGTCAAATGACAAATGTCACAATGCTAAATGTCAAAAATGAAAAGTGTCACCATGAAAAATGTCAAAAATGACAAATTTCAAGATGGCAAATGTCAAAGATGTCAAATGACAAATGTCACAATGCTAAATGTCAAAAATGAAAAGTGTCACCATGAAAAATGTCAAAAATAACAAATTTTAAGATGGCAAATGTCAAAGATGTCAAATGACAAATGTCACAATGCTAAATGTCAAAAATGAAAAGTGTCACCATGAAAAATGTCAAAAATGACAAATTTCAAGATGGCAAATGTCAAAGATGTCAAATGACAAATGTCACAATGCTAAATGTCAAAAATGAAAAGTGTCACCATGAAAAATGTCAAAAATGACAAATTTCAAGATGGCAAATGTCAAAACTGACAAATGTCACAATGCTAAATGTCAAAAATGATAAGTGTCAACATGAAAAATGTCAAAAATGACAAATTTCAAGATGGCAAATGTCCAAGATGTCAAATGACAAATGTCACAATGCTAAATGTTAAAAATGAAAAGTGTCACCATGAAAAATGTCAAAAATGACAAATTTCAAGATGGCAAATGTCAAAGATGTCAAATGACAAATGTCACAATGCTAAATGTCAAAAATAAAAAGTGTCAAAAATGACAAATTTCAAGATGGCAAATGTCAAAGATGTCAAATGACAAATGTCACAATGCTAAATGTCACAAATGAAAAGTGTCACCATGAAAAATGTCAAAAATGACAAATTTTAAGATGGCAAATGTCAAAACTGACAAATGTCACAATGCTAAATGTCAACAATGAAAAGTGTCACCATGAAAAATGTCAAAAATAACAAATTTCAAGATGGCAAATGTCAAAGATGTCAAATGACAAATGTCACAATGCTAAATGTCAAAAATGACAAATTTCAAGATGGCAAATGTCAAAGATGTCAAATAACAAATGTCACAATGCTAAATGTCAAAAATAAAAAGTGTCACCATAAAAAATGTCAAAAATGACAAATTTCAAGATGGCAAATGTCAAAGATGTCAAATGACAAATGTCACAATGCTAAATGTCAAAAATGACAAATTTCAAGATGGCAAATGTCAAAGATGTCAAATGACAAATGTCACAATGCTAAATGTCAAAAAGGACAAATTTCAAGATGGCAAATGTCAAAGATGTCAAATGACAAATGTCACAATGCTAAGTGTCAAAAATGAAAAGTGTCACCATGAAAAATGTCAAAAATGACAAATTTCAAGATGGCAAATGTCAAAGATGTCAAATGACAAATGTCACAATGCTAAATGTCAAAAATGACAAATTTCAAAATTGCAAATGTCAAAGATGTCAAATGACAAATGTCACAATGCTAAATGTCAAAAATAAAAAGTGTCACCATAAAAAATGTCAAAAATGACAAATTTCAAGATGGCAAATGTCAAAGATGTCAAATGACAAATGTCACAATGCTAAATGTCAAAAATGAAAAGTGTCACCATGAAAAATGTCAAAAATATCAAATTTCAAGATGGCAAATATCAAAACTGACAAATGTCACAATGCTAAATGTCAAAAATGATAAGAGTCACCATGAAAAATGTCAAAAATGACAAATTTCAAGATGGCAAATGTCTAAGATGTCAAATGACAAATGTCACAATGCTAAATGTCAAAAATGAAAAGTGTCACCATGAAAAATGTTAAAAATGACAAATTTCAAGATGGCAAATGCCAAAGATGTCAAATGACAAATGTCACAATGCTAAATGTCAAAAATGACAAATTTCAAGATGGCAAATATCAAAGATGTCAAATGACAAATGTCACAATGCTAAATGTCAAAAATAACAAATTTCAAGATGGCAAATGTCAAAGATGTCAAATGACAAATGTCACAATGCTAAGTGTCAAAAATGAAAAGTGTCACCATGAAAAATGTTAAAAATGACAAATTTCAAGATGGCAAATATCAAAACTGACAAATGTCACAATGCTAAATGTCAAAAATGACAAATTTCAAGATGGCAAATGTCAAAGATGTCAAATGACAAATGTCACAATGCTAAATGTCAAAAATGAAAAGTGTCACCATGAAAAATGTCAAAAATGACAAATTTCAAGATGGCAAATGTCAAAGATGTCAAATGACAAATGTCACAATGCTAAATGTCAAAAATGAAAAGTGTCACCATGAAAAATGTTAAAAATGACAAATTTCAAGATGGCAAATGTCAAAGATGTCAAATGACAAATGTCACAATGCTAAATGTCAAAAATGAAAAGTGTCAAAAATGACAAATTTCAAGATGGCAAATGTCTAAGATGTCAAATGACAAATGTCACAATGCTAAATGTCAAAAATGAAAAGTGTCACTATAAAAAATGTCAAAAATGACAAATTTCAAGATGGCAAATGTCAAAGATGTCAAATGACAAATGTCACAATGCTAAATGTCAAAAATGAAAAGTGTCACCATGAAAAATGTCAAAAATGACAAATTTTAAGATGGCAAATGTCAAAGATGTCAAATGACAAATGTCACAATGCTAAATGTCAAAAATGAAAAGTTTCACCATGAAAATTGTCAAAAATGACAAATTTCAAGATGGGAAATGTCAAAGATTTTGGATATGACAAATGTCACAATGCTAAATGTCAAAAATGAAAAGTGTCACCATGAAAAATGTCAAAAATGACAAATTTCAAGATGGCAAATGTCAAAGATGTTAAATGACAAATGTCACAATGCTAAAAGTCAAAATGAAAAGTGTCACCATGAAAAATGTCAAAAATGACAAATTTCAAGATGGCAAATATCAAAGATGTCAAATGACAAATGTCACAATGCTAAATGTCAAAAATGACAAATTTCAAGATGGCAAATGTCAAAGATGTCAAATGACAAATGTCACAATGCTAAATGTCAAAAATGAAAAGTGTCACCATGAAAAATGTCAAAAATGACAAATTTCAAGATGGCAAATGTCAAAGATGTCAAATGACAAATGTCACAATGCTAAATGTCAAAAATGAAAAGTGTCACCATGAAAAATGTCAAAAATAACAAACTTCAAGATGGCAAATGTCAAAGATGTCGAATGACAAATGTCACAATGCTAAATGTCAAAAATGAAAAGTGTCACCATGAAAAATGTCAAAAATGACAAATTTCAAGATGGCAAATGTCAAAGATGTCAAATGACAAATGTCACAATGCTAAATGTCAAAAATGAAAAGTGTCACCATAAAAAATGTCAAAAATAACAAATTTTAAGATGGCAAATGTCAAAGATGTCAAATGACAAATGTCACAATGCTAAATGTCAAAAATGAAAAGTGTCACCATGAAAAATGTCAAAAATGACAAATTTCAAGATGGCAAATGTCAAAGATGTCAAATGACAAATGTCACAATGCTAAATGTCAAAAATGAAAAGTGTCACCATGAAAAATGTCAAAAATGACAAATTTCAAGATGGCAAATGTCAAAACTGACAAATGTCACAATGCTAAATGTCAAAAATGATAAGTGTCAACATGAAAAATGTCAAAAATGACAAATTTCAAGATGGCAAATGTCCAAGATGTCAAATGACAAATGTCACAATGCTAAATGTTAAAAATGAAAAGTGTCACCATGAAAAATGTCAAAAATGACAAATTTCAAGATGGCAAATGTCAAAGATGTCAAATGACAAATGTCACAATGCTAAATGTCAAAAATAAAAAGTGTCAAAAATGACAAATTTCAAGATGGCAAATGTCAAAGATGTCAAATGACAAATGTCACAATGCTAAATGTCACAAATGAAAAGTGTCACCATGAAAAATGTCAAAAATGACAAATTTTAAGATGGCAAATGTCAAAACTGACAAATGTCACAATTCTAAATGTCAACAATGAAAAGTGTCACCATGAAAAATGTCAAAAATAACAAATTTCAAGATGGCAAATGTCAAAGATGTCAAATGACAAATGTCACAATGCTAAATGTCAAAAATGACAAATTTTAAGATGGCAAATGTCAAAGATGTCAAATAACAAATGTCACAATGCTAAATGTCAAAAATAAAAAGTGTCACCATAAAAAATGTCAAAAATGACAAATTTCAAGATGGCAAATGTCAAAGATGTCAAATGACAAATGTCACAATGCTAAATGTCAAAAATGAAAAGTGTCACCATGAAAAATGTCAAAAATATCAAATTTCAAGATGGCAAATATCAAAACTGACAAATGTCACAATGCTAAATGTCAAAAATGATAAGAGTCACCATGAAAAATGTCAAAAATGACAAATTTCAAGATGGCAAATGTCTAAGATGTCAAATGACAAATGGCACAATGCTAAATGTCAAAAATGAAAAGTGTCACCATGAAAAATGTTAAAAATGACAAATTTCAAGATGGCAAATGCCAAAGATGTCAAATGACAAATGTCACAATGCTAAATGTCAAAAATGACAAATTTCAAGATGGCAAATGTCAAAGATGTCAAATGACAAATGTCACAATGCTAAATGTCAAAAAGGACAAATTTCAAGATGGCAAATGTCAAAGATGTCAAATGACAAATGTCACAATGCTAAGTGTCAAAAATGAAAAGTGTCACCATGAAAAATGTCAAAAATGACAAATTTCAAGATGGCAAATGTCAAAGATGTCAAATGACAAATGTCACAATGCTAAATGTCAAAAATGACAAATTTCAAAATTGCAAATGTCAAAGATGTCAAATGACAAATGTCACAATGCTAAATGTCAAAAATGAAAAGTGTCACCATAAAAAATGTCAAAAATGACAAATTTCAAGATGGCAAATGTCAAAACTGACAAATGTCACAATGCTAAATGTCAAAAATGAAAAGTGTCACCATGAAAAATGTCAAAAATGACAAATTTCAAGATGGCAAATGTCAAAGATGTCAAATGACAAATGTCACAATGCTAAATGTCAAAAATGAAAAGTGTCACCATGAAAAATGTCAAAAATGACAAATTTCAAGATGACAAATGTCAAAGATGTCAAATGACAAATGTCACAATGCTAAATGTCAAAAATGAAAAGTGTCAAAAATGACAAATTTTAAGATGGCAAATGTCTAAGATGTCAAATGACAAATGTCACAATGCTAAATGTCAAAAATGAAAAGTGTCACCATGAAAAATGTCAAAAATGACAAATTTCAAGATGGCAAATATCAAAACTGACAAATGTCACAATGCTAAATGTCAAAAATGAAAAGTGTCACCATGAAAAATGTCAAAAATGACAAATTTCAAGATGGCAAATGTCAAAGATGTCAAATGACAAATGTCACAATGCTAAATGTCAAAAATGAAAAGTTTTACCATGAAAAATGTCAAAAATAACAAATTTCAAGATGGGAAATGTCAAAGATTTTGAATATGACAAATGTCACAATGCTAAATGTCAAAAATGAAAAGTGTCACCATGAAAAATGTCAAAAATGACAAATTTCAAGATGGCAAATGTCAAAGATGTCAAATGACAAATGTCACAATGCTAAAAGTCAAAATGAAAAGTGTCACCATGAAAAATGTCAAAAATGACAAATTTCAAGATGGCAAATATCAAAGATGTCAAATGACAAATGTCACAATGCTAAATGTCAAAAATGACAAATTTCAAGATGGCAAATGTCAAAGATGTCAAATGACAAATGTCACAATGCTAAATGTCAAAAATGAAAAGTGTTACCATGAAAAATGTCAAAAATGACAAATTTCAAGATGGCAAATGTCAAAGATGTCAAATGACAAATGTCACAATGCTAAATGTCAAAAATGAAAAGTGTCACCATGAAAAATGTCAAAAATAACAAATTTCAAGATGGCAAATGTCAAAGATGTCAAATGACAAATGTCACAATGCTAAATGTCAAAAATGAAAAGTGTCACCATGAAAAATGTCAAAAATGACAAATTTCAAGATGGCAAATGTCAAAGATGTCAAATGACAAATGTCACAATGCTAAATGTCAAAAATGAAAAGTGTCACCATGAAAAATGTCAAAAATAACAAATTTTAAGATGGCAAATGTCAAAGATGTCAAATGACAAATGTCACAATGCTAAATGTCAAAAATGAAAAGTGTCACCATGAAAAATGTCAAAAATGACAAATTTCAAGATGGCAAATATCAAAACTGACAAATGTCACAATGCTAAATGTCAAAAATGATAAGTGTCACCATGAAAAATGTCAAAAATGACAAATTTCAAGATGGCAAATGTCCAAGATGTCAAATGACAAATGTCACAATGCTAAATGTCAAAAATGAAAAGTGTCACCATGAAAAATGTCAAAAATGACAAATTTCAAGATAGCAAATGTCAAAGATGTCAAATGACAAATGTCACAATGCTATATGTCAAAAATGAAAAGTGTCACCATGAAAAATGTCAAAAATGACAAATTTCAAGATGGCAAATGTCAAAGATGTCAAATGACAAATGTCACAATGCTAAATGTCAAAAATGAAAAGTGTCACCATGAAAAATGTCAAAAATGACAAATTTCAAGATGGCAAATGTCAAAACTGACAAATGTCACAATGCTAAATGTCAAAAATGATAAGTGTCAACATGAAAAATGTCAAAAATGACAAATTTCAAGATGGCAAATGTCCAAGATGTCAAATGACAAATGTCACAATGCTAAATGTCAAAAATGAAAAGTGTCACCATGAAAAATGTCAAAAATGACAAATTTCAAGATGGCAAATGTCAAAGATGTCAAATGACAAATGTCACAATGCTAAATGTCAAAAATAAAAAGTGTCAAAAATGACAAATTTCAAGATGGCAAATGTCAAAGATGTCAAATGACAAATGTCACAATGCTAAATGTCAAAAATGAAAAGTGTCACCATAAAAAATGTCAAAAATGACAAATTTCAAGATGGCAAATGTCAAAGATGTCAAATGACAAATGTCACAATGCTAAATGTCAAAAATGAAAAGTGTCACCATGAAAAATGTCAAAAATAACAAATTTCCAGATGGCAAATGTCCAAGATGTCAAGTGACAAATGTCACAATGCTAAATGTCAAAACTGACAAATTTCAAGATGACAAACGTCAAAGATGTCAAATGACAAATGTCACAATGCTAAATGTCAAAAATGAAAAGTGTCACCATGAAAAATGTCAAAAATGACAAATTTCAAGATGGCAAATGTCAAAGATGTCAAATGACAAATGTCACAATGCTAAATGTCAAAAATGATAAGTGTCACCATGAAAAATGTCAAAAATAACAAATTTCAAGATGGCAAATGTCAAAGATGTCAAATGACAAATGTCACAATGCTAAATGTCAAAAATGACAAATTTTAAGATGGCAAATGTCAAAGATGTCAAATGACAACTGTCATAATGCTAAATGTCAAAAATGAAAAGTGTCACCATGAAAAATGTCAAAAATAACAAATTTCAAGATGGCAAATGTCAAAGATGTCAAATGACAAATGTCACAATGCTAAATGTCAAAAATAACAAATTTTAAGATGGCAAATGTCAAAGATGTCAAATGACAACTGTCACGATGCTAAATGTCAAAAATGAAAAGTGTCACCATGAAAAATGTCAAAAATAACAAATTTCAAGATGGGAAATGTCAAAGATTTTGAATATGACAAATGTCACAATGCTAAATGTCAAAAATGAAAAGTGTCACCATGAAAAATGTCAAAAATGACAAATTTCAAGATGGCAAATGTCAAAGATGTCAAATGACAAATGTCACAATGCTAAAAGTCAAAATGAAAAGTGTCACCATGAAAAATGTCAAAAATGACAAATTTCAAGATGGCAAATATCAAAGATGTCAAATGACAAATGTCACAATGCTAAATGTCAAAAATGACAAATTTCAAGATGGCAAATGTCAAAGATGTCAAATGACAAATGTCACAATGCTAAATGTCAAAAATGAAAAGTGTCACCATGAAAAATGTCAAAAATGACAAATTTCAAGATGGCAAATGTCAAAGATGTCAAATGACAAATGTCACAATGCTAAATGTCAAAAATGAAAAGTGTCACCATGAAAAATGTCAAAAATAACAAATTTCAAGATGGCAAATGTCAAAGATGTCAAATGACAAATGTCACAATGCTAAATGTCAAAAATGAAAAGTGTCACCATGAAAAATGTCAAAAATGACAAATTTCAAGATGGCAAATGTCAAAGATGTCAAATGACAAATGTCACAATGCTAAATGTCAAAAATGAAAAGTGTCACCATGAAAAATGTCAAAAATAACAAATTTTAAGATGGCAAATGTCAAAGATGTCAAATGACAAATGTCACAATGCTAAATGTCAAAAATGAAAAGTGTCACCATGAAAAATGTCAAAAATGACAAATTTCAAGATGGCAAATATCAAAACTGACAAATGTCACAATGCTAAATGTCAAAAATGATAAGTGTCACCATGAAAAATGTCAAAAATGACAAATTTCAAGATGGCAAATGTCCAAGATGTCAAATGACAAATGTCACAATGCTAAATGTCAAAAATGAAAAGTGTCACCATGAAAAATGTCAAAAATGACAAATTTCAAGATAGCAAATGTCAAAGATGTCAAATGACAAATGTCACAATGCTATATG
The DNA here is from genome assembly GCA_964028335.1 of Altica lythri. Classification (NCBI taxonomy): domain Eukaryota; kingdom Metazoa; phylum Arthropoda; class Insecta; order Coleoptera; family Chrysomelidae; genus Altica; species Altica lythri. The sequence continues at coordinate 36,278,150 of OZ034800.1, read as the reverse complement.
TCAAAAATGAAAAGTGTCACCATGAAAAATGTCAAAAATGACAAATTTCAAGATGGCAAATGTCAAAGATGTCAAATGACAAATGTCACAATGCTAAATGTCAAAAATGAAAAGTGTCACCATGAAAAATGTCAAAAATGACAAATTTCAAGATGGCAAATGTCAAAACTGACAAATGTCACAATGCTAAATGTCAAAAATGATAAGTGTCAACATGAAAAATGTCAAAAATGACAAATTTCAAGATGGCAAATGTCCAAGATGTCAAATGTCACAATGCTAAATGTCAAAAATGAAAAGTGTCACCATGAAAAATGTCAAAAATGACAAATTTCAAGATGGCAAATGTCAAAGATGTCAAATGACAAATGTCACAATGCTAAATGTCAAAAATAAAAAGTGTCAAAAATGACAAATTTCAAGATGGCAAATGTCAAAGATGTCAAATGACAAATGTCACAATGCTACATGTCAAAAATGAAAAGTGTCACCATGAAAAATGTCAAAAATGACAAATTTTAAGATGGCAAATGTCAAAACTGACAAATGTCACAATGCTAAATGTCAAAAATGAAAAGTGTCATCATGAAAAATGTCAAAAATAACAAATTTCAAGATGGCAAATGTCAAAGATGTCAAATGACAAATGTCACAATGCTAAATGTCAAAAATGACAAATTTCAAGATGGCAAATGTCAAAGATGTCAAATGACAAATGTCACAATGCTAAATGTCAAAAATGAAAAGTGTCACCATAAAAAATGTCAAAAATGACAAATTTCAAGATGGCAAATGTCAAAGATGTCAAATGACAAATGTCACAATGCTAAATGTCAAAAATGAAAAGTGTCACCATGAAAAATGTCAAAAATAACAAATTTCCAGATGGCAAATGTCCAAGATGTCAAGTGACAAATGTCACAATGCTAAATGTCAAAACTGACAAATTTCAAGATGACAAACGTCAAAGATGTCAAATGACAAATGTCACAATGCTAAATGTCAAAAATGAAAAGTGTCACCATGAAAAATGTCAAAAATGACAAATTTCAAGATGGCAAATGTCAAAGATGTCAAATGACAAATGTCACAATGCTAAATGTCAAAAATGATAAGTGTCACCATGAAAAATGTCAAAAATAACAAATTTCAAGATGGCAAATGTCAAAGATGTCAAATGACAAATGTCACAATGCTAAATGTCAAAAATGACAAATTTTAAGATGGCAAATGTCAAAGATGTCAAATGACAACTGTCATAATGCTAAATGTCAAAAATGAAAAGTGTCACCATGAAAAATGTCAAAAATAACAAATTTCAAGATGGCAAATGTCAAAGATGTCAAATGACAAATGTCACAATGCTAAATGTCAAAAATGACAAATTTTAAGATGGCAACTGTCAAAGATGTCAAATGTCACAATGCTAAATGTAAAAAATGAAAAGTGTCACCATGAAAAATGTCAAAAATGACAAATTTCAAGATGGCAAATGCCAAAGATGTCAAATGACAAATGTCACAATGCTAAATGTCAAAAATGAAAAGTGTCACCATGAAAAATGTCAAAAATGACAAATTTCAAGATGGCAAATGTCAAAGATGTCAAATGTCACAATGCTAAATGTCAACAATGAAAAGTGTCACGATGAAAAATGTCAAAAATGACAAATTTCAAGATGGCAAATGTCAAAGATGTCAAATGACAAATGTCACAATGCTAAATGTCAAAAATGAAAAGTGTCAAAAATGACAAATTTCAAGATGGCAAATGTCTAAGTGTCAAATGACAAATGTCACAATGCTAAATGTCAAAAATGAAAAGTGTCACTATAAAAAATGTCAAAAATGACAAATTTCAAGATGGCAAATGTCAAAGATGTCAAATGACAAATGTCACAATGCAAAATGTCAAAAATGAAAAGTGTCACCATGAAAAATGTCAAAAATGACAAATTTCAAGATGGCAAATGTCAAAGATGTCAAATGACAAATGTCACAATGCCAAATGTCAAAAATGACAAATTTCAAGATGGGAAATGTCAAAGATTTTGAATATGACAAATGTCACAATGCTGAATGTCAAAAATGAAAAGTGTCACCATGAAAAATGTCAAAAATGACAAATTTCAAGATGGCAAATGTCAAAGATGTCAAATGACAAATGTCATAATGCTAAAAGTCAAAATGAAAAGTGTCACCATGAAAAATGTCAAAAATGACAAATTTCAAGATGGCAAATATCAAAGATGTCAAATGACAAATGTCACAATGCTAAATGTCAAAAATGACAAATTTCAAGATGGCAAATGTCAAAGATGTCAAATGACAAATGTCACAATGCTAAATGTCAAAAATGAAAAGTGTCACCATGAAAAATGTCAAAAATGACAAATTTCAAGATGGCAAATGTCAAAGATGTCAAATGACAAATGTCACAATGCTAAATGTCAAAAATGAAAAGTGTCACCATGAAAAATGTCAAAAATAACAAATTTCAAGATGGCAAATGTCAAAGATGTCAAATGACAAATGTCACAATGCTAAAGGTCAAAAATGAAAAGTGTCACCATAAAAAATGTCAAAAATGACAAATTTCAAGATGGCAAATGTCAAAGATGTCAAATGACAAATGTCACAATGCTAAATGTCAAAAATGAAAAGTGTCACCATGAAAAATGTCAAAAATAACAAATTTTAAGATAGCAAATGTCAAAGATGTCAAATGACAAATGTCACAATGCTAAATGTCAAAAATGAAAAGTGTCACCATGAAAAATGTCAAAAATGACAAATTTCAAGATGGCAAATGTCAAAACTGACAAATGTCACAATGCTAAATGTCAAAAATGATAAGTGTCACCATGAAAAATGTCAAAAATGACAAATTTCAAGATGGCAAATGTCCAAGATGTCAAATGACAAATGTCACAATGCTAAATGTCAAAAATGAAAAGTGTCACCATGAAAAATGTCAAAAATGACAAATTTCAAGATGGCAAATGTCAAAGATGTCAAATGACAAATGTCACAATGCTAAATGTCAAAAATGAAAAGTGTCACCATGAAAAATGTCAAAAATGACAAATTTCAAGATGGCAAATGTCAAAGATGTCAAATGACAAATGTCACAATGCTAAATGTCAAAAATGAAAAGTGTCACCATGAAAAATGTCAAAAATGACAAATTTTAAGATGGCAAATGTCAAAACTGACAAATGTCACAATGCTAAATGTCAAAAGTGATAAGTGTCAACATGAAAAATGTCAAAAATGACAAATTTCAAGATGGCAAATGCCAAAGATGTCAAATGACAAATGTCACAATGCTAAATGTCAAAAATGAAAAGTGTCACCATGAAAAATGTCAAAAATGACAAATTTCAAGATGGCAAATGTCAAAGATGTCAAATGACAAATGTCACAATGCTAAATGTCAAAAATGAAAAGTGTCACCATGAAAAATGTCAAAAATAACAAATTTCAAGATGGCAAATGTCAAAGATGTCAAATGACAAATGTCACGATGCTAAATGTCAAAAATGAAAAGTGTCACCATGAAAAATATCAAAAATGACAAATTTCAAGATGGCAAATATCAAAGATGTCAAATGACAAATGTCACAATGCTAAATGTCAAAAATGGAAAGTGTCACAATGCTAAATGTCAAAAATGAAAAGTGTTACAATGCTAAATGTCAAAAATGACAAATTTCAAAATGGCAAATGTCAAAGATGTCAAATAACAAATGTCACAATGCTAAATGTCAAAAATGACAAATTTCAAGATGGCAAATGTCAAAGATGTCAAATGACAAATGTCACAATGCTAAATGTCAAAAATGAAAAGTGTCACCATGAAAAATGTCAAAAATGACAAATTTCAAGATGGCAAATGTCAAAACTGACAAACGTCACAATGCTAAATGTCAAAAATGAAAAGTGTCACCATGAAAAATGTCAAAAATAACAAATTTCCAGATGACAAATGTCAAAGATGTCAAGTGACAAATGTCACAATGCTAAATGTCAAAACTGACAAATTTCAAGATGGCAAACGTCAAAGATGTCAAATGACAAATGTCACAATGCTAAATGTCAAAAATGAAAAGTGTCACCATGAAAAATGTCAAAAATGACAAATTTCAAGATGGCAAATGTCAAAGATATCAAATGACAAATGTCGCAATGCTAAATGTCAAAAATGATAAGTGTCACCATGAAAAATGTCAAAAATAACAAATTTCAAGATGGCAAATGTCAAAGATGTCAAATGACAAATGTCACAATGCTAAATGTCAAAAATAACAAATTTTAAGATGGCAAATGTCAAAGATGTCAAATGACAACTGTCACAATGCTAAATGTCAAAAATGAAAAGTGTCACCATGAAAAATGTCAAAAATAACAAATTTCAAGATGGCAAATGTCAAAGATGTCAAATGACAAATGTCACAATGCTAAATGTCAAAAATGACAAATTTCAAGATGGCAAATGTCAAAGATGTCAAATGTCACAATGCTAAATGTCAAAAATGAAAAGTGCCACCATGAAAAATGTCAAAAATGACAAATTTCAAGATGGCAAATGTCAAAGATGTCAAATGACAAATGTCACAATGCTAAATGTCAAAAATAAAAAGTGTCACCATGAAAAATGTCAAAAATGACAAATTTCAAGATGGCAAATGTCAAAGATGTCAAATGACAAATGTCACAATGCTAAATGTCAAAAATGAAAAGTGTCACCATGAAAAATGTCAAAAATGACAAATTTCAAGATGGCAAATGTCAAAGATGTCAAATGACAAATGTCACAATGCTAAATGTCAAAAATGAAAAGTGTCAAAAATGACAAATTTCAAGATGGCAAATGTCTAAGATGTCAAATGACAAATGTCACAATGCTAAATGTCAAAAATGAAAAGTGTCACTATAAAAAATGTCAAAAATGACAAATTTCAAGATGGCAAATGTCAAAGATGTCAAATGACAAATGTCACAATGCTAAATGTAAAAATGAAAAGTGTCACCATGAAAAATGTCAAAAATGACAAATTTCAAGATGGCAAATGTCAAAGATGTCAAATGACAAATGTCACAATGCTAAATGTCAAAAATGAAAAGTGTCACCATGAAAAATGTCAAAAATAACAAATTTCAAGATGGCAAATGTCAAAGATGTCAAATGACAAATGTCACAATGCTAAATGGCAAAAATGAAAAGTGTCACCATGAAAAATGTCAAAAATGACAAATTTCAAGATGGCAAATGTCAAAGATGTCAAATGACAAATGTCACAATGCTAAATGTCAAAAATGAAAAGTGTCAAAAATGACAAATTTCAAGATGGCAAATGTCTAAGATGTCAAATGACAAATGTCAAAATGCTAAATGTCAAAAATGAAAAGTGTCACCATGAAAAATGTCAAAAATGACAAATTTCAAGATGGCAAATGTCAAAGATGTCAAATGACAAATGTCACAATGCTAAATGTCAAAAATGAAAAGTGTCACCATGAAAAATGTCAAAAATGACAAATTTCAAGATGGCAAATATCAAAGATGTCAAATGACAAATGTCACAATGCTAAATGTCAAAAATGGAAAGTGTCACAATGCTAAATGTCAAAAACGAAAAGTGTTACAATGCTAAATGTCAAAAATGACAAATTTCAAAATGGCAAATGTCAAAGATGTCAAATAACAAATGTCACAATGCTAAATGTCAAAAATGACAAATTTCAAGATGGCAAATGTCAAAGATGTCAAATGACAAATGTCACAATGCTAAATGTCAAAAATGAAAAGTGTCACCATGAAAAATGTCAAAAATGACAAATTTCAAGATGGCAAATGTCAAAACTGACAAACGTCACAATGCTAAATGTCAAAAATGAAAAGTGTCACCATGAAAAATGTCAAAAATAACAAATTTCCAGATGGCAAATGTCAAAGATGTCAAGTGACAAATGTCACAATGCTAAATGTCAAAACTGACAAATTTCAAGATGGCAAACGTCAAAGATGTCAAATGACAAATGTCACAATGCTAAATGTCAAAAATGAAAAGTGTCACCATGAAAAATGTCAAAAATGACAAATTTCAAGATGGCAAATGTCAAAGATATCAAATGACAAATGTCGCAATGCTAAATGTCAAAAATGATAAGTGTCACCATGAAAAATGTCAAAAATAACAAATTTCAAGATGGCAAATGTCAAAGATGTCAAATGACAAATGTCACAATGCTAAATGTCAAAAATAACAAATTTTAAGATGGCAAATGTCAAAGATGTCAAATGACAACTGTCACAATGCTAAATGTCAAAAATGAAAAGTGTCACCATGAAAAATGTCAAAAATAACAAATTTCAAGATGGCAAATGTCAAAGATGTCAAATGACAAATGTCACAATGCTAAATGTCAAAAATGACAAATTTCAAGATGGCAAATGTCAAAGATGTCAAATGTCACAATGCTAAATGTCAAAAATGAAAAGTGCCACCATGAAAAATGTCAAAAATGACAAATTTCAAGATGGCAAATGTCAAAGATGTCAAATGACAAATGTCACAATGCTAAATGTCAAAAATAAAAAGTGTCACCATGAAAAATGTCAAAAATGACAAATTTCAAGATGGCAAATGTCAAAGATGTCAAATGACAAATGTCACAATGCTAAATGTCAAAAATGAAAAGTGTCACCATGAAAAATGTCAAAAATGACAAATTTCAAGATGGCAAATGTCAAAGATGTCAAATGACAAATGTCACAATGCTAAATGTCAAAAATGAAAAGTGTCAAAAATGACAAATTTCAAGATGGCAAATGTCTAAGATGTCAAATGACAAATGTCACAATGCTAAATGTCAAAAATGAAAAGTGTCACTATAAAAAATGTCAAAAATGACAAATTTCAAGATGGCAAATGTCAAAGATGTCAAATGACAAATGTCACAATGCTAAATGTAAAAATGAAAAGTGTCACCATGAAAAATGTCAAAAATGACAAATTTCAAGATGGCAAATGTCAAAGATGTCAAATGACAAATGTCACAATGCTAAATGTCAAAAATGAAAAGTGTCACCATGAAAAATGTCAAAAATAACAAATTTCAAGATGGCAAATGTCAAAGATGTCAAATGACAAATGTCACAATGCTAAATGGCAAAAATGAAAAGTGTCACCATGAAAAATGTCAAAAATGACAAATTTCAAGATGGCAAATGTCAAAGATGTCAAATGACAAATGTCGCAATGCTAAATGTCAAAAATGAAAAGTGTCAAAAATGACAAATTTCAAGATGGCAAATGTCTAAGATGTCAAATGACAAATGTCAAAATGCTAAATGTCAAAAAAGAAAAGTGTCACCATGAAAAATGTCAAAAATGACAAATTTCAAGATGGCAAATGTCAAAGATGTCAAATGACAAATGTCACAATGCTAAATGTCAAAAATGAAAAGTGTCACCATGAAAAATGTCAAAAATGACAAATTTCAAGATGGCAAATATCAAAGATGTCAAATGACAAATGTCACAATGCTAAATGTCAAAAATGGAAAGTGTCACAATGCTAAATGTCAAAAATGAAAAGTGTCACCATGAAAAATGTCAAAAATGACAAATTTCAAGATGGCAAATGTCAAAACTGACAAATGTCACAATGCTAAATGTCAAAAATGATAAGTGTCACCATGAAAAATGTCAAAAATGACAAATTTCAAGATGGCAAATGTCCAAGATGTCAAATGACAAATATCACAATGCTAAATGTCAAAAATGAAAAGTGTCACCATGAAAAATGTCAAAAATGTCAAATTTCAAGATGGCAAATGTCAAAGATGTCAAATGACAAATGTCACAATGCTAAATGTCAAAAATGAAAAGTGTCACCATGAAAAATGTCAAAAATGACAAATTTCAAGATGGCAAATGTCAAAGATGTCAAATGACAAATGTCATAATGCTAAAAGTCAAAATGAAAAGTGTCACCATGAAAAATGTCAAAAATGACAAATTTCAAGATGGCAAATGTCAAAACTGACAAATGTCAGAATGCTAAATGTCAAAAATGATAAGTGTCAACATGAAAAATGTCAAAAATGACAAATTTCAAGATGGCAAATATCAAAGATGTCAAATGACAAATGTCACAATGCTAAATGTCAAAAATGACAAATTTCAAGATGGCAAAATGTCAAAGCTGTCAAATGACAAATGTCACAATGCTAAATGTCAAAAATGAAAAGTGTCACCATGAAAAATGTCAAAAATGACAAATTTCAAGATGGCAAATGTCAAAGATGTCAAATGACAAATGTCACAATGCTAAATGTCAAAAATGAAAAGTGTCACCATGAAAAATGTCAAAAATAACAAATTTCAAGATGGCAAATGTCAAAGATGTCAAATGACAAATGTCACAATGCTAAATGTCAAAAATGAAAAGTGTCACCATGAAAAATGTCAAAAATGACAAATTTCAAGATGGCAAATGTCAAAGATGTCAAATGACAAATGTCACAATGCTAAATGTCAAAAATGAAAAGTGTCACCATGAAAAATGTCAAAAATAACAAATTTTAAGATGGCAAATGTCAAAGATGTCAAATGACAAATGTCACAATGCTAAATGTCAAAAATGAAAAGTGTCACCATGAAAAATGTCAAAAATGACAAATTTCAAGATGGCAAATGTCCAAGATGTCAAATGACAAATGTCACAATGCTAAATGTCAAAAATGAAAAGTGTCACCATGAAAAATGTCAAAAATGACAAATTTCAAGATGGCAAATGTCAAAACTGACAAATGTCAGAATGCTAAATGTCAAAAATGATAAGTGTCAACATGAAAAATGTCAAAAATGACAAATTTCAAGATGGCAAATGCCAAAGATGTCAAATGACAAATGTCACAATGCTAACTGTCAAAAATGAAAAGTGTCACCATGAAAAATGTCAAAAATGACAAATTTCAAGATGGCAAATGTCAAAGATGTCAAATGACAAATGTCACAATGCTAAATGTCAAAAATGAAAAGTGTCACCATGAAAAATGTCAAAAATGACAAATTTCAAGATGGCAAATGTCAAAGATGTCAAATGACAAATGTCACAATGCTAAATGTCAAAAATGAAAAGTGTCACCATGAAAAATATCAAAAATGACAAATTTCAAGATGGCAAATATCAAAGATGTCAAATGACAAATGTCACAATGCTAAATGTCAAAAATGGAAAGTGTCACAATGCTAAATGTCAAAAATGAAAAGTGTTACAATGCTAAATGTCAAAAATGACAAATTTCAAAATGGCAAATGTCAAAGATGTCAAATAACAAATGTCACAATGCTAAATGTCAAAAATGACAAATTTCAAGATGGCAAATGTCAAAGATGTCAAATGACAAATGTCACAATGCTAAATGTCAAAAATGAAAAGTGTCACCATGAAAAATGTCAAAAATGACAAATTTCAAGATGGCAAATGTCAAAACTGACAAACGTCACAATGCTAAATGTCAAAAATGAAAAGTGTCACCATGAAAAATGTCAAAAATAACAAATTTCCAGATGGCAAATGTCAAAGATGTCAAGTGACAAATGTCACAATGCTAAATGTCAAAACTGACAAATTTCAAGATGGCAAACGTCAAAGATGTCAAATGACAAATGTCACAATGCTAAATGTCAAAAATGAAAAGTGTCACCATGAAAAATGTCAAAAATGACAAATTTCAAGATGGCAAATGTCAAAGATGTCAAATGACAAATGTCGCAATGCTAAATGTCAAAAATGATAAGTGTCACCATGAAAAATGTCAAAAATAACAAATTTCAAGATGGCAAATGTCAAAGATGTCAAATGACAAATGTCGCAATGCTAAGTGTCAAAAATAACAAATTTTAAGATGGCAAATGACAACTGTCACAATGCTAAATGTCAAAAATGAAAAATGTCACCATGAAAAATGTCAAAAATAACAAATTTCAAGATGGCAAATGTCAAAGATGTCAAATGACAAATGTCACAATGCTAACTGTCAAAAATGACAAATTTCAAGATGGCAAATGTCAAAGATGTCAAATGTCACAATGCTAAATGTCAAAAATGAAAAGTGTCACCATGAAAAATGTCAAAAATGACAAATTTCAAGATGGCAAATGTCAAAGATGTCAAATGACAAATGTCACAATGCTAAATGTCAAAAATGAAAAGTGTCACCATGAAAAATGTCTAAAATGACAAATTTCAAGATGGCAAATGTCAAAGATGTCAAATGACAAATGTCACAATGCTAAATGTCAAAAATGAAAAGTGTCACCATGAAAAATGTCAAAAATGACAAATTTCAAGATGGCAAATGTCAAAGATGTCAAATGACAAATGTCACAATGCTAAATGTCAAAAATGAAAAGTGTCAAAAATGACAAATTTCAAGATGGCAAATGTCTAAGATGTCAAATGACAAATGTCACAATGCTAAATGTCAAAATGAAAAGTGTCACTATAAAAAATGTCAAAAATGACAAATTTCAAGATGGCAAATGTCAAAGATGTCAAATGACAAATGTCAGAATGCTAAATGTAAAAATGAAAAGTGTCACCATGAAAAATGTCAAAAATGACAAATTTCAAGATGGCAAATGTCAAAGATGTCAAATGACAAATGTCACAATGCTAAATGTCAAAAATGAAAAGTGTCACCATAAAAAATGTCAAAAATAACAAATTTCAAGATGGCAAATGTCAAAGATGTCAAATGACAAATGTCACAATGCTAAATGTCAAAAATGAAAAGTGTCACCATGAAAAATGTCAAAAATGACAAATTTCAAGATGGCAAATGTCAAAGATGTCAAATGACAAATGTCACAATGCTAAATGTAAAAATGAAAAGTGTCACCATGAAAAATGTCAAAAATGACAAATTTCAAGATGGCAAATGTCAAAGATGTCAAATGACAAATGTCACAATGCTAAATGTCAAAAATGAAAAGTGTCACCATAAAAAATGTCAAAAATAACAAATTTCAAGATGGCAAATGTCAAAGATGTCAAATGACAAATGTCACAATGCTAAATGTCAAAAATGAAAAGTGTCAAAAATGACAAATTTCAAGATGGCAAATGTCTAAGATGTCAAATGACAAATGTCACAGTGCTAAATGTCAAATATGAAAAGTGTCACCATGAAAAATGTCAAAAATGACAAATTTCAAGATGGCAAATGTCAAAGATGTCAAATGACAAATGTCACAATGCTAAATGTCAAAAATGAAAAGTGTCACCATGAAAAATGTCAAAAATGACAAATTTCAAGATGGCAAATATCAAAGATGTCAAATGACAAATGTCACAAAGCTAAATGTCAAAAATGGAAAGTGTCACAATGCTAAATGTCAAAAATGAAAAGTGTCACCATGAAAAATGTCAAAAATGACAAATTTCAAGATGGCAAATGTCAAAACTGACAAATGTCACAATGCTAAATGTCAAAAATGATAAGTGTCACCATGAAAAATGTCAAAAATGACAAATTTCAAGATGGCAAATGTCCAAGATGTCAAATGACAAATATCACAATGCTAAATGTCAAAAATGAAAAGTGTCACCATGAAAAATGTCAAAAATGTCAAATTTCAAGATGGCAAATGTCAAAGATGTCAAATGACAAATGTCACAATGCTAAATGTCAAAAATGAAAAGTGTCACCATGAAAAATGTCAAAAATGACAAATTTCAAGATGGCAAATGTCAAAGATGTCAAATGACAAATGTCATAATGCTAAAAGTCAAAATGAAAAGTGTCACCATGAAAAATGTCAAAAATGACAAATTTCAAGATGGCAAATATCAAAGATGTCAAATGACAAATGTCACAATGCTAAATGTCAAAAATGACAAATTTCAAGATGGCAAATGTCAAAGATGTCAAATGACAAATGTCACAATGCTAAATGTCAAAAATGAAAAGTGTCACCATGAAAAATGTCAAAAATGACAAATTTCAAGATGGCAAATGTCAAAGATGTCAAATGACAAATGTCACAATGCTAAATGTCAAAAATGAAAAGTGTCACCATGAAAAATGTCAAAAATGAAAAATTTCAAGATGGCAAATGTTAAAGATGTCAAATGACAAATGTCACAATGCTAAATGTCAAAAATGAAAAGTGTCACCATGAAAAATGTCAAAAATAACAAATTTTAAGATGGCAAATGTCAAAGATGTCAAATGACAAATGTCACAATGCTAAATGTCAAAAATGAAAAGTGTCACCATGAAAAATGTCAAAAATGACAAATTTCAAGATGGCAAATGTCAAAACTGACAAATGTCACAATGTTAAATGTCAAAAATGATAAGTGTCACCATGAAAAATGTTAAAAATGACAAATTTCAAGATGGCAAATGTCCAAGATGTCAAATGACAAATGTCACAATGCTAAATGTCAAAAATGAAAAGTGTCACCATAAAAAATGTCAAAAATGACAAATTTCAAGATGGCAAATGTCAAAACTGACAAATGTCAGAATGCTAAATGTCAAAAATGATAAGTGTCAACATGAAAAATGTCAAAAATGACAAATTTCAAGATGGCAAATGCCAAAGATGTCAAATGACAAATGTCACAATGCTAACTGTCAAAAATGAAAAGTGTCACCATGAAAAATGTCAAAAATGACAAATTTCAAGATGGCAAATGTCAAAGATGTCAAATGACAAATGTCACAATGCTAAATGTCAAAAATGAAAAGTGTCACCATGAAAAATGTCAAAAATGACAAATTTCAAGATGGCAAATGTCAAAGATGTCAAATGACAAATGTCACAATGCTAAATGTCAAAAATGAAAAGTGTCACCATGAAAAATATCAAAAATGACAAATTTCAAGATGGCAAATATCAAAGATGTCAAATGACAAATGTCACAATGCTAAATGTCAAAAATGGAAAGTGTCACAATGCTAAATGTCAAAAATGAAAAGTGTTACAATGCTAAATGTCAAAAATGACAAATTTCAAAATGGCAAATGTCAAAGATGTCAAATAACAAATGTCACAATGCTAAATGTCAAAAATGACAAATTTCAAGATGGCAAATGTCAAAGATGTCAAATGACAAATGTCACAATGCTAAATGTCAAAAATGAAAAGTGTCACCATGAAAAATGTCAAAAATGACAAATTTCAAGATGGCAAATGTCAAAACTGACAAACGTCACAATGCTAAATGTCAAAAATGAAAAGTGTCACCATGAAAAATGTCAAAAATAACAAATTTCCAGATGGCAAATGTCAAAGATGTCAAGTGACAAATGTCACAATGCTAAATGTCAAAACTGACAAATTTCAAGATTGCAAACATCAAAGATGTCAAATGACAAATGTCACAATGCTAAATGTCAAAAATGAAAAGTGTCACCATGAAAAATGTCAAAAATGACAAATTTCAAGATGGCAAATGTCAAAGATGTCAAATGACAAATGTCGCAATGCTAAATGTCAAAAATGATAAGTGTCACCATGAAAAATGTCAAAAATAACAAATTTCAAGATGGCAAATGTCAAAGATGTCAAATGACAAATGTCACAATGCTAAATGTCAAAAATAACAAATTTTAAGATGGCAAATGTCAAAGATGTCAAATGACAAATGTCACAATGCTAAATGTCAAAAATGAAAAGTGTCACCATGAAAAATGTCAAAAATGACAAATTTCAAGATGGCAAATGTCAAAGATGTCAAATGACAAATGTCACAATGCTAAATGTCAAAAATGAAAAGTGTCACCATGAAAAATGTCAAAAATGACAAATTTCAAGATGGCAAATGTCAAAGATGTCAAATGACAAATGTCACAATGCTAAATGTCAAAAATGAAAAGTGTCAAAAATGACAAATTTCAAGATGGCAAATGTCTAAGATGTCAAATGACAAATGTCACAATGCTAAATGTCAAAAATGAAAAGTGTCACTATAAAAAATGTCAAAAATGACAAATTTCAAGATGGCAAATGTCAAAACTGACAAATGTCACAATGCTAAATGTCAAAAATGATAAGTGTCACCATGAAAAATGTCAAAAATGACAAATTTCAAGATGGCAAATGTCCAAGATGTCAAATGACAAATATCACAATGCTAAATGTCAAAAATGAAAAGTGTCACCATGAAAAATGTCAAAAATGTCAAATTTCAAGATGGCAAATGTCAAAGATGTCAAATGACAAATGTCACAAAGCTAAATGTCAAAAATGGAAAGTGTCACAATGCTAAATGTCAAAAATGAAAAGTGTCACCATGAAAAATGTCAAAAATGACAAATTTCAAGATGGCAAATGTCAAAACTGACAAATGTCACAATGCTAAATGTCAAAAATGATAAGTGTCACCATGAAAAATGTCAAAAATGACAAATTTCAAGATGGCAAATGTCCAAGATGTCAAATGACAAATATCACAATGCTAAATGTCAAAAATGAAAAGTGTCACCATGAAAAATGTCAAAAATGTCAAATTTCAAGATGGCAAATGTCAAAGATGTCAAATGACAAATGTCACAATGCTAAATGTCAAAAATGAAAAGTGTCACCATGAAAAATGTCAAAAATGACAAATTTCAAGATGGCAAATGTCAAAGATGTCAAATGACAAATGTCATAATGCTAAAAGTCAAAATGAAAAGTGTCACCATGAAAAATGTCAAAAATGACAAATTTCAAGATGGCAAATATCAAAGATGTCAAATGACAAATGTCACAATGCTAAATGTCAAAAATGACAAATTTCAAGATGGCAAATGTCAAAGATGTCAAATGACAAATGTCACAATGCTAAATGTCAAAAATGAAAAGTGTCACCATGAAAAATGTCAAAAATGACAAATTTCAAGATGGCAAATGTCAAAGATGTCAAATGACAAATGTCACAATGCTAAATGTCAAAAATGAAAAGTGTCACCATGAAAAATGTCAAAAATGAAAAATTTCAAGATGGCAAATGTTAAAGATGTCAAATGACAAATGTCACAATGCTAAATGTCAAAAATGAAAAGTGTCACCATGAAAAATGTCAAAAATAACAAATTTTAAGATGGCAAATGTCAAAGATGTCAAATGACAAATGTCACAATGCTAAATGTCAAAAATGAAAAGTGTCACCATGAAAAATGTCAAAAATGACAAATTTCAAGATGGCAAATGTCAAAACTGACAAATGTCACAATGTTAAATGTCAAAAATGATAAGTGTCACCATGAAAAATGTTAAAAATGACAAATTTCAAGATGGCAAATGTCCAAGATGTCAAATGACAAATGTCACAATGCTAAATGTCAAAAATGAAAAGTGTCACCATAAAAAATGTCAAAAATGACAAATTTCAAGATGGCAAATGTCAAAACTGACAAATGTCAGAATGCTAAATGTCAAAAATGATAAGTGTCAACATGAAAAATGTCAAAAATGACAAATTTCAAGATGGCAAATGCCAAAGATGTCAAATGACAAATGTCACAATGCTAACTGTCAAAAATGAAAAGTGTCACCATGAAAAATGTCAAAAATGACAAATTTCAAGATGGCAAATGTCAAAGATGTCAAATGACAAATGTCACAATGCTAAATGTCAAAAATGAAAAGTGTCACCATGAAAAATGTCAAAAATGACAAATTTCAAGATGGCAAATGTCAAAGATGTCAAATGACAAATGTCACAATGCTAAATGTCAAAAATGAAAAGTGTCACCATGAAAAATATCAAAAATGACAAATTTCAAGATGGCAAATATCAAAGATGTCAAATGACAAATGTCACAATGCTAAATGTCAAAAATGGAAAGTGTCACAATGCTAAATGTCAAAAATGAAAAGTGTTACAATGCTAAATGTCAAAAATGACAAATTTCAAAATGGCAAATGTCAAAGATGTCAAATAACAAATGTCACAATGCTAAATGTCAAAAATGACAAATTTCAAGATGGCAAATGTCAAAGATGTCAAATGACAAATGTCACAATGCTAAATGTCAAAAATGAAAAGTGTCACCATGAAAAATGTCAAAAATGACAAATTTCAAGATGGCAAATGTCAAAACTGACAAACGTCACAATGCTAAATGTCAAAAATGAAAAGTGTCACCATGAAAAATGTCAAAAATAACAAATTTCCAGATGGCAAATGTCAAAGATGTCAAGTGACAAATGTCACAATGCTAAATGTCAAAACTGACAAATTTCAAGATTGCAAACATCAAAGATGTCAAATGACAAATGTCACAATGCTAAATGTCAAAAATGAAAAGTGTCACCATGAAAAATGTCAAAAATGACAAATTTCAAGATGGCAAATGTCAAAGATGTCAAATGACAAATGTCGCAATGCTAAATGTCAAAAATGATAAGTGTCACCATGAAAAATGTCAAAAATAACAAATTTCAAGATGGCAAATGTCAAAGATGTCAAATGACAAATGTCACAATGCTAAATGTCAAAAATAACAAATTTTAAGATGGCAAATGTCAAAGATGTCAAATGACAAATGTCACAATGCTAAATGTCAAAAATGAAAAGTGTCACCATGAAAAATGTCAAAAATGACAAATTTCAAGATGGCAAATGTCAAAGATGTCAAATGACAAATGTCACAATGCTAAATGTCAAAAATGAAAAGTGTCACCATGAAAAATGTCAAAAATGACAAATTTCAAGATGGCAAATGTCAAAGATGTCAAATGACAAATGTCACAATGCTAAATGTCAAAAATGAAAAGTGTCAAAAATGACAAATTTCAAGATGGCAAATGTCTAAGATGTCAAATGACAAATGTCACAATGCTAAATGTCAAAAATGAAAAGTGTCACTATAAAAAATGTCAAAAATGACAAATTTCAAGATGGCAAATGTCAAAGATGTCAAATGACAAATGTCAGAATGCTAAATGTAAAAATGAAAAGTGTCACCATGAAAAATGTCAAAAATGACAAATTTCAAGATGGCAAATGTCAAAGATGTCAAATGACAAATGTCACAATGCTAAATGTCAAAAATGAAAAGTGTCACCATAAAAAATGTCAAAAATAACAAATTTCAAGATGGCAAATGTCAAAGATGTCAAATGACAAATGTCACAATGCTAAATGTCAAAAATGAAAAGTGTCACCATGAAAAATGTCAAAAATGACAAATTTCAAGATGGCAAATGTCAAAGATGTCAAATGACAAATGTCACAATGCTAAATGTAAAAATGAAAAGTGTCACCATAAAAAATGTCAAAAATGACAAATTTCAAGATGGCAAATGTCAAAGATGTCAAATGACAAATGTCACAATGCTAAATGTCAAAAATGAAAAGTGTCACCATAAAAAAATGTCAAAAATAACAAATTTCAAGATGGCAAATGTCAAAGATGTCAAATGACAAATGTCACAATGCTAAATGTCAAAAATGAAAAGTGTCAAAAATGACAAATTTCAAGATGGCAAATGTCTAAGATGTCAAATTACAAATGTCACAATGCTAAATGTCAAAAATGAAAAGTGTCACCATAAAAAATGTCAAAAATTACAAATTTCAAGATGGCAAATGTCAAAGATGTCAAATGACAAATGTCAGAATGCTAAATGTAAAAATGAAAAGTGTCACCATGAAAAATGTCAAAAATGACAAATTTCAAGATGGCAAATGTCAAAGATGTCAAATGACAAATGTCACAATGCTAAATGTCAAGAATGAAAAGTGTCACCATAAAAAATGTCAAAAATAACAAATTTCAAGATGGCAAATGTCAAAGATGTCAAATGACAAATGTCACAATGCTAAATGTCAAAAATGAAAAGTGTCACCATGAAAAATGTCAAAAATGACAAATTTCAAGATGGCAAATGTCAAAGATGTCAAATGACAAATGTCACAATGCTAAATGTAAAAATGAAAAGTGTCACCATGAAAAATGTCAAAAATGACAAATTTCAAGATGGCAAATGTCAAAGATGTCAAATGACAAATGTCACAATGCTAAATGTCAAAAATAAAAAGTGTCACCATAAAAAATGTCAAAAATAACAAATTTTAAGATGGCAAATGTCAAAGATGTCAAATGACAAATGTCACAATGCTAAATGTCAAAAATGAAAAGTGTCACCATGAAAAATGTCAAAAATGACAAATTTCAAGATGGCAAATGTCAAAGATGTCAAATGACAAATGTCACAATGCTAAATGTCAAAAATGAAAAGTGTCACCATGAAAAATGTCAAAAATGACAAATTTCAAGATGGCAAATGTCAAAGATGTCAAATGACAAATGTCACAATGCTAAATGTCAAAAATGAAAAGTGTCACCATGAAAAATGTCAAAAATGACAAATTTCAAGATGGCAAATGTCAAAACTGACAAATGTCAGAATGCTAAATGTCAAAAATGATAAGTGTCAACATGAAAAATGTCAAAAATGACAAATTTCAAGATGGCAAATGCCAAAGATGTCAAATGACAAATGTCACAATGCTAAATGTCAAAAATGAAAAGTGTCACCATGAAAAATGTCAAAAATGACAAATTTCAAGATGGCAAATGTCAAAGATGTCAAATGACAAATGTCACAATGCTAAATGTCAAAAATGAAAAGTGTCACCATGAAAAATGTCAAAAATGACAAATTTCAAGATGGCAAATGTCAAAGATGTCAAATGACAAATGTCACAATGCTAAATGTCAAAAATGAAAAGTGTCACCATGAAAAATATCAAAAATGACAAATTTCAAGATGGCAAATATCAAAGATGTCAAATGACAAATGTCACAATGCTAAATGTCAAAAATGGAAAGTTTCACAATGCTAAATGTCAAAAATGAAAAGTGTTACAATGCTAAATGTCAAAAATGACAAATTTCAAAATGGCAAATGTCAAAGATGTCAAATAACAAATGTCACAATGCTAAATGTCAAAAATGACAAATTTCAAGATGGCAAATGTCAAAGATGTCAAATGACAAATGTCACAATGCTAAATGTCAAAAATGAAAAGTGTCACCATGAAAAATGTCAAAAATGACAAATTTCAAGATGGCAAATGTCAAAACTGACAAACGTCACAATGCTAAATGTCAAAAATGAAAAGTGTCACCATGAAAAATGTCAAAAATAACAAATTTCCAGATGGCAAATGTCAAAGATGTCAAGTGACAAATGTCACAATGCTAAATGTCAAAACTGACAAATTTCAAGATGGCAAACGTCAAAGATGTCAAATGACAAATGTCACAATGCTAAATGTCAAAAATGAAAAGTGTCACCATGAAAAATGTCAAAAATGACAAATTTCAAGATGGCAAATGTCAAAGATGTCAAATGACAAATGTCGCAATGCTAAATGTCAAAAATGATAAGTGTCACCATGAAAAATGTCAAAAATAACAAATTTCAAGATGGCAAATGTCAAAGATGTCAAATGACAAATGTCACAATGCTAAATGTCAAAAATAACAAATTTTAAGATGGCAAATGTCAAAGATGTCAAATGACAACTGTCACGATGCTAAATGTCAAAAATGAAAAGTGTCACCATGAAAAATGTCAAAAATAACAAATTTCAAGATGGCAAATGTCAAAGATGTCAAATGACAAATGTCACAATGCTAAATGTCAAAAATGACAAATTTCAAGATGGCAAATGTCAAAGATGTCAAATGTCACAATGCTAAATGTCAAAAATGAAAAGTGTCACCATGAAAAATGTCAAAAATGACAAATTTCAAGATGGCAAATGTCAAAGATGTCAAATGACAAATGTCACAATGCTAAATGTCAAAAATGAAAAGTGTCACCATGAAAAATGTCAAAAATGACAAATTTCAAGATGGCAAATGTCAAAGATGTCAAATGACAAATGTCACAATGCTAAATGTCAAAAATGAAAAGTGTCATCATGAAAAATGTCAAAAATGACAAATTTCAAGATGGCAAATGTCAAAGATGTCAAATGACAAATGTCACAATGCTAAATGTCAAAAATGAAAAGTGTCAAAAATGACAAATTTCAAGATGGCAAATGTCTAAGATGTCAAATGACAAATGTCACAATGCTAAATGTCAAAAATGAAAAGTGTCACTATAAAAAATGTCAAAAATGACAAATTTCAAGATGGCAAATGTCAAAGATGTCAAATGACAAATGTCACAATGCTAAATGTAAAAATGAAAAGTGTCACCATGAAAAATGTCAAAAATGACAAATTTCAAGATGGCAAATGTCAAAGATGTCAAATGACAAATGTCACAATGCTAAATGTCAAAAATGAAAATGTCACCATAAAAAATGTCAAAAATAACAAATTTCAAGATGGCAAATGTCAAAGATGTCAAATGACAAATGTCACAATGCTAAATGTAAAAATGAAAAGTGTCACCATGAAAAATGTCAAAAATGACAAATTTCAAGATGGCAAATGTCAAAGATGTCAAATGACAAATGTCACAATGCTAAATGTCAAAAATGAAAAGTGTCACCATAAAAAATGTCAAAAATAACAAATTTCAAGATGGCAAATGTCAAAGATGTCAAATGACAAATGTCACAATGCTAAATGTCAAAAATGAAAAGTGTCACCATGAAAAATGTCAAAAATGACAAATTTCAAGATGGCAAATGTCAAAGATGTCAAATGACAAATGTCACAATGCTAAATGTCAAAAATGAAAAGTGTCACCATGAAAAATGTCAAAAATAACAAATTTTAAGATGGCAAATGTCAAAGATGTCAAATGACAAATGTCACAATGCTAAATGTCAAAAATGAAAAGTGTCACCATGAAAAATGTCAATGTCAAAAATGACAAATTTCAAGATGGCAAATGTCCAAGATGTCAAATGACAAATATCAATGCTAAATGTCAAAAATGAAAAGTGTCACCATGAAAAATGTCAAAAATGTCAAATTTCAAGATGGCAAATGTCAAAGATGTCAAATGACAAATGTCACAATGCTAAATGTCAAAAATGAAAAGTGTCACCATGAAAAATGTCAAAAATGACAAATTTCAAGATGGCAAATGTCAAAGATGTCAAATGACAAATGTCACAATGCTAAATGTCAAAAATGAAAAGTGTCACCATGAAAAATGTCAAAAATGACAAATTTTAAGATGGCAAATGTCAAAACTGACAAATGTCACAATTCTAAATGTCAAAAATGAAAAGTGTCACCATGAAAAATGTCAAAAATAACAAATTTCAAGATGGCAAATGTCAAAGATGTCAAATGACAAATGTCACAATGCTAAATGTCAAAAATGACAAATTTCAAGATGGCAAATGTCAAAGATGTCAAATGACAAATGTCACAATGCTAAATGTCAAAAATGAAAAGTGTCACCATGAAAAATGTCAAAAATAACAAATTTCAAGATGGCAAATGTCAAAGATGTCAAATGACAAATGTCACAATGCTAAATGTCAAAAATAACAAATTTTAAGATGGCAAATGTCAAAGATGTCAAATGACAACTGTCACGATGCTAAATGTCAAAAATGAAAAGTGTCACCATGAAAAATGTCAAAAATAACAAATTTCAAGATGGCAAATGTCAAAGATGTCAAATGACAAATGTCACAATGCTAAATGTCAAAAATGACAAATTTCAAGATGGCAAATGTCAAAGATGTCAAATGTCACAATGCTAAATGTCAAAAATGAAAAGTGTCACCATGAAAAATGTCAAAAATGACAAATTTCAAGATGGCAAATGTCAAAGATGTCAAATGACAAATGTCACAATGCTAAATGTCAAAAATGAAAAGTGTCACCATGAAAAATGTCAAAAATGACAAATTTCAAGATGGCAAATGTCAAAGATGTCAAATGACAAATGTCACAATGCTAAATGTCAAAAATGAAAAGTGTCATCATGAAAAATGTCAAAAATGACAAATTTCAAGATGGCAAATGTCAAAGATGTCAAATGACAAATGTCACAATGCTAAATGTCAAAAATGAAAAGTGTCAAAAATGACAAATTTCAAGATGGCAAATGTCTAAGATGTCAAATGACAAATGTCACAATGCTAAATGTCAAAAATGAAAAGTGTCACTATAAAAAATGTCAAAAATGACAAATTTCAAGATGGCAAATGTCAAAGATGTCAAATGACAAATGTCACAATGCTAAATGTAAAAATGAAAAGTGTCACCATGAAAAATGTCAAAAATGACAAATTTCAAGATGGCAAATGTCAAAGATGTCAAATGACAAATGTCACAATGCTAAATGTCAAAAATGAAAATGTCACCATAAAAAATGTCAAAAATAACAAATTTCAAGATGGCAAATGTCAAAGATGTCAAATGACAAATGTCACAATGCTAAATGTAAAAATGAAAAGTGTCACCATGAAAAATGTCAAAAATGACAAATTTCAAGATGGCAAATGTCAAAGATGTCAAATGACAAATGTCACAATGCTAAATGTCAAAAATGAAAAGTGTCACCATAAAAAATGTCAAAAATAACAAATTTCAAGATGGCAAATGTCAAAGATGTCAAATGACAAATGTCACAATGCTAAATGTCAAAAATGAAAAGTGTCACCATGAAAAATGTCAAAAATGACAAATTTCAAGATGGCAAATGTCAAAGATGTCAAATGACAAATGTCACAATGCTAAATGTCAAAAATGAAAAGTGTCACCATGAAAAATGTCAAAAATAACAAATTTTAAGATGGCAAATGTCAAAGATGTCAAATGACAAATGTCACAATGCTAAATGTCAAAAATGAAAAGTGTCACCATGAAAAATGTCAATGTCAAAAATGACAAATTTCAAGATGGCAAATGTCCAAGATGTCAAATGACAAATATCAATGCTAAATGTCAAAAATGAAAAGTGTCACCATGAAAAATGTCAAAAATGTCAAATTTCAAGATGGCAAATGTCAAAGATGTCAAATGACAAATGTCACAATGCTAAATGTCAAAAATGAAAAGTGTCACCATGAAAAATGTCAAAAATGACAAATTTCAAGATGGCAAATGTCAAAGATGTCAAATGACAAATGTCACAATGCTAAATGTCAAAAATGAAAAGTGTCACCATGAAAAATGTCAAAAATGACAAATTTTAAGATGGCAAATGTCAAAACTGACAAATGTCACAATTCTAAATGTCAAAAATGAAAAGTGTCACCATGAAAAATGTCAAAAATAACAAATTTCAAGATGGCAAATGTCAAAGATGTCAAATGACAAATGTCACAATGCTAAATGTCAAAAATGACAAATTTCAAGATGGCAAATGTCAAAGATGTCAAATGACAAATGTCACAATGCTAAATGTCAAAAATGAAAAGTGTCACCATAAAAAATGTCAAAAATGACAAATTTTAAGATGGCAAATGTCAAAGATGTCAAATGACAAATGTCACAATGCTAAATGTCAAAAATGAAAAGTGTCACCATGAAAAATGTCAAAAATATCAAATTTCAAGATGGCAAATATCAAAACTGACAAATGTCACAATGCTAAATGTCAAAAATGATAAGAGTCACCATGAAAAATGTCAAAAATGACAAATTTCAAGATGGCAAATGTCTAAGATGTCAAATGACAAATGTCACAATGCTAAATGTCAAAAATGAAAAGTGTCACCATGAAAAATGTCAAAAATGACAAATTTCAAGATGGCAAATGCCAAAGATGTCAAATGACAAATGTCACAATGCTAAATGTCAAAAATGACAAATTTCAAGATGGCAAATGTCAAAGATGTCAAATGACAAATGTCACAATGCTAAATGTCAAAAAGGACAAATTTCAAGATGGCAAATGTCAAAGATGTCAAATGACAAATGTCACAATGCTAAATGTCAAAAATGAAAAGTGTCACCATGAAAAATGTCAAAAATGACAAATTTCAAGATGGCAAATGTCAAAACTGACAAATGTCAGAATGCTAAATGTCAAAAATGATAAGTGTCAACATGAAAAATGTCAAAAATGACAAATTTCAAGATGGCAAATGCCAAAGATGTCAAATGACAAATGTCACAATGCTAAATGTCAAAAATGAAAAGTGTCACCATGAAAAATGTCAAAAATGACAAATTTCAAGATGGCAAATGTCAAAGATGTCAAATGACAAATGTCACAATGCTAAATGTCAAAAATGAAAAGTGTCACCATGAAAAATGTCAAAAATGACAAATTTCAAGATGGCAAATGTCAAAGATGTCAAATGACAAATGTCACAATGCTAAATGTCAAAAATGAAAAGTGTCACCATGAAAAATATCAAAAATGACAAATTTCAAGATGGCAAATATCAAAGATGTCAAATGACAAATGTCACAATGCTAAATGTCAAAAATGGAAAGTTTCACAATGCTAAATGTCAAAAATGAAAAGTGTTACAATGCTAAATGTCAAAAATGACAAATTTCAAAATGGCAAATGTCAAAGATGTCAAATAACAAATGTCACAATGCTAAATGTCAAAAATGACAAATTTCAAGATGGCAAATGTCAAAGATGTCAAATGACAAATGTCACAATGCTAAATGTCAAAAATGAAAAGTGTCACCATGAAAAATGTCAAAAATGACAAATTTCAAGATGGCAAATGTCAAAACTGACAAACGTCACAATGCTAAATGTCAAAAATGAAAAGTGTCACCATGAAAAATGTCAAAAATAACAAATTTCCAGATGGCAAATGTCAAAGATGTCAAGTGACAAATGTCACAATGCTAAATGTCAAAACTGACAAATTTCAAGATGGCAAACGTCAAAGATGTCAAATGACAAATGTCACAATGCTAAATGTCAAAAATGAAAAGTGTCACCATGAAAAATGTCAAAAATGACAAATTTCAAGATGGCAAATGTCAAAGATGTCAAATGACAAATGTCGCAATGCTAAATGTCAAAAATGATAAGTGTCACCATGAAAAATGTCAAAAATAACAAATTTCAAGATGGCAAATGTCAAAGATGTCAAATGACAAATGTCACAATGCTAAATGTCAAAAATAACAAATTTTAAGATGGCAAATGTCAAAGATGTCAAATGACAACTGTCACGATGCTAAATGTCAAAAATGAAAAGTGTCACCATGAAAAATGTCAAAAATAACAAATTTCAAGATGGCAAATGTCAAAGATGTCAAATGACAAATGTCACAATGCTAAATGTCAAAAATGACAAATTTCAAGATGGCAAATGTCAAAGATGTCAAATGTCACAATGCTAAATGTCAAAAATGAAAAGTGTCACCATGAAAAATGTCAAAAATGACAAATTTCAAGATGGCAAATGTCAAAGATGTCAAATGACAAATGTCACAATGCTAAATGTCAAAAATGAAAAGTGTCACCATGAAAAATGTCAAAAATGACAAATTTCAAGATGGCAAATGTCAAAGATGTCAAATGACAAATGTCACAATGCTAAATGTCAAAAATGAAAAGTGTCATCATGAAAAATGTCAAAAATGACAAATTTCAAGATGGCAAATGTCAAAGATGTCAAATGACAAATGTCACAATGCTAAATGTCAAAAATGAAAAGTGTCAAAAATGACAAATTTCAAGATGGCAAATGTCTAAGATGTCAAATGACAAATGTCACAATGCTAAATGTCAAAAATGAAAAGTGTCACTATAAAAAATGTCAAAAATGACAAATTTCAAGATGGCAAATGTCAAAGATGTCAAATGACAAATGTCACAATGCTAAATGTAAAAATGAAAAGTGTCACCATGAAAAATGTCAAAAATGACAAATTTCAAGATGGCAAATGTCAAAGATGTCAAATGACAAATGTCACAATGCTAAATGTCAAAAATGAAAATGTCACCATAAAAAATGTCAAAAATAACAAATTTCAAGATGGCAAATGTCAAAGATGTCAAATGACAAATGTCACAATGCTAAATGTCAAAAATGAAAAGTGTCACCATGAAAAATGTCAAAAATGACAAATTTCAAGATGGCAAATGTCAAAGATGTCAAATGACAAATGTCACAATGCTAAATGTAAAAATGAAAAGTGTCACCATGAAAAATGTCAAAAATGACAAATTTCAAGATGGCAAATGTCAAAGATGTCAAATGACAAATGTCACAATGCTAAATGTCAAAAATGAAAAGTGTCACCATAAAAAATGTCAAAAATAACAAATTTCAAGATGGCAAATGTCAAAGATGTCAAATGACAAATGTCACAATGCTAAATGTCAAAAATGAAAAGTGTCACCATGAAAAATGTCAAAAATGACAAATTTCAAGATGGCAAATGTCAAAGATGTCAAATGACAAATGTCACAATGCTAAATGTCAAAAATGAAAAGTGTCACCATGAAAAATGTCAAAAATAACAAATTTTAAGATGGCAAATGTCAAAGATGTCAAATGACAAATGTCACAATGCTAAATGTCAAAAATGAAAAGTGTCACCATGAAAAATGTCAATGTCAAAAATGACAAATTTCAAGATGGCAAATGTCCAAGATGTCAAATGACAAATATCAATGCTAAATGTCAAAAATGAAAAGTGTCACCATGAAAAATGTCAAAAATGTCAAATTTCAAGATGGCAAATGTCAAAGATGTCAAATGACAAATGTCACAATGCTAAATGTCAAAAATGAAAAGTGTCACCATGAAAAATGTCAAAAATGACAAATTTCAAGATGGCAAATGTCAAAGATGTCAAATGACAAATGTCACAATGCTAAATGTCAAAAATGAAAAGTGTCACCATGAAAAATGTCAAAAATGACAAATTTTAAGATGGCAAATGTCAAAACTGACAAATGTCACAATTCTAAATGTCAAAAATGAAAAGTGTCACCATGAAAAATGTCAAAAATAACAAATTTCAAGATGGCAAATGTCAAAGATGTCAAATGACAAATGTCACAATGCTAAATGTCAAAAATGACAAATTTCAAGATGGCAAATGTCAAAGATGTCAAATGACAAATGTCACACTGCTAAATGTCAAAAATGAAAAGTGTCACCATAAAAAATGTCAAAAATGACAAATTTTAAGATGGCAAATGTCAAAGATGTCAAATGACAAATGTCACAATGCTAAATGTCAAAAATGAAAAGTGTCACCATGAAAAATGTCAAAAATATCAAATTTCAAGATGGCAAATATCAAAACTGACAAATGTCACAATGCTAAATGTCAAAAATGATAAGAGTCACCATGAAAAATGTCAAAAATGACAAATTTCAAGATGGCAAATGTCTAAGATGTCAAATGACAAATGTCACAATGCTAAATGTCAAAAATGAAAAGTGTCACCATGAAAAATGTCAAAAATGACAAATTTCAAGATGGCAAATGCCAAAGATGTCAAATGACAAATGTCACAATGCTAAATGTCAAAAATGACAAATTTCAAGATGGCAAATGTCAAAGATGTCAAATGACAAATGTCACAATGCTAAATGTCAAAAAGGACAAATTTCAAGATGGCAAATGTCAAAGATGTCAAATGACAAATGTCACAATGCTAAGTGTCAAAAATGAAAAGTGTCACCATGAAAAATGTCAAAAATGACAAATTTCAAGATGGCAAATGTCAAAGATGTCAAATGACAAATGTCACAATGCTAAATGTCAAAAATGACAAATTTCAAAATTGCAAATGTCAAAGATGTCAAATGACAAATGTCACAATGCTAAATGTCAAAAATGAAAAGTGTCACCATAAAAAATGTCAAAAATGACAAATTTCAAGATGGCAAATGTCAAAACTGACAAATGTCACAATGCTAAATGTCAAAAATGAAAAGTGTCACCATGAAGAATGTCAAAAATGACAAATTTCAAGATGACAAATGTCAAAGATGTCAAATGACAAATGTCACAATGCTAAATGTCAAAAATGAAAAGTGTCAAAAATGACAAATTTTAAGTTGGCAAATGTCTAAGATGTCAAATGACAAATGTCACAATGCTAAATGTCAAAAATGAAAAGTGTCACCATGAAAAATGTCAAAAATGAAAAATTTCAAGATGGCAAATATCAAAACTGACAAATGTCACAATGCTAAATGTCAAAAATGATAAGAGTCACCATAAAAAATGTAAAAAAGGGCAAATTTCAAGATGGCAAATGTCAAAGATGTCAAATGACAAATGTCACAATGCTAAATGTCAAAAATGATAAGAGTCACCATGAAAAATGTCAAAAATGACAAATTTCAAGATGGCAAATGTCTAAGATGTCAAATGACAAATGTCACAATGCTAAATGTCAAAAATGAAAAATGTCACCATGAAAAATTTTAAAAATGACAAATTTCAAGATGGCAAATGCCAAAGATGTCAAATGACAAATGTCACAATGCTAAATGTCAAAAATGACAAATTTCAAGATGGCAAATGTCAAAGATGTCAAATGACAAATGTCACAATGCTAAATGTCAAAAATAACAAATTTCAAGATGGCAAATGTCAAAGATGTCAAATGACAAATGTCACAATGCTAAGTGTCAAAAATGAAAAGTGTCACCATGAAAAATGTTAAAAATGACAAATTTCAAGATGGCAAATATCAAAACTGACAAATGTCACAATGCTAAATGTCAAAAATGACAAATTTCAAGATGGCAAATGTCAAAGATGTCAAATGACAAATGTCACAATGCTAAATGTCAAAAATGAAAAGTGTCACCATGAAAAATGTCAAAAATGACAAATTTCAAGATGGCAAATGTCAAAGATGTCAAATGACAAATGTCACAATGCTAAATGTCAAAAATGAAAAGTGTCACCATGAAAAATGTTAAAAATGACAAATTTCAAGATGGCAAATGTCAAAGATGTCAAATGACAAATGTCACAATGCTAAATGTCAAAAATGAAAAGTGTCAAAAATGACAAATTTCAAGATGGCAAATGTCTAAGATGTCAAATGACAAATGTCACAATGCTAAATGTCAAAAATGAAAAGTGTCACTATAAAAAATGTCAAAAATGACAAATTTCAAGATGGCAAATGTCAAAGATGTCAAATGACAAATGTCACAATGCTAAATGTCAAAAATGAAAAGTGTCACCATGAAAAATGTCAAAAATGACAAATTTCAAGATGGCAAATGTCAAAGATGTCAAATGACAAATGTCACAATGCTAAATGTCAAAAATGAAAAGTTTCACCATGAAAATTGTCAAAAATGACAAATTTCAAG
Organism: Altica lythri; assembly: GCA_964028335.1. Lineage (NCBI taxonomy): Eukaryota > Metazoa > Arthropoda > Insecta > Coleoptera > Chrysomelidae > Altica > Altica lythri. The sequence goes on along the minus strand of OZ034800.1, from coordinate 36,248,919 downwards.
ATGGGAAATGTCAAAGATTTTGGATATGACAAATGTCACAATGCTAAATGTCAAAAATGAAAAGTGTCACCATGAAAAATGTCAAAAATGACAAATTTCAAGATGGCAAATGTCAAAGATGTTAAATGACAAATGTCACAATGCTAAAAGTCAAAATGAAAAGTGTCACCATGAAAAATGTCAAAAATGACAAATTTCAAGATGGCAAATATCAAAGATGTCAAATGACAAATGTCACAATGCTAAATGTCAAAAATGACAAATTTCAAGATGGCAAATGTCAAAGATGTCAAATGACAAATGTCACAATGCTAAATGTCAAAAATGAAAAGTGTCACCATGAAAAATGTCAAAAATGACAAATTTCAAGATGGCAAATGTCAAAGATGTCAAATGACAAATGTCACAATGCTAAATGTCAAAAATGAAAAGTGTCACCATGAAAAATGTCAAAAATAACAAATTTCAAGATGGCAAATGTCAATGATGTCAAATGACAAATGTCACAATGCTAAATGTCAAAAATGAAAAGTGTCACCATGAAAAATGTCAAAAATGACAAATTTCAAGATGGCAAATGTCAAAGATGTCAAATGACAAATGTCACAATGCTAAATGTCAAAAATGAAAAGTGTCACCATGAAAAATGTCAAAAATAACAAATTTTAAGATGGCAAATGTCAAAGATGTCAAATGACAAATGTCACAATGCTAAATGTCAAAAATGAAAAGTGTCACCATGAAAAATGTCAAAAATGACAAATTTCAAGATGGCAAATGTCAAAGATGTCAAATGACAAATGTCACAATGCTAAATGTCAAAAATGAAAAGTGTCACCATGAAAAATGTCAAAAATGACAAATTTCAAGATGGCAAATGTCAAAACTGACAAATGTCACAATGCTAAATGTCAAAAATGATAAGTGTCAACATGAAAAATGTCAAAAATGACAAATTTCAAGATGGCAAATGTCCAAGATGTCAAATGACAAATGTCACAATGCTAAATGTTAAAAATGAAAAGTGTCACCATGAAAAATGTCAAAAATGACAAATTTCAAGATGGCAAATGTCAAAGATGTCAAATGACAAATGTCACAATGCTAAATGTCAAAAATAAAAAGTGTCAAAAATGACAAATTTCAAGATGGCAAATGTCAAAGATGTCAAATGACAAATGTCACAATGCTAAATGTCACAAATGAAAAGTGTCACCATGAAAAATGTCAAAAATGACAAATTTTAAGATGGCAAATGTCAAAACTGACAAATGTCACAATGCTAAATGTCAACAATGAAAAGTGTCACCATGAAAAATGTCAAAAATAACAAATTTCAAGATGGCAAATGTCAAAGATGTCAAATGACAAATGTCACAATGCTAAATGTCAAAAATGACAAATTTCAAGATGGCAAATGTCAAAGATGTCAAATAACAAATGTCACAATGCTAAATGTCAAAAATAAAAAGTGTCACCATAAAAAATGTCAAAAATGACAAATTTCAAGATGGCAAATGTCAAAGATGTCAAATGACAAATGTCACAATGCTAAATGTCAAAAATGACAAATTTCAAGATGGCAAATGTCAAAGATGTCAAATGACAAATGTCACAATGCTAAATGTCAAAAAGGACAAATTTCAAGATGGCAAATGTCAAAGATGTCAAATGACAAATGTCACAATGCTAAGTGTCAAAAATGAAAAGTGTCACCATGAAAAATGTCAAAAATGACAAATTTCAAGATGGCAAATGTCAAAGATGTCAAATGACAAATGTCACAATGCTAAATGTCAAAAATGACAAATTTCAAAATTGCAAATGTCAAAGATGTCAAATGACAAATGTCACAATGCTAAATGTCAAAAATAAAAAGTGTCACCATAAAAAATGTCAAAAATGACAAATTTCAAGATGGCAAATGTCAAAGATGTCAAATGACAAATGTCACAATGCTAAATGTCAAAAATGAAAAGTGTCACCATGAAAAATGTCAAAAATATCAAATTTCAAGATGGCAAATATCAAAACTGACAAATGTCACAATGCTAAATGTCAAAAATGATAAGAGTCACCATGAAAAATGTCAAAAATGACAAATTTCAAGATGGCAAATGTCTAAGATGTCAAATGACAAATGTCACAATGCTAAATGTCAAAAATGAAAAGTGTCACCATGAAAAATGTTAAAAATGACAAATTTCAAGATGGCAAATGCCAAAGATGTCAAATGACAAATGTCACAATGCTAAATGTCAAAAATGACAAATTTCAAGATGGCAAATATCAAAGATGTCAAATGACAAATGTCACAATGCTAAATGTCAAAAATAACAAATTTCAAGATGGCAAATGTCAAAGATGTCAAATGACAAATGTCACAATGCTAAGTGTCAAAAATGAAAAGTGTCACCATGAAAAATGTTAAAAATGACAAATTTCAAGATGGCAAATATCAAAACTGACAAATGTCACAATGCTAAATGTCAAAAATGACAAATTTCAAGATGGCAAATGTCAAAGATGTCAAATGACAAATGTCACAATGCTAAATGTCAAAAATGAAAAGTGTCACCATGAAAAATGTCAAAAATGACAAATTTCAAGATGGCAAATGTCAAAGATGTCAAATGACAAATGTCACAATGCTAAATGTCAAAAATGAAAAGTGTCACCATGAAAAATGTTAAAAATGACAAATTTCAAGATGGCAAATGTCAAAGATGTCAAATGACAAATGTCACAATGCTAAATGTCAAAAATGAAAAGTGTCAAAAATGACAAATTTCAAGATGGCAAATGTCTAAGATGTCAAATGACAAATGTCACAATGCTAAATGTCAAAAATGAAAAGTGTCACTATAAAAAATGTCAAAAATGACAAATTTCAAGATGGCAAATGTCAAAGATGTCAAATGACAAATGTCACAATGCTAAATGTCAAAAATGAAAAGTGTCACCATGAAAAATGTCAAAAATGACAAATTTTAAGATGGCAAATGTCAAAGATGTCAAATGACAAATGTCACAATGCTAAATGTCAAAAATGAAAAGTTTCACCATGAAAATTGTCAAAAATGACAAATTTCAAGATGGGAAATGTCAAAGATTTTGGATATGACAAATGTCACAATGCTAAATGTCAAAAATGAAAAGTGTCACCATGAAAAATGTCAAAAATGACAAATTTCAAGATGGCAAATGTCAAAGATGTTAAATGACAAATGTCACAATGCTAAAAGTCAAAATGAAAAGTGTCACCATGAAAAATGTCAAAAATGACAAATTTCAAGATGGCAAATATCAAAGATGTCAAATGACAAATGTCACAATGCTAAATGTCAAAAATGACAAATTTCAAGATGGCAAATGTCAAAGATGTCAAATGACAAATGTCACAATGCTAAATGTCAAAAATGAAAAGTGTCACCATGAAAAATGTCAAAAATGACAAATTTCAAGATGGCAAATGTCAAAGATGTCAAATGACAAATGTCACAATGCTAAATGTCAAAAATGAAAAGTGTCACCATGAAAAATGTCAAAAATAACAAACTTCAAGATGGCAAATGTCAAAGATGTCGAATGACAAATGTCACAATGCTAAATGTCAAAAATGAAAAGTGTCACCATGAAAAATGTCAAAAATGACAAATTTCAAGATGGCAAATGTCAAAGATGTCAAATGACAAATGTCACAATGCTAAATGTCAAAAATGAAAAGTGTCACCATAAAAAATGTCAAAAATAACAAATTTTAAGATGGCAAATGTCAAAGATGTCAAATGACAAATGTCACAATGCTAAATGTCAAAAATGAAAAGTGTCACCATGAAAAATGTCAAAAATGACAAATTTCAAGATGGCAAATGTCAAAGATGTCAAATGACAAATGTCACAATGCTAAATGTCAAAAATGAAAAGTGTCACCATGAAAAATGTCAAAAATGACAAATTTCAAGATGGCAAATGTCAAAACTGACAAATGTCACAATGCTAAATGTCAAAAATGATAAGTGTCAACATGAAAAATGTCAAAAATGACAAATTTCAAGATGGCAAATGTCCAAGATGTCAAATGACAAATGTCACAATGCTAAATGTTAAAAATGAAAAGTGTCACCATGAAAAATGTCAAAAATGACAAATTTCAAGATGGCAAATGTCAAAGATGTCAAATGACAAATGTCACAATGCTAAATGTCAAAAATAAAAAGTGTCAAAAATGACAAATTTCAAGATGGCAAATGTCAAAGATGTCAAATGACAAATGTCACAATGCTAAATGTCACAAATGAAAAGTGTCACCATGAAAAATGTCAAAAATGACAAATTTTAAGATGGCAAATGTCAAAACTGACAAATGTCACAATTCTAAATGTCAACAATGAAAAGTGTCACCATGAAAAATGTCAAAAATAACAAATTTCAAGATGGCAAATGTCAAAGATGTCAAATGACAAATGTCACAATGCTAAATGTCAAAAATGACAAATTTTAAGATGGCAAATGTCAAAGATGTCAAATAACAAATGTCACAATGCTAAATGTCAAAAATAAAAAGTGTCACCATAAAAAATGTCAAAAATGACAAATTTCAAGATGGCAAATGTCAAAGATGTCAAATGACAAATGTCACAATGCTAAATGTCAAAAATGAAAAGTGTCACCATGAAAAATGTCAAAAATATCAAATTTCAAGATGGCAAATATCAAAACTGACAAATGTCACAATGCTAAATGTCAAAAATGATAAGAGTCACCATGAAAAATGTCAAAAATGACAAATTTCAAGATGGCAAATGTCTAAGATGTCAAATGACAAATGTCACAATGCTAAATGTCAAAAATGAAAAGTGTCACCATGAAAAATGTTAAAAATGACAAATTTCAAGATGGCAAATGCCAAAGATGTCAAATGACAAATGTCACAATGCTAAATGTCAAAAATGACAAATTTCAAGATGGCAAATGTCAAAGATGTCAAATGACAAATGTCACAATGCTAAATGTCAAAAAGGACAAATTTCAAGATGGCAAATGTCAAAGATGTCAAATGACAAATGTCACAATGCTAAGTGTCAAAAATGAAAAGTGTCACCATGAAAAATGTCAAAAATGACAAATTTCAAGATGGCAAATGTCAAAGATGTCAAATGACAAATGTCACAATGCTAAATGTCAAAAATGACAAATTTCAAAATTGCAAATGTCAAAGATGTCAAATGACAAATGTCACAATGCTAAATGTCAAAAATGAAAAGTGTCACCATAAAAAATGTCAAAAATGACAAATTTCAAGATGGCAAATGTCAAAACTGACAAATGTCACAATGCTAAATGTCAAAAATGAAAAGTGTCACCATGAAAAATGTCAAAAATGACAAATTTCAAGATGGCAAATGTCAAAGATGTCAAATGACAAATGTCACAATGCTAAATGTCAAAAATGAAAAGTGTCACCATGAAAAATGTCAAAAATGACAAATTTCAAGATGACAAATGTCAAAGATGTCAAATGACAAATGTCACAATGCTAAATGTCAAAAATGAAAAGTGTCAAAAATGACAAATTTTAAGATGGCAAATGTCTAAGATGTCAAATGACAAATGTCACAATGCTAAATGTCAAAAATGAAAAGTGTCACCATGAAAAATGTCAAAAATGACAAATTTCAAGATGGCAAATATCAAAACTGACAAATGTCACAATGCTAAATGTCAAAAATGATAAGAGTCACCATGAAAAATGTAAAAAAGGGCAAATTTCAAGATGGCAAATGTCTAAGATGTCAAATGACAAATGTCACAATGCTAAATGTCAAAAATGAAAAGTGTCACCATGAAAAATGTCAAAAATGACAAATTTCAAGATGGCAAATGTCAAAGATGTCAAATGACAAATGTCACAATGCTAAATGTCAAAAATGAAAAGTGTCAAAAATGACAAGTTTTAAGATGGCAAATGTCTAAGATGTCAAATGACAAATGTCACAATGCTAAATGTCAAAAATGAAAAGTGTCACCATGAAAAATGTCAAAAATGACAAATTTCAAGATGGCAAATGTCAAAGATGTCAAATGACAAATGTCACAATGCTAAATGTCAAAAATGAAAAGTGTCACCATGAAAAATGTCAAAAATGACAAATTTCAAGATGGCAAATGTCAAAGATGTCAAATGTCACAATGCTAAATGTCAAAAATGATAAGAGTCACCATGAAAAATGTCAAAAATGACAAATTTCAAGATGGCAAATGTCTAAGATGTCAAATGACAAATGTCACAATGCTAAATGTCAAAAATGAAAAGTGTCACCATGAAAAATGTCAAAAATAACACATTTCAAGATGGCAAATGTCAAAGATGTCAAATGACAAATGTCACAATGCTAAATGTCAAAAATGAAAAGTTTCAAAAATGACAAATTTTAAGATGGCAAATGTCTAAGATGTCAAATGACAAATGTCACAATGCTAAATGTCAAAAATGAAAAGTGTCACCATGAAAAATGTCAAAAATGACAAATTTCAAGATGGCAAATGTCAAAGATGTCAAATGACAAATGTCACAATGCTAAATGTCAAAAATGAAAAGTGTCACCATAAAAAATGTCAAAAATGACAAATTTCAAGATGGCAAATGTCAAAGATGTCAAATGACAAATGTCACAATGCTAAATGTCAAAAATGAAAAGTGTCAGCATGAAAAATGTCAAAAATGACAAATTTCAAGATGGCAAATGTCAAAACTGACTAATGTCACAATGCTAAATGTCAAAAATGAAAAGTGTCACCATGAAAAATGTCAAAAATGACAAATTTCAAAATGGCGAATGTCAAAGATGTCAAATGACAAATGTCACAATGCTAAATGTCAAAAATGAAAAGTGTCACCATGAAAAGTGTCAAAAATGACAAATTTCAAGATGGCAAATGTCTAAGATGTCAAATGACAAATGTCACAATGCTAAATGTCAAAAATGAAAAGTGTCACCATGAAAAATGTCAAAAATGACAAATTTCAAGATGGCAAATGTCAAAGATGTCAAATGACAAATGTCACAATGCTAAATGTCAAAAATGAAAAGTGTCACCATGAAAAATGTCAAAAATGACAAATTTCAAGATGGCAAATGTCAAAGATGTCAAATGACAAATGTCACAATGCTAAATGTCAAAAATGAAAAGTGTCACCATGAAAAATGTTAAAAATGACAAAGATGGCAAATGTCAAAGATGTCAAATGACAAATGTCACAATGCTAAATGTCAAAAATGAAAAGTGTCACCATGAAAAATGTCAAAAATGACAAATTTCAAGATGGCAAATATCAAAGATGTCAAATGACAAATGTCACAATGCTAAATGTCAAAAAGGGAAAGTGTCACAATGCTAAATGTCAAAAATGAAAAGTGTCACAATGCTAAATGTCAAAAATGACAAATTTCAAGATAGCAAATGTCAAAGATGTCAAATGACAAATGTCACAATGCTAAATAACAAAAATGACAAATTTCAAGATGGCAAATGTCAAAGATGTCAAATGACAAATGTCACAATGCTAAATGTCAAAAATGAAAAGTGTCACCATGAAAAATGTCAAAAATGACAAATTTCAAGATGGCAAATATCAAAACTGACAAATGTCACAATGCTAAATGTCAAAAATGATAAAAATCACCATGAAAAATGTCAAAAATGACAAATTTCAAGATGGCAAATGTCTAAGATGTCAAATGACAAATGTCACAATGCTAAATGTCAAAAGTGAAAAGTGTCACCATAAAAAATGTCAACAATGACAAATTTCAAGATGGCAAATGTCAAAGATGTCAAATGACAAATGTCACAATGCTAAATGTCAAAAATGAAAAGTGTCACCATGAAAAATGTCAAAAATGACAAATTTCAAGATGGCAAATGTCAAAGATGTCAAATGACAAATGTCACAATGCTAAATGTCAAAAATGAAAAGTGTCACCATGAAAAATGTCAAAAATGACAAATTTCAAGATGGCAAATGTCAAAACTGACAAATGTCACAATGCTAAATGTCAAAAATGATAAGTGTCAACATGAAAAATGTCAAAAATGACAAATTTCAAGATGGCAAATGTCCAAGATGTCAAATGACAAATGTCACAATGCTAAATGTTAAAAATGAAAAGTGTCACCATGAAAAATGTCAAAAATGACAAATTTCAAGATGGCAAATGTCAAAGATGTCAAATGATAAATGTCAAAAATAAAAAGTGTCAAAAATGACAAATTTCAAGATGGCAAATGTCAAAGATGTCAAATGACAAATGTCACAATGCTAAATGTCACAAATGAAAAGTGTCACCATGAAAATGTCAAAAATGACAAATTTTAAGATGGCAAATGTCAAAACTGACAAATGTCACAATGCTAAATGTCAACAATGAAAAGTGTCACCATGAAAAATGTCAAAAATAACAAATTTCAAGATGGCAAATGTCAAAGATGTCAAATGACAAATGTCACAATGCTAAATGTCAAAAATGACAAATTTCAAGATGGCAAATGTCAAAGATGTCAAATAACAAATGTCACAATGCTAAATGTCAAAAATAAAAAGTGTCACCATAAAAAATGTCAAAAATGACAAATTTCAAGATGGCAAATGTCAAAGATGTCAAATGACAAATGTCACAATGCTAAATGTCAAAAATGAAAAGTGTCACCATGAAAAATGTCAAAAATATCAAATTTCAAGATGGCAAATATCAAAACTGACAAATGTCACAATGCTAAATGTCAAAAATGATAAGAGTCACCATGAAAAATGTCAAAAATGACAAATTTCAAGATGGCAAATGTCTAAGATGTCAAATGACAAATGTCACAATGCTAAATGTCAAAAATGAAAAGTGTCACCATGAAAAATGTTAAAAATGACAAATTTCAAGATGGCAAATGCCAAAGATGTCAAATGACAAATGTCACAATGCTAAATGTCAAAAATGACAAATTTCAAGATGGCAAATGTCAAAGATGTCAAATGACAAATGTCACAATGCTAAATGTCAAAAAGGACAAATTTCAAGATGGCAAATGACAAATGTCACAATGCTAAGTGTCAAAAATGAAAAGTGTCACCATGAAAAATGTCAAAAATGACAAATTTCAAGATGGCAAATGTCAAAGATGTCAAATGACAAATGTCACAATGCTAAATGTCAAAAATGACAAATTTCAAAATTGCAAATGTCAAAGATGTCAAATGACAAATGTCACAATGCTAAATGTCAAAAATGAAAAGTGTCACCATAAAAAATGTCAAAAATGACAAATTTCAAGATGGCAAATGTCAAAACTGACAAATGTCACAATGCTAAATGTCAAAAATGAAAAGTGTCACCATGAAAAATGTCAAAAATGACAAATTTCAAGATGGCAAATGTCAAAGATGTCAAATGACAAATGTCACAATGCTAAATGTCAAAAATGAAAAGTGTCACCATGAAAAATGTCAAAAATGACAAATTTCAAGATGACAAATGTCAAAGATGTCAAATGACAAATGTCACAATGCTAAATGTCAAAAATGAAAAGTGTCAAAAATGACAAATTTTAAGACGGCAAATGTCTAAGATGTCAAATGACAAATGTCACAATGCTAAATGTCAAAAATGAAAAGTGTCACCATGAAAAATGTCAAAAATGACAAATTTCAAGATGGCAAATATCAAAACTGACAAATGTCACAATGCTAAATGTCAAAAATGATAAGAGTCACCATGAAAAATGTAAAAAAGGGCAAATTTCAAGATGGCAAATGTCTAAGATGTCAAATGACAAATGTCACAATGCTAAATGTCAAAAATGAAAAGTGTCACCATGAAAAATGTCAAAAATGACAAATTTCAAGATGGCAAATGTCAAAGATGTCAAATGACAAATGTCACAATGCTAAATGTCAAAAATGAAAAGTGTCAAAAATGACAAGTTTTAAGATGGCAAATGTCTAAGATGTCAAATGACAAATGTCACAATGCTAAATGTCAAAAATGAAAAGTGTCACCATGAAAAATGTCAAAAATGACAAATTTCAAGATGGCAAATGTCAAAGATGTCAAATGACAAATGTCACAATGCTAAATGTCAAAAATGAAAAGTGTCACCATGAAAAATGTCAAAAATGACAAATTTCAAGATGGCAAATGTCAAAGATGTCAAATGTCACAATGCTAAATGTCAAAAATGATAAGAGTCACCATGAAAAATGTCAAAAATGACAAATTTCACGATGGCAAATGTCTAAGATGTCAAATGACAAATGTCACAATGCTAAATGTCAAAAATGAAAAGTGTCACCATGAAAAATGTCAAAAATAACACATTTCAAGATGGCAAATGTCAAAGATGTCAAATGACAAATGTCACAATGCTAAATGTCAAAAATTAAAAGTTTCAAAAATGACAAATTTTAAGATGGCAAATGTCTAAGCTGTCAAATGACAAATGTCACAATGCTAAATGTCAAAAATGAAAAGTGTCACCATGAAAAATGTCAAAAATGACAAATTTCAAGATGGCAAATGTCAAAGATGTCAAATGACAAATGTCACAATGCTAAATGTCAAAAATAAAAAGTGTCAAAAATGACAAATTTCAAGATGGCAAATGTCAAAGATGTCAAATGACAAATGTCACAATGCTAAATGTCAAAAATGAAAAGTGTCACCATGAAAAATGTCAAAAATGACAAATTTCAAGATGGCAAATGTCAAAACTGACAAATGTCACAATGCTAAATGTCAAAAATGATAAGTGTCAACATGAAAAATGTCAAAAATGACAAATTTCAAGATGGCAAATGTCCAAGATGTCAAATGACAAATGTCACAATGCTAAATGTTAAAAATGAAAAGTGTCACCATGAAAAATGTCAAAAAGGACAAATTTCAAGATGGCAAATGTCAAAGATGTCAAATGACAAATGTCACAATGCTAAATGTCAAAAATAAAAAGTGTCAAAAATGACAAATTTCAAGATGGCAAATGTCAAAGATGTCAAATGACAAATGTCACAATGCTAAATGTCACAAATGAAAAGTGTCACCATGAAAATGTCAAAAATGACAAATTTTAAGATGGCAAATGTCAAAACTGACAAATGTCACAATGCTAAATGTCAACAATAAAAAGTGTCACCATGAAAAATGTCAAAAATAACAAATTTCAAGATGGCAAATGTCAAAGATGTCAAATGACAAATGTCACAATGCTAAATGTCAAAAATGACAAATTTCAAGATGGCAAATGTCAAAGATGTCAAATAACAAATGTCACAATGCTAAATGTCAAAAATAAAAAGTGTCACCATAAAAAATGTCAAAAATGACAAATTTCAAGATGGCAAATGTCAAAGATGTCAAATGACAAATGTCACAATGCTAAATGTCAAAAATAAAAAGTGTCACCATGAAAAATGTCAAAAATATCAAATTTCAAGATGGCAAATATCAAAACTGACAAATGTCACAATGCTAAATGTCAAAAATGATAAGAGTCACCATGAAAAATGTCAAAAATGACAAATTTCAAGATGGCAAATGTCTAAGATGTCAAATGACAAATGTCACAATGCTAAATGTTAAAAATGAAAAGTGTCACCATGAAAAATGTTAAAAATGACAAATTTCAAGATGGCAAATGCCAAAGATGTCAAATGACAAATGTCACAATGCTAAATGTCAAAAATGACAAATTTCAAGATGGCAAATGTCAAAGATGTCAAATGACAAATGTCACAATGCTAAATGTCAAAAAGGACAAATTTCAAGATGGCAAATGTCAAAGATGTCAAATGACAAATGTCACAATGCTAAGTGTCAAAAATGAAAAGTGTCACCATGAAAAATGTCAAAAATGACAAATTTCAAGATGGCAAATGTCAAAGATGTCAAATGACAAATGTCACAATGCTAAATGTCAAAAATGACAAATTTCAAAATTGCAAATGTCAAAGATGTCAAATGACAAATGTCACAATGCTAAATGTCAAAAATGAAAAGTGTCACCATAAAAAATGTCAAAAATGACAAATTTCAAGATGGCAAATGTCAAAACTGACAAATGTCACAATGCTAAATGTCAAAAATGAAAAGTGTCACCATGAAAAATGTCAAAAATGACAAATTTCAAGATGGCAAATGTCAAAGATGTCAAATGACAAATGTCACAATGCTAAATGTCAAAAATGAAAAGTGTCACAATGAAAAATGTCAAAAATGACAAATTTCAAGATGACAAATGTCAAAGATGTCAAATGACAAATGTCACAATGCTAAATGTCAAAAATGAAAAGTGTCAAAAATGACAAATTTTAAGACGGCAAATGTCTAAGATGTCAAATGACAAATGTCACAATGCTAAATGTCAAAAATGAAAAGTGTCACCATGAAAAATGTCAAAAATGACAAATTTCAAGATGGCAAATATCAAAACTGACAAATGTCACAATGCTAAATGTCAAAAATGATAAGAGTCACCATGAAAAATGTAAAAAAGGGCAAATTTCAAGATGGCAAATGTCTAAGATGTCAAATGACAAATGTCACAATGCTAAATGTCAAAAATGAAAAGTGTCACCATGAAAAATGTCAAAAATGACAAATTTCAAGATGGCAAATGTCAAAGATGTCAAATGACAAATGTCACAATGCTAAATGTCAAAAATGAAAAGTGTCAAAAATGACAAGTTTTAAGATGGCAAATGTCTAAGATGTCAAATGACAAATGTCACAATGCTAAATGTCAAAAATGAAAAGTGTCACCATGAAAAATGTCAAAAATGACAAATTTCAAGATGGCAAATGTCAAAGATGTCAAATGACAAATGTCACAATGCTAAATGTCAAAAATGAAAAGTGTCACCATGAAAAATGTCAAAAATGACAAATTTCAAGATGGCAAATGTCAAAGATGTCAAATGTCACAATGCTAAATGTCAAAAATGATAAGAGTCACCATGAAAAATGTCAAAAATGACAAATTTCACGATGGCAAATGTCTAAGATGTCAAATGACAAATGTCACAATGCTAAATGTCAAAAATGAAAAGTGTCACCATGAAAAATGTCAAAAATAACACATTTCAAGATGGCAAATGTCAAAGATGTCAAATGACAAATGTCACAATGCTAAATGTCAAAAATTAAAAGTTTCAAAAATGACAAATTTTAAGATGGCAAATGTCTAAGCTGTCAAATGACAAATGTCACAATGCTAAATGTCAAAAATGAAAAGTGTCACCATGAAAAATGTCAAAAATGACAAATTTCAAGATGGCAAATGTCAAAGATGTCAAATGACAAATGTCACAATGCTAAATGTCAAAAATAAAAAGTGTCAAAAATGACAAATTTCAAGATGGCAAATGTCAAAGATGTCAAATGACAAATGTCACAATGCTAAATGTCAAAAATGAAAAGTGTCACCATGAAAAATGTCAAAAATGACAAATTTCAAGATGGCAAATGTCAAAACTGACAAATGTCACAATGCTAAATGTCAAAAATGATAAGTGTCAACATGAAAAATGTCAAAAATGACAAATTTCAAGATGGCAAATGTCCAAGATGTCAAATGACAAATGTCACAATGCTAAATGTTAAAAATGAAAAGTGTCACCATGAAAAATGTCAAAAAGGACAAATTTCAAGATGGCAAATGTCAAAGATGTCAAATGACAAATGTCACAATGCTAAATGTCAAAAATAAAAAGTGTCAAAAATGACAAATTTCAAGATGGCAAATGTCAAAGATGTCAAATGACAAATGTCACAATGCTAAATGTCACAAATGAAAAGTGTCACCATGAAAATGTCAAAAATGACAAATTTTAAGATGGCAAATGTCAAAACTGACAAATGTCACAATGAAAAGTGTCACCATGAAAAATGTCAAAAATAACAAATTTCAAGATGGCAAATGTCAAAGATGTCAAATGACAAATGTCACAATGCTAAATGTCAAAAATGACAAATTTCAAGATGGCAAATGTCAAAGATGTCAAATAACAAATGTCACAATGCTAAATGTCAAAAATAAAAAGTGTCACCATAAAAAATGTCAAAAATGACAAATTTCAAGATGGCAAATGTCAAAGATGTCAAATGACAAATGTCACAATGCTAAATGTCAAAAATAAAAAGTGTCACCATGAAAAATGTCAAAAATATCAAATTTCAAGATGGCAAATATCAAAACTGACAAATGTCACAATGCTAAATGTCAAAAATGATAAGAGTCACCATGAAAAATGTCAAAAATGACAAATTTCAAGATGGCAAATGTCTAAGATGTCAAATGACAAATGTCACAATGCTAAATGTCAAAAATGAAAAGTGTCACCATGAAAAATGTTAAAAATGACAAATTTCAAGATGGCAAATGCCAAAGATGTCAAATGACAAATGTCACAATGCTAAATGTCAAAAATGACAAATTTCAAGATGGCAAATGTCAAAGATGTCAAATGACAAATGTCACAATGCTAAATGTCAAAAAGGACAAATTTCAAGATGGCAAATGTCAAAGATGTCAAATGACAAATGTCACAATGCTAAGTGTCAAAAATGAAAAGTGTCACCATGAAAAATGTCAAAAATGACAAATTTCAAGATGGCAAATGTCAAAGATGTCAAATGACAAATGTCACAATGCTAAATGTCAAAAATGACAAATTTCAAAATTGCAAATGTCAAAGATGTCAAATGACAAATGTCACAATGCTAAATGTCAAAAATGAAAAGTGTCACCATAAAAAATGTCAAAAATGACAAATTTCAAGATGGCAAATGTCAAAACTGACAAATGTCACAATGCTAAATGTCAAAAATGAAAAGTGTCACCATGAAAAATGTCAAAAATGACAAATTTCAAGATGGCAAATGTCAAAGATGTCAAATGACAAATGTCACAATGCTAAATGTCAAAAATGAAAAGTGTCACAATGAAAAATGTCAAAAATGACAAATTTCAAGATGACAAATGTCAAAGATGTCAAATGACAAATGTCACAATGCTAAATGTCAAAAATGAAAAGTGTCAAAAATGACAAATTTTAAGACGGCAAATGTCTGAGATGTCAAATGACAAATGTCACAATGCTAAATGTCAAAAATGAAAAGTGTCACCATGAAAAATGTCAAAAATGACAAATTTCAAGATGGCAAATATCAAAACTGACAAATGTCACAATGCTAAATGTCAAAAATGATAAGAGTCACCATGAAAAATGTAAAAAAGGGCAAATTTCAAGATGGCAAATGTCTAAGATGTCAAATGACAAATGTCACAATGCTAAATGTCAAAAATGAAAAGTGTCACCATGAAAAATGTCAAAAATGACAAATTTCAAGATGGCAAATGTCAAAGATGTCAAATGACAAATGTCACAATGCTAAATGTCAAAAATGAAAAGTGTCAAAAATGACAAGTTTTAAGATGGCAAATGTCTAAGATGTCAAATGACAAATGTCACAATGCTAAATGTCAAAAATGAAAAGTGTCACCATGAAAAATGTCAAAAATGATAAATTTCAAGATGGCAAATGTCAAAGATGTCAAATGACAAATGTCACAATGCTAAATGTCAAAAATGAAAAGTGTCACCATGAAAAATGTCAAAAATGACAAATTTCAAGATGGCAAATGTCAAAGATGTCAAATGTCACAATGCTAAATGTCAAAAATGATAAGAGTCACCATGAAAAATGTCAAAAATGACAAATTTCAAGATGGCAAATGTCTAAGATGTCAAATGACAAATGTCACAATGCTAAATGTCAAAAATGAAAAGTGTCACCATGAAAAATGTCAAAAATAACACATTTCAAGATGGCAAATGTCAAAGATGTCAAATGACAAATGTCACAATGCTAAATGTCAAAAATTAAAAGTTTCAAAAATGACAAATTTTAAGATGGCAAATGTCTAAGCTGTCAAATGACAAATGTCACAATGCTAAATGTCAAAAATGAAAAGTGTCACCATGAAAAATGTCAAAAATGACAAATTTCAAGATGGCAAATGTCAAAGATGTCAAATGACAAATGTCACAATGCTAAATGTCAAAAATGAAAAGTGTCACCATGAAAAATGTCAAAAATGACAAATTTCAAGATGGCAAATGTCAAAGATGTCAAATGACAAATGTCACAATGCTAAATGTCAAAAATGAAAAGTGTCAGCATGAAAAATGTCAAAAATGACAAATTTCAAGATGGCAAATGTCAAAACTGACTAATGTCACAATGCTAAATGTCAAAAATGAAAAGTGTCACCATGAAAAATGTCAAAAATGACAAATTTCAAAATGGCAAATGTCAAAGATGTCAAATGACAAATGTCACAATGCTAAATGTCAAAAATGAAAAGTGTCACCATGAAAAGTGTCAAAAATGACAAATTTCAAGATGGCAAATGTCTAAGATGTCAAATGACAAATGTCACAATGCTAAATGTCAAAAATGAAAAGTGTCACCATGAAAAATGTTAAAAATGACAAATTTCAAGATGGCAAATGTCAAAGATGTCAAATGACAAATGTCACAATGCTAAATGTCAAAAATGAAAAGTGTCACCATGAAAAATGTCAAAAATGACAAATTTCAAGATGGCAAATATCAAAGATGTCAAATGACAAATGTCACAATGCTAAATGTCAAAAAGGGAAAGTGTCACAATGCTAAATGTCAAAAATGAAAAGTGTCACAATGCTAAATGTCAAAAATGACAAATTTCAAGATAGCAAATGTCAAAGATGTCAAATGACAAATGTCACAATGCTAAATAACAAAAATGACAAATTTCAAGATGGCAAATGTCAAAGATGTCAAATGACAAATGTCACAATGCTAAATGTCAAAAATGAAAAGTGTCACCATGAAAAATGTCAAAAATGACAAATTTCAAGATGGCAAATATCAAAACTGACAAATGTCACAATGCTAAATGTCAAAAATGATAAAAATCACCATGAAAAATGTCAAAAATGACAAATTTCAAGATGGCAAATGTCTAAGATGTCAAATGACAAATGTCACAATGCTAAATGTCAAAAGTGAAAAGTGTCACCATAAAAAATGTCAACAATGACAAATTTCAAGATGGCAAATGTCAAAGATGTCAAATGACAAATGTCACAATGCTAAATGTCAAAAATGAAAAGTGTCAAAAATGACAAATTTTAAGATGGCAAATGTCTAAGATGTCAAATGACAAATGTCACAATGCTAAATGTCAAAATCAAAAAGTGTCACCATGAAAAATGTCAAAAATGACAAATTTTAAGATGGCAAATGTCAAAGATGTCAAATAACAAATGTCACAATGCTAAATGTCAAAAATGAAAAGTGTCACCATGAAAAATGTCAAAAATGACAAATTTCAAGATGGCAAATGTCAAAGATGTCAAATGACAAATGTCACAATGCTAAATGTCAAAAATGAAAAGTGTCACCATGAAAAATGTCAAAAATGACAAATTTCAAGATGGCAAATGTCAAAACTGACTAATGTCACAATGCTAAATGTCAAAAATGAAAAGTGTCACCATGAAAAATGTCAAAAATGACAAATTTCAAAATGGCAAATGTCAAAGATGTCAAATGACAAATGTCACAATGCTAAATGTCAAAAATGAAAAGTGTCACCATGAAAAGTGTCAAAAATGACAAATTTCAAGATGGCAAATGTCTAAGATGTCAAATGACAAATGTCACAATGCTAAATGTCAAAAATGAAAAGTGTCACCATGAAAAATGTCAAAAATGACAAATTTCAAGATGGCAAATGCCAAAGATGTCAAATGACAAATGTCACAATGCTAAATGTCAAAAATGAAAAGTGTCACCATGAAAAATGTCAAACATGACAAATTTCAAGATGGCAAATGTCAAAGATGTCAAATGACAAATGTCACAATGCTAAATGTCAAAAATGAAAAGTGTCACCATGAAAAATGTCAAAAATGACAAATTTCAAGATGGCAAATGTCAAAGATGTCAAATGACAAATGTCACAATGCTAAATGTCAAAAATGAAAAGTGTCACCATGAAAAATATCAAAAATGACAAATTTCAAGATGGCAAATATCAAAGATGTCAAATGACAAATGTCACAATGCTAAATGTCAAAAATGGAAAGTGTCACAATGCTAAATGACAAATTACAAAATGGCAAATGTCAAAGATGTCAAATAACAAATGTCACAATGCTAAATGTCAAAAATGACAAATTTCAAGATGGCAAATGTCAAAGATGTCAAATGAAAAATGTCACAATGCTAAATGTCAAAAATGAAAAGTGTCACCATGAAAAATGTCAAAAATGACAAATTTCAAGATGGCAAATGTCAAAACTGACAAACGTCACAATGCTAAATGTCAAAAATGAAAAGTGTCACCATGAAAAATGTCAAAAATAACAAATTTCCAGATGGCAAATCTCAAAGATGTCAAGTGACAAATGTCACAATGCTAAATGTCAAAACTGACAAATTTCAAGATGGCAAACGTCAAAGATGTCAAATGACAAATGTGACAATGCTAAATGTCAAAAATGAAAAGTGTCACCATGAAAAATGTCAAAAATGACAAATTTCAAGATGGCAAATGTCAAAGATGTCAAATGACAAATGTCACACTGCTAAATGTCAAAAATGATAAGTGTCACCATGAAAAATGTCAAAAATAACAAATTTCAAGATGGCAAATGTCAAAGATGTCAAATGACAAATGTCACAATGCTAAATGTCAAAAATGACAAATTTTAAGAATGCAAATGTCAAAGATGTCAAATGACAACTGTCACAATGCTAAATGTCAAAAATGAAAAGTGTCACCATGAAAAATGTCAAAAATAACAAATTTCAAGATGGCAAATGTCAAAGATGTCAAATGTCACAATGCTAAATGTCAAAAATGAAAAGTGTCACCATGAAAAATGTCAAAAATGACAAATTTCAAGATGGCAAATGTCAAAGATGTCAAATGACAAATGTCACAATGCTAAATGTCAAAAATGAAAAGTGTCACTATGAAAAATGTCAAAAATGACAAATTTCAAGATGGCAAATGTCAAAGATGTCAAATGACAAATGTCACAATGCTAAATGTCAAAAATGAAAAGTGTCACCATGACAAATGTCAAAAATGACAAATTTCAGGATGGCAAATGTCAAAGATGTCAAATGACAAATGTCACAATGCTAAATGTCAAAAATGAAAAGTGTCAAAAATGACAAATTTCAAGATGGCAAATGTCTAAGATGTCAAATGACAAATGTCACAATGCTAAATGTCAAAAATGAAAAGTGTCACTATAAAAAATGTCAAAAATGACAAATTTCAAGATGGCAAATGTCAAAGATGTCAAATGACATATGTCACAATGCTAAATGTCAAAAATGAAAAGTGTCACCATGAAAAATGTCAAAAATGACAAATTTCAAGATGGCAAATGTCAAAGATGTCAAATGACAAATGTCACAATGCTAAATGTCAAAAATGAAAAGTTTCACCATGAAAAATGTCAAAAATGACAAATTTCAAGATGGGAAATGTCAAAGATTTTGAATATGACAAATGTCACAATGCTAAATGTCAAAAATGAAAAGTGTCACCATGAAAAATGTCAAAAATGACAAATTTCAAGATGGCAAATGTCAAAGATGTCAAATGACAAATGTCACAATGCTAAATGTCAAAAATGAAAAGTGTCACCATGAAAAATGTCAAAAATGACAAATTTCAAGATGGCAAATGTCAAAGATGTCAAATGACAAATGTCACAATGCTAAATGTCAAAAATGAAAAGTGTCACCATGAAAAATGTCAAAAATGACAAATTTCAAGATGGCAAATATCAAAGATGTCAAATGACAAATGTCACAATGCTAAATGTCAAAAATGGAAAGTGTCACAATGCTAAATGTCAAAAATGAAAAGTGTCACAATGCTAAATGTCAAAAATGACAAATTTCAAGATAGCAAATGTCAAAGATGTCAAATGACAAATGTCACAATGCTAAATGTCAAAAATGAAAAGTGTCACCATGAAAAATGTCAAAAATGACAAATTTCAAGATGGCAAATATCAAAACTGACAAATGTCACAATGCTAAATTTCAAAAATGATAAAAATCACCATGAAAAATGTCAAAAATGACAAATTTCAAGATGGCAAATGTCTAAGATGTCAAATGACAAATGTCACAATGCTAAATGTCAAAAATGAAAAGTGTCACCATAAAAAATGTCAAAAATGACAAATTTCAAGATGGCAAATGTCAAAGATGTCAAATGACAAATGTCACAATGCTAAATGTCAAAAATGAAAAGTGTCAAAAATGACAAATTTTAAGATGGCAAATGTCTAAGATGTCAAATGACAAATGTCACAATGCTAAATGTCAAAAATAAAAAGTGTCACCATGAAAAATGTCAAAAATGACAAATTTTAAGATGGCAAATATCAAAGATGTCAAATGACAAATGTCACAATGCTAAATGTCAAAAATGAAAAGTGTCACCATGAAAAATGTCAAAAATGACAAATTTCAAGATGGCAAATGTCAAAGATGTCAAATGACAAATGTCACAATGCTAAATGTCAAAAATGAAAAGTGTCACCATGAAAAATGTCAAAAATGACAAATTTCAAGATGGCAAATGTCAAAACTGACTAATGTCACAATGCTAAATGTCAAAAATGAAAAGTGTCACCATGAAAAATGTCAAAAATGACAAATTTCAAAATGGCAAATGTCAAAGATGTCAAATGACAAATGTCACAATGCTAAATGTCAAAAATGAAAAGTGTCACCATGAAAAGTGTTAAAAATGACAAATTTCAAGATGGCAAATGTCTAAGATGTCAAATGACAAATGTCACAATGCTAAATGTCAAAAATGAAAAGTGTCACCATGAAAAATGTCAAAAATGACAAATTTCAAGATGGCAAATGCCAAAGATGTCAAATGACAAATGTCACAATGCTAAATGTCAAAAATGAAAAGTGTCACCATGAAAAATGTCAAAAATGACAAATTTCAAGATGGCAAATGTCAAAGATGTCAAATGACAAATGTCACAATGCTAAATGTCAAAAATGAAAAGTGTCACCATGAAAAATGTTAAAAATGACAAATTTTAAGATGGCAAATGTCAAAGATGTCAAATGACAAATGTCACAATGCTAAATGTCAAAAATGAAAAGTGTCACCATGAAAAATATCAAAAATGACAAATTTCAAGATGGCAAATATCAAAGATGTCAAATGACAAATGTCACAATGCTAAATGTCAAAAATGGAAAGTGTCACAATGCTAAATGTCAAAAATGAAAAGTGTCACAATGCTAAATGTCAAAAATGACAAATTTCAAAATGGCAAATGTCAAAGATGTCAAATAACAAATGTCACAATGATAAATGTCAAAAATGACAAATTTCAAGATGGCAAATATCAAAGATGTCAAATGACAAATGTCACAATGCTAAATGTCAAAAATGAAAAGTGTCACCATGAAAAATGTCAAAAATGACAAATTTCAAAAAAGCAAATGTCAAAACTGACAAACGTCACAATGCTAAATGTCAAAAATGAAAAGTGTCACCATGAAAAATGTCAAAAATAACAAATTTCCAGATGGCAAATGTCAAAGATGTCAAGTGACAAATGTCACAATGCTAAATGTCAAAACTGACAAATTTCAAGATGGCAAACGTCAAAGATGTCAAATGACAAATGTCACAATGCTAAATGTCAAAAATGAAAAGTGTCACCATGAAAAATGTCAAAAATGACAAATTTCAAGATGGCAAATGTCAAAGATGTCAAATGACAAATGTCACAATGCTAAATGTCAAAAAAGATAAGTGTCACCATGAAAAATGTCAAAAATAACAAATTTCAAGATGGCAAATGTCAAAGATGTCAAATGACAAATGTCACAATGCTAAATGTCAAAAATGACAAATTTTAAGATGGAAAATGTCAAAGATGTCAAATGACAACTGTCACAATGCTAAATGTCAAAAATGAAAAGTGTCACCATGAAAAATGTCAAAAATAACAAATTTCAAGATGGCAAATGTCAAAGATGTCAAATGACAAATGTCACAATGCTAAATGTCAAAAATGACAAATTTCAAGATGGCAAATGACAAAGATGTCAAATGTCACAATGCTAAATGTCAAAAATGAAAAGTGTCACCATGAAAAATGTCAAAAATGACAAATTTCAAGATGGCAAATGTCAAAGATGTCAAATGACAACTGTCACAATGCTAAATGTCAAAAATGAAAAGTGTCACCATGAAAAATGTCAAAAATGACAAATTTCAAGATGGCAAATGTCAAAGATGTCAAATGACAAATGTCACAATGCTAAATGTCAAAAATGAAAAGTGTCACCATGAAAAATGTCAAAAATGACAAATTTCAGGATGGCAAATGTCAAAGATGTCAAATGACAAATGTCACAATGCTAAATGTCAAAAATGAAAAGTGTCAAAAATGACAAATTTCAAGATGGCAAATGTCTAAGATGTCAAATGACAAATGTCACAATGCTAAATGTCAAAAATGAAAAGTGTCACTATAAAAAATGTCAAAAATGACAAATTTTAAGATGGCAAATGTCAAAGATGTCAAATGACATATGTCACAATGCTAAATGTCAAAAATGAAAAGTGTCACCATGAAAAATGTCAAAAATGACAAATTTCAAGATGGCAAATGTCAAAGATGTCAAATGACAAATGTCACAATGCTAAATGTCAAAAATGAAAAGTTTCACCATGAAAAATGTCAAAAATGACAAATTTCAAGATGGGAAATGTCAAAGATTTTGAATATGACAAATGTCACAATGCTAAATGTCAAAAATGAAAAGTGTCACCATGAAAAATGTCAAAAATGACAAATTTCAAGATGGCAAATGTCAAAGATGTCAAATGACAAATGTCACAATGCTAAAAGTCAAAATGAAAAGTGTCACCATGAAAAATGTCAAAAATGACAAATTTCAAGATGGCAAATATCAAAGATGTCAAATGACAAATGTCACAATGCTAAATGTCAAAAATGACAAATTTCAAGATGGCAAATGTCAAAGATGTCAAATGACAAATGTCACAATGCTAAATGTCAAAAATGAAAAGTGTCACTTTGAAAAATGTCAAAAATGACAAATTTCAAGATGGCAAATGTCAAAGATGTCAAATGACAAATGTCACAATGCTAAATGTCAAAAATGAAAAGTGTCACCATGAAAAATGTCAAAAATAACAAATTTCAAGATGGCAAATGTCAAAGATGTCAAATGACAAATGTCACAATGCTAAATGTCAAAAATGAAAAGTGTCACCATGAAAAATGTCAAAAATGACAAATTTCAAGATGGCAAATGTCAAAGATGTCAAATGTCACAATGCTAAATGTCAAAAATGAAAAGTGTCACCATGAAAAATGTCAAAAATAACAAATTTCAAGATGGCAAATGTCAAAGATGTCAAATGACAAATGTCACAATGCTAAATGTCAAAAATGAAAAGTGTCACCATGAAAAATGTCAAAAATGACAAATTTCAAGATGGCAAATGTCCAAGATGTCAAATGACAAATGTCACAATGCTAAATGTCAAAAATGAAAAGTGTCACCATGAAAAATGTCAAAAATGACAAATTTCAAGATGGCAAATGTCAAAGATGTCAAATGACAAATGTCACAATGCTAAATGTCAAAAATGAAAAGTGTCACCATGAAAAATGTCAAAAATGACAAATTTCAAGATGGCAAATGTCAAAACTGACTAATGTCACAATGCTAAATGTCAAAAATGAAAAGTGTCACCATGAAAAATGTCAAAAATGACAAATTTCAAAATGGCAAATGTCAAAGATGTCAAATGACAAATGTCACAATGCTAAATGTCAAAAATGAAAAGTGTCACCATGAAAAGTGTCAAAAATGACAAATTTCAAGATGGCAAATGTCTAAGATGTCAAATGACAAATGTCACAATGCTAAATGTCAAAAATGAAAAGTGTCACCATGAAAAATGTTAAAAATGACAAATTTCAAGATGGCAAATGTCAAAGATGTCAAATGACAAATGTCACAATGCTAAATGTCAAAAATGAAAAGTGTCACCATGAAAAATGTCAAAAATGACAAATTTCAAGATGGCAAATATCAAAGATGTCAAATGACAAATGTCACAATGCTAAATGTCAAAAAGGGAAAGTGTCACAATGCTAAATGTCAAAAATGAAAAGTGTCACAATGCTAAATGTCAAAAATGACAAATTTCAAGATAGCAAATGTCAAAGATGTCAAATGACAAATGTCACAATGCTAAATAACAAAAATGACAAATTTCAAGATGGCAAATGTCAAAGATGTCAAATGACAAATGTCACAATGCTAAATGTCAAAAATGAAAAGTGTCACCATGAAAAATGTCAAAAATGACAAATTTCAAGATGGCAAATATCAAAACTGACAAATGTCACAATGCTAAATGTCAAAAATGATAAAAATCACCATGAAAAATGTCAAAAATGACAAATTTCAAGATGGCAAATGTCTAAGATGTCAAATGACAAATGTCACAATGCTAAATGTCAAAAGTGAAAAGTGTCACCATAAAAAATGTCAACAATGACAAATTTCAAGATGGCAAATGTCAAAGATGTCAAATGACAAATGTCACAATGCTAAATGTCAAAAATGAAAAGTGTCAAAAATGACAAATTTTAAGATGGCAAATGTCTAAGATGTCAAATGACAAATGTCACAATGCTAAATGTCAAAATCAAAAAGTGTCACCATGAAAAATGTCAAAAATGACAAATTTTAAGATGGCAAATGTCAAAGATGTCAAATAACAAATGTCACAATGCTAAATGTCAAAAATGAAAAGTGTCACCATGAAAAATGTCAAAAATGACAAATTTCAAGATGGCAAATGTCAAAGATGTCAAATGACAAATGTCACAATGCTAAATGTCAAAAATGAAAAGTGTCACCATGAAAAATGTCAAAAATGACAAATTTCAAGATGGCAAATGTCAAAACTGACTAATGTCACAATGCTAAATGTCAAAAATGAAAAGTGTCACCATGAAAAATGTCAAAAATGACAAATTTCAAAATGGCAAATGTCAAAGATGTCAAATGACAAATGTCACAATGCTAAATGTCAAAAATGAAAAGTGTCACCATGAAAAGTGTCAAAAATGACAAATTTCAAGATGGCAAATGTCTAAGATGTCAAATGACAAATGTCACAATGCTAAATGTCAAAAATGAAAAGTGTCACCATGAAAAATGTCAAAAATGACAAATTTCAAGATGGCAAATGCCAAAGATGTCAAATGACAAATGTCACAATGCTAAATGTCAAAAATGAAAAGTGTCACCATGAAAAATGTCAAACATGACAAATTTCAAGATGGCAAATGTCAAAGATGTCAAATGACAAATGTCACAATGCTAAATGTCAAAAATGAAAAGTGTCACCATGAAAAATGTCAAAAATGACAAATTTCAAGATGGCAAATGTCAAAGATGTCAAATGACAAATGTCACAATGCTAAATGTCAAAAATGAAAAGTGTCACCATGAAAAATATCAAAAATGACAAATTTCAAGATGGCAAATATCAAAGATGTCAAATGACAAATGTCACAATGCTAAATGTCAAAAATGGAAAGTGTCACAATGCTAAATGACAAATTACAAAATGGCAAATGTCAAAGATGTCAAATAACAAATGTCACAATGCTAAATGTCAAAAATGACAAATTTCAAGATGGCAAATGTCAAAGATGTCAAATGAAAAATGTCACAATGCTAAATGTCAAAAATGAAAAGTGTCACCATGAAAAATGTCAAAAATGACAAATTTCAAGATGGCAAATGTCAAAACTGACAAACGTCACAATGCTAAATGTCAAAAATGAAAAGTGTCACCATGAAAAATGTCAAAAATAACAAATTTCCAGATGGCAAATCTCAAAGATGTCAAGTGACAAATGTCACAATGCTAAATGTCAAAACTGACAAATTTCAAGATGGCAAACGTCAAAGATGTCAAATGACAAATGTGACAATGCTAAATGTCAAAAATGAAAAGTGTCACCATGAAAAATGTCAAAAATGACAAATTTCAAGATGGCAAATGTCAAAGATGTCAAATGACAAATGTCACACTGCTAAATGTCAAAAATGATAAGTGTCACCATGAAAAATGTCAAAAATAACAAATTTCAAGATGGCAAATGTCAAAGATGTCAAATGACAAATGTCACAATGCTAAATGTCAAAAATGACAAATTTTAAGAATGCAAATGTCAAAGATGTCAAATGACAACTGTCACAATGCTAAATGTCAAAAATGAAAAGTGTCACCATGAAAAATGTCAAAAATAACAAATTTCAAG
Organism: Altica lythri; assembly: GCA_964028335.1. Lineage (NCBI taxonomy): Eukaryota > Metazoa > Arthropoda > Insecta > Coleoptera > Chrysomelidae > Altica > Altica lythri. The sequence goes on along the minus strand of OZ034800.1, from coordinate 36,222,425 downwards.
ATGGCAAATGTCAAAGATGTCAAATGTCACAATGCTAAATGTCAAAAATGAAAAGTGTCACCATGAAAAATGTCAAAAATGACAAATTTCAAGATGGCAAATGTCAAAGATGTCAAATGACAAATGTCACAATGCTAAATGTCAAAAATGAAAAGTGTCACTATGAAAAATGTCAAAAATGACAAATTTCAAGATGGCAAATGTCAAAGATGTCAAATGACAAATGTCACAATGCTAAATGTCAAAAATGAAAAGTGTCACCATGACAAATGTCAAAAATGACAAATTTCAGGATGGCAAATGTCAAAGATGTCAAATGACAAATGTCACAATGCTAAATGTCAAAAATGAAAAGTGTCAAAAATGACAAATTTCAAGATGGCAAATGTCTAAGATGTCAAATGACAAATGTCACAATGCTAAATGTCAAAAATGAAAAGTGTCACTATAAAAAATGTCAAAAATGACAAATTTCAAGATGGCAAATGTCAAAGATGTCAAATGACATATGTCACAATGCTAAATGTCAAAAATGAAAAGTGTCACCATGAAAAATGTCAAAAATGACAAATTTCAAGATGGCAAATGTCAAAGATGTCAAATGACAAATGTCACAATGCTAAATGTCAAAAATGAAAAGTTTCACCATGAAAAATGTCAAAAATGACAAATTTCAAGATGGGAAATGTCAAAGATTTTGAATATGACAAATGTCACAATGCTAAATGTCAAAAATGAAAAGTGTCACCATGAAAAATGTCAAAAATGACAAATTTCAAGATGGCAAATGTCAAAGATGTCAAATGACAAATGTCACAATGCTAAATGTCAAAAATGAAAAGTGTCACCATGAAAAATGTCAAAAATGACAAATTTCAAGATGGCAAATGTCAAAGATGTCAAATGACAAATGTCACAATGCTAAATGTCAAAAATGAAAAGTGTCACCATGAAAAATGTCAAAAATGACAAATTTCAAGATGGCAAATATCAAAGATGTCAAATGACAAATGTCACAATGCTAAATGTCAAAAATGGAAAGTGTCACAATGCTAAATGTCAAAAATGAAAAGTGTCACAATGCTAAATGTCAAAAATGACAAATTTCAAGATAGCAAATGTCAAAGATGTCAAATGACAAATGTCACAATGCTAAATGTCAAAAATGAAAAGTGTCACCATGAAAAATGTCAAAAATGACAAATTTCAAGATGGCAAATATCAAAACTGACAAATGTCACAATGCTAAATTTCAAAAATGATAAAAATCACCATGAAAAATGTCAAAAATGACAAATTTCAAGATGGCAAATGTCTAAGATGTCAAATGACAAATGTCACAATGCTAAATGTCAAAAATGAAAAGTGTCACCATAAAAAATGTCAAAAATGACAAATTTCAAGATGGCAAATGTCAAAGATGTCAAATGACAAATGTCACAATGCTAAATGTCAAAAATGAAAAGTGTCAAAAATGACAAATTTTAAGATGGCAAATGTCTAAGATGTCAAATGACAAATGTCACAATGCTAAATGTCAAAAATAAAAAGTGTCACCATGAAAAATGTCAAAAATGACAAATTTTAAGATGGCAAATGTCAAAGATGTCAAATGACAAATGTCACAATGCTAAATGTCAAAAATGAAAAGTGTCACCATGAAAAATGTCAAAAATGACAAATTTCAAGATGGCAAATGTCAAAGATGTCAAATGACAAATGTCACAATGCTAAATGTCAAAAATGAAAAGTGTCACCATGAAAAATGTCAAAAATGACAAATTTCAAGATGGCAAATGTCAAAACTGACTAATGTCACAATGCTAAATGTCAAAAATGAAAAGTGTCACCATGAAAAATGTCAAAAATGACAAATTTCAAAATGGCAAATGTCAAAGATGTCAAATGACAAATGTCACAATGCTAAATGTCAAAAATGAAAAGTGTCACCATGAAAAGTGTTAAAAATGACAAATTTCAAGATGGCAAATGTCTAAGATGTCAAATGACAAATGTCACAATGCTAAATGTCAAAAATGAAAAGTGTCACCATGAAAAATGTCAAAAATGACAAATTTCAAGATGGCAAATGCCAAAGATGTCAAATGACAAATGTCACAATGCTAAATGTCAAAAATGAAAAGTGTCACCATGAAAAATGTCAAAAATGACAAATTTCAAGATGGCAAATGTCAAAGATGTCAAATGACAAATGTCACAATGCTAAATGTCAAAAATGAAAAGTGTCACCATGAAAAATGTTAAAAATGACAAATTTTAAGATGGCAAATGTCAAAGATGTCAAATGACAAATGTCACAATGCTAAATGTCAAAAATGAAAAGTGTCACCATGAAAAATATCAAAAATGACAAATTTCAAGATGGCAAATATCAAAGATGTCAAATGACAAATGTCACAATGCTAAATGTCAAAAATGGAAAGTGTCACAATGCTAAATGTCAAAAATGAAAAGTGTCACAATGCTAAATGTCAAAAATGACAAATTTCAAAATGGCAAATGTCAAAGATGTCAAATAACAAATGTCACAATGATAAATGTCAAAAATGACAAATTTCAAGATGGCAAATATCAAAGATGTCAAATGACAAATGTCACAATGCTAAATGTCAAAAATGAAAAGTGTCACCATGAAAAATGTCAAAAATGACAAATTTCAAAAAAGCAAATGTCAAAACTGACAAACGTCACAATGCTAAATGTCAAAAATGAAAAGTGTCACCATGAAAAATGTCAAAAATAACAAATTTCCAGATGGCAAATGTCAAAGATGTCAAGTGACAAATGTCACAATGCTAAATGTCAAAACTGACAAATTTCAAGATGGCAAACGTCAAAGATGTCAAATGACAAATGTCACAATGCTAAATGTCAAAAATGAAAAGTGTCACCATGAAAAATGTCAAAAATGACAAATTTCAAGATGGCAAATGTCAAAGATGTCAAATGACAAATGTCACAATGCTAAATGTCAAAAAAGATAAGTGTCACCATGAAAAATGTCAAAAATAACAAATTTCAAGATGGCAAATGTCAAAGATGTCAAATGACAAATGTCACAATGCTAAATGTCAAAAATGACAAATTTTAAGATGGAAAATGTCAAAGATGTCAAATGACAACTGTCACAATGCTAAATGTCAAAAATGAAAAGTGTCACCATGAAAAATGTCAAAAATAACAAATTTCAAGATGGCAAATGTCAAAGATGTCAAATGACAAATGTCACAATGCTAAATGTCAAAAATGACAAATTTCAAGATGGCAAATGACAAAGATGTCAAATGTCACAATGCTAAATGTCAAAAATGAAAAGTGTCACCATGAAAAATGTCAAAAATGACAAATTTCAAGATGGCAAATGTCAAAGATGTCAAATGACAACTGTCACAATGCTAAATGTCAAAAATGAAAAGTGTCACCATGAAAAATGTCAAAAATGACAAATTTCAAGATGGCAAATGTCAAAGATGTCAAATGACAAATGTCACAATGCTAAATGTCAAAAATGAAAAGTGTCACCATGAAAAATGTCAAAAATGACAAATTTCAGGATGGCAAATGTCAAAGATGTCAAATGACAAATGTCACAATGCTAAATGTCAAAAATGAAAAGTGTCAAAAATGACAAATTTCAAGATGGCAAATGTCTAAGATGTCAAATGACAAATGTCACAATGCTAAATGTCAAAAATGAAAAGTGTCACTATAAAAAATGTCAAAAATGACAAATTTTAAGATGGCAAATGTCAAAGATGTCAAATGACATATGTCACAATGCTAAATGTCAAAAATGAAAAGTGTCACCATGAAAAATGTCAAAAATGACAAATTTCAAGATGGCAAATGTCAAAGATGTCAAATGACAAATGTCACAATGCTAAATGTCAAAAATGAAAAGTTTCACCATGAAAAATGTCAAAAATGACAAATTTCAAGATGGGAAATGTCAAAGATTTTGAATATGACAAATGTCACAATGCTAAATGTCAAAAATGAAAAGTGTCACCATGAAAAATGTCAAAAATGACAAATTTCAAGATGGCAAATGTCAAAGATGTCAAATGACAAATGTCACAATGCTAAAAGTCAAAATGAAAAGTGTCACCATGAAAAATGTCAAAAATGACAAATTTCAAGATGGCAAATATCAAAGATGTCAAATGACAAATGTCACAATGCTAAATGTCAAAAATGACAAATTTCAAGATGGCAAATGTCAAAGATGTCAAATGACAAATGTCACAATGCTAAATGTCAAAAATGAAAAGTGTCACTTTGAAAAATGTCAAAAATGACAAATTTCAAGATGGCAAATGTCAAAGATGTCAAATGACAAATGTCACAATGCTAAATGTCAAAAATGAAAAGTGTCACCATGAAAAATGTCAAAAATAACAAATTTCAAGATGGCAAATGTCAAAGATGTCAAATGACAAATGTCACAATGCTAAATGTCAAAAATGAAAAGTGTCACCATGAAAAATGTCAAAAATGACAAATTTCAAGATGGCAAATGTCAAAGATGTCAAATGTCACAATGCTAAATGTCAAAAATGAAAAGTGTCACCATGAAAAATGTCAAAAATAACAAATTTCAAGATGGCAAATGTCAAAGATGTCAAATGACAAATGTCACAATGCTAAATGTCAAAAATGAAAAGTGTCACCATGAAAAATGTCAAAAATGACAAATTTCAAGATGGCAAATGTCCAAGATGTCAAATGACAAATGTCACAATGCTAAATGTCAAAAATGAAAAGTGTCACCATGAAAAATGTCAAAAATGACAAATTTCAAGATGGCAAATGTCAAAGATGTCAAATGACAAATGTCACAATGCTAAATGTCAAAAATGAAAAGTGTCACCATGAAAAATGTCAAAAATGACAAATTTCAAGATGGCAAATGTCAAAACTGACAAATGTCACAATGCTAAATGTCAAAAATGATAAGTGTCAACATGAAAAATGTCAAAAATGACAAATTTCAAGATGGCAAATGTCCAAGATGTCAAATGACAAATGTCACAATGCTAAATGTCAAAAATGAAAAGTGTCACCATGAAAAATGTCAAAAATGACAAATTTCAAGATGGCAAATGTCAAAGATGTCAAATGACAAATGTCACAATGCTAAATGTCAAAAATGAAAAGTGTCACCATGAAAAATGTCAAAAATGACAAATTTCAAGATGGCAAATGTCAAAGATGTCAAATGTCACAATGCTAAATGTCAAAAATGATAAAAGTCACCATGAAAAATGTCAAAAATGACAAATTTCAAGATGGCAAATGTCTAAGATGTCAAATGACAAATGTCACAATGCTAAATGTCAAAAATGAAAAGTGTCACCATGAAAAATGTCAAAAATGACAAATTTCAAGATGGCAAATGTCAAAGATGTCAAATGACAAATGTCACAATGCTAAATGTCAAAAATGAAAAGTGTCAAAAATGACAAATTTTAAGATGGCAAATGTCTAAGATGTCAAATGACAAATGTCACAATGCTAAATGTCAAAAATAAAAAGTGTCAAAAATGACAAATTTCAAGATGGCAAATGTCAAAGATGTCAAATGACAAATGTCACAATGCTAAATGTCAAAAATGAAAAGTGTCACCATGAAAAATGTCAAAAATGACAAATTTCAAGATGGCAAATGTCCAAGATGTCAAATGACAAATGTCACAATGCTAAATGTCAAAAATGAAAAGTGTCACCATGAAAAATGTCAAAAATAACAAATTTCAAGATGGCAAATGTCAAAGATGTCAAATGACAAATGTTACAATGCTAAATGTCAAAAATGAAAAGTGTCACCATGAAAAATGTCAAAAATGACAAATTTCAAGATGGCAAATGTCAAAGATGTCAAATGACAAATGTCACAATGCTAAATGTCAAAAATGAAAAGTGTCACCATCAAAAATGTCAAAAATGACAAATTTCAAGATGGCAAATGTCAAAACTGACAAATGTCACAATGCTAAATGTCAAAAATGATAAGTGTCAACATGAAAAATGTCAAAAATGACAAATTTCAAGATGGCAAATGTCCAAGATGTCAAATGACAAATGTCACAATGCTAAATGTCAAAAATGAAAAGTGTCACCATGAAAAATGTCAAAAATGACAAATTTCAAGATGGCAAATGTCAAAGATGTCAAATGACAAATGTCACAATGCTAAATGTCAAAAATAAAAAGTGTCAAAAATGACAAATTTCAAGATGGCAAATGTCAAAGATGTCAAATGACAAATGTCACAATGCTAAATGTCAAAAATGAAAAGTGTCACCATGAAAAATGTCAAAAATGACAAATTTTAAGATGGCAAATGTCAAAACTGACAAATGTCACAATGCTAAATGTCAAAAATGAAAAGGGTCACCATGAAAAATGTCAAAAATAACAAATTTCAAGATGGCAAATGTCAAAGATGTCAAATGACAAATGTCACAATGCTAAATGTCAAAAATGACAAATTTCAAGATGGCAAATGTCAAAGATGTCAAATGACAAATGTCACAATGCTAAATGTCAAAAATGAAAAGTGTCACCATAAAAAATGTCAAAAATGACAAATTTCAAGATGGCAAATGTCAAAGATGTCAAATGACAAATGTCACAATGCTAAATGTCAAAAATGAAAAGTGTCACCATGAAAAATGTCAAAAATAACAAATTTCCAGATGGCAAATGTCCAAGATGTCAAGTGACAAATGTCACAATGCTAAATGTCAAAACTGACAAATTTCAAGATGGCAAACGTCAAAGATGTCAAATGACAAATGTCACAATGCTAAATGTCAAAAATGAAAAGTGTCACCATGAAAAATGTCAAAAATGACAAATTTCAAGATGGCAAATGTCAAAGATGTCAAATGACAAATGTCACAATGCTAAATGTCAAAAATGATAAGTGTCACCATGAAAAATGTCAAAAATAACAAATTTCAAGATGGCAAATGTCAAAGATGTCAAATGACAAATGTCACAATGCTAAATGTCAAAAATGACAAATTTTAAGATGGCAAATGTCAAAGATGTCAAATGACAACTGTCACAATGCTAAATGTCAAAAATGAAAAGTGTCACCATGAAAAATGTCAAAAATAACAAATTTCAAGATGGCAAATGTCAAAGATGTCAAATGACAAATGTCACAATGCTAAATGTCAAAAATGACAAATTTCAAGATTGCAACTGTCAAAGATGTCAAATGTCACAATGCTAAATGTAAAAAATGAAAAGTGTCACCATGAAAAATGTCAAAAATGACAAATTTTAAGATGGCAAATGTCAAAGATGTCAAATGACAAATGTCACAATGCTAAATGTCAAAAATGAAAAGTGTCACCATGAAAAATGTCAAAAATGACAAATTTCAAGATGGCAAATGTCAAAGATGTCAAATGACAAATGTCACAATGCTAAATGTCAACAATGAAAAGTGTCACCATGAAAAATGTCAAAAATGACAAATTTCAAGATGGCAAATGTCAAAGATGTCAAATGACAAATGTCACAATGCTAAATGTCAAAAATGAAAAGGGTCAAAAATGACAAATTTCAAGATGGCAAATGTCTAAGATGTCAAATGACAAATGTCACAATGCTAAATGTCAAAAATGAAAAGTGTCACTATAAAAAATGTCAAAAATGACAAATTTCAAGATGGCAAATGTCAAAGATGTCAAATGACAAATGTCACAATGCTAAATGTCAAAAATGAAAAGTGTCACCATGAAAAATGTCAAAAATGACAAATTTCAAGATGGCAAATGTCAAAGATGTCAAATGACAAATGTCACAATGCTAATTCTCAAAAATGAAAAGTTTCACCATGAAAAATGTCAAAAATGACAAATTTCAAGATGGGAAATGTCAAAGATTTTGAATATGACAAATGTCACAATGCTAAATGTCAAAAATGAAAAGTGTCACCATGAAAAATGTCAAAAATGACAAATTTCAAGATGGCAAATGTCAAAGATGTCAAATGACAAATGTCATAATGCTAAAAGTCAAAATGAAATGTGTCACCATGAAAAATGTCAAAAATGACAAATTTCAAGATGGCAAATATCAAAGATGTCAAATGACAAATGTCACAATGCTAAATGTCAAAAATGACAAATTTTAAGATGGCAAATGTCAAAGATGTCAAATGACAAATGTCACAATGCTAAATGTCAAAAATAAAAAGTGTCACCATAAAAAATGTCAAAAATGACAAATTTCAAGATGGCAAATGTCAAAGATGTCAAATGACAAATGTCACAATGCTAAATGTCAAAAATGAAAAGTGTCACCATGAAAAATGTCAAAAATAACAAATTTCAAGATGGCAAATGTCAAAGATGTCAAATGACAAATGTCACAATGCTAAATGTCAAAAATGAAAAGTGTCACCATGAAAAATGTCAAAAATGACAAATTTCAAGATGGCAAATGTCAAAGATGTCAAATGACAAATGTCACAATGCTAAATGTCAAAAATGAAAAGTGTCACCATGAAAAATGTCAAAAATAACAAATTTTAAGATGGCAAATGTCAAAGATGTCAAATGACAAATGTCACAATGCTAAATGTCAAAAATGAAAAGTGTCACCATGAAAAATGTCAAAAATGACAAATTTCAAGATGGCAAATGTCAAAACTGACAAATGTCACAATGCTAAATGTCAAAAATGATAAGTGTCACCATGAAAAATGTCAAAAATGACAAATTTCAAGATGGCAAATGTCCAAGATGTCAAATGACATATGTCACAATGCTAAATGTCAAAAATGAAAAGTGTCACCATGAAAAATGTCAAAAATGACAAATTTCAAGATGGCAAATGTCAAAGATGTCAAATCACAAATGTCACAATGCTAAATGTCAAAAATGAAAAGTGTCACCATGAAAAATGTCAAAAATGACAAATTTCAAGATGGCAAATGTCAAAGATGTCAAATGACAAATGTCACAATGCTAAATGTCAAAAATGAAAAGTGTCACCATGAAAAATGTCAAAAATGACAAATTTCAAGATGGCAAATGTCAAAGATGTCAAATGACAAATGTCACAATGCTAAATGTCAACAATGAAAAGTGTCACCATGAAAAATGTCAAAAATGACAAATTTCAAGATGGCAAATGTCAAAGATGTCAAATGACAAATGTCACAATGCTAAATGTCAAAAATGAAAAGGGTCAAAAATGACAAATTTCAAGATGGCAAATGTCTAAGATGTCAAATGACAAATGTCACAATGCTAAATGTCAAAAATGAAAAGTGTCACTATAAAAAATGTCAAAAATGACAAATTTCAAGATGGCAAATGTCAAAGATGTCAAATGACAAATGTCACAATGCTAAATGTCAAAAATGAAAAGTGTCACCATGAAAAATGTCAAAAATGACAAATTTCAAGATGGCAAATGTCAAAGATGTCAAATGACAAATGTCACAATGCTAAATGTCAAAAATGAAAAGTGTCACCATGAAAAATGTCAAAAATAACAAATTTCAAGATGGCAAATGTCAAAGATGTCAAATGACAAATGTCACAATGCTAAATGTCAAAAATGACAAATTTCAAGATGGCAAATGTCAAAGATGTCAAATGACAAATGTCACAATGCTAAATGTCAAAAATGAAAAGTGTCACCATAAAAAATGTCAAAAATGACAAATTTTAAGATGGCAAATGTCAAAGATGTCAAATGACAAATGTCACAATGCTAAATGTCAAAAATGAAAAGTGTCACCATGAAAAATGTCAAAAATATCAAATTTCAAGATGGCAAATATCAAAACTGACAAATGTCACAATGCTAAATGTCAAAAATGATAAGAGTCACCATGAAAAATGTCAAAAATGACAAATTTCAAGATGGCAAATGTCTAAGATGTCAAATGACAAATGTCACAATGCTAAATGTCAAAAATGAAAAGTGTCACCATGAAAAATGTCAAAAATGACAAATTTCAAGATGGCAAATGCCAAAGATGTCAAATGACAAATGTCACAATGCTAAATGTCAAAAATGACAAATTTCAAGATGGCAAATGTCAAAGATGTCAAATGACAAATGTCACAATGCTAAATGTCAAAAAGGACAAATTTCAAGATGGCAAATGTCAAAGATGTCAAATGACAAATGTCACAATGCTAAGTGTCAAAAATGAAAAGTGTCACCATGAAAAATGTCAAAAATGACAAATTTCAAGATGGCAAATGTCAAAGATGTCAAATGACAAATGTCACAATGCTAAATGTCAAAAATGACAAATTTCAAAATTGCAAATGTCAAAGATGTCAAATGACAAATGTCACAATGCTAAATGTCAAAAATGAAAAGTGTCACCATAAAAAATGTCAAAAATGACAAATTTCAAGATGGCAAATGTCAAAACTGACAAATGTCACAATGCTAAATGTCAAAAATGAAAAGTGTCACCATGAAGAATGTCAAAAATGACAAATTTCAAGATGACAAATGTCAAAGATGTCAAATGACAAATGTCACAATGCTAAATGTCAAAAATGAAAAGTGTCAAAAATGACAAATTTTAAGTTGGCAAATGTCTAAGATGTCAAATGACAAATGTCACAATGCTAAATGTCAAAAATGAAAAGTGTCACCATGAAAAATGTCAAAAATGAAAAATTTCAAGATGGCAAATATCAAAACTGACAAATGTCACAATGCTAAATGTCAAAAATGATAAGAGTCACCATAAAAAATGTAAAAAAGGGCAAATTTCAAGATGGCAAATGTCAAAGATGTCAAATGACAAATGTCACAATGCTAAATGTCAAAAATGATAAGAGTCACCATGAAAAATGTCAAAAATGACAAATTTCAAGATGGCAAATGTCTAAGATGTCAAATGACAAATGTCACAATGCTAAATGTCAAAAATGAAAAATGTCACCATGAAAAATTTTAAAAATGACAAATTTCAAGATGGCAAATGCCAAAGATGTCAAATGACAAATGTCACAATGCTAAATGTCAAAAATGACAAATTTCAAGATGGCAAATGTCAAAGATGTCAAATGACAAATGTCACAATGCTAAATGTCAAAAATAACAAATTTCAAGATGGCAAATGTCAAAGATGTCAAATGACAAATGTCACAATGCTAAGTGTCAAAAATGAAAAGTGTCACCATGAAAAATGTTAAAAATGACAAATTTCAAGATGGCAAATATCAAAACTGACAAATGTCACAATGCTAAATGTCAAAAATGACAAATTTCAAGATGGCAAATGTCAAAGATGTCAAATGACAAATGTCACAATGCTAAATGTCAAAAATGAAAAGTGTCACCATGAAAAATGTCAAAAATGACAAATTTCAAGATGGCAAATGTCAAAGATGTCAAATGACAAATGTCACAATGCTAAATGTCAAAAATGAAAAGTGTCACCATGAAAAATGTTAAAAATGACAAATTTCAAGATGGCAAATGTCAAAGATGTCAAATGACAAATGTCACAATGCTAAATGTCAAAAATGAAAAGTGTCAAAAATGACAAATTTCAAGATGGCAAATGTCTAAGATGTCAAATGACAAATGTCACAATGCTAAATGTCAAAAATGAAAAGTGTCACTATAAAAAATGTCAAAAATGACAAATTTCAAGATGGCAAATGTCAAAGATGTCAAATGACAAATGTCACAATGCTAAATGTCAAAAATGAAAAGTGTCACCATGAAAAATGTCAAAAATGACAAATTTCAAGATGGCAAATGTCAAAGATGTCAAATGACAAATGTCACAATGCTAAATGTCAAAAATGAAAAGTTTCACCATGAAAATTGTCAAAAATGACAAATTTCAAGATGGGAAATGTCAAAGATTTTGGATATGACAAATGTCACAATGCTAAATGTCAAAAATGAAAAGTGTCACCATGAAAAATGTCAAAAATGACAAATTTCAAGATGGCAAATGTCAAAGATGTTAAATGACAAATGTCACAATGCTAAAAGTCAAAATGAAAAGTGTCACCATGAAAAATGTCAAAAATGACAAATTTCAAGATGGCAAATATCAAAGATGTCAAATGACAAATGTCACAATGCTAAATGTCAAAAATGAAAAGTGTCACCATGAAAAATGTCAAAAATGACAAATTTCAAGATGGCAAATGTCAAAGATGTCAAATGACAAATGTCACAATGCTAAATGTCAAAAATGAAAAGTGTCACCATGAAAAATGTCAAAAATAACAAATTTTAAGATGGCAAATGTCAAAGATGTCAAATGACAAATGTCACAATGCTAAATGTCAAAAATGAAAAGTGTCACCATGAAAAATGTCAAAAATGACAAATTTCAAGATGGCAAATGTCAAAGATGTCAAATGACAAATGTCACAATGCTAAATGTCAAAAATGAAAAGTGTCACCATGAAAAATGTCAAAAATGACAAATTTCAAGACGGCAAATGTCAAAACTGACAAATGTCACAATGCTAAATGTCAAAAATGATAAGTGTCAACATGAAAAATGTCAAAAATGACAAATTTCAAGATGGCAAATGTCCAAGATGTCAAATGACAAATGTCACAATGCTAAATGTTAAAAATGAAAAGTGTCACCATGAAAAATGTCAAAAATGACAAATTTCAAGATGGCAAATGTCAAAGATGTCAAATGACAAATGTCACAATGCTAAATGTCAAAAATAAAAAGTGTCAAAAATGACAAATTTCAAGATGGCAAATGTCAAAGATGTCAAATGACAAATGTCACAATGCTAAATGTCACAAATGAAAAGTGTCACCATGAAAAATGTCAAAAATGACAAATTTTAAGATGGCAAATGTCAAAACTGACAAATGTCACAATGCTAAATGTCAACAATGAAAAGTGTCACCATGAAAAATGTCAAAAATAACAAATTTCAAGATGGCAAATGTCAAAGATGTCAAATGACAAATGTCACAATGCTTAATGTCAAAAATGACAAATTTCAAGATGGCAAATGTCAAAGATGTCAAATAACAAATGTCACAATGCTAAATGTCAAAAATAAAAAGTGTCACCATAAAAAATGTCAAAAATGACAAATTTCAAGATGGCAAATGTCAAAGATGTCAAATGACAAATGTCACAATGCTAAATGTCAAAAATGACAAATTTCAAGATGGCAAATGTCAAAGATGTCAAATGACAAATGTCACAATGCTAAATGTCAAAAAGGACAAATTTCAAGATGGCAAATGTCAAAGATGTCAAATGACAAATGTCACAATGCTAAGTGTCAAAAATGAAAAGTGTCACCATGAAAAATGTCAAAAATGACAAATTTCAAGATGGCAAATGTCAAAGATGTCAAATGACAAATGTCACAATGCTAAATGTCAAAAATGACAAATTTCAAAATTGCAAATGTCAAAGATGTCAAATGACAAATGTCACAATGCTAAATGTCAAAAATAAAAAGTGTCACCATAAAAAATGTCAAAAATGACAAATTTCAAGATGGCAAATGTCAAAGATGTCAAATGACAAATGTCACAATGCTAAATGTCAAAAATGAAAAGTGTCACCATGAAAAATGTCAAAAATATCAAATTTCAAGATGGCAAATATCAAAACTGACAAATGTCACAATGCTAAATGTCAAAAATGATAAGAGTCACCATGAAAAATGTCAAAAATGACAAATTTCAAGATGGCAAATGTCTAAGATGTCAAATGACAAATGTCACAATGCTAAATGTCAAAAATGAAAAGTGTCACCATGAAAAATGTTAAAAATGACAAATTTCAAGATGGCAAATGCCAAAGATGTCAAATGACAAATGTCACAATGCTAAATGTCAAAAATGACAAATTTCAAGATGGCAAATATCAAAGATGTCAAATGACAAATGTCACAATGCTAAATGTCAAAAATAACAAATTTCAAGATGGCAAATGTCAAAGATGTCAAATGACAAATGTCACAATGCTAAGTGTCAAAAATGAAAAGTGTCACCATGAAAAATGTTAAAAATGACAAATTTCAAGATGGCAAATATCAAAACTGACAAATGTCACAATGCTAAATGTCAAAAATGACAAATTTCAAGATGGCAAATGTCAAAGATGTCAAATGACAAATGTCACAATGCTAAATGTCAAAAATGAAAAGTGTCACCATGAAAAATGTCAAAAATGACAAATTTCAAGATGGCAAATGTCAAAGATGTCAAATGACAAATGTCACAATGCTAAATGTCAAAAATGAAAAGTGTCACCATGAAAAATGTTAAAAATGACAAATTTCAAGATGGCAAATGTCAAAGATGTCAAATGACAAATGTCACAATGCTAAATGTCAAAAATGAAAAGTGTCAAAAATGACAAATTTCAAGATGGCAAATGTCTAAGATGTCAAATGACAAATGTCACAATGCTAAATGTCAAAAATGAAAAGTGTCACTATAAAAAATGTCAAAAATGACAAATTTCAAGATGGCAAATGTCAAAGATGTCAAATGACAAATGTCACAATGCTAAATGTCAAAAATGAAAAGTGTCACCATGAAAAATGTCAAAAATGACAAATTTTAAGATGGCAAATGTCAAAGATGTCAAATGACAAATGTCACAATGCTAAATGTCAAAAATGAAAAGTTTCACCATGAAAATTGTCAAAAATGACAAATTTCAAGATGGGAAATGTCAAAGATTTTGGATATGACAAATGTCACAATGCTAAATGTCAAAAATGAAAAGTGTCACCATGAAAAATGTCAAAAATGACAAATTTCAAGATGGCAAATGTCAAAGATGTTAAATGACAAATGTCACAATGCTAAAAGTCAAAATGAAAAGTGTCACCATGAAAAATGTCAAAAATGACAAATTTCAAGATGGCAAATATCAAAGATGTCAAATGACAAATGTCACAATGCTAAATGTCAAAAATGACAAATTTCAAGATGGCAAATGTCAAAGATGTCAAATGACAAATGTCACAATGCTAAATGTCAAAAATGAAAAGTGTCACCATGAAAAATGTCAAAAATGACAAATTTCAAGATGGCAAATGTCAAAGATGTCAAATGACAAATGTCACAATGCTAAATGTCAAAAATGAAAAGTGTCACCATGAAAAATGTCAAAAATAACAAACTTCAAGATGGCAAATGTCAAAGATGTCGAATGACAAATGTCACAATGCTAAATGTCAAAAATGAAAAGTGTCACCATGAAAAATGTCAAAAATGACAAATTTCAAGATGGCAAATGTCAAAGATGTCAAATGACAAATGTCACAATGCTAAATGTCAAAAATGAAAAGTGTCACCATAAAAAATGTCAAAAATAACAAATTTTAAGATGGCAAATGTCAAAGATGTCAAATGACAAATGTCACAATGCTAAATGTCAAAAATGAAAAGTGTCACCATGAAAAATGTCAAAAATGACAAATTTCAAGATGGCAAATGTCAAAGATGTCAAATGACAAATGTCACAATGCTAAATGTCAAAAATGAAAAGTGTCACCATGAAAAATGTCAAAAATGACAAATTTCAAGATGGCAAATGTCAAAACTGACAAATGTCACAATGCTAAATGTCAAAAATGATAAGTGTCAACATGAAAAATGTCAAAAATGACAAATTTCAAGATGGCAAATGTCCAAGATGTCAAATGACAAATGTCACAATGCTAAATGTTAAAAATGAAAAGTGTCACCATGAAAAATGTCAAAAATGACAAATTTCAAGATGGCAAATGTCAAAGATGTCAAATGACAAATGTCACAATGCTAAATGTCAAAAATAAAAAGTGTCAAAAATGACAAATTTCAAGATGGCAAATGTCAAAGATGTCAAATGACAAATGTCACAATGCTAAATGTCACAAATGAAAAGTGTCACCATGAAAAATGTCAAAAATGACAAATTTTAAGATGGCAAATGTCAAAACTGACAAATGTCACAATTCTAAATGTCAACAATGAAAAGTGTCACCATGAAAAATGTCAAAAATAACAAATTTCAAGATGGCAAATGTCAAAGATGTCAAATGACAAATGTCACAATGCTAAATGTCAAAAATGACAAATTTTAAGATGGCAAATGTCAAAGATGTCAAATAACAAATGTCACAATGCTAAATGTCAAAAATAAAAAGTGTCACCATAAAAAATGTCAAAAATGACAAATTTCAAGATGGCAAATGTCAAAGATGTCAAATGACAAATGTCACAATGCTAAATGTCAAAAATGAAAAGTGTCACCATGAAAAATGTCAAAAATATCAAATTTCAAGATGGCAAATATCAAAACTGACAAATGTCACAATGCTAAATGTCAAAAATGATAAGAGTCACCATGAAAAATGTCAAAAATGACAAATTTCAAGATGGCAAATGTCTAAGATGTCAAATGACAAATGTCACAATGCTAAATGTCAAAAATGAAAAGTGTCACCATGAAAAATGTTAAAAATGACAAATTTCAAGATGGCAAATGCCAAAGATGTCAAATGACAAATGTCACAATGCTAAATGTCAAAAATGACAAATTCCAAGATGGCAAATGTCAAAGATGTCAAATGACAAATGTCACAATGCTAAATGTCAAAAAGGACAAATTTCAAGATGGCAAATGTCAAAGATGTCAAATGACAAATGTCACAATGCTAAGTGTCAAAAATGAAAAGTGTCACCATGAAAAATGTCAAAAATGACAAATTTCAAGATGGCAAATGTCAAAGATGTCAAATGACAAATGTCACAATGCTAAATGTCAAAAATGACAAATTTCAAAATTGCAAATGTCAAAGATGTCAAATGACAAATGTCACAATGCTAAATGTCAAAAATGAAAAGTGTCACCATAAAAAATGTCAAAAATGACAAATTTCAAGATGGCAAATGTCAAAACTGACAAATGTCACAATGCTAAATGTCAAAAATGAAAAGTGTCACCATGAAAAATGTCAAAAATGACAAATTTCAAGATGGCAAATGTCAAAGATGTCAAATGACAAATGTCACAATGCTAAATGTCAAAAATGAAAAGTGTCACCATGAAAAATGTCAAAAATGACAAATTTCAAGATGACAAATGTCAAAGATGTCAAATGACAAATGTCACAATGCTAAATGTCAAAAATGAAAAGTGTCAAAAATGACAAATTTTAAGATGGCAAATGTCTAAGATGTCAAATGACAAATGTCACAATGCTAAATGTCAAAAATGAAAAGTGTCACCATGAAAAATGTCAAAAATGACAAATTTCAAGATGGCAAATATCAAAACTGACAAATGTCACAATGCTAAATGTCAAAAATGATAAGAGTCACCATGAAAAATGTAAAAAAGGGCAAATTTCAAGATGGCAAATGTCTAAGATGTCAAATGACAAATGTCACAATGCTAAATGTCAAAAATGAAAAGTGTCACCATGAAAAATGTCAAAAATGACAAATTTCAAGATGGCAAATGTCAAAGATGTCAAATGACAAATGTCACAATGCTAAATGTCAAAAATGAAAAGTGTCAAAAATGACAAGTTTTAAGATGGCAAATGTCTAAGATGTCAAATGACAAATGTCACAATGCTAAATGTCAAAAATGAAAAGTGTCACCATGAAAAATGTCAAAAATGACAAATTTCAAGATGGCAAATGTCAAAGATGTCAAATGACAAATGTCACAATGCTAAATGTCAAAAATGAAAAGTGTCACCATGAAAAATGTCAAAAATGACAAATTTCAAGATGGCAAATGTCAAAGATGTCAAATGTCACAATGCTAAATGTCAAAAATGATAAGAGTCACCATGAAAAATGTCAAAAATGACAAATTTCAAGATGGCAAATGTCTAAGATGTCAAATGACAAATGTCACAATGCTAAATGTCAAAAATGAAAAGTGTCACCATGAAAAATGTCAAAAATAACACATTTCAAGATGGCAAATGTCAAAGATGTCAAATGACAAATGTCACAATGCTAAATGTCAAAAATGAAAAGTTTCAAAAATGACAAATTTTAAGATGGCAAATGTCTAAGATGTCAAATGACAAATGTCACAATGCTAAATGTCAAAAATGAAAAGTGTCACCATGAAAAATGTCAAAAATGACAAATTTCAAGATGGCAAATGTCAAAGATGTCAAATGACAAATGTCACAATGCTAAATGTCAAAAATGAAAAGTGTCACCATAAAAAATGTCAAAAATGACAAATTTCAAGATGGCAAATGTCAAAGATGTCAAATGACAAATGTCACAATGCTAAATGTCAAAAATGAAAAGTGTCAGCATGAAAAATGTCAAAAATGATAAATTTCAAGATGGCAAATGTCAAAACTGACTAATGTCACAATGCTAAATGTCAAAAATGAAAAGTGTCACCATGAAAAATGTCAAAAATGACAAATTTCAAAATGGCGAATGTCAAAGATGTCAAATGACAAATGTCACAATGCTAAATGTCAAAAATGAAAAGTGTCACCATGAAAAGTGTCAAAAATGACAAATTTCAAGATGGCAAATGTCTAAGATGTCAAATGACAAATGTCACAATGCTAAATGTCAAAAATGAAAAGTGTCACCATGAAAAATGTCAAAAATGACAAATTTCAAGATGGCAAATGTCAAAGATGTCAAATGACAAATGTCACAATGCTAAATGTCAAAAATGAAAAGTGTCACCATGAAAAATGTCAAAAATGACAAATTTCAAGATGGCAAATGTCAAAGATGTCAAATGACAAATGTCACAATGCTAAATGTCAAAAATGAAAAGTGTCACCATGAAAAATGTTAAAAATGACAAAGATGGCAAATGTCAAAGATGTCAAATGACAAATGTCACAATGCTAAATGTCAAAAATGAAAAGTGTCACCATGAAAAATGTCAAAAATGACAAATTTCAAGATGGCAAATATCAAAGATGTCAAATGACAAATGTCACAATGCTAAATGTCAAAAAGGGAAAGTGTCACAATGCTAAATGTCAAAAATGAAAAGTGTCACAATGCTAAATGTCAAAAATGACAAATTTCAAGATAGCAAATGTCAAAGATGTCAAATGACAAATGTCACAATGCTAAATAACAAAAATGACAAATTTCAAGATGGCAAATGTCAAAGATGTCAAATGACAAATGTCACAATGCTAAATGTCAAAAATGAAAAGTGTCACCATGAAAAATGTCAAAAATGACAAATTTCAAGATGGCAAATATCAAAACTGACAAATGTCACAATGCTAAATGTCAAAAATGATAAAAATCACCATGAAAAATGTCAAAAATGACAAATTTCAAGATGGCAAATGTCTAAGATGTCAAATGACAAATGTCACAATGCTAAATGTCAAAAGTGAAAAGTGTCACCATAAAAAATGTCAACAATGACAAATTTCAAGATGGCAAATGTCAAAGATGTCAAATGACAAATGTCACAATGCTAAATGTCAAAAATGAAAAGTGTCAAAAATGACAAATTTTAAGATGGCAAATGTCTAAGATGTCAAATGACAAATGTCACAATGCTAAATGTCAAAATCAAAAAGTGTCACCATGAAAAATGTCAAAAATGACAAATTTTAAGATGGCAAATGTCAAAGATGTCAAATAACAAATGTCACAATGCTAAATGTCAAAAATGAAAAGTGTCACCATGAAAAATGTCAAAAATAACAAATTTTAAGATGGCAAATGTCAAAGATGTCAAATGACAAATGTCACAATGCTAAATGTCAAAAATGAAAAGTGTCACCATGAAAAATGTCAAAAATGACAAATTTCAAGATGGCAAATGTCAAAGATGTCAAATGACAAATGTCACAATGCTAAATGTCAAAAATGAAAAGTGTCACCATGAAAAATGTCAAAAATGACAAATTTCAAGATGGCAAATGTCAAAACTGACAAATGTCACAATGCTAAATGTCAAAAATGATAAGTGTCAACATGAAAAATGTCAAAAATGACAAATTTCAAGATGGCAAATGTCCAAGATGTCAAATGACAAATGTCACAATGCTAAATGTTAAAAATGAAAAGTGTCACCATGAAAAATGTCAAAAATGACAAATTTCAAGATGGCAAATGTCAAAGATGTCAAATGATAAATGTCAAAAATAAAAAGTGTCAAAAATGACAAATTTCAAGATGGCAAATGTCAAAGATGTCAAATGACAAATGTCACAATGCTAAATGTCACAAATGAAAAGTGTCACCATGAAAATGTCAAAAATGACAAATTTTAAGATGGCAAATGTCAAAACTGACAAATGTCACAATGCTAAATGTCAACAATGAAAAGTGTCACCATGAAAAATGTCAAAAATAACAAATTTCAAGATGGCAAATGTCAAAGATGTCAAATGACAAATGTCACAATGCTAAATGTCAAAAATGACAAATTTCAAGATGGCAAATGTCAAAGATGTCAAATAACAAATGTCACAATGCTAAATGTCAAAAATAAAAAGTGTCACCATAAAAAATGTCAAAAATGACAAATTTCAAGATGGCAAATGTCAAAGATGTCAAATGACAAATGTCACAATGCTAAATGTCAAAAATGAAAAGTGTCACCATGAAAAATGTCAAAAATATCAAATTTCAAGATGGCAAATATCAAAACTGACAAATGTCACAATGCTAAATGTCAAAAATGATAAGAGTCACCATGAAAAATGTCAAAAATGACAAATTTCAAGATGGCAAATGTCTAAGATGTCAAATGACAAATGTCACAATGCTAAATGTCAAAAATGAAAAGTGTCACCATGAAAAATGTTAAAAATGACAAATTTCAAGATGGCAAATGCCAAAGATGTCAAATGACAAATGTCACAATGCTAAATGTCAAAAATGACAAATTTCAAG
Source organism: Altica lythri (assembly GCA_964028335.1). NCBI lineage: Eukaryota > Metazoa > Arthropoda > Insecta > Coleoptera > Chrysomelidae > Altica > Altica lythri. The sequence goes on along the minus strand of OZ034800.1, from coordinate 36,201,527 downwards.
ATGGCAAATGTCAAAGATGTCAAATGACAAATGTCACAATGCTAAATGTCAAAAAGGACAAATTTCAAGATGGCAAATGACAAATGTCACAATGCTAAGTGTCAAAAATGAAAAGTGTCACCATGAAAAATGTCAAAAATGACAAATTTCAAGATGGCAAATGTCAAAGATGTCAAATGACAAATGTCACAATGCTAAATGTCAAAAATGACAAATTTCAAAATTGCAAATGTCAAAGATGTCAAATGACAAATGTCACAATGCTAAATGTCAAAAATGAAAAGTGTCACCATAAAAAATGTCAAAAATGACAAATTTCAAGATGGCAAATGTCAAAACTGACAAATGTCACAATGCTAAATGTCAAAAATGAAAAGTGTCACCATGAAAAATGTCAAAAATGACAAATTTCAAGATGGCAAATGTCAAAGATGTCAAATGACAAATGTCACAATGCTAAATGTCAAAAATGAAAAGTGTCACCATGAAAAATGTCAAAAATGACAAATTTCAAGATGACAAATGTCAAAGATGTCAAATGTCACAATGCTAAATGTCAAAAATGAAAAGTGTCAAAAATGACAAATTTTAAGACGGCAAATGTCTAAGATGTCAAATGACAAATGTCACAATGCTAAATGTCAAAAATGAAAAGTGTCACCATGAAAAATGTCAAAAATGACAAATTTCAAGATGGCAAATATCAAAACTGACAAATGTCACAATGCTAAATGTCAAAAATGATAAGAGTCACCATGAAAAATGTAAAAAAGGGCAAATTTCAAGATGGCAAATGTCTAAGATGTCAAATGACAAATGTCACAATGCTAAATGTCAAAAATGAAAAGTGTCACCATGAAAAATGTCAAAAATGACAAATTTCAAGATGGCAAATGTCAAAGATGTCAAATGACAAATGTCACAATGCTAAATGTCAAAAATGAAAAGTGTCAAAAATGACAAGTTTTAAGATGGCAAATGTCTAAGATGTCAAATGACAAATGTCACAATGCTAAATGTCAAAAATGAAAAGTGTCACCATGAAAAATGTCAAAAATGACAAATTTCAAGATGGCAAATGTCAAAGATGTCAAATGACAAATGTCACAATGCTAAATGTCAAAAATGAAAAGTGTCACCATGAAAAATGTCAAAAATGACAAATTTCAAGATGGCAAATGTCAAAGATGTCAAATGTCACAATGCTAAATGTCAAAAATGATAAGAGTCACCATGAAAAATGTCAAAAATGACAAATTTCACGATGGCAAATGTCTAAGATGTCAAATGACAAATGTCACAATGCTAAATGTCAAAAATGAAAAGTGTCACCATGAAAAATGTCAAAAATAACACATTTCAAGATGGCAAATGTCAAAGATGTCAAATGACAAATGTCACAATGCTAAATGTCAAAAATTAAAAGTTTCAAAAATGACAAATTTTAAGATGGCAAATGTCTAAGCTGTCAAATGACAAATGTCACAATGCTAAATGTCAAAAATGAAAAGTGTCACCATGAAAAATGTCAAAAATGACAAATTTCAAGATGGCAAATGTCAAAGATGTCAAATGACAAATGTCACAATGCTAAATGTCAAAAATAAAAAGTGTCAAAAATGACAAATTTCAAGATGGCAAATGTCAAAGATGTCAAATGACAAATGTCACAATGCTAAATGTCAAAAATGAAAAGTGTCACCATGAAAAATGTCAAAAATGACAAATTTCAAGATGGCAAATGTCAAAACTGACAAATGTCACAATGCTAAATGTCAAAAATGATAAGTGTCAACATGAAAAATGTCAAAAATGACAAATTTCAAGATGGCAAATGTCCAAGATGTCAAATGACAAATGTCACAATGCTAAATGTTAAAAATGAAAAGTGTCACCATGAAAAATGTCAAAAATGACAAATTTCAAGATGGCAAATGTCAAAGATGTCAAATGACAAATGTCACAATGCTAAATGTCAAAAATAAAAAGTGTCAAAAATGACAAATTTCAAGATGGCAAATGTCAAAGATGTCAAATGACAAATGTCACAATGCTAAATGTCACAAATGAAAAGTGTCACCATGAAAATGTCAAAAATGACAAATTTTAAGATGGCAAATGTCAAAACTGACAAATGTCACAATGCTAAATGTCAACAATGAAAAGTGTCACCATGAAAAATGTCAAAAATAACAAATTTCAAGATGGCAAATGTCAAAGATGTCAAATGACAAATGTCACAATGCTAAATGTCAAAAATGACAAATTTCAAGATGGCAAATGTCAAAGATGTCAAATAACAAATGTCACAATGCTAAATGTCAAAAATAAAAAGTGTCACCATAAAAAATGTCAAAAATGACAAATTTCAAGATGGCAAATGTCAAAGATGTCAAATGACAAATGTCACAATGCTAAATGTCAAAAATAAAAAGTGTCACCATGAAAAATGTCAAAAATATCAAATTTCAAGATGGCAAATATCAAAACTGACAAATGTCACAATGCTAAATGTCAAAAATGATAAGAGTCACCATGAAAAATGTCAAAAATGACAAATTTCAAGATGGCAAATGTCTAAGATGTTAAATGACAAATGTCACAATGCTAAATGTCAAAAATGAAAAGTGTCACCATGAAAAATGTTAAAAATGACAAATTTCAAGATGGCAAATGCCAAAGATGTCAAATGACAAATGTCACAATGCTAAATGTCAAAAATGACAAATTTCAAGATGGCAAATGTCAAAGATGTCAAATGACAAATGTCACAATGCTAAATGTCAAAAATGACAAATTTCAAGATGGCAAATGTCAAAGATGTCAAATGACAAATGTCACAATGCTAAGTGTCAAAAATGAAAAGTGTCACCATGAAAAATGTCAAAAATGACAAATTTCAAGATGGCAAATGTCAAAGATGTCAAATGACAAATGTCACAATGCTAAATGTCAAAAATGACAAATTTCAAAATTGCAAATGTCAAAGATGTCAAATGACAAATGTCACAATGCTAAATGTCAAAAATGAAAAGTGTCACCATAAAAAATGTCAAAAATGACAAATTTCAAGATGGCAAATGTCAAAACTGACAAATGTCACAATGCTAAATGTCAAAAATGAAAAGTGTCACCATGAAAAATGTCAAAAATGACAAATTTCAAGATGGCAAATGTCAAAGATGTCAAATGACAAATGTCACAATGCTAAATGTCAAAAATGAAAAGTGTCACAATGAAAAATGTCAAAAATGACAAATTTCAAGATGACAAATGTCAAAGATGTCAAATGACAAATGTCACAATGCTAAATGTCAAAAATGAAAAGTGTCAAAAATGACAAATTTTAAGACGGCAAATGTCTAAGATGTCAAATGACAAATGTCACAATGCTAAATGTCAAAAATGAAAAGTGTCACCATGAAAAATGTCAAAAATGACAAATTTCAAGATGGCAAATATCAAAACTGACAAATGTCACAATGCTAAATGTCAAAAATGATAAGAGTCACCATGAAAAATGTAAAAAAGGGCAAATTTCAAGATGGCAAATGTCTAAGATGTCAAATGACAAATGTCACAATGCTAAATGTCAAAAATGAAAAGTGTCACCATGAAAAATGTCAAAAATGACAAATTTCAAGATGGCAAATGTCAAAGATGTCAAATGACAAATGTCACAATGCTAAATGTCAAAAATGAAAAGTGTCAAAAATGACAAGTTTTAAGATGGCAAATGTCTAAGATGTCAAATGACAAATGTCACAATGCTAAATGTCAAAAATGAAAAGTGTCACCATGAAAAATGTCAAAAATGATAAATTTCAAGATGGCAAATGTCAAAGATGTCAAATGACAAATGTCACAATGCTAAATGTCAAAAATGAAAAGTGTCACCATGAAAAATGTCAAAAATGACAAATTTCAAGATGGCAAATGTCAAAGATGTCAAATGTCACAATGCTAAATGTCAAAAATGATAAGAGTCACCATGAAAAATGTCAAAAATGACAAATTTCAAGATGGCAAATGTCTAAGATGTCAAATGACAAATGTCACAATGCTAAATGTCAAAAATGAAAAGTGTCACCATGAAAAATGTCAAAAATAACACATTTCAAGATGGCAAATGTCAAAGATGTCAAATGACAAATGTCACAATGCTAAATGTCAAAAATTAAAAGTTTCAAAAATGACAAATTTTAAGATGGCAAATGTCTAAGCTGTCAAATGACAAATGTCACAATGCTAAATGTCAAAAATGAAAAGTGTCACCATGAAAAATGTCAAAAATGACAAATTTCAAGATGGCAAATGTCAAAGATGTCAAATGACAAATGTCAGAATGCTAAATGTCAAAAATGAAAAGTGTCACCATGAAAAATGTCAAAAATGACAAATTTCAAGATGGCAAATGTCAAAGATGTCAAATGACAAATGTCACAATGCTAAATGTCAAAAATGAAAAGTGTCAGCATGAAAAATGTCAAAAATGACAAATTTCAAGATGGCAAATGTCAAAACTGACTAATGTCACAATGCTAAATGTCAAAAATGAAAAGTGTCACCATGAAAAATGTCAAAAATGACAAATTTCAAAATGGCAAATGTCAAAGATGTCAAATGACAAATGTCACAATGCTAAATGTCAAAAATGAAAAGTGTCACCATGAAAAGTGTCAAAAATGACAAATTTCAAGATGGCAAATGTCTAAGATGTCAAATGACAAATGTCACAATGCTAAATGTCAAAAATGAAAAGTGTCACCATGAAAAATGTCAAAAATGACAAATTTCAAGATGGCAAATGTCAAAGATGTCAAATGACAAATGTCACAATGCTAAATGTCAAAAATGAAAAGTGTCACCATGAAAAATGTCAAAAATGACAAATTTCAAGATGGCAAATGTCAAAGATGTCAAATGACAAATGTCACAATGCTAAATGTCAAAAATGAAAAGTGTCACCATGAAAAATGTTAAATATGACAAATTTCAAGATGGCAAATGTCAAAGATGTCAAATGACAAATGTCACAATGCTAAATGTCAAAAATGAAAAGTGTCACCATGAAAAATGTCAAAAATGACAAATTTCAAGATGGCAAATATCAAAGATGTCAAATGACAAATGTCACAATGCTAAATGTCAAAAAGGGAAAGTGTCACAATGCTAAATGTCAAAAATGAAAAGTGTCACAATGCTAAATGTCAAAAATAACAAATTTCAAGATAGCAAATGTCAAAGATGTCAAATGACAAATGTCACAATGCTAAATAACAAAAATGACAAATTTCAAGATGGCAAATGTCAAAGATGTCAAATGACAAATGTCACAATGCTAAATGTCAAAAATGAAAAGTGTCACCATGAAAAATGTCAAAAATGACAAATTTCAAGATGGCAAATATCAAAACTGACAAATGTCACAATGCTAAATGTCAAAAATGATAAAAATCACCATGAAAAATGTCAAAAATGACAAATTTCAAGATGGCAAATGTCTAAGATGTCAAATGACAAATGTCACAATGCTAAATGTCAAAAGTGAAAAGTGTCACCATAAAAAATGTCAACAATGACAAATTTCAAGATGGCAAATGTCAAAGATGTCAAATGACAAATGTCACAATGCTAAATGTCAAAAATGAAAAGTGTCAAAAATGACAAATTTTAAGATGGCAAATGTCTAAGATGTCAAATGACAAATGTCACAATGCTAAATGTCAAAATCAAAAAGTGTCACCATGAAAAATGTCAAAAATGACAAATTTTAAGATGGCAAATGTCAAAGATGTCAAATAACAAATGTCACAATGCTAAATGTCAAAAATGAAAAGTGTCACCATGAAAAATGTCAAAAATGACAAATTTCAAGATGGCAAATGTCAAAGATGTCAAATGACAAATGTCACAATGCTAAATGTTAAAAATGAAAAGTGTCACCATGAAAAATGTCAAAAATGACAAATTTCAAGATGGCAAATGTCAAAACTGACTAATGTCACAATGCTAAATGTCAAAAATGAAAAGTGTCACCATGAAAAATGTCAAAAATGACAAATTTCAAAATGGCAAATGTCAAAGATGTCAAATGACAAATGTCACAATGCTAAATGTCAAAAATGAAAAGTGTCACCATGAAAAGTGTCAAAAATGACAAATTTCAAGATGGCAAATGTCTAAGATGTCAAATGACAAATGTCACAATGCTAAATGTCAAAAATGAAAAGTGTCACCATGAAAAATGTCAAAAATGACAAATTTCAAGATGGCAAATGCCAAAGATGTCAAATGACAAATGTCACAATGCTAAATGTCAAAAATGAAAAGTGTCACCATGAAAAATGTCAAACATGACAAATTTCAAGATGGCAAATGTCAAAGATGTCAAATGACAAATGTCACAATGCTAAATGTCAAAAATGAAAAGTGTCACCATGAAAAATGTCAAAAATGACAAATTTCAAGATGGCAAATGTCAAAGATGTCAAATGACAAATGTCACAATGCTAAATGTCAAAAATGAAAAGTGTCACCATGAAAAATATCAAAAATGACAAATTTCAAGATGGCAAATATCAAAGATGTCAAATGACAAATGTCACAATGCTAAATGTCAAAAATGGAAAGTGTCACAATGCTAAATGACAAATTACAAAATGGCAAATGTCAAAGATGTCAAATAACAAATGTCACAATGCTAAATGTCAAAAATGACAAATTTCAAGATGGCAAATGTCAAAGATGTCAAATGAAAAATGTCACAATGCTAAATGTCAAAAATGAAAAGTGTCACCATGAAAAATGTCAAAAATGACAAATTTCAAGATGGCAAATGTCAAAACTGACAAACGTCACAATGCTAAATGTCAAAAATGAAAAGTGTCACCATGAAAAATGTCAAAAATAACAAATTTCCAGATGGCAAATCTCAAAGATGTCAAGTGACAAATGTCACAATGCTAAATGTCAAAACTGACAAATTTCAAGATGGCAAACGTCAAAGATGTCAAATGACAAATGTCACAATGCTAAATGTCAAAAATGAAAAGTGTCACCATGAAAAATGTCAAAAATGACAAATTTCAAGATGGCAAATGTCAAAGATGTCAAATGACAAATGTCACACTGCTAAATGTCAAAAATGATAAGTGTCACCATGAAAAATGTCAAAAATAACAAATTTCAAGATGGCAAATGTCAAAGATATCAAATGACAAATGTCACAATGCTAAATGTCAAAAATGACAAATTTTAAGAATGCAAATGTCAAAGATGTCAAATGACAACTGTCACAATGCTAAATGTCAAAAATGAAAAGTGTCACCATGAAAAATGTCAAAAATAACAAATTTCAAGATGGCAAATGTCAAAGATGTCAAATGTCACAATGCTAAATGTCAAAAATGAAAAGTGTCACCATGAAAAATGTCAAAAATGACAAATTTCAAGATGGCAAATGTCAAAGATGTCAAATGACAAATGTCACAATGCTAAATGTCAAAAATAAAAAGTGTCACTATGAAAAATGTCAAAAATGACAAATTTCAAGATGGCAAATGTCAAAGATGTCAAATGACAAATGTCACAATGCTAAATGTCAAAAATGAAAAGTGTCACCATGACAAATGTCAAAAATGACAAATTTCAGGATGGCAAATGTCAAAGATGTCAAATGACAAATGTCACAATGCTAAATGTCAAAAATGAAAAGTGTCAAAAATGACAAATTTCAAGATGGCAAATGTCTAAGATGTCAAATGACAAATGTCACAATGCTAAATGTCAAAAATGAAAAGTGTCACTATAAAAAATGTCAAAAATGACAAATTTCAAGATGGCAAATGTCAAAGATGTCAAATGACATATGTCACAATGCTAAATGTCAAAAATGAAAAGTGTCACCATGAAAAATGTCAAAAATGACAAATTTCAAGATGGCAAATGTCAAAGATGTCAAATGACAAATGTCACAATGCTAAATGTCAAAAATGAAAAGTTTCACCATGAAAAATGTCAAAAATGACAAATTTCAAGATGGGAAATGTCAAAGATTTTGAATATGACAAATGTCACAATGCTAAATGTCAAAAATGAAAAGTGTCACCATGAAAAATGTCAAAAATGACAAATTTCAAGATGGCAAATGTCAAAGATGTCAAATGACAAATGTCACAATGCTAAATGTCAAAAATGAAAAGTGTCACCATGAAAAATGTCAAAAATGACAAATTTCAAGATGGCAAATGTCAAAGATGTCAAATGACAAATGTCACAATGCTAAATGTCAAAAATGAAAAGTGTCACCATGAAAAATGTCAAAAATGACAAATTTCAAGATGGCAAATATCAAAGATGTCAAATGACAAATGTCACAATGCTAAATGTCAAAAATGGAAAGTGTCACAATGCTAAATGTCAAAAATGAAAAGTGTCACAATGCTAAATGTCAAAAATGACAAATTTCAAGATAGCAAATGTCAAAGATGTCAAATGACAAATGTCACAATGCTAAATGTCAAAAATGAAAAGTGTCACCATGAAAAATGTCAAAAATGACAAATTTCAAGATGGCAAATATCAAAACTGACAAATGTCACAATGCTAAATTTCAAAAATGATAAAAATCACCATGAAAAATGTCAAAAATGACAAATTTCAAGATGGCAAATGTCTAAGATGTCAAATGACAAATGTCACAATGCTAAATGTCAAAAATGAAAAGTGTCACCATAAAAAATGTCAAAAATGACAAATTTCAAGATGGCAAATGTCAAAGATGTCAAATGACAAATGTCACAATGCTAAATGTCAAAAATGAAAAGTGTCAAAAATGACAAATTTTAAGATGGCAAATGTCTAAGATGTCAAATGACAAATGTCACAATGCTAAATGTCAAAAATAAAAAGTGTCACCATGAAAAATGTCAAAAATGACAAATTTTAAGATGGCAAATGTCAAAGATGTCAAATGACAAATGTCACAATGCTAAATGTCAAAAATGAAAAGTGTCACCATGAAAAATGTCAAAAATGACAAATTTCAAGATGGCAAATGTCAAAGATGTCAAATGACAAATGTCACAATGCTAAATGTCAAAAATGAAAAGTGTCACCATGAAAAATGTCAAAAATGACAAATTTCAAGATGGCAAATGTCAAAACTGACTAATGTCACAATGCTAAATGTCAAAAATGAAAAGTGTCACCATGAAAAATGTCAAAAATGACAAATTTCAAAATGGCAAATGTCAAAGATGTCAAATGACAAATGTCACAATGCTAAATGTCAAAAATGAAAAGTGTCACCATGAAAAGTGTTAAAAATGACAAATTTCAAGATGGCAAATGTCTAAGATGTCAAATGACAAATGTCACAATGCTAAATGTCAAAAATGAAAAGTGTCACCATGAAAAATGTCAAAAATGACAAATTTCAAGATGGCAAATGCCAAAGATGTCAAATGACAAATGTCACAATGCTAAATGTCAAAAATGAAAAGTGTCACCATGAAAAATGTCAAAAATGACAAATTTCAAGATGGCAAATGTCAAAGATGTCAAATGACAAATGTCACAATGCTAAATGTCAAAAATGAAAAGTGTCACCATGAAAAATGTTAAAAATGACAAATTTTAAGATGGCAAATGTCAAAGATGTCAAATGACAAATGTCACAATGCTAAATGTCAAAAATGAAAAGTGTCACCATGAAAAATATCAAAAATGACAAATTTCAAGATGGCAAATATCAAAGATGTCAAATGACAAATGTCACAATGCTAAATGTCAAAAATGGAAAGTGTCACAATGCTAAATGTCAAAAATGAAAAGTGTCACAATGCTAAATGTCAAAAATGACAAATTTCAAAATGGCAAATGTCAAAGATGTCAAATAACAAATGTCACAATGATAAATGTCAAAAATGACAAATTTCAAGATGGCAAATATCAAAGATGTCAAATGACAAATGTCACAATGCTAAATGTCAAAAATGAAAAGTGTCACCATGAAAAATGTCAAAAATGACAAATTTCAAAAAAGCAAATGTCAAAACTGACAAACGTCACAATGCTAAATGTCAAAAATGAAAAGTGTCACCATGAAAAATGTCAAAAATAACAAATTTCCAGATGGCAAATGTCAAAGATGTCAAGTGACAAATGTCACAATGCTAAATGTCAAAACTGACAAATTTCAAGATGGCAAACGTCAAAGATGTCAAATGACAAATGTCACAATGCTAAATGTCAAAAATGAAAAGTGTCACCATGAAAAATGTCAAAAATGACAAATTTCAAGATGGCAAATGTCAAAGATGTCAAATGACAAATGTCACAATGCTAAATGTCAAAAAAGATAAGTGTCACCATGAAAAATGTCAAAAATAACAAATTTCAAGATGGCAAATGTCAAAGATGTCAAATGACAAATGTCACAATGCTAAATGTCAAAAATGACAAATTTTAAGATGGAAAATGTCAAAGATGTCAAATGACAACTGTCACAATGCTAAATGTCAAAAATGAAAAGTGTCACCATGAAAAATGTCAAAAATAACAAATTTCAAGATGGCAAATGTCAAAGATGTCAAATGACAAATGTCACAATGCTAAATGTCAAAAATGACAAATTTCAAGATGGCAAATGACAAAGATGTCAAATGTCACAATGCTAAATGTCAAAAATGAAAAGTGTCACCATGAAAAATGTCAAAAATGACAAATTTCAAGATGGCAAATGTCAAAGATGTCAAATGACAACTGTCACAATGCTAAATGTCAAAAATGAAAAGTGTCACCATGAAAAATGTCAAAAATGACAAATTTCAAGATGGCAAATGTCAAAGATGTCAAATGACAAATGTCACAATGCTAAATGTCAAAAATGAAAAGTGTCACCATGAAAAATGTCAAAAATGACAAATTTCAGGATGGCAAATGTCAAAGATGTCAAATGACAAATGTCACAATGCTAAATGTCAAAAATGAAAAGTGTCAAAAATGACAAATTTCAAGATGGCAAATGTCTAAGATGTCAAATGACAAATGTCACAATGCTAAATGTCAAAAATGAAAAGTGTCACTATAAAAAATGTCAAAAATGACAAATTTTAAGATGGCAAATGTCAAAGATGTCAAATGACATATGTCACAATGCTAAATGTCAAAAATGAAAAGTGTCACCATGAAAAATGTCAAAAATGACAAATTTCAAGATGGCAAATGTCAAAGATGTCAAATGACAAATGTCACAATGCTAAATGTCAAAAATGAAAAGTTTCACCATGAAAAATGTCAAAAATGACAAATTTCAAGATGGGAAATGTCAAAGATTTTGAATATGACAAATGTCACAATGCTAAATGTCAAAAATGAAAAGTGTCACCATGAAAAATGTCAAAAATGACAAATTTCAAGATGGCAAATGTCAAAGATGTCAAATGACAAATGTCACAATGCTAAAAGTCAAAATGAAAAGTGTCACCATGAAAAATGTCAAAAATGACAAATTTCAAGATGGCAAATATCAAAGATGTCAAATGACAAATGTCACAATGCTAAATGTCAAAAATGACAAATTTCAAGATGGCAAATGTCAAAGATGTCAAATGACAAATGTCACAATGCTAAATGTCAAAAATGAAAAGTGTCACTTTGAAAAATGTCAAAAATGACAAATTTCAAGATGGCAAATGTCAAAGATGTCAAATGACAAATGTCACAATGCTAAATGTCAAAAATGAAAAGTGTCACCATGAAAAATGTCAAAAATAACAAATTTCAAGATGGCAAATGTCAAAGATGTCAAATGACAAATGTCACAATGCTAAATGTCAAAAATGAAAAGTGTCACCATGAAAAATGTCAAAAATGACAAATTTCAAGATGGCAAATGTCAAAGATGTCAAATGTCACAATGCTAAATGTCAAAAATGAAAAGTGTCACCATGAAAAATGTCAAAAATAACAAATTTCAAGATGGCAAATGTCAAAGATGTCAAATGACAAATGTCACAATGCTAAATGTCAAAAATGAAAAGTGTCACCATGAAAAATGTCAAAAATGACAAATTTCAAGATGGCAAATGTCCAAGATGTCAAATGACAAATGTCACAATGCTAAATGTCAAAAATGAAAAGTGTCACCATGAAAAATGTCAAAAATGACAAATTTCAAGATGGCAAATGTCAAAGATGTCAAATGACAAATGTCACAATGCTAAATGTCAAAAATGAAAAGTGTCACCATGAAAAATGTCAAAAATGACAAATTTCAAGATGGCAAATGTCAAAACTGACAAATGTCACAATGCTAAATGTCAAAAATGATAAGTGTCAACATGAAAAATGTCAAAAATGACAAATTTCAAGATGGCAAATGTCCAAGATGTCAAATGACAAATGTCACAATGCTAAATGTCAAAAATGAAAAGTGTCACCATGAAAAATGTCAAAAATGACAAATTTCAAGATGGCAAATGTCAAAGATGTCAAATGACAAATGTCACAATGCTAAATGTCAAAAATGAAAAGTGTCACCATGAAAAATGTCAAAAATGACAAATTTCAAGATGGCAAATGTCAAAGATGTCAAATGTCACAATGCTAAATGTCAAAAATGATAAAAGTCACCATGAAAAATGTCAAAAATGACAAATTTCAAGATGGCAAATGTCTAAGATGTCAAATGACAAATGTCACAATGCTAAATGTCAAAAATGAAAAGTGTCACCATGAAAAATGTCAAAAATGACAAATTTCAAGATGGCAAATGTCAAAGATGTCAAATGACAAATGTCACAATGCTAAATGTCAAAAATGAAAAGTGTCAAAAATGACAAATTTTAAGATGGCAAATGTCTAAGATGTCAAATGACAAATGTCACAATGCTAAATGTCAAAAATAAAAAGTGTCAAAAATGACAAATTTCAAGATGGCAAATGTCAAAGATGTCAAATGACAAATGTCACAATGCTAAATGTCAAAAATGAAAAGTGTCACCATGAAAAATGTCAAAAATGACAAATTTCAAGATGGCAAATGTCAAAGATGTCAAATGACAAATGTCACAATGCTAAATGTCAAAAATGAAAAGTGTCACCATGAAAAATGTCAAAAATGACAAATTTCAAGATGGCAAATGTCAAAACTGACAAATGTCACAATGCTAAATGTCAAAAATGATAAGTGTCAACATGAAAAATGTCAAAAATGACAAATTTCAAGATGGCAAATGTCCAAGATGTCAAATGACAAATGTCACAATGCTAAATGTCAAAAATGAAAAGTGTCACCATGAAAAATGTCAAAAATGACAAATTTCAAGATGGCAAATGTCAAAGATGTCAAATGACAAATGTCACAATGCTAAATGTCAAAAATAAAAAGTGTCAAAAATGACAAATTTCAAGATGGCAAATGTCAAAGATGTCAAATGACAAATGTCACAATGCTAAATGTCAAAAATGAAAAGTGTCACCATGAAAAATGTCAAAAATGACAAATTTTAAGATGGCAAATGTCAAAACTGACAAATGTCACAATGCTAAATGTCAAAAATGAAAAGTGTCACCATGAAAAATGTCAAAAATAACAAATTTCAAGATGGCAAATGTCAAAGATGTCAAATGACAAATGTCACAATGCTAAATGTCAAAAATGAAAAGTGTCACCATGAAAAATGTCAAAAATGACAAATTTCAAGATGGCAAATGTCCAAGATGTCAAATGACAAATGTCACAATGCTAAATGTCAAAAATGAAAAGTGTCACCATGAAAAATGTCAAAAATGACAAATTTCAAGATGGCAAATGTCAAAGATGTCAAATGACAAATGTCACAATGCTAAATGTCAAAAATGAAAAGTGTCACCATGAAAAATGTCAAAAATGACAAATTTCAAGATGGCAAATGTCAAAACTGACAAATGTCACAATGCTAAATGTCAAAAATGATAAGTGTCAACATGAAAAATGTCAAAAATGACAAATTTCAAGATGGCAAATGTCCAAGATGTCAAATGACAAATGTCACAATGCTAAATGTCAAAAATGAAAAGTGTCACCATGAAAAATGTCAAAAATGACAAATTTCAAGATGGCAAATGTCAAAGATGTCAAATGACAAATGTCACAATGCTAAATGTCAAAAATGAAAAGTGTCACCATGAAAAATGTCAAAAATGACAAATTTCAAGATGGCAAATGTCAAAGATGTCAAATGTCACAATGCTAAATGTCAAAAATGATAAAAGTCACCATGAAAAATGTCAAAAATGACAAATTTCAAGATGGCAAATGTCTAAGATGTCAAATGACAAATGTCACAATGCTAAATGTCAAAAATGAAAAGTGTCACCATGAAAAATGTCAAAAATGACAAATTTCAAGATGGCAAATGTCAAAGATGTCAAATGACAAATGTCACAATGCTAAATGTCAAAAATGAAAAGTGTCAAAAATGACAAATTTTAAGATGGCAAATGTCTAAGATGTCAAATGACAAATGTCACAATGCTAAATGTCAAAAATAAAAAGTGTCAAAAATGACAAATTTCAAGATGGCAAATGTCAAAGATGTCAAATGACAAATGTCACAATGCTAAATGTCAAAAATGAAAAGTGTCACCATGAAAAATGTCAAAAATGACAAATTTCAAGATGGCAAATGTCCAAGATGTCAAATGACAAATGTCACAATGCTAAATGTCAAAAATGAAAAGTGTCACCATGAAAAATGTCAAAAATGACAAATTTCAAGATGGCAAATGTCCAAGATGTCAAATGACAAATGTCACAATGCTAAATGTCAAAAATGAAAAGTGTCACCATGAAAAATGTCAAAAATGACAAATTTCAAGATGGCAAATGTCAAAGATGTCAAATGACAAATGTCACAATGCTACATGTCAAAAATGAAAAGTGTCACCATGAAAAATGTCAAAAATGACAAATTTCAAGATGGCAAATGTCAAAACTGACAAATGTCACAATGCTAAATGTCAAAAATGATAAGTGTCAACATGAAAAATGTCAAAAATGACAAATTTCAAGATGGCAAATGTCCAAGATGTCAAATGACAAATGTCACAATGCTAAATGTCAAAAATGAAAAGTGTCACCATGAAAAATGTCAAAAATGACAAATTTCAAGATGGCAAATGTCAAAGATGTCAAATGACAAATGTCACAATGCTAAATGTCAAAAATAAAAAGTGTCAAAAATGACAAATTTCAAGATGGCAAATGTCAAAGATGTCAAATGACAAATGTCACAATGCTAAATGTCAAAAATGAAAAGTGTCACCATGAAAAATGTCAAAAATGACAAATTTTAAGATGGCAAATGTCAAAACTGACAAATGTCACAATGCTAAATGTCAAAAATGAAAAGTGTCACCATGAAAAATGTCAAAAATAACAAATTTCAAGATGGCAAATGTCAAAGATGTCAAATGACAAATGTCACAATGCTAAATGTCAAAAATGACAAATTTCAAGATGGCAAATGTCAAAGATGTCAAATGACAAATGTCACAATGCTAAATGTCAAAAATGAAAAGTGTCACCATAAAAAATGTCAAAAATGACAAATTTCAAGATGGCAAATGTCAAAGATGTCAAATGACAAATGTCACAATGCTAAATGTCAAAAATGAAAAGTGTCACCATGAAAAATGTCAAAAATAACAAATTTCCAGATGGCAAATGTCCAAGATGTCAAGTGACAAATGTCACAATGCTAAATGTCAAAACTGACAAATTTCAAGATGGCAAACGTCAAAGATGTCAAATGACAAATGTCACAATGCTAAATGTCAAAAATGAAAAGTGTCACCATGAAAAATGTCAAAAATGACAAATTTCAAGATGGCAAATGTCAAAGATGTCAAATGACAAATGTCACAATGCTAAATGTCAAAAATGATAAGTGTCACCATGAAAAATGTCAAAAATAACAAATTTCAAGATGGCAAATGTCAAAGATGTCAAATGACAAATGTCACAATGCTAAATGTCAAAAATGACAAATTTTAAGATGGCAAATGTCAAAGATGTCAAATGACAACTGTCACAATGCTAAATGTCAAAAATGAAAAGTGTCACCATGAAAAATGTCAAAAATAACAAATTTCAAGATGGCAAATGTCAAAGATGTCAAATGACAAATGTCACAATGCTAAATGTCAAAAATGACAAATTTCAAGATTGCAACTGTCAAAGATGTCAAATGTCACAATGCTAAATGTAAAAAATGAAAAGTGTCACCATGAAAAATGTCAAAAATGACAAATTTTAAGATGGCAAATGTCAAAGATGTCAAATGACAAATGTCACAATGCTAAATGTCAAAAATGAAAAGTGTCACCATGAAAAATGTCAAAAATGACAAATTTCAAGATGGCAAATGTCAAAGATGTCAAATGACAAATGTCACAATGCTAAATGTCAACAATGAAAAGTGTCACCATGAAAAATGTCAAAAATGACAAATTTCAAGATGGCAAATGTCAAAGATGTCAAATGACAAATGTCACAATGCTAAATGTCAAAAATGAAAAGGGTCAAAAATGACAAATTTCAAGATGGCAAATGTCTAAGATGTCAAATGACAAATGTCACAATGCTAAATGTCAAAAATGAAAAGTGTCACTATAAAAAATGTCAAAAATGACAAATTTCAAGATGGCAAATGTCAAAGATGTCAAATGACAAATGTCACAATGCTAAATGTCAAAAATAAAAAGTGTCACCATGAAAAATGTCAAAAATGACAAATTTCAAGATGGCAAATGTCAAAGATGTCAAATGACAAATGTCACAATGCTAATTCTCAAAAATGAAAAGTTTCACCATGAAAAATGTCAAAAATGACAAATTTCAAGATGGGAAATGTCAAAGATTTTGAATATGACAAATGTCACAATGCTAAATGTCAAAAATGAAAAGTGTCACCATGAAAAATGTCAAAAATGACAAATTTCAAGATGGCAAATGTCAAAGATGTCAAATGACAAATGTCATAATGCTAAAAGTCAAAATGAAATGTGTCACCATGAAAAATGTCAAAAATGACAAATTTCAAGATGGCAAATATCAAAGATGTCAAATGACAAATGTCACAATGCTAAATGTCAAAAATGACAAATTTTAAGATGGCAAATGTCAAAGATGTCAAATGACAAATGTCACAATGCTAAATGTCAAAAATAAAAAGTGTCACCATAAAAAATGTCAAAAATGACAAATTTCAAGATGGCAAATGTCAAAGATGTCAAATGACAAATGTCACAATGCTAAATGTCAAAAATGAAAAGTGTCACCATGAAAAATGTCAAAAATAACAAATTTCAAGATGGCAAATGTCAAAGATGTCAAATGACAAATGTCACAATGCTAAATGTCAAAAATGAAAAGTGTCACCATGAAAAATGTCAAAAATGACAAATTTCAAGATGGCAAATGTCAAAGATGTCAAATGACAAATGTCACAATGCTAAATGTCAAAAATGAAAAGTGTCACCATGAAAAATGTCAAAAATAACAAATTTTAAGATGGCAAATGTCAAAGATGTCAAATGACAAATGTCACAATGCTAAATGTCAAAAATGAAAAGTGTCACCATGAAAAATGTCAAAAATGACAAATTTCAAGATGGCAAATGTCAAAACTGACAAATGTCACAATGCTAAATGTCAAAAATGATAAGTGTCACCATGAAAAATGTCAAAAATGACAAATTTCAAGATGGCAAATGTCCAAGATGTCAAATGACAAATGTCACAATGCTAAATGTCAAAAATGAAAAGTGTCACCATGAAAAATGTCAAAAATGACAAATTTCAAGATGGCAAATGTCAAAGATGTCAAATCACAAATGTCACAATGCTAAATGTCAAAAATGAAAAGTGTCACCATGAAAAATGTCAAAAATGACAAATTTCAAGATGGCAAATGTCAAAGATGTCAAATGACAAATGTCACAATGCTAAATGTCAAAAATGAAAAGTGTCACCATGAAAAATGTCAAAAATGACAAATTTCAAGATGGCAAATGTCAAAGATGTCAAATGACAAATGTCACAATGCTAAATGTCAACAATGAAAAGTGTCACCATGAAAAATGTCAAAAATGACAAATTTCAAGATGGCAAATGTCAAAGATGTCAAATGACAAATGTCACAATGCTAAATGTCAAAAATGAAAAGGGTCAAAAATGACAAATTTCAAGATGGCAAATGTCTAAGATGTCAAATGACAAATGTCACAATGCTAAATGTCAAAAATGAAAAGTGTCACTATAAAAAATGTCAAAAATGACAAATTTCAAGATGGCAAATGTCAAAGATGTCAAATGACAAATGTCACAATGCTAAATGTCAAAAATGAAAAGTGTCACCATGAAAAATGTCAAAAATGACAAATTTCAAGATGGCAAATGTCAAAGATGTCAAATGACAAATGTCACAATGCTAATTCTCAAAAATGAAAAGTTTCACCATGAAAAATGTCAAAAATGACAAATTTCAAGATGGGAAATGTCAAAGATTTTGAATATGACAAATGTCACAATGCTAAATGTCAAAAATGAAAAGTGTCACCATGAAAAATGTCAAAAATGACAAATTTCAAGATGGCAAATGTCAAAGATGTCAAATGACAAATGTCATAATGCTAAAAGTCAAAATGAAATGTGTCACCATGAAAAATGTCAAAAATGACAAATTTCAAGATGGCAAATATCAAAGATGTCAAATGACAAATGTCACAATGCTAAATGTCAAAAATGACAAATTTCAAGATGGCAAATGTCAAAGATGTCAAATGACAAATGTCACAATGCTAAATGTCAAAAATAAAAAGTGTCACCATAAAAAATGTCAAAAATGACAAATTTCAAGATGGCAAATGTCAAAGATGTCAAATGACAAATGTCACAATGCTAAATGTCAAAAATGAAAAGTGTCACCATGAAAAATGTCAAAAATAACAAATTTCAAGATGGCAAATGTCAAAGATGTCAAATGACAAATGTCACAATGCTAAATGTCAAAAATGAAAAGTGTCACCATGAAAAATGTCAAAAATGACAAATTTCAAGATGGCAAATGTCAAAGATGTCAAATGACAAATGTCACAATGCTAAATGTCAAAAATGAAAAGTGTCACCATGAAAAATGTCAAAAATAACAAATTTTAAGATGGCAAATGTCAAAGATGTCAAATGACAAATGTCACAATGCTAAATGTCAAAAATGAAAAGTGTCACCATGAAAAATGTCAAAAATGACAAATTTCAAGATGGCAAATGTCAAAACTGACAAATGTCACAATGCTAAATGTCAAAAATGATAAGTGTCACCATGAAAAATGTCAAAAATGACAAATTTCAAGATGGCAAATGTCCAAGATGTCAAATGACAAATGTCACAATGCTAAATGTCAAAAATGAAAAGTGTCACCATGAAAAATGTCAAAAATGACAAATTTCAAGATGGCAAATGTCAAAGATGTCAAATCACAAATGTCACAATGCTAAATGTCAAAAATGAAAAGTGTCACCATGAAAAATGTCAAAAATGACAAATTTCAAGATGGCAAATGTCAAAGATGTCAAATGACAAATGTCACAATGCTAAATGTCAAAAATGAAAAGTTTCACCATGAAAAATGTCAAAAATGACAAATTTCAAGATGGGAAATGTCAAAGATTTTGAATATGACAAATGTCACAATGCTAAATGTCAAAAATGAAAAGTGTCACCATGAAAAATGTCAAAAATGACAAATTTCAAGATGGCAAATGTCAAAGATGTCAAATGACAAATGTCATAATGCTAAAAGTCAAAATGAAAAGTGTCACCATGAAAAATGTCAAAAATGACAAATTTCAAGATGGCAAATATCAAAGATGTCAAATGACAAATGTCACAATGCTAAATGTCAAAAATGACAAATTTCAAGATGGCAAATGTCAAAGATGTCAAATGACAAATGTCACAAAGCTAAATGTCAAAAATGAAAAGTGTCACCATGAAAAATGTCAAAAATGACAAATTTCAAGATGGCAAATGTCAAAGATGTCAAATGACAAATGTCACAATGCTAAATGGCAAAAATGAAAAGTGTCACCATGAAAAATGTCAAAAATAACAAATTTCAAGATGGCAAATGTCAAAGATGTCAAATGACAAATGTCACAATGCTAAATGTCAAAAATGAAAAGTGTCACCATGAAAAATGTCAAAAATGACAAATTTCAAGATGGCAAATGTCAAAGATGTCGAATGACAAATGTCACAATGCTAAATGTCAAAAATGAAAAGTGTCACCATGAAAAATGTCAAAAATAACAAATTTTAAGATGGCAAATGTCAAAGATGTCAAATGACAAATGTCACAATGCTAAATGTCAAAAATGAAAAGTGTCACCATGAAAAATGTCAAAAATGACAAATTTCAAGATGGCAAATGTCAAAACTGACAAATGTCACAATGCTAAATGTCAAAAATGATAAGTGTCACCATAAAAAATGTCAAAAATGACAAATTTCAAGATGGCAAATGTCCAAGATGTCAAATGACAAATGTCACAATGCTAAATGTCAAAAATGAAAAGTGTCACCATGAAAAATGTCAAAAATGACAAATTTCAAGATCGCAAATGTCAAAGATGTCAAATGACAAATGTCACAATGCTAAATGTCAAAAATGAAAAGTGTCACCATGAAAAATGTCAAAAATGACAAATTTCAAGATGGCAAATGTCAAAGATGTCAAATGGCAAATGTCACAATGCTAAATGTCAAAAATGTGTCACCATGAAAAATGTCAAAAATGACAAATTTCAAGATGGCAAATGTCAAAGATGTCAAATGACAAATGTCACAATGCTAAATGTCAAAAATGAAAAGTGTCAGCATGAAAAATGTCAAAAATGACACATTTCAAGATGGCAAATGTCAAAACTGACTAATGTCACAATGCTAAATGTCAAAAATGAAAAGTGTCACCATGAAAAATGTCAAAAATGACAAATTTCAAAATGGCAAATGTCAAAGATGTCAAATGACAAATGTCACAATGCTAAATGTCAAAAATGAAAAGTGTCACCATGAAAAGTGTCAAAAATGACAAATTTCAAGATGGCAAATGTCTAAGATGTCAAATGACAAATGTCACAATGCTAAATGTCAAAAATGAAAAGTGTCACCATGAAAAATGTCAAAAATGACAAATTTCAAGATGGCAAATGTCAAAGATGTCAAATGACAAATGTCACAATGCTAAATGTCAAAAATGAAAAGTGTCACCATGAAAAATGTCAAAAATGTCAAATTTCAAGATGGCAAATGTCAAAGATGTCAAATGACAAATGTCACAATGCTAAATGTCAAAAATGAAAAGTGTCACCATGAAAAATGTCAAAAATGACAAATTTCAAGATGGCAAATGTCAAAGATGTCAAATGACAAATGTCACAATGCTAAATGTCAAAAATGAAAAGTGTCACCATGAAAAATGTCAAAAATGACAAATTTCAAGATGGCAAATATCAAAGATGTCAAATGACAAATGTCACAATGCTAAATGTCAAAAATGGAAAGTGTCACAATGCTAAATGTCAAAAATGAAAAGTGTCACAATGCTAAATGTCAAAAATGACAAATTTCAAGATAGCAAATGTCAAAGATGTCAAATGACAAATGTCACAATGCTAAATAACAAAAATGGCAAATTTCAAGATGGCAAATGTCAAAGATGTCAAATGACAAATGTCACAATGCTAAATGTCAAAAATGAAAATTGTCACCATGAAAAATGTCAAAAATGACAAATTTCAAGATGGCAAATATCAAAACTGACAAATGTCACAATGCTAAATGTCAAAAATGATAAAAATCACCATGAAAAATGTCAAAAATGACAAATTTCAAGATGGCAAATGTCTAAGATGTCAAATGACAAATGTCACAATGCTAAATGTCAAAAATGAAAAGTGTCACCATAAAAAATGTCAAAAATGACAAATTTCAAGATGGCAAATGTCAAAGATGTCAAATGACAAATGTCACAATGCTAAATGTCAAAAATGAAAAGTGTCAAAAATGACAAATTTTAAGATGGCAAATGTCTAAGATGTCAAATGACAAATGTCACAATGCTAAATGTCAAAAATAAAAAGTGTCACCATGAAAAATGTCAAAAATGACAAATTTTAAGATGGCAAATGTCAAAGATGTCAAATAACAAATGTCACAATGCTAAATGTCAAAAATGAAAAGTGTCACCATGAAAAATGTCAAAAATGACAAATTTCAAGATGGCAAATGTCAAAGATGTCAAATGACAAATGTCACAATGCTAAATGTCAAAAATGAAAAATGTCAAAAATGACAAATTTCAAGATGGCAAATGTCAAAACTGACTAATGTCACAATGCTTAATGTCAAAAATGAAAAGTGGCACCATGAAAAATGTCAAAAATGACAAATTTCAAAATGGCAAATGTCAAAGATGTCAAATGACAAATGTCACAATGCTAAATGTCAAAAATGAAAAGTGTCACCATAAAAAGTGTCAAAAATCACAAATTTCAAGATGGCAAATGTCTAAGATGTCAAATGACAAATGTCACAATGCTAAATGTCAAAAATGAAAAGTGTCACCATGAAAAATGTCAAAAATGACAAATTTCAAGATGGCAAATGCCAAAGATGTCAAATGACAAATGTCACAATGCTAAATGTCAAAAATGAAAAGTGTCACCATGAAAAATGTCAAAAATGACAAATTTCAAGACGGCAAATGTCAAAGATGTCAAATGACAAATGTCACAATGCTAAATGTCAAAAATGAAAAGTGTCACCATGAAAAATGTCAAAAATGACAAATTTCAAGATGGCAAATGTCAAAGATGTCAAATGACAAATGTCACAATGCTAAATGTCAAAAATGAAAAGTGTCACCATGAAAAATATCAAAAATGACAAATTTCAAGATGGCAAATATCAAAGATGTCAAATGACAAATGTCACAATGCTAAATGTCAAAAATGGAAAGTGTTACAATGCTAAATGTCAAAAATGAAAAGTGTCACAATGCTAAATGTCAAAAATGACAAATTACAAAATGGCAAATGTCAAAGATGTCAAATAACAAATGTCACAATGCTAAATGTCAAAAATGACAAATTTCAAGATGGCAACTGTCAAAGATGTCAAATGAAAAATGTCACAATGATAAATGTCAAAAATGAAAAGTGTCACCATGAAAAGTGTCACCATGAAAAATGTCAAAAATGACAAATTTCAAGATGGCAAATGTCAAAACTGACAAACGTCACAATGCTAAATGTCAAAAATGAAAAGTGTCACCATGAAAAATGTCAAAAATAACAAATTTCCAGATGGCAAATGTCAAAGATGTCAAGTGACAAATGTCACAATGCTAAATGTCAAAACTGACAAATTTCAAGATGGCAAACGTCAAAGATGTCAAATGACAAATGTCACAATGCTAAATGTCAAAAATGAAAAGTGTCACCATGAAAAATGTCAAAAATGACAAATTTCAAGATGGCAAATGTCAAAGATGTCAAATGACAAATGTCACAATGCTAAATGTCAAAAATGATAAGTGTCACCATGAAAAATGTCAAAAATAACAAATTTCAAGATGGCAAATGTCAAAGATGTCAAATGACAAATGTCACAATGCTAAATGTCAAAAATGACAAATTTTAAGATGGCAAATGTCAAAGATGTCAAATGACAACTGTCACAATGCTAAATGTCAAAAATGAAAAGTGTCACCATGAAAAATGTCAAAAATAACAAATTTCAAGATGGCAAATGTCAAAGATGTCAAATGACAAATGTCACAATGCTAAATGTCAAAAATGACAAATTTCAAGATGGCAAATGTCAAAGATGTCAAATGTCACAATGCTAAATGTCAAAAATGAAAAGTGTCACCATGAAAAATGTCAAAAATGACAAATTTCAAGATGGCAAATGTCAAAGATGTCAAATGACAAATGTCACAATGCTAAATGTCAAAAATGAAAAGTGTCACCATGAAAAATGTCAAAAATGACAAATTTCAAGATGGCAAATGTCAAAGATGTCAAATGACAAATGTCACAATGCTAAATGTCAAAAATGTGTCACCATGAAAAATGTCAAAAATGACAAATTTCAAGATGGCAAATGTCAAAGATGTCAAATGACAAATGTCACAATGCTAAATGTCAAAAATGAAAAGTGTCAGCATGAAAAATGTCAAAAATGACACATTTCAAGATGGCAAATGTCAAAACTGACTAATGTCACAATGCTAAATGTCAAAAATGAAAAGTGTCACCATGAAAAATGTCAAAAATGACAAATTTCAAAATGGCAAATGTCAAATATGTCAAATGACAAATGTCACAATGCTAAATGTCAAAAATGAAAAGTGTCACCATGAAAAGTGTCAAAAATGACAAATTTCAAGATGGCAAATGTCTAAGATGTCAAATGACAAATGTCACAATGCTAAATGTCAAAAATGAAAAGTGTCACCATGAAAAATGTCAAAAATGACAAATTTCAAGATGGCAAATGTCAAAGATGTCAAATGACAAATGTCACAATGCTAAATGTCAAAAATGAAAAGTGTCACCATGAAAAATGTCAAAAATGTCAAATTTCAAGATGGCAAATGTCAAAGATGTCAAATGACAAATGTCACAATGCTAAATGTCAAAAATGAAAAGTGTCACCATGAAAAATGTCAAAAATGACAAATTTCAAGATGGCAAATGTCAAAGATGTCAAATGACAAATGTCACAATGCTAAATGTCAAAAATGAAAAGTGTCACCATGAAAAATGTCAAAAATGACAAATTTCAAGATGGCAAATATCAAAGATGTCAAATGACAAATGTCACAATGCTAAATGTCAAAAATGGAAAGTGTCACAATGCTAAATGTCAAAAATGAAAAGTGTCACAATGCTAAATGTCAAAAATGACAAATTTCAAGATAGCAAATGTCAAAGATGTCAAATGACAAATGTCACAATGCTAAATAACAAAAATGGCAAATTTCAAGATGGCAAATGTCAAAGATGTCAAATGACAAATGTCACAATGCTAAATGTCAAAAATGAAAATTGTCACCATGAAAAATGTCAAAAATGACAAATTTCAAGATGGCAAATATCAAAACTGACAAATGTCACAATGCTAAATGTCAAAAATGATAAAAATCACCATGAAAAATGTCAAAAATGACAAATTTCAAGATGGCAAATGTCTAAGATGTCAAATGACAAATGTCACAATGCTAAATGTCAAAAATGAAAAGTGTCACCATAAAAAATGTCAAAAATGACAAATTTCAAGATGGCAAATGTCAAAGATGTCAAATGACAAATGTCACAATGCTAAATGTCAAAAATGAAAAGTGTCAAAAATGACAAATTTTAAGATGGCAAATGTCTAAGATGTCAAATGACAAATGTCACAATGCTAAATGTCAAAAATAAAAAGTGTCACCATGAAAAATGTCAAAAATGACAAATTTTAAGATGGCAAATGTCAAAGATGTCAAATAACAAATGTCACAATGCTAAATGTCAAAAATGAAAAGTGTCACCATGAAAAATGTCAAAAATGACAAATTTCAAGATGGCAAATGTCAAAGATGTCAAATGACAAATGTCACAATGCTAAATGTCAAAAATGAAAAATGTCAAAAATGACAAATTTCAAGATGGCAAATGTCAAAACTGACTAATGTCACAATGCTTAATGTCAAAAATGAAAAGTGTCACCATGAAAAATGTCAAAAATGACAAATTTCAAAATGGCAAATGTCAAAGATGTCAAATGACAAATGTCACAATGCTAAATGTCAAAAATGAAAAGTGTCACCATAAAAAGTGTCAAAAATGACAAATTTCAAGATGGCAAATGTCTAAGATGTCAAATGACAAATGTCACAATGCTAAATGTCAAAAATGAAAAGTGTCACCATGAAAAATGTCAAAAATGACAAATTTCAAGATGGCAAATGCCAAAGATGTCAAATGACAAATGTCACAATGCTAAATGTCAAAAATGAAAAGTGTCACCATGAAAAATGTCAAAAATGACAAATTTCAAGACGGCAAATGTCAAAGATGTCAAATGACAAATGTCACAATGCTAAATGTCAAAAATGAAAAGTGTCACCATGAAAAATGTCAAAAATGACAAATTTCAAGATGGCAAATGTCAAAGATGTCAAATGACAAATGTCACAATGCTAAATGTCAAAAATGAAAAGTGTCACCATGAAAAATATCAAAAATGACAAATTTCAAGATGGCAAATATCAAAGATGTCAAATGACAAATGTCACAATGCTAAATGTCAAAAATGGAAAGTGTCACAATGCTAAATGTCAAAAATGAAAAGTGTCACAATGCTAAATGTCAAAAATGACAAATTACAAAATGGCAAATGTCAAAGATGTCAAATAACAAATGTCACAATGCTAAATGTCAAAAATGACAAATTTCAAGATGGCAAATGTCAAAGATGTCAAATGAAAAATGTCACAATGCTAAATGTCAAAAATGAAAAGTGTCACCATGAAAAATGTCAAAAATGACAAATTTCAAGATGGCAAATGTCAAAACTGACAAACGTCACAATGCTAAATGTCAAAAATGAAAAGTGTCACCATGAAAAATGTCAAAAATAACAAATTTCCAGATGGCAAATGTCAAAGATGTCAAGTGACAAATGTCACAATGCTAAATGTCAAAACTGACAAATTTCAAGATGGCAAACGTCAAAGATGTCAAATGACAAATGTCACAATGCTAAATGTCAAAAATGAAAAGTGTCACCATGAAAAATGTCAAAAATGACAAATTTCAAGATGGCAAATGTCAAAGATGTCAAATGACAAATGTCACAATGCTAAATGTCAAAAATGATAAGTGTCACCATGAAAAATGTCAAAAATAACAAATTTCAAGATGGCAAATGTCAAAGATGTCAAATGACAAATGTCACAATGCTAAATGTCAAAAATGACAAATTTTAAGATGGCAAATGTCAAAGATGTCAAATGACAACTGTCACAATACTAAATGTCAAAAATGAAAAGTGTCACCATGAAAAATGTCAAAAATAACAAATTTCAAGATGGCAAATGTCAAAGATGTCAAATGACAAATGTCACAATGCTAAATGTCAAAAATGACAAATTTCAAGATGGCAAATGTCAAAGATGTCAAATGTCACAATGCTAAATGTCAAAAATGAAAAGTGTCACCATGAAAAATGTCAAAAATGACAAATTTCAAGATGGCAAATGTCAAAGATGTCAAATGACAAATGTCACAATGCTAAATGTCAAAAATGAAAAGTGTCACCATGAAAAATGTCAAAAATGACAAATTTCAAGATGGCAAATGTCAAAGATGTCAAATGACAAATGTCACAATGCTAAATGTCAAAAATGAAAAGTGTCACCATGACAAATGTCAAAAATGACAAATTTCAGGATGGCAAATGTCAAAGATGTCAAATGACAAATGTCACAATGCTAAATGTCAAAAATGAAAGTGTCAAAAATGAAAAATTTCAAGATGGCAAATGTCTAAGATGTCAAATGACAAATGTCACAATGCTAAATGTCAAAAATGAAAAGTGTCACCATGAAAAATGTCAAAAATGACAAATTTCAAGATGGCAAATGTCAAAGATGTCGAATGACATATGTCACAATGCTAAATGTCAAAAATGAAAAGTTTCACCATGAAAAATGTCAAAAATGACAAATTTCAAGATGGGAAATGTCAAAGATTTTGAATATGACAAATGTCACAATGCTAAATGTCAAAAATGAAAAGTGTCACCATGAAAAATGTCAAAAATGACAAATTTCAAGATGGCAAATGTCAAAGATGTCAAATGACAAATGTCACAATGCTAAATGTCAAAAATGAAAAGTGTCACCATGAAAAATGTCAAAAATGACAAATTTCAAGATAGCAAATGTCAAAGATGTCAAATGACAAATGTCACAATGCTAAATGTCAAAAATGAAAAGTGTCACCATGAAAAATGTCAAAAATGACAAATTTCAAGATGGCAAATATCAAAGATGTCAAATGACAAATGTCACAATGCTAAATGTCAAAAATGGAAAGTGTCACAATGCTAAATGTCAAAAATGAAAAGTGTCACAATGCTAAATGTCAAAAATGACAAATTTCAAGATAGCAAATGTCAAAGATGTCAAATGACAAATGTCACAATGCTAAATAACAAAAATGACAAATTTCAAGATGGCAAATGTCAAAGATGTCAAATGACAAATGTCACAATGCTAAATGTCAAAAATGAAAAGTGTCACCATGAAAAATGTCAAAAATGACAAATTTCAAGATGGCAAATATCAAAACTGACAAATGTCACAATGCTAAATGTCAAAAATGATAAAAATCACCATGAAAAATGTCAAAAATGACAAATTTCAAGATGGCAAATGTCTAAGATGTCAAATGACAAATGTCACAATGCTAAATGTCAAAAATGAAAAGTGTCACCATAAAAAATGTCAAAAATGACAAATTTCAAGATGGCATATGTCAAAGATGTCAAATGACAAATGTCACAATGCTAAATGTCAAAAATGAAAAGTGTCAAAAATGACAAATTTTAAGATGGCAAATGTCTAAGATGTCAAATGACAAATGTCACAATGCTAAATGTCAAAAATAAAAAGTGTCACCATGAAAAATGTCTAAAATGACAAATTTTAAGATGGCAAATGTCAAAGATGTCAAATGACAAATGTCACAATGCTAAATGTCAAAAATGAAAAGTGTCACCATGAAAAATGTCAAAAATGACAAATTTCAAGATGGCAAATGTCACAGATGTCAAATGACAAATGTCACAATGCTAAATGTCAAAAATGAAAAGTGTCACCATGAAAAATGTCAAAAATGACAAATTTCAAGATGGCAAATGTCAAAACTGACTAATGTCACAATGCTAAATGTCAAAAATGAAAAGTGTCACCATGAAAAATGTCAAAAATGACAAATTTCAAAATGGCAAATGTCAAAGATGTCAAATGACAAATGTCACAATGCTAAATGTCAAAAATGAAAAGTGTCACCATGAAAAGTGTCAAAAATGACAAATTTCAAGATGGCAAATGTCTAAGATGTCAAATGACAAATGTCACAATGCTAAATGTCAAAAATGAAAAGTGCCACCATGAAAAATGTCAAAAATGACAAATTTCAAGATGGCAAATGCCAAAGATGTCAAATGACAAATGTCACAATGCTAAATGTCTAAAATGAAAAGTGTCACCATGAAAAATGTCAAAAATGGCAAATTTCAAGATGGCAAATGTCAAAGATGTCAAATGACAAATGTCACAATGCTAAATGTCAAAAATGAAAAGTGTCACCATGAAAAATGTCAAAAATGACAAATTTTAAGATGGCAAATGTCAAAGATGTCAAATGACAAATGTCACAATGCTAAATGTCAAAAATGAAAAGTGTCACCATGAAAAATATCAAAAATGACAAATTTCAAGATGGCAAATATCAAAGATGTCAAATGACAAATGTCACAATGCTAAATGTCAAAAATGGAAAGTGTCACAATGCTAAATGTCAAAAATGAAAAGTGTCACAATGCTAAATGTCAAAAATGACAAATTTCAAAATGGCAAATGTCAAAGATGTCAAATAACAAATGTCACAATGATAAATGTCAAAAATGACAAATTTCAAGATGGCAAATATAAAAGATGTCAAATGACAAATGTCACAATGCTAAATGTCAAAAATGAAAAGTGTCACCATGAAAAATGTCAAAAATGACAAATTTCAAGATGGCAAATGTCAAAACTAACAAACGTCACAATGCTAAATGTCAAAAATGAAAAGTGTTACCATGAAAAATGTCAAAAATAACAAATTTCCAGATGGCAAATGTCAAAGATGTCAAGTGACAAATGTCACAATGCTAAATGTCAAAACTGACAAATTTCAAGATGGCAAACGTCAAAGATGTCAAATGACAAATGTCACAATGCTAAATGTCAAAAATGAAAAGTGTCACCATGAAAAATGTCAAAAATGACAAATTTCAGGATGGCAAATGTCAAAGATGTCAAATGACAAATGTCACAATGCTAAATGTCAAAAATGAAAAGTGTCAAAAATGACAAATTTCAAGATGGCAAATGTCTAAGATGTCAAATGACAAATGTCACAATGCTAAATGTCAAAAATGAAAAGTGTCACTATAAAAAATGTCAAAAATGCCAAATTTCAAGATGGCAAATGTCAAAGATGTCAAATGACATAAGTCACAATGCTAAATGTCAAAAATGAAAAGTGTCACCATGAAAAATGTCAAAAATGACAAATTTCAAGATGGCAAATGTCAATGATGTCAAATGACAAATGTCACAATGCTAAATGTCAAAAATGAAAAGTTTCACCATGAAAAATGTCAAAAATGACAAATTTCAAGATGGGAAATGTCAAAGATTTTGAATATGACAAATGTCACAATGCTAAATGTCAAAAATAAAAAGTGTCACCATGAAAAATGTCAAAAATGACAAATTTCAAGATGGCAAATGTCAAAGATGTCAAATGACAAATGTCACAATGCTAAAAGTCAAAATGAAAAGTGTCACCATGAAAAATGTCAAAAATGACAAATTTCAAGATGGCAAATATCAAAGATGTCAAATGACAAATGTCACAATGCTAAATGTCAAAAATGACAAATTTCAAGATGGCAAATGTCAAAGATGTCAAATGACAAATGTCACAATGCTAAATGTCAAAAATGAAAAGTGTCACCATGAAAAATGTCAAAAATAACAAATTTCAAGATGGCAAATGTCAAAGATGTCAAATGACAAATGTCACAATGCTAAATGTCAAAAATGAAAAGTGTCACCATGAAAAATGTCAAAAATGACAAATTTCAAGATGGCAAATGTCAAAGATGTCAAATGACAAATGTCACAATGCTAAATGTCAAAAATGAAAAGTGTCACCATGAAAAATGTCAAAAATAACAAATTTTAAGATGGCAAATGTCAAAGATGTCAAATGACAAATGTCACAATGCTAAATGTCAAAAATGAAAAGTGTCACCATGAAAAATGTCAAAAATGACAAATTTCAAGATGGCAAATATCAAAACTGACAAATGTCACAATGCTAAATGTCAAAAATGATAAGTGTCACCATGAAAAATGTCAAAAATGACAAATTTCAAGATGGCAAATGTCCAAGATGTCAAATGACAAATGTCACAATGCTAAATGTCAAAAATGAAAAGTGTCACCATGAAAAATGTCAAAAATGACAAATTTCAAGATGGCAAATGTCAAAGATGTCAAATGACAAATGTCACAATGCTAAATGTCAAAAATGAAAAGTGTCACCATGAAAAATGTCAAAAATGACAAATTTCAAGATGGCAAATGTCAAAGATGTCAAATGACAAATGTCACAATGCTAAATGTCAAAAATGAAAGTGTCAAAAATGACAAATTTCAAGATGGCAAATGTCTAAGATGTCAAATGACAAATGTCACAATGCTAAATGTCAAAAATGAAAAGTGTCACTATAAAAAATGTCAAAAATGACAAATTTCAAGATGGCAAATGTCAAAGATGTCAAATGACATATGTCACAATGCTAAATGTCAAAAATGAAAAGTGTCACCATGAAAAATGTCAAAAATGACAAATTTCAAGATGGCAAATGTCAAAGATGTCGAATGACATATGTCACAATGCTAAATGTCAAAAATAAAAAGTTTCACCATGAAAAATGTCAAAAATGACAAATTTCAAGATGGGAAATGTCAAAGATTTTGAATATGACAAATGTCACAATGCTAAATGTCAAAAATGAAAAGTGTCACCATGAAAAATGTCAAAAATGACAAATTTCAAGATGGCAAATGTCAAAGATGTCAAATGACAAATGTCACAATGCTAAATGTCAAAAATGAAAAGTGTCACCATGAAAAATGTCAAAAATGACAAATTTCAAGATAGCAAATGTCAAAGATGTCAAATGACAAATGTCACAATGCTAAATGTCAAAAATGAAAAGTGTCACCATGAAAAATGTCAAAAATGACAAATTTCAAGATGGCAAATATCAAAGATGTCAAATGACAAATGTCACAATGCTAAATGTCAAAAATGGAAAGTGTCACAATGCTAAATGTCAAAAATGAAAAGTGTCACAATGCTAAATGTCAAAAATGACAAATTTCAAGATAGCAAATGTCAAAGATGTCAAATGACAAATGTCACAATGCTAAATAACAAAAATGACAAATTTCAAGATGGCAAATGTCAAAGATGTCAAATGACAAGTGTCACAATGCTAAATGTCAAAAATGAAAAGTGTCACCATGAAAAATGTCAAAAATGACAAATTTCAAGATGGCAAATATCAAAACTGACAAATGTCACAATGCTAAATGTCAAAAATGATAAAAATCACCATGAAAAATGTCAAAAATGACAAATTTCAAGATGGCAAATGTCTAAGATGTCAAATGACAAATGTCACAATGCTAAATGTCAAAAATGAAAAGTGTCACCATAAAAAATGTCAAAAATGACAAATTTCAAGATGGCATATGTCAAAGATGTCAAATGACAAATGTCACAATGCTAAATGTCAAAAATGAAAAGTGTCAAAAATGACAAATTTTAAGATCGCAAATGTCTAAGATGTCAAATGACAAATGTCACAATGCTAAATGTCAAAAATAAAAAGTGTCACCATGAAAAATGTCAAAAATGACAAATTTTAAGATGGCAAATGTCAAAGATGTCAAATGACAAATGTCACAATGCTAAATGTCAAAAATGAAAAGTGTCACCATGAAAAATGTCAAAAATGACAAATTTCAAGATGGCAAATGTCACAGATGTCAAATGACAAATGTCACAATGCTAAATGTCAAAAATGAAAAGTGTCACCATGAAAAATGTCAAAAATGACAAATTTCAAGATGGCAAATGTCAAAACTGACTAATGTCACAATGCTAAATGTCAAAAATGAAAAGTGTCACCATGAAAAATGTCAAAAATGACAAATTTCAAAATGGCAAATGTCAAAGATGTCAAATGACAAATGTCACAATGCTAAATGTCAAAAATGAAAAGTGTCACCATGAAAAGTGTCAAAAATGACAAATTTCAAGATGGCAAATGTCTAAGATGTCAAATGACAAATGTCACAATGCTAAATGTCAAAAATGAAAAGTGTCACCATGAAAAATGTCAAAAATGACAAATTTCAAGATGGCAAATGCCAAAGATGTCAAATGACAAATGTCACAATGCTAAATGTCTAAAATGAAAAGTGTCACCATGAAAAATGTCAAAAATGGCAAATTTCAAGATGGCAAATGTCAAAGATGTCAAATGACAAATGTCACAATGCTAAATGTCAAAAATGAAAAGTGTCACCATGAAAAATGTCAAAAATGACAAATTTTAAGATGGCAAATGTCAAAGATGTCAAATGACAAATGTCACAATGCTAAATGTCAAAAATGAAAAGTGTCACCATGAAAAATATCAAAAATGACAAATTTCAAGATGGCAAATATCAAAGATGTCAAATGACAAATGTCACAATGCTAAATGTCAAAAATGGAAAGTGTCACAATGCTAAATGTCAAAAATGAAAAGTGTCACAATGCTAAATGTCAAAAATGACAAATTTCAAAATGGCAAATGTCAAAGATGTCAAATAACAAATGTCACAATGATAAATGTCAAAAATGACAAATTTCAAGATGGCAAATATCAAAGATGTCAAATGACAAATGTCACAATGCTAAATGTCAAAAATGAAAAGTGTCACCATGAAAAATGTCAAAAATGACAAATTTCAAGATGGCAAATGTCAAAACTGACAAACGTCACAATGCTAAATGTCAAAAATGAAAAGTGTTACCATGAAAAATGTCAAAAATAACAAATTTCCAGATGGCAAATGTCAAAGATGTCAAGTGACAAATGTCACAATGCTAAATGTCAAAACTGACAAATTTCAAGATGGCAAACGTCAAAGATGTCAAATGACAAATGTCACAATGCTAAATGTCAAAAATGAAAAGTGTCACCATGAAAAATGTCAAAAATGACAAATTTCAGGATGGCAAATGTCAAAGATGTCAAATGACAAATGTCACAATGCTAAATGTCAAAAATGAAAAGTGTCAAAAATGACAAATTTCAAGATGGCAAATGTCTAAGATGTCAAATGACAAATGTCACAATGCTAAATGTCAAAAATGAAAAGTGTCACTATAAAAAATGTCAAAAATGACAAATTTCAAGATGGCAAATGTCAAAGATGTCAAATGACATAAGTCACAATGCTAAATGTCAAAAATGAAAAGTGTCACCATGAAAAATGTCAAAAATGACAAATTTCAAGATGGCAAATGTCAAAGATGTCAAATGACAAATGTCACAATGCTAAATGTCAAAAATGAAAAGTTTCACCATGAAAAATGTCAAAAATGACAAATTTCAAGATGGGAAATGTCAAAGATTTTGAATATGACAAATGTCACAATGCTAAATGTCAAAAATGAAAAGTGTCACCATGAAAAATGTCAAAAATGACAAATTTCAAGATGGCAAATGTCAAAGATGTCAAATGACAAATGTCACAATGCTAAAAGTCAAAATGAAAAGTGTCACCATGAAAAATGTCAAAAATGACAAATTTCAAGATGGCAAATATCAAAGATGTCAAATGACAAATGTCACAATGCTAAATGTCAAAAATGACAAATTTCAAGATGGCAAATGTCAAAGATGTCAAATGACAAATGTCACAATGCTAAATGTCAAAAATGAAAAGTGTCACCATGAAAAATGTCAAAAATAACAAATTTCAAGATGGCAAATGTCAAAGATGTCAAATGACAAATGTCACAATGCTAAATGTCAAAAATGAAAAGTGTCACCATGAAAAATGTCAAAAATGACAAATTTCAAGATGGCAAATGTCAAAGATGTCAAATGACAAATGTCACAATGCTAAATGTCAAAAATGAAAAGTGTCACCATGAAAAATGTCAAAAATAACAAATTTTAAGATGGCAAATGTCAAAGATGTCAAATGACAAATGTCACAATGCTAAATGTCAAAAATGAAAAGTGTCACCATGAAAAATGTCAAAAATGACAAATTTCAAGATGGCAAATATCAAAACTGACAAATGTCACAATGCTAAATGTCAAAAATGATAAGTGTCACCATGAAAAATGTCAAAAATGACAAATTTCAAGATGGCAAATGTCCAAGATGTCAAATGACAAATGTCACAATGCTAAATGTCAAAAATGAAAAGTGTCACCATGAAAAATGTCAAAAATGACAAATTTCAAGATGGCAAATGTCAAAGATGTCAAATGACAAATGTCACAATGCTAAATGTCAAAAATGAAAAGTGTCACCATGAAAAATGTCAAAAATGACAAATTTCAAGATGGCAAATGTCAAAGATGTCAAATGACAAATGTCACAATGCTAAATGTCAAAAATGAAAAGTGTCACCATGAAAAATGTCAAAAATGACAAATTTCAAGATGGCAAATGTCAAAACTGACAAATGTCACAATGCTAAATGTCAAAAATGATAAGTGTCAACATGAAAAATGTCAAAAATGACAAATTTCAAGATGGCAAATGTCCAAGATGTCAAATGACAAATGTCACAATGCTAAATGTCAAAAATGAAAAGTGTCACCATGAAAAATGTCAAAAATGACAAATTTCAAGATGGCAAATGTCAAAGATGTCAAATGACAAATGTCACAATGCTAAATGTCAAAAATAAAAAGTGTCAAAAATGACAAATTTCAAGATGGCAAATGTCAAAGATGTCAAATGACAAATGTCACAATGCTAAATGTCAAAAATGAAAAGTGTCACCATGAAAAATGTCAAAAATGACAAATTTTAAGATGGCAAATGTCAAAACTGACAAATGTCACAATGCTAAATGTCAAAAATGAAAAGTGTCACCATGAAAAATGTCAAAAATAACAAATTTCAAGATGGCAAATGTCAAAGATGTCAAATGACAAATGTCACAATGCTAAATGTCAAAAATGACAAATTTCAAGATGGCAAATGTCAAAGATGTCAAATAACAAATGTCACAATGCTAAATGTCAAAAATGAAAAGTGTCACCATAAAAAATGTCAAAAATGACAAATTTCAAGATGGCAAATGTCAAAGATGTCAAATGACAAATGTCACAATGCTAAATGTCAAAAATAAAAAGTGTCACCATGAAAAATGTCAAAAATAACAAATTTCCAGATGGCAAATGTCCAAGATGTCAAGTGACAAATGTCACAATGCTAAATGTCAAAACTGACAAATTTCAAGATGGCAAACGTCAAAGATGTCAAATGACAAATGTCACAATGCTAAATGTCAAAAATGAAAAGTGTCACCATGAAAAATGTCAAAAATGACAAATTTCAAGATGGCAAATGTCAAAGATGTCAAATGACAAATGTCACAATGCTAAATGTCAAAAATGATAAGTGTCACCATGAAAAATGTCAAAAATAACAAATTTCAAGATGGCAAATGTCAAAGATGTCAAATGACAAATGTCACAATGCTAAATGTCAAAAATGACAAATTTTAAGATGGCAAATGTCAAAGATGTCAAATGACAACTGTCATAATGCTAAATGTCAAAAATGAAAAGTGTCACCATGAAAAATGTCAAAAATAACAAATTTCAAGATGGCAAATGTCAAAGATGTCAAATGACAAATGTCACAATGCTAAATGTCAAAAATGACAAATTTCAAGATGGCAACTGTCAAAGATGTCAAATGTCACAATGCTAAATGTAAAAAATGAAAAGTGTCACCATGAAAAATGTCAAAAATGACAAATTTCAAGATGGCAAATGCCAAAGATGTCAAATGACAAATGTCACAATGCTAAATGTCAAAAATGAAAAGTGTCACCATGAAAAATGTCAAAAATGACAAATTTCAAGATGGCAAATGTCAAAGATGTCAAATGACAAATGTCACAATGCTAAATGTCAACAATGAAAAGTGTCACGATGAAAAATGTCAAAAATGACAAATTTCAAGATGGCAAATGTCAAAGATGTCAAATGACAAATGTCACAATGCTAAATGTCAAAAATGAAAAGTGTCAAAAATGACAAATTTCAAGATGGCAAATGTCTAAGATGTCAAATGACAAATGTCACAATGCTAAATGTCAAAAATGAAAAGTGTCACTATAAAAAATGTCAAAAATGACAAATTTCAAGATGGCAAATGTCAAAGATGTCAAATGACAAATGTCACAATGCAAAATGTCAAAAATGAAAAGTGTCACCATGAAAAATGTCAAAAATGACAAATTTCAAGATGGCAAATGTCAAAGATGTCAAATGACAAATGTCACAATGCCAAATGTCAAAAATGAAAAGTTTCACCATGACAAATGTCAAAAATGAAAAATTTCAAGATGGGAAATGTCAAAGATTTTGAATATGACAAATGTCACAATGCTAAATGTCAAAAATGAAAAGTGTCACCATGAAAAATGTCAAAAATGACAAATTTCAAGATGGCAAATGTCAAAGATGTCAAATGACAAATGTCATAATGCTAAAAGTCAAAATGAAAAGTGTCACCATGAAAAATGTCAAAAATGACAAATTTCAAGATGGCAAATATCAAAGATGTCAAATGACAAATGTCACAATGCTAAATGTCAAAAATGACAAATTTCAAGATGGCAAATGTCAAAGATGTCAAATGACAAATGTCACAATGCTAAATGTCAAAAATGAAAAGTGTCACCATGAAAAATGTCAAAAATGACAAATTTCAAGATGGCAAATGTCAAAGATGTCAAATGACAAATGTCACAATGCTAAATGTCAAAAATGAAAAGTGTCACCATGAAAAATGTCAAAAATAACAAATTTCAAGATGGCAAATGTCAAAGATGTCAAATGACAAATGTCACAATGCTAAAGGTCAAAAATGAAAAGTGTCACCATAAAAAATGTCAAAAATGACAAATTTCAAGATGGCAAATGTCAAAGATGTCAAATGACAAATGTCACAATGCTAAATGTCAAAAATGAAAAGTGTCACCATGAAAAATGTCTAAAATAACAAATTTTAAGATGGCAAATGTCAAAGATGTCAAATGACAAATGTCACAATGCTAAATGTCAAAAATGAAAAGTGTCACCATGAAAAATGTCAAAAATGACAAATTTCAAGATGGCAAATGTCAAAACTGACAAATGTCACAATGCTAAATGTCAAAAATGATAAGTGTCAACATGAAAAATGTCAAAAATGACAAATTTTAAGATGGCAAATGTCCAAGATGTCAAATGACAAATGTCACAATGCTAAATGTCAAAAATGAAAAGTGTCACCATGAAAAATGTCAAAAATGACAAATTTCAAGATGGCAAATGTCAAAGATGTCAAATGACAAATGTCACAATGCTAAATGTCAAAAATAAAAAGTGTCAAAAATGACAAATTTCAAGATGGCAAATGTCAAAGATGTCAAATGACAAATGTCACAATGCTAAATGTCAAAAATGAAAAGTGTCACCATGAAAAATGTCAAAAATGACAAATTTTAAGATGGCAAATGTCAAAACTGACAAATGTCACAATGCTAAATGTCAAAAATGAAAAGTGTCACCATGAAAAATGTCAAAAATAACAAATTTCAAGATGGCAAATGTCAAAGATGTCAAATGACAAATGTCACAATGCTAAATGTCAAAAA
Organism: Altica lythri; assembly: GCA_964028335.1. Classification (NCBI taxonomy): domain Eukaryota; kingdom Metazoa; phylum Arthropoda; class Insecta; order Coleoptera; family Chrysomelidae; genus Altica; species Altica lythri. Next base: position 36,162,616 of record OZ034800.1, on the reverse strand, counting down.
TGACAAATTTCAAGATGGCAAATGTCAAAGATGTCAAATGACAAATGTCACAATGCTAAATGTCAAAAATTAAAAGTGTCACCATAAAAAATGTCAAAAATGACAAATTTCAAGATGGCAAATGTCAAATGACAAATGTCACAATGCTAAATGTCAAAAATGAAAAGTGTCACCATGAAAAATGTCAAAAATAACAAATTTCCAGATGGCAAATGTCCAAGATGTCAAGTGACAAATGTCACAATGCTAAATGTCAAAACTGACAAATTTCAAGATGGCAAACGTCAAAGATGTCAAATGACAAATGTCACAATGCTAAATGTCAAAAATGAAAAGTGTCACCATGAAAAATGTCAAAAATGACAAATTTCAAGATGGCAAATGTCAAAGATGTCAAATGACAAATGTCACAATGCTAAATGTCAAAAATGATAAGTGTCACCATGAAAAATGTCAAAAATAACAAATTTCAAGATGGCAAATGTCAAAGATGTCAAATGACAAATGTCACAATGCTAAATGTCAAAAATGACAAATTTTAAGATGGCAAATGTCAAAGATGTCAAATGACAACTGTCACAATGCTAAATGTCAAAAATGAAAAGTGTCACCATGAAAAATGTCAAAAATAACAAATTTCAAGATGGCAAATGTCAAAGATGTCAAATGACAAATGTCACAATGCTAAATGTCAAAAATGACAAATTTCAAGATGGCAACTGTCAAAGATGTCAAATGTCACAATGCTAAATGTAAAAAATGAAAAGTGTCACCATGAAAAATGTCAAAAATGGCAAATTTCAAGATGGCAAATGTCAAAGATGTCAAATGACAAATGTCACAATGCTAAATGTCAAAAATGAAAAGTGTCACCATGAAAAATGTCAAAAATGACAAATTTCAAGATGGCAAATGTCAAAGATGTCAAATGACAAATGTCACAATGCTAAATGTCAACAATGAAAAGTGTCACCATGAAAAATGTCAAAAATGACAAATTTCAAGATGGCAAATGTCAAAGATGTCAAATGACAAATGTCACAATGCTAAATGTCAAAAATGAAAAGTGTCAAAAATGACAAATTTCAAGATGGCAAATGTCTAAGATGTCAAATGACAAATGTCACAATGCTAAATGTCAAAAATGAAAAGTGTCAAAAATGACAAATTTCAAGATGGCAAATGTCAAAGATGTCAAATGACAAATGTCACAATGCTAAATGTCAAAAATGAAAAGTGTCACCATGAAAAATGTCAAAAATGACAAATTTTAAGATGGCAAATGTCAAAACTGACAAATGTCACAATGCTAAATGTCAAAAATGAAAAGTGTCACCATGAAAAATGTCAAAAATAACAAATTTCAAGATGGCAAATGTCAAAGATGTCAAATGACAAATGTCACAATGCTAAATGTCAAAAATGACAAATTTCAAGATGGCAAATGTCAAAGATGTCAAATGACAAATGTCACAATGCTAAATGTCAAAAATTAAAAGTGTCACCATAAAAAATGTCAAAAATGACAAATTTCAAGATGGCAAATGTCAAATGACAAATGTCACAATGCTAAATGTCAAAAATGAAAAGTGTCACCATGAAAAATGTCAAAAATAACAAATTTCCAGATGGCAAATGTCCAAGATGTCAAGTGACAAATGTCACAATGCTAAATGTCAAAACTGACAAATTTCAAGATGGCAAACGTCAAAGATGTCAAATGACAAATGTCACAATGCTAAATGTCAAAAATGAAAAGTGTCACCATGAAAAATGTCAAAAATGACAAATTTCAAGATGGCAAATGTCAAAGATGTCAAATGACAAATGTCACAATGCTAAATGTCAAAAATGATAAGTGTCACCATGAAAAATGTCAAAAATAACAAATTTCAAGATGGCAAATGTCAAAGATGTCAAATGACAAATGTCACAATGCTAAATGTCAAAAATGACAAATTTTAAGATGGCAAATGTCAAAGATGTCAAATGACAACTGTCACAATGCTAAATGTCAAAAATGAAAAGTGTCACCATGAAAAATGTCAAAAATAACAAATTTCAAGATGGCAAATGTCAAAGATGTCAAATGACAAATGTCACAATGCTAAATGTCAAAAATGACAAATTTCAAGATGGCAACTGTCAAAGATGTCAAATGTCACAATGCTAAATGTAAAAAATGAAAAGTGTCACCATGAAAAATGTCAAAAATGGCAAATTTCAAGATGGCAAATGTCAAAGATGTCAAATGACAAATGTCACAATGCTAAATGTCAAAAATGAAAAGTGTCACCATGAAAAATGTCAAAAATGACAAATTTCAAGATGGCAAATGTCAAAGATGTCAAATGACAAATGTCACAATGCTAAATGTCAACAATGAAAAGTGTCACCATGAAAAATGTCAAAAATGACAAATTTCAAGATGGCAAATGTCAAAGATGTCAAATGACAAATGTCACAATGCTAAATGTCAAAAATGAAAAGTGTCAAAAATGACAAATTTCAAGATGGCAAATGTCTAAGATGTCAAATGACAAATGTCACAATGCTAAATGTCAAAAATGAAAAGTGTCACTATAAAAAATGTCAAAAATGACAAATTTCAAGATGGCAAATGTCAAAGATGTCAAATGACAAATGTCACAATGCAAAATGTCAAAAATGAAAAGTGTCACCATGAAAAATGTCAAAAATGACAAATTTCAAGATGGCAAATGTCAAAGATGTCAAATGACAAATGTCACAATGCCAAATGTCAAAAATGAAAAGTTTCACCATGAAAAATGTCAAAAATGACAAATTTCAAGATGGGAAATGTCAAAGATTTTGAATATGACAAATGTCACAATGCTAAATGTCAAAAATGAAAAGTGTCACCATGAAAAATGTCAAAAATGACAAATTTCAAGATGGCAAATGTCAAAGATGTCAAATGACAAATGTCATAATGCTAAAAGTCAAAATGAAAAGTGTCACCATGAAAAATGTCAAAAATGACAAATTTCAAGATGGCAAATATCAAAGATGTCAAATGACAAATGTCACAATGCTAAATGTCAAAAATGACAAATTTCAAGATGGCAAATGTCAAAGATGTCAAATGAGAAATGTCACAATGCTAAATGTCAAAAATGAAAAGTGTCACCATGAAAAATGTCAAAAATGACAAATTTCAAGATGGCAAATGTCAAAGATGTCAAATGACAAATGTCACAATGCTAAATGTCAAAAATGAAAAGTGTCACCATGAAAAATGTCAAAAATAACAAATTTCAAGATGGCAAATGTCAAAGATGTCAAATGACAAATGTCACAATGCTAAAGGTCAAAAATGAAAAGTGTCACCATAAAAAATGTCAAAAATGACAAATTTCAAGATGGCAAATGTCAAAGATGTCAAATGACAAATGTCACAATGCTAAATGTCAAAAATGAAAAGTGTCACCATGAAAAATGTCAAAAATAACAAATTTTAAGATGGCAAATGTCAAAGATGTCAAATGACAAATGTCACAATGCTAAATGTCAAAAATGAAAAGTGTCACCATGAAAAATGTCAAAAATGACAAATTTCAAGATGGCAAATGTCAAAACTGACAAATGTCACAATGCTAAATGTCAAAAATGATAAGTGTCAACATGAAAAATGTCAAAAATGACAAATTTCAAGATGGCAAATGTCCAAGATGTCAAATGACAAATGTCACAATGCTAAATGTCAAAAATGAAAAGTGTCACCATGAAAAATGTCAAAAATGACAAATTTCAAGATGGCAAATGTCACAGATGTCAAATGACAAATGTCACAATGCTAAATGTCAAAAATAAAAAGTGTCAAAAATGACAAATTTCAAGATGGCAAATGTCAAAGATGTCAAATGACAAATGTCACAATGCTAAATGTCAAAAATGAAAAGTGTCACCATGAAAAATGTCAAAAATGACAAATTTTAAGATGGCAAATGTCAAAACTGACAAATGTCACAATGCTAAATGTCAAAAATGAAAAGTGTCACCATGAAAAATGTCAAAAATAACAAATTTCAAGATGGCAAATGTCAAAGATGTCAAATGACAAATGTCACAATGCTAAATGTCAAAAATGACAAATTTCAAGATGGCAAATGTCAAAGATGTCAAATGACAAATGTCACAATGCTAAATGTCAAAAATTAAAAGTGTCACCATAAAAAATGTCAAAAATGACAAATTTCAAGATGGCAAATGTCAAATGACAAATGTCACAATGTTAAATGTCAAAAATGAAAAGTGTCACCATGAAAAATGTCAAAAATAACAAATTTCCAGATGGCAAATGTCCAAGATGTCAAGTGACAAATGTCACAATGCTAAATGTCAAAACTGACAAATTTCAAGATGGCAAACGTCAAAGATGTCAAATGACAAATGTCACAATGCTAAATGTCAAAAATGAAAAGTGTCACCATGAAAAATGTCAAAAATGACAAATTTCAAGATGGCAAATGTCAAAGATGTCAAATGACAAATGTCACAATGCTAAATGTCAAAAATGATAAGTGTCACCATGAAAAATGTCAAAAATAACAAATTTCAAGATGGCAAATGTCAAAGATGTCAAATGACAAATGTCACAATGCTAAATGTCAAAAATGACAAATTTTAAGATGGCAAATGTCAAAGATGTCAAATGACAACTGTCACAATGCTAAATGTCAAAAATGAAAAGTGTCACCATGAAAAATGTCAAAAATAACAAATTTCAAGATGGCAAATGTCAAAGATGTCAAATGACAAATGTCACAATGCTAAATGTCAAAAATGACAAATTTCAAGATGGCAACTGTCAAAGATGTCAAATGTCACAATGCTAAATGTAAAAAATGAAAAGTGTCACCATGAAAAATGTCAAAAATGACAAATTTCAAGATGGCAAATGTCAAAGATGTCAAATGACAAATGTCACAATGCTAAATGTCAAAAATGAAAAGTGTCACCATGAAAAATGTCAAAAATGACAAATTTCAAGATGGCAAATGTCAAAGATGTCAAATGACAAATGTCACAATGCTAAATGTCAACAATGAAAAGTGTCACCATGAAAAATGTCAAAAATGACAAATTTCAAGATGGCAAATGTCAAAGATGTCAAATGACAAATGTCACAATGCTAAATGTCAAAAATGAAAAGTGTCAAAAATGACAAATTTCAAGATGGCAAATGTCTAAGATGTCAAATGACAAATGTCACAATGCTAAATGTCAAAAATGAAAAATGTCACTATAAAAAATGTCAAAAATGACAAATTTCAAGATGGCAAATGTCAAAGATGTCAAATGACAAATGTCACAATGCTAAATGTCAAAAATGAAAAGTGTCACCATGAAAAATGTCAAAAATGACAAATTTCAAGATGGCAAATGTCAAAGATGTCAAATGACAAATGTCACAATGCTAAATGTCAAAAATGAAAAGTTTCACCATGAAAAATGTCAAAAATGACAAATTTCAAGATGGGAAATGTCAAAGATTTTGAATATGACAAATGTCACAATGCTAAATGTCAAAAATGAAAAGTGTCACCATGAAAAATGTCAAAAATGACAAATTTCAAGATGGCAAATGTCAAAGATGTCAAATGACAAATGTCATAATGCTAAAAGTCAAAATGAAAAGTGTCACCATGAAAAATGTCAAAAATGACAAATTTCAAGATGGCAAATATCAAAGATGTCAAATGACAAATGTCACAATGCTAAATGTCAAAAATGACAAATTTCAAGATGGCAAATGTCAAAGATGTCAAATGACAAATGTCACAATGCTAAATGTCAAAAATGAAAAGTGTCACCATGAAAAATGTCAAAAATGACAAATTTCAAGATGGCAAATGTCAAAGATGTCAAATGACAAATGTCACAATGCTAAATGTCAAAAATGAAAAGTGTCACCATGAAAAATGTAAAAAATAACAAATTTCAAGATGGCAAATGTCAAAGATGTCAAATGACAAATGTCACAATGCTAAATGTCAAAAATGAAAAGTGTCACCATGAAAAATGTCAAAAATGACAAATTTCAAGATGGCAAATGTCAAAGATGTCAAATGACAAATGTCACAATGCTAAATGTCAAAAATGAAAAGTGTCACCATGAAAAATGTCAAAAATAACAAATTTTAAGATGGCAAATGTCAAAGATGTCAAATGACAAATGTCACAATGCTAAATGTCAAAAATGAAAAGTGTCACCATGAAAAATGTCAAAAATGACAAATTTCAAGATGGCAAATGTCAAAACTGACAAATGTCACAATGCTAAATGTCAAAAATGATAAGTGTCACCATGAAAAATGTCAAAAATGACAAATTTCAAGATCGCAAATGTCCAAGATGTCAAATGACAAATGTCACAATGCTAAATGTCAAAAATGAAAAGTGTCACCATGAAAAATGTCAAAAATGACAAATTTCAAGATGGCAAATGTCGAAGATGTCAAATCACAAATGTCACAATGCTAAATGTCAAAAATGAAAAGTGTCACCATGAAAAATGTCAAAAATGACAAATTTCAAGATGGCAAATGTCAAAGATGTCAAATGACAAATGTCACAATGCTAAATGTCAAAAATGAAAAGTTTCACCATGAAAAATGTCAAAAATGACAAATTTCAAGATGGGAAATGTCAAAGATTTTGAATATGACAAATGTCACAATGCTAAATGTCAAAAATGAAAAGTGTCACCATGAAAAATGTCAAAAATGACAAATTTCAAGATGGCAAATGTCAAAGATGTCAAATGACAAATGTCATAATGCTAAAAGTCAAAATGAAAAGTGTCACCATGAAAAATGTCAAAAATGACAAATTTCAAGATGGCAAATATCAAAGATGTCAAATGACAAATGTCACAATGCTAAATGTCAAAAATGACAAATTTCAAGATGGCAAATGTCAAAGATGTCAAATGACAAATGTCACAATGCTAAATGTCAAAAATGAAAAGTGTCACCATGAAAAATGTCAAAAATGACAAATTTCAAGATGGCAAATGTCAAAGATGTCAAATGACAAATGTCACAATGCTAAATGTCAAAAATGAAAAGTGTCACCATGAAAAATGTCAAAAATAACAAATTTCAAGATGGCAAATGTCAAAGATGTCAAATGACAAATGTCACAATGCTAAATGTCAAAAATGAAAAGTGTCACCATGAAAAATGTCAAAAATGACAAATTTCAAGATGGCAAATGTCAAAGATGTCAAATGACAAATGTCACAATGCTAAATGTCAAAAATGAAAAGTGTCACCATGAAAAATGTCAAAAATAACAAATTTTAAGATGGCAAATGTCAAAGATGTCAAATGACACATGTCACAATGCTAAATGTCAAAAATGAAAAGTGTCACCATGAAAAATGTCAAAAATGACAAATTTCAAGATGGCAAATGTCAAAACTGACAAATGTCACAATGCTAAATGTCAAAAATGATAAGTGTCACCATAAAAAATGTCAAAAATGACAAATTTCAAGATGGCAAATGTCCAAGATGTCAAATGACAAATGTCACAATGCTAAATGTCAAAAATGAAAAGTGTCACCATGAAAAATGTCAAAAATGACAAATTTCAAGATGGCAAATGTCAAAGATGTCAAATGACAAATGTCACAATGCTAAATGTCAAAAATGAAAAGTGTCACCATGAAAAATGTCAAAAATGACAAATTTCAAGATGGCAAATGTCAAAGATGTCAAATGACAAATGTCACAATGCTAAATGTCAAAAATGTGTCACCATGAAAAATGTCAAAAATGACAAATTTCAAGATGGCAAATGTCAAAGATGTCAAATGACAAATGTCACAATGCTAAATGTCAAAAATGAAAAGTGTCAGCATGAAAAATGTCAAAAATGACAAATTTCAAGATGGCAAATGTCAAAACTGACTAATGTCACAATGCTAAATGTCAAAAATGAAAAGTGTCACCATGAAAAATGTCAAAAATGACAAATTTCAAAATGGCAAATGTCAAAGATGTCAAATGACAAATGTCACAATGCTAAATGTCAAAAATGAAAGGTGTCACCATGAAAAGTGTCAAAAATGACAAATTTCAAGATGGCAAATGTCTAAGATGTCAAATGACAAATGTCACAATGCTAAATGTCAAAAATGAAAAGTGTCACCATGAAAAATGTCAAAAATGACAAATTTCAAGATGGCAAATGTCAAAGATGTCAAATGACAAATGTCACAATGCTAAATGTCAAAAATGAAAAGTGTCACCATGAAAAATGTCAAAAATGACAAATTTCAAGATGGCAAATGTCAAAGATGTCAAATGACAAATGTCACAATGCTAAATGTCAAAAATGAAAAGTGTCACCATGAAAAATGTCAAAAATGACAAATTTCAAGATGGCAAATGTCAAAGATGTCAAATGACAAATGTCACAATGCTAAATGTCAAAAATGAAAAGTGTCACCATGAAAAATGTCAAAAATGACAAATTTCAAGATGGCAAATATCAAAGATGTCAAATGACAAATGTCACAATGCTAAATGTCAAAAATGGAAAGTGTCACAATGCTAAATGTCAAAAATGAAAAGTGTCACAATGCTAAATGTCAAAAATGACAAATTTCAAGATAGCAAATGTCAAAGATGTCAAATGACAAATGTCACAATGCTAAATAACAAAAATGACAAATTTCAAGATGGCAAATGTCAAAGATGTCAAATGACAAATGTCACAATGCTAAATGTCAAAAATGAAAAGTGTCACCATGAAAAATGTCAAAAATGACAAATTTCAAGATGGCAAATATCAAATCTGACAAATGTCACAATGCTAAATGTCAAAAATGATAAAAATCACCATGAAAAATGTCAAAAATGACAAATTTCAAGATGGCAAATGTCTAAGATGTCAAATGACAAATGTCACAATGCTAAATGTCAAAAATGAAAAGTGTCACCATAAAAAATGTCAAAAATGACAAATTTCAAGATGGCAAATGTCAAAGATGTCAAATGACAAATGTCCCAATGCTAAATGTCAAAAATGAAAAGTGTCAAAAATGACAAATTTTAAGATGGCAAATGTCTAAGATGTCAAATGACAAATGTCACAATGCTAAATGTCAAAAATAAAAAGTGTCACCATGAAAAATGTCAAAAATGACAAATTTTAAGATGGCAAATGTCAAAGATGTCAAATAACAAATGTCACGATGCTAAATGTCAAAAATGAAAAGTGTCACCATGAAAAATGTCAAAAATGACAAATTTCAAGATGGCAAATGTCAAAGATGTCAAATGACAAATGTCACAATGCTAAATGTCAAAAATGAAAAGTGTCACCATGAAAAATGTCAATAATGACAAATTTCAAGATGGCAAATGTCAAAACTGACTAATGTCACAATGCTAAATGTCAAAAATGAAAAGTGTCACCATGAAAAATGTCAAAAATGACAAATTTCAAAATGGCAAATGTCAAAGATGTCAAATGACAAATGTCACAATGCTAAATGTCAAAAATGAAAAGTGTCACCATGAAAAGTGTCAAAAATGACAAATTTCAAGATGGCAAATGTCTAAGATGTCAAATGACAAATGTCACAATGCTAAATGTCAAAAATGAAAAGTGTCACCATGAAAAATGTCAAAAATGACAAATTTCAAGATGGCAAATGTCAAAGATGTCAAATGACAAATGTCACAATGCTAAATGTCAAAAATGACAAATTTCAAGATGGCAAATGTCAAAGATGTCAAATGACAAATGTCACAATGCTAAATGTCAAAAATGAAAAGTGTCACCATAAAAAATGTCAAAAATGACAAATTTCAAGATGGCAAATGTCAAAGATGTCAAATGACAAATGTCACAATGCTAAATGTCAAAAATGAAAAGTGTCACCATGAAAAATGTCAATAATGACAAATTTCAAGATGGCAAATGTCAAAACTGACTAATGTCACAATGCTAAATGTCAAAAATGAAAAGTGTCACCATGAAAAATGTCAAAAATGACAAATTTCAAAATGGCAAATGTCAAAGATGTCAAATGACAAATGTCACAATGCTAAATGTCAAAAATGAAAAGTGTCACCATGAAAAGTGTCAAAAATGACAAATTTCAAGATGGCAAATGTCTAAGATGTCAAATGACAAATGTCACAATGCTAAATGTCAAAAATGAAAAGTGTCACCATGAAAAATGTCAAAAATAACAAATTTCAAGATGGCAAATGTCAAAGATGTCAAATGACAAATGTCACAATGACAAATGTCACAATGCTAAATGTCAAAAATGACAAATTTCAAGATGGCAAATGTCAAAGATGTCAAATGACAAATGTCACAATGCTAAATGTCAAAAATGAAAAGTGTCACCATAAAAAATGTCAAAAATGACAAATTTCAAGATGGCAAATGTCAAAGATGTCAAATGACAAATGTCACAATGCTAAATGTCAAAAATAAAAAGTGTCACCATGAAAAATGTCAAAAATAACAAATTTCCAGATGGCAAATGTCCAAGATGTCAAGTGACAAATGTCACAATGCTAAATGTCAAAACTGACAAATTTCAAGATGGCAAACGTCAAAGATGTCAAATGACAAATGTCACAATGCTAAATGTCAAAAATGAAAAGTGTCACCATGAAAAATGTCAAAAATGACAAATTTCAAGATGGCAAATGTCAAAGATGTCAAATGACAAATGTCACAATGCTAAATGTCAAAAATGATAAGTGTCACCATGAAAAATGTCAAAAATAACAAATTTCAAGATGGCAAATGTCAAAGATGTCAAATGACAAATGTCACAATGCTAAATGTCAAAAATGACAAATTTTAAGATGGCAAATGTCAAAGATGTCAAATGACAACTGTCATAATGCTAAATGTCAAAAATGAAAAGTGTCACCATGAAAAATGTCAAAAATAACAAATTTCAAGATGGCAAATGTCAAAGATGTCAAATGACAAATGTCACAATGCTAAATGTCAAAAATGACAAATTTCAAGATGGCAACTGTCAAAGATGTCAAATGTCACAATGCTAAATGTAAAAAATGAAAAGTGTCACCATGAAAAATGTCAAAAATGACAAATTTCAAGATGGCACATGCCAAAGATGTCAAATGACAAATGTCACAATGCTAAATGTCAAAAATGAAAAGTGTCACCATGAAAAATGTCAAAAATGACAAATTTCAAGATGGCAAATGTCAAAGATGTCAAATGACAAATGTCACAATGCTAAATGTCAACAATGAAAAGTGTCACGATGAAAAATGTCAAAAATGACAAATTTCAAGATGGCAAATGTCAAAGATGTCAAATGACAAATGTCACAATGCTAAATGTCAAAAATGAAAAGTGTCAAAAATGACAAATTTCAAGATGGCAAATGTCTAAGATGTCAAATGACAAATGTCAAATGACAAATGTCACAATGCTAAATGTCAAAAATGAAAAGTGTCACCATGAAAAATGTCAAAAATGACAAATTTCAAGATGGCAAATGTCAAAGATGTCTAATGACAAATGTCACAATGCTAAATGTCAAAAATGAAAAGTGTCACCATGAAAAATGTCAAAAATAACAAATTTCAAGATGGCAAATGTCAAAGATGTCAAATGACAAATGTCACAATGCTAAAGGTCAAAAATGAAAAGTGTCACCATAAAAAATGTCAAAAATGACAAATTTCAAGATGGCAAATGTCAAAGATGTCAAATGACAAATGTCACAATGCTAAATGTCAAAAATGAAAAGTGTCACCATGAAAAATGTCAAAAATAACAAATTTTAAGTTGGCAAATGTCAAAGATGTCAAATGACAAATGTCACAATGCTAAATGTCAAAAATGAAAAGTGTCACCATGAAAAATGTCAAAAATGACAAATTTCAAGATGGCAAATGTCAAAACTGACAAATGTCACAATGCTAAATGTCAAAAATGATAAGTGTCAACATGAAAAATGTCAAAAATGACAAATTTCAAGATGGCAAATGTTCAAGATGTCAAATGACAAATGTCACAATGCTAAATGTCAAAAATGAAAAGTGTCACCATGAAAAATGTCAAAAATGACAAATTTCAAGATGGCAAATGTCAAAGATGTCAAATGACAAATGTCACAATGCTAAATGTCAAAAATAAAAAGTGTCAAAAATGACAAATTTCAAGATGGCAAATGTCAAAGATGTCAAATGACAAATGTCACAATGCTAAATGTCAAAAATGAAAAGTGTCACCATGAAAAATGTCAAAAATGACAAATTTTAAGATGGCAAATGTCAAAACTGACAAATGTCACAATGCTAAATGTCAAAAATGAAAAGTGTCACCATGAAAAATGTTAAAAATAACAAATTTCAAGATGGCAAATGTCAAAGATGTCAAATGACAAATGTCACAATGCTAAATGTCAAAAATGACAAATTTCAAGATGGCAAATGTCAAAGATGTCAAATGACAAATGTCACAATGCTAAATGTCAAAAATGAAAAGTGTCACCATAAAAAATGTCAAAAATGACAAATTTCAAGATGGCAAATGTCAAAGATGTCAAATGACAAATGTCACAATGCTAAATGTCAAAAATGAAAAGTGTCACCATGAAAAATGTCAAAAATAACAAATTTCCAGATGGCAAATGTCGAAGATGTCAAGTGACAAATGTCACAATGCTAAATGTCAAAACTGACAAATTTCAAGATGGCAAACGTCAAAGATGTCAAATGACAAATGTCACAATGCTAAATGTCAAAAATGAAAAGTGTCACCATGAAAAATGTCAAAAATGACAAATTTCAAGATGGCAAATGTCAAAGATGTCAAATGACAAATGTCACAATGCTAAATGTCAAAAATGATAAGTGTCACCATGAAAAATGTCAAAAATAACAAATTTCAAGATGGCAAATGTCAACGATGTCAAATGACAAATGTCACAATGCTAAATGTCAAAAATGACAAATTTTAAGATGGCAAATGTCAAAGATGTCAAATGACAACTGTCGCAATGCTAAATGTCAAAAATGAAAAGTGTCACCATGAAAAATGTCAAAAATAACAAATTTCAAGATGGCAAATGTCAAAGATGTCAAATGACAAATGTCACAATGCTAAATGTCAAAAATGACAAATTTCAAGATGGCAAGTGTCAAAGATGTCAAATGTCACAATGCTAAATGTAAAAAATGAAAAGTGTCACCATGAAAAATGTCAAAAATGACAAATTTCAAGATGGCAAATGTCAAAGATGTCAAATGACAAATGTCACAATGCTAAATGTCAAAAATGAAAAGTGTCACCATGAAAAATGTCAAAAATGACAAATTTCAAGATGGCAAATGTCAAAGATGTCAAATGACAAATGTCACAATGCTAAATGTCAACAATGAAAAGTGTCACCATGAAAAATGTCAAAAATGACAAATTTCAAGATGGCAAATGTCAAAGATGTCAAATGACAAATGTCACAATGCTAAATGTCAAAAATGAAAAGTGTCAAAAATGACAAATTTCAAGATGGCAAATGTCTAAGATGTCAAATGACAAATGTCACAATGCTAAATGTCAAAAATGAAAAGTGTCACTATAAAAAATGTCAAAAATGACAAATTTCAAGATGGCAAATGTCAAAGATGTCAAATGACAAATGTCACAATGCTAAATGTCAAAAATGAAAAGTGTCACCATGAAAAATGTCAAAAATGACAAATTTCAAGATGGCAAATGTCAAAGATGTCAAATGACAAATGTCACAATGCTAAATGTCAAAAATGAAAAGTTTCACCATGAAAAATGTCAAAAATGACAAATTTCAAGATGGGAAATGTCAAAGATTTTGAATATGACAAATGTCACAATGCTAAATGTCAAAAATGAAAAGTGTCACCATGAAAAATGTCAAAAATGACAAATTTCAAGATGGCAAATGTCAAAGATGTCAAATGACAAATGTCATAATGCTAAAAGTCAAAATGAAAAGTGTCACCATGAAAAATGTCAAAAATGACAAATTTCAAGATGGCAAATATCAAAGATGTCAAATGACAAATGTCACAATGCTAAATGTCAAAAATGACAAATTTCAAGATGGCAAATGTCAAAGATGTCAAATGACAAATGTCACAATGCTAAATGTCAAAAATGAAAAGTGTCACCATGAAAAATGTCAAAAATAACAAATTTCAAGATGGCAAATGTCAAAGATGTCAAATGACAAATGTCACAATGCTAAATGTCAAAAATGAAAAGTGTCACCATGAAAAATGTCAAAAATGACAAATTTCAAGATGGCAAATGTCAAAGATGTCAAATGACAAATGTCACAATGCTAAATGTCAAAAATGAAAAGTGTCACCATGAAAAATGTCAAAAATAACAAATTTTAAGATGGCAAATGTCAAAGATGTCAAATGACAAATGTCACAATGCTAAATGTCAAAAATGAAAAGTGTCACCATGAAAAATGTCAAAAATGACAAATTTCAAGATGGCAAATGTCAAAACTGACAAATGTCACAATGCTAAATGTCAAAAATGATAAGTGTCACCATGAAAAATCTCAAAAATGACAAATTTCAAGATGGCAAATGTCCAAGATGTCAAATGACAAATGTCACAATGCTAAATGTCAAAAATGAAAAGTGTCACCATGAAAAATGTCAAAAATGACAAATTTCAAGATGGCAAATGTCAAAGGTGTCAAATCACAAATGTCACAATGCTAAATGTCAAAAATGAAAAGTGTCACCATGAAAAATGTCAAAAATGACAAATTTCAAGATGGCAAATGTCAAAGATGTCAAATGACAAATGTCACAATGCTAAATGTCAAAAATGAAAAGTTTCACCATGAAAAATGTCAAAAATGACAAATTTCAAGATGGGAAATGTCAAAGATTTTGAATATGACAAATGTCACAATGCTAAATGTCAAAAATGAAAAGTGTCACCATGAAAAATGTCAAAAATGACAAATTTCAAGATGGCAAATGTCAAAGATGTCAAATGACAAATGTCATAATGCTAAAAGTCAAAATGAAAAGTGTCACCATGAAAAATGTCAAAAATGACAAATTTCAAGATGGCAAATATCAAAGATGTCAAATGACAAATGTCACAATGCTAAATGTCAAAAATGACAAATTTCAAGATGGCAAATGTCTAAGATGTCAAATGACAAATGTCACAATGCTAAATGTCAAAAATGAAAAGTGTCACCATGAAAAATGTCAAAAATGACAAATTTCAAGATGGCAAATGTCAAAGATGTCAAATGACAAATGTCACAATGCTAAATGTCAAAAATGAAAAGTGTCACCATGAAAAATGTCAAAAATGACAAATTTCAAGATGGCAAATGTCAAAGATGTCAAATGACAAATGTCACAATGCTAAATGTCAAAAATGAAAAGTGTCACCATGAAAAATGTCAAAAATGACAAATTTCAAGATGGCAAATGTCAAAGATGTCAAATGACAAATGTCACAATGCTAAATGTCAAAAATGAAAAGTGTCACCATGAAAACTGTCAAAAATGACAAATTTCAAGATGGCAAATATCAAAGATGTCAAATGACAAATGTCACAATGCTAAATGTCAAAAATGGAAAGTGTCACAATGCTAAATGTCAAAAATGAAAAGTGTCACAATGCTAAATGTCAAAAATGACAAATTTTAAGATAGCAAATGTCAAAGATGTCAAATGACAAATGTCACAATGCTAAATAACAAAAATGACAAATTTCAAGATGGCAAATGTCAAAGATGTCAAATGATAAATGTCACAATGCTAAATGTCAAAAATGAAAAGTGTCACCAGGAAAAATGTCAAAAATGACAAATTTCAAGATGGCAAATATCAAAACTGACAAATGTCACAATGCTAAATGTCAAAAATGATAAAAATCACCATGAAAAATGTCAAAAATGACAAATTTCAAGATGGCAAATGTCTAAGATGTCAAATGACAAATGTCACAATGCTAAATGTCAAAAATGAAAAGTGTCACCATAAAAAATGTCAAAAATGACAAATTTCAAGATGGCAAATGTCAAAGATGTCAAATGACAAATGTCACAATGCTAAATGTCAAAAATGAAAAGTGTCAAAAATGACAAATTTTAAGATGGCAAATGTCTAAGATGTCAAATGACAAATGTCACAATGCTAAATGTCAAAAATAAAAAGTGTCACCATGAAAAATGTCAAAAATGACAAATTTTAAGATGGCAAATGTCAAAGATGTCAAATAACAAATGTCACGATGCTAAATGTCAAAAATGAAAAGTGTCACCATGAAAAATGTCAAAAATGACAAATTTCAAGATGGCAAATGTCAAAGATGTCAAATGACAAATGTCACAATGCTAAATGTCAAAAATGAAAAGTGTCACCATGAAAAATGTCAATAATGACAAATTTCAAGATGGCAAATGTCAAAACTGACTAATGTCACAATGCTAAATGTCAAAAATGAAAAGTGTCACCATGAAAAATGTCAAAAATGACAAATTTCAAAATGGCAAATCTCAAAGATGTCAAATGACAAATGTCACAATGCTAAATGTCAAAAATGAAAAGTGTCACCATGTAATAAAACATCTTTTTCATATATTTATTCATGAGTTTTACTTCTTAATTATATTAAAAACACATCTTACCAGTTTAATAGTTTTTATTAAAAAGCCCCGATTTTCGGTCACTCACTCCGACGAGTTCATAACTCTTGCTGAGTCGTCGGAATTCGTGACGACATAATTTACATTATTTCTAAATACTAATATGCTTAACTAAACTTAAATAGCTTCTCAATAATCGTAATAAATCTACTGAGTGTTTCCTAATTAATATAGATATAAATACATAAACCTATAAATATAAATATAAATACAATTACAAATATAAATACCCTTATAAATATAGCTCTATATTACATCTCCCACGGGAAGGAGAAAAAAAAAAATATTCTTTACTTAACCAATTAGACATATATATATATATTTTTTTTTTTTTTTTTAACTATTATATAACTTTATCCTATTTTTGTGAATCTCTATTATACGGTTGTCTATTTTTATAAAAATATTGGAATCTTTCTCCTCAATCACCGTATATGGACCTATATACAATGGTTCTAATTTATTTTTAATTACATTTTTTAACATTACTTTATCCCCTACTTTATATTTTACAGATTTTATGTCTTTATCATACATAGATTTTCGTTTGCTTTTTGATACCTCTAGATTGTGTTTTGCATCATTACATGCTTGTTGTAATCTATATTTTAGTTCGTGAGGGTAATCTTCAAAATTATATATAGGGTCTATCCAAGAATTTAAATTAGAGGGGATTTTTGCGAGTTTTCCGAAAATAAGTTCGTAAGGGGTATATTTTGTTTCAGTGTGTACTGTTGTGTTGTAAGCGAAACACCAATACGGAACCCAAGAACTCCATGCATTCTGAAATTTTGCAACTTGAATTCGCAAATAAGCACCCAAATTCTTATGAGAGTTCTCAAGAGCGCCTAGTGTCTCGTGATGATACGCGGTTGAATTAAGTTTCTTAATTTGTAAAATTTGACAGACTTCTTTAAAAATACACGCCATAAATTCAGTACCTTGATCTGAGACAATTTCATCTGGAATGCCGTAACGTAATATGAAATTATTAGTTAGTGTAGTTGCCACTGTATTAGCTTCCTTGTTTTTTAATGGATATGCCTCTACAAATTTAGTTAACTCACACTGTATCGTTAAAATATATTTATTATTTTCTACATCTTCTTGGAGTGGACCAACTAAGTCTATAAAAATTTTTTGAAATCCTGATGAAGCAGTTGTGGTTATAGATAAAGGTTCTTTGTTTGGATTGAAATGTTTACACCTTTGACAATGGTCGCATCTTTTTACAAAACTTTCTACATCCTTATTTAAATTTTGCCAAAAATACCTCTTTTTAATATTATTGTACATCCTGTTTATACCTGCATGTCCTCCAGTAGGGAGAATATGAAAATCATTTAGAATAATTTGTCTAGTTTCATTATCTAAGATATTTTCTACATCTTTTATAATAGATATTTTGATACCTATATTTTTAATCTCGTTACGGAATTTCATTAACAATTTAATTACTTGTGCACTTTTTCGATTCTTTAAAATAATTAATTCCGGAATTTTATTTTTATTATAAATATATTTCAGGTCTCTCAACATCGTACCTAAGTCTGATGATGATCGAGGATCCTGATAAAAATATATGATTCGCGAATCTTTATCACATATTAAGTTTCCAACTATATAATTACCTTTTTTATTTTTACGTACTAAATTGTCAAATTCCTTTTTTGAAATTATATTTAAACTAAACGAATCTTTAGGCGGTTTCAATAATTCTAAAACTCCAGGGTGATCAATCCTTTCGTCAGAATCATCTTTAAAACTACTTAAAAATTCTTTTTCGACGTTTTTTGATTGTGCTCTTGTGGTAACAAAAATTGAATCGCACACTTCTTTATTTAAATTTTTTAGTTCTTCTGAAGATATATCGATACGTGATAGCGCGTCCGCTACAACATTATCTTTACCCTTAATATATTTTACTGTAAAATCGTATTCTTCGAGAATGAGTCTAAACTTAATTAATCTACTGCTGGGATTTGTCATTCCAAATAAATAAACTAACGGTCTATGGTCGCTCAAGATCAAAAATTTTCTACCAAATAGGTAAGGTCTAAAGTGTTTTACTGCGAAAACGATTGCTAAAAGCTCCTTCTCTATAACGCTATAGTTTTTCTCGGCTTTATTAAGAGATCGACTTGCAAATGCAACAGGTCTATCATCTGAATTAGATAGTACAGCACCTAATGCATAATTTGATGCATCGGTTTTAAGTATAAATTCATTTTCTGGTGCAAAGTTTGGATATTGTAGAACCGGTGGATTACTTAGAGCCTTTTTTAGATTTTCGAAAGAATTTTGACAATCGTTAGTCCAAATGAAAGGAACATTTTTTCTCGTGAGATAATTTAAAGGTTGAGCAATTTTTGCAAAATTTTTTACATATTTTCTATAGTAGTTAGTAAAAGCAACGAATCTTTTAACCTCTTGGGAATCTTTGGGCAGTGGAAATTTTTGAATAGATTCTATTTTAGAAGAATCAGGAGAGACACCTTCTGAAGATATTTGGTGACCTAAGTAAAGAATTTCTTTTTTCAAAAATTCACATTTATTCGGATTTAATTTTAAATTAACCTGTCTTAATCTTTGAAAAACTTTTACCAAATTTTTATTATGATTAATTAAATTATTTGCAAAAACTACTAAATCATCAAGATAAACGAAACAACATTCGTAGTTTAGTCCCGACATTGCGATTGTCATTGCCCGTGAAAATGAACTGGGACTTGTCTTTAATCCCATGGGGAGTCGCGTCATTTGATATTGACCTCTATCGGTTGCAAAAGCTGTATATTTCCTGCTATTTTTGTCTAGTTCGATCTGATAATAACCCTGAGATAAGTCAAGATGAGAAAAATACATTGCTCCTGATAATGAGTCCAAAATTTCAGATATACAAGGCAATGGAAATTTATCATCCTCTATTTGCTGGTTTAATTGTCTATAATCTATCACAATTCTAGCCTTTCTAACACCATTCTCATCAAAACCCTTTTTAGGAACAATTAACAAAGGTGATTGAAACTCTGACCTACATTCCTCTATAATCCCGTCGCGAAGCATTTTATCTATTTCATTATGAATTTGTGTTTTTTGTGCATGTGGCAGTCTGTAAGGTTTAATAAAATGTGGTTTTGTTGATTCTTTAAGTATAATTTTTTCTTTATAAATATTGCACACCGTGAGCGGATCATTTTCAAGATGAAATACGTCTGAATATTTTACTAAAATTTTTTGTAATGAGTCTCTTTCGTCCGAATTCAAATGCTGGAAATTTATTGAATTTAACAGTTTATCTGCTCTACTGACAGAATTTGTTGGCTTTGCTTTAAATTCGCATAAATTATAGCAATCTATTGTTTCTAATTTTGGATTAAAATTTTTTAAGATAACTTCTTGATCTCTAACATTTAAAATTTTAATAGGGATTATATTTTGGTTAGCACGAACTAAAGCTCCCGCTACAAATACTCCTTCACACAGTTCACCCGGCAGAACAACATAATCTCCGTTGGTTTGAACTTTAAAATATTTAACTATTTCGCATCTACTAGGAATTGATATATACAATTGTTGTTCCGACACAAGAGGAATTACTTGTCTGGTCTTATATAAATTAAATGAGAATAAGCACTTTTCATAGTCTATCGTAGCTCCGTAGTCATAAAAGAAATCTGATCCCAAAATACCGTGCATTTCAATGTCATTTGCAAGGCCGTCTAGGAGTTGGAATTCCTGACAAAGTTCTATTTTATTTATTTGTAATGAAAGATGTACTGTGCCAACTGATACTACTGACCCACATAATCCATTAATATGCATTTTCTTTGATGAATTAATTCTTTCGCTAATAACTACTTTATTTTTAAAAATTACACTTACACTAGCGCCTGTATCAAGTAAAAATATAAGTTTAGTACCATTATAAAATAAATTAATAAAATTCAATCCATTTAAAGCAAAAATATTATAAAATGTTTCTGAATTATTGTTGGTCACGAAAAAATGGTTGAGATATTTGAGGATTTTCTGAATATTCACCATTTGTATTAGCATTAGAATTATTTAGGTGAAATACCCTTCTATTATTATTATTATTATTGAACGTATTATTATTATTATTATTACCCCTAAAATTATTTGATCTGTAATTGGTACCCCTATAAGAATTTCTGTTACCATTGTTTCCTCTAAAGTTATTTCCTCTAACATTATTTGGTCTAAAATTATTTCCTCTGCTATTATTATTACCCCTAAAACTATTACCTCTAAAATTCCTATGTTCTCTTATCTGATAGATTTGGTCATTACTTTTGCAACAGTTATTAAGTTCTTCTTCTTTTGCACCTTGTATTGCTTGACTTAAATTTGTATAATTTCGTGCTTTGACAATTATTTGTAAATTATTATTTCTAAGCCCATTTGCAAAAGTATTGATTGCAATCTTTTCGTTAACTTGATTTAAAATATTACTATGACTTAAATTATCGCCAGCTTGAGAAAGTGTTAGCTCTGCTAATAGTTTTTCTAACGTTTTTCCAAACTGATCAATAGTCTTTGACCCTTGTTTAGCATTGTGTAATTGACTAGCTAAGGATGTTTCAGATTTTTTAGTTATAAAATATTTCTTTAAATCATTTACTAGAGCCCCATTATCAGTGTAAGTTTTATTTAATTTAATTTTTGCATTTTCACTTAAACTTTTCTTTAAAATATAAGTAGTTAATAATATTTTACCATTTGCATCAAGCATAGAATCATACAATTCAATTCCATCAATAAGTTGTTTGGTTACAGTTTCAGAACCGTCCATAACCGGTAGCAGACTTGCCGCTGTTCTCAAATCGAATTTTTCCGTCATTTTATTAATTGAACAATCTAAATTTGATACACTATTACCCTGTACAATTTGCTCAGTATGCTGCAAAACCCGTAATCTTTCTGTTAAACTATTTTCTATTGCATTAATTAATTTTTCTATTGTAATAGCAAGTTCTTTAATATTAGTTTTAATACGAAAATCTATGTCTGATTTATTAAACAAATCTTTTAAATTCTTATAACTATTTTTACACTTAGCTAAAGTTTCTAACTTACGATTTGTAACACTTTCATCCGTCCTTCTTTCGGTATTGTCTTTTATTAAGTTCTTATAAAACACTTTTAGTTCTTCAGCAAAATTTTGGAATTGTCTTTCTAGATCCATTCATTTTATACTTAATTGCAAAACCTAAAAATAAAATCTTCTCTATCTTCTTAAACTAACTCTTGGCTCGCCCTTATATGTCTGTCGATTTTCCTTTCTACCATATTTTTACATTTACGGTATAAATATGCTAATACCATAAGAAAAGCCAATGTAATAAATATAATTTCTAGTACCTCCTTTACTCCATTGGATTGAGTATTATTTGTTTGGCCTCCACTGTTACCAGCTTGTGCAATTATAACTTCCTCTTTTGATTCTTGTTGTCCCATTTTATTTATTAAAATAACAGAGTAGCCCATTAACATTAACCAAAGTGATAACGCTGGACTGGCAGGATCGCCATGTAATAAAACATCTCTTTCATATATTTATTCATGAGTTTTACTTCTTAATTATATTAAAAACACATCTTACCAGTTTAATAGTTTTTATTAAAAAGCCCCGATTTTCGGTCACTCACTCCGACGAGTTCATAACTCTTGCTGAGTCGTCGGAATTCGTGACGACATAATTTACATTATTTCTAAATACTAATATGCTTAACTAAACTTAAATAGCTTCTCAATAATCGTAATAAATCTACTGAGTGTTTCCTAATTAATATAGATATAAATACATAAACCTATAAATATAAATATAAATACAATTACAAATATAAATACCCTTATAAATATAGCTCTATATTACAACCATGAAAAGTGTCAAAAATGACAAATTTCAAGATGGCCAATGTCTAAGATGTCAAATGACAAATGTCACAATGCTAAATGTCAAAAATGAAAAGTGTCACCATGAAAAATGTCAAAAATGACAAATTTCAAGATGGCAAATGCCAAAGATGTCAAATGACAAATGTCACAATGCTAAATGTCAAAAATGAAAAGTGTCACCATGAAAAATGTCAAAAATGACAAATTTCAAGACGGCAAATGTCAAAGATGTCAAATGACAAATGTCACAATGCTAAATGTCAAAAATGAAAAGTGTCACCATGGAAAATGTCAAAAATGACAAATTTCAAGATGGCAAATGTCAAAGATGTCAAATGACAAATGTCACAATGCTAAATGTCAAAAATGAAAAGTGTCACCATGGAAAATGTCAAAAATGACAAATTTCAAGATGGCAAATGTCAAAGATGTCAAATGACAAATGTCACAATGCTAAATGTCAAAAATGAAAAGTGTCACCATGAAAAATATCAAAAATGACAAATTTCAAGATGGCAAATATCAAAGATGTCAAATGACAAATGTCACAATGCTAAATGTCAAAAATGGAAAGTGTCACAATGCTAAATGTCAAAAATGAAAAGTGTCACAATGCTAAATGTCAAAAATGACAAACTACAAAATGGCAAATGTCAAAGATGTCAAATAACAAATGTCACCATGACAAATGTCAAAAATGACAAATTTCAGGATGGCAAATGTCAAAGATGTCAAATGACAAATGTCACAATGCTAAATGTCAAAAATGAAAGTGTCAAAAATAACAAATTTCAAGATGGCAAATGTCTAAGATGTCAAATGACAAATGTCACAATGCTAAATGTCAAAAATGAAAAGTGTCACTATAAAAAATGTCAAAAATGACAAATTTCAAGATGGCAAATGTCAAAGATGCCAAATGACATATGTCACAATGCTAAATGTCAAAAATGAAAAGTGTCACCATGAAAAATGTCAAAAATGACAAATTTCAAGATGGCAAATGTCAAAGATGTCGAATGACATATGTCACAATGCTAAATGTCAAAAATGAAAAGTTTCACCATGAAAAATGTCAAAAATGACAAATTTCAAGATGGGAAATGTCAAAGATTTTGAATATTACAAATGTCACAATGCTAAATGTCAAAAATGAAAAGTGTCACCATGAAAAATGTCAAAAATGACAAATTTCAAGATGGCAAATGTCAAAGATGTCAAATGACAAATGTCACAATGCTAAATGTCAAAAATGAAAAGTGTCACCATGAAAAATGTCAAAAATGACAAATTTCAAGATGGCAAATGTCAAAGATGTCAAATGACAAATGTCACAATGCTAAATGTCAAAAATGAAAAGTGTCACCATGAAAAATGTCAAAAATGACAAATTTCAAGATGGCAAATATCAAAGATGTCAAATGACAAATGTCACAATGCTAAATGTCAAAAATGGAAAGTGTCACAATGCTAAATGTCAAAAATGAAAAGTGTCACAATGCTAAATGTCAAAAATGACAAATTTCAAGATAGCAAATGTCAAAGATGTCAAATGACAAATGTCACAATGCTAAATAACAAAAATGACAAATTTCAAGATGGCAAATGTCAAAGATGTCAAATGACAAATGTCACAATGCTAAATGTCAAAAATGAAAAGTGTCACCATGAAAAATGTCAAAAATGACAAATTTCAAGATGGCAAATATCAAAACTGACAAATGTCACAATGCTAAAAAATGTCAAAAATGATAAAAATCACCATGAAAAATGTCAAAAATGACAAATTTCAAGATGGCAAATGTCTAAGATGTCAAATGACAAATGTCACAATGCTAAATGTCAAAAATGAAAAGTGTCACCATAAAAAATGTCAAAAATGACAAATTTCAAGATGGCAAATGTCAAAAATGTCAAATGACAAATGTCACAATGCTAAATGTCAAAAATGAAAAGTGTCAAAAATGACAAATTTTAAGATGGCAAATGTCTAAGATGTCAAATGACAAATGTCACAATGCTAAATGTCAAAAATAAAAAGTGTCACCATGAAAAATGTCAAAAATGACAAATTTTAAGATGGCAAATGTCAAAGATGTCAAATGACAAATGTCACAATGCTAAATGTCAAAAATGAAAAGTGTCACCATGAAAAATGTCAAAAATGACAAATTTCAAGATGGCAAATGTCAAAACTGACTAATGTCACAATGCTAAATGTCAAAAATGAAAAGTGTCACCATGAAAAATGTCAAAAATGACAAATTTCAAAATGGCAAATGTCAAAGATGTCAAATGACAAATGTCACAATGCTAAATGTCAAAAATGAAAAGTGTCACCATGAAAAGTGTCAAAAATGACAAATTTCAAGATGGCAAATGTCTAAGATGTCAAATGACAAATGTCACAATGCTAAATGTCAAAAATGAAAAGTGTCACCATGAAAAATGTCAAAAATGACAAATTTCAAGATGGCAAATGCCAAAGATGTCAAATGACAAATGTCACAATGCTAAATGTCAAAAATGAAAAGTGTCACCATGAAAAATGTCAAAAATGGCAAATTTCAAGATGGCAAATGTCAAAGATGTCAAATGACAAATGTCACAATGCTAAATGTCAAAAATGAAAAGTGTCACCATGAAAAATGTCAAAAATTACAAATTTTAAGATGGCAAATGTCAAAGATGTCAAATGACAAATGTCACAATGCTAAATGTCAAAAATGAAAAGTGTCACCATGAAAAATATCAAAAATGACAAATTTCAAGATGGCAAATATCAAAGATGTCAAATGACAAATGTCACAATGCTAAATGTCAAAAATGGAAAGTGTCACAATGCTAAATGTCAAAAATGAAAAGTGTCACAATGCTAAATGTCAAAAATGACAAATTTCAAAATGGCAAATGTCAAAGATGTCAAATAACAAATGTCACAATGATAAATGTCAAAAATGACAAATTTCAAGATGGCAAATATCAAAGATGTCAAATGACAAATGTCACAATGCTAAATGTCAAAAATGAAAAGTGTCACCATGAAAAATGTCAAAAATAACAAATTTCCAGATGGCAAATGTCAAAGATGTCAAGTGACAAATGTCACAATGCTAAATGTCAAAACTGACAAATTTCAAGATGGCAAACGTCAAAGATGTCAAATGACAAATGTCACAATGCTAAATGTCAAAAATGAAAAGTGTCACCATGAAAAATGTCAAAAATGACAAATTTCAAGATGGCAAATGTCAAAGATGTCAAATGACAAATGTCACAATGCTAAATGTCAAAAATGATAAGTGTCACCATGAAAAATGTCAAAAATAACAAATTTCAAGATGGCAAATGTCAAAGATGTCAAATGACAAATGTCACAATGCTAAATGTCAAAAATGACAAATTTTAAGATGGCAAATGTCAAAGATGTCAAATGACAACTGTCACAATGCTAAATGTCAAAAATGAAAAGTGTCACCATGAAAAATGTCAAAAATAACAAATTTCAAGATGGCAAATGTCAAAGATGTCAAATGACAAATGTCACAATGCTAAA
Organism: Altica lythri; assembly: GCA_964028335.1. Classification (NCBI taxonomy): domain Eukaryota; kingdom Metazoa; phylum Arthropoda; class Insecta; order Coleoptera; family Chrysomelidae; genus Altica; species Altica lythri. The sequence continues at coordinate 36,136,420 of OZ034800.1, read as the reverse complement.
TGTCAAAAATGACAAATTTCAAGATGGCAAATGTCAAAGATGTCAAATGTCACAATGCTAAATGTCAAAAATGAAAAGTGTCACCATGAAAAATGTCAAAAATGACAAATTTCAAGATGGCAAATGTCAAAGATGTCAAATGACAAATGTCACAATGCTAAATGTCAAAAATGAAAAGTGTCACCATGAAAAATGTCAAAAATGACAAATTTCAAGATGGGAAATGTCAAAGATTTTGAATATGACAAATGTCACAATGCTAAATGTCAAAAATGAAAAGTGTCACCATGAAAAATGTCAAAAATGACAAATTTCAGGATGGCAAATGTCAAAGATGTCAAATGACAAATGTCACAATGCTAAATGTCAAAAATGAAAAGTGTCAAAAATGACAAATTTCAAGATGGCAAATGTCTAAGATGTCAAATGACAAATGTCACAATGCTAAATGTCAAAAATGAAAAGTGTCACCATGAAAAATGTCAAAAATGACAAATTTCAGGATGGCAAATGTCAAAGATGTCAAATGACAAATGTCACAATGCTAAATGTCAAAAATGAAAAGTGTCAAAAATGACAAATTTCAAGATGGCAAATGTCTAAGATGTCAAATGACAAATGTCACAATGCTAAATGTCAAAAATGAAAAGTGTCACTATAAAAAATGTCAAAAATGACAAATTTCAAGATGGCAAATGTCAAAGATGTCAAATGACATATGTCACAATGCTAAATGTCAAAAATGAAAAATGTCACCATGAAAAATGTCAAAAATGACAAATTTCAAGATGGCAAATGTCAAAGATGTCAAATGACAAATGTCACAATGCTAAATGTCAAAAATGAAAAGTTTCACCATGAAAAATGTCAAAAATAACAAATTTCAAGATGGGAAATGTCAAAGATTTTGAATATGACAAATGTCACAATGCTAAATGTCAAAAATGAAAAGTGTCACCATGAAAAATGTCAAAAATGACAAATTTCAAGATGGCAAATGTCAAAGATGTCAAATGACAAATGTCACAATGCTAAAAGTCAAAATGAAAAGTGTCACCATGAAAAATGTCAAAAATGACAAATTTCAAGATGGCAAATATCAAAGATGTCAAATGACAAATGTCACAATGCTAAATGTCAAAAATGACAAATTTCAAGATGGCAAATGTCAAAGATGTCAAATGACAAATGTCACAATGCTAAATGTCAAAAATGAAAAGTGTCACCATGAAAAATGTCAAAAATGACAAATTTCAAGATGGCAAATGTCAAAGATGTCAAATGACAAATGTCACAATGCTAAATGTCAAAAATGAAAAGTGTCACCATGAAAAATGTCAAAAATAACAAATTTCAAGATGGCAAATGTCAAAGATGTCAAATGACAAATGTCACAATGCTAAATGTCAAAAATGAAAAGTGTCACCATGAAAAATGTCAAAAATGACAAATTTCAAGATGGCAAATGTCAAAGATGTCAAATGACAAATGTCACAATGCTAAATGTCAAAAATGAAAAGTGTCACCATGAAAAATGTCAAAAATAACAAATTTTAAGATGGCAAATGTCAAAGATGTCAAATGACAAATGTCACAATGCTAAATGTCAAAAATGAAAAGTGTCACCATGAAAAATGTCAAAAATGACAAATTTCAAGATGGCAAATATCAAAACTGACAAATGTCACAATGCTAAATGTCAAAAATGATAAGTGTCATCATGAAAAATGTCAAAAATGACAAATTTCAAGATGGCAAATGTCCAAGATGTCAAATGACAAATGTCACAATGCTAAATGTCAAAAATGAAAAGTGTCACCATGAAAAATGTCAAAAATGACAAATTTCAAGATAGCAAATGTCAAAGATGTCAAATGACAAATGTCACAATGCTAAATGTCAAAAATGAAAAGTGTCACCATGAAAAATGTCAAAAATGACAAATTTCAAGATGGCAAATGTCAAAGATGTCAAATGACAAATGTCACAATGCTAAATGTCAAAAATGAAAAGTGTCACCATGAAAAATGTCAAAAATGACAAATTTCAAGATGGCAAATGTCAAAACTGACAAATGTCACAATGCTAAATGTCAAAAATGATAAGTGTCAACATGAAAAATGTCAAAAATGACAAATTTCAAGATGGCAAATGTCCAAGATGTCAAATGACAAATGTCACAATGCTAAATGTCAAAAATGAAAAGTGTCACCATGAAAAATGTCAAAAATGACAAATTTCAAGATGGCAAATGTCAAAGATGTCAAATGACAAATGTCACAATGCTAAATGTCAAAAATAAAAAGTGTCAAAAATGACAAATTTCAAGATGGCAAATGTCAAAGATGTCAAATGACAAATGTCACAATGCTAAATGTCAAAAATGAAAAGTGTCACCATGAAAAATGTCAAAAATGACAAATTTTAAGATGGCAAATGTCAAAACTGACAAATGTCACAATGCTAAATGTCAAAAATGAAAAGTGTCACCATGAAAAATGTCAAAAATAACAAATTTCAAGATGGCAAATGTCAAAGATGTCAAATGACAAATGTCACAATGCTAAATGTCAAAAATGACAAATTTCAAGATGGCAAATGTCAAAGATGTCAAATGACAAATGTCACAATGCTAAATGTCAAAAATGAAAAGTGTCACCATAAAAAATGTCAAAAATGACAAATTTCAAGATGGCAAATGTCAAAGATGTCAAATGACAAATGTCACAATGCTAAATGTCAAAAATGAAAAGTGTCACCATGAAAAATGTCAAAAATAACAAATTTCCAGATGGCAAATGTCCAAGATGTCAAGTGACAAATGTCACAATGCTAAATGTCAAAACTGACAAATTTCAAGATGACAAACGTCAAAGATGTCAAATGACAAATGTCACAATGCTAAATGTCAAAAATGTAAAGTGTCACCATGAAAAATGTCAAAAATGACAAATTTCAAGATGGCAAATGTCAAAGATGTCAAATGACAAATGTCACAATGCTAAATGTCAAAAATGATAAGTGTCACCATGAAAAATGTCAAAAATAACAAATTTCAAGATGGCAAATGTCAAAGATGTCAAATGACAAATGTCACAATGCTAAATGTCAAAAATGACAAATTTTAAGATGGCAAATGTCAAAGATGTCAAATGACAACTGTCATAATGCTAAATGTCAAAAATGAAAAGTGTCACCATGAAAAATGTCAAAAATAACAAATTTCAAGATGGCAAATGTCAAAGATGTCAAATGACAAATGTCACAATGCTAAATGTCAAAAATGACAAATTTCAAGATGGCAACTGTCAAAGATGTCAAATGTCACAATGCTAAATGTAAAAAATGAAAAGTGTCACCATGAAAAATGTCAAAAATGACAAATTTCAAGATGGCAAATGCCAAAGATGTCAAATGACAAATGTCACAATGCTAAATGTCAAAAATGAAAAGTGTCACCATGAAAAATGTCAAAAATGACAAATTTCAAGATGGCAAATGTCAAAGATGTCAAATGTCACAATGCTAAATGTCAACAATGAAAAGTGTCACGATGAAAAATGTCAAAAATGACAAATTTCAAGATGGCAAATGTCAAAGATGTCAAATGACAAATGTCACAATGCTAAATGTCAAAAATGAAAAGTGTCAAAAATGACAAATTTCAAGATGGCAAATGTCTAAGATGTCAAATGACAAATGTCACAATGCTAAATGTCAAAAATGAAAAGTGTCACTATAAAAAATGTCAAAAATGACAAATTTCAAGATGGCAAATGTCAAAGATGTCAAATGACAAATGTCACAATGCAAAATGTCAAAAATGAAAAGTGTCACCATGAAAAATGTCAAAAATGACAAATTTCAAGATGGCAAATGTCAAAGATGTCAAATGACAAATGTCACAAAGCCAAATGTCAAAAATGAAAAGTTTCACCATGAAAAATGTCAAAAATGACAAATTTCAAGGTGGGAAATGTCAAAGATTTTGAATATGACAAATGTCACAATGCTGAATGTCAAAAATGAAAAGTGTCACCATGAAAAATGTCAAAAATGACAAATTTCAAGATGGCAAATGTCAAAGATGTCAAATGACAAATGTCATAATGCTAAAAGTCAAAATGAAAAGTGTCACCATGAAAAATGTCAAAAATGACAAATTTCAAGATGGCAAATATCAAAGATGTCAAATGACAAATGTCACAATGCTAAATGTCAAAAATGACAAATTTCAAGATGGCAAATGTCAAAGATGTCAAATGACAAATGTCACAATGCTAAATGTCAAAAATGAAAAGTGTCACCATGAAAAATGTCAAAAATGACAAATTTCAAGATGGCAAATGTCAAAGATGTCAAATGACAAATGTCACAATGCTAAATGTCAAAAATGAAAAGTGTCACCATGAAAAATGTCAAAAATAACAAATTTCAAGATGGCAAATGTCAAAGATGTCAAATGACAAATGTCACAATGCTAAAGGTCAAAAATGAAAAGTGTCACCATAAAAAATGTCAAAAATGACAAATTTCAAGATGGCAAATGTCAAAGATGTCAAATGACAAATGTCACAATGCTAAATGTCAAAAATGAAAAGTGTCACCATGAAAAATGTCAAAAATAAAAAATTTTAAGATGGCAAATGTCAAAGATGTCAACTGACAAATGTCACAATGCTAAATGTCAAAAATGAAAAGTGTCACCATGAAAAATGTCAAAAATGACAAATTTCAAGATGGCAAATGTCAAAACTGACAAATGTCACAATGCTAAATGTCAAAAATGATAAGTGTCACCATGAAAAATGTCAAAAATGACAAATTTCAAGATGGCAAATGTCCAAGATGTCAAATGACAAATGTAACAATGCTAAATGTCAAAAATGAAAAGTGTCACCATGAAAAATGTCAAAAATGACAAATTTCAAGATGGCAAATGTCAAAGATGTCAAATGACAAATGTCACAATGCTAAATGTCAAAAATGAAAAGTGTCACCATGAAAAATGTCAAAAATGACAAATTTCAATATGGCAAATGTCAAATGACAAATGTCACAATGCTAAATGTCAAAAATGAAAAGTGTCACCATGAAAAATGTCAAAAATGACAAATTTCAAGATGGCAAATGTCAAAACTGACAAATGTCACAATGCTAAATGTCAAAAGTGATAAGTGTCAACATGAAAAATGTCAAAAATGACAAATTTCAAGATGGCAAATGCCAAAGATGTCAAATGACAAATGTCACAATGCTAAATGTCAAAAATGAAAAGTGTCACCATGAAAAATGTCAAAAATGACAAATTTCAAGATGGCAAATGTCAAAGATGTCAAATGACAAATGTCACAATGCTAAATGTCAAAAATGAAAAGTGTCACCATGAAAAATTTCAAAAATAACAAATTTCAAGATGGCAAATGTCAAAGATGTCAAATGACAAATGTCACAATGCTAAATGTCAAAAATGAAAAGTGTCACCATGAAAAATATCAAAAATGACAAATTTCAAGATGGCAAATATCAAAGATGTCAAATGACAAATGTCACAATGCTAAATGTCAAAAATGGAAAGTGTCACAATGCTAAATGTCAAAAATGAAAAGTGTTACAATGCTAAATGTCAAAAATGACAAATTTCAAAATGGCAAATGTCAAAGATGTCAAATAACAAATGTCACAATGCTAAATGTCAAAAATGACAAATTTCAAGATGGCAAATGTCAAAGATGTCAAATGACAAATGTCACAATGCTAAATGTCAAAAATGAAAAGTGTCACCATGAAAAATGTCAAAAATGACAAATTTCAAGATGGCAAATGTCAAAACTGACAAACGTCACAATGCTAAATGTCAAAAATGAAAAGTGTCACCATGAAAAATGTCAAAAATAACAAATTTCCAGATGGCAAATGTCAAAGATGTCAAGTGACAAATGTCACAATGCTAAATGTCAAAACTGACAAATTTCAAGATGGCAAACGTCAAAGATGTCAAATGACAAATGTCACAATGCTAAATGTCAAAAATGAAAAGTGTCACCATGAAAAATGTCAAAAATGACAAATTTCAAGATGGCAAATGTCAAAGATGTCAAATGACAAATGTCGCAATGCTAAATGTCAAAAATGATAAGTGTCACCATGAAAAATGTCAAAAATAACAAATTTCAAGATGGCAAATGTCAAAGATGTCAAATGACAAATGTCACAATGCTAAATGTCAAAAATAACAAATTTTAAGATGGCAAATGTCAAAGATGTCAAATGACAACTGTCACAATGCTAAATGTCAAAAATGAAAAGTGTCACCATGAAAAATGTCAAAAATAACAAATTTCAAGATGGCAAATGTCAAAGATGTCAAATGACAAATGTCACAATGCTAAATGTCAAAAATGACAAATTTCAAGATGGCAAATGTCAAAGATGTCAAATGTCACAATGCTAAATGTCAAAAATGAAAAGTGCCACCATGAAAAATGTCAAAAATGACAAATTTCAAGATGGCAAATGTCAAAGATGTCAAATGACAAATGTCACAATGCTAAATGTCAAAAATGAAAAGTGTCACCATGAAAAATGTCAAAAATGACAAATTTCAAGATGGCAAATGTCAAAGATGTCAAATGACAAATGTCACAATGCTAAATGTCAAAAATGAAAAGTGTCACCATGAAAAATGTCAAAAATGACAAATTTCAAGATGGCAAATGTCAAAGATGTCAAATGACAAATGTCACAATGCTAAATGTCAAAAATGAAAAGTGTCAAAAATGACAAATTTCAAGATGGCAAATGTCTAAGATGTCAAATGACAAATGTCACAATGCTAAATGTCAAAAATGAAAAGTGTCACTATAAAAAATGTCAAAAATGACAAATTTCAAGATGGCAAATGTCAAAGATGTCAAATGACAAATGTCACAATGCTAAATGTAAAAATGAAAAGTGTCACCATGAAAAATGTCAAAAATGACAAATTTCAAGATGGCAAATGTCAAAGATGTCAAATGACAAATGTCACAATGCTAAATGTCAAAAATGAAAAGTGTCACCATGAAAAATGTCAAAAATAACAAATTTCAAGATGGCAAATGTCAAAGATGTCAAATGACAAATGTCACAATGCTAAATGGCAAAAATGAAAAGTGTCACCATGAAAAATGTCAAAAATGACAAATTTCAAGATGGCAAATGTCAAAGATGTCAAATGACAAATGTCACAATGCTAAATGTCAAAAATGAAAAGTGTCAAAAATGACAAATTTCAAGATGGCAAATGTCTAAGATGTCAAATGACAAATGTCACAATGCTAAATGTCAAAAATGAAAAGTGTCACCATGAAAAATGTCAAAAATGACAAATTTCAAGATGGCAAATGTCAAAGATGTCAAATGACAAATGTCACAATGCTAAATGTCAAAAATGAAAAGTGTCACCATGAAAAATGTCAAAAATGACAAATTTCAAGATGGCAAATATCAAAGATGTCAAATGACAAATGTCACAATGCTAAATGTCAAAAATGGAAAGTGTCACAATGCTAAATGTCAAAAATGAAAAGTGTCACCATGAAAAATGTCAAAAATGACAAATTTCAAGATGGCAAATGTCAAAACTGACAAATGTCACAATGCTAAATGTCAAAAATGATAAGTGTCACCATGAAAAATGTCAAAAATGACAAATTTCAAGATGGCAAATGTCCAAGATGTCAAATGACAAATATCACAATGCTAAATGTCAAAAATGAAAAGTGTCACCATGAAAAATGTCAAAAATGTCAAATTTCAAGATGGCCAATGTCAAAGATGTCAAATGACAAATGTCACAATGCTAAATGTCAAAAATTGAAAAGTGTCACCATGAAAAATGTCAAAAATGACAAATTTCAAGATGGCAAATGTCAAAGATGTCAAATGACAAATGTCATAATGCTAAAAGTCAAAATGAAAAGTGTCACCATGAAAAATGTCAAAAATGACAAATTTCAAGATGGCAAATATCAAAGATGTCAAATGACAAATGTCACAATGCTAAATGTCAAAAATGACAAATTTCAAGATGGCAAAATGTCAAAGCTGTCAAATGACAAATGTCACAATGCTAAATGTCAAAAATGAAAAGTGTCACCATGAAAAATGTCAAAAATGACAAATTTCAAGATGGCAAATGTCAAAGATGTCAAATGACAAATGTCACAATGCTAAATGTCAAAAATGAAAAGTGTCACCATGAAAAATGTCAAAAATAACAAATTTCAAGATGGCAAATGTCAAAGATGTCAAATGACAAATGTCACAATGCTAAATGTCAAAAATGAAAAGTGTCACCATGAAAAATGTCAAAAATGACAAATTTCAAGATGGCAAATGTCAAAGATGTCAAATGACAAATGTCACAATGCTAAATGTCAAAAATGAAAAGTGTCACCATGAAAAATGTCAAAAATAACAAATTTTAAGATGGCAAATGTCAAAGATGTCAAATGACAAATGTCACAATGCTAAATGTCAAAAATGAAAAGTGTCACCATGAAAAATGTCAAAAATGACAAATTTCAAGATGGCAAATGTCAAAACTGACAAATGTCACAATGTTAAATGTCAAAAATGATAAGTGTCACCATGAAAAATGTCAAAAATGACAAATTTCAAGATGGCAAATGTCCAAGATGTCAAATGACAAATGTCACAATGCTAAATGTCAAAAATGAAAAGTGTCACCATGAAAAATGTCAAAAATGACAAATTTCAAGATGGCAAATGTCAAAACTGACAAATGTCAGAATGCTAAATGTCAAAAATGATAAGTGTCAACATGAAAAATGTCAAAAATGACAAATTTCAAGATGGCAAATGCCAAAGATGTCAAATGACAAATGTCACAATGCTAACTGTCAAAAATGAAAAGTGTCACCATGAAAAATGTCAAAAATGACAAATTTCAAGATGGCAAATGTCAAAGATGTCAAATGACAAATGTCACAATGCTAAATGTCAAAAATGAAAAGTGTCACCATGAAAAATGTCAAAAATGACAAATTTCAAGATGGCAAATGTCAAAGATGTCAAATGACAAATGTCACGATGCTAAATGTCAAAAATGCAAAGTGTCACCATGAAAAATATCAAAAATGACAAATTTCAAGATGGCAAATATCAAAGATGTCAAATGACAAATGTCACAATGCTAAATGTCAAAAATGGAAAGTGTCACAATGCTAAATGTCAAAAATGAAAAGTGTTACAATGCTAAATGTCAAAAATGACAAATTTCAAAATGGCAAATGTCAAAGATGTCAAATAACAAATGTCACAATGCTAAATGTCAAAAATGACAAATTTCAAGATGGCAAATGTCAAAGATGTCAAATGACAAATGTCACAATGCTAAATGTCAAAAATGAAAAGTGTCACCATGAAAAATGTCAAAAATGACAAATTTCAAGATGGCAAATGTCAAAACTGACAAACGTCACAATGCTAAATGTCAAAAATGAAAAGTGTCACCATGAAAAATGTCAAAAATAACAAAGTTCCAGATGGCAAATGTCAAAGATGTCAAGTGACAAATGTCACAATGCTAAATGTCAAAACTGACAAATTTCAAGATGGCAAACGTCAAAGATGTCAAATGACAAATGTCACAATGCTAAATGTCAAAAATGAAAAGTGTCACCATGAAAAATGTCAAAAATGACAAATTTCAAGATGGCAAATGTCAAAGATGTCAAATGACAAATGTCGCAATGCTAAATGTCAAAAATGATAAGTGTCACCATGAAAAATGTCAAAAATAACAAATTTCAAGATGGCAAATGTCAAAGATGTCAAATGACAAATGTCACAATGCTAAATGTCAAAAATAACAAATTTTAAGATGGCAAATGTCAAAGATGTCAAATGACAACTGTCACAATGCTAAATGTCAAAAATGAAAAATGTCACCATGAAAAATGTCAAAAATAACAAATTTCAAGATGGCAAATGTCAAAGATGTCAAATGACAAATGTCACAATGCTAAATGTCAAAAATGACAAATTTCAAGATGGCAAATGTCAAAGATGTCAAATGTCCCAATGCTAAATGTCAAAAATGAAAAGTGTCACCATGAAAAATGTCAAAAATGACAAATTTCAAGATGGCAAATGTCAAAGATGTCAAATGACAAATGTCACAATGCTAAATGTCAAAAATGAAAAGTGTCACCATGAAAAATGTCAAAAATGACAAATTTCAAGATGGCAAATGTCAAAGATGTCAAATGACAAATGTCACAATGCTAAATGTCAAAAATGAAAAGTGTCACCATGAAAAATGTCAAAAATGACAAATTTCAAGATGGCAAATGTCAAAGATGTCAAATGACAAATGTCACAATGCTAAATGTCAAAAATGAAAAGTGTCAAAAATGACAAATTTCAAGATGGCAAATGTCTAAGATGTCAAATGACAAATGTCACAATGCTAAATGTCAAAAATGAAAAGTGTCACTATAAAAAATGTCAAAAATGACAAATTTCAAGATGGCAAATGTCAAAGATGTCAAATGACAAATGTCAGAATGCTAAATGTAAAAATGAAAAGTGTCACCATGAAAAATGTCAAAAATGACAAATTTCAAGATGGCAAATGTCAAAGATGTCAAATGACAAATGTCACAATGCTAAATGTCAAAAATGAAAAGTGTCACCATAAAAAATGTCAAAAATAACAAATTTCAAGATGGCAAATGTCAAAGATGTCAAATGACAAATGTCACAATGCTAAATGTCAAAAATGAAAAGTGTCACCATGAAAAATGTCAAAAATGACAAATTTCAAGATGGCAAATGTCAAAGATGTCAAATGACAAATGTCACAATGCTAAATGTAAAAATGAAAAGTGTCACCATGAAAAATGTCAAAAATGACAAATTTCAAGATGGCAAATGTCAAAGATGTCAAATGACAAATGTCACAATGCTAAATGTCAAAAATGAAAAGTGTCACCATAAAAAATGTCAAAAATAACAAATTTCAAGATGGCAAATGTCAAAGATGTCAAATGACAAATGTCACAATGCTAAATGTCAAAAATGAAAAGTGTCAAAAATGACAAATTTCAAGATGGCAAATGTCTAAGATGTCAAATGACAAATGTCACAGTGCTAAATGTCAAAAATGAAAAGTGTCACCATGAAAAATGTCAAAAATGACAAATTTCAAGATGGCAAATGTCAAAGATGTCAAAAAAAGAAGAAGAATTTATTTAAAATAGGTTACCCTAATATACAACCAAAATAATATAAAAATATATCAGATAAAAACACATAGGTAATTATATGAACTATAAAAACATTAAAATAATTGAAAAATACTTAAAAACAATTAAATTTTACGCTAAAAAATATTTAAAATACAAAATACAAACACATAATACATGAACAACAGAACCACAGAAGACAGTAATGTAATTAACTTATTTATGTATTATTTTTCACAAAGTCAGCTAGTCGGTGTTTAAAAACTCTTAAAGAAGTACTAGTTTTAATAGCAGTAGGTAAATTATTGTAATTGACAAATCCTTTGAAAAACAAAGAATTCATAGAACACTTTTTGTTAGTAGTTGAAATATACAGATTATTATTATTTCTTGTAGCATAGTTATGGATATCAACATTAAATTGTGTGAATTCACAAAAATAGGATGGTGCTAAATTATGAAGGATTTTATATATAAAAATCATTGTTAAATAGTACAATCTCTGAGTCACTGAGAACCATTTTAGGGATTCCAGCATATTGTTAATTGGAGTATATCGATTTGTTCGAAGAACAATCCTCATACCCCGATTTTGTAATTTTTGTAGTTGATTTAATTGATTTAAATTAAACAAATAAGTAACAGAAGAGCAGAAATCAAAGTGAGGCTGGATAATTGAATTGAAAACTGTAACTCTAGACTGTAGTGATAAATGTTTGGATACTCTTGCAAGAAAATAAATCTTTTTGCTTATCTTCTTAAACATATACTCAAAATGATCACAAAATAAAAGGAGATTGTCAATATAAAATCCAAGATATTTTATGGACGTTACATTTTCTATTTTTTCTTCATTTATTTTTAAATCAATGTCATTAATATTTATAGAACTGTACTTGTATTTAGTGGTTATAATCATAGCTTTGGTTTTCATAGTATTTAATTTTAATTTATTTAATTTCAAATATTTATTTATTGCAGAAAGAGCAGTATTCATTTTATTTATGGCTATCCATAAATCTTCATTAAAGCAGGCTACTAAAGTATCATCAGCGAAAATATTAAGAAAATCAACGTCTATAAAAAGTTCCAAGTCATTTAAATACAGAATGAATAAGAGGGGTCCTAATACACTGCCCTGCGGTACACCTACATGGACATTTATTATATTTGAAATAATATTACATACTCTAACTTTTTGTTTTCTATTCATTAAGTAGTGGGACAACCACTTAAACACCGCACCCTTTATACTATAACCTTTTAGTTTCTGTAAGAGAATGTGACGATCTATGGTTTCAAAAGCCCTCTTTAGATCTAAAAACACAGCTACTACATATTTATTTGAGTCTACTTCTTTTTTAAATTTACTTAGTGCAAGCTGAAGTGCTGCTTCACATGAATATTTCTTTCGAAATCCCGATTGATTATTAATTAAAATATTATTATATTCAATATGTTCTATAATTTGATTATAAACTGCTATTTCAAGAACTTTTTCTAGAGGTGGCAAGGTATTAATAGGTCTAAACTCATTTGCCTTTATGGTGTTACTAACTTTTGGTATGGGAATCACAGTACTAACCTTTAGAGCATCTGGGACTGTGCATGTTCTTAGAGACGTATTCACAAAATTTAATATAACATGACCACATACTTCAAAAATTTCTTTTAGGATTTTTGAATTTAGTATTTCATATGTACTACTTTTATTATCTAATGAGTTAATAATTCTACGCAAATCCTCCATTGATAATGTCCTAAACTGTGAAAAGGTAGGATATAAGTTATAGTTACAAAATTTCCACTGTTTATCATTTACTATACTTTCCACAATATTTTCTATACTATCTATAAAATAATTATTAAATTTGTTGACAATTTCTTTTTTATCTCTTTCTAAACTTGGTGTACTATTATAACTAAAATCAACAACATTAGGAAAATTTTGATTTTTACCATTTATTAGGTTTTTTAATGTTTTCCACATAAGTTTCGGATTATTGCGGTACCTATCGATTTTATCTACATAATACATTTCTTTTTTTGTTTTTAATAAATTAACAACTAGATTTCTTTGTTTTTTAAAATTGTCCCATTTTACATTTTTATCTGCACCTCTTGTTGATATAAATTCCCTATACATCCTATCTCGTTTTTTGATATTATCATTAAGTTCATTGTCAAACCATGGTACGTTATTTTTATATTGACAACTCTGAATAGGTGAAATGCGATCTATCACAGCCCTACAATTATTTGCAAAATTGTGATAAATGTTATTTACATCTGTAGAGTCCAAGTTCCAGCTACAAGAAATCAATTCAAGTTTAATCCTATCTAAATTTTCAGGACTTATATTTCTATAAATTTTTGTAGATGTATTACCATGACTGCTATTTTTTAGATTTACACATATTAAAGAGTGATCACTTACTTTAGGAGTATGATGGACACAACATTTAGCCAAATTGTGATTTACCAAAACATAATCAATCAACGTTTCACTATCTTTTGTAACTCTGGTAGGTTCATTTACTAATTGCTCGATGCCATATTGTAAAAACATACATTTAATTTTTTTTACATAAAACCCGTTATTAAAAAAGTCCATATTAAAGTCTCCAATCAAAATACATCGCTTATTATTATTAAAGATGTCATCGCATATATTTTCAAAATTTTCTAAAAAGAGAGCATCAGAACTTGAAGGAGAATGATATAGGCATCCAATTAGCCACTCACACGAATTAAAATTAACTTTTATTACTTTGCACCAGTAATTAGTATCTAGCACGTAAGTTTTTGTTATTGAATATTTTAAAGTATTTTTAACATATATAACAACACCTCCAGTATGGCTATTTTTAGAGTTGCAACGAATAAGGTTGTAGCCGTCAATATTTATTTCAAAGTCTTCAATTTCATTTGTAATTCTAGCTTCGCTAACTAATATTAATTTCGGTGCATAGTGTAGAATATTAATTTTAATTTCATCCACTTTATTCAGCAAACTCTGAGCATTCAGATAGATTATGTCTGTGTTTAATAATATATTAGGGTAATTTACTGGTTTTTTTGTTGGCTGATTTTATTAACAATTGTAGGTTTATTCTTAATAAACTTGATTGTTTTAGATTCATCCCCATTTCTAATAAGTTCATCTAGTTGAGATTTAACTTTTCTAAAATATGCCTGCTGAGCCTTAGTTTGGTCAGAGAAAATCTTAACCCCAGGAATTTTTACTGTTTTATTTTTTAGAATTAACTTTGCATCTTCAGGTGAGCTCAAGATAACTTTAATAGGACGAGTTTTATTTCCATTGAATTTTCCAAGTCTAAACAATTTTAAATTAGATTTATTAATATTGCAATCATCTAAAACTTTTAAGACTGATTCTTTATCCTCCTTATTTCGTTCATTTTGAGTATTTTTGGTAGATTCATTTATATTAAAAACTATTACATTGGATGCTCTATTTTGTCTGTCCAGCATTTCTGAGATGACATCTTCCAAATGACAAATGTCACAATGCTAAATGTCAAAAATGAAAAGTGTCACCATGAAAAATGTCAAAAATGACAAATTTCAAGATGGCAAATATCAAAGATGTCAAATGACAAATGTCACAAAGCTAAATGTCAAAAATGGAAAGTGTCACAATGCTAAATGTCAAAAATGAAAAGTGTCACCATGAAAAATGTCAAAAATGACAAATTTCAAGATGGCAAATGTCAAAACTGACAAATGTCACAATGCTAAATGTCAAAAATGATAAGTGTCACCATGAAAAATGTCAAAAATGACAAATTTCAAGATGGCAAATGTCCAAGATGTCAAATGACAAATATCACAATGCTAAATGTCAAAAATGAAAAGTGTCACCATGAAAAATGTCAAAAATGTCAAATTTCAAGATGGCAAATGTCAAAGATGTCAAATGACAAATGTCACAATGCTAAATGTCAAAAATGAAAAGTGTCACCATGAAAAATGTCAAAAATGACAAATTTCAAGATGGCAAATGTCAAAGATGTCAAATGACAAATGTCATAATGCTAAAAGTCAAAATGAAAAGTGTCACCATGAAAAATGTCAAAAATGACAAATTTCAAGATGGCAAATATCAAAGATGTCAAATGACAAATGTCACAATGCTAAATGTCAAAAATGACAAATTTCAAGATGGCAAATGTCAAAGATGTCAAATGACAAATGTCACAATGCTAAATGTCAAAAATGAAAAGTGTCACCATGAAAAATGTCAAAAATGACAAATTTCAAGATGGCAAATGTCAAATGACACATGTCACAATGCTAAATGTCAAAAATGAAAAGTGTCACCATGAAAAATGTCAAAAATGACAAATTTCAAGATGGCAAATGTCAAAGATGTCAAATGACAAATGTCACAATGCTAAATGTCAAAAATGAAAA
Organism: Altica lythri; assembly: GCA_964028335.1. Classification (NCBI taxonomy): domain Eukaryota; kingdom Metazoa; phylum Arthropoda; class Insecta; order Coleoptera; family Chrysomelidae; genus Altica; species Altica lythri. The sequence continues at coordinate 36,120,728 of OZ034800.1, read as the reverse complement.
GTGTCACCATGAAAAATGTCAAAAATAACAAATTTTAAGATGGCAAATGTCAAAGATGTCAAATGACAAATGTCACAATGCTAAATGTCAAAAATGAAAAGTGTCACCATGAAAAATGTCAAAAATGACAAATTTCAAGATGGCAAATGTCAAAACTGACAAATGTCACAATGTTAAATGTCAAAAATGAAAAGTGTCACCATGAAAAATGTCAAAAATGACAAATTTCAAGATGGCAAATGTCAAAGATGTCAAATGACAAATGTCACAATGCTAAATGTAAAAATGAAAAGTGTCACCATGAAAAATGTCAAAAATGACAAATTTCAAGATGGCAAATGTCAAAGATGTCAAATGACAAATGTCACAATGCTAAATGTCAAAAATGAAAAGTGTCACCATAAAAAATGTCAAAAATAACAAATTTCAAGATGGCAAATGTCAAAGATGTCAAATGACAAATGTCACAATGCTAAATGTCAAAAATGAAAAGTGTCAAAAATGACAAATTTCAAGATGGCAAATGTCTAAGATGTCAAATGACAAATGTCACAGTGCTAAATGTCAAAAATGAAAAGTGTCACCATGAAAAATGTCAAAAATGACAAATTTCAAGATGGCAAATGTCAAAGATGTCAAATGACAAATGTCACAATGCTAAATGTCAAAAATGAAAAGTGTCACCATGAAAAATGTCAAAAATGACAAATTTCAAGATGGCAAATATCAAAGATGTCAAATGACAAATGTCACAAAGCTAAATGTCAAAAATGGAAAGTGTCACAATGCTAAATGTCAAAAATGAAAAGTGTCACCATGAAAAATGTCAAAAATGACAAATTTCAAGATGGCAAATGTCAAAACTGACAAATGTCACAATGCTAAATGTCAAAAATGATAAGTGTCACCATGAAAAATGTCAAAAATGACAAATTTCAAGATGGCAAATGTCCAAGATGTCAAATGACAAATATCACAATGCTAAATGTCAAAAATGAAAAGTGTCACCATGAAAAATGTCAAAAATGTCAAATTTCAAGATGGCAAATGTCAAAGATGTCAAATGACAAATGTCACAATGCTAAATGTCAAAAATGAAAAGTGTCACCATGAAAAATGTCAAAAATGACAAATTTCAAGATGGCAAATGTCAAAGATGTCAAATGACAAATGTCATAATGCTAAAAGTCAAAATGAAAAGTGTCACCATGAAAAATGTCAAAAATGACAAATTTCAAGATGGCAAATATCAAAGATGTCAAATGACAAATGTCACAATGCTAAATGTCAAAAATGACAAATTTCAAGATGGCAAATGTCAAAGATGTCAAATGACAAATGTCACAATGCTAAATGTCAAAAATGAAAAGTGTCACCATGAAAAATGTCAAAAATGACAAATTTCAAGATGGCAAATGTCAAAGATGTCAAATGACACATGTCACAATGCTAAATGTCAAAAATGAAAAGTGTCACCATGAAAAATGTCAAAAATGACAAATTTCAAGATGGCAAATGTCAAAGATGTCAAATGACAAATGTCACAATGCTAGATGTCAAAAATGAAAAGTGTCACCATGAAAAATGTCAAAAATAACAAATTTTAAGATGGCAAATGTCAAAGATGTCAAATGACAAATGTCACAATGCTAAATGTCAAAAATGAAAAGTGTCACCATGAAAAATGTCAAAAATGACAAATTTCAAGATGGCAAATGTCAAAACTGACAAATGTCACAATGTTAAATGTCAAAAATGAAAAGTGTCACCATGAAAAATGTCAAAAATGACAAATTTCAAGATGGCAAATGTCAAAGATGTCAAATGACAAATGTCACAATGCTAAATGTAAAAATGAAAAGTGTCACCATGAAAAATGTCAAAAATGACAAATTTCAAGATGGCAAATGTCAAAGATGTCAAATGACAAATGTCACAATGCTAAATGTCAAAAATGAAAAGTGTCACCATAAAAAATGTCAAAAATAACAAATTTCAAGATGGCAAATGTCAAAGATGTCAAATGACAAATGTCACAATGCTAAATGTCAAAAATGAAAAGTGTCAAAAATGACAAATTTCAAGATGGCAAATGTCTAAGATGTCAAATGACAAATGTCACAGTGCTAAATGTCAAAAATGAAAAGTGTCACCATGAAAAATGTCAAAAATGACAAATTTCAAGATGGCAAATGTCAAAGATGTCAAATGACAAATGTCACAATGCTAAATGTCAAAAATGAAAAGTGTCACCATGAAAAATGTCAAAAATGACAAATTTCAAGATGGCAAATATCAAAGATGTCAAATGACAAATGTCACAAAGCTAAATGTCAAAAATGGAAAGTGTCACAATGCTAAATGTCAAAAATGAAAAGTGTCACCATGAAAAATGTCAAAAATGACAAATTTCAAGATGGCAAATGTCAAAACTGACAAATGTCACAATGCTAAATGTCAAAAATGATAAGTGTCACCATGAAAAATGTCAAAAATGACAAATTTCAAGATGGCAAATGTCCAAGATGTCAAATGACAAATATCACAATGCTAAATGTCAAAAATGAAAAGTGTCACCATGAAAAATGTCAAAAATGTCAAATTTCAAGATGGCAAATGTCAAAGATGTCAAATGACAAATGTCACAATGCTAAATGTCAAAAATGAAAAGTGTCACCATGAAAAATGTCAAAAATGACAAATTTCAAGATGGCAAATGTCAAAGATGTCAAATGACAAATGTCATAATGCTAAAAGTCAAAATGAAAAGTGTCACCATGAAAAATGTCAAAAATGACAAATTTCAAGATGGCAAATATCAAAGATGTCAAATGACAAATGTCACAATGCTAAATGTCAAAAATGACAAATTTCAAGATGGCAAATGTCAAAGATGTCAAATGACAAATGTCACAATGCTAAATGTCAAAAATGAAAAGTGTCACCATGAAAAATGTCAAAAATGACAAATTTCAAGATGGCAAATGTCAAAGATGTCAAATGACACATGTCACAATGCTAAATGTCAAAAATGAAAAGTGTCACCATGAAAAATGTCAAAAATGACAAATTTCAAGATGGCAAATGTCAAAGATGTCAAATGACAAATGTCACAATGCTAAATGTCAAAAATGAAAAGTGTCACCATGAAAAATGTCAAAAATAACAAATTTTAAGATGGCAAATGTCAAAGATGTCAAATGACAAATGTCACAATGCTAAATGTCAAAAATGAAAAGTGTCACCATGAAAAATGTCAAAAATGACAAATTTCAAGATGGCAAATGTCAAAACTGACAAATGTCACAATGTTAAATGTCAAAAATGATAAGTGTCACCATGAAAAATGTCAAAAATGACAAATTTCAAGATGGCAAATGTCCAAGATGTCAAATGACAAATGTCACAATGCTAAATGTCAAAAATGAAAAGTGTCACCATGAAAAATGTCAAAAATGACAAATTTCAAGATGGCAAATGTCAAAACTGACAAATGTCAGAATGCTAAATGTCAAAAATGATAAGTGTCAACATGAAAAATGTCAAAAATGACAAATTTCAAGATGGCAAATGCCAAAGATGTCAAATGACAAATGTCACAATGCTAACTGTCAAAAATGAAAAGTGTCACCATGAAAAATGTCAAAAATGACAAATTTCAAGATGGCAAATGTCAAAGATGTCAAATGACAAATGTCACAATGCTAAATGTCAAAAATGAAAAGTGTCACCATGAAAAATGTCAAAAATGACAAATTTCAAGATGGCAAATGTCAAAGATGTCAAATGACAAATGTCACAATGCTAAATGTCAAAAATGAAAAGTGTCACCATGAAAAATGTCAAAAATGACAAATTTCAAGATGGCAAATGTCAAAGATGTCAAATGACAAATGTCACAATGCTAAATGTCAACAATGAAAAGTGTCACGATGAAAAATGTCAAAAATGACAAATTTCAAGATGGCAAATGTCAAAGATGTCAAATAACAAATGTCACAATGCTAAATGTCAAAAATGAAAAGTGTCAAAAATGACAAATTTCAAGATGGCAAATGTCTAAGATGTCAAATGACAAATGTCAAATGACAAATGTCACAATGCTAAATGTCAAAAATGAAAAGTGTCACCATGAAAAATGTCAAAAATGACAAATTTCAAGATGGCAAATGTCAAAGATGTCTAATGACAAATGTCACAATGCTAAATGTCAAAAATGAAAAGTGTCACCATGAAAAATGTCAAAAATAACAAATTTCAAGATGGCAAATGTCAAAGATGTCAAATGACAAATGTCACAATGCTAAAGGTCAAAAATGAAAAGTGTCACCATAAAAAATGTCAAAAATGACAAATTTCAAGATGGCAAATGTCAAAGATGTCAAATGACAAATGTCACAATGCTAAATGTCAAAAATGAAAAGTGTCACCATGAAAAATGTCAAAAATGTCAAATTTCAAGATGGCAAATGTCAAAGATGTCAAATGACAAATGTCACAATGCTAAATGTCAAAAATGAAAAGTGTCACCATGAAAAATGTCAAAAATGACAAATTTCAAGATGGCAAATGTCAAAGATGTCAAATGACAAATGTCATAATGCTAAAAGTCAAAATGAAAAGTGTCACCATGAAAAATGTCAAAAATGACAAATTTCAAGATGGCAAATATCAAAGATGTCAAATGACAAATGTCACAATGCTAAATGTCAAAAATGACAAATTTCAAGATGGCAAATGTCAAAGATGTCAAATGACAAATGTCACAATGCTAAATGTCAAAAATGAAAAGTGTCACCATGAAAAATGTCAAAAATGACAAATTTCAAGATGGCAAATGTCAAAGATGTCAAATGACACATGTCACAATGCTAAATGTCAAAAATGAAAAGTGTCACCATGAAAAATGTCAAAAATGACAAATTTCAAGATGGCAAATGTCAAAGATGTCAAATGACAAATGTCACAATGCTAAATGTCAAAAATGAAAAGTGTCACCATGAAAAATGTCAAAAATAACAAATTTTAAGATGGCAAATGTCAAAGATGTCAAATGACAAATGTCACAATGCTAAATGTCAAAAATGAAAAGTGTCACCATGAAAAATGTCAAAAATGACAAATTTCAAGATGGCAAATGTCAAAACTGACAAATGTCACAATGTTAAATGTCAAAAATGATAAGTGTCACCATGAAAAATGTCAAAAATGACAAATTTCAAGATGGCAAATGTCCAAGATGTCAAATGACAAATGTCACAATGCTAAATGTCAAAAATGAAAAGTGTCACCATGAAAAATGTCAAAAATGACAAATTTCAAGATGGCAAATGTCAAAACTGACAAATGTCAGAATGCTAAATGTCAAAAATGATAAGTGTCAACATGAAAAATGTCAAAAATGACAAATTTCAAGATGGCAAATGCCAAAGATGTCAAATGACAAATGTCACAATGCTAACTGTCAAAAATGAAAAGTGTCACCATGAAAAATGTCAAAAATGACAAATTTCAAGATGGCAAATGTCAAAGATGTCAAATGACAAATGTCACAATGCTAAATGTCAAAAATGAAAAGTGTCACCATGAAAAATGTCAAAAATGACAAATTTCAAGATGGCAAATGTCAAAGATGTCAAATGACAAATGTCACAATGCTAAATGTCAAAAATGAAAAGTGTCACCATGAAAAATATCAAAAATGACAAATTTCAAGATGGCAAATATCAAAGATGTCAAATGACAAATGTCACAATGCTAAATGTCAAAAATGGAAAGTGTCACAATGCTAAATGTCAAAAATGAAAAGTGTTACAATGCTAAATGTCAAAAATGACAAATTTCAAAATGGCAAATGTCAAAGATGTCAAATAACAAATGTCACAATGCTAAATGTCAAAAATGACAAATTTCAAGATGGCAAATGTCAAAGATATCAAATGACAAATGTCACAATGCTAAATGTCAAAAATGAAAAGTGTCACCATGAAAAATGTCAAAAATGACAAATTTCAAGATGGCAAATGTCAAAACTGACAAACGTCACAATGCTAAATGTCAAAAATGAAAAGTGTCACCATGAAAAATGTCAAAAATAACAAATTTCCAGATGGCAAATGTCAAAGATGTCAAGTGACAAATGTCACAATGCTAAATGTCAAAACTGACAAATTTCAAGATGGCAAACGTCAAAGATGTCAAATGACAAATGTCACAATGCTAAATGTCAAAAATGAAAAGTGTCACCATGAAAAATGTCAAAAATGACAAATTTCAAGATGGCAAATGTCAAAGATGTCAAATGACAAATGTCGCAATGCTAAATGTCAAAAATGATAAGTGTCACCATGAAAAATGTCAAAAATAACAAATTTCAAGATGGCAAATGTCAAAGATGTCAAATGACAAATGTCACAATGCTAAATGTCAAAAATAACAAATTTTAAGATGGCAAATGTCAAAGATGTCAAATGACAACTGTCACAATGCTAAATGTCAAAAATGAAAAGTGTCACCATGAAAAATGTCAAAAATAACAAATTTCAAGATGGCAAATGTCAAAGATGTCAAATGACAAATGTCACAATGCTAAATGTCAAAAATGACAAATTTCAAGATGGCAAATGTCAAAGATGTCAAATGTCACAATGCTAAATGTCAAAAATGAAAAGTGTCACCATGAAAAATGTCAAAAATGACAAATTTCAAGATGGCAAATGTCAAAGATGTCAAATGACAAATGTCACAATGCTAAATGTCAAAAATGAAAAGTGTCACCATGAAAAATGTCAAAAATGACAAATTTCAAGATGGCAAATGTCAAAGATGTCAAATGACAAATGTCACAATGCTAAATGTCAAAAATGAAAAGTGTCACCATGAAAAATGTCAAAAATGACAAATTTCAAGATGGCAAATGTCAAAGATGTCAAATGACAAATGTCACAATGCTAAATGTCAAAAATGAAAAGTGTCAAAAATGACAAATTTCAAGATGGCAAATGTCTAAGATGTCAAATGACAAATGTCACAATGCTAAATGTCAAAAATGAAAAGTGTCACTATAAAAAATGTCAAAAATAACAAATTTCAAGATGGCAAATGTCAAAGATGTCAAATGACAAATGTCAGAATGCTAAATGTAAAAATGAAAAGTGTCACCATGAAAAATGTCAAAAATGACAAATTTCAAGATGGCAAATGTCAAAGATGTCAAATGACAAATGTCACAATGCTAAATGTCAAAAATGAAAAGTGTCACCATAAAAAATGTCAAAAATAACAAATTTCAAGATGGCAAATGTCAAAGATGTCAAATGACAAATGTCACAATGCTAAATGTCAAAAATGAAAAGTGTCACCATGAAAAATGTCAAAAATGACAAATTTCAAGATGGCAAATGTCAAAGATGTCAAATGACAAATGTCACAATGCTAAATGTAAAAATGAAAAGTGTCACCATGAAAAATGTCAAAAATGACAAATTTCAAGATGGCAAATGTCAAAGATGTCAAATGACAAATGTCACAATGCTAAATGTCAAAAATGAAAAGTGTCACCATAAAAAAATGTCAAAAATAACAAATTTCAAGATGGCAAATGTCAAAGATGTCAAATGACAAATGTCACAATGCTAAATGTCAAAAATGAAAAGTGTCAAAAATGACAAATTTCAAGATGGCAAATGTCTAAGATGTCAAATGACAAATGTCACAATGCTAAATGTCAAAAATGAAAAGTGTCACTATAAAAAATGTCAAAAATGACAAATTTCAAGATGGCAAATGTCAAAGATGTCAAATGAAATGTCAGAATGCTAAATGTAAAAATGAAAAGTGTCACCATGAAAAATGTCAAAAATGACAAATTTCAAGATGGCAAATGTCAAAGATGTCAAATGACAAATGTCACAATGCTAAATGTCAAAAATGAAAAGTGTCACCATAAAAAATGTCAAAAATAACAAATTTCAAGATGGCAAATGTCAAAGATGTCAAATGACAAATGTCACAATGCTAAATGTCAAAAATGAAAAGTGTCACCATGAAAAATGTCAAAAATGACAAATTTCAAGATGGCAAATGTCAAAGATGTCAAATGACAAATGTCACAATGCTAAATGTAAAAATGAAAAGTGTCACCATGAAAAATGTCAAAAATGACAAATTTCAAGATGGCAAATGTCAAAGATGTCAAATGACAAATGTCACAATGCTAAATGTCAAAAATGAAAAGTGTCACCATAAAAAATGTCAAAAATAACAAATTTCAAGATGGCAAATGTCAAAGATGTCAAATGACAAATGTCACAATGCTAAATGTCAAAAATGAAAAGTGTCACCATGAAAAATGTCAAAAATGACAAATTTCAAGATGGCAAATGTCAAAGATGTCAAATGACAAATGTCACAATGCTAAATGTCAAAAATGAAAAGTGTCACCATGAAAAATGTCAAAAATGACAAATTTCAAGATGGCAAATGTCAAAGATGTCAAATGACAAATGTCACAATGCTAAATGTCAAAAATGAAAAGTGTCACCATGAAAAATGTCAAAAATGACAAATTTCAAGATGGCAAATGTCAAAACTGACAAATGTCAGAATGCTAAATGTCAAAAATGATAAGTGTCAACATGAAAAATGTCAAAAATGACAAATTTCAAGATGGCAAATGCCAAAGATGTCAAATGACAAATGTCACAATGCTAAATGTCAAAAATGAAAAGTGTCACCATGAAAAATGTCAAAAATGACAAATTTCAAGATGGCAAATGTCAAAGATGTCAAATGACAAATGTCACAATGCTAAATGTCAAAAATGAAAAGTGTCACCATGAAAAATGTCAAAAATAACAAATTTCCAGATGGCAAATGTCAAAGATGTCAAGTGACAAATGTCACAATGCTAAATGTCAAAAATGAAAAGTGTCACCATGAAAAATGTCAAAAATGACAAATTTCAAGATGGCAAATGTCAAAACTGACAAACGTCACAATGCTAAATGTCAAAAATGAAAAGTGTCACCATGAAAAATGTCAAAAATAACAAATTTCAAGATGGCAAATGTCAAAACTGACAAACGTCACAATGCTAAATGTCAAAAATGAAAAGTGTCACCATGAAAAATGTCAAAAATAACAAATTTCCAGATGGCAAATGTCAAAGATGTCAAGTGACAAATGTCACAATGCTAAATGTCAAAACTGACAAATTTCAAGATGGCAAACGTCAAAGATGTCAAATGACAAATGTCACAATGCTAAATGTCAAAAATGAAAAGTGTCACCATGAAAAATGTCAAAAATGACAAATTTCAAGATGGCAAATGTCAAAACTGACAAACGTCACAATGCTAAATGTCAAAAATGAAAAGTGTCACCATGAAAAATGTCAAAAATAACAAATTTCCAGATGGCAAATGTCAAAGATGTCAAGTGACAAATGTCACAATGCTAAATGTCAAAACTGACAAATTTCAAGATGGCAAATGTCAAAGATGTCAAATGACAAATGTCACAATGCTAAATGTCAAAAATGAAAAGTGTCACCATAAAATATGTCAAAAATGACAAATTTCAAGATGGCAAATGTCAAAACTGACAAACGTCACAATGCTAAATGTCAAAAATGAAAAGTGTCACCATGAAAAATGTCAAAAATAACAAATTTCCAGATGGCAAATGTCAAAGATGTCAAGTGACAAATGTCACAATGCTAAATGTCAAAACTGACAAATTTCAAGATGGCAAACGTCAAAGATGTCAAATGACAAATGTCACAATGCTAAATGTCAAAAATGAAAAGTGTCACCATGAAAAATGTCAAAAATGACAAATTTCAAGATGGCAAATGTCAAAGATGTCAAATGACAAATGTCGCAATGCTAAATGTCAAAAATGATAAGTGTCACCATGAAAAATGTCAAAAATAACAAATTTCAAGATGGCAAATGTCAAAGATGTCAAATGACAAATGTCACAATGCTAAATGTCAAAAATAACAAATTTTAAGATGGCAAATGTCAAAGATGTCAAATGACAACTGTCACGATGCTAAATGTCAAAAATGAAAAGTGTCACCATGAAAAATGTCAAAAATAACAAATTTCAAGATGGCAAATGTCAAAGATGTCAAATGACAAATGTCACAATGCTAAATGTCAAAAATGACAAATTTCAAGATGGCAAATGTCAAAGATGTCAAATGTCACAATGCTAAATGTCAAAAATGAAAAGTGTCACCATGAAAAATGTCAAAAATGACAAATTTCAAGATGGCAAATGTCAAAGATGTCAAATGACAAATGTCACAATGCTAAATGTCAAAAATGAAAAGTGTCACCATGAAAAATGTCAAAAATGACAAATTTCAAGATGGCAAATGTCAAAGATGTCAAATGACAAATGTCACAATGCTAAATGTCAAAAATGAAAAGTGTCATCATGAAAAATGTCAAAAATGACAAATTTCAAGATGGCAAATGTCAAAGATGTCAAATGACAAATGTCACAATGCTAAATGTCAAAAATGAAAAGTGTCAAAAATGACAAATTTCAAGATGGCAAATGTCTAAGATGTCAAATGACAAATGTCACAATGCTAAATGTCAAAAATGAAAAGTGTCACTATAAAAAATGTCAAAAATGACAAATTTCAAGATGGCAAATGTCAAAGATGTCAAATGACAAATGTCACAATGCTAAATGTAAAAATGAAAAGTGTCACCATGAAAAATGTCAAAAATGACAAATTTCAAGATGGCAAATGTCAAAGATGTCAAATGACAAATGTCACAATGCTAAATGTCAAAAATGAAAATGTCACCATAAAAAATGTCAAAAATAACAAATTTCAAGATGGCAAATGTCAAAGATGTCAAATGACAAATGTCACAATGCTAAATGTCAAAAATGAAAAGTGTCACCATGAAAAATGTCAAAAATGACAAATTTCAAGATGGCAAATGTCAAAGATGTCAAATGACAAATGTCACAATGCTAAATGTAAAAATGAAAAGTGTCACCATGAAAAATGTCAAAAATGACAAATTTCAAGATGGCAAATATCAAAGATGTCAAATGACAAATGTCACAATGCTAAATGTCAAAAATGAAAAGTGTCACCATAAAAAATGTCAAAAATAACAAATTTCAAGATGGCAAATGTCAAAGATGTCAAATGACAAATGTCACAATGCTAAATGTCAAAAATGAAAAGTGTCACCATGAAAAATGTCAAAAATGACAAATTTCAAGATGGCAAATGTCAAAGATGTCAAATGACAAATGTCACAATGCTAAATGTCAAAAATGAAAAGTGTCACCATGAAAAATGTCAAAAATAACAAATTTTAAGATGGCAAATGTCAAAGATGTCAAATGACAAATGTCACAATGCTAAATGTCAAAAATGAAAAGTGTCACCATGAAAAATGTCAATGTCAAAAATGACAAATTTCAAGATGGCAAATGTCCAAGATGTCAAATGACAAATATCACAATGCTAAATGTCAAAAATGAAAAGTGTCACCATGAAAAATGTCAAAAATGTCAAATTTCAAGATGGCAAATGTCAAAGATGTCAAATGACAAATGTCACAATGCTAAATGTCAAAAATGAAAAGTGTCACCATGAAAAATGTCAAAAATGACAAATTTCAAGATGGCAAATGTCAAAGATGTCAAATGACAAATGTCACAATGCTAAATGTCAAAAATGAAAAGTGTCACCATGAAAAATGTCAAAAATGACAAATTTTAAGATGGCAAATGTCAAAACTGACAAATGTCACAATGCTAAATGTCAAAAATGAAAAGTGTCACCATGAAAAATGTCAAAAATAACAAATTTCAAGATGGCAAATGTCAAAGATGTCAAATGTCACAATGCTAAATGTCAAAAATGACAAATTTCAAGATGGCAAATGTCAAAGATGTCAAATGACAAATGTCACAATGCTAAATGTCAAAAATGAAAAGTGTCACCATAAAAAATGTCAAAAATGACAAATTTTAAGATGGCAAATGTCAAAGATGTCAAATGACAAATGTCACAATGCTAAATGTCAAAAATGAAAAGTGTCACCATGAAAAATGTCAAAAATATCAAATTTCAAGATGGCAAATATCAAAACTGACAAATGTCACAATGCTAAATGTCAAAAATGATAAGAGTCACCATGAAAAATGTCAAAAATGACAAATTTCAAGATGGCAAATGTCTAAGATGTCAAATGACAAATGTCACAATGCTAAATGTCAAAAATGAAAAGTGTCACCATGAAAAATGTCAAAAATGACAAATTTCAAGATGGCAAATGCCAAAGATGTCAAATGACAAATGTCACAATGCTAAATGTCAAAAATGACAAATTTCAAGATGGCAAATGTCAAAGATGTCAAATGACAAATGTCACAATGCTAAATGTCAAAAAGGACAAATTTCAAGATGGCAAATGTCAAAGATGTCAAATGACAAATGTCACAATGCTAAGTGTCAAAAATGAAAAGTGTCACCATGAAAAATGTCAAAAATGACAAATTTCAAGATGGCAAATGTCAAAGATGTCAAATGACAAATGTCACAATGCTAAATGTCAAAAATGACAAATTTCAAAATTGCAAATGTCAAAGATGTCAAATGACAAATGTCACAATGCTAAATGTCAAAAATGAAAAGTGTCACCATAAAAAATGTCAAAAATGACAAATTTCAAGATGGCAAATGTCAAAAATGACAAATGTCACAATGCTAAATGTCAAAAATGAAAAGTGTCACCATAAAAAATGTCAAAAATGACAAATTTCAAGATGGCAAATGTCAAAGATGTCAAATGACAAATGTCACAATGCTAAATGTCAAAAATGAAAAGTGTCACCATGAAAAATGTCAAAAATGACAAATTTCAAGATGACAAATGTCAAAGATGTCAAATGACAAATGTCACAATGCTAAATGTCAAAAATGAAAAGTGTCAAAAATGACAAATTTTAAGATGGCAAATGTCTAAGATGTCAAATGACAAATGTCACAATGCTAAATGTCAAAAATGAAAAGTGTCACCATGAAAAATGTCAAAAATGACAAATTTCAAGATGGCAAATATCAAAACTGACAAATGTCACAATGCTAAATGTCAAAAATGATAAGAGTCACCATAAAAAATGTAAAAAAGGGCAAATTTCAAGATGGCAAATGTCTAAGATGTCAAATGACAAATGTCACAATGCTAAATGTCAAAAATGAAAAGTGTCACCATGAAAAATGTCAAAAATGACAAATTTCAAGATGGCAAATGTCAAAGATGTCAAATGACAAATGTCACAATGCTAAATGTCAAAAATGAAAAGTGTCAAAAATGACAAATTTTAAGATGGCAAATGTCTAAGATGTCAAATGACAAATGTCACAATGCTAAATGTCAAAAATGAAAAGTGTCACCATGAAAAATGTCAAAAATGACAAATTTCAAGATGGCAAATGTCAAAGATGTCAAATGACAAATGTCACAATGCTAAATGTCAAAAATGAAAAGTGTCACCATGAAAAATGTCAAAAATGACAAATTTCAAGATGGCAAATGTCAAAGATGTCAAATGACAAATGTCACAATGCTAAATGTCAAAAATGAAAAGTGTCACCATGAAAAATGTCAAAAATGACAAATTTCAAGATGGCAAATGTCAAAACTGACTAATGTCACAATGCTAAATGTCAAAAATGAAAAGTGTCACCATGAAAAATGTCAAAAATGACAAATTTCAAAATGGCAAATGTCAAAGATGTCAAATGACAAATGTCACAATGCTAAATGTCAAAAATGAAAAGTGTCACCATGAAAAGTGTCAAAAATGACAAATTTCAAGATGGCAAATGTCTAAGATGTCAAATGACAAATGTTACAATGCTAAATGTCAAAAATGAAAAGTGTCACCATGAAAAATGTCAAAAATGACAAATTTCAAGATGGCGAATGTCAAAGATGTCAAATGACAAATATCACAATGCTAAATGTCAAAAATGAAAAGTGTCACCATGAAAAATGTCAAAAATGACAAATTTCAAGATGGCAAATGTCAAAGATGTCAAATGACAAATGTCACAATGCTAAATGTCAAAAATGAAAAGTGTCACCATGAAAAATGTCAAAAATGACAAATTTCAAGATGGCAAATGTCAAAGATGTCAAATGACAAATGTCACAATGCTAAATGTCAAAAATGAAAAGTGTCACCATGAAAAATGTCAAAAATGACAAATTTCAAGATGGCAAATATCAAAGATGTCAAATGACAAATGTCACAATGCTAAATGTCAAAAATGAAAAGTGTCACAATGCTAAATGTCAAAAATGAAAAGTGTCACAATGCTAAATGTCAAAAATGACAAATTTCAAGATAGCAAATGTCAAAGATGTCAAATGACAAATGTCACAATGCTAAATAACAAAAATGACAAATTTCAAGATGGCAAATGTCAAAGATGTCAAATGACAAATGTCACAATGCTAAATGTCAAAAATGAAAAGTGTCACCATGAAAAATGTCAAAAATGTCAAATTTCAAGATGGCAAATATCAAAACTGACAAATGCCACAATGCTAAATGTCAAAAATGATAAAAATCACCATGAAAAATGTCAAAAATGACAAATTTCAAGATAGCAAATGTCTAAGATGTCAAATGACAAATGTCACAATGCTAAATGTCAAAAATGAAAAGTGTCATTATGAAAAATGTCAAAAATGACAAATTTCAAGATGGCAAATGTCAAAGATGTCAAATGACAAATGTCACAATGCTAAATGTCAAAAATGAAAAGTGTCAAAAATGACAAATTTTAAGATGGCAAATGTCTAAGATGTCAAATGACAAATGTCACAATGCTAAATGTCAAAAATAAAAAGTGTCACCATGAAAAATGTCAAAAATGACAAATTTCAAGATGGCAAATGTCAAAGATGTCAAATGACAAATGTCACAATGCTAAATGTCAAAAATGAAAAGTGTCACCATAAAAAATGTCAAAAATGACAAATTTCAAGATGACAAATGTCAAAGATGTCAAATGACAAATGTCACAATGCTAAATGTCAAAAATGAAAAGTGTCAAAAATGACAAATTTTAAGATGGCAAATGTCTAAGATGTCAAATGACAAATGTCACAATGCTAAATGTCAAAAATGAAAAGTGTCACCATGAAAAATGTCAAAAATGACAAATTTCAAGATGGCAAATATCAAAACTGACAAATGTCACAATGCTAAATGTCAAAAATGATAAGAGTCACCATAAAAAATGTAAAAAAGGGCAAATTTCAAGATGGCAAATGTCTAAGATGTCAAATGACAAATGTCACAATGCTAAATGTCAAAAATGAAAAGTGTCACCATGAAAAATGTCAAAAATGACAAATTTCAAGATGGCAAATGTCAAAGATGTCAAATGACAAATGTCACAATGCTAAATGTCAAAAATGAAAAGTGTCAAAAATGACAAATTTTAAGGTGGCAAATGTCTAAGATGTCAAATGACAAATGTCACAATGCTAAATGTCAAAAATGAAAAGTGTCACCATGAAAAATGTCAAAAATGACAAATTTCAAGACGGCAAATGTCAAAGATGTCAACTGACAAATGTCACAATGCTAAATGTCAAAAATGAAAAGTGTCACCATGAAAAATGTCAAAAATGACAAATTTCAAGATGGCAAATGTCAAAGATGTCAAATGTCACAATGCTAAATGTCAAAAATGATAAGAGTCACCATGAAAAATGTCAAAAATGACAAATTTCAAGATGGCAAATGTCTAAGATGTCAAATGACAAATGTCACAATGCTAAATGTCAAAAATGAAAAGTGTCACCATGAAAAATGTCACCATGAAAAATGTCAAAAATAACACATTTCAAGATGGCAAATGTCAAAGATGTCAAATGACAAATGTCACAACGCTAAATGTCAAAAATGAAAAGTGTCAAAAATGACAAATTTTAAGATGGCAAATGTCTAAGATGTCAAATGACAAATGTCACAATGCTAAATGTCAAAAATGAAAAGTGTCACCATGAAAAATGTCAAAAATGACAAATTTCAAGATGGCAACTGTCAAAGATGTCAAATGACAAATGTCACAATGCTAAATGTCAAAAATGAAAAGTGTCACCATGAAAAATGTCAAAAATGACAAATTTCAGGATAGCAAATGTCAAAGATGTCAAATGACAAATGTCACAATGCTAAATGTCAAAAATGAAAAGTGTCACCATGAAAAATGTCAAAAATGACAAATTTCAAGATGGCAAATGTCAAAACTGACTAATGTCACAATGCTAAATGTCAAAAATGAAAAGTGTCACCATGAAAAATGTCAAAAATGACAAATTTCAAAATGGCAAATGTCAAAGATGTCAAATGACAAATGTCACAATGCTAAATGTCAAAAATGAAAAGTGTCACCATGAAAAGTGTCAAAAATGACAAATTTCAAGATGGCAAATGTCTAAGATGTCAAATGACAAATGTCACAATGCTAAATGTCAAAAATGAAAAGTGTCACCATGAAAAATGTCAAAAATGACAAATTTCAAGATGGCAAATGTCAAAGATGTCAAATGACAAATGTCACAATGCTAAATGTCAAAAATGAAAAGTGTCACCATGAAAAATGTCAAAAATGACAAATTTCAAGATGGCAAATGTCAAAGATGTCAAATGACAAATGTCACAATGCTAAATGTGAAAAATGAAAAGTGTCACCATGAAAAATGTCAAAAATGACAAATTTCAAGATGGCAAATGTCAAAGATGTCAAATGACAAATGTCACAATGCTAAATGTCAAAAATGAAAAGTGTCACCATGAAAAATGTCAAAAATGACAAATTTCAAGATGGCAAATATCAAAGATGTCAAATGACAAATGTCACAATGCTAAATGTCAAAAATGGAAAGTGTCACAATGCTAAATGTCAAAAATGAAAAGTGTCACAATGCTAAATGTCAAAAATGACAAATTTCAAGATAGCAAATGTCAAAGATGTCAAATGACAAATGTCACAATGCTAAATAACAAAAATGACAAATTTCAAGATGGCAAATGTCAAAGATGTCAAATGGCAAATGTCACAATGCTAAATGACAAAAATGAAAAGTGTCACCATGAAAAATGTCAAAAATGACAAATTTCAAGATGGCAAATATCAAAACTGACAAATGTCACAATGCTAAATGTCAAAAATGATAAAAATCACCATGAAAAATGTCAAAAATGACAAATTTCAAGATGGCAAATGTCTAAGATGTCAAATGACAAATGTCACAATGCTAAATGTCAAAAATGAAAAGTGTCCCATGAAAAATGTCAAAAATAACAAATTTCCAGATGGCAAATGTCAAAGATGTCAAGTGACAAATGTCACAATGCTAAATGTCAAAACTGACAAATTTCAAGATGGCAAACGTCAAAGATGTCAAATGACAAATGTCACAATGCTAAATGTCAAAAATGAAAAGTGTCACCATGAAAAATGTCAAAAATGACAAATTTCAAGATGGCAAATGTCAAAGATGTCAAATGACAAATGTCGCAATGCTAAATGTCAAAAATGATAAGTGTCACCATGAAAAATGTCAAAAATAACAAATTTCAAGATGGCAAATGTCAAAGATGTCAAATGACAAATGTCACAATGCTAAATGTCAAAAATAACAAATTTTAAGATGGCAAATGTCAAAGATGTCAAATGACAACTGTCACAATGCTAAATGTCAAAAATGAAAAGTGTCACCATGAAAAATGTCAAAAATAACAAATTTCAAGATGGCAAATGTCAAAGATGTCAAATGACAAATGTCACAATGCTAAATGTTAAAAATGACAAATTTCAAGATGGCAAATGTCAAAGATGTCAAATGTCACAATGCTAAATGTCAAAAATGAAAAGTGTCACCATGAAAAATGTCAAAAATGACAAATTTCAAGATGACAAATGTCAAAGATGTCAAATGACAAATGTCACAATGCTAAATGTCAAAAATGAAAAGTGTCACCATGAAAAATGTCAAAAATGACAAATTTCAAGATGGCAAATGTCAAAGATGTCAAATGACAAATGTCACAATGCTAAATGTCAAAAATGAAAAGTGTCACCATGAAAAATGTCAAAAATGACAAATTTCAAGAGGGCAAATGTCAAAGATGTCAAATGACAAATGTCACAATGCTAAATGTCAAAAATGAAAAGTGTCAAAAATGACAAATTTCAAGATGGCAAATGTCTAAGATGTCAAATGACAAATGTCACAATGCTAAATGTCAAAAATGAAAAGTGTCACTATAAAAAATGTCAAAAATGACAAATTTCAAGATGGCAAATGTCAAAGATGTCAAATGACAAATGTCAGAATGCTAAATGTAAAAATGAAAAGTGTCACCATGAAAAATGTCAAAAATGACAAATTTCAAGATGGCAAATGTCAAAGATGTCAAATGACAAATGTCACAATGCTAAATGTAAAAAATGAAAAGTGTCACCATAAAAAATGTCAAAAATAACAAATTTCAAGATGGCAAATGCCAAAGATGTCAAATGACAAATGTCACAATGCTAAATGTCAAAAATGAAAAGTGTCACCATGAAAAATGTCAAAAATGACAAATTTCAAGATGGCAAATGTCAAAGATGTCAAATGACAAATGTCACAATGCTAAATGTAAAAATGAAAAGTGTCACCATGAAAAATGTCAAAAATGACAAATTTCAAGATGGCAAATGTCAAAGATGTCAAATGACAAATGTCACAATGCTAAATGTCAAAAATGAAAAGTGTCACCATAAAAAATGTCAAAAATAACAAATTTCAAGATGGCAAATGTCAAAGATGTCAAATGACAAATGTCACAATGCTAAATGTCAAAAATGAAAAGTGTCAAAAATGACAAATTTCAAGATGGCAAATGTCTAAGATGTCAAATGACAAATGTCACAATGCTAAATGTCAAAAATGAAAAGTGTCTTTATAAAAAATGTCAAAAATGACAAATTTCAAGATGGCAAATGTCAAAGATGTCAAATGACAAATGTCAGAATGCTAAATGTAAAAATGAAAAGTGTCACCATGAAAAATGTCAAAAATGACAAATTTCAAGATGGCAAATGTCAAAGATGTCAAATGACAAATGTCACAATGCTAAATGTCAAAAATGAAAAGTGTCACCATAAAAAATGTCAAAAATAACAAATTTCAAGATGGCAAATGTCAAAGATGTCAAATGACAAATGTCACAATGCTAAATGTCAAAAATGAAAAGTGTCACCATGAAAAATGTCAAAAATGACAAATTTCAAGATGGCAAATGTCAAAGATGTCAAATGACAAATGTCACAATGCTAAATGTAAAAATGAAAAGTGTCACCATGAAAAATGTCAAAAATGACAAATTTCAAGATGGCAAATGTCAAAGATGTCAAATGACAAATGTCACAATGCTAAATGTCAAAAATGAAAAGTGTCACCATAAAAAATGTCAAAAATAACAAATTTCAAGATGGCAAATGTCAAAGATGTCAAATGACAAATGTCACAATGCTAAATGTCAAAAATGAAAAGTGTCACCATGAAAAATGTCAAAAATGACAAATTTCAAGATGGCAAATGTCAAAGATGTCAAATGACAAATGTCACAATGCTAAATGTCAAAAATGAAAAGTGTCACCATGAAAAATGTCAAAAATGACAAATTTCAAGATGGCAAATGTCAAAGATGTCAAATGACAAATGTCACAATGCTAAATGTCAAAAATGAAAAGTGTCACCATGAAAAATGTCAAAAATGACAAATTTCAAGATGGCAAATGTCAAAACTGACAAATGTCAGAATGCTAAATGTCAAAAATGATAAGTGTCAACATAAAAAATGTCAAAAATGACAAATTTCAAGATGGCAAATGCCAAAGATGTCAAATGACAAATGTCACAATGCTAAATGTCAAAAATGAAAAGTGTCACCATGAAAAATGTCAAAAATGACAAATTTCAAGATGGCAAATGTCAAAGATGTCAAATGACAAATGTCACAATGCTAAATGTCAAAAATGAAAAGTGTCACCATGAAAAATGTCAAAAATGACAAATTTCAAGATGGCAAATGTCAAAGATGTCAAATGACAAATGTCACAATGCTAAATGTCAAAAATGAAAAGTGTCACCATGAAAAATATCAAAAATGACAAATTTCAAGATGGCAAATATCAAAGATGTCAAATGACAAATGTCACAATGCTAAATGTCAAAAATGGAAAGTTTCACAATGCTAAATGTCAAAAATGAAAAGTGTTACAATGCTAAATGTCAAAAATGACAAATTTCAAAATGGCAAATGTCAAAGATGTCAAATAACAAATGTCACAATGCTAAATGTCAAAAATGACAAATTTCAAGATGGCAAATGTCAAAGATGTCAAATGACAAATGTCACAATGCTAAATGTCAAAAATGAAAAGTGTCACCATGAAAAATGTCAAAAATGACAAATTTCAAGATGGCAAAAGTCAAAACTGACAAACGTCACAATGCTAAATGTCAAAAATGAAAAGTGTCACAATGAAAAATGTCAAAAATAACAAATTTCCAGATGGCAAATGTCAAAGATGTCAAGTGACAAATGTCACAATGCTAAATGTCAAAACTGACAAATTTCAAGATGGCAAACGTCAAAGATGTCAAATGACAAATGTCACAATGCTAAATGTCACAAATGAAAAGTGTCACCATGAAAAATGTCAAAAATGACAAATTTCAAGATGGCAAATGTCAAAGATGTCAAATGACAAATGTCGCAATGCTAAATGTCAAAAATGATAAGTGTCACCATGAAAAATGTCAAAAATAACAAATTTCAAGATGGCAAATGTCAAAGATGTCAAATGACAAATGTCACAATGCTAAATGTCAAAAATAACAAATTTTAAGATGGCAAATGTCAAAGATGTCAAATGACAACTGTCACAATGCTAAATGTCAAAAATGAAAAGTGTCACCATGAAAAATGTCAAAAATAACAAATTTCAAGATGGCAAATGTCAAAGATGTCAAATGACAAATGTCACAATGCTAAATGTCAAAAATGACAAATTTCAAGATGGCAAATGTCAAAGATGTCAAATGTCACAATGCTAAATGTCAAAAATGAAAAGTGTCACCACGAAAAATGTCAAAAATGACAAATTTCAAGATGGCAAATGTCAAAGATGTCAAATGACAAATGTCACAATGCTAAATGTCAAAAATGAAAAGTGTCACCATGAAAAATGTCAAAAATGACAAATTTCAAGATGGCAAATGTCAAAGATGTCAAATGACAAATGTCACAATGCTAAAAGTCAAAAATGAAAAGTGTCATCATGAAAAATGTCAAAAATGACAAATTTCAAGATGGCAAATGTCAAAGATGTCAAATGACAAATGTCACAATGCTAAATGTCAAAAATGAAAAGTGTCAAAAATGACAAATTTCAAGATGGCAAATGTCTAAGATGTCAAATGACAAATGTCACAATGCTAAATGTCAAAAATGAAAAGTGTCACTATAAAAAATGTCAAAAATGACAAATTTCAAGATGGCAAATGTCAAAGATGTCAAATGACAAATGTCACAATGCTAAATGTAAAAATGAAAAGTGTCACCATGAAAAATGTCAAAAATGACAAATTTCAAGATGGCAAATGTCAAAGATGTCAAATGACAAATGTCACAATGCTAAATGTCAAAAATGAAAATGTCACCATAAAAAATGTCAAAAATAACAAATTTCAAGATGGCAAATGTCAAAGATGTCAAATGGCAAATGTCACAATGCTAAATGTCAAAAATGAAAAGTGTCACCATGAAAAATGTCAAAAATGACAAATTTCAAGATGGCAAATGTCAAAGATGTCAAATGACAAATGTCACAATGCTAAATGTAAAAATGAAAAGTGTCACCATGAAAAATGTCAAAAATGACAAATTTCAAGATAGCAAATGTCAAAAATGTCAAATGACAAATGTCACAATGCTAAATGTCAAAAATGAAAAGTGTCACCATAAAAAATGTCAAAAATAACAAATTTCAAGATGGCAAATATCAAAGATGTCAAATGACAAATGTCACAATGCTAAATGTCAAAAATGAAAAGTGTCACCATGAAAAATGTCAAAAATGACAAATTTCAAGATGGCAAATATCAAAACTGACAAATGTCACAATGCTAAATGTCAAAAATGATAAGAGTCACCATAAAAAATGTAAAAAAGGGCAAATTTCAAGATGGCAAATGTCTAAGATGTCAAATGACAAATGTCACAATGCTAAATGTCAAAAATGAAAAGTGTCACCATGAAAAATGTCAAAAATGACAAATTTTAAGATGGCAAATGTCAAAGATGTCAAATGACAAATGTCACAATGCTAAATGTCAAAAATGAAAAGTGTCACCATGAAAAATGTCAAAAATGACAAATTTCAAGATGGCAAATGTCACAATGCTAAATGTCAAAAATGATAAGTGTCACCATGAAAAATGTCAAAAATGACAAATTTCAAGATGGCAAATGTCCAAGATGTCAAATGACAAATATCACAATGCTGAATGTCAAAAATGAAAAGTGTCACCATGAAAAATGTCAAAAATGTCAAATTTCAAGATGGCAAATGTCAAAGATGTCAAATGACAAATGTCACAATGCTAAATGTCAAAAATGAAAAGTGTCACCATGAAAAATGTCAAAAATGACAAATTTCAAGATGGCAAATGTCAAAGATGTCAAATGACAAATGTCACAATGCTAAATGTCAAAAATGAAAAGTGTCACCATGAAAAATGTCAAAAATGACAAATTTTAAGATGGCAAATGTCAAAACTGACAAATGTCACAATGCTATATGTCAAAAATGAAAAGTGTCACCATGAAAAATGTCAAAAATAACAAATTTCAAGATGGCAAATGTCAAAGATGTCAAATGACAAATGTCACAATGCTAAATGTCAAAAATGACAAATTTCAAGATGGCAAATGTCAAAGATGTCAAATGACAAATGTCACAATGCTAAATGTCAAAAATGAAAAGTGTCACCATAAAAAATGTCAAAAATGACAAATTTTAAGATGGCAAATGTCAAAGATGTCAAATGACAAATGTCACAATGCTAAATGTCAAAAATGAAAAGTGTCACCATGAAAAATGTCAAAAATAGTAAATTTCAAGATGGCAAATATCAAAACTGACAAATGTCACAATGCTAAATGTCAAAAATGATAAGAGTCACCATGAAAAATGTCAAAAATGACAAATTTCAAGATGGCAAATGTCTAAGATGTCAAATGACAAATGTCACAATGCTAAATGTCAAAAATGAAAAGTGTCACCATGAAAAATGTCAAAAATGACAAATTTCAAGATGGCAAATGCCAAAGATGTCAAATGACAAATGTCACAATGCTAAATGTCAAAAATGACAAATTTCAAGATGGCAAATGTCAAAGATGTCAAATGACAAATGTCACAATGCTAAATGTCAAAAAGGACAAATTTCAATATGGCAAATGTCAAAGATGTCAAATGACAAATGTCACAATGCTAAGTGTCAAAAATGAAAAGTGTCACCATGAAAAATGTCAAAAATGACAAATTTCAAGATGGCAAATGTCAAAGATGTCAAATGACAAATGTCACAATGCTAAATGTCAAAAATGACAAATTTTAAAATTGCAAATGTCAAAGATGTCAAATGACAAATGTCACAATGCTAAATGTCAAAAATGAAAAGTGTCACCATAAAAAATGTCAAAAATGACAAATTTCAAGATGGCAAATGTCAAAACTGACAAATGTCACAATGCTAAATGTCAAAAATGAAAAGTGTCACCATAAAAAATGTCAAAAATGACAAATTTCAATATGGCAAATGTCAAAGATGTCAAATGACAAATGTCACAATGCTAAATGTCAAAAATGAAAAGTGTCACTATGAAAAATGTCAAAAATGACAAATTTCAAGATGACAAATGTCAAAGATGTCAAATGACAAATGTCACAATGCTAAATGTCAAAAATGAAAAGTGTCAAAAATGACAAATTTTAAGATGGCAAATGTCTAAGATGTCAAATGACAAATGTCACAATGCTAAATGTCAAAAATGAAAAGTGTCACCATGAAAAATGTCAAAAATGACAAATTTCAAGATGGCAAATATCAAAACTGACAAATGTCACAATGCTAAATGTCAAAAATGATAAGAGTCACCATAAAAAATGTAAAAAAGGGCAAATTTCAAGATGGCAAATGTCTAAGATGTCAAATGACAAATGTCACAATGCTAAATGTCAAAAATGAAAAGTGTCACCATGAAAAATGTCAAAAATGACAAATTTCAAGATGGCAAATGTCAAAGATGTCAAATGACAAATGTCACAATGCTAAATGTCAAAAATGAAAAGTGTCAAAAATGACAAATTTTAAGATGGCAAATGTCTAAGATGTCAAATGACAAATGTCACAATGCTAAATGTCAAAAATGAAAAGTGTCACCATGAAAAATGTCAAAAATGACAAATTTCAAGATGGCAAATGTCAAAGATATCAAATGACAAATGTCACAATGCTAAATGTCAAAAATGAAAAGTGTCACCATGAAAAATGTCAAAAATGACAAATTTCAAGATGGCAAATGTCAAAGATTTCAAATGACAAATGTCACAATGCTAAATGTCAAAAATGAAAAGTGTCACCATGAAAAATGTCAAAAATGACAAATTTCAAGATGGCAAATGTCAAAACTGACTAATGTCACAATGCTAAATGTCAAAAATGAAAAGTGTCACCATGAAAAATGTCAAAAATGACAAATTTCAAAATGGCAAATGTCAAAGATGTCAAATGACAAATGTCACAATGCTAAATGTCAAAAATGAAAAGTGTCACCATGAAAAGTGTCAAAAATGACAAATTTCAAGATGGCAAATGTCTAAGATGTCAAATGACAAATGTTACAATGCTAAATGTCAAAAATGAAAAGTGTCACCATGAAAAATGTCAAAAATGACAAATTTCAAGATGGCGAATGTCAAAGATGTCAAATGACAAATGTCACAATGCTAAATGTCAAAAATGAAAAGTGTCACCATGAAAAATGTCAAAAATGACAAATTTTAAGATGGCAAATGTCAAAGATGTCAAATGATAAATGTCACAATGCTAAATGTCAAAAATGAAAAGTGTCACCATGAAAAATGTCAAAAATGACAAATTTCAAGATGGCAAATGTCAAAGATGTCAAATGACAAATGTCACAATGCTAAATGTCAAAAATGAAAAGTGTCACCATGAAAAATGTCAAAAATGACAAATTTCAAGATGGCAAATATCAAAGATGTCAAATGACAAATGTCACAATGCTAAATGTCAAAAATGGAAAGTGTCACAATGCTTAATGTCAAAAATGAAAAGTGTCACAATGCTAAATGTCAAAAATGACAAATTTCAAGATAGCAAATGTCAAAGATGTCAAATGACAAATGTCACAATGCTAAATAACAAAAATGACAAATTTCAAGATGGCAAATGTCAAAGATGTCAAATGACAAATGTCACAATGCTAAATGTCAAAAATGAAAAGTGTTACCATGAAAAATGTCAAAAATGTCAAATTTCAAGATGGCAAATATCAAAACTGACAAATGTCACAATGCTAAATGTCAAAAATGATAAAAATCACCATGAAAAATGTCAAAAATGACAAATTTCAAGATGGCAAATGTCTAAGATGTCAAATGACAAATGTCACAATGCTAAATGTCAAAAATGAAAAGTGTCATTATGAAAAATGTCAAAAATGACAAATTTCAAGATGGCAAATGTCAAAGATGTCAAATGACAAATGTCACAATGCTAAATGTCAAAAATGAAAAGTGTCAAAAATGACAAATTTTAAGATGGCAAATGTCTAAGATGTCAAATGACAAATGTCACAATGCTAAATGTCAAAAATAAAAAGTGTCACCATGAAAAATGTCAAAAATGACAAATTTCAAGATGGCAAATGTCAAAGATGTCAAATGACAAATGTCACAATGCTAAATGTCAAAAATGAAAAGTGTCACCATGAAAAATGTCAAAAATGACAAATTTCAAGATGACAAATGTCAAAGATGTCAAATGACAAATGTCACAATGCTAAATGTCAAAAATGAAAAGTGTCAAAAATGACAAATTTTAAGATGGCAAATGTCTAAGATGTCAAATGACAAATGTAACAATGCTAAATGTCAAAAATGAAAAGTGTCACCATGAAAAATGTCAAAAATGACAAATTTCAAGATGGCAAATATCAAAACTGACAAATGTCACAATGCTAAATGTCAAAAATGATAAGAGTCACCATAAAAAATGTAAAAAAGGGCAAATTTCAAGATGGCAAATGTCTAAGATGTCAAATGACAAATGTCACAATGCTAAATGTCAAAAATAAAAAGTGTCACCATGAAAAATGTCAAAAATGACAAATTTCAAGATGGCAAATGTCAAAGATGTCAAATGACAAATGTCACAATGCTAAATGTCAAAAATGAAAAGTGTCAAAAATGACAAATTTTAAGATGGCAAATGTCTAAGATGTCAAATGACAAATGTCACAATGCTAAATGTCAAAAATGAAAAGTGTCACCATGAAAAATGTCAAAAATGACAAATTTCAAGACGGCAAATGTCAAAGATGTCAACTGACAAATGTCACAATGCTAAATGTCAAAAATGAAAAGTGTCACCATGAAAAATGTCAAAAATGACAAATTTCAAGATGGCAAATGTCAAAGATGTCAAATGTCACAATGCTAAATGTCAAAAATGATAAGAGTCACCATGAAAAATGTTAAAAATGACAAATTTCAAGATGGCAAATGTCTAAGATGTCAAATGACAAATGTCACAATGCTAAATGTCAAAAATGAAAAGTGTCACCATGAAAAATGTCACCATGAAAAATGTCAAAAATAACACATTTCAAGATGGCAAATGTCAAAGATGTCAAATGACAAATGTCACAATGCTAAATGTCAAAAATGAAAAGTGTCAAAAATGACAAATTTTAAGATGGCAAATGTCTAAGATGTCAAATGACAAATGTCACAATGCTAAATGTCAAAAATGAAAAGTGTCACCATGAAAAATGTCAAAAATGACAAATTTCAAGATGGCAAATGTCAAAGATGTCAAATGACAAATGTCACAATGCTAAATGTCAAAAATGAAAAGTGTCACCATGAAAAATGTCAAAAATGACAAATTTCAAGATGGCGAATGTCAAAACTGACTAATGTCACAATGCTAAATGTCAAAAATGAAAAGTGTCACCATGAAAAATGTCAAAAATGACAAATTTCAAAATGGCAAATGTCAAAGATGTCAAATGACAAATGTCACAATGCTAAATGTCAAAAATGAAAAGTGTCACCATGAAAAATGTCAAAAATGACAAATTTCAAAATGGCAAATGTCAAAGATGTCAAATGACATATGTCACAATGCTAAATGTCAAAAATGAAAAGTGTCACCATGAAAAGTGTCAAAAATGACAAATTTCAAGATGGCAAATGTCTAAGATGTCAAATGACAAAGGTCACAATGCTAAATGTCAAAAATGAAAAGTGTCACCATGAAAAATGTCAAAAATGACAAATTTCAAGATGGCAAATGTCAAAGATGTCAAATGACAAATGTCACAATGCTAAATGTCAAAAATGAAAAGTGTCACCATGAAAAATGTCAAAAATGACAAATTTCAAGATGGCAAATGTCAAAGATGTCAAATGACAAATGTCACAATGCTAAATGTGAAAAATGAAAAGTGTCACCATGAAAAATGTCAAAAATGACAAATTTCAAGATGGCAAATGTCAAAGATGTCAAATGACAAATGTCACAATGCTAAATGTCAAAAATGAAAAGTGTCACCATGAAAAATGTCAAAAATGACAAATTTCAAGATGGCAAATATCAAAGATGTCAAATGACAAATGTCACAATGCTAAATGTCAAAAATGGAAAGTGTCACAATGCTAAATGTCAAAAATGAAAAGTGTCACAATGCTAAATGTCAAAAATGACAAATTTCAAGATAGCAAATGTCAAAGATGTCAAATGACAAATGTCACAATGCTAAATAACAAAAATGACAAATTTCAAGATGGCAAATGTCAAAGATGTCAAATGACAAATGTCACAATGCTAAATGTCAAAAATGAAAAGTGTCACCATGAAAAATGTCAAAAATGACAAATTTCAAGATGGCAAATATCAAAACTGACAAATGTCACAATGCTAAATGTCAAAAATGATAAAAATCACTATGAAAAATGTCAAAAATGACAAATTTCAAGATGGCAAATGTCTAAGATGTCAAATGACAAATGTCACAATGCTAAATGTCAAAAATGAAAAGTGTCACCATGAAAAATGTCAAAAATGACAAATTTCAAGATGGCAAATGTCAAAGATGTCAAATGACAAATGTCACAATGCTAAATGTCAAAAATGAAAAGTGTCAAAAATGACAAATTTTAAGATGGCAAATGTGTAAGATGTCAAATGACAAATGTCACAATGCTAAATGTCAAAAATAAAAAGTGTCACCATGAAAAATGTCAAAAATGACAAATTTCAAGATGGCAAATGTCAAAGATGTCAAATGACAAATGTCACAATGCTAAATGTCAAAAATGCAAAGTGTCACCATGAAAAATGTCAAAAATGACAAATTTCAAGATGGCAAATGTCAAAGATGTCAAATGACAAATGTCACAATGCTAAATGTCAAAAATGAAAAGTGTCACCATGAAAAATGTCAAAAATGACAAATTTCAAGATGGCAAATGTCAAAACTGACTAATGTCACAATGCTAAATGTCAAAAATGAAAAGTGTCACCATGAAAAATGTCAAAAATGACAAATTTCAAAATGGCAAATGTCAAAGATGTCAAATGACAAATGTCACAATGCTAAATGTCAAAAATGAAAAGTGTCACCATGAAAAGTGTCAAAAATGACAAATTTCAAGATGGCAAATGTTTAAGATGTCAAATGACAAATGTCACAATGCTAAATGTCAAAAATGAAAAGTGTCACCATGAAAAATGTCAAAAATGACAAATTTCAAGATGGCAAATGCCAAAGATGTCAAATGACAAATGTCACAATGCTAAATGTCAAAAATGAAAAGTGTCACCATGAAAAATGTCAAAAATGACAAATTTCAAGATGGCAAATGTCAAAGATGTCAAATGACAAATGTCACAATGCTAAATGTCAAAAATGAAAAGTGTCACCATGAAAAATGTCAAAAATGACAAATTTTAAGATGGCAAATGTCATAGATGTCAAATGACAAATGTCACAATGCTAAATGTCAAAAATGAAAAGTGTCACCATGAAAAATATCAAAAATGACAAATTTCAAGATGGCAAATATCAAAGATGTCAAATGACAAATGTCACAATGCTAAATGTCAAAAATGGAAAGTGTCACAATGCTAAATGTCAAAAATGAAAAGTGTCACAATGCTAAATGTCAAAAATGAAAAGTGTCACCATGAAAAATGTCAAAAATAACAAATTTCCAGATGGCAAATGTCAAAGATGTCAAGTGACAAATGTCACAATGCTAAATGTCAAAACTGACAAATTTCAAGATGGCAAACGTCAAAGATGTCAAATGACAAATGTCACAATGCTAAATGTCAAAAATGAAAAGTGTCACCATGAAAAATGTCAAAAATGACAAATTTCAAGATGGCAAATGTCAAAGATGTCAAATGACAAATGTCACAATGCTAAATGTCAAAAATGAAAAGTGTCACCATGAAAAATGTCAAAAATGACAAATTTCAAGATGGCAAATATCAAAGATGTCAAATGACAAATGTCACAATGCTAAATGTCAAAAATGGAAAGTGTCACAATGCTAAATGTCAAAAATGAAAAGTGTCACAATGCTAAATGTCAAAAATGACAAATTTCAAGATGGCAAATGTCAAAGATGTCAAATGACAAATGTCACAATGCTAAATGTCAAAAATGACAAATTTCAAGATGGCAAATGTCAAAGATGTCAAATGACAAATGTCACAATGCTAAATGTCAAAAATGAAAAGTGTCACCATGAAAAATGTCAAAAATGACAAATTTCAAGATGGCAAATGTCAAAACTGACAAACGTCACAATGCTAAATGTCAAAAATGAAAAGTGTCACCATGAAAAATGTCAAAAATGACAAATTTCAAGATGGCAAATGTCAAAGATGTCAAGTGACAAATGTCACAATGCTAAATGTCAAAACTGACAAATTTCAAGATGGCAAACGTCAAAGATGTCAAATGACAAATGTCACAATGCTAATTGTCAAAAATGAAAAGTGTCACCATGAAAAATGTCAAAAATGACAAATTTCAAGATGGCAAATGTCAAAGATGTCAAATGACAAATGTCACAATGCTAAATGTCAAAAATGATAAGTGTCACCATGAAAAATGTCAAAAATAACAAATTTCAAGATGGCAAATGTCAAAGATGTCAAATGACAAATGTCACAATGCTAAATGTCAAAAATGACAAATTTTAAGATGGCAAATGTCAAAGATGTCAAATGACAACTGTCACAATGCTAAATGTCAAAAATGAAAAGTGTCACCATGAAAAATGTCAAAAATAACAAATTTCAAGATGGCAAATGTCAAAGATGTCAAATGACAAATGTCACAATGCTAAATGTCAAAAATGACAAATTTCAAGATGGCAAATGTCAAAGATGTAAAATGACAAATGTCACAATGCTAAATGTCAAAAATGAAAAGTGTCACCATAAAATATGTCAAAAATGACAAATTTCAAGATGGCAAATGTCAAAGATTTTGAATATGACAAATGTCACAATGCTAAATGTCAAAAATGAAAAGTGTCACCATGAAAAATGTCAAAAATGACAAATTTCAAGATGGCAAATGTCAAAGATGTCAAATGACAAATGTCACAATGCTAAAAGTCAAAAATGAAAAGTGTCACCATGAAAAATGTCAAAAATGACAAATTTCAAGATGGCAAATGTCAAAGATGTCAAATGACAAATGTCACAATGCTAAATGTCAAAAATGAAAAGTGTCACCATGAAAAATGTCAAAAATGACAAATTTCAAGATGGCAAATGTCAAAGATGTCAAATGTCACAATGCTAAATGTCAAAAATGATAAGAGTCACCATAAAAAATGTAAAAAAGGGCAAATTTCAAGATGGCAAATATCAAAGATGTCAAATGACAAATGTCACAATGCTAAATGTCAAAAATGACAAATTTCAAGATGGCAAATGTCAAAGATGTCAAATGACAAATGTCACAATGCTAAATGTCAAAAATGAAAAGTGTCACCATGAAAAATGTCAAAAATGACAAATTTCAAGATGGCAAATGTCAAAACTGACAAACGTCACAATGCTAAATGTCAAAAATGAAAAGTGTCACCATGAAAAATGTCAAAAATAACAAATTTCAAGATGGCAAATGTCAAAGATGTCAAGTGACAAATGTCACAATGCTAAATGTCAAAACTGACAAATTTCAAGATGGCAAACGTCAAAGATGTCAAATGACAAATGTCACAATGCTAATTGTCAAAAATGAAAAGTGTCACCATGAAAAATGTCAAAAATGACAAATTTCAAGATGGCAAATGTCAAAGATGTCAAATGACAAATGTCACAATGCTAAATGTCAAAAATGAAAAGTGTCACCATGAAAAATGTCAAAAATGACAAATTTTAAGATGGCAAATGTCATAGATGTCAAATGACAAATGTCACAATGCTAAATGTCAAAAATGAAAAGTGTCACCATGAAAAATATCAAAAATGACAAATTTCAAGATGGCAAATATCAAAGATGTCAAATGACAAATGTCACAATGCTAAATGTCAAAAATGGAAAGTGTCACAATGCTAAATGTCAAAAATGAAAAGTGTCACAATGCTAAATGTCAAAAATGAAAAGTGTCACCATGAAAAATGTCAAAAATGACAAATTTCCAGATGGCAAATGTCAAAGATGTCAAGTGACAAATGTCACAATGCTAAATGTCAAAACTGACAAATTTCAAGATGGCAAACGTCAAAGATGTCAAATGACAAATGTCACAATGCTAAATGTCAAAAATGAAAAGTGTCACCATGAAAAATGTCAAAAATGACAAATTTCAAGATGGCAAATGTCAAAGATGTCAAATGACAAATGTCACAATGCTAAATGTCAAAAATGAAAAGTGTCACCATGAAAAATGTCAAAAATGACAAATTTCAAGATGGCAAATATCAAAGATGTCAAATGACAAATGTCACAATGCTAAATGTCAAAAATGGAAAGTGTCACAATGCTAAATGTCAAAAATGAAAAGTGTCACAATGCTAAATGTCAAAAATGACAAATTTCAAGATGGCAAATGTCAAAGATGTCAAATGACAAATGTCACAATGCTAAATGTCAAAAATGACAAATTTCAAGATGGCAAATGTCAAAGATGTCAAATGACAAATGTCACAATGCTAAATGTCAAAAATGAAAAGTGTCACCATGAAAAATGTCAAAAATGACAAATTTCAAGATGGCAAATGTCAAAACTGACAAACGTCACAATGCTAAATGTCAAAAATGAAAAGTGTCACCATGAAAAATGTCAAAAATAACAAATTTCAAGATGGCAAATGTCAAAGATGTCAAGTGACAAATGTCACAATGCTAAATGTCAAAACTGACAAATTTCAAGATGGCAAACGTCAAAGATGTCAAATGACAAATGTCACAATGCTAATTGTCAAAAATGAAAAGTGTCACCATGAAAAATGTCAAAAATGACAAATTTCAAGATGGCAAATGTCAAAGATGTCAAATGACAAATGTCACAATGCTAAATGTCAAAAATGATAAGTGTCACCATGAAAAATGTCAAAAATAACAAATTTCAAGATGGCAAATGTCAAAGATGTCAAATGACAAATGTCACAATGCTAAATGTCAAAAATGACAAATTTTAAGATGGCAAATGTCAAAGATGTCAAATGACAACTGTCACAATGCTAAATGTCAAAAATGAAAAGTGTCACCATGAAAAATGTCAAAAATAACAAATTTCAAGATGGCAAATGTCAAAGATGTCAAATGACAAATGTCACAATGCTAAATGTCAAAAATGACAAATTTCAAGATGGCAAATGTCAAAGATGTAAAATGACAAATGTCACAATGCTAAATGTCAAAAATGAAAAGTGTCACCATAAAATATGTCAAAAATGACAAATTTCAAGATGGCAAATGTCAAAGATTTTGAATATGACAAATGTCACAATGCTAAATGTCAAAAATGAAAAGTGTCACCATGAAAAATGTCAAAAATGACAAATTTCAAGATGGCAAATGTCAAAGATGTCAAATGACAAATGTCACAATGCTAAAAGTCAAAAATGAAAAGTGTCACCATGAAAAATGTCAAAAATGACAAATTTCAAGATGGCAAATGTCAAAGATGTCAAATGACAAATGTCACAATGCTAAATGTCAAAAATGAAAAGTGTCACCATGAAAAATGTCAAAAATGACAAATTTCAAGATGGCAAATGTCAAAGATGTCAAATGTCACAATGCTAAATGTCAAAAATGATAAGAGTCACCATAAAAAATGTAAAAAAGGGCAAATTTCAAGATGGCAAATATCAAAGATGTCAAATGACAAATGTCACAATGCTAAATGTCAAAAATGAAAAGTGTCACCATGAAAAATGTCAAAAATGACAAATTTCAAGATGGCAAATATCAAAACTGACAAATGTCACAATGCTAAATGTCAAAAATGATAAGAGTCACCATAAAAAATGTAAAAAAGGGCAAATTTCAAGATGGCAAATGTCTAAGATGTCAAATGACAAATGTCACAATGCTAAATATCAAAAATGAAAAGTGTCACCATGAAAAATGTCAAAACTGACAAATTTCAAGATGGCAAATGTCAAAGATGTCAAATGACAAATGTCACAATGCTAAATGTCAAAAATGAAAAGTGTCACCATGAAAAATGTCAAAAATGACAAATTTCAAGATGGCAAATGTCAAAGATGTCAAATGTCACAATGCTAAATGTCAAAAATGATAAGAGTCACCATGAAAAATGTCAAAAATGACAAATTTCAAGATGGCAAATGTCATAGATGTCAAATGACAAATGTCACAATGCTAAATGTCAAAAATGAAAAGTGTCACCATGAAAAATATCAAAAATGACAAATTTCAAGATGGCAAATATCAAAGATGTCAAATGACAAATGTCACAATGCTAAATGTCAAAAATGGAAAGTGTCACAATGCTAAATGTCAAAAATGAAAAGTGTCACAATGCTAAATGTCAAAAATGAAAAGTGTCACCATGAAAAATGTCAAAAATAACAAATTTCCAGATGGCAAATGTCAAAGATGTCAAGTGACAAATGTCACAATGCTAAATGTCAAAACTGACAAATTTCAAGATGGCAAACGTCAAAGATGTCAAATGACAAATGTCACAATGCTAAATGTCAAAAATGAAAAGTGTCACCATGAAAAATGTCAAAAATGACAAATTTCAAGATGGCAAATGTCAAAGATGTCAAATGACAAATGTCACAATGCTAAATGTCAAAAATGATAAGTGTCACCATGAAAAATGTCAAAAATAACAAATTTCAAGATGGCAAATGTCAAAGATGTCAAATGACAAATGTCACAATGCTAAATGTCAAAAATGACAAATTTTAAGATGGCAAATGTCAAAGATGTCAAATGACAACTGTCACAATGCTAAATGTCAAAAATGAAAAGTGTCACCATGAAAAATGTCAAAAATGACAAATTTCAAGATGGCAAATGTCAAAGATGTCAAATGACAAATGTCACAATGCTAAATGTCAAAAATGACAAATTTCAAGATGGCAAATGTCAAAGATGTCAAATGTCACAATGCTAAATGTCAAAAATGAAAAGTGTCACCATGAAAAATGTCAAAAATGACAAATTTCAAGATGGCAAATGTCAAAGATGTCAAATGACAAATGTTACAATGCTAAATGTCAAAAATGAAAAGTGTCACCATGAAAAATGTCAAAAATAACAAATTTCAAGATGGCAAATGTCAAAGATGTCAAATGACAAATGTCACAATGCTAAATGTCAAAAATGAAAAGTGTCACCATGAAAAATGTCAAAAATGACAAATTTCAAGATGGCAAATGTCAAAGATGTCAAATGACAAATGTCACAATGCTAAATGTCAAAAATGAAAAGTGTCAAAAATGACAAATTTCAAGATGGCAAATGTCTAAGATGTCAAATGACAAATGTCACAATGCTAAATGTCAAAAATGAAAAGTGTCACCATGAAAAATGTCAAAAATGACAAATTTCAAGATGGCAAATGTCAAAGATGTCAAATGACAAATGTCACAATGCTAAATGTCAAAAATGAAAAGTGTCACCATGAAAAATGTCAAAAATGACAAATTTCAAGATGGCAAATATCAAAGATGTCAAATGACAAATGTCACAATGCTAAATGTCAAAAATGAAAAGTGGCACAATGCTAAATGTCAAAAATGACAAATTTCAAGATGGCAAATGTCAAAGATGTCAAATGACAAATGTCACAATGCTAAATGTCAAAAATGACAAATTTCAAGATGGCAAATGTCAAAGATGTCAAATGACAAATGTCACAATGCTAAATGTCAAAAATGAAATGTGTCACCATGAAAAATGTCAAAAATGACAAATTTCAAGATGGCAAATGTCAAAACTGACAAACGTCACAATGCTAAATGTCAAAAATGAAAAGTGTCACCATGAAAAATGTCAAAAATAACAAATTTCAAGATGGCAAATGTCAAAGATGTCAAGTGACAAATGTCACAATGCTAAATGTCAAAACTGACAAATTTCAAGATGGCAAACGTCAAAGATGTCAAATGACAAATGTCACAATGCTAATTGTCAAAAATGAAAAGTGTCACCATGAAAAATGTCAAAAATGACAAATTTCAAGATGGCAAATGTCAAAGATGTCAAATGACAAATGTCACAATGCTAAATGTCAAAAATGATAAGTGTCACCATGAAAAATGTCAAAAATAACAAATTTCAAGATGGCAAATGTCAAAGATGTCAAATGACAAATGTCACAATGCTAAATGTCAAAAATGACAAATTTTAAGATGGCAAATGTCAAAGATGTCAAATGACAACTGTCACAATGCTAAATGTCAAAAATGAAAAGTGTCACCATGAAAAATGTCAAAAATAACAAATTTCAAGATGGCAAATGTCAAAGATGTCAAATGACAAATGTCACAATGCTAAATGTCAAAAATGACAAATTTCAAGATGGCAAATGTCAAAGATGTAAAATGACAAATGTCACAATGCTTAATGTTAAAAATGAAAAGTGTCACCATGAAAAATGTCAAAAATGACAAATTTCAAGATGGCAAATGTCAAAGATGTCAAATGACAAATGTCACAATGCTAAAAGTCAAAAATGAAAAGTGTCACCATGAAAAATGTCAAAAATGACAAATTTCAAGATGGCAAATGTCAAAGATGTCAAATGACAAATGTCACAATGCTAAATGTCAAAAATGAAAAGTGTCACCATGAAAAATGTCAAAAATGATAAATTTCAAGATGGCAAATGTCAAAGATGTCAAATGACAAATGTCACAATGCTAAATGTCAAAAATGAAAAGTGTCACCATGAAAAATGTCAAAAATGAC
Source organism: Altica lythri (assembly GCA_964028335.1). Classification (NCBI taxonomy): domain Eukaryota; kingdom Metazoa; phylum Arthropoda; class Insecta; order Coleoptera; family Chrysomelidae; genus Altica; species Altica lythri. The sequence continues at coordinate 36,083,852 of OZ034800.1, read as the reverse complement.
AAATTTCAAGATGGCAAATATCAAAGATGTCAAATGACAAATGTCACAATGCTAAATGTCAAAAATGAAAAGTGTCACCATGAAAAATGTCAAAAATGACAAATTTCAAGATGGCAAATATCAAAACTGACAAATGTCACAATGCTTAATGTCAAAAATGATAAGAGTCACCATAAAAAATGTAAAAAAGGGCAAATTTCAAGATGGCAAATGTCTAAGATGTCAAATGACAAATGTCACAATGCTAAATGTCAAAAATGAAAAGTGTCACCATGAAAAATGTCAAAAATGACAAATTTCAAGATGGCAAATGTCAAAGATGTCAAATGTCACAATGCTAAATGTCAAAAATGAAAAGTGTCAAAAATGACAAATTTTAAGATGGCAAATGTCTAAGATGTCAAATGACAAATTTCACAATGCTAAATGTCAAAAATGAAAAGTGTCACCATGAAAAATGTCAAAAATGACAAATTTCAAGATGGCAAATGTCAAAGATGTCAAATGACAAATGTCACAATGCTAAATGTCAAAAATGAAAAGTGTCACCATGAAAAATGTCAAAAATGACAAATTTCAAGATGGCAAATGTCAAAGATGTCAAATGTCACAATGCTAAATGTCAAAAATGATAAGAGTCACCATGAAAAATGTCAAAAATGACAAATTTCAAGATGGCAAATGTCTAAGATGTCAAATGACAAATGTCACAATGCTAAATGTCAAAAATGAAAAGTGTCACCATGAAAAATGTCACCATGAAAAATGTCAAAAATAACACATTTCAAGATGGCAAATGTCAAAGATGTCAAATGACAAATGTCACAATGCTAAATGTCAAAAATGAAAAGTGTCAAAAATGACAAATTTTAAGATGGCAAATGTCTAAGATGTCAAATGACAAATGTCACAATGCTAAATGTCAAAAATGAAAAGTGTCACCATGAAAAATGTCAAAAATGACAAATTTCAAGATGGCAAATGTCAAAGATGTCAAATGACAAATGTCACAATGCTAAATGTCAAAAATGAAAAGTGTCACCATGAAAAATGTCAAAAATGACAAATTTCAAGATGGCAAATGTCAAAGATGTCAAATGACAAATGTCACAATGCTAAATGTCAAAAATGAAAAGTGTCACCATGAAAAATGTCAAAAATGACAAATTTCAAGATGGCAAATGTCAAAACTGACTAATGTCACAATGCTAAATGTCAAAAATGAAAAGTGTCACCATGAAAAATGTCAAAAATGACAAATTTCAAAATGGCAAATGTCAAAGATGTCAAATGACAAATGTCACAATGCTAAATGTCAAAAATGAAAAGTGTCACCATGAAAAGTGTCAAAAATGACAAATTTCAAGATGGCAAATGTCTAAGATGTCAAATGACAAATGTCACAATGCTAAATGTCAAAAATGAAAAGTGTCACCATGAAAAATGTCAAAAATGACAAATTTCAAGATGGCAAATGTCAAAGATGTCAAATGACAAATGTCACAATGCTAAATGTCAAAAATGAAAAGTGTCACCATGAAAAATGTCAAAAATGACAAATTTCAAGATGGCAAATGTCAAAGATGTCAAATGACAAATGTCACAATGCTAAATGTCAAAAATGAAAAGTGTCACCATGAAAAATGTCAAAAATGACAAATTTCAAGATGGCAAATGTCAAAGATGTCAAATGACAAATGTCACAATGCTAAATGTCAAAAATGAAAAGTGTCACCATGAAAAATGTCAAAAATGACAAATTTCAAGATGGCAAATGTCAAAGATGTCAAATGACAAATGTCACAATGCTAAATGTCAAAAATGAAAAGTGTCACCATGAAAAATGTCAAAAATGACAAATTTTAAGATGGCAAATGTCTAAGATGTCAAATGACAAATGTCACAATGCTAAATGTCAAAAATAAAAAGTGTCACCATGAAAAATGTCAAAAATGACAAATTTCAAGATGGCAAATGTCAAAGATGTCAAATGACAAATGTCACAATGCTAAATGTCAAAAATGCAAAGTATCACCATGAAAAATGTCAAAAATGACACATTTCAAGATGGCAAATGTCAAAGATGTCAAATGACAAATGTCACAATGCTAAATGTCAAAAATGAAAAGTGTCACCATGAAAAATGTCAAAAATGACAAATTTCAAGATGGCAAATGTCAAAACTGACTAATGTCACAATGCTAAATGTCAAAAATGAAAAGTGTCACCATGAAAAATGACAAATTTCAAAATGGCAAATGTCAAAGATGTCAAATGACAAATGTCACAATGGTAAATGTCAAAAATGAAAAGTGTCACCATGAAAAGTGTCAAAAATGACAAATTTCAAGATGGCAAATATCTAAGATGTCAAATGACAAATGTCACAATGCTAAATGTCAAAAATGAAAAGTGTCACCATGAAAAATGTCAAAAATGACAAATTTCAAGATGGCGAATGTCAAAGATGTCAAATGTCACAATGCTAAATGTCAAAAATGAAAAGTGTCAAAAATGACAAATTTTAAGATGGCAAATGTCTAAGATGTCAAATGACAAATTTCACAATGCTAAATGTCAAAAATGAAAAGTGTCACCATGAAAAATGTCAAAAATGACAAATTTCAAGATGGCAAATGTCAAAGATGTCAAATGACAAATGTCACAATGCTAAATGTCAAAAATGAAAAGTGTCACCATGAAAAATGTCAAAAATGACAAATTTCAAGATGGCAAATGTCAAAGATGTCAAATGTCACAATGCTAAATGTCAAAAATGATAAGAGTCACCATGAAAAATGTCAAAAATGACAAATTTCAAGATGGCAAATGTCTAAGATGTCAAATGACAAATGTCACAATGCTAAATGTCAAAAATGAAAAGTGTCACCATGAAAAATGTCACCATGAAAAATGTCAAAAATAACACATTTCAAGATGGCAAATGTCAAAGATGTCAAATGACAAATGTCACAATGCTAAATGTCAAAAATGAAAAGTGTCAAAAATGACAAATTTTAAGATGGCAAATGTCTAAGATGTCAAATGACAAATGTCACAATGCTAAATGTCAAAAATGAAAAGTGTCACCATGAAAAATGTCAAAAATGACAAATTTCAAGATGGCAAATGTCAAAGATGTCAAATGACAAATGTCACAATGCTAAATGTCAAAAATGAAAAGTGTCACCATGAAAAATGTCAAAAATGACAAATTTCAAGATGGCAAATGTCAAAGATGTCAAATGACAAATGTCACAATGCTAAATGTCAAAAATGAAAAGTGTCACCATGAAAAATGTCAAAAATGACAAATTTCAAGATGGCAAATGTCAAAACTGACTAATGTCACAATGCTAAATGTCAAAAATGAAAAGTGTCACCATGAAAAATGTCAAAAATGACAAATTTCAAAATGGCAAATGTCAAAGATGTCAAATGACAAATGTCACAATGCTAAATGTCAAAAATGAAAAGTGTCACCATGAAAAGTGTCAAAAATGACAAATTTCAAGATGGCAAATGTCTAAGATGTCAAATGACAAATGTCACAATGCTAAATGTCAAAAATGAAAAGTGTCACCATGAAAAATGTCAAAAATGACAAATTTCAAGATGGCAAATGTCAAAGATGTCAAATGACAAATGTTACAATGCTAAATGTCAAAAATGAAAAGTGTCACCATGAAAAATGTCAAAAATGACAAATTTCAAGATGGCAAATGTCAAAGATGTCAAACGACAAATGTCACAATGCTAAATGTCAAAAATGAAAAGTGTCACCATGAAAAATGTCAAAAATGACAAATTTCAAGATGGCAAATGTCAAAGATGTCAAATGACAAATGTCACAATGCTAAATGTCAAAAATGAAAAGTGTCACCATGAAAAATGTCAAAAATGACAAATTTCAAGATGGCAAATGTCAAAGATGTCAAATGACAAATGTCACAATGCTAAATGTCAAAAATGAAAAGTGTCACCATGAAAAATGTCAAAAATGACAAATTTTAAGATGGCAAATGTCTAAGATGTCAAATGACAAATGTCACAATGCTAAATGTCAAAAATAAAAAGTGTCACCATGAAAAATGTCAAAAATGACAAATTTCAAGATGGCAAATGTCAAAGATGTCAAATGACAAATGTCACAATGCTAAATGTCAAAAATGCAAAGTATCACCATGAAAAATGTCAAAAATGACAAATTTCAAGATGGCAAATGTCAAAGATGTCAAATGACAAATGTCACAATGCTAAATGTCAAAAATGAAAAGTGTCACCATGAAAAATGTCAAAAATGACAAATTTCAAGATGGCAAATGTCAAAACTGACTAATGTCACAATGCTAAATGTCAAAAATGAAAAGTGTCACCATGAAAAATGACAAATTTCAAAATGGCAAATGTCAAAGATGTCAAATGACAAATGTCACAATGGTAAATGTCAAAAATGAAAAGTGTCACCATGAAAAGTGTCAAAAATGACAAATTTCAAGATGGCAAATATCTAAGATGTCAAATGACAAATGTCACAATGCTAAATGTCAAAAATGAAAAGTGTCACCATGAAAAATGTCAAAAATGACAAATTTCAAGATGGCAAATGCCAAAGATGTCAAATGACAAATGTCACAATGCTAAATGTCAAAAATGAAAAGTGTCACCATGAAAAATGTCAAAAATGACAAATTTCAAGATGGCAAATGTCAAAGATGTCAAATGACAAATGTCACAATGCTAAATGTCAAAAATGAAAAGTGTCACCATGAAAAATGTCAAAAATGACAAATTTTAAGATGGCAAATGTCATAGATGTCAAATGACAAATGTCACAATGCTAAATGTCAAAAATGAAAAGTGTCACCATGAAAAATATCAAAAATGACAAATTTCAAGATGGCAAATATCAAAGATGTCAAATGACAAATGTCACAATGCTAAATGTCAAAAATGGAAAGTTTCACAATGCTAAATGTCAAAAATGAAAAGTGTCACAATGCTAAATGTCAAAAATGAAAAGTGTCACCATGAAAAATGTCAAAAATAACAAATTTCCAGATGGCAACTGTCAAAGATGTCAAGTGACAAATGTCACAATGCTAAATGTCAAAACTGACAAATTTCAAGATGGCAAACGTCAAAGATGTCAAATGACAAATGTCACAATGCTAAATGTCAAAAATGAAAAGTGTCACCATAAAAAATGTCAAAAATGACAAATTTCAAGATGGCAAATGTCAAAGATGTCAAATGACAAATGTCACAATGCTAAATGTCAAAAATGATAAGTGTCACCATGAAAAATGTCAAAAATAACAAAATTCAAGATGGCAAATGTCAAAGATGTCAAATGACAAATGTCACAATGCTAAATGTCAAAAATGACAAATTTTAAGATGGCAAATGTCAAAGATGTCAAATGACAACTGTCACAATGCTAAATGTCAAAAATGAAAAGTGTCACCATGAAAAATGTCAAAAATGACAAATTTCAAGATGGCAAATGTCAAAGATGTCAAATGACAAATGTCACAATGCTAAATGTCAAAAATGACAAATTTCAAGATGGCAAATGTCAAAGATGTCAAATGTCACAATGCTAAATGTCAAAAATGAAAAGTGTCACCATGAAAAATGTCAAAAATGACAAATTTCAAGATGGCAAATGTCAAAGATGTCAAATGACAAATGTCACAATGCTAAATGTCAAAAATGAAAAGTGTCACCATGAAAAATGTCAAAAATGCCAAATTTCAAGATGGCAAATGTCAAAGATGTCAAATGACAAATGTCACAATGATAAATGTCAAAAATGAAAAGTGTCACCATGAAAAATGTCAAAAATGACAAATTTCAAGATGGCAAATGTCAAAGATGTCAAATGACAAATGTCACAATGCTGAATGTCAAAAATGAAAAGTGTCAAAAACGACAAATTTCAAGATGGTAAATGTCTAAGATGTCAAATGACAAATGTCACAATGCTAAATGTCAAAAATGAAAAGTGTCACCATGAAAAATGTCAAAAATGACAAATTTCAAGATGGCAAATGTCAAAGATGTCAAATGACAAATGTCACAATGCTAAATGTCAAAAATGAAAAGTGTCACCATGAAAAATGTCAAAAATGACAAATTTCAAGATGGCAAATATCAAAGATGTCAAATGACAAATGTCACAATGCTAAATGTCAAAAATGGAAAGTGTCACAATGCTAAATGTCAAAAATGAAAAGTGTCACAATGCTAAATGTCAAAAATGACAAATTTCAAGATGGCAAATGTCAAAGATGTCAAATGACAAATGTCACAATGCTAAATGTCAAAAATGACAAATTTCAAGATGGCAAATGTCAAAGATGTCAAATGACAAATGTCACAATGCTAAATGTCAAAAATGAAAAGTGTCACCATGAAAAATGTCAAAAATGACAAATTTCAAGATGGCAAATGTCAAAACTGACAAACGTCACAATGCTAAATGTCAAAAATGAAAAGTGTCACCATGAAAAATGTCAAAAATAACAAATTTCAAGATGGCAAATGTCAAAGATGTCAAGTGACAAATGTCACAATGCTAAATGTCAAAACTGACAAATTTCAAGATGGCAAACGTCAAAGATGTCAAATGACAAATGTCACAATGCTAATTGTCAAAAATGAAAAGTGTCACCATGAAAAATGTCAAAAATGACAAATTTCAAGATGGCAAATGTCAAAGATGTCAAATGACAAATGTCACAATGCTAAATGTCAAAAATGATAAGTGTCACCATGAAAAATGTCAAAAATAACAAATTTCAAGATGGCAAATGTCAAAGATGTCAAATGACAAATGTCACAATGCTAAATGTCAAAAATGACAAATTTTAAGATGGCAAATGTCAAAGATGTCAAATGACAACTGTCACAATGCTAAATGTCAAAAATGAAAAGTGTCACCATGAAAAATGTCAAAAATAACAAATTTCAAGATGGCAAATGTCAAAGATGTCAAATGACAAATGTCACAATGCTAAATGTCAAAAATGACAAATTTCAAGATGGCAAATGTCAAAGATGTAAAATGACAAATGTCACAATGCTAAATGTCAAAAATGAAAAGTGTCATCATAAAATATGTCAAAAATGACAAATTTCAAGATGGCAAATGTCAAAGATTTTGAATATGACAAATGTCACAATGCTAAATGTCAAAAATGAAAAGTGTCACCATGAAAAATGTCAAAAATGACAAATTTCAAGATGCCAAATGTCAAAGATGTCAAATGACAAATGTCACAATGCTAAAAGTCAAAAATGAAAAGTGTCACCATGAAAAATGTCAAAAATGACAAATTTCAAGATGGCAAATGTCAAAGATGTCAAATGACAAATGTCACAATGCTAAATGTCAAAAATGAAAAGTGTCACCATGAAAAATGTCAAAAATGACAAATTTCAAGATGGCAAATGTCAAAGATGTCAAATGACAAATGTCACAATGCTAAATGTCAAAAATGAAAAGTGTCAAAAATGACAAATTTTAAGATGGCAAATGTCTAAGATGTCAAATGACAAATGTCACAATGCTAAATGTCAAAAATGAAAAGTGTCACCATGAAAAATGTCAAAAATGACAAATTTCAAGATGGCAAATATCAAAACTGACAAATGTCACAATGCTAAATGTCAAAAATGATAAGAGTCACCATGAAAAATGTCAAAAATGACAAATTTCAAGATGGCAAATGTCTAAGATGTCAAATGACAAATGTCACAATGCTAAATGTCAAAAATGAAAAGTGTCACCATGAAAAATGTCAAAAATGACAAATTTCAAGATGGCAAATGTCAAAGATGTCAAATGACAAATGTCACAATGCTAAATGTCAAAAATGAAAAGTGTCAAAAATGACAAATTTTAAGATGGCAAATGTCTAAGATGTCAAATGACAAATGTCACAATGCTAAATGTCAAAAATGAAAAGTGTCACCATGAAAAATGTCAAAAATGACAAATTTCAAGATGGCAAATGTCAAAGATGTCAAATGACAAATGTCACAATGCTAAATGTCAAAAATGAAAAGTGTCACCATGAAAAATGTCAAAAATGACAAATTTCAAGATGGCAAATGTCAAAGATGTCAAATGTCACAATGCTAAATGTCAAAAATGATAAGAGTCACCATGAAAAATGTCAAAAATGACAAATTTCAAGATGGCAAATGTCTAAGATGTCAAATGACAAATGTCACAATGCTAAATGTCAAAAATGAAAAGTGTCACCATGAAAAATGTCAAAAATGACAAATTTCAAGATGGCAAATGTCAAAGATGTCAAATGACAAATGTCACAATGCTAAATGTCAAAAATGAAAAATGTCAAAAATGACAAATTTCAAGATGGCAAATGTCAAAGATGTCAAATGACAAATGTCACAATGCGAAATGTCAAAAAGAAAAAGTGTCACCATGAAAAATGTCAAAAATGACAAATTTCAAGATGGCAAATGTCAAAGATGTCAAATGACAAATGTCACAATGCTAAATGTCAAAAATGAAAAGTGTCACCATGAAAAATGTCAAAAATGACAAATTTCAAGATGGCAAATGTCAAAACTGACTAATGTCACAATGCTAAATGTCAAAAATGAAAAGTGTCACCATGAAAAATGTCAAAAATTACAAATTTCAAAATGGCAAATGTCAAAGATGTCAAATGACAAATGTCACAATGCTAAATGTCAAAAATGAAAAGTGTCACCATGAAAAGTGTCAAAAATGACAAATTTCAAGATGGCAAATGTCTAAGATGTCAAATGACAAATGTCACAATGCGAAATGTCAAAAATGAAAAGTGTCACCATGAAAAATGTCAAAAATGACAAATTTCAAGATGGCAAATATAAAAACTGACAAATGTCACAATGCTAAATGTCAAAAATGATAAGAGTCACCATGAAAAATGTCAAAAATGACAAATTTCAAGATGGCAAATGTCTAAGATGTCAAATGACAAATGTCACAATGCTAAATGTCAAAAATGAAAAGTGTCACCATGAAAAATGTCAAAAATGACAAATTTCAAGATGGCAAATGTCAAAGATGTCAAATGACAAATGTCACAATGCTAAATGTCAAAAATGAAAAGTGTCAAAAATGACAAATTTTAAGATGGCAAATGTCTAAGATGTCAAATGACAAATGTCACAATGCTAAATGTCAAAAATTAAAAGTGTCACCATGAAAAATGTCAAAAATGACAAATTTCAAGATGGCAAATGTCAAAGATGTCAAATGACAAATGTCACAATGCTAAATGTCAAAAATGAAAAGTGTCACCATGAAAAATGTCAAAAATGACAAATTTCAAGATGGCAAATGTCAAAGATGTCAAATGTCACAATGCTAAATGTCAAAAATAATAAGAGTCACCATGAAAAATGTCAAAAATGACAAATTTCAAGATGGCAAATGTCAAAGATGTCAAATGACAAATGTCACAATGCTAAATGTCAAAAATGACAAATTTTAAGATGGCAAATGTCAAAGATGTCAAATGACAACTGTCACAATGCTAAATGTCAAAAATGAACAGTGTCACCATGAAAAATGTCAAAAATAACAAATTTCAAGATGGCAAATGTCAAAGATGTCAAATGACAAATGTCACAATGCTAAATGTCAAAAATGACAAATTTCAAGATGGCAAATGTCAAAGATGTAAAATGACAAATGTCACAATGCTAAATGTCAAAAATGAAAAGTGTCACCATAAAATATGTCAAAAATGACAAATTTCAAGATGGCAAATGTCAAAGATTTTGAATATGACAAATGTCACAATGCTAAATGTCAAAAATGAAAAGTGTCACCATGAAAAATGTCAAAAAAGACAAATTTCAAGATGGCAAATGTCAAAGATGTCAAATGACAAATGTCACAATGCTAAAAGTCAAAAATGAAAAGTGTCACCATGAAAAATGTCAAAAATGACAAATTTCAAGATGGCAAATGTCAAAGATGTCAAATGACAAATGTCACAATGCTAAATGTCAAAAATGAAAAGTGTCACCATGAAAAATGTCAAAAATGACAAATTTCAAGATGGCAAATGTCAAAGATGTCAAATGACAAATGTCACAATGCTAAATGTCAAAAATGAAAAGTGTCAAAAATGACAAATTTTAAGATGGCAAATGTCTAAGATGTCAAATGACAAATGTCACAATGCTAAATGTCAAAAATGAAAAGTGTCACCATGAAAAATGTCAAAAATGACGAATTTCAAGATGACAAATATCAAAACTGACAAATGTCACAATGCTAAATGTCAAAAATGATAAGAGTCACCATGAAAAATGTCAAAAATGACAAATTTCAAGATGGCAAATGTCTAAGATGTCAAATGACAAATGTCACAATGCTAAATGTCAAAAATGAAAAGTGTCACCATGAAAAATGTCAAAAATGACAAATTTCAAGATGGCAAATGTCAAAGATGTCAAATGACAAATGTCACAATGCTAAATGTCAAAAATAAGAAGTGTCAAAAATGAAAAATTTTAAGATGGCAAATGTCTAAGATGTCAAATGTCACAATGCTAAATGTCAAAAATGAAAAGTGTCACCATGAAAAATGTCAAAAATGACAAATTTCAAGATGGCAAATGTCAAAGATGTCAAATGACAAATGTCACAATGCTAAATGTCAAAAATGAAAAGTGTCACCATGAAAAATGTCAAAAATGACAAATTTCAAGATGGCAAATGTCAAAGATGTCAAATGTCACAATGCTAAATGTCAAAAATGATAAGAGTCACCATGAAAAATGTCAAAAATGACAAATTTCAAGATGGCAAATGTCTAAGATGTCAAATGAAAAATGTCACAATGCTAAATGTCAAAAATGAAAAGTGTCACCATGAAAAATGTCAAAAATGAAAAATTTCAAGATGGCAAATGTCAAAGATGTCAAATGACAAATGTCACAATGCGAAATGTCAAAAAGGAAAAGTGTCACCATGAAAAATGTCAAAAATGACAAATTTCAAGATGGCAAATGTCAAAGATGTCAAATGACAAATGTCACAATGTTAAATGTCAAAAATGAAAAGTGTCACCATGAAAAATGTCAAAAATGACAAATTTCAAGATGGCAAATGTCAAAACTGACTAATGTCACAATGCTAAATGTCAAAAATGAAAAGTGTCACCATGAAAAATGTCAAAAATGACAAATTTCAAAATGGCAAATGTCAAAGATGTCAAATGACAAATGTCACAATGCTAAATGTCAAAAATGAAAAGTGTCACCATGAAAAGTGTCAAAAATGACAAATTTCAAGATGGCAAATGTCTAAGATGTCAAATGACAAATGTCACAATGCTAAATGTCAAAAATGAAAAGTGTCACCATGAAAAATGTCAAAAATGACGAATTTCAAGATGGCAAATATCAAAACTGACAAATGTCACAATGCTAAATGTCAAAAATGATAAGAGTCACCATGAAAAATGTCAAAAATGACAAATTTCAAGATGGCAAATGTCTAAGATGTCAAATGACAAATGTCACAATGCTAAATGTCAAAAATGAAAAGTGTCACCATGAAAAATGTCAAAAATGACAAATTTCAAGATGGCAAATGTCAAAGATGTCAAATGACAAATGTCACAATGCTAAATGTCAAAAATAAGAAGTGTCAAAAATGAAAAATTTTAAGATGGCAAATGTCTAAGATGTCAAATGTCACAATGCTAAATGTCAAAAATGAAAAGTGTCACCATGAAAAATGTCAAAAATGACAAATTTCAAGATGGCAAATGTCAAAGATGTCAAATGACAAATGTCACAATGCTAAATGTCAAAAATGAAAAGTGTCACCATGAAAAATGTCAAAAATGACAAATTTCAAGATGGCAAATGTCAAAGATGTCAAATGTCACAATGCTAAATGTCAAAAATGATAAGAGTCACCATGAAAAATGTCAAAAATGACAAATTTCAAGATGGCAAATGTCTAAGATGTCAAATGAAAAATGTCACAATGCTAAATGTCAAAAATGAAAAGTGTCACCATGAAAAATGTCAAAAATGAAAAATTTCAAGATGGCAAATGTCAAAGATGTCAAATGACAAATGTCACAATGCGAAATGTCAAAAAGGAAAAGTGTCACCATGAAAAATGTCAAAAATGACAAATTTCAAGATGGCAAATGTCAAAGATGTCAAATGACAAATGTCACAATGCTAAATGTCAAAAATGAAAAGTGTCACCATGAAAAAGGTCAAAAATGACAAATTTCAAGATGGCAAATGTCAAAACTGACTAATGTCACAATGCTAAATGTCAAAAATGAAAAGTGTCACCATGAAAAATGTCAAAAATGACAAATTTCAAAATGGCAAATGTCAAAGATGTCAAATGACAAATGTCACAATGCTAAATGTCAAAAATGAAAAGTGTCACCATGAAAAGTGTCAAAAATGACAAATTTCAAGATGGCAAATGTCTAAGATGTCAAATGACAAATGTCACAATGCTAAATGTCAAAAATGAAAAGTGTCACCATGAAAAATGTCAAAAATGACAAATTTCAAGATGGCAAATGTCTAAGATGTCAAATGACAAATGTCACAATGCTAAATGTCAAAAATGAAAAGTGTCACCATGAAAAATGTCAAAAATGACAAATTTCAAGATGGCAAATGTCAAAGATGTCAAATGACAAATGTCACAATGCTAAATGTCAAAAATGAAAAGTGTCAAAAATGACAAATTTTAAGATGGCAAATGTCTAAGATGTCAAATGACAAATGTCACAATGCTAAATGTCCAAAATGAAAAGTGTCACCATGAAAAATGTCAAAAATGAAAAATTTCAAGATGGCAAATGTCAAAGATGTCAAATGACAAATGTCACAATGCTAAACGTCAAAAAGGAACAGTGTCACCATGAAAAATGTCAAAAATGTCAAATTTCAAGATGGCAAATGTCAAAGATGTCAAATGACAAATGTCACAATGCTAAATGTCAAAAATGAAAAGTGTCACCATGAAAAATGTCAAAAATGACAAATTTCAAGATGGCTAATGTCAAAACTGACTAATGTCACAATGCTAAATGTCAAAAATGAAAAGTGTCACCATGAAAAATGTCAAAAATGACAAATTTCAGAATGGCAAATGTCAAAGATGTCAAATGACAAATGTCACAATGCTAAATGTCAAAAATGAAAAGTGTCACCATGAAAAGTGTCAAAAATGACAAATTTCAAGATGGCAAATGTCTAAGATGTCAAATGACAAATGTCACAATGCTAAATGTCAAAAATGAAAAGTGTCACCATGAAAAATGTCAAAAATGACAAATTTCAAGATGGCAAATGTCAAAGATGTTAAATGACAAATGTCACAATGCTAAATGTTAAAAATGAAAAGTGTCACCATGAAAAATGTCAAAAATGACAAATTTCAAGATGGCAATTGTCAAAGATGTCAAATGACAAATGTCACAATGCTAAATGTCAAAAATGAAAAGTGTCACCATGAAAAATGTCAAAAATGACAAATTTCAAGATGGCAAATGTCAAAGATGTCAAATGACAAATGTCACAATGCTAAATGTCAAAAATGAAAAGTGTCAGCATGAAAAATGTCAAAAATGACAAATTTCAAGATGGCAAATATCAAAGATGTCAAATGACAAATGTCACAATGCTAAATGTCAAAAATGGAAAGTGTCACAATGCTAAATGTCAAAAATGAAAAGTGTCACAATGCTAAATGTCAAAAATGACAAATTTCAAGATGGCAAATGTCAAAGATGTCAAATGACAAATGTCACAATGCTAAATAACAAAAATGACAAATTTCAAGATGGCAAATGTCAAAGATGTCAAATGACAAATGTAACAATGCTAAATGTCAAAAATGAAAAGTGTCACTATGAAAAATGTCAAAAATGACAAATTTCAAGATGGCACATATCAAAACTGAAAAATGTGACAATGCTAAATGTCAAAAATGATAAGAGTCACCATGAAAAATGTCAAAAATGACAAATTTCAAGATGGCAAATGTCTAAGATGTCAAATGACAAATGTCACAATGCTAAATGTCAAAAATGAAAAGTGTCACCATGAAAAATGTCAAAAATGACAAATTTCAAGATGGCAAATGTCAAAACTGACTAATGTCACAATGCTAAATTTCAAAAATGAAAAGTGTCACCATGAAAAATGTCAAAAATGACAAATTTCAAAATGGCAAATGTCAAAGATGTCAAATGACAAATGTCACAATGCTAAATGTCAAAAATGAAAAGTGTCACCATGAAAAGTGTCAAAAATGACAAATTTCAAGATGGCAAATGTCTAAGATGTCAAATGACAAATGTCACAATGCTAAATGTCAAAAATGAAAAGTGTCACCATGAAAAATGTCAAAAATGACAAATTTGAAGATGGCAAATGTCTAAGATGTCAAATGACAAATGTCACAATGCTAAATGTCAAAAATAAGAAGTGTCAAAAATGAAAAATTTTAAGATGGCAAATGTCTAAGATGTCAAATGTCACAATGCTAAATGTCAAAAATGAAAAGTGTCACCATGAAAAATGTCAAAAATGACAAATTTCAAGATGGCAAATGTCAAAGATGTCAAATGACAAATGTCACAATGCTAAATGTCAAAAATGAAAAGTGTCACCATGAAAAATGTCAAAAATGACAAATTTCAAGATGGCAAATGTCAAAGATGTCAAATGTCACAATGCTAAATGTCAAAAATGATAAGAGTCACCATGAAAAATGTCAAAAATGACAAATTTCAAGATGGCAAATGTCTAAGATGTCAAATGAAAAATGTCACAATGCTAAATGTCAAAAATGAAAAGTGTCACCATGAAAAATGTCAAAAATGACAAATTTCAAGATGGCAAATGTCAAAGATGTCAAATGACAAATGTCACAATGCTAAATGTCAAAAATGAAAAGTGTCAAAAATGACAAATTTTAAGATGGCAAATGTCTAAGATGTCAAATGACAAATGTCACAATGCTAAATGTCCAAAATGAAAAGTGTCACCATGAAAAATGTCAAAAATGAAAAATTTCAAGATGGCAAATGTCAAAGATGTCAAATGACAAATGTCACAATGCGAAATGTCAAAAAGGAAAAGTGTCACCATGAAAAATGTCAAAAATGACAAATTTCAAGATGGCAAATGTCAAAGATGTCAAATGACAAATGTCACAATGCTAAATGTCAAAAATGAAAAGTGTCACCATGAAAAATGTCAAAAATGACAAATTTCAAGATGGCAAATGTCAAAACTGACTAATGTCACAATGCTAAATGTCAAAAATGAAAAGTGTCACCATGAAAAATGTCAAAAATGACAAATTTCAAAATGGCAAATGTCAAAGATGTCAAATGACAAATGTCACAATGCTAAATGTCAAAAATGAAAAGTGTCACCATGAAAAGTGTCAAAAATGACAAATTTCAAGATGGCAAATGTCTAAGATGTCAAATGACAAATGTCACAATGCTAAATGTCAAAAATGAAAAGTGTCACCATGAAAAATGTCAAAAATGACAAATTTCAAGATGGCAAATGTCTAAGATGTCAAATGACAAATGTCACAATGCTAAATGTCAAAAATGAAAAGTGTCACCATGAAAAATGTCAAAAATGACAAATTTCAAGATGGCAAATGTCAAAGATGTCAAATGACAAATGTCACAATGCTAAATGTCAAAAATGAAAAGTGTCAAAAATGACAAATTTTAAGATGGCAAATGTCTAAGATGTTAAATGACAAATGTCACAATGCTAAATGTCCAAAATGAAAAGTGTCACCATGAAAAATGTCAAAAATGAAAAATTTCAAGATGGCAAATGTCAAAGATGTCAAATGACAAATGTCACAATGCTAAACGTCAAAAAGGAACAGTGTCACCATGAAAAATGTCAAAAATGTCAAATTTCAAGATGGCAAATGTCAAAGATGTCAAATGACAAATGTCACAATGCTAAATGTCAAAAATGAAAAGTGTCACCATGAAAAATGTCAAAAATGACAAATTTCAAGATGGCAAATGTCAAAACTGACTAATGTCACAATGCTAAATGTCAAAAATGAAAAGTGTCACCATGAAAAATGTCAAAAATGACAAATTTCAAAATGGCAAATGTCAAAGATGTCAAATGACAAATGTCACAATGCTAAATGTCAAAAATGAAAAGTGTCACCATGAAAAGTGTCAAAAATGACAAATTTCAAGATGGCAAATGTCTAAGATGTCAAATGACAAATGTCACAATGCTAAATGTCAAAAATGAAAAGTGTCACCATGAAAAATGTCAAAAATGACAAATTTCAAGATGGCAAATGTCAAAGATGTTAAATGACAAATGTCACAATGCTAAATGTCAAAAATGAAAAGTGTCACCATGAAAAATGTCAAAAATGACAAATTTCAAGATGGCAATTGTCAAAGATGTCAAATGACAAATGTCACAATGCTAAATGTCAAAAATGAAAAGTGTCACCATGAAAAATGTCAAAAATGACAAATTTCAAGATGGCAAATGTCAAAGATGTCAAATGACAAATGTCACAATACTAAATGTCAAAAATGAAAAGTGTCAGCATGAAAAATGTCAAAAATGACAAATTTCAAGATGGCAAATATCAAAGATGTCAAATGACAAATGTCACAATGCTAAATGTCAAAAATGGAAAGTGTCACAATGCTAAATGTCAAAAATGAAAAGTGTCACAATGCTAAATGTCAAAAATGACAAATTTCAAGATGGCAAATGTCAAAGATGTCAAATGACAAATGTCACAATGCTAAATAACAAAAATGACAAATTTCAAGATGGCAAATGTCAAAGATGTCAAATGACAAATGTAACAATGCTAAATGTCAAAAATGAAAAGTGTCACTATGAAAAATGTCAAAAATGAAAAATTTCAAGATGGCACATATCAAAACTGAAAAATGTGACAATGCTAAATGTCAAAAATGATAAGAGTCACCATGAAAAATGTCAAAAATGACAAATTTCAAAATGGCAAATGTCAAAGATGTCAAATGACAAATGTCACAATGCTAAATGTCAAAAATGAAAAGTGTCACCATGAAAAGTGTCAAAAATGACAAATTTCAAGATGGCAAATGTCTAAGATGTCAAATGACAAATGTCACAATGCTAAATGTCAAAAATGAAAAGTGTCACCATGAAAAATGTCAAAAATGACAAATTTCAAGATGGCAAATGTCTAAGATGTCAAAAGACAAATGTCACAATGCTAAATGTCAAAAATGAAAAGTGTCACCATGAAAAATGTCAAAAATGACAAATTTCAAGATGGCAAATGTCAAAGATGTCAAATGACAAATGTCACAATGCTAAATGTCAAAAATGAAAAGTGTCAAAAATGACAAATTTTAAGATGGCAAATGTCTAAGATGTCAAATGACAAATGTCACAATGCTAAATGTCCAAAATGAAAAGTGTCACCATGAAAAATGTCAAAAATGAAAAATTTCAAGATGGCAAATGTCAAAGATGTCAAATGACAAATGTCACAATGCTAAACGTCAAAAAGGAACAGTGTCACCATGAAAAATGTCAAAAATGTCAAATTTCAAGATGGCAAATGTCAAAGATGTCAAATGACAAATGTCACAATGCTAAATGTCAAAAATGAAAAGTGTCACCATGAAAAATGTCAAAAATGACAAATTTCAAGATGGCAAATGTCAAAACTGACTAATGTCACAATGCTAAATGTCAAAAATGAAAAGTGTCACCATGAAAAATGTCAAAAATGACAAATTTCAAAATGGCAAATGTCAAAGATGTCAAATGACAAATGTCACAATGCTAAATGTCAAAAATGAAAAGTGTCACCATGAAAAGTGTCAAAAATGACAAATTTCAAGATGGCAAATGTCTAAGATGTCAAATGACAAATGTCACAATGCTAAATGTCAAAAATGAAAAGTGTCACCATGAAAAATGTCAAAAATGACAAATTTCAAGATGGCAAATGTCAAAGATGTTAAATGACAAATGTCACAATGCTAAATGTCAAAAATGAAAAGTGTCACCATGAAAAATGTCAAAAATGACAAATTTCAAGATGGCAATTGTCAAAGATGTCAAATGACAAATGTCACAATGCTAAATGTCAAAAATGAAAAGTGTCACCATGAAAAATGTCAAAAATGACAAATTTCAAGATGGCAAATGTCAAAGATGTCAAATGACAAATGTCACAATGCTAAATGTCAAAAATGAAAAGTGTCAGCATGAAAAATGTCAAAAATGACAAATTTCAAGATGGCAAATATCAAAGATGTCAAATGACAAATGTCACAATGCTAAATGTCAAAAATGGAAAGTGTCACAATGCTAAATGTCAAAAATGAAAAGTGTCACAATGCTAAATGTCAAAAATGACAAATTTCAAGATGGCAAATGTCAAAGATGTCAAATGACAAATGTCACAATGCTAAATAACAAAAATGACAAATTTCAAGATGGCAAATGTCAAAGATGTCAAATGACAAATGTAACAATGCTAAATGTCAAAAATGAAAAGTGTCACTATGAAAAATGTCAAAAATGACAAATTTCAAGATGGCACATATCAAAACTGAAAAATGTGACAATGCTAAATGTCAAAAATGATAAGAGTCACCATGAAAAATGTCAAAAATGACAAATTTCAAGATGGCAAATGTCTAAGATGTCAAATGACAAATGTCACAATGCTAAATGTCAAAAATGAAAAGTGTCACCATGAAAAATGTCAAAAATGACAAATTTCAAGATGGCAAATGTCAAAGATGTCAAATGACAAATGTCACAATGCTAAATGTCAAAAATGAAAAGTGTCAAAAATGACAAATTTTAAGATGCAAATGTCTAAGATGTCAAATGACAAATGTCACAATGCTAAATGTCAAAAATGAAAAGTGTCACCATGAAAATTGTCAAAAATGACAAATTTCAAGATGGCAAATGTCAAAGATGTCAAATGACAAATGTCACAATGCTAAATGTCAAAAATGAAAAGTGTCACCATGAAAAATGTCAAAAATGACAAATTTCAAGATGGCAAATGTTAAAGATGTCAAATGTCACAATGCTAAATGTCAAAAATGAAAAGTGTCACCATGAAAAATGTCAAAAATGACAAATTTCAAGATGGCAAATGTCAAAACTGACTAATGTCACAATGCTAAATGTCAAAAATGAAAAGTGTCACCATGAAAAATATCAAAAATGACAAATTTCAAGATGGCAAATGTCAAAGATGTCAAATGACAAATGTCACAATGCTAAATGTCAAAAATGAAAAGTGTCAAAAATGACAAATTTTAAGATGCAAATGTCTAAGATGTCAAATGACAAATGTCACAATGCTAAATGTCAAAAATGAAAAGTGTCACCATGAAAAATGTCAAAAATGACAAATTTCAAGATGGCAAATGTCAAAGATGTCAAATGACAAATGTCACAATGCTAAATGTCAAAAATGAAAAGTGTCACCATGAAAAATGTCAAAAATGACAAATTTCAAGATGGCAAATGTCAAAGATGTCAAATGACAAATGTCACAATGCTAAATGTCAAAAATGAAAAGTGTCACCATGAAAAATGTCAAAAATGACAAATTTCAAGATGGCAAATGTCAAAACTGACTAATGTCACAATGCTAAATGTCAAAAATAAAAAGTGTCACCATGAAAAATGTCAAAAAAGACAAATTTCAAGATGGCAATTGTCAAAGATGTCAAATGACAAATGTCACAATGCTAAATGTCAAAAATGAAAAGTGTCACCATGAAAAATGTCAAAAATGACAAATTTCAAGATGGCAAATGTCAAAGATGTCAAATGACAAATGTCACAATGCTAAATAACAAAAATGACAAATTTCAAGATGGCAAATGTCAAAGATGTCAAATGACAAATGTCACAATGCTAAATGTCAAAAATGAAAAGTGTCACCATGAAAAATGTCAAAAATGACAAATTTCAAGATGGCACATATCAAAACTGAAAAATGTGACAATGCTAAATGTCAAAAATGATAAGAGTCACCATGAAAAATGTCAAAAATGACAAATTTCAAGATGGCAAATGTCTAAGATGTCAAATGACAAATGTCACAATGCTAAATGTCAAAAATGAAAAGTGTCAAAAATGACAAATTTTAAGATGCAAATGTCTAAGATGTCAAATGACAAATGTCACAATGCTAAATGTCAAAAATGAAAAGTGTCACCATGAAAAATGTCAAAAATGACAAATTTTAAGATGGCAAATGTCAAAGATGTCAAATGACAAATGTCACAATGCTAAATGTGAAAAATGAAAAGTGTCACCATGAAAAATGTCAAAAATGACAAATTTCAAGATGGCAAATGTCAAAACTGACTAATGTCACAATGCTAAATGTCAAAAATGAAAAGTGTCACCATGAAAAATGTCAAAAATGACAAATTTCAAAATGGCAAATGTCAAAGATGTCAAATGACAAATGTCACAATGCTAAATGTCAAAAATGAAAAGTGTCACCATGAAAAGTGTCAAAAATGACAAATTTCAAGATGGCAAATGTCTAAGATGTCAAATGACAAATGTCACAATGCTAAATGTCAAAAATGAAAAGTGTCACCATGAAAAATGTCAAAAATGACAAATTTCAAGATGGCAAATGTCAAAGATGTCAAATGACAAATGTCACAATGCTAAATGTCAAAAATGAAAAGTGTCACCATGAAAAATGTCAAAAATGACAAATTTCAAGATGGCAAATATCAAAGATGTCGAATGACAAATGTCACAATGCTAAATGTCAAAAATGGAAAGTGTCACAATGATAAATGTCAAAAATGAAAAGTGTCACAATGCTAAATGTCAAAAATGACAAATTTCAAGATGGCAAATGTAAAAGATGTCAAATGACAAATGTCACAATGCTAAATGTCAAAAATGACAAATTTCAAGATGGCAAATGTCAAAGATGTCAAATGACAAATGTCACAATGCTAAATGTCAAAAATGAAGAGTGTCACCATAAAAAATGTCAAAAATGACAAATTTCAAGATGGCAAATGTCAAAACTGACAAACGTCACAATGCTAAATGTCAAAAATGAAAAGTGTCACCATGAAAAATGTCAAAAATAACAAATTTCAAGATGGCAAATGTCAAAGATGTCAAGTGACAAATGTCACAATGCTAAATGTCAAAACTGACAAATTTCAAGATGGCAAACGTCAAAGATGTCAAATGACAAATGTCACAATGCTAAATTTCAAAAATGAAAAGTGTCACCATGAAAAATGTCAAAAATGACAAATTTCAAGATGGCAAATGTCAAAGATATCAAATGACAAATGTCACAATGCTAAATGTCAAAAATGATAAGTGTCACCATGAAAAATGTCAAAAATAACAAATTTCAAGATGGCAAATGTCAAAGATGTCAAATGACAAATGTCACAATGCTAAATGTCAAAAATGGCAAATTTTAAGATGGCAAATGTCAAAGATGTCAAATGACAACTGTCACAATGCTAAATGTCAAAAATGAAAAGTGTCACCATGAAAAATGTCAAAAATAACAAATTTCAAGATGGCAAATGTCAAAGATGTCAAATGACAAATGTCACAATGCTAAATGTCAAAAATGACAAATTTCAAGATGGCAATTGTCAAAGATGTCAAATGTCACAATGCTAAATGTCAAAAATGAAGAGTGTCACCATGAAAAATGTCAAAAATGACAAATTTCAAGATGGCAAATGTCAAAGATGTCAAATGACAAATGTCACAATGCTAAATGTCAAAAATGAAAAGTGTCACCATGAAAAATGTCAAAAATGACGAATTTCAAGATGGCAAATGTCAAAGATGTCAAATGACAAATGTCACAATGCTAAATGTCAAAAATGAAAAGTGTCACCATGAAAAATGTCAAAAATGACAAATTTCAAGATGGCAAATGTCAAAGATGTCAAATGACAAATGTCACAATGCTAAATGTCAAAAATGAAAAGTGTCAAAAATGACAAATTTCAAGATGGCAAATGTCTAAGATGTCAAATGACAAATGTCACAATGCTAAATGTCAAAACTGAAAAGTGTCACCATGAAAAATGTCAAAAATGACAAATTTCAAGATGGCAAATGTCAAAGATGTCAAATGACAAATGTCACAATGCTAAATGTCAAAAATGAAAAGTGTCACCATGAAAAATGTCAAAAATGACAAATTTCAAGATGGCAAATGTCAAAGATGTAAAATGACAAATGTCACAATGCTAAATGTCAAAAATGAAAAGTGTCACCATAAAATATGTCAAAAATGACAAATTTCAAGATGGCAAATGTCAAAGATTTTGAATATGACAAATGTCACAATGCTAAATGTCAAAAATGAAAAGTGTCACCATGAAAAATGTCAAAAATGACAAATTTCAAGATGGCAAATGTCAATGATGTCAAATGACAAATGTCACAATGCTAAAAGTCAAAAATGAAAAGTGTCACCATGAAAAATGTCAAAAATAACAAATTTCAAGATGGCAAATATCAAAGATGTCAAATGACAAATGTCCCAATGCTAAATGTCAAAAATGAAAAGTGTCACCATGAAAAATGTTAAAAATGACAAATTTCAAGATGGCAAATGTCAAAGATGTCAAATGACAAATGTCACAATGCTAAATGTCAAAAATGAAAAGTGTCACCATGAAAAATGTCAAAAATGACAAATTTCAAGATGGCAAATGTCAAAGATGTCAAATGACAAATGTCACAATGCTAAATGTCAAAAATGAAAAGTGTCACCATGAAAAATGTCAAAAATGACAAATTTCAAGATGGCAAATATCAAAGATGTCAAATGACAAATGTCACAATGCTAAATGTCAAAAATGGAAAGTGTCACAATGCTAAATGTCAAAAATGAAAAGTGTCACAATGCTAAATGTCAAAAATGACAAATTTCAAGATGGCAAATGTCAAAGATGTCAAATGACAAATGTCACAATGCTAAATGTCAAAAATGACAAATTTCAAGATGGCAAATGTCAAAGATGTCAAATGACAAATGTCACAATGCTAAATGTCAAAAATGAAAAGTGTCACCATGAAAAATGTCAAAAATGACAAATTTCAAGATGGCAAATGTCAAAACTGACAAACGTCACAATGCTAAATGTCAAAAATGAAAAGTGTCACCATGAAAAATGCCAAAAATAACAAATTTCAAGATGGCAAATGTCAAAGATGTCAAGTGACAAATGTCACAATGCTAAATGTCAAAACTGACAAATTTCAAGATGGCAAAAGTCAAAGATGTCAAATGACAAATGTCACAATGCTAAATGTCAAAAATGAAAAGTGTCACCATGAAAAATGTCAAAAATGATAAATTTCAAGATGGCAAATGTCAAAGATGTGAAATGACAAATGTCACAATGCTAAATGTCAAAAATGATAAGTGTCACCATGAAAAATGTCAAAAATAACAAATTTCAAGATGGCAAATGTCAAAGATGTCAAATGACAAATGTCACAATGCTAAATGTCAAAAATGACAAATGTCACAATGCTAAATGTCAAAAATGACAAATTTTAAGATGGCAAATGTCAAAGATGTCAAATGACAACTGTCACAATGCTAAATGTCAAAAATGAAAAGTGTCACCATGAAAAATGTCAAAAATAACAAATTTCAAGATGGCAAATGTCAAAGATGTCAAATGACAAATGTCACAATGCTAAATGTCAAAAATGACAAATTTCAAGATGGCAATTGTCAAAGATGTCAAATGTCACAATGCTAAATGTCAAAAATGAAAAGTGTCACCATGAAAAATGTCAAAAATGACAAATTTCAAGATGGCAAATGTCAAAGATGTCAAATGACAAATATCACAATGCTAAATGTCAAAAATGAAAAGTGTCACCATGAAAAATGTCAAAAATGACAAATTTCAAGATGACAAATGTCAAAGATGTAAAATGACAAATGTCACAATGCTAAATGTCAAAAATGAAAAGTGTCACCATAAAATATGTCAAAAATGACAAATTTCAAGATGGCAAATGTCAAAGATTTTGAATATGACAAATGTCACAATGCTAAATGTCAAAAATGAAAAGTGTCACCATAAAATATGTCAAAAATGACAAATTTCAAGATGGCAAATGTCAAAGATGTCAAATGAAAAATGTCACAATGCTAAATGTCAAAAATGAAAAGTGTCAAAAATGACAAATTTCAAGATAACAAATGTCTAAGATGTCAAATGACAAATGTCACAATGCTAAATGTCAAAACTGAAAAGTGTCACCATGAAAAATGTCAAAAATGACAAATTTCAAGATGGCAAATGTCAAAGATGTCAAATGACAAATGTCACAATGCTAAATGTCAAAAATGAAAAGTGTCACCATAAAAAATGTCAAAAATGACAAATTTCAAGATGACAAATGTCAAAGATGTAAAATGACAAATGTCACAATGCTAAATGTCAAAAATGAAAAGTGTCACCATAAAATATGTCAAAAATGACAAATTTCAAGATGGCAAATGTCAAAGATTTTGAATATGACAAATGTCACAATGCTAAATGTCAAAAATGAAAAGTGTCACCATGAAAAATGTCAAAAATGACAAATTTCAAGATGGCAAATGTCAAAGATGTCAAATGACAAATGTCACAATGCTAAATGTCGAAAATGAAAAGTGTCACCATGAAAAATGTCAAAAATGACAAATTTCAAGATGGCAAATGTCAAAGATGTCAAATGAAAAATGTCACAATGCTAAATGTCAAAAATAAAAAGTGTCAAAAATGACAAATTTCAAGATAACAAATGTCTAAGATGTCAAATGACAAATGTCACAATGCTAAATGTCAAAACTGAAAAGTGTCACCATGAAAAATGTCAAAAATGACAAATTTCAAGATGGCAAATGTCAAAGATGTCAAATGACAAATGTCACAATGCTAAATGTCAAAAATGAAAAGTGTCACCATAAAAAATGTCAAAAATGACAAATTTCAAGATGACAAATGTCAAAGATGTAAAATGACAAATGTCACAATGCTAAATGTCAAAAATGAAAAGTGTCACCATAAAATATGTCAAAAATGACAAATTTCAAGATGGCAAATGTCAAAGATTTTGAATATGACAAATGTCACAATGCTAAATGTCAAAAATGAAAAGTGTCACCATGAAAAATGTCAAAAATGACAAATTTCAAGATGGCAAATGTCAATGATGTCAAATGACAAATGTCACAATGCTAAATGTCGAAAATGAAAAGTGTCACCATGAAAAATGTCAAAAATGACAAATTTCAAGATGGCAAATGTCAAAGATGTCAAATGAAAAATGTCACAATGCTAAATGTCAAAAATGAAAAGTGTCAAAAATGACAAATTTCAAGATAACAAATGTCTAAGATGTCAAATGACAAATGTCACAATGCTAAATGTCAAAACTGAAAAGTGTCACCATGAAAAATGTCAAAAATGACAAATTTCAAGATGGCAAATGTCAAAGATGTCAAATGACAAATGTCACAATGCTAAATGTCAAAAATGAAAAGTGTCACCATAAAAAATGTCAAAAATGACAAATTTCAAGATGACAAATGTCAAAGATGTAAAATGACAAATGTCACAATGCTAAATGTCAAAAATGAAAAGTGTCACCATAAAATATGTCAAAAATGACAAATTTCAAGATGGCAAATGTCAAAGATTTTGAATATGACAAATGTCACAATGCTAAATGTCAAAAATGAAAAGTGTCACCATGAAAAATGTCAAAAATGACAAATTTCAAGATGGCAAATGTCAATGATGTCAAATGACAAATGTCACAATGCTAAAAGTCAAAAATGAAAAGTGTCACCATGAAAAATGTCAAAAATGACAAATTTCAAGATGGCAAATATTAAAGATGTCAAATGACAAATGTCACAATGCTAAATGTCAAAAATGACAAATTTCAAGATGGCAAATGTCAAAGATGTCAAATGACAAATGTCACAATGCTAAATGTCAAAAATGAAAAGTGTCACCATGAAAAATGTCAAAAATGACAAATTTCAAGATGGCAAATGTCAAAGATGTCAAATGACAAATGTCACGATGCTAAATGTCAAAAATGAAAAGTGTCACCATGAAAAATGTCAAAAATAACAAATTTCAAGATGGCAAATGTCAAAGATGTCAAATGACAAATGTCACAATGCTAAATGTCAAAAATGAAATGTGTCACCATGAAAAATGTTAAAAATGACAAATTTTAAGATGGCAAATGTCAAAGATGTCAAATGACAAATGTCACAATGCTAAATGTCAAAAATGAAAAGTGTCACCATGAAAAATGTCAAAAATAACAAATTTTAAGATGGCAAATGTCAAAGATGTCAAATGACAAATGTCACAATGCTAAATGTCAAGAATGAAAAGTGTCACCATGAAAAATGTCAAAAATGACAAATTTCAAGATGGCAAATGTCAAAACTGACAAATGTCACAATGCTAAATGTCAAAAATGAAGAGTGTCACCATGAAAAATGTCAAAAATGACAAATTTCAAGATGGCAAATGTCAAAGATGTCAAATGACAAATGTCACAATGCTAAATGTCAAAAATGAAAAGTGTCACCATAAAAAATGTCAAAAATGACAAATTTCAAGATGGCAAATGTCAAAGATGTCAAATGACAAATGTCACAATGCTAAATGTCAAAAATGAAAAGTGTCACCATGAAAAATGTCAAAAATGACAAATTTCAAGATGGCAAATGTCAAAGATGTCAAATGACAACTGTCACAATGCTAAATGTCAAAAATGAAAAGTGTCACCATGAAAAATGTCAAAAATAACAAATTTCAAGATGGCAAATGTCAAAGATGTCAAATGACAAATGTCACAATGCTAAATGTCAAAAATGACAAATTTCAAGATGGCAATTGTCAAAGATGTCAAATGTCACAATGCTAAATGTCAAAAATGAAGAGTGTCACCATGAAAAATGTCAAAAATGACAAATTTCAAGATGGCAAATGTCAAAGATGTCAAATGACAAATGTCACAATGCTAAATGTCAAAAATGAAAAGTGTCACCATGAAAAATGTCAAAAATGACAAATTTCAAGATGGCAAATGTCAAAGATGTCAAATGACAAATGTCACAATGCTAAATGTCAAAAATGAAAAGTGTCACCATGAAAAATATCAAAAATGACAAATTTCAAGATGGCAAATGTCAAAGATGTCAAATGACAAATGTCACAATGCTAAATGTCAAAAATGAAAAGTGTCAAAAATGACAAATTTCAAGATGGCAAATGTCTAAGATGTCAAATGACAAATGTCACAATGCTAAATGTCAAAACTGAAAAGTGTCACCATGAAAAATGTCAAAAATGACAAATTTCAAGATGGCAAATGTCAAAGATGTCAAATGACAAATGTCACAATGCTAAATGTCAAAAATGAAAAGTGTCACCATGAAAAATGTCAAAAATGACAAATTTCAAGATGGCAAATGTCAAAGATGTAAAATGACAAATGTCACAATGCTAAATGTCAAACATGAAAAGTGTCACCATAAAATATGTCAAAAATGACAAATTTCAAGATGGCAAATGTCAAAGATTTTGAATATGACAAATGTCACAATGCTAAATGTCAAAAATGAAAAGTGTCACCATGCAAAATGTCAAAAATGACAAATTTCAAGATGGCAAATGTCAATGATGTCAAATGACAAATGTCACAATGCTAAAAGTCAAAAATGAAAAGTGTCACCATGAAAAATGTCAAAAATAACAAATTTCAAGATGGCAAATGTCAAAGATGTCAAATGACAAATGTCCCAATGCTAAATGTCAAAAATGAAAAGTGTTACCATGAAAAATGTTAAAAATGACAAATTTCAAGATGGCAAATGTCAAAGATGTCAAATGACAAATGTCACAATGCTAAATGTCAAAAATGAAAAGTGTCACCATGAAAAATGTCAAAAATAACAAATTTCAAGATGGCAAATGTCAAAGATGTCAAATGACAAATGTCACAATGCTAAATGTCAAAAATGAAAATTGTCACCATGAAAAATGTCAAAAATGACAAATTTCAAGATGGCAAATGTCAAAGATGTCAAATGACAAATGTCACAATGCTAAATGTCAAAAATGAAAAGTGTCACCATGAAAAATGTCAAAAATGACAAATTTCAAGATGGCAAATATCAAAGATGTCAAATGACAAATGTCACAATGCTAAATGTCAAAAATGGAAAGTGTCACAATGCTAAATGTCAAAAATGAAAAGTGTCACAATGCTAAATGTCAAAAATGACAAATTTCAAGATGGCAAATGTCAAAGATGTCAAATAACAAATGTCACAATGCTAAATGTCAAAAATGACAAATTTCAAGATGGCAAATGTCAAAGATGTCAAATGACAAATGTCACAATGCTAAATGTCAAAAATGAAAAGTGTCACCATGAAAAATGTCAAAAATGACAAATTTCAAGATGGCA
Organism: Altica lythri; assembly: GCA_964028335.1. Taxonomy (NCBI): domain Eukaryota; kingdom Metazoa; phylum Arthropoda; class Insecta; order Coleoptera; family Chrysomelidae; genus Altica; species Altica lythri. The sequence continues at coordinate 36,055,235 of OZ034800.1, read as the reverse complement.
AATGCCAAACTGACAAACGTCACAATGCTAAATGTAAAAAATGAAAAGTGTCACCATGAAAAATGCCAAAAATAACAAATTTCAAGATGGCAAATGTCAAAGATGTCAAGTGACAAATGTCACAATGCTAAATGTCAAAACTGACAAATTTCAAGATGGCAAACGTCAAAGATGTCAAATGACAAATGTCACAATGCTAAATGTCAAAAATGAAAAGTGTCACCATGAAAAATGTCAAAAATGACAAATTTCAAGATGGCAAATGTCAAAGATGTGAAATGACAAATGTCACAATGCTAAATGTCAAAAATGATAAGTGTCACCATGAAAAATGTCAAAAATAACAAATTTCAAGATGGCAAATGTCAAAGATGTTAAATGACAAATGTCACAATGCTAAATGTCAAAAATGACAAATTTTAAGATGGCAAATGTCAAAGATGTCAAATGACAACTGTCACAATGCTAAATGTCAAAAATGAAAAGTGTCACCATGAAAAATGTCAAAAATAACAAATTTCAAGATGGCAAATGTCAAAGATGTCAAATGACAAATGTCACAATGCTAAATGTCAAAAATGACAAATTTCAAGATGGCAATTGTCAAAGATGTCAAATGTCACAATGCTAAATGTCAAAAATGAAAAGTGTCACCATGAAAAATGTCAAAAATGACAAATTTCAAGATGGCAAATGTCAAAGATGTCAAATGACAAATATCACAATGCTAAATGTCAAAAATGAAAAGTGTCACCATGAAAAATGTCAAAAATGACAAATTTCAAGATGGCAAATGTCAAAGATGTCAAATGACAAATGTCACAATGCTAAATGTCAAAAATAAAAAGTGTCACCATGAAAAATGTCAAAAATGACAAATTTCAAGATGGCAAATGTCAAACATGTCAAATGACAAATGTCACAATGCTAAATGTCAAAAATGAAAAGTGTCAAAAATGACAAATTTCAAGATGGCAAATGTCTAAGATGTCAAATGACAAATGTCACAATGCTAAATGTCAAAACTGAAAAGTGTCACCATGAAAAATGTCAAAAATGACAAATTTCAAGATGGCAAATGTCAAAGATGTCAAATGACAAATGTCACAATGCTAAATGTCAAAAATGAAAAGTGTCACCATAAAAAATGTCAAAAATGACAAATTTCAAGATGACAAATGTCAAAGATGTAAAATGACAAATGTCACAATGCTAAATGTCAAAAATGAAAAGTGTCACCATAAAATATGTCAAAAATGACAAATTTCAAGATGGCAAATGTCAAAGATTTTGAATATGACAAATGTCACAATGCTAAATGTCAAAAATGAAAAGTGTCACCATGAAAAATGTCAAAAATGACAAATTTCAAGATGGCAAATGTCAATGATGTCAAATGACAAATGTCACAATGCTAAAAGTCAAAAATGAAAAGTGTCACCATGAAAAATGTCAAAAATGACAAATTTCAAGATGGCAAATATCAAAGATGTCAAATAACAAATGTCACAATGCTAAATGTCAAAAATGACAAATTTCAAGATGGCAAATGTCAAAGATGTCAAATGACAAATGTCACAATGCTAAATGTCAAAAATGAAAAGTGTCACCATGAAAAATGTCAAAAATGACAAATTTCAAGATGGCAAATGTCAAAGATGTCAAATGACAAATGTCACAATGCTAAATGTCAAAAATGAAAAGTGTCACCATGAAAAATGTCAAAAATAACAAATTTCAAGATGGCAAATGTCAAAGATGTCAAATGACAAATGTCACAATGCTAAATGTCAAAAATGAAAAGTGTCACCATGAAAAATGTCAAAAATGACAAATTTCAAGATGGCAAATGTCAAAACTGACAAATGTCACAATGCTAAATGTCAAAAATGATAAGTGTCAACATGAAAAATGTCAAAAATGACAAATTTCAAGATGGCAAATGTCCAAGATGTCAAATGACAAATGTCACAATGCTAAATGTCAAAAATAAAAAGTGTCACCATGAAAAATGTCAAAAATGACAAATTTCAAGATAGCAAATGTCAAAGATTTCAAATGACAAATGTCACAATGCTAAATTCCAAAAAAAAAGTGTCAAAAATGACAAATTTCAAGATGGCAAATGTCAAAGATGTCAAATGACAAATGTCACAATGCTAAATGTCAAAAATGAAAAGTGTCACCATGAAAAGTGTCAAAAATGACAAATTTGAAGATGGCAAATGTCTAAGATGTTAAATGACAAATGTCACAATGCTAAATGTCAAAAATGAAAAGTGTCACCATGAAAAATGTCAAAAATGACAAATTTCAAGATGGCAAATGTCAAAGATTTCAAATGACAAATGTCACAATGCTAAATGTCAAAAATAAAAAGTGTCACCATGAAAAATGTCAAAAATAACAAATTTCAAGATGGCAAATGTCAAAGATGTCAAATGACAAATGTCACAATGCTAAATGTCAAAAATGAAAAGTGTCACCATGAAAAATGTCAAAAATGACAAATTTCAAGATGGCAAATGTCAAAGATGTCAAATGACAAATGTCACAATGCTAAATGTCAAAAATAAAAAGTGTCACCATGAAAAATGTCAAAAATGACAAATTTCAAGATGGCAAATATCAAAGATGTCAAATGACAAATGTCACAATGCTAAATGTCAAAAATGGAAAGTGTCACAATGCTAAATGTCAAAAATGAAAAGTGTCACAATGCTAAATGTCAAAAATGACAAATTTCAAGATGGCAACTGTCAAAGATGTCAAATGACAAATGTCACAATGCTAAATAACAAAAATGACAAATTTCAAGATGGCAAATGTCAAAGATGTCAAATGACAAATGTCACAATGCTAAATGTCAAAAATGAAAAGTGTCACCATGAAAAATGTCAAAAATGACAAATTTCAAGATGGCAAATGTCAAAGATGTCAAATGACAAATGTGACAATGCTAAATGTCAAAAATGATAAGAGTCACCATGAAAAAAAAATGACAAATTTCAAGATGGCAAATGTCTAAGATGTCAAATGATAAATGTCACAATGCTAAATGTCAAAAATGAAAAGTGTCACCATGAAAAATGTCAAAAATGACAAATTTCAAGATGGCAAATGTCAAAGATGTCAAATGACAAATGTCACAATGCTAAATGTCAAAAATGAAAAGTGTCAAAAATGACAAATTTTAAGATGCAAATGTCTAAGATGTCAAATGACAAATGTCACAATGCTAAATGTCAAAATGAAAAGTGTCACCATGAAAAATGTCAAAAATGACAAATTTCAAGATGGCAAATGTCAAAGATGTCAAATGACAAATGTCACAATGCTAAATGTCAAAAATGAAAAGTGTCACCATGAAAAATGTCAAAAATGACAAATTTCAAGATGGCAAATGTCAAAGATGTCAAATGACAAATGTCACAATGCTAAATGTCAAAAATGAAAAGTGTCACCATGAAAAATGTCAAAAATGACAAATTTCAAGATGGCAAATGTCAAAACTGACTAATGTCACAATGCTAAATGTTAAAAATGAAAAGTGTCACCATGAAAAATGTCAAAAATGACAAATTTCAAAATAGCAAATGTCAAAGATGTCAAATGACAAATGTCACAATGCTAAATGTCAAAAATGAAAAGTGTCACCATGAAAAGTGTCAAAAATGACAAATTTGAAGATGGCAAATGTCTAACATGTTAAATGACAAATGTCACAATGCTAAATGTCAAAAATGAAAAGTGTCACCATGAAAAATGTCAAAAATGACAAATTTCAAGATGGCAAATGTCAAAGATTTCAAATGACAAATGTCACAATGCTAAATGTCAAAAATGAAAAGTGTCACCATGAAAAATGTCAAAAATGACAAATTTCAAGATGGCAAATGTCAAAGATGTCAAATGACAAATGTCACAATGCTAAATGTCAAAAATGAAAAGTGTCACCATGAAAAATGTCAAAAATGACAAATTTCAAGATGGCAAATGTCAAAGATGTCAAATGACAAATGTCACAATGCTAAATGTCAAAAATGAAAAGTGTCACCATGAAAAATGTCAAAAATGACAAATTTCAAGATGGCAAATATCAAAGATGTCAAATGACAAATGTCACAATGCTAAATGTCAAAATGAAAAGTGTCACCATGAAAAATGTCAAAAATGACAAATTTCAAGATGGCAAATGTCAAAGATGTCAAATGACAAATGTCCCAATGCTAAATGTCAAAAATGAAAAGTGTCACAATGCTAAATGTCAAAAATGACAAATTTCAAGATGGCAACTGTCAAAGATGTCAAATGACAAATGTCACAATGCTAAATAACAAAAATGACAAATTTCAAGATGGCAAATGTCAAAGATGTCAAATGACAAATGTCACAATGCTAAATGTCAAAAATGAAAAGTGTCACCATGAAAAATGTCAAAAATGACAAATTTCAAGATGGCAAATGTCAAAGATGTCAAATGACAAATGTCACAATGCTAAATGTCAAAAATGATAAGTGTCACCATGAAAAATGTCAAAAATAACAAATTTCAAGATGGCAAATGTCAAAGATGTCAAATGACAAATGTCACAATGCTAAATGTCAAAAATGACAAATTTTAAGATGGCAAATGTCAAAGATGTCAAATGACAACTGTCACAATGCTAAATGTCAAAAATGAAAAGTGTCACCATGAAAAATGTCAAAAATAACAAATTTCAAGATGGCAAATGTCAAAGATGTCAAATGACAAATGTCACAATGCTAAATGTCAAAAATGATAAGTGTCACCATGAAAAATGTCAAAAATAACAAATTTCAAGATGGCAAATGTCAAAGATGTCAAATGACAAATGTCACAATGCTAAATGTCAAAAATGACAAATTTTAAGATGGCAAATGTCAAAGATGTCAAATGACAACTGTCACAATGCTAAATGTCAAAAATGAAAAGTGTCACCATGAAAAATGTCAAAAATAACAAATTTCAAGATGGCAAATGTCAAAGATGTCAAATGACAAATGTCACAATGCTAAATGTCAAAAATGACAAATTTCAAGATGGCAATTGTCAAAGATGTCAAATGTCACAATGCTAAATGTCAAAAATGAAAAGTGTCACCATGAAAAATGTCAAAAATGACAAATTTCAAGATGGCAAATGTCAAAGATGTCAAATAACAAATGTCACAATGCTAAATGTCAAAAATGACAAATTTCAAGATGGCAAATGTCAAAGATGTCAAATGACAAATGTCACAATGCTAAATGTCAAAAATGAAAAGTGTCACCATGAAAAATGTCAAAAATGACAAATTTCAAGATGGCAAATGCCAAACTGACAAACGTCACAATGCTAAATGTAAAAAATGAAAAGTGTCACCATGAAAAATGCCAAAAATAACAAATTTCAAGATGGCAAATGTCAAAGATGTCAAGTGACAAATGTCACAATGCTAAATGTCAAAACTGACAAATTTCAAGATGGCAAACGTCAAAGATGTCAAATGACAAATGTCACAATGCTAAATGTCAAAAATGAAAAGTGTCACCATGAAAAATGTCAAAAATGACAAATTTCAAGATGGCAAATGTCAAAGATGTGAAATGACAAATGTCACAATGCTAAATGTCAAAAATGATAAGTGTCACCATGAAAAATGTCAAAAATAACAAATTTCAAGATGGCAAATGTCAAAGATGTTAAATGACAAATGTCACAATGCTAAATGTCAAAAATGACAAATTTTAAGATGGCAAATGTCAAAGATGTCAAATGACAACTGTCACAATGCTAAATGTCAAAAATGAAAAGTGTCACCATGAAAAATGTCAAAAATAACAAATTTCAAGATGGCAAATGTCAAAGATGTCAAATGACAAATGTCACAATGCTAAATGTCAAAAATGACAAATTTCAAGATGGCAATTGTCAAAGATGTCAAATGTCACAATGCTAAATGTCAAAAATGAAAAGTGTCACCATGAAAAATGTCAAAAATGACAAATTTCAAGATGGCAAATGTCAAAGATGTCAAATGACAAATATCACAATGCTAAATGTCAAAAATGAAAAGTGTCACCATGAAAAATGTCAAAAATGACAAATTTCAAGATGGCAAATGTCAAAGATGTCAAATGACAAATGTCACAATGCTAAATGTCAAAAATAAAAAGTGTCACCATGAAAAATGTCAAAAATGACAAATTTCAAGATGGCAAATGTCAAACATGTCAAATGACAAATGTCACAATGCTAAATGTCAAAAATGAAAAGTGTCAAAAATGACAAATTTCAAGATGGCAAATGTCTAAGATGTCAAATGACAAATGTCACAATGCTAAATGTCAAAACTGAAAAGTGTCACCATGAAAAATGTCAAAAATGACAAATTTCAAGATGGCAAATGTCAAAGATGTCAAATGACAAATGTCACAATGCTAAATGTCAAAAATGAAAAGTGTCACCATAAAAAATGTCAAAAATGACAAATTTCAAGATGACAAATGTCAAAGATGTAAAATGACAAATGTCACAATGCTAAATGTCAAAAATGAAAAGTGTCACCATAAAATATGTCAAAAATGACAAATTTCAAGATGGCAAATGTCAAAGATTTTGAATATGACAAATGTCACAATGCTAAATGTCAAAAATGAAAAGTGTCACCATGAAAAATGTCAAAAATGACAAATTTCAAGATGGCAAATGTCAATGATGTCAAATGACAAATGTCACAATGCTAAAAGTCAAAAATGAAAAGTGTCACCATGAAAAATGTCAAAAATGACAAATTTCAAGATGGCAAATATCAAAGATGTCAAATAACAAATGTCACAATGCTAAATGTCAAAAATGACAAATTTCAAGATGGCAAATGTCAAAGATGTCAAATGACAAATGTCACAATGCTAAATGTCAAAAATGAAAAGTGTCACCATGAAAAATGTCAAAAATGACAAATTTCAAGATGGCAAATGTCAAAGATGTCAAATGACAAATGTCACAATGCTAAATGTCAAAAATGAAAAGTGTCACCATGAAAAATGTCAAAAATAACAAATTTCAAGATGGCAAATGTCAAAGATGTCAAATGACAAATGTCACAATGCTAAATGTCAAAAATGAAAAGTGTCACCATGAAAAATGTCAAAAATGACAAATTTCAAGATGGCAAATGTCAAAACTGACAAATGTCACAATGCTAAATGTCAAAAATGATAAGTGTCAACATGAAAAATGTCAAAAATGACAAATTTCAAGATGGCAAATGTCCAAGATGTCAAATGACAAATGTCACAATGCTAAATGTCAAAAATAAAAAGTGTCACCATGAAAAATGTCAAAAATGACAAATTTCAAGATAGCAAATGTCAAAGATTTCAAATGACAAATGTCACAATGCTAAATTCCAAAAAAAAAGTGTCAAAAATGACAAATTTCAAGATGGCAAATGTCAAAGATGTCAAATGACAAATGTCACAATGCTAAATGTCAAAAATGAAAAGTGTCACCATGAAAAGTGTCAAAAATGACAAATTTGAAGATGGCAAATGTCTAAGATGTTAAATGACAAATGTCACAATGCTAAATGTCAAAAATGAAAAGTGTCACCATGAAAAATGTCAAAAATGACAAATTTCAAGATGGCAAATGTCAAAGATTTCAAATGACAAATGTCACAATGCTAAATGTCAAAAATAAAAAGTGTCACCATGAAAAATGTCAAAAATAACAAATTTCAAGATGGCAAATGTCAAAGATGTCAAATGACAAATGTCACAATGCTAAATGTCAAAAATGAAAAGTGTCACCATGAAAAATGTCAAAAATGACAAATTTCAAGATGGCAAATGTCAAAGATGTCAAATGACAAATGTCACAATGCTAAATGTCAAAAATAAAAAGTGTCACCATGAAAAATGTCAAAAATGACAAATTTCAAGATGGCAAATATCAAAGATGTCAAATGACAAATGTCACAATGCTAAATGTCAAAAATGGAAAGTGTCACAATGCTAAATGTCAAAAATGAAAAGTGTCACAATGCTAAATGTCAAAAATGACAAATTTCAAGATGGCAACTGTCAAAGATGTCAAATGACAAATGTCACAATGCTAAATAACAAAAATGACAAATTTCAAGATGGCAAATGTCAAAGATGTCAAATGACAAATGTCACAATGCTAAATGTCAAAAATGAAAAGTGTCACCATGAAAAATGTCAAAAATGACAAATTTCAAGATGGCAAATGTCAAAGATGTCAAATGACAAATGTGACAATGCTAAATGTCAAAAATGATAAGAGTCACCATGAAAAAAAAATGACAAATTTCAAGATGGCAAATGTCTAAGATGTCAAATGATAAATGTCACAATGCTAAATGTCAAAAATGAAAAGTGTCACCATGAAAAATGTCAAAAATGACAAATTTCAAGATGGCAAATGTCAAAGATGTCAAATGACAAATGTCACAATGCTAAATGTCAAAAATGAAAAGTGTCAAAAATGACAAATTTTAAGATGCAAATGTCTAAGATGTCAAATGACAAATGTCACAATGCTAAATGTCAAAATGAAAAGTGTCACCATGAAAAATGTCAAAAATGACAAATTTCAAGATGGCAAATGTCAAAGATGTCAAATGACAAATGTCACAATGCTAAATGTCAAAAATGAAAAGTGTCACCATGAAAAATGTCAAAAATGACAAATTTCAAGATGGCAAATGTCAAAGATGTCAAATGACAAATGTCACAATGCTAAATGTCAAAAATGAAAAGTGTCACCATGAAAAATGTCAAAAATGACAAATTTCAAGATGGCAAATGTCAAAACTGACTAATGTCACAATGCTAAATGTTAAAAATGAAAAGTGTCACCATGAAAAATGTCAAAAATGACAAATTTCAAAATGGCAAATGTCAAAGATGTCAAATGACAAATGTCACAATGCTAAATGTCAAAAATGAAAAGTGTCACCATGAAAAGTGTCAAAAATGACAAATTTGAAGATGGCAAATGTCTAACATGTTAAATGACAAATGTCACAATGCTAAATGTCAAAAATGAAAAGTGTCACCATGAAAAATGTCAAAAATGACAAATTTCAAGATGGCAAATGTCAAAGATTTCAAATGACAAATGTCACAATGCTAAATGTCAAAAATGAAAAGTGTCACCATGAAAAATGTCAAAAATGACAAATTTCAAGATGGCAAATGTCAAAGATGTCAAATGACAAATGTCACAATGCTAAATGTCAAAAATGAAAAGTGTCACCATGAAAAATGTCAAAAATGACAAATTTCAAGATGGCAAATGTCAAAGATGTCAAATGACAAATGTCACAATGCTAAATGTCAAAAATGAAAAGTGTCACCATGAAAAATGTCAAAAATGACAAATTTCAAGATGGCAAATATCAAAGATGTCAAATGACAAATGTCACAATGCTAAATGTCAAAATGAAAAGTGTCACCATGAAAAATGTCAAAAATGACAAATTTCAAGATGGCAAATGTCAAAGATGTCAAATGACAAATGTCCCAATGCTAAATGTCAAAAATGAAAAGTGTCACAATGCTAAATGTCAAAAATGACAAATTTCAAGATGGCAACTGTCAAAGATGTCAAATGACAAATGTCACAATGCTAAATAACAAAAATGACAAATTTCAAGATGGCAAATGTCAAAGATGTCAAATGACAAATGTCACAATGCTAAATGTCAAAAATGAAAAGTGTCACCATGAAAAATGTCAAAAATGACAAATTTCAAGATGGCAAATGTCAAAGATGTCAAATGACAAATGTCACAATGCTAAATGTCAAAAATGATAAGTGTCACCATGAAAAATGTCAAAAATAACAAATTTCAAGATGGCAAATGTCAAAGATGTCAAATGACAAATGTCACAATGCTAAATGTCAAAAATGACAAATTTTAAGATGGCAAATGTCAAAGATGTCAAATGACAACTGTCACAATGCTAAATGTCAAAAATGAAAAGTGTCACCATGAAAAATGTCAAAAATAACAAATTTCAAGATGGCAAATGTCAAAGATGTCAAATGACAAATGTCACAATGCTAAATGTCAAAAATGACAAATTTCAAGATGACAATTGTCAAAGATGTCAAATGTCACAATGCTAAATGTCAAAAATGAAAAGTGTCACCATGAAAAATGTCAAAAATGACAAATTTCAAGATGGCAAATGTCAAAGATGTCAAATGACAAATGTCACAATGCTAAATGTCAAAAATGAAAAGTGTCACCATGAAAAATGTCAAAAATGACAAATTTCAAGATGGCAAATGTCAAAGATGTCAAATGACAAATGTCACAATGCTAAATGTCAAAAATGAAAAGTGTCACCATGAAAAATGTCAAAAATGACAAATTTCAAGATGGCAAATGTCAAAGATGTCAAATGACAAATGTCACAATGCTAAATGTCAAAAATGAAAAGTGTCAAAAATGACAAATTTCAAGATGGCAAATGTCTAAGATGTCAAATGACAAATGTCACAATGCTAAATGTCAAAACTGAAAAGTGTCACCATGAAAAATGTCAAAAATGAAAAATTTCAAGATGACAAATGTCAAAGATGTCAAATGACAAATGTCACAATGCTAAATGTCAAAAATGAAAAGTGTCACCATGAAAAATGTCAAAAATGACAAATTTCAAGATGGCAAATGTCAAAGATGTCAAATGACAAATGTCACAATGCTAAATGTCAAAAATGAAAAGTGTCACCATAAAAAATGTCAAAAATGACAAATTTCAAGATGACAAATGTCAAAGATGTAAAATGACAAATGTCACAATGCTAAATGTCAAAAATGAAAAGTGTCACCATAAAATATGTCAAAAATGACAAATTTCAAGATGGCAAATGTCAAAGATTTTGAATATGACAAATGTCACAATGCTAAATGTCAAAAATGAAAAGTGTCACCATGAAAAATGTCAAAAATGACAAATTTCAAGATGGCAAATGTCAATGATGTCAAATGACAAATGTCACAATGCTAAAAGTCAAAAATGAAAAGTGTCACCATGAAAAATGTCAAAAATGACAAATTTCAAGATGGCAAATATCAAAGATGTCAAATAACAAATGTCACAATGCTAAATGTCAAAAATGACAAATTTCAAGATGGCAAATGTCAAAGATGTCAAATGACAAATGTCACAATGCTAAATGTCAAAAATGAAAAGTGTCACCATAAAAAATGTCAAAAATGACAAATTTCAAGATGGCAAATGTCAAAGATGTCAAATGACAAATGTCACAATGCTAAATGTCAAAAATGAAAAGTGTCACCATGAAAAATGTCAAAAATAACAAATTTCAAGATGGCAAATGTCAAAGATGTCAAATGACAAATGTCACAATGCTAAATGTCAAAAATGAAAAGTGTCACCATGAAAAATGTCAAAAATGACAAATTTCAAGATGGCAAATGTCAAAACTGACAAATGTCACAATGCTAAATGTCAAAAATGATAAGTGTCAACATGAAAAATGTCAAAAATGACAAATTTCAAGATGGCAAATGTCCAAGATGTCAAATGACAAATGTCACAATGCTAAATGTCAAAAATGAAAAGTGTCACCATGAAAAATGTCAAAAATGACAAATTTCAAGATAGCAAATGTCAAAGATTTCAAATGAAAAATGTCACAATGCTAAATTCCAAAAAAAAAGTGTCAAAAATGACAAATTTCAAGATGGCAAATGTCAAAGATGTCAAATGACAAATGTCACAATGCTAAATGTCAAAAATGAAAAGTGTCACCATGAAAAGTGTCAAAAATGACAAATTTGAAGATGGCAAATGTCTAAGATGTTAAATGACAAATGTCACAATGCTAAATGTCAAAAATGAAAAGTGTCACCATGAAAAATGTCAAAAATGACAAATTTCAAGATGGCAAATGTCAAAGATTTCAAATGACAAATGTCACAATGCTAAATGTCAAAAATAAAAAGTGTCACCATGAAAAATGTCAAAAATAACAAATTTCAAGATGGCAAATGTCAAAGATGTCAAATGACAAATGTCACAATGCTAAATGTCAAAAATGAAAAGTGTCACCATGAAAAATGTCAAAAATGACAAATTTCAAGATGGCAAATGTCAAAGATGTCAAATGACAAATGTCACAATGCTAAATGTCAAAAATGAAAAGTGTCACCATGAAAAATGTCAAAAATGACAAATTTCAAGATGGCAAATATCAAAGATGTCAAATGACAAATGTCACAATGCTAAATGTCAAAAATGGAAAGTGTCACAATGCTAAATGTCAAAAATGAAAAGTGTCACAATGCTAAATGTCAAAAATGACAAATTTCAAGATGGCAACTGTCAAAGATGTCAAATGACAAATGTCACAATGCTAAATAACAAAAATGACAAATTTCAAGATGGCAAATGTCAAAGATGTCAAATGACAAATGTCACAATGCTAAATGTCAAAAATGAAAAGTGTCACCATGAAAAATGTCAAAAATGACAAATTTCAAGATGGCAAATGTCAAAGATGTCAAATGACAAATGTGACAATGCTAAATGTCAAAAATGATAAGAGTCACCATGAAAAAAAAATGACAAATTTCAAGATGGCAAATGTCTAAGATGTCAAATGATAAATGTCACAATGCTAAATGTCAAAAATGAAAAGTGTCACCATGAAAAATGTCAAAAATGACAAATTTCAAGATGGCAAATGTCAAAGATGTCAAATGACAAATGTCACAATGCTAAATGTCAAAAATGAAAAGTGTCAAAAATGACAAATTTTAAGATGCAAATGTCTAAGATGTCAAATGACAAATGTCACAATGCTAAATGTCAAAATGAAAAGTGTCACCATGAAAAATGTCAAAAATGACAAATTTCAAGATGGCAAATGTCAAAGATGTCAAATGACAAATGTCACAATGCTAAATGTCAAAAATGAAAAGTGTCACCATGAAAAATGTCAAAAATGACAAATTTCAAGATGGCAAATGTCAAAGATGTCAAATGACAAATGTCACAATGCTAAATGTCAAAAATGAAAAGTGTCACCATGAAAAATGTCAAAAATGACAAATTTCAAGATGGCAAATGTCAAAACTGACTAATGTCACAATGCTAAATGTTAAAAATGAAAAGTGTCACCATGAAAAATGTCAAAAATGACAAATTTCAAAATGGCAAATGTCAAAGATGTCAAATGACAAATGTCACAATGCTAAATGTCAAAAATGAAAAGTGTCACCATGAAAAGTGTCAAAAATGACAAATTTGAAGATGGCAAATGTCTAACATGTTAAATGACAAATGTCACAATGCTAAATGTCAAAAATGAAAAGTGTCACCATGAAAAATGTCAAAAATGACAAATTTCAAGATGGCAAATGTCAAAGATTTCAAATGACAAATGTCACAATGCTAAATGTCAAAAATGAAAAGTGTCACCATGAAAAATGTCAAAAATGACAAATTTCAAGATGGCAAATGTCAAAGATGTCAAATGACAAATGTCACAATGCTAAATGTCAAAAATGAAAAGTGTCACCATGAAAAATGTCAAAAATGACAAATTTCAAGATGGCAAATGTCAAAGATGTCAAATGACAAATGTCACAATGCTAAATGTCAAAAATGAAAAGTGTCACCATGAAAAATGTCAAAAATGACAAATTTCAAGATGGCAAATATCAAAGATGTCAAATGACAAATGTCACAATGCTAAATGTCAAAATGAAAAGTGTCACCATGAAAAATGTCAAAAATGACAAATTTCAAGATGGCAAATGTCAAAGATGTCAAATGACAAATGTCCCAATGCTAAATGTCAAAAATGAAAAGTGTCACAATGCTAAATGTCAAAAATGACAAATTTCAAGATGGCAACTGTCAAAGATGTCAAATGACAAATGTCACAATGCTAAATAACAAAAATGACAAATTTCAAGATGGCAAATGTCAAAGATGTCAAATGACAAATGTCACAATGCTAAATGTCAAAAATGAAAAGTGTCACCATGAAAAATGTCAAAAATGACAAATTTCAAGATGGCAAATGTCAAAGATGTCAAATGACAAATGTCACAATGCTAAATGTCAAAAATGAAAAGTGTCACCATGAAAAATGTCAAAAATGACAAATTTCAAGATGGCAAATGTCAAAACTGACTAATGTCACAATGCTAAATGTCAAAAATGAAAAGTGTCACCATGAAAAATGTCAAAAATGACAAATTTTAAAATGGCAAATGTCAAAGATGTCAGATGACAAATGTCACAATGCTAAATGTCAAAAATGAAAAGTGTCACCATGAAAAGTGTCAAAAATGACAAATTTCAAGATGGCAAATGTCTAAGATGTCAAATGACAAATGTTACAATGCTAAATGTCAAAAATGAAAAGTGTCACCATGAAAAATGTCAAAAATGACAAATTTTAAGATGGCAAATGTCAAAGATGTCAAATGACAAATGTCACAATGCTAAATGTCAAAAATGAAAAGTGTCACCATGAAAAATGTCAAAAATGACAAATTTCAAGATGGCAAATATCAAAGATGTCAAATGACAAATGTCACAATGCTAAATGTCAAAAATGGAAAGTGTCACAATGCTAAATGTCAAAAATGAAAAGTGTCACAATGCTAAATGTCAAAAATGACAAATTTCAAGATGGCAAATGTCAAAGATGTCAAATGACAAATGTCACAATGCTAAATGTCAAAAATGACAAATTTCAAGATGGCAAATGTCAAAGATGTCAAATGACAAATGTCACAATGCTAAATGTCAAAAATGAAAAGTGTCACCATGAAAAATGTCAAAAATGACAAATTTCAAGATGGCAAATGTCAAAACTGACAAACGTCACAATGCTAAATGTCAAAAATGAAAAGTGTCACCATGAAAAATGTCAAAAATAACAAATTTCAAGATGGCAAATGACAAAGATGTCAAGTGACAAATGTCACAATGCTAAATGTCAAAACTGACAAATTTCAAGATGGCAAACGTCAAAGATGTCAAATGACAAATGTCACAATGCTAATTGTCAAAAATGAAAAGTGTCACCATGAAAAATGTCAAAAATGACAAATTTCAAGATGGCAAATGTCAAAGATGTCAAATGACAAATGTCACAATGCTAAATGTCAAAAATGATAAGTGTCACCATGAAAAATGTCAAAAATAACAAATTTCAAGATGGCAAATGTCAAAGATGTCAAATGACAAATGTCACAATGCTAAATGTCAAAAATGACAAATTTCAAGATGGCAATTGTCAAAGATGTTAAATGTCACAATTCTAAATGTCAAAAATGAAAAGTGTCACCATGAAAAATGTCAAAAATGACAAATTTCAAGATGGCAAATGTCAAAGATGTCAAATGACAAATGTCACAATGCTAAATGTCAAAAATGAAACGTGTCACCATGAAAAATGTCAAAAATGACAAATTTCAAGATGGCAAATGTCAAAGATGTCAAATGACAAATGTCACAATGCTAAATGTAAAAATGAAAAGTGTCACCATGAAAAATGTCAAAAATGACAAATTTCAAGATGGCAAATGTCAAAGATGTCAAATGACAAATGTCACAATGCTAAATGTCAAAAATGAAAAGTGTCACCATAAAAAATGTCAAAAATAACAAATTTCAAGATGGCAAATGTCAAAGATGTCAAATGACAAATGTCACAATGCTAAATGTCAAAAATGAAAAGTGTCACCATGAAAAATGTCAAAAATGACAAATTTCAAGATGGCAAATGTCAAAGATGTCAAATGACAAATGTCACAATGCTAAATGTAAAAATGAAAAGTGTCACCATGAAAAATGTCAAAAATGACAAATTTCAAGATGGCAAATGTCAAAGATGTCAAATGACAAATGTCACAATGCTAAATGTCAAAAATGAAAAGTGTCACCATAAAAAATGTCAAAAATAACAAATTTCAAGATGGCAAATGTCAAAGATGTCAAATGACAAATGTCACAATGCTAAATGTCAAAAATGAAAAGTGTCACCATGAAAAATGACAAATTTCAAGATGGCAAATGTCAAAGATGTCAAATGATAAATGTCACAATGCTAAATGTCAAAAATGAAAAGTGTCAAAAATGACAAATTTCAAGATGGCAAATGTCTAAGATGTCAAATGACAAATGTCACAATGCTAAATGTCAAAACTGAAAAGTGTCACCATGAAAAATGTCAAAAATGAAAAATTTCAAGATGGCAAATGTCAAAGATGTCAAATGACAAATGTCACAATGCTAAATGTCAAAAATGAAAAGTGTCACCATGAAAAATGTCAAAAATGACAAATTTCAAGATGGCAAATGTCAAAGATGTAAAATGACAAATGTCACAATGCTAAATGTCAAAAATGAAAAGTGTCACCATAAAATATGTCAAAAATAACAAATTTCAAGATGGCAAATGTCAAAGATTTTGAATATGACAAATGTCACAATGCTAAATGTCAAAAATGAAAAGTGTCACCATGAAAAATGTCAAAAATGACAAATTTCAAGATGGCAAATGTCAATGATGTCAAATGACAAATGTCACAATGCTAAAAGTCAAAAATGAAAAGTGTCACCATGAAAAATGTCAAAAATGACAAATTTCAAGATGGCAAATATCAAAGATGTCAAATGACAAATGTCACAATGCTAAATGTCAAAAATGACAAATTTCAATATGGCAAATGTCAAAGATGTCAAATGACAAATGCCACAATGCTAAATGTCAAAAATGAAAAGTATCACCATGAAAAATGTCAAAAATGACAAATTTCAAGATGGCAAATGTCAAATGACAAATATCACAATGCTAAATGTCAAAAATGAAAAGTGTCACCATGAAAAATGTCAAAAATGACAAATTTCAAGATGGCAAATGTCAAAGATGTCAAATGACAAATGTCACAATGCTAAATGTCAAAAATGATAAGTGTCACCATGAAAAATGTCAAAAATAACAAATTTCAAGATGGCAAATGTCAAAGATGTCAAATGACAAATGTCACAATGCTAAATGTCAAAAATGACAAATTTTAAGATGGCAAATGTCAAAGATGTCAAATGACAACTGTCACAATGCTAATTGTCAAAAATGAAAAGTGTCACCATGAAAAATGTCAAAAATAACAAATTTCAAGATGGCAAATGTCAAAGATGTCAAATGACAAATGTCACAATGCTAAATGTCAAAAATGACAAATTTCAAGATGACAATTGTCAAAGATGTCAAATGTCACAATGCTAAATGTCAAAAATGAAAAGTGTCACCATGAAAAATGTCAAAAATGACAAATTTCAAGATGGCAAATGTCAAAGATGTCAAATGACAAATGTCACAATGCTAAATGTCAAAAATGAAAAGTGTCACCATGAAAAATGTCAAAAATGACAAATTTCAAGATGGCAAATGTCAAAGATGTCAAATGACAAATGTCACAATGCTAAATGTCAAAAATGAAAAGTGTCACCATGAAAAATGTCAAAAATGACAAATTTCAAGATGGCAAATGTCAAAGATGTCAAATGACAAATGTCACAATGCTAAATGTCAAAAATGAAAAGTGTCAAAAATGACAAATTTCAAGATGGCAAATGTCTAAGATGTCAAATGACAAATGTCACAATGCTAAATGTCAAAACTGAAAAGTGTCACCATGAAAAATGTCAAAAATGAAAAATTTCAAGATGACAAATGTCAAAGATGTCAAATGACAAATGTCACAATGCTAAATGTCAAAAATGAAAAGTGTCACCATGAAAAATGTCAAAAATGACAAATTTCAAGATGGCAAATGTCAAAGATGTAAAATGACAAATGTCACAATGCTAAATGTCAAAAATGAAAAGTGTCACCATAAAATATGTCAAAAATAACAAATTTCAAGATGGCAAATGTCAAAGATTTTGAATATGACAAATGTCACAATGCTAAATGTCAAAAATGAAAAGTGTCACCATGAAAAATGTCAAAAATGACAAATTTCAAGATGGCAAATGTCAATGATGTCAAATGACAAATGTCACAATGCTAAAAGTCAAAAATAAAAAGTGTCACCATGAAAAATGTCAAAAATGACAAATTTCAAGATGGCAAATATCAAAGATGTCAAATGACAAATGTCACAATGCTAAATGTCAAAAATGACAAATTTCAAGATGGCAAATGTCAAAGATGTCAAATGACAAATGTCACAATGCTAAATGTCAAAAATGAAAAGTGTCACCATGAAAAATGTCAAAAATGACAAATTTCAAGATGGCAAATGTCAAAGATGTCAAATGACAAATGTCACAATGCTAAATGTCAAAAATGAAAAGTGTCACCATGAAAAATGTCAAAAATAACAAATTTCAAGATGGCAAATGTCAAAGATGTCAAATGACAAATGTCACAATGCTAAATGTCAAAAATGAAAAGTGTCACCATGAAAAATGTTAAAAATGACAAATTTCAAGATGGCAAATGTCAAAGATGTCAAATGACAAATGTCACAATGCTAAATGTCAAAAATGAAAAGTGTCACCATGAAAAATGTCAAAAATAACAAATTTTAAGATGGCAAATGTCAAAGATGTCAAATGACAAATGTCACAATGCTAAATGTCAAGAATGAAAAGTGTCACCATGAAAAATGTCAAAAATGACAAATTTCAAGATGGCAAATGTCAAAACTGACAAATGTCACAATGCTAAATGTCAAAAATGATAAGTGTCACCATGAAAAATGTCAAAAATGACAAATTTCAAGATGGCAAATGTCCAAGATGTCAAATGACAAATGTCACAATGCTAAATGTCAAAAATGAAAAGTGTCACCATGAAAAATGTCAAAAATGACAAATTTCAAGATGGCAAATGTCAAAGATGTCAAATGACAAATGTCACAATGCTAAATGTCAAAAATGAAAAGTGTCACCATGAAAAATGTCAAAAATGACAAATTTCAAGCTGGCAAATGTCAAAGATGTCAAATGACAAATGTCACAATGCTAAATGTCAAAAATGAAAAGTTTCACCATGAAAAATGTCAAAAATGACAAATTTCAAGATGGCAAATGTCAAAGATTTCAAATGACAAATGTCACAATGCTAAATGTCAAAAATGAAAAGTGTCACCATGAAAAATGTCAAAAATGACAAATTTCAAGATGGCAAATGTCAGAACTGACAAATGTCACAATGCTAAATGTCAAAAATGATAAGTGTCAACATGAAAAATGTCAAAAATGACAAATTTCACGATGGCAAATGTCCAAGATGTCAAATGACAAATGTCACAATGCTAAATGTCAAAAATGAAAAGTGTCACCATGAAAAATGTCAAAAATGACAAATTTCAAGATAGCAAATGTCAAAGATTTCAAATGACAAATGTCACAATGCTAAATTCCAAAAAAAAAGTGTCAAAAATGACAAATTTCAAGATGGCAAATGTCAAAGATGTCAAATGACAAATGTCACAATGCTAAATGTCAAAAATGAAAAGTGTCGCCATGAAAAATGTCAAAAATGACAAATTTTAAGATGGCAAATGTCAAAACTGACTAATGTCACAATGCTAAATGTTAAAAATGAAAAGTGTCACCATGAAAAATGTCAAAAATGACAAATTTCAAAATGGCAAATGTCAAAGATGTCAAATGACAAATGTCACAATGCTAAATGTCAAAAATGAAAAGTGTCACCATGAAAAGTGTCAAAAATGACAAATTTGAAGATGGCAAATGTCTAAGATGTTAAATGACAAATGTCACAATGCTAAATGTCAAAAATGAAGAGTGTCACCATGAAAAATGTCAAAAATGACAAATTTCAAGATGGCAAATGTCAAAGATTTCAAATGACAAATGTCACAATGCTAAATGTCAAAAATGAAAAGTGTCACCATGAAAAATGTCAAAAATGACAAATTTCAAGATGGCAAATGTCAAAGATGTCAAATGACAAATGTCACAATGCTAAATGTCAAAAATGAAAAGTGTCACCATGAAAAATGTCAAAAATGACAAATTTCAAGATGGCAAATGTCAAAGATGTCAAATGACAAATGTCACAATGCTAAATGTCAAAAATGAAAAGTGTCACCATGAAAAATGTCAAAAATGACAAATTTCAAGATGGCAAATATCAAAGATGTCAAATGACAAATGTCACAATGCTAAATGTCAAAAATAAAAAGTGTCACAATGCTAAATGTCAAAAATGAAAAGTGTCACAATGCTAAATGTCAAAAATGACAAATTTCAAGATGGCAACTGTCAAAGATGTCAAATGACAAATGTCACAATGCTAAATGTCAAAAATGAAAAGTGTCACCATGAAAAATGTCAAAAATGACAAATTTCAATATGGCAAATATCAAAACTGACAAATGTGACAATGCTAAATGTTAAAAATAATAAGAGTCACCACGAAAAATGTCAAAAAATGACAAATTTCAAGATGGCAAATGTCTAAGATGCCAAATGACAAATGTCACAATGCTAAATGTCAAAAATGAAAAGTGTCACCATGAAAAATGTCAAAAATGACAAATTTCAAGATGGCAAATGTCAAAGATGTCAAATGACAAATGTCACAATGCTAAATGTCAAAAATGAAAAGTGTCAAAAATGACAAATTTTAAGATGCAAATGTCTAAGATGTCAAATGACAAATGTCACAATGCTAAATGTCAAAATGAAAAGTGTCACCATGAAAAATGTCAAAAATGACAAATTTCAAGATGGCAAATGTCAAAGATGTCAAATGACAAATGTCACAATGCTAAATGTCAAAAATGAAAAGTGTCACCATGAAAAATGTCAAAAATGACAAATTTCAAGATGGCAAATGTCAAAGATGTCAAATGACAAATGTCAACATGCTAAATGTCAAAAATGAAAAGTGTCACCATGAAAAATGTCAAAAATGACAAATTTCAAGATGGCAAATGTCAAAACTGACTAATGTCACAATGCTAAATGTCAAAAATGAAAAGTGTCACCATGAAAAATGTCAAAAATGACAAATTTTAAAATGGCAAATGTCAAAGATGTCTAATGACAAATGTCACAATGCTAAATGTCAAAAATGAAAAGTGTCACCATGAAAAGTGTCAAAAATGACAAATTTCAAGATGGCAAATGTCTAAGATGTCAAATGACAAATGTTACAATGCTAAATGTCAAAAATGAAAAGTGTCACCATGAAAAATGTCAAAAATGACAAATTTTAAGATGGCAAATGTCAAAGATGTCAAATGACAAATGTCACAATGCTAAATGTCAAAAATGAAAAGTGTCACCATGAAAAATGTCAAAAATGACAAATTTCAAGATGGCAAATGTCAAAGATGTCAAATGACAAATGTCACAATGCCAAATGTCAAAAATGAAAAGTGTCACCATAAAATGTCAAAAAGGACAAATTTCAAGATGGCAAATATCAAAGATGTCAAATGACAAATGTCACAATGCTAAATGTCAAAAATGGAAAGTGTCACAATGCTAAATGTCAAAAATGAAAAGTGTCACAATACTAAATGTCAAAAATGACAAATTTCAAGATGGCAAATGTCAAAGATGTCAAATGACAAATGTCACAATGCTAAATGTCAAAAATGACAAATTTCAAGATGGCAAATGTCAAAGATGTCAAATGACAAATGTCACAATGCTAAATGTCAAAAATGAAAAGTGTCACCATGAAAAATGTCAAAAATGACAAATTTCAAGATGGCAAATGTCAAAACTGACAAACGTCACAATGCTAAATGTCAAAAATGAAAAGTGTCACCATGAAAAATGTCAAAAATAATAAATTTCAAGATGGCAAATGTTAAAGATGTCAAGTGACAAATGTCACAATGCTAAATGTCAAAACTGACAAATTTCAAGATGGCAAACGTCAAAGATGTCAAATGACAAATGTCACAATGCTAATTGTCAAAAATGAAAAGTGTCACCATGAAAAATGTCAAAAATGACAAATTTCAAGATGGCAAATGTCAAAGATGTCAAATGACAAATGTCACAATGCTAAGTGTCAAAAATGATAAGTGTCACCATGAAAAATGTCAAAAATAACAAATTTCAAGATGGCAAATGTCAAAGATGTCAAATGACAAATGTCACAATGCTAAATGTCAAAAATGACAAATTTTAAGATGGCAAATGTCAAAGATGTCAAATGACAACTGTCACAATGCTAAATGTCAAAAATGAAAAGTGTCACCATGAAAAATGTCAAAAATAACAAATTTTAAGATGGCAAATG
The DNA here is from genome assembly GCA_964028335.1 of Altica lythri. Lineage (NCBI taxonomy): Eukaryota > Metazoa > Arthropoda > Insecta > Coleoptera > Chrysomelidae > Altica > Altica lythri. The sequence goes on along the minus strand of OZ034800.1, from coordinate 36,032,902 downwards.
TCAAAGATGTCAAATGACAAATGTCACAATGCTAAATGTCAAAAATGACAAATTTCAAGATGGCAATTGTCAAAGATGTCAAATGTCACAATGCTAAATGTCAAAAATGAAAAGTGTCACCATAAAAAATGTCAAAAATGACAAAGTTCAAGATGGCAAATGTCAAAGATGTCAAATGACAAATGTCACAATGCTAAATGTCAAAAATGAAAAGTGTCACCATGAAAAATGTCAAAAATGACAAATTTCAAGATGGCAAATGTCAAAGATGTCAAATGACAAATGTCACAATGCTAAATGTCAAAAATGAAAAGTGTCACCATGAAAAATGTCAAAAATGACAAATTTCAAGATGGCAAATGTCAAAGATGTCAAATGACAAATGTCACAATGCTAAATGTCAAAAATGAAAAGTGTCAAAAATGACAAATTTCAAGATGGCAAATGTCTAAGATGTCAAATGACAAATGTCACAATGCTAAATGTCAAAACTGAAAAGTGTCACCATGAAAAATGTCAAAAATGACAAATTTCAAGATGGCAAATGTCAAATGACAAATGTCACAATGCTAAATGTCAAAAATGAAAAGTGTCACCATGAAAAATGTCAAAAATGACAAATTTCAAGATGGCAAATGTCAAAGATGTAAAATGACAAATGTCACAATGCTAAATGTCAAAAATGAAAAGTGTCACCATAAAATATGTCAAAAATGACAAATTTCAAGATGGCAAATGTCAAAGATTTTGAATATGACAAATGTCACAATGCTAAATGTCAAAAATGAAAAGTGTCACCATGAAAAATGTCAAAAATGACAAATTTCAAGATGGCAAATGTCAATGATGTCAAATGACAAATGTCACAATGCTAAAAGTCAAAAATGAAAAGTGTCACCATGAAAAATGTCAAAAATGACAAATTTCAAGATGGCAAATATCAAAGATGTCAAATGACAAATGTCACAATGCTAAATGTCAAAAATGACAAATTTCAAGATGGCAAATGTCAAAGATGTCAAATGACAAATGTCACAATGCTAAATGTCAAAAATGAAAAGTGTCACCATGAAAAATGTCAAAAATGACAAATTTCAAGATGGCAAATGTCAAAGATGTCAAATGACAAATGTCACAATGCTAAATGTCAAAAATGAAAAGTGTCACCATGAAAAATGTCAAAAATAACAAATTTCAAGATGGCAAATGTCAAAGATGTCAAATGACAAATGTCACAATGCTAAATGTCAAAAATGAAAAGTGTCACCATGAAAAATGTTAAAAATGACAAATTTCAAGATGGCAAATGTCAAAGATGTCAAATGACAAATGTCACAATGCTAAATGTCAAAAATGAAAAGTGTCACCATGAAAAATGTCAAAAATAACAAATTTTAAGATGGCAAATATCAAAGATGTCAAATGACAAATGTCACAATGCTAAATGTCAAAAATGACAAATTTCAAGATGGCAAATGTCAAAGATGTCAAATGACAAATGTCACAATGCTAAATGTCAAAAATGAAAAGTGTCACCATGAAAAATGTCAAAAATGACAAATTTCAAGATGGCAAATGTCAAAGATGTCAAATGACAAATGTCACAATGCTAAATGTCAAAAATGAAAAGTGTCACCATGAAAAATGTCAAAAATAACAAATTTCAAGATGGCAAATGTCAAAGATGTCAAATGACAAATGTCACAATGCTAAATGTCAAAAATGAAAAGTGTCACCATGAAAAATGTTAAAAATGACAAATTTCAAGATGGCAAATGTCAAAGATGTCAAATGACAAATGTCACAATGCTAAATGTCAAAAATGAAAAGTGTCACCATGAAAAATGTCAAAAATAACAAATTTTAAGATGGCAAATGTCAAAGATGTCAAATGACAAATGTCACAATGCTAAATGTCAAGAATGAAAAGTGTCACCATGAAAAATGTCAAAAATGACAAATTTCAAGATGGCAAATGTCAAAACTGACAAATGTCACAATGCTAAATGTCAAAAATGATAAGTGTCACCATGAAAAATGTCAAAAATGACAAATTTCAAGATAGCAAATGTCCAAGATGTCAAATGACAAATGTCACAATGCTAAATGTCAAAAATGAAAAGTGTCACCATGAAAAATGTCAAAAATGACAAATTTCAAGATGGCAAATGTCAAAGATGTCAAATGACAAATGTCACAATGCTAAATGTCAAAAATGAAAAGTGTCACCATGAAAAATGTCAAAAATGACAAATTTCAAGATGGCAAATGTCAAAGATGTCAAATGACAAATGTCACAATGCTAAATGTCAAAAATAAAAAGTGTCACCATGAAAAATGTCAAAAATGACAAATTTCAAGATGGCAAATGTCAAAACTGACAAATGTCACAATGCTAAATGTCAAAAATGATAAGTGTCAACATGAAAAATGTCAAAAATGACAAATTTCAAGATGGCAAATGTCCAAGATGTCAAATGACAAATGTCACAATGCTAAATGTCAAAAATGAAAAGTGTCACCATGAAAAATGTCAAAAATGACAAATTTCAAGATAGCAAATGTCAAAGATTTCAAATGACAAATGTCACAATGCTAAATTCCAAAAAAAAAAGTGTCAAAAATGACAAATTTCAAGATGGCAAATGTCAAAGACGTCAAATGACAAATGTCACAATGCTAAATGTCAAAAATGAAAAGTGTCACCATGAAAAATGTCAAAAATGACAAATTTCAAGATGGCAAATGTCAAAACTGACTAATGTCACAATGCTAAATGTTAAAAATGAAAAGTGTCACCATGAAAAATGTCAAAAATGACAAATTTCAAAATGGCAAATGTCAAAGATGTCAAATGACAAATGTCACAATGCTAAATGTCAAAAATGAAAAGTGTCACCATGAAAAGTGTCAAAAATGACAAATTTCAAGATGGCAAATGTCTAAGATGTCAAATGACAAATGTCACAATGCTAAATGTCAAAAATAAAAAGTGTCACCATGAAAAATGTCAAAAATGACAAATTTCAAGATGGCAAATGTCAAAGATGTCAAATGACAAATGTCACAATGCTAAATGTCAAAAATGAAAAGTGTCACCATGAAAAATGTCAAAAATGACAAATTTCAAGATGGCAAATGTCAAAGATGTCAAATGACAAATGTCACAATGCTAAATGTCAAAAATGAAAAGTGTCACCATGAAAAATGTCAAAAATGACAAATTTCAAGATGGCAAATGTCAAAGATGTCAAATGACAAATGTCACAATGCTAAATGTCAAAAATGAAAAGTGTCACCATGAAAAATGTCAACAATGACAAATTTCAAGATGGCAAATATCAAAGATGTCAAATGACAAATGTCACAATGCTAAATGTCAAAAATGAAAAGTGGCACAATGCTAAATGTCATAAATGAAAAGTGTCACAATGCTAAATGTCAAAAATGACAAATTTCAAGATGGCAAATGTCAAAGATGTCAAATGACAAATGTCACAATGCTAAATGTCAAAAATGACAAATTTCAAGATGGCAAATGTCAAAGATGTCAAATGACAAATGTCACAATGCTAAATGTCAAAAATGAAAAGTGTCACCATGAAAAATGTCAAAAATGACAAATTTCAAGATGGCAAATGTCAAAACTGACAAACGTCACAATGCTAAATGTCAAAAATGAAAAGTGTCACCATGAAAAATGTCAAAAATAACAAATTTCAAGATGGCAAATGTCAAAGATGTCAAGTGACAAATGTCACAATGCTAAATGTCAAAACTGACAAATTTCAAGATGGCAAATGTCAAAGATGTCAAATGACAAATGTCACAATGCTAAATGTCAAAAATGAAAAGTGTCACCATGAAAAATGTCAAAAATGACAAATTTCAAGATGGCAAATGTCAAAGATGTCAAATGACAAATGTCACAATGCTAAATGTCAAAAATGATAAGTGTCACCATGAAAGATGTCAAAAATAACAAATTTCAAGATGGCAAATGTCAAAGATGTCAAATGACAAATGTCACAATGCTAAATGTCAAAAATGACAAATTTCAAGATGGCAAATGTCAAAGATGTCAAATGACAAATGTCACAATGCTAAATGTCAAAATTGAAAAGTGTCACCATGAAAAATGTCAAAAATGACAAATTTCAAGATGGCAAATGTCAAAGATGTCAAATGACAAATGTCACAATGCTAAATGTCAAAAATGAAAAGTGTCACCATGAAAAATGTCAAAAATGACAAATTTCAAGATGGCAAATGTCAAAGATGTCAAATGACAAATGTCACAATGCTAAATGTCAAAAATGAAAAGTGTCAAAAATGACAAATTTCAAGATGGCAAATGTCTAAGATGTCAAATGACAAATGTCACAATGCTAAATGTCAAAACTGAAAAGTGTCACCATGAAAAATGTCAAAAATGAAAAATTTCAAGATGGCAAATGTCAAAGATGTCAAATGACAAATGTCAAAAATGAAAAGTGTCACCATGAAAAATGTCAAAAATGACAAATTTCAAGATGGCAAATGTCAAAGATGTAAAATGACAAATATCACAATGCTAAATGTCAAAAATGAAAAGTGTCACCATAAAATATGTCAAAAATAACAAATTTCAAGATGGCAAATGTCAAAGATTTTGAATATGACAAATGTCACAATGCTAAATGTCAAAAATGAAAAGTGTCACTATGAAAAATGTCAAAAATGACAAATTTCAAGATGGCAAATGTCAATGATGTCAAATGACAAATGTCACAATGCTAAAAGTCAAAAATGAAAAGTGTCACCATGAAAAATGTCAAAAATGACAAATTTCAAGATGGCAAATATCAAAGATGTCAAATGACAAATGTCACAATGCTAAATGTCAAAAATGACAAATTTCAAGATGGCAAATGTCAAAGATGTCAAATGACAAATGTCACAATGCTAAATGTCAAAAATGAAAAGTGTCACCATGAAAAATGTCAAAAATGACAAATTTTAAGATGGCAAATGTCAAAGATGTCAAATGACAAATGTCACAATGCTAAATGTCAAAAATGAAAAGTGTCACCATGAAAAATGTCAAAAATAACAAATTTCAAGATGGCAAATGTCAAAGATGTCAAATGACAAATGTCACAATGCTAAATGTCAAAAATGAAAAGTGTCACCATGAAAAATGTTAAAAATGACAAGTTTCAAGATGGCAAATGTCAAAGATGTCAAATGACAAATGTCACAATGCTAAATGTCAAAAATGAAAAGTGTCACCATGAAAAATGTCAAAAATAACAAATTTTAAGATGGCAAATGTCAAAGATGTCAAATGACAAATGTCACAATGCTAAATGTCAAGAATGAAAAGTGTCACCATGAAAAATGTCAAAAATGACAAATTTCAAGATGGCAAATGTCAAAACTGACAAATGTCACAATGCTAAATGTCAAAAATGATAAGTGTCACCATGAAAAATGTCAAAAATGACAAATTTCAAGATGGCAAATGTCCAAGATGTCAAATGACAAATGTCACAATGCTAAATGTCAAAAATGAAAAGTGTCACCATGAAAAATGTCAAAAATAACAAATTTTAAGATGGCAAATGTCAAAGATGTCAAATGACAAATGTCACAATGCTAAATGTCAAGAATGAAAAGTGTCACCATGAAAAATGTCAAAAATGACAAATTTCAAGATGGCAAATGTCAAAACTGACAAATGTCACAATGCTAAATGTCAAAAATGATAAGTGTCACCATGAAAAATGTCAAAAATGACAAATTTCAAGATGGCAAATGTCCAAGATGTCAAATGACAAATGTCACAATGCTAAATGTCAAAAATGAAAAGTGTCACCATGAAAAATGTCAAAAATGACAAATTTCAAGATGGCAAATGTCAAAGATGTCAAATGACAAATGTCACAATGCTAAATGTCAAAAATGAAAAGTGTCACCATGAAAAATGTCAAAAATGACAAATTTCAAGATGGCAAATGTCAAAGATGTCAAATGACAAATGTCACAATGCTAAATGTCAAAAATAAAAAGTGTCACCATGAAAAATGTCAAAAATGACAAATTTCAAGATGGCAAATGTCAAAACTGACAAATGTCACAATGCTAAATGTCAAAAATGATAAGTGTCAACATGAAAAATGTCAAAAATGACAAATTTCAAGATGGCAAATGTCCAAGATGTCAAATGACAAATGTCACAATGCTAAATGTCAAAAATGAAAAGTGTCACCATGAAAAATGTCAAAAATGACAAATTTCAAGATAGCAAATGTCAAAGATTTCAAATGACAAATGTCACAATGCTAAATTCCAAAAAAAAAAGTGTCAAAAATGACAAATTTCAAGATGGCAAATGTCAAAGATGTCAAATGACAAATGTCACAATGCTAAATGTCAAAAATGAAAAGTGTCACCATGAAAAATGTCAAAAATGACAAATTTCAAGATGGCAAATGTCAAAACTGACTAATGTCACAATGCTAAATGTTAAAAATGAAAAGTGTCACCATGAAAAATGTCAAAAATGACAAATTTCAAAATGGCAAATGTCAAAGATGTCAAATGACAAATGTCACAATGCTAAATGTCAAAAATGAAAAGTGTCACCATGAAAAGTGTCAAAAATGACAAATTTCAAGATGGCAAATGTCTAAGATGTCAAATGACAAATGTCACAATGCTAAATGTCAAAAATAAAAAGTGTCACCATGAAAAATGTCAAAAATGACAAATTTCAAGATGGCAAATGTCAAAGATGTCAAATGACAAATGTCACAATGCTAAATGTCAAAAATGAAAAGTGTCACCATGAAAAATGTCAAAAATGACAAATTTCAAGATGGCAAATGTCAAAGATGTCAAATGACAAATGTCACAATGCTAAATGTCAAAAATGAAAAGTGTCACCATGAAAAATGTCAAAAATGACAAATTTCAAGATGGCAAATGTCAAAGATGTCAAATGACAAATGTCACAATGCTAAATGTCAAAAATGAAAAGTGTCACCATGAAAAATGTCAACAATGACAAATTTCAAGATGGCAAATATCAAAGATGTCAAATGACAAATGTCACAATGCTAAATGTCAAAAATGAAAAGTGGCACAATGCTAAATGTCATAAATGAAAAGTGTCACAATGCTAAATGTCAAAAATGACAAATTTCAAGATGGCAAATGTCAAAGATGTCAAATGACAAATGTCACAATGCTAAATGTCAAAAATGACAAATTTCAAGATGGCAAATGTCAAAGATGTCAAATGACAAATGTCACAATGCTAAATGTCAAAAATGAAAAGTGTCACCATGAAAAATGTCAAAAATGACAAATTTCAAGATGGCAAATGTCAAATGACAAATGTCACAATGCTAAATGTCAAAAATGAAAAGTGTCACCATGAAAAATGTCAAAAATGACAAATTTCAAGATGGCAAATGTCAAAGATGTAAAATGACAAATGTCACAATGCTAAATGTCAAAAATGAAAAGTGTCACCATAAAATATGTCAAAAATGACAAATTTCAAGATGGCAAATGTCAAAGATTTTGAATATGACAAATGTCACAATGCTAAATGTCAAAAATGAAAAGTGTCACCATGAAAAATGTCAAAAATGACAAATTTCAAGATGGCAAATGTCAATGATGTCAAATGACAAATGTCACAATGCTAAAAGTCAAAAATGAAAAGTGTCACCATGAAAAATGTCAAAAATGACAAATTTCAAGATGGCAAATATCAAAGATGTCAAATGACAAATGTCACAATGCTAAATGTCAAAAATGACAAATTTCAAGATGGCAAATGTCAAAGATGTCAAATGACAAATGTCACAATGCTAAATGTCAAAAATGAAAAGTGTCACCATGAAAAATGTCAAAAATGACAAATTTCAAGATGGCAAATGTCAAAGATGTCAAATGACAAATGTCACAATGCTAAATGTTAAAAATGAAAAGTGTCACCATGAAAAATGTCAAAAATAACAAATTTCAAGATGGCAAATGTCAAAGATGTCAAATGACAAATGTCACAATGCTAAATGTCAAAAATGAAAAGTGTCACCATGAAAAATGTTAAAAATGACAAATTTCAAGATGGCAAATGTCAAAGATGTCAAATGACAAATGTCACAATGCTAAATGTCAAAAATGAAAAGTGTCACCATGAAAAATGTCAAAAATAACAAATTTTAAGATGGCAAATGTCAAAGATGTCAAATGACAAATGTCACAATGCTAAATGTCAAGAATGAAAAGTGTCACCATGAAAAATGTCAAAAATGACAAATTTCAAGATGGCAAATGTCAAAACTGACAAATGTCACAATGCTAAATGTCAAAAATGATAAGTGTCACCATGAAAAATGTCAAAAATGACAAATTTCAAGATGGCAAATGTCCAAGATGTCAAATGACAAATGTCACAATGCTAAATGTCAAAAATGAAAAGTGTCACCATGAAAAATGTCAAAAATGACAAATTTCAAGATGGCAAATGTCAAAGATGTCAAATGACAAATGTCACAATGCTAAATGTCAAAAATGAAAAGTGTCACCATGAAAAATGTCAAAAATGACAAATTTCAACATGGCAAATGTCAAAGATGTCAAATGACAAATGTCACAATGCTAAATGTCAAAAATAAAAAGTGTCACCATGAAAAATGTCAAAAATGACAAATTTCAAGATGGCAAATGTCAAAACTGACAAATGTCACAATGCTAAATGTCAAAAATGATAAGTGTCAACATGAAAAATGTCAAAAATGACAAATTTCAAGATGGCAAATGTCCAAGATGTCAAATGACAAATGTCACAATGCTAAATGTCAAAAATGAAAAGTGTCACCATGAAAAATGTCAAAAATGACAAATTTCAAGATAGCAAATGTCAAAGATTTCAAATGACAAATGTCACAATGCTAAATTCCAAAAAAAAAAGTGTCAAAAATGACAAAGTTCAAGATGGCAAATGTCAAAGATGTCAAATGACAAATGTCACAATGCTAAATGTCAAAAATGAAAAGTGTCACCATGAAAAATGTCAAAAATGACAAATTTCAAGATGGCAAATGTCAAAACTGACTAATGTCACAATGCTAAATGTTAAAAATGAAAAGTGTCACCATGAAAAATGTCAAAAATGACAAATTTCAAAATGGCAAATGTCAAAGATGTCAAATGACAAATGTCACAATGCTAAATGTCAAAAATGAAAAGTGTCACCATGAAAAGTGTCAAAAATGACAAATTTCAAGATGGCAAATGTCTAAGATGTCAAATGACAAATGTCACAATGCTAAATGTCAAAAATAAAAAGTGTCACCATGAAAAATGTCAAAAATGACAAATTTCAAGATGGCAAATGTCAAAGATGTCAAATGACAAATGTCACAATGCTAAATGTCAAAAATGAAAAGTGTCACCATGAAAAATGTCAAAAATGACAAATTTCAAGATGGCAAATGTCAAAGATGTCAAATGACAAATGTCACAATGCTAAATGTCAAAAATGAAAAGTGTCACCATGAAAAATGTCAAAAATGACAAATTTCAAGATGGCAAATGTCAAAGATGTCAAATGACAAATGTCACAATGCTAAATGTCAAAAATGAAAAGTGTCACCATGAAAAATGTCAACAATGACAAATTTCAAGATGGCAAATATCAAAGATGTCAAATGACAAATGTCACAATGCTAAATGTCAAAAATGAAAAGTGGCACAATGCTAAATGTCATAAATGAAAAGTGTCACAATGCTAAATGTCAAAAATGACAAATTTCAAGATGGCAAATGTCAAAGATGTCAAATGACAAATGTCACAATGCTAAATGTCAAAAATGACAAATTTCAAGATGGCAAATGTCAAAGATGTCAAATGACAAATGTCACAATGCTAAATGTCAAAAATGAAAAGTGTCACCATGAAAAATGTCAAAAATGACAAATTTCAAGATGGCAAATGTCAAAACTGACAAACGTCACAATGCTAAATGTCAAAAATGAAAAGTGTCACCATGAAAAATGTCAAAAATAACAAATTTCAAGATGGCAAATGTCAAAGATGTCAAGTGACAAATGTCACAATGCTAAATGTCAAAACTGACAAATTTCAAGATGGCAAATGTCAAAGATGTCAAATGACAAATGTCACAATGCTAAATGTCAAAAATGAAAACTGTCACCATGAAAAATGTCAAAAATGACAAATTTCAAGATGGCAAATGTCAAAGATGTCAAATGACAAATGTCACAATGCTAAATGTCAAAAATGATAAGTGTCACCATGAAAGATGTCAAAAATAACAAATTTCAAGATGGCAAATGTCAAAGATGTCAAATGACAAATGTCACAATGCTAAATGTCAAAAATGACAAATTTCAAGATGGCAAATGTCAAAGATGTCAAATGACAAATGTCACAATGCTAAATGTCAAAATTGAAAAGTGTCACCATGAAAAATGTCAAAAATGACAAATTTCAAGATGGCAAATGTCAAAGATGTCAAATGACAAATGTCACAATGCTAAATGTCAAAAATGAAAAGTGTCACCATGAAAAATGTCAAAAATGACAAATTTCAAGATGGCAAATGTCAAAGATGTCAAATGACAAATGTCACAATGCTAAATGTCAAAAATGAAAAGTGTCAAAAATGACAAATTTCAAGATGGCAAATGTCTAAGATGTCAAATGACAAATGTCACAATGCTAAATGTCAAAACTGAAAAGTGTCACCATGAAAAATGTCAAAAATGAAAAATTTCAAGATGGCAAATGTCAAAGATGTCAAATGACAAATGTCAAAAATGAAAAGTGTCACCATGAAAAATGTCAAAAATGACAAATTTCAAGATGGCAAATGTCAAAGATGTAAAATGACAAATATCACAATGCTAAATGTCAAAAATGAAAAGTGTCACCATAAAATATGTCAAAAATAACAAATTTCAAGATGGCAAATGTCAAAGATTTTGAATATGACAAATGTCACAATGCTAAATGTCAAAAATGAAAAGTGTCACTATGAAAAATGTCAAAAATGACAAATTTCAAGATGGCAAATGTCAATGATGTCAAATGACAAATGTCACAATGCTAAAAGTCAAAAATGAAAAGTGTCACCATGAAAAATGTCAAAAATGACAAATTTCAAGATGGCAAATATCAAAGATGTCAAATGACAAATGTCACAATGCTAAATGTCAAAAATGACAAATTTCAAGATGGCAAATGTCAAAGATGTCAAATGACAAATGTCACAATGCTAAATGTCAAAAATGAAAAGTGTCACCATGAAAAATGTCAAAAATGACAAATTTTAAGATGGCAAATGTCAAAGATGTCAAATGACAAATGTCACAATGCTAAATGTCAAAAATGAAAAGTGTCACCATGAAAAATGTCAAAAATAACAAATTTCAAGATGGCAAATGTCAAAGATGTCAAATGACAAATGTCACAATGCTAAATGTCAAAAATGAAAAGTGTCACCATGAAAAATGTTAAAAATGACAAGTTTCAAGATGGCAAATGTCAAAGATGTCAAATGACAAATGTCACAATGCTAAATGTCAAAAATGAAAAGTGTCACCATGAAAAATGTCAAAAATAACAAATTTTAAGATGGCAAATGTCAAAGATGTCAAATGACAAATGTCACAATGCTAAATGTCAAGAATGAAAAGTGTCACCATGAAAAATGTCAAAAATGACAAATTTCAAGATGGCAAATGTCAAAACTGACAAATGTCACAATGCTAAATGTCAAAAATGATAAGTGTCACCATGAAAAATGTCAAAAATGACAAATTTCAAGATGGCAAATGTCCAAGATGTCAAATGACAAATGTCACAATGCTAAATGTCAAAAATGAAAAGTGTCAAAAATGACAAATTTCAAGATGGCAAATGTCAAAGATTTCAAATGACAAATGTCACAATGCTAAATGTCAAAAATGAAAAGTGTCACCATGAAAAATGTCAAAAATGACAAATTTCAAGATGGCAAATGTCAGAACTGACAAATGTCACAATGCTAAATGTCAAAAATGATAAGTGTCAACATGAAAAATGTCAAAAATGACAAATTTCACGATGGCAAATGTCCAAGATGTCAAATGACAAATGTCACAATGCTAAATGTCAAAAATGAAAAGTGTCACCATAAAATATGTTAAAAATGACAAATTTCAAGATGGCAAATGTCAAAGATTTTGAATATGACAAATGTCACAATGCTAAATGTCAAAAATGAAAAGTGTCACCATGAAAAATGTCAAAAATGACAAATTTCAAGATGGCAAATGTCAATGATGTCAAATGACAAATGTCACAATGCTAAAAGTCAAAAATGACAAATTTCAAGATGGCAAATGTCAAAGATGTCAAATGACAAATGTCACAATGCTAAATGTCAAAAATGAAAAGTGTCACCATGAAAAATGTCAAAAATGACAAATTTCAAGATGGCAAATGTCAAAGATGTCAAATGACAAATGTCCCAATGCTAAATGTCAAAAATAAAAAGTGTCACCATGAAAAATGTCAAAAATAACAAATTTCAAGATGGCAAATGTCAAAGATGTCAAATGACAAATGTCACAATGCTAAATGTCAAAAATAAAAAGTGTCACCATAAAATGTTAAAAATGACAAATTTCAAGATGGCAAATGTCAAAGATGTCAAATGACAAATGTCACAATGCTAAATGTCAAAAATGAAAAGTGTCACCATGAAAAATGTCAAAAATAACAAATTTTAAGATGGCAAATGTCAAAGATGTCAAATGACAAATGTCACAATGCTAAATGTCAAGAATGAAAAGTGTCACCATGAAAAATGTCAAAAATGACAAATTTCAAGATGGCAAATGTCAAAACTGACAAATGTCACAATGCTAAATGTCAAAAATGATAAGTGTCACCATGAAAAATGTCAAAAATGACAAATTTCAAGATGGCAAATATCCAAGATGTCAAATGACAAATGTCACAATGCTAAATGTCAAAAATGAAAAGTGTCACCATGAAAAATGTCAAAAATGACAAATTTCAAGATGGCAAATGTCAAAGATGTCAAATGACAAATGTCACAATGCTAAATGTCAAAAATGAAAAGTGTCACCATGAAAAATGTCAAAAATGACAAATTTCAAGATGGCAAATGTCAAAGATGTCAAATGACAAATGTCACAATGCTAAATGTCAAAAATGAAAAGTGTCACCATGAAAAATGTCAAAAATGACAAATTTCAAGATGGCAAATGTCAAAGATTTCAAATGACAAATGTCACAATGCTAAATGTCAAAAATGAAAAGTGTCACCATGAAAAATGTCAAAAATGACAAATTTCAAGATGGCAAATGTCAGAACTGACAAATGTCACAATGCTAAATGTCAAAAATGATAAGTGTCAACATGAAAAATGTCAAAAATGACAAATTTTACGATGGCAAATGTCCAAGATGTCAAATGACAAATGTCACAATGCTAAATGTCAAAAATGAAAAGTGTCACCATGAAAAATGTCAAAAATGACAAATTTCAAGATAGCAAATGTCAAAGATTTCAAATGACAAATGTCACAATGCTAAATTCCAAAAAAAAAGTGTCAAAAATGACAAATTTCAAGATGGCAAATGTCAAAGATGTCAAATGACAAATGTCACAATGCTAAATGTCAAAAATGAAAAGTGTCGCCATGAAAAATGTCAAAAATGACAAATTTCAAGATGGCAAATGTCAAAACTGACTAATGTCACAATGCTAAATGTTAAAAATGAAAAGTGTCACCATGAAAAATGTCAAAAATGACAAATTTCAAAATGGCAAATGTCAAAGATGTCAAATGACAAATGTCACAATGCTAAATGTCAAAAATGAAAAGTGTCAAAAATGACAAATTTGAAGATGGCAAATGTCTAAGATGTTAAATGACAAATGTCACAATGCTAAATGTCAAAAATGAAAAGTGTCACTATGAAAAATGTCAAAAATGACAAATTTCAAGATGGCAAATGTCAAAGATTTCAAATGACAAATGTCACAATGCTAAATGTCAAAAATGAAAAGTGTCACCATGAAAAATATCAAAAATGACAAATTTCAAGATGGCAAATGTCAAAGATGTCAAATGACAAATGTCACAATGCTAAATGTCAAAAATGAAAAGTGTCACCATGAAAAATATCAAAAATGACAAATTTCAAGATGGCAAATGTCAAAGATGTCAAATGACAAATGTCACAATGCTAAATGTCAAAAATGAAAAGTGTCACCATGAAAAATGTCAAAAATGACAAATTTCAAGATGGCAAATATCAAAGATGTCAAATGACAAATGTCACAATGCTAAATGTCAAAAATAGAAAGTGTCACAATGCTAAATGTCAAAAATGAAAAGTTTCACAATGCTAAATGTCAAAAATGATAAATTTCAAGATGGCAACTGTCAAAGATGTCAAATGACAAATGTCACAATGCTAAATAACAAAAATGACAAATTTCAAGATGGCAAATGTCAAAGATGTCAAATGACAAATGTCACAATGCTAAATGTCAAAAATGAAAAGTGTCACCATGAAAAATGTCAAAAATGACAAATTTCAAGATGGCAAATGTCAAAGATGTCAAATGACAAATGTGACTAATGTCACAATGCTAAATGTCAAAAATGAAAAGTGTCACCATGAAAAATGTCAAAAATGACAAATTTCAAGATGGCAAATGTCAAAGATGTCAAATGACAAATGTCACAATGCTAAATGTCAAAAATGAAAAGTGTCACCATGAAAAATGTCAAAAATGACAAATTTCAAGATGGCAAATGTCAAAGATGTCAAATGACAAATGTCACAATGCTAAATGTCAAAAATGAAAAGTGTCACCATGAAAAATGTCAAAAATGACAAATTTCAAGATGGCAAATGTCAAAGATGTCAAATGACAAATGTCACAATGCTAAATGTCAAAAATGAAAAGTGTCAAAAATGACAAATTTCAAGATGGCAAATGTCTAAGATGTCAAATGACAAATGTCACAATGCTAAATGTCAAAACTGAAAAGTGTCACCATGAAAAATGTCAAAAATGAAAAATTTCAAGATGGCAAATGTCAAAGATGTCAAATGACAAATGTCACAATGCTAAATGTCAAAAATGAAAAGTGTCACCATGAAAAATGTCAAAAATGACAAATTTCAAGATGGCAAATGTCAAAGATGTAAAATGACAAATGTCACAATGCTAAATGTCAAAAATGAAAAGTGTCACCATAAAATATGTCAAAAATAACAAATTTCAAGATGGCAAATGTCAAAGATTTTGAATATGACAAATGTCACAATGCTAAATGTCAAAAATGAAAAGTGTCACCATAAAAAATGTCAAAAATGACAAATTTCAAGATGGCAAATGTCAATGATGTCAAATGACAAATGTCACAATGCTAAAAGTCAAAAATGAAAAGTGTCACCATGAAAAATGTCAAAAATGACAAATTTCAAGATGGCAAATATCAAAGATGTCAAATGACAAATGTCACAATGCTAAATGTCAAAAATGACAAATTTCAAGATGGCAAATGTCAAAGATGTCAAATGACAAATGTCACAATGCTAAATGTCAAAAATGAAAAGTGTCACCATGAAAAATGTCAAAAATGACAAATTTTAAGATGGCAAATGTCAAAGATGACAAATGACAAATGTCACAATGCTAAATGTCAAAAATGAAAAGTGTCACCATGAAAAATGTCAAAAATAACAAATTTCAAGATGGCAAATGTCAAAGATGTCAAATGACAAATGTCACAATGCTAAATGTCAAAAATGAAAAGTGTCACCATGAAAAATGTTAAAAATGACAAATTTCAAGATGGCAAATGTCAAAGATGTCAAATGACAAATGTCACAATGCTAAATGTCAAAAATGAAAAGTGTCACCATGAAAAATGTCAAAAATAACAAATTTTAAGATGGCAAATGTCAAAGATGTCAAATGACAAATGTCACAATGCTAAATGTCAAGAATGAAAAGTGTCACCATGAAAAATGTCAAAAATGACAAATTTCAAGATGGCAAATGTCAAAACTGACAAATGTCACAATGCTAAATGTCAAAAATGATAAGTGTCACCATGAAAAATGTCAAAAATGACAAATTTCAAGATGGCAAATGTCCAAGATGTCAAATGACAAATGTCACAATGCTAAATGTCAAAAATGAAAAGTGTCAAAAATGACAAATTTCAAGATGGCAAATGTCTAAGATGTCAAATGACAAATGTCACAATGCTAAATGTCAAAACTGAAAAGTGTCACCATGAAAAATGTCAAAAATGACAAATTTCAAGATGGCAAATGTCAAATGACAAATGTCACAATGCTAAATGTCAAAAATGAAAAGTGTCACCATGAAAAATGTCAAAAATGACAAATTTCAAGATGGCAAATGTCAAAGATGTAAAATGACAAATGTCACAATGCTAAATGTCAAAAATGAAAAGTGTCACCATAAAATATGTCAAAAATGACAAATTTCAAGATGGCAAATGTCAAAGATTTTGAATATGACAAATGTCACAATGCTAAATGTCAAAAATGAAAAGTGTCACCATGAAAAATGTCAAAAATGACAAATTTCAAGATGGCAAATGTCAATGATGTCAAATGACAAATGTCACAATGCTAAAAGTCAAAAATGAAAAGTGTCACCATGAAAAATGTCAAAAATGACAAATTTCAAGATGGCAAATATCAAAGATGTCAAATGACAAATGTCACAATGCTAAATGTCAAAAATGACAAATTTCAAGATGGCAAATGTCAAAGATGTCAAATGACAAATGTCACAATGCTAAATGTCAAAAATGAAAAGTGTCACCATGAAAAATGTCAAAAATGACAAATTTCAAGATGGCAAATGTCAAAGATGTCAAATGACAAATGTCACAATGCTAAATGTCAAAAATGAAAAGTGTCAAAAATGACAAATTTCAAGATGGCAAATGTCTAAGATGTCAAATGACAAATGTCACAATGCTAAATGTCAAAACTGAAAAGTGTCACCATGAAAAATGTCAAAAATGAAAAATTTCAAGATGGCAAATGTCAAAGATGTCAAATGACAAATGTCAAAAATGAAAAGTGTCACCATGAAAAATGTCAAAAATGACAAATTTCAAGATGGCAAATGTCAAAGATGTAAAATGACAAATATCACAATGCTAAATGTCAAAAATGAAAAGTGTCACCATAAAATATGTCAAAAATAACAAATTTCAAGATGGCAAATGTCAAAGATTTTGAATATGACAAATGTCACAATGCTAAATGTCAAAAATGAAAAGTGTCACTATGAAAAATGTCAAAAATGACAAATTTCAAGATGGCAAATGTCAATGATGTCAAATGACAAATGTCACAATGCTAAAAGTCAAAAATGAAAAGTGTCACCATGAAAAATGTCAAAAATGACAAATTTCAAGATGGCAAATATCAAAGATGTCAAATGACAAATGTCACAATGCTAAATGTCAAAAATGACAAATTTCAAGATGGCAAATGTCAAAGATGTCAAATGACAAATGTCACAATGCTAAATGTCAAAAATGAAAAGTGTCACCATGAAAAATGTCAAAAATGACAAATTTTAAGATGGCAAATGTCAAAGATGTCAAAAGACAAATGTCACAATGCTAAATGTCAAAAATGAAAAGTGTCACCATGAAAAATGTCAAAAATAACAAATTTCAAGATGGCAAATGTCAAAGATGTCAAATGACAAATGTCACAATGCTAAATGTCAAAAATGAAAAGTGTCACCATGAAAAATGTTAAAAATGACAAGTTTCAAGATGGCAAATGTCAAAGATGTCAAATGACAAATGTCACAATGCTAAATGTCAAAAATGAAAAGTGTCACCATGAAAAATGTCAAAAATAACAAATTTTAAGATGGCAAATGTCAAAGATGTCAAATGACAAATGTCACAATGCTAAATGTCAAGAATGAAAAGTGTCACCATGAAAAATGTCAAAAATGACAAATTTCAAGATGGCAAATGTCAAAACTGACAAATGTCACAATGCTAAATGTCAAAAATGATAAGTGTCACCATGAAAAATGTCAAAAATGACAAATTTCAAGATGGCAAATGTCCAAGATGTCAAATGACAAATGTCACAATGCTAAATGTCAAAAATGAAAAGTGTCAAAAATGACAAATTTCAAGATGGCAAATGTCAAAGATTTCAAATGACAAATGTCACAATGCTAAATGTCAAAAATGAAAAGTGTCACCATGAAAAATGTCAAAAATGACAAATTTCAAGATGGCAAATGTCAGAACTGACAAATGTCACAATGCTAAATGTCAAAAATGATAAGTGTCAACATGAAAAATGTCAAAAATGACAAATTTCACGATGGCAAATGTCCAAGATGTCAAATGACAAATGTCACAATGCTAAATGTCAAAAATGAAAAGTGTCACCATAAAATATGTTAAAAATGACAAATTTCAAGATGGCAAATGTCAAAGATTTTGAATATGACAAATGTCACAATGCTAAATGTCAAAAATGAAAAGTGTCACCATGAAAAATGTCAAAAATGACAAATTTCAAGATGGCAAATGTCAATGATGTCAAATGACAAATGTCACAATGCTAAAAGTCAAAAATGACAAATTTCAAGATGGCAAATGTCAAAGATGTCAAATGACAAATGTCACAATGCTAAATGTCAAAAATGAAAAGTGTCACCATGAAAAATGTCAAAAATGACAAATTTCAAGATGGCAAATGTCAAAGATGTCAAATGACAAATGTCCCAATGCTAAATGTCAAAAATAAAAAGTGTCACCATGAAAAATGTCAAAAATAACAAATTTCAAGATGGCAAATGTCAAAGATGTCAAATGACAAATGTCACAATGCTAAATGTCAAAAATGAAAAGTGTCACCATGAAAAATGTTAAAAATGACAAATTTCAAGATGGCAAATGTCAAAGATGTCAAATGACAAATGTCACAATGCTAAATGTCAAAAATGAAAAGTGTCACCATGAAAAATGTCAAAAATAACAAATTTTAAGATGGCAAATGTCAAAGATGTCAAATGACAAATGTCACAATGCTAAATGTCAAGAATGAAAAGTGTCACCATGAAAAATGTCAAAAATGACAAATTTCAAGATGGCAAATGTCAAAACTGACAAATGTCACAATGCTAAATGTCAAAAATGATAAGTGTCACCATGAAAAATGTCAAAAATGACAAATTTCAAGATGGCAAATATCCAAGATGTCAAATGACAAATGTCACAATGCTAAATGTCAAAAATGAAAAGTGTCACCATGAAAAATGTCAAAAATGACAAATTTCAAGATGGCAAATGTCAAAGATGTCAAATGACAAATGTCACAATGCTAAATGTCAAAAATGAAAAGTGTCACCATGAAAAATGTCAAAAATGACAAATTTCAAGATGGCAAATGTCAAAGATGTCAAATGACAAATGTCACAATGCTAAATGTCAAAAATGAAAAGTGTCACCATGAAAAATGTCAAAAATGACAAATTTCAAGATGGCAAATGTCAAAGATTTCAAATGACAAATGTCACAATGCTAAATGTCAAAAATGAAAAGTGTCACCATGAAAAATGTCAAAAATGACAAATTTCAAGATGGCAAATGTCAGAACTGACAAATGTCACAATGCTAAATGTCAAAAATGATAAGTGTCAACATGAAAAATGTCAAAAATGACAAATTTTACGATGGCAAATGTCCAAGATGTCAAATGACAAATGTCACAATGCTAAATGTCAAAAATGAAAAGTGTCACCATGAAAAATGTCAAAAATGACAAATTTCAAGATAGCAAATGTCAAAGATTTCAAATGACAAATGTCACAATGCTAAATTCCAAAAAAAAGTGTCAAAAATGACAAATTTCAAGATGGCAAATGTCAAAGATGTCAAATGACAAATGTCACAATGCTAAATGTCAAAAATGAAAAGTGTCGCCATGAAAATTGTCAAAAATGACAAATTTCAAGATGGCAAATGTCAAAACTGACTAATGTCACAATGCTAAATGTTAAAAATGAAAAGTGTCACCATGAAAAATGTCAAAAATGACAAATTTCAAAATGGCAAATGTCAAAGATGTCAAATGACAAATGTCACAATGCTAAATGTCAAAAATGAAAAGTGTCAAAAATGACAAATTTGAAGATGGCAAATGTCTAAGATGTTAAATGACAAATGTCACAATGCTAAATGTCAAAAATGAAAAGTGTCACTATGAAAAATGTCAAAAATGACAAATTTCAAGATGGCAAATGTCAAAGATTTCAAATGACAAATGTCACAATGCTAAATGTCAAAAATGAAAAGTGTCACCATGAAAAATATCAAAAATGACAAATTTCAAGATGGCAAATGTCAAAGATGTCAAATGACAAATGTCACAATGCTAAATGTCAAAAATGAAAAGTGTCACCATGAAAAATATCAAAAATGACAAATTTCAAGATGGCAAATGTCAAAGATGTCAAATGACAAATGTCACAATGCTAAATGTCAAAAATGAAAAGTGTCACCATGAAAAATGTCAAAAATGACAAATTTCAAGATGGCAAATATCAAAGATGTCAAATGACAAATGTCACAATGCTAAATGTCAAAAATAGAAAGTGTCACAATGCTAAATGTCAAAAATGAAAAGTTTCACAATGCTAAATGTCAAAAATGATAAATTTCAAGATGGCAACTGTCAAAGATGTCAAATGACAAATGTCACAATGCTAAATAACAAAAATGACAAATTTCAAGATGGCAAATGTCAAAGATGTCAAATGACAAATGTCACAATGCTAAATGTCAAAAATGAAAAGTGTCACCATGAAAAATGTCAAAAATGACAAATTTCAAGATGGCAAATGTCAAAGATGTCAAATGACAAATGTGACTAATGTCACAATGCTAAATGTCAAAAATGAAAAGTGTCACCATGAAAAATGTCAAAAATGACAAATTTCAAGATGGCAAATGTCAAAGATGTCAAATGACAAATGTCACAATGCTAAATGTCAAAAATGAAAAGTGTCACCATGAAAAATGTCAAAAATGACAAATTTCAAGATGGCAAATGTCAAAACTGACAAACGTCACAATGCTAAATGTCAAAAATGAAAAGTGTCACCATGAAAAATGTCAAAAATAACAAATTTCAAGATGGCAAATGTCAAAGATGTCAAGTGACAAATGTCACAATGCTAAATGTCAAAACTGACAAATTTCAAGATGGCAAATGTCAAAGATGTCAAATGACAAATGTCACAATGCTAAATGTCAAAAATGAAAAGTGTCACCATGAAAAATGTCAAAAATGACAAATTTCAAGATGGAAAATGTTAAAGATGTCAAATGACAAATGTCACAATGCTAAATGTCAAAAATGATAAGTGTCACCATGAAAGATGTCAAAAATAACAAATTTCAAGATGGCAAATGTCAAAGATGTCAAATGACAAATGTCACAATGCTAAATGTCAAAAATGACAAATTTCAAGATGGCAAATGTCAAAGATGTCAAATGACAAATGTCACAATGCTAAATGTCAAAATTGAAAAGTGTCACCATGAAAAATGTCAAAAATGACAAATTTCAAGATGGCAAATGTCAAAGATGTCAAATGACAAATGTCACAATGCTAAATGTCAAAAATGAAAAGTGTCACCATGAAAAATGTCAAAAATGACAAATTTCAAGATGGCAAATGTCAAAGATGTCAAATGACAAATGTCACAATGCTAAATGTCAAAAATGAAAAGTGTCACCATGAAAAATGTCAAAAATGACAAATTTCAAGATGGCAAATGTCAAAGATGTCAAATGACAAATGTCACAATGCTAAATGTCAAAAATGAAAAGTGTCAAAAATGACAAATTTCAAGATGGCAAATGTCTAAGATGTCAAATGACAAATGTCACAATGCTAAATGTCAAAACTGAAAAGTGTCACCATGAAAAATGTCAAAAATGAAAAATTTCAAGATGGCAAATGTCAAAGATGTCAAATGACAAATGTCACAATGCTAAATGTCAAAAATGAAAAGTGTCACCATGAAAAATGTCAAAAATGACAAATTTCAAGATGGCAAATGTCAAAGATGTAAAATGACAAATGTCACAATGCTAAATGTCAAAAATGAAAAGTGTCACCATAAAATATGTCAAAAATAACAAATTTCAAGATGGCAAATGTCAAAGATTTTGAATATGACAAATGTCACAATGCTAAATGTCAAAAATGAAAAGTGTCACCATAAAAAATGTCAAAAATGACAAATTTCAAGATGGCAAATGTCAATGATGTCAAATGACAAATGTCACAATGCTAAAAGTCAAAAATGAAAAGTGTCACCATGAAAAATGTCAAAAATGACAAATTTCAAGATGGCAAATATCAAAGATGTCAAATGACAAATGTCACAATGCTAAATGTCAAAAATGACAAATTTCAAGATGGCAAATGTCAAAGATGTCAAATGACAAATGTCACAATGCTAAATGTCAAAAATGAAAAGTGTCACCATGAAAAATGTCAAAAATGACAAATTTTAAGATGGCAAATGTCAAAGATGACAAATGACAAATGTCACAATGCTAAATGTCAAAAATGAAAAGTGTCACCATGAAAAATGTCAAAAATAACAAATTTCAAGATGGCAAATGTCAAAGATGTCAAATGACAAATGTCACAATGCTAAATGTCAAAAATGAAAAGTGTCACCATGAAAAATGTTAAAAATGACAAATTTCAAGATGGCAAATGTCAAAGATGTCAAATGACAAATGTCACAATGCTAAATGTCAAAAATGAAAAGTGTCACCATGAAAAATGTCAAAAATAACAAATTTTAAGATGGCAAATGTCAAAGATGTCAAATGACAAATGTCACAATGCTAAATGTCAAGAATGAAAAGTGTCACCATGAAAAATGTCAAAAATGACAAATTTCAAGATGGCAAATGTCAAAACTGACAAATGTCACAATGCTAAATGTCAAAAATGATAAGTGTCACCATGAAAAATGTCAAAAATGACAAATTTCAAGATGGCAAATGTCCAAGATGTCAAATGACAAATGTCACAATGCTAAATGTCAAAAATGAAAAGTGTCAAAAATGACAAATTTCAAGATGGCAAATGTCTAAGATGTCAAATGACAAATGTCACAATGCTAAATGTCAAAACTGAAAAGTGTCACCATGAAAAATGTCAAAAATGACAAATTTCAAGATGGCAAATGTCAAATGACAAATGTCACAATGCTAAATGTCAAAAATGAAAAGTGTCACCATGAAAAATGTCAAAAATGACAAATTTCAAGATGGCAAATGTCAAAGATGTAAAATGACAAATGTCACAATGCTAAATGTCAAAAATGAAAAGTGTCACCATAAAATATGTCAAAAATGACAAATTTCAAGATGGCAAATATCAAAGATTTTGAATATGACAAATGTCACAATGCTAAATGTCAAAAATGAAAAGAGTCACCATGAAAAATGTCAAAAATGACAAATTTCAAGATGGCAAATGTCAATGATGTCAAATGACAAATGTCACAATGCTAAAAGTCAAAAATGAAAAGTGTCACCATGAAAAATGTCAAAAATGACAAATTTCAAGATGGCAAATATCAAAGATGTCAAATGACAAATGTCACAATGCTAAATGTCAAAAATGACAAATTTCAAGATGGCAAATGTCAAAGATGTCAAATGACAAATGTCACAATGCTAAATGTCAAAAATGAAAAGTGTCACCATGAAAAATGTCAAAAATGACAAATTTCAAGATGGCAAATGTCAAAGATGTCAAATGACAAATGTCACAATGCTAAATGTCAAAAATGAAAAGTGTCACCATGAAAAATGTCAAAAATGACAAATTTCAAGATGGCAAATGTCAAAGATGTAAAATGACAAATGTCACAATGCTAAATGTCAAAAATGAAAAGTGTCACCATGAAAAATGTTAAAAATGACAAATTTCAAGATGGCAAATGTCAAAGATGTCAAATGACAAATGTCACAATGCTAAATGTCAAAAATGAAAAGTGTCACCATGAAAAATGTCAAAAATAACAAATTTTAAGATGGCAAATGTCAAATATGTCAAATGACAAATGTCACAATGCTAAATGTCAAGAATGAAAAGTGTCACCATGAAAAATGTCAAAAATGACAAATTTCAAGATGGCAAATGTCAAAACTGACAAATGTCACAATGCTAAATGTCAAAAATGATAAGTGTCACCATGAAAAATGTCAAAAATGACAAATTTCAAGATGGCAAATGTCCAAGATGTCAAATGACAAATGTCACAATGCTAAATGTCAAAAATGAAAAGTGTCACCATGAAAAATGTCAAAAATGACAAATTTCAAGATGGCAAATGTCAAAGATGTCAAATGACAAATGTCACAATGCTAAATGTCAAAAATGAAAAGTGTCACCATGAAAAATGTCAAAAATGACAAATTTCAAGATGGCAAATGTCAAAGATGTCAAATGACAAATGTCACAATGCTAAATGTCAAAAATGAAAAGTGTCACCATGAAAAATGTCAAAAATGACAAATTTCAAGATGGCAAATGTCAAAGATTTCAAATGACAAATGTCACAATGCTAAATGTCAAAAATGAAAAGTGTCACCATGAAAAATGTCAAAAATGACAAATTTCAAGATGGCAAATGTCAGAACTGACAAATGTCACAATGCTAAATGTCAAAAATGATAAGTGTCAACATGAAAAATGTCAAAAATGACAAATTTCACGATGGCAAATGTCCAAGATGTCAAATGACAAATGTCACAATGCTAAATGTCAAAAATGAAAAGTGTCACCATGAAAAATGTCAAAAATGACAAATTTCAAGATAGCAAATGTCAAAGATTTCAAATGACAAATGTCACAATGCTAAATGTCAAAAATGAAAAGTGTCAAAAATGACAAATTTCAAGATGGCAAATGTCTAAGATGTCAAATGACAAATGTCACAATGCTAAATGTCAAAACTGAAAAGTGTCACCATGAAAAATGTCAAAAATGAAAAATTTCAAGATGGCAAATGTCAAAGATGTCAAATGACAAATGTCACAATGCTAAATGTCAAAAATGAAAAGTGTCACCATGAAAAATGTCAAAAATGACAAATTTCAAGATGGCAAATGTCAAAGATGTAAAATGACAAATGTCACAATGCTAAATGTCAAAAATGAAAAGTGTCACCATAAAATATGTCAAAAATAACAAATTTCAAGATGGCAAATGTCAAAGATTTTGAATATGACAAATGTCACAATGCTAAATGTCAAAAATGAAAAGTGTCACCATAAAAAATGTCAAAAATGACAAATTTCAAGATGGCAAATGTCAATGATGTCAAATGACAAATGTCACAATGCTAAAAGTCAAAAATGAAAAGTGTCACCATGAAAAATGTCAAAAATGACAAATTTCAAGATGGCAAATATCAAAGATGTCAAATGACAAATGTCACAATGCTAAATGTCAAAAATGACAAATTTCAAGATGGCAAATGTCAAAGATGTCAAATGACAAATGTCACAATGCTAAATGTCAAAAATGAAAAGTGTCACCATGAAAAATGTCAAAAATGACAAATTTTAAGATGGCAAATGTCAAAGATGACAAATGACAAATGTCACAATGCTAAATGTCAAAAATGAAAAGTGTCACCATGAAAAATGTCAAAAATAACAAATTTCAAGATGGCAAATGTCAAAGATGTCAAATGACAAATGTCACAATGCTAAATGTCAAAAATGAAAAGTGTCACCATGAAAAATGTTAAAAATGACAAATTTCAAGATGGCAAATGTCAAAGATGTCAAATGACAAATGTCACAATGCTAAATGTCAAAAATGAAAAGTGTCACCATGAAAAATGTCAAAAATAACAAATTTTAAGATGGCAAATGTCAAAGATGTCAAATGACAAATGTCACAATGCTAAATGTCAAGAATGAAAAGTGTCACCATGAAAAATGTCAAAAATGACAAAT
The DNA here is from genome assembly GCA_964028335.1 of Altica lythri. Taxonomy (NCBI): domain Eukaryota; kingdom Metazoa; phylum Arthropoda; class Insecta; order Coleoptera; family Chrysomelidae; genus Altica; species Altica lythri. The sequence goes on along the minus strand of OZ034800.1, from coordinate 36,006,753 downwards.
TTCAAGATGGCAAATGTCAAAACTGACAAATGTCACAATGCTAAATGTCAAAAATGATAAGTGTCACCATGAAAAATGTCAAAAATGACAAATTTCAAGATGGCAAATGTCCAAGATGTCAAATGACAAATGTCACAATGCTAAATGTCAAAAATGAAAAGTGTCAAAAATGACAAATTTCAAGATGGCAAATGTCTAAGATGTCAAATGACAAATGTCACAATGCTAAATGTCAAAACTGAAAAGTGTCACCATGAAAAATGTCAAAAATGACAAATTTCAAGATGGCAAATGTCAAATGACAAATGTCACAATGCTAAATGTCAAAAATGAAAAGTGTCACCATGAAAAATGTCAAAAATGACAAATTTCAAGATGGCAAATGTCAAAGATGTAAAATGACAAATGTCACAATGCTAAATGTCAAAAATGAAAAGTGTCACCATAAAATATGTCAAAAATGACAAATTTCAAGATGGCAAATATCAAAGATTTTGAATATGACAAATGTCACAATGCTAAATGTCAAAAATGAAAAGAGTCACCATGAAAAATGTCAAAAATGACAAATTTCAAGATGGCAAATGTCAATGATGTCAAATGACAAATGTCACAATGCTAAAAGTCAAAAATGAAAAGTGTCACCATGAAAAATGTCAAAAATGACAAATTTCAAGATGGCAAATATCAAAGATGTCAAATGACAAATGTCACAATGCTAAATGTCAAAAATGACAAATTTCAAGATGGCAAATGTCAAAGATGTCAAATGACAAATGTCACAATGCTAAATGTCAAAAATGAAAAGTGTCACCATGAAAAATGTCAAAAATGACAAATTTCAAGATGGCAAATGTCAAAGATGTCAAATGACAAATGTCACAATGCTAAATGTCAAAAATGAAAAGTGTCACCATGAAAAATGTCAAAAATGACAAATTTCAAGATGGCAAATGTCAAAGATGTAAAATGACAAATGTCACAATGCTAAATGTCAAAAATGAAAAGTGTCACCATGAAAAATGTTAAAAATGACAAATTTCGAGATGGCAAATGTCAAAGATGTCAAATGACAAATGTCACAATGCTAAATGTCAAAAATGAAAAGTGTCACCATGAAAAATGTCAAAAATAACAAATTTTAAGATGGCAAATGTCAAATATGTCAAATGACAAATGTCACAATGCTAAATGTCAAGAATGAAAAGTGTCACCATGAAAAATGTCAAAAATGACAAATTTCAAGATGGCAAATGTCAAAACTGACAAATGTCACAATGCTAAATGTCAAAAATGATAAGTGTCACCATGAAAAATGTCAAAAATGACAAATTTCAAGATGGCAAATGTCCAAGATGTCAAATGACAAATGTCACAATGCTAAATGTCAAAAATGAAAAGTGTCACCATGAAAAATGTCAAAAATGACAAATTTCAAGATGGCAAATGTCAAAGATGTCAAATGACAAATGTCACAATGCTAAATGTCAAAAATGAAAAGTGTCACCATGAAAAATGTCAAAAATGACAAATTTCAAGATGGCAAATGTCAAAGATGTCAAATGACAAATGTCACAATGCTAAATGTCAAAAATGAAAAGTGTCACCATGAAAAATGTCAAAAATGACAAATTTCAAGATGGCAAATGTCAAAGATTTCAAATGACAAATGTCACAATGCTAAATGTCAAAAATGAAAAGTGTCACCATGAAAAATGTCAAAAATGACAAATTTCAAGATGGCAAATGTCAGAACTGACAAATGTCACAATGCTAAATGTCAAAAATGATAAGTGTCAACATGAAAAATGTCAAAAATGACAAATTTCACGATGGCAAATGTCCAAGATGTCAAATGACAAATGTCACAATGCTAAATGTCAAAAATGAAAAGTGTCACCATGAAAAATGTCAAAAATGACAAATTTCAAGATAGCAAATGTCAAAGATTTCAAATGACAAATGTCACAATGCTAAATGTCAAAAATGAAAAGTGTCACCATGAAAAATGTCAAAAATGACAAATTTCAAGATGGCAAATGTCAAAACTGACAAATGTCACAATGCTAAATGTCAAAAATGATAAGTGTCACCATGAAAAATGTCAAAAATGACAAATTTCAAGATGGCAAATGTCCAAGATGTCAAATGACAAATGTCACAATGCTAAATGTCAAAAATGAAAAGTGTCAAAAATGACAAATTTCAAGATGGCAAATGTCTAAGATGTCAAATGACAAATGTCACAATGCTAAATGTCAAAACTGAAAAGTGTCACCATGAAAAATGTCAAAAATGACAAATTTCAAGATGGCAAATGTCAAATGACAAATGTCACAATGCTAAATGTCAAAAATGAAAAGTGTCACCATGAAAAATGTCAAAAATGACAAATTTCAAGATGGCAAATGTCAAAGATGTAAAATGACAAATGTCACAATGCTAAATGTCAAAAATGAAAAGTGTCACCATAAAATATGTCAAAAATGACAAATTTCAAGATGGCAAATGTCAAAGATTTTGAATATGACAAATGTCACAATGCTAAATGTCAAAAATGAAAAGTGTCACCATGAAAAATGTCAAAAATGACAAATTTCAAGATGGCAAATGTCAATGATGTCAAATGACAAATGTCACAATGCTAAAAGTCAAAAATGAAAAGTGTCACCATGAAAAATGTCAAAAATGACAAATTTCAAGATGGCAAATATCAAAGATGTCAAATGACAAATGTCACAATGCTAAATGTCAAAAATGACAAATTTCAAGATGGCAAATGTCAAAGATGTCAAATGACAAATGTCACAATGCTAAATGTCAAAAATGAAAAGTGTCACCATGAAAAATGTCAAAAATGACAAATTTCAAGATGGCAAATGTCAAAGATGTCAAATGACAAATGTCACAATGCTAAATGTCAAAAATGAAAAGTGTCACCATGAAAAATGTCAAAAATGACAAATTTCAAGATGGCAAATGTCAAAGATGTAAAATGACAAATGTCACAATGCTAAATGTCAAAAATGAAAAGTGTCACCATGAAAAATGTTAAAAATGACAAATTTCAAGATGGCAAATGTCAAAGATGTCAAATGACAAATGTCACAATGCTAAATGTCAAAAATGAAAAGTGTCACCATGAAAAATGTCAAAAATAACAAATTTTAAGATGGCAAATGTCAAAGATGTCAAATGACAAATGTCACAATGCTAAATGTCAAGAATGAAAAGTGTCACCATGAAAAATGTCAAAAATGACAAATTTCAAGATGGCAAATGTCAAAACTGACAAATGTCACAATGCTAAATGTCAAAAATGATAAGTGTCACCATAAAAAATGTCAAAAATGACAAATTTCAAGATGGCAAATGTCCAAGATGTCAAATGACAAATGTCACAATGCTAAATGTCAAAAATGAAAAGTGTCACCATGAAAAATGTCAAAAATGACAAATTTCAAGATGGCAAATGTCAAAGATGTCAAATGACAAATGTCACAATGCTAAATGTCAAAAATGAAAAGTGTCACCATGAAAAATGTCAAAAATGACAAATTTCAAGATGGCAAATGTCAAAGATGTCAAATGACAAATGTCACAATGCTAAATGTCAAAAATGAAAAGTGTCACCATGAAAAATGTCAAAAATGACAAATTTCAAGATGGCAAATGTCAAAGATGTCAAATGACAAATGTCACAATGCTAAATGTCAAAAATGAAAAGTGTCACCATGAAAAATGTCAAAAATGACAAATTTCAAGATGGCAAATATCAAAGATTTCAAATGACAAATGTCACAATGCTAAATGTCAAAAATGAAAAGTGTCACCATGAAAAATGTCAAAAATGACAAATTTCAAGATAGCAAATGTCAAAGATTTCAAATGACAAATGTCACAATGCTAAATTCCAAAAAAAGTGTCAAAAATGACAAATTTCAAGATGGCAAATGTCAAAGATGTCAAATGACAAATGTCACAATGCTAAATGTCAAAAATGAAAAGTGTCGCCATGAAAAATGTCAAAAATGACAAATTTCAAGATGGCAAATGTCAAAACTGACTAATGTCACAATGCTAAATGTTAAAAATGAAAAGTGTCACGATGAAAAATGTCAAAAATGACAAATTTCAAAATGGCAAATGTCAAAGATGTCAAATGACAAATGTCACAATGCTAAATGTCAAAAATGAAAAGTGTCACCATGAAAAGTGTCAAAAATGACAAATTTGAAGATGGCAAATGTCTAAGATGTTAAATGACAAATGTCACAATGCTAAATGTCAAAAATGAAAAGTGTCACCATGAAAAATGTCAAAAATGGCAAATTTCAAGATGGCAAATGTCAAAGATTTCAAATGACAAATGTCACAATGCTAAATGTCAAAAATGAAAAGTGTCACCATGAAAAATGTCAAAAATGACAAATTTCAAGATGGCAAATGTCAAAGATGTCAAATGACAAATGTCACAATGCTAAATGTCAAAAATGAAAAGTGTCACCATGAAAAATGTCAAAAATGACAAATTTCAAGATGGCAAATGTCAAAGATGTCAAATGACAAATGTCACAATGCTAAATGTCAAAAATGAAAAGTGTCACCATGAAAAATGTCAAAAATGACAAATTTCAAGATGGCAAATATCAAAGATGTCAAATGACAAATGTCACAATGCTAAATGTCAAAAATAGAAAGTGTCACAATGCTAAATGTCAAAAATGAAAAGTTTCACAATGCTAAATGTCAAAAATGATAAATTTCAAGATGGCAACTGTCAAAGATGTCAAATGACAAATGTCACAATGCTAAATAACAAAAATGACAAATTTCAAGATGGCAAATGTCAAAGATGTCAAATGACAAATGTCACAATGCTAAATGTCAAAAATAAAAAGTGTCACCATGAAAAATGTCAAAAATGACAAATTTCAAGATGGCAAATGTCAAAGATGTCAAATGACAAATGTGACTAATGTCACAATGCTAAATGTCAAAAATGAAAAGTGTCACCATGAAAAATGTCAAAAATGACAAATTTTAAAATGGCAAATGTCAAAGATGTCAAATGACAAATGTCACAATGCTAAATGTCAAAAATGACAAATTTTAAAATGGCAAATGTCAAAGATGTCAAATGACAAATGTCACAATGCTAAATGTCAAAAATGAAAAGTGTCACCATGAAAAGTGTCAAAAATGACAAATTTCAAGATGGCAAATGTCTAAGATGTCAAATGACACATGTTACAATGCTAAATGTCAAAAATGAAAAGTGTCACCATGAAAAATGTCAAAAATGACAAATTTTAAGATGGCAAATGTCAAAGATGTCAAATGACAAATGTCACAATGCTAAATGTCAAAATGAAAAGTGTCACCATGAAAAATGTCAAAAATGACAAATTTCAAGATGGCAAATGTCAAAGATGTCAAATGACAAATGTCACAATGCTAAATGTCAAAAATGAAATGTGTCACCATGAAAAATGTCAAAAATGACAAATTTCAAGATGGCAAATGTCAAAGATGTCAAATGACAAATGTGACTAATGTCACAATGCTAAATGTCAAAAATGAAAAGTGTCACCATGAAAAATGTCAAAAATGACAAATTTTAAAATGGCAAATGTCAAAGATGTCAAATGACAAATGTCACAATGCTAAATGTCAAAAATGAAAAGTGTCACCATGAAAAGTGTCAAAAATGACAAATTTCAAGATGGCAAATGTCTAAGATGTCAAATGACACATGTTACAATGCTAAATGTCAAAAATGAAAAGTGTCACCATGAAAAATGTCAAAAATGACAAATTTTAAGATGGCAAATGTCAAAGATGTCAAATGACAAATGTCACAATGCTAAATGTCAAAAATGAAAAGTGTCACCATGAAAAATGTCAAAAATGACAAATTTCAAGATGGCAAATGTCAAAGATGTCAAATTACAAATGTCACAATGCCAAATGTCAAAAATGAAAAGTGTCACCATAAAATGTCAAAAATGACAAATTTCAAGATGGCAAATATCAAAGATGTCAAATGACAAATGTCACAATGCTAAATGTCAAAAATGGAAAGTGTCACGGTGATAAATGTCAAAAATGAAAAGTGTCACAATGCTAAATGTCAAAAATGACAAATTTCAAGATGGCAAATGTCAAAGATGTCAAATGACAAATGTCACAATGCTAAATGTCAAAAATGACAAATTTCAAGATGGCAAATGTCAAAGATGTCAAATGACAAATGTCACAATGCTAAATGTCAAAAATGAAAAGTGTCACCATGAAAAATGTCAAAAATGACAAATTTCAAGATGGCAAATGTCAAAACTGACAAACGTCACAATGCTAAATGTCAAAAATGAAAAGTGTCACCATAAAAAATGTCAAAAATAACAAATTTCAAGATGGCAAATGTCAAAGATGTCAAGTGACAAATGTCACAATGCTAAATGTCAAAACTGACAAATTTCAAGATAGCAAACGTCAAAGATGTCAAATGACAAATGTCACAATGCTAATTGTCAAAAATGAAAAGTGTCACCATGAAAAATGTCAAAAATGACAAATTTCAAGATGGCAAATGTCAAAGATGTCAAATGACAAATGTCACAATGCTAAATGTCAAAAATGATAAGTGTCACCATGAAAAATGTCAAAAATAACAAATTTCAAGATGGCAAATGTCAAAGATGTCAAATGACAAATGTCACAATGCTAAATGTCAAAAATGACAAATTTTAAGATGGCAAATGTCAAAGATGTCAAATGACAACTGTCACAATGCTAAATGTCAAAAATGAAAAGTGTCACCATGAAAAATGTCAAAAATAACAAATTTCAAGATGGCAAATGTCAAAGATGTCAAATGACAAATGTCACAATGCTAAATGTCAAAAATGACAAATTTCAAGATGGCAATTGTCAAAGATATCAAATGTCACAATGCTAAATGTCAAAAGTGAAAAGTGTCACCATAAAAAATGTCAAAAATGACAAATTTCAAGATGGCAAATGTCAAAGATGTCAAATGACAAATGTCACAATGCTAAATGTCAAAAATGAAAAGTGTCACCATGAAAAATGTCAAAAATGACAAATTTCAAGATGGCAAATGTCAAAGATGTCAAATGACAAATGTCACAATGCTAAATGTCAAAAATGAAAAGTGTCACCATGAAAAATGTTAAAAATGACAAATTTCAAGATGGCAAATGTCAAAGATGTCAAATGACAAATGTCACAATACTAAATGTCAAAAATGAAAAGTGTCAAAAATGACAAATTTCAAGATGGCAAATGTCTAAGATGTCAAATGACAAATGTCACAATGCTAAATGTCAAAACTGAAAAGTGTCACCATGAAAAATGTCAAAAATGACAAATTTCAAGATGGCAAATGTCAAATGACAAATGTCACAATGCTAAATGTCAAAAATGAAAAGTGTCACCATGAAAAATGTCAAAAATGACAAATTTCAAGATGGCAAATGTCAAAGATGTAAAATGACAAATGTCACAATGCTAAATGTCAAAAATGAAAAGTGTCACCATGAAAAGTGTCAAAAATGACAAATTTCAAGATGGCAAATGTCTAAGATGTCAAATGACACATGTTACAATGCTAAATGTCAAAAATGAAAAGTGTCACCATGAAAAATGTCAAAAATAACAAATTTTAAGATGGCAAATGTCAATGATATCAAATGACAAATGTCACAATGCTAAATGTCAAGAATGAAAAGTGTCACCATGAAAAATGTCAAAAATGACAAATTTCAAGATGGCAAATGTCAAAACTGACAAATGTCACAATGCTAAATGTCAAAAATGATAAGTGTCACCATGAAAAATGTCAAAAATGACAAATTTCAAGATGGCAAATGTCCAAGATGTCAAATGACAAATGTCACAATGCTAAATGTCAAAAATGAAAAGTGTCACCATGAAAAATGTCAAAAATGACAAATTTCAAGATGGCAAATGTCAAAGATGTCAAATGACAAATGTCACAATGCTAAATGTCAAAAATGAAAAGTGTCACCATGAAAAATGTCAAAAATGACAAATTTCAAGATGGCAAATGTCAAAGATGTCAAATGACAAATGTCACAATGCTAAATGTCAAAAATGAAAAGTGTCACCATGAAAAATGTCAAAAATGACAAATTTCAAGATGGCAAATGTCAAAGATTTCAAATGACAAATGTCACAATGCTAAATGTCAAAAATGAAAAGTGTCACCATGAAAAATGTCAAAAATGACAAATTTCAAGATGGCAAATGTCAGAACTGACAAATGTCACAATGCTAAATGTCAAAAATGATAAGTGTCAACATGAAAAATGTCAAAAATGACAAATTTCACGATGGCAAATGTCCAAGATGTCAAATGACAAATGTCACAATGCTAAATGTCAAAAATGAAAAGTGTCACCATGAAAAATGTCAAAAATAACAAATTTCAAGATGGCAAATGTCAAAGATGTCAAATGACAAATGTCACAATGCTAAATGTCAAAAATGAAAAGTGTCACCATGAAAAATGTTAAAAATGACAAATTTCAAGATGGCAAATGTCAAAGATGTCAAATGACAAATGTCACAATGCTAAATGTCAAAAATGAAAAGTGTCACCATGAAAAATGTCAAAAATAACAAATTTCAAGATGGCAAATGTCAAAGATGTCAAATGACAAATGTCACAATGCTAAATGTCAAAAATGAAAAGTGTCACCATGAAAAATGTTAAAAATGACAAATTTCAAGATGGCAAATGTCAAAGATGTCAAATGACAAATGTCACAATGCTAAATGTCAAAAATGAAAAGTGTCACCATGAAAAATGTCAAAAATAACAAATTTTAAGATGGCAAATGTCAAAGATGTCAAATGACAAATGTCAAGAATGAAAAGTGTCACCATGAAAAATGTCAAAAATGACAAATTTCAAGATGGCAAATGTCAAAACTGACAAATGTCACAATGCTAAATGTCAAAAATGATAAGTGTCACCATGAAAAATGTCAAAAATGACAAATTTCAAGATGGCAAATGTCCAAGATGTCAAATGACAAATGTCACAATGCTAAATGTCAAAAATGAAAAGTGTCACCATGAAAAATGTCAAAAATGACAAATTTCAAGATGGCAAATGTCAAAGATGTCAAATGACAAATGTCACAATGCTAAATGTCAAAAATGAAAAGTGTCACCATGAAAAATGTCAAAAATGACAAATTTCAAGATGGCAAATGTCAAAGATGTCAAATGACAAATGTCACAATGCTAAATGTCAAAAATGAAAAGTGTCACCATGAAAAATGTCAAAAATGACAAATTTCAAGATGGCAAATGTCAAAGATTTCAAATGACAAATGTCAAAATGCTAAATGGCAAAAATGAAAAGTGTCACCATGAAAAATGTCAAAAATGACAAATTTCAAGATGGCAAATGTCAGAACTGACAAATGTCACAATGCTTAATGTCAAAAATGATAAGTGTCAACATGAAAAATGTCAAAAATGACAAATTTCACGATGGCAAATGTCCAAGATGTCAAATGACACATGTCACAATGCTAAATGTCAAAAATGAAAAGTGTCACCATGAAAAATGTCAAAAATGACAAATTTCAAGATAGCAAATGTCAAAGATTTCAAATGACAAATGTCACAATGCTAAATTCCAAAAAAAAGTGTCAAAAATGACAAATTTCAAGATGGCAAATGTCAAAGATGTCAAATGACAAATGTCACAATGCTAAATGTCAAAAATGAAAAGTGTCGCCATGAAAAATGTCAAAAATGACAAATTTCAAGATGGCAAATGTCAAAACTGACTAATGTCACAATGCTAAATGTTAAAAATGAAAAGTGTCACCATGAAAACTGTCAAAAATGACAAATTTCAAAATGGCAAATGTCAAAGATGTCAAATGACAAATGTCACAATGCTAAATGTCAAAAATGAAAAGTGTCACCATAAAATGTCAAAAATGACAAATTTCAAGATGGCAAATATCAAAGATGTCAAATGACAAATGTCACAATGCTAAATGTCAAAAATGGAAAGTGTCACGATGCTAAATGTCAAAAATGAAAAGTGTCACAATGCTAAATGTCAAAAATGACAAATTTCAAGATGGCAAATGTCAAAGATGTCAAATGACAAATGTCACAATGCTAAATGTCAAAAATGACAAATTTCAAGATGGCAAATGTCAAAGATGTCAAATGACAAATGTCACAATGCTAAATGTCAAAAATGAAAAGTGTCACCATGAAAAATGTCAAAAATGACAAATTTCAAGATGGCAAATGTCAAAACTGACAAACGTCACAATGCTAAATGTCAAAAATGAAAAGTGTCACAATGAAAAATGTCAAAAATAACAAATTTCAAGATGGCAAATGTCAAGGATGTCAAGTGACAAATGTCACAATGCTAAATGTCAAAACTGACAAATTTCAAGATGGCAAACGTCAAAGATGTCAAATGACAAATGTCACAATGCTAATTGTCAAAAATGAAAAGTGTCACCATGAAAAATGTCAAAAATGACAAATTTCAAGATGGCAAATGTCAAAGATGTCAAATGACAAATGTCACAATGCTAAATGTCAAAAATGATAAGTGTCACCATGAAAAATGTCAAAAATAACAAATTTCAAGATGGCAAATGTCAAAGATGTCAAATGACAAATGTCACAATGCTAAATGTCAAAAATGACAAATTTTAAGATGGCAAATGTCAAAGATGTCAAATGACAACTGTCACAATGCTAAATGTCAAAAATGAAAAGTGTCACCATGAAAAATGTCAAAAATAACAAATTTCAAGATGGCAAATGTCAAAGATGTCAAATGACAAATGTCACAATGCTAAATGTCAAAAATGACAAATTTCAAGATGGCAATTGTCAAAGATATCAAATGTCACAATGCTAAATGTCAAAAGTGAAAAGTGTCACCATAAAAAATGTCAAAAATGACAAATTTCAAGATGGCAAATGTCAAAGATGTCAAATGACAAATGTCACAATGCTAAATGTCAAAAATGAAAAGTGTCACCATGAAAAATGTCAAAAATGACAAATTTCAAGATGGCAAATGTCAAAGATGTCAAATGACAAATGTCACAATGCTAAATGTCAAAAATGAAAAGTGTCACCATGAAAAATGTCAAAAATGACAAATTTCAAGATGGCAAATGTCAAAGATGTCAAATGACAAATGTCACAATACTAAATGTCAAAAATGAAAAGTGTCAAAAATGACAAATTTCAAGATGGCAAATGTCTAAGATGTCAAATGACAAATGTCACAATGCTAAATGTCAAAACTGAAAAGTGTCACCATGAAAAATGTCAAAAATGACAAATTTCAAGATGGCAAATGTCAAATGACAAATGTCACAATGCTAAATGTCAAAAATGAAAAGTGTCACCATGAAAAATGTCAAAAATGACAAATTTCAAGATGGCAAATGTCAAAGATGTAAAATGACAAATGTCACAATGCTAAATGTCAAAAATACAAAATTGTCACCATAAAATATGTCAAAAATGACAAATTTCAAGATGGCAAATGTCAAAGATTTTGAATATGACAAATGTCACAATGCTAAATGTCAAAAATGAAAAGTGTCACCATGAAAAATGTCAAAAATGACAAATTTCAAGATGGCAAATGTCAATGATGTCAAATGACAAATGTCACAATGCTAAAAGTCAAAAATGAAAAGTGTCACCATGAAAAATGTCACAAATGACAAATTTCAAGATGGCAAATATCAAAGATGTCAAATGACAAATGTCACAATGCTAAATGTCAAAAATGAAAAGTGTCACCATGAAAAATGTCAAAAATAACAAATTTCAAGATGGCAAATGTCAAAGATGTCAAATGACAAATGTCACAATGCTAAATGTCAAAAATGAAAAGTGTCACCATGAAAAATGTTAAAAATGACAAATTTCAAGATGGCAAATATCAAAGATGTCAAATGACAAATGTCACAATGCTAAATGTCAAAAATGAAAAGTGTCACCATGAAAAATGTCAAAAATAACAAATTTTAAGATGGCAAATGTCAATGATGTCAAATGACAAATGTCACAATGCTAAATGTCAAGAATGAAAAGTGTCACCATGAAAAATGTCAAAAATGACAAATTTCAAGATGGCAAATGTCAAAACTGACAAATGTCACAATGCTAAATGTCAAAAATGATAAGTGTCACCATGAAAAATGTCAAAAATGACAAATTTTAAGATGGCAAATGTCCAAGATGTCAATTGACAAATGTCACAATGCTAAATGTCAAAAATGAAAAGTGTCACCATGAAAAATGTCAAAAATGACAAATTTCAAGATGGCAAATGTCAAAGATGTCAAATGACAAATGTTACAATGCTAAATGTCAAAAATGAAAAGTGTCACCATGAAAAATGTCAAAAATGACAAATTTCAAGATGGCAAATGTCAAAGATGTCAAATGACAAATGTCACAATGCTAAATGTCAAAAATGAAAAGTGTCACCATGAAAAATGTCAAAAATGACAAATTTCAAGATGGCAAATGTCAAAGATTTCAAATGACAAATGTCACAATGCTAAATGTCAAAAATGAAAAGTGTCACCATGAAAAATTTCAAAAATGACAAATTTCAAGATGGCAAATGTCAGAACTGACAAATGTCACAATGCTAAATGTCAAAAATGATAAGTGTCAACATGAAAAATGTCAAAAATGACAAATTTCACGATGGCAAATGTCCAAGATGTCAAATGACAAATGTCACAATGCTAAATGTCAAAAATGAAAAGTGTCACCATGAAAAATGTCAAAAATAACAAATTTCAAGATGGCAAATGTCAAAGATGTCAAATGACAAATGTCACAATGCTAAATGTCAAAAATGAAAAGTGTCACCATGAAAAATGTTAAAAATGACAAATTTCAAGATGGCAAATGTCAAAGATGTCAAATGACAAATGTCACAATGCTAAATGTCAAAAATGAAAAGTGTCACCATGAAAAATGTCAAAAATAACAAATTTCAAGATGGCAAATGTCAAAGATGTCAAATGACAAATGTCACAATGCTAAATGTCAAAAATGAAAGGTGTCACCATGAAAAATGTTAAAAATGACAAATTTCAAGATGGCAAATGTCAAAGATGTCAAATGACAAATGTCACAATGCTAAATGTCAAAAATGAAAAGTGTCACCATGAAAAATGTCAAAAATAACAAATTTTAAGATGGCAAATGTCAAAGATGTCAAATGACAAATGTCACAATGCTAAATGTCAAGAATGAAAAGTGTCACCATGAAAAATGTCAAAAATGACAAATTTCAAGATGGCAAATGTCAAAACTGACAAATGTCACAATGCTAAATGTCAAAAATGATAAGTGTCACCATGAAAAATGTCAAAAATGACAAATTTCAAGATGGAAAATGTCCAAGATGTCAAATGACAAATGTCACAATGCTAAATGTCAAAAATGAAAAGTGTCACCATGAAAAATGTCAAAAATGACAAATTTCAAGATGGCAAATGTCAAAGATGTCAAATGACAAATGTCACAATGCTAAATGTCAAAAATGAAAAGTGTCACCATGAAAAATGTCAAAAATGACAAATTTCAAGATGGCAAATGTCAAAGATGTCAAATGACAAATGTCACAATGCTAAATGTCAAAAATGAAAAGTGTCACCATGAAAAATGTCAAAAATGACAAATTTCAAGATGGCAAATGTCAAAGATTTCAAATGACAAATGTCAAAATGCTAAATGTCAAAAATGAAAAGTGTCACCATAAAAAATGTCAAAAATGACAAATTTCAAGATGGCAAATGTCAGAACTGACAAATGTCACAATGCTAAATGTCAAAAATGATAAGTGTCAACATGAAAAATGTCAAAAATGACAAATTTCACGATGGCAAATGTCCAAGATGTCAAATGACAAATGTCACAATGCTAAATATCAAAAATGAAAAGTGTCACCAAGAAAAATGTCAAAAATGACAAATTTCAAGATAGCAAATGTCAAAGATTTCAAATGACAAATGTCACAATGCTAAATTCCAAAAAAAAAGTGTCAAAAATGACAAATTTCAAGATGGCAAATGTCAAAGATGTCAAATGACAAATGTCACAATGCTAAATGTCAAAAATGAAAAGTGTCGCCATGAAAAATGTCAAAAATGACAAATTTCAAGATGGCAAATGTCAAAACTGACTAATGTCACAATGCTAAATGTTAAAAATGAAAAGTGTCACCATGAAAAATGTCAAAAATGACAAATTTCAAAATGGCAAATGTCAAAGATGTCAAATGACAAATGTCACAATGCTAAATGTCAAAAATGAAAAGTGTCACCATGAAAAGTGTCAAAAATGACAAATTTGAAGATGGCAAATGTCTAAGATGTTAAATGACAAATGTCACAATGCTAAATGTCAAAAATGAAAAGTGTCACCATGAAAAATGTCAAAAATGACAAATTTCAAGATGGCAAATGTCAAAGATTTCAAATGACAAATGTCACAATGCTAAATGTCAAAAATGAAAAGTGTCACCATGAAAAATGTCAAAAATGACAAATTTCAAGATGGCAAATGTCAAAGATGTCAAATGACAAATGTCGCAATGCTAAATGTCAAAAATGAAAAGTGTCACCATGAAAAATGTCAAAAATGACAAATTTCAAGATGGCAAATGTCAAAGATGTCAAATGACAAATGTCACAATGCTAAATGTCAAAAATGAAAAGTGTCACCATGAAAAATGTCAAAAATGACAAATTTCAAGATGGCAAATATCAAAGATGTCAAATGACAAATGTCACAATGCTAAATGTCAAAAATAGAAAGTGTCACAATGCTAAATGTCAAAAATGAAAAGTTTCACAATGCTAAATGTCAAAAATGATAAATTTCAAGATGGCAACTGTCAAAGATGTCAAATGACAAATGTCACAATGCTAAATAACAAAAATGACAAATTTCAAGATGGCAAATGTCAAAGATGTCAAATGACAAATGTCACAATGCTAAATGTCAAAAATGAAAAGTGTCACCATGAAAAATGTCAAAAATGACAAATTTCAAGATGGCAAATGTCAAAGATGTCAAATGACAAAATGTGACTAATGTCACAATGCTAAATGTCAAAAATGAAAAGTGTCACCATGAAAAATGTCAAAAATGACAAATTTCAAGATGGCAAATGTCAAAGATGTCAAATGACAAATGTCACAATGCTAAATGTCAAAAATGAAAAGTGTCACCATGAAAAATGTCAAAAATGACAAATTTCAAGATGGCAAATGTCAAAACTGACAAACGTCACAATGCTAAATGTCAAAAATGAAAAGTGTCACCATGAAAAATGTCAAAAATAACAAATTTCAAGATGGCAAATGTCAAAGATGTCAAGTGACAAATGTCACAATGCTAAATGTCAAAACTGACAAATTTCAAGATGGCAAATGTCAAAGATGTCAAATGACAAATGTCACAATGCTAAATGTCAAAAATGAAAAGTGTCACCATGAAAAATGTCAAAAATGACAAATTTCAAGATGGCAAATGTCAAAGATGTCAAATGACAAATGTCAAAAATGAAAAGTGTCACCATGAAAAATGTCAAAAATAACAAATTTCAAGATGGCAAATGTCAAAGATGTCAAATGACAAATGTCACAATGCTAAATGTCAAAAATGAAAAGTGTCACCATGAAAAATGTTAAAAATGACAAATTTCAAGATGGCAAATGTCAAAGATGTCAAATGACAAATGTCACAATGCTAAATGTCAAAAATGAAAAGTGTCACCATGAAAAATGTCAAAAATAACAAATTTTAAGATGGCAAATGTCAAAGATGTCAAATGACAAATGTCACAATGCTAAATGTCAAGAATGAAAAGTGTCACCATGAAAAATGTCAAAAATGACAAATTTCAAGATGGCAAATGTCAAAACTGACAAATGTCACAATGCTAAATGTCAAAAATGATAAGTGTCACCATGAAAAATGTCAAAAATGACAAATTTCAAGATGGCAAATGTCCAAGATGTCAAATGACAAATGTCACAATGCTAAATGTCAAAAATGAAAAGTGTCAAAAATGACAAATTTCAAGATGGCAAATGTCTAAGATGTCAAATGACAAATGTCACAATGCTAAATGTCAAAACTGAAAAGTGTCACCATGAAAAATGTCAAAAATGACAAATTTCAAGATGGCAAATGTCAAATGACAAATATCACAATGCTAAATGTCAAAAATGAAAAGTGTCACCATGAAAAATGTCAAAAATGACAAATTTCAAGATGGCAAATGTCAAAGATGTAAAATGACAAATGTCACAATGCTAAATGTCAAAAATGAAAAGTGTCACCATAAAATATGTCAAAAATGACAAATTTCAAGATGGCAAATGTCAAAGATTTTGAATATGACAAATGTCACAATGCTAAATGTCAAAAATGAAAAGTGTCACCATGAAAAATGTCAAAAATGACAAATTTCAAGATGGCAAATGTCAATGATGTCAAATGACAAATGTCACAATGCTAAAAGTCAAAAATGAAAAGTGTCACCATGAAAAATGTCAAAAATGACAAATTTCAAGATGGCAAATATCAAAGATGTCAAATGACAAATGTCACAATGCTAAATGTCAAAAATGACAAATTTCAAGATGGCAAATGTCAAAGATGTCAAATGACAAATGTCACAATGCTAAATGTCAAAAATGAAAAGTGTCACCATGAAAAATGTCAAAAATGACAAATTTCAAGATGGCAAATGTCAAAGATGTCAAATGACAAATGTCACAATGCTAAATGTCAAAAATGAAAAGTGTCACCATGAAAAATGTCAAAAATAACAAATTTCAAGATGGCAAATGTCAAAGATGTCAAATGACAAATGTCACAATGCTAAATGTCAAAAATGAAAAGTGTCACCATGAAAAATGTTAAAAATGACAAATTTCAAGATGGCAAATGTCAAAGATGTCAAATGACAAATGTCACAATGCTAAATGTCAAAAATGAAAAGTGTCACCATGAAAAATGTCAAAAATAACAAATTTTAAGATGGCAAATGTCAAAGATGTCAAATGACAAATGTCACAATGCTAAATGTCAAGAATGAAAAGTGTCACCATGAAAAATGTCAAAAATGACAAATTTCAAGATGGCAAATGTCAAAACTGACAAATGTCACAATGCTAAATGTCAAAAATGATAAGTGTCACCATGAAAAATGTCAAAAATGACAAATTTCAAGATGGCAAATGTCCAAGATGTCAAATGACAAATGTCACAATGCTAAATGTCAAAAATGAAAAGTGTCACCATGAAAAATGTCAAAAATGACAAATTTCAAGATGGCAAATGTCAAAGATGTCAAATGACAAATGTCACAATGCTAAATGTCAAAAATGAAAAGTGTCACCATGAAAAAGTCAAAAATGACAAATTTCAAGATGGCAAATGTCAAAGATGTCAAATGACAAATGTCACAATGCTAAATGTCAAAAATGAAAAGTGTCACCATGAAAAATGTCAAAAATGACAAATTTCAAGATGGCAAATGTCAAAGATTTCAAATGACAAATGTCACAATGCTAAATGTCAAAAATGAAAAGTGTCACCATGAAAAATGTCAAAAATGACAAATTTCAAGATGGCAAATGTCAGAACTGACAAATGTCACAATGCTAAATGTCAAAAATGATAAGTGTCAACATGAAAAATGTCAAAAATGACAAATTTCACGATGGCAAATGTCCAAGATGTCAAATGACAAATGTCACAATGCTAAATGTCAAAAATGAAAAGTGTCACCATGAAAAATGTCAAAAATGACAAATTTCAAGATAGCAAATGTCAAAGATTTCAAATGACAAATGTCACAATGCTAAATGTCAAAAATGAAAAGTGTCACCATGAAAAGTGTCAAAAATGACAAATTTCAAGATGGCAAATGTCTAAGATGTCAAATGACACATGTTACAATGCTAAATGTCAAAAATGAAAAGTGTCACCATGAAAAATGTCAAAAATGACAAATTTTAAGATGGCAAATGTCAAAGATGTCAAATGACAAATGTCACAATGCTAAATGTCAAAATGAAAAGTGTCACCATGAAAAATGTCAAAAATGACAAATTTCAAGATGGCAAATGTCAAAGATGTCAAATGACAAATGTCACAATGCTAAATGTCAAAAATGAAATGTGTCACCATGAAAAATGTCAAAAATGACAAATTTCAAGATGGCAAATGTCAAAGATGTCAAATGACAAATGTGACTAATGTCACAATGCTAAATGTCAAAAATGAAAAGTGTCACCATGAAAAATGTCAAAAATGACAAATTTTAAAATGGCAAATGTCAAAGATGTCAAATGACAAATGTCACAATGCTAAATGTCAAAAATGAAAAGTGTCACCATGAAAAGTGTCATGAATGACAAATTTCAAGATGGAAAATGTCTAAGATGTCAAATGACACATGTTACAATGCTAAATGTCAAAAATGAAAAGTGTCACCATGAAAAATGTCAAAAATGACAAATTTTAAGATGGCAAATGTCAAAGATGTCAAATGACAAATGTCACAATGCTAAATGTCAAAAATGAAAATTGTCACCATGAAAAATGTCAAAAATGACAAATTTCAAGATGGCAAATGTCAAAGATGTCAAATGACAAATGTCACAATGCCAAATGTCAAAAATGAAAAGTGTCACCATAAAATGTCAAAAATGACAAATTTCAAGATGGCAAATATCAAAGATGTCAAATGACAAATGTCACAATGCTAAATGTCAAAAATGGAAAGTGTCACGATGCTAAATGTCAAAAATGAAAAGTGTCACAATGCTAAATGTCAAAAATGACAAATTTCAAGATGGCAAATGTCAAAGATGTCAAATGACAAATGTCACAATGCTAAATGTCAAAAATGACAAATTTCAAGATGGCAAATGTCAAAGATGTCAAATGACAAATGTCACAATGCTAAATGTCAAAAATGAAAAGTGTCACCATGAAAAATGTCAAAAATGACAAATTTCAAGATGGCAAATGTCAAAACTGACAAACGTCACAATGCTAAATGTCAAAAATGAAAAGTGTCACCATGAAAAATGTCAAAAATAACAAATTTCAAGATGGCAAATGTCAAAGATGTCAAGTGACAAATGTCACAATGCTAAATGTCAAAACTGACAAATTTCAAGATGGCAAACGTCAAAGATGTCAAATGACAAATGTCACAATGCTAATTGTCAAAAATGAAAAGTGTCACCATGAAAAATGTCAAAAATGACAAATTTCAAGATGGCAAATGTCAAAGATGTCAAATGACAAATGTCACAATGCTAAATGTCAAAAATGATAAGTGTCACCATGAAAAATGTCAAAAATAACAAATTTCAAGATGGCAAATGTCAAAGATGTCAAATGACAAATGTCACAATGCTAAATGTCAAAAATGACAAATTTTAAGATGGCAAATGTCAAAGATGTCAAATGACAACTGTCACAATGCTAAATGTCAAAAATGAAAAGTGTCACCATGAAAAATGTCAAAAATAACAAATTTCAAGATGGCAAATGTCAAAGATGTCAAATGACAAATGTCACAATGCTAAATGTCAAAAATGACAAATTTCAAGATGGCAATTGTCAAAGATATCAAATGTCACAATGCTAAATGTCAAAAGTGAAAAGTGTCACCATAAAAAATGTCAAAAATGACAAATTTCAAGATGGCAAATGTCAAAGATGTCAAATGACAAATGTCACAATGCTAAATGTCAAAAATGAAAAGTGTCACCATGAAAAATGTCAAAAATGACAAATTTCAAGATGGCAAATTTCAAGATGGCAAATGTCAAAGATGTCAAATGACAAATGTCACAATGCTAAATGTCAAAAATGAAAAGTGACACCATGAAAAATGTCAAAAATGACAAATTTCAAGATGGCAAATGTCAAAGATGTCAAATGACAAATGTCACAATGCTAAATGTCAAAAATGAAAAGTGTCAAAAATGACAAATTTCAAGATGGCAAATGTCTAAGATGTCAAATGACAAATGTCACAATGCTAAATGTCAAAACTGAAAAGTGTCACCATGAAAAATGTCAAAAATGACAAATTTCAAGATGGCAAATGTCAAATGACAAATGTCACAATGCTAAATGTCAAAAATGAAAAGTGTCACCATGAAAAATGTCAAAAATGACAAATTTCAAGATGGCAAATGTCAAAGATGTAAAATGACAAATGTCACAATGCTAAATGTCAAAAATGAAAAGTGTCACCATAAAATATGTCAAAAATGACAAATTTCAAGATGGCAAATGTCAAAGATTTTGAATATGACAAATGTCACAATGCTAAATGTCAAAAATGAAAAGTGTCACCATGAAAAATGTCAAAAATGACAAATTTCAAGATGGCAAATGTCAATGATGTCAAATGACAAATGTCACAATGCTAAAAGTCAAAAATGAAAAGTGTCACCATGAAAAATGTCAAAAATGACAAATTTCAAGATGGCAAATATCAAAGATGTCAAATGACAAATGTCACAATGCTAAATGTCAAAAATGACAAATTTCAAGATGGCAAATGTCAAAGATGTCAAATGACAAATGTCACAATGCTAAATGTCAAAAATGAAAAGTGTCACCATGAAAAATGTCAAAAATGACAAATTTCAAGATGGCAAATGTCAAAGATGTCAAATGACAAATGTCACAATGCTAAATGTCAAAAATGAAAAGTGTCACCATGAAAAATGTCAAAAATAACAAATTTCAAGATGGCAAATGTCAAAGATGTCAAATGACAAATGTCACAATGCTAAATGTCAAAAATGAAAAGTGTCACCATGAAAAATGTTAAAAATGACAAATTTCAAGATGGCAAATGTCAAAGATGTCAAATGACAAATGTCACAATGCTAAATGTCAAAAATGAAAAGTGTCACCATGAAAAATGTCAAAAATAACAAATTTTAAGATGGCAAATGTCAAAGATGTCAAATGACAAATGTCACAATGCTAAATGTCAAGAATGAAAAGTGTCACCATGAAAAATGTCAAAAATGACAAATTTCAAGATGGCAAATGTCAAAACTGACAAATGTCACAATGCTAAATGTCAAAAATGATAAGTGTCACCATGAAAAATGTCAAAAATGACAAATTTCAAGATGGCAAATGTCCAAGATGTCAAATGACAAATGTCACAATGCTAAATGTCAAAAATGAAAAGTGTCACCATGAAAAATGTCAAAAATGACAAATTTCAAGATGGCAAATGTCAAAGATGTCAAATGACAAATGTCACAATGCTAAATGTCAAAAATGAAAAGTGTCACCATGAAAAATGTCAAAAATGACAAATTTCAAGATGGCAAATGTCAAAGATGTCAAATGACAAATGTCACAATGCTAAATGTCAAAAATAAAAAGTGTCACCATGAAAAATGTCAAAAATGACAAATTTCAAGATGGCAAATGTCAAAACTGACAAATGTCACAATGGTAAATGTCAAAAATGATAAGTGTCAACATGAAAAATGTCAAAAATGACAAATTTCAAGATGGCAAATGTCCAAGATGTCAAATGACAAATGTCACAATGCTAAATGTCAAAAATGAAAAGTGTCACCATGAAAAATGTCAAAAATGACAAATTTCAAGATAGCAAATGTCAAAGATTTCAAATGACAAATGTCACAATGCTAAATTCCAAAAAAAAAAGTGTCAAAAATGACAAATTTCAAGATGGCAAATGTCAAAGATGTCAAATGACAAATGTCACAATGCTAAATGTCAACAATGAAAAGTGTCACCATGAAAAATGTCAAAAATGACAAATTTCAAGATGGCAAATGTCAAAACTGACTAATGTCACAATGCTAAATGTTAAAAATGAAAATTGTCACCATGAAAAGTGTCAAAAATGACAAATTTCAAGATGGCAAATGTCTAAGATGTCAAATGACAAATGTCACAATGCTAAATGTCAAAAATAAAAAGTGTCACCATGAAAAATGTCAAAAATGACAAATTTCAAGATGGCAAATGTCAAAGATGTCAAATGACAAATGTCACAATGCTAAATGTCAAAAATGAAAAGTGTCACCATGAAAAATGTCAAAAATGACAAATTTCAAGATGGCAAATGTCAAAGATGTCAAATGACAAATGTCACAATGCTAAATGTCAAAAATGAAAAGTGTCACCATGAAAAATGTCAAAAATGACAAATTTCAAGATGGCAAATGTCAAAGATGTCAAATGACAAATGTCACAATGCTAAATGTCAAAAATGAAAAGTGTCACCATGAAAAATGTTAACAATGACAAATTTCAAGATGGCAAATATCAA
Source organism: Altica lythri (assembly GCA_964028335.1). Classification (NCBI taxonomy): domain Eukaryota; kingdom Metazoa; phylum Arthropoda; class Insecta; order Coleoptera; family Chrysomelidae; genus Altica; species Altica lythri. The sequence continues at coordinate 35,984,291 of OZ034800.1, read as the reverse complement.
AGATGTCAAATGACAAATATCACAATGCTAAATGTCAAAAATAAAAAGTGTCACAATGCTAAATGTCATAAATGAAAAGTGTCACAATGCTAAATGTCAAAAATGACAAATTTCAAGATGGCAAATGTCAAAGATGTCAAATGACAAATGTCACAATGCTAAATGTCAAAAATGACAAATTTCAAGATGGCAAATGTCAAAGATGTCAAATGACAAATGTCACAATGCTAAATGTCAAAAATGAAAAGTGTCACCATGAAAAATGTCAAAAATGACAAATTTCAAGATGGCAAATGTCAAAACTGACAAACGTCACAATGCTAAATGTCAAAAATGAAAAGTGTCACCATGAAAAATGTCAAAAATAACAAATTTCAAGATGGCAAATGTCAAAGATGTCAAGTGACAAATGTCACAATGCTAAATGTCAAAACTGACAAATTTCAAGATGGCAAATGTCAAAGATGTCAAATGACAAATGTCACAATGCTAAATGTCAAAAATGAAAAGTGTCACCATGAAAAATGTCAAAAATGACAAATTTCAAGATGGCAAATGTCAAAGATGTCAAATGACAAATGTCACAATGCTAAATGTCAAAAATGATAAGTGTCACCATGAAAGATGTCAAAAATAACAAATTTCAAGATGGCAAATGTCAAAGATGTCAAATGACAAATGTCACAATGCTAAATGTCAAAATTGAAAAGTGTCACCATGAAAAATGTCAAAAATAACAAATTTCAAGATGGCAAATGTCAAAGATGTCAAATGACAAATGTCACAATGCTAAATGTCAAAAATGACAAATTTCAAGATGGCAAATGTCAAATGACAAATGTCACAATGCTAAATGTCAAAAATGAAAAGTGTCAAAAATGACAAATTTTAAGATGACAAATGTCTAAGATGTCAAATGGCAAATGTCACAATGCTAAATGTCAAAAATGAAAAGTGTCACAATGAAAAATGTCAAAAATGACAAATTTCAAGATGGCAAATGTCAAAGATGTCAAATGACAAATGTCACAATGCTAAATGTCAAAAATGAAAAGTGTCACCATGAAAAATGTCAAAAATGACAAATTTCAAGATGGCAAATGTCAAAGATGTCAAATGACAAATGTCACAATGCTAAATGTCAAAAATGAAAAGTGTCACCATGAAAAATGTCAAAAATGACAAATTTCAAGATGACAAATGTCAAAACTGACTAATGTCACAATGCTAAATGTTAAAAATGAAAAGTGTCACCATGAAAAATGTCAAAAATGACAAATTTCAAAATGGCAAATGTCAAAGATGTCAAATGACAAATGTCACAATGCTAAATGTCAAAAATGAAAAGTGTCACCATGAAAAGTGTCAAAAATGACAAATTTCAAGATGGCAAATATCTAAGATGTCAAATGACAAATGTCACAATGCTAAATGTCACAACTGAAAAGTGTCACCATGAAAAATGTCAAAAATGACAAATTTCAAGATGGCAAATGTCAAAGATGTCAAATGACAAAGATGTCAAATGACAAATGTCACAATGCTAAATGTCAAAAATGACAAATTTCAAGATGGCAAATGTCAAAGATGTCAAATGACAAATGTCACAATGCTAAATGTCAAAATTGAAAAGTGTCACCATGAAAAATGTCAAAAATAACAAATTTCAAGATGGCAAATGTCAAAGATGTCAAATGACAAATGTCACAACTGAAAAGTGTCACCATGAAAAATGTCAAAAATGACAAATTTCAAGATGGCAAATGTCAAAGATGTCAAATGACAAATGTCACAATGCTAAATGTCAAAAATTAAAAGTGTCACCATGAAAAATGTCAAAAATGACAAATTTCAAGATGGCAAATGTCAAAGATGTCAAATGACAAATGTCACAATGCTAAATGTCAAAAATGAAAAGTGTCACCATGAAAAATGTCAAAAATGACAAATTTCAAGATGGCAAATGTCAAAGATGTCAAATGACAAATGTCACAATGCTAAATGTCAAAAATGAAAAGTGTCACAATGCTAAATGTCAAAAATGAAAAGTGTCACAATGCTAAATGTCAAAAATGACAAATTTCAAGATAGCAAATGTCAAAGATGTCAAATGACAAATGTCACAATGCTAAATGTCAAAAATGACAAATTTCAAGATGGCAAATGTCAAAGATGTCAAATGACAAATGTCACAATGCTATATGTCAAAAATGAAAAGTGTCACCATGAAAAATGTCAAAAATGACAAATTTCAAGATGGCAAATGTCAAAACTGACAAACGTCACAATGCTAAATGTCAAAAATGAAAAGTGTCACCATGAAAAATGTCAAAACTAACAAATTTCAAGATGGCAAATGTCAAAGATGTCAAGTGACAAATGTCACAATGCTAAATGTCAAAACTGACAAGTTTCAAGATGGCAAATGTCAAAGATGTCAAATGACAAATGTCACAATGCTAAATGTCAAAAATGAAAAGTGTCACCATGAAAGATGTCAAAAATAACAAATTTCAAGATGGCAAATGTCAAAGATGTCAAATGACAAATGTCACAATGCTAAATGTCAAAAATGACAAATTTCAAGATGGCAAATGTCAAAGATGTCAAATGACAAATGTCACAATGCTAAATGTCAAAAATGAAAAGTGTCACCATGAAAAATGTCAACAATGACAAATTTCAAGATGGCAAATATCAAAGATGTCAAATGACAAATGTCACAATGCTAAATGTCAAAAATGAAAAGTGTCACAATGTTAAATGTCATAAATGAAAAGTGTCACAATGCTAAATGTCAAAAATGACAAATTTCAAGATGGCAAATGTCAAAGATGTCAAATGACAAATGTCACAATGCTAAATGTCAAAAATGACAAATTTCAAGATGGCAAATGTCAAAGATGTCAAATGACAAATGTCACAATGCTAAATGTCAAAAATGAAAAGTGTCACCATGAAAAATGTCAAAAATGACAAATTTCAAGATGGCAAATGTCAAAACTGACAAACGTCACAATGCTAAATGTCAAAAATGAAAAGTGTCACCATGAAAAATGTCAAAAATAACAAATTTCAAGATGGCAAATGTCAAAGATGTCAAGTGACAAATGTCACAATGCTAAATGTCAAAACTGACAAATTTCAAGATGGCAAATGTCAAAGATGTCAAATGACAAATGTCACAATGCTAAATGTCAAAAATGAAAAGTGTCACCATGAAAAATGTCAAAAATGACAAATTTCAAGATGGCAAATGACAAATGTCACAATGCTAAATGTCAAAAATGATAAGTGTCACCATGAAAGATGTCAAAAATAACAAATTTCAAGATGGCAAATGTCAAAGATGTCAAATGACAAATGTCACAATGCTAAATGTCAAAAATGACAAATTTCAAGATGGCAAATGTCAAAGATGTCAAATGACAAATGTCACAATGCTAAATGTCAAAATTGAAAAGTGTCACCATGAAAAATGTCAAAAATAACAAATTTCAAGATGGCAAATGTCAAAGATGTCAAATGACAAATGTCACAATGCTAAATGTCAAAAATGACAAATTTCAAGATGGCAAATGTCAAATGACAAATTTCACAATGCTAAATGTCAAAAATGAAAAGTGTCAAAAATGACAAATTTTAAGATGGCAAATGTCTAAGATGTCAAATGACAAATGTCACAATGCTAAATGTCAAAAATGAAAAGTGTCACAATGAAAAATGTCAAAAATGACAAATTTCAAGATGGCAAATGTCAAAGATGTCAAATGACAAATGTCACAATGCTAAATGTCAAAAATGAAAAGTGTCACCATGAAAAATGTCAAAAATGACAAATTTCAAGATGGCAAATGTCAAAGATGTCAAATGACAAATGTCACAATGCTAAATGTCAAAAATGAAAAGTGTCACCATGAAAAATGTCAAAAATGACAAATTTCAAGATGACAAATGTCAAAACTGACTAATGTCACAATGCTAAATGTTAAAAATGAAAAGTGTCACCATGAAAAATGTCAAAAATGACAAATTTCAAAATGGCAAATGTCAAAGATGTCAAATGACAAATGTCACAATGCTAAATGTCAAAAATGAAAAGTGTCACCATGAAAAGTGTCAAAAATGACAAATTTCAAGATGGCAAATGTCTAAGATGTCAAATGACAAATGTCACAATGCTAAATGTCAAAAATGAAAAGTGTCACCATGAAAAATGTCAAAAATGACAAATTTCAAGATGGCAAATGTCAAAGATGTCAAATGACAAATGTCACAATGCTAAATGTCAAAAATGAAAAGTGTCACCATGAAAAATGTCAAAAATGACAAATTTCAAGATGGCAAATGTCAAAGATGTCAAATGACAAATGTCACAATGCTAAATGTCAAAAATGAAAAGTGTCACCATGAAAAATGTCAAAAATGACAAATTTCAAGATGGCAAATGTCAAAGATGTCAAATGACAAATGTCACAATGCTAAATGTCAAAAATGAAAAGTGTCACCATGAAAAATGTCAAAAATGACAAATTTCAAGATGGCAAATATCAAAGATGTCAAATGACAAATGTCACAATGCTAAATGTCAAAAATGGAAAGTGTCACAATGCTAAATGTCAAAAATGAAAAGTGTCAAAAATGACAAATTTTAAGATGGCAAATGTCTAAGATGTCAAATGACAAATGTCACAATGCTAAATGTCAAAAATGAAAAGTGTCACAATGAAAAATGTCAAAAATGACAAATTTCAAGATGGCAAATGTCAAAGATGTCAAATGACAAATGTCACAATGCTAAATGTCAAAAATGACAAATTTCAAGATGGCAAATGTCAAAGATGTCAAATGACAAATGTTACAATGCTAAATGTCAAAAATGAAAAGTGTTACCATGAAAAATGTCAAAAATGACAAATTTCAAGATGGCAAATGTCAAAACTGACAAACGTCACAATGCTAAATGTCAAAAATGAAAAGTGTCACCATGAAAAATGTCAAAAATGACAAATTTCAAGATGGCAAATGTCAAAGATGTCAAATGACAAATGTCACAATGCTAAATGTCAAAAATGAAAAGTGTCACCATGAAAAATGTCAAAAATGACAAATTTCAAGATGGCAAATGTCAAAGATGTCAAATGACAAATGTCACAATGCTAAATGTCAAAAATGAAAAGTGTCACCATGAAAAATGTCAAAAATGACAAATTTCAAGATGGCAAATATCAAAGATGTCAAATGACAAATGTCACAATGCTAAATGTCAAAAATGGAAAGTGTCACAATGCTAAATGTCAAAAATGAAAAGTGTCACAATGCTAAATGTCAAAAATGACAAATTTCAAGATGGCAAATGTCAAAGATGTCAAATGACAAATGTCACAATGCTAAATGTCAAAAATGAAAAGTGTCACCATGAAAAATGTCAAAAATGACAAATTTCAAGATGGCAAATATCAAAACTGACAAATGTCACAATGCTAAATGTCAAAAATGATAAGAGTCACCATGAAAAATGTCAAAAATGACAAATTTTAAGATGGCAAATGTCTAAGATGTCAAATGTCACAATGCTAAATTCCAAAAAAAAAGTGTCAAAAATGACAAATTTCAAGATGGCAAATGTCAAAGATGTCAAATGACAAATGTCACAATGCTAAATGTCAAAAATGAAAAGTGTCACCATGAAAAATGTCAAAAATGACAAATTTCAAGATGGCAAATGTCAAAACTGACTAATGTCACAATGCTAAATGTTAAAAATGAAAAATGTCAAAAATGACAAATTTCAAAATGGCAAATGTCAAAGATGTCAAATGACAAATGTCACAAAGCTAAATGTCAAAAATGAAAAGTGTCACCATGAAAAGTGTCAAAAATGACAAATTTCAAGACGGCAAATGTCTAAGATGTCAAATGACAAATGTCACAATGCTAAATGTCAAAAATGAAAAGTGTCACCATGAAAAATGTCAAAAATGACAAATTTCAAGATGGCAAATGTCAAAGATGTCAAATGACAAATGTCACAATGCTAAATGTCAAAAATGAAAATTGTCACCATGAAAAATGTCAAAAATGACAAATTTCAAGATGGCAAATGTCAAAGATGTCAAATGACAAATGTCACAATGCTAAATGTCAAAAATGAAAAGTGTCACCATGAAAAATGTCAAAAATGACAAATTTCAAGATGGCAAATATCAAAGATGTCAAATGACAAATGTCACAATGCTAAATGTCAAAAATGAAAAGTGTCAAAAATGACAAATTTTAAGATGGCAAATGTCTAAGATGTCAAATGACAAATGTCACAATGCTAAATGTCAAAAATGAAAAGTGTCACAATGAAAAATGTCAAAAATGACAAATTTCAAGATGGCAAATGTCAAAGATGTCAAATGACAAATGTCACAATGCTAAATGTCAAAAATGACAAATTTCAAGATGGCAAATGTCAAAGATGTCAAATGACAAATGTTACAATGCTAAATGTCAAAAATGAAAAGTGTTACCATGAAAAATGTCAAAAATGACAAATTTCAAGATGGCAAATGTCAAAACTGACAAACGTCACAATGCTAAATGTCAAAAATGAAAAGTGTCACCATGAAAAATGTCAAAAATAACAAATTTCAAGATGGCAAATGTCAAAGATGTCAAGTGACAAATGTCACAATGCTAAATGTCAAAAATGACAAATTTCAAGATGGCAAATGTCAAAGATGTCAAATGACAAATGTCACAATGCTAAATGTCAAAAATGAAAAGTGTCACCATGAAAAATGTCAAAAATGACAAATTTCAAGATGGCAAATGTCAAAGATGTCAAATGACAAATGTCACAATGCTAAATGTCAAAAATGATAAGTGTCACCATGAAAAATGTCAAAAATAACAAATTTTAAGATGGCAAATGTCAAAGATGTCAAATGACAAATGTCACAATGCTAAATGTCAAAAATGACAAATTTCAAGATGGCAAATGTCAAAGATGTCAAATGAAAAATGTCACTATGCTAAATGTCAAAATTGAAAAGTGTCACCATGAAAAATGTCAAAAATAACAAATTTCAAGATGGCAAATGTCAAAGATGTCAAATGACAAATGTCACAATGCTAAATGTCAAAAATGACAAATTTCAAGATGGCAAATGTCAAAGATGTCAAATGACAAATGTCACAATGCTAAATGTCAAAAATGAAAAGTGTCAAAAATGACAAATTTTAAGATGGCAAATGTCTAAGATGTCAAATGACAAATGTCACAATGCTAAATGTCAAAAATGAAAAGTGTCACAATGAAAAATGTCAAAAATGACAAATTTCAAGATGGCAAATGTCAAAGATGTCAAATGACAAATGTCACAATGCTAAATGTCAAAAATGAAAAGTGTCACCATGAAAAATGTTAAAAATGACAAATTTTAAGATGGCAAATGTCAAAGATGTCAAATGACAAATGTCACAATGCTAAATGTCAAAAATGAAAAGTGTCACCATGAAAAATGTCAAAAATGACAAATTTCAAGATGGCAAATGTCAAAACTGACTAATGTCACAATGCTAAATGTTAAAAATGAAAAGTGTCACCATGAAAAATGTCAAAAATGACAAATTTCAAAATGGCAAATGTCAAAGATGTCAAATGACAAATGTCACAATGCTAAATGTCAAAAATGAAAAGTGTCACCATGAAAAGTGTCAAAAATGACAAAGTGTCACCATGAAAAATGTCAAAAATGACAAATTTCAAGATGGCAAATATCTAAACTGACAAATGTCACAATGCTAAATGTCAAAAATGATAAGAGTCACCATGAAAAATGTCAAAAATGACAAATTTTAAGATGGCAAATGTCTAAGATGTCAAATGACAAATGTCACAATGCTAAATTCCAAAAAAAAAGTGTCAAAAATGACAAATTTCAAGATGGCAAATGTCAAAGATGTCAAATGACAAATGTCACAATGCTAAATGTCAAAAATGAAAAGTGTCACCATGAAAAATGTCAAAAATGACAAATTTCAAGATGGCAAATGTCAAAACTGACTAATGTCACAATGCTAAATGTTAAAAATGAAAAGTGTCACCATGAAAAATGTCAAAAATGACAAATTTCAAAATGGCAAATGTCAAAGATGTCAAATGACAAATGTCACAATGCTAAATGTCAAAAATTAAAAGTGTCACCATGAAAAGTGTCAAAAATGACAAATTTCAAGATGGCAAATGTCTAAGATGTCAAATGACAAATGTCACAATGCTAAATGTCAAAAATGAAAAGTGTCACCATGAAAAATGTCAAAAATGACAAATTTCAAGATGGCAAATGTCAAAGATGTCAAATGACAAATGTCACAATGCTAAATGTCAAAAATGAAAAGTGTCACCATGAAAAATGTCAAAAATAACAAATTTCAAGATGGCAAATGTCAAAGATGTCAAATGACAAATGTCACAATGCTAAATGTCAAAAATGAAAAGTGTCACCATGAAAAATGTTAAAAATGACAAATTTCAAGATGGCAAATGTCAAAGATGTCAAATGACAAATGTCACAATGCTAAATGTCAAAAATGAAAAGTGTCACCATGAAAAATGTCAAAAATAACAAATTTTAAGATGGCAAATGTCAAAGATGTCAAATGACAAATGTCACAATGCTAAATGTCAAGAATGAAAAGTGTCACCATGAAAAATGTCAAAAATGACAAATTTCAAGATGGCAAATGTCAAAACTGACAAATGTCACAATGCTAAATGTCAAAAATGATAAGTGTCACCATGAAAAATGTCAAAAATGACAAATTTCAAGATGGCAAATGTCCAAGATGTCAAATGACAAATGTCACAATGCTAAATGTCAAAAATGAAAAGTGTCACCATGAAAAATGTCAAAAATGACAAATTTCAAGATGGCAAATGTCAAAGATGTCAAATGACAAATGTCACAATGCTAAATGTCAAAAATGAAAAGTGTCACCATGAAAAATGTCAAAATGTCAAAGATGTCAAATGACAAATGTCACAATGCTAAATGTCAAAAATGAAAAGTGTCACCATGAAAAATGTCAAAAATGACAAATTTCAAGATGGCAAATGTCAAAGATTTCAAATGACAAATGTCAAAATGCTAAATGTCAAAAATGAAAAGTGTCACCATAAAAAATGTCAAAAATGACAAATTTCAAGATGGCAAATGTCAGAACTGACAAATGTCACAATGCTAAATGTCAAAAATGATAAGTGTCAACATGAAAAATGTCAAAAATGACAAATTTCACGATGGCAAATGTCCAAGATGTCAAATGACAAATGTCACAATGCTAAATGTCAAAAATGAAAAGTGTCACCATGAAAAATGTCAAAAATGACAAATTTCAAGATAGCAAATGTCAAAGATTTCAAATGACAAATGTCACAATGCTAAATTCCAAAAAAAAAGTGTCAAAAATGACAAATTTCAAGATGGCAAATGTCAAAGATGTCAAATGACAAATGTCACAATGCTAAATGTCAAAAATGAAAAGTGTCGCCATGAAAAATGTCAAAAATGACAAATTTCAAGATGGCAAATGTCAAAACTGACTAATGTCACAATGCTAAATGTTAAAAATGAAAAGTGTCACCATGAAAAATGTCAAAAATGACAAATTTCAAAATGGCAAATGTCAAAGATGTCAAATGACAAATGTCACAATGCTAAATGTCAAAAATGAAAAGTGTCACCATGAAAAGTGTCAAAAATGACAAATTTGAAGATGGCAAATGTCTAAGATGTTAAATGACAAATGTCACAATGCTAAATGTCAAAAATGAAAAGTGTCACCATGAAAAATGTCAAAAATGACAAATTTCAAGATGGCAAATGTCAAAGATTTCAAATGACAAATGTCACAATGCTAAATGTCAAAAATGAAAAGTGTCACCATGAAAAATGTCAAAAATGACAAATTTCAAGATGGCAAATGTCAAAGATGTCAAATGACAAATGTCGCAATGCTAAATGTCAAAAATGAAAAGTGTCACCATGAAAAATGTCAAAAATGACAAATTTCAAGATGGCAAATGTCAAAGATGTCAAATGACAAATGTCACAATGCTAAATGTCAAAAATGAAAAGTGTCACCATGAAAAATGTCAAAAATGACAAATTTCAAGATGGCAAATATCAAAGATGTCAAATGACAAATGTCACAATGCTAAATGTCAAAAATAGAAAGTGTCACAATGCTAAATGTCAAAAATGAAAAGTTTCACAATGCTAAATGTCAAAAATGATAAATTTCAAGATGGCAACTGTCAAAGATGTCAAATGACAAATGTCACAATGCTAAATAACAAAAATGACAAATTTCAAGATGGCAAATGTCAAAGATGTCAAATGACAAATGTCACAATGCTAAATGTCAAAAATGAAAAGTGTCACCATGAAAAATGTCAAAAATGACAAATTTCAAGATGGCAAATGTCAAAGATGTCAAATGACAAAATGTGACTAATGTCACAATGCTAAATGTCAAAAATGAAAAGTGTCACCATGAAAAATGTCAAAAATGACAAATTTCAAGATGGCAAATGTCAAAGATGTCAAATGACAAATGTCACAATGCTAAATGTCAAAAATGAAAAGTGTCACCATGAAAAATGTCAAAAATGACAAATTTCAAGATGGCAAATGTCAAAACTGACAAACGTCACAATGCTAAATGTCAAAAATGAAAAGTGTCACCATGAAAAATGTCAAAAATAACAAATTTCAAGATGGCAAATGTCAAAGATGTCAAGTGACAAATGTCACAATGCTAAATGTCAAAACTGACAAATTTCAAGATGGCAAATGTCAAAGATGTCAAATGACAAATGTCACAATGCTAAATGTCAAAAATGAAAAGTGTCACCATGAAAAATGTCAAAAATGACAAATTTCAAGATGGCAAATGTCAAAGATGTCAAATGACAAATGTCACAATGCTAAATGTCAAAAATGAAAAGTGTCACCATGAAAAATGTCAAAAATAACAAATTTCAAGATGGCAAATGTCAAAGATGTCAAATGACAAATGTCACAATGCTAAATGTCAAAAATGAAAAGTGTCACCATGAAAAATGTTAAAAATGACAAATTTCAAGATGGCAAATGTCAAAGATGTCAAATGACAAATGTCACAATGCTAAATGTCAAAAATGAAAAGTGTCACCATGAAAAATGTCAAAAATAACAAATTTTAAGATGGCAAATGTCAAAGATGTCAAATGACAAATGTCACAATGCTAAATGTCAAGAATGAAAAGTGTCACCATGAAAAATGTCAAAAATGACAAATTTCAAGATGGCAAATGTCAAAACTGACAAATGTCACAATGCTAAATGTCAAAAATGATAAGTGTCACCATGAAAAATGTCAAAAATGACAAATTTCAAGATGGCAAATGTCCAAGATGTCAAATGACAAATGTCACAATGCTAAATGTCAAAAATGAAAAGTGTCAAAAATGACAAATTTCAAGATGGCAAATGTCTAAGATGTCAAATGACAAATGTCACAATGCTAAATGTCAAAACTGAAAAGTGTCACCATGAAAAATGTCAAAAATGACAAATTTCAAGATGGCAAATGTCAAATGACAAATATCACAATGCTAAATGTCAAAAATGAAAAGTGTCACCATGAAAAATGTCAAAAATGACAAATTTCAAGATGGCAAATGTCAAAGATGTAAAATGACAAATGTCACAATGCTAAATGTCAAAAATGAAAAGTGTCACCATAAAATATGTCAAAAATGACAAATTTCAAGATGGCAAATGTCAAAGATTTTGAATATGACAAATGTCACAATGCTAAATGTCAAAAATGAAAAGTGTCACCATGAAAAATGTCAAAAATGACAAATTTCAAGATGGCAAATGTCAATGATGTCAAATGACAAATGTCACAATGCTAAAAGTCAAAAATGAAAAGTGTCACCATGAAAAATGTCAAAAATGACAAATTTCAAGATGGCAAATATCAAAGATGTCAAATGACAAATGTCACAATGCTAAATGTCAAAAATGACAAATTTCATGATGGCAAATGTCAAAGATGTCAAATGACAAATGTCACAATGCTAAATGTCAAAAATGAAAAGTGTCACCATGAAAAATGTCAAAAATGACAAATTTCAAGATGGCAAATGTCAAAGATGTCAAATGACAAATGTCACAATGCTAAATGTCAAAAATGAAAAGTGTCACCATGAAAAATGTCAAAAATAACAAATTTCAAAATGGCAAATGTCAAAGATGTCAAATGACAAATGTCACAATGCTAAATGTCAAAAATGAAAAGTGTCACGATGAAAAATGTCAAAAATAACAAATTTTAAAATGGCAAATGTCAAAGATGTCAAATGACAAATGTCACAATGCTAAATGTCAAGAATGAAAAGTGTCACCATGAAAAATGTCAAAAATGACAAATTTCAAGATGGCAAATGTCAAAACTGACAAATGTCACAATGCTAAATGTCAAAAATGATAAGTGTCACCATGAAAAATGTCAAAAATGACAAATTTCAAGATGGCAAATGTCCAAGATGTCAAATGACAAATGTCACAATGCTAAATGTCAAAAATGAAAAGTGTCACCATGAAAAATGTCAAAAATGACAAATTTCAAGATGGCAAATGTCAAAGATGTCAAATGACAAATGTCACAATGCTAAATGTCAAAAATGAAAAGTGTCACCATGAAAAAGTCAAAAATGACAAATTTCAAGATGGCAAATGTCAAAGATGTCAAATGACAAATGTCACAATGCTAAATGTCAAAAATGAAAAGTGTCACCATGAAAAATGTCAAAAATGACAAATTTCAAGATGGCAAATGTCAAAGATTTCAAATGACAAATGTCACAATGCTAAATGTCAAAAATGAAAAGTGTCACCATGAAAAATGTCAAAAATGACAAATTTCAAGATGGCAAATGTCAGAACTGACAAATGTCACAATGCTAAATGTCAAAAATGATAAGTGTCAACATGAAAAATGTCAAAAATGACAAATTTCACGATGGCAAATGTCCAAGATGTCAAATGACAAATGTCACAATGCTAAATGTCAAAAATGAAAAGTGTCACCATGAAAAATGTCAAAAATGACAAATTTCAAGATAGCAAATGTCAAAGATTTCAAATGACAAATGTCACAATGCTAAATTCCAAAAAAAAAGTGTCAAAAATGACAAATTTCAAGATGGCAAATGTCAAAGATGTCAAATGACAAATGTCACAATGCTAAATGTTAAAAATGAAAAGTGTCACCATGAAAAATGTCAAAAATGACAAATTTCAAAATGGCAAATGTCAAAGATGTCAAATGACAAATGTCACAATGCTAAATGTCAAAAATGAAAAGTGTCACCATGAAAAGTGTCAAAAATGACAAATTTGAAGATGGCAAAAGTCTAAGATGTTAAATGACAAATGTCACAATGCTAAATGTCAAAAATGAAAAGTGTCACCATGAAAAATGTCAAAAATGACAAATTTCAAGATGGCAAATGTCAAAGATTTCAAATGACAAATGTCACAATGCTAAATGTCAAAAATGAAAAGTGTCACCATGAAAAATGTCAAAAATGACAAATTTCAAGATGGCAAATATCAAAGATGTCAAATGACAAATGTCACAATGCTAAATGTCAAAAATAGAAAGTGTCACAATGCTAAATGTCAAAAATGAAAAGTTTCACAATGCTAAATGTCAAAAATGATAAATTTCAAGATGGCAACTGTCAAAGATGTCAAATGACAAATGTCACAATGCTAAATAACAAAAATGACAAATTTCAAGATGGCAAATGTCAAAGATGTCAAATGACAAATGTCACAATGCTAAATGTCAAAAATGAAAAGTGTCACCATGAAAAATGTCAAAAATGACAAATTTCAAGATGGCAAATGTCAAAGATGTCAAATGACAAATGTGACTAATGTCACAATGCTAAATGTCAAAAATGAAAAGTGTCACCATGAAAAATGTCAAAAATGACAAATTTTAAAATGGCAAATGTCAAAGATGTCAAATGACAAATGTCACAATGCTAAATGTCAAAAATGAAAAGTGTCACCATGAAAAGTGTCAAAAATGACAAATTTCAAGATGGCAAATGTCTAAGATGTCAAATGACACATGTTACAATGCTAAATGTCAAAAATGAAAAGTGTCACCATGAAAAATGTCAAAAATGACAAATTTTAAGATGGCAAATGTCAAAGATGTCAAATGACAAATGTCACAATGCTAAATGTCAAAATGAAAAGTGTCACCATGAAAAATGTCAAAAATGACAAATTTCAAGATGGCAAATGTCAAAGATGTCAAATGTCACAATGCTAAATGTCAAAAATGAAATGTTTCACCATGAAAAATGTCAAAAATGACAAATTTCAAGATGGCAAATGTCAAAGATGTCAAATGACAAATGTGACTAATGTCACAATGCTAAATGTCAAAAATGAAAAGTGTCACCATGAAAAATGTCAAAAATGACAAATTTTAAAATGGCAAATGTCAAAGATGTCAAATGACAAATGTCACAATGCTAAATGTCAAAAATGAAAAGTGTCACCATGAAAAGTGTCAAAAATGACAAATTTCAAGATGGCAAATGTCTAAGATGTCAAATGACACATGTTACAATGCTAAATGTCAAAAATGAAAAGTGTCACCATGAAAAATGTCAAAAATCACAAATTTTAAGATGGCAAATGTCAAAGATGTCAAATGACAAATGTCACAATGCTAAATGTCAAAAATGAAAATTGTCACCATGAAAAATGTCAAAAATGACAAATTTCAAGATGGCAAATGTCAAAGATGTCAAATGACAAATGTCACAATGCCAAATGTCAAAAATGAAAAGTGTCACCATAAAATGTCAAAAATGACAAATTTCAAGATGGCAAATATCAAAGATGTCAAATGACAAATGTCACAATGCTAAATGTCAAAAATGGAAAGTGTCACGATGCTAAATGTCAAAAATGAAAAGTGTCACAATGCTAAATGTCAAAAATGACAAATTTCAAGATGGCAAATGTCAAAGATGTCAAATGACAAATGTCACAATGCTAAATGTCAAAAATGACAAATTTCAAGATGGCAAATGTCAAAGATGTCAAATGACAAATGTCACAATGCTAAATGTCAAAAATGAAAAGTGTCACCATGAAAAATGTCAAAAATGACAAATTTCAAGATGGCAAATGTCAAAACTGACAAACGTCACAATGCTAAATGTCAAAAATGAAAAGTGTCACCATGAAAAATGTCAAAAATAACAAATTTCAAGATGGCAAATGTCAAAGATGTCAAGTGACAAATGTCACAATGCTAAATGTCAAAACTGACAAATTTCAAGATGGCAAACGTCAAAGATGTCAAATGACAAATGTCACAATGCTAATTGTCAAAAATGAAAAGTTTCACCATGAAAAATGTCAAAAATGACAAATTTCAAGATGGCAAATGTCAAAGATGTCAAATGACAAATGTCACAATGCTAAATGTCAAAAATGATAAGTGTCACCATGAAAAATGTCAAAAATAACAAATTTCAAGATGGCAAATGTCAAAGATGTCAAATGACAAATGTCACAATGCTAAATGTCAAAAATGACAAATTTTAAGATGGCAAATGTCAAAGATGTCAAATGACAACTGTCACAATGCTAAATGTCAAAAATGAAAAGTGTCACCATGAAAAATGTCAAAAATAACAAATTTCAAGATGGCAAATGTCAAAGATGTCAAATGACAAATGTCACAATGCTAAATGTCAAAAATGACAAATTTCAAGATGGCAAATGTCTAAGATGTCAAATGACAAATGTCACAATGCTAAATGTCAAAACTGAAAAGTGTCACCATGAAAAATGTCAAAAATGACAAATTTCAAGATGGCAAATGTCAAATGACAAATGTCACAATGCTAAATGTCAAAAATGAAAAGTGTCACCATGAAAAATGTCAAAAATGACAAATTTCAAGATGGCAAATGTCAAAACTGACTAATGTCACAATGCTAAATGTCAAAAATGAAAAGTGTCACCATGAAAAATGTCAAAAATGACAAATTTCAAAATGGCAAATGTCAAAGATGTCAAATGACAAATGTCACAATGCTAAATGTCAAAAATGAAAAGTGTCACCATGAAAAGTGTCAAAAATGACAAATTTCAAGATGGCAAATATCTAAGATGTCAAATGACAAATGTCACAATGCTAAATGTCAAAACTGAAAAGTGTCACCATGAAAAATGTCAAAAATGACAAATTGCAAAATGGCAAATGTCAAAGATGTCAAATGACAAATGTCACAATGCTAAATGTCAAAAATTAAAAGTGTCACCATGAAAAATGTCAAAAATGACAAATTTCAAGATGGCAAATGTCAAAGATTTCAAATGACAAATGTCACAATGCTAAATTCCAAAAAAAAAGTGTCAAAAATGACAAATTTCAAGATGGCAAATGTCAAAGATGTCAAATGACAAATGTCACAATGCTAAATGTCAAAAATGAAAAGTGTCGCCATGAAAAATGTCAAAAATGACAAATTTCAAGATAGCAAATGTCAAAGATTTCAAATGACAAATGTCACAATGCTAAATTCCAAAAAAAAAGTGTCAAAAATGACAAATTTCAAGATGGCAAATGTCAAAGATGTCAAATGACAAATGTCACAATGCTAAATGTCAAAAATGAAAAGTGTCACCATGAAAAATGTCAAAAATGACAAATTTCAAGATAGCAAATGTCAAAGATTTCAAATGACAAATGTCACAATGCTAAATTCCAAAAAAAAAGTGTCAAAAATGACAAATTTCAAGATGGCAAATGTCAAAGATGTCAAATGACAAATGTCACAATGCTAAATGTCAAAAATGAAAAGTGTCGCCATGAAAAATGTCAAAAATGACAAATTTCAAGATGGCAAATGTCAAAACTGACTAATGTCACAATGCTAAATGTTAAAAATGAAAAGTGTCACCATGAAAAATGTCAAAAATGACAAATTTCAAAATGGCAAATGTCAAAGATGTCAAATGACAAATGTCACAATGCTAAATGTCAAAAATGAAAAGTGTCACCATGAAAAGTGTCAAAAATGACAAATTTGAAGATGGCAAAAGTCTAAGATGTTAAATGACAAATGTCACAATGCTAAATGTCAAAAATGAAAAGTGTCACCATGAAAAATGTCAAAAATGACAAATTTCAAGATGGCAAATGTCAAAGATTTCAAATGACAAATGTCACAATGCTAAATGTCAAAAATGAAAAGTGTCACCATGAAAAATGTCAAAAATGACAAATTTCAAGATGGCAAATATCAAAGATGTCAAATGACAAATGTCACAATGCTAAATGTCAAAAATAGAAAGTGTCACAATGCTAAATGTCAAAAATGAAAAGTTTCACAATGCTAAATGTCAAAAATGATAAATTTCAAGATGGCAACTGTCAAAGATGTCAAATGACAAATGTCACAATGCTAAATAACAAAAATGACAAATTTCAAGATGGCAAATGTCAAAGATGTCAAATGACAAATGTCACAATGCTAAATGTCAAAAATGAAAAGTGTCACCATGACAAATGTCAAAAATGACAAATTTCAAGATGGCAAATGTCAAAGATGTCAAATGACAAATGTGACTAATGTCACAATGCTAAATGTCAAAAATGAAAAGTGTCACCATGAAAAATGTCAAAAATGACAAATTTTAAAATGGCAAATGTCAAAGATGTCAAATGACAAATGTCACAATGCTAAATGTCAAAAATGAAAAGTGTCACCATGAAAAGTGTCAAAAATGACAAATTTCAAGATGGCAAATGTCTAAGATGTCAAATGACACATGTTACAATGCTAAATGTCAAAAATGAAAAGTGTCACCATGAAAAATGTCAAAAATGACAAATTTTAAGATGGCAAATGTCAAAGATGTCAAATGACAAATGTCACAATGCTAAATGTCAAAATGAAAAGTGTCACCATGAAAAATGTCAAAAATGACAAATTTCAAGATGGCAAATGTCAAAGATGTCAAATGTCACAATGCTAAATGTCAAAAATGAAATGTTTCACCATGAAAAATGTCAAAAATGACAAATTTCAAGATGGCAAATGTCAAAGATGTCAAATGACAAATGTGACTAATGTCACAATGCTAAATGTCAAAAATGAAAAGTGTCACCATGAAAAATGTCAAAAATGACAAATTTTAAAATGGCAAATGTCAAAGATGTCAAATGACAAATGTCACAATGCTAAATGTCAAAAATGAAAAGTGTCACCATGAAAAGTGTCAAAAATGACAAATTTCAAGATGGCAAATGTCTAAGATGTCAAATGACACATGTTACAATGCTAAATGTCAAAAATGAAAAGTGTCACCATGAAAAATGTCAAAAATGACAAATTTTAAGATGGCAAATGTCAAAGATGTCAAATGACAAATGTCACAATGCTAAATGTCAAAAATGAAAATTGTCACCATGAAAAATGTCAAAAATGACAAATTTCAAGATGGCAAATGTCAAAGATGTCAAATGACAAATGTCACAATGCCAAATGTCAAAAATGAAAAGTGTCACCATAAAATGTCAAAAATGACAAATTTCAAGATGGCAAATATCAAAGATGTCAAATGACAAATGTCACAATGCTAAATGTCAAAAATGGAAAGTGTCACGATGCTAAATGTCAAAAATGAAAAGTGTCACAATGCTAAATGTCAAAAATGACAAATTTCAAGATGGCAAATGTCAAAGATGTCAAATGACAAATGTCACAATGCTAAATGTCAAAAATGACAAATTTCAAGATGGCAAATGTCAAAGATGTCAAATGACAAATGTCACAATGCTAAATGTCAAAAATGAAAAGTGTCACCATGAAAAATGTCAAAAATGACAAATTTCAAGATGGCAAATGTCAAAACTGACAAACGTCACAATGCTAAATGTCAAAAATGAAAAGTGTCACCATGAAAAATGTCAAAAATAACAAATTTCAAGATGGCAAATGTCAAAGATGTCAAGTGACAAATGTCACAATGCTAAATGTCAAAACTGACAAATTTCAAGATGGCAAACGTCAAAGATGTCAAATGACAAATGTCACAATGCTAATTGTCAAAAATGAAAAGTGTCACCATGAAAAATGTCAAAAATGACAAATTTCAAGATGGCAAATGTCAAAGATGTCAAATGACAAATGTCACAATGCTAAATGTCAAAAATGATAAGTGTCACCATGAAAAATGTCAAAAATAACAAATTTCAAGATGGCAAATGTCAAAGATGTCAAATGACAAATGTCACAATGCTAAATGTCAAAAATGACAAATTTTAAGATGGCAAATGTCAAAGATGTCAAATGACAACTGTCACAATGCTAAATGTCAAAAATGAAAAGTGTCACCATGAAAAATGTCAAAAATAACAAATTTCAAGATGGCAAATGTCAAAGATGTCAAATGACAAATGTCACAATGCTAAATGTCAAAAATGACAAATTTCAAGATGGCAAATGTCTAAGATGTCAAATGACAAATGTCACAATGCTAAATGTCAAAACTGAAAAGTGTCACCATGAAAAATGTCAAAAATGACAAATTTCAAGATGGCAAATGTCAAATGACAAATGTCACAATGCTAAATGTCAAAAATGAAAAGTGTCACCATGAAAAATGTCAAAAATGACAAATTTCAAGATGGCAAATGTCAAAACTGACTAATGTCACAATGCTAAATGTCAAAAATGAAAAGTGTCACCATGAAAAATGTCAAAAATGACAAATTTCAAAATGGCAAATGTCAAAGATGTCAAATGACAAATGTCACAATGCTAAATGTCAAAAATGAAAAGTGTCACCATGAAAAGTGTCAAAAATGACAAATTTCAAGATGGCAAATATCTAAGATGTCAAATGACAAATGTCACAATGCTAAATGTCAAAACTGAAAAGTGTCACCATGAAAAATGTCAAAAATGACAAATTGCAAAATGGCAAATGTCAAAGATGTCAAATGACAAATGTCACAATGCTAAATGTCAAAAATTAAAAGTGTCACCATGAAAAATGTCAAAAATGACAAATTTCAAGATGGCAAATGTCAAAGATGTCAAATGACAAATGTCACAATGCTAAATGTCAAAAATGAAAAGTGTCACCATGAAAAATGTCAAAAATGACAAATTTCAAGATGGCAAATGTCAAAGATGTCAAATGACAAATGTCACAATGCTAAATGTCAAAAATGAAAAGTGACACCATGAAAAATGTCAAAAATGACAAATTTCAAGATGGCAAATGTCAAAGATGTCAAATGACAAATGTCACAATGCTAAATGTCAAAAATGAAAAGTGTCACCATGAAAAATGTCAAAAATGACAAATTTCAAGATGGCAAATGTCTAAGATGTCAAATGACAAATGTCACAATGCTAAATGTCAAAACTGAAAAGTGTCACCATGAAAAATGTCAAAAATGACAAATTTCAAGATGGCAAATGTCAAATGACAAATGTCACAATGCTAAATGTCAAAAATGAAAAGTGTCACCATGAAAAATGTCAAAAATGACAAATTTCAAGATGGCAAATGTCAAAGATGTCAAATGACAAATGTCACAATGCTAAATGTCAAAAATGAAAAGTGTCACCATGAAAAATGTCAAAAATGACAAATTTCAAGATGGCAAATGTCTAAGATGTCAAATGACAAATGTCACAATGCTAAATGTCAAAACTGAAAAGTGTCACCATGAAAAATGTCAAAAATGACAAATTTCAAGATGGCAAATGTCAAATGACAAATGTCACAATGCTAAATGTCAAAAATGAAAAGTGTCACCATGAAAAATGTCAAAAATGACAAATTTCAAGATGGCAAATGTCAAAGATGTAAAATGACAAATGTCACAATGCTAAATGTCAAAAATGAAAAGTGTCACCATAAAATATGTCAAAAATGACAAATTTCAAGATGGCAAATGTCAAAGATTTTGAATATGACAAATGTCACAATGCTAAAAGTCAAAAATGAAAAGTGTCACCATGAAAAATGTCAAAAATGACAAATTTCAAGATGGCAAATGTCAATGATGTCAAATGACAAATGTCACAATGCTAAAAGTCAAAAATGAAAAGTGTCACCATGAAAAATGTCAAAAATGACAAATTTCAAGATGGCAAATATCAAAGATGTCAAATGACAAATGTCACAATGCTAAATGTCAAAAATGACAAATTTCAAGATGGCAAATGTCAAAGATGTCAAATGACAAATGTCACAATGCTAAATGTCAAAAATGAAAAGTGTCACCATGAAAAATGTCAAAAATGACAAATTTCAAGATGGCAAATGTCAAAGATGTCAAATGACAAATGTCACAATGCTAAATGTCAAAAATGAAAAGTGTCACCATGAAAAATGTCAAAAATAACAAATTTCAAGATGGCAAATGTCAAAGATGTCAAATGACAAATGTCACAATGCTAAATGTCAAAAATGAAAAGTGTCACCATGAAAAATGTTAAAAATGACAAATTTCAAGATGGCAAATGTCAAAGATGTCAAATGACAAATGTCACAATGCTAAATGTCAAAAATGAAAAGTGTCACCATGAAAAATGTCAAAAATAACAAATTTTAAGATGGCAAATGTCAAAGATGTCAAATGACAAATGTCACAATGCTAAATGTCAAGAATGAAAAGTGTCACCATGAAAAATGTCAAAAATGACAAATTTCAAGATGGCAAATGTCAAAACTGACAAATGTCACAATGCTAAATGTCAAAAATGATAAGTGTCACCATGAAAAATGTCAAAAATGACAAATTTCAAGATGGCAAATGTCCAAGATGTCAAATGACAAATGTCACAATGCTAAATGTCAAAAATGAAAAGTGTCACCATGAAAAATGTCAAAAATGACAAATTTCAAGATGGCAAATGTCAAAGATGTCAAATGACAAATGTCACAATGCTAAATGTCAAAAATGAAAAGTGTCACCATGAAAAATGTCAAAAATGACAAATTTCAAGATGGCAAATGTCAAAGATGTCAAATGACAAATGTCACAATGCTAAATGTCAAAAATAAAAAGTGTCACCATGAAAAATGTCAAAAATGACAAATTTCAAGATGGCAAATGTCAAAACTGACAAATGTCACAATGGTAAATGTCAAAAATGATAAGTGTCAACATGAAAAATGTCAAAAATGACAAATTTCAAGATGGCAAATGTCCAAGATGTCAAATGACAAATGTCACAATGCTAAATGTCAAAAATGAAAAGTGTCACCATGAAAAATGTCAAAAATGACAAATTTCAAGATAGCAAATGTCAAAGATTTCAAATGACAAATGTCACAATGCTAAATTCCAAAAAAAAAAGTGTCAAAAATGACAAATTTCAAGATGGCAAATGTCAAAGATGTCAAATGACAAATGTCACAATGCTAAATGTCAAAAATGAAAAGTGTCACCATGAAAAATGTCAAAAATGACAAATTTCAAGATGGCAAATGTCAAAACTGACTAATGTCACAATGCTAAATGTTAAAAATGAAAAGTGTCACCATGAAAAATGTCAAAAATGACAAATTTCAAAATGGCAAATGTCAAAGATGTCAAATGACAAATGTCACAATGCTAAATGTCAAAAATGAAAAGTGTCACCATGAAAAGTGTCAAAAATGACAAATTTCAAGATGGCAAATGTCTAAGATGTCAAATGACAAATGTCACAATGCTAAATGTCAAAAATAAAAAGTGTCACCATGAAAAATGTCAAAAATGACAAATTTCAAGATGGCAAATGTCAAAGATGTCAAATGACAAATGTCACAATGCTAAATGTCAAAAATGAAAAGTGTCACCATGAAAAATGTCAAAAATGACAAATTTCAAGATGGCAAATGTCAAAGATGTCAAATGACAAATGTCACAATGCTAAATGTCAAAAATGAAAAGTGTCACCATGAAAAATGTCAAAAATGACAAATTTCAAGATGGCAAATGTCAAAGATGTCAAATGACAAATGTCACAATGCTAAATGTCAAAAATGAAAAGTGTCACCATGAAAAATGTTAACAATGACAAATTTCAAGATGGCAAATATCAAAGATGTCAAATGACAAATATCACAATGCTAAATGTCAAAAATAAAAAGTGTCACAATGCTAAATGTCATAAATGAAAAGTGTCACAATGCTAAATGTCAAAAATGACAAATTTCAAGATGGCAAATGTCAAAGATGTCAAATGACAAATGTCACAATGCTAAATGTCAAAAATGACAAATTTCAAGATGGCAAATGTCAAAGATGTCAAATGACAAATGTCACAATGCTAAATGTCAAAAATGAAAAGTGTCACCATGAAAAATGTCAAAAATGACAAATTTCAAGATGGCAAATGTCAAAACTGACAAACGTCACAATGCTAAATGTCAAAAATGAAAAGTGTCACCATGAAAAATGTCAAAAATAACAAATTTCAAGATGGCAAATGTCAAAGATGTCAAGTGACAAATGTCACAATGCTAAATGTCAAAACTGACAAATTTCAAGATGGCAAATGTCAAAGATGTCAAATGACAAATGTCACAATGCTAAATGTCAAAAATGAAAAGTGTCACCATGAAAAATGTCAAAAATGACAAATTTCAAGATGGCAAATGTCAAAGATGTCAAATGACAAATGTCACAATGCTAAATGTCAAAAATGACAAATTTCAAGATGGCAAATGTCAAAGATGTCAAATGACAAATGTCACAATGCTAAATGTCAAAATTGAAAAGTGTCACCATGAAAAATGTCAAAAATAACAAATTTCAAGATGGCAAATGTCAAAGATGTCAAATGACAAATGTCACAATGCTAAATGTCAAAAATGAAAAGTGTCACCATGAAAAATGTCAAAAATGACAAATTTCAAGATGACAAATGTCAAAACTGACTAATGTCACAATGCTAAATGTTAAAAATGAAAAGTGTCACCATGAAAAATGTCAAAAATGACAAATTTCAAAATGGCAAATGTCAAAGATGTCAAATGACAAATGTCACAATGCTAAATGTCAAAAATGAAAAGTGTCACCATGAAAAGTGTCAAAAATGACAAATTTCAAGATGGCAAATATCTAAGATGTCAAATGACAAATGTCACAATGCTAAATGTCACAACTGAAAAGTGTCACCATGAAAAATGTCAAAAATGACAAATTTCAAGATGGCAAATGTCAAAGATGTCAAATGACAAATGTCACAATGCTAAATGTCAAAAATTAAAAGTGTCACCATGAAAAATGTCAAAAATGACAAATTTCAAGATGGCAAATGTCAAAGATGTCAAATGACAAATGTCACAATGCTAAATGTCAAAAATGAAAAGTGTCACCATGAAAAATGTCAAAAATGACAAATTTCAAGATGGCAAATGTCAAAGATGTCAAATGACAAATGTCACAATGCTAAATGTCAAAAATGAAAAGTGTCACAATGCTAAATGTCAAAAATGAAAAGTGTCACAATGCTAAATGTCAAAAATGACAAATTTCAAGATAGCAAATGTCAAAGATGTCAAATGACAAATGTCACAATGCTAAATGTCAAAAATGACAAATTTCAAGATGGCAAATGTCAAAGATGTCAAATGACAAATGTCACTATGCTATATGTCAAAAATGAAAAGTGTCACCATGAAAAATGTCAAAAATGACAAATTTCAAGATGGCAAATGTCAAAACTGACAAACGTCACAATGCTAAATGTCAAAAATGAAAAGTGTCACCATGAAAAATGTCAAAACTAACAAATTTCAAGATGGCAAATGTCAAAGATGTCAAGTGACAAATGTCACAATGCTAAATGTCAAAACTGACAAGTTTCAAGATGGCAAATGTCAAAGATGTCAAATGACAAATGTCACAATGCTAAATGTCAAAAATGAAAAGTGTCACCATGAAAGATGTCAAAAATAACAAATTTCAAGATGGCAAATGTCAAAGATGTCAAATGACAAATGTCACAATGCTAAATGTCAAAAATGACAAATTTCAAGATGGCAAATGTCAAAGATGTCAAATGACAAATGTCACAATGCTAAATGTCAAAAATGAAAAGTGTCACCATGAAAAATGTCAACAATGACAAATTTCAAGATGGCAAATATCAAAGATGTCAAATGACAAATGTCACAATGCTAAATGTCAAAAATGAAAAGTGTCACAATGCTAAATGTCATAAATGAAAAGTGTCACAATGCTAAATGTCAAAAATGACAAATTTCAAGATGGCAAATGTCAAAGATGTCAAATGACAAATGTCACAATGCTAAATGTCAAAAATGACAAATTTCAAGATGGCAAATGTCAAAGATGTCAAATGACAAATGTCACAATGCTAAATGTCAAAAATGAAAAGTGTCACCATGAAAAATGTCAAAAATGACAAAGTTCAAGATGGCAAATGTCAAAACTGACAAACGTCACAATGCTAAATGTCAAAAATGAAAAGTGTCACCATGAAAAATGTCAAAAATAACAAATTTCAAGATGGCAAATGTCAAAGATGTCAAGTGACAAATGTCACAATGCTAAATGTCAAAACTGACAAATTTCAAGATGGCAAATGTCAAAGATGTCAAATGACAAATGTCACAATGCTAAATGTCAAAAATGAAAAGTGTCACCATGAAAAATGTCAAAAATGACAAATTTCAAGATGGCAAATGACAAATGTCACAATGCTAAATGTCAAAAATGATAAGTGTCACCATGAAAGATGTCAAAAATAACAAATTTCAAGATGGCAAATGTCAAAGATGTCAAATGACAAATGTCACAATGCTAAATGTCAAAAATGACAAATTTCAAGATGGCAAATGTCAAAGATGTCAAATGACAAATGTCACAATGCTAAATGTCAAAATTGAAAAGTGTCACCATGAAAAATGTCAAAAATAACAAATTTCAAGATGGCAAATGTCAAAGATGTCAAATGACAAATGTCACAATGCTAAATGTCAAAAATGACAAATTTCAAGATGGCAAATGTCAAATGACAAATGTCACAATGCTAAATGTCAAAAATGAAAAGTGTCAAAAATGACAAATTTTAAGATGGCAAATGTCTAAGATGTCAAATGACAAATGTCACAATGCTAAATGTCAAAAATGAAAAGTGTCACAATGAAAAATGTCAAAAATGACAAATTTCAAGATGGCAAATGTCAAAGATGTCAAATGACAAATGTCACAATGCTAAATGTCAAAAATGAAAAGTGTCACCATGAAAAATGTCAAAAATGACAAATTTCAAGATGGCAAATGTCAAAGATGTCAAATGACAAATGTCACAATGCTAAATGTCAAAAATGAAAAGTGTCACCATGAAAAATGTCAAAAATGACAAATTTCAAGATGACAAATGTCAAAACTGACTAATGTCACAATGCTAAATGTTAAAAATGAAAAGTGTCACCATGAAAAATGTCAAAAATGACAAATTTCAAAATGGCAAATGTCAAAGATGTCAAATGACAAATGTCACAATGCTAAATGTCAAAAATGAAAAGTGTCACCATGAAAAGTGTCAAAAATGACAAATTTCAAGATGGCAAATGTCTAAGATGTCAAATGACAAATGTCACAATGCTAAATGTCAAAAATGAAAAGTGTCACCATGAAAAATGTCAAAAATGACAAATTTCAAGATGGCAAATGTCAAAGATGTCAAATGACAAATGTCACAATGCTAAATGTCAAAAATGAAAAGTGTCACCATGAAAAATGTCAAAAATGACAAATTTCAAGATGGCAAATGTCAAAGATGTCAAATGACAAATGTCACAATGCTAAATGTCAAAAATGAAAAGTGTCACCATGAAAAATGTCAAAAATGACAAATTTCAAGATGGCAAATGTCAAAGATGTCAAATGACAAATGTCACAATGCTAAATGTCAAAAATGAAAAATGTCAAAAATGACAAATTTCAAGATGGCAAATATCAAAGATGTCAAATGACAAATGTCACAATGCTAAATGTCAAAAATGGAAAGTGTCACAATGCTAAATGTCAAAAATGAAAAGTGTCACAATGCTAAATGTCAAAAATGACAAATTTCAAGATGGCAAATGTCAAAGATGTCAAATGACAAATGTCACAATGCTAAATAACAAAAATGACAAATTTCAAGATGGCAAATGTCAAAGATGTCAAATGACAAATGTCACAATGCTAAATGTCAAAAATGAAAAGTGTCACCATGAAAAATGTCAAAAATGACAAATTTCAAGATGGCAAATATCAAAACTGACAAATGTCACAATGCTAAATGTCAAAAATGATAAGAGTCACCATGAAAAATGTCAAAAATGACAAATTTTAAGATGGCAAATGTCTAAGATGTCAAATGACAAATGTCACAATGCTAAATTCCAAAAAAAAAGTGTCAAAAATGACAAATTTCAAGATGGCAAATGTCAAAGATGTCAAATGACAAATGTCACAATGCTAAATGTCAAAAATGAAAAGTGTCACCATGAAAAATGTCAAAAATGACAAATTTCAAGATGGCAAATGTCAAAACTGACTAATGTCACAATGCTAAATGTTAAAAATGAAAAATGTCAAAAATGACAAATTTCAAAATGGCAAATGTCAAAGATGTCAAATGACAAATGTCACAATGCTAAATGTCAAAAATGAAAAGTGTCACCATGAAAAGTGTCAAAAATGACAAATTTCAAGATGGCAAATGTCTAAGATGTCAAATGACAAATGTCACAATGCTAAATGTCAAAAATGAAAAGTGTCACCATGAAAAATGTCAAAAATGACGAATTTCAA
Source organism: Altica lythri (assembly GCA_964028335.1). Lineage (NCBI taxonomy): Eukaryota > Metazoa > Arthropoda > Insecta > Coleoptera > Chrysomelidae > Altica > Altica lythri. The sequence goes on along the minus strand of OZ034800.1, from coordinate 35,956,355 downwards.
GATGGCAAATGTCAAAGATGTCAAATGACAAGTGTCACAATGCTAAATGTCAAAAATGACAAATTTCAAGATGGCAAATGTCAAAGATGTCAAATGACAAATGTCACAATGCTAAATGTCAAAATTGAAAAGTGTCACCATGAAAAATGTCAAAAATAACAAATTTCAAGATGGCAAATGTCAAAGATGTCAAATGACAAATGTCACAATGCTAAATGTCAAAAATGACAAATTTCAAGATGGCAAATGTCAAATGACAAATGTCACAATGCTAAATGTCGAAAATGAAAAGTGTCAAAAATGACAAATTTTAAGATGGCAAATGTCTAAGATGTCAAATGACAAATGTCACAATGCTAAATGTCAAAAATGAAAAGTGTCACAATGAAAAATGTCAAAAATGACAAATTTCAAGATGGCAAATGTCAAAGATGTCAAATGACAAATGTCACAATGCTAAATGTCAAAAATGAAAAGTGTCACCATGAAAAATGTCAAAAATGACAAATTTCAAGATGGCAAATGTCAAAGATGTCAAATGACAAATGTCACAATGCTAAATGTCAAAAATGAAAAGTGTCACCATGAAAAATGTCAAAAATGACAAATTTCAAGATGACAAATGTCAAAACTGACTAATGTCACAATGCTAAATGTTAAAAATGAAAAGTGTCACCATGAAAAATGTCAAAAATGACAAATTTCAAAATGGCAAATGTCAAAGATGTCAAATGACAAATGTCACAATGCTAAATGTCAAAAATGAAAAGTGTCACCATGAAAAGTGTCAAAAATGACAAATTTCAAGATGGCAAATGTCTAAGATGTCAAATGACAAATGTCACAATGCTAAATGTCAAAAATGAAAAGTGTCACCATGAAAAATGTCAAAAATGACAAATTTCAAGATGGCAAATGTCAAAGATGTCAAATGACAAATGTCACAATGCTAAATGTCAAAAATGAAAAGTGTCACCATGAAAAATGTCAAAAATGACAAATTTCAAGATGGCAAATGTCAAAGATGTCAAATGACAAATGTCACAATGCTAAATGTCAAAAATGAAAAGTGTCACCATGAAAAATGTCAAAAATGACAAATTTCAAGATGGCAAATGTCAAAGATGTCAAATGACAAATGTCACAATGCTAAATGTCAAAAATGAAAAATGTCAAAAATGACAAATTTCAAGATGGCAAATATCAAAGATGTCAAATGACAAATGTCACAATGCTAAATGTCAAAAATGGAAAGTGTCACAATGCTAAATGTCAAAAATGAAAAGTGTCACAATGCTAAATGTCAAAAATGACAAATTTCAAGATGGCAAATGTCAAAGATGTCAAATGACAAATGTCACAATGCTAAATAACAAAAATGACAAATTTCAAGATGGCAAATGTCAAAGATGTCAAATGACAAATGTCACAATGCTAAATGTCAAAAATGAAAAGTGTCACCATGAAAAATGTCAAAAATGACAAATTTCAAGATGGCAAATATCAAAACTGACAAATGTCACAATGCTAAATGTCAAAAATGATAAGAGTCACCATGAAAAATGTCAAAAATGACAAATTTTAAGATGGCAAATGTCTAAGATGTCAAATGACAAATGTCACAATGCTAAATTCCAAAAAAAAAGTGTCAAAAATGACAAATTTCAAGATGGCAAATGTCAAAGATGTCAAATGACAAATGTCACAATGCTAAATGTCAAAAATGAAAAGTGTCACCATGAAAAATGTCAAAAATGACAAATTTCAAGATGGCAAATGTCAAAACTGACTAATGTCACAATGCTAAATGTTAAAAATGAAAAATGTCAAAAATGACAAATTTCAAAATGGCAAATGTCAAAGATGTCAAATGACAAATGTCACAATGCTAAATGTCAAAAATGAAAAGTGTCACCATGAAAAGTCTCAAAAATGACAAATTTCAAGATGGCAAATGTCTAAGATGTCAAATGACAAATGTCACAATGCTAAATGTCAAAAATGAAAAGTGTCACCATGAAAAATGTCAAAAATGACAAATTTCAAGATGGCAAATGTCAAAGATGTCAAATGACAAATGTCACAATGCTAAATGTCAAAAATGAAAATTGTCACCATGAAAAATGTCAAAAATGACAAATTTCAAGATGGCAAATGTCAAAGATGTCAAATGACAAATGTCACAATGCTAAATGTCAAAAATGAAAAGTGTCACCATGAAAAATGTCAAAAATGACAAATTTCAAGATGGCAAATATCAAAGATGTCAAATGACAAATGTCACAATGCTAAATGTCAAAAATGACAAATTTCAAGATGGCAAATGTCAAAGATGTCAAATGACAAATGTCACAATGCTAAATGTCAAAAATGAAAAGTGTCAAAAATGACAAATTTTAAGATGGCAAATGTCTAAGATGTCAAATGACAAATGTCACAATGCTAAATGTCAAAAATGAAAAGTGTCACAATGAAAAATGTCAAAAATGACAAATTTCAAGATGGCAAATGTCAAAGATGTCAAATGACAAATGTCACAATGCTAAATGTCAAAAATGACAAATTTCAAGATGGCAAATGTCAAAGATGTCAAATGACAAATGTTACAATGCTAAATGTCAAAAATGAAAAGTGTTACCATGAAAAATGTCAAAAATGACAAATTTCAAGATGGCAAATGTCAAAACTGACAAACGTCACAATGCTAAATGTCAAAAATGAAAAGTGTCACCATGAAAAATGTCAAAAATAACAAATTTCAAGATGGCAAATGTCAAAGATGTCAAGTGACAAATGTCACAATGCTAAATGTCAAAAATGACAAATTTCAAGATGGCAAATGTCAAAGATGTCAAATGACAAATGTCACAATGCTAAATGTCAAAAATGAAAAGTGTCACCATGAAAAATGTCAAAAATGACAAATTTCAAGATGGCAAATGTCAAAGATGTCAAATGACAAATGTCACAATGCTAAATGTCAAAAATGATAAGTGTCACCATGAAAAATGTCAAAAATAACAAATTTTAAGATGGCAAATGTCAAAGATGTCAAATGACAAATGTCACAATGCTAAATGTCAAAAATGACAAATTTCAAGATGGCAAATGTCAAAGATGTCAATTGAAAAATGTCACTATGCTAAATGTCAAAATTGAAAAGTGTCACCATGAAAAATGTCAAAAATAACAAATTTCAAGATGGCAAATATCAAAGATGTCAAATGACAAATGTCACAATGCTAAATGTCAAAAATGCCAAATTTCAAGATGGCAAATGTCAAAGATGTCAAATGACAAATGTCACAATGCTAAATGTCAAAAATGAAAAGTGTCAAAAATGACAAATTTTAAGATGGCAAATGTCTAAGATGTCAAATGACAAATGTCACAATGCTAAATGTCAAAAATGAAAAGTGTCACAATGAAAAATGTCAAAAATGACAAATTTCAAGATGGCAAATGTCAAAGATGTCAAATGACAAATGTCACAATGCTAAATGTCAAAAATGAAAAGTGTCACCATGAAAAATGTCAAAAATGACAAATTTCAAGATGGCAAATGTCAAAGATGTCAAATGACAAATGTCACAATGCTAAATGTCAAAAATGAAAAGTGTCACCATGAAAAATGTCAAAAATGACAAATTTCAAGATGGCAAATGTCAAAACTGACTAATGTCACAATGCTAAATGTTAAAAATGAAAAGTGTCACCATGAAAAATGTCAAAAATGACAAATTTCAAAATGGCAAATGTCAAAGATGTCAAATGACAAATGTCACAATGCTAAATGTCAAAAATGAAAAGTGTCACCATGAAAAGTGTCAAAAATGACAAATTTCAAGATGGCAAATGTCTAAGATGTCAAATGACAAATGTCACAATGCTAAATGTCAAAAATGAAAAGTGTCACCATGAAAAATGTCAAAAATGACAAATTTCAAGATGGCAAATGTCAAAGATGTCAAATGACAAATGTCACAATGCTAAATGTCAAAAATGAAAAGTGTCACCATGAAAAATGTCAAAAATGACAAATTTCAAGATGGCAAATGTCAAAGATGTCAAATGACAAATGTCACAATGCTAAATGTCAAAAATGAAAAGTGTCACCATGAAAAATGTCAAAAATGACAAATTTCAAGATGTCAAATGTCAAAGATGTCAAATGACAAATGTCACAATGCTAAATGTCAAAAATGAAAAGTGTCACCATGAAAAATGTCAAAAATGACAAATTTCAAGATGGCAAATATCAAAGATGTCAAATGACAAATGTCACAATGCTAAATGTCAAAAATGGAAAGTGTCACAATGCTAAATGTCAAAAATGAAAAGTGTCACAATGCTAAATGTCAAAAATGACAAATTTCAAGATGGCAAATGTCAAAGATGTCAAATGACAAATGTCACAATGCTAAATAACAAAAATGACAAATTTCAAGATGGCAAATGTCAAAGATGTCAAATGACAAATGTCACAATGCTAAATGTCAAAAATGAAAAGTGTCACCATGAAAAATGTCAAAAATGACAAATTTCAAGATGGCAAATATCAAAACTGACAAATGTCACAATGCTAAATGTCAAAAATGATAAGAGTCACCATGAAAAATGTCAAAAATGACAAATTTTAAGATGGCAAATGTCTAAGATGTCAAATGACAAATGTCACAATGCTAAATTCCAAAAAAAAAGTGTCAAAAATGACAAATTTCAAGATGGCAAATGTCAAAGATGTCAAATGACAAATGTCACAATGCTAAATGTCAAAAATGAAAAGTGTCACCATGAAAAATGTCAAAAATGACAAATTTCAAGATGGCAAATGTCAAAACTGACTAATGTCACAATGCTAAATGTTAAAAATGAAAAATGTCAAAAATGACAAATTTCAAAATGGCAAATGTCAAAGATGTCAAATGACAAATGTCACAATGCTAAATGTCAAAAATGAAAAGTGTCACCATGAAAAGTGTCAAAAATGACAAATTTCAAGATGGCAAATGTCTAAGATGTCAAATGACAAATGTCACAATGCTAAATGTCAAAAATGAAAAGTGTCACCATGAAAAATGTCAAAAATGACAAATTTCAAGATGGCAAATGTCAAAGATGTCAAATGACAAATGTCACAATGCTAAATGTCAAAAATGAAAATTGTCACCATGAAAAATGTCAAAAATGACAAATTTCAAGATGGCAAATGTCAAAGATGTCAAATGACAAATGTCACAATGCTAAATGTCAAAAATGAAAAGTGTCACCATGAAAAATGTCAAAAATGACAAATTTCAAGATGGCAAATATCAAAGATGTCAAATGACAAATGTCACAATGCTAAATGTCAAAAATGACAAATTTCAAGATGGCAAATGTCAAAGATGTCAAATGACAAATGTCACAATGCTAAATGTCAAAAATGAAAAGTGTCAAAAATGACAAATTTTAAGATGGCAAATGTCTAAGATGTCAAATGACAAATGTCAAAATGCTAAATGTCAAAAATGAAAAGTGTCACAATGAAAAATGTCAAAAATGACAAATTTCAAGATGGCAAATGTCAAAGATGTCAAATGACAAATGTCACAATGCTAAATGTCAAAAATGACAAATTTCAAGATGGCAAATGTCAAAGATGTCAAATGACAAATGTTACAATGCTAAATGTCAAAAATGAAAAGTGTTACCATGAAAAATGTCAAAAATGACAAATTTCAAGATGGCAAATGTCAAAACTGACAAACGTCACAATGCTAAATGCAAAAATGAAAAGTGTCACCATGAAAAATGTCAAAAATAACAAATTTCAAGATGGCAAATGTCAAAGATGTCAAGTGACAAATGTCACAATGCTAAATGTCAAAAATGACAAATTTCAAGATGGCAAATGTCAAAGATGTCAAATGACAAATGTCACAATGCTAAATGTCAAAAATGAAAAGTGTCACCATGAAAAATGTCAAAAATGACAAATTTCAAGATGGCAAATGTCAAAGATGTCAAATGACAAATGTCACAATGCTAAATGTCAAAAATGATAAGTGTCACCATGAAAAATGTCAAAAATAACAAATTTTAAGATGGCAAATGTCAAAGATGTCAAATGACAAATGTCACAATGCTAAATGTCAAAAATGACAAATTTCAAGATGGCAAATGTCAAAGATGTCAAATGAAAAATGTCACTATGCTAAATGTCAAAATTGAAAAGTGTCACCATGAAAAATGTCAAAAATAACAAATTTCAAGATGGCAAATGTCAAAGATGTCAAATGACAAATGTCACAATGCTAAATGTCAAAAATGACAAATTTCAAGATGGCAAATGTCAAAGATGTCAAATGACAAATGTCACAATGCTAAATGTCAAAAATGAAAAGTGTCAAAAATGACAAATTTTAAGATGGCAAATGTCTAAGATGTCAAATGACAAATGTCACAATGCTAAATGTCAAAAATGAAAAGTGTCACAATGAAAAATGTCAAAAATGACAAATTTCAAGATGGCAAATGTCAAAGATGTCAAATGACAAATGTCACAATGCTAAATGTCAAAAATGAAAAGTGTCACCATGAAAAATGTTAAAAATGACAAATTTTAAGATGGCAAATGTCAAAGATGTCAAATGACAAATGTCACAATGCTAAATGTCAAAAATGAAAAGTGTCACCATGAAAAATGTCAAAAATGACAAATTTCAAGATGGCAAATGTCAAAACTGACTAATGTCACAATGCTAAATGTTAAAAATGAAAAGTGTCACCATGAAAAATGTCAAAAATGACAAATTTGAAAATGGCAAATGTCAAAGATGTCAAATGACAAATGTCACAATGCTAAATGTCAAAAATGAAAAGTGTCACCATGAAAAGTGTCAAAAATGACAAATTTCAAGATGGCAAATATCTAAGATGTCAAATGACAAATGTCACAATGCTAAATGTCAAAACTGAAAAGTGTCACCATGAAAAATGTCAAAAATGACAAATTTCAAAATGGCAAATGTCAAAGATGTCAAATGACAAATGTCACAATGCTAAATGTCAAAAATTAAAAGTGTCACCATGAAAAATGTCAAAAATGACAAATTTCAAGATGGCAAATGTCAAAGATGTCAAATGACAAATGTCACAATGCTAAATGTCAAAAATGAAAAGTGTCACCATGAAAAATGTCAAAAATGACAAATTTCAAGATGGCAAATGTCAAAGATGTCAAATGACAAATGTCACAATGCTAAATGTCAAAAATGAAAAGTTTCACCATGAAAAATGTCAAAAATGACAAATTTCAAGATGGCAAATATCAAAGATGTCAAATGACAAATGTCACAATGCTAAATGTCAAAAATGAAAAGTGTCACAATGCTAAATGTCAAAAATGAAAAGTGTCACAATGCTAAATGTCAAAACTGACAAATTTCAAGATGGCAAATGTCAAAGATGTCAAATGACAAATGTCACAATGCTAAATGTCAAAAATGAAAAGTGTCACCATGAAAAATGTCAAAAATGACAAATTTCAAGATGGCAAATGTCAAAACTGACAAACGTCACAATGCTAAATGTCAAAAATGAAAAGTGTCACCATGAAAAATGTCAAAACTAACAAATTTCAAGATGGCAAATGTCAAAGATGTCAAGTGACAAATGTCACAATGCTAAATGTCAAACCTGACAAATTTCAAGATGGCAAATGTCAAAGATGTCAAATGACAAATGTCACAATGCTAAATGTCAAAAATGAAAAGTGTCACCATGAAAAATGTCAAAAATGACAAATTTCAAGATGGCAAATGTCAAAACTGACTAATGTCACAATGCTAAATGTCAAAAATGAAAAGTGTCACCATGAAAAATGTCAAAAATGACAAATTTCAAAATGGCAAATGTCAAAGATGTCAAATGACAAATGTCACAATGCTAAATGTCAAAAATGAAAAGTGTCACCATGAAAAGTGTCAAAAATGACAAATTTCAAGATGGCAAATATCTAAGATGTCAAATGACAAATGTCACAATGCTAAATGTCAAAACTGAAAAGTGTCACCATGAAAAATGTCAAAAATGACAAATTTCAAAATGGCAAATGTCAAAGATGTCAAATGACAAATGTCACAATGCTAAATGTCAAAAATTAAAAGTGTCACCATGAAAAATGTCAAAAATGACAAATTTCAAGATGGCAAATGTCAAAGATGTCAAATGACAAATGTCACAATGCTAAATGTCAAAAATGAAAAGTGTCACCATGAAAAATGTCAAAAATGACAAATTTCAAGATGGCAAATGTCAAAGATGTCAAATGACAAATGTCACAATGCTAAATGTCAAAAATGAAAAGTGTCACCATGAAAAATGTCAAAAATGACAAATTTCAAGATGGCAAATATCAAAGATGTCAAATGACAAATGTCACAATGCTAAATGTCAAAAATGAAAAGTGTCACAATGCTAAATGTCAAAAATGAAAAGTGTCACAATGCTAAATGTCAAAAATGACAAATTTCAAGATGGCAAATGTCAAAGATGTCAAATGACAAATGTCACAATGCTAAATGTCAAAAATGAAAAGTGTCACCATGAAAAATGTCAAAAATGACAAATTTCAAGATGGCAAATGTCAAAACTGACAAACGTCACAATGCTAAATGTCAAAAATGAAAAGTGTCACCATGAAAAATGTCAAAACTAACAAATTTCAAGATGGCAAATGTCAAAGATGTCAAGTGACAAATGTCACAATGCTAAATGTCAAACCTGACAAATTTCAAGATGGCAAATGTCAAAGATGTCAAATGAAAAATGTCACAATGCTAAATGTCAAAAATGAAAAGTGTCACCATGAAAAATGTCAAAAATGACAAATTTCAAGATGGAAAATGTCAAAACTGACTAATGTCACAATGCTAAATGTCAAAAATGAAAAGTGTCACCATGAAAAATGTCAAAAATGACAAATTTCAAAATGGCAAATGTCAAAGATGTCAAATGACAAATGTCACAATGCTAACTGTCAAAAATGAAAAGTGTCACCATGAAAAGTGTCAAAAATGACAAATTTCAAGATGGCAAATGTCTAAGATGTCAAATGACAAATGTCACAATGCTAAATGTCAAAAATGAAAAGTGTCACCATGAAAAATGTCAAAAATGACAAATTTCAAGATGGCAAATGTCAAAGATGTCAAATGACAAATGTCACAATGCTAAATGTCAAAAATGAAAAGTGTCACCATGAAAAATGTCAAAAATGACAAATTTCAAGATGGCAAATGTCAAAGATGTCAAATGACAAATGTCACAATGCTAAATGTCAAAAATGAAAAGTGTCACCATGAAAAATGTCAAAAATGACAAATTTCAAGATGGCAAATGTCAAAGATGTCAAATGACAAATGTCACAATGCTAAATGTCAAAAATGAAAAGTGTCACCATGAAAAATGTCAAAAATGACAAATTTCAAGATGGCAAATATCAAAGATGTCAAATGACAAATGTCACAATGCTAAATGTCAAAAATGGAAAGTGTCACAATGCTAAATGTCAAAAATGAAAAGTGTCACAATGCTAAATGTCAAAAATGACAAATTTCAAGATGGCAAATGTCAAAGATGTCAAATGACAAATGTCACAAGTCACAATGCTAAATAACAAAAATGACAAATTTCAAGATGGCAAATGTCAAAGATGTCAAATGACAAATGTCACAATGCTAAATGTCAAAAATGAAAAGTGTCACCATGAAAAATGTCAAAAATGACAAATTTCAAGATGGCAAATATCAAAACTGACAAATGTCACAATGCTAAATGTCAAAAATAATAAGAGTCACCATGAAAAATGTCAAAAATGACAAATTTTAAGATGGCAAATGTCTAAGATGTCAAATGACAAATGTCACAATGCTAAATTCCAAAAAAAAAGTGTCAAAAATGTCAAATTTCAAGATGGCAAATGTCAAAGATGTCAAATGACAAATGTCACAATGCTAAATGTCAAAAATGAAAAGTGTCACCATGAAAAATGTCAAAAATGACAAATTTCAAGATGGCAAATGTCAAAACTGACTAATGTCACAATGCTAAATGTTAAAAATGAAAAGTGTCACCATGAAAAATGTCAAAAATGACAAATTTCAAAATGGCAAATGTCAAAGATGTCAAATGACAAATGTCACAATGCTAAATGTCAAAAATTAAAAGTGTCACCATGAAAAGTGTCAAAAATGACAAATTCCAAGATGGCAAATGTCTAAGATGTCAAATGACAAATGTCACAATGCTAAATGTCAAAAATGAAAAGTGTCACCATGAAAAATGTCAAAAATGACAAATTTCAAGATGGCAAATGTCAAAGATGTCAAATGACCAATGTCAAAATGCTAAATGTCAAAAATGAAAAGTGTCACCATGAAAAATGTCAAAAATGACAAATTTCAAGATGGCAAATGTCAAAGATGTCAAATGACAAATGTCACAATGCTAAATGTCAAAAATGAAAAGTGTCACCATGAAAAATGTCAAAAATGACAAATTTCAAGATGGCAAATGTCAAAGATGTCAAATGACCAATGTCAAAATGCTAAATGTCAAAAATGAAAAGTGTCACCATGAAAAGTGTCAAAAATGACAAATTTCAAAATGGCAAATGTCAAAGATGTCAAATGACAAATGTCACAATGCTAAATGTCAAAAATGAAAAGTGTCACCATGAAAAATGTCAAAAATGACAAATTTCAAGATGGCAAATGTCCAAGATGTCAAATGACAAATGTCACAATGCTAAATGTCAAAAATGAAAAGTGTTACCATGAAAAATGTCAAAAATGACAAATTTCAAGATGGCAAATGTCAAAGATGTCAAATGACAAATGTCACAATGCTAAATGTCAAAAATGAAAAGTGCCACCATGAAAAATGTCAAAAATGACAAATTTCAAGATGGCAAATGTCAAAGATGTCAAATGACAAATGTCACAATGCTAAATGTCAAAAATGAAAAGTGTCACCATGAAAAATGTCAAAAATGACAAATTTCAATATGGCAAATGTCAAAACTGACAAATGTCACAATGCTAAATGTCAAAAATGATAGGTGTCAACATGAAAAATGTCAAAAATGACAAATTTCAAGATAGCAAATGTCAAAGATGTCAAATGACAAATGTCACAATGCTAAATGTCAAAAATGTAAAGTGTCACCATGAAAAATGTCAAAAATGACAAATTTCAAGATGGCAAATGTCAAAACTGACAAACGTCACAATGCTAAATGTCAAAAATGAAAAGTGTCACCATGAAAAATGTCAAAAATGACAAATTTCAAGATGGCAAATGTCAAAGATGTCAAATGACAAATGTCACAATGCTAAATGTCAAAAATGAAAAGTGTCACCATGAAAAATGTCAAAAATAACAAATTTTAAGATGGCAAATGTCAAAGATGTCAAATGACAAATGTCACAATGCTAAATGTCAAAAATGAAAAGTGTCACCATGAAAAATGTCAAAAATGACAAATTTCAAGATGGCAAATGTCCAAGATGTCAAATGACAAATGTCACAATGCTAAATGTCAAAAATGAAAAGTGTTACCATGAAAAATGTCAAAAATGACAAATTTCAAGATGGCAAATGTCAAAGATGTCAAATGACAAATGTCACAATGCTAAATGTCAAAAATGAAAAGTGCCACCATGAAAAATGTCAAAAATGACAAATTTCAAGATGGCAAATGTCAAAGATGTCAAATGACAAATGTCACAATGCTAAATGTCAAAAATGAAAAGTGTCACCATGAAAAATGTCAAAAATGACAAATTTCAAGATGGCAAATTTCAAAACTGACTAATGTCACAATGCTAAATGTTAAAAATGAAAAGTGTCACCATGAAAAATGTCAAAAATGACAAATTTCAAAATGGCAAATGTCAAAGATGTCAAATGACAAATGTCACAATGCTAAATGTCAAAAATTAAAAGTGTCACCATGAAAAGTGTCAAAAATGACAAATTTCAAGATGGCAAATGTCTAAGATGTCAAATGACAAATGTCACAATGCTAAATGTCAAAAATGAAAAGTGTCACCATGAAAAATGTCAAAAATGACAAATTTCAAGATAGCAAATGTCAAAGATGTCAAATGACAAATGTCACAATGCTAAATGTCAAAAATGTAAAGTGTCACCATGAAAAATGTCAAAAATGACAAATTTCAAGATGGCAAATGTCAAAACTGACAAACGTCACAATGCTAAATGTCAAAAATGAAAAGTGTCACCATGAAAAATGTCAAAAATGACAAATTTCAAGATGGCAAATGTCAAAGATGTCAAATGACAAATGTCACAATGCTAAATGTCAAAAATGAAAAGTGTCACCATGAAAAATGTCAAAAATAACAAATTTTAAGATGGCAAATGTCAAAGATGTCAAATGACAAATGTCACAATGCTAAATGTCAAAAATGAAAAGTGTCACCATGAAAAATGTCAAAAATGACAAATTTTAAGATGGCAAATGTCCAAGATGTCAAATGACAAATGTCACAATGCTAAATGTCAAAAATGAAAAGTGTTACCATGAAAAATGTCAAAAATGACAAATTTCAAGATGGCAAATGTCAAAGATGTCAAATGACAAATGTCACAATGCTAAATGTCAAAAATGAAAAGTGCCACCATGAAAAATGTCAAAAATGACAAATTTCAAGATGGCAAATGTCAAAGATGTCAAATGACAAATGTCACAATGCTAAATGTCAAAAATGAAAAGTGTCACCATGAAAAATGTCAAAAATGACAAATTTCAAGATGGCAAATGTCAAAACTGACAAATGTCACAATGCTAAATGTCAAAAATGATAGGTGTCAACATGAAAAATGTCAAAAATGACAAATTTCAAGATAGCAAATGTCAAAGATGTCAAATGACAAATGTCACAATGCTAAATGTCAAAAATGTAAAGTGTCACCATGAAAAATGTCAAAAATGACAAATTTCAAGATGGCAAATGTCAAAACTGACAAACGTCACAATGCTAAATGTCAAAAATGAAAAGTGTCACCATGAAAAATGTCAAAAATGACAAATTTCAAGATGGCAAATGTCAAAGATGTCAAATGACAAATGTCACAATGCTAAATGTCAAAAATGAAAAGTGTCACCATGAAAAATGTCAAAAATAACAAATTTTAAGATGGCAAATGTCAAAGATGTCAAATGACAAATGTCACAATGCTAAATGTCAAAAATGAAAAGTGTCACCATGAAAAATGTCAAAAATGACAAATTTCAAGATGGCAAATGTCAAAACTGACAAATGTCACAATGCTAAATGTCAAAAATGATAGGTGTCAACATGAAAAATGTCAAAAATGACAAATTTCAAGATAGCAAATGTCCAAGATGTCAAATGACAAATGTCACAATGCTAAATGTCAAAAATGAAAAGTGTCACCATGAAAAACGTCAAAAATGACAAATTTCAAGATAGCAAATGTCAAAGATGTCAAATGACAAATGTCACAATGCTAAATTCCAAAAAAAAAAGTGTCAAAAATGACAAATTTCAAGATGGCAAATGTCAAAGATGTCAAATGACAAATGTCACAATGCTAAATGTCAAAAATGAAAAGTGTCACCATGAAAAATGTCAAAAATGACAAATTTCAAGATGGCAAATGTCAAAGATGTCAAATGACAAATGTCACAATGCTAAATGTCAAAAATGAAAAGTGACACCATGAAAAATGTCAAAAATGACAAATTTCAAGATGGCAAATGTCAAAGATGTCAAATGACAAATGTCACAATGCTAAATGTCAAAAATGAAAAGTGTCACCATGAAAAATGTCAAAAATGACAAATTTCAAGATGGCAAATGTCTAAGATGTCAAATGACAAATGTCACAATGCTAAATGTCAAAACTGAAAAGTGTCACCATGAAAAATGTCAAAAATGACAAATTTCAAGATGGCAAATGTCAAATGACAAATGTCACAATGCTTAATGTCAAAAATGAAAAGTGTCACCATGAAAAATGTCAAAAATGACAAATTTCAAGATGGCAAATGTCAAAGATGTCAAATGACAAATGTCACAATGCTAAATGTCAAAAATGAAAAGTGTCACCATGAAAAATGTCAAAAATGACAAATTTCAAGATGGCAAATGTCTAAGATGTCAAATGACAAATGTCACAATGCTAAATGTCAAAACTGAAAAGTGTCACCATGAAAAATGTCAAAAATGACAAATTTCAAGATGGCAAATGTCAAATGACAAATGTCACAATGCTAAATGTCAAAAATGAAAAGTGTCACCATGAAAAATGACAAATTTCAAGATGGCAAATGTCAAAGATGTAAAATGACAAATGTCACAATGCTAAATGTCAAAAATGAAAAGTGTCACCATAAAATATGTCAAAAATGACAAATTTCAAGATGGCAAATGTCAAAGATTTTGAATATGACAAATGTCACAATGCTAAAAGTCAAAAATGAAAAGTGTCACCATGAAAAATGTCAAAAATGACAAATTTCAAGATGGCAAATGTCAATGATGTCAAATGACAAATGTCACAATGCTAAAAGTCAAAAATGAAAAGTGTCACCATGAAAAATGTCAAAAATGACAAATTTCAAGATGGCAAATATCAAAGATGTCAAATGACAAATGTCACAATGCTAAATGTCAAAAATGACAAATTTCAAGATGGCAAATGTCAAAGATGTCAAATGACAAATGTCACAATGCTAAATGTCAAAAATGAAAAGTGTCACCATGAAAAATGTCAAAAATGACAAATTTCAAGATGGCAAATGTCAAAGATGTCAAATGACAAATGTCACAATGCTAAATGTCAAAAATGAAAAGTGTCACCATGAAAAATGTCAAAAATAACAAATTTCAAGATGGCAAATGTCAAAGATGTCAAATGACAAATGTCACAATGCTAAATGTCAAAAATGAAAAGTGTCACCATGAAAAATGTTAAAAATGACAAATTTCAAGATGGCAAATGTCAAAGATGTCAAATGACAAATGTCACAATGCTAAATGTCAAAAATGAAAAGTGTCACCATGAAAAATGTCAAAAATAACAAATTTTAAGATGGCAAATGTCAAAGATGTCAAATGACAAATGTCACAATGCTAAATGTCAAGAATGAAAAGTGTCACCATGAAAAATGTCAAAAATGACAAATTTCAAGATGGCAAATGTCAAAACTGACAAATGTCACAATGCTAAATGTCAAAAATGATAAGTGTCACCATGAAAAATGTCAAAAATGACAAATTTCAAGATGGCAAATGTCCAAGATGTCAAATGACAAATGTCACAATGCTAAATGTCAAAAATGAAAAGTGTCACCATGAAAAATGTCAAAAATGACAAATTTCAAGATGGCAAATGTCAAAGATGTCAAATGACAAATGTCACAATGCTAAATGTCAAAAATGAAAAGTGTCACCATGAAAAATGTCAAAAATGACAAATTTCAAGATGGCAAATGTCAAAGATGTCAAATGACAAATGTCACAATGCTAAATGTCAAAAATAAAAAGTGTCACCATGAAAAATGTCAAAAATGACAAATTTCAAGATGGCAAATGTCAAAACTGACAAATGTCACAATGGTAAATGTCAAAAATGATAAGTGTCAACATGAAAAATGTCAAAAATGACAAATTTCAAGATGGCAAATGTCCAAGATGTCAAATGACAAATGTCACAATGCTAAATGTCAAAAATGAAAAGTGTCACCATGAAAAATGTCAAAAATGACAAATTTCAAGATAGCAAATGTCAAAGATTTCAAATGACAAATGTCACAATGCTAAATTCCAAAAAAAAAAGTGTCAAAAATGACAAATTTCAAGATGGCAAATGTCAAAGATGTCAAATGACAAATGTCACAATGCTAAATGTCAAAAATGAAAAGTGTCACCATGAAAAATGTCAAAAATGACAAATTTCAAGATGGCAAATGTCAAAACTGACTAATGTCACAATGCTAAATGTTAAAAATGAAAAGTGTCACCATGAAAAATGTCAAAAATGACAAATTTCAAAATGGCAAATGTCAAAGATGTCAAATGACAAATGTCACAATGCTAAATGTCAAAAATGAAAAGTGTCACCATGAAAAGTGTCAAAAATGACAAATTTCAAGATGGCAAATGTCTAAGATGTCAAATGACAAATGTCACAATGCTAAATGTCAAAAATAAAAAGTGTCACCATGAAAAATGTCAAAAATGACAAATTTCAAGATGGCAAATGTCAAAGATGTCAAATGACAAATGTCACAATGCTAAATGTCAAAAATGAAAAGTGTCACCATGAAAAATGTCAAAAATGACAAATTTCAAGATGGCAAATGTCAAAGATGTCAAATGACAAATGTCACAATGCTAAATGTCAAAAATGAAAAGTGTCACCATGAAAAATGTCAAAAATGACAAATTTCAAGATGGCAAATGTCAAAGATGTCAAATGACAAATGTCACAATGCTAAATGTCAAAAATGAAAAGTGTCACCATGAAAAATGTTAACAATGACAAATTTCAAGATGGCAAATATCAAAGATGTCAAATGACAAATATCACAATGCTAAATGTCAAAAATAAAAAGTGTCACAATGCTAAATGTCATAAATGAAAAGTGTCACAATGCTAAATGTCAAAAATGACAAATTTCAAGATGGCAAATGTCAAAGATGTCAAATGACAAATGTCACAATGCTAAATGTCAAAAATGACAAATTTCAAGATGGCAAATGTCAAAGATGTCAAATGACAAATGTCACAATGCTAAATGTCAAAAATGAAAAGTGTCACCATGAAAAATGTCAAAAATGACAAATTTCAAGATGGCAAATGTCAAAACTGACAAACGTCACAATGCTAAATGTCAAAAATGAAAAGTGTCACCATGAAAAATGTCAAAAATAACAAATTTCAAGATGGCAAATGTCAAAGATGTCAAGTGACAAATGTCACAATGCTAAATGTCAAAACTGACAAATTTCAAGATGGCAAATGTCAAAGATGTCAAATGACAAATGTCACAATGCTAAATGTCAAAAATGAAAAGTGTCACCATGAAAAATGTCAAAAATGACAAATTTCAAGATGGCAAATGTCAAAGATGTCAAATGACAAATGTCACAATGCTAAATGTCAAAAATGATAAGTGTCACCATGAAAGATGTCAAAAATAACAAATTTCAAGATGGCAAATGTCAAAGATGTCAAATGACAAATGTCACAATGCTAAATGTCAAAAATGACAAATTTCAAGATGGCAAATGTCAAAGATGTCAAATGACAAATGTCACAATGCTAAATGTTAAAATTGAAAAGTGTCACCATGAAAAATGTCAAAAATAACAAATTTCAAGATGGCAAATGTCAAAGATGTCAAATGACAAATGTCACAATGCTAAATGTCAAAAATGACAAATTTCAAGATGGCAAATGTCAAATGACAAATGTCACAATGCTAAATGTCAAAAATGAAAAGTGTCAAAAATGACAAATTTTAAGATGGCAAATGTCTAAGATGTCAAATGGCAAATGTCACAATGCTAAATGTCAAAAATGAAAAGTGTCACAATGAAAAATGTCAAAAATGACAAATTTCAAGATGGCAAATGTCAAAGATGTCAAATGACAAATGTCACAATGCTAAATGTCAAAAATGAAAAGTGTCACCATGAAAAATGTCAAAAATGACAAATTTCAAGATGGCAAATGTCAAAGATGTCAAATGACAAATGTCACAATGCTAAATGTCAAAAATGAAAAGTGTCACCATGAAAAATGTCAAAAATGACAAATTTCAAGATGACAAATGTCAAAACTGACTAATGTCACAATGCTAAATGTTAAAAATGAAAAGTGTCACCATGAAAAATGTCAAAAATGACAAATTTCAAAATGGCAAATGTCAAAGATGTCAAATGACAAATGTCACAATGCTAAATGTCAAAAATGAAAAGTGTCACCATGAAAAGTGTCAAAAATGACAAATTTCAAGATGGCAAATATCTAAGATGTCAAATGACAAATGTCACAATGCTAAATGTCACAACTGAAAAGTGTCACCATGAAAAATGTCAAAAATGACAAATTTCAAGATGGCAAATGTCAAAGATGTCAAATGACAAATGTCACAATGCTAAATGTCAAAAATTAAAAGTGTCACCATGAAAAATGTCAAAAATGACAAATTTCAAGATGGCAAATGTCAAAGATGTCAAATGACAAATGTCACAATGCTAAATGTCAAAAATGAAAAGTGTCACCATGAAAAATGTCAAAAATGACAAATTTCAAGATGGCAAATGTCAAAGATGTCAAATGACAAATGTCACAATGCTAAATGTCAAAAATGAAAAGTGTCACAATGCTAAATGTCAAAAATGAAAAGTGTCACAATGCTAAATGTCAAAAATGACAAATTTCAAGATAGCAAATGTCAAAGATGTCAAATGACAAATGTCACAATGCTAAATGTCAAAAATGACAAATTTCAAGATGGCAAATGTCAAAGATGTCAAATGACAAATGTCACAATGCTATATGTCAAAAATGAAAAGTGTCACCATGAAAAATGTCAAAAATGACAAATTTCAAGATGGCAAATGTCAAAACTGACAAACGTCACAATGCTAAATGTCAAAAATGAAAAGTGTCACCATGAAAAATGTCAAAACTAACAAATTTCAAGATGGCAAATGTCAAAGATGTCAAGTGACAAATGTCACAATGCTAAATGTCAAAACTGACAAGTTTCAAGATGGCAAATGTCAAAGATGTCAAATGACAAATGTCACAATGCTAAATGTCAAAAATGAAAAGTGTCACCATGAAAGATGTCAAAAATAACAAATTTCAAGATGGCAAATGTCAAAGATGTCAAATGACAAATGTCACAATGCTAAATGTCAAAAATGACAAATTTCAAGATGGCAAATGTCAAAGATGTCAAATGACAAATGTCACAATGCTAAATGTCAAAAATGAAAAGTGTCACCATGAAAAATGTCAACAATGACAAATTTCAAGATGGCAAATATCAAAGATGTCAAATGACAAATGTCACAATGCTAAATGTCAAAAATGAAAAGTGTCACAATGCTAAATGTCATAAATGAAAAGTGTCACAATGCTAAATGTCAAAAATGACAAATTTCAAGATGGCAAATGTCAAAGATGTCAAATGACAAATGTCACAATGCTAAATGTCAAAAATGACAAATTTCAAGATGGCAAATGTCAAAGATGTCAAATGACAAATGTCACAATGCTAAATGTCAAAAATGAAAAGTGTCACCATGAAAAATGTCAAAAATGACAAAGTTCAAGATGGCAAATGTCAAAACTGACAAACGTCACAATGCTAAATGTCAAAAATGAAAAGTGTCACCATGAAAAATGTCAAAAATAACAAATTTCAAGATGGCAAATGTCAAAGATGTCAAGTGACAAATGTCACAATGCTAAATGTCAAAACTGACAAATTTCAAGATGGCAAATGTCAAAGATGTCAAATGACAAATGTCACAATGCTAAATGTCAAAAATGAAAAGTGTCACCATGAAAAATGTCAAAAATGACAAATTTCAAGATGGCAAATGACAAATGTCACAATGCTAAATGTCAAAAATGATAAGTGTCACCATGAAAGATGTCAAAAATAACAAATTTCAAGATGGCAAATGTCAAAGATGTCAAATGACAAATGTCACAATGCTAAATGTCAAAAATGACAAATTTCAAGATGGCAAATGTCAAAGATGTCAAATGACAAATGTCACAATGCTAAATGTCAAAATTGAAAAGTGTCACCATGAAAAATGTCAAAAATAACAAATTTCAAGATGGCAAATGTCAAAGATGTCAAATGACAAATGTCACAATGCTAAATGTCAAAAATGACAAATTTCAAGATGGCAAATGTCAAATGACAAATGTCACAATGCTAAATGTCAAAAATGAAAAGTGTCAAAAATGACAAATTTTAAGATGGCAAATGTCTAAGATGTCAAATGACAAATGTCACAATGCTAAATGTCAAAAATGAAAAGTGTCACAATGAAAAATGTCAAAAATGACAAATTTCAAGATGGCAAATGTCAAAGATGTCAAATGACAAATGTCACAATGCTAAATGTCAAAAATGAAAAGTGTCACCATGAAAAATGTCAAAAATGACAAATTTCAAGATGGCAAATGTCAAAGATGTCAAATGACAAATGTCACAATGCTAAATGTCAAAAATGAAAAGTGTCACCATGAAAAATGTCAAAAATGACAAATTTCAAGATGACAAATGTCAAAACTGACTAATGTCACAATGCTAAATGTTAAAAATGAAAAGTGTCACCATGAAAAATGTCAAAAATGACAAATTTCAAAATGGCAAATGTCAAAGATGTCAAATGACAAATGTCACAATGCTAAATGTCAAAAATGAAAAGTGTCACCATGAAAAGTGTCAAAAATGACAAATTTCAAGATGGCAAATGTCTAAGATGTCAAATGACAAATGTCACAATGCTAAATGTCAAAAATGAAAAGTGTCACCATGAAAAATGTCAAAAATGACAAATTTCAAGATGGCAAATGTCAAAGATGTCAAATGACAAATGTCACAATGCTAAATGTCAAAAATGAAAAGTGTCACCATGAAAAATGTCAAAAATGACAAATTTCAAGATGGCAAATGTCAAAGATGTCAAATGACAAATGTCACAATGCTAAATGTCAAAAATGAAAAGTGTCACCATGAAAAATGTCAAAAATGACAAATTTCAAGATGGCAAATGTCAAAGATGTCAAATGACAAATGTCACAATGCTAAATGTCAAAAATGAAAAATGTCAAAAATGACAAATTTCAAGATGGCAAATATCAAAGATGTCAAATGACAAATGTCACAATGCTAAATGTCAAAAATGGAAAGTGTCACAATGCTAAATGTCAAAAATGAAAAGTGTCACAATGCTAAATGTCAAAAATGACAAATTTCAAGATGGCAAATGTCAAAGATGTCAAATGACAAATGTCACAATGCTAAATAACAAAAATGACAAATTTCAAGATGGCAAATGTCAAAGATGTCAAATGACAAATGTCACAATGCTAAATGTCAAAAATGAAAAGTGTTACCATGAAAAATGTCAAAAATGACAAATTTCAAGATGGCAAATATCAAAACTGACAAATGTCACAATGCTAAATGTCAAAAATGATAAGAGTCACCATGAAAAATGTCAAAAATGACAAATTTTAAGATGGCAAATGTCTAAGATGTCAAATGACAAATGTCACAATGCTAAATTCCAAAAAAAAAGTGTCAAAAATGACAAATTTCAAGATGGCAAATGTCAAAGATGTCAAATGACAAATGTCACAATGCTAAATGTCAAAAATGAAAAGTGTCACCATGAAAAATGTCAAAAATGACAAATTTCAAGATGGCAAATGTCAAAACTGACTAATGTCACAATGCTAAATGTTAAAAATGAAAAATGTCAAAAATGACAAATTTCAAAATGGCAAATGTCAAAGATGTCAAATGACAAATGTCACAATGCTAAATGTCAAAAATGAAAAGTGTCACCATGAAAAGTGTCAAAAATGACAAATTTCAAGATGGCAAATGTCTAAGATGTCAAATGACAAATGTCACAATGCTAAATGTCAAAAATGAAAAGTGTCACCATGAAAAATGTCAAAAATGACAAATTTCAAGATGGCAAATGTCAAAGATGTCAAATGACAAATGTCACAATGCTAAATGTCAAAAATGACAAATTTCAAGATGGCAAATGTCAAAGATGTCAAATGACAAATGTCACAATGCTAAATGTCAAAATTGAAAAGTGTCACCATGAAAAATGTCAAAAATAACAAATTTCAAGATGGCAAATGTCAAAGATGTCAAATGACAAATGTCACAATGCTAAATGTCAAAAATGACAAATTTCAAGATGGCAAATGTCAAATGACAAATGTCACAATGCTAAATGTCAAAAATGAAAAGTGTCAAAAATGACAAATTTTAAGATGGCAAATGTCTAAGATGTCAAATGACAAATGTCACAATGCTAAATGTCAAAAATGAAAAGTGTCACAATGAAAAATGTCAAAAATGACAAATTTCAAGATGGCAAATGTCAAAGATGTCAAATGACAAATGTCACAATGCTAAATGTCAAAAATGAAAAGTGTCACCATGAAAAATGTCAAAAATGACAAATTTCAAGATGGCAAATGTCAAAGATGTCAAATGACAAATGTCACAATGCTAAATGTCAAAAATGAAAAGTGTCACCATGAAAAATGTCAAAAATGACAAATTTCAAGATGACAAATGTCAAAACTGACTAATGTCACAATGCTAAATGTTAAAAATGAAAAGTGTCACCATGAAAAATGTCAAAAATGACAAATTTCAAAATGGCAAATGTCAAAGATGTCAAATGACAAATGTCACAATGCTAAATGTCAAAAATGAAAAGTGTCACCATGAAAAGTGTCAAAAATGACAAATTTCAAGATGGCAAATGTCTAAGATGTCAAATGACAAATGTCACAATGCTAAATGTCAAAAATGAAAAGTGTCACCATGAAAAATGTCAAAAATGACAAATTTCAAGATGGCAAATGTCAAAGATGTCAAATGACAAATGTCACAATGCTAAATGTCAAAAATGAAAAGTGTCACCATGAAAAATGTCAAAAATGACAAATTTCAAGATGGCAAATGTCAAAGATGTCAAATGACAAATGTCACAATGCTAAATGTCAAAAATGAAAAGTGTCACCATGAAAAATGTCAAAAATGACAAATTTCAAGATGGCAAATGTCAAAGATGTCAAATGACAAATGTCACAATGCTAAATGTCAAAAATGAAAAATGTCAAAAATGACAAATTTCAAGATGGCAAATATCAAAGATGTCAAATGACAAATGTCACAATGCTAAATGTCAAAAATGGAAAGTGTCACAATGCTAAATGTCAAAAATGAAAAGTGTCACAATGCTAAATGTCAAAAATGACAAATTTCAAGATGGCAAATGTCAAAGATGTCAAATGACAAATGTCACAATGCTAAATAACAAAAATGACAAATTTCAAGATGGCAAATGTCAAAGATGTCAAATGACAAATGTCACAATGCTAAATGTCAAAAATGAAAAGTGTCACCATGAAAAATGTCAAAAATGACAAATTTCAAGATGGCAAATATCAAAACTGACAAATGTCACAATGCTAAATGTCAAAAATGATAAGAGTCACCATGAAAAATGTCAAAAATGACAAATTTTAAGATGGCAAATGTCTAAGATGTCAAATGACAAATGTCACAATGCTAAATTCCAAAAAAAAAGTGTCAAAAATGACAAATTTCAAGATGGCAAATGTCAAAGATGTCAAATGACAAATGTCACAATGCTAAATGTCAAAAATGAAAAGTGTCACCATGAAAAATGTCAAAAATGACAAATTTCAAGATGGCAAATGTCAAAACTGACTAATGTCACAATGCTAAATGTTAAAAATGAAAAATGTCAAAAATGACAAATTTCAAAATGGCAAATGTCAAAGATGTCAAATGACAAATGTCACAATGCTAAATGTCAAAAATGAAAAGTGTCACCATGAAAAGTGTCAAAAATGACAAATTTCAAGATGGCAAATGTCTAAGATGTCAAATGACAAATGTCACAATGCTAAATGTCAAAAATGAAAAGTGTCACCATGAAAAATGTCAAAAATGACAAATTTCAAGATGGCAAATGTCAAAGATGTCAAATGACAAATGTCACAATGCTAAATGTCAAAAATGAAAATTGTCACCATGAAAAATGTCAAAAATGACAAATTTCAAGATGGCAAATGTCAAAGATGTCAAATGACAAATGTCACAATGCTAAATGTCAAAAATGAAAAGTGTCACCATGAAAAATGTCAAAAATGACAAATTTCAAGATGGCAAATATCAAAGATGTCAAATGACAAATGTCACAATGCTAAATGTCAAAAATGACAAATTTCAAGATGGCAAATGTCAAAGATGTCAAATGACAAATGTCACAATGCTAAATGTCAAAAATGAAAAGTGTCAAAAATGACAAATTTTAAGATGGCAAATGTCTAAGATGTCAAATGACAAATGTCACAATGCTAAATGTCAAAAATGAAAAGTGTCACAATGAAAAATGTCAAAAATGACAAATTTCAAGATGGCAAATGTCAAAGATGTCAAATGACAAATGTC
Organism: Altica lythri; assembly: GCA_964028335.1. NCBI lineage: Eukaryota > Metazoa > Arthropoda > Insecta > Coleoptera > Chrysomelidae > Altica > Altica lythri. The sequence goes on along the minus strand of OZ034800.1, from coordinate 35,932,036 downwards.
ACAATGCTAAATGTCAAAAATGACAAATTTCAAGATGGCAAATGTCAAAGATGTCAAATGACAAATGTTACAATGCTAAATGTCAAAAATGAAAAGTGTTACCATGAAAAATGTCAAAAATGACAAATTTCAAGATGGCAAATGTCAAAACTGACAAACGTCACAATGCTAAATGTCAAAAATGAAAAGTGTCACCATGAAAAATGTCAAAAATAACAAATTTCAAGATGGCAAATGTCAAAGATGTCAAGTGACAAATGTCACAATGCTAAATGTCAAAAATGACAAATTTCAAGATGGCAAATGTCAAAGATGTCAAATGACAAATGTCACAATGCTAAATGTCAAAAATGAAAAGTGTCACCATGAAAAATGTCAAAAATGACAAATTTCAAGATGGCAAATGTCAAAGATGTCAAATGACAAATGTCACAATGCTAAATGTCAAAAATGATAAGTGTCACCATGAAAAATGTCAAAAATAACAAATTTTAAGATGGCAAATGTCAAAGATGTCAAATGACAAATGTCACAATGCTAAATGTCAAAAATGACAAATTTCAAGATGGCAAATGTCAAAGATGTCAATTGAAAAATGTCACTATGCTAAATGTCAAAATTGAAAAGTGTCACCATGAAAAATGTCAAAAATAACAAATTTCAAGATGGCAAATGTCAAAGATGTCAAATGACAAATGTCACAATGCTAAATGTCAAAAATGCCAAATTTCAAGATGGCAAATGTCAAAGATGTCAAATGACAAATGTCACAATGCTAAATGTCAAAAATGAAAAGTGTCAAAAATGACAAATTTTAAGATGGCAAATGTCTAAGATGTCAAATGACAAATGTCACAATGCTAAATGTCAAAAATGAAAAGTGTCACAATGAAAAATGTCAAAAATGACAAATTTCAAGATGGCAAATGTCAAAGATGTCAAATGACAAATGTCACAATGCTAAATGTCAAAAATGAAAAGTGTCACCATGAAAAATGTCAAAAATGACAAATTTCAAGATGGCAAATGTCAAAGATGTCAAATGACAAATGTCACAATGCTAAATGTCAAAAATGAAAAGTGTCACCATGAAAAATGTCAAAAATGACAAATTTCAAGATGGCAAATGTCAAAACTGACTAATGTCACAATGCTAAATGTTAAAAATGAAAAGTGTCACCATGAAAAATGTCAAAAATGACAAATTTCAAAATGGCAAATGTCAAAGATGTCAAATGACAAATGTCACAATGCTAAATGTCAAAAATGAAAAGTGTCACCATGAAAAGTGTCAAAAATGACAAATTTCAAGATGGCAAATGTCTAAGATGTCAAATGACAAATGTCACAATGCTAAATGTCAAAAATGAAAAGTGTCACCATGAAAAATGTCAAAAATGACAAATTTCAAGATGGCAAATGTCAAAGATGTCAAATGACAAATGTCACAATGCTAAATGTCAAAAATGAAAAGTGTCACCATGAAAAATGTCAAAAATGACAAATTTCAAGATGGCAAATGTCAAAGATGTCAAATGACAAATGTCACAATGCTAAATGTCAAAAATGAAAAGTGTCACCATGAAAAATGTCAAAAATGACAAATTTCAAGATGGCAAATGTCAAAGATGTCAAATGACAAATGTCACAATGCTAAATGTCAAAAATGAAAAGTGTCACCATGAAAAATGTCAAAAATGACAAATTTCAAGATGGCAAATATCAAAGATGTCAAATGACAAATGTCACAATGCTAAATGTCAAAAATGGAAAGTGTCACAATGCTAAATGTCAAAAATGAAAAGTGTCACAATGCTAAATGTCAAAAATGACAAATTTCAAGATGGCAAATGTCAAAGATGTCAAATGACAAATGTCACAATGCTAAATAACAAAAATGACAAATTTCAAGATGGCAAATGTCAAAGATGTCAAATGACAAATGTCACAATGCTAAATGTCAAAAATGAAAAGTGTCACCATGAAAAATGTCAAAAATGACAAATTTCAAGATGGCAAATATCAAAACTGACAAATGTCACAATGCTAAATGTCAAAAATGATAAGAGTCACCATGAAAAATGTCAAAAATGACAAATTTTAAGATGGCAAATGTCTAAGATGTCAAATGACAAATGTCACAATGCTAAATTCCAAAAAAAAAGTGTCAAAAATGACAAATTTCAAGATGGCAAATGTCAAAGATGTCAAATGACAAATGTCACAATGCTAAATGTCAAAAATGAAAAGTGTCACCATGAAAAATGTCAAAAATGACAAATTTCAAGATGGCAAATGTCAAAACTGACTAATGTCACAATGCTAAATGTTAAAAATGAAAAATGTCAAAAATGACAAATTTCAAAATGGCAAATGTCAAAGATGTCAAATGACAAATGTCACAATGCTAAATGTCAAAAATGAAAAGTGTCACCATGAAAAGTGTCAAAAATGACAAATTTCAAGATGGCAAATGTCTAAGATGTCAAATGACAAATGTCACAATGCTAAATGTCAAAAATGAAAAGTGTCACCATGAAAAATGTCAAAAATGACAAATTTCAAGATGGCAAATGTCAAAGATGTCAAATGACAAATGTCACAATGCTAAATGTCAAAAATGAAAATTGTCACCATGAAAAATGTCAAAAATGACAAATTTCAAGATGGCAAATGTCAAAGATGTCAAATGACAAATGTCACAATGCTAAATGTCAAAAATGAAAAGTGTCACCATGAAAAATGTCAAAAATGACAAATTTCAAGATGGCAAATATCAAAGATGTCAAATGACAAATGTCACAATGCTAAATGTCAAAAATGACAAATTTCAAGATGGCAAATGTCAAAGATGTCAAATGACAAATGTCACAATGCTAAATGTCAAAAATGAAAAGTGTCAAAAATGACAAATTTTAAGATGGCAAATGTCTAAGATGTCAAATGACAAATGTCACAATGCTAAATGTCAAAAATGAAAAGTGTCACAATGAAAAATGTCAAAAATGACAAATTTCAAGATGGCAAATGTCAAAGATGTCAAATGACAAATGTCACAATGCTAAATGTCAAAAATGACAAATTTCAAGATGGCAAATGTCAAAGATGTCAAATGACAAATGTTACAATGCTAAATGTCAAAAATGAAAAGTGTTACCATGAAAAATGTCAAAAATGACAAATTTCAAGATGGCAAATGTCAAAACTAACAAACGTCACAATGCTAAATGCAAAAATGAAAAGTGTCACCATGAAAAATGTCAAAAATAACAAATTTCAAGATGGCAAATGTCAAAGATGTCAAGTGACAAATGTCACAATGCTAAATGTCAAAAATGACAAATTTCAAGATGGCAAATGTCAAAGATGTCAAATGACAAATGTCACAATGCTAAATGTCAAAAATGAAAAGTGTCACCATGAAAAATGTCAAAAATGACAAATTTCAAGATGGCAAATGTCAAAGATGTCAAATGACAAATGTCACAATGCTAAATGTCAAAAATGATAAGTGTCACCATGAAAAATGTCAAAAATAACAAATTTTAAGATGGCAAATGTCAAAGATGTCAAATGACAAATGTCACAATGCTAAATGTCAAAAATGACAAATTTCAAGATGGCAAATGTCAAAGATGTCAAATGAAAAATGTCACTATGCTAAATGTCAAAATTGAAAAGTGTCACCATGAAAAATGTCAAAAATAACAAATTTCAAGATGGCAAATGTCAAAGATGTCAAATGACAAATGTCACAATGCTAAATGTCAAAAATGACAAATTTCAAGATGGCAAATGTCAAAGATGTCAAATGACAAATGTCACAATGCTAAATGTCAAAAATGAAAAGTGTCAAAAATGACAAATTTTAAGATGGCAAATGTCTAAGATGTCAAATGACAAATGTCACAATGCTAAATGTCAAAAATGAAAAGTGTCACAATGAAAAATGTCAAAAATGACAAATTTCAAGATGGCAAATGTCAAAGATGTCAAATGACAAATGTCACAATGCTAAATGTCAAAAATGAAAAGTGTCACCATGAAAAATGTTAAAAATGACAAATTTTAAGATTGCAAATGTCAAAGATGTCAAATGACAAATGTCACAATGCTAAATGTCAAAAATGAAAAGTGTCACCATGAAAAATGTCAAAAATGACAAATTTCAAGATGGCAAATGTCAAAACTGACTAATGTCACAATGCTACATGTTAAAAATGAAAAGTGTCACCATGAAAAATGTCAAAAATGACAAATTTGAAAATGGCAAATGTCAAAGATGTCAAATGACAAATGTCACAATGCTAAATGTCAAAAATGAAAAGTGTCACCATGAAAAGTGTCAAAAATGACAAATTTCAAGATGGCAAATATCTAAGATGTCAAATGACAAATGTCACAATGCTAAATGTCAAAACTGAAAAGTGTCACCATGAAAAATGTCAAAAATGACAAATTTCAAAATGGCAAATGTCAAAGATGTCAAATGACAAATGTCACAATGCTAAATGTCAAAAATTAAAAGTGTCACCATGAAAAATGTCAAAAATGACAAATTTCAAGATGGCAAATGTCAAAGATGTCAAATGACAAATGTCACAATGCTAAATGTCAAAAATGAAAAGTGTCACCATGAAAAATTTTAAAAATGACAAATTTCAAGATGGCAAATGTCAAAGATGTCAAATGACAAATGTCACAATGCTAAATGTCAAAAATGAAAAGTGTCACCATGAAAAATGTCAAAAATGACAAATTTCAAGATGGCAAATATCAAAGATGTCAAATGACAAATGTCACAATGCTAAATGTCAAAAATGAAAAGTGTCACAATGCTAAATGTCAAAAATGAAAAGTGTCACAATGCTAAATGTCAAAACTGACAAATTTCAAGATGGCAAATGTCAAAGATGTCAAATGACAAATGTCACAATGCTAAATGTCAAAAATGAAAAGTGTCACCATGAAAAATGTCAAAAATGACAAATTTCAAGATGGCAAATGTCAAAACTGACAAACGTCACAATGCTAAATGTCAAAAATGAAAAGTGTCACCATGAAAAATGTCAAAACTAACAAATTTCAAGATGGCAAATGTCAAAGATGTCAAGTGACAAATGTCACAATGCTAAATGTCAAACCTGACAAATTTCAAGATGGCAAATGTCAAAGATGTCAAATGACAAATGTCACAATGCTAAATGTCAAAAATGAAAAGTGTCACCATGAAAAATGTCAAAAATGACAAATTTCAAGATGGCAAATGTCAAAACTGACTAATGTCACAATGCTAAATGTCAAAAATGAAAAGTGTCACCATGAAAAATGTCAAAAATGACAAATTTCAAAATGGCAAATGTCAAAGATGTCAAATGACAAATGTCACAATGCTAAATGTCAAAAATGAAAAGTGTCACCATGAAAAGTGTCAAAAATGACAAATTTCAAGATGGCAAATATCTAAGATGTCAAATGACAAATGTCACAATGCTAAATGTCAAAACTGAAAAGTGTCACCATGAAAAATGTCAAAAATGACAAATTGCAAAATGGCAAATGTCAAAGATGTCAAATGACAAATGTCACAATGCTAAATGTCAAAAATTAAAAGTGTCACCATGAAAAATGTCAAAAATGACAAATTTCAAGATGGCAAATGTCAAAGATGTCAAATGACAAATGTCACAATGCTAAATGTCAAAAATGAAAAGTGTCACCATGAAAAATGTCAAAAATGACAAATTTCAAGATGGCAAATGTCAAAGATGTCAAATGACAAATGTCACAATGCTAAATGTCAAAAATGAAAAGTGTCACCATGAAAAATGTCAAAAATGACAAATTTCAAGATGGCAAATATCAAAGATGTCAAATGACAAATGTCACAATGCTAAATGTCAAAAATGAAAAGTGTCACAATGCTAAATGTCAAAAATGAAAAGTGTCACAATGCTAAATGTCAAAAATGACAAATTTCAAGATGGCAAATGTCAAAGATGTCAAATGACAAATGTCACAATGCTAAATGTCAAAAATGAAAAGTGTCACCATGAAAAATGTCAAAAATGACAAATTTCAAGATGGCAAATGTCAAAACTGACAAACGTCACAATGCTAAATGTCAAAAATGAAAAGTGTCACCATGAAAAATGTCAAAACTAACAAATTTCAAGATGGCAAATGTCAAAGATGTCAAGTGACAAATGTCACAATGCTAAATGTCAAACCTGACAAATTTCAAGATGGCAAATGTCAAAGATGTCAAATGACAAATGTCACAATGCTAAATGTCAAAAATGAAAAGTGTCACCATGAAAAATGTCAAAAATGACAAATTTCAAGATGGAAAATGTCAAAACTGACTAATGTCACAATGCTAAATGTCAAAAATGAAAAGTGTCACCATGAAAAATGTCAAAAATGACAAATTTCAAAATGGCAAATGTCAAAGATGTCAAATGACAAATGTCACAATGCTAACTGTCAAAAATGAAAAGTGTCACCATGAAAAGTGTCAAAAATGACAAATTTCAAGATGGCAAATGTCTAAGATGTCAAATGACAAATGTCACAATGCTAAATGTCAAAAATGAAAAGTGTCACCATGAAAAATGTCAAAAATGACAAATTTCAAGATGGCAAATGTCAAAGATGTCAAATGACAAATGTCACAATGCTAAATGTCAAAAATGAAAAGTGTCACCATGAAAAATGTCAAAAATGACAAATTTCAAGATGGCAAATGTCAAAGATGTCAAATGACAAATGTCACAATGCTAAATGTCAAAAATGAAAAGTGTCACCATGAAAAATGTCAAAAATGACAAATTTCAAGATGGCAAATGTCAAAGATGTCAAATGACAAATGTCACAATGCTAAATGTCAAAAATGAAAAGTGTCACCATGAAAAATGTCAAAAATGACAAATTTCAAGATGGCAAATATCAAAGATGTCAAATGACAAATGTCACAATGCTAAATGTCAAAAATGGAAAGTGTCACAATGCTAAATGTCAAAAATGAAAAGTGTCACAATGCTAAATGTCAAAAATGACAAATTTCAAGATGGCAAATGTCAAAGATGTCAAATGACAAATGTCACAAGTCACAATGCTAAATAACAAAAATGACAAATTTCAAGATGGCAAATGTCAAAGATGTCAAATGACAAATGTCACAATGCTAAATGTCAAAAATGAAAAGTGTCACCATGAAAAATGTCAAAAATGACAAATTTCAAGATGGCAAATATCAAAACTGACAAATGTCACAATGCTAAATGTCAAAAATAATAAGAGTCACCATGAAAAATGTCAAAAATGACAAATTTTAAGATGGCAAATGTCTAAGATGTCAAATGACAAATGTCACAATGCTAAATTCCAAAAAAAAAGTGTCAAAAATGTCAAATTTCAAGATGGCAAATGTCAAAGATGTCAAATGACAAATGTCACAATGCTAAATGTCAAAAATGAAAAGTGTCACCATGAAAAATGTCAAAAATGACAAATTTCAAGATGGCAAATGTCAAAACTGACTAATGTCACAATGCTAAATGTTAAAAATGAAAAGTGTCACCATGAAAAATGTCAAAAATGACAAATTTCAAAATGGCAAATGTCAAAGATGTCAAATGACAAATGTCACAATGCTAAATGTCAAAAATTAAAAGTGTCACCATGAAAAGTGTCAAAAATGACAAATTTCAAGATGGCAAATGTCTAAGATGTCAAATGACAAATGTCACAATGCTAAATGTCAAAAATGAAAAGTGTCACCATGAAAAATGTCAAAAATGACAAATTTCAAGATGGCAAATGTCAAAGATGTCAAATGACCAATGTCAAAATGCTAAATGTCAAAAATGAAAAGTGTCACCATGAAAAATGTCAAAAATGACAAATTTCAAGATGGCAAATGTCAAAGATGTCAAATGACAAATGTCACAATGCTAAATGTCAAAAATGAAAAGTGTCACCATGAAAAATGTCAAAAATGACAAATTTCAAGATGGCAAATGTCAAAGATGTCAAATGACCAATGTCAAAATGCTAAATGTCAAAAATGAAAAGTGTCACCATGAAAAGTGTCAAAAATGACAAATTTCAAAATGGCAAATGTCAAAGATGTCAAATGACAAATGTCACAATGCTAAATGTCAAAAATGAAAAGTGTCACCATGAAAAATGTCAAAAATGACAAATTTCAAGATGGCAAATGTCCAAGATGTCAAATGACAAATGTCACAATGCTAAATGTCAAAAATGAAAAGTGTTACCATGAAAAATGTCAAAAATGACAAATTTCAAGATGGCAAATGTCAAAGATGTCAAATGACAAATGTCACAATGCTAAATGTCAAAAATGAAAAGTGCCACCATGAAAAATGTCAAAAATGACAAATTTCAAGATGGCAAATGTCAAAGATGTCAAATGACAAATGTCACAATGCTAAATGTCAAAAATGAAAAGTGTCACCATGAAAAATGTCAAAAATGACAAATTTCAATATGGCAAATGTCAAAACTGACAAATGTCACAATGCTAAATGTCAAAAATGATAGGTGTCAACATGAAAAATGTCAAAAATGACAAATTTCAAGATAGCAAATGTCAAAGATGTCAAATGACAAATGTCACAATGCTAAATGTCAAAAATGTAAAGTGTCACCATGAAAAATGTCAAAAATGACAAATTTCAAGATGGCAAATGTCAAAACTGACAAACGTCACAATGCTAAATGTCAAAAATGAAAAGTGTCACCATGAAAAATGTCAAAAATGACAAATTTCAAGATGGCAAATGTCAAAGATGTCAAATGACAAATGTCACAATGCTAAATGTCAAAAATGAAAAGTGTCACCATGAAAAATGTCAAAAATAACAAATTTTAAGATGGCAAATGTCAAAGATGTCAAATGACAAATGTCACAATGCTAAATGTCAAAAATGAAAAGTGTCACCATGAAAAATGTCAAAAATGACAAATTTCGAGATGGCAAATGTCCAAGATGTCAAATGACAAATGTCACAATGCTAAATGTCAAAAATGAAAAGTGTCACCATGAAAAATGTCAAAAATGACAAATTTCAAGATGGCAAATGTCAAAGATGTCAAATGACAAATGTCACAATGCTAAATGTCAAAAATGAAAAGTGCCACCATGAAAAATGTCAAAAATGACAAATTTCAAGATGGCAAATGTCAAAGATGTCAAATGACAAATGTCACAATGCTAAATGTCAAAAATGAAAAGTGTCACCATGAAAAATGTCAAAAATGACAAATTTCAAGATGGCAAATGTCAAAACTGACTAATGTCACAATGCTAAATGTTAAAAATGAAAAGTGTCACCATGAAAAATGTCAAAAATGACAAATTTCAAAATGGCAAATGTCAAAGATGTCAAATGACAAATGTCACAATGCTAAATGTCAAAAATTAAAAGTGTCACCATGAAAAGTGTCAAAAATGACAAATTTCAAGATGGCAAATGTCTAAGATGTCAAATGACAAATGTCACAATGCTAAATGTCAAAAATGAAAAGTGTCACCATGAAAAATGTCAAAAATGACAAATTTCAAGACAGCAAATGTCAAAGATGTCAAATGACAAATGTCACAATGCTAAATGTCAAAAATGTAAAGTGTCACCATGAAAAATGTCAAAAATGACAAATTTCAAGATGGCAAATGTCAAAACTGACAAACGTCACAATGCTAAATGTCAAAAATGAAAAGTGTCACCATGAAAAATGTCAAAAATGACAAATTTCAAGATGGCAAATGTCAAAGATGTCAAATGACAAATGTCACAATGCTAAATGTCAAAAATGAAAAGTGTCACCATGAAAAATGTCAAAAATAACAAATTTTAAGATGGCAAATGTCAAAGATGTCAAATGACAAATGTCACAATGCTAAATGTCAAAAATGAAAAGTGTCACCATGAAAAATGTCAAAAATGACAAATTTTAAGATGGCAAATGTCCAAGATGTCAAATGACAAATGTCACAATGCTAAATGTCAAAAATGAAAAGTGTTACCATGAAAAATGTCAAAAATGACAAATTTCAAGATGGCAAATGTCAAAGATGTCAAATGACAAATGTCACAATGCTAAATGTCAAAAATGAAAAGTGCCACCATGAAAAATGTCAAAAATGACAAATTTCAAGATGGCAAATGTCAAAGATGTCAAATGACAAATGTCACAATGCTAAATGTCAAAAATGAAAAGTGTCACCATGAAAAATGTCAAAAATGACAAATTTCAAGATGGCAAATGTCAAAACTGACAAATGTCACAATGCTAAATGTCAAAAATGATAGGTGTCAACATGAAAAATGTCAAAAATGACAAATTTCAAGATAGCAAATGTCAAAGATGTCAAATGACAAATGTCACAATGCTAAATGTCAAAAATGTAAAGTGTCACCATGAAAAATGTCAAAAATGACAAATTTCAAGATGGCAAATGTCAAAACTGACAAACGTCACAATGCTAAATGTCAAAAATGAAAAGTGTCACCATGAAAAATGTCAAAAATGACAAATTTCAAGATGGCAAATGTCAAAGATGTCAAATGACAAATGTCACAATGCTAAATGTCAAAAATGAAAAGTGTCACCATGAAAAATGTCAAAAATAACAAATTTTAAGATGGCAAATGTCAAAGATGTCAAATGACAAATGTCACAATGCTAAATGTCAAAAATGAAAAGTGTCACCATGAAAAATGTCAAAAATGACAAATTTCAAGATGGCAAATGTCAAAACTGACAAATGTCACAATGCTAAATGTCAAAAATGATAGGTGTCAACATGAAAAATGTCAAAAATGACAAATTTCAAGATAGCAAATGTCCAAGATGTCAAATGACAAATGTCACAATGCTAAATGTCAAAAATGAAAAGTGTCACCATGAAAAACGTCAAAAATGACAAATTTCAAGATAGCAAATGTCAAAGATGTCAAATGACAAATGTCACAATGCTAAATTCCAAAAAAAAAAGTGTCAAAAATGACAAATTTCAAGATGGCAAATGTCAAAGATGTCAAATGACAAATGTCACAATGCTAAATGTCAAAAATGAAAAGTGTCACCATGAAAAATGTCAAAAATGACAAATTTCAAGATGGCAAATGTCAAAACTGACTAATGTCACAATGCTAAATGTTAAAAATGAAAAGTGTCACCATGAAAAATGTCAAAAATGACAAATTTCAAAATGGCAAATTTCAAAGATGTCAAATGACAAATGTCACAATGCTAAATGTCAAAAATGAAAAGTGTCACCATGAAAAGTGTCAAAAATGACAAATTTCAAGATGGCAAATGTCTAAGATGTCAAATGACAAATGTCACAATGCTAAATGCCAAAAATGAAAAGTGTCACCATGAAAAATGTCAAAAATGACTAATTTCAAGATGGCAAATGTCAAAGATGTCAAATGACAAATGTCACAATGCTAAATGTCAAAAATGAAAAGTGTCACCATGAAAAATGTCAAAAATGACAAATTTCAAGATGGCAAATGTCAAAGATGTCAAATGTCACAATGCTAAATGTCAAAAATGAAAAGTGTCACCATGAAAAATGTCAAAAATGACAAATTTCAAGATGGCAAATATCAAAGATGTCAAATGACAAATGTCACAATGCTAAATGTCAAAAATGAAAAGTGTCACAATGCTAAATGTCAAAAATGAAAAGTGTCACAATGCTTAATGTCAAAAATGACAAATTTCAAGATGGCAAATGTCAAAGATGTCAAATGACAAATGTCACAATGCTAAATGTCAAAAATGACAAATTTCAAGATGGCAAATGTCAAAGATGTCAAATGACAAATGTCACAATGCTAAATGTCAAAAATGAAAAGTGTTACCATGAAAAATGTCAAAAATGACAAATTTCAAGATGGCAAATGTCAAAACTGACAAACGTCACAATGCTAAATGTCAAAAATGAAAAGTGTCACCATGAAAAATGTCAAAAATAACAAATTTCAAGATGGCAAATGTCAAAGATGTCAAGTGACAAATGTTACAATGCTAAATGTCAAAACTGACAAATTTCAAGATGGCAAATGTCAAAGATGTCAAATGACAAATGTCACAATGCTAAATGTCAAAAATGAAAAGTGTCACCATGAAAAATGTCAAAAATGACAAATTTCAAGATGGCAAATGTCAAAGATGTCAAATGACAAATGTCACAATGCTAAATGTCAAAAATGAAAAGTGTCACCATGAAAAGTGTCAAAAATGACAAATTTCAAGATGGCAAATGTCTAAGTCACATGACAAATGTCACAATGCTAAATGTCAAAAATGAAAAGTGTCACCATGAAAAATGTCAAAAATGACAAATTTCAAGATGGCAAATGTCAAAGATGTCAAATGACCAATGTCAAAATGCTAAATGTCAAAAATGAAAAGTGTCACCATGAAAAATGTCAAAAATGACAAATTTCAAGATGGCAAATGTCAAAGATGTCAAATGACAAATGTCACAATGCTAAATGTCAAAAATGAAAAGTGTCACCATGAAAAATGTCAAAAATTACAAATTTCAAGATGGCAAATGTCAAAGATGTCAAATGACAAATGTCACAATGCTAAATGTCAAAAATGAAAAGTGTCACCATGAAAAATGTCAAAAATGACAAATTTCAAGATGGCAAATATCAAAGATGTCAAATGACAAATGTCACAATGCTAATTGTCAAAAATGAAAAGTGTCACAATGCTAAATGTCAAAAATGAAAAGTGTCACAATGCTAAATGTCAAAAATGACAAATTTCAAGATGGCAAATGTCAAAGATGTCAAATGACAAATGTCACAATGCTAAATGTCAAAAATGACAAATTTCAAGATGGCAAATGTCAAAGATGTCAAATGACAAATGTCACAATGCTAAATGTCAAAAATGAAAAGTGTCACCATGAAAAATGTCAAAAATGACAAATTTCAAGATGGCAAATGTCAAAACTGACAAACGTCACAATGCTAAATGTCAAAAATGAAAAGTGTCACCATGAAAAATGTCAAAAATGACAAATTTCAAGATGGCAAATGTCCAAGATGTCAAATGACAAATGTCACAATGCTAAATGTCAAAAATGAAAAGTGTTACCATGAAAAATGTCAAAAATGACAAATTTCAAGATGGCAAATGTCAAAGATGTCAAATGACAAATGTCACAATGCTAAATGTCAAAAATGAAAAGTGCCACCATGAAAAATGTCAAAAATGACAAATTTCAAGATGGCAAATGTCAAAGATGTCAAATGACAAATGTCACAATGCTAAATGTCAAAAATGAAAAGTGTCACCATGAAAAATGTCAAAAATGACAAATTTCAAGATGGCAAATGTCAAAACTGACTAATGTCACAATGCTAAATGTTAAAAATGAAAAGTGTCACCATGAAAAATGTCAAAAATGACAAATTTCAAAATGGCAAATGTCAAAGATGTCAAATGACAAATGTCACAATGCTAAATGTCAAAAATTAAAAGTGTCACCATGAAAAGTGTCAAAAATGACAAATTTCAAGATGGCAAATGTCTAAGATGTCAAATGACAAATGTCACAATGCTAAATGTCAAAAATGAAAAGTGTCACCATGAAAAATGTCAAAAATGACAAATTTCAAGACAGCAAATGTCAAAGATGTCAAATGACAAATGTCACAATGCTAAATGTCAAAAATGTAAAGTGTCACCATGAAAAATGTCAAAAATGACAAATTTCAAGATGGCAAATGTCAAAACTGACAAACGTCACAATGCTAAATGTCAAAAATGAAAAGTGTCACCATGAAAAATGTCAAAAATGACAAATTTCAAGATGGCAAATGTCAAAGATGTCAAATGACAAATGTCACAATGCTAAATGTCAAAAATGAAAAGTGTCACCATGAAAAATGTCAAAAATAACAAATTTTAAGATGGCAAATGTCAAAGATGTCAAATGACAAATGTCACAATGCTAAATGTCAAAAATGAAAAGTGTCACCATGAAAAATGTCAAAAATGACAAATTTTAAGATGGCAAATGTCCAAGATGTCAAATGACAAATGTCACAATGCTAAATGTCAAAAATGAAAAGTGTTACCATGAAAAATGTCAAAAATGACAAATTTCAAGATGGCAAATGTCAAAGATGTCAAATGACAAATGTCACAATGCTAAATGTCAAAAATGAAAAGTGCCACCATGAAAAATGTCAAAAATGACAAATTTCAAGATGGCAAATGTCAAAGATGTCAAATGACAAATGTCACAATGCTAAATGTCAAAAATGAAAAGTGTCACCATGAAAAATGTCAAAAATGACAAATTTCAAGATGGCAAATGTCAAAACTGACAAATGTCACAATGCTAAATGTCAAAAATGATAGGTGTCAACATGAAAAATGTCAAAAATGACAAATTTCAAGATAGCAAATGTCAAAGATGTCAAATGACAAATGTCACAATGCTAAATGTCAAAAATGTAAAGTGTCACCATGAAAAATGTCAAAAATGACAAATTTCAAGATGGCAAATGTCAAAACTGACAAACGTCACAATGCTAAATGTCAAAAATGAAAAGTGTCACCATGAAAAATGTCAAAAATGACAAATTTCAAGATGGCAAATGTCAAAGATGTCAAATGACAAATGTCACAATGCTAAATGTCAAAAATGAAAAGTGTCACCATGAAAAATGTCAAAAATAACAAATTTTAAGATGGCAAATGTCAAAGATGTCAAATGACAAATGTCACAATGCTAAATGTCAAAAATGAAAAGTGTCACCATGAAAAATGTCAAAAATGACAAATTTCAAGATGGCAAATGTCAAAACTGACAAATGTCACAATGCTAAATGTCAAAAATGATAGGTGTCAACATGAAAAATGTCAAAAATGACAAATTTCAAGATAGCAAATGTCCAAGATGTCAAATGACAAATGTCACAATGCTAAATGTCAAAAATGAAAAGTGTCACCATGAAAAACGTCAAAAATGACAAATTTCAAGATAGCAAATGTCAAAGATGTCAAATGACAAATGTCACAATGCTAAATTCCAAAAAAAAAAGTGTCAAAAATGACAAATTTCAAGATGGCAAATGTCAAAGATGTCAAATGACAAATGTCACAATGCTAAATGTCAAAAATGAAAAGTGTCACCATGAAAAATGTCAAAAATGACAAATTTCAAGATGGCAAATGTCAAAACTGACTAATGTCACAATGCTAAATGTTAAAAATGAAAAGTGTCACCATGAAAAATGTCAAAAATGACAAATTTCAAAATGGCAAATTTCAAAGATGTCAAATGACAAATGTCACAATGCTAAATGTCAAAAATGAAAAGTGTCACCATGAAAAGTGTCAAAAATGACAAATTTCAAGATGGCAAATGTCTAAGATGTCAAATGACAAATGTCACAATGCTAAATGCCAAAAATGAAAAGTGTCACCATGAAAAATGTCAAAAATGACTAATTTCAAGATGGCAAATGTCAAAGATGTCAAATGACAAATGTCACAATGCTAAATGTCAAAAATGAAAAGTGTCACCATGAAAAATGTCAAAAATGACAAATTTCAAGATGGCAAATGTCAAAGATGTCAAATGTCACAATGCTAAATGTCAAAAATGAAAAGTGTCACCATGAAAAATGTCAAAAATGACAAATTTCAAGATGGCAAATATCAAAGATGTCAAATGACAAATGTCACAATGCTAAATGTCAAAAATGAAAAGTGTCACAATGCTAAATGTCAAAAATGAAAAGTGTCACAATGCTTAATGTCAAAAATGACAAATTTCAAGATGGCAAATGTCAAAGATGTCAAATGACAAATGTCACAATGCTAAATGTCAAAAATGACAAATTTCAAGATGGCAAATGTCAAAGATGTCAAATGACAAATGTCACAATGCTAAATGTCAAAAATGAAAAGTGTTACCATGAAAAATGTCAAAAATGACAAATTTCAAGATGGCAAATGTCAAAACTGACAAACGTCACAATGCTAAATGTCAAAAATGAAAAGTGTCACCATGAAAAATGTCAAAAATAACAAATTTCAAGATGGCAAATGTCAAAGATGTCAAGTGACAAATGTTACAATGCTAAATGTCAAAACTGACAAATTTCAAGATGGCAAATGTCAAAGATGTCAAATGACAAATGTCACAATGCTAAATGTCAAAAATGAAAAGTGTCACCATGAAAAATGTCAAAAATGACAAATTTCAAGATGGCAAATGTCAAAGATGTCAAATGACAAATGTCACAATGCTAAATGTCAAAAATGAAAAGTGTCACCATGAAAAGTGTCAAAAATGACAAATTTCAAGATGGCAAATGTCTAAGTCACATGACAAATGTCACAATGCTAAATGTCAAAAATGAAAAGTGTCACCATGAAAAATGTCAAAAATGACAAATTTCAAGATGGCAAATGTCAAAGATGTCAAATGACCAATGTCAAAATGCTAAATGTCAAAAATGAAAAGTGTCACCATGAAAAATGTCAAAAATGACAAATTTCAAGATGGCAAATGTCAAAGATGTCAAATGACAAATGTCACAATGCTAAATGTCAAAAATGAAAAGTGTCACCATGAAAAATGTCAAAAATTACAAATTTCAAGATGGCAAATGTCAAAGATGTCAAATGACAAATGTCACAATGCTAAATGTCAAAAATGAAAAGTGTCACCATGAAAAATGTCAAAAATGACAAATTTCAAGATGGCAAATATCAAAGATGTCAAATGACAAATGTCACAATGCTAATTGTCAAAAATGAAAAGTGTCACAATGCTAAATGTCAAAAATGAAAAGTGTCACAATGCTAAATGTCAAAAATGACAAATTTCAAGATGGCAAATGTCAAAGATGTCAAATGACAAATGTCACAATGCTAAATGTCAAAAATGACAAATTTCAAGATGGCAAATGTCAAAGATGTCAAATGACAAATGTCACAATGCTAAATGTCAAAAATGAAAAGTGTCACCATGAAAAATGTCAAAAATGACAAATTTCAAGATGGCAAATGTCAAAACTGACAAACGTCACAATGCTAAATGTCAAAAATGAAAAGTGTCACCATGAAAAATGTCAAAAATAACAAATTTCAAGATGGCAAATGTCAAAGATGTCAAGTGACAAATGTCACAATGCTAAATGTCAAAACTGACAAATTTTAAGATGACAAATGTCAAAGATGTCAAATGACAAATGTCACAATGCTAAATGTCAAAAATGAAAGTGTCACCATTAAAAATGTCAAAAATGACAAATTTCAAGATGGCAAATGTCAAAACTGACTAATGTCACAATGCTAAATGTCAAAAATGAAAAGTGTCACCATGAAAAATGTCAAAAATGACAAATTTCAAAATGGCAAATGTCAAAGATGTCAAATGACAAATGTCACAATGCTAAATGTCAAAAATGAAAAGTGTCACCATGAAAAGTGTCAAAAATGACAAATTTCAAGATGGCAAATGTCTAAGATGTCAAATCACAAATGTCACAATGCTAAATGTCAAAAATGAAAAGTGTCACCATGAAAAATGTCAAAAATGACAAATTTCAAGATGGCAAATGTCAAAGATGTCAAATGACAAATGTCACAATGCTAAATGTCAAAAATGAAAAGTGTCACCATGAAAAATGTCAAAAATGACAAATTTCAAGATGGCAAATGTCAAAGATGTCAAATGACAAATGTCACAATGCTAAATGTCAAAAATGAAAAGTGTCACCATGAAAAATGTCAAAAATGACAAATTTCAAGATGGCAAATGTCAAAGATGTCAAATGACAAATGTCACAATGCTAAATGTCAAAAATGAAAAGTGTCACCATGAAAAATGTCAAAAATGACAAATTTCAAGATGGCAAATATCAAAGATGTCAAATGACAAATGTCACAATGCTAAATGTCAAAAATGGAACGTGTCACAATGCTAAATGTCAAAAATGAAAAGTGTCACAATGCTAAATGTCAAAAATGACAAATTTCAAGATGGCAAATGTCAAAGATGTCAAATGACAAATGTCACAATGCTAAATAACAAAAATGACAAATTTCAAGATGGCAAATGTCAAAGATGTCAAATGACAAATGTCACAATGCTAAATGTCAAAAATGAAAAGTGTCACCATGAAAAATGTCAAAAATGACAAATTTCAAGATGGCAAATATCAAAACTGACAAATGTCACAATGCTAAATGTCAAAAATGATAAGAGTCACCATGAAAAATGTCAAAAATGACAAATTTCAAGATGGCAAATGTCTAAGATGTCAAATGACAAATGTCACAATGCTAAATGTCAAAAATGAAAAGTGTCACCATGAAAAATGTCAAAAATGACAAATTTCAAGATGGCAAATGTCAAAGATGTCAAATGACAAATGTCTCAATGCTAAATGTCAAAAATGAAAAGTGTCAAACATGACAAATTTTAAGATGGCAAATGTCTAAGATGTCAAATGACAAATGTCACAATGCTAAATGTCAAAAATGAAAAGTGTCACCATGAAAAATGTCAAAAATGACAAATTTCAAGATGGCAAATGTCAAAGATGTCAAATGACAAATGTCACAATGCTAAATGTCAAAAATGAAAAGTGTCAACATGAAAAATGTCAAAAATGACAAATTTCAGGATGGCAAATGTCAAAGATGTCAAATGACAAATGTCACAATGCTAAATGTCAAAAATGAAAAGTGTCACCATGAAATATGTCAAAAATGACAAATTTCAAGATGGCAAATGTGAAAACTGACTAATGTCACAATGCTAAATGTCAAAAATGAAAAGTGTCACCATGAAAAATGTCAAAAATGACAAATTTCAAGATGGCAAATGTCAAAACTTACAAACGTCACAATGCTAAATGTCAAAAATGAAAAGTGTCACCATGAAAAATGTCAAAAATAACAAATTTCAAGATGGCAAATGTCAAAACTGACAAACGTCACAATGCTAAATGTCAAAAATGAAAAGTGTCACCATGAAAAATGTCAAAAATAAGAAATTTCAAGATGGCAAATGTCAAAGATGTCAAGTGACAAATGTCACAATGCTAAATGTCAAAACTGACAAATTTCAAGATGGCAAATGTCAAAGATGTCAAAAATGAAAAGTGTCACAATGCTAAATGTCAAAAATGAAAAGTGTCACAATGCTAAATGTCAAAAATGACAAATTTCAAGATGGCAAATGTCAAAGATGTCAAATAACAAATGTCACAATGCTAAATGTCAAAAATGACAAATTTCAAGATGGCAAATGTCAAAGATGTCAAATGACAAATGTCACAATGCTAAATGTCAAAAATGAAAAGTGTCACCATGAAAAATGTCAAAAATGACAAATTTCAAGATGGCAAATGTCAAAACTGACAAACGTCACAATGCTAAATGTCAAAAATGAAAAGTGTCACCATGAAAAATGTCAAAAATAACAAATTTCAAGATGGCAAATGTCAAAGATGTCAAGTGACAAATGTCACAATGCTAAATGTCAAAACTGACAAATTTCAAGATGACAAATGTCAAAGATGTCAAATGACAAATGTCACAATGCTAAATGTCAAAAATGAAAAGTGTCACCATTAAAAATGTCAAAAATGACAAATTTCAAGATGGCAAATGTCAAAATTGACTAATGTCACAATGCTAAATGTCAAAAATGAAAAGTGTCACCATGAAAAATGTCAAAAATGACAAATTTCAAGATGGCAAATGTCAAAGATGTCAAATGACAAATGTCACAATGCTAAATGTCAAAAATGAAAAGTGTCACCATGAAAAATGTCAAAAATGACAAATTTCAAGATGGCAAATGTCAAAGATGTCAAATGACAAATGTCACAATGCTAAATGTCAAAAATGAAAAGTGGCACCATGAAAAGTGTCAAAAATGACAAATTTCAAGATGGCAAATGTCTAAGATATCAAATGACAAATGTCACAATGCTAAATGTCAAAAATGAAAAGTGTCACCATGAAAAATGTCAAAAATGACAAATTTCAAGATGGCAAATGTCAAAGATGTCAAATGACCAATGTCAAAATGCTAAATGTCAAAAATGAAAAGTGTCACCATGAAAAATGTCAAAAATGACAAATTTCAAGATGGCAAATGTCAAAGATGTCAAATGACAAATGTCACAATGCTAAATGTCAAAAATGAAAAGTGTCACCATGAAAAATGTCAAAAATGACAAATTTCAAGATGGCAAATGTCAAAGATGTCAAATGACCAATGTCAAAATGCTAAATGTCAAAAATGAAAAGTGTCACCATGAAAAGTGTCAAAAATGACAAATTTCAAAATGGCAAATGTCAAAGATGTCAAATGACAAATGTCACAATGCTAAATGTCAAAAATGAAAAGTGTCACCATGAAAAATGTCAAAAATGACAAATTTCAAGATGGCAAATGTCCAAGATGTCAAATGACAAATGTCACAATGCTAAATGTCAAAAATGAAAAGTGTTACCATGAAAAATGTCAAAAATGACAAATTTCAAGATGGCAAATGTCAAAGATGTCAAATGACAAATGTCACAATGCTAAATGTCAAAAATGAAAAGTGCCACCATGAAAAATGTCAAAAATGACAAATTTCAAGATGGCAAATGTCAAAGATGTCAAATGACAAATGTCACAATGCTAAATGTCAAAAATGAAAAGTGTCACCATGAAAAATGTCAAAAATGACAAATTTCAATATGGCAAATATCAAAACTGACAAATGTCACAATGCTAAATGTCAAAAATGATAGGTGTCAACATGAAAAATGTCAAAAATGACAAATTTCAAGATAGCAAATGTCAAAGATGTCAAATGACAAATGTCACAATGCTAAATGTCAAAAATGTAAAGTGTCACCATGAAAAATGTCAAAAATGACAAATTTCAAGATGGCAAATGTCAAAACTGACAAACGTCACAATGCTAAATGTCAAAAATGAAAAGTGTCACCATGAAAAATGTCAAAAATGACAAATTTCAAGATGGCAAATGTCAAAGATGTCAAATGACAAATGTCACAATGCTAAATGTCAAAAATGAAAAGTGTCACCATGAAAAATGTCAAAAATAACAAATTTTAAGATGGCAAATGTCAAAGATGTCAAATGACAAATGTCACAATGCTAAATGTCAAAAATGAAAAGTGTCACCATGAAAAATGTGAAAAATGACAAATTTCAAGATGGCAAATGTCCAAGATGTCAAATGACAAATGTCACAATGCTAAATGTCAAAAATGAAAAGTGTTACCATGAAAAATGTCAAAAATGACAAATTTCAAGATGGCAAATGTCAAAGATGTCAAATGACAAATGTCACAATGCTAAATGTCAAAAATGAAAAGTGCCACCATGAAAAATGTCAAAAATGACAAATTTCAAGATGGCAAATGTCAAAGATGTCAAATGACAAATGTCACAATGCTAAATGTCAAAAATGAAAAGTGTCACCATGAAAAATGTCAAAAATGACAAATTTCAAGATGGCAAATGTCAAACCTGACTAATGTCACAATGCTAAATGTTAAAAATGAAAAGTGTCACCATGAAAAATGTCAAAAATGACAAATTTCAAAATGGCAAATGTCAAAGATGTCAAATGACAAATGTCACAATGCTAAATGTCAAAAATTAAAAGTGTCACCATGAAAAGTGTCAAAAATGACAAATTTCAAGATGGCAAATGTCTAAGATGTCAAATGACAAATGTCACAATGCTAAATGTCAAAAATGAAAAGTGTCACCATGAAAAATGTCAAAAATGACAAATTTCAAGATAGCAAATGTCAAAGATGTCAAATGACAAATGTCACAATGCTAAATGTCAAAAATGTAAAGTGTCACCATGAAAAATGTCAAAAATGACAAATTTCAAGATGGCAAATGTCAAAACTGACAAACGTCACAATGCTAAATGTCAAAAATGAAAAGTGTCACCATGAAAAATGTCAAAAATGACAAATTTCAAGATGGCAAATGTCAAAGATGTCAAATGACAAATGTCACAATGCTAAATGTCAAAAATGAAAAGTGTCACCATGAAAAATGTCAAAAATAACAAATTTTAAGATGGCAAATGTCAAAGATGTCAAATGACAAATGTCACAATGCTAAATGTCAAAAATGAAAAGTGTCACCATGAAAAATGTCAAAAATGACAAATTTCAAGATGGCAAATGTCCAAGATGTCAAATGACAAATGTCACAATGCTAAATGTCAAAAATGAAAAGTGTTACCATGAAAAATGTCAAAAATGACAAATTTCAAGATGGCAAATGTCAAAGATGTCAAATGACAAATGTCACAATGCTAAATGTCAAAAATGAAAAGTGCCACCATGAAAAATGTCAAAAATGACAAATTTCAAGATGGCAAATGTCAAAGATGTCAAATGACAAATGTCACAATGCTAAATGTCAAAAATAAAAAGTTTCACCATGAAAAATGTCAAAAATGACAAATTTCAAGATGGCAAATGTCAAAACTGACAAATGTCACAATGCTAAATGTCAAAAATGATAGGTGTCAACATGAAAAATGTCAAAAATGACAAATTTCAAGATAGCAAATGTCAAAGATGTCAAATGACAAATGTCACAATGCTAAATGTCAAAAATGTAAAGTGTCACCATGAAAAATGTCAAAAATGACAAATTTCAAGATGGCAAATGTCAAAACTGACAAACGTCACAATGCTAAATGTCAAAAATGAAAAGTGTCACCATGAAAAATGTCAAAAATGACAAATTTCAAGATGGCAAATGTCAAAGATGTCAAATGACAAATGTCACAATGCTAAATGTCAAAAATGAAAAGTGTCACCATGAAAAATGTCAAAAATAACAAATTTTAAGATGGCAAATGTCAAAGATGTCAAATGACAAATGTCACAATGCTAAATGTCAAAAATGAAAAGTGTCACCATGAAAAATGTCAAAAATGACAAATTTCAAGATGGCAAATGTCAAAACTGACAAATGTCACAATGCTAAATGTCAAAAATGATAGGTGTCAACATGAAAAATGTCAAAAATGACAAATTTCAAGATGGCAAATGTCCAAGATGTCAAATGACAAATGTCACAATGCTAAATGTCAAAAATGAAAAGTGTCACCATGAAAAACGTCAAAAATGACAAATTTCAAGATAGCAAATGTCAAAGATGTCAAATGACAAATGTCACAATGCTAAATTCCAAAAAAAAAAGTGTCAAAAATGACAAATTTCAAGATGGCAAATGTCAAAGATGTCAAATGACAAATGTCACAATGCTAAATGTCAAAAATGAAAAGTGTCACCATGAAAAATGTCAAAAATGACAAATTTCAAGATGGCAAATGTCAAAACTGACTAATGTCACAATGCTAAATGTTAAAAATGAAAAGTGTCACCATGAAAAATGTCAAAAATGACAAATTTCAAAATGGCAAATTTCAAAGATGTCAAATGACAAATGTCACAATGCTACATGTCAAAAATGAAAAGTGTCACCATGAAAAGTGTCAAAAATGACAAATTTCAAGATGGCAAATGTCTAAGATGTCAAATGACAAATGTCACAATGCTAAATGCCAAAAATGAAAAGTGTCACCATGAAAAATGTCAAAAATGACTAATTTCAAGATGGCAAATGTCAAAGATGTCAAATGACAAATGTCACAATGCTAAATGTCAAAAATGAAAAGTGTCACCATGAAAAATGTCAAAAATGACAAATTTCAAGATGGCAAATGTCAAAGATGTCAAATGTCACAATGCTAAATGTCAAAAATGAAAAGTGTCACCATGAAAAATGTCAAAAATGACAAATTTCAAGATGGCAAATATCAAAGATGTCAAATGACAAATGTCACAATGCTAAATGTCAAAAATGAAAAGTGTCACAATGCTAAATGTCAAAAATGAAAAGTGTCACAATGCTTAATGTCAAAAATGACAAATTTCAAGATGGCAAATGTCAAAGATGTCAAATGACAAATGTCACAATGCTAAATGTCAAAAATGACAAATTTCAAGATGGCAAATGTCAAAGATGTCAAATGACAAATGTCACAATGCTAAATGTCAAAAATGAAAAGTGTCACCATGAAAAATGTCAAAAATGACAAATTTCAAGATGGCAAATGTCAAAACTGACAAACGTCACAATGCTAAATGTCAAAAATGAAAAGTGTCACCATGAAAAATGTCAAAAATAACAAATTTCAAGATGGCAAATGTCAAAGATGTCAAGTGACAAATGTTACAATGCTAAATGTCAAAACTGACAAATTTCAAGATGGCAAATGTCAAAGATGTCAAATGACAAATGTCACAATGCTAAATGTCAAAAATGAAAAGTGTCACCATGAAAAATGTCAAAAATGACAAATTTCAAGATGGCAAATGTCAAAGATGTCAAATGACAAATGTCACAATGCTAAATGTCAAAAATGAAAAGTGTCACCATGAAAAGTGTCAAAAATGACAAATTTCAAGATGGCAAATGTCTA
Organism: Altica lythri; assembly: GCA_964028335.1. Taxonomy (NCBI): domain Eukaryota; kingdom Metazoa; phylum Arthropoda; class Insecta; order Coleoptera; family Chrysomelidae; genus Altica; species Altica lythri. Next base: position 35,907,452 of record OZ034800.1, on the reverse strand, counting down.
AGATGTCAAATGACAAATGTCACAATGCTAAATGTCAAAAATGAAAAGTGTCACCATGAAAAATGTCAAAAATGACAAATTTCAAGATGGCAAATGTCAAAGATGTCAAATGACCAATGTCAAAATGCTAAATGTCAAAAATGAAAAGTGTCACCATGAAAAATGTCAAAAATGACAAATTTCAAGATGGCAAATGTCAAAGATGTCAAATGACAAATGTCACAATGCTAAATGTCAAAAATGAAAAGTGTCACCATGAAAAATGTCAAAAATGACAAATTTCAAGATAGCAAATGTCAAAGATGTCAAATGACAAATGTCACAATGCTAAATGTCAAAAATGAAAAGTGTCACCATGAAAAATGTCAAAAATGACAAATTTCAAGATGGCAAATATCAAAGATGTCAAATGACAAATGTCACAATGCTAAATGTCAAAAATGAAAAGTGTCACAATGCTAAATGTCAAAAATGAAAAGTGTCACAATGCTAAATGTCAAAAATGACAAATTTCAAGATGGCAAATGTCAAAGATGTCAAATGACAAATGTCACAATGCTAAATGTCAAAAATGACAAATTTCAAGATGGCAAATGTCAAAGATGTCAAATGACAAATGTCACAATGCTAAATGTCAAAAATGAAAAGTGTCACCATGAAAAATGTCAAAAATGACAAATTTCAAGATGGCAAATGTCAAAACTGACAAACGTCACAATGCTAAATGTCAAAAATGAAAAGTGTCACCATGAAAAATGTCAAAAATAACAAATTTCAAGATGGCAAATGTCAAAGATGTCAAGTGACAAATGTCACAATGCTAAATGTCAAAACTGACAAATTTCAAGATGACAAATGTCAAAGATGTCAAATGACAAATGTCACAATGCTAAATGTCAAAAATGAAAAGTGTCACCATTAAAAATGTCAAAAATGACAAATTTCAAGATGGCAAATGTCAAAACTGACTAATGTCACAATGCTAAATGTCAAAAATGAAAAGTGTCACCATGAAAAATGTCAAAAATGACAAATTTCAAAATGGCAAATGTCAAAGATGTCAAATGACAAATGTCACAATGCTAAATGTCAAAAATGAAAAGTGTCACCATGAAAAGTGTCAAAAATGACAAATTTCAAGATGGCAAATGTCTAAGATGTCAAATCACAAATGTCACAATGCTAAATGTCAAAAATGAAAAGTGTCACCATGAAAAATGTCAAAAATGACAAATTTCAAGATGGCAAATGTCAAAGATGTCAAATGACAAATGTCACAATGCTAAATGTCAAAAATGAAAAGTGTCACCATGAAAAATGTCAAAAATGACAAATTTTAAGATGGCAAATGTCAAAGATGTCAAATGACAAATGTCACAATGCTAAATGTCAAAAATGAAAAGTGTCACCATGAAAAATGTCAAAAATGACAAATTTCAAGATGGCAAATGTCAAAGATGTCAAATGACAAATGTCACAATGCTAAATGTCAAAAATGAAAAGTGTCACCATGAAAAATGTCAAAAATGACAAATTTCAAGATGGCAAATATCAAAGATGTCAAATGACAAATGTCACAATGCTAAATGTCAAAAATGGAAAGTGTCACAATGCTAAATGTCAAAAATGAAAAGTGTCACAATGCTAAATGTCAAAAATGACAAATTTCAAGATGGCAAATGTCAAAGATGTCAAATGACAAATGTCACAATGCTAAATAACAAAAATGACAAATTTCAAGATGGCAAATGTCAAAGATGTCAAATGACAAATGTCACAATGCTAAATGTCAAAAATGAAAAGTGTCACCATGAAAAATGTCAAAAATGACAAATTTCAAGATGGCAAATATCAAAACTGACAAATGTCACAATGCTAAATGTCAAAAATGATAAGAGTCACCATGAAAAATGTCAAAAATGACAAATTTCAAGATGGCAAATGTCCAAGATGTCAAATGACAAATGTCACAATGCTAAATGTCAAAAATGAAAAGTGTCACCATGAAAAATGTCAAAAATGACAAATTTCAAGATGGCAAATGTCAAAGATGTCAAATGACAAATGTCTCAATGCTAAATGTCAAAAATGAAAAGTGTCAAACATGACAAATTTTAAGATGGCAAATGTCTAAGATGTCAAATGACAAATGTCACAATGCTAAATGTCAAAAATGAAAAGTGTCACCATGAAAAATGTCAAAAATGACAAATTTCAAGATGGCAAATGTCAAAGATGTCAAATGACAAATGTCACAATGCTAAATGTCAAAAATGAAAAGTGTCAACATGAAAAATGTCAAAAATGACAAATTTCAAGATGGCAAATGTCAAAGATGTCAAATGACAAATGTCACAATGCTAAATGTCAAAAATGAAAAGTGTCACCATGAAATATGTCAAAAATGACAAATTTCAAGATGGCAAATGTGAAAACTGACTAATGTCACAATGCTAAATGTCAAAAATGAAAAGTGTCACCATGAAAAATGTCAAAAATGACAAATTTCAAGATGGCAAATGTCAAAACTTACAAACGTCACAATGCTAAATGTCAAAAATGAAAAGTGTCACCATGAAAAATGTCAAAAATAACAAATTTCAAGATGGCAAATGTCAAAACTGACAAACGTCACAATGCTAAATGTCAAAAATGAAAAGTGTCACCATGAAAAATGTCAAAAATAAGAAATTTCAAGATGGCAAATGTCAAAGATGTCAAGTGACAAATGTCACAATGCTAAATGTCAAAACTGACAAATTTCAAGATGGCAAATGTCAAAGATGTCAAATGACAAATGTCACAATGCTAAATGTCAAAAATGACAAATTTCAAGATGGCAAATGTCAAAGATGTCAAATGACAAATGTCACAATGCTAAATGTCAAAAATGAAAAGTGTCACCATGAAAAATGTCAAAAATGACAAATTTCAAGATGGCAAATGTCAAAACTGACAAACGTCACAATGCTAAATGTCAAAAATGAAAAGTGTCACCATGAAAAATGTCAAAAATAACAAATTTCAAGATGGCAAATGTCAAAGATGTCAAGTGACAAATGTCACAATGCTAAATGTCAAAACTGACAAATTTCAAGATGACAAATGTCAAAGATGTCAAATGACAAATGTCACAATGCTAAATGTCAAAAATGAAAAGTGTCACCATTAAAAATGTCAAAAATGACAAATTTCAAGATGGCAAATGTCAAAACTGACTAATGTCACAATGCTAAATGTCAAAAATGAAAAGTGTTACCATGAAAAATGTCAAAAATGACAAATTTCAAAATGGCAAATGTCAAAGATGTCAAATGACAAATGTCACAATGCTAAATGTCAAAAATGAAAAGTGTCACCATGAAAAGTGTCAAAAATGACAAATTTCAAGATGGCAAATGTCTAAGATGACAAATCACAAATGTCACAACGCTAAATGTCAAAAATGAAAAGTGTCACCATGAAAAATGTCAAAAATGACAAATTTCAAGATGGCAAATGTCAAAGATGTCAAATGACAAATGTCACAATGCTAAATGTCAAAAATGAAAAGTGTCACCATGAGAAATGTCAAAAATGACAAATTTCAAGATGGCAAATGTCAAAGATGTCAAATGACAAATGTCACAATGCTAAATGTCATAAATGAAAAGTGTCACCATGAAAAATGTCAAAAATGACAAATTTCAAGATGGCAAATGTCAAAGATGTCAAATGACAAATGTCACAATGCTAAATGTCAAAAATGAAAAGTGTCACCATGAAAAATGTCAAAAATGACAAATTTCAAGATGGCAAATATCAAAGATGTCAAATGACAAATGTCACAATGCTAAATGTCAAAAATGGAAAGTGTCACAATGCTAAATGTCATAAATGAAAAGTGTCACAATGCTAAATGTCAAAAATGACAAATTTCAAGATGGCAAATGTCAAAGATGTCAAATGACAAATGTCACAATGCTAAATAACAAAAATGACAAATTTCAAGATGGCAAATGTCAAAGATGTCAAATGACAAATGTCACAATGCTAAATGTCAAAAATGAAAAGTGTCACCATGAAAAATGTCAAAAATGACAAATTTCAAGATGGCAAATATCAAAACTGACAAATGTCACAATGCTAAATGTCAAAAATGATAAGAGTCACCATGAAAAATGTCAAAAATGACAAATTTCAAGATGGCAAATGTCTAAGATGTCAAATGACAAATGTCACAATGCTAAATGTCAAAAATGAAAAGTGTCACCATGAAAAATGTCAAAAATGACAAATTTCAAGATGGCAAATGTCAAAGATGTCAAATGACAAATGTCTCAATGCTAAATGTCAAAAATGAAAAGTGTCAAACATGACAAATTTTAAGATGGCAAATGTCTAAGATGTCAAATGACAAATGTCACAATGCTAAATGTCAAAAATGAAAAGTGTCACCATGAAAAATGTCAAAAATGACAAATTTCAAGATGGCAAATGTCAAAGATGTCAAATGACAAATGTCACAATGCTAAATGTCAAAAATGAAAAGTGTCAACATGAAAAATGTCAAAAATGACAAATTTCAAGATGGCAAATGTCAAAGATGTCAAATGACAAATGTCACAATGCTAAATGTCAAAAATGAAAAGTGTCACCATGAAATATGTCAAAAATGACAAATTTCAAGATGGCAAATGTGAAAACTGACTAATGTCACAATGCTAAATGTCAAAAATGAAAAGTGTCACCATGAAAAATGTCAAAAATGACAAATTTCAAGATGGCAAATGTCAACACTTACAAACGTCACAATGCTAAATGTCAAAAATGAAAAGTGTCACCATGAAAAATGTCAAAAATAACAAATTTCAAGATGGCAAATGTCAAAACTGACAAACGTCACAATGCTAAATGTCAAAAATGAAAAGTGTCACCATGAAAAATGTCAAAAATAAGAAATTTCAAGATGGCAAATGTCAAAGATGTCAAGTGACAAATGTCACAATGCTAAATGTCAAAACTGACAAATTTCAAGATGGCAAATGTCAAAGATGTCAAAAATGAAAAGTGTCACAATGCTAAATGTCAAAAATGAAAAGTGTCACAATGCTAAATGTCAAAAATGACAAATTTCAAGATGGCAAATGTCAAAGATGTCAAATGACAAATGTCACAATGCTAAATGTCAAAAATGACAAATTTCAAGATGGCAAATGTCAAAGATGTCAAATGACAAATGTCACAATGCTAAATGTCAAAAATGTAAAGTGTCACCATGAAAAATGTCAAAAATGACAAATTTCAAGATGGCAAATGTCAAAACTGACAAACGTCACAATGCTAAATGTCAAAAATGAAAAGTGTCACCATGAAAAATGTCAAAAATGACAAATTTCAAGATGGCAAATGTCAAAGATGTCAAATGACAAATGTCACAATGCTAAATGTCAAAAATAACAAATTTTAAGATGGCAAATGTCAAAGATGTCAAATGACAAATGTCACAATGCTAAATGTCAAAAATGAAAAGTGTCACCATGAAAAATGTCAAAAATGACAAATTTCAAGATGGCAAATGTCCAAGATGTCAAATGACAAATGTCACAATGCTAAATGTCAAAAATGAAAAGTGTTACCATGAAAAATGTCAAAAATGACAAATTTCAAGATGGCAAATGTCAAAGATGTCAAATGACAAATGTCACAATGCTAAATTCCAAAAAAAAAAGTGTCAAAAATGACAAATTTTAAGATGGTAAATGTCAAAGATGTCAAATGACAAATGTCACAATGCTAAATGTCAAAAATGAAAAGTGTCACCATGAAAAATGTCAAAAATGACAAATTTCAAGATGGCAAATGTCAAAACTGACTAATGTCACAATGCTAAATGTTAAAAATGAAAAGTGTCACCATGAAAAATGTCAAAAATGACAAATTTCAAAATGGCAAATTTCAAAGATGTCAAATGACAAATGTCACAATGCTAAATGTCAAAAATGAAAAGTGTCACCATGAAAAGTGTCAAAAATGACAAATTTCAAGATGGCAAATGTCTAAGATGTCAAATGACAAATGTCACAATGCTAAATGCCAAAAATGAAAAGTGTCACCATGAAAAATGTCAAAAATGACAAATTTCAAGATGGCAAATGTCAAAGATGTCAAATGACAAATGTCACAATGCTAAATGTCAAAAATGAAAAGTGTCACCATGAAAAATGTCAAAAATGACTAATTTCAAGATGGCAAATGTCAAAGATGTCAAATGACAAATGTCACAATGCTAAATGTCAAAAATGAAAAGTGTCACCATGAAAAATGTCACAAATGACAAATTTCAAGATGGCAAATGTCAAAGATGTCAAATGTCACAATGCTAAATGTCAAAAATGAAAAGTGTCACCATGAAAAATGTCAAAAATGACAAATTTCAAGATGGGAAATATCAAAGATGTCAAATGACAAATGTCACAATGCTAAATGTCAAAAATGAAAAGTGTCACAATGCTAAATGTCAAAAATGAAAAGTGTCACAATGCTTAATGTCAAAAATGACAAATTTCAAGATGGCAAATGTCAAAGATGTCAAATGACAAATGTCACAATGCTAAATGTCAAAAATGACAAATTTCAAGATGGCAAATGTCAAAGATGTCAAATGACAAATGTCACAATGCTAAATGTCAAAAATGAAAAGTGTCACTATGAAAAATGTCAAAAATGACAAATTTCAAGATGGCAAATGTCAAAACTGACAAACGTCACAATGCTAAATGTCAAAAATGAAAAGTGTCACCATGAAAAATGTCAAAAATAACAAATTTCAAGATGGCAAATGTCAAAGATGTCAAGTGACAAATGTTACAATGCTAAATGTCAAAACTGACAAATTTCAAGATGGCAAATGTCAAAGATGTCAAATGACAAATGTCACAATGCTAAATGTCAAAAATGAAAAGTGTCACCATGAAAAATGTCAAAAATGACAAATTTCAAGATGGCAAATGTCAAAGATGTCAAATGACAAATGTCACAATGCTAAATGTCAAAAATGATAAGTGTCACCATAAAAAATGTCAAAAATAACAAATTTCAAGATGGCAAATGTCAAAGATGTCAAATGACAAATGTCACAATGCTAAATGTCAAAAATGACAAATTTCAAGATGGCAAATGTCAAAGATGTCAACTGACAAATGTTACAATGCTAAATGTCAAAAATGAAAATGTCACCATGAAAAATGTCAAAAATAACAAATTTCAAGATGGCAAATGTCAAAGATGTCAAATGACAAATGTCACAATGCTAAATGTCAAAAATGACAAATTTCAAGATGGCAAATGTCAAAGATGTCAAATGACAAATGTCACAATGCTAAATGTCAAAAATGAAAAGTGTCAAAAATGACAAATTTTAAGATGGCAAATGTCTAAGATGTCAAATGACAAATGTCACAATGCTAAATGTCAAAAATGAAAAGTGTCAGAATGAAAAATGTCAAAAATGACAAATTTCAAGATGGCAAATGTCAAAGATGTCAAATGACAAATGTCACAATGCTAAATGTCAAAAATGAAAAGTGTCACCATGAAAAATGTCAAAAATGACAAATTTCAAGATGGCAAATGTCAAAGATGTCAAATGACAAATGTCACAATGCTAAATGTCAAAAATGAAAAGTGTCACCATAAAAAATGTCAAAAATGACAAATTTCAAGATGGCAAATATCAAAGATGTCAAATGACAAATGTCACAATGCTAAATGTCAAAAATGGAAAGTGTCACAATGCTAAATGTCAAAAATGAAAAGTGTCACAATGCTAAATGTCAGAAATGACAAATTTCAAGATGGCAAATGTCAAAGATGTCAAGTGACAAATGTCACAATGCTAAATGTCAAAACTGACAAATTTCAAGATGGCAAATGTCAAAGATGTCAAATGACAAATGTCACAATGCTAAATGTCAAAAATGAAAAGTGTCACCATGAAAAATGTCAAAAATGAGAAATTTCAAGATGGCAAATGTCAAAGATGTCAAATGACAAATGTCACAATGCTAAATGTCAAAAATGATAAGTGTCACCATAAAAAATGTCAAAAATAACAAATTTCAAGATGGCAAATGTCAAAGATGTCAAATGACAAATGTCACAATGCTAAATGTCAAAAATGACAAATTTCAAGATGGCAAATGTCAAAGATGTCAACTGACAAATGTTACAATGCTAAATGTCAAAAATGAAAATGTCACCATGAAAAATGTCAAAAATAACAAATTTCAAGATGGCAAATGTCAAAGATGTCAAATGACAAATGTCACAATGCTAAATGTCAAAAATGAAAAGTGTCACAATGAAAAATGTCAAAAATGACAAATTTCAAGATGGCAAATGTCAAAGATGTCAAATGACAAATGTCACATTGCTAAATGTCAAAAATGAAAAGTGTCAACATGAAAAATGTCAAAAATGACAAATTTCAAGATGGCAAATGTCCAAGATGTCAAATGACAAATGTCACAATGCTAAATGTCAAAAATGAAAAGTGTCACCATGAAAAACGTCAAAAATGACAAATTTCAAGATAGCAAATGTCAAAGATGTCAAATGACAAATGTCACAATGCTAAATGTCAAAAATGTAAAGTGTCACCATGAAAAATGTCAAAAATGACAAATTTCAAGATGGCAAATGTCAAAACTGACAAACGTCACAATGCTAAATGTCAAAAATGAAAAGTGTCACCATGAAAAATGTCAAAAATGACAAATTTTAAGATGGCAAATGTCAAAGATGTCAAATGACAAATGTCACAATGCTAAATGTCAAAAATGAAAAGTGTCACCATGAAAAATGTCAAAAATAACAAATTTTAAGATGGCAAATGTCAAAGATGTCAAATGACAAATGTCACAATGCTAAATGTCAAAAATGAAAAGTGTCACCATGAAAAATGTCAAAAATGACAAATTTCAAGATGGCAAATGTCCAAGATGTCAAATGACAAATGTCACAATGCTAAATGTCAAAAATGAAAAGTGTTACCATGAAAAATGTCAAAAATGACAAATTTCAAGATGGCAAATGTCAAAGATGTCAAATGACAAATGTCACAATGCTAAATGTCAAAAATGAAAAGTGCCACCATGAAAAATGTCAAAAATGACAAATTTCAAGATGGCAAATGTCAAAGATGTCAAATGACAAATGTCACAATGCTAAATGTCAAAAATGAAAAGTGTCACCATGAAAATGTCAAAAATGACAAATTTCAAGATGGCAAATGTCAAAACTGACAAATGTCACAATGCTAAATGTCAAAAATGATAGGTGTCAACATGAAAAATGTCAAAAATGACAAATTTCAAGATGGCAAATGTCCAAGATGTCAAATGACAAATGTCACAATGCTAAATGTCAAAAATGAAAAGTGTCACCATGAAAAACGTCAAAAATGACAAATTTCAAGATAGCAAATGTCAAAGATGTCAAATGACAAATGTCACAATGCTAAATTCCAAAAAAAAAATTGTCAAAAATGACAAATTTCAAGATGGCAAATGTCAAAGATGTCAAATGACAAATGTCAGAATGCTAAATGTCAAAAATGAAAAGTGTCACCATGAAAAATGTCAAAAATGACAAATTTCAAGATGGCAAATGTCAAAACTGACTAATGTCACAATGCTAAATGTTAAAAATGAAAAGTGTCACCATGAAAAATGTCAAAAATGACAAATTTCAAAATGGCAAATTTCAAAGATGTCAAATGACAAATGTCACAATGCTAAATGTCAAAAATGAAAAGTGTCACCATGAAAAGTGTCAAAAATGACAAATTTCAAGATGGCAAATGTCTAAGATGTCAAATGACAAATGTCACAATGCTAAATGCCAAAAATGAAAAGTGTCACCATGAAAAATGTCAAAAATGACTAATTTCAAGATGGCAAATGTCAAAGATGTCAAATGACAAATGTCACAATGCTAAATGTCAAAAATGAAAAGTGTCACCATGAAAAATGTCAAAAATGACAAATTTCAAGATGGCAAATGTCAAAGATGTCAAATGTCACAATGCTAAATGTCAAAAATGAAAAGTGTCACCATGAAAAATGTCAAAAATGACAAATTTCAAGATGGCAAATATCAAAGATGTCAAATGACAAATGTCACAATGCTAAATGTCAAAAATGAAAAGTGTCACAATGCTAAATTTCAAAAATGAAAAGTGTCACAATGCTTAATGTCAAAAATGACAAATTTCAAGCTGGCAAATGTCAAAGATGTCAAATGACAAATGTCACAATGCTAAATGTCAAAAATGACAAATTTCAAGATGGCAAATGTCAAAGATGTCAAATGACAAATGTCACAATGCTAAATGTCAAAAATGAAAAGTGTCACCATGAAAAATGTCAAAAATGACAAATTTCAAGATGGCAAATGTCAAAACTGACAAACGTCACAATGCTAAATGTCAAAAATGAAAAGTGTCACCATGAAAAATGTCAAAAATAACAAATTTCAAGATGGCAAATGTCAAAGATGTCAAGTGACAAATGTTACAATGCTAAATGTCAAAACTGACAAATTTCAAGATGGCAAATGTCAAAGATGTCAAATGACAAATGTCACAATGCTAAATGTCAAAAATGAAAAGTGTCACCATGAAAAATGTCAAAAATGACAAATTTCAAGATGGCAAATGTCAAAGATGTCAAATGACAAATGTCACAATGCTAAATGTCAAAAATGAAAAGTGTCACCATGAAAAGTGTCAAAAATGACAAATTTCATGATGGCAAATGTCAAAGATGTCAAATGACAAATGTCACAATGCTAAATGTCAAAAATGAAAAGTGTCACCATGAAAAATGTCAAAAATGACAAATTTCAAGATGGCAAATGTCAAAGATGTCAAATGACAAATGTCACAATGCTAAATGTCAAAAATGAAAAGTGTCACCATGAAAAATGTCAAAAATGACAAATTTCAAGATGGCAAATATCAAAGATGTCAAATGACAAATGTCACAATGCTAAATGTCAAAAATGAGAAGTGTCACAATGCTAAATGTCAAAAATGACAAATTTCAAGATGGCAAATGTCAAAGATGTCAAATGACAAATGTCACAATGCTAAATGTCAAAAATGAAAAGTGTCACCATGAAAAATGTCAAAAATGACAAATTTTAAGATGGCAAATGTCAAAACTGACAAACGTCACAATGCTAAATGTCAAAAATGAAAAGTGTCACCATGAAAAATGTCAAAAATAACAAATTTCAAGATGGCAAATGTCAAAGATGTCAAGTGACAAATGTCACAATGCTAAATGTCAAAACTGACAAATTTCAAGATGACAAATGTCAAAGATGTCAAATGACAAATGTCACAATGCTAAATGTCAAAAATGAAAAGTGTCACCATTAAAAATGTCAAAAATGACAAATTTCAAGATGGCAAATGTCAAAACTGACTAATGTCACAATGCTAAATGTCAAAAATGAAAAGTGTCACCATGAAAAATGTCAAAAATGACAAATTTCAAAATGGCAAATGTCAAAGATGTCAAATGACAAATGTCACAATGCTAAATGTCAAAAATGAAAAGTGTCACCATGAAAAGTGTCAAAAATGACAAATTTCAAGATGGCAAATGTCTAAGATGTCAAATCACAAATGTCACAATGCTAAATGTCAAAAATGAAAAGTGTCACCATGAAAAATGTCAAAAATGACAAATTTCAAGATGGCAAAGGTCAAAGATGTCAAATGACAAATGTCACAATGCTAAATGTCAAAAATGAAAAGTGTCACCATGAAAAATGTCAAAAATGACAAATTTCAAGATGGCAAATGTCAAAGATGTCAAATGACAAATGTCACAATGCTAAATGTCAAAAATGAAAAGTGTCACCATGAAAAATGTCAAAAATGACAAATTTCAAGATGGCAAATGTCAAAGATGTCAAATGACAAATGTCACAATGCTAAATGTCAAAAATGAAAAGTGTCACCATGAAAAATGTCAAAAATGACAAATTTCAAGATGGCAAATATCAAAGATGTCAAATGACAAATGTCACAATGCTAAATGTCAAAAATGGAAAGTGTCACAATGCTAAATGTCAAAAATGAAAAGTGTCACAATGCTAAATGTCAAAAATGACAAATTTTAAGATGGCAAATGTCAAAGATGTCAAATGACAAATGTCACAATGCTAAATAACAAAAATGACAAATTTCAAGATGGCAAATGTCAAAGATGTCAAATGACAAATGTCACAATGCTAAATGTCAAAAATGAAAAGTGTCACCATGAAAAATGTCAAAAATGACAAATTTCAAGATGGCAAATATCAAAACTGACAAATGTCACAATGCTAAATGTCAAAAATGATAAGAGTCACCATGAAAAATGTCAAAAATGACAAATTTCAAGATGGCAAATGTCTAAGATGTCAAATGACAAATGTCACAATGCTAAATGTCAAAAATAAAAAGTGTCACCATGAAAAATGTCAAAAATGACAAATTTCAAGATGGCAAATGTCAAAGATGTCAAATGACAAATGTCTCAATGCTAAATGTCAAAAATGAAAAGTGTCAAACATGACAAATTTTAAGATGGCAAATGTCTAAGATGTCAAATGACAAATGTCACAATGCTAAATGTCAAAAATGAAAAGTGTCACCATGAAAAATGTCAAAAATGACAAATTTCAAGATGGCAAATGTCAAAGATGTCAAATGACAAATGTCACAATGCTAAATGTCAAAAATGAAAAGTGTCAACATGAAAAATGTCAAAAATGACAAATTTCAAGATGGCAAATGTCAAAGATGTCAAATGACAAATGTCACAATGCTAAATGTCAAAAATGAAAAGTGTCACCATGAAATATGTCAAAAATGACAAATTTCAAGATGGCAAATGTGAAAACTGACTAATGTCACAATGCTAAATGTCAAAAATGAAAAGTGTCACCATGAAAAATGTCAAAAATGACAAATTTCAAGATGGCAAATGTCAAAACTTACAAACGTCACAATGCTAAATGTCAAAAATGAAAAGTGTCACCATGAAAAATGTCAAAAATAACAAATTTCAAGATGGCAAATGTCAAAACTGACAAACGTCACAATGCTAAATGTCAAAAATGAAAAGTGTCACCATGAAAAATGTCAAAAATAAGAAATTTCAAGATGGCAAATGTCAAAGATGTCAAGTGACAAATGTCACAATGCTAAATGTCAAAACTGACAAATTTCAAGATGGCAAATGTCAAAGATGTCAAAAATGAAAAGTGTCACAATGCTAAATGTCAAAAATGAAAAGTGTCACAATGCTAAATGTCAAAAATGACAAATTTCAAGATGGCAAATGTCAAAGATGTCAAATGACAAATGTCACAATGCTAAATGTCAAAAATGACAAATTTCAAGATGGCAAATGTCAAAGATGTCAAATGACAAATGTCACAATGCTAAATGTCAAAAATGTAAAGTGTCACCATGAAAAATGTCAAAAATGACAAATTTCAAGATGGCAAATGTCAAAACTGACAAACGTCACAATGCTAAATGTCAAAAATGAAAAGTGTCACCATGAAAAATGTCAAAAATGACAAATTTCAAGATGGCAAATGTCAAAGATGTCAAATGACAAATGTCACAATGCTAAATGTCAAAAATGAAAAGTGTCACCATGAAAAATGTCAAAAATAACAAATTTTAAGATGGCAAATGTCAAAGATGTCAAATGACAAATGTCACAATGCTAAATGTCAAAAATGAAAAGTGTCACCATGAAAAATGTCAAAAATGACAAATTTCAAGATGGCAAATGTCCAAGATGTCAAATGACAAATGTCACAATGCTAAATGTCAAAAATGAAAAGTGTTACCATGAAAAATGTCAAAAATGACAAATTTCAAGATGGCAAATGTCAAAGATGTCAAATGACAAATGTCACAATGCTAAATGTCAAAAATGAAAAGTGCCACCATGAAAAATGTCAAAAATGACAAATTTCAAGATGGCAAATGTCAAAGATGTCAAATGACAAATGTCACAATGCTAAATGTCAAAAATGAAAAGTGTCACCATGAAAAATGTCAAAAATGACAAATTTCAAGATGGCAAATGTCAAAACTGACAAATGTCACAATGCTAAATGTCAAAAATGATAGGTGTCAACATGAAAAATGTCAAAAATGACAAATTTCAAGATGGCAAATGTCCAAGATGTCAAATGACAAATGTCACAATGCTAAATGTCAAAAATGAAAAGTGTCACCATGAAAAACGTCAAAAATGACAAATTTCAAGATAGCAAATGTCAAAGATGTCAAATGACAAATGTCACAATGCTAAATTCCAAAAAAAAAAGTGTCAAAAATGACAAATTTTAAGATGGCAAATGTCAAAGATGTCAAATGACAAATGTCACAATGCTAAATGTCAAAAATGAAAAGTGTCACCATGAAAAATGTCAAAAATGACAAATTTCAAGATGGCAAATGTCAAAACTGACTAATGTCACAATGCTAAATGTTAAAAATGAAAAGTGTCACCATGAAAAATGTCAAAAATGACAAATTTCAAAATGGCAAATTTCAAAGATGTCAAATGACAAATGTCACAATGCTAAATGTCAAAAATGAAAAGTGTCACCATGAAAAGTGTCAAAAATGACAAATTTCAAGATGGCAAATGTCTAAGATGTCAAATGACAAATGTCACAATGCTAAATGCCAAAAATGAAAAGTGTCACCATGAAAAATGTCAAAAATGACAAATTTCAAGATGGCAAATGTCAAAGATGTCAAATGACAAATGTCACAATGCTAAATGTCAAAAATGAAAAGTGTCACCATGAAAAATGTCAAAAATGACTAATTTCAAGATGGCAAATGTCAAAGATGTCAAATGACAAATGTCACAATGCTAAATGTCAAAAATGAAAAGTGTCACCATGAAAAATGTCAAAAATGACAAATTTCAAGATGGCAAATGTCAAAGATGTCAAATGTCACAATGCTAAATGTCAAAAATGAAAAGTGTCACCACGAAAAATGTCAAAAATGACAAATTTCAAGATGGCAAATATCAAAGATGTCAAATGACAAATGTCACAATGCTAAATGTCAAAAATGAAAAGTGTCACAATGCTAAATGTCAAAAATGAAAAGTGTCACAATGCTTAATGTCAAAAATGACAAATTTCAAGATGGCAAATGTCAAAGATGTCAAATGACAAATGTCACAATGCTAAATGTCAAAAATGACAAATTTCAAGATGGCAAATGTCAAAGATGTCAAATGACAAATGTCACAATGCTAAATGTCAAAAATGAAAAGTGTCACCATGAAAAATGTCAAAAATGACAAATTTCAAGATGGCAAATGTCAAAACTGACAAACGTCACAATGCTAAATGTCAAAAATGAAAAGTGTCACCATGAAAAATGTCAAAAATAACAAATTTCAAGATGGCAAATGTCAAAGATGTCAAGTGACAAATGTTACAATGCTAAATGTCAAAACTGACAAATTTCAAGATGGCAAATGTCAAAGATGTCAAATGACAAATGTCACAATGCTAAATGTCAAAAATGAAAAGTGTCACCATGAAAAATGTCAAAAATGACAAATTTCAAGATGGCAAATGTCAAAGATGTCAAATGACAAATGTCACAATGCTAAATGTCAAAAATGATAAGTGTCACCATAAAAAATGTCAAAAATAACAAATTTCAAGATGGCAAATGTCAAAGATGTCAAATGACAAATGTCACAATGCTAAATGTCAAAAATGACAAATTTCAAGATGGCAAATGTCAAAGATGTCAACTGACAAATGTTACAATGCTAAATGTCAAAAATGAAAATGTCACCATGAAAAATGTCAAAAATAACAAATTTCAAGATGGCAAATGTCAAAGATGTCAAATGACAAATGTCACAATGCTAAATGTCAAAAATGACAAATTTCAAGATGGCAAATGTCAAAGATGTCAAATGACAAATGTCACAATGCTAAATGTCAAAAATGAAAAGTGTCAAAAATGACAAATTTTAAGATGGCAAATGTCTAAGATGTCAAATGACAAATGTCACAATGCTAAATGTCAAAAATGAAAAGTGTCACAATGAAAAATGTCACAAATGACAAATTTCAAGATGGCAAATGTCAAAGATGTCAAATGACAAATGTCACAATGCTAAATGTCAAAAATGAAAAGTGTCACCATGAAAAATGTCAAAAATGACAAATTTCAAGATGGCAAATGTCAAAGATGTCAAATGACAAATGTCACAATGCTAAATGTCAAAAATGAAAAGTGTCACCATAAAAAATGTCAAAAATGACAAATTTCAAGATGGCAAATATCAAAGATGTCAAATGACAAATGTCACAATGCTAAATGTCAAAAATGGAAAGTGTCACAATGCTAAATGTCAAAAATGAAAAGTGTCACAATGCTAAATGTCAGAAATGACAAATTTCAAGATGGCAAATGTCAAAGATGTCAAGTGACAAATGTCACAATGCTAAATGTCAAAACTGACAAATTTCAAGATGGCAAATGTCAAAGATGTCAAATGACAAATGTCACAATGCTAAATGTCAAAAATGAAAAGTGTCTCCATGAAAAATGTCAAAAATGAGAAATTTCAAGATGGCAAATGTCAAAGATGTCAAATGACAAATGTCACAATGCTAAATGTCAAAAATGATAAGTGTCACCATAAAAAATGTCAAAAATAACAAATTTCAAGATGGCAAATGTCAAAGATGTCAAATGACAAATGTCACAATGCTAAATGTCAAAAATGACAAATTTCAAGATGGCAAATGTCAAAGATGTCAACTGACAAATGTTACAATGCTAAATGTCAAAAATGAAAATGTCACCATGAAAAATGTCAAAAATAACAAATTTCAAGATGGCAAATGTCAAAGATGTCAAATGACAAATGTCACAATGCTAAATGTCAAAAATGACAAATTTCAAGATGGCAAATGTCAAAGATGTCAAATGACAAATGTCACAATGCTAAATGTCAAAAATGAAAAGTGTCAAAAATGACAAATTTTAAGATGGCAAATGTCTAAGATGTCAAATGACAAATGTCACAATGCTAAATGTCAAAAATGAAAAGTGTCACAATGAAAAATGTCAAAAATGACAAATTTCAAGATGGCAAATGTCAAAGATGTCAAATGACAAATGTCACAATGCTAAATGTCAAAAATGAAAAGTGTCACCATGAAAAATGTCAAAAATGACAAATTTCAAGATGGCAAATGTCAAAGATGTCAAATGACAAATGTCACAATGCTAAATGTCAAAAATGAAAAGTGTCACCATGAAAAGTGTCAAAAATGACAAATTTCAAGATGGCAAATGTCTAAGATGTCAAATGACAAATGTCACAATGCTAAATGTCAAAAATGAAAAGTGTCACCATGAAAAATGTCAAAAATGACAAATTTCAAGATGGCAAATGTCAAAGATGTCAAATGACAAATGTCACAATGCTAAATGTCAAAAATGAAAAGTGTCACCATGAAAAATGTCAAAAATGACAAATTTCAAGATGGCAAATGTCAAAGATGTCAAATGACAAATGTCACAATGCTAAATGTCAAAAATGAAAAGTGTCACCATGAAAAATGTCAAAAATGACAAATTTCAAGATGGCAAATATCAAAGATGTCAAATGACAAATGTCACAATGCTAAATGTCAAAAATGGAAAGTGTCACAATGCTAAATGTCAAAAATGAAAAGTGTCACAATGCTTAATGTCAAAAATGACAAATTTCAAGATGGCAAATGACAAAGATGTCAATTGACAAATGTCACAATGCTAAATAACAAAAATGACAAATTTCAAGATGGCAAATGTCAAAGATGTCAAATGACAAATGTCACAATGCTAAATGTTAAAAATGAAAAGTGTCACCATGAAAAATGTCAAAAATGAAAAATTTTAAGATGGCAAATATCAAAACTGACAAATGTCACAATGCTAAATGTCAAAAATGATAAGAGTCACCATGAAAAATGTCAAAAATGACAAATTTCAAGATGGCAAATGTCTAAGATGTCAAATGACAAATGTCACAATGCTAAATGTCAAAAATGAAAAGTGTCACCATGAAAAATGTCAAAAATGACAAATTTCAAGATGGCAAATGTCAAAGATGTCAAATGACAAATGTCACAATGCTAAATGTCAAAAATGAAAAGTGTCACCATAAAAAATGTCAAAAATGACAAATTTCAAGATGGCAAATGTCAAAGATGTCAAATGACAAATGTCACAATGCTAAATGTCAAAAATGAAAAGTGTCACCATGAAAAATGTCAAAAATGACAAATTTCAAGATGGCAAATGTTAAAACTGACTAATGTCACAATGCTAAATGTCAAAAATGAAAAGTGTCACCATGAAAAATGTCAAAAATGACAAATTTCAAAATGGCAAATGCCAAAGATGTCAAATGACAAATGTCACAATGCTAAATGTCAAAAATGAAAAGTGTCACCATGAAAAGTGTCAAAAATGACAAATTTCAAGATGGCAAAT
The DNA here is from genome assembly GCA_964028335.1 of Altica lythri. Classification (NCBI taxonomy): domain Eukaryota; kingdom Metazoa; phylum Arthropoda; class Insecta; order Coleoptera; family Chrysomelidae; genus Altica; species Altica lythri. The sequence continues at coordinate 35,888,854 of OZ034800.1, read as the reverse complement.
GTCTAAGATGTCAAATGACAAATGTCACAATGCTAAATGTCAAAAATGAAAAGTGTCACCATGAAAAATGTCAAAAATGACAAATTTCAAGATGGCAAATGTCAAAGATGTCAAATGACAAATGTCACAATGCTAAATGTCAAAAATGAAAAGTGTCACCATGAAAAATGTCAAAAATGACAAATTTCAAGATGGCAAATGTCAAAGATGTCAAATGACAAATGTCACAATGCTAAATGTCAAAAATGAAAAGTGTCACCATGAAAAATGACAAACATGACAAATTTCAAGATGGCAAATGTCAAAGATGTCAAATGACAAATGTCACAATGCTAAATGTCAAAAATGAAAAGTGTCACCATGAAAAATGTCAAAAATGACAAATTTCAAGATGGCAAATATCAAAGATGTCAAATGACAAATGTCACAATGCTAAATGTCAAAAATGGAAAGTGTCACAATGCTAACTGTCAAAAATGAAAATTGTCACAATGCTAAATGTCAAAAATGACAAATTTCAAGATGGCAAATGTCAAAGATGTCAAATGACAAATGTCACAATGCTAAATGTCAAAAATGACAAATTTCAAGATGGCAAAAGTCAAAGATGTCAAATGACAAATGTCACAATGCTAAATGTCAAAAATGAAAAGTGTCACCATAAAAAATGTCAAAAATGACAAATTTCAAGATGGCAAATGTCAAAACTGACAAACGTCACAATGCTAAATATCAAAAATGAAAAGTGTCACCATGAAAAATGTCAAAAATAACAAATTTCAAGATGGCAAATGTCAAAGATGTCAAATGACAAATGTCACAATGCTAAATGTCAAAAATGACAAATTTCAAGATGGCAAATGTCAAAGATGTCAAATGACAAATGTCACAATGCTAAATGTCAAAAATGAAAAGTGTCAAAAATGACAAATTTTAAGATGGCAAATGTCTAAGATGTCAAATGACAAATGTCACAATGCTAAATGTCAAAAATGAAAAGTGTCAACATGAAAAATGTCAAAAATGACAAATTTCAAGATGGCAAATGTCAAAGATGTCAAATGACAAATGTCACAATGCTAAATGTCAAAAATGAAAAGTGTCACCATGAAAAATGTCAAAAATGACAAATTTCAAGATGGCAAATGTCAAAAATGACTAATGTCACAATGCTAAATGTTAAAGATGAAAAGTGTCACCATGAAAAATGTCAAAAATGACAAATTTCAAAATGGCAAATGTCAAAGATGTCAAATGACAAATGTCACAATGCTAAATGTCAAAAATGAAAAGTGTCACCATGAAAAGTGTCAAAAATGACAAATTTCAAGATGGCAAATGTCTAAGATGTCAAATGACAAATGTCACAATGCTAAATGTTAAAAATGAAAAGTGTCACCATGAAAAATGTCAAAAATGAAAAATTTTAAGATGGCAAATATCAAAACTGACAAATGTCACAATGCTAAATGTCAAAAATGATAAGAGTCACCATGAAAAATGTCAAAAATGACAAATTTCAAGATGGCAAATGTCTAAGATGTCAAATGACAAATGTCACAATGCTAAATGTCAAAAATGAAAAGTGTCACCATGAAAAATGTCAAAAATGACAAATTTCAAGATGGCAAATGTCAAAGATGTCAAATGACAAATGTCACAATGCTAAATGTCAAAAATGAAAAGTGTCACCATGAAAAATGTCAAAAATGACAAATTTCAAGATGGCAAATGTCAAAGATGTCAAATGACAAATGTCACAATGCTAAATGTCAAAAATGAAAAGTGTCACCATGAAAAATGTCAAAAATGACAAATTTCAAGATGGCAAATGTTAAAACTGACTAATATCACAATGCTAAATGTCAAAAATGAAAAGTGTCACCATGAAAAATGTCAAAAATGACAAATTTCAAAATGGCAAATGCCAAAGATGTCAAATGACAAATGTCACAATGCTAAATGTCAAAAATGAAAAGTGTCACCATGAAAAGTGTCAAAAATGACAAATTTCAAGATGGCAAATGTCTAAGATGTCAAATGACAAATGTCACAATGCTAAATGTCAAAAATGAAAAGTGTCACCATGAAAAATGTCAAAAATGACAAATTTCAAGATGGCAAATGTCAAAGATGTCAAATGACAAATGTCACAATGCTAAATGTCAAAAATGAAAAGTGTCACCATGAAAAATGTCAAAAATGACAAATTTCAAGATGGCAAATGTCAAAGATGTCAAATGACAAATGTCACAATGCTAAATGTCAAAAATGAAAAGTGTCACCATGAAAAATGTCAAAAATGACAAATTTCAAGATGGCAAATGTCAAAGATGTCAAATGACAAATGTCACAATGCTAAATGTCAAAAATGAAAAGTGTCACCATGAAAAATGTCAAAAATGACAAATTTCAAGATGGCAAATATCAAAGATGTCAAATGACAAATGTCACAATGCTAAATGTCAAAAATGGAAAGTGTCACAATGCTAACTGTCAAAAATGAAAAGTGTCACAATGCTAAATGTCAAAAATGACAAATTTCAAGATGGCAAATGTCAAAGATGTCAAATGACAAATGTCACAATGCTAAATGTCAAAAATGACAAATTTCAAGATGGCAAAAGTCAAAGATGTCAAATGACAAATGTCACAATGCTAAATGTCAAAAATGAAAAGTGTCACCATAAAAAATGTCAAAAATGGCAAATTTCAAGATGGCAAATGTCAAAACTGACAAACGTCACAATGCTAAATGTCAAAAATGAAAAGTGTCACCATGAAAAATGTCAAAAATAACAAATTTCAAGATGGCAAATGTCAAAGATGTCAAATGACAAATGTCACAATGCTAAATGTCAAAAATGACAAATTTCAAGATGGCAAATGTCAAAGATGTCAAATGACAAATGTCACAATGCTAAATGTCAAAAATGAAAAGTGTCAATAATGACAAATATTAAGATGGCAAATGTCTAAGATGTCAAATGACAAATGTCACAATGCTAAATGTCAAAAATGAAAAGTGTCAACATGAAAAATGTCAAAAATGACAAATTTCAAGATGGCAAATGTCAAAGATGTCAAATGACAAATGTCACAATGCTAAATGTCAAAAATGAAAAGTGTCACCATGAAAAATGTCAAAAATGACAAATTTCAAGATGGTTAATGTCAAAAATGACTAATGTCACAATGCTAAATGTTAAAGGTGAAAAGTGTCACCATGAAAAATGTCAAAAATGACAAATTTCAAAATGGCAAATGTCAAAGATGTCAAATGACAAATGTCACAATGCTAAATGTCAAAAATGAAAAGTGTCACCATGAAAAGTGTCAAAAATGACAAATTTCAAGATGGCAAATGTCTAAGATGTCAAATGACAAATGTCACAATGCTAAATGTCAAAAATGAAAAGTGTCACCATGAAAAATGTCAAAAATGACAAATTTCAAGATGGCAAATGTCAAAGATGTCAAATGACAAATGTCATAATGCTAAATGTCATAAATGAAAAGTGTCACCATGAAAAATGTCAAAAATGACAAATTTCAAGATGGCAAATGTCAAAGATGTCAAATGACAAATGTCACAATGCTAAATATCAAAAATGAAAAGTGTCACCATGAAAAATGTCAAAAATGACAAATTTCAAGTTGGCAAATGTCAAAGATGTCAAATGACAAATGTCACAATGCTAAATGTCAAAAATGAAAAGTGTCACCATGAAAAATGTCAAAAATGACAAATTTCAAGATGGCAAATATCAAAGATGTCAATTGACAAATGTCACAATGCTAAATGTCAAAAATGAAAAGTGTCACAATGCTAAATGTCAAAAATGAAAAGTGTCACAATGCTAAATGTCAAAAATGACAAATTTCAAGATGGCAAATGTCAAAGATGTCAAATGACAAATGTCACAATGCTAAATGTCAAAAATGACAAATTTCAAGATGGCAAATGTCAAAGATGTCAAATGACAAATGTCACAATGCTAAATGTCAAAAATGAAAAGTGTCACCATGAAAAATGTCAAAAATAACAAATTTCAAGATGGCAAATGTCAAAGATGTCAAGTAACAAATGTCACAATGCTAAATGTCAAAACTGACAAATTTCAAGATGGCAAATGTCAAAGATGTCAAATGACAAATGTCACAATGCTAAATGTCAAAAATAAAAAGTGTCACCATGAAAAATGTCAAAAATGACAAATTTCAAGATGGCAAATGTCAAAACTGACTAATGTCACAAACCTAAATGTCAAAAATGAAAAGTGTCACCATGAAAAATGTCAAAAATGACAAATTTCAAAATGGCAAATGTCAAAGATGTCAAATGACAAATGTCACAATGCTAATTGTCAAAAATGAGAAGTTTCACCATGAAAAGTGTCAAAAATGACAAATTTCAAGATGGCAAATGTCTAAGATGTCAAATGACAAATGTCACAATGCTAAATCTCAAAAATGAAAAGTGTCACCATGAAAAATGTCAAAAATGACAAATTTCAAGATGGCAAATGTCAAAGATGTCAAATGACAAATGTCACAATGCTAAATGTCAAAAATGAAAAGTGTCACCATGAAAAATGTCAAAAATGACAAATTTCAAGATGGCAAATGTCAAAGATGTCAAATGACAAATGTCACAATGCTAAATGACAAAAATGAAAAGTGTCACCATGAAAAATGTCAAAAATGACAAATTTCAAGATGGCAAATGTCAAAGATGTCAAATGACAAATGTCACAATGTTAAATGTCAAAAATGAAAAGTGTCACCATGAAAAATGTCAAAAATGACAAATTTCAAGATGGCAAATATCAAAGATGTCAAATGACAAATGTCACAATGCTAAATGTCAAAAATGGAAAGTGTCACAATGCTAAATGTCAAAAATGAAAAGTGTCACAATGCTAAATGTCAAAAATGACAAATTTCAAGATGGCAAATGTCAAAGATGTCAAATGACAAATGTCACAATGCTAAATAACAAAAATGACAAATTTTAAGATGGCAAATGTCTAAGATGTCAAATGACAAATGTCACAATGCTAAATGTCAAAAATGAAAAGTGTCACAATGAAAAATGTCAAAAATGACAAATTTCAAGATGGCAAATATCAAAACTGACAAATGTCACAATGCTAAATGTCAAAACTGATAAGAGTCACCATGAAAAATGTCAAAAATGACAAATTTCAAGATGGCAAATGTCTAAGATGTCAAATGACAAATGTCACAATGCTAAATGTCAAAAATGAAAAGTGTCACCATGAAAAATGTCAAAAATGACAAATTTCAAGATGGCAAATGTCAAAGATGTCAAATGACAAATGTCACAATGCTAAATGTCAAAAATGAAAAGTGTCAAAAATGACAAATTTTAAGATGGCAAATGTCTAAGATGTCAAATGACAAATGTCACAATGCTAAATGTCAAAAATGAAAAGTGTCACCATGAAAAATGTCAAAAATGACAAATTTTAAGATGGCAAATGTCAAAGATGTCAAATGACAAATGTCACAATGCTAAATGTCAAAAATGAAAAGTGTCACCATGAAAAATGTCAAAAATGACAAATTTCAAGATGGAAAATGTCAAAGATGTCAAATGACAAATGTCACAATGCTAAATGTCAAAAATGAAAAGTGTCACCATGAAAAATGTCAAAAATGACAAATTTCAAGATGGCAAATGTCAAAGATGTCAAATGACAAATGTCACAATGCTAAATGTCAAAAATGAAAAGTGTCACCATGAAAAATGTCAAAAATGACAAATTTCAAGATGGCAAATGTCAAAGATGTCAAATGACAAATGTCACAATGCTAAATGTCAAAAATGAAAAGTGTCACCATGAAAAATGTCAAAAATGACAAATTTCAAGATGGCAGATATCAAAGATGTCAAATGACAAATGTCACAATGCTAAATGTCAAAAATGGAAAGTGTCACAATGATAAATGTCAAAAATGAAAAGTGTCACAATGCTTAATGTCAAAAATGACAAATTTCAAGATGGCAAATGTCAAAACTGACTAATGTCACAATGCTAAATGTCAAAAATGAAAAGTGTCACCAAGAAAAATGTCAAAAATGACAAATTTCAAAATGGCAAATGTCAAAGATGTCAAATGACAAATGTCACAATGCTAAATGTCAAAAATGAAAAGTGTCACCATAAAAAGTGTCAAAAATGACAAATTTCAAGATGGCAAATGTCTAAGATGTCAAATGACAAATGTCACAATGCTACATGTCAAAAATGAAAAATGTCACCATGAAAAATGTCAAAAATGACAAATTTCAAGATGGAAAATGTCAAAGATGTCAAATGACAAATGTCACAATGCTAAATGTCAAAAATGAAAAGTGTCACCATGAAAAATGTCAAAAATGACAAATTTCAAGATGGCAAATGTCAAAGATGTCAAATGACAAATCTCACAATGCTAAATGTCAAAAATGAAAAGTGTCACCATGAAAAATGTCAAAAATGACAAATTTCAAGATGGCAAATGTCAAAGATGTCAAATGACAAATGTCACAATGCTAAATGTCAAAAATGAAAAGTGTCACCATGAAAAATGTCAAAAATGACAAATTTCAAGATGGCAAATATCAAAGATGTCAAATGACAAATGTCACAATGCTAAATGTCAAAAATGGAAAGTGTCACAATGCTAAATGTCAAAAATAAAAAGTGTCACAATGCTTAATGTCAAAAATGACAAATTTCAAGATGGCAAATGTCAAAGATGTCAAATGACAAATGTCACAATGCTAAATAACAAAAATGACAAATTTCAAGATGGCAAATGTCAAAGATGTCAAATGACAAATGTCACAATGCTAAATGTTAAAAATGAAAAGTGTCACCATGAAAAATGTCAAAAATGACAAATTTTAAGATGGCAAATGTCAAAGATGTCAAATGACAAATGTCACAATGCTAAATGTCAAAAATGAAAAGTGTCGCCATGAAAAATGTCAAAAATGACAAATTTCAAGATGGCAAATGTCAAAGATGTCAAATGACAAATGTCACAATGCTAAATGTCAAAAATGAAAAGTGTCAAAAATGACAAATTTTAAGATGGCAAATGTCTAAGATGTCAAATGAAAAATGTCACAATGCTAAATGTCAAAAATGAAAAGTGTCACCATGAAAAATGTCAAAAATGACAAATTTCAAAATAGCAAATGTCAAAGATGTCAAATGACAAATGTCACAATGCTAAATGTCAAAAATGAAAAGTGTCACCATGAAAAATGTCAAAAATGACAAATTTCAAGATGGCAAATGTCAAAGATGTCAAATGACAAATGTCACAATGCTAAATGTCAAAAATGAAAAGTGTCACCATGAAAAATGTCAAAAATGACAAATTTCAAGATGGCAAATGTCAAAACTGACTAATGTCACAATGCTAAATGTCAAAAATGAAAAGTGTCACCATGAAAAATGTCAAAAATGACAAATTTCAAAATGGCAAATGCCAAAGATGTCAAATGACAAATGTCACAATGCTAAATGTCAAAAATAAAAAGTGTCACCATAAAAAGTGTCAAAAATGACAAATTTCAAGATGGCAAATGTCTAAGATGTCAAATGACAAATGTCACAATGCTAAATGTCAAAAATGACAAATTTCAAGATGGCAAATGTCAAAGATGTCAAATGACAAACGTCACAATGCTAAATGTCAAAAATGAAAAGTGTCAAAAATGACAAATTTTAAGATGGCAAATGTCTAAGATGTCAAATGACAAATGTCACAATGCTAAATGTCAAAAATGAAAAGTGTCACAATGAAAAATGTCAAAAATGACAAATTTCAAGATGGCAAATGTCAAAGATGTCAAATGACAAATGTCACAATGCTAAATGGCAAAAATGAAAAGTGTCACCATAAAAAATGTCAAAAATGACAAATTTCAAGATGGCAAATGTCAAAGATGTCAAATGACAAATGTCACAATGCTAAATGTCAAAAATGAAAAGTGTCACCACGAAAAATGTCAAAAATGACAAATTTCAAGATGGCAAATGTCAAAACTGACTAATGTCACAATGCTAAATGTTAAAGATGAAAAGTGTCACCATGAAAAATGTCAAAAATGACAAATTTCAAAATGGCAAATGTCAAAGATGTCAAATGACAAATGTCACAATGCTAAATGTCAAAAATGAAAAGTGTCACCATGAAAAGTGTCAAAAATGACAAATTTCAAGATGGCAAATGTCTAAGATGTCAAATGACAAATGTCACAATGCTAAATGTCAAAAATGAAAAGTGTCACCATGAAAAATGTCAAAAATGACAAATTTCAAGATGGCAAATGTGAAAGATGTCAAATGACAAATGTCACAATGCTAAATGTCAAAAATGAAAAGTGTCACCATGAAAAATGTCAAAAATGACAAATTTCAAGATGGCAAATGTCAAAGATGTCAAATGACAAATGTCACAATGCTAAATATCAAAAATGAAAAGTGTCACCATGAAAAATGTCAAAAATGACAAATTTCAAGATGGCAAATGTCAAAGATGTCAAATGACAAATGTCACAATGCTAAATGTCAAAAATGAAAAGTGTCACCATGAAAAATGTCAAAAATGACAAATTTCAAGGTGGCAAATATCAAAGATGTCAATTGACAAATGTCACAATGCTAAATGTCAAAAATGAAAAGTGTCACAATGCTAAATGTCAAAAATGAAAAGTGTCACAATGCTAAATGTCAAAAATGACAAATTTCAAGATGGCAAATGTCAAAGATGTCAAATGACAAATGTCACAATGCTAAATGTCAAAAATGACAAATTTCAAGATGGCAAATGTCAAAGATGTCAAATGACAAATGTCACAATGCTAAATGTCAAAAATGAAAAGTGTCACCATGAAAAATGTCAAAAATGACAAATTTCAAGATGGCAAATGTCAAAACTGACAAACGTCACAATGCTAAATGTCAAAAATGAAAAGTGTCACCATGAAAAATGTCAGGAATAACAAATTTAAAGATGGCAAATGTCAAAGATGTCAAGTGACAAATGTCACAATGCTAAATGTCAAAACTGACAAATTTCAAGATAGCAAATGTCAAAGATGTCAAATGACAAATGTCACAATGCTAAATGTCAAAAATAAAAAGTGTCACCATGAAAAATGTCAAAAATGACAAATTTCAAGATGGCAAATGTCAAAACTGACTAATGTCACAATGCTAAATGTCAAAAATAAAAAGTGTTACCATGAAAAATGTCAAAAATGACAAATTTCAAAATGGCAAATGTCAAAGATGTCAAATGACAAATGTCACAATGCTAATTGTCAAAAATGAGAAGTTTCACCATGAAAAGTGTCAAAAATGACAAATTTCAAGATGGCAAATGTCTAAGATGTCAAATGACAAATGTCACAATGCTAAATGTCAAAAATGAAAAGTGTCACCATGAAAAATGTCAAAAATGACAAATTTCAAGATGGCAAATGTCAAAGATGTCAAATGACAAATGTCACAATGCTAAATGTCAAAAATGAAAAGTGTCACCATGAAAAATGTCAAAAATGACAAATTTCAAGATGGCAAATGTCAAAGATGTCAAATGACAAATGTCACAATGCTAAATGACAAAAATGAAAAGTGTCACCATGAAAAATGTCAAAAATGACAAATTTCAAGATGGCAAATGTCAAAGATGTCAAATGACAAATGTCACAATGCTAAATGTCAAAAATGAAAAGTGTCACCATGAAAAATGTCAAAAATGACAAATTTCAAGATGGCAAATATCAAAGATGTCAAATGACAAATGTCACAATGCTAAATGTCAAAAATGGAAAGTGTCACAATCCTAAATGTCAAAAATGAAAAGTGTCACAATGCTAAATGTCAAAAATGACAAATTTCAAGATGGCAAATGTCAAGGATGTCAAATGACAAATGTCACAATGCTAAATAACAAAAATGACAAATTTTAAGATGGCAAATGTCTAAGATGTCAAATGACAAATGTCACAATGCTAAATGTCAAAAATGAAAAGTGTCACAATGAAAAATGCCAAAAATGACAAATTTCAAGATGGCAAATATCAAAACTGACAAATGTCACAATGCTAAATGTCAAAACTGATAAGAGTCACCATGAAAAATGTCAAAAATGACAAATTTCAAGATGGCAAATGTCTAAGATGTCAAATGACAAATGTCACAATGCTAAATGTCAAAAATGAAAAGTGTCACCATGAAAAATGTCAAAAATGACAAATTTCAAGATGACAAATTTCAAGATGGCAAATGTCAAAGATGTCAAATGACAAATGTCACAATGCTAAATGTCAAAAATGAAAAGTGTCAAAAATGACAGATTTTAAGATGGCAAATGTCTAAGATGTCAAATGACAAATGTCACAATGCTAAATGTCAAAAATGAAAAGTGTCACCATGAAAAATGTCAAAAATGACAAATTTCAAGATGGCAAATGTCAAAGATGTCAAATGACAAATGTCACAATGCTAAATGTCAAAAATGAAAAGTGTCACCATGAAAAATGTCAAAAATGAAAAATTTCAAGATGGCAAATGTCAAAGATGTCAAATGACAAATGTCACAATGCTAAATGTCAAAAATGAAAAGTGTCACCATGAAAAATGTCAAAAATGACAAATTTCAAGATGGCAAATGTCAAAACTGACTAATGTCACAATGCTAAATGTCAAAAATGAAAAGTGTCACCATGAAAAATGTCAAAAATGACAAATTTCAAAATGGCAAATGTCAAAGATGTCAAATGACAAATGTCACAATGCTAAATGTCAAAAATGAAAAGTGTCACCATGAAAAGTGTCAAAAATGACAAATTTCAAGATGGCAAATGTCTAAGATGTCAAATGACAAATGTCACCTTGCTAAATGTCAAAAATGACAAATTTCAAGATGGCAAATGTCAAAGCTGTCAAATGACAAATGTCACAATGCTAAATTTCAAAAATGAAAAGTGTCACCATGAAAAATGTCAAAAATAACAAATTTCAAGATGGCAAATGTCAAAGATGTCAAATGACAAATGTCACAATGCTAAATGTCAAAAATGACAAATTTCAAGATGGCAAATGTCAAAGATGTCAAATGACAAATGTCACAATGCTAAATGTCAAAAATGAAAAGTGTCAAAAATGACAAATTTTAAGATGGCAAATGTCTAAGATGTCAAATGACAAATGTCACAATGCTAAATGTCAAAAATGAAAAGTGTCACAATAAAAAATGTCAAAAATGACAAATTTCAAGATGGCAAATGTCAAAGATGTCAAATGACAAATGTCACAATGCTAAATGTCAAAAATGAAAAGTGTCACCATGAAAAATGTCAAAAATGACAAATTTCAAGATGGCAAATGTCAAAGATGTCAAATGACAAATGTCACAATGCTAAATGTCAAAAATGAAAAGTGTCACCATGAACAATGTCAAAAATGACAAATTTCAAGATGGCAAATGTCAAAACTGACTAATGTCACAATGCTAAATGTTAAAAATGAAAAGTGTCACCATGAAAAATGTCAAAAATGCCAAATTTCAAAATGGCAAATGTCAAAGATGTCAAATGACAAATGTCACAATGCTAAATGTCAAAAATGAAAAGTGTCACCATTAAAAGTGTCAAAAATGACAAATTTCAAGATGGCAAATGTCAAAGATGTCAAATGACAAATGTCACAATGCTAAATGTCAAAAATGAAAAGTGTCACCATGAAAAATGTCAAAAATGACAAATTTCAAGATGGCAAATGTCAAAGATGTCAAATGACAAATGTCACAATGCTAAATGTCAAAAATGAAAAGTGTCACCATGAAAAATGTCAAAAATGACAAATTTCAAGATGGCAAATGTCAAAGATGTCAAATGACAAATGTCACAATGCTAAATGTCAAAAATGAAAAGTGTCACCATGAAAAATGTCAAAAATGACAAATTTCAAGATGGCAAATATCAAAGATGTCAAATGACAAATGTCACAATGCTAAATGTTAAAAATGAAAAGTGTCACAATGCTAAATGTCAAAAATGGAAAGTGTCACAATGCTAAATGTCAAAAATGACAAATTTCAAGATGGCAAATGTCAAAGATGTCAAATGACAAATGTCACAATGCTAAATGTCAAAAATGACAAATTTCAAGATGGCAAATGTCAAAGATGTCAAATGACAAATGTCACAATGCTAAATGTCAAAAATGAAAAGTGTCACCATAAAAAATGTCAAAAATGACAAATTTCAAGATGGCAAATGTCAAAACTGACAAACATCACAATGCTAAATGTCAAAAATGAAAAGTGTCACCATGAAAAATGTCAAAAATAACAAATTTTAAGATGGCAAATGTCAAAGATGTCAAGTGACAAATGTCACAATGCTAAATGTCAAAACTGACAAATTTCAGGATGGCAAATGTCAAAGATGTCAAATGACAAATGTCACAATGCTAAATGTCAAAAATGAAAAGTGTCACCATGAAAAATGTCAAAAATGACAAATTTCAAGATGGCAAATATCAAAGATGTCAAATGACAAATGTCACAATGCTAAATGTCAAAAATGAAAAGTGTCACAATGCTAAATGTCAAAAATGAAAAGTGTCACAATGCTAAATGTCAAAAATGAAAAGTGTCACAATGCTAAATGTCAAAAATGACAAATTTCAAGATGGCAAATGTCAAAGATGTCAAATGACAAATGTCACAATGCTAAATGTCAAAAATGACAAATTTCAAGATGGCAAATGTCAAAGATTTCAAATGACAAATGTCACAATGCTAAATGTCAAAAATGAAAAGTGTCACCATGAAAAATGTCAAAAATGACAAATTTCAAGATGGCAAATGTCAAAACTGACAAACGTCACAATGCTAAATGTCAAAAATGAAAAGTGTCACCATGAAAAATGTCAAAAATAACAAATTTCAAGATGGCAAATGTCAAAGATGTCAAGTGACAAATGTCACAATGCTAAATGTCAAAACTGACAAATTTCAAGATGGCAAATGTCAAAGATGTCAAATGACAAATGTCACAATGCTAAATGTCGAAAATGAAAAGTGTCACCATGAAAAATGTCCAAAATGACAAATTTCAAGATGGCAAATGTCAAAACTGACTAATGTCACAATGCTAAATGTCAAAAATGAAAAGTGTCACCATGAAAAATGTCAAAAATGACAAATTTCAAAATGGCAAATGTCAAAGATGTCAAATGACAAATGTTACAATGCTAAATGTCAAAAATGAAAAGTGTCACCATGAAAAGTGTCAAAAATGACAAATTTCAAGATGGCAAATGTCTAAGATGTCAAATGACAAATGTCACAATGCTAAATGTCAAAAATGAAAAGTGTCACCATAAAAAATGTCAAAAATGAAAAATTTCAAGATGGCAAATGTCAAAGATGTCAAATGACAAATGTCACAATGCTAAATGTCAAAAATGAAAAGTGTCACCATGAAAAATGTCAAAAATGCCAAATTTCAAAATGGCAAATGTCAAAGATGTCAAATGACAAATGTCACAATGCTAAATGTCAAAAATGAAAAGTGTCACCATTAAAAGTGTCAAAAATGACAAATTTCAAGATGGCAAATGTCAAAGATGTAAAATGACAAATGTCACAATGCTAAATGTCAAAAATGAAAAGTGTCACCATGAAAAATGTCAAAAATGACAAATTTCAAGATGGCAAATGTCAAAGATGTCAAATGACAAATGTCACAATGCTAAATGTCAAAAATGAAAAGTGTCACCATGAAAAATGTCAAAAATGACAAATTTCAAGATGGCAAATGTCAAAGATGTCAAATGACAAATGTCACAATGCTAAATGTCAAAAATGAAAAGTGTCACCATGAAAAATGTCAAAAATGACAAATTGCAAGATGGCAAATATCAAAGATGTCAAATGACAAATGTCACAATGCTAAATGTTAAAAATGAAAAGTGTCACAATGCTAAATGTCAAAAATGAAAAGTGTCACAATGCTAAATGTCAAAAATGACAAATTTCAAGATGGCAAATGTCAAAGTTGTCAAATGACAAATGTCACAATGCTAAATGTCAAAAATGACAAATTTCAAGATGGCAAATGTCAAAGATGTCAAATGACAAATGTCACAATGCTAAATGTCAAAAATGAAAAGTGTTACCATAAAAAATGTCAAAAATGACAAATTTCAAGATGGCAAATGTCAAAACTGACAAACATCACAATGCTAAATGTCAAAAATGAAAAGTGTCACCATGAAAAATGTCAAAAATAACAAATTTTAAGATGGCAAATGTCAAAGATGTCAAGTGACAAATGTCACAATGCTAAATGTCAAAACTGACAAATTTCAGGATGGCAAATGTCAAAGATGTCAAATGACAAATGTCACAATGCTAAATGTCAAAAATGAAAAGTGTCACCATGAAAAATGTCAAAAATGACAAATTTCAAGATGGCAAATATCAAAGATGTCAAATAACAAATGTCACAATGCTAAATGTCAAAAATGAAAAGTGTCACAATGCTAAATGTCAAAAATGAAAAGTGTCACAATGCTAAATGTCAAAAATGACAAATTTCAAGATGGCAAATGTCAAAGATGTCAAATGTCAAAGATGTCAAGTGACAAATGTCACAATGCTAAATGTCAAAACTGACAAATTTCAAGATGGCAAATGTCAAAGATGTCAAATGACAAATGTCACAATGCTAAATGTCAAAAATGAAAAGTGTCACCATGAAAAATGTCAAAAATGACAAATTTCAAGATGGCAAATGTCAAAACTGACTAATGTCACAATGCTAAATGTCAAAAATGAAAAGTGTCACCATGAAAAATGACAAATTTCAAAATGGCAAATGTCAAAGATGTCAAATGACAAATGTGACAATGCTAAATGTCAAAAATGAAAAGTGTCACCATGAAAAGTGTCAAAAATGACAAATTTCAAGATGGCAAATGTCTAAGATGTCAAATGCCAAATGTCACAATGCTAAATGTCAAAAATGAAAAGTGTCACCATGAAAAATGTCAAAAATGAAAAATTTCAAGATGGCAAATGTCAAAGATGTCAAATGACAAATGTCACAATGCTAAATGTCAAAAATGAAAAGTGTCACCATGAAAAATGTCAAAAATGACAAATTTCAAGATGGCAAATGTCAAAGATGTCAAATGTCACAATGCTAAATGTCAAAAATGAAAAGTGTCACCATGAAAAATGTCAAAAATGACAAATTTCAAGATGGCAAATGTCAAAGATGTCAAATGACAAATGTCACAATGCTAAATGTCAAAAATGAAAAGTGTCACCATGAAAAATGTCAAAAATGACAAATTTCAAGATGGCAAATATCAAAGATGTCAAATGACAAATGTCACAATGCTAAATGTCAAAAATGGAAAGTGTCACAATGCTAAATGTCAAAAATGAAAAGTGTCACAATGCTAAATGTCAAAAATAACAAATTTCAAGATGGCAAATGTCAAAGATGTCAAATGACAAATGTCACAATGCTAAATAACAAAAATGACAAATTTCAAGATGGCAAATGTCAAAGATGTCAAATGACAAATATCACAATGCTAAATGTCAAAAATGAAAAGTGTCACCATGACAAATGTCAAAAATGACAAATTTCAAGATGGCAAATATCAAAACTGACAAATATCACAATGCTAAATGTCAAAAATGATAAGAGTCACCATGAAAAATGTCAAAAATGACAAATTTCAAGATGGCAAATGTCAAAGATGTCGAATATGACAAATGTCACAATGCTAAATGTCAAAAATGAAAAGTGTCACCATGAAAAATGTCAAAAATGACAAATTTCAAGATGGCAAATATCAAAGATGTCAAATGACAAATGTCACAATGCTAAATGTCAAAAATGAAAAGTGTCAAAAATGACAAATTTTAAGATGTCAAATGTCTAAGATGTCAAATGACAAATGTCACAATGCTAAAGGTCAAAAATGAAAAGTGTCACCATGAAAAATGTCAAAAATGACAAATTTCAAGATGGCAAATGTCAAAGATGTCAAATGACAAATGTCACAATGCTAAATGTCAAAAATGAAAAGTGTCACCATGAAAAATGTCAAAAATGACAAATTTCAAGATGGCAAATGTCAAAGATGTCAAATGACAAATGTCACAATGCTAAATGTCAAAAATGAAAAGTGTCACCATGAAAAATGTCAAAAATGACCAATTTCAAGATGGCAAATGTCAAAACTGACTAATGTCACAATGCTAAATGTCAAAAATGAAAAGTGTCACCATGAAAAATGTCAAAAATGACAAATTTCAAGATGGCAAATGTCAAAGATGTCAAATGACAAATGTCACAATGCTAAATGTCAAAAATGAAAAGTTTCACCATGAAAAATGTCAAAAATGACAAATTTCAAGATGGCAAATATCAAAGATGTCAAATGACAAATGTCACAATGCTAAATGTCAAAAATGGAAAGTGTCACAATGCTAAATGTCAAAAATGAAAAGTGTCACAATGCTAAATGTCAAAAATAACAAATTTCAAGATGGCAAATGTCAAAGATGTCAAATGACAAATGTCACAATGCTAAATAACAAAAATGACAAATTTCAAGATGGCAAATGTCAAAGATGTCAAATGACAAATATCACAATGCTAAATGTCAAAAATGAAAAGTGTCACCATGACAAATGTCAAAAATGACAAATTTCAAGATGGCAAATATCAAAACTAACAAATATCACAATGCTAAATGTCAAAAATGATAAGAGTCACCATGAAAAATGTAAAAAATGACAAATTTCAAGATGGCAAATGTCTAAGATGTCAAATGACAAATGTCACAATGCTAAATGTCAAAAATGAAAAGTGTCACCATGAAAAATGTCAAAAATGACAAATTTCAAGATGGCAAATATCAAAGATGTCAAATGACAAATGTCACAATGCTAAATGTCAAAAATGACAAATTTTAAGATGGCAAATGTCTAAGATGTCAAATGACAAATGTCACAATGCTAAATGTCAAAAATGAAAAGTGTCACCATGAAAAATGTCAAAAATGACAAATTTCAAGATGGCAAATGTCAAAGATGTCAAATGACAAATGTCACAATGCTAAATGTCAAAAATGAAAAGTGTCACCATGAAAAATGTCAAAAATGACAAATTTCAAGATGGCAAATATCAAAGATGTCAAATGACAAATGTCACAATGCTAAATGTCAAAAATGGAAAGTGTCACAATGCTAAATGTCAAAAATGAAAAGTGTCACAATGCTAAATGTCAAAAATGACAAATTTCAAGATGGCAAATGTCAAAGATGTCAAATGACAAATGTCACAATGCTAAATAACAAAAATGACAAATTTCAAGATGGCAAATGTCAAAGATGTCAAATGACAAATGTCGCAATGCTAAATGTCAAAAATGAAAAGTGTCACCATGAAAAATGTCAAAAATGACAAATTTCAAGATGGCAAATATTAAAACTGACAAATATCACAATGCTAAATGTCAAAAATGATAAGAGTCACCATGAAAAATGTCAAAAATGACAAATTTCAAGATGGCAAATGTCAAAGATGTCGAATATGACAAATGTCACAATGCTAAATGTCAAAAAAGAAAAGTGTCACCATGAAAAATGTCAAAAATGACAAATTTCAAGATGGCAAATATCAAAGATGTCAAATGACAAATGTCACAATGCTAAATGTCAAAAATGAAAAGTGTCAAAAATGACAAATTTTAAGATGGCAAATGTCTAAGATGTCAAATGACAAATGTCACAATGCTAAAGGTCAAAAATGAAAAGTGTCACCATGAAAAATGTCAAAAATGACAAATTTCAAGATGGCAAATGTCAAAGATGTCAAATGACAAATGTCACAATGCTAAATGTCAAAAATGAAAAGTGTCACCATGAAAAATGTCAAAAATGACAAATTTCAAGATGGCAAATGTCAAAGATGTCAAATGACAAATGTCACAATGCTAAATGTCAAAAATGAAAAGTGTCACCATGAAAAATGTCAAAAATGACCAATTTCAAGATGGCAAATGTCAAAACTGACTAATGTCACAATGCTAAATGTCAAAAATGAAAAGTGTCACCATAAAAAATGTCAAAAATGACAAATTTCAAAATGGCAAATGTCAAAGATGTCAAATAACAAATGTCACAATGCTAAATGTCAAAAATGAAAAGTGTCACCATGAAAAATGTCAAAAATGACAAATTTCAAGATAGCAAATGTCAAAGATGTCAAATGACAAATGTCACAATGCTAAATGTCAAAAATGAAAAGTGTCACCATGAAAAATGTCAAAAATGACAAATTTCAAGATGGCAAATGTCAAAGATGTCAAATGACAAATGTCACAATGCTAAATGTCAAAAATGAAAAGTGTCACCATGAAAAATGTCAAAAATGACAAATTTCAAGATAGCAAATGTCAAAGATGTCAAATGACAAATGTCACAATGCTAAATGTCAAAAATGAAAAGTGTCACCATGAAAAATGTCAAAAATGACAAATTTCAAGATGGCAAATGTCAAAGATGTCAAATGACAAATGTCACAATGCTAAATGTCAAAAATGACAAATTTCAAGATGGCAAATGTCAAAGATGTCAAATGACAAATGTCACAATGCTAAATGTCAAAAATGAAAAGTGTCACCATGAAAAATGTCAAAAATGACAAATTTCAAGATGGCAAATGTCAAAACTGACAAACGTCACAATGCTAAATGTCAAAAATGAAAAGTGTCACCATGAAAAATGTCAAAAATAACAAATTTCAAGATGGCAAATGTCAAGTGACAAATGTCACAATGCTAAATGTCAAAACTGACAAATTTCAAGATGGCAAACGTCAAAGATGTCAAATGACAAATGTCACAATGCTAAATGTCAAAAATGAAAAGTGTCACCATGAAAAATGTCAAAAATGACAAATTTCAAGATGGCAAATGTCAAAGATGTCAAATGACAAATGTCACAATGCTAAATGTCAAAAATGATAAGTGTCACCATGAAAAATGTCAAAAATATCAAATTTCAAGATGGCAAATGTCAAAGATGTCAAATGACGAATGTCACAATGCTAAATGTCAAAAATGACAAATTTTAAGATGACAAATGTCAAAGATGTCAAATGACAACTATCACAATGCTAAATGTCAAAAATGAAAAGTGTCACCATGAAAAATGTCAAAAATAACAAATTTCAAGATGGCAAATGTCAAAGATGTCAAATGACAAATGTCACAATGCTAAATGTCAAAAATGACAAATTTCAAGATGGCAAATGTCAAAGATGTCAAATGTCACAATGCTAAATGTCAAAAATGAAAAGTGTCACCATGAAAAATGTCAAAAATGACAAATTTCAAGATGGAAAATGTCAAAGATGTCAAATGACAAATGTCACAATGCTAAATGTCAAAAATGAAAAGTGTCACCACGAAAAATGTCAAAAATGACAAATTTCAAGATGGCAAATGTCAAAGATGTCAAATGACAAATGTCACAATGCTAAATGTCAAAAATGAAAAGTGTCACCATGAAAAATGTCAAAAATGACAAATTTCAAGATGGCAAATGTCAAAGATATCAAATGACAAATGTCACAATGCTAAATGTCAAAAATGAAAATTGTCAAAAATGACAAATTTCAAGATGGCAAATGTCTAAGATGTCAAATGACAAATGTCACAATGCTAAATGTCAAAAATGAAAAGTGTCACCATGAAAAATGTCAAAAATGACAAATTTCAAGATGGCAAATGTCAAAGATGTCAAATGACAAATGTCACAATGCTAAATGTCAAAAATGAAAAGTGTCACCATGAAAAATGTCAAAAATGACAAATTTCAAGATGGCAAATATCAAACATGTCAAATGACAAATGTCACAATGCTAAATGTCAAAAATGAAAATTGTCAAAATCGACAAATTTCAAGATGGCAAATGTCTAAGATGTCAAATGACAAATGTCACAATGCTAAATGTCAAAAATGAAAAGTGTCACCATGAAAAATGTCAAAAATGACAAATTTCAAGATAGCAAATGTCAAAACTGACAAATGTCACAATGCTAAATGTCAAAAATGAAAAGTGTCATAATGAAAAATGTCAAAAATAACAAATTTCAAGATGGCAAATGTCAAAGATGTCAAATGACAAATGTCACAATGCTAAATGTCAAAAATGAAAAGTGTCACCATGAAAAATGTCAAAAATGACAAATTTCAAGATGGCAAATGTCAAAGATGTCAAATGACAAATGTCACAATGCTAAATGTCAAAAATAAAAACTGTCACCATGAAAAATGTCAAAAATGACAAATTTCAAGATGGCAAATGTCAAAACTGACAAATGTCACAATGCTAAATGTCAAAATTGAAAAGTGTCACCATGAAAAATGTCAAAAATGACAAATTTCAAGATGGCAAATGTCAAAACTGACAAACGTCACAATGCTAAATGTCAAAAATGAAAAGTGTCACCATGAAAAATGTCAAAAATAACAAATTTCAAGATGGCAAATGTCAAAGATGCCAAGTGAAAAATGTCACAATGCTAAATGTCAAAACTGACAAATTTCAAGATGGCAAACGTCAAAGATGTCAAATGACAAATTTCACAATGCTAAATGTCAAAAATGAAAAGTGTCACCATGAAAAATGTCAAAAATAACAAATTTCAAGATGGCAAATGTCAAAGATGTCAAATGACAAATGTCACAATGCTAAATGTCAAAAATGATAAGTGTCACCATGAAAAATGTCAAAAATAACAAATTTCAAGATGGCAAATGTCAAAGATGTCAAATGACAAATGTCACAATGCTAAATGTCAAAAATGACAAATTTTAAGATGGCAAATGTCAAAGATGTCAAATGACAACTGTCACAATGCTAAATGTCAAAAATGAAAAGTGTCACCATGAAAAATGTCAAAAATAACAAATTTCAAGATGGCAAATATCAAAGATGTCAAATGACAAATGTCACAATACTAAATGTCAAAAATGACAAATTTCAAGATGGCAAATGTCAAAGATGTCAAATGTCACAATGCTAAATGTCAAAAGTGAAAAGTGACACCATGAAAAATGTCAAAAATGACAAATTTCAAGATGGCAAATGTCAAAGATGTCAAATGACAAATGTCACAATGCTAAATGTCAAAAATGAAAAATGTCACCATGAAAAATGTCAAAAATGACAAATTTCAAGATGGCAAATGTCAAAGATGTCAAATGACAAATGTCACAATGCTAAATGTCAAAAATGAAAAGTGTCACCATAAAAATTGTCAAAAATGACAAATTTCAAGATGGCAAATGTCAAAACTGACAAATGTCAAAATGCTAAATGTCAAAAATGAAAAGTGTCATAATGAAAAATGTCAAAAATAACAAATTTCAAGATGGCAAATGTCAAAGATGTCAAATGACAAATGTCACAATGCTAAATGTCAAAAATAAAAAGTGTCACCATGAAAAATGTCAAAAATGACAAATTTCAAGATGGCAAATGTCAAAGATGTCAAATGACAAATGTCACAATGCTAAATGTTAAAAATGAAAAGTGTCACCATAAAAAATGTCAAAAATGACAAATTTCAAGATGGCAAATGTCAAAGATGTCAAATGACAAATGTCACAATGCTAAATGTCAAAAATAAAAACTGTCACCATGAAAAATGTCAAAAATGACAAATTTCAAGATGGCAAATGTCAAAACTGACAAATGTCAAAATGCTAAATGTCAAAAATGAAAAGTGTCATAATGAAAAATGTCAAAAATAACAAATTTCAAGATGTCAAATGACAAATGTCACAATGCTAAATGTCAAAAATAAAAAGTGTCACCATGAAAAATGTCAAAAATGACAAATTTCAAGATGGCAAATGTCAAAGATGTCAAATGACAAATGTCACAATGCTAAATGTCAAAAATAAAAACTGTCACCATGAAAAATGTCAAAAATGACAAATTTCAAGATGGCAAATGTCAAAACTGACAAATGTCACAATGCTAAATGTCAAAAATGAAAAGTGTCATAATGAAAAATGTCAAAAATAACAAATTTCAAGATGGCAAATGTCTAAGATGTCAAATGACAAATGTCACAATGCTAAATGTCAAAAATGAAAAGTGTCACCATGAAAAATGTCAAAAATGACAAATTTCAAGATGGCAAATGTCAAAGATGTCAAATGACAAATGTCACAATTCTAAATGTCAAAAATAAAAACTGTCACCATGAAAAATGTCAAAAATGACAAATTTCAAGATGGCAAATGTCAGAACTGACAAATGTCACAATGCTAAATGTCAAAAATGAAAAGTGTCATAATGAAAAATGTCAAAAATAACAAATTTCAAGATGGCAAATGTCAAAGATGTCAAATGACAAATGTCACAATGCTAAATGTCAAAAATGAAAAGTGTCACCATGAAAAATGTCGAAAATAACAAATTGCAAGATGGCAAATGTCAAAGATGTCAAATGACAAATGTCACAATGCTAAATGTCAAAAATGACAAATTTCAAGATGGCAAATGTCAAAGATATCAAATAACAAATGTCACAATGCTAAATGTCAAAAATGACAAATTTCAAGATGGCAAATGTCAAAACTGACAAATGTCACAATGCTAAATGTCAAGAATGAAAAGTGTCACCATGAAAAATGTCAAAAATAACAAATTTCAAGATGGCAAATGTCAAAGATGTCAAATGACAAATATCACAATGCTAAATGTCAAAAATGACAAATTTCAAAATGGCAAATGTCAAAGATGTCAAATGACAAATGTCACAATGCTAAATGTCAAAAACGAAAAGTGTCACCATGAAAAATGTCAAAAATGACAAATTTCAAGATGACAAATGTCAAAACTGACAAATGTCACAATGCTAAATGTCAAAAATGAAAAGTGTCACCATGAAAAATGTCAAAAATAACAAATTTCAAGATGGCAAATGTCAAAGATGTCAAATGACAAATGTCACAATGCTAAATGTCAAAAATGACAAATTTCAAGATGGCAAATTTCAAAGAGGTCAAATGACAATTGTCCCAATGCTAAATGTCAAAAATGAAAAGTGTCACCATGAAAAATGTCAAAAATGACAAATTTCAAGATGGCAAATGTCAAAGATGTCAAATGACAAATGTCACAATGCTAAATGTCAAAAATGAAAAGTGTCACCATGAAAAATGTCAAAAATGACAAATTTCAAGATGGCAAATGTCAAAGATGTCAAATGACAAATGTCACAATGCTAAATGTCAAAAATGAAAAGTGTCACCATGAAAATTGTCAAAAATGACAAATTTCAAGATGGCAAATGTCAAAACTGACAAATGTCAAAATGCTAAATGTCAAAAATGAAAAGTGTCATAATGAAAAATGTCAAAAATAACAAATTTCAAGATGGCAAATGTCAAAGATGTCAAATGACAAATGTCACAATGCTAAATGTCAAAAATAAAAAGTGTCACCATGAAAAATGTCAAAAATGACAAATTTCAAGATGGCAAATGTCAAAGATGTCAAATGACAAATGTCACAATGCTAAATGTCAAAAATGAAAAGTGTCACCATGAAAAATGTCAAAAATGACAAATTTCAAGATGGCAAATGTCAAAGATGTCAAATGACAAATGTCACAATGCTAAATGTCAAAAATAAAAACTGTCACCATGAAAAATGTCAAAAATGACAAATTTCAAGATGGCAAATGTCAAAACTGACAAATGTCAAAATGCTAAATGTCAAAAATGAAAAGTGTCATAATGAAAAATGTCAAAAATAACAAATTTCAAGATGGCAAATGTCAAAGATGTCAAATGACAAATGTCACAATGCTAAATGTCAAAAATAAAAAGTGTCACCATGAAAAATGTCAAAAATGACAAATTTCAAGATGGCAAATGTCAAAGATGTCAAATGACAAATGTCACAATGCTAAATGTCAAAAATAAAAACTGTCACCATAAAATGTCAAAAATGACAAATTTCAAGATGGCAAATGTCAAAACTGACAAATGTCACAATGCTAAATGTCAAAAATGAAAAGTGTCATAAAGAAAAATGTCAAAAATAACAAATTTCAAGATGGCAAATGTCTAAGATGTCAAATGACAAATGTCACAATGCTAAATGTCAAAAATGAAAAGTGTCACCATGAAAAATGTCAAAAATGACAAATTTTAAGATGGCAAATGTCAAAGATGTCAAATGACATATGTCACAATTCTAAATGTCAAAAATAAAAACTGTCACCATGAAAAATGTCAAAAATGACAAATTTCAAGATGGCAAATGTCAGAACTGACAAATGTCACAATGCTAAATGTCAAAAATGAAAAGTGTCATAATGAAAAATGTCAAAAATAACAAATTTCAAGATGGCAAATGTCAAAGATGTCAAATGACAAATGTCACAATGCTAAATGTCAAAAATGAAAAGTGTCACCATGAAAAATGTCGAAAATAACAAATTTCAAGATGGCAATTGTCAAAGATGTCAAATGACAAATGTCACAATGCTAAATGTCAAAAATGACAAATTTCAAGATAGCAAATGTCAAAGATATCAAATAACAAATGTCACAATGCTTAATGTCAAAAATGACAAATTTCAAGATGGCAAATGTCAAAACTGACAAATGTCACAATGCTAAATGTCAAGAATGAAAAGTGTCACCATGAAAAATGTCAAAAATAACAAATTTCAAGATGGCAAATGTCAAAGATGTCAAATGAAAAATATCACAATGCTAAATGTCAAAAATGACAAATTTCAAAATGGCAAATGTCAAAGATGTCAAATGACAAATGTCACAATGCTAAATGTCAAAAATGAAAAGTGTCACCATGAAAAATGTCAAAAATGACAAATTTCAAGATGACAAATGTCAAAACTGACAAATGTCACAATGCTAAATGTCAAAAATGAAAAGTGTCACCATGAAAAATGTCAAAAATAACAAATTTCAAGATGGCAAATGTCAAAGATGTCAAATGACAAATGTCACAATGCTAAATGTCAAAAATGGCAAATTTCAAGATGGCAAATTTCAAAGATGTCAAATGACAATTGTCCCAATGCTAAATGTCAAAAATGAAAAGTGTCACCATGAAAAATGTCAAAAATGACAAATTTCAAGATGGCAAATGTCAAAGATGTCAAATGACAAATGTCACAATGCTAAATGTCAAAAATGAAAAGTGTCACCATGAAAAATGTCAAAAATGACAAATTTCAAGATGGCAAATTGCAAAGATGTCAAATGACAAATTTCACAATGCTAAATGTCAAAAATGAAAATTGTCACCATGAAAAATGTCAAAAATGACAAATTTCAAGATGGCAAATGTCAAAGATGTCAACTGACAAATGTCACAATGCTAAATGTCAAAAATAAAAAGTGTCAAAAATGACAAATTTCAAGATGGCAAATGTCTAAGATGTCAAATGACAAATGTCACAATGCTAAATGTCAAAAATAAAAAGTGTCACCATGAAAAATGTCAAAAATGACAAACTTTAAGATGGCAAATGTCAAAGATGTCAAATGACAAATGTCACAATGCTAAATGTCAAAAATGAAAAGTGTCACCATAAAAAATGTCAAAAATGACAAATTTCAAGATGGCAAATGTCAAAGATGTCAAATGACAAATGTCACAATGCTAAATTTCAAAAATGAAAAGTGTCACCATGAAAAATGTCAAAAATGACAAATTTCAAGATGGCAAATGTCAAAGATGTCAAATGACAAATGTCACAATGCTAAATGTCAAAAATGAAAAGTGTCACCATGAAAAATGTAAAAATGACAAATTTCAAGATGGCAAATGTCAAAGATGTGAAATAACAAATGTCACAATGCTAAATGTCAAAAATGAAAAGTGTCAAAAATGACAAATTTCAAGATGGCAAATGCTAAGATGTCAAATGACAAATGTCACAATGCTAAATGTCAAAAATGAAAAGTGTCACCATGAAAAATGTCGAAAATAACAAATTTCAAGATGGCAATTGTCAAAGATGTCAAATGACAAATGTCACAATGCTAAATGTCAAAAATGACAAATTTCAAGATAGCAAATGTCAAAGATATCAAATAACAAATGTCACAATGCTTAATGTCAAAAATGACAAATTTCAAGATGGCAAATGTCAAAACTGACAAATGTCACAATGCTAAATGTCAAGAATGAAAAGTGTCACCATGAAAAATGTCAAAAATAACAAATTTCAAGATGGCAAATGTCAAAGATGTCAAATGAAAAATATCACAATGCTAAATGTCAAAAATGACAAATTTCAAAATGGCAAATGTCAAAGATGTCAAATGACAAATGTCACAATGCTAAATGTCAAAAATGAAAAGTGTCACCATGAAAAATGTCAAAAATGACAAATTTCAAGATGACAAATGTCAAAACTGACAAATGTCACAATGCTAAATGTCAAAAATGAAAAGTGTCACCATGAAAAATGTCAAAAATAACAAATTTCAAGATGGCAAATGTCAAAGATGTCAAATGACAAATGTCACAATGCTAAATGTCAAAAATGGCAAATTTCAAGATGGCAAATTTCAAAGATGTCAAATGACAATTGTCCCAATGCTAAATGTCAAAAATGAAAAGTGTCACCATGAAAAATGTCAAAAATGACAAATTTCAAGATGGCAAATGTCAAAGATGTCAAATGACAAATGTCACAATGCTAAATGTCAAAAATGAAAAGTGTCACCATGAAAAATGTCAAAAATGACAAATTTCAAGATGGCAAATTGCAAAGATGTCAAATGACAAATTTCACAATGCTAAATGTCAAAAATGAAAATTGTCACCATGAAAAATGTCAAAAATGACAAATTTCAAGATGGCAAATGTCAAAGATGTCAACTGACAAATGTCACAATGCTAAATGTCAAAAATAAAAAGTGTCAAAAATGACAAATTTCAAGATGGCAAATGTCTAAGATGTCAAATGACAAATGTCACAATGCTAAATGTCAAAAATAAAAAGTGTCACCATGAAAAATGTCAAAAATGACAAACTTTAAGATGGCAAATGTCAAAGATGTCAAATGACAAATGTCACAATGCTAAATGTCAAAAATGAAAAGTGTCACCATAAAAAATGTCAAAAATGACAAATTTCAAGATGGCAAATGTCAAAGATGTCAAATGACAAATGTCACAATGCTAAATTTCAAAAATGAAAAGTGTCACCATGAAAAATGTCAAAAATGACAAATTTCAAGATGGCAAATGTCAAAGATGTCAAATGACAAATGTCACAATGCTAAATGTCAAAAATGAAAAGTGTCACCATGAAAAATGTAAAAATGACAAATTTCAAGATGGCAAATGTCAAAGATGTGAAATGACAAATGTCACAATGCTAAATGTCAAAAATGAAAAGTGTCAAAAATGACAAATTTCAAGATGGCAAATGCTAAGATGTCAAATGACAAATGTCACAATGCTAAATGTCAAAAATGAAAAGTGTCACCATAAAAAATGTCAAAAATGACAGATTTCAAGATGGCAAATGTCAAAGATGTCAAATGACAAATGTCACAATGCTAAATGTCAAAAATGAAAAGTGTCACCATAAAAAATGTCAAAAATGACAAATTTCAAGATGGCAAATGTCAAAAATGTCAAATGACAAATGTCACAATGCTAAATGTCAAAAATGAAAAGTGTCACCATAAAAAATGTCAAAAATGACAAATTTCAAGATGGCAAATATCAAAGATGTCAAATGACAAATGTCACAATGCTAAATGTCAAAAATGAAAAGTGTCACCATGAAAAATGTCAAAAATGACAAATTTCAAGATGGCAAATGTCAAAGATGTCAAATGACAAATGTCACAATGCTAAATGTCAAAAATGAAAGTGTCACCATGAAAAATGTCAAAAATGACAAATTTCAAGATGGCAAATGTCAAAGATGTCAAATGACAAATGTCACAATGCTAAATGTCAAAAATGAAAAGTGTCAAAAATGACAAATTTCAAGATGGCAAATGTCTAAGATGTCAAATGACAAATGTCACAATGCTAAATGTCAAAAATGAAAAGTGTCACCATAAAAAATGTCAAAAATGACAAATTTCAAGATGGCAAATGTCAAAGATGTCAAATAACAAATGTCACAATGCTAAATGTCACAAATGAAAAGTGTCACCATGAAAAATGTCAAAAATGACAAATTTCAAGATGGCAAATGTCAAAGATGTCAAATGTCACAATGCTAAATGTCAAAACTGAAAGGTGTCACCATGAAAAATGTCAAAAATGACAAATTTCAAGATGGCAAATGTCAAAGATGTCAAATGACAAATGTCAAAATGCTAAATGTCAAAAATAAAAAGTGTCACCATAAAAAATGTCAAAAATGACAAATTTTAAGATGACAAATGTCAAAGATGTCAAATGACAAATGTCAAAATGCTAAATGTCAAAAATGAAAAGTGTCACCATGAAAAATGTCAAAAATGACAAATTTCAAGATGGCAAATATCAAAGATGTCAAATGACAAATGTCACAATGCTAAATGTCAAAAATGAAAAGTGTCACCATGAAAAATGTCAAAAATGACAAATTTCAAGATGGCAAATGTCAAAGATGTCAAATGACATATGTCACAATTCTAAATGTCAAAAATAAAAACTGTCACCATGAAAAATGTCAAAAATGACAAATTTCAAGATGGCAAATGTCAGAACTGACAAATGTCACAATGCTAAATGTCAAAAATGAAAAGTGTCATAATGAAAAATGTCAAAAATAACAAATTTCAAGATGGCAAATGTCAAAGATGTCAAATGACAAATGTCACAATGCTAAATGTCAAAAATGAAAAGTGTCACCATGAAAAATGTCGAAAATAACAAATTTCAAGATGGCAATTGTCAAAGATGTCAAATGACAAATGTCACAATGCTAAATGTCAAAAATGACAAATTTCAAGATAGCAAATGTCAAAGATATCAAATAACAAATGTCACAATGCTTAATGTCAAAAATGACAAATTTCAAGATGGCAAATGTCAAAACTGACAAATGTCACAATGCTAAATGTCAAGAATGAAAAGTGTCACCATGAAAAATGTCAAAAATAACAAATTTCAAGATGGCAAATGTCAAAGATGTCAAATGAAAAATATCACAATGCTAAATGTCAAAAATGACAAATTTCAAAATGGCAAATGTCAAAGATGTCAAATGACAAATGTCACAATGCTAAATGTCAAAAATGAAAAGTGTCACCATGAAAAATGTCAAAAATGACAAATTTCAAGATGACAAATGTCAAAACTGACAAATGTCACAATGCTAAATGTCAAAAATGAAAAGTGTCACCATGAAAAATGTCAAAAATAACAAATTTCAAGATGGCAAATGTCAAAGATGTCAAATGACAAATGTCACAATGCTAAATGTCAAAAATGGCAAATTTCAAGATGGCAAATTTCAAAGATGTCAAATGACAATTGTCCCAATGCTAAATGTCAAAAATGAAAAGTGTCACCATGAAAAATGTCAAAAATGACAAATTTCAAGATGGCAAATGTCAAAGATGTCAAATGACAAATGTCACAATGCTAAATGTCAAAAATGAAAAGTGTCACCATGAAAAATGTCAAAAATGACAAATTTCAAGATGGCAAATTGCAAAGATGTCAAATGACAAATTTCACAATGCTAAATGTCAAAAATGAAAATTGTCACCATGAAAAATGTCAAAAATGACAAATTTCAAGATGGCAAATGTCAAAGATGTCAACTGACAAATGTCACAATGCTAAATGTCAAAAATAAAAAGTGTCAAAAATGACAAATTTCAAGATGGCAAATGTCTAAGATGTCAAATGACAAATGTCACAATGCTAAATGTCAAAAATAAAAAGTGTCACCATGAAAAATGTCAAAAATGACAAACTTTAAGATGGCAAATGTCAAAGATGTCAAATGACAAATGTCACAATGCTAAATGTCAAAAATGAAAAGTGTCACCATAAAAAATGTCAAAAATGACAAATTTCAAGATGGCAAATGTCAAAGATGTCAAATGACAAATGTCACAATGCTAAATTTCAAAAATGAAAAGTGTCACCATGAAAAATGTCAAAAATGACAAATTTCAAGATGGCAAATGTCAAAGATGTCAAATGACAAATGTCACAATGCTAAATGTCAAAAATGAAAAGTGTCACCATGAAAAATGTAAAAATGACAAATTTCAAGATGGCAAATGTCAAAGATGTGAAATGACAAATGTCACAATGCTAAATGTCAAAAATGAAAAGTGTCAAAAATGACAAATTTCAAGATGGCAAATGCTAAGATGTCAAATGACAAATGTCACAATGCTAAATGTCAAAAATGAAAAGTGTCACCATAAAAAATGTCAAAAATGACAAATTTCAAGATGGCAAATGTCAAAGATGTCAAATGACAAATGTCACAATGCTAAA
Source organism: Altica lythri (assembly GCA_964028335.1). NCBI lineage: Eukaryota > Metazoa > Arthropoda > Insecta > Coleoptera > Chrysomelidae > Altica > Altica lythri. The sequence continues at coordinate 35,858,244 of OZ034800.1, read as the reverse complement.
TGTCAAAAATGAAAAGTGTCACCATAAAAAATGTCAAAAATGACAAATTTCAAGATGGCAAATGTCAAAAATGTCAAATGACAAATGTCACAATGCTAAATGTCAAAAATGAAAAGTGTCACCATAAAAAATGTCAAAAATGACAAATTTCAAGATGGCAAATATCAAAGATGTCAAATGACAAATGTCACAATGCTAAATGTCAAAAATGAAAAGTGTCACCATGAAAAATGTCAAAAATGACAAATTTCAAGATGGCAAATGTCAAAGATGTCAAATGACAAATGTCACAATGCTAAATGTCAAAAATGAAAGTGTCACCATGAAAAATGTCAAAAATGACAAATTTCAAGATGGCAAATGTCAAAGATGTCAAATGACAAATGTCACAATGCTAAATGTCAAAAATGAAAAGTGTCAAAAATGACAAATTTCAAGATGGCAAATGTCTAAGATGTCAAATGACAAATGTCACAATGCTAAATGTCAAAAATGAAAAGTGTCACCATAAAAAATGTCAAAAATGACAAATTTCAAGATGGCAAATGTCAAAGATGTCAAATAACAAATGTCACAATGCTAAATGTCACAAATGAAAAGTGTCACCATGAAAAATGTCAAAAATGACAAATTTCAAGATGGCAAATGTCAAAGATGTCAAATGTCACAATGCTAAATGTCAAAACTGAAAGGTGTCACCATGAAAAATGTCAAAAATGACAAATTTCAAGATGGCAAATGTCAAAGATGTCAAATGACAAATGTCAAAATGCTAAATGTCAAAAATAAAAAGTGTCACCATAAAAAATGTCAAAAATGACAAATTTTAAGATGACAAATGTCAAAGATGTCAAATGACAAATGTCAAAATGCTAAATGTCAAAAATGAAAAGTGTCACCATGAAAAATGTCAAAAATGACAAATTTCAAGATGGCAAATATCAAAGATGTCAAATGACAAATGTCACAATGCTAAATGTCAAAAATGAAAAGTGTCACAATACAAAATTTCAAAAATAAAAAGTGTCACAATGCTAAATGTCAAAAATGACAAATTTCAAGATGGCAAATGTCAAAGATGTCAAATGACAAATGTCACAATGCTAAATGTCAAAAATGACAAATTTCAAGATGGCAAATGTCAAAGATGTCAAATGACAAATGTCACAATGCTAAATGTCAAAAATGAAAAGTGTCACCATGAAAAATGTCAAAAATGACAAATTTCAAGATGGCAAATGTCAAAACTGACAAATGTCACAATGCTAAATGTCAAAAATGAAAAGTGTCACCATGAAAAATGTCAAAAATAACAAATTTCAAGATGGCAAATGTCAAAGATGTCAAATGACAAATGTCACAATGCTAAATGTCAAAACTGACAAATTTTAAGATGGCAAATGTCAAAGATGTCAAATGACAAATGTCACAATGCTAAATGTCAAAACTGAAAAGTGTCACCATGAAAAATGTCAAAAATGACAAATTTTAAGATGGCAAATGTCAAAGATGTCAAATGACAAATGTCACAATGCTAAATGTCAAAATTGATAAGTGTCACCATGAAAAATGTCAAAAATAACAAATTTCAAGATGGCAAATGTCAAAGATGTCAAATGACAAATGTCACAATGCTAAATGTCAAAAATGACAAATTTCAAGATGGCAAATGTCAAAGATGTCAAATGACAAATGTCACAATGCTAAATGTCAAAAATGAAAAGTGTCACCATGAAAAATGTCAAAAATGACAAATTTCAAGATGGCAAATGTCAAAACTGACAAACGTCACAATGCTAAATGTCAAAAATGAAAAGTGTCACCATGAAAAATGTCAAAAATAACAAATTTCAAGATGGCAAATGTCAAAGATGTCAAGTGACAAATGTCACAATGCTAAATGTCAAAAATGAAAAGTGTCACCATGAAAAATGTCGAAAATAACAAATTTCAAGATGGCAAATGTCAAAGATGTCAAATGACAAATGTCACAATGCTAAATGTCAAAAATGACAAATTTCAAGATAGCAAATGTCAAAGATATCAAATAACAAATGTCACAATGCTAAATGTCAAAAATGACAAATTTCAAGATGGCAAATGTCAAAACTGACAAATGTCACAATGCTAAATGTCAAGAATGAAAAGTGTCACCATGAAAAATGTCAAAAATAACAAATTTCAAGATGGCAAATGTCAAAGATGTCAAATGAAAAATATCACAATGCTAAATGTCAAAAATGACAAATTTCAAAATGGCAAATGTCAAAGATGTCAAATGACAAATGTCACAATGCTAAATGTCAAAAATGAAAAGTGTCACCATGAAAAATGTCAAAAATGACAAATTTCAAGATGACAAATGTCAAAACTGACAAATGTCACAATGCTAAATGTCAAAAATGAAAAGTGTCACCATGAAAAATGTCAAAAATAACAAATTTCAAGATGGCAAATGTCAAAGATGTCAAATGACAAATGTCACAATGCTAAATGTCAAAAATGACAAATTTCAAGATGGCAAATTTCAAAGATGTCAAATGACAATTGTCCCAATGCTAAATGTCAAAAATGAAAAGTGTCACCATGAAAAATGTCAAAAATGACAAATTTCAAGATGGCAAATGTCAAAGATGTCAAATGACAAATGTCACAATGCTAAATGTCAAAAATGAAAAGTGTCACCATGAAAAATGTCAAAAATGACAAATTTCAAGATGGCAAATTGCAAAGATGTCAAATGAAAAATATCACAATGCTAAATGTCAAAAATGACAAATTTCAAAATGGCAAATGTCAAAGATGTCAAATGACAAATGTCACAATGCTAAATGTCAAGAATGAAAAGTGTCACCATGAAAAATGTCAAAAATAACAAATTTCAAGATGGCAAATGTCAAAGATGTCAAATGACAAATATCACAATGCTAAATGTCAAAAATGACAAATTTCAAAATGGCAAATGTCAAAGATGTCAAATGACAAATGTCACAATGCTAAATGTCAAAAACGAAAAGTGTCACCATGAAAAATGTCAAAAATGACAAATTTCAAGATGACAAATGTCAAAACTGACAAATGTCACAATGCTAAATGTCAAAAATGAAAAGTGTCACCATGAAAAATGTCAAAAATAACAAATTTCAAGATGGCAAATGTCAAAGATGTCAAATGACAAATGTCACAATGCTAAATGTCAAAAATGACAAATTTCAAGATGGCAAATTTCAAAGAGGTCAAATGACAATTGTCCCAATGCTAAATGTCAAAAATGAAAAGTGTCACCATGAAAAATGTTAAAAATGACAAATTTCAAGATGGCAAATGTCAAAGATGTCAAATGACAAATGTCACAATGCTAAATGTCAAAAATGAAAAGTGTCACCATGAAAAATGTCAAAAATGACAAATTTCAAGATGGCAAATGTCAAAGATGTCAAATGACAAATGTCACAATGCTAAATGTCAAAAATGAAAAGTGTCACCATGAAAATTGTCAAAAATGACAAATTTCAAGATGGCAAATGTCAAAACTGACAAATGTCAAAATGCTAAATGTCAAAAATGAAAAGTGTCATAATGAAAAATGTCAAAAATAACAAATTTCAAGATGGCAAATGTCAAAGATGTCAAATGACAAATGTCACAATGCTAAATGTCAAAAATAAAAAGTGTCACCATGAAAAATGTCAAAAATGACAAATTTCAAGATGGCAAATGTCAAAGATGTCAAATGACAAATGTCACAATGCTAAATGTCAAAAATGAAAAGTGTCACCATGAAAAATGTCAAAAATGACAAATTTCAAGATGGCAAATGTCAAAGATGTCAAATGACAAATGTCACAATGCTAAATGTCAAAAATAAAAACTGTCACCATGAAAAATGTCAAAAATGACAAATTTCAAGATGGCAAATGTCAAAACTGACAAATGTCAAAATGCTAAATGTCAAAAATGAAAAGTGTCATAATGAAAAATGTCAAAAATAACAAATTTCAAGATGGCAAATGTCAAAGATGTCAAATGACAAATGTCACAATGCTAAATGTCAAAAATAAAAAGTGTCACCATGAAAAATGTCAAAAATGACAAATTTCAAGATGGCAAATGTCAAAGATGTCAAATGACAAATGTCACAATGCTAAATGTCAAAAATAAAAACTGTCACCATAAAATGTCAAAAATGACAAATTTCAAGATGGCAAATGTCAAAACTGACAAATGTCACAATGCTAAATGTCAAAAATGAAAAGTGTCATAATGAAAAATGTCAAAAATAACAAATTTCAAGATGGCAAATGTCTAAGATGTCAAATGACAAATGTCACAATGCTAAATGTCAAAAATGAAAAGTGTCACCATGAAAAATGTCAAAAATGACAAATTTCAAGATGGCAAATGTCAAAGATGTCAAATGACATATGTCACAATTCTAAATGTCAAAAATAAAAACTGTCACCATGAAAAATGTCAAAAATGACAAATTTCAAGATGGCAAATGTCAGAACTGACAAATGTCACAATGCTAAATGTCAAAAATGAAAAGTGTCATAATGAAAAATGTCAAAAATAACAAATTTCAAGATGGCAAATGTCAAAGATGTCAAATGACAAATGTCACAATGCTAAATGTCAAAAATGAAAAGTGTCACCATGAAAAATGTCGAAAATAACAAATTTCAAGATGGCAAATGTCAAAGATGTCAAATGACAAATGTCACAATGCTAAATGTCAAAAATGACAAATTTCAAGATAGCAAATGTCAAAGATATCAAATAACAAATGTCACAATGCTAAATGTCAAAAATGACAAATTTCAAGATGGCAAATGTCAAAACTGACAAATGTCACAATGCTAAATGTCAAGAATGAAAAGTGTCACCATGAAAAATGTCAAAAATAACAAATTTCAAGATGGCAAATGTCAAAGATGTCAAATGAAAAATATCACAATGCTAAATGTCAAAAATGACAAATTTCAAAATGGCAAATGTCAAAGATGTCAAATGACAAATGTCACAATGCTAAATGTCAAAAATGAAAAGTGTCACCATGAAAAATGTCAAAAATGACAAATTTCAAGATGACAAATGTCAAAACTGACAAATGTCACAATGCTAAATGTCAAAAATGAAAAGTGTCACCATGAAAAATGTCAAAAATAACAAATTTCAAGATGGCAAATGTCAAAGATGTCAAATGACAAATGTCACAATGCTAAATGTCAAAAATGACAAATTTCAAGATGGCAAATTTCAAAGATGTCAAATGACAATTGTCCCAATGCTAAATGTCAAAAATGAAAAGTGTCACCATGAAAAATGTCAAAAATGACAAATTTCAAGATGGCAAATGTCAAAGATGTCAAATGACAAATGTCACAATGCTAAATGTCAAAAATGAAAAGTGTCACCATGAAAAATGTCAAAAATGACAAATTTCAAGATGGCAAATTGCAAAGATGTCAAATGACAAATTTCACAATGCTAAATGTCAAAAATGAAAATTGTCACCATGAAAAATGTCAAAAATGACAAATTTCAAGATGGCAAATGTCAAAGATGTCAACTGACAAATGTCACAATGCTAAATGTCAAAAATAAAAAGTGTCAAAAATGACAAATTTCAAGATGGCAAATGTCTAAGATGTCAAATGACAAATGTCACAATGCTAAATGTCAAAAATAAAAAGTGTCACCATGAAAAATGTCAAAAATGACAAACTTTAAGATGGCAAATGTCAAAGATGTCAAATGACAAATGTCACAATGCTAAATGTCAAAAATGAAAAGTGTCACCATAAAAAATGTCAAAAATGACAAATTTCAAGATGGCAAATGTCAAAGATGTCAAATGACAAATGTCACAATGCTAAATTTCAAAAAAGAAAAGTGTCACCATGAAAAATGTCAAAAATGACAAATTTCAAGATGGCAAATGTCAAAGATGTCAAATGACAAATGTCACAATGCTAAATGTCAAAAATGAAAAGTGTCACCATGAAAAATGTAAAAATGACAAATTTCAAGATGGCAAATGTCAAAGATGTGAAATGACAAATGTCACAATGCTAAATGTCAAAAATGAAAAGTGTCAAAAATGACAAATTTTAAGATGGCAAATGCTAAGATGTCAAATGACAAATGTCACAATGCTAAATGTCAAAAATGAAAAGTGTCACCATGAAAAATGTCAAAAATGACAAATTTCAAGATGGCAAATGTCAAAGATGTCAAATGACAAATGTCACAATGCTAAATGTCAAAAATGAAAAGTGTCACCATAAAAAATGTCAAAAATGACAAATTTCAAGATGGCAAATGTCAAAAATGTCAAATGACAAATGTCACAATGCTAAATGTCAAAAATGAAAAGTGTCACCATAAAAAATGTCAAAAATGACAAATTTCAAGATGGCAAATATCAAAGATGTCAAATGACAAATGTCACAATGCTAAATGTCAAAAATGAAAAGTGTCACCATGAAAAATGTCAAAAATGACAAATTTCAAGATGGCAAATGTCAAAGATGTCAAATGACAAATGTCACAATGCTAAATGTCAAAAATGAAAGTGTCACCATGAAAAATGTCAAAAATGACAAATTTCAAGATGGCAAATGTCAAAGATGTCAAATGACAAATGTCACAATGCTAAATGTCAAAAATGAAAAGTGTCAAAAATGACAAATTTCAAGATGGCAAATGTCTAAGATGTCAAATGACAAATGTCACAATGCTAAATGTCAAAAATGAAAAGTGTCACCATAAAAAATGTCAAAAATGACAAATTTCAAGATGGCAAATGTCAAAGATGTCAAATAACAAATGTCACAATGCTAAATGTCACAAATGAAAAGTGTCACCATGAAAAATGTCAAAAATGACAAATTTCAAGATGGCAAATGTCAAAGATGTCAAATGTCACAATGCTAAATGTCAAAACTGAAAGGTGTCACCATGAAAAATGTCAAAAATGACAAATTTCAAGATATGTCAAAGATGTCAAATGACAAATGTCAAAATGCTAAATGTCAAAAATGAAAAGTGTCACCATAAAAAATGTCAAAAATGACAAATTTTAAGATGACAAATGTCAAAGATGTCAAATGACAAATGTCAAAATGCTAAATGTCAAAAATGAAAAGTGTCACCATGAAAAATGTCAAAAATGACAAATTTCAAGATGGCAAATATCAAAGATGTCAAATGACAAATGTCACAATGCTAAATGTCAAAAATGAAAAGTGTCACAATACAAAATTTCAAAAATAAAAAGTGTCACAATGCTAAATGTCAAAAATGACAAATTTCAAGATGGCAAATGTCAAAGATGTCAAATGACAAATGTCACAATGCTAAATGTCAAAAATGACAAATTTCAAGATGGCAAATGTCAAAGATTTCAAATGACAAATGTCACAATGCTAAATGTCAAAAATGAAAAGTGTCACCATGAAAAATGTCAAAAATGACAAATTTCAAGATGGCAAATGTCAAAACTGACAAATGTCACAATGCTAAATGTCAAAAATGAAAAGTGTCACCATGAAAAATGTCAAAAATAACAAATTTCAAGATGGCAAATGTCAAAGATGTCAAATGACAAATGTCACAATGCTAAATGTCAAAACTGACAAATTTTAAGATGGCAAATGTCAAAGATGTCAAATGACAAATGTCACAATGCTAAATGTCAAAACTGAAAAGTGTCACCATGAAAAATGTCAAAAATGACAAATTTTAAGATGGCAAATGTCAAAGATGTCAAATGACAAATGTCACAATGCTAAATGTCAAAAATGATAAGTGTCACCATGAAAAATGTCAAAAATAACAAATTTCAAGATGGCAAATGTCAAAGATGTCAAATGACAAATGTCACAATGCTAAATGTCAAAAATGACAAATTTCAAGATGGCAAATGTCAAAGATGTCAAATGACAAATGTCACAATGCTAAATGTCAAAAATGAAAAGTGTCACCATGAAAAATGTCAAAAATGACAAATTTCAAGATGGCAAATGTCAAAACTGACAAACGTCACAATGCTAAATGTCAAAAATGAAAAGTGTCACCATGAAAAATGTCAAAAATAACAAATTTCAAGATGGCAAATGTCAAAGATGTCAAGTGACAAATGTCACAATGCTAAATGTCAAAAATGAAAAGTGTCACCATGAAAAATGTCGAAAATAACAAATTTCAAGATGGCAAATGTCAAAGATGTCAAATGACAAATGTCACAATGCTAAATGTCAAAAATGACAAATTTCAAGATAGCAAATGTCAAAGATATCAAATAACAAATGTCACAATGCTAAATGTCAAAAATGACAAATTTCAAGATGGCAAATGTCAAAACTGACAAATGTCACAATGCTAAATGTCAAGAATGAAAAGTGTCACCATGAAAAATGTCAAAAATAACAAATTTCAAGATGGCAAATGTCAAAGATGTCAAATGAAAAATATCACAATGCTAAATGTCAAAAATGACAAATTTCAAAATGGCAAATGTCAAAGATGTCAAATGACAAATGTCACAATGCTAAATGTCAAAAATGAAACGTGTCACCATGAAAAATGTCAAAAATGACAAATTTCAAGATGACAAATGTCAAAACTGACAAATGTCACAATGCTAAATGTCAAAAATGAAAAGTGTCACCATGAAAAATGTCAAAAATAACAAATTTCAAGATGGCAAATGTCAAAGATGTCAAATGACAAATGTCACAATGCTAAATGTCAAAAATGACAAATTTCAAGATGGCAAATTTCAAAGATGTCAAATGACAATTGTCCCAATGCTAAATGTCAAAAATGAAAAGTGTCACCATGAAAAATGTCAAAAATGACAAATTTCAAGATGGCAAATGTCAAAGATGTCAAATGACAAATGTCACAATGCTAAATGTCAAAAATGAAAAGTGTCACCATGAAAAATGTCAAAAATGACAAATTTCAAGATGGCAAATTGCAAAGATGTCAAATGACAAATTTCACAATGCTAAATGTCAAAAATGAAAATTGTCACCATGAAAAATGTCAAAAATGACAAATTTCAAGATGGCAAATGTCAAAGATGTCAACTGACAAATGTCACAATGCTAAATGTCAAAAATAAAAAGTGTCAAAAATGACAAATTTCAAGATGGCAAATGTCTAAGATGTCAAATGACAAATGTCACAATGCTAAATGTCAAAAATAAAAAGTGTCACCATGAAAAATGTCAAAAATGACAAACTTTAAGATGGCAAATGTCAAAGATGTCAAATGACAAATGTCACAATGCTAAATGTCAAAAATGAAAAGTGTCACCATAAAAAATGTCAAAAATGACAAATTTCAAGATGGCAAATGTCAAAGATGTCAAATGACAAATGTCACAATGCTAAATTTCAAAAATGAAAAAAGTCACCATGAAAAATGTCAAAAATGACAAATTTCAAGATGGCAAATGTCAAAGATGTCAAATGACAAATGTCACAATGCTAAATGTCAAAAATGAAAAGTGTCACCATGAAAAATGTAAAAATGACAAATTTCAAGATGGCAAATGTCAAAGATGTGAAATGACAAATGTCACAATGCTAAATGTCAAAAATGAAAAGTGTCAAAAATGACAAATTTCAAGATGGCAAATGCTAAGATGTCAAATGACAAATGTCACAATGCTAAATGTCAAAAATAAAAAGTGTCACCATGAAAAATGTCAAAAATGACAAATTTCAAGATGGCAAATGTCAAAGATGTCAAATGACAAATGTCACAATGCTAAATGTCAAAAATGAAAAGTGTCACCATAAAAAATGTCAAAAATGACAAATTTCAAGATGGCAAATGTCAAAAATGTCAAATGACAAATGTCACAATGCTAAATGTCAAAAATGAAAAGTGTCACCATAAAAAATGTCAAAAATGACAAATTTCAAGATGGCAAATATCAAAGATGTCAAATGACAAATGTCACAATGCTAAATGTCAAAAATGAAAAGTGTCACCATGAAAAATGTCAAAAATGACAAATTTCAAGATGGCAAATGTCAAAGATGTCAAATGACAAATGTCACAATGCTAAATGTCAAAAATGAAAGTGTCACCATGAAAAATGTCAAAAATGACAAATTTCAAGATGGCAAATGTCAAAGATGTCAAATGACAAATGTCACAATGCTAAATGTCAAAAATGAAAAGTGTCAAAAATGACAAATTTCAAGATGGCAAATGTCTAAGATGTCAAATGACAAATGTCACAATGCTAAATGTCAAAAATGAAAAGTGTCACCATAAAAAATGTCAAAAATGACAAATTTCAAGATGGCAAATGTCAAAGATGTCAAATAACAAATGTCACAATGCTAAATGTCACAAATGAAAAGTGTCACCATGAAAAATGTCAAAAATGACAAATTTCAAGATGGCAAATGTCAAAGATGTCAAATGTCACAATGCTAAATGTCAAAACTGAAAGGTGTCACCATGAAAAATGTCAAAAATGACAAATTTCAAGATGGCAAATGTCAAAGATGTCAAATGACAAATGTCAAAATGCTAAATGTCAAAAATGAAAAGTGTCACCATAAAAAATGTCAAAAATGACAAATTTTAAGATGACAAATGTCAAAGATGTCAAATGACAAATGTCAAAATGCTAAATGTCAAAAATGAAAAGTGTCACCATGAAAAATGTCAAAAATGACAAATTTCAAGATGGCAAATATCAAAGATGTCAAATGACAAATGTCACAATGCTAAATGTCAAAAATGAAAAGTGTCACAATACAAAATTTCAAAAATAAAAAGTGTCACAATGCTAAATGTCAAAAATGACAAATTTCAAGATGGCAAATGTCAAAGATGTCAAATGACAAATGTCACAATGCTAAATGTCAAAAATGACAAATTTCAAGATGGCAAATGTCAAAGATGTCAAATGACAAATGTCACAATGCTAAATGTCAAAAATGAAAAGTGTCACCATGAAAAATGTCAAAAATGACAAATTTCAAGATGGCAAATGTCAAAACTGACAAATGTCACAATGCTAAATGTCAAAAATGAAAAGTGTCACCATGAAAAATGTCAAAAATAACAAATTTCAAGATGGCAAATGTCAAAGATGTCAAATGACAAATGTCACAATGCTAAATGTCAAAACTGACAAATTTTAAGATGGCAAATGTCAAAGATGTCAAATGACAAATGTCACAATGCTAAATGTCAAAACTGAAAAGTGTCACCATGAAAAATGTCAAAAATGACAAATTTTAAGATGGCAAATGTCAAAGATGTCAAATGACAAATGTCACAATGCTAAATGTCAAAAATGATAAGTGTCACCATGAAAAATGTCAAAAATAACAAATTTCAAGATGGCAAATGTCAAAGATGTCAAATGACAAATGTCACAATGCTAAATGTCAAAAATGACAAATTTCAAGATGGCAAATGTCAAAGATGTCAAATGACAAATGTCACAATGCTAAATGTCAAAAATGAAAAGTGTCACCATGAAAAATGTCAAAAATGACAAATTTCAAGATGGCAAATGTCAAAACTGACAAACGTCACAATGCTAAATGTCAAAAATGAAAAGTGTCACCATGAAAAATGTCAAAAATAACAAATTTCAAGATGGCAAATGTCAAAGATGTCAAGTGACAAATGTCACAATGCTAAATGTCAAAACTGACAAATTTCAAGATGGCAAATGTCAAAGATGTCAAATGACAAATGTCACAATGCTAAATGTCAAAAATAAAAAGTGTCACCATGAAAAATGTCAAAAATGACAAATTTCAAGATGGCAAATGTCAAAACTGACTAATGTCACAATGCTAAATGTCAAAAATGAAAAGTGTCACCATGAAAAATGTCAAAAATGACAAATTTCAAAATGGCAAATGTCAAAGATGTCAAATGACAAATGTCACAATGCTAATTGTCAAAAATGAAAAGTTTCACCATGAAAAGTGTCAAAAATGACAAATTTCAAGATGGCAAATGTCTAAGATGTCAAATGACAAATGTCACAATGCTAAATGTCAAAAATGAAAGTGTCACCATAAAAAATGTCAAAAATGACAAATTTCAAGATGGCAAATGTCAAAGATGTCAAATGACAAATGTCACAATGCTAAATGACAAAAATAAAAAGTGTCACCATGAAAAATGTCAAAAATGACAAATTTCAAGATGGCAAATGTCAAAGATGTCAAATGACAAATGTCACAATGCTAAATGTCAAAAATGAAAAGTGTCACCATGAAAAATGTCAAAAATGACAAATTTCAAGATGGCAAATGTCAAAGATGTCAAATGACAAATGTCACAATGCTAAATGTCAAAAATGAAAAGTGTCACCATGAAAAATGTCAAAAATGACAAATTTCAAGATGGCAAATATCAAAGATGTCAAATGACAAATGTCACAATGCTAAATGTCAAAAATGGAAAGTGTCACAATGCTTAATGTCAAAAATGAAAAGTGTCACAATGCTAAATGTCAAAAATGACAAATTTCAAGATGGCAAATGTCAAAGATGTCAAATGACAAATGTCACAATGCTAAATAACAAAAATGACAAATTTTAAGATGGCAAATGTCTAAGATGTCAAATGACAAATGTCACAATGCTAAATGTCAAAAATGAAAAGTGTCACAATGAAAAATGTCAAAAATGACAAATTTCAAGATGGCAAATATCAAAACTGACAAATGTCACAATGCTAAATGTCAAAACTGATAAGAGTCACCATGAAAAATGTCAAAAATGAAAAATTTCAAGATGGCAAATGTCAAAGATGTCAAATGACAAATGTCACAATGCTAAATGTCAAAAATGAAAAATGTCACCATGAAAAAGGTCAAAAATGACAAATTTCAAGATGGCAAATGTCAAAACTGACTAATGTCACAATGCTAAATGTCAAAAATGAAAAGTGTCACCATGAAAAATGTCAAAAATGACAAATTTCAAGATAGCAAATGTCAAAACTGACAAATGTCACAATGCTAAATGTCAAAAATGAAAAGTGTCACCATGAAAAATGTCAAAAATGACAAATTTCAAGATGGCAAATGTCAAAGATGTCAAATGACAAATGTCACAATGCTAAATGTCAAAAATGAAAAGTGTCACCATGAAAAATGTCAAAAATGACAAATTTCAAGATGGCAAATGTCAAAGATGTCAAATGACAAATGTCACAATGCTAAATGTCAAAAATGAAAAGTGTCACCATGAAAAATGTCAAAAATGACAAATTTCAAGATGGCAAATGTCAAAACTGACTAATATCACAATGCTAAATGTCAAAAATGAAAAGTGTCACCATGAAAAATGTCAAAAATGACAAATTTCAAAATGGCAAATGTCAAAGATGTCAAATGACAAATGTCACAATGCTAATTGTCAAAAATGAAAAGTTTCACCATGAAAAGTGTCAAAAATGACAAATTTCAAGATGGCAAATGTCTAAGATGTCAAATGACAAATGTCACAATGCTAAATGTCAAAAATGAAAGTGTCACCATAAAAAATGTCAAAAATGACAAATTTCAAGATGGCAAATGTCAAAGATGTCAAATGACAAATGTCACAATGCTAAATGACAAAAATGAAAAGTGTCACCATGAAAAATGTCAAAAATGACAAATTTCAAGATGGCAAATGTCAAAGATGTCAAATGACAAATGTCACAATGCTAAATGTCAAAAATGAAAAGTGTCACCATGAAAAATGTCAAAAATGACAAATTTCAAGATGGCAAATGTCAAAGATGTCAAATGACAAATGTCACAATGCTAAATGTCAAAAATGAAAAGTGTCACCATGAAAAATGTCAAAAATGACAAATTTCAAGATGGCAAATATCAAAGATGTCAAATGACAAATGTCACAATGCTAAATGTCAAAAATGGAAAGTGTCACAATGCTTAATGTCAAAAATGAAAAGTGTCACAATGCTAAATGTCAAAAATGACAAATTTCAAGATGGCAAATGTCAAAGATGTCAAATGACAAATGTCACAATGCTAAATAACAAAAATGACAAATTTTAAGATGGCAAATGTCTAAGATGTCAAATGACAAATGTCACAATGCTAAATGTCAAAAATGAAAAGTGTCACAATGAAAAATGTCAAAAATGACAAATTTCAAGATGGCAAATATCAAAACTGACAAATGTCACAATGCTAAATGTCAAAACTGATAAGAGTCACCATGAAAAATGTCAAAAATGAAAAATTTCAAGATGGCAAATGTCAAAGATGTCAAATGACAAATGTCACAATGCTAAATGTCAAAAATGAAAAATGTCACCATGAAAAAGGTCAAAAATGACAAATTTCAAGATGGCAAATGTCAAAACTGACTAATGTCACAATGCTAAATGTCAAAAATGAAAAGTGTCACCATGAAAAATGTCAAAAATGACAAATTTCAAGACAGCAAATGTCAAAACTGACAAATGTCACAATGCTAAATGTCAAAAATGAAAAGTGTCACCATGAAAAATGTCAAAAATGACAAATTTCAAGATGGCAAATGTCAAAGATGTCAAATGACAAATGTCACAATGCTAAATGTCAAAAATGAAAAGTGTCACCATGAAAAATGTCAAAAATGACAAATTTCAAGATGGCAAATGTCAAAGATGTCAAATGACAAATGTCACAATGCTAAATGTCAAAAATGAAAAGTGTCACCATGAAAAATGTCAAAAATGACAAATTTCAAGATGGCAAATGTCAAAGATGTCAAATGACAAATGTCACAATGCTAAATGTCAAAAATGAAAATTGTCAAAAATGACAAATTTCAAGATGGCAAATGTCTAAGATGTCAAATGACAAATGTCACAATGCTAAATGTCAAAAATGAAAAGTGTCACCATGAAAAATGTCAAAAATGACAAATTTCAAAATGGCAAATGTCAAAGATGTCAAATGACAAATGTCACAATGCTAAATGTCAAAAATGAAAAGTGTCACCATGAAAAATGTCAAAAATGACAAATTTCAAGATGGCAAATGTCAAAGATGTCAAATGACAAATGTCACAATGCTAAATGTCAAAAATGAAAATTGTCAAAAATGACAAATTTCAAGATGGCAAATGTCTAAGATGTCAAATGACAAATGTCACAATGCTAAATGTCAAAAATGAAAAGTGTCACCATGAAAAATGTCAAAAATGACAAATTTCAAGATAGCAAATGTCAAAACTGACAAATGTCACAATGCTAAATGTCAAAAATGAAAAGTGTCATAATGAAAAATGTCAAAAATAACAAATTTCAAGATGGCAAATGTCAAAGATGTCAAATGACAAATGTCACAATGCTAAATGTCAAAAATGAAAAGTGTCACCATGAAAAATGTCGAAAATGACAAATTTCAAGATGGCAAATGTCAAAGATGTCAAATGACAAATGTCACAATGCTAAATGTCAAAAATAAAAACTGTCACCATGAAAAATGTCAAAAATGACAAATTTCAAGATGGCAAATGTCAAAACTGACAAATGTCACAATGCTAAATGTCAAAATTGAAAAGTGTCACCATGAAAAATGTCAAAAATGACAAATTTCAAGATGGCAAATGTCAAAACTGACAAACGTCACAATGCTAAATGTCAAAAATGAAAAGTGTCACCATGAAAAATGTCAAAAATAACAAATTTCAAGATGGCAAATGTCTAAGATGTCAAATGACAAATGTCACAATGCTAAATGTCAAAAATGATAAGTGTCACAATGAAAAATGTCAAAAATGACAAATTTCAAGATGGCAAATATCAAAACTGACAAATGTCACAATGCTAAATGTCAAAACTGATAAGAGTCACCATGAAAAATGTCAAAAATGAAAAATTTCAAGATGGCAAATGTCAAAGATGTCAAATGACAAATGTCACAATGCTAAATGTCAAAAATGAAAAATGTCACCATGAAAAAGGTCAAAAATGACAAATTTCAAGATGGCAAATGTCAAAACTGACTAATGTCACAATGCTAAATGTCAAAAATGAAAAGTGTCACCATGAAAAATGTCAAAAATGACAAATTTCAAGACAGCAAATGTCAAAACTGACAAATGTCACAATGCTAAATGTCAAAAATGAAAAGTGTCACCATGAAAAATGTCAAAAATGACAAATTTCAAGATGGCAAATGTCAAAGATGTCAAATGACAAATGTCACAATGCTAAATGTCAAAAATGAAAAGTGTCACCATGAAAAATGTCAAAAATGACAAATTTCAAGATGGCAAATGTCAAAGATGTCAAATGACAAATGTCACAATGCTAAATGTCAAAAATGAAAAGTGTCACCATGAAAAATGTCAAAAATGACAAATTTCAAGATGGCAAATGTCAAAGATGTCAAATGACAAATGTCACAATGCTAAATGTCAAAAATGAAAATTGTCAAAAATGACAAATTTCAAGATGGCAAATGTCTAAGATGTCAAATGACAAATGTCACAATGCTAAATGTCAAAAATGAAAAGTGTCACCATGAAAAATGTCAAAAATGACAAATTTCAAAATGGCAAATGTCAAAGATGTCAAATGACAAATGTCACAATGCTAAATGTCAAAAATGAAAAGTGTCACCATGAAAAATGTCAAAAATGACAAATTTCAAGATGGCAAATGTCAAAGATGTCAAATGACAAATGTCACAATGCTAAATGTCAAAAATGAAAATTGTCAAAAATGACAAATTTCAAGATGGCAAATGTCTAAGATGTCAAATGACAAATGTCACAATGCTAAATGTCAAAAATGAAAAGTGTCACCATGAAAAATGTCAAAAATGACAAATTTCAAGATAGCAAATGTCAAAACTGACAAATGTCACAATGCTAAATGTCAAAAATGAAAAGTGTCATAATGAAAAATGTCAAAAATAACAAATTTCAAGATGGCAAATGTCAAAGATGTCAAATGACAAATGTCACAATGCTAAATGTCAAAAATGAAAAGTGTCACCATGAAAAATGTCGAAAATGACAGATTTCAAGATGGCAAATGTCAAAGATGTCAAATGACAAATGTCACAATGCTAAATGTCAAAAATAAAAACTTTCACCATGAAAAATGTCAAAAATGACAAATTTCAAGATGGCAAATGTCAAAACTGACAAATGTCACAATGCTGAATGTCAAAATTGAAAAGTGTCACCATGAAAAATGTCAAAAATGACAAATTTCAAGATGGCAAATGTCAAAACTGACAAACGTCACAATGCTAAATGTCAAAAATGAAAAGTGTCACCATGAAAAATGTCAAAAATAACAAATTTCAAGATGGCAAATGTCAAAGATGTCAAGTGAAAAATGTCACAATGCTAAATGTCAAAACTGACAAATTTCAAGATGGCAAACGTCAAAGATGTCAAATGACCAATTTCACAATGCTAAATGTCAAAAATGAAAAGTGTCACCATGAAAAATGTCAAAAATAACAAATTTCAAGATGGCAAATGTCAAAGATGTCAAATGACAAACGTCACAATGCTAAATGTCAAAAATGATAAGTGTCACCATGAAAAATGTCAAAAATAACAAATTTCAAGATGGCAAATGTCAAAGATGTCAAATGACAAATGTCACAATGCTAAATGTCAAAAATGACAAATTTTAAGATGGCAAATGTCAAAGATGTCAAATGACAACTGTCACAATGCTAAATGTCAAAAATGAAAAGTGTCACCATGAAAAATGTCAAAAATAACAAATTTCAAGATGGCAAATGTCAAAGATGTCAAATGACAAATGTCACAATACTAAATGTCAAAAATGACAAATTTCAAGATGGCAAATGTCAAAGATGTCAAATGTCACAATGCTAAATGTCAAAAGTGAAAAGTGACACCATGAAAAATGTCAAAAATGACAAATTTCAAGATGGCAAATGTCAAAGATGTCAAATGACAAATGTCACAATGCTAAATGTCAAAAATGAAAAGTGTCACCATGAAAAATATCAAAAATGACAAATTTCAAGATGGCAAATGTCAAAGATGTCAAATGACAAATGTCACAATGCTAAATGTCAAAAATGAAAAGTGTCACCATAAAAATTGTCAAAAATGACAAATTTCAAGATGGCAAATGTCAAAACTGACAAATGTCAAAATGCTAAATGTCAAAAATGAAAAGTGTCATAATGAAAAATGTCAAAAATAACAAATTTCAAGATGGCAAATGTCAAAGATGTCAAATGACAAATGTCACAATGCTAAATGTCAAAAATAAAAAGTGTCACCATGAAAAATGTCAAAAATGACAAATTTCAAGATGGCAAATGTCAAAGATGTCAAATGACAAATGTCACAATGCTAAATGTCAAAAATGAAAAGTGTCACCATGAAAAATGTCAAAAATGACAAATTTCAAGATGGCAAATGTCAAAGATGTCAAATGACAAATGTCACAATGCTAAATGTCAAAAATAAAAACTGTCACCATGAAAAATGTCAAAAATGACAAATTTCAAGATGGCAAATGTCAAAACTGACAAATGTCAAAATGCTAAATGTCAAAAATGAAAAGTGTCATAATGAAAAATGTCAAAAATAACAAATTTCAAGATGGCAAATGTCAAAGATGTCAAATGACAAATGTCACAATGCTAAATGTCAAAAATAAAAAGTGTCACCATGAAAAATGTCAAAAATGACAAATTTTAAGATGGCAAATGTCAAAGATGTCAAATGACAAATGTCACAATGCTAAATGTCAAAAATAAAAACTGTCACCATGAAAAATGTCAAAAATGACAAATTTCAAGATGGCAAATGTCAAAACTGAAAAATGTCACAATGCTAAATGTCAAAAATGAAAAGTGTCATAATGAAAAATGTCAAAAATAACAAATTTCAAGATGGCAAATGTCTAAGATGTCAAATGACAAATGTCACAATGCTAAATGTCAAAAATGAAAAGTGTCACCATGAAAAATGTCAAAAATGACAAATTTCAAGATGGCAAATGTCAAAGATGTCAAATGACAAATGTCACAATTCTAAATGTCAAAAATAAAAACTGTCACCATGAAAAATGTCAAAAATGACAAATTTCAAGATGGCAAATGTCAGAACTGACAAATGTCACAATGCTAAATGTCAAAAATGAAAAGTGTCATAATGAAAAATCTCAAAAATAACAAATTTCAAGATGGCAAATGTCAAAGATGTCAAATGACAAATGTCACAATGCTAAATGAAAAGTGTCACCATGAAAAATGTCGAAAATAACAAATTTCAAGATGGCAAATGTCAAAGATATCAAATAACAAATGTCACAATGCTAAATGTCAAAAATGACAAATTTCAAGATGGCAAATGTCAAAACTGACAAATGTCACAATGCTAAATGTCAAGAATGAAAAGTGTCACCATGAAAAATGTCAAAAATAACAAATTTCAAGATGGCAAATGTCAAAGATGTCAAATGACAAATATCACAATGCTAAATGTCAAAAATGACAAATTTCAAAATGGCAAATGTCAAAGATGTCAAATGACAAATGTCACAATGCTAAATGTCAAAAACGAAAAGTGTCACCATGAAAAATGTCAAAAATGACAAATTTCAAGATGACAAATGTCAAAACTGACAAATGTCACAATGCTAAATGTCAAAAATGAAAAGTGTCACCATGAAAAATGTCAAAAATAACAAATTTCAAGATGGCAAATGTCAAAGATGTCAAATGACAAATGTCACAATGCTAAATGTCAAAAATGACAAATTTCAAGATGGCAAATTTCAAAGAGGTCAAATGACAATTGTCCCAATGCTAAATGTCAAAAATGAAAAGTGTCACCATGAAAAATGTCAAAAATGACAAACTTCAAGATGGCAAATGTCAAAGATGTCAAATGACAAATGTCACAATGCTAAATGTCAAAAATGAAAAGTGTCACCATGAAAAATGTCAAAAATGACAAATTTCAAGATGGCAAATGTCAAAGATGTCAAATGACAAATGTCACAATGCTAAATGTCAAAAATGAAAAGTGTCACCATGAAAATTGTCAAAAATGACAAATTTCAAGATGGCAAATGTCAAAACTGACAAATGTCAAAATGCTAAATGTCAAAAATGAAAAGTGTCATAATGAAAAATGTCAAAAATAACAAATTTCAAGATGGCAAATGTCAAAGATGTCAAATGACAAATGTCACAATGCTAAATGTCAAAAATAAAAAGTGTCACCATGAAAAATGTCAAAAATGACAAATTTCAAGATGGCAAATGTCAAAGATGTCAAATGACAAATGTCACAATGCTAAATGTCAAAAATGAAAAGTGTCACCATGAAAAATGTCAAAAATGACAAATTTCAAGATGGCAAATGTCAAAGATGTTAAATGACAAATGTCACAATGCTAAATGTCAAAAATAAAAACTGTCACCATGAAAAATGTCAAAAATGACAAATTTCAAGATGGCAAATGTCAAAACTGACAAATGTCAAAATGCTAAATGTCAAAAATGAAAAGTGTCATAATGAAAAATGTCAAAAATAACAAATTTCAAGATGGCAAATGTCAAAGATGTCAAATGACAAATGTCACAATGCTAAATGTCAAAAATAAAAAGTGTCACCATGAAAAATGTCAAAAATGACAAATTTCAAGATGGCAAATGTCAAAGATGTCAAATGACAAATGTCACAATGCTAAATGTCAAAAATAAAAACTGTCACCATAAAATGTCAAAAATGACAAATTTTAAGATGGCAAATGTCAAAACTGACAAATGTCACAATGCTAAATGTCAAAAATGAAAAGTGTCATAATGAAAAATGTCAAAAATAACAAATTTCAAGATGGCAAATGTCTAAGATGTCAAATGACAAATGTCACAAGGCTAAATGTCAAAAATGAAAAGTGTCACCATGAAAAATGTCAAAAATGACAAATTTCAAGATGGCAAATGTCAAAGATGTCAAATGACATATGTCACAATTCTAAATGTCAAAAATAAAAACTGTCACCATGAAAAATGTCAAAAATGACAAATTTCAAGATGGCAAATGTCAGAACTGACAAATGTCACAATGCTAAATGTCAAAAATGAAAAGTGTCATAATGAAAAATGTCAAAAATAACAAATTTCAAGATGGCAAATGTCAAAGATGTCAAATGACAAATGTCACAATGCTAAATGTCAAAAATGAAAAGTGTCACCATGAAAAATGTCGAAAATAACAAATTTCAAGATGGAAAATGTCAAAGATGTCAAATGACAAATGTCACAATGCTAAATGTCAAAAATGACAAATTTCAAGATAGCAAATGTCAAAGATATCAAATAACAAATGTCACAATGCTAAATGTCAAAAATGACAAATTTCAAGATGGCAAATGTCAAAGTTGTCAAATGACAAATGTCACAATGCTAAATGTCAAAAATGACAAATTTCAAGATGGCAAATGTCAAAGATGTCAAATGACAAATGTCACAATGCTAAATGTCAAAAATGAAAAGTGTTACCATAAAAAATGTCAAAAATGACAAATTTCAAGATGGCAAATGTCAAAACTGACAAACATCACAATGCTAAATGTCAAAAATGAAAAGTGTCACCATGAAAAATGTCAAAAATAACAAATTTTAAGATGGCAAATGTCAAAGATGTCAAGTGACAAATGTCACAATGCTAAATGTCAAAACTGACAAATTTCAGGATGGCAAATGTCAAAGATGTCAAATGACAAATGTCACAATGCTAAATGTCAAAAATGAAAAGTGTCACCATGAAAAATGTCAAAAATGACAAATTTCAAGATGGCAAATATCAAAGATGTCAAATAACAAATGTCACAATGCTAAATGTCAAAAATGAAAAGTGTCACAATGCTAAATGTCAAAAATGAAAAGTGTCACAATGCTAAATGTCAAAAATGACAAATTTCAAGATGGCAAATGTCAAAGATGTCAAATGTCAAAGATGTCAAGTGACAAATGTCACAATGCTAAATGTCAAAACTGACAAATTTCAAGATGGCAAATGTCAAAGATGTCAAATGACAAATGTCACAATGCTAAATGTCAAAAATGAAAAGTGTCACCATGAAAAATGTCAAAAATGACAAATTTCAAGATGGCAAATGTCAAAACTGACTAATGTCACAATGCTAAATGTCAAAAATGAAAAGTGTCACCATGAAAAATGACAAATTTCAAAATGGCAAATGTCAAAGATGTCAAATGACAAATGTGACAATGCTAAATGTCAAAAATGAAAAGTGTCACCATGAAAAGTGTCAAAAATGACAAATTTCAAGATGGCAAATGTCTAAGATGTCAAATGCCAAATGTCACAATGCTAAATGTCAAAAATGAAAAGTGTCACCATGAAAAATGTCAAAAATGAAAAATTTCAAGATGGCAAATGTCAAAGATGTCAAATGACAAATGTCACAATGCTAAATGTCAAAAATGAAAAGTGTCACCATGAAAAATGTCAAAAATGACAAATTTCAAGATGGCAAATGTCAAAGATGTCAAATGTCACAATGCTAAATGTCAAAAATGAAAAGTGTCACCATGAAAAATGTCAAAAATGACAAATTTCAAGATGGCAAATGTCAAAGATGTCAAATGACAAATGTCACAATGCTAAATGTCAAAAATGAAAAGTGTCACCATGAAAAATGTCAAAAATGACAAATTTCAAGATGGCAAATATCAAAGATGTCAAATGACAAATGTCACAATGCTAAATGTCAAAAATGGAAAGTGTCACAATGCTAAATGTCAAAAATGAAAAGTGTCACAATGCTAAATGTCAAAAATAACAAATTTCAACATGGCAAATGTCAAAGATGTCAAATGACAAATGTCACAATGCTAAATAACAAAAATGACAAATTTCAAGATGGCAAATGTCAAAGATGTCAAATGACAAATATCACAATGCTAAATGTCAAAAATGAAAAGTGTCACCATGACAAATGTCAAAAATGACAAATTTCAAGATGGCAAATATCAAAACTGACAAATATCACAATGCTAAATGTCAAAAATGATAAGAGTCACCATGAAAAATGTCAAAAATGACAAATTTCAAGATGGCAAATGTCAAAGATGTCGAATATGACAAATGTCACAATGCTAAATGTCAAAAATGAAAAGTGTCACCATGAAAAATGTCAAAAATGACAAATTTCAAGATGGCATATATCAAAGATGTCAAATGACAAATGTCACAATGCTAAACGTCAAAAATGAAAAGTGTCAAAAATGACAAATTTTAAGATGGCAAATGTCTAAGATGTCAAATGACAAATGTCACAATGCTAAAGGTCAAAAATGAAAAGTGTCACCATGAAAAATGTCAAAAATGACAAATTTCAAGATGGCAAATGTCAAAGATGTCAAATAACAAATGTCACAATGCTAAATGTCAAAAATGAAAAGTGTCACCATGAAAAATGTCCAAAATGACAAATTTCAAGATGGCAAATGTCAAAGATGTCAAATGACAAATGTCACAATGCTAAATGTCAAAAATGAAAAGTGTCACCATGAAAAATGTCAAAAATGACCAATTTCAAGATGGCAAATGTCAAAACTGACTAATGTCACAATGCTAAATGTCAAAAATGAAAAGTGTCACCATGAAAAATGTCAAAAATGACAAATTTCAAGATGGCAAATGTCAAAGATGTCAAATGACAAATGTCACAATGCTAAATGTCAAAAATGAAAAGTGTCACCATGAAAAATGTCAAAAATGACAAATTTCAAGATGGCAAATATCAAAGATGTCAAATGACAAATGTCACAATGCTAAATGTCAAAAATGGAAAGTGTCACAATGCTAAATGTCAAAAATGAAAAGTGTCACAATGCTAAATGTCAAAAATAACAAATTTCAAGATGGCAAATGTCAAAGATGTCAAATGACAAATGTCACAATGCTAAATAACAAAAATGACAAATTTCAAGATGGCAAATGTCAAAGATGTCAAATGACAAATATCACAATGCTAAATGTCAAAAATGAAAAGTGTCACCATGACAAATGTCAAAAATGACAAATTTCAAGATGGCAAATATCAAAACTAACAAGTATCACAATGCTAAATGTCAAAAATGATAAGAGTCACCATGAAAAATGTAAAAAATGACAAATTTCAAGATGGCAAATGTCTAAGATGTCAAATGACAAATGTCACAATGCTAAATGTCAAAAATGAAAAGTGTCACCATGAAAAATGTCAAAAATGACAAATTTCAAGATGGCAAATATCAAAGATGTCAAATGACAAATGTCACAATGCTAAATGTCAAAAATGACAAATTTTAAGATGGCAAATGTCTAAGATGTCAAATGACAAATGTCACAATGCTAAATGTCAAAAATGAAAAGTGTCACCATGAAAAATGTCAAAAATGACAAATTTCAAGATGGCAAATGTCAAAGATGTCAAATGACAAATGTCACAATGCTAAATGTCAAAAATGAAAAGTGTCACCATGAAAAATGTCAAAAATGACAAATTTCAAGATGGCAAATATCAAAGATGTCAAATGACAAATGTCACAATGCTAAATGTCAAAAATGGAAAGTGTCACAATGCTAAATGTCAAAAATGAAAAGTGTCACAATGCTAAATGTCAAAAATGACAAATTTCAAGATGGCAAATGTCAAAGATGTCAAATGACAAATGTCACAATGCTAAATAACAAAAATGACAAATTTCAAGATGGCAAATGTCAAAGATGTCAAATGACAAATGTCGCAATGCTAAATGTCAAAAATGAAAAGTGTCACCATGAAAAATGTCAAAAATGACAAATTTCAAGATGGCAAATATCAAAACTGACAAATATCACAATGCTAAATGTCAAAAATGATAAGAGTCACCATGAAAAATGTCAAAAATGACAAATTTCAAGATGGCAAATGTCAAAGATGTCGAATATGACAAATGTCACAATGCTAAATGTCAAAAATGAAAAGTGTCACCATGAAAAATGTCAAAAATGACAAATTTCAAGATGGCAAATATCAAAGATGTCAAATGACAAATGTCACAATGCTAAATGTCAAAAATGAAAAGTGTCAAAAATGACAAATTTTAAGATGGCAAATGTCTAAGATGTCAAATGACAAATGTCACAATGCTAAAGGTCAAAAATGAAAAGTGTCACCATGAAAAATGTCAAAAATGACAAATTTCAAGATGGCAAATGTCAAAGATGTCAAATGACAAATGTCACAATGCTAAATGTCAAAAATGAAAAGTGTCACCATGAAAAATGTCAAAAATGACAAATTTCAATATGGCAAATGTCAAAGATGTCAAATGACAAATGTCACAATGCTAAATGTCAAAAATGAAAAGTGTCACCATGAAAAATGTCAAAAATGACCAATTTCAAGATGGCAAATGTCAAAACTGACTAATGTCACAATGCTAAATGTCAAAAATGAAAAGTCTCACCATAAAAAATGTCAAAAATGACAAATTTCAAAATGGCAAATGTCAAAGATGTCAAATAACAAATGTCACAATGCTAAATGTCAAAAATGAAAAGTGTCACCATGAAAAATGTCAAAAATGACAAATTTCAAGATAGCAAATGTCAAAGATGTCAAATGACAAATGTCACAATGCTAAATGTCAAAAATGAAAAGTGTCACCATGAAAAATGTCAAAAATGACAAATTTCAAGATGGCAAATGTCAAAGATGTCAAATGACAAATGTCACAATGCTAAATGTCAAAAATGAAAAGTGTCACCATGAAAAATGTCAAAAATGACAAATTTCAAGATAGCAAATGTCAAAGATGTCAAATGACAAATGTCACAATGCTAAATGTCAAAAATGAAAAGTGTCACCATGAAAAATGTCAAAAATGACAAATTTCAAGATGGCAAATATCAAAGATGTCAAATGACAAATGTCACAATGCTAAATCTCAAAAATGGAAAGTGTCACAATGCTAAATGTCAAAAATAAAAAGTGTCACAATGCTAAATGTCAAAAATGACAAATTTCAAGATGGCAAATGTCAAAGATGTCAAATGACAAATGTCACAATGCTAAATGTCAAAAATGACAAATTTCAAGATGGCAAATGTCAAAGATGTCAAATGACAAATGTCACAATGCTAAATGTCAAAAATGAAAAATGTCACCATGAAAAATGTCAAAAATGACAAATTTCAAGATGGCAAATGTCAAAACTGACAAACGTCACAATGCTAAATGTCAAAAATGAAAAGTGTCACCATGAAAAATGTCAAAAATAACAAATTTCAAGATGGCAAATGTCAAAGATGTCAAGTGACAAATGTCACAATGCTAAATGTCAAAACTGACAAATTTCAAGATGGCAAACGTCAAAGATGTTAAATGACAAATGTCACAATGCTAAATGTCAAAAATGAAAAGTGTCACCATGAAAAATGTCAAAAATGACAAATTTCAAGATGGCAAATGTTAAAGATGTCAAATGACAAATGTCACAATGCTAAATGTCAAAAATGATAAGTGTCACCATGAAAAATGTCAAAAATATCAAATTTCAAGATGGCAAATGTCAAAGATGTCAAATGACGAATGTCACAATGCTAAATGTCAAAAATGAAAAGTGTCACCATGAAAAATGTCAAAAATGACAAATTTCAAGATGGCAAATGTCAAAGATGTTAAATGACAAATGTCACAATGCTAAATGTCAAAAATGAAAAGTGTCACCATGAAAAATGTCAAAAATGACAAATTTCAAGATAGCAAATGTCAAAGATGTCAAATGACAAATGTCACAATGCTAAATGTCAAAAATGAAAAGTGTCACCATGAAAAATGTCAAAAATGACAAATTTCAAGATGGCAAATATCAAAGATGTCAAATGACAAATGTCACAATGCTAAATCTCAAAAATGGAAAGTGTCACAATGCTAAATGTCAAAAATAAAAAGTGTCACAATGCTAAATGTCAAAAATGACAAATTTCAAGATGGCAAATGTCAAAGATGTCAAATGACAAATGTCACAATGCTAAATGTCAAAAATGACAAATTTCAAGATGGCAAATGTCAAAGATGTCAAATGACAAATGTCACAATGCTAAATGTCAAAAATGAAAAGTGTCACCATGAAAAATGTCAAAAATGACAAATTTCAAGATGGCAAATGTCAAAACTGACAAACGTCACAATGCTAAATGTCAAAAATGAAAAGTGTCACCATGAAAAATGTCAAAAATAACAAATTTCAAGATGGCAAATGTCAAAGATGTCAAGTGACAAATGTCACAATGCTAAATGTCAAAACTGACAAATTTCAAGATGGCAAACGTCAAAGATGTCAAATGACAAATGTCACAATGCTAAATGTCAAAAATGAAAAGTGTCACCATGAAAAATGTCAAAAATGACAAATTTCAAGATGGCAAATGTCAAAGATGTCAAATGACAAATGTCACAATGCTAAATGTCAAAAATGATAAGTGTCACCATGAAAAATGTCAAAAATATCAAATTTCAAGATGGCAAATGTCAAAGATGTCAAATGACGAATGTCACAATGCTAAATGTCAAAAATGACAAATTTTAAGATGACAAATGTCAAAGATGTCAAATGACAACTATCACAACGCTAAATGTCAAAAATGAAAAGTGTCACCATGAAAAATGTCAAAAATAACAAATTTCAAGATGGCAAATGTCAAAGATGTCAAATGACAAATGTCACAATGCTAAATGTCAAAAATGACAAATTTCAAGATGGCAAATGTCAAAGATGTCAAATGTCACAATGCTAAATGTCAAAAATGAAAAGTGTCACCATGAAAAATGTCAAAAATGACAAATTTCAAGATGGCAAATGTCAAAGATGTCAAATGACAAATGTTACAATGCTAAATGTCAAAAATGAAAAGTGTCACCACGAAAAATGTCAAAAATGACAAATTTCAAGATGGCAAATGTCAAAGATGTCAAATGACAAATGTCACAATGCTAAATGTCAAAAATGAAAAGTGTCACCATGAAAAATGTCAAAAATGACAAATTTCAAGATGGCAAATGTCAAAGATGTCAAATGACAAATGTCACAATGCTAAATGTCAAAAATGAAAATTGTCAAAAATGACAAATTTCAAGATGGCAAATGTCTAAGATGTCAAATGACAAATGTCACAATGCTAAATGTCAAAAATGAAAAGTGTCACCATGAAAAATGTCAAAAATGACAAATTTCAAGATGGCAAATGTCAAAGATGTCAAATGACAAATGTCACAATGCTAAATGTCAAAAATGAAAAGTGTCACCATGAAAAATGTCAAAAATGACAAATTTCAAGATGGCAAATGTCAAACATGTCAAATGACAAATGTCACAATGCTAAATGTCAAAAATGAAAATTGTCAAAATCGACAAATTTCAAGATGGCAAATGTCTAAGATGTCAAATGACAAATGTCACAATGCTAAATGTCAAAAATGAAAAGTGTCACCATGAAAAATGTCAAAAATGACAAATTTCAAGATAGCAAATGTCAAAACTGACAAATGTCACAATGCTAAATGTCAAAAATGAAAAGTGTCATAATGAAAAATGTCAAAAATAACAAATTTCAAGATGGCAAATGTCAAAGATGTCAAATGACAAATGTCACAATGCTAAATGTCAAAAATGAAAAGTGTCACCATGAAAAATGTCAAAAATGACAAATTTCAAGATGGCAAATGTCAAAGATGTCAAATGACAAATGTCACAATGCTAAATGTCAAAAATAAAAACTGTCACCATGAAAAATGTCAAAAATGACAAATTTCAAGATGGCAAATGTCAAAACTGACAAATGTCACAATGCTAAATTTCAAAATTGAAAAGTGTCACCATGAAAAATGTCAAAAATGACAAATTTCAAGATGGCAAATGTCAAAACTGACAAACGTCACAATGCTAAATGTCAAAAATGAAAAGTGTCACCATGAAAAATGTCAAAAATAACAAATTTCAAGATGGCAAATGTCAAAGATGTCAAGTGAAAAATGTCACAATGCTAAATGTCAAAACTGACAAATTTCAAGATGGCAAACGTCAAAGATGTCAAATGACAAATTTCACAATGCTAAATGTCAAAAATGAAAAGTGTCACCATGAAAAATGTCAAAAATAACAAATTTCAAGATGGCAAATGTCAAAGATGTCAAATGACAAATGTCACAATGCTAAATGTCAAAAATGATAAGTGTCACCATGAAAAATGTCAAAAATAACAAATTTCAAGATGGCAAATGTCAAAGATGTCAAATGACAAATGTCACAATGCTAAATGTCAAAAATGACAAATTTTAAGATGGCAAATGTCAAAGATGTCAAATGACAACTGTCACAATGCTAAATGTCAAAAATGAAAAGTGTCACCATGAAAAATGTCAAAAATAACAAATTTCAAGATGGCAAATATCAAAGATGTCAAATGACAAATGTCACAATACTAAATGTCAAAAATGACAAATTTCAAGATGGCAAATGTCAAAGATGTCAAATGTCACAATGCTAAATGTCAAAAGTGAAAAGTGACACCATGAAAAATGTCAAAAATGACAAATTTCAAGATGGCAAATGTCAAAGATGTCAAATGACAAATGTCACAATGCTAAATGTCAAAAATGAAAAGTGTCACCATGAAAAATGTCAAAAATGACAAATTTCAAGATGGCAAATGTCAAAGATGTCAAATGACAAATGTCACAATGCTAAATGTCAAAAATGAAAAGTGTCACCATAAAAATTGTCAAAAATGACAAATTTCAAGATGGCAAATGTCAAAACTGACAAATGTCAAAATGCTAAATGTCAAAAATGAAAAGTGTCATAATGAAAAATGTCAAAAATAACAAATTTCAAGATGGCAAATGTCAAAGATGTCAAATGACAAATGTCACAATGCTAAATGTCAAAAATAAAAAGTGTCACCATGAAAAATGTCAAAAATGACAAATTTCAAGATGGCAAATGTCAAAGATGTCAAATGACAAATGTCACAATGCTAAATGTTAAAAATGAAAAGTGTCACCATGAAAAATGTCAAAAATGACAAATTTCAAGATGGCAAATGTCAAAGATGTCAAATGACAAATGTCACAATGCTAAATGTCAAAAATAAAAACTGTCACCATGAAAAATGTCAAAAATGACAAATTTCAAGATGGCAAATGTCAAAACTGACAAATGTCAAAATGCTAAATGTCAAAAATGAAAAGTGTCATAATGAAAAATGTCAAAAATAACAAATTTCAAGATGGCAAATGTCAAAGATGTCAAATGACAAATGTCACAATGCTAAATGTCAAAAATAAAAAGTGTCACCATGAAAAATGTCAAAAATGACAAATTTCAAGATGGCAAATGTCAAAGATGTCAAATGACAAATGTCACAATGCTAAATGTCAAAAATAAAAACTGTCACCATGAAAAATGTCAAAAATGACAAATTTCAAGATGGCAAATGTCAAAACTGACAAATGTCACAATGCTAAATGTCAAAAATGAAAAGTGTCATAATGAAAAATGTCAAAAATAACAAATTTCAAGATGGCAAATGTCAAAGATGTCAAATGACAAATGTCACAATTCTAAATGTCAAAAATAAAAACTGTCACCATGAAAAATGTCAAAAATGACAAATTTCAAGATGGCAAATGTCAGAACTGACAAATGTCACAATGCTAAATGTCAAAAATGAAAAGTGTCATAATGGAAAATGTCAAAAATAACAAATTTCAAGATGGCAAATGTCAAAGATGTCAAATGACAAATGTCACAATGCTAAATGTCAAAAATGAAAAGTGTCACCATGAAAAATGTCGAAAATAACAAATTTCAAGATGGCAAATGTCAAAGATGTCAAATGACAAATGTCATAATGCTAAATGTCAAAAATGACAAATTTCAAGATGGCAAATGTCAAAGATATCAAATAACAAATGTCACAATGCTAAATGTCAAAAATGACAAATTTCAAGATGGCAAATGTCAAAACTGACAAATGTCACAATGCTAAATGTCAAGAATGAAAAGTGTCACCATGAAAAATGTCAAAAATAACAAATTTCAAGAGGGCAAATGTCAAAGATGTCAAATGACAAATATCACAATGCTAAATGTCAAAAATGACAAATTTCAAAATGGCAAATGTCAAAGATGTCAAATGACAAATGTCACAATGCTAAATGTCAAAAACGAAAAGTGTCACCATGAAAAATGTCAAAAATGACAAATTTCAAGATGACAAATGTCAAAACTGACAAATGTCACAATGCTAAATGTCAAAAATGAAAAGTGTCACCATGAAAAATGTCAAAAATAACAAATTTCAAGATGGCAAATGTCAAAGATGTCAAATGACAAATGTCACAATGCTAAATGTCAAAAATGACAAATTTCAAGATGGCAAATTTCAAAGAGGTCAAATGACAATTGTCCCAATGCTAAATGTCAAAAATGAAAAGTGTCACCATGAAAAATGTCAAAAATGACAAATTTCAAGATGGCAAATGTCAAAGATGTCAAATGACAAATGTCACAATGCTAAATGTCAAAAATGAAAAGTGTCACCATGAAAAATGTCAAAAATGACAAATTTCAAGATGGCAAATGTCAAAGATGTCAAATGACAAATGTCACAATGCTAAATGTCAAAAATGAAAAGTGTCACCATGAAAATTGTCAAAAATGACAAATTTCAAGATGGCAAATGTCAAAACTGACAAATGTCAAAATGCTAAATGTCAAAAATGAAAAGTGTCATAATGAAAAATGTCAAAAATAACAAATTTCAAGATGGCAAATGTCAAAGATGTCAAATGACAAATGTCACAATGCTAAATGTCAAAAATAAAAAGTGTCACCATGAAAAATGTCAAAAATGACAAATTTCAAGATGGCAAATGTCAAAGATGTCAAATGACAAATGTCACAATGCTAAATGTCAAAAATGAAAAGTGTCACCATGAAAAATGTCAAAAATGACAAATTTCAAGATGGCAAATGTCAAAGATGTCAAATGACAAATGTCACAATGCTAAATGTCAAAAATAAAAACTGTCACCATGAAAAATGTCAAAAATGACAAATTTCAAGATGGCAAATGTCAAAACTGACAAATGTCAAAATGCTAAATGTCAAAAATGAAAAGTGTCATAATGAAAAATGTCAAAAATAACAAATTTCAAGATGGCAAATGTCAAAGATGTCAAATGACAAATGTCACAATGCTAAATGTCAAAAATAAAAAGTGTCACCATGAAAAATGTCAAAAATGACAAATTTCAAGATGGCAAATGTCAAAGATGTCAAATGACAAATGTCACAATGCTAAATGTCAAAAATAAAAACTGTCACCATAAAATGTCAAAAATGACAAATTTCAGGATGGCAAATGTCAAAACTGACAAATGTCACAATGCTAAATGTCAAAAATGAAAAGTGTCATAATGAAAAATGTCAAAAATAACAAATTTCAAGATGGCAAATGTCTAAGATGTCAAATGACAAATGTCACAATGCTAAATGTCAAAAATGAAAAGTGTCACCATGAAAAATGTCAAAAATGACAAATTTCAAGATGGCAAATGTCAAAGATGTCAAATGACATATGTCACAATTCTAAATGTCAAAAATAAAAACTGTCACCATGAAAAATGTCAAAAATGACAAATTTCAAGATGGCAAATGTCAGAACTGACAAATGTCACAATGCTAAATGTCAAAAATGAAAAGTGTCATAATGAAAAATGTCAAAAATAACAAATTTTAAGATGGCAAATGTCAAAGATGTCAAATGACAAATGTCACAATGCTAAATGTCAAAAATGAAAAGTGTCACCATGAAAAATGTCGAAAATAACAAATTTCAAGATGGCAAATGTCAAAGATGTCAAATGACAAATGTCACAATGCTAAATGTCAAAAATGACAAATTTCAAGATAGCAAATGTCAAAGATATCAAATAACAAATGTCACAATGCTAAATGTCAAAAATGACAAATTTCAAGATGGCAAATGTCAAAACTGACAAATGTCACAATGCTAAATGTCAAGAATGAAAAGTGTCACCATGAAAAATGTCAAAAATAACAAATTTCAAGATGGCAAATGTCAAAGATGTCAAATGAAAAATATCACAATGCTAAATGTCAAAAATGACAAATTTCAAAATGGCAAATGTCAAAGATGTCAAATGACAAATGTCACAATGCTAAATGTCAAAAATGAAAAGTGTCACCATGAAAAATGTCAAAAATGACAAATTTCAAGATGACAAATGTCAAAACTGACAAATGTCACAATGCTAAATGTCAAAAATGAAAAGTGTCACCATGAAAAATGTCAAAAATAACAAATTTCAAGATGGCAAATGTCAAAGATGTCAAATGACAAATGTCACAATGCTAAATGTCAAAAATGACAAATTTCAAGATGGCAAATTTCAAAGATGTCAAATGACAATTGTCCCAATGCTAAATGTCAAAAATGAAAAGTGTCACCATGAAAAATGTCAAAAATGACAAATTTCAAGATGGCAAATGTCAAAGATGTCAAATGACAAATGTCACAATGCTAAATGTCAAAAATGAAAAGTGTCACCATGAAAAATGTCAAAAATGACAAATTTCAAGATGGCAAATTGCAAAGATGTCAAATGACAAATTTCACAATGCTAAATGTCAAAAATGAAAATTGTCACCATGAAAAATGTCAAAAATGACAAATTTCAAGATGGCAAATGTCAAAGATGTCAACTGACAAATGTCACAATGCTAAATGTCAAAAATAAAAAGTGTCAAAAATGACAAATTTCAAGATGGCAAATGTCTAAGATGTCAAATGACAAATGTCACAATGCTAAATGTCAAAAATAAAAAGTGTCACCATGAAAAATGTCAAAAATCACAAACTTTAAGATGGCAAATGTCAAAGATGTCAAATGACAAATGTCACAATGCTAAATGTCAAAAATGAAAAGTGTCACCATAAAAAATGTCAAAAATGACAAATTTCAAGATGGCAAATGTCAAAGATGTCAAATGACAAATGTCACAATGCTAAATTTCAAAAATGAAAAGTGTCACCATGAAAAATGTCAAAAATGACAAATTTCAAGATGGCAAATGTCAAAGATGTCAAATGACAAATGTCACAATGCTAAATGTCAAAAATGAAAAGTGTCACCATGAAAAATGTAAAAATGACAAATTTCAAGATGGCAAATGTCAAAGATGTGAAATGACAAATGTCACAATGCTAAATGTCAAAAATGAAAAGTGTCAAAAATGACAAATTTCAAGATGGCAAATGCTAAGATGTCAAATGACAAATGTCACAATGCTAAATGTCAAAAATGAAAAGTGTCACCATGAAAAATGTCAAAAATGACAAATTTCAAGATGGCAAATGTCAAAGATGTCAAATGACAAATGTCACAATGCTAAATGTCAAAAATGAAAAGTGTCACCATAAAAAATGTCAAAAATGACAAATTTCAAGATGGCAAATGTCAAAAATGTCAAATGACAAATGTCACAATGCTAAATGTCAAAAATGAAAAGTGTCACCATAAAAAATGTCAAAAATGACAAATTTCAAGATGGCAAATATCAAAGATGTCAAATGACAAATGTCACAATGCTAAATGTCAAAAATGAAAAGTGTCACCATGAAAAATGTCAAAAATGACAAATTTCAAGATGGCAAATGTCAAAGATGTCAAATGACAAATGTCACAATGCTAAATGTCAAAAATGAAAGTGTCACCATGAAAAATGTCAAAAATGACAAATTTCAAGATGGCAAATGTCAAAGATGTCAAATGACAAATGTCACAATGCTAAATGTCAAAAATGAAAAGTGTCAAAAATGACAAATTTCAAGATGGCAAATGTCTAAGATGTCAAATGACAAATGTCACAATGCTAAATGTCAAAAATGAAAAGTGTCACCATAAAAAATGTCAAAAATGACAAATTTCAAGATGGCAAATGTCAAAGATGTCAAATAACAAATGTCACAATGCTAAATGTCACAAATGAAAAGTGTCACCATGAAAAATGTCAAAAATGACAAATTTCAAGATGGCAAATGTCAAAGATGTCAAATGTCACAATGCTAAATGTCAAAACTGAAAGGTGTCACCATGAAAAATGTCAAAAATGACAAATTTCAAGATGGCAAATGTCAAAGATGTCAAATGACAAATGTCAAAATGCTAAATGTCAAAAATGAAAAGTGTCACCATAAAAAATGTCAAAAATGACAAATTTTAAGATGACAAATGTCAAAGATGTCAAATGACAAATGTCAAAATGCTAAATGTCAAAAATGAAAAGTGTCACCATGAAAAATGTCAAAAATGACAAATTTCAAGATGGCAAATATCAAAGATGTCAAATGACAAATGTCACAATGCTAAATGTCAAAAATGAAAAGTGTCACAATACAAAATTTCAAAAATAAAAAGTGTCACAATGCTAAATGTCAAAAATGACAAATTTCAAGATGGCAAATGTCAAAGATGTCAAATGACAAATGTCACAATGCTAAATGTCAAAAATGACAAATTTCAAGATGGCAAATGTCAAAGATGTCAAATGACAAATGTCACAATGCTAAATGTCAAAAATGAAAAGTGTCACCATGAAAAATGTCAAAAATGACAAATTTCAAGATGGCAAATGTCAAAACTGACAAATGTCACAATGCTAAATGTCAAAAATGAAAAGTGTCACCATGAAAAATGTCAAAAATAACAAATTTCAAGATGGCAAATGTCAAAGATGTCAAATGACAAATGTCACAATGCTAAATGTCAAAACTGACAAATTTTAAGATGGCAAATGTCAAAGATGTCAAATGACAAATGTCACAATGCTAAATGTCAAAACTGAAAAGTGTCACCATGAAAAATGTCAAAAATGACAAATTTTAAGATGGCAAATGTCAAAGATGTCAAATGACAAATGTCACAATGCTAAATGTCAAAAATGATAAGTGTCACCATGAAAAATGTCAAAAATAACAAATTTCAAGATGGCAAATGTCAAAGATGTCAAATGACAAATGTCACAATGCTAAATGTCAAAAATGACAAATTTCAAGATGGCAAATGTCAAAGATGTCAAATGACAAATGTCACAATGCTAAATGTCAAAAATGAAAAGTGTCACCATGAAAAATGTCAAAAATGACAAATTTCAAGATGGCAAATGTCAAAACTGACAAACGTCACAATGCTAAATGTCAAAAATGAAAAGTGTCACCATGAAAAATGTCAAAAATAACAAATTTCAAGATGGCAAATGTCAAAGATGTCAAGTGACAAATGTCACAATGCTAAATGTCAAAAATGAAAAGTGTCACCATGAAAAATGTCGAAAATAACAAATTTCAAGATGGCAAATGTCAAAGATGTCAAATGACAAATGTCACAATGCTAAATGTCAAAAATGACAAATTTCAAGATAGCAAATGTCAAAGATATCAAATAACAAATGTCACAATGCTAAATGTCAAAAATGACAAATTTCAAGATGGCAAATGTCAAAACTGACAAATGTCACAATGCTAAATGTCAAGAATGAAAAGTGTCACCATGAAAAATGTCAAAAATAACAAATTTCAAGATGGCAAATGTCAAAGATGTCAAATGAAAAATATCACAATGCTAAATGTCAAAAATGACAAATTTCAAAATGGCAAATGTCAAAGATGTCAAATGACAAATGTCACAATGCTAAATGTCAAAAATGAAAAGTGTCACCATGAAAAATGTCAAAAATGACAAATTTCAAGATGACAAATGTCAAAACTGACAAATGTCACAATGCTAAATGTCAAAAATGAAAAGTGTCACCATGAAAAATGTCAAAAATAACAAATTTCAAGATGGCAAATGTCAAAGATGTCAAATGACAAATGTCACAATGCTAAATGTCAAAAATGACAAATTTCAAGATGGCAAATTTCAAAGATGTCAAATGACAATTGTCCCAATGCTAAATGTCAAAAATGAAAAGTGTCACCATGAAAAATGTCAAAAATGACAAATTTCAAGATGGCAAATGTCAAAGATGTCAAATGACAAATGTCACAATGCTAAATGTCAAAAATGAAAAGTGTCACCATGAAAAATGTCAAAAATGACAAATTTCAAGATGGCAAATTGCAAAGATGTCAAATGACAAATTTCACAATGCTAAATGTCAAAAATGAAAATTGTCACTATGAAAAATGTCAAAAATGACAAATTTCAAGATGGCAAATGTCAAAGATGTCAACTGACAAATGTCACAATGCTAAATGTCAAAAATAAAAAGTGTCAAAAATGACAAATTTCAAGATGGCAAATGTCTAAGATGTCAAATGACAAATGTCACAATGCTAAATGTCAAAAATAAAAAGTGTCACCATGAAAAATGTCAAAAATGACAAACTTTAAGATGGCAAATGTCAAAGATGTCAAATGACAAATGTCACAATGCTAAATGTCAAAAATGAAAAGTGTCACCATAAAAAATGTCAAAAATGACAAATTTCAAGATGGCAAATGTCAAAGATGTCAAATGACAAATGTCACAATGCTAAATTTCAAAAATGAAAAGTGTCACCATGAAAAATGTCAAAAATGACAAATTTCAAGATGGCAAATGTCAAAGATGTCAAATGACAAATGTCACAATGCTAAATGTCAAAAATGAAAAGTGTCACCATGAAAAATGTCAAAAATGACAAATTTCAAGATGGCAAATGTCAAAACTGACAAATGTCACAATGCTAAATGTCAAAAATGAAAAGTGTCACCATGAAAAATGTCAAAAATAACAAATTTCAAGATGGCAAATGTCAAAGATGTCAAATGACAAATGTCACAATGCTAAATGTCAAAACTGACAAATTTTAAGATGGCAAATGTCAAAGATGTCAAATGACAAATGTCACAATGCTAAATGTCAAAACTGAAAAGTGTCACCATGAAAAATGTCAAAAATGACAAATTTTAAGATGGCAAATGTCAAAGATGTCAAATGACAAATGTCACAATGCTAAATGTCAAAAATGATAAGTGTCACCATGAAAAATGTCAAAAATAACAAATTTCAAGATGGCAAATGTCAAAGATGTCAAATGACAAATGTCACAATGCTAAATGTCAAAAATGACAAATTTCAAGATGGCAAATGTCAAAGATGTCAAATGACAAATGTCACAATGCTAAATGTCAAAAATGAAAAGTGTCACCATGAAAAATGTCAAAAATGACAAATTTCAAGATGGCAAATGTCAAAACTGACAAACGTCACAATGCTAAATGTCAAAAATGAAAAGTGTCACCATGAAAAATGTCAAAAATAACAAATTTCAAGATGGCAAATGTCAAAGATGTCAAGTGACAAATGTCACAATGCTAAATGTCAAAACTGACAAATTTCAAGATGGCAAATGTCAAAGATGTCAAATGACAAATGTCACAATGCTAAATGTCAAAAATAAAAAGTGTCACCATGAAAAATGTCAAAAATGACAAATTTCAAGATGGCAAATGTCAAAACTGACTAATGTCACAATGCTAAATGTCAAAAATGAAAAGTGTCACCATAAAAAATGTCAAAAATGACAAATTTCAAAATGGCAAATGTCAAAGATGTCAAATGACAAATGTCACAATGCTAATTGTCAAAAATGAAAAGTTTCACCATGAAAAGTGTCAAAAATGACAAATTTCAAGATGGCAAATGTCTAAGATGTCAAATGACAAATGTCACAATGCTAAATGTCAAAAATGAAAGTGTCACCATAAAAAATGTCAAAAATGACAAATTTCAAGATGGCAAATGTCAAAGATGTCAAATGACAAATGTCACAATGCTAAATGACAAAAATGAAAAGTGTCACCATGAAAAATGTCAAAAATGACAAATTTCAAGATGGCAAATGTCAAAGATGTCAAATGACAAATGTCACAATGCTAAATGTCAAAAATGAAAAGTGTCACCATGAAAAATGTCAAAAATGACAAATTTCAAGATGGCAAATGTCAAAGATGTCAAATGACAAATGTCACAATGCTAAATGTCAAAAATGAAAAGTGTCACCATGAAAAATGTCAAAAATGACAAATTTCAAGATGGCAAATATCAAAGATGTCAAATGACAAATGTCACAATGCTAAATGTCAAAAATGGAAAGTGTCACAATGCTTAATGTCAAAAATGAAAAGTGTCACAATGCTAAATGTCAAAAATGACAAATTTCAAGATGGCAAATGTCAAAGATGTCAAATGACAAATGTCACAATGCTAAATAACAAAAATGACAAATTTTAAGATGGCAAATGTCTAAGATGTCAAATGACAAATGTCACAATGCTAAATGTCAAAAATGAAAAGTGTCACAATGAAAAATGTCAAAAATGACAAATTTCAAGATGGCAAATATCAAAACTGACAAATGTCACAATGCTAAATGTCAAAACTGATAAGAGTCACCATGAAAAATGTCAAAAATGAAAAATTTCAAGATGGCAAATGTCAAAGATGTCAAATGACAAATGTCACAATGCTAAATGTCAAAAATGAAAAATGTCACCATGAAAAAGGTCAAAAATGACAAATTTCAAGATGGCAAATGTCAAAACTGACTAATGTCACAATGCTAAATGTCAAAAATGAAAAGTGTCACCATGAAAAATGTCAAAAATGACAAATTTCAAGATAGCAAATGTCAAAACTGACAAATGTCACAATGCTAAATGTCAAAAATGAAAAGTGTCACCATGAAAAATGTCAAAAATGACAAATTTCAAGATGGCAAATGTCAAAGATGTCAAATGACAAATGTCACAATGCTAAATGTCTAAAATGAAAAGTGTCACCATGAAAAATGTCAAAAATGACAAATTTCAAGATGGCAAATGTCAAAGATGTCAAATGACAAATGTCACAATGCTAAATGTCAAAAATGAAAAGTGTCACCATGAAAAATGTCAAAAATGACAAATTTCAAGATGGCAAATGTCAAAACTGACTAATATCACAATGCTAAATGTCAAAAATGAAAAGTGTCACCATGAAAAATGTCAAAAATGACAAATTTCAAAATGGCAAATGTCAAAGATGTCAAATGACAAATGTCACAATGCTAATTGTCAAAAATGAAAAGTTTCACCATGAAAAGTGTCAAAAATGACAAATTTCAAGATGGCAAATGTCTAAGATGTCAAATGACAAATGTCACAATGCTAAATGTCAAAAATGAAAGTGTCACCATAAAAAATGTCAAAAATGACAAATTTCAAGATGGCAAATGTCAAAGATGTCAAATGACAAATGTCACAATGCTAAATGACAAAAATGAAAAGTGTCACCATGAAAAATGTCAAAAATGACAAATTTCAAGATGGCAAATGTCAAAGATGTCAAATGACAAATGTCACAATGCTAAATGTCAAAAATGAAAAGTGTCACCATGAAAAATGTCAAAAATGACAAATTTCAAGATGGCAAATGTCAAAGATGTCAAATGACAAATGTCACAATGCTAAATGTCAAAAATGAAAAGTGTCACCATGAAAAATGTCAAAAATGACAAATTTCAAGATGGCAAATATCAAAGATGTCAAATGACAAATGTCACAATGCTAAATGTCAAAAATGGAAAGTGTCACAATGCTTAATGTCAAAAATGAAAAGTGTCACAATGCTAAATGTCAAAAATGACAAATTTCAAGATGGCAAATGTCAAAGATGTCAAATGACAAATGTCACAATGCTAAATAACAAAAATGACAAATTTTAAGATGGCAAATGTCTAAGATGTCAAATGACAAATGTCACAATGCTAAATGTCAAAAATGAAAAGTGTCACAATGAAAAATGTCAAAAATGACAAATTTCAAGATGGCAAATATCAAAACTGACAAATGTCACAATGCTAAATGTCAAAACTGATAAGAGTCACCATGAAAAATGTCAAAAATGAAAAATTTCAAGATGGCAAATGTCAAAGATGTCAAATGACAAATGTCACAATGCTAAATGTCAAAAATGAAAATTTCATGTCAAAAATGTCAAAAATGAAAAGTGTCACAATGCTAAATGTCAAAAATGACAAATTTCAAGATGGCAAATGTCAAAGATGTCAAATGACAAATGTCACAATGCTAAATAACAAAAATGACAAATTTTAAGATGGCAAATGTCTAAGATGTCAAATGACAAATGTCACAATGCTAAATGTCAAAAATGAAAAGTGTCACAATGAAAAATGTCAAAAATGACAAATTTCAAGATGGCAAATATCAAAACTGACAAATGTCACAATGCTAAATGTCAAAACTGATAAGAGTCACCATGAAAAATGTCAAAAATGAAAAATTTCAAGATGGCAAATGTCAAAGATGTCAAATGACAAATGTCACAATGCTAAATGTCAAAAATGAAAAATGTCACCATGAAAAAGGTCAAAAATGACAAATTTCAAGATGGCAAATGTCAAAACTGACTAATGTCACAATGCTAAATGTCAAAAATGAAAAGTGTCACCATGAAAAATGTCAAAAATGACAAATTTCAAGATAGCAAATGTCAAAACTGACAAATGTCACAATGCTAAATGTCAAAAATGAAAAGTGTCACCATGAAAAATGTTAAAAATGACAAATTTCAAGATGGCAAATGTCAAAGATGTCAAATGACAAATGTCACAATGCTAAATGTCTAAAATGAAAAGTGTCACCATGAAAAATGTCAAAAATGACAAATTTCAAGATGGCAAATGTCAAAGATGTCAAATGACAAATGTCACAATGCTAAATGTCAAAAATGAAAAGTGTCACCATGAAAAATGTCAAAAATGACAAATTTCAAGATGGCAAATGTCAAAACTGACTAATATCACAATGCTAAATGTCAAAAATGAAAAGTGTCACCATGAAAAATGTCAAAAATGACAAATTTCAAAATGGCAAATGTCAAAGATGTCAAATGACAAATGTCACAATGCTAATTGTCAAAAATGAAAAGTTTCACCATGAAAAGTGTCAAAAATGACAAATTTTAAGATGGCAAATGTCTAAGATGTCAAATGACAAATGTCACAATGCTAAATGTCAAAAATGAAAGTGTCACCATAAAAAATGTCAAAAATGACAAATTTCAAGATGGCAAATGTCAAAGATGTCAAATGACAAATGTCACAATGCTAAATGACAAAAATGAAAAGTGTCACCATGAAAAATGTCAAAAATGACAAATTTCAAGATGGCAAATGTCAAAGATGTCAAATGACAAATGTCACAATGCTAAATGTCAAAAATGAAAAGTGTCACCATGAAAAATGTCAAAAATGACAAATTTCAAGATGGCAAATGTCAAAGATGTCAAATGACAAATGTCACAATGCTAAATGTCAAAAATGAAAAGTGTCACCATGAAAAATGTCAAAAATGACAAATTTCAAGATGGCAAATATCAAAGATGTCAAATGACAAATGTCACAATGCTAAATGTCAAAAATGGAAAGTGTCACAATGCTTAATGTCAAAAATGAAAAGTGTCACAATGCTAAATGTCAAAAATGACAAATTTCAAGATGGCAAATGTCAAAGATGTCAAATGACAAATGTCACAATGCTAAATAACAAAAATGACAAATTTTAAGATGGCAAATGTCTAAGATGTCAAATGACAAATGTCACAATGCTAAATGTCAAAAATGAAAAGTGTCACAATGAAAAATGTCAAAAATGACAAATTTCAAGATGGCAAATATCAAAACTGACAAATGTCACAATGCTAAATGTCAAAACTGATAAGAGTCACCATGAAAAATGTCAAAAATGAAAAATTTCAAGATGGCAAATGTCAAAGATGTCAAATGACAAATGTCACAATGCTAAATGTCAAAAATGAAAAATGTCACCATGAAAAAGGTCAAAAATGACAAATTTCAAGATGGCAAATGTCAAAACTGACTAATGTCACAATGCTAAATGTCAAAAATGAAAAGTGTCACCATGAAAAATGTCAAAAATGACAAATTTCAAGACAGCAAATGTCAAAACTGACAAATGTCACAATGCTAAATGTCAAAAATGAAAAGTGTCACCATGAAAAATGTCAAAAATGACAAATTTCAAGATGGCAAATGTCAAAGATGTCAAATGACAAATGTCACAATGCTAAATGTCAAAAATGAAAAGTGTCACCATGAAAAATGTCAAAAATGACAAATTTCAAGATGGCAAATGTCAAAGATGTCAAATGACAAATGTCACAATGCTAAATGTCAAAAATGAAAAGTGTCACCATGAAAAATGTCAAAAATGACAAATTTCAAGATGGCAAATGTCAAAGATGTCAAATGACAAATGTCACAATGCTAAATGTCAAAAATGAAAATTGTCAAAAATGACAAATTTCAAGATGGCAAATGTCTAAGATGTCAAATGACAAATGTCACAATGCTAAATGTCAAAAATGAAAAGTGTCACCATGAAAAATGTCAAAAATGACAAATTTCAAAATGGCAAATGTCAAAGATGTCAAATGACAAATGTCACAATGCTAAATGTCAAAAATGAAAAGTGTCACCATGAAAAATGTCAAAAATGACAAATTTCAAGATGGCAAATGTCAAAGATGTCAAATGACAAATGTCACAATGCTAAATGTCAAAAATGAAAATTGTCAAAAATGACAAATTTCAAGATGGCAAATGTCTAAGATGTCAAATGACAAATGTCACAATGCTAAATGTCAAAAATGAAAAGTGTCACCATGAAAAATGTCAAAAATGACAAATTTCAAGATAGCAAATGTCAAAACTGACAAATGTCACAATGCTAAATGTCAAAAATGAAAAGTGTCATAATGAAAAATGTCAAAAATAACAAATTTCAAGATGGCAAATGTCAAAGATGTCAAATGACAAATGTCACAATGCTAAATGTCAAAAATGAAAAGTGTCACCATGAAAAATGTCGAAAATGACAAATTTCAAGATGGCAAATGTCAAAGATGTCAAATGACAAATGTCACAATGCTAAATGTCAAAAATAAAAACTGTCACCATGAAAAATGTCAAAAATGACAAATTTCAAGATGGCAAATGTCAAAACTGACAAATGTCACAATGCTAAATGTCAAAATTGAAAAGTGTCACCATGAAAAATGTCAAAAATGACAAATTTCAAGATGGCAAATGTCAAAACTGACAAACGTCACAATGCTAAATGTCAAAAATGAAAAGTGTCACCATGAAAAATGTCAAAAATAACAAATTTCAAGATGGCAAATGTCAAAGATGTCAAGTGAAAAATGTCACAATGCTAAATGTCAAAACTGACAAATTTCAAGATGGCAAACGTC
Organism: Altica lythri; assembly: GCA_964028335.1. Taxonomy (NCBI): domain Eukaryota; kingdom Metazoa; phylum Arthropoda; class Insecta; order Coleoptera; family Chrysomelidae; genus Altica; species Altica lythri. Next base: position 35,813,803 of record OZ034800.1, on the reverse strand, counting down.
AAAGATGTCAAATGACCAATTTCACAATGCTAAATGTCAAAAATGAAAAGTGTCACCATGAAAAATGTCAAAAATAACAAATTTCAAGATGGCAAATGTCAAAGATGTCAAATGACAAATGTCACAATGCTAAATGTCAAAAATGATAAGTGTCACCATGAAAAATGTCAAAAATAACAAATTTCAAGATGGCAAATGTCAAAGATGTCAAATGACAAATGTCACAATGCTAAATGTCAAAAATGACAAATTTTAAGATGGCAAATGTCAAAGATGTCAAATGACAACTGTCACAATGCTAAATGTCAAAAATGAAAAGTGTCACCATGAAAAATGTCAAAAATAACAAATTTCAAGATGGCAAATGTCAAAGATGTCAAATGACAAATGTCACAATACTAAATGTCAAAAATGACAAATTTCAAGATGGCAAATGTCAAAGATGTCAAATGTCACAATGCTAAATGTCAAAAGTGAAAAGTGACACCATGAAAAATGTCAAAAATGACAAATTTCAAGATGGCAAATGTCAAAGATGTCAAATGACAAATGTCACAATGCTAAATGTCAAAAATGAAAAGTGTCACCATGAAAAATATCAAAAATGACAAATTTCAAGATGGCAAATGTCAAAGATGTCAAATGACAAATGTCACAATGCTAAATGTCAAAAATGAAAAGTGTCACCATAAAAATTGTCAAAAATGACAAATTTCAAGATGGCAAATGTCAAAACTGACAAATGTCAAAATGCTAAATGTCAAAAATGAAAAGTGTCATAATGAAAAATGTCAAAAATAACAAATTTCAAGATGGCAAATGTCAAAGATGTCAAATGACAAATGTCACAATGCTAAATGTCAAAAATAAAAAGTGTCACCATGAAAAATGTCAAAAATGACAAATTTCAAGATGGCAAATGTCAAAGATGTCAAATGACAAATGTCACAATGCTAAATGTCAAAAATGAAAAGTGTCACCATGAAAAATGTCAAAAATGACAAATTTCAAGATGGCAAATGTCAAAGATGTCAAATGACAAATGTCACAATGCTAAATGTCAAAAATAAAAACTGTCACCATGAAAAATGTCAAAAATGACAAATTTCAAGATGGCAAATGTCAAAACTGACAAATGTCAAAATGCTAAATGTCAAAAATGAAAAGTGTCATAATGAAAAATGTCAAAAATAACAAATTTCAAGATGGCAAATGTCAAAGATGTCAAATGACAAATGTCACAATGCTAAATGTCAAAAATAAAAAGTGTCACCATGAAAAATGTCAAAAATGACAAATTTCAAGATGGCAAATGTCAAAGATGTCAAATGACAAATGTCACAATGCTAAATGTCAAAAATAAAAACTGTCACCATGAAAAATGTCAAAAATGACAAATTTCAAGATGGCAAATGTCAAAACTGAAAAATGTCACAATGCTAAATGTCAAAAATGAAAAGTGTCATAATGAAAAATGTCAAAAATAACAAATTTCAAGATGGCAAATGTCTAAGATGTCAAATGACAAATGTCACAATGCTAAATGTCAAAAATGAAAAGTGTCACCATGAAAAATGTCAAAAATGACAAATTTCAAGATGGCAAATGTCAAAGATGTCAAATGACAAATGTCACAATTCTAAATGTCAAAAATAAAAACTGTCACCATGAAAAATGTCAAAAATGACAAATTTCAAGATGGCAAATGTCAGAACTGACAAATGTCACAATGCTAAATGTCAAAAATGAAAAGTGTCATAATGAAAAATCTCAAAAATAACAAATTTCAAGATGGCAAATGTCAAAGATGTCAAATGACAAATGTCACAATGCTAAATGAAAAGTGTCACCATGAAAAATGTCGAAAATAACAAATTTCAAGATGGCAAATGTCAAAGATGTCAAATGACAAATGTCACAATGCTAAATGTCAAAAATGACAAATTTCAAGATGGCAAATGTCAAAGATATCAAATAACAAATGTCACAATGCTAAATGTCAAAAATGACAAATTTCAAGATGGCAAATGTCAAAACTGACAAATGTCACAATGCTAAATGTCAAGAATGAAAAGTGTCACCATGAAAAATGTCAAAAATAACAAATTTCAAGATGGCAAATGTCAAAGATGTCAAATGACGAATATCACAATGCTAAATGTCAAAAATGACAAATTTCAAAATGGCAAATGTCAAAGATGTCAAATGACAAATGTCACAATGCTAAATGTCAAAAACGAAAAGTGTCACCATGAAAAATGTCAAAAATGACAAATTTCAAGATGACAAATGTCAAAACTGACAAATGTCACAATGCTAAATGTCAAAAATGAAAAGTGTCACCATGAAAAATGTCAAAAATAACAAATTTCAAGATGGCAAATGTCAAAGATGTCAAATGACAAATGTCACAATGCTAAATGTCAAAAATGACAAATTTCAAGATGGCAAATTTCAAAGAGGTCAAATGACAATTGTCCCAATGCTAAATGTCAAAAATGAAAAGTGTCACCATGAAAAATGTCAAAAATGACAAACTTCAAGATGGCAAATGTCAAAGATGTCAAATGACAAATGTCACAATGCTAAATGTCAAAAATGAAAAGTGTCACCATGAAAAATGTCAAAAATGACAAATTTCAAGATGGCAAATGTCAAAGATGTCAAATGACAAATGTCACAATGCTAAATGTCAAAAATGAAAAGTGTCACCATGAAAATTGTCAAAAATGACAAATTTCAAGATGGCAAATGTCAAAACTGACAAATCTCAAAATGCTAAATGTCAAAAATGAAAAGTGTCATAATGAAAAATGTCAAAAATAACAAATTTCAAGATGGCAAATGTCAAAGATGTCAAATGACAAATGTCACAATGCTAAATGTCAAAAATAAAAAGTGTCACCATGAAAAATGTCAAAAATGACAAATTTCAAGATGGCAAATGTCAAAGATGTCAAATGACAAATGTCACAATGCTAAATGTCAAAAATGAAAAGTGTCACCATGAAAAATGTCAAAAATGACAAATTTCAAGATGGCAAATGTCAAAGATGTCAAATGACAAATGTCACAATGCTAAATGTCAAAAATAAAAACTGTCACCATGAAAAATGTCAAAAATGACAAATTTCAAGATGGCAAATGTCAAAACTGACAAATGTCAAAATGCTAAATGTCAAAAATGAAAAGTGTCATAATGAAAAATGTCAAAAATAACAAATTTCAAGATGGCAAATGTCAAAGATGTCAAATGACAAATGTCACAATGCTAAATGTCAAAAATAAAAAGTGTCACCATGAAAAATGTCAAAAATGACAAATTTCAAGATGGCAAATGTCAAAGATGTCAAATGACAAATGTCACAATGCTAAATGTCAAAAATAAAAACTGTCACCATAAAATGTCAAAAATGACAAATTTCAAGATGGCAAATGTCAAAACTGACAAATGTCACAATGCTAAATGTCAAAAATGAAAAGTGTCATAATGAAAAATGTCAAAAATAACAAATTTCAAGATGGCAAATGTCTAAGATGTCAAATGACAAATGTCACAATGCTAAATGTCAAAAATGAAAAGTGTCACCATGAAAAATGTCAAAAATGACAAATTTTAAGATGGCAAATGTCAAAGATGTCAAATGACATATGTCACAATTCTAAATGTCAAAAATAAAAACTGTCACCATGAAAAATGTCAAAAATGACAAATTTCAAGATGGCAAACGTCAGAACTGACAAATGTCACAATGCTAAATGTCAAAAATGAAAAGTGTCATAATGAAAAATGTCAAAAATGAAAAGTGTCATAATGAAAAATGTCAAAAATAACAAATTTCAAGATGGCAAATGTCAAAGATGTCAAATGACAAATGTCACAATGCTAAATGTCAAAAATGAAAAGTGTCACCATGAAAAATGTCGAAAATAACAAATTTCAAGATGGCAAATGTCAAAGATGTCAAATGACAAATGTCACAATGCTAAATGTCAAAAATGACAAATTTCAAGATAGCAAATGTCAAAGATATCAAATAACAAATGTCACAATGCTAAATGTCAAAAATGACAAATTTCAAGATGGCAAATATCAAAACTGACAAATGTCACAATGCTAAATGTCAAGAATGAAAAGTGTCACCATGAAAAATGTCAAAAATAACAAATTTCAAGATGGCAAATGTCAAAGATGTCAAATGACAAATATCACAATGCTAAATGTCAAAAATGACAAATTTTAAAATGGCAAATGTCAAAGATGTCAAATGACAAATGTCACAATGCTAAATGTCAAAAATGAAAAGTGTCACCATGAAAAATGTCAAAAATGACAAATTTCAAGATGACAAATGTCAAAACTGACAAATGTCACAATGCTAAATGTCAAAAATAAAAAGTGTCACCATGAAAAATGTCAAAAATAACAAATTTCAAGATGGCAAATGTCAAAGATGTCAAATGACAAATGTCACAATGCTAAATGTCAAAAATGACAAATTTCAAGATGGCAAATTTCAAAGATGTCAAATGACAATTGTCCCAATGCTAAATGTCAAAAATGAAAAGTGTCACCATGAAAAATGTCAAAAATGACAAATTTCAAGATGGCAAATGTCAAAGATGTCAAATGACAAATGTCACAATGCTAAATGTCAAAAATGAAAAGTGTCACCATGAAAAATGTCAAAAATGACAAATTTCAAGATGGCAAATTGCAAAGATGTCAAATGACAAATGTCACAATGCTAAATGTCAAAAATGAAAATTGTCACCATGAAAAATGTCAAAAATGACAAATTTCAAGATGGCAAATGTCAAAGATGTCAACTGACAAATGTCACAATGCTAAATGTCAAAAATAAAAAGTGTCAAAAATGACAAATTTCAAGATGGCAAATGTCTAAGATGTCAAATGACAAATGTCACAATGCTAAATGTCAAAAATAAAAAGTGTCACCATGAAAAATGTCAAAAATGACAAACTTTAAGATGGCAAATGTCAAAGATGTCAAATGACAAATGTCACAATGCTAAATGTCAAAAATGAAAAGTGTCACCATAAAAAATGTCAAAAATGACAAATTTCAAGATGGCAAATGTCAAAGATGTCAAATGACAAATGTCACAATGCTAAATTTCAAAAATGAAAAGTGTCACCATGAAAAATGTCAAAAATGACAAATTTCAAGATGGCAAATGTCAAAGATGTCAAATGACAAATGTCACAATGCTAAATGTCAAAAATGAAAAGTGTCACCATGAAAAATGTCAAAAATGACAAATTTCAAGATGGCAAATGTCAAAGATGTCAAATGACAAATGTCACAATGCTAAATGTCAAAAATGAAAAGTGTCACCATAAAAAATGTCAAAAATGACAAATTTCAAGATGGCAAATGTCAAAGATGTCAAATGACAAATGTCACAATGCTAAATGTCAAAAATGAAAATTGTCACCATGAAAAATGTAAAAATGACAAATTTCAAGATGGCAAATGTCAAAGATGTGAAATGACAAATGTCACAATGCTAAATGTCAAAAATGAAAAGTGTCAAAAATGACAAATTTCAAGATGGCAAATGCTAAGATGTCAAATGACAAATGTCATAATGCTAAATGTCAAAAATGAAAAGTGTCACCATGAAAAATGTCAAAAATGACAAATTTCAAGATGGCAAATGTCAAAGATGTCAAATGACAAATGTCACAATGCTAAATGTCAAAAATGAAAAGTGTCACCATAAAAAATGTCAAAAATGACAAATTTCAAGATGGCAAATGTCAAAAATGTCAAATGACAAATGTCACAATGCTAAATGTCAAAAATGAAAAGTGTCACCATAAAAAATGTCAAAAATGACAAATTTCAAGATGGCAAATATCAAAGATGTCAAATGACAAATGTCACAATGCTAAATGTCAAAAATGAAAAGTGTCACCATGAAAAATGTCAAAAATGACAAATTTCAAGATGGCAAATGTCAAAGATGTCAAATGACAAATGTCACAATGCTAAATGTCAAAAATGAAAGTGTCACCATGAAAAATGTCAAAAATGACAAATTTCAAGATGGCAAATGTCAAAGATGTCAAATGACAAATGTCACAATGCTAAATGTCAAAAATGAAAAGTGTCAAAAATGACAAATTTCAAGATGGCAAATGTCTAAGATGTCAAATGACAAATGTCACAATGCTAAATGTCAAAAATGAAAAGTGTCACCATAAAAAATGTCAAAAATGACAAATTTCAAGATGGCAAATGTCAAAGATGTCAAATAACAAATGTCACAATGCTAAATGTCAAAAATGAAACGTGTCACCATGAAAAATGTCAAAAATGACAAATTTCAAGATGGCAAATGTCAAAGATGTCAAATGACAAATGTCGCAATGCTAAATGTCAAAAATGAAAAGTGTCACCATGAAAAATGTCAAAAATGACAAATTTCAAGATGGCAAATGTCAAAACTGACTAATGTCACAATGCTAAATGTCAAAAATGAAAAGTGTCACCATGAAAAATGTCAAAAATGACAAATTTCAAGATGGCAAATGTCAAAGATGTCAAATGTCACAATGCTAAATGTCAAAACTGAAAGGTGTCACCATGAAAAATGTCAAAAATGACAAATTTCAAGATGGCAAATGTCAAAGATGTCAAATGACAAATGTCACAATGCTAAATGTCAAAAATGAAAAGTGTCACCATAAAAAATGTCAAAAATGACAAATTTTAAGATGACAAATGTCAAAGATGTCAAATGACAAATGTCAAAATGCTAAATGTCAAAAATGAAAAGTGTCACCATGAAAAATGTCAAAAATGACAAATTTCAAGATGGCAAATATCAAAGATGTCAAATGACAAATGTCACAATGCTAAATGTCAAAAATGAAAAGTGTCACAATACTAAATGTCAAAAATAAAAAGTGTCACAATGCTAAATGTCAAAAATGACAAATTTCAAGATGGCAAATGTCAAAGATGTCAAATGACAAATGTCACAATGCTAAATGTCAAAAATGACAAATTTCAAGATGGCAAATGTCAAAGATGTCAAATGACAAATGTCACAATGCTAAATGTCAAAAATGAAAAGTGTCACCATGAAAAATGTCAAAAATGACAAATTTCAAGATGGCAAATGTCAAAACTCACAAATGTCACAATGCTAAATGTCAAAAATGAAAAGTGTCACCATGAAAAATGTCAAAAATAACAAATTTCAAGATGGCAAATGTCAAAGATGTCAAATGTCACAATGCTAAATGTCAAAACTGAAAGGTGTCACCATGAAAAATGTCAAAAATGACAAATTTCAAGATGGCAAATGTCTAAGATGTCAAATGACAAATGTCACAATGCTAAATGTCACAAATGAAAAGTGTCACCATGAAAAATGTCAAAAATGACAAATTTCAAGATGGCAAATGTCAAAGATGTCAAATGTCACAATGCTAAATGTCAAAACTGAAAGGTGTCACCATGAAAAATGTCAAAAATGAAAAATTTCAAGATGGCAAATGTCAAAGATGTCAAATGACAAATGTCACAATGCTAAATGTCAAAAATGAAAAGTGTCACCATAAAAAATGTCAAAAATGACAAATTTTAAGATGACAAATGTCAAAGATGTCAAATGACAAATGTCACAATGCTAAATGTCAAAAATGAAAAGTGTCACCATGAAAAATGTCAAAAATAACAAATTTCAAGATGGCAAATGTCAAAGATGTCAAATGACAAATGTCACCATGAAAAATGTCAAAAATGACAAATTTCAAGATGGCAAATGTCAAAGATGTCAAATGACAAATGTCACAATGCTAAATGTCAAAAACGAAAAGTGTCACCATGAAAAATGTCAAAAATGACAAATTTCAAGATGGCAAATGTCAAAACTGACAAACGTCACAATGCTAAATGTCAAAAATGAAAAGTGTCACCATGAAAAATGTCAAAAATAACAAATTTCAAGATGGCAAATGTCAAAGATGTCAAGTGACAAATGTCACAATGCTAAATGTCAAAACTGACAAATTTCAAGATGGCAAATGTCAAAGATGTCAAATGACAAATGTCACAATGCTAAATGTCAAAAATAAAAAGTGTCACCATGAAAAATGTCAAAAATGACAAATTTCAAGATGGCAAATGTCAAAACTGACTAATGTCACAATGCTAAATGTCAAAAATGAAAAGTGTCACCATGAAAAATGTTAAAAATGACAAATTTCAAAATGGCAAATGTCAAAGATGTCAAATGACAAATGTCACAATGCTAATTGTCAAAAATGAAAAGTTTCACCATGAAAAGTGTCAAAAATGACAAATTTCAAGATGGCAAATGTCTAAGATGTCAAATGACAAATGTCACAATGCTAAATGTCAAAAATGAAAAGTGTCACCATAAAAAATGTCAAAAATGACAAATTTCAAGATGGCAAATGTCAAAGATGTCAAATGACAAATGTCACAATGCTAAATGAAAAGTGTCACCATGAAAAATGTCAAAAATGACAAATTTCAAGATGGCAAATGTCAAAGATGTCAAATGACAAATGTCACAATGCTAAATGTCAAAAATGAAAAGTGTCACCATGAAAAATGTCAAAAATGACAAATTTCAAGATGGCAAATGTCAAAGATGTCAAATGACAAATGTCACAATGCTAAATGTCAAAAATGAAAAGTGTCACCATGAAAAATGTCAAAAATGACAAATTTCAAGATGGCAAATATCAAAGATGTCAAATGACAAATGTCACAATGCTAAATGTCAAAAATGGAAAGTGTCACAATGCTAAATGTCAAAAATGAAAAGTGTCACAATGCTAAATGTCAAAAATGACAAATTTCAAGATGGCAAATGTCAAATATGTCAAATGACAAATGTCACAATGCTAAATAACAAAAATGACAAATTTTAAGATGGCAAATGTCTAAGATGTCAAATGACAAATGTCACAATGCTAAATGTCAAAAATGAAAAGTGTCACAATGAAAAATGTCAAAAATGACAAATTTCAAGATGGCAAATATCAAAACTGACAAATGTCACAATGCTAAATGTCAAAACTGATAAGAGTCACCATGAAAAATGTCAAAAATGAAAAATTTCAAGATGGCAAATGTCAAAGATGTCAAATGACAAATGTCACAATGCTAAATGTCAAAAATGAAAAATGTCACCATGAAAAATGTCAAAAATGACAAATTTCAAGATGGCAAATGTCAAAGATGTCAAATGACAAATGTCACAATGCTAAATGTCAAAAATGAAAAGTGTCACCATGAAAAATGTCAAAAATGACAAATTTCAAGATGGCAAATGTCAAAGATGTCAAATGACAAATGTCACAATGCTAAATGTCAAAAATGAAAAGTGTCACCATGAAAAATGTCAAAAATGACAAATTTCAAGATGGCAAATGTCAAAGATGTCAAATGACAAATGTCACAATGCTAAATGTCAAAAATGAAAAGTGTCACCATAAAATGTCAAAAATGACAAATTTCAAGGTGGCAAATATCAAAGATGTCAAATGACAAATGTCACAATGCTAAATGTCAAAAATGGAAAGTGTCACAATGCTAAATGTCAAAAATGAAAAGTGTCACAATGCTAAATGTCAAAAATGACAAATTTCAAGATGGCAACTGTCAAAGATGTCAAATGACAAATGTCACAATGCTAAATAACAAAAATGACAAATTTCAAGATGGCAAATGTCAAAGATGTCAAATGACAAATGTCACAATGCTAAATGTCAAAAATGAAAAGTGTCACCATGAAAAATGTCAAAAATGACAAATTTCAAGATGGCAAATATCAAAACTGACAAATGTGACAATGCTAAATGTCAAAAATGATAAGAGTCACCATGAAAAATGTCAAAAATGACAAATTTCAAGATGGCAAATGTCTAAGATGTCAAATGACAAATGTCACAATGCTACATGTCAAAAATGAAAAGTGTCACCATGAAAAATGTCAAAAATGACAAATTTCAAGATGGCAAATGTCAAAGATGTCAAATGACAAATGTCACAATGCTAAATGTCAAAAATGAAAAGTGTCAAAAATGACAAATTTTAAGATGCAAATGTCTAAGATGTCAAATGACAAATGTCACAATGCTAAATGTCAAAAATGAAAAGTGTCACCATGAAAAATGTCAAAAATGACAAATTTCAAGATGGCAAATGTCAAAGATGTCAAATGACAAATGTCACAATGCTAAATGTCAAAAATGAAAAGTGTCACCATGAAAAATGTCAAAAATGACAAATTTCAAGATGGCAAATGTCAAAGATGTCAAATGACAAATGTCACAATGCTAAATGTCAAAAATGAAAAGTGTCACCATGAAAAATGTTAAAAATGACAAATTTCAAGATGGCAAATGTCAAAACTGACCAATGTCACAATGCTAAATGTCAAAAATGAAAAGTGTCACCATGAAAAATGTCAAAAATGACAAATTTCAAAATGGCAAATGTCAAAGATGTCAAATGACAAATGTCACAATGCTAAATTTCAAAAATGAAAAGTGTCACCATGAAAAGTGTCAAAAATGACCAATTTCAAGATGGCAAATGTCTAAGATGTCAACTGACAAATGTCACAATGCTAAATGTCAAAAATGAAAAGTGTCACCATGAAAAATGTCAAAAATGACAAATTTCAAGATGGCAAATGTCAAAGATGTCAAATGACAAATGTCACAATGCTAAATGTCAAAAATGAAAAGTGTCACCATGAAAAATGTCAAAAATGACAAATTTCAAGATGGCAAATGTCAAAGATGTCAAATGACAAATGTCACAATGCCAAATGTCAAAAATGAAAAGTGTCACCATGAAAAATGTCAAAAATGACAAATTTCAAGATGGCAAATATCAAAGATGTCAAATGACAAATGTCACAATGCTAAATGTCAAAAATGGAAAGTGTCACAATGCTAAATGTCAAAAATGAAAAGTGTCACAATGCTAAATTTCAAAAATGACAAATTTCAAGATGGCAAATGTCAAAGATGTCAAATGACAAATGTCGCAATGCTAAATATCAAAAATGACAAATTTCAAGATGGCAAATGTCAAAGATGTCAAATGACAAATGTCACAATGCTAAATGTCAAAAATGAAAAATGTCAAAAATGACAAATTTCAAGATGGCAAATGTCAAAACTGACAAACGTCACAATGCTAAATGTCAAAAATGAAAAGTGTCACCATGAAAAATGTCAAAAATAACAAATTTCAAGATGGCAAATGTCAAAGATGTCAAGTGACAAATGTCACAATGCTAAATGTCAAAACTGACAAATTTCAAGATGGCAAACGTCAAAGATGTCAAATGACAAATGTCACAATGCTAATTGTCAAAAATGAAAAGTGTCACCATGAAAAATGTCAAAAATGACAAATTTCAAGATGGCAAATGTCAAAGATGTCAAATGACAAATGTCACAATGCTAAATGTCAAAAATGATAAGTGTCACCATGAAAAATGTCAAAAATAACAAATTTCAAGATGGCAAATGTCAAAGATGTCAAATGACAAATGTCACAATGCTAAATGTCAAAACTGACAAATTTTAAGATGGCAAATGTCAAAGATGTCAAATGACAACTGTCATAATGCTAAATGTCAAAAATGAAAAGTGTAACCATGAAAAATGTCAAAAATAACAACTTTCAAGATGGCAAATGTCAAAGATGTCAAATGACAAATGTCACAATGCTAAATGTCAAAAATGACAAATTTTAAGATGGCAATTGTCAAAGATGTCAAATGTCACAATGCTAAATGTCAAAAATGAAAAGTGTCACCATGAAAAATGTCAAAAATGACAAATTTCAAGATGGCAAATGTCAAAGATGTCAAATGACAAATGTCACAATGCTAAATGTCAAAAATGAAAAGTGTCACCATGAAAAATGTCAAAAATGACAAATTTCAAGATGGCAAATGTCAAAGATGTCAAATGACAAATGTCACAATGCTAAATGTCAAAAATGAAAAGTGTCAAAAATGACAAATTTCAAGATGGCAAATGTCTAAGATGTCAAATGACAAATGTCACAATGCTAAATGTCAAAACTGAAAAGTGTCACCATGAAAAATGTCAAAAATGACAAATTTCAAGATGGCAAATGTCAAAGATGTCAAATGACAAATGTCACAATGCTAAATGTCAAAAATGAAAAAAGTGTCACCATGAAAAATGTCAAAAATGACAAATTTCAAGATGGCAAATATCAAAGATGTAAAATGACAAATGTCACAATGCTAAATGTCAAAAATGAAAAGTGTCACCATAAAATATGTCAAAAATGACAAATTTCAAGATGGCAAATGTCAAAGATTTTGAATATGACAAATGTCACAATGCTAAATGTCAAAAATGAAAAGTGTCACCATGAAAAATGTCAAAAATGACAAATTTCAAGATGGCAAATGTCAATGATGTCAAATGACAAATGTCACAATGCTAAAAGTCAAAAATGAAAAGTGTCACCATGAAAAATGTCAAAAATGACAAATTTTAAAATGGCAAATATCAAAGATGTCAAATGACAAATGTCACAATGCTAAATGTCAAAAATGACAAATTTCAAGATGGCAAATGTCAAAGATGTCAAATGACAAATGTCACAATGCTAAATGTCAAAAATGAAAAGTGTCACCATGAAAAATGTTAAAAATGACAAATTTCAAGATGGCAAATGTCAAAGATGTCAAATGACAAATGTCACAATGCTAAATGTCAAAAATGAAAAGTGTCACCATGAAAAATGTCAAAAATAACAAATTTTAAGATGGCAAATGTCAAAGATGTCAAATGACAAATGTCACAATGCTAAATGTCAAGAATGAAAAGTGTCACCATGAAAAATGTCAAAAATGACAAATTTCAAGATGGCAAATGTCAAAACTGACAAATGTCACAATGCTAAATGTCAAAAATGATAAGTGTCACCATGAAAAATGTCAAAAATGACAAATTTCAAGATGGCAAATGTCCAAGATGTCAAATGACAAATGTCACAATGCTAAATGTCAAAAATGAAAAGTGTCACCATGAAAAATGTCAAAAATGACAAATTTCAAGATGGCAAATGTCAAAGATGTCAAATGACAAATGTCACAATGCTAAATGTCAAAAATGAAAAGTGTCACCATGAAAAATGTCAAAAATCAAATTTCAAGATGGCAAATGTCAAAGATGTCAAATGACAAATGTACAATGCTAAATGTCAAAAATGAAAAGTGTCACCATGAAAAATGTCAAAAATGACAAATTTCAAGATGGCAAATGTCAAAACTGACAAATGTCACAATGCTAAATGTCAAAAATGATAAGTGTCAACATGAAAAATGTCAAAAATGACAAATTTCAAGATGGCAAATGTCCAAGATGTCAAATGACAAATGTCACAATGCTAAATTCCAAAAAAAAAGTGTCAAAAATGACAAATTTCAAGATGGCAAATGTCAAAGATGTCAAATGACAAATGTCACAATGCTAAATGTCAAAAATGAAAAGTGTCCCCATGAAAAATGTCAAAAATGACAAATTTCAAGATGGCAAATGTCAAAACTGACTAATGTCACAATGCTAAATGTTAAAAATGAAAAGTGTCACCATGAAAATGTCAAAAATGACAAATTTCAAAATGGCAAATGTCAAAGATGTCAAATGACAAATGTCACAATGCTAAATGTCAAAAATGAAAAGTGTCAAAAATGACAACTTTCAAGATGGTAAATGTCTAAGATGTCAAATGACAAATGTCACAATGCTAAATGTCAAAAATAAAAAGTGTCACCATGAAAAATGTCAAAAATGACAAATTTCAAGATGGCAAATGTCAAAGATGTCAAATGACAAATGTCACAATGCTAAATGTCAAAAATGAAAAGTGTCACAATGCTAAATGTCATAAATGAAAAGTGTCACAATGCTAAATGTCAAAAATGACAAATTTCAAGATGGCAAATGTCAAAGATGAAAAGTGTCACCATGAAAAATGTCAAAAATGACAAATTTCAAGATGGCAAATGTCAAAACTGACAAACGTCACAATGCTAAATGTCAAAAATGAAAAGTGTCACCATGAAAAATGTCAAAAATAACAAATTTCAAGATGGCAAATGTCAAAGATGTCAAGTGACAAATGTCACAATGCTAAATGTCAAAACTGACAAATTTCAAGATGGCAAATGTCAAAGATGTCAAATGACAAATGTCACAATGCTAAATGTCAAAAATGAAAAGTGTCACCATGAAAAATGTCAAAAATGACAAATTTCAAGATGACAAATGTCAAAGATGTCAAATGACAAATGTCACAATGCTAAATGTCAAAAATGATAAGTGTCACCATGAAAAATGTCAAAAATAACAAATTTCAAGATGGCAAATGTTACAGATGTCAAATGACAAATGTCACAATGCTAAATGTCAAAAATGACAAATTTCAAGATGGCAAATGTCAATGATGTCAAATGACAAATGTCACAATGCTAAAAGTCAAAAATGAAAAGTGTCACCATGAAAAATGTCAAAAATGACAAATTTCAAAATGGCAAATATCAAAGATGTCAAATGACAAATGTCACAATGCTAAATGTCAAAAATGACAAATTTCAAGATGGCAAATGTCAAAGATGTCAAATGACAAATGTCACAATGCTAAATGTCAAAAATGAAAAGTGTCACCATGAAAAATGTCAAAAATGACAAATTTCAAGATGGCAAATGTCAAAGATGTCAAATGACAAATGTCACAATGCTAAATGTCAAAAATGAAAAGTGTCACCATGAAAAATGTCAAAAATAACAAATTTCAAGATGGCAAATGTCAAAGATGTCAAATGACAAATGTCACAATGCTAAATGTCAAAAATGAAAAGTGTCACCATGAAAAATGTTAAAAATGACAAATTTCAAGATGGCAAATGTCAAAGATGTCAAATGACAAATGTCACAATGCTAGATGTCAAAAATGAAAAGTGTCACCATGAAAAATGTCAAAAATAACAAATTTTAAGATGGCAAATGTCAAAGATGTCAAATGACAAATGTCACAATGCTAAATGTCAAGAATGAAAAGTGTCACCATGAAAAATGTCAAAAATGACAAATTTCAAGATGGCAAATGTCAAAACTGACAAATGTCACAATGCTCAATGTCAAAAATGATAAGTGTCACCATGAAAAATGTCAAAAATGACAAATTTCAAGATGGCAAATGTCCAAGATGTCAAATGACAAATGTCACAATGCTAAATGTCAAAAATGAAAAGTGTCACCATGAAAAATGTCAAAAATGACAAATTTCAAGATGGCAAATGTCAAAGATGTCAAATGACAAATGTCACAATGCTAAATGTCAAAAATGAAAAGTGTCACCATGAAAAATGTCAAAAATGAAAAGTGTCACCATGAAAAATGTCAAAAATGACAAATTTCAAGATGGCAAATGTCAAAACTGACAAATGTCACAATGCTAAATGTCAAAAATGATAAGTGTCAACATGAAAAATGTCAAAAATGACAAATTTCAAGATGGCAAATGTCCAAGATGTCAAATGACAAATGTCACAATGCTAAATGTCAAAAATGAAAAGTGTCAACATGAAAAATGTCAAAAATGACAAATTTCAAAATAGCAAATGTCAAAGATTTCAAATGACAAATGTCACAATGCTAAATTCCAAAAAAAAAGTGTCAAAAATGACAAATTTCAAGATGGCAAATGTCAAAGATGTCAAATGACAAATGTCACAATGCTAAATGTCAAAAATGAAAAGTGTCCCCATGAAAAATGTCAAAAATGACAAATTTCAAGATGGCAAATGTCAAAACTGACTAATGTCACAATGCTAAATGTTAAAAATGAAAAGTGTCACCATGAAAATGTCAAAAATGACAAATTTCAAAATGGCAAATGTCAAAGATGTCAAATGACAAATGTCACAATGCTAAATGTCAAAAATGAAAAGTGTCACCATGAAAAGTGTCAAAAATGACAACTTTCAAGATGGCAAATGTCTTAGATGTCAAATGACAAATGTCACAATGCTAAATGTCAAAAATAAAAAGTGTCACCATGAAAAATGTCAAAAATGACAAATTTCAAGATGGCAAATGTCAAAGATGTCAAATGACAAATGTCACAATGCCAAATGTCAAAAATGAAAAGTGTCACCATGAAAAATGTCAAAAATGACAAATTTCAAGATGGCAAATGTCAAAGATGTCAAATGACAAATGTCACAATGCTAAATGTCAAAAATGAAAAGTGTCAACATGAAAAATGTCAAAAATGACAAATTTCAAGATGGCAAATGTCAAAGATGTCAAATGACAAATGTAACAATGCTAAATGTCAAAAATGAAAAGTGTCACCATGAAAAATGTCAAAAATGACAAATTTCAAGATGGCAAATATCAAAGATGTCAAATGACAAATGTCACAATGCTAAATGTCAAAAATGAAAAGTGTCACAATGCTAAATGTCATAAATGAAAAGTGTCACAATGCTAAATGTCAAAAATGACAAATTTCAAGATGGCAAATGTCAAAGATGTCAAATGACAAATGTCACAATGCTAAATGTCAAAAATGAAAAGTGTCACCATGAAAAATGTCAAAAATGACAAATTTCAAGATGGCAAATGTCAAAACTGACAAACGTCACAATGCTAAATGTCAAAAATGAAAAGTGTCACCATGAAAAATGTCAAAAATAACAAATTTCAAGATGGCAAATGTCAAAGATGTCAAGTGACAAATGTCACAATGCTAAATGTCAAAACTGACAAATTTCAAGATGGCAAATGTAAAAGATGTCAAATGACAAATGTCACAATGCTAAATGTCAAAAATGAAAAGTGTCACCATGAAAAATGTCAAAAATGACAAATTTCAAGATGGCAAATGTCAAAGATGTCAAATGACAAATGTCACAATGCTAAATGTCAAAAATGATAAGTGTCACCATGAAAAATGTCAAAAATAACAAATTTCAAGATGGCAAATGTCAAAGATGTCAAATGACAAATGTCACAATGCTAAATGTCAAAAATGACAAATTTCAAGATGGCAAATGTCAAAGATGTCAAATGACAAATGTCACAATGCTAAATGTCAAAATTGAAAAGTGTCACCATGAAAAATGTCAAAAATAACAAATTTCAAGATGGCAAATGTCAAAGATGTCAAATGACAAATGTCACAATGCTAAATGTCAAAAATGACAAATTTCAAGATGGCAAATGTCAAAGATGTCAAATGACAAATGTCACAATGCTAAATGTCAAAAATGAAAAGTGTCACCATGAAAAATGTCAAAAATGACAAATTTCAAGATGGCAAATGTCAAAGATGTCAAATGACAAATGTCACAATGCTAAATGTCAAAAATGAAAAGTGTCACCATGAAAAATGTCAAAAATAACAAATTTCAAGATGGCAAATGTCAAAGATGTCAAATGACAAATGTCACAATGCTAAATGTCAAAAATGAAAAGTGTCACCATGAAAAATGTTAAAAATGACAAATTTCAAGATGGCAAATGTCAAAGATGTCAAATGACAAATGTCACAATGCTAAATGTCAAAAATGAAAAGTGTCACCATGAAAAATGTCAAAAATAACAAATTTTAAGATGGCAAATGTCAAAGATGTCAAATGACAAATGTCACAATGCTAAATGTCAAGAATGAAAAGTGTCACCATGAAAAATGTCAAAAATGACAAATTTCAAGATGGCAAATGTCAAAACTGACAAATGTCACAATGCTAAATGTCAAAAATGATAAGTGTCACCATGAAAAATGTCAAAAATGACAAATTTCAAGATGGCAAATGTCCAAGATGTCAAATGACAAATGTCACAATGCTAAATGTCAAAAATGAAAAGTGTCACCATGAAAAATGTTAAAAATGACAAATTTCAAGATGGCAAATGTCAAAGATGTCAAATGACAAATGTCACAATGCTAAATGTCAAAAATGAAAAGTGTCACCATGAAAAATGTCAAAAATCAAATTCCAAGATGGCAAATGTCAAAGATGTCAAATGACAAATGTCACAATGCTAAATGTCAAAAATGAAAAGTGTCACCATCAAAAATGTCAAAAATGACAAATTTCAAGATGGCAAATGTCAAAACTGACAAATGTCAAAAATGATAAGTGTCAACATGAAAAATGTCAAAAATGACAAATTTCAAGATGGCAAATGTCCAAGATGTCAAATGACAAATGTCACAATGCTAAATGTCAAAAAAGAAAAGTGTCACCATGAAAAATGTCAAAAATGACAAATTTCAAGATGGCAAATGTCAAAGATGTTAAATGCCAAATGTCACAATGCTAAATGTCAAAAATGAAAAGTGTCCCCATGAAAAATGTCAAAAATGACAAATTTCAAGATGGCAAATGTCAAAACTGACGAATGTCACAATGCTAAATGTTAAAAATGAAAAGTGTCACCATGAAAATGTCAAAAATGACAAATTTCAAAATGGCAAATGTCAAAGATGTCAAATGACAAATGTCACAATGCTAAATGTCAAAAATGAAAAGTGTCACCATGAAAAGTGTCAAAAATGACAACTTTCAAGATGGCAAATGTCTAAGATGTCAAATGACAAATGTCACAATGCTAAATGTCAAAAATAAAAAGTGTCACCATGAAAAATGTCAAAAGTGACAAATTTCAAGATGGCAAATGTCAAAGATGTCAAATGACAAATGTCACAATGCTAAATGTCAAAAATGAAAAGTGTCACCATGAAAAATGTCAAAAATGACAAATTTCAAGATGGCAAATGTCAAAGATGTCAAATGACAAATGTCACAATGCTAAATGTCAAAAATAAAAAGTGTCACCATGAAAAATGTCAAAAATGACAAATTTCAAGATGGCAAATGTCAAAGATGTCAAATGACAAATGTCACAATGCTAAATGTCAAAAATGAAAAGTGTCACCATGAAAAATGTCAAAAATAACAAATTTCAAGATGGCAAATGTCAAAGATGTCAAGTGACAAATGTCACAATGCTAAATGTCAAAACTGACAAATTTCAAGATGGCAAATGTCAAAGATGTCAAATGACAAATGTCACAATGCTAAATGCCAAAAATGAAAAGTGTCACCATGAAAAATGTCAAAAATGACAAATTTCAAGATGGCAAATGTCAAAGATGTCAAATGACAAATGTCACAATGCTAAATGTCAAAAATGATAAGTGTCACCATGAAAAATGTCAAAAATAACAAATTTCAAGATGGCAAATGTCAAAGATGTCAAATGACAAATGTCACAATGCTAAATGTCAAAAATGACAAATTTCAAGATGGCAAATGTCAAAGATGTCAAATGACAAATGTCACAATGCTAAATGTCAAAATTGAAAAGTGTCACCATGAAAAATGTCAAAAATAACAAATTTCGAGATGGCAAATGTCAAAGATGTCAAATGACAAATGTCACAATGCTAAATGTCAAAAATGACAAATTTCAAGATGGCAAATGTCAAAGATGTCAAATGACAAATGTCACAATGCTAAATGTCATAAATGAAAAGTGTCAAAAATGACAAATTTTAAGATGGCAAATGTCTAAGATGTCAAATGACAAATGTCACAATGCTAAATGTCAAAAATGAAAAGTGTCACAATAAAAAATGTCAAAAATGACAAATTTCAAGATGGCAAATGTCAAAGATGTCAAATGACAAATGTCACAATGCTAAATGTCAAAAATGAAAAGTGTCACCATGAAAAATGTCAAAAATGACAAATTTCAAGATGGCAAATGTCAAAGATGTCAAATGACAAATGTCACAATGCTAGATGTCAAAAATGAAAAGTGTCACCATGAAAAATGTCAAAAATGACAAATTTCAAGATGGCAAATGTCAAAACTGACTAATGTCACAATGCTAAATGTTAAAAATGAAAAGTGTCACCATGAAAAATGTCAAAAATGACAAATTTCAAAATGGCAAATGTCAAAGATGTCAAATGACAAATGTCACAATGCTAAATGTCAAAAATGAAAAGTGTCACCATGAAAAGTGTCAAAAATGACAAATTTCAAGATGGCAAATGTCTAAGATGTCAAATGACAAATGTCACAATGCTAAATGTCAAAAATGAAAAGTGTCACCATGAAAAATGTCAAAAATGACAAATTTCAAGATGGCAAATGTCAAAGATGTCAAATGACAAATGTCACAATGCTAAATGTCAAAAATGAAAAGTGTCACCATGAAAAATGTCAAAAATGACAAATTTCAAGATGGCAAATGTCAAAGATGTCAAATGACAAATGTCACAATGCTAAATGTCAAAAATGAAAAGTGTCACCATGAAAAATGTCAAAAATGACAAATTTCAAGATGGCAAATGTCAAAGATGTCAAATGACAAATGTCACAATGCTAAATGTCAAAAATGAAAAGTGTCACCATGAAAAATGTCAAAAATGACAAATTTCAAGATGGCAAATATCAAAGATGTCAAATGACAAATGTCACAATGCTAAATGTCAAAAATGAAAAGTGTCACAATGCTAAATGTCAAAAATGAAAAGTGTCACAATGCTAAATGTCAAAAATGAAAAGTGTCACCATGAAAAGTGTCAAAAATGACAAATTTCAAGATGGCAAATGTCTAAGATGTCAAATGACAAATGTCACAATGCTAAATGTCAAAAATGAAAAGTGTCACCATGAAAAATGTCAAAAATGACAAATTTCAAGATGGCAAATGTCAAAGATGTCAAATGACAAATGTCACAATGCTAAATGTCAAAAATGAAAAGTGTCACCATGAAAAATGTCAAAAATGACAAATTTCAAGATGGCAAATGTCAAAGATGTCAAATGACAAATGTCACAATGCTAAATGTCAAAAATAAAAAGTGTCACCATGAAAAATGTCAAAAATGACAAATTTCAAGATGGCAAATGTCAAAGATGTCAAATGACAAATGTCACAATGCTAAATGTCAAAAATGAAAAGTGTCACCATGAAAAATGTCAAAAATGACAAATTTCAAGATGGCAAATATCAAAACTGACAAATGTCACAATGCTAAATGTCAAAAATGAAAAGTGTCACCATGAAAAATGTCAAAAATGACAAATTTCAAGATGGCAAATGTCAAAGATGTCAAATGACAAATGTCTCAATGCTAAATGTCAAAAATGAAAAGTGTCAAACATGACAAATTTTAAGATGGCAAATGTCTAAGATGTCAAATGACAAATGTCACAATGCTAAATGTCAAAAATGAAAAGTGTCACCATGAAAAATGTATGTCAAAAATGACAAATTTCAAGATGGCAAATGTCAAAGATGTCAAATGACAAATGTCACAATGCTAAATGTCAAAAATGAAAAGTGTCACCATGAAAAATGTCAAAAATGACAAATTTCAAGATGGCAAATATCAAAGATGTCAAATGACAAATGTCACAATGCTAAATGTCAAAAATGGAAAGTGTCACAATGCTAAATGTCAAAAATGAAAAGTGTCACAATGCTAAATGTCAAAAATGACAAATTTCAAGATGGCAAATGTCAAAGATGTCAAATGACAAATGTCACAATGCTAAATAACAAAAATGACAAATTTCAAGATGGCAAATGTCAAAGATGTCAAATGACAAATGTCACAATGCTAAATGTCAAAAATGAAAAGTGTCACCATGAAAAATGTCAAAAATGACAAATTTCAAGATGGCAAATATCAAAACTGACAAATGTCACAATGCTAAATGTCAAAAATGATAAGAGTCACCATGAAAAATGTCAAAAATGACAAATTTCAAGATGGCAAATGTCTAAGATGTCAAATGACAAATGTCACAATGCTAAATGTCAAAAATGAAAAGTGTCACCATGAAAAATGTCAAAAATGACAAATTTCAAGATGGCAAATGTCAAAGATGTCAAATGACAAATGTCTCAATGCTAAATGTCAAAAATGAAAAGTGTCAAACATGACAAATTTTAAGATGGCAAATGTCTAAGATGTCAAATGACAAATGTCACAATGCTAAATGTCAAAAATGAAAAGTGTCACCATGAAAAATGTCAAAAATGACAAATTTCAAGATGGCAAATGTCAAAGATGTCAAATGACAAATGTCACAATGCTAAATGTCAAAAATGAAAAGTGTCAACATGAAAAATGTTAAAAATGACAAATTTCAAGATGGCAAATGTCAAATGACAAATGTCACAATGCTAAATGTCAAAAATGAAAAGTGTCACCATGAAAAATGTCAAAAATGACAAATTTCAAGATAGCAAATGTCAAAACTGACTAATGTCACAATGCTAAATGTCAAAAATGAAAAGTGTCACCATGAAAAATGTCAAAAATGACAAATTTCAAGATGGCAAATGTCAAAACTGACAAACGTCACAATGCTAAATGTCAAAAATGAAAAGTGTCACCATAAAAAATGTCAAAAATAACAAATTTCAAGATGGCAAATGTCAAAACTGACAAACGTCACAATGCTAAATGTCAAAAATGAAAAGTGTCACCATGAAAAATGTCAAAAATAACAAATTTCAAGATGGCAAATGTCAAAGATGTCAAGTGACAAATGTCACAATGCTCAATGTCACAATGCTAAATGTCAAAACTGACAAATTTCAAGATGGCAAATGTCAAAGATGTCAAAAATGAAAAGTGTCACAATGCTAAATGTCAAAAATGAAAAGTGTCACAATGCTAAATGTCAAAAATGACAAATTTCAAGATGGCAAATGTCAAAGATGTCAAATGACAAATGTCACAATGCTAAATGTCAAAAATGACAAATTTCAAGATGGCAAATGTCAAAGATGTCAAATGACAAATGTCACAATGCTAAATGTCAAAAATGTAAGGTGTCACCATAAAAAATGTCAAAAATGACAAATTTCAAGATGGCAAATGTCAAAACTGACAAACGTCACAATGCTAAATGTCAAAAATGAAAAGTGTCACCATGAAAAATGTCAAAAATGACAAATTTCAAGATGGCAAATGTCATAGATGTCAAATGACAAATGTCACAATGCTAAATGTCAAAAATGAAAAGTGTCACCATGAAAAATGTCAAAAATAACAAATTTTAAGATGGCAAATGTCAAAGATGTCAAATGACAAATGTCACAATGCTAAATGTCAAAAATGAAAAGTGTCACCATGAAAAATGTCAAAAATGACAAATTACAAGATGGCAAATGTCAAAACTGACAAATGTCACAATGCTAAATGTCAAAAATGATAGGTGTCAACATGAAAAATGTCAAAAATGACAAATTTCAAGATGGCAAATGTCCAAGATGTCAAATGACAAATGTCACAATGCTAAATGTCAAAAATGAAAAGTGTCACCATGAAAAACGTCAAAAATGACAAATTTCAAGATAGCAAATGTCAAAGATGTCAAATGACAAATGTCACAATGCTAAATTCCAAAAAAAAAGTGTCAAAAATGACAAATTTCAAGATGGCAAATGTCAAAGATGTCAAATGACAAATGTCACAATGCTAAATGTCAAAAATGAAAAGTGTCACCATGAAAAATGTCAAAAATGACAAATTTCAAGATGGCAAATGTCAAAACTGACTAATGTCACAATGCTAAATGTTAAAAATGAAAAGTGTCACCATGAAAAATGTCAAAAATGACAAATTTCAAAATGGCAAATTTCAAAGATGTCAAATGACAAATGTCACAATGCTAAATGTCAAAAATGAAAAGTGTCACCATGAAAAGTGTCAAAAATGACAAATTTCAAGATGGCAAATGTCTAAGATGTCAAATGACAAATGTCACAATGCTAAATGCCAAAAATGAAAAGTGTCACCATGAAAAATGTCAAAAATGACAAATTTCAAGATGGCAAATGTCAAAGATGTCAAATGACAAATGTCACAATGCTAAATGTCAAAAATGAAAAGTGTCACCATGAAAAATGTCAAAAATGACTAATTTCAAGATGGCAAATGTCAAAGATGTCAAATGACAAATGTCACAATGCTAAATGTCAAAAATGAAAAGTGTCACCATGAAAAATGTCAAAAATGACAAATATCAAGATGGCAAATGTCAAAGATGTCAAATGTCACAATGCTAAATGTCAAAAATGAAAAGTGTCACCATGAAAAATGTCAAAAATGACAAATTTCAAGATGGCAAATATCAAAGATGTCAAATGACAAATGTCACAATGCTAAATGTCAAAAATGAAAAGTGTCACAATGCTAAATGTCAAAAATGAAAAGTGTCACAATGCTTAATGTCAAAAATACAAATTTCAAGATGGCAAATGTCAAAGATGTCAAATGACAAATGTCACAATGCTAAATGTCAAAAATGACAAATTTCAAGATGGCAAATGTCAAAGATGTCAAATGACAAATGCCACAATGCTAAATGTCAAAAATGAAAAGTGTCACCATGAAAAATGTCAAAAATGACAAATTTCAAGATGGCAAATGTCAAAACTGACAAACGTCACAATGCTAAATGTCAAAAATGAAAAGTGTCACCATGAAAAATGTCAAAAATAACAAATTTCAAGATGGCAAATGTCAAAGATGTCAAGTGACAAATGTTACAATGCTAAATGTCAAAACTGACAAATTTCAAGATGGCAAATGTCAAAGATGTCAAATGACAAATGTCACAATGCTAAATGTCAAAAATGAAAAGTGTCACCATGAAAAATGTCAAAAATGACAAATTTCAAGATGGCAAATGTCAAAGATGTCAAATGACAAATGACACAATGCTAAATGTCAAAAATGATAAGTGTCACCATAAAAAATGTCAAAAATAACAAATTTCAAGATGGCAAATGTCAAAAATGTCAAATGACAAATGTCACAATGCTAAATGTCAAAAATGACAAATTTCAAGATGGCAAATGTCAAAGATGTCAACTGACAAATGTTACAATGCTAAATGTCAAAAATGAAAATGTCACCATGAAAAATGTCAAAAATAACAAATTTCAAGATGGCAAATGTCAAAGATGTCAAATGACAAATGTCACAATGCTAAATGTCAAAAATGACAAATTTCAAGATGGCAAATGTCAAAGATGTCAAATGACAAATGTCACAATGCTAAATGTCAAAAATGAAAAGTGTCAAAAATGACAAATTTTAAGATGGCAAATGTCTAAGATGTCAAATGACAAATGTCACAATGCTAAATGTCAAAAATGAAAAGTGTCACAATGAAAAATGTCAAAAATGACAAATTTCAAGATGGCAAATGTCAAAGATGTCAAATGACAAATGTCACAATGCTAAATGTCAAAAATGAAAAGTGTCACCATGAAAAATGTCAAAAATGACAAATTTCAAGATGGCAAATGTCAAAGATGTCAAATGAAAAGTGTCACCATAAAAAATGTCAAAAATGACAAATTTCAAGATGGCAAATATCAAAGATGTCAAATGACAAATGTCACAATGCTATATGTCAAAAATGGAAAGTGTCACAATGCTAAATGTCAAAAATGAAAAGTGTCACAATGCTAAATGTCAGAAATGACAAATTTCAAGATGGCAAATGTCAAAGATGTCAAGTGACAAATGTCACAATGCTAAATGACAAAACTGACAAATTTCAAGATGGCAAATGTCAAAGATGTCAAATGACAAAAGTCACAATGCTAAATGTCAAAAATGAAAAGTGTCACCATGAAAAATGTCAAAAATGACAAATTTCAAGATGGCAAATGTCAAAGATGTCAAATGACAAATGTCACAATGCTAAATGTCAAAAATGATAAGTGTCACCATAAAAAATGTCAAAAATAACAAATTTCAAGATGGCAAATGTCAAAGATGTCAAATGACAAATGTCACAATGCTAAATGTCAAAAATGACAAATTTTAAGATGGCAAATGTCAAAGATGTCAACTGACAAATGTTACAATGCTAAATGTCAAAAATGAAAATGTCACCATGAAAAATGTCAAAAATAACAAATTTCAAGATGGCAAATGTCAAAGATGTCAAATGACAAATGTCACAATGCTAAATGTCAAAAATGACAAATTTCAAGATGGCAAATGTCAAAGATGTCAAATGACAAATGTCACAATGCTAAATGTCAAAAATGAAAAGTGTCAAAAATGACAAATTTTAAGATGGCAAATGTCTAAGATGTCAAATGACAAATGTCACAATGCTAAATGTCAAAAATGAAAAGTGTCACAATGAAAAATGTCAAAAATGACAAATTTCAAGATGGCAAATATCAAAGATGTGAAATGACAAATGTCACAATGCTAAATGTCAAAAATGAAAAGTGTCACCATGAAAAATGTCAAAAATGACAAATTTCAAGATGGCAAATGTCAAAGATGTCAAATGACAAATGTCACAATGCTAAATGTCAAAAATGAAAAGTGTCACCATGAAAAGTGTCAAAAATGACAAATTTCAAGATGGCAAATGTCTAAGATGTCAAATGACAAATGTCACAATGCTAAATGTCAAAAATGAAAAGTGTCACCATGAAAAATGTCAAAAATGACAAATTTCAAGATGGCAAATGTCAAAACTGACAAACGTCACAATGCTAAATGTCAAAAATGAAAAGTGTCACCATGAAAAATGTCAAAAATAACAAATTTCAAGATGGCAAATGTCAAAACTGACAAACGTCACAATGCTAAATGTCAAAAATGAAAAGTGTCACCATGAAAAATGTCAAAAATAACAAATTTCAAGATGGCAAATGTCAAAGATGTCAAGTGACAAATGTCACAATGCTAAATGTCAAAACTGACAAATTTCAAGATGGCAAATGTCAAAGATGCCAAAAATGAAAAGTGTCACAATGCTAAATGTCAAAAATGAAAAGTGTCACAATGCTTAATGTCAAAAATGACAAATTTCAAGATGGCAAATGTCAAAGATGTCAAATGACAAATGTCACAATGCTAAATGTCAAAAATGACAAATTTCAAGATGGCAAATGTCAAAGATGTCAAATGACAAATGTCACAATGCTAAATGTCAAAAATGTAAAGTGTCACCATGAAAAATGTCAAAAATGACAAATTTCAAGATGGCAAATGTCAAAACTGACAAACGTCACAATGCTAAATGTCAAAAATGAAAAGTGTCACCATGAAAAATGTCAAAAATAACAAATTTCAAGATGGCAAATGTCAAAGATGTCAAGTGACAAATGTCACAATGCTAAATGTCAAAACTGACAAATTCCAAGATGGCAAATGTCAAAGATGTCAAATGACAAATGTCACAATGCTAAATGTCAAAAATGAAAAGTGTCACCATGAAAAATGTCAAAAATGACAAATTTCAAGATGGCAAATGTCAAAACTGACTAATGTCACAATGCTAAATGTCAAAAATGAAAAGTGTCACCAAGAAAAATGTCAAAAATGACAAATTTCAAAATGGCAAATGTCAAAGATGTCAAATGACAAATGTCACAATGCTAAATGTCAAAAATGAAAAGTGTCACCATAAAAAGTGTCAAAAATGACAAATGTCAAGATGGCAAATGTCTAAGATGTCAAATGACAAATGTCACAATGCTAAATGTCAAAAATGAAAAGTGTCACCATGAAAAATGTCAAAAATGACAAATTTCAAGATGGAAAATGTCAAAGATGTCAAATGACAAATGTCACAATGCTAAATGTCAAAAATGAAAAGTGTCACCATGAAAAATGTCAAAAATGACAAATTTCAAGATGGCAAATGTCAAAGATGTCAAATGACAAATGTCACAATGCTAAATGTCAAAAATGAAAAGTGTCACCATGAAAAATGTCAAAAATGACAAATTTCAAGATGGCAAATGTCAAAGATGTCAAATGACAAATGTCACAATGCTAAATGTCAAAAATGAAAAGTGTCACCATGAAAAATGTCAAAAATGACAAATTTCAAGATGGCAAATATCAAAGATGTCAAATGACAAATGTCACAATGCTAAATGTCAAAAATGGAAAGTGTCACAATGCTAAATGTCAAAAATGAAAAGTGTCACAATGCTTAATGTCAAAAATGACAAATTTCAAGATGGCAAATGACAAAGATGTCAAATGACAAATGTCACAATGCTAAATGTTAAAAATGAAAAGTGTCACCATGAAAAATGTCAAAAATGACAAATTTTAAGATGGCAAATATCAAAACTGACAAATGTCACAATGCTAAATGTCAAAAATGATAAGAGTCACCATGAAAAATGTCAAAAATGACAAATTTCAAGATGGCAAATGTCTAAGATGTCAAATGACAAATGTCACAATGCTAAATGTCAAAAATGAAAAGTGTCACCATGAAAAATGTCACAAATGACAAATTTCAAGATGGCAAATGTCAAATATGTCAAATGACAAATGTCACAATGCTAAATGTCAAAAATGAAAAGTGTCAAAAATGACAAATTTTAAGATGGCAAATGTCTAAGATGTCAAATGAAAAATGTCACAATGCTAAATGTCAAAAATGAAAAGTGTCACCATGAAAAATGTCAAAAATGACAAATTTCAAAATGGCAAATGTCAAAGATGTCAAATGACAAATGTCACAATGCTAAATGTCAAAAATGAAAGGTGTCACCATGAAAAATGTCAAAAATGACAAATTTCAAGATGGCAAATGTCAAAGATGTCAAATGACAAATGTCACAATGCTAAATGTCAAAAATGAAAAGTGTCACCATGAAAAATGTCAAAAATGACAAATTTCAAGATGGCAAATGTCAAAACTGACTAATGTCACAATGCTAAATGTCAAAAATGAAAAGTGTCACCATGAAAAATGTCAAAAATGACAAATTTCAAAATGGCAAATGCCAAAGATGTCAAATGACAAATGTCACAATGCTAAATGTCAAAAATGAAAAGTGTCACCATGAAAAGTGTCAAAAATGACAAATTTCAAGATGGCAAATGTCTAAGATGTCAAATGACAAATGTCACAATGCTAAATGTCAAAAATGAAAAGTGTCACCATGAAAAATGTCAAAAATGACAAATTTCAAGATGGCAAATGTCAAAGATGGCAAATGACAAATGTCACAATGCTAAATGTCAAAAATGAAAAGTGTCACCATGAAAAATGTCAAAAATGACAAATTTCAAGATGGCAAATGTCAAAGATGTCAAATGACAAATGTCACAATGCTAAATGTCAAAAATGAAAAGTGTCACCATGAAAAATGTCAAAAATGACAAATTTCAAAATGGCAAATGCCAAAGATGTCAAATGACAAATGTCACAATGCTAAATGTCAAAAATGAAAAGTGTCACCATGAAAAATGTCAAAAATGACAAATTTCAAGATGGCAAATATCAAAGATGTCAAATGACAAATGTCACAATGCTAAATGTCAAAAATGGAAAGTGTCACAATGCTAACTGTCAAAAATGAAAAGTGTCACAATGCTAAATGTCAAAAATGACAAATTTCAAGATGGCAAATGTCAAAGATGTCAAATGACAAATGTCACAATGCTAAATGTCAAAAATGACAAATTTCAAGATGGCAAATGTTAAAGATGTCAAATGACAAATGTCACAATGCTAAATGTCAAAAATGAAAAGAGTCACCATGAAAAATGTCAAAAATGACAAATTTCAAGATGGCAAATGTCAAAACTGACAAACGTCACAATGCTAAATGTCAAAAATGAAAAGTGTCACCATGAAAAATGTCAAAAATAACAAATTTCAAGATGGCAAATGTCAAAGATGTCAAATGATAAATGTCACAATGCTAAATGTCAAAAATGACAAATTTCAAAATGGCAAATGTCAAAGATGTCAAATGACAAATGTCACAATGCTAAATGTCAAAAATGAAAAGTGTCAAAAATGACAAATTTTAAGATGGCAAATGTCTAAGATGTCAAATGACAAATGTCACAATGCTAAATGTCAAAAATGAAAAGTGTCAACATGAAAAATGTCAAAAATGACCAATTTCAAGATGGCAAATGTCAAAGATGTCAAATGACAAATGTCACAATGCTAGATGTCAAAAATGAAAAGTGTCACCATGAAAAATGTCAAAAATCACAAATTTTAAGATGGCAAATGTCTAAGATGTCAAATGACAAATGTCACAATGCTAAATGTCAAAAATGAAAAGTGTCAACATGAAAAATGTCAAAAATGACAAATTTCAAGATGGCAAATGTCAAAGATGTCAAAACTGACTAATGTCACAATGCTAAATGTTAAAGATGAAAAGTGTCACCATGAAAAATGTCAAAAATGACAAATTTCAAAATGGCAAATGTCAAAGATGTCAAATGACAAATGTCACAATGCTAAATGTCAAAAATGAAAAGTGTCACCATGAAAAGTGTCAAAAATGACAAATTTCAAGATGGCAAATGTCTAAGATGTCAAATGACAAATGTCACAATGCTAAATGTCAAAAATGAAAAGTGTCACCATGAAAAATGTCAAAAATGACAAATTTCAAGATGGCAAATGTCAAATGACAAATGTCACAATGCTAAATGTCAAAAATGAAAAGTGTCACCATGAAAAATGTCAAAAATGACAAATTTCAAGATGGCAAATGTCAAAGATGTCAAATGACAAATGTCACAATGCTAAATATCAAAAATGAAAAGTGTCACCATGAAAAATGTCAAAAATGACAAATTTCAAGATGGCAAATGTCAAAGATGTCAAATGACAAATGTCACAATGCTAAATGTCAAAAATGAAAAGTGTCACCATGAAAAATGTCAAAAATGACAAATTTCAAGATGGCAAATATCAAAGATGTCAATTGACAAATGTCACAATGCTAACTGTCAGAAATGAAAAGTGTCACAATGCTAAATGTCAAAAATGAAAAGTGTCACAATGCTAAATGTCAAAAATGACAAATTTCAAGATGGCAAATGTGAAAGATGTCAAATGACAAATGTCACAATGCTAAATGTCAAAAATGACAAATTTCAAGATGGCAAAAGTCAAAGATGTCAAATGACAAACGTCACAATGCTAAATGTCAAAAATGAAAAGTGTCACCATGAAAAATGTCAAAAATAACAAATTTCAAGATGGCAAATGTCAAAGATGTCAAGTGACAAATGTCACAATGCTAAATGTCAAAACTGACAAATTTCAAGATGGCAAATGTCAAAGATGTCAAATGACAAATGTCACAATGCTAAATGTCAAAAATAAAAAGTGTTACCATGAAAAATGTCAAAAATGACAAATTTCAAGATGGCAAATGTCAAAACTGACTAATGTCACAATCCTAAATGTCAAAAATGAAAAGTGTCACCATGAAAAATGTCAAAAATGACAAATTTCAAAATGGCAAATGTCAAAGATGTCAAATGACAAATGTCACAATGATAATTGTCAAAAATGAGAAGTTTCACCATGAAAAGTGTCAAAAATGACAAATTTCAAGATGGCAAATGTCTAAGATGTCAAATGACAAATGTCACAATGCTAAATGTCAAAAATGAAAAGTGTCACCATGAAAAATGTCAAAAATGACAAATTTCAAGATGGCAAATGTCAAAGATGTCAAATGACAAATGTCACAATGCTAAATGTCAAAAATGAAAAGTGTCACCATGAAAAATGTCAAAAATGACAAATTTCAAGATGGCAAATGTCAAAGATGTCAAATGACAAATGTCACAATGCTAAATGACAAAAATGAAAAGTGTCACCATGAAAAATGTCAAAAATGACAAATTTCAAGATGGCAAATGTCAAAGATGTCAAATGACAAATGTCACAATGCTAAATGTCAAAAATGAAAAGTGTCACCATGAAAAATGTCAAAAATGACAAATTTCAAGATGGCAAATATCAAAGATGTCAAATGACAAATGTCACAATGCTAAATGTCAAAAATGGAAAGTGTCACAATGCTAAATGTCAAAAATGAAAAGTGTCTCAATGCTAAATGTCAAAAATGACAAATTTCAAGATGGCAAATGTCAAAGATGTCAAATGACAAATGTCACAATGCTAAATAACAAAAATGACAAATTTTAAGATGGCAAATGTCTAAGATGTCAAATGACAAATGTCACAATGCTAAATGTCAAAAATGAAAAGTGTCACAATGAAAAAGGTCAAAAATGACAAATTTCAAGATGGCAAATATCAAAACTGACAAATGTCACAATGCTAAATGTCAAAACTGATAAGAGTCACCATGAAAAATGTCAAAAATGACAAATTTCAAGATGGCAAATGTCTAAGATGTCAAATGACAAATGTCACAATGCTAAATGTCAAAAATGAAAAGTGTCACCATGAAAAATGTCAAAAATGACAAATTTCAAGATGGCAAATGTCAAAGATGTCAAATGACAAATGTCACAATGCTAAATGTCAAAAATGAAAAGTGTCAAAAATGACAAATTTTAAGATGGCAAATGTCTAAGATGTCAAATGACAAATGTCACAATGCTAAATGTCAAAAATGAAAAGTGTCACCATGAAAAATGTCAAAAATGACAAATTTTAAGATGGCAAATGTCAAAGATGTCAAATGACAAATGTCACAATGCTAAATGTCAAAAATGAAAAGTGTCACCATGAAAAATGTCAAAAATGACAAGTTTCAAAATGGAAAATGTCAAAGATGTCAAATGACAAATGTCACAATGCTAAATGTCAAAAATGAAAAGTGTCACCATGAAAAATGTCAAAAATGACAAATTTCAAGATGGCAAATGTCAAAGATGTCAAATGACAAATGTCACAATGCTAAATGTCAAAAATGAAAAGTGTCACCATGAAAAATGTCAAAAATGACAAATTTCAAGATGGCAAATGTCAAAGATGTCAAATGACAAATGTCACAATGCTAAATGTCAAAAATGAAAAGTGTCACCATGAAAAATGTCAAAAATGACAAATTTCAAGATGGCAAATATCAAAGATGTCAAATGACAAATGTCACAATGCTAAATGTCAAAAATGGAAAGTGTCACAATGATAAATGTCAAAAATGAAAAGTGTCACAATGCTTAATGTCAAAAATGGAAAGTGTCACAATGCTAAATGTCAAAAATAAAAAGTGTCACAATGCTTAATGTCAAAAATGACAAATTTCAAGATGGCAAATGTCAAAGATGTCAAATGACAAATGTTACAATGCTAAATAACAAAAATGACATATTTCAAGATGGCAAATGTTAAAGATGTCAAATGACAAATGTCACAATGCTAAATGTTAAAAATGAAAAGTGTCACCATGAAAAATGTCAAAAATGACAAATTTTAAGATGGCAAATATCAAAACTGACAAATGTCACAATGCTAAATGTCAAAAATGATAAGAGTCACCATGAAAAATGTAAAAAATGACAAATTTCAGGATGGCAAATGTCTAAGATGTCAAATGACAAATGTCACAATGCTAAATGTCAAAAATGAAAAGTGTCACCATGAAAAATGTCAAAAATGACAAATTTCAAGATGGCAAATGTCAAAGATGTCAAATGACAAATGTCACAATGCTAAATGTCAAAAATGAAAAGTGTCAAAAATGACAAATTTTAAGATGGCAAATGTCTAAGATGTCAAATGAAAAATGTCACAATGCTAAATGTCAAAAATGAAAAGTGTCACCATGAAAAATGTCAAAAATGACAAATTTCAAAATAGCAAATGTCAAAGATGTCAAATGACAAATGTCACAATGCTAAATGTCAAAAATGAAAAGTGTCACCATGAAAAATGTCAAAAATGACAAATTTCAAGATGGCAAATGTCAAAGATGTCAAATGACAAATGTCACAATGCTAAATGTCAAAAATGAAAAGTGTCACCATGAAAAATGTCAAAAATGACAAATTTCAAGATGGCAAATGTCAAAACTGACTAATGTCACATTGCTAAATGTCAAAAATGAAAAGTGTCACCATGAAAAATGTCAAAAATGACAAATTTCAAAATGGCAAATGCCAAAGATGTCAAATGACAAATGTCACAATGCTAAATGTCAAAAATAAAAAGTGTCACCATGAAAAGTGTCAAAAATAACAAATTTCAAGATGGCAAATGTCTAAGATGTCAAATGACAAATGTCACAATGCTAAATGTCAAAAATGAAAAGTGTCACCATGAAAAATGTCAAAAATGACAAATTTCAAGATGGCAAATGTCAAAGATGTCAAATGACAAATGTCACAATGCTAAATGTCAAAAATGAAAAGTGTCACCATGAAAAATGTCAAAAATGACAAATTTCAAGATGGCAAATGTCAAAGATGTCAAATGACAAATGTCACAATGCTAAATGTCAAAAATGAAAAGTGTCACCATGAAAAATGTCAAAAATGACAAATTTCAAGATGGCAAATGTCAAAGATGTCAAATGACAAATGTCACAATGCTAAATGTCAAAAATGAAGAGTGTCACCATGAAAAATGTCAAAAATGACAAATTTCAAGATGGCAAATATCAAAGATGTCAAATGACAAATGTCACAATGCTAAATGTCAAAAATGGAAAGTGTCACAATGCTAACTGTCAAAAATGAAAAGTGTCACAATGCTAAATGTCAAAAATGACAAATTTCAAGATGGCAAATGTCAAATGACAAATGTCACAATGCTAAATGTCAAAAATGACAAATTTCAAGATGGCAAATGTCAAAGATGTCAAAAGACAAATGTCACAATGCTAAATGTCAAAAATGAAAAGTGTCACCATGAAAAATGTCAAAAATGACAAATTTCAAGATGGCAAATGTCAAAACTGACAAACGTCACAATGCTAAATGTCAAAAATGAAAAGTGTCACCATGAAAAATGTCAAAAATAACAAATTTCAAGATGGCAAATGTCAAAGATGTCAAATGACAAATGTCACAATGCTAAATGTCAAAAATGACAAATTTCAAGATGGCAAATGTCAAAGATGTCAAATGACAAATGTCACAATGCTAAATGTCAAAAATGAAAAGTGTCAAAAATGAAAAGTGTCACAATGAAAAATGTCAAAAATGACAAATTTCAAGATGGCAAATGTCAAAGATGTCAAATGACAAATGTCACAATGCTAAATGTCAAAAATGAAAAGTGTCACCATAAAAAATGTCAAAAATGACAAATTTCAAGATGGCAAATGTCAAAGATGTCAAATGACAAATGTCACAATGCTAAATGTCAAAAATAAAAAGTGTCACCATGAAAAATGTCAAAAATGAAAAATTTCAAGATGGCAAATGTCAAAACTGACTAATGTCACAATGCTAAATGTTAAAGATGAAAAGTGTCACCATGAAAAATGTCAAAAATGACAAATTTCAAAATGGCAAATGTCAAAGATGTCAAATGACAAATGTCACAATGCTAAATGTCAAAAATGAAAACTGTCACCATGAAAAGTGTCAAAAATGACAAATTTCAAGATGGCAAATATCAAAGATGTCAATTGACAAATGTCACAATGCTAAATGTCAAAAATGAAAAGTGTCACAATGCTAAATGTCAAAAATGAAAAGTGTCACAATGCTAAATGTCAAAAATGACAAATTTCAAGATGGCAAATGTCAAAGATGTCAAATGACAAATGTCACAATGCTAAATGTCAAAAATGACAAATTTCAAGATGGCAAATGTCAAAGATGTCAAATGACAAATGTCACAATGCTAAATGTCAAAAATGAAAAGTGTCACCATGAAAAATGTCAAAAATGACAAATTTCAAGATGGCAAATGTCAAAACTGACAAACGTCACAATGCTAAATGTCAAAAATGAAAAGTGTCACCATGAAAAATGTCAAAAATAACAAATTTAAAGATGGCAAATGTCAAAGATGTCAAGTGACAAATGTCACAATGCTAAATGTCAAAACTGACAAATTTCAAGATGGCAAATGTCAAAGATGTCAAATGACAAATGTCACAATGCTAAATGTCAAAAATAAAAAGTGTCACCATGAAAAATGTCAAAACTGACAAATTTCAAGATAGCAAATGTCAAAACTGACTAATGTCACAATGCTAAATGTCAAAAATGAAAAGTGTCACCATGAAAAATGTCAAAAATGACAAATTTCAAAATGGCAAATGTCAAAGATGTCAAATGACAAATGTCACAATGCTAATTGTCAAAAATGAGAAGTTTCACCATGAAAAGTGTCAAAAATGACAAATTTCAAGATGGCAAATGTCTAAGATGTCAAATGACAAATGTCACAATGCTAAATGTCAAAAATGAAAAGTGTCACCATGAAAAATGTCAAAAATGACAAATTTCAAGATGGCAAATGTCAAAGATGTCAAATGACAAATATCACAATGCTAAATGTCAAAAATGAAAAGTGTCACCATGAAAAATGTCAAAAATGACAAATTTCAAGATGGCAAATGTCAAAGATGTCAAATGACAAATGTCACAATGCTAAATGACAAAAATGAAAAGTGTCACCATGAAAAATGTCAAAAATGACAAATTTGAAGATGGCAAATGTCAAAGATGTCAAATGACAAATGTCACAATGCTAAATGTCAAAAATGAAAAGTGTCACCATGAAAAATGTCAAAAATGACAAATTTCAAGATGGCAAATATCAAAGATGTCAAATGACAAATGTCACAATGCTAAATGTCAAAAATGGAAAGTGTCACAATGCTAAATGTCAAAAATGAAAAGCGTCACAATGCTAAATGTCAAAAATGACAAATTTCAAGATGGCAAATGTCAAAGATGTCAAATGACAAATGTCACAATGCTAAATAACAAAAATGACAAATTTTAAGATGGCAAATGTCTAAGATGTCAAATGACAAATGTCACAATGCTAAATGTCAAAAATGAAAAGTGTCACAATGAAAAATGTCAAAAATGACAAATTTCAAGATGGCAAATATCAAAACTGACAAATGTCACAATGCTAAATGTCAAAACTGATAAGAGTCACCATGAAAAATGTCAAAAATGACAAATTTCAAGATGGCAAATGTCTAAGATGTCAAATGACAAATGTCACAATGCTAAATGTCAAAAATGAAAAGTGTCACCATGAAAAATGTCAAAAATGACAAATTTCAAGATGGCAAATGTCAAAGATGTCAAATGACAAATGTCACAATGCTAAATGTCAATAATGAAAAGTGTCAAAAATGACAAATTTTAAGATGGCGAATGTCTAAGATGTCAAATGACAAATGTCACAATGCTAAATGTCAAAAATGAAAAGTGTCACCATGAAAAATGTCAAAAATGACAAATTTCCAGATGGCAAATGTCAAAGATGTCAAATGACAAATGTCACAATGCTAAATGTCAAAAATGAAAAGTGTCACCTTGAAAAGTGTCAAAAATGACAAATTTCAAGATGGCAAATGTCTAAGATGTCAAATGACAAATGTCACAATGCTAAATTTCAAAAATGAAAAGTGTCACCATGAAAAATGTCAAAAATAACAAATTTCAAGATGGCAAATGTCAAAGATGTCAAATGACAAATGTCACAATGCTAAATGTCAAAAATGACAAATTTCAAAATGGCAAATGTCAAAGATGTCAAATGACAAATGTCACAATGCTAAATGTCAAAAATGAAAAGTGTCAAAAATGACAAATTTTAAGATGGCAAATGTCTAAGATGTCAAATGACAAATGTCACAATGCTAAATGTCAAAAATGAAAAGTGTCACAATGAAAAATGTCAAAAATGACAAATTTCAAGATGGCAAATGTCAAAGATGTCAAATGACAAATGTCACAATGCCAAATGTCAAAAATGAAAAGTGTCACCATGAAAAATGTCAAAAATGACAAATTTCAAGATGGCAAATGTCAAAGATGTCAAATGTCACAATGCTAAATGTCAAAAATGAAAAGTGTCACAATGAAAAATGTCAAAAATGACAAATTTCAAGATGGCAAATGTCAAAGATGTCAAATGACAAATGTCACAATGCCAAATGTCAAAAATGAAAAGTGTCACCATGAAAAATGTCAAAAATGACAAATTTCAAGATGGCAAATATCAAAGATGTCAAATGACAAATGTCACAATGCTAAATGTTAAAAATGAAAAGTGTCACAATGCTAAATGTCAAAAATGAAAAGTGTCACAATGCTAAATGTCAAAAATGACAAATTTCAAGATGGCAAATGTCAAAGATGTCAAATGACAAATGTCACAATGCTAAATGTCAAAAATGACAAATTTCAAGATGGCAAATGTCAAAGATGTCAAATGACAAATGTCACAATGCTAAATGTCAAAAATGAAAAGTGTCACCATAAAAAATGTCAAAAATGACAAATTTCAAGATGGCAAATATCAAAACTGACAAATGTCACAATGCTAAATGTCAAAACTGATAAGAGTCACCATGAAAAATGTCAAAAATGACAAATTTCAAGATGGCAAATGTCAAAGATGTCAAATGACAAATGTCACAATGCTAAATGTCAAAAATGAAAAGTGTCAAAAATGACAAATTTTAAGATGGCAAATGTCTAAGATGTCAAATGACAAATGTCACAATGCTAAATGTCAAAAATGAAAAGTGTCACAATGAAAAATGTCAAAAATGACAAATTTCAAGATGGCAAATGTCAAAGATGTCAAATGACAAATGTCACAATGCCAAATGTCAAAAATGAAAAGTGTCACCATGAAAAATGTCAAAAATGACAAATTTCAAGATGGCAAATGTCAAAGATGTCAAATGACAAATGTCACAATGCTAAATGTCAAAAATGAAAAGTGTCAAAAATGACAAATTTTAAGATGGCAAATGTCAAAGATGTCAAATGACAAATGTCACAATGCTAAATGTCAAAAATGAAAAGTGTCTCCATGAAAAATGTCAAAAATGACAAATTTCAAGATGGCAAATGTCAAAGATGTCAAATGACAAATGTCACAATGCTAAATGTCAAAAATGAAAAGTGTCACCATGAAAAATGTCAAAAATGGCAAATTTCAAGATGGCAAATGTCAAAGATGTCAAATGACAAATGTCACAATGCTAAATGTCAAAAATGAAAAGTGTCACCATGAAAAATGTCAAAAATGACAAATTTCAAGATGGCAAATATCAAAGATGTCAAATGACAAATGTCACAATGCTAAATGTTAAAAATGAAAAGTGTCACAATGCTAAATGTCAAAAATGAAAAGTGTCACAATGCTAAATGTCAAAAATGACAAATTTCAAGATGGCAAATGTCAAAGATGTCAAATGACAAATGTCACAATGCTAAATGTCAAAAATGACAAATTTCAAGATGGCAAATGTCAAAGATGTCAAATGACAAATGTCACAATGCTAAATGTCAAAAATGAAAAGTGTCACCATAAAAAATGTCAAAAATGACAAATTTCAAGATGGCAAATGTCAAAACTGACAAACATCACAATGCTAAATGTCAAAAATGAAAAGTGTCACCATGAAAAATGTCAAAAATAACAAATTTTAAGATGGCAAATGTCAAAGATGTCAAGTGACAAATGTCACAATGTTAAATGTCAAAACTGACAAATTTCAGGATGGCAAATGTCAAAGATGTCAAATGACAAATGTCACAATGCTAAATGTCAAAAATGAAAAGTGTCACCATGAAAAATGTCAAAAATGACAAATTTCAAGATGGCAAATATCAAAGATGTCAAATGACAAATGTCACAATGCTAAATGTCAAAAATGAAAAGTGTCACAATGCTAAATGTAAAAAATGAAAAGTGTCACAATGCTAAATGTCAAAAATGACAAATTTCAAGATGGCAAATGTCAAAGATGTCAAATGACAAATGTCACAATGCTAAATGTCAAAAATGACAAATTTCAAGATGGCAAATGTCAAAGATGTCAAATGACAAATGTCACAATGCTAAATGTCAAAAATGAAAAGTGTCACCATGAAAAATGTCAAAAATGACAAATTTTAAGATGGAAAATGTCAAAACTGACAAACGTCACAATGCTAAATGTCAAAAATGAAAAGTGTCACCATGAAAAATGTCAAAAATAACAAATTTCAAGATGGCAAATGTCAAAGATGTCAAGTGACAAATGTCACAATGCTAAATGTCAAAACTGACAAATTTCAAGATGGCAAATGTCAAAGATGTCAAATGACAAATGTCACAATGCGAAATGTCAAAAATGAAAAGTGTCACCATGAAAAATGTCAAAAATGACAAATTTCAAGATGGCAAATGTCAAAACTGACTAATGTCACAATGCTAAATGTCAAAAATGAAAAGTGTCACCATGAAAAATGTCAAAAATGACAAATTTCAAAATGGCAAATGTCAAAGATGTCAAATGACAAATGTTACAATGCTAAATGTCAAAAATGAAAAGTGTCACCATGAAAAGTGTCAAAAATGACAAATTTCAAGATGGCAAATGTCTAAGATGTCAAATGACAAATGTCACAATGCTAAATGTCAAAAATGAAAAGTGTCACCATGAAAAATGTCAAAAATGCCAAATTTCAAAATGGCAAATGTCAAAGATGTCAAATGACAAATGTCACAATGCTAATTGTCAAAAATGAAAAGTGTCACCATTAAAAGTGTCAAAAATGACAAATTTCAAGATGGCAAATGTCAAAGATGTCAAATGACAAATGTCACAATGCTAAATGTCAAAAATGAAAAGTGTCACCATGAAAAATGTCAAAAATGACAAATTTCAAGATGGCAAATGTCAAAGATGTCAAATGACAAATGTCACAATGCTAAATGTCAAAAATGAAAAGTGTCACCATGAAAAATGTCAAAAATGACAAATTTCAAGATGGCAAATGTCAAAGATGTCAAATGACAAATGTCACAATGCTAAATGTCAAAAATGAAAAGTGTCACGATGAAAAATGTCAAAAATGACAAATTTCAAGATGGCAAATATCAAAGATGTCAAATGACAAATGTCACAATGCTAAATGTTAAAAATGAAAAGTGTCACAATGCTAAATGTCAAAAATGAAAAGTGTCACAATGCTAAATGTCAAAAATGACAAATTTCAAGATGGCAAATGTCAAAGATGTCAAATGACAAATGTCACAATGCTAAATGTCAAAAATGACAAATTTCAAGATGGCAAATGTCAAAGATGTCAAATGACAAATGTCACAATGCTAAATGTCAAAAATGAAAAGTGTCACCATAAAAAATGTCAAAAATGACAAATTTCAAGAGGGCAAATGTCAAAACTGACAAACATCACAATGCTAAATGTCAAAAATGAAAAGTGTCACCATGAAAAATGTCAAAAATAACAAATTTTAAGATGGCAAATGTCAAAGATGTCAAGTGACAAATGTCACAATGCTAAATGTCAAAACTGACAAATTTCAGGATGGCAAATGTCAAAGATGTCAAATGACAAATGTCACAATGCTAAATGTCAAAAATGAAAAGTGTCACCATGAAAAATGTCAAAAATGACAAATTTCAAGATGGCAAATATCAAAGATGTCAAATGACAAATGTCACAATGCTAAATGTCAAAAATGAAAAGTGTCACAATGCTAAATGTCAAAAATGAAAAGTGTCACAATGCTAAATGTCAAAAATGACAAATTTCAAGATGGCAAATGTCAAAGATGTCAAATGACAAATGTCACAATGCTAAATGTCAAAAATGACAAATTTCAAGATGGCAAATGTCAAAGATGTCAAATGACAAATGTCACAATGCTAAATGTCAAAAATGAAAAGTGTCACCATGAAAAATGTCAAAAATGACAAATTTCAAGATGGCAAATGTAGAAACTGACATACGTCACAATGCTAAATGTCAAAAATGAAAAGTGTCACCATGAAAAATGTCAAAAATAACAAATTTCAAGATGGCAAATGTCAAAGATGTCAAGTGACAAATGTCACAATGCTAAATGTCAAAACTGACAAATTTCAAGATGGCAAATGTCAAAGATGTCAAATGACAAATGTCACAATGCTAAATGTCAAAAATGAAAAGTGTCACCATGAAAAATGTCAAAAATGACAAATTTCAAGATGGCAAATGTCAAAACTGACTAATGTCACAATGCTAAATGTCAAAAATGAAAAGTGTGACCATGAAAAATGTCAAAAATGACAAATTTCAAAATGGCAAATGTCAAAGATGTCAAGTGACAAATGTCACAATGCTAAATGTCAAAACTGACAAATTTCAAGATGGCAAATGTCAAAGATGTCAAATGACAAATGTTACAATGCTAAATGTCAAAAATGAAAAGTGTCACCATGAAAAGTATCAAAAATGACAAATTTCAAGATGGCAAATGTCTAAGATGTCAAATGACAAATGTCACAATGCTAAATGTCAAAAATGAAAAGTGTCACCATGAAAAATGTCAAAAATGAAAAATTTCAAGATGGCAAATGTCAAAGATGTCAAATGACAAATGTCACAATGCTAAATGTCAAAAATGAAAAGTGTCACCATGAAAAATGTCAAAAATGCCAAATTTCAAAATGGCAAATGTCAAAGATGTCAAATGACAAATGTCACAATGCTAAATGTCAAAAATGAAAAGTGTCACCATGAAAAATGTCAAAAATGACAAATTTCAAGATGGCAAATGTCAAAGATGTCAAATGACAAATGTCACAATGCTAAATGTCAAAAATGAAAAGTGTCACAATGCTAAATGTCAAAAATGACAAATTTCAAGATGGCAAATGTCAAAGATTTCAAATGACAAATGTCACAATGCTAAATGTCAAAAATGACAAATTTCAAGATGGCAAATGTCAAAGATGTCAAATGACAAATGTCACAATGCTAAATGTCAAAAATGAAAAGTGTCACCATGAAAAATGTCAAAAATGACAAATTTTAAGATGGCAAATGTCAAAACTGACAAACGTCACAATGCTAAATGTCAAAAATGAAAAGTGTCACCATGAAAAATGTCAAAAATAACAAATTTCAAGATGGCAAATGTCAAAGATGTCAAGTGACAAATGTCACAATGCTAAATGTCAAAACTGACAAATTTCAAGATGGCAAATGTCAAAGATGTCAAATGACAAATGTCACAATGCTAAATGTCAAAAATGAAAAGTGTCACCATGAAAAATGTCAAAAATGACAAATTTCAAGATGGCAAATGTCAAAACTGACTAATGTCACAATGCTAAATGTCAAAAATGAAAAGTGTGACCATGAAAAATGTCAAAAATGACAAATTTCAAAATGGCAAATGTCAAAGATGTCAAATGACAAATGTTACAATGCTAAATGTTAAAAATGAAAAGTGTCACCATTAAAAGTGTCAAAAATGACAAATTTCAAGATGGCAAATATCTAAGATGTCAAATGACAAATGTCACAATGCTAAATGTCAAAAATGAAAAGTGTCACCATGAAAAATGTCAAAAATGACAAATTTCAAGATGGCAAATGTCAAAGATGTCAAATGACAAATGTCACAATGCTAAATGTCAAAAATGAAAAGTGTCACAATGCTAAATGTCAAAAATGACAAATTTCAAGATGGCAAATGTCAAAGATTTCAAATGACAAATGTCACAATGCTAAATGTCAAAAATGACAAATTTCAAGATGGCAAATGTCAAAGATGTCAAATGACAAATGTCACAATGCTAAATGTCAAAAATGAAAAGTGTCACCATGAAAAATGTCAAAAATGACAAATTTTAAGATGGCAAATGTCAAAACTGACAAACGTCACAATGCTAAATGTCAAAAATGAAAAGTGTCACCATGAAAAATGTCAAAAATAACAAATTTCAAGATGGCAAATGTCAAAGATGTCAAGTGACAAATGTCACAATGCTAAATGTCAAAACTGACAAATTTCAAGATGGCAAATGTCAAAGATGTCAAATGACAAATGTCACAATGCTAAATGTCAAAAATGAAAAGTGTCACCATGAAAAATGTCAAAAATGACAAATTTCAAGATGGCAAATGTCAAAACTGACTAATGTCACAATGCTAAATGTCAAAAATGAAAAGTGTGACCATGAAAAATGTCAAAAATGACAAATTTCAAAATGGCAAATGTCAAAGATGTCAAATGACAAATGTTACAATGCTAAATGTTAAAAATGAAAAGTGTCACCATGAAAAGTGTCAAAAATGACAAATTTCAAGATGGCAAATATCTAAGATGTCAAATGACAAATGTCACAATGCTAAATGTCAAAAATGAAAAGTGTCACCATGAAAAATGTCAAAAATGAAAAATTTCAAGATGGCAAATGTCAAAGATGTCAAATGACAAATGTCACAATGCTAAATGTCAAAAATGAAAAGTGTCACCATGAAAAATGTCAAAAATGCCAAATTTCAAAATGGCAAATGTCAAAGATGTCAAATGACAAATGTCACAATGCTAAATGTCAAAAATGAAAAGTGTCACCATTAAAAGTGT
Organism: Altica lythri; assembly: GCA_964028335.1. Taxonomy (NCBI): domain Eukaryota; kingdom Metazoa; phylum Arthropoda; class Insecta; order Coleoptera; family Chrysomelidae; genus Altica; species Altica lythri. Next base: position 35,769,354 of record OZ034800.1, on the reverse strand, counting down.
CAAAAATGACAAATTTCAAGATGGCAAATGTCAAAGATGTCAAATGACAAATGTCACAATGCTAAATGTCAAAAATGAAAAGTGTCACCATGAAAAATGTCAAAAATGACAAATTTCAAGATGGCAAATGTCAAAGATGTCAAATGACAAATGTCACACTGCTAAATGTCAAAAATGAAAAGTGTCACCATGAAAAATATCAAAAATGACAAATTTCAAGATGGCAAATGTCAAAGATGTCAAATGACAAATGTCACAATGCTAAATGTCAAAAATGAAAAGTGTCACCATGAAAAATGTCAAAAATGACAAATTTCAAGATGGCAAATATCAAAGATGTCAAATGACAAATGTCACAATGCTAAATGTTAAAAATGAAAAGTGTCACAATGCTAAATGTCAAAAATGAAAAGTGTCACAATGCTAAATGTCAAAAATGACAAATTTCAAGATGGCAAATGTCAAAGATGTCAAATGACAAATGTCACAATGCTAAATGTCAAAAATGACAAATTTCAAGATGGCAAATGTCAAAGATGTCAAATGACAAATGTCACAATGCTAAATGTCAAAAATGAAAAGTGTCACCATAAAAAATGTCAAAAATGACAAATTTCAAGATGGCAAATGTCAAAACTGACAAACATCACAATGCTAAATGTCAAAAATGAAAAGTGTCACCATGAAAAATGTCAAAAATAACAAATTTTAAGATGGCAAATGTCAAAGATGTCAAGTGACAAATGTCACAATGCTAAATGTCAAAACTGACAAATTTCAGGATGTCAAATGTCAAAGATGTTAAATGACAAATGTCACAATGCTAAATGTCAAAAATGAAAAGTGTCACCATGAAAAATGTCAAAAATGACAAATTTCAAGATGGCAAATATCAAAGATGTCAAATGACAAATGTCACAATGCTAAATGTCAAAAATGAAAAGTGTCACAATGCTTAATGTCAAAAATGAAAAGTGTCACAATGCTAAATGTCAAAAATGACAAATTTTAAGATGGCAAATGTCAAAGATGTCAAATGACAAATGTCACAATGCTAAATGTCAAAAATGACAAATTTCAAGATGGCAAATGTCAAAGATGTCAAATGACAAATGTCACAATGCTAAATGTCAAAAATGAAAAGTGTCACCATAAAAAATGTCAAAAATGACAAATTTCAAGATGGCAAATGTCAAAACTGACAAACGTCACAATGCTAAATGTCAAAAATGAAAAGTGTCACCATGAAAAATGTCAAAAATAACAAATTTCAAGATGGCAAATGTCAAAGATGTCAAGTGACAAATGTCACAATGCTAAATGTCAAAACTGACAAATTTCAAGATGGCAAATGTCAAAGATGTCAAATGACAAATGTCACAATGCTAAATGTCAAAAATGAAAAGTGTCACCATGAAAAATGTCAAAAATGACAAATTTCAAGATGGCAAATGTCAAAACTGACTAATGTCACAATGCTAAATGTCAAAAATGAAAAGTGTCACCATGAAAAATGTCAAAAATGACAAATTTCAAAATGGCAAATGTCAAAGATGTCAAATGACAAATGTTACAATGCTAAATGTCAAAAATGAAAAGTGTCACCATGAAAAGTGTCAAAAATGACAAATTTCAAGATGGCAAATGTCTAAGATGTCAAATGCCAAATGTCACAATGCTAAATGTCAAAAATGAAAAGTGTCACCATGAAAAATGTCAAAAATAAAAAATTTCAAGATGGCAAATATCAAAGATGTCAAATGACAAATGTCACAATGCTAAATGTCAAAAATGAAAAGTGTCACCATGAAAAATGTCAAAAATGACAAATTTCAAGATGGCAAATGTCAAAGATGTCAAATGACAAATGTCACAATGCTAAATGTCAAAAATGAAAAGTGTCACCATAAAAAATGTCAAAAATGACAAATTTCAAGATGGCAAATGTCAAAGATGTCAAATGACAAATGTCACAATGCTAAATGTCAAAAATGAAAAGTGTCACCATGAAAAATGTCAAAAATGACAAATTTCAAGATGGCAAATATCAAAGATGTCAAATGACAAATGTCACAATGCTAAATGTCAAAAATGGAAAGTGTCACAATGCTAAATGTCAAAAATGAAAAGTGTCACAATGCTAAATGTCAAAAATAACAAATTTCAAGATGGCAAATGTCAAAGATGTCAAATGACAAATGTCACAATGCTAAATAACAAAAATGACAAATTTCAAGATGGCAAATGTCAAAGATGTCAAATGACAAATGTCACAATGCTAAATGTCAAAAATGAAAAGTGTCACCATGAAAAATGTCAAAAATGACAAATTTCAAGATGGCAAATATCAAAACTAACAAATATCACAATGCTAAATGTCAAAAATGATAAGAGTCACCATGAAAAATGTAAAAAATGACAAATTTCAAGATGGCAAATGTCTAAGATGTCAAATGACAAATGTCACAATGCTAAATGTCAAAAATGAAAAGTGTCACCATGAAAAATGTCAAAAATGACAAATTTCAAGATGGCAAATATCAAAGATGTCAAATGACAAATGTCACAATGCTAAATGTCAAAAATGACAAATTTTAAGATGGCAAATGTCTAAGATGTCAAATGACAAATGTCACAATGCTAAATGTCAAAAATGAAAAGTGTCACCATGAAAAATGTCAAAAATGACAAATTTCAAGATGGCAAATGTCAAAGATGTCAAATGACAAATGTCACAATGCTAAATGTCAAAAATGAAAAGTGTCACCATGAAAAATGTCAAAAATGACAAATTTCAAGATGGCAAATGTCAAAGATGTCAAATGACAAATGTCACAATGCTAAATGTCAAAAATGAAAAGTGTCACCATGAAAAATGTCAAAAATGACAAATTTCAAGATGGCAAATATCAAAGATGTCAAATGGCAAATGTCACAATGCTAAATGTCAAAAATGGAAAGTGTCACAATGCTAAATGTCAAAAATGAAAAGTGTCACAATGCTTAATGTCAAAAATGACAAATTTCAAGATGGCAAATGTCAAAGATGTCAAATGACAAATGTCGCAATGCTAAATAACAAAAATGACAAATTTCAAGATGGCAAATGTCAAAGATGTCAAATGACAAATGTCGCAATGCTAAATGTCAAAAATGAAAAGTGTCACCATGAAAAATGTCAAAAATGACAAATTTCAAGATGGCAAATATCAAAACTGACAAATATCACAATGCTAAATGTCAAAAATGATAAGAGTCACCATGAAAAATGTAAAAAATGACAAATTTCAAGATGGCAAATGACAAATTTCAAGATGGCAAATGTCTAAGATGTCAAATGACAAATGTCACAATGCTAAATGTCAAAAATGAAAAGTGTCACAATGAAAAATGTCAAAAATGACAAATTTCAAGATGGCAAATATCAAAGATGTCAAATGACAAATGTCACAATGCTAAATGTCAAAAATGAAAAGTGTCACCATGAAAAATGTCAAAAATGACAAATTTCAAGATGGCAAATGTCAAAGATGTCAAATGACAAATGTCACAATGCTAAATGTCAAAAATGAAAAGTGTCAGTAGGTATAGGGTCGATTCTGCCAGACAGGTTTTACCCCCTCCACCACACCCTCGAATCGCGACACGGTGTCAACTTCAGACCGGTTGATAAATACGGGATCTGTATTACCGACACGATTGAAATATGTGCTATTGGTGTCAACTTCAGAGCATTGGAGCCAGCTGTCACGCGCCCAATCCTCTGGGAAATCGAACCCGGTTGTGTGTATAATAAACTAACTCTTTAGTCATTGCAAAGACTGTTATAAACAATAATAATAAATAAATCTTAATGCAACAAAATGACTCACCAGGTTAGACACCTCTACACTTGGACTTACCAAAACGGAAATCCTATCTTGAAATCAGTCTTAGAACTTAAATGTTATAAAAAATGGTTAGTTTAGGTTGTAGTTAACATCAATATTTGGTAATGGGAATAGGATATTTGCTCATCTTAGTCAATCGTCCAGCAAAGACCACGTGGAGGTGTGAGCAACCTTTGCCTGGAGAGGATGGGTAAGTAGGAAGAATAGGAATGGGTAGTAAGAAGAATTATTAATACAGCTACATTTTTGTGTATGTAAATAAATTAAATATTTTAAAACAACATGTAAGTAAATCTGGACATGTTAAAAGTTGATAGGAATGATACAATATAATTTTTATTGGTATCTTTTGTTGACCCATCAGGCATCTTTTGGTGACCTTTATCGGTATCTTTTATTGGCCATATAGGGTATCTTTTATTGAGCTTATAAGATATCGTTTGTTGACCCATCAGGCATCTTTTGGTGACCTTTATCGGTATCTTTTATTGGCCATATAGGGTATCTTTTATTGAGCTTATAAGATATCTTTTGTTGACCCATCAGGCATCTTTTGGTGACCTTTATCGGTATCTTTTATTGGCCATATAGGGTATCTTTTATTGATCTTATAAGATATTTTTTGTGAACTTTTTCAGTATTTTAGCTATATGTACTAATTTTATAGTAAATTAATAAAAGTAATAAGCATACACCTACATAATTAGACAGTTCTTAACTTTTTATATCCAAAAGGTTCAGACGTATAATCGTCAAAAAATTTTCGTTTAGTGGAATTTGGTCTATAAATTTTCTTAACGTTAACAGTGAGTACTTCATGGGCTTGTGTACGCCTTATCTGTTTACCAACAACATATATGGGTTCAGATTTTTCAAGAATCATTTCTTTTATTTTATTAAAATTTATTATTTGACTTGCGGCGTAATTAAGCGAAATACCCTTCACTTTACATACTATATTGTCTTTATCATTAATAATGGAATTATAAGCGTAATTTTTGGGCCCGCCAGAAACGAACTCTGTAATATACCCACCATCAAGTTCATCGGTTAACTCTCCTAAGAAATCACCTAAAGGGGGATCGTATTCTCCTTCTTTAAGGGTGTAAATACAACTGTCTGTATCGAGATATTTAACCCTTTCTCCTAAGGGTTGCAAAAGGTCGTTGTATAATTTTAGTCTTGCATGTGTCGTTGTAAATGCTGCTACTGGTACTGAGACAGTTGATAAGGTGTTATATTCCTCTTCTTTGAATTCCCAGTTAACTATCAATGTTTCTTCGTTAACGGGAAGTATAGAATTAACGTTTATTGAAGGGTTGGTAAGCATGTCGAATAATTCGTAAGGCTGGTTTACTATAGAAGTCCTGGGTTTGTTTTCTTTCATTCCAAAATATCCCCAAAAACTTGTGATAACGTTTTTTCCCAACAACCTTTTACCGGGGTTCTTTTCGATAGATAGAGGGTTTAGCGTAACACCTTCTCTTTCAAAGTAGTCACTTATATATTGTTCTTTCTTCTGCTCCGTATCGCAACCGGGAGGCCAACCACTTGCCTCTTGTTTAATTCCTAAAAATTTACTGATATAATCATTAAACAGGCCCCCAGATTTCGTGACCGGGTTGTATTTGGATTTCTTTTCATAATCCCAAATTTCATAAATTTCTAGAATTTCATACCCCATTTCAAGAGCCTTTTCAACTTCTAGACTTACCCAAGTACCAACTAGAGCACGCTCATCAACCGAATGTGTGCAGGCTGTGGAGTTGCTTTCTTGTGCACAACTTCTGCAAAGCGTAAATAATAACTTTTTGTTTATACGAGCCGGTAACACAGGATGAAAGAGATTGGTAGGTGGTAGGATTTTGCATTTTACAAATCCAAAAGTACCCTCGAATTTGCATTCGGACCCCACGTAGATTTTGGGATGTCCTTCAGGATACTCTGCATACTTATTCACATAAGGATAAAGCGACGTAAAGTCTACGTATTTAAGCACTTCACCTTCCTGACACTTGTAGTATTCGACAATGTTTTCTGTTCGACCACCCATAAATGCGTCTCTCGGGTTTAGCGGAATGTAATTAAGGAGAGGGTGGTTCTCCGTATATTTCTTAATTTCATCCGTCACACCGCATTCCCACATTTCAATAACGTCATAACCTAGGTTTCTTAATCTTTCTATCTTCGCTATAGTTCTTTCATAACGGTTTTCCAAACAATCTGTGGGGTCATCGTGTAACGGTTGTGTACGATTATGAGTAAAACATCTAGTACAACCGTGATATAGACACCCTTGAAATTCAAATATTTGCTTGGTTTCTTCACAGAACCCGTCAACTTTACATCCTCCGACAAGAGCTTCCGAACCTCTTGCTGCGTGCTGGATTGTTATACCTCTTTGGTATTCCTCCCAAAGTAACCATTGTATAGCTATTTTACTTTGGTTATCCCTCCATCTATACCCTTTTTTCGGGATTATTCCTATAGTGTCCGGTTTAAGAAAGTTACGCCTGTAGATTTTATTACACGCAGACGGTAGAGTGCTTGCCTCTGTGAAAGGACAGACATTGCCTTCTTTCATCATTAGCTCTCTGAATTTAAGACAGGCTTCAGCTAGAATTTGTACATCGGAGATACAGTATTCAATTATCTCTTTCTGAAAATCGAAAAGATAATTTTCGGCAATTTTCTGATTATACCAACAAATTAACTGTTCTCTATCTTCGTCTTTAAAGTTATCAGGATCGTAAAAACTCAAAGCAGGCAACGGTCCTACATAATTGTCGTTTTCTGTACGGTTAAATAGGTGAGGAAAATAACCTTTCTTTAACTCGTTTAGGCCAAAAGCTTTTGGTAGTTTACTTAGTGCCATTGGGAAATAGTTTAGAGAATCTAAAAATTTTACATTTCCCACACTCATTAAAACTAATCTGGTGCCACGCATGATTAATTCAGGTTTTAAATCCGTCTTTATCAGAATATGATTTAAAATAAATTGGTGGTCAAAACCCCCTCCGTTGTGGGCAATGACAATCACTTTTTTAAATATTTTTCGTTGATTCAAAATGAACTCCACGAAACGGGTGATGGGTTGTGTTTGTAAAACGTGCAGACGTACTCCACACTTCTTACATATTTTTACATCTGTATTTAAGCATACGTCGCAACATTGTTTAAACACACACAAACTCGGTTCTTGTTGTAAGGAACCATCGGATAGAACCTTTTCCTGTCGAGTCTCGAGATCGTAAAAAACAAAGAGAATATCAGAAGTTTTTAAAGAACCCGTGTCTGGTTGCATAAAGCATAAGTGACCAGCTGATTGGTGTTTATCACAAATCTTGCAAAAAATTTCACCGCAGTTGTGCTCTCTTTCCCGCTTTACTGTTTTAAAACACTCAGGGCATTTTCTGATTTTACCGCAAATGTTTGGCAAGTGTATTTTAAAACACTCCTCACCGTAAAAGTCTCGGTTACAATCAGTACACCTCTTCTTTAATACATCTTTTGCGCAAGCCGGTGAACGCTGACACCCAGGACAGGTTCCTCCACACCTGTGTGCATTTTTAGTGTTAAAAGGTTGGTGACACTCTTCGCAGTAATAAACACAACAGAATGCCGCTGTAAGTGAGGTTATAGTGTTGTAATGTCCCTCATGGTAGAGTAAGTTTAGAGAGGGGCCATCACTACAACCATTGAAAATAATATCTCGACCTTTGCTTCCATATGAATACACTTTGATTTTATAATCTTTAAGGTGTTCCTGCAATTTCTTTAATTCAGGAATACTGGCCCCTTCTTTAGGTATGGCAACACCTGAAGATGTCAACAGCTGGTGAGCTCTTTGCTCCTGAATTTTTCCTGTGTCTTTTCTTATTTTGTTGTACTCAGGATCTTTTTCTTTGTTAGCTATTGCAACAACGATAGCACGGGGGAGACAGAGATTATCTTTGTTAATAATAGTAACAATTCCGTTTCTTTTCGTACACTCTTCTTCAAAGGTATTGTACAGGGTCACTCGTTTTCCTCTACCTGCAGGCATCTTAACTGTTGTAATGCCGATACAAAATGTCTCAGTATTTAAACCAGTACTATTGCTTTGATAAATCGATGAGATTTTTGACCAAACATCGTCAAAGGTCACATTAGTTGCGGTTTTAAATCTTAACCAGCCCTCACCTCTCGCAAATTCTTTTGAGCAGAAGGTGAATCCTACTTGGTCGTTGGGTTCAACTCCTTCTGTCCCTCTAAGAATTATACTCTCGATAGCATCCTTGACCCATCCTACAGGCTCTTCATCTTTGGGTATTGGTTTAATTTTAAATTCTAGAGTTCGTCCTTGGAGACCGAATTTACGGATTTTTTTTAAATGGTCTTTAATTATAAAAAACTTCTCCATTTTAATAATGCAATAAAAAAATGAACACAAAACAAGTCAAAGTTTTCAAAAATTTAACTCACCAATTATTTTTTTGAAGACGCACGTCTGATCACTAAGACTGACTAGTTCAGAATGAATCGGGAAGACTTTGTTTTTAATTTTATGAATTCGAAAGTGGGCGTGGCTTAAAATCTCCAAGAAAGGGATTTTCTTTAGGAAAAAAATATAAGCTAACTAGATTAATACCAAAAAATAAGCAAGTGGAAAACAATTTCCGAAAAGTTTAAGTAGAAATTTAAAATCAGAATGTACCAAAATTACACAGGAAAAAATATAAAATTAATTTTTAATCGTAGTAAAAACCAATCAGAGGATTTCAATAACTGAGTAAGTAAAAATTGTAGTTATAATTTTTTTTTTGAGAGATCGATAACACTCAAAACAATTATGTTGCTCTTACTCACGTCTGATCACTTGGACTGACTAATTCAGAATGAATCGGGAAGACTTTGTTTTTAATTTTATAACATTCAAAAGGGGCGTGGCTTAAAATTTTCATGGAAAAAAATTGGAAAAGTATATGCTAACTAGATTAATTCCAATAATATACAAGTGAAAACAGTTTCCGAAAAATGTACAAAAACACGGCTGATACCTAATTTCGAAATATTCCAAAATTACACAGCAAAATATAAAATTAATTTTAACATATTAAAGAATGAACACAGGATCTTAAGAAACGTCAGCAGCTCCTTAGTAATACTTCACAAGAGGTCATAGGTGGTTCTTTAATAGCCGACAGGCGACAATTTTCCCTGATCATGTTTTATTTTAAACATACAAAAATACTATACGTACTTAACTCATTAGGTGACAACTCGTTTTGTAAGCGAGAATTACAGACACCCTGAGTTTATAGTACTTCTCCCACAGTGTGGTACCTGTCGTATTTCTGTGCGGAAAAAAGTCGACCACCCTTTTTATACCCGAAGGAACCTCCGATATCTTCTTACTAAATAATTTATAACCTTTAAAGGTCCCTCGAAATTCATAGGCACTACTCAGGAGGCTCGAGGTAAGTAAGTAAGATATCTAGACATTGATGATAAGAAACGTCAGCAGCTCCTTAGTAATACTTCACAAGAGGTCATAGGTGGTTCTTTAATAGCCGACAGGCGACAATTTTCCCTGATCATGTTTTATTTTAAACATACAAAAATACTATACGTACTTAACTCATTAGGTGACAACTCGTTTTGTAAGCGAGAATTACAGACACCCTGAGTTTATAGTACTTCTCCCACAGTGTGGTACCTGTCGTATTTCTGTGCGGAAAAAAGTCGACCACCCTTTTTATACCCGAAGGAACCTCCGATATCTTCTTACTAAATAATTTATAACCTTTAAAGGTCCCTCGAAATTCATAGGCACTACTCAGGAGGCTCGAGGTAAGTAAGTAAGATATACGTTACATTTATCCAAAAAAAAGTGTACTTTTGTTTATCACATTTGGCATGGTGATCTGTCAAATCTGTATGCTTCCACATCAGTCCTAAAACAAACAAAAAAATATTAATTATACAAAAATTGTAACCCTAACCTAACCAGTTGATGTTTAGAAGAGACCTTTGCTGTTAATCGTTGAATATATTCTCAAAACTTATACAATAATATAAAATTATGATATCTAAAAACTACATGTAGAAATGGTATAGATCCTTTAAATTGATAACTGACCACAAAAGACGAAATTAACTAAAAATAATATCGAAATACAAAATAATATTTTAATAACACATAAGATTCTTTAGATTAACCAATTTTAATATCAAAAATCTAAATCAAATAACTAAAAAGTTACAAGGTTTTTTTTTGAATTAACCCCAAATAGTAGGTGTCCAAAGATACTTCCATAAATAATACTTTCAAACTAAAGAATGTATGTTGTAGGTATATGACAATTTCAAATGGATAATATATATATTTCTGTCATGTTTTTATATTAATCTAATTTTATTTTTTTCTACAAATCCACTGACATCACAGCAGGGATGAAACTTTTGTTTAATTTTTATTTAAATCAATACCTTAAACACTTAACATTGTTATAAAATAAATATTTTTTTTTTTGTTTCAATTCGCAAATAGCTCTAATGACCAGTAATATTTCTACTCTTCAAACTTTATATAATATAAATATCAAAAATCACAACAGAAGGTCTAACACTTAAAATTACTAATAACTAATAAATACTTTGAATTTTTGAAATATATTTAAGATCCGTAATACAAAGTCCAAAAAAAAAAGTAATACATTTTAATTCTTTCATATTGAAAAAAAAAAAAACAAAAATTAATCAAAATTATTCAACTTACCAAAGTGAGAGAGCTCTGAACACTGCAACATAATACCACATACTAAAATAAAATTTTTATTTTATAGTTTAAATATAATTCTTCACAATTCAAGTCTGGACAAGTTAAAAGTGACGTCACCTTAATTAGATTTTCGCCTACACCGGAAACTCTTATCAACTAATTTTATTAAAAAACATGTATTTTTAAAACGTTATCACATCAAAAGTTATATAATTATCGGTGACATATAATAAATTATATTCACTATATTAAAAATAAAATAAAAAATACGAATTATATTTATTTGAACTTGTGTAAAAAATGAACTAGCGAAGAGATATTTTGAAGTAAATTATTGTAAAATGAGGTACATATCTAAAATTGCAATATTTAGATAAGCCTCTGATTTATGTGGAAAAGGAATTTGCTTTCTCATCAACTTTGTGAATATATACCGGTGGTATCGAAAGTAAGTGTCTCTTGTAGATTATTGTTATAATTTTATCTTATTATTCTGAATGATGCAATACTTTTTTAAAATTACGCAATATTACATGTCAACAGTTTAAAATACTCTTATTAGATGAAAAACTTAGTGGTTTTCGGTAATGGAACTCCCTCCCTCCTCCCTCCACCACAATTTTATTATATCTATTCGCGTGTTAGTCGACAGGTGCAGAGACAAGTTTGAACAAGTCTGAACAAGTCGAACCGATGGGTTGGAATAGAAAATATAAATACGGTATATTAAACTTAAACAATAGCAAATTTTGGGGATTTTGTTAGTAAAAATGTTGTTTTATCGAGGCAAAATTTATACATGTCACAGTTCTAAAATGTGAAACGTCAAAACGTTAAAACAGCGTTAAAATTTACCGCAATAACGTTTTAAAAAATAGGTAAGAAGAAATTTTCGATTTACATGTATTTCTTATGGAAAAACATCATTTCAAAGTGACAAAATCCCCAAAATTTGCTATTGTTTAAGTTTAATATACCGTATTTATATTTTCTATTCCAACCCATCGGTTCGACTTGTTCAGACTTGTTCAAACTTGTCTCTGCACCTGTCGACTAACACGCGAATAGATATAATAAAATTGTGGTGGAGGGAGGAGGGAGGGAGTTCCATTACCGAAAACCACTAAGTTTTTCATCTAATAAGAGTATTTTAAACTGTTGACATGTAATATTGCGTAATTTTAAAAAAGTATTGCATCATTCAGAATAATAAGATAAAATTATAACAATAATCTACAAGAGACACTTACTTTCGATACCACCGGTATATATTCACAAAGTTGATGAGAAAGCAAATTCCTTTTCCACATAAATCAGAGGCTTATCTAAATATTGCAATTTTAGATATGTACCTCATTTTACAATAATTTACTTCAAAATATCTCTTCGCTAGTTCATTTTTTACACAAGTTCAAATAAATATAATTCGTATTTTTTATTTTATTTTTAATATAGTGAATATAATTTATTATATGTCACCGATAATTATATAACTTTTGATGTGATAACGTTTTAAAAATACATGTTTTTTAATAAAATTAGTTGATAAGAGTTTCCGGTGTAGGCGAAAATCTAATTAAGGTGACGTCACTTTTAACTTGTCCAGACTTGAATTGTGAAGAATTATATTTAAACTATAAAATAAAAATTTTATTTTAGTATGTGGTATTATGTTGCAGTGTTCAGAGCTCTCTCACTTTGGTAAGTTGAATAATTTTGATTAATTTTTGTTTTTTTTTTTTCAATATGAAAGAATTAAAATGTATTACTTTTTTTTTTGGACTTTGTATTACGGATCTTAAATATATTTCAAAAATTCAAAGTATTTATTAGTTATTAGTAATTTTAAGTGTTAGACCTTCTGTTGTGATTTTTGATATTTATATTATATAAAGTTTGAAGAGTAGAAATATTACTGGTCATTAGAGCTATTTGCGAATTGAAACAAAAAAAAAAATATTTATTTTATAACAATGTTAAGTGTTTAAGGTATTGATTTAAATAAAAATTAAACAAAAGTTTCATCCCTGCTGTGATGTCAGTGGATTTGTAGAAAAAAATAAAATTAGATTAATATAAAAACATGACAGAAATATATATATTATCCATTTGAAATTGTCATATACCTACAACATACATTCTTTAGTTTGAAAGTATTATTTATGGAAGTATCTTTGGACACCTACTATTTGGGGTTAATTCAAAAAAAAACCTTGTAACTTTTTAGTTATTTGATTTAGATTTTTGATATTAAAATTGGTTAATCTAAAGAATCTTATGTGTTATTAAAATATTATTTTGTATTTCGATATTATTTTTAGTTAATTTCGTCTTTTGTGGTCAGTTATCAATTTAAAGGATCTATACCATTTCTACATGTAGTTTTTAGATATCATAATTTTATATTATTGTATAAGTTTTGAGAATATATTCAACGATTAACAGCAAAGGTCTCTTCTAAACATCAACTGGTTAGGTTAGGGTTACAATTTTTGTATAATTAATATTTTTTTGTTTGTTTTAGGACTGATGTGGAAGCATACAGATTTGACAGATCACCATGCCAAATGTGATAAACAAAAGTACACTTTTTTTTGGATAAATGTAACGTATATCTTACTTACTTACCTCGAGCCTCCTGAGTAGTGCCTATGAATTTCGAGGGACCTTTAAAGGTTATAAATTATTTAGTAAGAAGATATCGGAGGTTCCTTCGGGTATAAAAAGGGTGGTCGACTTTTTTCCGCACAGAAATACGACAGGTACCACACTGTGGGAGAAGTACTATAAACTCAGGGTGTCTGTAATTCTCGCTTACAAAACGAGTTGTCACCTAATGAGTTAAGTACGTATAGTATTTTTGTATGTTTAAAATAAAACATGATCAGGGAAAATTGTCGCCTGTCGGCTATTAAAGAACCACCTATGACCTCTTGTGAAGTATTACTAAGGAGCTGCTGACGTTTCTTATCATCAATGTCTAGATATCTTACTTACTTACCTCGAGCCTCCTGAGTAGTGCCTATGAATTTCGAGGGACCTTTAAAGGTTATAAATTATTTAGTAAGAAGATATCGGAGGTTCCTTCGGGTATAAAAAGGGTGGTCGACTTTTTTCCGCACAGAAATACGACAGGTACCACACTGTGGGAGAAGTACTATAAACTCAGGGTGTCTGTAATTCTCGCTTACAAAACGAGTTGTCACCTAATGAGTTAAGTACGTATAGTATTTTTGTATGTTTAAAATAAAACATGATCAGGGAAAATTGTCGCCTGTCGGCTATTAAAGAACCACCTATGACCTCTTGTGAAGTATTACTAAGGAGCTGCTGACGTTTCTTAAGATCCTGTGTTCATTCTTTAATATGTTAAAATTAATTTTATATTTTGCTGTGTAATTTTGGAATATTTCGAAATTAGGTATCAGCCGTGTTTTTGTACATTTTTCGGAAACTGTTTTCACTTGTATATTATTGGAATTAATCTAGTTAGCATATACTTTTCCAATTTTTTTCCATGAAAATTTTAAGCCACGCCCCTTTTGAATGTTATAAAATTAAAAACAAAGTCTTCCCGATTCATTCTGAATTAGTCAGTCCAAGTGATCAGACGTGAGTAAGAGCAACATAATTGTTTTGAGTGTTATCGATCTCTCAAAAAAAAAATTATAACTACAATTTTTACTTACTCAGTTATTGAAATCCTCTGATTGGTTTTTACTACGATTAAAAATTAATTTTATATTTTTTCCTGTGTAATTTTGGTACATTCTGATTTTAAATTTCTACTTAAACTTTTCGGAAATTGTTTTCCACTTGCTTATTTTTTGGTATTAATCTAGTTAGCTTATATTTTTTTCCTAAAGAAAATCCCTTTCTTGGAGATTTTAAGCCACGCCCACTTTCGAATTCATAAAATTAAAAACAAAGTCTTCCCGATTCATTCTGAACTAGTCAGTCTTAGTGATCAGACGTGCGTCTTCAAAAAAATAATTGGTGAGTTAAATTTTTGAAAACTTTGACTTGTTTTGTGTTCATTTTTTTATTGCATTATTAAAATGGAGAAGTTTTTTATAATTAAAGACCATTTAAAAAAAATCCGTAAATTCGGTCTCCAAGGACGAACTCTAGAATTTAAAATTAAACCAATACCCAAAGATGAAGAGCCTGTAGGATGGGTCAAGGATGCTATCGAGAGTATAATTCTTAGAGGGACAGAAGGAGTTGAACCCAACGACCAAGTAGGATTCACCTTCTGCTCAAAAGAATTTGCGAGAGGTGAGGGCTGGTTAAGATTTAAAACCGCAACTAATGTGACCTTTGACGATGTTTGGTCAAAAATCTCATCGATTTATCAAAGCAATAGTACTGGTTTAAATACTGAGACATTTTGTATCGGCATTACAACAGTTAAGATGCCTGCAGGTAGAGGAAAACGAGTGACCCTGTACAATACCTTTGAAGAAGAGTGTACGAAAAGAAACGGAATTGTTACTATTATTAACAAAGATAATCTCTGTCTCCCCCGTGCTATCGTTGTTGCAATAGCTAACAAAGAAAAAGATCCTGAGTACAACAAAATAAGAAAAGACACAGGAAAAATTCAGGAGCAAAGAGCTCACCAGCTGTTGACATCTTCAGGTGTTGCCATACCTAAAGAAGGGGCCAGTATTCCTGAATTAAAGAAATTGCAGGAACACCTTAAAGATTATAAAATCAAAGTGTATTCATATGGAAGCAAAGGTCGAGATATTATTTTCAATGGTTGTAGTGATGGCCCCTCTCTAAACTTACTCTACCATGAGGGACA